>CM035115.1:99980884-102943384 GCA_020205555.1 Panax stipuleanatus
ATATCTCAAAATAAATTACAATCTTTATATAAAATAATAAAATCTCCCTTAAAACAAGGGTTACAACCTTAAAAAAAAATAATCCCAGGGTTACTCTAACCTTGACATAAACAATAAAGTGCGGAAATAAAAACATATCATTCAAGTCTTATTATAATCCTTCTCAATTAAATAAAAATAATTCTTCACTTGCTTTGCTTTCCCTTGCCCTTACTCGTAGACGGAGCATCAGCGTTATCAACCTTAACTGCATTTGTTATTTAATGCAAGAGTGAGCAAACAACAGCTCACTAGAGTTTAACAATAATAAATACATGAAAGGATATCTTTAAAAGGATCTGAATAACCTAGCTTACTTTAACAATAAAGAATTGAATAATAATTCTTTATTAACATTAAAATTCGAATATAGAATTTATCTGAGGGTCATAAAACCTTTGAACTCTTGTCCTAGGTTATAAATATTTCTATTTAAACCTTTAACAGTCAATAAGACTATGGACCTTAACTCGTACTTAGGGGGATCAGCCCTTCGTACCATGTATTGTGCACAAATATCTTAACACTATGCGTAGTAACCTCCCCTAATAATTAGGGTTGTTCAACTCAGTAATTTGAATTCAAGTCCGCACCAAAGAAAGTTTGGTTTGGATAAGCTTACAAGAGTAATTTAGAATTCACGTTCATCAACTAAGGATTAGTTGAATCGACATTCAATAATTCATAAATAAAAGAATTATGAATTAACATATGCTTTAGAAGTAAACTTAAAGCATTTAAAATAATAAAATGAATTTTACTTGAACAATAAGTTAAGATCATTTCAATTAAATAAACAATTGTCCAATACAGAAATGGAAAGGACATTCTTAACAATGAATATATGAACTCAAGAAATTGTATAGAATTAACAAGTTTAGGGTTAGAAGATTTGCATAAAATTAATACAAGATCAGGGTTTAGAAAACTTGCCTTATGCGCAAGCTACTTAACTCAATTCACGTACTTTAATACTTCCTACACATATATATTTAATCACAATAACTTTAATTAGTTAATACATAACTAATTCACATAATTGGTTAACTCTCATGGTTAACTCATTCCAGTTAAATAACTAAATAATAATTAACCATCACATAGTTAATTACATCACATAGGCATGCTCACATAATTAAATCAATTATGTATTTAACTAAATTATAATTAAACAATTATAATTCAAACACTTAATCAAATTATAATTACTTCAATTATAATTACCATTTAAATTATAAATAATTATAATTTAAAATCAATTAAACTACATCATGCATTATAATTACACAATTTATAATTAATCATGTATTTATCAATTATAATCTATAATAATCATGCATTTATTAAATTATAATTACATAAATTATAATTTAAATTAACATCTAATTGATTAAAATAAATCAACTATTATAATTTCTCAGAATTATAATTTAAATTAAACATTTACTCTTAATTATAATTAATCAAATTATAATTAAGTAACTTATTTTATAATTAAACAATTATAGCTTATAATTTAAATACTATATTAGGTTTTCAAAAATTTCTTTTTCTCAAATTATAAAATTATCAACTTCATGTTAACACATGTTATAGCAGCTAGATATATGCTCATTATCTTAGCAATAATATAATGGAAACATAAAAACACACTGCACACTTGATTAAAACTTACTGCCTCTGCCTAGGACACGGCGCAACTGCGCCACCTTTAGCCTTGACACCGGCGCAGCTGCGCTGGTGTCAATCCTGGAAACCCAGCGACGCAACTGCGCCGCTTCTGCCCTTGCTGCCTGCGCAGCTATGCCAGCACGCGGACAGAAACAGAGCAGCTTACGAACAATGCCAAGAAAAACCAAATTGGCTTAATTCTCCACATCGAGTTCTCAATTTAGCCAAAGATTGATTCATATAACATTACAGAAACATCATATAAAGCTTCTAACACACTTTTAACATACCAAGACATCAAATTACAAGATTAAAACACTTAATTTTAAATAAAAACTTGAGAAAATCATTTTTCTCCCAAACTCATAATTTTCATAAAACAATTCACTATAATTCAATTTCTCAACTAATTCAACTTTATATACATGCATTATATACCAAATTGAATATAGCATCAAACCAAATTCCTAATAAGCATGTTAGCATATACTAATTCATCAATTTTTCTCTAAAATCAACCAATTACATGAAATTTCATATGAACATATTTTATTCATTAAAACATGTTTCTACTATAATTTGATTTCTGAAAACTCGTTTATAGCCTACCAATCAACTATGGACAATACATGAACACCATATCTATATATATACAATTCATGTTAATACGTTTTCTTGAAATTTACAGTAAACCAAAATTTACAGAAACTCAAAACAAGGAAGAACAACTAATTAAAAATTTTTAAACTATGAGATAGTAATTACCCTTTGTTTGATGATTGTAGAAGAATATGAAGATTAACTCTAGCCTTCTCAAGCTTTCTCTTCCTTTTCTTCTTCCATTCTCTCTCTAAATTCTCTGCTCTTCTTTTCTTTGTTCTTAGTTTGGACTTATGCTTAAAAAACTAACGTAGTTTTTCTTTACGTAGTATATAGATATATAACTGATGTATCAATAATATACGTATTAACTAATACTTAATAACTTAATTATTTAACAGTTATAAAATTTGAATTTGAATAGCCATAAGGCCATGTTTGGCAAACCCTTTATTTAAAAACAGATTATTAGCTAAGGTCTTGTTTGAAAAATAGATTTAAAAACAAATGCAAAGCCTTGTTTATTTAAAATCATTTAAAATCCATTTTCTTTTATTTTAACAAATCATTTAACACATATTTTAAATGTCATATTTTAATTAATTAAATATTAATCATCTAATTTAATCAATTAAAATCTAACATCAATTAATCACATAAAATTGCCACATAATTATAATTACTCGCTAATTATAATTCCCGTAACACTTAACACACATCTCATCTAATTTAATTATCTCAATTAAATTAGAACTATAATATAAAATTAATATACATTAATTAATTAAATATTACACATTCATTTAATTAATATATAACACTTAATTAAATCACTCTATAAATCACATAATTTATTTATTTAACTCAATAATAAATATTTAAAATTATTATATAAAATCACAATCGTTACAATCTTCCCTCCTTAAAAGGATTTTGTCCTCAGAATCACACATAAAAAAAATTCTCGTCTATTACATTCTTCCCTCCTTAAAAGGATTCTGCCCCCAGAATCAATATATAAGGGGTTACACAGAACTAATCAAATAAATGCGGATAAGATTTCATCATAACATCTTCGAGTTCCCACGTAGCTTCTTCAGCACTGTGGTTCCTCCAAATTACCTTAACAAAAGGTATCACTTTATTCCTAAGTACTTGTTCCTTTCTATCAACTATTTGAACAGGCACTTCTTCATATGTTAAGTCTCTATCAAACTGTAAAGGTTCATATTCTATTACATGTTTATAATCATGCTTGTAAGGTCTTAACACAGAAATATGGAAGCCATTATGTATATTTTCGAGCTCCGGAGATAATGCAATCTCGTAAGCTACCTCGCCAACTTTTCGCAACCCCTCAAAAGGTCCAATAAATCTGGGACTCAACTTTCCCTTCTTACCAAATCGAATCTTCCCCTTCCAGGAAGATACTTTCAGGAACACGAAACTTCCTGGTAAGAATTCTCGGTTTTGTCAATGAAGATCAGCATACTTCTCCTGTCTGTCTTGAGCAGCAACTAATCTCGTTCTGATCAGCTTCATAATTTTGGTGGTTTGTTGTACCAATTCTGGTCCCAACAATTGACGTTCACCGACTTCATCCCAGGACAAAGGAGTTCTGCATTTTCTGTCGTATAACGCTTTGTAAGGCGGCATGCCCATACTCGCATGATGACTATTGTTGTAGGCGAACTCCACCAACGGTAGATGATCCTCCCAGCTTCCTTTGAAGTCCATCACACAAGCTCTCAGCATATCCTCAAGCGTCTGAATCGTTCTCTCTCTTTGTCCATCAGTCTGAGGATGATACGCTGTACTCATTCGTAATTGCGTTCCCAGACATTCTTGCAATCGCTTCCAGAAATTAGACGTAAAACGTGGATCTCTGTCGGGCACAATTGACACCGGAACACCGTGTCTAGAAATAACTTCCTTCACGTATAGCTTCGCTAGCTTATCCAGGTTGTACTTAACCCTGATCGAAAAAAGTGGGCTGACTTCGTTAGTCAATCCACTATAACCCATATCGTATCAAATCTCTTCTGAGTCGTTGGAAGACCTACCACAAAATCCATCGTGATGTGCTCCCACTTCCACTCTAGAATTTCTAACGGTTGTAGCAAACCACTCGGTCTCTGGTGTTCTGCTTTAACTTTCTGGCACGTAAAGCATTTTGCAATGCATTCCGCAACGTCCTTCTTCATATTCGGCCACCAAAAATGATGCCTGAGATCCTAGTACATCTTCATACTCCCAGGGTGAATAGAATATCTAGAACTATGAGCTTCGCTCAGAATCTCTTGTTTGACCTCAGGTACTGGCGGTACCCAGATTCTACCTTCAAACCATAACAGACTTTCATTATCGATCTTGAACTTGAACTCTTCGCCATCGGTTATCCTCCTCCGAATCTTCTCACATTCTTCATCGTGAAGTTGTGCTTCTTTCACTTTGTCTACTAGAGTAGAACCAGTGGTTACTTGAAACAACAACTCATCCGATTCCTTCGGAAGCTTCACCTCCAACTCCAATCTAGCCATCTGTTCTATTAACCGATCCTGATCAGTTAACACGTTCAGTTTCTCCCTACCTTTCCTGCTCAAAGCGTCGGCGACAACTTTAGCTTTACCCGAATGGTAAAGTATCTCGCAATCGTAGTCTTTAATCAGTTCCAACCATCTTCTTTGGCGCATGTTCAAATCCTTCTAGGTAAATATATACTTCAGACTCTTGTGATCTGTGTATATTTCACACTTTTCTCCATATAAGTAGTGCCTCCAAATCTTTAGGGCAAACACTACTGCCGCCAATTCTAGATCATGGGTTGGATACCCCTTCTCATAATCCTTTAGCTTACGTGAAGCATAGGCAATGACTTTGTCACTCTGCATCAACACACAGCCTAATCCTTTATGTGAGGCATCGCTATATACTACAAAATTCCCTGTACTAACCGGTAAAGACAATACAGGTGCAGTACTCAGCCTCTTCTTTAGCTCTTGAAAACTTTCCTCATATTTCTCTGTCCAAACAAATTTAACCGTTTTACGAGTCAAATTCATCAACGGAGTTGCGATTCTAGAAAAGTCTTGGATAAATCTACGATAATATCCTGCCAATCCCAAGAAACTCCTCACTTCAGACGGCGTCTTCGGCTGATCCCAATTCATAACAGCTTCAACCTTCGACGGATCTACCGAAATACCATCCTTGTCGATTACGTGTCCAAGAAACTGCACACGTTCCAACCAGAATTCGCACTTCGAGAATTTAGCGTAAAACTTCTCTCGTCTCAACGCTTCTAAGGTTAGTCGTAAGTGTTCAGCATGTTCCTCCTCGGTCTTGGAATAAACCAGGATGTCATCTATGAACACTACCACAAACTTGTCCAGAAACGGCTTGAACACCCTGTTCATTAAGTCCATAAATGTAGTTGGGGCATTCGTGAGACCAAATGACATCACCAAGAACTCGTAATGACCATATCGAGTCCTAAAAGCCATTTCAGGTATATCTTCCTTCCTCACCTTCAATTGATGATACCCGCTTCTCAAATTGATTTTCGAGAAGTACTTCGCACCCTTCAACTGATCAAACAAGTCATCGATCCTAGGTAAAGGATACCTATTCTTGATCGTAACTTTATTCAACTCCCTATAATCAATGCAAAGACGCATCGACCCATCCTTCTTCTTCACGAATAAAACAGGCGCTCTCCACGGCAAAACGCTCGATTGAATATACTTCTTGTCCAGTAATTCTTGTAGTTGAACTATTAGTTCCTTCATCTCAACTGGAGCCATTCTATACGGAGCCTTCGAAATCGGACCAGTTCCCGGCGCTAGATCGATCACGAACTCTATCTCCCTATCTGGCGGAAGTCCTGGCAAATCGCTCAGAAAAACGTCCACAAACTCCTTAACTACCGATATCTCCTCCACCTTCAGGCTTTCCTTATGCGTATCTACTATGTAGGCTAGATATCCCACACAGCCTTGCGTCAGAAGTTTCTTGGCTTGCATAACCGTTAGATAACTCATTTTTCTAGGCGATTTGCTACCATATAACACTAACTTCGATGGAGTCGTAAGGTTTACCGACTTCTTCTGACAGTCGATTATCGCCCCATGGTTGAACAACTAATCCATACCCAGTATGACATCGAATTCCCCAAGTTTAATCAGAATCAAATCTACTCTAAGCTCCTTACCCTTAATGTCAAATCTACAGTTCTTATAAACGCTCCTAACAGGAATAACCTACCTATTCGCAATCTCTATGTTCAAAGGGTAAACTAACTCCTCTACAGGTAAGTCTAGGGTTTTAGCAAAATCATCAGATATGAATGAACAAGTAGCACCCGAATCAAATAATACATATGCATTTATACTATTAATCGGAATAATACCTGACACCACGTCTTTTGATCGCACAGCATCCTGCACCATCATATTGAATGTCCGTGCAGTGGGTTGAACAGCTTGCAATGGTGAAACGATAGTAACGGTACTGCCGCTTCCATTCCCTCCGCTCCCTGTTGACCTAGGCGTCAGCTTCTTAGGGCAGTTACGAGCCATGTGATCCTTGGATCCACATGTAAAGCAAACTCCCTTCTTCGGGTTTGGGCAATTAGGTGCAATGTGACCTTCATGACCACAGTTGAAGCACACCTGCTTTCCCTTTATGCACACGCCAGTGTGATTCTTATCGCATGTAGCACATGCTTCGAACTTCCTCTTCTGCTGGCTTCCCTGCTGACTCCCAGCAAAGGTATTGTCATTCCACTTCCTCTTTTGGTTCACAGCGCTGCTACCCCCAATCTTGGTTTCTACCTCATTCTTCTTCTTCTTATCTTGGTTGAACTTCGTCACCGCTTCGCTTCCTCCCTAAGCAAGTATGGTTTTCTCCAGCACAGCTGCAAATATGTTTAGCTAGAATATGGAAACCATGCTGTAGAGCCAGGGCATCAGTCCCCGCTCAAATCTCCTCGCTTTCCTAGCGTTAGTGCTGACCTGGTATGTAGCGAACCTGGCCAATTCGTTGAACTTAGCGGCATACTCGGACACCGTCATCCCTCCTTGCTTAAGCTCTAGAAACTGGACCTCCATCTGGTCCTGCGAACTCACTAGGAAGTACATTTCGTAGAACATTTCCTTGAAACGTTCCCACGTTATGACTCATTCTCCCTCTCGGGTCTTATTAGCCTGCCACCAAAAACTAGCATTCGACTTCAACATGAAAGTCGCGAATGCTGTCTTCTGGTCTTCCCCTACCCTAGCCATGTCAAATACCTTCTCTATTTCCATAACCCATGTCTGAGCTTCGATAGGGTTAGTCGATCCTTTAAACTCAGGAGGTCCTACTGCCTTGAATTCCTTGAACGTAGTACTCTGCACTTGCGGCTGATTCGCAAGAGCTCTTGTCAATAGGTTCACCAACTGCTGAACCGAGTTGGGATTCGTCCCATTGTTATTGTTGTTGTTCGTCGCACCCTCAGGGTTTTGACGTGTTATTCTTCTTCTAAGAGGCATTTTCTGTTAAGAAAATATTATTATTAGACCTTTATTAAATTTTTAAAAATTCAAGTTCAAACTTAAACGTTTTAAACAATTCAGTTCACATAGAACACATAGCACGTCAATAAACTTCTTCTATTCATTAGTCGTAGTTTAAAAAACATCAATCAGATAGCATTTCTGCCATTTACATCATCCTTCCTGAACTGGAAAAGTTGCAGGATTACATTATTAACTTATCCCATTCTTATCTCAAATTATGGGATTTACTTTATTTACTACAAAAAGCAACACATAAACAAAAGCTCTACTACTACTGCTACTACTACTGCCACTTCTACTACTACTGCCTAGGTATATTAATACGTCGCACAGCCTCTCTGCGTTCCTCTTCCATTACCCAAAATGCCGTTCTTCGATCCATCACATACCACGGTAAACCTTGGAACTGAGTTGGGTAGTAGAAAACACGGTCCTGAGCTCTTTCTATAGCTGTATGAAAAGCATACTCTGTTTCCCTCAGCTTGGCCCTCTTGGCTTCAGCTTCAGCTTCAGCTCGATCGGCTCGTTGATTAGCTCTCAAGCTTGACTCTTCAGCTCTGGCACACTTCCTCGACTCCTCCTGGATGTCTTGCAGCTTTGCCAGTTCAAATCGAGCAGCATCTCTATTAACCTCCATATGTATCAGGTTCTACTGTGCATCTCCTTGGTCACTTGCCATTTCCTCGATCGTCTCGTCTCGCTGCTGAATGGTTTCTTCGAGCTCTCCGACTCGACCATGAAGCTCCACGTTGCTATCGTAGACTGCCTCGTACATCTCAGCACTAGTAGAGTGAGGTGGGAATTCCTCTTCGGGATCCTCTTCCTCCTCCTCCTCCTCCTCTTCAGACTCGTCCTCTTCTTCTGGAATAGGTGTCAGCTCACCCTCCCGACCAGCTACGGTGATCACTGGAGATGGCTCTCTCCTAACCAGCTGCTCCCAGATAATATGTATGTCACGGGGCTCCTCCTCTCTAGGCATCTGAGGTACATCCTCTCTAGCCTGACTAGGTTCTCCAACGTTCGACATCCTGACAAAAGAATTTTAAAGTTCATTATTACGTGATATCGAATCGACACTCTTCGAATACTAAAACGTAAACACATAGCACATAAGGTAGTTTATTATCTTTACCTATCACACCTATCTTTTCGATCTTACCTATAAGGCTACTACCTAAGGTTTTTTCCCACCTAAGGTTTTATAACCTACAGCTTTGATACCAACCTGTGACACCCCCAAATCCGGGTACTTCGTTTCCACATGATTTGGTGTTCACTTTCTAACTATAACAAACATCTACCTAATATATTTCAAAATAAATTACAATCTTTATATAAAATAATAAAATCTCCCTTAAAACAAGGGTTACAACCTTAAAAAAAATAATCCCAGGGTTACTCTAACCATGACATAAACAATAAAGTGCGGAAATAAAAATATATCATTCAAGTCTTATTACAATCCTTCTCAATTAAATAAAAATAATTCTTCACTTGCTTTGCTTTCCCTTGCCTTTACTCGTAGACAGAGCATCAACGTTATCAACCTTAACTGCATTTGTTATTTAATGCAAGAGTGAGCAAACAACAGCTCACTAGAGTTTAACAATAATAAATACATGAAAGGATATCTTTAAAAAGATCTGAATAATTTAGCTTACTTCAACAATAAAGAATTGAATAATAATTCTTTATCAACATTAAAATTCGAATATAGAATTTATCTGAGGGTCATAAGACCTTTGAACTCTTGTCCTAGGTTATAAATATTTCTATTTAAACTTTTAACAGTCAATAAGACTACGGACCTTAACTCGTACTTAGAGGGATCAGCCCTTCGTACCATATATTGTGCACAAATATCTTAACACTATGCGTAGTAACCTCCCCTAATAATTAGGGTTGTTCAACTCAGTAATTTGAATTCAAGTCCGCACCAAAGAAAGTTTGGTTTGGATAAGCTTACAAGGGTAATTTAGAATTCACGTTCATCAACTAAGGATTAGTTGAATCGACTTTCAATAATTCATAAATAAAAGAATTATGAATTAACATATGCTTTAGAAATAAACTTAAAGCATTTAAAATAATAAACTGGATCTTACTTGAACAATAAGTTAAGATCATTTCAATTAAATAAACAATTGTCCAATACAGAAATGAAAAGGACATTCTCAACAATGAATATATGAACTCAAGAAATTGTATAGAATTAACAAGTTTAGGGTTATAAGACTTGCATAAAATTAATACAAGATCAGAGTTTAGAAAACTTGCCTTATGCGCAAGCTACTTAACTCAATTCACGTACTTTAATACTTTCTACACATATATATTTAATCACAATAACCTAAATTAGTTAACACATAACTAATTCATATAATTTGTTAACTCTCATGGTTAACTCATTCCAGTTAAATAACTAAATAATAATTAACCATCACATAGTTAATTACATCACATAGGCATGCTCACATAATTAAATCAATTATGTATTTAACTAAATTATAATTAAACAATTATAATTCAAACACTTAATCAAATTATAATTACTTCAATTATAATTACCATTTAAATTATAAATAATTATAATTTAAAATTAATTAAACTACATCATGCATTATAATTACACAATTTATAATTAATCATGTATTTATCAATTATAATCTATAATAATCATGCATTTATTAAATTATAATTACATAAATTATAATTTAAATTAACATCTAATTGATTAAAATAAATCAACTATTATAATTTCACAAAATTATAATTTAAATTAAACATTTACTCTTAATTATAATTAATTAAATTATAATTAAGTAACTTATTTTACAATTAAACAATTATAGCTTATAATTTAAATACTATATTAGGTTTTCAAAACTTCCTTTTTCTCAAATTATGAAATTATCAACTTCATGTTAACACATGTTACAGCAGCTAGATACATGCTCATTATCTTAGCAATAATGTAATGGAAACATAAAAACACACTGCACACTTGATTAAAACTCACTGCCTTTGCCTAGGACACGGCACAGCTGCGCCACCTTTAGCCTTGACACCGGCGCAGCTGCGCTGGTGTCAATCCTGGAAACCCAGCGGCGCAACTGCGCCGCTTCTGCCCTTGCTGCCTGCGCAGCTATGCCAGCACGCGGACAGAAACAGAGTAGCTTACGAACAATTCCGAGAAAAACCAAATTGGCTTAATTCTCCACATCGAGTTCTCAATTTAGCCAAAGATTGATTCATATAATATTACAGAAACATCATATAAAGATTCTAACACACTTTTAACATACCAAGACATCAAATTACAAGATTAAAACACTTAATTTTAAATAAAAACTTGAGAAAATTATTTTTCTCCCAAACTCATAATTTTCATAAAACAATTCACTTTAATTCAATTTCTCAACTAATTCAACTTTATATACATGCATTATATACCAAATTGAAGATAACATCAAACCAAATTCCTAATAAGCATGTTAGCATATACTAATTCATTAATTTTTCTCTAAAATCAACCAATTCCATGAAATTTCATATGAACATATTTTATTCATTAAAACATGTTTCTACTATAATTTGATTTCTGAAAACTCGTTTATAGCCTACCAATCAATTATTGACAATACATGAACACCATATATATATATATATATATATATATATATACAATTCATGTTAATACGTTTTCTTGAAATTTACAGTAAACCAAAATTTACAGAAACTCAAAACAAGGAAGAACAACTAATTAAATTTTTTAAAACTATGAGATAGTAATTACCCTTTGTTTGATGATTGTAGAAGAATATGAAGATTAACTCTAGCCTTCTCAAGCTTTCTCTTCCTTCTCTTCTTCCCTTCTCTCTCTAAATTCTCTGCTCTTCTTTTCTTTGTTCTTAGTTTGGACTTAGGCTTATAAAACTAACGTAATTTTTCTTTACGTAGTATATAGATATATAACTGATGTATCAATAATATACATATTAACTAATACTTAATAACTTAATTATTTAACAGTTATAAAATTTGAATTTGAATAGCCATAAGGCCATGTTTGGCAAACCCTTTATTTAAAAACAGATTATTAGCTAAGGCCTTGTTTGGAAAATAGATTTAAAAACAAATGCAAAACCTTGTTTATTTAAAATCATTTAAAATCTTTTTTTCTTTTATTTTAACAAATCATTTAACATATATTTTAAATGTCACATTTTAATTAATTAAATATTAATCATCTAATTTAATCAATTAAAATCTAACATCAATTAATCACATAAAATTGTCACATAATTATAATTACTCGTTAATTATAATTCCCGTAACACTTAACACACATCTCATCTAATTTAATTATCTCAAGTAAATTAGAACTATAATATAAAATTAATATACATTAATTAATTAAATATTACACATTCATTTAATTAATATATAACACTTAATTAAATCACTCCATAAATCACATAATTTATTTATTTAACTCAATAAATAAATCACATAAAATATTTATTTAACTCAATAAATATTTAAAATTATTATATAAAACCATAATCGTTATAGCGAGTATCGGCATGCCACCGTACGAAGCTCTTTACGGAAGAAAGTGTAGAACGCCATTATATTAGGGCGAAGTCGGAGAGCGACGAATACTCGGACCAGAGCTAGTACAACAAACCACAGACGTGGTGACAGTGATAAGAGCCAGACTTGTAGCAGCTCAAGATCGCCAGAAGAAATACGCAGATTTGTATTGGCAGGACCGAGACTTTAAAGTCGGCAGTTTTGTTTTTTTGAAGGTATCTCCATGAAAGGAAAAAATCCGATTCGACAAGAAAGAAAAATTGAGTCCAAGATTCACAGGACCGTTCGAGATACTGAAGCGAGTGGGTGAAGTGGCATACAAAGTTGCGTTACCACCCGAATTGGAGCACATCCACAACGTGTTCCACATTTTCGTGTTGCGACCGTACAAGGCAGACTATTAGCACGTGATTTCTCACGAGCCCATTCAAGTGGAGAAGAACTTGGCGTATGAGGAAATTCCTGTCTAAATACTAGATAAGAAAGAGCAAACTTTGAGAAATAAAATTATATCTTCTGTAAAGGTACTTTGGCGTAACCACGATGTCAGGAGGCAACGTGGGAGTTAGAAGATAGGATAATGTGGGATTATCCCCATTTATTTGTGTAAACTTGTAACAATTTCGGGATAAAATTTTTATAAAGGAGGGGGGGGGGGGGGAGGATGTAATACCCGAGATTTTCCTAATATTATTAAATAAAGATATTAATGAAAATGAAAATTTATTTAATATAAATAATTTTGTGTTATGAGAAGGATTAATTCAATTCTATTAAATTGAATAATTATAATAATTGAGAAAAATGTGGAGTTTATAATAAGCTCGTGAAAGCCTTGTGTGGCATAGTGATGAGAAATATTAATGATAATTAATTGATGATGTGGAAATTATTATTATTGCAAATAATATAATAATAATAAGCAACGTGTTCATAAATATAATAAGATCTATATTCATGTGATATTTAATCATGTAAGTGTTAATCAATTATTGTAAATATTAATAATTTCATCGATTCATGAGAAATGGGATATTAGTGGTGATTAACAATATGTTAATTATTATTACAAGCGATAAAATAATAATAAACCGCTTGTTTATATGTTGAGAATTATATTTATTGATGTGATAATTAATCCTATGATTATTAATTAATTGTTATTAATATATACGAGGAATGGGTTAATTAATATTATTGTTAATTAATTGATAAGATGAATAATTTATTTATTTGACATTACGAATAATGAAATAAATAAGTAAAGTTATTATTATAATAAGATTATATTAATTGTTATGTGCAAGTATATTTAAATTATACTATATGATTGTACATATTAAAGCTATGTGTTATGAATACATCATGTGTATATATATGGGGTAAACAATTGATTTTAATAAAGAAAATAATGTGGCATGATAATACTCAATTAAATTATATCCGATATTAACAAAATGTACATGGATTATATGTGTCTATTTACACTTACTACATTATGTGAATTATTGTGACATTTCAATTAAAGACCTAAGTGTCTAATATATGTGTGTATTTATAACCTAAGTATTAACACTAGTTTGTTTACAAATTGGAAATGCTGAGATTTCTATGCCTTGTCCCATATTAATAGACACAATCCTTGTACATGTGAAACACTCAATGGCTAGCCTATTCGTCTTCTCCCAATTCTCAGCAATGTAGCTAGAAATTATGGCATGGGGAGTGGCCTCAACAGCGTTCTTCAACCACTCTACCAACTCTTCCTTAGCTGATATACAAAGCTTCAATCTATTGGTTCAATTTAATGGACAATTGCATTGTCTGTGTAAGGATTCTTCTATAAATAGCAGCCATGTTTCTTTATTTTCAATTTGCTGAGAGTTTGCATAAGTGGTGAGTGAAAGCAATATACATGTATCAGTAGGAGAAGTTGGATTAGCAGCAAACTCTATTTGAATCCTAGTAGAGGTATAATCCACCTTCCATTGTTCTTCTTTCATGTTCTCTGAAATTTTCTAATTCTTGAATTAAGCTTGGATATAGAGATAAATTGATTGGGTTGTAATTTATGGTTGTTATGTAGACTTAGTAATATCTTAGAATGCAATGTGGCTTACTAACAATCGAATTCATATAGCAAATTCCATGTTCTTCAATTTTCTATTTCTGTTTCTGCAAATTCTTAAATTCTTGATATTGTGGAAATTGTTGACAATTGAAGTATGAATTGCTTGGTTAGTTGCTATATTAGCTTGTAAACATATTGGTAATACAATGCTGTTAGTTATAACCGAATTCGTGAAGAATTTCTGTGATTTGGCCTGGAAACCTGTCGAAGCAGGCTGCTTCCTGGTTCGAACTAGGCACGGCGTAGCTGTGTCGGCATTACACTGCGGCGCAGCGCAGCTGCGCAGGGCCCCTACTGCAGATTTTGAATTTTTGCTTCCTGCTTGATGTCTGCTACATGTTAGTTGATGAAATAAAATAGAACAAGCATGATGATATGATTAATACATATATATGAACTTGTTAAACTAGTATGAGCATGTGATATTCAGATTACTTTCGTGAACGATGAAGTTATAGATTTTCGAAATAAACTTAGAATTTCAAAATGGACGTTGGCTCGTTATATCCATTTTAGACATTCTGACTTTTGAGACATGTTTGTACCACCTAGAAACACATGGAATGTGTGACGCCCCCAGAATAGGTCCAGTCAACCCAACACATTCTGAGTTGCCAAATACATGGTACAGAATTCAAATACAATCTTTTATATCACACGGTCGTGCAAAATACGACCACACAACTGTGAGTGTCAATACAAATATGTACAAAATATTAACATTCAAACTAAGACCTCATTACAATTATTCTCACACTATTTATTAGAAATAGTGAGGACTACTACTGTTCTAACTCGGACCATCACTCTGTCCCCCGACTAGTTCCTGCGACATTCTCATTTCCAGAAGAGGACAATAGATGAAAAGGGTGAGCTCAACTAGCCCAGTAAAGAATATTATGACTAAGATAATGGAAAATAAATTATCGTTAGTCTTCAATAATTCAGATAAAATATTATGGACAACAAGTTTTAGATCAATATTCGCAGCGAAAATAACAATTCATTAGAAGAGTTAAGTAGAGAATGAAGTCTACTATCTTCTATGATTTAAAAGTCCATCATCAATATTTTATCCCTGTAACATCAATCAATATACATCTCGAATCAAATATTCATCTTTGCACTACGGCCAAAGATATTCATTTGTATCAATAGTGGTCATATTCATCTCAACACCTGTCATCTTTGCACTACGGCCAAAGATATTCATCAGGTAATCATTCATCTTTGCTCTACAGGCCAAAGATATTAGTTATATCACCATTTAGGACTGAGGATGATGAAAAGCAATATAAACAACGAATCCAGTGAGATAAAAGACAAAGATTAGGATTCGTAATCTAATTTATCTAAGTTCAAGAGTACTCCATAATAATACTTTGTGGAGCAAAATTCAAGAATGAAGCTCAAAACTTAGATCCAATCAAAGATAGTAAAGATAACAAGCAACTTGGACAAATAGAAGAAAATTTAATTTTTCCGTGAATAGTGCCGTATACGTCAATAGTAACACTGACGAAAAAAGTAAAAATTTCATAATAAAATCCATGCCAATATTTTGGTATAATGATATTGAAAATAATAACATCATTTACGAAAAAAAATAACATCCCTTACCTCAAAAGAATAGTACTTCTGACTGGAATATTGGATATAAGGCTGAATAAAACTTGCACTAAATAGCAACACTCAAAGTATCTAAATACTCACAAAAATACGCTTGATATTATAGAGAGAGAAAACTTCTGATTCTGGTGTGATTTTCAATTCTAACCTAAGCACCCTATTTATAGGAAATGCTTAGCATGCCAATGCTGACAAAACTGCAGGCTGCTGAAATTTCTTCAGCGTATATATTTTGAAAACTAACCTGGCTGCTTTCAACCTCAAAAATCAGAATTTTTCAACAAAAAAACAAAAGTGGGGACCACCCATATTTTTAATAAAAACATTTATTTCCGAAACTTCAATAATTCATAAAAAATAGCCCTTTTGTCGGAAAAATACGAATTCTACGTCCTTTTCATAGGAAATTTAATTCTCTACAACTTTGTAAAAGAAAGTTTTTTCAAATTCCAAACATAAATTATCCAAAATCCATAAACGGATGATTTTTCACCCCAAAATACTGATAAAAACACATCAGCACTAATTCTTTCTTTTATATCCACAAAATAAATATTTTCTTATCATATAAATTAATAATTAATCATTCACAAATAATATTGCAGAACTACAATATTGACAACCAGGTCGTTCCCAGGAAAGAGAGGGCCTTCCGATAAGGACTTCTCCTTACTGGCGCGCAATTAAATAACCCCTCCTAGACAGAACTTCCTTAGACATTGTCAATAATGCTATCTAATAATATTATTCAAATAATATGAATTATTGAGTTGATAATGTAAAATACTGTGCAATGACAATTATTGAATCAATAATATAAAAGATCAACGGTAGCAATTATTGAATCAATCATATAAAATAGCAACGTAGCAATTATTGATATAAAATATTAACGTAGCAATTATCATGCAATTATTGAATCAATAATATAAAATATTGAATAGTAATTACTGTAACAATTATTGAGTAGTGACTTCTTACGTAAGAACCAATAATTTGAATTACTGTGCAATACCGTGTGCTACTGTGCAACACCGCGTATTACTGTATTTTAATCACCGGGTATTTCAACAGTTCTAACGGTAACAACTACGTCGTTATTTATAGAAAACTCATTCTTGACGTTTTCTTCATCCGACAGTTATTCCGTTGTGGGGCCCACAAATGGCTGCGCCGTCGTACGAATATTCCCCGACAACAAGAATATTCCACGACCAAACGAATATTCCCCGACAACAATGAATATTTTATAACCACTTGCTTATTTTGAAATATTTGCACATTTCACCCATAACTTTTCACTTTTATCAAATCAACACCTTACTACTTCGAAATAATATATAAAGAAAATTAAATCTTTATTCATAAAAGTTGGGGTCTTACAACCTTCCCTCCTTATGAAATTTCGTCCTCGAAATTGACGTACGTACCTGGTATGTCGAAAAGATGAGGATACCTTTCTTTCATTTCCGATTCCAACTCCCAGGTCATTTCCTCAATAGCATGGTTTCTCCACAAAACTTTAACTTGAGGTATAATTTTCGAGCGTAGGATATGCTCCTTCCTATCCAAGATCTTGACAGGTACCTCCTCGTACGTTAAATCTTCGGCTATCTCGTCTGGTTCTAACTCAATAATGTGGTTTGGGTCTTTCACATATTTGCGAAGTACAGATATGTGAAAAACGTTATGAACACGAGACATGCTTGAAGGTAAAGCAAGTCTATAAGCCACATTTCCTACTCGGTCAAGGATCTCAAATGGACCAATGAATCGTGGGTTGAGCTTTTCTCTCTTCTCGAATCTCGTAACTCCTTTCCATGGAGCAACACGTAACAATACATGATCCCCAACAATAAATTCCACGTCCTTTCGATGAAGATCCACATAACTCTTTTGTCGATCTTGTACGGCTTGTATCCGTTGACGGATCATTTGGATCTTTTCTGTAGTCATACGTACCAACTTCGGTCCCAATAATGTTGCTTCACCCACCTCATTCCAGCATACTGGAGAGCGATACTTTCGTCCATACAACGCTTCGAATGGAGCCACACCTATACTTGCCTGATAACTGTTGTTGTAGGAGAATTCCACCAATGGTAAGTACTTATCCCAACTCCCTTTGAAGTCTAGAACACAGAGTCTCAATAGATCTTCAAGAGTTTGAATAGTCCTTTCTGATTGTCCGTCTATTTGAGGATGATAAGCCGAACTGAATCGTAAATCCGTGCCTATAGCTTTCTGCAAACTGATCCAAAATCGTGTAGTAAATCTGGGGTCACGATCCGAAACTATGGATACTGGCATGCCATACAATCTCACAATCTCATTCACATACATACGAGCAAGACGTTCAAGGGAATAAGTCTCTCGTATCGGCAAGAAATGAGCAGACTTGGTTAATTTATCAACAATAACCCAAATCGCATCTATGCCTTGAGAAACCTTGGGAAGACCCGTAACGAAATCCATCGTAATGTGTTCCCACTTCCATTTTGGAATCTCAAGTGATTGCAATGGACCCTTCGGTACTTGATGCTCCACCTTTACACGTTGACAAGTTAAATATCTCAAAATAAACTCCACGATCTCTTTCTTCATATTGCTCCACCAAATTGTATGTTGACGATCACGATATATTTTGGTACTCCTAGGATGGATTGCAAACGGTGTGTTATATGCCTCCATCATGATTCTATGCTTCAAGTCAGAATCATTAGGAACACAAAGTCTGGAGTTGACTCGAAGTATTCCCTCTTCATCGATTCTTGCTTCTTGAATGGCACCTTCTTGCACGTTTTTCTTCATCTTCATCAGCTCCGGATCCGTAGCTTGAGCATCTTTAACTTTATCAATCAAAGTTGGTTCTACGCGTATACTTGACATCATCGCATAGGTCTCCGTAGTCTTGAACTCTATCTTCATCTTTTGTACGTCATACAAAATGGGCTTCGTGTTGACACTATCGCACTTGTATCCGCATACGATCTTCTACTCAATGCGTCAGCTACCACATTCATTTTTTTCAGGATGGTATTGAATGGTATGATCGTAATCTTTCAATAACTCCAACCAACGTCGTTTTTGCATGTTGAGTTCATCCTAAGTAAAGAAATATTTGAAGCTTTTGGAGTATATTAAGATGTCATCAATAATGACAACCACGAAATGATCCAAATATTTGATACCAACTGTGACCCTTATGGTGCTTCAACCATAGCACCTCATAATTGGTCGAACAGGTCATCAATACGAGGTAACAGATACCTATTCTTGATGGTGACATGGTTCAACTCCCGATAGTCAATACAACGTCGTATACTACCGTCTTTCTTTCTTTTTTTTTACGAATAAAACAGGAGCACCCAAAGGAGACGTACTAGGACGAATAAAATCGATGTCTAACAATTCCTGTAATTGCACCTTTAACTCCTGAAGTTCAATAGGAGCCATTCGATATGGGGTTTTAGAAATGGGTTTTGTACCGGGTTCAAGGTCAATAAAGAATTCAACTTCACGTTCTGGGGGTAGACCGGGAAGCTCTTTGGAAAATACATCAGGAAAATCATTAACAACGGAAATATTATTCAAATCTGACGTATTCTGGTTTAGATAAGTGACATGAGCTAAGAAAGCTTGACATCCATTTTTCAATAAACGAATAGCTTTATGACTTGAAATGACATTGATTGATTTTAGGGGTTTGGTTGTTTGGATTCGCACAACAGGTTGATTAAGAATATGAAAACTAACAACCTTACGAAAATAATTAATTTTGGCATGATAAGTGGTTAACTAGTCAATTCCTAAAATCACGTCAAATGCAAGTATTTTCAAAGATATAAGATCAACAGGTAGGGTGAGGGTACCAATTTGAATCAAGCAAGATTTATAAACTGTAGATGTAACGAAGGTTTCTCCCAACGGAGTTTCAACAGATAAGTCAAAGTCTAATTTCTCATTTGTCAAGTTCAAACGTTGAGCACAAGCAGGTGAAATAAAAGAATGGGTAGCACCGGTATCTAATAATGTGTAAACTTCACAAAAATTTATGATTAACTAACCTGTGATAAATTCATTCGGGTTCCTCGCATTTTGGGCAGTCACGACAAACGCTCTTTCAGGAACCACCGACTTTGATTTGTTTGGGACAGTCTTTGGTGTCACTATCCCAACTGGTCTTGACTTTGCTATACAGCTCATTCCACCCTCAACTGCTTCGTCACACTCCTGATCCATGATTTGAATCATTACTCTTCGATCCATATCGAATTGGGATTGACCGCTATGCACAGGGTAATTCCAAACTCGATGTTGGATTCTCCTAATTGTTGTCCAAATAGTAAAATCTATGTTGTCTATTTTGGGCTTCTTAGATCGGACGTCTCTTTCTAAAATATCAACGCGTCGTGCGGCTTTTACCCATGGATCTTCAATTCTCACTCGTTCAGTTGCTTCTTCTTTCAGCTGATCGTTGACATTTGCATTTTCAAATTTCAGCTCTAATATCATATGTTCTGCCAGAGAGAGCTTCTGTTCAAGCCTAATATATCGAGTAGCAAAATCTTGAATTTTTGTATCCCTTTCTTGAATTGTTATATCCCTTTGTTCCACGGCTATCTGTCGTTCTTCACCCTGCTCTTTTAACTCATGAATACGATCTTGCAGTTCAACATTTCGATCATAAAATTCTCCTAAGAAATCCTCCTCCTCAGGTTCCTCTTCTTCCTCACTCTCAGCTGCAACCTCTGCGACTAGCTCGGGTACAACTATTAATTCTTCACTCACCACATGGATATTTCAAATTTCTTCTTCTCCCGAAATCACATTATCCTGGTTGGTGTTTAACGGTGCCTCAACGGTCTCATTCACTTCATTGTTAAGATTTTCAACTGCCATTCTCAAATACTGTCACAAAACAAGGGTTAATTAAACAAATTAACATATCACATATTAACCCTATGCTCCGACTGACCAATTAAATACCACATAAGCTTAGGTAGGACATACTAGTGAAGGATTTACTCGTCTCTCCCCTCCTAGTTCTATTCCCAGATCTACGCCAGAGATCATATCCCTAAGCTCTGATACCAACTGTGACGCCGCCAAAATAGGACCAGTCAACCCAACCCATTTTGAGTCGCCAAATACATGGTATAGAATTTAAATACAATCTTTTATATCACACGGTCGTGCAAAATACGACCACACAACTGTGAGTGTCAATACAAATATGTACAAAATATTAACATTCAAACTAAGACCTCATTACAATTATTCTCACACTATTTATTAGAAATAGTGAGGACTACTACTGTTCTAACTCGGACCATCACTCTGTCCCCCGACTAGTTCCTGCGACATTCTCATTTCCAGAAGAGGACAATAGATGAAAAGGGTGAGCTCACTAGCCCAGTAAAGAATATTATGACTAAGATAATGGAAAATAAATTATCGTTAGTCTTTAACAATTCAGATAAAATATTATGGACAACAAGTTTTAGATCAATATTCGCAGCGGAAATAACAATTCATTAGAAGAGTTAAGTAGAGAATGAAGTCTACTATCTTCTATTATTTAAAAGTCCATCTTCAATATTTTATCCCTGTAACATCAATCAATATACATTTCGAATCAAATATTCATCTTTGCACTACGGCCAAAGATATTCATTTGTATCATCAGTGGTCATATTCATCTCAACACCTGTCATCTTTGCACTACGGCCAAAGATATTCATCAGGTAATCATTCATCTTTGCTCTACAGGCCAAAGATATTAGTTATATCACCATTTAGGACTGAGGATGATGACAAGCAATATAAACAACGAATCCAGTGAGATAAAAGACAAAGATTAGGATTCGTAATCTAATTTATCCAAGTTCAAGAGTACTCCATAATAATACTTTGTGGAGCAAAATTCAAGAATGAAGCTCAAAACTTAGATCCAATCAAAGATAGTAACCATAACAAGCAACTTGGACAAATAGAAGAAAATTTTATTTTTTCGTGAATAGTGCTGTATACGTAAATAGTGCCGTATACGTGAATAGTAACCCTGACGAAAAAAGTAAGAATTTCATAATAAAATTCATGCCAATATTTTGGTATAATGATATTGAAAAGAATAACATCATTTACGAAAGAAAATAACATCCCTTACCTTAAAAGAATAGTACTTCTGACTGGAATATCGGATATAAGGCTGAAGAAAACTTGCACTGAATAGCAACACTCAAAGTATCTAAATACTCACAAAAAAACGCTTGATATTATAGAGAGAGAAAACTTCTGATTCTGGTGTGATTTTTAATTCTAACCTAAGCACCCTATTTATAGGAATTGCTTAGCATGCCAATGCTGACAAAACTGCAGGCGGCTGAAATTTCTTCAGCGTATATATTTTGAAAACTTGCCTAGCTGCTTTCAAACTCAAAAATCAGAATTTTTCAACAAAAAAACAAAAGTGGGGCCCACCCATATTTTTAATAAAAATATTTATTTCCGAAACTTCAATAATTCATAAAAAATAGCCCTTTTGTCAGAAAAATACGAATTCTATGTCATTTTCATAGGAAATTTAATTCTCTACAACTTTGTAATAGAATGTTTTTTCCAAATTCCAAACATAAATTATCCGAAATCCTTAAACGGATGATTTTCCACCTCAAAATACTGATAAAAATACATCAACACTAATTCTTTCTTTTATATCCACAAAATAAATATTTTCTTATCATATAAATTAATAATTAATTATTCACAAATAATATTGCAGAACTACAATATTGACAACCAGGTCGTTCCCAGGAAAGAGAGGGCCTTCCGATAAGGACTTCTCCTTACTGGCGCGCAATTAAATAACCCCTCCTAGACAGAACTTCCTTAGACATTGTCAATAATGCTATCTAATAATATTATTCAAATAATATGAATTATTGAGTTGATAATGTGAAATACTGTGCAATGACAATTATTGAATCAATAATACAAAATATCAACGGTAGCAATTATTGAATCAATCATATAAAATAGCAACGTAGCAATTATTGATAGAAAATATCAACGTAGTAATTATCATGCAATTATTGAACCAATAATATAAAATATTGAATAGTAATTACTGTAACAATTATTGAGTAGTGACTTCTTACGTAATAACCAATAATTTGAATTACTGTGCAATCCCGTGTGCTACTGTGCAACACCGCGTATTACTGTATTTTAATCACCGGGTATTTCAACAATTCTAACGGTAACAACTACGCCGTTATTTATAGAAAACTCATTCTTGACGTTTTCTTCATCCGACAGTTATTCCGTTGTGGGGCCCACAAATGGCTGCGCCGTCGTACGAATATTCCCCGACAACAAGAATATTCCACGACCAAACGAATATTCCCCGACAACAATGAATATTTTATAACCACTTGCTTATTTTGAAATATTTGCACATTTCACCCATAACTTTTCACTTTTATCAAATCAACACCTTACTACTTCGAAATAATATATAAAGAAAATTAAATCTTTATTCATAAAAGTTGGGGTCTTACAACCTTCCCTCCTTATGAAATTTCGTCCTCGAAATTGACGTACGTACCTGGTATGTCGAAAAGATGAGGATACCTTGCTTTCATTTCCGATTCCAACTCCCAGGTCATTTCCTCAATAGCATGGTTTCTCCACAAAACTTTAACTTGAGGTATAATTTTCGAGCGTAGGACATGCTCCTTCCTATCCAAGATCTTGACAGGTACCTCCTCGTACGTTAAATCTTCGGCTATCTCGTCTGGTTCTAACTCAATAATGTGGTTTGGGTCTTTCACATATTTGCGAAGTACGGATATGTAAAAAACGTTATGAACACGAGACATGCTTGAAGATAAAGCAAGTCTATAAGCCACATTTCCTACTCGGTCAAGGATCTCAAATGGATCAATGAATCGTGGGTTGAGCTTTTCTCTCTTCTCGAATCTCGTAACTCCTTTCCATGGAGCAACACGTAACAATACATGATCCCCAACAATAAATTCCACGTCCTTTCGATGAAGATCCACATAACTCTTTTGTCGATCTTGTACGGCTTGTATCCGTTGACGGATCATTTGGATCTTTTCTGTAGTCATACGTACCAACTTCGGTCCCAATAATGTTGCTTCACCCACCTCATTCCAGCATACTGGAGAGCGATACTTTCGTCCATACAACGCTTCGAATGGAGCCACACCTATACTTGCCTGATAACTGTTGTTGTAGGAGAATTCCACCAATGGTAAGTACTTATCCCAACTCCCTTTGAAGTCTAGAACACAGAGTCTCAATAGATCTTCAAGAGTTTGAATAGTCCTTTCTGATTGTCCGTCTGTTTGAGGATGATAAGCCGAACTGAATCGTAAATCCGTGCCTATAGCTTTCTGCAAACTGATCCAAAATCGTGTAGTAAATCTGGGGTCACAATCCGAAACTATGGATACTGGCATGCCATGCAATCTCACAATCTCATTCACATACATACGAGCGAGACGTTCAAGGGAATAAGTCTCTCGTATCGGCAAGAAATGAGCAGACTTGGTTAATCTATCAACAATAACCCAAATCGCATCTATGCCTTGAGAAACCTTGGGAGGACCCGTAACGAAATCCATCGTAATGTGTTCCCACTTCCATTTTGAAATCTCAAGTGATTGCAATGGACCCTTCGGTACTTGATGCTCCGCCTTTACACGTTGACAAGTTAAATATCTCAAAATAAACTCCACGATCTCTTTCTTCATATTGCTCCACCAAATTGTATGTTGACGATCACGATATATTTTGGTACTTCTAGGATGGATTGCAAACGGTGTGTTATATGCCTCCATCATGATTCTATGCTTCAAGTCAAAATCATTAGGAACATAAAGTCTGGAGTTGATTCGAAGTATTCCCTCTTCATCGATTCTTTTTTCTTGAATGGCACCTTCTTGCACCTTCTTCTTCATCTTCATCAGCTCCAGATCCGTAGCTTGAGCATCTTTAACTTTATCAATCAAAGTTGGTTCTACGCGTATACTTGACATCATCGCATAGGTCTCCGGAGTCTTGAACTCTATCTTCATCTTTTGTACGTCATACAAAATGGGCTTCGTGTTGACACTATCGCACTTGTATCCGCATACGATCTTCTACTCAATGCGTCAGCTACCACATTCATTTTTTTCAGGATGGTATTGGATGGTATGATCGTAATCTTTTAATAGCTCCAACCAACGTCGTTTTTGCATGTTGAGTTCATTCTAAGTAAAGAAATATTTGAAGCTTTTGGAGTATATTAAGATGTCATCAATAATGACAACCACGAAATGATCCAAATATTTGATACCAACTGTGACCCTTATGGTGCTTCAACCATAGCACCTCGTAATTGGTCGAACAGGTCATCAATACGAGGTAACGGATACCTATTCTTGATGGTGACATGGTTCAACTCCCGATAGTCAATACAACGTCGTATACTACCGTCTTTCTTTCTTTTTTTTACGAATAAAACAGGAGCACCCAAAGGAGGCGTACTAGGACGAATAAAATCGATGTCTAACAATTCCTGTAATTGCACCTTTAACTCCTGAAGTTCAATAGGAGCCATTCGATATGGGGTTTTAGAAATGGGTTTTGTACCGGGTTCAAGGTCAATAAAGAATTCAACTTCACGTTCTGGGGGTAGACCGGGAAGCTCTTTGGAAAATACATCAGGAAACTCATTAACAACGGAAATATTATTCAAATCTGACGTATTCTGGTTTAGATAAGTGACATGAGCTAAGAAAGCTTGACATTCGTTTTTCAATAAACGAATAGCTTTATGACTTGAAATGACATTGATTGATTTTAGGGGTTTGGTTGTTTGGATTCGCACAACAGCTTGATTAGGAATATGAAAACTAACAACCTTACGAAAACAATCAATTTTGGCATGATAAGTGGTTAACCAGTCAATTCCTAAAATCACGTCAAATGCAAGTATTTTCAAAGATATAAGATCAACAGGTAGGGTGAGGGTACCAGTTTGAATCAAGCAAGATTTATAAACTGTAGATGTAACGAAGGTTTCTCCCAACGGAGTTTCAACAGATAAGTCAAAGTCTAATTTCTCAGGTGTCAAGTTCAAACGTTGAGCACAAGCAGGTGAAATAAAAGAATGGGTAGCGCCGATATCTAATAATGTGTAAACTTCGCAAAAATTTATGATTAACTAACCCGTGATAAATTCATTCGGGTTGCTCGTATTTTGGTTAGTCACGACAAACGCTCTTCCAGGAACCACCGACTTTGATTTGTTTGGGACAGTCTTTGGTGTCACTATCCCAACTGGTCTTGACTTTTCTATACAGCTCATTCCACCCTTAACTGCTTCGTCACACTCCTGATCCATGATTTGAATCATTACCCTTGGATCCATATCGAATTGGGATTGACCGCTATGCACAGGGTAATTCCAAACTCGATGTTGGATTCTCCCAATTGCTGTCCAAAAAATAAAATCCATGTCGTCTATTTTGGCCTTCTTAGATCGGACGTCTCTTTCTAAAATATCAACGCGTCGTGCGGCTTTTACCCATGCATCTTCAATTCTCACTTGTTCAGTTGCTTTTTCTTTCAGCTGATCGTTGACATTTGCATTTTTAGATTCCAGCTCTAATATCATATGTTCTGCCAGAGAGAGCTTCTGTTCAAGCCTCGCATATCAAGTAGCAAAATCTTGAATTTCTGTATCCCTTTCTTGAATTGTTGTATCCCTTTGTTCCACGGCTGTCTGTCGTTCTTCACCCTACTCTTCTAACTCATGAATACGATCTTGCAGTTCAACATTTCGATCATAAAATTCTCCTAACAAATCCTCCTCCTCAGGTTCCTCTTCTTCCTCACTCTCAGCTGCTACCTCTTAGACTAGCTCGGGTGCAACTATTAATTCTTCACTCACCATATGGATATTTCTAATTTCTTCTTCTCCCGAAATCACATTATCCTGGTTTGTGATTAACGGTGCCTCAACGGTCTCATTCACTCCATTGTTAAGATTTTTAACTGCCATTCTCAAATACTGTCATAAAACAAGGGTTAATTAAACAAATTAACATATCACATATTAACCATATGCTCCGACTGACCAATTAAATACCACATAAGCTTAGGTAGGACATACTAGTGAAGGATTTACTCGTCTCTCCCCTCCTAGTTCTATTCCCAGATCTCTGCCAGAGATCATATCCCTAAGCTCTGATACCAACTGTGACGCCCCCAGAATAGGTCCAGTCAACCCAACCCATTCTGACTCGCCAAATACATGGTACAGAATTCAAATACAATCTTTTATATCACACGGTTGTGCAAAATACGACCACACAACTGTGAGTGTCAATACAAATATGTACAAAATATTAACATTCAAACTAAGTCCTCATTACAATTATTCTCACACTATTTATTAGAAATAGTGAGGACTACTACTGTTCTAACTCGGACCATCACTCTGTCCCCCGACTAGTTCCTGCGACATTCTCATATCCAGAAGAGGACAATAGATGAAAAGGGTGAGCTCAACTAGCCCAGTAAAGAATATTATGACTAAGATAATGGAAAATAAATTATCGTTAGTCTTCAACAATTCAGATAAAATATTATGGACAACAAGTTTTAGATCAATATTCGCAGCGAAAATAACAATTCATTAGAAGAGTTAAGTAGAGAATGAAGTCTACTATCTTCTATGATTTAAAAGTCCATCATCAATATTTTATCCCTGTAACATCAATCAATATACATCTCGAATCAAATATTCATCTTTGCACTACGGCCAAAGATATTCATTTGTATCATCAGTGGTCATATTCATCTCAACACCTGTCATCTTTGCACTACGGCCAAAGATATTCATTAGGTAATCATTCATCTTTGCTCTACAGGCCAAAGATATTAGTTATATCACCATTTAGAACTGAGGATGATGACAAGCAATATAAACAACGAATCCAGTGAGATAAAAGACAAAGATTAGGATTCGTAATCTAATTTATCCAAGTTCAAGAGTACTCCATAATAATACTTTGTGGAGCAAAATTCAATAATGAAGCTCAAAACTTAGATCCAATCAAAGATAGTTACCATAACAAGCAACTTAGAAAAATAAAAGAAAATTTAATTTTTCCGTGAATAGTGCCGTATATGTGAATAGTGCCGTATACGTGACGGAAAAAGTAAGAATTTCATAATAAAATCCATGCCAATATTTTGGTATAATGATATTTAAAAGAATAACATCATTTACGAAAGAAAATAACATCCCTTACCTCAAAAAAATAGTACTTCTGACTGAAATATCGGATATATGGCTGAAGAAAACTTGCACTGAATAGCAACACTCAAAGTATCTAAATACTCACAAAAATACGCTCGATATTATAGAGAGAGAAAACTTCTGATTTTGGTGTGATTTTCAATTCTAACCTAAGCACCCTATTTATAGGAAATGCTTAGCATGCCAATGCTGACAAAAACTGCAGGCTGCTGAAATTTCTTCAGCGTATATATTTTGAAAACTTGCCTGGCTACTTTCAAACTCAAAAATCAGAATTTTTCAACAAAAAAACAAAAGTGGAGCCAACCCATGTTTTTAATAAAAATATTTATTTCCGAAACTTCAATAATTCATAATAAATAGCACTTTTGTCAGAAAAATACGAATTTGATGTCCTTGTCATAGGAAATTTAATTCTCTACAACTTTGTAGAAGAAAGTTTTTTCCAAACTCCAAACATAAATTATCCAAAATCCATAAACGGATGATTTTCCACCCCAAAATACTGATAAAAATACATCAGCACTAATTCTTTCTTTTATATCCACAAAATAAATATTTTCTTATCATATAAATCAATAATTAATTATTCATAAATAATATTACAGAACTACAATATTGACAACCAGGTTGTTCTCAGAAAAGAAGGGGCCTTCCGATAAGGACTTCTCCTTACTGGCGCGCAATTAAATAACCCCTCCTAGACAGAACTTCCTTAGACATTGTCAATAATGCTATCTAATAATATTATTCAAATAATATGAATTATTGAGTTGATAATGTGAAATACTGTGCAATGACAATTATTGAATCAATAATACAAAATATCAACGGTAGCAATTATTGAATCAATCATATAAAATAGCAACGTAGCAATTATTGATATAAAATATCAATGTAGTAATTATCATGCAATTATTGAATCAATAATATAAAATATTACAGAGTAATTACTGTAACAATTATTGAGTAGTGACTTCTTACGTAATAACCAATAATTTGAATTACTGTGCAATCCCGTGTGCTACTGTGCAACACCGCGTATTACTGTATTTTAATCACCGGGTATTTCAACAGTTCTAATGGTAACAACTACGCCGTTATTTATAGAAAACTCATTCTTGACGTTTTCTTCATCCGACAGTTATTCCGTTGTGGGGCCCACAAATGTCTGCGCCGTCGTACGAATATTCCCCGACAACAAGAATATTCCACGACCAAACGAATATTCCCCGACAACAATGAATATTTTATAACCACTTGCTTATTTTGAAATATTTGCACATTTCACCCATAACTTTTCACTTTTATCAAATCAACACCTTACTACTTCGAAATAATATATAAAGAAAATTAAATCTTTATTCATAAAAGTTGGGGTCTTACAGAATGCATATTGATTTAAGTATATATGTATCGTGATATAATATAAACATGTGAACCCAACTAGTGCGCCTTTCTAACAAGTTTTGAAGGTTGAAATTGACATGTAAATATCATGTACGCATTTTGATCTTACGAGCATGTTTAGATGATGTAAAAATACGTGTCGGACATGTTAACATATGGATCTAGATAGCATGAACGTGTTAGGCCCTATTAGTGAGATGTACTAGTGAAAGTATACGTTTTGCACGTGAATCTTGACATGTATATTGAGATGTGAATTCTAATATTTGTAAACATGTTTGATAGTACTTGTTGACTCACTTATGCATCGTACATGTATACATACCATGATTAGTTGTCGTGATTCAAAATTTGCATAAACGAAGCATGTTTTCAAACTAATGACAATGATAGTTGCATATATGCGATATGAATACTCATGAACATGCTTAAAATAAGTATATGAATACCTTACGTGTTTTAAAAGCGAGCATGATAGGCTTTGTGAATTCCATGACCTTGAATGACCGTAAGTTGTCAAAAGGCTTAACTTAGAAGTTATATCACATATGTTTGGAACGAGGGAAGGTTATACAAATATAAAAGTATTCTTTAACATATATATGCTATGTGATATTATATGTTGTTATTTGAAACCGATTTTGACGGTTAACTTATAGTAATGCTATAACTTGCTAAAATAGAGTATATTTGCTATTTGTTGTATTCTCACATGATGGTAATGATGTATGAAGATGTTTAAACTTAAAAAGAGGAACGTTAGGGATAGAAATTATATGATACTATATAACTGTGTCGCTAGGTCAAGACTTAGCTTATGTGATTATCGTATACACGAGATGATATATAATGTTAAACTATATGACTAATGAATATTATATATACATAACTATATTACGATAGGATTCGAAAAGTGTTGATTAAATTACGGGGATAAACTATGCTTAAGGCAAGTATCCTAACCGACACATTTACTTTATGCAAGTTTCCTAACTTACATTCCTTTACGGTGCAAGTATTCTATCCTTGTATATTGCGTGCTAGTTTCTTTACTTAATCGTTTGAATCAAATTAGCATACTTGAACTCTTATTTCATTAAAGCTATTATTCATGTTGAACTTGATATTGTTCTTGAATATTATGAAAGTGATCTATGCCATTTGATTTGGCTAGACTTATATTGTTGAAAAACGACCCAAACCAATTGATTGGTGCGGGATCTTGTATTTGACTGAGAAGAACAACCTTCTTTGAAGGGAATATATAATTGTCAGAGAACCGATGTGCGCACTTGAGTATGATTAATTGTTATGCATAACGTAGGGTACTTTAGGTTGATCACCTGTTGTACTTGTTTTGTTGGATTTTCAGTTTATCACTGTTAATTCATGTGGAAGTTCATAGCCCTTAGTGACTGCTCAGTATTCCGTTATCTTAAAATCTTGAATTGATTTATTATTGAATCATATTGATATTATCCTGTCCTTAGTGACTGTTATTGAGAACTGTTGATATTCTTGTTATCCTTGAACTATCAAACCTTGCTATACCTTTCAAGAATTGAGAATTATATTACTCACCCTTATTGTATATTACTTGCTGGACAATTTGTGCTCATTCTTGCTTTCCCTAAAAATATTTCAGTTAAGGCCGAGCAGTGCGGACCCTCGAGTACCGACAAGGGCAAGGGAAAGGCTACTGAGTAGCTTTAATTATGTAGGACTTATGATTGTAATAAAGAGCTTATGATATTATGTACTAGTTAAGGTTATTATTGCCTAAGATATGTCTAAGCTATATAATCATTGTTTAAATTGTGAGACCTTGGGACGTGAATAAATTATATTATTTAAATGTAATCTATTCGGTAGTAGTCGTGTATTATATTTCGCTGTGCGATGCGACATTTAGTCGTATTATTATGATGTATTATTGTGAGAACGTGACGAACCGAATTCGAGAGACCAAGGGGCGGTCTGGAATTTGGGGGCGTCAGATGATCTATTTGAGCTGTAAAAGTTAAAGTCTTGACAGAATCGTAGTCTGTCAAAGACAGCATACAGAAGTCAAGGCAGAATCATGGAGCTTAAAGGAAGATGTCCAGAATCGTAGTTTGCCAAGAGAACCAAGTCTGTAGAGGCCCAGGCAAGATCCGTTGAGCTTAAGTGAAAGCATCGAAGAATCGTAGTCTGCCTTGAAAGCCACACTGAGAATCATGAAGATGATTTGAGCGTCTGCCAAGACAAGTTCAGAATCGCAGTGTGCTCTCAGAAGTGTGTAGTCCGTAAGACAAGCAAGCAGGAATCGTAGTCTACCAGAGAGCTTAAGAGAAATCATAGTGTTCTCTACAATCAAGTCTGAGTCAAGCCTATGCGAGCCAACACAAAACGATTATGGTACAATGACCATAATCGTAGTGCTCCCCCAGTCAGCATCAAAGTTCGTAGTTTTAATGAAGGGAGGAAGAGCAATAAATGAAGAAAGGCTTATAGCCGTTAACAACATGATGGTCCCAATAATTCCATATTCATCTTTAGTCCAAATCGAAGAAGCGTATTGAAGAAGCTAAGGAAAGGACTAAACAGCCTGCTGAAAAACACCTTTTCAGGTGTTAGGTGAAGTTGCAGTCTGCTGTGTCAGTGGGCCAGTTAGTAGTGCAGCAGGAAAGCAGGATGTCAACATCAACTGAACAGAAACGTCTGAAGCATTAAATGCTACAGCAGGAGCATTCAAATGGATATATTTTGAATGGCTCTTTTATAAGGAAATCAGACAAGAATTCAGACTAAGCAAGCAAGATACAAAGAAAGAAAAGATAGCTCAGAAAGCTCAATAGCACTCAACGAAGACACTCTACGATCCTGAAAGAGGAAAGCTTGCTTCGCTACTCAGTTCTTCATAACTGATGCTTAATTGCAACTGAGTAGCACACCCCAGAATACAACTCTCAATCCAAGGTGTATCAAGTCAGAAGGACTTGAAGAGTTCTAAGTGAACTAAGAGAAGTTCTAAGGCTGCTGGCTTTGAAGAGTTCTAAGTGAACTAGAGAAGTTCCAAGGCTGCTAGCCTTGAAGGAATCTAAGTGATTCAAGTTGTAAGAGATATCCTTAGTGGATTTTCTACTCGTGGAGTAGAAGAGTGGACTAGGAGCCTTGTGTGCTTTGAACCACTTAAAACCTTTGTGTCTCATTGTCTCTCATTAACTGCTATAACTGATATATCTATTATAACTGCTATAACTGCTTATCTAACTATCATTGCATTATCTTTAGGGGGACCAAACATATATTCCGCTGCTGTCAGTATATTCAATACTGACAAGTATTTTAAAACAATTTTTTTTAAATATCTATTCAACCCCCCTTCTAGATAACTATTGTGCCTTTGGGAACTAACACAACTTTTTATAAATATATATATTTTAATTCCAGTCCAGGCATTGGTGTGAAAACCCATTGCCCTTCACAGCTTTTGTATATATAATTGTATATATATTTGCTTTACTCACTTTTATTAAATTGTTGCTTTAAATATTTATTTTATATGAATCGACACTGATATTTCTGCGGGCTAGCTAGATTTATTTAAATCTCGCCAACTCTAGCTTTCAAACGGTTCAAATAGGTCCAGACGGAACCGAGAAGCTAGAATGGCTGAGATTTATTTAAATCTAGCATTTTTCTAGTTTCAGTTACAAAAGCAACCTCGCGGCCCTTAGATTGCTATCTAGTGGGAATGAGACGCTTCGGCCAGGTGCGAACTAAGATTTACTGAATGAATCCTCGGTTTTGGAGACATTTGGATATATATATATATGTATATATATATATATATATGTATATATATATATATATATATATATATCTATTTCTGTACAAATTTGAGCTGTGCAGGTTTATTGGCTACTCATATGTGAGCCTAGGAATCATGGGATTCATGATCAAACTGATCAGAATCTGATTCCCACGATGGACAAACTCCACTTTACAAATGTATCCTGCCAAATTTTCTGTAAAATGTACATACAAAAGACCTTAAAACGGTTATCCGGATTTAAGGTCTCAAAATAATAAGAATAATGGTTGTCGTGTCAGAGTCCCTCCGATGGCTATCATACCCATGAGGAGACCGACATTTGTATATATGTTGTGGTCGAGGATGATTCACAGCCCAACAATCACCATTCAAATTGTGCCTTAAGGCAAAAACAGATAAAATAGAAGTATCAATATGCTTCAATTCCTATGTTAGCATAGGGGTTTGATAATCTTCTTTCAAAACATCACTTCAATAATCTTTTCAAAAAAAAAGCTTTTGCAAATCAAATCAAACACTTTTTCAAATCAAATCAAAGACTTTTGCAAATCAAATCAAACCCTTCGTATATAGGTTCAACGATGCATAGACAAGCTTTCCATCAAACATAGGCCCAATTTTTAAACAGCATTCACACACACACACACACATTTAGTTTTGAAGGAAAATATTGAAAAGACGCGGTACCGTGTTTTCACGGGAGTCGTGGGGTGCCTAACACCTTCCCCACACTTAACCAAGCCCCCAAACTCAAACTTCAGTTTCAAAGATCAAGTTTCAATAGTGTCCAGCAATTGGGCCTCTTTCAAACAAAACTCGGTTGAGTTGGTACAACATTTCAAAACTACCAATTGGCGACTCTGTAAAACGTTCAAATCGTCGACATGATACATGTTGGCCTTCTCCTAAAAAACCCTTCAAAACCTTTTTCGCAATAAAAAGAGTAAGGGTAGAGATAACTTAAGAAGAGAGAAAGATCCGAATTGTGACCCGACTTGCGATTTTTTTCCCGACATCGACAATGTATATACACAACTGCGTAGTACACAGTCGCCTATGACGATGATTTTTTTGGGCTATACTCGTCGCTATAGCTATTATGGTCTATGGCGACGGTTTAGCCCAAAAAAGTCCCCATAGGCGACTGTGTAATACACAGCTGTGTATATACACATAGCCCTTATTATTATTATTATTTAATTTAAAAATTATAAACTGATGACAAAGTTATCCTTAGTATGACCAATCAAATTAATTTACCTCCTCTTATCGTGTTATATGTTAGTATTGATTGATTACTTAGAGTTTTACATTAGTCACAATTCAACTTTTTTATAAAATTTGTTAGAGTTTGCATATTTAAATTTGATGACGAATGTGATTAATGTATATTTGTACTATTAAGTTTTGTAAAGTTCTTAATAATGATTTGATTGAAAGTAGTATGCCCCCAAGCCAATCACATTGGATGTGATAAGCATTTATTTTGTAATCTTATTCATTTATTAATAAAAGGTATTCTTTATTCCTATTTAATTTGTTGAATTAAATAAATGTGATAAACTCATAGTTTTCGAGCAATGCTTTTAGAATCATGATGTTTATTATGCTAATGAAATCTAAATTCTAGATAGCTCAAAAACTAAAATATTCCTAATCGTTGGATCACTAATGTTAGGTTACTAATTCCGGATAGATTAATACATACTGTATTTGATCTGTTGAAGAGGATGATTGATCTCATAATCATTTGTGTGAAGACACTAAAACAAGTATGTAGGCGCTTATTGGAGAATAAGTTCACTGAATGTGATTCGCTTAAAGGAACACCTAATAGAGCTTTACTTGCCTGACAATAAAAGTTTCTAAAGTGATAGTAGTGTCGATGTGGGGAAAAATCTTTGGCGATCCCCCTTTCCCTATGTGTTTCTACCCTTGTCTGTTTTTCATTTGTTTGATCTGAAGGGTGAATTTTTAGAAAAAGGTCGACATATAATGTCGACGATTTTGAAAAGTTGGATTTTACAGAGTCGCCAGTTGGTATGTTTGGAAATGGTTATACTAACTCAATCGAGTTTTATTTGAAAAGTTTTGCAAGTAGGCCCAATTACTGGACTCTGTTTAACTTGTCTTTGGAAACCGATATTCATAAAGTTCGGGGGCTTGATTAAGCGGGGGGAAGGTGTTAGGCACCCCCCGGCTTCCGTGAAACACGGTTACCGCATCCTTTGTAACGAATGAGATTTTGTATGTTTAATTATAAATATTTATTGAATTAAATAAATATTTTAATTGATTTATTTATCGAGTTATATAAATAAATTATGTGATTATGTTATGGAGTAATTTAATTAAGTGCAATATGATTAATTAAATTAATGTGTAAGTAATTATGTAATATAATTCTAATTTAATTGAGAATAATTAAATTAGATGAATATTATGTGCTAAGTGTTTATAAAGATTTACTAATTTGTTACATGAATTATGATTAATAAGTGAATTACAATTGTGTAGCAATTTAGTATTATAGGCAAATTAATTAATTAATGAATGTTAGCTTGTATTTAATTAAATTAGAAGGTTGGGATTTAATTAAATAAAGTATAAATTTAAACTATGTGTTAAAATGATTTATCAAAATAAATTAAAAGAGCTTTAAAGAGTTTTGCTAAACAAGGCCCTTACATCTGTTTTAATCCGTTTTACCAAATATGGCCTTAACTATTAATAATCTGTTTTTAAAATTAAATGGTTTTGCCAAACAAAACCTTATGACTTTTGATTTTCAAAAATTAGTAACTGATATATTTATTAAGAGGAATTAAGTATATCAGTTATATATTATATACTTATATCCTATATCTATCAGTTATATGTATATAGTTTATACGTTATGTTAGTCTGAGTTAGAAGAAGAACATAGTAAGAAAACTAGAGAGAAAAGAGAGAAGAAGAGAGAAAGAAGAAAAGCTAGTGAATTCATAAAGATAATCATCATTACAAGAGTCACCATCTTCATCTCCTTCATCTAATCAACAAAGGTATAATTTAGTTTAAAGTTTTGTTCTTCATTATTTTCATAGTATAAGTTCTCTGTAACTTGATTTTTATGAGAATTTGTGTAATATGGTTCATATATGTTTAATATGTGTTATAACATGCTTAGATATGATTCATATGGTTGTTTATATAGTTTAATTCATGTAAATATGATGAACATGAAGAAATCATGTTCATAGCAATTTACAGTGAACTAACTTTGAAAAATAGTCTTTAATTATCAAAATTCATGTTTGATTGTGATATATTATGTAAATTGATAATAAATTATGATAATATATCAAGAAACAAAATTAATATGTTTTGAATTGTTTGATTTGGTTTAAAAACAAATTCACAGTGATAATTTTCTTCAAGAACGCTTAAAAATGGTGTTTTCTTCAAAAATCATGGAATTAGGTGTTTTGATTATGTGTTGTGGTGTTTATGTATGTTAAAAACATGTTAGAAGTTTAAGATTTTATTTTCACAAAGTTTTCATATGCATTGTGTTAGTTAAAATCAGAATTTGGTGCGAAGAAATAAGTCAAATTGGCTTTTTCTCTGCACAGTTTGCGAGCCGGGACCAGCAGGGGGACCCGCCCCAGCGGGTGTTGTTGCTGTTTGGAGATTTTGCTTTGGTTCCGAGTAGTTTTTATGCATTACATGATTAGCTAACTTAATGTGATGACATGTTAAGTGTATTAAAAAATAAGATAACATATTTTTGACATGTTTAAGATAATTTGAAGTCTCATATTAATATGTTATGTGTGTACATAGATATTGTTATCATATGATATGATTTTGATAGTTTAAAGTGTTATACACGTATGATGTGCATTTTGTGAGTTTAGACTCACGTGTGTGGTTAGTTAAGCGAGTTAAGTTTATAAACCATGTTATAAAGTTGAACTTAAGTACGAAGTTCAACGGTTTAACGTAGTGGTTATATAACTAATTGGTATTATAAACGTAATGTAATGTGTAGGACGATTGAGAAAGTGATTTATAAATTATAAAGTGTAGCTTGCGCTTGAGGCAAGTTTTCTAAACTCAAACTTGTTATTGATATGCAAGTTTTCTATATTCGAATCTTAATTGTATTAAGCATGTCTTTTATTTCTGCAATGGACAAATAATTATTTAAAGTTCACAATTTAATTAAAGTGACCTTGACTTAATTGTTCAAGTAAGGTCTATTTTATCCTTCGAATGCTTTAAGTTTAGTTCTAAAGCATAAGTTATTTCATAATTCTTTATTGATAAATTATTCTAGATTATTGTAAGTCGATTCAACTACTCCTTAGTTAATGGTAGTTGAACTCCAAATTTCCTTTAAGCTTATCCAAACCAAACTTTCTTTGGTGCGGACTTATATCAAATACTGAGATGAACAACCCTATTTAATAGGGGATTACCATGCGAAAGCGTTAAGATGTTTGTGCACAATACATGGTACGAAGGGCTGATCCCCCTAAGTACGAGTTAAGAGTCCATATAGTCTAAAAGACTGTTAAAGGTTTTAAATAGAAATGTTTATAACCTAGGATATAGTTCAAGGTCTTATGACCCTCAGATGATTTCTATATTCAAATTCTAAATGTTGATGAAAGAATTATTATTCAATTCTTTATTATTGATGAAAGAAAAGTTATTCAAATCTTTTAAAATTATTCAGTTTATGTCATCACTATTATTGTTATTATTCCAAGTGAGTTTTGTTTGCTCACTCTTGCAATTAAATAACTCTTGCAGCTAAGGTTGAAAGCATTGACGTACCGTCCACAAGTAAAGGCAAGAACAAGATGAACAAGTGAAAACCTGTTATATTTGTGATATGATTGTAATAAGACATAAGACTTTTTATGTGATGTTTATTTCCACACTTATTATTTATGTTAAGGTTAGATAAACCCTGGGATGTTTTGAACAAAGTTGTAATCCTTTTATGAGGAAGATTGTTATATTTATTTAAGGTTGTAATTTATTTTACATTCCTTATTTTGGGCAGTAGTTGTATCTTATTTAGATAGTGAGCACCAAATCTCGTGGAATTGAAGTACCCGGATTTGGGGGTGTCACATCCTTTCAATTTCCCTATTTTATTTGTAGTGTGTGTGTGTGTGTGCTTGCAGTAATTGTGCCTAAGTACTTTATTTGAAAGTAGTGCTGTGCTTCATTGGACCTATATACGAAGGGTTTGATTTTATGAAAAGTCCATTTTTAGACAAGATATGAAAGTGAAGTTTTGAAAGATGATTTTCAAACCCTTTCACTAACATAGGAATTGAAGTCTTTTGATACTTTTATTTTTATTATGCATTCACCTGATTTTGATTTTATTGTCTGGATGCGAATCATCCTCGACCAAATAAAATATATACCAGTGTCGGTCTCCTTATGGGCATGAAAGCCATCGAAGTGACCCGAGCACTACAAACCATAATTTACTATGCTGAGACCTTAAATCCGGATAACCCTTTTAAGGTCCCTCTGATTTACATTTATAAGAAGATAGGCAGGCGATATTTATAGTGCAAAGTTGTCCATCGTGGGAATCGGATCTAGATCCATGTGGTTAGTCGTAGATTTCGTGATTCCTAGGCTCACAGAATATTATCAAAAAATGCCTGCACATAAGAGATATTAAAATAAAATGTAAATTAAAATCTAGACGTCGTAAGACACATGATTCATCAGTTAAATCCTTGCATGCGCGTAGCCAAAGCTTCCCGTTCCCTCTAGATACGGATCTAGGGTCGTGTAGTCGCTTTAATATTTACAAAAGTAGAAAGAAGCTAGATTTAAATAAATCTTAGCCATTCTAGCTCAACGGTTCTAGTTTGACAGCTTTTGAACCGGTTGAAAGTTAGAGATGGCTAGATTTAAATGAATCTAGTCCACAAATTTTACATTAGAACATATTTACATTAAATGAATAGTTAAAACAGATATTTAATCACATTGAATAAATAATATATATAATTATATATATATATATATATATATATATTAAAGTTGGAAAGAGCCACAGATTTCCAATCCAGGCATGACTAATTAATGTAAATATATATATATATATATATATATATATATACTTCTATATTGAAGCTGAAAAGGCCACGGATTAGCAATCCAGGCCAAACAAGTTAGTATATATATATATATATATAATTATATATATATTAAAGCGAGAAAAAGCCATGGATTAACAATTCAGGCTAACGAAGTTAGTATAAATATATATATATATATATAGTTATGTATCTATTACAGCAGTAAAAAGCCACAAATTTATAATCCAGGTGTAGACACTCGAAATTTTGCTTCCTTTGTACTAACCTTGTAGAAGGGCAAAAGCATAATTTTACTTCGGAGACAACCCCGAGGTAGGGCAAAAGAGCCAGGTCATCCTGGAGACAACCCCATGATAGATTCAAAGGACCAATGATGCCTGAATATGTTGTGAACCAAACGAGGATCGCCAAGCTAAGACAGTGTCCGTTGGAAACCAACTCAGCAAACCTCGAAAGGTGTGCCATCGACGATAAACCAGCTAACTGCTGTCGGGAACCAGAAGATACTTCTCAGCTATCAGCATCATCTTCCCGGACCTCGACTCAGTCAGACTTAATTGGATTCCGCCGCATTCCGCACAGACTATTCAAAAGTCCGGTCTGCGAAGGTTAACTTCCTCTAAACCGAGACCAAAGGCACATATTTTGAGGCAACCATACACGTGGGGCCCAGCCTCATACATACACGCTCCAGCCTCAACTATACATGGGGCTAGCCGCAGGTATGGTTGAGGCTGCCCGAATTTCTCTATATCAGCACCAACAACTCATAAACAAAAAAAGAGGAAGAACTTAGAGAGAGAAAGTCACTTTTAGAGAGAGAAGCCTTCGGGTGGGACTTATATATATATATCAAATTAGAGTTATTTTCTCTTGTTTAGCATCTACTTGGAGTCCCTAGAGTGTTCTACGTTCATTTTGAGTGATAAAACACATGTTCACACGTCCCCCAAGGTGAAAAAAATGCTCTTTTTGGCTACTTTCTTTGTAAATTTTGCTTAATATACTAGATTAATGATATATATTGTTTAAATCTAGTTAAACTTGTGGTTTTATAAGCGTATTGTGTAATAGTTGATAGATATTGCATTTTTATCGGTTATATTGTGCTTATTGCTTTGTAAATCAAGTACGAAGGCTAGATCTACCTAGATCTAAGCTGAATCTAGCCTTGGAGTGGTTATTAAGCATGAAGCTTTAACCTGTGTGCTAGATCGATTTAGATCCATGGTAGATCTATGTATTTATTGCTTTTAAACTGTCCCGGTTACCCCACATAGCCCTAGATCTATATCTAGAGGTGAAAAGGGTCTAAAATGGCTTGAAACGATGATTTCAACCGATGAAATCTCTGAATATCAAGTTTAGGACATTGTACATATATGCGCATAATAATGTGAGCCTAGGAATTTCGGTGTCGAGATTCCCGATTGGATCCCGACTTGATTCCCACGATGGACCGATTTTTGTGATGTAATGTTTAAATAACGTAAAAATCATTGTATATGTAATATTTGGATTTTGAAGACGAACTCGAGGGGTTAGTCCCAAGAAGTCGGATTCAAGATCCCGTGATAGTGAAAACTTAGATTGTGGGTGCTCGGATTCATCGAGATGGCTTACATTGTGACGCCCCCCAGAATAGGTCCAATCAACCCAACCCATTCTGAGTCGCCAAATACATGCTACAGAATTCAAATACAAACTTTATATCACACGGTCGTGCAAAATACGACCACACAACTGTGAGTGTCAATACAAATATGTAGAAAATATTAACATTCAAACTAAGTCCTCATTACAATTATTCTCACACTATTTATTAGAAATAGTGAGGACTACTACTGCTCTAACTCGGACCATCACTCTGTCCCATGACTAGTTCCTGCGACATTCTCATTTCCTGAAGAGGATAATACATGAAAAGGGTGAGCTCAACTAGCCCAGTAAAGAATATTATGACTAAGATAATGAAAAATAAATTATCGTTAGTCTTCAACAATTCAGATAAAATATTATAGACAACAAGTTTTAGATCAACAACTGCAGCGGAAATAACAATTCATTAGAAGAGTTAAGTAGAAAATGAAGTCTACTATCTTCTATGATTTAAAAGTCCATCATCAATATTTTATCCCTGTAACATCAATCAATATATCTCGAATCAAATATTCATCTTTGCACTACAGGCCAAAGATATTCATTTGTATCACCAGTAGTCATGTTCATCTCAACACCTGTTCATCTTTGCACTACGGGCCAAAGATATTCATCAGGTAATCATTCATCTTTGCTCTACAGGCCAAAGATATTCAGTTATATCACCATTTAGTACTGAGGATGATGAAAAATAATATAAATCACGAATCCAGTGAGATAAAGGACAAAGATTAGGGATTCGTAATTTAGTTTATCCAAGTTCAAGGATATTTCATAATAATACTTTGTAGAGCAAAATTCAAGAATAAAGATCAAAACTTAGATCCAATCAAAGATAAGAACCTTAATAAGAAACTTGGACAAATAGAAGAAAATTTAATTTTTTTATGAATAGTGCCGTATACGTGAATAGTGCTGTATACGTAAATAGTAACCCCGACGGAAAAAGTAAGAATTTCATAATAAAATCTATGACAATATTTTGGTATAATGATATTGAAAAGAATAACATCGTTTACGAAAGAAAATAACATCTTTTACCTCAAAAGAATAGTACTTCTGACTGAAATATCGGATATAAGGCTGAAGAAAACATACACTGAATAGTAACACTCAAAGTATCTAAATACTCACAAAAATATGCTTGATATTATAGAGAGAGAAATTTTTTAATTCTGGTGTGATTTTCAATTCTAACCTAAGCACCCTATTTATAGAAAAAGCTTAGGATGCCAAAGAAGACTTTTTTAATAAAATAAATTTTTTTTAAAAAAAAAAAAATTCCAGCCGCCTCAGCCAAAAGCCATCAGCATTTTCCATACCAACCAAAAGTGGGACCCAACATTTTATAAAAAAAACATTTATTTTCTGAAAATTCAATAATTCATAATAAATAGCCCTTTTATCAGAAAAATACAAATTCTATGTCTTTCTATAGGAAATTTAATTCTCTACAACTTTGTAAAAGAAAGTTTTTCTAAATTCCAAACATAAATTATCTGAAATCCATAAACGGATGATTTTCCACATCAAAATACTGATAAAAACACATTAGCACTAATTCCTTCTATTATATCTACAAAATAAATATTTTCTTATCATATAAATCAATAATTAATTATTCACAAATAATATTACAGAACTACAATATTGACAACCAGGTCGTTCCCAAGAAAGAGGGGGCCTTCCGATAAGGACTTCTCCTTACTGGCGCGCAATTAAATAACCCCTCCTTGACAGAACTTCCTTAGACATTGTCAATAATGCTATTTAATAATATTATTCAAATAATATAAATTATTGAGTTGATAATGTGAAATACTGTGCAGTGACAATTATTGAATCAATAATACAAAATATCAACTGTAGCAATTATTGAATCAATCATATAAAATAGCAACATAGCAATTATTGATATAAATATCAACGTAGCAATTATTGAATCAATAAACTATCATGCAATTATTGAATCAATAATATAAAATATTGAACAGTAATTACTTTAACAATAATTGAGTAGTGACTTCTTACGTAAGAATCAAAAATTCAAAATACTGTGCAATACCGTGTGCTACTGTGCAACACCGCGTATTACTGTATTTTAACCACCGGGTATTTCAATAGTACTAACGGTAACAACTACGCCGTTATTTTATAAAAAGGTTATTTCTGTCGCTTTCGATATCCGACAGTTATTCCGTTGTGGGGCCCACAAATAGCTGCGCCGTCGTACGAATATTCCCCGACAACAAGAATATTCCACAACCAAACGAATATTTCCCGACAACAATGAATATTTCCCGACAACAATGAATATTTTATAACCACGATGCTCCGCCTTTACACGTTGACAAGTTAAATATCTCGAAATAAACTCCGCGATCTCTCTTTTCATATTGCTCCACCAAAATGTATGTCGAAGATCATGATACATTTTGGTACTCCCAGGATGGATTGCAAACGGTGTGTTGTGTGCCTCCATCATGATTCTATGTTTCAAGTCAGAATCGTTAGGAACACAAAGTCTGGAGTTGACTCGAAGTATTCCCTCTTTATCGATTCTTGCTTCTGGAATGGCACCTTCTTGCACCTTCTTCTTTATCTTCATCAGCTCTGGATCCGTAGCTTGAGCAGCTTTAACTTTATCAATCAAAGCTGGTTCTACGCGTATACTTGACATCATCGCACTTGTTCCCACCTATGATCTTCTACTCAACTCGTCAGCTACCACGTTTACTTTTCCAAGATGGTATTGGATGGTATGATCGTAATCTTTCAACAGCTCAAGCCAACGTCGTTGCCGCATGTTGAGTTCCTTCTGAGTGAAGAAATATTTAAGGCTCTTATGATCCATATAAATCTCCACTTTCTCTCTGTACAGGTAATGTCTCCAGATTTTCAACGCGAAAACGACTGCTGCCAACTCTAAATCATGAGTAGGATAATTCCTCTCATATTCTTTGAGTTGTCGCGAGGCATAGGCTATGACTTTTCCATGTTGCATGAGAACACATCCTAACCCTTTGCCCGAAGCATCGCTGTAGATAACAAATCCATCCGAACCAGATGGTATTGTCAGAACAGGTGCCGAAATAAGTCTCCTCTTGAGCTCTTGGAAGCTCTTCTCGCATTCCTCGCTCCAAATGAATTTTGTATCTTTTCGAGTCAACTGAGTTAATGGAGTAGCAATTCGAGAAAATCCCTCTACGAATCTCCGATAATAACCAGCTAAGCCCAGAAAGCTTCGTACTTCGGTCACCGACTTAGGTTGCTCCCAGCTTTGTATTGCTTCAATCTTCGTCGGGTCAACAGATACTCCACGTTTCGATACCACGTGTCCAAAAAATGCTACTTCCTCAAGCCAGGACTCGCATTTCTTCAGCTTGACATATAGCTTGTTCTCACGAAGCTTTTGAAGTACCAACTTCAAGTGGTGCTCATGATCTTCACGGCTTTTAGAATAGATGAGGATGTCATCAATAAAGACAACAACGAATTGATCCAAATATTCCTTAAATACACGGTTCATCATTTCCATAAAAGCAGCAGGAGCATTAGTCAATCCAAAAGACATGACTAAAAACTCATAATGCCCGTATCGAGTTCTGAAGGCAGTCTTCGGAATATCCTCAGTTTTAATCTTCAACTGATGATATCCAGAACAAAGATCAATCTTTGAAAAGAATTGTGCTCCTTGCAACTGGTCGAACAGGTCATCAATACGAGGTAGCGGATACCTATTCTTGATGGTGACATGGTTTAACTCCTGATAGTCAATACAAAGTCGCATACTCCCGTCTTTCTTCTTTACGAATAAAACAGGAGCACCCCAAGGAGACGTACTAGGATGAATAAAATCGATGTCTAACAATTCCTGTAATTGGACCTTTAACTCCTGAAGTTCAATAGGAGCCATTCGATATGGGGTTTTAGAAATAGGTTTTGTACCGGGTTCAAGGTCAATAAAGAAGTCAACTTCACGTTCTGGGGGTAGACCAGGAAGTTCTTCGGGAAATACATCAGGAAACTCATTAACAACGGAAATATTATTCAGATCTGACGTATTTTGGTTTAGATCAGTAACATGAGCTAAGAAAGCTTGACATCCGTTTTTCAATAAACGAATAGCTTTGTGACTTGAAATGACATTGACTGATTTTAGTGGTTTGGTGGTTTGGATTCGCACAACAGGTTGATTAGGAATATGAAAACTAACAACCTTACGAAAGCAATCAATTTTGGCATGATAAGTGGTTAACCAGTCAATTCCTAAAATCACGTCAAATGCAAGTATTTTCAAAGATATAAGATCAACAGGTAAGGTAAGGGTACCAATCTGAATCAAGCAAGATTTGTAAACTGTGGATGTAACAAAGGTTTCTCCCAACGGAGTTTTAACAGATAAGTCAAAGTCTAACTTATCAGAAGTCAAGTTCAAACGTTGAGCACAAGCAGGTGAAATAAAAGAATGGGTAGCACCGGTGTCTAACAAGGTGTAAACTTCGCAAGAGTTTATGATTAGCTTACCCATAATCACCTCGTGTGGATTCCTCGCTTTTTGGGCTATTACGACAAACGCTCTTCCAGGAATCACCGACTTTGACTTGTCCGAAACCGCCTTTGGAATCACCACCCCCGCTGGATTTGGCTTCGCTATAGGACAATCTCGAGCTATATGTCCTTCTTTTCCACAGTTATAGCATGCTTTGAATTGTTGTGGGCAGTTTGGGCTGATGTGTCCCTCTTTCCCGCATTTATAGCATACGACCGGTGGTCGTTCTCCTCCCCTAGAAACAGTTGATGCTGGTGCTGATGTTGACGTCTTCACGTTCTCATTATTGTACATTCTCTTCTTGAAATCTCCTCCCGATTCGCTTTTTCTACTATCATGACCACGATTACCACCGGAGTGGTTACCGCTTCTGTCATACTTTTCTCTCCGTTGGTTGTCATTGCTCCGATGATTGCTGCCACCGGTACGACCTTGGTTGAATATAATCACTATCTCGTTCTAATAACTGGGCCCTGTTCACTACATCTAAATATAGAGAAAATTTGTGAGAAATGAGGTATTGACGTATTTCGGGTTTCAAACCTCTCAGAAACATCCGTGTCATACGTTCCTCATTCTCCACCAAATGAGGTGCAAAACTGGACAACTCCGCGAACTTAGCCTCGTACTGGGACACAGTCATGTTATTTTGTTCTAGTCGGATAAACTCTATCTCCTTCATATGACGAATACTTTCAGGAAAGTACTTGTCATTGAACAATTTCTGAAATGCTTCCCAAGACATCTTGAGTGCGGCAGGCTGGGAACGCTTCACAGATTTTCACTAGTAATCTGCCTCTCCACGGAACATAAATATGGCGAATGGAACCTTCTGTTCCTCCGTGCATCCCAAGATATCAAATATCTTGGTAATTTGCTTAACCCACGTCTCTGCCTTGATCTGATCCGGTTTCCCAAAAACTCTGGTGGTCCCAATTCTTTGAACTGCTTGGCAGTGACAAGCCGCGAGTTGTTATTATCTCCACCTGTATTTTGCACACGAGTGTCCCTCGTCTGGTTTTGCATGAACTGCAAAAAACTTCTAAACATCTCATCGTTTATCGTCTGATCAGCGTTGTTTTCAAGATGAACATTGCCTTCTTGTTGCACGCTCTCCTGGTTGGTGATTAAAGGTGTCTCTACAGTCTCATTCACTTCAATACTAACATTCTCAGCTGCCATTCTCAAATACTGCCATAAAACAAGGGTTAATTAAACAAATTAACATATCACATATTAACCCTATGCTCCGACTGACCAATTAAATACCATATAAGCTTAGGTAGGACATACTAGTGAAGGATTTACTCGTCTCTCCCCTCCTAGTTCTATTCCTCGATCTCCGCCAGAGATCATATCCCTAAGCTCTGATACCAACTGTAACATCCCACAGAATAGGTCCAGTCAATCCAACCCATTCTGAGTCGCCAAATACATGGTACAGAATTCAAATACAAACTTTATATCACACGGTCGTGCAAAATACGACCACACAACTGTGAGTGTCAATACAAATATGTAGAAAATATTAACATTCAAACTAAGTCCTCATTATAATTATTCTCACACTATTTATTAGAAATAGTGAGGACTACTACTGCTCTAACTCGGACCATCACTCTGTCCCCCGACTAGTTCCTGTAACATTCTCATTTCCTGAAGAGGACAATACATGAAAAGGGTGAGCTCAACTAGCCCAGTAAAGAATATTATGACTAAGATAATGGAAAATAAATTATCGTTAGTCTTCAACAATTCAGATAAAATATTATGGACAATAAGTTTTAGATCAACAACTGCAGCGAAAATAACAATTCATTAGAAGAGTTAAGTAGAAAATGAAGTCTACTATCTTCTATGATTTAAAAGTCCATCATCAATATTTTATCCCTGTAACATCAATCAATATATCTCGAATCAAATATTCATCTTTGCACTACAGGCCAATGATATTCATTTGTATCACCAGTAGTCATGTTCATCTCAACACCTGTTCATCTTTGCACTACGGGCCAAAGATATTCATCAGGTAATCATTCATCTTTGCTCTACAGGCCAAAGATATTCAGTTATATCACCATTTAGTACTGAAGATGATGAAAAATAATATAAATCACGAATCCAGTGAGATAAAGGACAAAGATTAGGGATTCGTAATTTAGTTTATCCAAGTTCAAGAATATTCCATAATAATACTTTGTGGAGCAAAATTCAAGAATAAAGATCAAAACTTAGATCCAATCAAAGATAAGAACCTTAATAAGCAACTTGGACAAATAGAAGAAAATTTAATTTTTCCGTGAATAGTGCCGTATACGTGAATTGTAACCCCGACGGAAAAAGTAAGAATTTCATAATAAAATCCATGACAATATTTTGGTATAATGATATTGAAAAGAATAACATCGTTTACGAAAGAAAATAACATCTTTTACCTCAAAAGAATAGTACTTCTGACTGAAATATCGGATATAAGGCTGAAAAAAACTTGCACTGAATAGTAACACTCAAAGTATCTAAATACTCACAAAAATACGCTTGATATTATAGAGAGAGAAAACTTCTGATTCTGGTGTGATTTTCAATTCTAACCTAGTCACCCTATTTATAGGAAAAGCTTAGGATGCCAAAGAAGACTTTTTTAATAAAATAATATTTTTTTAAAAAAAAAAAATTCCAGCCGCCTCAGCCAAAAGCCATCAGTATTTTTCACACCAACCAAAAGTGGGGCCCACCATTTTATAAAAAAATATTTATTTTCCAAAATTTCAATAGTTCATAATAAATAGCCCTTTTATCAGAAAAATACAAATTCTATGTCTTTCTATAGGAAATTTAATTCTCTACAACTTTGTAGAAGAAAGTTTTTTCAAATTCCAAACTTAAATAATCCGAAATCCATAAACGGATGATTTTTCACATCAAAATACTGATAAAAACACATCAGCACTAATTCCTTCTTTTATATCCACAAAATAAATATTTCTTATCATATAAATTAGTAATTAATTATTTACAAATAATATTACAGAACTACAATATTGACAACCAGGTCGTTCCCAGGAAAGAGGGGGCCTTCCGAAAAAGGACTTCTGCTTACTGGCGCGCAATTAAATAACCCCTCTTAGACAGAACTTTCTTAGACATTGTCAATAATGCTTATCTAATAATATTATTCAAATAATATGAATTATTGAGTTGATAATGTGAAATACTGTGCAGTGACAATTATTGAATCAATAATACAAAATATCAACTGTAGTAATTATTGAATCAATCATATAAAATAGCAACGTAGCAATTATTGATATAAATATCAACGTAGCAATTATTGAATCAATAAAATATCATGCAATTATTGAATCAATAATATAAAATATTGAACAGTAATTACTGTAACAATAATTGAGTAGTGACTTCTTACGTAAGAATCAATAATTCAAAATACTGTGCAATACCGTGTGCTACTGTGCAACACCGCGTATTACTGTATTTTAACCACTGGGTATTTTAACAGTACTAACGTTAATAACTACGCCGTTATTTTATAAAAAGGTTATTTCTGTCGCTTTCGATATCCGAAAGTTATTCCGTTGTGGGGCCCATAAATAGCTGCGCCGTCGTACGAATATTCCCCGGCAACACAAATATTCCACGACCAAACGAATATTCCCCGACAACAATGAATATTTTATAACCACTTACTTATTTTGAAATATTTGCACATTTCACCCATAACTTTTCACATTTATCAAATCAACACTTTACTACTTCGAAATAATATATAAAGAAAATTAAATCTTTATTCATAAAGTTGGGGTCTTACATACATGCTCGATGATGATTCGACCCTTTTAGTGCTTTAGCATGCATTTTCACTAAAATAATTTTCAATAAAACCACAAAGAGCTTTTGATAAAGAATAAAGCGATTCGGGGTAGATCACCTTATGAACGTAAAGATAAATAAAAAGAAGTATCGAAGTCCTCGATTCCTAGTCGGGCAAAGGATTTGAAAACCTTATTTTCCAAAACATCAGTTCAATTCATACATCTTGTTAAAAATGAACTTTTTGTCAAATCAAATCCTTCGTACCTAGGCGCAAAAGAGGTACAACACTACTTTCAAATAAACCAAAATAAAGACTTAGAATAAAAATGAATAAAGCTTTCAAAATAAAACACACACATACACACACTTTATGCACATAAAATCAATAAGATGTGGTGCCGTATTTTCACGAGAGTCGGGGGGTGCCTAACACCTTCCCCCTGCTTAACCTAGCCCCCGAATTCCATGAATCTTGGGTTTTAGATCAATCTTATGGAGTCACATATTGGACCATCTTGCGAAAACTATTAAAACTCAGATGAGTTGGTACATCCATTTAAAACATACAAACTAGAGGCTCTGTCTCATTCGGTTCAATCATAAAATAATAAAATCAATCTTTTCAAAGTCGTTGACACTTATGTCGGTACCGTTTTCCTTAAACCTCATCCTTCATTCAAAGACATAGCGAACACAAAAGGGTAAAACCAACAACACAAACTTAGGAAAGACGGACAATCAAAAGATTTTTTCCCGGTGTCGACAGGTCGCGATCAAACTTTTTGATTTTCATTCTGCATGTGCATCTTGTGTGCATGATCTTTGTGTGTGATAATTGTCTCGATCTTTAAGCATTTTTAGTGCCTCGCGCAATATATTAGTGCTTCACACAATGTCATCATATTACATAAGGTGAGGACGTGAATGTATGTGAATGTATGTTGTGTGGTACCTCCATTAGGAGGCAATCCCGTCTGTTGTTTATTACTAGACTCCTCTGGGTGTTTCTATTGTGAGGCTCAGGAAAGGCACCACTCAGATTTGCTCCAATTAAAAAATGGATGTTTTCATCAAGTAAATTGCGAAGATCTGGGAACCAATTTCAAAAAGCCCCTGAGAGTAACCCTAAGATATGTCAGCCTCTAATAAACCAAACGCGTGGTGTGTCTCTTCATGCCCTATTTACTCTTTCGCGTATATAAATGGCAATCATCTTGAAACTATCATTTATACATCTTTCTTAGCCTGTCATCAAATCGACTAACCCTTTGTTTGGCAGGAAAAGATTAAAAAACCATTAAACTGATGCATAGCATATCATACATCCCTGTCCACCAATATTCAGTCTAAACTAGATATCGGTTTTGTGCAGAGGTCCTAGAACTCGACTTCGATCCAAGAAGGCTCGTTCATCACAGGCTAAGATGACTGAAGGAAGCTCATCTGAATCCATCCCTGTATCTCGAGATGAATTCGAGGAATTTAAAAGACAGATTGCCGAGATGACCACCTTGTTAAGAGAACAGTGTAAAGTCTCTCAAGAACCCAAACTCAAGAATCAGACTGAAACCTCCGCTCAGGGAGAAGTCCAAACGCTAGGAAAAAGATAGTGTTACTCGGGCATCTACCCTAGTGTCCCCACTCGACGTCAAAATAGCCAAAGAGGACCCGGTCCAAAAGATGACAAGGGAACTAGTAGACCTTCGAGAGGACAGAGAAACAAGAGGTGTAATACCCGAGAATTTCCAAATCTTATTAAGTGAATATATTAATGGAAATGAATATTTATTTAAATATAAATGATTTTGTGTTATGAGATGAGTTAACTCAATTATATTAAATTGAATTTATAATAATGTGGAGTTACGATAAGCTCGATGAATGCCTTGTGTGGCACAGTGAAAAGAATTACGATGATTTAAATTAATTAAAGGAAGAATTAATGAGTGAATAATTAATTAATAATATATTATTAATTAATGATTATTATGAGTAATAACATATTAATGAATAAATAGTTAATTAATATCTGGGATTAATATTGGTTCTATTAATTGTTTAGTTTAAAGTTATGTAATCACATGTGGTATAATAACTACAACTATATTATATAATGTATAATGTGACATTTTGACATAACTATGTAATATAGAAACTATATAATAAAAGGAAGTGAGTCACATGGTTGGACTTATGAAAATGCATGTTGCATGTACATTGTACAGTATGGAACCAAACTATATTATATAAAGTGCATTGTGACAATACAAGAGGCTATGTAATATATAAACCATATTATAAAGTGTAGTGTAACACTTTAGTAAGAACATGCAATATGGAAACTATATTGTAAGAGTAAAGAATTGTATGAGTTGCATATGTGACTATATGGTAGGTATCATACTTTAATGAATACTATATGGTATATTAAATTAAAGTATGTGAATAATTAATATCAACAACTATTTCAATAAGTTACATAATTATAATAATGAGATTTGTGATAATGTAGTATGTCACTATTCAAATAACTTATAACTTGATATTACCAAAATGTACATGGATTATATATTAATGTGTGTACATGTACCCCAATGTGCTACCATGTAATGTTGTTATGACACTTGAGTCCATGTATACCCCTAAGTGAATATAAACTAAGGTATGCATATATGTACAAAGTATATAGTATATAGTATTCCATTTCTAATTGCAAGTGCTTAGTATTCTTGTCCCATATTGAATGTCCAATTGCTTTCCCATTTCTCATTCACGTGTAACACCAAAAGGCTAGAAGCCTATCCCTCCTTCTTCTCCCAAGATCATTCTAGCTCATCATTTTAGGGGGAGTGGGATTCATGATGGAGTATAACAACTACTCACCAACCATCTATTGCCCATTGATTTCTTCTTCCATCTCTTAGTTTGATTCATGGTGCAAAGCATTGGTATGGACAATCAATCCTCTATAAATGGTAAGCTCCCCTTCTCATTTCATTTCGCTAGATTAATTGTTATGTGTTATAGAGAGAGTAAGGATATTGCTTATGGAGAATTCTGAGATTAGAGAGCAAGTCTTGTGCAAATTAGAGCTCAAGAGGTATAATCTCTAAACCCATTTGAAGTTTAATTCATAGAAATTAGCATGTTTAGTTGGAATTGGTTGTGTGAAATGATGCTAGCATGTTAGTTGAGTTAGTATGCATGTTTTATGTTGTATGTGAGGCTTGGCCTGAAGCTCTGCTTTTGCAAAGAAGTTTCTGGTCTGGAACGGGAGTCGTGCCGCCGCGCCTCTCCCTAGTACAAATGGCGCGCGGCCGCGCCCCTCTGCAGATTCTGTTGATGGCTTTGTTATGCTATCTGATTTATGGAGCATGCTAATATAACTTAGTTAGGCCTATTTCAGTCCCTGACTTGTTAGTTTATGTGGAATTTCATGAAAACACTTACCCAAGGCTTGGTTTTCCAAAAAGGGACTTAAAGTCTCCAAAAAGCAAATTTGTTAAACTATAACATTATAAGTCTTAGATTTCAAGCATGATATATGGTCTATTTATGAATATGTGAAGGCATGATATAAAGATATATGAATCTACTTTGCATGCTTTGAGAACCCTCTAAAGAATTACTTAAGAGTTTACAATGTGGACTTGATAAACCACAAACGCTTTCGAGTTAAGAAATGGTGAACGTGATTTCGTATTCTTGATAGGTATATATGCAAGCATGATGTATAACAAGTGAAGTGGTTTTGCATGCCTAAATAATGTTGATAACATGCTAATGGAAAACTTAGAGTTTCACATATACGCTTAAATTATATACACTTATGTCATGAACTTGTAAGCATGCCTATGTAATCTAATTATGCATATGAAAGCATGACATGTGGTATGTGAAGCTACATTGCAAATAGAAAGGTTTAACATAAGATTTCAAAAGAGACCTCAATAGTTTGAAAACAAGTTTTATTGATAGATACATTATAAGTATTCTAAAAATTATGACCATTGTGACAAGATATCATATGCCTCTAAACATGATTGCCATGTATGCCTAGCTAGTTCTATGTACGATAAAATAGTTGAGCATGATTAAGAAATTTTTTTAAGGGAGTGAAACAAAGAACATGAGATGCATGATTAGAATGGCATAAACATGTGTGCTTAGCATGGTCCTTCATATATGAGCGTGGCATTTTAAGTTGGGTTCTGCAGGGCAGCCCTGTCTTGGTCTGCACCAAGAACCGTGCGGTCGCGCCACTCCTTAGTGCAAACCAATCGTGGCTGCGCCAGGGTGCAGAATTTCTAGAGTTGTTTTATTATGACATGAACTTGAGACATACTTATGTTGTTCCCTTAATTTTGAGATACGTGTCCAGAATGTTATTTAAATGTCTATAAGCATGCTAAGCTATAAAACCATAAGTAGATTTACAAGGTGTTTTAACGTTTCAAATGATAAGTCTAACGATGGTTCCGAACTACGTTAATTGAAATTATAGTGACCTATAATCCGATTTCATGCTACATAAGATTAAGTACGAAATGATGTATGTATAGGGCTACAAGACTAAGTGTGAGCCATATGTGTATACTTGAATTACATACCAAACTTGTATATCGAATACACTTAGCTAATGAATATCCTACACATGTAAAAATATTATTACAATAGGACTTCGACGTGTTGATAAGCTTTACTTCGGTAATTTACACCTATGGTAAGTTTCCTTAAACCCATTCTTGTATTATTTGCAAGTATCCTATCCATGTGTTTACTTTATTCAAGGAACGTTGTAAGCAAGTTCCTAACCCTACTCTTTATTGAGCGTTCATGAAGCTTGTGCTATTATTGTCGTACAAGTAAACTATTGGAATTGCGATTCATGTTTTATAACTTAAATATTTCATGGACAAGATAAAGTCAATTGATATCCTTCGAACTTTAAATCTTGAGTATTGAACTTATAAAGAGTGGTCTATGCCATTTGATTCGGCTAGACTTATATCATGATTAGAAAGCTATCTAAACCAATTGATTTGGTGCGGAGTCTTATATTGACTGAGATGAACAACCTTCTTTGAAGGGAAATTATATATTGTCGGGAAACCGACGTGCGCATTTTAGTATGATTGAACGATATGCATTCCGTAGGGTACTTTAGGCTGATCAACTGTTGTACTTATTTTTATTGGATTATCAGTATATTTTTGTTAATTCTAGTAGAAGTTCATAGTCCTTAGTGACTGCTCAGTATTCAGTTATCTTGAAATCTTAAATTGATTTAGTATTGAATCATATTGATATTATTTTGTCCTTAGCGACTGTTATTGAGAACTGTTGATATTCTTGCTATCCTTCAACTATCATAACTTGCTATACCCTTCTTGAGATTCAAGAACTATATTACTCACCCTTGTTATTATATTACTTGCTGAGCAAACTTGTTGCTCATTCTTGCTTTCCCTAAAATATTTCAGTTAAGGCAGAGCAGTGCAGACCCTCGGGCACAGACAAAGGCAAGGGAAAGGCTACTGAGTAGCTTAATGTTATGTAGAACTTATGATTGTATTAAGACTTATTCTATTATGTATTAGTAATGGTTATGTATGCTTAAGTTATGTCTAAGCTATATAATCAACGTTTAAGTTTCGAGACCTTGGGACGTGAATAAATTATATTAATTAAATATAATCTATTCGGTAGTAGTTGTGTATTATTCCGCTATGCGATGCGACAGTTAGTCGTAATATTTATTGTGGTGTTAGATTTTAGAACGTGACAAACCGAATTCGATTAACCAAGTGGCGGTCTGAATTTGGGGGCGTCGTAGGTTGGTATCAAAGCTGTAGTTATAAACCTTAGGAGCGAGTGTCCTTAGATTATAACTTAGGAGAACTTAGAAAGTTAGAAGGAGATAAAACTCATAATGAGTTTTCCTTGAGAGACTTAGTGTGTTATGAAATGTAACTTCATTCTATACAATGAACTTATGTTTTATTTAACATTCTAATGGAGTTGCTGTTTGTTTGTGTTTGGGATTGTAGGATGGCAGACACAGAGGTACCTAGTAGAGTGGCAGAGGAGGAGCCCAGGGATATACATGTAGTATACGAGGCACCTCTAGAGGCTATACCAGTACAGGCTGTTGCACCGTTCAAGTCTGACGACGAGGATGAGAATGAGATAGAGTCCGATCCAGAGAAGGAGCCGATGGAGGACGAGCCGATGGGGGATGAGCCAGTGGAGGACTCTGATGAGGCTACTGTAGAGGAGCAGATGTTAGGCGAGTATGAGGAGCGGATTCTAGAGTTGGACTGTAGAGTCCAGGAGTTGGAGGCTGAGGCCCAAGAGAGAGAGTCGGAGTTCCAGAAACTGAGGGACGAAGACCATCAGAGGAAGCTGGCCATGCAGGAATTAGAGGTAGAGATTGCTTACCGCAAGGAGGCAGGGATCCAGATGGGAACCTTATTCCATAGGTAGGTATCCAGAAATGTGGATCTGGCAGGAAAGATGGAAGAGGTAGAACAGAGGGAAATGAGTGAGAAGACTGAGAAAGAGGCACTCCGTACTCAGCTAGAGTTGGAGGTGATGGATAGGATACACTTCGAAGAGAAGTGGGAGGAGGCCAATGAGAGAGCTGACGACCTAGAGGATGAGGTCAGATGCAAGAAGAGGAAGATGAACAAGATGGGGTATGTGTTTCGTTCGGCTTTCGAGAGGGTGATTGATGATGTGTACCACTACCCAGTAGAGCAGGGACAGACCCTACATACTATGAGTCGAGAGCTGGTAGCATATATAGCACAGATCGAGTACAAGAGCGTAGTAGAGCGTGGAATGATGGGATGAGACCCTTAGTCAGCCTAGTAGTAGTATTTACTTTATGTTATGTATATACTATATTGTAATCCCAACTTTTTGTGTAAAGTGTGGGATAGTGATGTAAACCCTGAGTAAGCTTTTGTTAGAGGGGTAGTATGGTAGTATGTTAGTAGGTTCCCCGTCTTTTGTGATATTAGGGGATATGTGATAACATTTATAGAAATATGCTAGGATAATCATGTAATGAAACGATTTGGCATATGAATATAAATGAAGCTTATTTCAGAAATGTGTTATAAAATTTTATGCCTTTAGTATTAAAAGAAATACTTAAGTTATATAACTGAGTAATAATAAAATGAAAATTTGTGATGCAGGTAATGCCGCCCAGACGTAGATTGACTGCACCTGAGGAGTCAGTAAACAATAAGAGGGAACAAGTAGACCCGATCCAGAAGCTAGTAGATCTGTTAGAAGAGGCCCTTAGGGGAAGGAACAACGAACCCATTCGCCCCAATCCTCAAGGAATACCAGTCACAAACTTTATGGACTTTAGGAGTGTAGGACCCCCAGAGTTCGAGGGTACTACTGAACCAATCATTGTGCAGACATGGGTCAAGGATATCGAGAAGGCCTTCACTATTGCTCGTGTGGGTGAAGACCAAAAGACTGTATTCGCTACATATATGATGAGAGGAGAAGCTAACTACTGGTGGGAGGCTAATCAACAAAGAGCTGGAGAAGGGATAATAGCTTGGGATAGATTCAAGACTCTGTTCTTCGAGAACTACTTCCCGAAAAGCATGAAGAATAGGATGGAGGTGAAGTTTTTGGAACTTAAACAAGGTGATATGATGGTGGCGCAATACACGGCTAAGTTCAGCGAACTAGAGCAATTTGCGGAGCACCAAGTTGGAGACGAGGAAAGGAAGGCGAGATGATTCGAACAAGGGCTAAAGCCATGGCTGCTTAATAAGGTATCAGTCCTTCAAATTGATTCCTTTGCGACATTGCTGGAGAAGGCGATCATTGCGGAAGGTGGCAGTGAGGCTTTAAGTCTTTACAACAAAAAAAGAAAGGAAAGAATACTGTAGGAGAAAACCGTACTGGAGGAAATAGTAGTGGAGGAAGTAACTTGGGAAAAAGAAAGTAGGAGAACAACAAGAACAAAAACAAAAACAATCAGTCGGGAAATTTTTGTGGAGGATTTAAGAAGAGGGCAGGGGGATGCCCAAAATGTGGGAAGAACCATCAGGGCGAGTGCTGGAAGGGACGCGACACTTGCTACAACTGCGGTCAGGAGGGACACATTTCACCCAACTTCCCAAAACTGAAAAAGATACAAGGATGCTTTGTAGGTGGCTCGACGGAGCACCGAATTAAGGACTTCCCAAAGAAGGGAAGTGGCAGAGGTAGCAGCCAACAAGGGGGAAACAAACTGATGATCGGTGGACCGGCACAATCCAACCGCCCAACCGCCAGAACCTTTAACATGACCGTCCAGGACGTAGTAGCTGCGAAGGATGTGCTGTCAGGTATAATCCCAATCAATGATATAAATACTTATATATTATTTGATTCGGGTGCCACCTGTTCTTTTGTATCTGAAGAATTTGCTAGTAAACTTAATTCACCCCGAGAACGTTTAAAAGATCCCTTGAACATAGAAGTTGCGAATAAGGAAGTAATTCCTGTAGAATACGTTTATCGAGATTATCGCACAAACATTAGAGAACATGAACTGAGGGTAGACTTGATTCCTATTAGATTGGGAGAATTTGACGTAATACTGGGAATGGATTGGTTGTATAACCATGCTGTGAAAATTAACTGTCAGAATAAATGTGTGAACCTTCAGACTCCGATTAAGTCTAAGGTAGTGTTTTATGGTAGCTCATCGCTTAAGCAATCATATTGCGTTACGATGATGCAGGCCAAGAAATTGTTAAGAAAAGGATGTGTAGGTTATTTAACTTACATCGTAGATACTCAGAAAAAGGAAGTAGAAATTAAGGATATATCCGTAGTGAATGAATTTTGAGATGTATTTTGGGACGATTTGCCTGGTCTTCCTCCAGACAGAGAAATTGAATTCGTAATAGACTTAGCACCGGGAACGACACCGATTTCGAAAGCTCCATATCATATGGTGCCAGTAAAAATGAAGGAATTGATGATACAACTGCAAGAATTATTGAATAAGGGTTACATTCGACCGAGTGTGTCTCCTTGGGGAGCACTAGTGTTATTCGTTAAGAAAAAAGACGGATCGATGAGGCTCTGTATCGATTATTGAGAATTGAACAAAGTAATAATCAAGAATAAATATCCGTTACTGAGGATAGATGACTTATTTGATCAACTGAAGGGAGCAAAGTGTTTTTCGAAGATAGACCTACGAACAGGTTATCACCAACTGAAGGTACGCGATGAAGACATACCAAAGATTGCGTTTCGAACCCGTTATGAACATTACGAGTTTTTAGTAATGTCATTTGGATTGACTAATGCTCCGGTAACATTCATGGACTTGATGAACCGAGTTTTCAAGCCCTAGTTGGACAAATTCGTAGTAGTCTTTATCGACGACATCTTGATCTACTCGAAGACAGAGGAAGAACACGCCGAACATCTGAAAATTATTTTAGAGACACTAAGGAAAGAGAAGATGTATACAAAATTTTTTAAGTGTGAATTTTGGATGGAGAAGGTTCAATTCTTAGGTCACGTGGTGGATAAGAATGGAATCTCAGTAGACCCTGCGAAGGTCAAGGCAGTAAGTAATTGGGAGCAACCGAGAACACCAACAGAGGTGAGAAGTTTCTTAGGGTTAGCTGGGTACTATCGAAGATTTATTCAGGATTTTTCTAAGATAGCGACCCCGTTGACCAATCTGACGAGGAAGACGGTGAAGTTTGTGTGGACAGACAAATGTGAAGAGAGTTTTCAGGAGTTGAAGAAGAGATTAAGCGAAGCACCTGTGTTGTCACTACCAGATGATGCGGGAAATTTTGTGGTGTATAGTGATGCATCGAACAAGGGACTTGGTTGTGTGCTTATGCAGCACGGCAAGGTCATTGCATATGCATCACGATAATTAAAGGACTACAAAAAATGATACCCTACTCACGACCTAGAGTTAGCGGCAGTAGTTTTTGCGTTGAAGATTTAGAGGCACTATTTATACGGGGAAAAATATGAGATATACACGGACCACAAAAGTCTGAAATATATCTTCACACAGAAGGAATTGAATATGCATCAGAGAAGGTGGTTAGAATTAATCAAAGACTATGACTGCGATATTCTTTATCACCCGGATAAGGCAAATGTGGTTGCCGACGCTCTGAGCAGAAAAGGAAGGGAGAAGCTGTTTCATTTGACGACTCAAGAGGAATTGGTAAAAGAAATGGAAAGATTAGAGATAGAAGTGAAAGGACCAGAGAGGTGTGAAGAGAAGTTATTTGTAATGGAAGCTCGTCCGACATTGTTGGATAGAGTAAAAGAAGCATAAGAGAAAGATGAGGAGTGCGAGAAAATCAGAAAAAGGATCACAGAAAATGAAGAAGAAAGATTCCGAATGGATAAAGACGGTATTTTGAGGTTTGAAGGAAGAGTGTGGGTACCAGCGGTAACCGAGTTAAGGGAAGAGATTTTGCACGAGGCACACAATACGACGTATTTCGTTCATCTGGGAGGCACTAAAATGTACCGAGATTTAAGGCAATATTTTTGGTGGCCCAATCTGAAATGGGAAGTCGCAGAGTGCGTTAGTAGATGTCTGACTTGCCAACTCATCAAAGAAGAGTACCAGCGGCCGAGTGGTTTACTACAACTGTTGGAAATACCAGAGTGGAAATGGGAGCATATTACGAAGGACTTCGTGGTAGGACTTCTAGTCACACAGAAGGGATATGATGCCATTTGGGTTATCATGGATCGACTAACAAAGACCGCACACTTTCTACCAATCAAGATTCGCTGCAGTTTAAATCAGTTAGCGAACCTTTATGTAAAGGAGATTGTTTTGCGACATGGAGTGCCGGTGTCAATTGTCTCTGATCGAGATCCGCGCTTCACGTCAAATTTTTGGAAAAGCTTGCAAGAGAGGATGAGAACACAGTTGAGGTTGAGTACCGCTTATCATCCTCAGACAGACGGACAGAGTGAGCGACCTATAGATGTTGGGTTTGTACGAAATCGTGACGCAATCAAATTGCAAAAATTAGCGGAAGCATGGTATATCAGAGTTTAAAAAATTTCTACAAAACCATTACCCGGATCATCCTTTATGCAAATTATTAATTTAAAACGATAAATAAGAAGTTATGGAATCATACCCTTGTAGAACGAAGCTTCCACAGGTACTAGTTCAACTCCTTGTTCTTCGTGATCTCCTTGAATTTTCGGGTTAGATTCTTTCCTTTGATCAACGTTAGCCACCCAAGTGTTTGGCCTCTAGAGGTGATCCACCAAGGAAGAGGAATTATCAAGAAGGAGGGTGTTTGGCTTAACCTTAGTTTTCTATCCTCTATAGAAAAGGAGTACTCTCCAACAATTGGAATTGCATCAATCTAATATCTATTATAAGACTTCTCTTATATAGACATTGGTCAACCCTTCTAATCCTATTAGACATGGGATTTCTTTTAATTAATTAAACTCCTTTAATTAATTTAGGCTTCCCACCACATGGGAATAATTAATTAAATTCATTTAATTAATTTGTCTCCTAATCTTATTAGGAATAAATGAGAGTACTAAATATTAAATTAATTACTAAACTCCTTTAGAAATTAAAATAATAATAATTGTAATAATATTAATAAGACTCCTCTTATTAATTTATATTTAATATTTCCAAAATATTAAATAATAAACATTAAGCTATTTAATTTATTCTATCACCATAGATTAAATTAATTATACTTAATGCATTATTACGATTATGCCATTACCTTCTTAAATAATTATTCTTCCTTTTATGGTGTGACCCTTTAGGTTCTCCATATTAAACCGGTTGTGAATAAATCAATTAAAACAATTTTAATCTTATTTAAATAAATAAATTAAACTAATAATTTATTTAAATAAATAATATTTATTCTACAATAGGGATAAGCCTCCCTAGCGATCAACGACTTTCCAGATAATATAGATTTCAACATTAATCATAAAAGAACCTGTGAGTTAATAGTTACCATACAATTCAATCCTTCCACCATACAATGTCCCAATTAAATATAAGACATGGATTTACTGTCAAGTCTTATTTTATTTAATTATATGTATTTCGATTAGAAAATGCACAACTCCAAATAATGCAAATTAAAAACTCCTTTCTAATTTCATTTCACCTTGGCCAAGGATTCCTGGGTTGTCATTTAACGAATCACATGGGACATATCTCCTCTTTTACTAGAGGTGGTAGATTCTTTATTGATCATTCATTATCTCCATATGTAACTCCTTATACCCAAGCATACCCTATATATGCCTTAAAAGGTCTTAAGGAATAAGTCAAAGTATAATTTGTTACATACAAGATACTATGATGATCTCAAGTCCAAGGATCACTTGTACTACTATCACATTAGGAATTCCTATTGACATGCGAGTAAAACTCCATTAGGTATTCCATAGCGAATCACGTTCAGTGAACTTATTCTTCAATAAGCACCTACATACTTGCTTTAGTGTCTCCACACAAATGATCATGAGATCAATCATCCTCATCCAATGAGCAAGCAACATATGTACCAATCTATCCGGATTTACTAATCCCCTTTTTAGTAATCCCACGATTGGGAACTATTTAAGTTTTAAAACTTTCTAAGAATTTAGATCTCATTAGCATGATCATCATCATGATTCTAAAAGCATTGCTTAAAACTATGAGTTATTTACATATTATAAAAACAGCAACATGTAGATAATTAAATGCCTGTAATAAATGAATATTTCATTAATAAATAAATAAGATTGTTTACAAAGTACGTGCTTTATCATCATACATGATTGGCTTGTATGCACACTACTATCAATCTCCCACTTGCACTAAAGCCAATCGCCATGGTATCTCATACCCATCTTCTCTAAGTGACGATCAAACTGCTGTTGTGTTAAAGCTTTAGTAAATGGATCTGCAATGTTGTCTTGAGAGTCTACACGCTCCAAGGTGACGTCTCCTCTTTCAATGATCTCCCTGATCAAATGAAATCGCCGCAACACGTGTTTAGATTTCTGATGAGACCTCGGTTCCTTAGCCTGTGCAACTGCTCCTGTGTTGTCACAGTAAATGGGAACTGCTTCTCCAATGCTAGGAACCACACCAAGTTCAGTTATGAACTTCTTCATCCAAACAGCTTCCTTTGCAGCTTCACTTGCAGCTATATACTCTGCCTCTGTCACTGAATCAGCAACTGTTTGCTGCTTGGAACTCTTCCAACTCACTGCGCCTCCGTTCAAGGTAAAAACATACCCCGAAACAGATTTACTGTCATCTTGGTCCGTTTAAAAACTTGAGTCTGTGAAGCCCTCGAGTTTTAATTCAGACCCACCGTAGACAAGAAAAATATCCTTAGTCCTTCTCAAGTATTTTAGGATATTCTTCACTGCCTTCCAGTGCTCTTCTCCTGGATTCGACTGGTATCTGCTCATTACACTAAGTGAATGAGCAACATCCGGTCTAGTACATATCATACCGTACATGATAGATCCTATTGCAGAAGCATAAGGGATCTTACTCATTCGGTCTCTCTCCTCAGGTGTCTTTGGGGCCTGTTTCTTGGAGAGATGTATTCCATGGCTCATCGGCATGAGTCCTCTTTTGGAATCTTCCATGCTAAATCTCTTTAGCATTGCATCAATGTACGTTCCTTGGGATAAACCAAGCATCCTTTTAGATCTATCTCTATAGATCTTTATCCCCAAAATATAGGATGCTTCTCCCAAGTCCTTCATGGAGAAGTGTTTAGATAACCAGATTTTAATTGATTGTAGCATAGGAATGTCATTCCCTATCAGTAATATATCATCAACATATAATACAAGGAATGAAACTGCGCTCCCACTAACCTTCTTGTACACACATGGTTCATCGTTATTTTTGATAAAATCAAACTCTTTGATTGTCTCATCAAAACGAATGTTCCATCTACGAGAAGCTTGCTTCAATCCATAAATGGATCGTTGCAGCTTACAGACTTGATTTATTCCAACCTTTGAAACAAATCCCTCTGGCTGTGTCATATACACATCCTCCTCAAGTTTCCCATTGAGGAAGGCCGTTTTCACGTCCATCTGCCAGATCTCATAGTCGTTATAAGCTGCAATCGCAAGCAAAATCCGAATGGACTTGAGCATAGCTACTGGTGAAAAGGTTTCATCATAATCAACTCCTTGTCTTTGTTTGAAACCTTTTGCAACCAGTCGGGCCTTATAGGTCTCCACCTTGCCGTCCGCTCCAGTCTTTCTTTTAAAGACCCATTTACACCCAATAGGCTTAATGCCTTCAGGTGGTGAAACCAAAGTCCATACTTTGTTTTCATACATGGAGTCCATTTCGGATTTCATGGCTTCAAGCCATTTCCCTGAGTCTTTATTACTCATGGCCTGTTCGTAATTCAATGGATCATCATCATTCATGATGCGTACCTCATCGTCATCCTCTACAACGAATCCATACCTCTCAGGTATCTTCGGTACTCTTCCAGATTTACGAACAGGGTGTGGTATAGTAGGTTCTTCTACTTGGTCAGGTACCTGACTTTGATCCGTGGTAATTTGTGGTTCTTGAGCTTCTTCAAGATATATCTTACTCCCACTGACCCCTTCATGGATAAACTCCTTTTCCAAGAAGGCAGCATGTTTCGCAACAAACACCTTTTGATCAGTTGGATGATAGAAATAATACCCTACAGTTTCTTTAGGGTATCCCACAAATCTACACTTTTCGGATTTAGTCTGTAGCTTATCATGTTCAAACTTTTTGACATAAGCTGGACAACCCCAAGTCTTAACATGCTTAGGATTTGGTTTCCTTCCCTTCCACATCTCATATGGAGTCTTTGGGACGGATTTGGTAGGTACCTTGTTAAGTAGGTATGCAGCCGTTTCTAGGGCATATCCCCAGAAGGAAATTGGAAGGTCGGTAAAAATCATCATGGATCGAACCATGTCTAACAGTGTTCGATTTCTCCTTTCAGATACTCCATTTAACTGTGGTGTACCTGGAGGAGTCCATTGTGAGATTATACCATTTTCTTTGAGACAATTGAGAAACTCACCGCTTAAGTATTCTCCGCCTCGATCTGATCGAAGTATCTTTATACTCTTGCCCGTTTGTTTCTCTACTTCACTTCTGAACTCTTTGAACTTTTCAAATGATTCTGACTTGTATTTCATTAAATACACATATCCAAATCTTGAGTGATCATCAGTGAAAGTAATAAAATAAGAATACCCACCCCGTGCACTTGTTGTCATAGGCCCACAAACGTCTGTGTGAATCAATGTCAACAACTCTGTAACTCTTTCTCCTCTTCCACTAAAAGGAGATTTAGTCATTTTACCCATGAGACAAGATTCACAAGTTGGATATGATTCATAATTGGATAGCTCGAGGAGCCCATCTTTATGCAACTTGGATAATCTTGTTTCATTGATATGACCGAGTCTACAGTGCCACATGTAGGTATAATTAATATCATCTCTTTTCCTTTTCTTAGTTTGTTCAATTTTAAATATATTTTCTTGTAAGTCAAGTGTATAAAGTCCATTTCGCAAATTTCCAATACCATATAAAACATCGTCTTTATAAATAGAACAACTATTGTTCTTTATAACAACGTTAAATCCTTCCATATCCAATACAGAAATTGAAATAATGTTTTTAATAATATTCGGAACATAATAACAATTATTAAGATAAATGGACTTGCCCGAAGGCATTGCTAAATAATAAGTTCCTACAGCTAATGCAGCAACCTTTGCTCCATTCCCTACTCGTAGGATCACCTCATCATTGTTCAGCTTTCTACTTCTGACCAGTCCCTTCACATTATTACATATGTGAGAACCACAGCCGGTATCCAATACCCAAGTAGAATTTTGACTTTCTGAAAAATTAATTTCAATCATGAACAAACCTTGATTGGAAGTCGAAGCTTCTCCAAGCTTCTTGTCTGCCAGAAACTTCTTGCAGTTTTTCTTCCAATGACCCGGCTCGTTGCAATGGAAGCACATTCCTTTGCTAGCTGGATCAGATTTCTTTTGTTCCTTTATGTTCACCTTGCCCTTGGTCATCCGAGATCGGAAGAGCTCCTTAGATATCTCATATCTAGCAGTCCTACTTTGTTCACCATACAACTCCTTGAGGTGAATCAACATAGTAGGAGCATCCATGTTTTCTTGCTGACGCTGAAGCTCGTTATTCATGGATGCGAGCATGATGCATTGAGCTACAGATGCATCATCTTGCCACTTTACAATGGTGGCAATCTCTTCCTCAGAGGTTGTTTCTGGAACAGTTCCAGGGACATGTGAGTTTAGGACATAAGAAATCTTTTCAGTAGTGAGAACTATTCTCAGATTTCTTGGCCAGTCCGTATAATTCGGCCCGGTAAGCTTATTAGCATCAAGTATGCTTCGCAGTGAAATTAGTGATTTTGACATTTTTAAAATTCTGCATGTGAAAAACAACATTTTAGCAAACATTCATTTTATTAATTTTGCATACCAAAATAAATTTAGGTCTTTATTTTAAATTGGTATCTCCCACTATTTTTATCAAACTATATTACCCTCACTTATATAGTTCGGCAACATCTAATTAAAAATTTGCTAGTGAGAATAAGGATCCCATTTCAAATGTATATAACCTTGTGGATAGCACAACAAGCGATATACAAATAAATAGGTAGACAACTCTTGTCAATTACATCACTATGTAATTCCTTTTATTTTGCCTCTTAAATCATAATGGTCAAGTGTGTGCACATCCGAACTAAAATAATTTAAGTTAAGTCCAGCCTAGCACTTTCATAAATTCAAAAAAGAAAAATGTTCGTCCTTGTGGATAGCACAACAAGACTAGATCGTTCAATTTTCTTGATAAGCATCAAATGTGATTAATTAACATCTTAAATACGCAATACTCGCCTTGTGGATAGCACAACAAGCTCATATTAAATATCTAATACTCTATTAATTTATCATGCTAGAAGGCGACGTTCGATATTCCAAATATCATTTGAACACTTCGGACTTAATATTATTTCTTTGAGGGGGTTGTTATTATTAGTCTCATCTTTGTTTAGCGCGCATGCACATATATATATAAAATACGCGTCATTTTATTAAACATGCGAAGCATGTTTGCATAAAATATAATATATATAATATTTAGCATGCAATATAGAATACTATATTCTACCCGGATTGATTATGGACTTTTATTCTAGTTTGGTTCACTAGAGCCACCAAGTGAACCAAAAGGTCAAACCTAGGGGTGCAAGAATTTAAATTTAAACGTAACTATTACATTTAAACCCGGGCTCCATACAAACGGGTCTTCACGCGCTCCTTGCTCCTTGGTCTCTAATTTTTAAAGATAATTCTAACTATTTCTATTACATTAAACTATTTAATTTAAATAGAAACCTTGATCAACAGTCAAGGGGAAGTACATAGGAGTGAGATAGAATTTTACATCAAGAAAAATTAGAGAAGACGAGGTACGCAGACCCCATTTAATAAAACCCATTCATTCAAGCATTCAACTAGAATAAAATCCAATCACATTGGTCAAATAGTCCATAATCAATCCCCATTTATTTTCATACATATCACCATATATATCAATAAATAAATATTCATCTCATGAATTAAAACATTCCATATACATATGAGTATCATTTAATGGGCAATTTTAAATTGCATGAAATCCAATTTCAAGATTAAAATAAACTCTTTATTTTAATTATAAAATTATTTAGAATATAATATATAAATATATCATTTTTTTTTAAAAAAAAAAAAGTCACCTTCTTTTATTAAAAGAGTCCTTTAGGTTTATAAAAAAAGTCCTTTCCTGATGGGTCACCTTCTTTTTGGAGTAAGAAAAAGACAACACCTTTTCTTTGCAGAATTCAAGATTAGCACACAAAAAAAAATTGTGATTCGTCCCAAAAAAAGTCTTTTTTTTTGTTTTTTTGTTTTTTTTTTCTTAAAAAATATAATTTTATACAATAAAATTATGCCCAATAAATTATTTTAAATACATACCCATATGTATATGAAATCAAAAATAAATTAATAATTGCATAAAGATTTGGCTCTGATGCCACTGTTGGGTTTGTACGAAATCGTGACGCAATCAAATTGCAAAAATTAGCGGAAGCATGGTATATCAGAGTTTAAAAAATTTCTACAAAACCATTACCCGGATCATCCTTTATGCAAATTATTAATTTAAAACGATAAATAAGAAGTTATGGAATCATACCCTTGTAGAACGAAGCTTCCACAGGTACTAGTTCAACTCCTTGTTCTTCGTGATCTCCTTGAATTTTCGGGTTAGATTCTTTCCTTTGATCAACGTTAGCCACCCAAGTGTTTGGCCTCTAGAGGTGATCCACCAAGGAAGAGGAATTATCAAGAAGGAGGGTGTTTGGCTTAACCTTAGTTTTCTATCCTCTATAGAAAAGGAGTACTCTCCAACAATTGAAATTGCATCAATCTAATATCTATTATAAGACTTCTCTTATATAGACATTGGTCAACCCTTCTAATCCTATTAGACATGGGATTTCTTTTAATTAATTAAACTCCTTTAATTAATTTAGGCTTCCCACCACATGGGAATAATTAATTAAATTCATTTAATTAATTTATCTCCTAATCTTATTAGGAATAAATGAGAGTACTAAATATTAAATTAATTACTAAACTCCTTTAGAAATTAAAATAATAATAATTGTAATAATATTAATAAGACTCCTCTTATTAATTTATATTTAATATTTCCAAAATATTAAATAATAAACATTAAGCTATTTAATTTATTCTATCACCATAGATTAAATTAATTATACTTAATGCATTATTACGATTATGCCATTACCTTCTTAAATAATTATTCTTCCTTTTATGGTGTGACCCTTTAGGTTCTCCATATTAAACCGGTTGTGAATAAATCAATTAAAACAATTTTAATCTTATTTAAATAAATAAATTAAACTAATAATTTATTTAAATAAATAATATTTATTCTACAATAGGGATAAGCCTCCCTAGCGATCAACGACTTTCCAGATAATATAGATTTCAACATTAATCATAAAAGAACCTGTGAGTTAATAGTTACCATACAATTCAATCCTTCCACCATACAATGTCCCAATTAAATATAAGACATGGATTTACTGTCAAGTCTTATTTTATTTAATTATATGTATTTCGATTAGAAAATGCACAACTCCAAATAATGCAAATTAAAAACTCCTTTCTAATTTCATTTCACCTTGGCCAAGGATTCCTGGGTTGTCATTTAACGAATCACATGGGACATATCTCCTCTTTTACTAGAGGTGGTAGATTCTTTATTGATCATTCATTATCTCCATATGTAACTCATTATACCCAAGTATACCCTATATATGCCTTAAAAGGTCTTAAGGAATAAGTCAAAGTATAATTTGTTACATACAAGATACTATGATGATCTCAAGTCCAAGGATCACTTGTACTACTATCACATTAGGAATTCCTATTGACATGCGAGTAAAACTCCATTAGGTATTCCATAGCGAATCACGTTCAGTGAACTTATTCTTCAATAAGCACCTACATACTTGCTTTAGTGTCTCCACACAAATGATCATGAGATCAATCATCCTCATCCAATGAGCAAGCAACATATGTACCAATCTATCCGGATTTACTAATCCCCTTTTTAGTAATCCCACGATTGGGAACTATTTAAGTTTTAAAACTTTCTAAGAATTTAGATCTCATTAGCATGATCATCATCATGATTCTAAAAGCATTGCTTAAAACTATGGGTTATTTACATATTATAAAAACAGCAACATGTAGATAATTAAATGCCTGTAATAAATGAATATTTCATTAATAAATAAATAAGATTGTTTACAAAGTACGTGCTTTATCATCATACATGATTGGCTTGTATGCACACTACTATCAATAGAAACACTGGAAGACAAGCTCAGGACTTGCGTGATGGACTTCAAGGGAAATTGGGACGACCACCTACCCTTAGTTGAATTTAAGTATAACAATAGTTACCATGCGAGTATCGGCATGCCACCGTACGAAGCTCTTTACGGAAGAAAGTGCAGAACGCCATTATATTGGGACGAAGTTGGAGAGAGACGCATACTCAGACCAGAATTAGTATAACAAACCGCAGACGTGGTGATAGTGATAAGAGACAGACTAGTAGCAGCTCAAGACCGCTAGAAAAAGTATGCAGATTTGCATCGGCAAGACCGAGACTTTAAAGTCCACAGCTTCGTATTCTTGAAGGTATCTCCATGGAAGGGAAAGACCCGTTTCAGCAAGAAAGGAAAGTTGAGTCCAAGATTCATAGGACCGTTCGAGATACTGAAGCGAGTGGGCGAAGTAGTTTATAAAGTTGCATTACCACCCGAGTTGGAGCACATCCACAACGGATTCCACATTTCTGTGTTGCGACCGTATAAGGCCAACTACAAGCACGTGATTTCTTATGAGCCCATTTAAGTGGAGAAGAACCTAGCGTATGAAGAAATTCCTGTCCAAATATTAGATAGGAAAGAGCAAACCTTGAGAAATAAAATTATTTCATCTGTAAAAGTATTTTGGCGTAACCACGATGTCGAGGAAGCTACGTGAGAATTAGAAGATAGGATGACGAGGGACTATCCCCATCTATTTGTGTAACCTTTTTGCAATTCCGAGGACGTAATTTTTATAAGGGGGGGAAGATGTAATACCCGAGAATTTTCAAATATTATTAAGTGAATATATTAATGAAAATGAATATTTATTTGAATATAAATGATTTTGTGTTATGAGATGAGTTAACTCAATTATATTAAGTTGAATTTATAATAATGTTGAGTTACGATAAGCTCGATGAATGCCTTGTGTGGCACAGTGAAGAGAATTACGATGATTTAAATTAATTAAAGAAAGAATTAATGAGTGAATAGTTAATTAATAATATATTATTAATTAATGGTTATTATGAGTAATAACATATTAATGAATAAATAGTTAATTAAGATCTGGGATTAATATTGGTTCTATTAATTATTTAGTGTAAAGTTATGTAATCACATGTGGTATAATAACTACAACTATATTATATAATGTATAATGTGATATTTTGACATAACTATGTAATATAGAAACTATATAATAAAAGGAAGTGAGTCGCATAGTTGGACTTATGAAAATACATGTTGCATGTACATTGTACAGTATGGAACCAAACTATATTATATAAAGTGCATTGTGACAATACAAGAGGCTATGTAATATATAAACCATATTATAAAGTGTAGTGTGACACTTTAGTAAAAACATATAATATGAAAACTATATTGTAAGAGTAAAGAATTGTATGAGTTGCATATGTGACTATGTGGTAGGTATAGTACTTTAATGAATACTATATGGTATATTAAATTAAAGTATGTGAATAATTAATAGCAACAACTATTTCAATATGTTACATAATTGTAATAATGAGATTTGTGATAATGTAGTATGTCACTATTCAATTAACTCATAACTTGATATTACTAAAATCTACATGGATTATATATCAATGTGTGTACATGTACCCCAATGTGCTACCATGTAATGTTGTTATGACACTTGAGTCCATGTATAACCCTAAGTGAATATAAACTAAGGTATGCATATATGTACTAAGTATATAGTATATAGTATTCCATTTCCAATTGCAAGTGCTGAGTATTCTTGTCCCATATTGAGTGTCCAATTGCTCTCCCATTTCTCATTCACGTATAACACCAAAATGCGAGAAACCTATCCCTCCTTCTCCCAAGATCATTCTAGCTCATCATTTTATGGGGAGTGGGATTCATGATGGAATATAACAACTACTCACCAACCATCTATTGTCCATTGATTTCTTCTTCCAACTCTTAGTTTGATACATGGTGCAAAGAATTGGTATGGATAATCAATCCTCTATAAATGGTAAGCTCCCCTTCTCATTTTATTTTGCTAGATTAATTGTTATGTGTTATAGAGAGAGTAAGGATATTGCTTAGGGAGAATTCTGAGATTAGAGAGCAAGTCTTGTGCAAATTAGAGCTCAAGAGGTATAATCTCTAAACCCATTTGAAGTTCAATTCATAGAAATTAGCATGTTTAGTTGGAATTGGTTGTGTGAAATGATGCTAGCATGTTAGTTGAGTTAGTATGCATGTTTCATGATGTATGTGAGGCTTGGCCTCAAGCTCTGCTTTTGCAAAGAAGTTTCTGGTCTGGAACGGGAGTCGCGCGGCCGCGCCACTCCCTAGTACAAATGACGAGCGGCCGCGCCCCTCTGCAGATTTTGTTGATGGCTTTGTTATGCTATCTGATTTATGGAGCATGCTAATATAACTTAGTTAGGCCTACTTCAGTCCCTGATTTGTTAGTTTATGTGGCATTTCATGAAAACACTTACCCAAGGCTTGGTTTTCCAAAAAGGGACTTAAAGTCTCCAAAAAGCAAATTTGTTAAACTATAACATTATAAGTCTGAGATTTCAAGCATGATATGTGGTCTATTTATAAATATGTGAAGGCATGATATAAAGATATGTGAATCTACTTTGCATGCTTTGAGAACCCTCTAAAGAATTACTTAAGAGTTTACAATGTGGACTTGATAAACCACAAACGCTTTCGAGTTAAGAAATGGTGAACGTGATTTCGTATTCTTGATAGGTATATATGCAAGCATGATGTATAACAAGTGAAGTGGTTTTGCATGCCTAAATAATGTTGATAACATGCTAATGGAAAACTTAGAGTTTCACATACAAGCTTAAATTATATACACTTAAGTCATGAACTTGTAATCATGCCTATGTAATCTAATTATACATATGAAAGCATGACATGTGGTATGTGAAGCTACATTGCATATAGAATGGTTTAACAAAAGATTTCAAAAGAGACCTCAATAGTTTGAAAACAAGTTTTGTTGATAGATACATTACAAGTATTCTGAAAATTATGACCATTTTGACAAGGTATCATATGCCTCTAAACATGATTGCCATATATGCCTAGCTAGTCCTATGTACGATAAAATAGTTGAGCATGATTAAGAACAAGTTTTAATGGAGTTAAACAAAGAACATGAGATGCATGATTAGAATGGCATAAACATGTGTGTTTAGCATGGTCCTTCATATATGAGCGTGGCATTTTAAGTTGGGTTCTGCAGAGCAGCCCTGTCTTGGTCTATACCAAGAGCCGCGCGGTCGCGCCACTCCTTAGTGCAAACCAAGCACAGCCGCGCCAGGGTGCAGAATTTCCAGAGTTGTTTTATTATGACATGAACTTGAGACATACTTATATTGTTCCCTTAATTTTGAGATACGTGTCCAGAATGTTATTTAAATGTCTATAAGCATGCTAAGCTATGAAACCATAAGTAGATTTACAAGGTGTTTTAACGTTTCAAATGATAAGTCTAACGATGGTTCCGAACTACGTCAATTGAAATTATAGTGACCTATTATCCAATTTCATGCTACATAAGAATAAGTACGAAATGATGTATGTATAGGGCTATAAGACTAAGTGTGAGCCATATGTGTATACTTGAATTATATATCAAACTTGTATATCGAATACACTTAGCTAACGAATATCCTAAACATGTAAAAATATTGTTACAATAGGACTTTGACGTGTTTATATGCTTTACTTCGGTAATCTACACTTAAGGCAAGTTTCCTTAAACCCGTTCTTGTATTATTTGCAAGTATCCTATCCTTGTGTTAACTTTATTCAAGGAACGTTGTAAGCAAGTTCCTAACCCTACTCTTTATTGAGCGTTCATGAAGCTTGTGCTATTATTGTCGTCAAGTAAACTATTGGAATTGAGATTCATGTTTTATAACTTAAATATTTCGTGGACAAGATAAAATCAGTTGATATCCTTCGAACTTTAAATCTTGAGTATTGAACTTATAAAGAGTGGTCTATGCCATTTGATTCGGCTAGACTTATATCATGATTAGAAAGCTATCCAAACCAATTGATTTGGTGCGAAGTCTTATATTGACTAAGATGAACAACCTTCTTTGAAGGGAAATTATATATTGTCGGGAGACCGACGTGCGCATTTTAGTACGATTGAACGATATGCATACCATAGGGTACTTTAGGCTGATTACCTGTTATACTTGTTTTTATTGGATTATCAGTATATTTCTGTTAATTCTAGTAGAAGTTTATAGTCCTTAGTGACTACCTAGTATTCAGTTATCTTGAAATCTTAAATTGATTTAGTATTGAATCATATTGATATTATTCTGTCCTTAGCGACTGTTATTGAGAACTGTTGATATTCTTGCTATCCTTCAACTATCATACCTTGCTATACCCTTCTTGAGATTTGAGAACTATATTACTCACCCTTGTTGTTATATTACTTGCTGAGCAAACTTGTTGCTCATTCTTGCTTTCCCTAAAATATTTCAGTTAAGGCAGAGCTGTGCGGACCCTCGGGCACAGACAAAGGCAAGGGAAAGGCTACTGAGTAGCTTAATGTTATGTAGAACTTATGATTGTATTAAGACTTATTCTATTATGTATTAGTAATGGTTATGTATGCTTAAGTTATATCTAAGCTATGTAATCAATGTTTAAGTTTCGAGACCTTGGGACGTGAATAAATTATATTAATTAAATGTAATCTATTCGGTAGTAGTTGTGTATTATTCCGCTGTGCGATGCGACAATTAGTCGTAATATTTATTGTTGTGTTAGATTTTAGAACGTGACAAACCAAATTCGATTAACCAAGTGGCGGTCCGAATTTGGGGGCGTCATAGGAGACATCATGAAGAAAATGCTACAGATGGAGGATGATATTCGATCTATTAAAGGGACAGGATCCCACGGGAGCGTGAATTATTCAGATCTGTGTATTTTCCCTAAAAGCAAGATACCCGGATAAATTTCAAGTCCCTAAATTTGAGAAATACAACGGTTTAGGCGACCCCTTACACCCATTTGAAGGTATGCATAGGCGAGTTAGGATCCTATGCCGAGGATGAGAACCTCCAAATGCAGTTGTTCCAAAAAAGCCTTACGGGTGAAGCCCAAACTTGGTTCGCCCAGACTGATAACTCCACGGTCCATGGTTGGGAAGATTTAGCCCATGCTTTCCTCAACCACTACAACTTCCAATCCCAAATGACCCCCTGATCGCTACCAAGTGACCAAGGTTAAGAAACTGAGCAATGAATCATTTAGGGATTACGCGCAGAGGTGGAGGCGCATGGCAGCCTAGGTTAACCCGCCAATGGATGAAACTGAGATGGAGTTGACTTTCATCGACATCCAAGAAGCGCCTTATTACGAAAGAGTCCTAGAGGGAATATACAAACCCTTCTCCAAAATGATAAAACATGGGGAAATGGTAGAGATGGGTTTGAAGTCTGGTAAAATCAAAGACCTTACGGCCTTGGAAGCAGTCGCCGAACATATACAGTCTGGCAACTATGCGAGCGCTCCCAAGACAGTACACAAGGAGAACGTTGAAGATGTATCCTTCATTTCACAGGGGCAATCTAGGAGACCCGACAATAGTCCCTCTACCTAGATAAAGGGAAGTGATCTGCCACAACAACAACATACCACTTTCAACCGAAGCCAGGATAGACAGAGAAAATTTGAAAGAACATAAAATAGAGTGTTTACTCCACTAGGCGATACCCTCGAGAATGTATTGGCCTTATTGATCGACCACAAGAAAATTATTGATTTTGCTCCACCTCTTGATCCAAAGAGTAACAGATATGATCCAAACGAGAGATGTGCTTACCACTCAGATTCTTCGAGACACGATACACAAGACTGTTGGTCTTTAAAGCATAAAATCCAAAATTTGATTGAAAATGGAGATATTGTGATCAAACAATCTGACCAATCAGATGTCAACACCAGCCTTCTACGGCAGTACAATATAGAGGGAGTGAACATGATCAGGTCAGGAAGTGCCGGAATGGATCTAAATCGTAAGTACATACTAAGGATGGAGGAATACCCCCAAAGGAGCCGAGCAAATGTCTTAGGGTGGGAAAGTCCGGAGGAGTATGTGGCAGTAAGAAAAAAATTGGAGACGATCTAGCATCAAGTAACTCTATTAGCCAAGATTATAGTGCGCCAACATCAGATTACAAGAGAGCTTTTCACTCAATCGTCAAGGAACCCAGAGAAGGAAGAGGTTAGCTAGAATGCAAGCCTATATCCCTCCAAGATAATCCACCTGACTGAAGAAGAGCAAAGCGAGCTGAAAGGGCAGGAAAATTGGAATGATAAAATTATAAGAAGATCTCGCCAGCGGAAAAATTGCCCAGAGGAATGCGAACTCTTAAAGAGGAAAGATCAAACAACATTCCAGACACCTGCAAACCCTCGAAATCCTACGACATCGAAAGTCAAAAAAGAACAAGTGAAGAAGGGTATTCACGCCTCTGGGAGACTCGTTAGAAATTGTATTAGCACTGTTGGTTGCGCAGAAAAAGATCATTGAGCTTGCTACACCAGCTGATCCCAAAGGAAGGCAATATGATATCAACAAGAGGTGTCTCTACCATTCTAACTCACCTGGACATGTGACCAAGGAATGTTGGACCCTGCAACACAAAATCCAGAATCTCATTGAAAATGGAGAGCTGAAGATAAAAATCTCCATGACCGAAAAAGGCGAAAGGGAAATAAAAAGCTTAAGATTTCCACTCTAGACAGATAGTTCAAAGGAAGTGATGACTATGAGCACCAATCCTGGCGGAACACAAGGTGGACTGGTCATAATGCGAGGAGTGCCAAAGGAAAGAAATGAGTCCCCTAAGGGAATTCCTCCTCCACCGTCAAACATCCTATTGCCCAAAGTTAGCAACCAAACTCTTGATTCTACCCTGCTGGATGATGAGGAGGAAATATTGATCCTTTCCAATGAAGAAAAATCCAAAAGGGAAAGTTTTTGGCTAGAAATGCAACAAAAGTTTGAGAGAACTTTCAAAGTCAAAACCTCCCAGGCCCATGGAAAAGATGAAGGACCAAATCAAGGAAAAGGAGGCGAGGATATCAGCAAAGTTAACCCATCAAGGAATCAAGAGTTCATCCCTTTTTACAACTGGTCTAGTTTGAGCGTCCCCAAGGGATGCGATAAATATGGAGGTGATCAAGTTATGGAGGTGATTGAAGATGTTCCAGACAAGGAAGTAACCCCTACTGCTCACATCGAAAGCAATCTGACCTCTTGCAACTGAACTATCAAACCTCAGCTAACCAGTGAATGCGTAGATTCAGAGAATACGATTGCTAGTTCCAGGAGATGCTGGGACGGTATCATTAGCTTTATGTCTTATTTTATGTTTTATGCATTATTATGTTATGCGTTGTTTATAAAAAAAAGAAAAACAAGAAAAGAAAAAATAGAAAAAAGAAAAAGAAAAAGAAAAAAATCAATCTTGCGATATCCTTTGCATGAACTACGAAAGACCCGATCTCCCATCTGCAGGAGTACGTAGGCAGCCATTTATGGTGCGGTCAAACCAAACAAAAAAATCAAAACCCCATCAAATCAAACAAAAAATCAAAACCCCAAAAAATCAAATCAAAAATCAAAACACCATTAAACCAAGCTAAAACCCAAATAAACCCTTTTCAATTGTTCAGGCCAGGCGTGAACTACGTAAGACCTGATCTCCTTTCAAAGGAGTACGTAGGTAGCCAGTAATGACGCGGTCTAACTATTATAAAAGTCACAAAACCCTTTTTAACAATTCAGTGATCCCAAAATACGACTCTTCAACAACTAATCAACCCCTAAAGTGCGAGAATACTTAATCTCCTTTTCACATCCAGAAGTGTATTGGTGACCGTCGTGGCAAAGTCTATCTCATACCCGACGACCTTCTCTCCAATATAAAAGCCACAAATCAAGCCTTACAGATTGAACCAAGCCTGGTTTAAACTGATACATCAGAAACCAAGTCGTGCTCTTAGATCCAATTCAGTGGAATCCGAAGGCCTCTCGACATCAAACATCAAAGATAAAGCAATAACATAAAATGAGAAACAAAGCGACATGTTAAGCATGATCATTAGAAAGGACACATACAACCAAACGCAGATCAGTAAATCCTGGATAATGTAATCCGTTGGCAATAACCCAGCGCAGATCGACAAATCCCCGATGATGTAATCAGTTGGCAATAACCCAACACAGGTCGGTAAATCCCCGATGATGTAATCCATTGGCAACAACCCAACGCAGGTCGGTAAATCCCCGATGATGTAATTCGTTGGCAACAACCCAACGTAGAACGGCAAAACCCCGATGATTTAATCTGTTGGCAACAGCCCAACACAGATAGGCAAATCCCGATGGTGTAATCCGTTGGCAACAACCCAACGCAAATCGACAAAACCCCGAATGTGTAATTCGTTGGCAACAACCCAACGCAGATCGGTAAATTCCCGATGGTGTAATCCGTTGGCAACAACCCAATGCAGATCAGTAAATCCCCGATGGTGTAATCAGTTGGCAATAACCCAACGCAGATCGATAAATCCCCAATGGTGTAATCTATTGGCAACAACCGAACGCAGATCGGCAAATTCCCGATGGTGTAATCCGTTGGCAACAACCCAACGCAGATCGACAAATCCCCGATGATGTAATCCGTTGGCAACAACCACAGATCGGTAAATCCCCGATGATGTAATCCGTTGGCAACAACCCAACACAGATCGGCAAATCCCCGATGGTGTAATCCGTTGGCAACAACCCAACGCAGATCGGCAAAATCCCGATGGTGTAATCCTTTGGCAACAACCCAACGCAGATCGGCAAATTCCTGATTATGTAATCTGTTGGAAACAACCCAACGCAGATCGGTAAATCCCCGATGATGTAATCCATTGGCAACAACCCAACGCAAATTGCAAATTCCTGATGATGTCATCCGTTGGCAACAACCCAACGCAGATCAAAAAATCCCCAATGATGTAATCCGTTGGCAACAACCCAACGACAAATTCACGATGATGTAATCCGTTGGCAATAACCCAACGCAGGTCAGCAAATCCCCGATGATGTAATCCGTTGGCAACAACCTAACGTAGGTCGGGAAATCCCCGATGATGTAATCCGTTGGCAATAACCCAACGCAGATTGGCAAAACCCCGATGGTGTAATCCATTGGCAACAACCTAATGCAGATCGATAAATTCCCGATGGTGTAATCCGTTGGCAATAACCCAACACAGATTGGCAAATCCCCGATGATGTAATCCGTTTGCAACAACCCAACGCAGATCGATAAATCCCCGATGATGTAATCCATTGGCAACAACCCAACGCAGATCGACAAATCTCCGATGATATAATCCGTTGGCAACAACCCAACGCAGATCTACAAATCCCCGTTAATGTAATCCGTTGGCAACAACCCAACGCAGATCTGCAAATCCCCTATGATATAATCCGTTGGCAACAACCCAACGCAGATTGGAAAATCCCCGATGATGTAATCCGTTGTCAACAACCCAACGCAGATCGGCAAATCCTCGATGATGTAATCCATTGGCAATAACCCAACGTCGGTCGATAAATCACCGATGATGTAATCCGTTGGCAACAACCCAACGCAGGTTGGCAAATTCCCGATGATGTAGTTCGTTGGCAACTCCCCAACGCAGATCGGCAAATCCCTGATGATGTAATCTGTTGGCAACAACCTAACGTAGGTCTGTAAATCCCTGATGATGTAATCCGTTGGCAACAACCCAATGCAGATCTGTAAATTCCCGATGATGTAATCCGTTGGCAACAGCCCAACGCAGATTGGAAAATCCCCGATGATGTAATCCTTTGGCTACGACCCAATGAAGGCATCGACATAACCCCAATGATGTAATCCGTTGGCTACAACCCAGTGAAGGCGTCGACTCAACCCTAATGATGTAATCCGTTGGCTACAATCCAGTGAAGGTGTCGGCTCACCTGATGGTGTAATCCGTTGGCAACAAACCAGTGAAGGCATAGGCACAACCCCGATGGTGTAATCCACCGGCTACGAACAAGTGAAGGCATCAGCTCAATCCCGATGGTGTAATCCATTGGCTACAACCCAATGATGGCATCGACATAATCCAGATGGTATAATTCGTTGGATAAACCAAAGAAGGTCGGCTCAGCCCCGATAAGGTAATCCGTTGGCTACAACCCCGTGAAGGCGTTAGCTTAACCCCGATGATATAATCCTTAACTTCCCCAGTGGGGGGAGTAACCCTTTTAAAATCTCACATATCATTACATCTGTTATACATAATATTGCATCATCAGATATACCTTGTCATGCATTCTCCGTGTCTAGTAATCTTTGTCGTGTTCATTCCATTACATTGCATAAACATGACAAAAAGAGGCATCTGTAGACACTCAAAATTTTGCTTCCTTTGTACTAACCTTGCAGAAGGGCAAAACATAATTTTACTTCGGAAACAACCCCGAGGTAGGGAAAAAGAGCCAGGTCATCCCAGAGACGACCCCATAATTGATTCAAAGGACCAATGATGCCTGAACATGTTGTGAACCGAATGAGGATTGCCAAGCTAAGAAAGTGTTCGCCAAAAACCAACTCAGCAAACTTCAAAAGGCGTGCCATCAACGATAAACTAGCTAACTACCGTCGGGAACCAGAAGATACTTCACAGCTATTAGCATCATCTTCCCAGACCCCGACTCAGTTAGACTCGATTGAATTCCATCGTATTTCGCACAGGCTTTTCAAAAGTTCGGTCTACGAATGTTAACTTCCTCCAAACCGAGACCTAAGGCACGTATTTTGAGGCAACCATACACGTAGGGCCCAGCCTCATATATACATGCTCCAGCCTCAACTATACATGAGGCTAGCCGCAGGTATGGTTGAGGCTGCCTGAATTTCTCTATATCAGCGGCCAGCAGCTCATAAACAAAAGAAAGAGGAAGAACTTAGAGAGAGAAAGTCACTTTTAGAAAGAGAAGCCTTCAGGTGGGACTTATATATACCGACTTTGAGTTATTTTCTCTTGTTTAGCATCTACTTGGAGTCCAGAGAGTGTTCTAAGTTCATTATGGGTGATAAAACGCTTGTTCATGCGTCCCCCAAGGTGAAAAATGCTCTTTTCGGCTACTTTCTTTGTAAATTTTACTTAATATACTAGATTGATGATATATATCGTTTAAATCTAGTTAAACTTGTGGTTTTATAATCATATTGTGTAATAGTTGTTAGATATTACGTTTCTATCGGTTATATTTTGCTTATTATGTTGTAAATCAAGTACGGAGGCTAGATCTATCTAGATCTTAGCCGAATCTAGCCTTTGAGTGGTTATTAAGCATGGAGCTTTAACCCGTGTGCTAGATCAGTTTAGATCCATGGTAGATCTGCGTATTTATTGCTTTTAAACGGTCCCGGTTACCCCGCATAGCCCTAGATCTATATCTAGAGGCGAAAGGGGTCCGAAATGGCTAGAAACGATGATTTCAACTGATAAAATCACTGAATATCAAGTTTAGGGCATTGTACATATATATTCGCGCATAATAATGTGAGCCTAGGAATCCTAATGTCGAGATCCCCAATTGGATCCCGACTTGATTCCCACGATGGACTGGTTTTTGTGATGTAATGTTTAAATAACGTAAAAATAATTGTATATGTAATATTTGGATCGTGAAGATGAACTCAAGTGGGTTAGTCCCAAGAAGTTGGATTCAAGATCCTGTGATAGTGAAAACTTAGATTATGGGTGCTCGGATTCATCGATATGGCTTACATGCCCGATGATGATTCGACCCTTTTGGCGCTTTAGCATGAATTTTCACTAAAATGATTTCTAATAAAACCACAAAGTACTTTTTATAAAGAATAAAGCGATTCGGGATAGATCACCTTATGAACGTAAAGATAAATAAAAGGAAGTATCGAAGTTCTCGATTCCTAGTCGGGCAAAGAATTTGAAAACCTTGTTTTCCAAAACATCAGTTCAATTCATACATCTTGTTAAAAATAAACTTTTTGTCAAATCAAATCCTTCATACCTAGGCATAAAAGAGGTACAACACTACTTTCAAATAAACCAAAATAAAGACTTAGAATAAAAATGAATAAAGCTTTTAAAATAAAACACACACACATACACACACACACTTTATGCACAAAAAATTAATAAGATGCAGTACCGTGTTTTCATGGTAGTCGGTGGGTGCCTAACACCTTCCCCCCGCTTAACCTAGCCCCCAAATTTCACGAATCTCGGGTTTCTGATCAATCTTATAGAGTCATATATTGGACCATCTTGCGAAAACTATTAAAACTCGAATGAGTTGGTACATCCATTTAAAACCATACCAACTGGCAGCTCTATCTCATTCGGTCCAATTATAAAATAATAAAATCAATATTTTCAAAGTCGTCGACACTTATGTCGGTACCGTTTTCCTAAAACCTCACCGTTTATTAAAATCCAAAGATATAGCGAACACAAAAAGGTAAAACCATCAACACAAACTTAGGAAAGACGGACAATCAAAAGATTTTTTCTCGGCATCGACACCAGGCATAACTGAATTAATGTAAATAACTATATATATATATAGTTATATATATTAAAGATGAAAATGTCACAGATTAACAATCCAGGCTAAATACGGCTTATAAATATATATATATATATATGCTTATATATATATATATATATATATTAAAACGAAAAAAGCCACAGATTTAAAATCTAGGCTGAAATAGAACTTAAAATGTATGTATATATATATATATATCCACTTGGATGGCTTGAAAGCACTGTAGGAATGGTTAAGAGCTGAAATGGATGGAATTTCATCTTTTTTCTTCTTTTTTTCTTTTTTTTGGCTGGTGGGGGTCTCTATTTATAGACCAAATTAGCCGCGGGTCTACTCGGCCCCAGTCCCGTGGTTCCTGTTGTCTCGAAGTACGTGCACTCTAACTAATGCGCTGTCTGATTCAAACCTTCATAACCTTCAATTCGGGAGTCCTATTGAGGCGTGCTATACCTTTCCCGAAAGCCCTTTCTAAGAGCTACATAATGACTTAGGATTTGACTTTTTTTGAATTTGAGAAGATGGGTCCATGACCAGATCTTCCAGTCTTCGCAGTCCTTCCATTGAGCTGTCTTGTACTATTTTCACTCGGGATTGATATTATGATTCTGCATGATCTTCATGTCATCGATTTGGTTTGATTTTGACTTCATTTTTTGTCAAGTTGGTAAAATAACCATTTTGCCCTTCCGGGGGTTATCTCCAAGATTGACAAGGTTTTTGACTATTCCTTCCGGGGTTGTCGCCGGGGTTTGATTTGATCTTTCGGTTTTTTCGTCAGGGTTTGATTTGATTTCCCGGTGTTGTCACCGGGGTTTGATTTGATCTCCTGGGGTTGTCACTGGGTGATGAGTGCATAATGTTCATATATTTTGATTCTTTTATGTTTATTTTATTGCATGTTTTGTGGTGTATATGGACTTATTAAGGTGTTTATTGTTTTCAGGTGAATTAAAGCTAAAAGGATGGAAGCAAATTGATTTGGAGCTGAATTGAAGAGAAAAAAAATATTTAGAAATCTTAAATTAAGTTTCTAAAAGTAGATTTTAGCATCTTTCTACATGTATTTGGATTGATATTTCTATTAGAATTAGGATTTCTTTGGACTGAGATTTTATTTCCTTATTAGATTCTGTTTCTTTATGAAAACTAATTATGATTTGTAATTCTTTTTAGGATTTGGATTTCTAGTTCTTATAGGATTTAGGACTTTGTCTAGCACTATAAATAGATATAATAGTTAGGGTATTATGGATTCTACCATTTTAATCATCTTCTACATTCATCTAAACCCTAGTTTTAGAGGATCATGGATGTCAAACTAATTTCTCAATTTAATTCTGAAGGGATGTTGAACCTTACTTACAATTAACGGTTTGATCAAGTTTACTTTATTTATTTATTCGTATGTGAGATTTATTCTGATTATCTACATAAACTTCTTATATGCTATACTATCTGATTAATTTGATATGACTAGTTAGATTAATCTGATAAATATCATCTGCTAGATTAAGATATATATATTAAGAAAATGATGTATGTCTAATCATAAGTAGCAATTAATGATACTTGATTGTGGAAAAGCTTTTGGGTATTGTTAAGGTTTTTAGAAGACAAGTTAAATAATTCCTGATTGTGTAATTGTTGCTTGGAACAATCTAATTCTCTTTATTCATACTTCTATTGTATTAAATCTAGACTGATAGTTCTGGGTTATATGATAGTTCGGATCTTTTGTTGGCGATCGTCTCATTGGATTTACACATAAGGAGAATTTTGGATAGTTAGCGATTGTGGTTATCTAGAGTTGTTAATCTCATTAAAGGATAAATAATGTTACATTTGATTAATCCATTGTTGTAAAAAGGTGCTACTGAACTGAAGAACTGAAGTTTTTTATTTATTGTTAATTCTTATTAGTTTATTCTTGTTAATTTAGTTAATCAATTCAAAATCCCCTTTTCATTAGAAATCATAGGATAAATATAAAACAAAGCACTCTCTGTGGGATCAATCCTTGCTTACTAATGTGCTAATTATTTGAATTTGTAAAGTGAAAGTGAGGTTAATTTAGGAGTGTAAATGACAACTCCCAAATTTTGGCTCCGTTGCCGGGGTGTGTTATTTGTTTTGTTTATTCTTTGTTTTCGTTTATTTTTATTATTTTCTTTTTCTTTTTGTTTTTGTTTTATGACTCAATCCTCTCACTTTATTGACTTAAATTTTGATCAAAAGATAGAGAAAACTGCAGATATAGAAGAAGCTCTTGTTCCATTACTTGAAGAGGAAGAGATGGCGGTGCCACACAATAACAGAACTTTGAAAGAACTGGCTACTTTTGATCTGAATCAACCATCTTTTTGTATTGAGTATCTTACTTTAGATGTTTTTTTTGAACTTAACTCTGGACTAATTCATCTTTTTGATAGTAGTGTGCATACAAGCCAATCATGTATGATGAAAAAGCACATACTTTGTAAACAATCTTATTTATTTATTAATAAAATATTTATTTATTAAAGGCATTTAATTATCTACATGGTGCTGTTTTTTATAATATGTAAATAACCCATAGTTTTAAGCAATGCTTTTAGAATCATGATGTTGATCATGCTAATGAGATCTAAATTCTTAGAAAGCTTTAAAACTAAAATAGTTCCCAATCGTGGGATTACTAAAAAGGGGATTAGTAAATCCGGATAGATTGGTACATATGTTGCTTGCTCATTGGATGAGGATGACTGATCTCATGGTCATTTGTGTGGAGACACTAAAGCAAGTATGTAGGTGCTTATTGGAGAATAAGTTCACTGAACGTGACTCGCTATGGAATACCTAATGGAGTTTTACTCGCCTGTCAATAGGAATTCCTAATGTGATAGTAGTACATGTGATCCTTGGACTTGAGATCATCATAGTATCTTGTATGTAACAAATTATACTTTGACTAATTCCTTAAGGCCTTTTAAGGCATATATAGGGTATGCTTGGGTGTAATGAGTTACATATGGAGATAATGAATGATCAATAAAGAATCTACCACCTCTAGTAAAAGAGGAGATATGTCCTATGTGATTCGTTAAATGACAACCCAGGAATCCTTGGCCAAGGTAGAATGAAATTAGAAAGAGGTTTCTAATTTGCATTATTTGGAGTTGTGCATTTTCTAATCGAAATACATATGATTAAATAAATTAAGACTTGACAGTAAATCCATGTCTTATATTTAATTGGGACATTGTATGGTGGAAGGATTGAATTGTACGGTAACTATTAACTCACAGGTTCTTTTATGATTAATGTTGAAATCTATATTATCTGGAAAGTCGTTGATCGCTAGGGAGGCTTATCCCTATTGTAGAATAAATGTTATTTATTTAAATAGATTATTAGTTTAATTTGTTTATTTAAATAAGATTAGAATTGTTCTAATTGATTTATTCACAACCGGTTTAATATGGAGAACCTAAAGGGTCACACCATAAAAGGAAGAAGAATTATTTAAGAAGAAAATGGCATGATAGTAATAATGCATTAAGTATAATTAATTTAATCTATGATGATAGAATAAATTAAATAGCTTAATGTTTATTATTTAATATTTTAGAAATATTAAATATAAATTAATAAGAGGAGTCTTATTAATATTATTATTATTATTATTATTATTTTAATTCTAAAGGAGTTTAGGAATTAATATAATATCAGTACTCTCTCTCAATCCTAATAAAGATTAGGATATAAATTAATTAAAAGTATTTAATTAATTAAATAAAACCCTATTCTAATTGGATTAGGAGGGTTAACCTAATATCTATATAAGAGAGTCTTATATCAGAAATAAGGGATGTGAAATTTTCCAAGAGTTGGGAGTACACATATTCTATAGAGATAGAAACAAGGGTTAAGCCAATAACCCATCTTCTTGAGTTCTTCATCTTCCTTGGTGGATCACCGTTAGAGGCCAAACATTTGGGTGGCTGACATTATTCAAGGGAAGGAGCCACTATCAGAGGAATCAAAGGAATCAAAGGAGTAGAACTTGTACCTGAGGAAGTTTAGATCTTCAAAGGTATAATTCCATGTTCTCTCTTTTCTGTTATTGATAACAAGCACAAAGCATGATCATGGTTATGGGTTTGTATAAATTTTGAAAACCTAGTTTTTACGCTTCCGCCCTTTTTATGTGATTTGATTGCATGATTGCGTTACATACAAACCCAACACTTTTGCCTTCTTTTTGTGGTCTTACAGGTGAAAAACCATATAAGTATCTAAAGGAGTTCCACGTGGTGTGTTCCACTATGAAAGCACAAGGAGTGACAGAGGAACAGATCAAGCTTAGACTTTTTCCATTCTTCTTAGCAGATTTGGCTAAAGACTGGTTATATTATCTGCCTTCAGGATCAATACGATCATGGACTGATATGCAAAGGTTATTCTGGGAGAGGGTTTTTCCTGCATCAAAAGTTACCGATAAAGGTAAGGAGATATGTTAAATCAGGCAGTTCAATGGAGAGAATCTCTATAAGTATTGGGAAAGGTTCAAAAAGTTGTGTTCCAGCTGTCCACCTCACGGAATTGATGATCATCACTTGATCCAGTACTTCTATGAAGGGCTGCTACCAATGAATAGAAGCATGATTGATGCAGCAAGTGGAGGAGCATTGGTAGACAAAACTCCAGACACTGCAAAGAACTTAATTACAACCATTGCAACCAACTCACATCAGTATGGTACTAGGATGACTCATACAACACAAATGGTAAAGGAGGTGAGCACTTGTAATCTTGAGCAACATGCTTATAAATTAACTGCTATAGTTTGACAAATAGCTGCAAGGAATATGCAAGGTTTTCAGCAAGCTCAACCTCAGTACCACACAGAAAACCAAGAAGTACCTGTCAATTCTGGGACATCTATGGAGGATATTTTCAAGGCATTCTTGTGATAGTAGTGTGCATACAAGCCAATCATGTATGATGATAAAGCACGTACTTTGTAAACAATCTTATTTATTTATTAATAAAATATTCATTTATTAAAGGCATTTAATTATTTACATGTTGCTGTTTTTATAATATGTAAATAACCCATAGTTTTAAGCAATGCTTTTAGAATCATGATGATGATCATGCTAATGAGATCTAAATTCTTAGAAAGTTTTAAAACTTAAATAGTTCCCAATCGTGGGATTACTAAAAAGGGGATTAGTAAATCCGGATAGATTGGTACATATGTTGCTTGCTCATTGGATGAGGATAATTGATCTCATGATTATTTGTGTGGAGACACTAAAGCAAGTATGTAGGTGCTTATTGGAGAGTAAGTTCACTGAACGTGATTCGCTATGGAATACCTAATGGAGTTTTACTCGCCTGTCAATAGGAATTCCTAATGTGATAGTAGTACAAGTGATCCTTGGACTTGAGATCATCATAGTATCTTGTATGTAACAAATTATACTTTGACTTATTCCTTAAGACCTTTTAAGGCATATATAGGGTATGCTTGGGTATAGTGAGTTATATATGGAGATAATGAATGATCAATAAAGAATCTACCACCTCTAGTAAAAGAGGAGATATGTCCTATGTGATTCGTTAAATGACAACCCAGGAATCCTTGGCCAAGGTGAAATGAAATTAGAAAGGAGTTTTTAATTTGCATTATTTGGAGTTGTGCATTTTCTAATCGAAATACATATAATTAAATAAAATAAGACTTGACAGTAAATCCATGTCTTATATTTAATTGGGACATTGTATGGTGGAAGGATTGAATTGTATGGTAACTATTAACTCACAGGTTCTTTTATGATTAATGTTGAAATCTATATTATCTGGAAAGTCGTTGATCGCTAGGGAGGCTTATCCCTATTGTAGAATAAATATTATTTATTTAAATAGATTATTAGTTTAATTTATTTATTTAAATAAGATTAAAATTGTTTTAATTGATTTATTCACAACCGATTTAATATGGAGAACCTAAAGGGTCACACCATAAAAGGAAGAATAATTATTTAAGAAGGTAATGGCATAATCGTAATAATGCATTAAGTATAATTAATTTAATCTATGGTGATAGAATAAATTAAATAGCTTAATGTTTATTATTTAATATTTTGAAAATATCAAATATAAATTAATAAGAGGAGTCTTATTAATATTATTACAATTATTATTATTTTAATTTCTAAAGGAGTTTAGTAATTAATTTAATATTTAGTACTCTCATTTATTCCTAATAAGATTAGGAGACAAATTAATTAAATGAATTTAATTAATTATTCCCATGTGGTGGGAAGCCTAAATTAATTAAAGAAGTTTAATTAATTAAAAGAAATCCCATGTCTAATAGGATTAGAAGGGTTGACCAATGTCTATATAAGAGAAGTCTTATAATAGATATTGATTGATGCAATTCCAATTGTTGGAGAGTACTCCTTTTCTATAGAGGATAGAAAACTAAGGTTAAGCCAAACACCCTCCTTCTTGATAATTCCTCTTCCTTGGTGGATCACCTCTAGAGGCCAAACACTTGGGTGGCTAACGTTGATCAAAGGAAAGAATCTAACCCGAAAATTCAAGGAGATCACGAAGAACAAGGAGTTGAACTAGTACCTGTGGAAGCTTCGTTCTACAAGGGTATGATTCCATAACTTCTTATTTATCGTTTTAAATTAATAATTTGCATAAAGGATGATCCGGGTAATGGTTTTGTAGAAATTTTTTAAACTCTGATATACCATGCTTCCGCTAATTTTTGCAATTTGATTGCGTCACGATTTCGTACAAACCCAACAGTGGCATCAGAGCCAAATCTTTATGCAATTATTAATTTATTTTTGATTTCATATACATATGGGTATGTATTTAAAATAATTTATTGGGCATAATTTTATTGTATAAAATTATATTTTTAAAGAAAAAAAAAGAAAAAAAAAAAAGAAAAAAAAAAGACTTTTTTGGAAAGAATCACAATTTTTTTTGTGCTAATCTTGAATTCTGCAAAGAAAAGGTGTTGTCTCTTTCTTACTCCAAAAAGAAGGTGACCCATCAGGAAAGGACTTTTTTAATAAACCTGCAGGACTCTTTTAATAAAAGAAGGTGATTTTTTTTAAAAAAAAAAAATAAATATGATATATTTATATATTATATTCTAAATAATTTTATAATTAAAATAAAGAGTTTATTTTAATCTTGAAATTGGATTTCATGCAATTTAAAATTGCCCATTAAATGATACTCATATATATATGGAATGTTTTAATTCATGAGATGAATATTTATTTATTGATATATATGGTGATATGTATGAAAATAAATGGGGATTGATTATGGACTATTTGACCAATGTGATTGGATTTTATTTTAGTTGAATGCTTGAATGAATGGGTTTTATTAAATGGGGTCTGCGTACCTCGTCTTCTCTAATTTTTTTTTTCTTGATGTAAAATTCTATCTCCCTCCTATGTACTTCCCCTTGACTGTTGATCAAGGTTTCTATTTAAATTAAATAGTTTAATGTAATAGAAATAGTTAGAATTATCTTTAAAAATTGGAGACCAAGGAGCAAGGAGCGCGTGAAGACCCGTTTGTATGGAGCCCGAGTTTAAATGAAATAGTTATATTTAAATTTAAATTCTTGCACTCCTAGGTTTGACCTTTTGGTTCACTTGGTGGCTCTAGTGAACCAAACTAGAATAAAAGTCCATAATCAATCCGGGTAGAATATAATATTCTATATTGCATGCTAAATATTATATATATTATATTTTATGCAAACATGCTTCGCATGTTTAATAAAATGACGCGTATTTTATATATATATGTGCATGCGCGCTAAACAAGATGAGACAAATAATAACAAACCCCTCAAAGAAATAATATTAAGTCCGAAGCGTTCAAATGATATTTGGAATATCGAACGTCGCCTTCTAGCATGATAAATTAATAGAGTATTAAATATTTAATATGAGCTTGTTGTGCTATCCACAAGGCGAGTATTGCGTATTTAAGATGTTAATTAATCACATTTGATGCTTATCAAGAAAATTGAACGATCTAGTCTTGTTGTGCTATCCACAAGGACGAACATTTTTCTTTTTTGAATTTATGGAAGTGCTAGGCTGGACTTAACTTAAATCATTTTAGTTCGGATGTGCACACACTTGACCATTATGATTTAAGAGGCAAAATAAAAGGAGTTATATAGGGTTGTAATTGACAAGAGTTGTCTACCTATTTATTTGTATATCGCTTGTTGTGCTATCCACAAGGTTATATACATTTGAAATGGGATCCTTATTCTCACTAGCAAATCTTTAATTAGATGTTGCCGAACTATATAAGTGAGGGTAATATAGTTTGATAAAAATAGTGGGAGATACCAATTTAAAATAAAGACCTAAATTTATTTTGGTATGGAAAATTAATAAAATGAATGTTTGCTAAAATGTTGTTTTTCACATGTAGAATTTTAAAAATGTCAAAATCACTAATTTCACTGCGAAGCATACTTGATGCTAATAAGCTTACCGGGCCGAATTATACGGACTGGCTAAGAAATCTGAGAATAGTTCTCACTGCTGAAAAGATTTCTTATGTCCTAAACTCACATGTCCTTGGAACTGTTCCAGAAACAACCTCTGAGGAAGAGATTGCCACCATTGTAAAGTGGCAAGATGATGCATCTGTAGCTCAATGCATCATGCTCGCATCCATGAATAACGAGCTTCAGCGTCAGCAAGAAAACATGGATGCTCCTACTATGTTGATTCACCTCAAGGAGTTGTATGGTGAACAAAGTAGGACTGCTAGATATGAGATATCTAAGGAGCTCTTCCGATCTCGGGTGACCAAGGGCAAAGTGAACATATTGGAACAAAAGAAATCTGATCCAGCTAGCAAAGGAATGTGCTTCCATTGCAACGAGCCGGGTCATTGGAAGAGGAACTGCAAGAAGTTTCTGGCAAATAAGAAGCTTGGAGAAGCTTCGACTTCCAATCAAGGTTTGTTCATGATTGAAATTAATTTTTCAGAAAGTCAAAATTCTACTTGGGTATTGGATACCGGCTGTGGTTCTCACATATGTAATAATGTGAAGGGACTGGTCAGAAGTAGAAAGCTGAACAATTATGAGGTGATCCTACGAGTGGGGAATGGAGCAAAGGTTGCTGCATTAGCTGTAGGAACTTATTGTTTAGCAATGCCTTCGGGCAAGTCCATTTATCTTAATAATTGTTATTATGTTCCGAATATTATTAAAAACATTATTTTAATTTCTGTATTGGATATGGAAGGATTTAACGTTGTTATAAAGAACAATAGTTGTTCTATTTATAAAGACGATGTTTTATATGGTATTGGAAATTTGGGAAATGGACTTTATACACTTGACTTACAAGAAAATATATTTCAAATTGAACGAACTAAGAAAAAGGAAAAGAGATGATATTAATTATACCTACATGTGGCACTGTAGACTCGGTCATATCAATGAAACAAGATTATCCAAGTTGCATAAAGATGGGCTCCTCGAGCTATCCGATTATGAATCATATCCAACTTGTGAATCTTGTCTCATGGGTAAAATGACTAAATCTCCTTTTAGTGGAAGAGGAGAAAGAGTTACAGAGTTGTTGACATTGATTCACACAGACGTTTGTGGGCCTATGACAACAAGTGCACGGGGTGGGTATTCTTATTTTATTACTTTCACTGATGATCACTCAAGATTTGGATATGTGTATTTAATGAAATACAAGTCAGAATCATTTGAAAAGTTCAAAGAGTTCAGAAGTGAAGTAGAGAAACAAACGGGCAAGAGTATAAAGATACTTCGATCAGATCGAGGCGGAGAATACTTAAGCGGTGAGTTTCTCAATTGTCTCAAAGAAAATGGTATAATCTCACAATGGACTCCTCCAGGTACACCACAGTTAAATGGAGTATCTGAAAGAAGAAATCGAACACTGTTAGACATGGTTCGATCCATGATGAGTTTTACCGACCTTCCAATTTCCTTCTGGGGATATGCCCTAGAAACGGCTGCATACCTACTTAACAAGGTACCTACCAAATCCGCCCCAAAGACTCCATATGAGATGTGGAAGGGGAGGAAACCAAATATTAAGCATGTTAAGACTTGGGGTTGTCCAGCTTATGTCAAAAAGTTTGAACATGATAAGCTACAAACTAAATCCGAAAAGTGTAGATTTGTGGGATACCCTAAAGAAACTGTAGGGTATTATTTCTATCATCCAACTGATCAAAAGGTGTTTGTTGCGAAACATGCTGCCTTCTTGGAAAAGGAGTTTATCCATGAAGGGGTCAGTGGGAGTAAGATATATCTTGAAGAAGCTCAAGAACCACAAATTACCACGGATCAAAGTCAGGTACCTGACCAAGTAGAAGAACCTACTATACCACACCCTGTTCGTAAATCTGGAAGAGTACCGAAGATACCTGAGAGGTATGGATTCGTTGTAGAGGATGACGATGAGGTACGCATCATGAATGATGATGATCCATTGAATTACGAACAGGCCAAGAGTAATAAAGACTCAGGGAAATGGCTTGAAGCCATGAAATCCGAAATGGACTCCATGTATGAAAACAAAGTATGGACTTTGGTTTCACCACCTGAAGGCATTAAGCCTATTGGGTGTAAATGGGTCTTTAAAAGAAAGACTGGAGCGGACGGCAAGGTGGAGACCTATAAGGCCCGACTGGTTGCAAAAGGTTTCAAACAAAGACAAGGAGTTGATTATGATGAAACCTTTTCACCAGTAGCTATGCTCAAGTCCATTCGGATTTTGCTTGCGATTGCAGCTTATAACGACTATGAGATCTGGCAGATGGACGTGAAAACGGCCTTCCTCAATGGGAAACTTGAGGAGGATGTGTATATGACACAGCCAGAGGGATTTGTTTCAAAGGTTGGAATAAATCAAGTCTGTAAGCTGCAACGATCCATTTATGGATTGAAGCAAGCTTCTCGTAGATGGAACATTCGTTTTGATGAGACAATCAAAGAGTTTGATTTTATCAAAAATGACGATGAACCATGTGTGTACAAGAAGGTTAGTGGGAGCGCAGTTTCATTCCTTGTATTATATGTTGATGATATATTACTGATAGGGAATGACATTCCTATGCTACAATCAATTAAAATCTGGTTATCTAAACACTTCTCCATGAAGGACTTGGGAGAAGCATCCTATATTTTGGGGATAAAGATCTATAGAGATAGATCTAAAAGGATGCTTGGTTTATCCCAAGGAACGTACATTGATGCAATGCTAAAGAGATTTAGCATGGAAGATTCCAAAAGAGGACTCATGCCGATGAGCCATGGAATACATCTCTCCAAGAAACAGGCCCCAAAGACACCTGAGGAGAGAGACCGAATGAGTAAGATCCCTTATGCTTCTGCAATAGGATCTATCATGTACGGTATGATATGTACTAGACCGGATGTTGCTCATTCACTTAGTGTAATGAGCAGATACCAGTCGAATCCAAGAGAAGAGCACTGGAAGGCAGTGAAGAATATCCTAAAATACTTGAGAAGGACTAAGGATATTTTTCTTGTCTACGGTGGGTCTGAATTAAAACTCGAGGGCTTCACAGACTCAATTTTTCAAACGGACCAAGATGACAGTAAATCTGTTTCGGGGTATGTTTTTACCTTGAACGGAGGCGTAGTGAGTTGGAAGAGTTCCAAGCAGCAAACAGTTGCTGATTCAGTGACAGAGGCAGAGTATATAACTGTAAGTGAAGCTGCAAGTTGATGTTTTAGATGAAAAGTTCATTACAGAACTAGGAATAGTTCCTAAGTCTCATCTTGAATCTAAACATGTGTTGCGGCACTTTGATTAAAGAAATCATTGAAAGAGGAGAGTGTAGACTCTCAAGACAACATTGCAGATCCATTAACTAAAGCTTTAACACAACAGCAGTTTGATCGTCACTTAGAGAAGATGGGTATGAGATACCATGGCGATTGGCTTTAGTGCAAGTGGGAGATTGATAGTAGTGTGCATACAAGCCAATCATGTATGATGATAAAGCACGTACTTTGTAAACAATCTTATTTATTTATTAATAAAATATTCATTTATTAAAGGCATTTAATTATTTACATGTTGCTGTTTTTATAATATGTAAATAACCCATAGTTTTAAGCAATGCTTTTAGAATCATGATGATGATCATGCTAATGAGATCTAAATTCTTAGAAAGTTTTAAAACTTAAATAGTTCCCAATCGTGGGATTACTAAAAAGGGGATTAGTAAATCCGGATAGATTGGTACATATGTTGCTTGCTCATTGGATGAGGATGATTGATCTCATGATTATTTGTGTGGAGACACTAAAGCAAGTATGTAGGTGCTTATTGGAGAATAAGTTCACTGAACGTGATTCGCTATGGAATACCTAATGGAGTTTTACTCGCCTGTCAATAGGAATTCCTAATGTGATAGTAGTACAAGTGATCCTTGGACTTGAGATCATCATAGTATCTTGTATGTAACAAATTATACTTTGACTTATTCCTTAAGACCTTTTAAGGCATATGTAGGGTATGCTTGGGTATAGTGAGTTATATATGGAGATAATGAATGATCAATAAAGAATCTACCACCTCTAGTAAAAGAGGAGATATGTCCTATGTGATTCGTTAAATGACAACCCAGGAATCCTTGGCCAAGGTGAAATGAAATTAGAAAGGAGTTTTTAATTTGCATTATTTGGAGTTGTGCATTTTCTAATCGAAATACATATAATTAAATAAAATAAGACTTGACAGTAAATCCATGTCTTATATTTAATTGGGACATTGTATGGTGGAAGGATTGAATTGTATGGTAACTATTAACTCACAGGTTCTTTTATGATTAATGTTGAAATCTATATTATCTGGAAAGTCGTTGATCGCTAGGGAGGCTTATCCCTATTGTAGAATAAATATTATTTATTTAAATAGATTATTAGTTTAATTTATTTATTTAAATAAGATTAAAATTGTTTTAATTGATTTATTCACAACCGGTTTAATATGGAGAACCTAAAGGGTCACACCATAAAAGGAAGAATAATTATTTAAGAAGGTAATGGCATAATCGTAATAATGCATTAAGTATAATTAATTTAATCTATGGTGATAGAATAAATTAAATAGCTTAATTTTTATTATTTAATATTTTGGAAATATTAAATATAAATTAATAAGAGGAGTCTTATTAATATTATTACAATTATTATTATTTTAATTTCTAAAGGAGTTTAGTAATTAATTTAATATTTAGTACTCTCATTTATTCCTAATAAGATTAGGAGACAAATTAATTAAATGAATTTAATTAATTATTCCCATGTGGTGGGAAGCCTAAATTAATTAAAGAAGTTTAATTAATTAAAAGAAATCCCATGTCTAATAGGATTAGAAGGGTTGACCAATGTCTATATAAGAGAAGTCTTATAATAGATATTGATTGATGCAATTCCAATTGTTGGAGAGTACTCCTTTTCTATAGAGGATAGAAAACTAAGGTTAAGCCAAACACCCTCCTTCTTGATAATTCCTCTTCCTTGGTGGATCACCTCTAGAGGCCAAACACTTGGGTGGCTAACGTTGATCAAAGGAAAGAATCTAACCCGAAAATTCAAGGAGATCACGAAGAACAAGGAGTTGAACTAGTACCTGTGGAAGCTTCGTTCTACAAGGGTATGATTCCATAACTTCTTATTTATCGTTTTAAATTAATAATTTGCATAAAGGATGATCCGGGTAATGGTTTTGTAGAAATTTTTTAAACTCTGATATACCATGCTTCCGCTAATTTTTGCAATTTGATTGCGTCACGATTTCGTACAAACCCAACATCTTGAACCAAACACAACAGTTTATGAATCAGACACAGCAGTTCCAGTAGGAGACAAGAACTTCTGTTCAAGATCTGAGGGACCAAGTTGGTCAGCTTGAAACTACAGTAGGGAGGTTGGAATCTCAAGACTCAGGGAGGTCACTTTCTCAAACTGTTGAGAATGTAAGTGCAATAACATTGAGATGTGGTGTAGAGGATTGGCAGCAAGGAAAGTCAATGCTTTCAGAACAAAACAAGTCAGACAATAGTAAAACAAGCAGCAGTGTTGTACTCAAGCATTAATTTCCACCGCTTTCAGCTTATGAACCGATACTACCTTTTCCCCAAGTTCTAAGAAGGAATTAGAAAGTTGGAAAAAATTCAGAGTTATATACAGAGTCGTATGAAAAATTTCTGGAAGAAATGACGAATAGGGAACAAGAACTTAAAGATGATGAGGAGTTCACTAGTGGAAATTAGTTGGAAGTTCTTGAGGCTACTACTGAATTTGAAGAAGAAATCAGGTATTCAAAGTCTGAAAAGGATGAACAAGAGGAAGAGGAGAACAGTTTGATAAGTTCTGCAGATCTTAACAAAGAGGATACAGATGATACATCGGTGCAAACAACAAAAACACTACATGATATATACCATGGGACCTTAACTATGGAATTGGATGAGGCACATGTCCAGTTCAGCATATATGAAGTTAAAAGGCATCTTGGTAATATTAATTCTATTTTTCTACTGATATTGTTGACTCTATAATCCAGGAATATCTTGAGCAAATATACATGGAGAATTTGAGGGCTGGAATGGAGCAAAATTAGGATCTGAAGGATGTCCCTAATGAATTGAAACCGTTACTAGTCCACTTAAAGTTCACAACTCCGATTACATAGAATGAGAAGGATGATGTCAAGCCAATGACAATAAACAAGGGCAGCTGCTTGGGAGGCAACCCAAAATCTCAGATTTGATTTTTCTATCCCTTTACTTATTAGTTTTTTTATTTACATGTAGTTATTTCTTCTTTGCATGATTCTTACATTGGGGATAATATAAGGTTTGAGTGTGGGGGAAAAGATTTAGGTTTTTATTTTATTTAGGGATATTGATCCGATTTTGATAGGAAATTTGAAAATTTGATGCCTTTTGAAAATTTTTGAAAAATTTGAGTTCCATAATTCTATTTGCCTATATGTTCGAAGGTTAAAGTCAAAAACTGAAAATCAATGCTAAATTTCAAAATCTGTTTGATGCTTAATTGGTTAATGATTGAGAAAAACTAAGTAGTGATCCATGGTAATTGATTTGAATTAAATTTGTGTCGCATGAGTACTTGAACATGTGATATATGCTTATTTGGCATAGTTATCTATGGATTTGTCTATGTGCACTAATCTCATACGTTAGAACTATAGAACTGCTTATGCTTTTTGCAGGACTATGTGGAAAAAAAAATCAAAAAAGTTAAAAATCAAAAAAATTATTGAAAAAGAGAAAAAAAAGCAAAAAAGAAACCAAGTGGTGGGATGAGATGGAGCGTAAAATGCACTCTCCCATAAACACGTGTGAATAAGTGAGATGGATCATAAAATGCACTCACTTACAAAAGAAAGATTGAGGAAGGTGAAATGAAGCATAAAATGCATTCACCGGAACCAAAAAGAAAGATGAAAAGGTTCTTGTAAAAATAAAGCAGGAAAAGTATGTTTTGAGTATTGAGCGGTGTGCACGGTTTTTGCTCCATGATAACTAAGTTGATGCAAGTGTGTGGATCATAGAAGAGTTGTTTATGTGGGCGCAATTTGATTTAATGAAATTCAATGGTGAAGAGGCATGGTTGTTTTTTTGAGTTGATTGATGAAGCATTGACTATGTTCTTGTGGGTTTAGTGTTAATAATTATGATTTGTACCTTTAAGCCTTTTGACACTATGGTTGAATATAATTTTTTTAGAAATCAAATCTTTGGTTTACACGAGGAAGTGTAAAGGCTAAGTGTGGGGGAATTTGATGAGTGCATAATATTTATATTTTTTGATTCCTTTATGTTTAGTTTATTGCATGTTTTGTGGTGTATATGGACTTATTAAAGTGTTTATTATTTTCAGGTGAATTAAAGCTAAAAGGATGGAAACAAATTGATTTGGAGCTGAATTGCAGAGAAAAAGAAAATTTGGAAATCTTGAATTTTTAGAAAGTTTCTAAAAGCAGATTTTAGCATCTTTCTACATGTATTTGGATTGATATTTCTATTAGAATTAGGATTGCTTTGGACTGAGATTTTATTTCCTTATTAGATTCTATTTTTTTTATGGAAACTAATTATGATTTGTAATTCCTTTTAGGATTTGGATTTCTAGTTCTTATAGGATTTAGGACTTTTTCTAGCACTATAAATAGATGTAATAGTCAGGGTATTATGGATTCTACCATTTTAATCATCTTCTACATTCATCTAAACCCTAGTTTTGGAGGATTAAGGATGTCGAACTAATTTCTCAATTCAATTCTGAAGGGATGTTGAACCTTACTTACAATTAACGGTTTGATCAAGTTTACTTTATTTATTTATTCATATGTGAGATTTATTCTGATTATCTACATAAACTTCTTGTATGCTATACTATCTGATTAATTTGATATGACCAGTTAGATTAATCTGATAAATATCATCTGCTAGATTAAGATATATATTAAGAAAACGATGTATGTCTAATCATAAGTAGCAATTAATGATACTTGATTGTGGATGGGCTTTTGGATATTGTTAAGGTTTTCAGAAGACAAGTTAAATAATTCCTGATTGTGCAATTGTTGCTTGGAATAATCTAATTCTCATTATTCATGCTTCTATTGTATTAAATCTAGACTGATAGTTCTGGGTTATATGATAGTTAGGATCTTTTGTTGGCCATCGTCGCATTAGATTTACACATAAGGAGAATTTTGGATAATTAGCGATCGCGGTTATCTAGGGTTGTTAATCTCATTGAAGGATAAATAATGTTACACTTGATTAATCCATTATTATAAAAAGGTGATACTGAACTGAAGAACTGAAGCTTTTTATTCATTGTTAATTCTTATTTGTTTATTCCTGTTAATTTAGTTAATCAATTCAAAATCCTCTTTTCATTAGAAATCATAGGATAAATATAAAAAAAATCACTCTCTGTGGGATCGATCCTTGCTTACTAATGTGCTAATTATTTGAATTTGTAAAGTGAAAGTGAGGTTAATTTAGGAGTGTAAACGACAACTCCCACCGGGGTTTGATTATATCTCCCGGGGTTGTCACCGGGGTTTGATTGTATCTCCCGGGGTTGTCGCCGGGGTTTGATTGTATCTCCCAAGGTTGTCGCTGGGGTTTGATTTGATCTCCCGGTGTTGTCGCCGGGGTTTGATTTGATCTCCTGGTGTTGTCTCCGGTGTTTGATTTGATCTCCCAATATTGTCGTCGGGGTTTGATTTGATCTTCCGGTGTTGTTGCTGGGGTTTGATTGTATCTCCCGGGGTTGTCGCCGGGTTTTGATTTGATCTCCTAGGGCTGTCGCCGGGGTTGACTGTATCTTCCGGGGTTGTCGTCGGGGTTTGATTTGATGATTTGGACTTCCATAGTTGTCTCTGGAAGGTAAAAGACAATTTTGCCCTCCTGTAAGGTTAGTAACAGGAATGCAAAATTTTGAGTGTCTACAAGTAATACAAGTGATCCTTGAACTTGAGATCATCATAATACCTTATGTATTCTAAATTATACATTGTCATATTCCTTAATACTTTAGAGTATGTTATAGGGTATGTTTGAGTATCATAAAGTGTACATGGAGGTAGATGAATGATCAACAAATGATCTACCACTTCCAGTAAAAGGGAGAGAATGCCTTATGTGATTCGATAAGTGACAACTCAAAAATCATTGGCCAAGGTGAATGGAAATTAGAAAGGAGTTTCTAATCAATACTAATATATAAAGACAGCAAAGGCGATCCCAATTTTGAGTTGACTCTTAATCAATTTAAGTCAATTTCATTCAACTTCATTCTTACTGCTGAGTTATTTACCAAGTTGGTCTAATCTCATCGTCTTCTCTTCCTCTTCTTCATAATCATCCTCACCCATAAACAATCTGTCTCCTCTTCACTGCCTCATTTTCCCCCATAGGGTTTCTGAAAGTAGTATGCACACATGCCAATCATATTTAATATGACGAGGCATATACTTTGTAATGATCTTATTCATTTATTAATAAAAGAATTCGTTTATTAAAGGCTTTTACTTTATCTACATGGTGTTGTTATATTAAATTTGATAAACCCATAGTTTTGAGCAATGCTTTTAGAATCATAATTATGATCATGCTAATGAAATTTAAATTCTTACATAACTTAAAAATTAAAATTTTCCCAATTGTTGGATAAAAAGGGGATTAGTGAATCCGGATAGATTGGTGCATACATTGCTTGCTCTTAGGAAGAGGATGATTGATCTCTTAATTATTTGTGTGGAGACACTAAAACAAGTATGTAGTTGCTTATTGGAGAATAAGTTCACTTAACGTGGCTCGTTAAGGAATACCTAATGGAGTTTTACTTGCTTGTCAATAGGAATTCCTCTAGTGATAGTAGTACAAGTGATCCTTAGACTTGAGATCATCATAGTATCTTGTGTATGATGAGTTATACTTTGACATATCCCTTAAGACACTTAGGGTATATCAAAGGGTATGTGTCGACGCCGGGAAAGAAGATATATTTTAAAATGAATGATGAAATATCCGCTAAGGGCAATGTGTCCGTCTTTCCTAAGATTGTGTTGTTAGTTTTTACCCTTTTGTGTTCGCTATGTCTATTGGTTTAATTAAAGGGTGAAATTTCAGGAAAGCGATATAGATCTAAGTGTCGACGACTTTGAAAAGATTGATTTTATTATTTCATGATTGGACCGAATGAGACAGAGTCTCCAGTTGATAAGCTTTAAATGGATGTACCAACTCAGCTGAGTTTTAAAAGTTTTTGCAATATGGTCCAATATGTGAATCTGGAAGATTGGTCTAAAACCCGAGATTCGTGGAATTCAGGGGCTAGGTTAAGTGGGGGGAATGTGTTAGGCACACCCCGACTCCCGTGAAAACACGGTACCGCATCTTATTGATTTCTTATGCATAAAATATGTGTGTGTGTGTGTGTGTTTTATTTGGAAAGTTTTATTCTAAGCCTCATTGTGAGTTATTTAGAAGTTGTGCCGTTCCTCTTTTGCATCTATGTACAAAGGGTTTGATTTAGCAAAAGTTCATTTTTTGACGAAATAGACATTTCATATGATATGTTGGGAAAACACAAAGTTTTCAAATCCTTTGCCCGAATAATAATCAAGGACCTTTGATTTAATGTCTATTCCTGAACCACTTAATTATCATTGAAAGTTCTTTGTGGTTTTATTGGAAATTGTTTTAGTGATGTGCATGCAAAAAGCGTTAAAAGGGTCGTATCATCATCGGGCATGTAATCCATCTCAATGAATCTGAGCACCCACAATCAAAGTTTTCACTATCAAAGCATCTTAAATACGACTTTTCAGGACTAACCTCTTGAGTTCGTCTTCAAGATCCAAATATTACATATACAATGATTTCTTTGGTATTTAAACATTACATCACAAAACGGTCCATCGTGGGAATCAAGTCGGGATCCAATCATGGGATATCGACACTGGGATTCCTAGGCTTACATTATTATACGCGAATATATATATATATATATATATATATATATATATATATATATAATTTCTTAGGCTTTGATATTAGATGATTTTATTGGTTGAAATCACCATTTCAAGCCATTTTCGGACCCCTTTCGCCTCTAGATATAGATCTAGGGCTATACGGGGTAACCATGACCGATTAAAAATAATAAATACGTAAATCTACCATGGATCTAAGCCGATCTAGTGTACGGGTTAAAGCTTCATACTTAATAACCACTCAAAAGGCTAGATTCGGCTTAGATCTAGGTAGAGCTAGCCTCCGGACTTGATTTACAACCAAATATGCACAATATAACCGGTAAACTCAATATCTACCAACTACTACACAATATACTTAGAAAACAACAAGTTTAACTAGATTTAAGCAATATATAACATCAATCTAGTATATTGAACAAAGTTTACAAAGAACGTAGCTAAAAAGAGCGTTTTTTCACCTTGGGGGTTGTGTGAACAAGCGTTTTATCACCCGAGATCAACTAGGAACGCTATCTGGATTCAAGTAGATGTTAAACAAGATCAAACAACTCAAAGTGGGTGTATATTTATCAAACCAGAGGGCTTCTCTCTATAGAAATTTGTTTCTCTCTCTAAAACTCTTTTTTTTTTCTAAATGAGCTGATATTGCTCTATTAAATCATCGGAGCCAGCTGCATATATACATGCGGCCAGCCGTATGTATTCCTGCTATCTCAAAGTTTGTTCCTTCAGTCTCGGTTCAGAGAAAGTTGATCTTCGCAGACTGAACTTTCAGAAAGTCTTTGCAGAAGGCTGTGGAATAAGGTCGAGTCTGACTGAATCGGGGTCTGGGAAGATGATGCTGGTAGCTAAGAGGTATCTTCCAGTTCCAGACTATAGTTAACTTGCTTATCTTTAATGGCACGTAGTTCGAGGTTTGTTGAGGTGGCTTTTGGCGGACACTGTATCAGCTTTGCGATCCTCATTCAGTTTGCGTCATGTTCGGACGTCATTGGCCCTTTGAATCATCCACAGGGTTGTCTCCGGGGTGGCCAGATGCTTTTGCCTTACCTCGGGGTTGTCTCCGAAGTAAAATTATGCTTTTGCCCTTCTGCAAGGTTAGTATAAAGAAAGCAAAATTTTGAGTGTCTACAGATGCCCCTCTTTGTCATGTTTATGCAATGCAATGGAATGAACACGAAAAATATTACTAGACACGGAGAATGCATGACAAGGTATATCTGATGATGCAATGTCATGTATAAAATATATAATGATATGTGAGATTATAATAAAGTCATAAGGATTATGTCGTCGAGGTTAAACCGAAGCCCACATTGGGTTGTAGCAAACGGACTACTTTATTGGGGCTGAGCCGACCTGCGATGGGTGGTTGCCAATGGATTACACCATCGAGGGTTGTATCGACGTCTGCGTTAGGTTGTAGTCAACGGATTACATCATCGGGCTTCATTGGTTTTTTGCCAACAGATTCTATCATCGGGGGTTATGCCGCCGTCTGCGTTGGGTTGTAACCAACGGATTCCACCATCGGGGTTATGTCGATGCCTTCACTGGTTTACTGCCAATAGATTACACCATCGGGGTTATGCCGATGCCTTCACTGGTTTGTTGCCAACGGTTTACACCATCGGAATTATGCCGACGCCTTCACTAATTTGTTGCCAACGGATTCCACCATCGGGGTTGTGCCAATGCCTTTATTGGTTAGTTGCCATCAGATTACATAGGGGTTATGTCGACGTATGTGTTGGATTTATGCCAACGAATTACCTTATCGGGGCTGAGCCTACATGCGTTATTTCATTGCCAACGGATTACATCATTGGGGTTGAGCCGATACCCTAACCGAGGTTAATACTGGTGGATTCAGATCAGGGTTGAGCTGATACCCTCACCGGGGTGGATGCCGGTGGATTTTGAGATGTATTATTGATTTTGACTGACTCTTTGGTCTTCCAGCGTTAAACATCAGAATTTTTGATCTTTAGCGATTTTATGCCTTTTTGGAAGGTTTTTAGGGTTTTCGGGCCTTCTTAAGTAATGTGACCTTTTTGGACCCAAAATAACACGTTTCAGACTACATTCTACCAAATGAGAAGTCGCGGGACCCACTTAGGGCAGCCACACCTATACATGCGACTGGAGCATGTATAGTTGAGGCTGTCCGTGATCAGGTTTATACCCTCAGAAAGGCTCATTTTCATTCATTCGACTCGAGTTTTCTTGTGTTCTCTTTGAAAAATCCGAGCCCCATCTCAGATCTACTCTATTCCGGCTTGATTTGGAGCGATCCGTTACCGTACATCTCTTCTAAGCACTACGGGTAACGTATAGACTCCAATTTTTTGGGTTTTCATCTGTGAAAAATGGTATTTCTTTGATTAAACGCATTATATTGAACATGTATGCATATATAGCTTAATGGACATGTTATGATGCAATGCATGCTTACGTATCATCTTATGGACCGTATAGATGCGATATATTACCATTTATCCGTTAGTCTAGACATGCATTCTAGCTATGTATTAGAACAACAATTTAAATTGCTATTTAATTACTTGGTTGTGATGGTGTACCCTCATATGGTGATTTAATGCATGCTTCGGGCATGTGGATAGTCCATTTTATTGGGGAAACTCTGACACTTTTTTTCAGGAGTTAGATGTCAGGGTCCTAGATACATGTGTAGATATGCTAGGATGCGAGTTAAAAATGATGTACACGTATAACGGCACATGTAGGACATGCATGATGTGATGACCTAAATTATATTTCATGGATTATATTTAAAATTTGAAAAGGGAAGGAATATACCTGACTTTGTTTTGATTCTTTCAAACTCATTGTTCAGGTATGGATTCCGTGGGACCTAGCCACTCTCACCTCACCGGGTTTCAGCTGGAGTTCACCGGCGGAGGCCTCCCTCTGACGTTCCTACTCCATGGATTAGTAGGCAGGTTCAGCGGTTGACATTGCCAGTTCTGCGTTGTGTTGGTGAGGACCAACCTCATTTGGACGAGGAGGATATCCTTGAGCCCGATGTTTCGCCTCAGCCCACTACGGTGCCCCGATTTCTTCCTGGCATTCAGGTATTCGTTCCTGATTTGCTGGGTATGAACCTGACTCGCCATCCCTCTATTCATTTGTAGGAGAATGAGGTATATGATCTATACATTAATTTGTCTTAATTTCTCTTTTCTGTCAGCAACTAATTTTTTAACCTTAAGGCCGTGCAGGTTCTAGAGTTTTCCCAGCCCAGGGGTAACTGGTTTAGTATATACTCTTTATATCATTCACTTCATCCCGAGTACCGGGCTATAATGGATTTTTGATAGTGGATTTTTGGGGATTCGAGGCTTTCTTCACCATTGCTCCCCGTCGCTGCCCCTGGGGCTATTTATGAGCTTTATTTGAGAGATGGTTTCATCAGTCAGTCCCTCTATCTGCTGGATTATGAGGTTGTGATGACACCTATGGACTGGAGATATATCACAGGCCTGGAGTTTACTGAGGACAGAGTGCCCTTGGAGATTGGTATCACTTCGACAGCTGTACGCACCCTTTTGGGGTTTTCTTCTCAGGAGCGGGCCTTCAAGGCTCGTAGTATTCTGTCGAGATGTCTGAGCATCGATGCTGCTCGAGGCACTCTACATCAGCCATTACCTGTAGATTTGAGGGATAGAGATCGCATCTTACAGTGTCTGTTCCTGACCATTATGAGGGGTTATTTTATTGAGAACAACTCCTCCACTATTCCCTTTAGCTTAGTAGGGGATGTTCGGGATGTAGACCACATTAGGGACTATGATTGGGGATCTTTTACATTCTCTCTCTTTCTTCACGGGATGCGACTGCGATCCGAGGGAGTCACCGACGCCTGGGTTGGATTCTACCCTTTTCTTTTGCTGAGTTATTTTGATTAAATTTCACTTGTCTGAATTTTGATTGGTTTATCTTTTCTCATGACTAATGTCGGGTTCTTTGGATTAACAGTTTTGGGCTTATAAGAGGCTTCCTTGTCTTCACCCTATATTTGTTCTGGGCTTGGACACTTATCCTCGGGGCTGTAGATGGCATCAATCTACTCTATCGGAGGTCCCAGTTGCGGACGGCTTCACTCATGCCCGTTTTCAGCTGGAGACATTGAGGGCTTCTGACATAGTTTGGGTACCTTATTCTGCAGAGCACTTGTCTGAGGGGTTTGAGGAGGATGGTCTATCGATAGGGCCAGAGTATTACCTGTCTACTCGCCAGATTCCATTCTTGTTTGATGGAGGTTAGGAGGTCTACCTCGTGGAGCGTGCTTTTAGATGTATCACTGGGGAAATTCGCCTTCCTTTCCTTCCTCTAGCTCAGCTATTCTGGCCTTTATCTCAGCCAGCTGCAGCGATTCCCACCGCCGGGTACGAGGGGTTTCATTTGTCAAATGGTCCTATCACTTCCGATGACTTTTCCACTTGGTGGGGCCCACACACGATAGGATCTCAGACCCGGGCTACCCAGTTCTTGGGAGATATGGTTTCGGGGTCTTTTATGATGATGTACTAGATATCATGCTTCCAGGAGCCTTCTTATCAGACTCAGATAGCTGATTTGAGACGACAGTTAGAGCAGATGTTGACGTACTATCATCATCTAGGCGGAGACCCTTCATTGGCTGGTACTTTTTCTGCTCAGGATCACGAGGCTAGACTATCAAGAACTGGTGGTTCTCATGGTGGAGGTGATCCATTTACTTATCTCCCAGATATGTAGGAGATGCTTTATCGCCCCGCTACGCAGGATATGCCAACTCAAGAGGACTTGGCTCAATTTGATCAGTTCGACGATAGTGTCACCTTTGTAGATGACATCGCGATGACTCCATAGGTCCTTTGTTAATCATTGGGCATTTATGCCCCAGTATCCTGTACTTTTTATTTCTTACTTTTCATATGTATCATAGGTATGACAGTGATGTATTTATAAAACTGATGTATTTGGCAGATATCTATATATGATGTTTTCTATTTATTTATTGTACATGTTATATTACCACTTATTATGATGCATGCTTCATATATATTTAAATGATTCGATAGAGGTTGACCCCTGTGTGGTCTTTTTAACACAGTTTTACAGATGGCTTCCTCTGCCGTTGCTCACTTAGATCACCTTCCGCCTAGTCAGATTGCCACCAGTTTGAGGGTTTGGCATGACCGTTTGTTAGAATCTGACTTCACTACAGTCAGTCGTATGCTAGGCCACTCCTTATCTCTGTTATCCTTTTAGGTTCCAGAGGGATTTGTTGATGGGATGCTTACCTATTGGATTCCAGAATGCCATGTCTTCCAGTTTAGCTCTGATGAGTTGACTCCCACTTTGGAGGAGTACGTCGCATCTCCGGGTTATCTATGGAAGGGCTGTGTGCTCTGATGGCGTTAGGCCATATGTGCCGCCATTATATAACGGTTACCGGACTGAGGAGGGCAGTCATCCTGGCAAAGGTGGGTGGTAGCCACATCATTTCTATGGACTTCATGATAGGCCATTTTGTATCTGCTGACAGCTTCGCTGTTTATTATGGAGATTTTTCCATTTTAAAGGAGAGATGGCACACTGCCCGAGTGGATGCCCTGGTCCTGTGCCTCATATCATATCTATATATGCCATTTTATGGTGACCATCTAGATGTTGGGATGTCGATGGACGTCAGGGCTCTCAGAGATGACTTCACTATAATCCCTCTCATCTTGGTGGAGACATTGATATCAGCATCCTTCTGCCAGACTGTTGGGGATCAGGAGTTTAGAGGTAGCCCCGTTCTCCTATACATCTGGTTCGTGTCCCACCTTAGACCTCATCGTCATGGGTTTTGCTTTGGACATGGCATGTCGCAGATTTACTCCTACTGCCCGACTTCCTGCATCGATGAGGCGTCTTGGACTATATTCATGGGTGCCATGGAGTAGCTGTGACTCCTTCAAAATAGGTCCACACAAACTGTGAGCTCCAATACAGATATTTTGTCGTATACAATACGAAAATATCAACGCTCAAATTAAGTCCTCATTACAATTATTATCACACTATTTTACAAAATAGTGAGGACTACTATAGGTCTATCTCGAACCATCACTACATTTCCCGACTAGTCCCAGCTATATTCTCATTTCCTAAAGAGAACAATGAAAGAAAAGGGTAAGCTCAACTTGCCCTGTAAATAATATTATGACTAAGACAATGAAGAACAAATTATTGTTAGCTTTCAATAAATCAGAAAAAATATTATGGACAACAAGTTTTAGATCAACTACTGTAGCGGAAATAGCAATCCATTAGAAGAGTCAAGTAGAACATGATGTCTACTATCTTCTATGATTTAAAAGTCCATCAATATTTTTCCCTATTACACCAATCAATCATTATTTCCAATCAATGAATTATCTATGCACTACGAGCCAAAGATATTCGTTTGTATCACCAGTGGTCATAATCATGTTAATCAACAGTTCATCTTTGCACTGCGGGCCTAAGATAACTTTCACTACAATTTAAGATTGAGGATGATGAAAAAATGATATAAAGAACAAATCAAGTGAGATCAAGGACAAATATTAGAGATTTATAATTCAATTTATCCAAGTTCAAGAATGTTCAAATTGTCAACCCGATAATTAATTGTGGAGAAAAATTCAAGAATGATATTTGTTGACACTCGAAATTTCGTTTTCCTGTTACTAACACTGTAGGAGGGCAAGATTGTCTTTTCAAATCAACTCGGTCTCAATATCGGGCCATCAACTCAACCCCGGTCTCAATATCGGGTCGTTAAATAAACCCCGGTCTCAATACCGGGTCGTCAAATCAACCCCGATCTCAATACCGGGCCATCAACTCAACCCCGATCTCAATACCGAGTCCTCAAATCAACCCCGATCTCAACACTGGACCATCAACTCAACCTCAGTCTCAATACTGGGTCGTCAAATCAACCCTGGTCTCAATACCGGATCATCAGATCAACCCCGGTCTCAATACTGGGTCATCAGATCAACCCCGGTCTCAATACCGGGTCATCAGATCAACCCCGGTCTCAATATCGGGCCACCAATTCAGCCTCGATCTTAACCTAAAAAGTACAGGTCAGCCCCGGTCTCAACCCAGGAGGTACAAGTCAGCCCTGGTCTCAACCTGGGAGGTACAGGTCAGCCCCGGTCTCAACCCGGGAGGTATAGGTCTGCCCCGGTCTCAACCTAGGAGGTCAGGTCAACTTCAGAAACAATCCTGAAGTCTCACAACATCTCCAGAGGAAAACCTGTAATGACCAAGTCAGCCTCAGAGACAACCCTGAGGACAAACAAGAATCAACTGGGATCCAAGTATTGGAAACAACCCCAGGAAGTCAGCCAAAGGCCATGCCATCACTACGGGGAACCCCGGGAGGGGCAAAACGGTCGTTTTACCAACTTAAAGTTGATTCGGTCAAACCCAAGCCAAATTAATGCCACTAAGGTTAGAACGAACCATAACAATGATCCCGAGTAGAAACAGCGCAAGACAGCTCAACGGACAAACTGCGAGGAATCAAAGACCCGATTATGAACCCGTCTTTTTGGACTTAGAAAAGGTTTTCTCCCATGTCATTGCGACGTGCTCGGCAAGGGATTTTCAGAAAGGTACAGAACGCCTCAAACGAACGCTCCGATCAAAAGTTAGAAAGTTTTGAATTGGACCTCACATTGCTCGAAGGGCACGTACTTCGAGACGACGGGACCCACCACGGGACCCCTGCCACGTGGAGCTGTAGGAGGACCCGCGACAGCCGCGGGTTGACCCACTTCTCTTGGGTCTATATATATGAGGTGACCCCCAACTCATTTCATAATTCAAAAACGCTCTGAACCCCTGCCCTTTTGGTTTTCCAGCCATTTTCTTGTCTTCCAAACCCAAATGTTTTCACTCTAACACGTAGATATACCCACATACTACCACATATCAAAAACTGAGCGATAGAATCGGACGTTTAAAGCCTACGATTTAGCAAAAAGACTGTGTACCAGTCCATTGTGAGTATTTTTACGATTAGCAAGTTTATATTACTTCAATACGCTGTTATACACTTGTATATCAAGTTTAGTTTTCTAAATATGCCCGAAACTCAGTTCCGTGACCGTTTTTGTTAACTTTTGGTACATTTTAGTACCTAAACGCATTTTCTGGCATTTCTATAACTCGGATTGACGATCCGTCACTTCTAACAGCTTTAATATACTAATATCTTCATTTTGAGCAACCTCGCCAGACTGGGTTATCTTCCCAGTCTGGGTTTGGCTTTTTTTTTTTGGGTATATATTTAACTATATATATATATATACTAACATTTCAATTCTGTCAAGCCCGGATGTCAAATCCGCGGTAGTTTACTATATATATATATATATATATATATATATATATATATATATATATGCACCATTCACCGGACTGGGTTATCTTCCCAGTCTCGGTTTGACTATTTTTTTGTTTATATTTAAATTCCAGTTCGGCCTAGATCATTTCGTGGCCTTTTATTGCTTTTATATATAAATGGGCCTAGGATAGAATGTCTATTGCCCTTTTACATCTTATACATATATATATATATATATATATATATATTTCAATTCTGTCGAGTCTGGTTAATTTTGTGGCTCTTTTACAACTTTTATATATATATAGGCCTAGGATAGAATGTCCATTGCCCTTTTACAGCTTATATATATATATATATTTCAATTCTGTCGAACCTGGTTAATTCTGTGGCTCTTTTACAGCTTTTATATATATATATATATATATATATATATATATATATTCATTTCAGTCCAGGCAAAGGAATGTCTGTCCCCTTTTACCGCTTTATATATATATATATATATATATATATATATATATATATATTCATTCTGTCAAGCCTGGATCACTCCGTGATTTTTTATAGCTTTTATAAATATATATATATATATATATATACGTGTATATATATATATATATATATATATATATATATATATATTTACATTCCAGTCCAGGCATCGGAGTGAAAATTCATCGCCCTTTACAGTTTTCGTATATATTATTATATATATATATATTGCATTACTCATTTTATTCAATTGTTACTTCAAATATTCATTTGATATGAATCGGTACTGACATTTCTATGGGCGGACTAGATTTCTTTAAATCTCGCCAATTCCAGCTTTCAAATGGTTCATAATAGGTCTAGACAGAACTGGAAAGCTATAATGGCTGAGATTTATTTAAATTTAGCATTTTTCTAGTTTTAATTATAAAAGCTACCTCGCGGCCCTTAGATCGCTGTCTAGTGGGAACGAGAAAGCCCTCATATAACCCCAGGGGTAACGGCGGGGAAGAATAGAGAAGAAGGCCTGAAACCCCCAGCCGTCAACGATATCTTTGTACTCCTAGTGCAAAGTGTGATAGAGGGAGTGCACGTTGAACCAGTTCCCTCTGGGCTGCGTAAAGCCGGGAACCTGCATCAAAAGCCAACCCATGTCAAAAAACCTGTGCCCCAAGAATGGCAAAAGAAAGAAAGAGAATCTAGAGAGAAGAAAACTTCAAGTCACCTCATTGGCATGAAGAAATCACGATGGATGACGACTCAAGTCTCCCAGCAACTCCTGGGTTGGCACAACAATGCCCGGAAGCTCCGCACGTGGGGCCTGACCTGGGAGGGAGCAGCATGTAAGAACCCGGATTTTCAGAAATTATTAAATAAGGATTTAATAAATAAAATTCTTAAACCGTGAGATGGGTTCGAATAAAAAGATATATATGTGATATGAGGTATGTGGTATTATATTACATAGGGTAATATGGACTATGTAATATGTGTTTTTGTGATTAATGAATATATTATTAATATATATTTGTTATTTATTTTAGAGACGATTCAATTGAGGTAAAGGAAGTGGATAAATTCCTATCGATATTAAATAATTTATAGAATTATTTTATCATAGTAAGTTGGTGACATTAAATATCCTTAATGTATAATCACCATATTCTTGTGTATGTGTACTAATAACTAGTATGTTTATAATATAGGTTATTAATAGCACTTAAGCTATCCATAAATAGGTTTGGATAGTGAAGCATGAGTTAGTTAAGGAATTAACTAATAAGAATAAATATTGGTTAATTTAAGTTGAGAGTTATATTATGGAATAATATAATGTGAATATTGAACCTTAATTAACTAAGGTAATATGGTACAAGGTTTGATTTACTTAAGTAAAGGAGTGAATTAATATATATGTTGAATATATGATTATAATTAGTACCTTCTATATATTACTTAGAATGGTAATATATGTGAAAGTCTAATGTACAAATAACGTTAATAGATATATATACGTTATTAAAGAGAAATGGAAATCATTATATCTTTAAATAAATATTTGAAGAAATTGTTTTGGGAACAATTTATAGAACAGAAAGAGAAATAATTATTATAAAGGATATTAAAATAAATTCTAATATTGAATTATTTTAATAAAGGAGCAAATATTATTTTTGAATAATAATATTACCCTACATGTTTTTGGTATGATGTAATAAGTGTGATTAATTAATATGGTAAATACATTAAAACATATTTGCTATATATAAATAAATTGATGGAAATAAATTATTATAATAGAAAATAAACTTATTACCTATTTTCTATATATAATGTATGTACATGTAATTATTTTAGTAGATATTATATTAAGAATAATATCTTGAGACAATAAGTAAATTATTTTCTAACAATGAATATCTTTATTTGGAGAAAACATAATATTTTATGTTATGGCAAAGTACATAATTCCTAATGTATTTTCAAGAAAGTTTATTAATGAAAGAAAACTAAGTTATTTCAATATATTAAATAACTTAAATTATTATTTTATCGTAGATTTTATAATAATTAATAGAGTAAATATTAATTATTCTAGTGTAAAGGTTATACATATAATTGTTCAAGGTAGCTAAATAATTTAGCATTAAAGTGCATGTGTCACACAAACCTTATATTAAAAGAATATTAAAGTGTGATGGGAGTGATAATAAGCTTAAGGTAAGCTTGTGAGATATGCCTAGTGTGGCAAAGTGGTGGAATAAACATTCATTAAATAAATTAATGAATGAATAATTAATGGAATTAATTATTATTATTATGTGAATAAATTCCTATGTGCAATGATGTGTAATTATAAGTTATATAGTAGCTACATCTATATAATATGGAATGAAGTGTGACACTTCAAGAAAACTATATAATATAGGAAACTATATGATTAAGTGTAATAGTAAAGTTACAATAATGGAGTGTGACACTACTCAATTAAAATATATTCGGTATTGTCAAATGTACATGGATTATATGATTGGGTGTATGTGTGACCCTATCATATCATATGGTAATAACATTAAGTTATTAGATATAAGCTTGCAAGTTAGTCCATGTGAGAGCAATAATGGTCAATTAAGTGGTTAGGGTACATGAATAGTGGTAGTTGGTGGGAGTTAGCCACCAACTTCCCCTTTTGCCCTTTGGGTAATAACCATAGGAGAATAATAGCTTGATAATGAATAGATGCAATACATTGGTGTGTAGAGTTTGTTAATTCAATTACTACATTATTGCTAAGAAAGCATATAATAAGAAATGTAATTACACCATAAGCATGTTATAAGGTGTAATGATGAGGAAGGACCATGAATAGTAGTAGTTGGTGGAGTTAGCCACCAACTCCTCTTTGACCATTGGGTATTACCCATAGGAGGGTAATAGATTGATTATAATAGAGAAAATATAAATTAGTAATGTAATGGTATTACTTTATGAACATATTATAAGATGTAACATTGAGTATAATATTATTTTAGGAGATTATATTATTATAAACTTGTGGACTATTAAGTACTAAGTTCACATAATTATGCCTTGTGTGGCATAAATAATGAAGTTAAATCAAGGGGATTTAATTGGAAGTATTAGAAGAAAATGAATGGTTGATATTAATTATCATTATAATATTTGAGTATATTTGTAATAATAATTTTATGGAAAATGGTGGGATGATAGTACCCAACCATGTTATATTTAGTCCAATTAGAATATTAACTTAACCTATGTACATGAGGTACATGATTATATATAGTAGTGTATATTCAAAATATGAGTATACCTAATTAGGTGTGAGTGTACATATTTGTAGGTTTATATATATGTACCTATAACCTAAGTCATATGGGATGAAATGTATACATAAATTATATAACCTAAGTGTATATATTATATATAGAGGTGTGTAACCAAGTGTGGAATTACATTTGCTAATTGCTATTGATGAGTTAGATTATTTGTCTCACAATGAGTGCCCAACTTCTCCTTCACGTGAATGGCCTAAGGCTAGCCTATCTCCTTCATCTCTCAACTTCCTAGCAAGCAATGAGTGTGATGATTATGGGGGGAGTGGGCTTCATGATGGGATTTACTAACTATCTATTGCCCAACAATTCTTCTCTTCTTTCATTAGTTTAATTCATGGTGCAAAGCTGTGGCATGGTTAACCAATTCTCTATAAATTGGAAGCTCCCCCTCACAAACTCAAGTTGCTAAACTCTTGATAAGTTTCATATAGTGAGTGTGTTGATGAGTATTGAGGGAGAGAATTCTGAAATTCATGGGAAGCTCTACCCAAGTTGAAGCTCAAGGGGTATAATCTCTAAACTACTTTGGAATTCAATTCATAGCAATAGCATGAAATAGTAGTAATTGGTCATGTGAAAAGATGCTAGCACGTTAGTTAAGTTGTATACATGTTGTAAATACAATGTAGTTGATTTCTAGCATGTTTAAATTCTAATTATTGAAGAAATTTTTGAGTTGGGCTAAGAGACTGCCGAAGCAGAAAAGCTTCTGGTTTGGAAACGGGGACGCGCGGCCGCGCGTCTCCCTAGTACAAATGGGGCACGGCCGCGCCCTCTACAGAAACTCTTGGTGATTTTGTGTTTTCTGGTTGGCTAAGCATACTAGTTAGACTCTAATAATTTCATAAAGGGGTCTGACATGCGTACTAAGGTTGTCATGCACATAGTGAGTTGTATTAGTTGGTTTAACATAATTTCCTAAAAGAAAACGTAAAGTTTTGAAAATGAGACTTGACGAATTTTGTGTTCTTTGAGTCGGACTTTTGAGACATGTGTAAGTGTCTTGGTTATGTGTATCAATGGGTATGAAGGTAGTTGTTGATTAATTACCTTGGCTAATAGTAAACAATTATACCTTGTTGTAGTGGAGTTTTTAATGAAAACTTAAGGTTTTATAAATGAATTTTGGCGTATATAAGTCATGTTTATATTCTGACTTTTTAAGCATGATTATATGGTTTAGATATGCATGATATGTGAGTCGAAGGTATTGAGCAAACACTAGAACACATTGTTTAAATTTAAAATGATTTCAAAAGACAAACTTAGAGTTTTTGGACATATATATAGGATGTCCACGTTCTGATCATTGAGCATGTATAGATGACTTATATATGTGTTCTAATACATGAGAATTATGACTACAAGGTACTTTGCATATACTTAGTTACCTTTGTTGACTTAAAACGATTTTTATGAAATGTTTAGAATGTGTAAGATGATAGCATCAAACACGGAGTGAGTTACATTATGATCACACGAGCATGTATATTAGGATTCATTATGCCTATAGACATGTTGACATAAGCATCATGTGATGAAACATGGATTTCACCTATGCACGCATATTCGAGAAAATGAATTTCAAAAGCATAGACTATGTGATTAAGTATACATGTGTAGTATAAGCACGAGCATGCCTACTTAATGTGTGTGTATAATATATATCAGAATGCATGATATGTTAGGACCAAACTAAGTTTATGAAATCTAAGTTCTGGTTCTGGCAGGGAGTCGCCCGGCCGCGCCACTCCCAAGCTAAATTGCCGCGCGGCCGCGCCGTGTTGCAGAGCTGCCAAGAACAGTTTGTTAACTGTCTGGTCCTAAGTTATTTTCCTTAAGGACCCTAAGGACCGAAATAGAATGGTTTCTATAGAATAAGTATGAAGGTATGATGTTGTAACATCGTGGTTATCCTAAGATAGAGTGAAACGAAACCAAGATTAGAAAATGATATACGAATTGTTATTCTATTAAGAGCATATGAAATGTATGACTGATGGATGTAAATCCATGATTATATAACTGTGTAGGAATACACGAAGTGCAGATAGCAGTTAAGTCGTAGTTGTTAAACTACGAATCAGGCAAGTCTTTCAGTTCCTATTTGATATATGAATTCAATAACTGTTAGTTGAATTATATTATGCTGTGATAATGTGAACTTATATATGAATTGTATATGAGATATAAATGAGATTGAAAGTTGATCTTTGATGATATACTTGTTATGTGAAAAGTAACATGCGTAGTAAATATAAATTGTTTATAAATGCATGAACTGAGTATAATGTTGTATGCTATGTGATGCATGAAAACTGTTAGAATTGCTGAGCTGTCGAGCTCACTCTTGCAAATAACCACTTTTGCAGGTTAAGGATTCACGGTAAAGATTTCGTGCTTCTTGATTGATAAAGATAGATAGTATCGTATTGAAGAATATTACTTAGATCATTGTCTGGACCATATTTAGATTCTAGAAGTATTACTTGATAGTTGTTTACACTGTTTAATACAGGTTGTGTTGTAAAGATGTATTAGTTAATACATAGAGGATATCAAGTCGAGTTGTAAACGTTATACGATAACTCAAATATAATGAATCATATTTTATAATTGATTCAAGGGTTGTATTTGATTCAAGTTATGAAATCAATAAAAGATTTATTCAAAGGATATTGAAAAGTTTAAATTATTCCGCATTTTAGTAACATCGAATATGATGTAAAGACGAGATCTTGAATATGAATAGAATTTATATTCTAAATTATAATAAACAAAGTTGTATTCTTTTACTAATGATTAAAAGATGTAATAGTTTGACGATAGTAGTATCGTGACTGCACCGAATTCGAGGTTTCGAAGGAACGTGGATTTGGGGGCGTCACACAGCAAATAGAGCCTCTTCATCATCTATATCAATCAGCGGCTCGTCCTGGGCTAGACGAATCACCGACTCTGCTAATATGTGAGGCTGACGAGCTGGACGTGGCTGAGAAACATCAGAAGCTCGCCTCCGTCTAACTCATAAAACTACCCTGCTAGCACTGCCGGGTCTGTCTCGGTCCATCACTTAGAAAAAGTCTCCAAATCACCTCAGAAAGAGTGTAATAAGCCTAAAACCTGTTACTTATAATTTTAAATCAGTATTTTATGCATTTCTAAGTCCTAAAACATGCATGGGTCAGTCAAAAATCCCCAGTAGAGTCAAAACTGCATGTTTTTCAAAAAGCTAAATCCTAAAAACATACATGGTCAGTCAAAAATCCCTAGTAGAGTCAAAATTGCATGTTTATTAAATGCTCGGGCTTTTGAAATTTTTTTGCCAGAGTGTCCTTTGTAAAATGGACTGTCCGCATGCACATAGGCATGTCTAGGGAGCCATTCAGTAGTACACCTTCCCAAAAATAGAAACAGTTCATATTTATGAAATAAAATCAAAAGTAAACTTCACATGGTAGCCAAATTACCATGGACATTTTTAGTTGGAAATCCAGGCTCACTAGGCCCCAAAAAGGATGAGTAAACTGATCAAAAAAAGTAAAATATGACTATCTCAGAATCTAATTTTTCTTAAGTCAAAACGTGCATTACAGTAAAATATGTATACTTATGAAGTCAAAAAAAAATTAGCAGGTCATATAGGCATACATTTTTCATACATTGTGTCTAAAATCACCCTACATGGTTTACATGCTTTTAACGGTCAAAACTTGTGAAAAAAGAATGTAAAACGTTACTTGAGATGTGCAGAATGTGCAGCCGCTGACGGAATCTGAAAAAGCTACCCAAACTCCGTAGATCTGAGAAAGAAAATTGGATTCCGTTTGAAACTCGAAATGAAAATGAGTTTATGAGCCCGCTACTGCCCATTTTAAAAATGCTTGGTCCAGTTGGAGTTAAAATAGAGTTCATATGAGCTAAATAGTCAAATCTGAGAAAAAACTGCTACGCGATTGAGCAGGTTGTTCTGAAATCCTGCGTACAAGTTGTGAATTTTTGACAGAAGGAAAATCTTTGTGAAAACCATTGGTTATCATCCCGAAGCAATATCTGGGGATCAATGATGAAAACTGCTAAAAAATTACTGAAAAACGGCACAAAACAGTAAAAAATAACACTGTCGAAGCGTCGGGTACAGACCGGTGATAGTTCAACCGTTAGATCAACCTCAGCGAAGCGTCGGGTACAGACCAAGGATAGTTCAACCGTTGGTTCAACCCCAGCGAAGCGTCGGGTACTGACCGGTGAAAATTCAGTCGTTGGCTTAACCCCAGCGAAGCGTCAGGTATAGACCGATGACAGTTTAGCTATTGGCTCAACCCCAACGAAGCGTCGGGTACAAACCGAGGATAGTTTAGCCGTTGGTTCAACCCCAGCGAAGCGTCGGGTACAGACCGGTGATAGTTTAACCGTTGGCTAAAACCTAGCGAAGCGTTGGGTACAGACCGAAGATAGTTCAACCGTTGGCTCAACCCCAGCGAAGCGTCGGGTACAGACCGGTGATAGTTCAGCAGTTGGCTCAACCCCAGCGAAGCGTCGGGTACAGACCGGTGATAGTTCAGGCGTTGGCTTAACCCCAGCGAAGCGTCGGGTACAGACCGGTGATAGTTCAGCCATTGGCTCAACCCCAGCAAAGCGTCGGGTACAGACCAGTGATAGTTCAGCCATTATCTCAACCCCAGCGAAATGTCAGGTACAGACCGGTGATAGTTCATCAGTTGGCTCAACCCCAGCGAAGCGTCGGGTACAGACCGATAACAGTTCAGTCGTTAGCTCAACCCTAGAGAAGCGTCTGGTATAGATCAGTGATAGTTCAGTCGTTGGCTCAACCCTAGTGAAGCATCGAGTACATACTGGTGACAGTTCAACCGTTGGCTCAACCCCAGCGAAGCGTCGGGTACAAACCGAGGATAGTTTAGCCGTTGGCTCAACCCGAGCGAAGCGTCGGGTACAGACTGAGGACAGTTCAACTGTTGGCTCAACCCCAGCGAAGCATTAGGTACAGATCGAGGATAGTTCAACCGTTGGCTCAACCCCATAGAAGCGTCGGGTACAGACCGAGGACAGTTCAACCGTTAGTTCAACCCCAGCGAAGCGTCGGGTACTGACCGGTGAAAATTCAGTCGTTGGCTTAACCCCAGCGAAGCGTCAAGTATAGACCGATGACAGTTCAGCTATTGGCTCAACCCCAACGAAGCGTCGGGTACAGACCGAGGATAGTTTAGCCGTTGGTTCAACCCCAGCGAAGCGTCGGGTATAGACCGATGACAGTTTAACCGTTGGCTAAAACCTAGCAAAGTGTTGGGTACAAACCGAGGATAGTTCAACCATTGGCTCAACCCCAGCGAAGCGTCGGGTATAGACCGGTGACAGTTCAGCAGTTGGCTCAACCCCAGCGAAGCGTCGGGTACAGACCGGTGATAGTTCAGGCATTGGCTTAACCCCAGCGAAGCGTCGGGTACAGACCGGTGATAGTTCAGCCATTGGCTCAACCCCAGCAAAGCGTCGGGTACAGACCAGTGATAGTTCAGCCATTATCTCAACCCTAGCGAAATGTCAGGTACAGACCGGTGACAGTTCATCAGTTGGCTCAACCCCAGCGAAGCGTCGGGTACAGACCGATAACAGTTCAGCCATTAGCTCAACCCCAGAGAAGCGTCTGGTACAAATCAGTGACAGTTTAGTCGTTGGCTCAACCCTAGCGAAGCGTCGAGTACATACTGGTGACAGTTCAACCGTTGGCTCAACCCCAGCGAAGCGTAGGGTACAGACCGAGGACAGTTTAGCCGTTGGCTCAACCCTAGCGAAGCGTCGGGTACAGACCGAGGACAGTTCAACTGTTGGCTCAACCCCAGCGAAGCATTGGGTACAGATCGAGGATAGTTCAACCGTTGGCTCAACCCCATAGAAGCGTTGGGTACAGACCGGTGACAGTTCAACCGTTGGCTCAACCACAACGAAGTGTCGAGTAAAGACCGATGACAGTTCAACTGTTGGCTCAATCCCAGTGAAGCATCGGGTACTGACCGAGGATAGTTTAACCTTTGGCTCAACCCCAACGAAGCGTCGGGTAGTTGTAATACCCGAGAATTTCCATATATTATTAAATAAATATATTAATGGAAATGAGAATTTATTTGAATATAAATGATTTTGTGTTATGAGATGAATTAATTCAATTATATATAATTGAATAATTATAATAATTGAGAAATTGGTGGAGTTTGTGATAAACTCGTTGATTGCCTTGTGTGGCACAGTGACGTAATATAAGAATGATTATATTAATTTAAGCGAACAATTAATCTATATTAATTGTTAATCGAAGAATATTAATTAACTGTTATAAAATACTAATGAGGATTGATTAATAATATGTGATTATTATTATTGCAAGAAACATAATAATAATGAGCAACGTGTTTATAAATATAATAAGATATATATCAAAGTGATAATTAATCATATAAGGGTTAATTAAATTGTTATGGAGGTTAACAATTATATTGATTGATGTAGGATATGTGTATATTATTAATTAATATTCAATTTATAAGATGAGAAATTATATGTGCAAGCATGCGAATTAAATGTGTAGCATATATTAGCAGACTATGTATTATGTGAAGTGTAATATGACACTATTATATGGTAAGGCTTATTAAACCATGTGAGCTACTTGATTAATAACTTGTGTGACAATAAATATGTGGGTATACATTGTATAATATATCATGAACATATTGTAAACAATTAGTTTTAATAAAGGAGACAGTGTAATGTGTTAACATCTGATTAGATTATATCCGGTATTAACAAAATGTACATGGATTATACGTGTCAATTTACACTTACTACAGTATATGAATTATTGTGACATTTCAATTAAAGACCTAAGTGTCTAAATATGTGTGTGTATATAACCTAAGTATTAACACTAGTTTGTTTACAAATTGGAAATGCTGAGATTTTTATGCCTTGTCCCATATTAATAAGACACAAACCTTGTACACGTAAAACACTCATGAAGCTAGCCTACTCCTACCTTCTCAAACTCAGCATTATAGCCATCATGATCATGAAGGGAGTGGGTGGAATAGTGGAGATCACCAACTAATTACCAACTCCCTCTTATCTAGCAAACATTCCTATAATCTGTTAGTTTGATTTTGGATGTAATTGCATTGCCTGGTTATGAAATTCTTCTATAAATATAACCCATCCTCTTCCTAATTCATTTGCTGAGAATTTTGGCTAAGTAAGTTAAGAGTTATATATATATTTATCAGTGTTCTTAAGTAGCAGCAAGTTCAGAATCTAACAGAAGGTATAATACAGTTTCCTTGTTAGTCATTTCCGTTTTATGTCAAAAGTCCTAATTTTTGATTATGCCAAATTGGTTCATGATTGGTTTATAGAACCCTTATATTGTTGTTATATGAACATACATACGTGATGGAACCACTATATAGCTTTCTTGACTTTCATTTCCATTGTTGCTCTGTAATTTCTGTAAAGCATCGAATTCGTGAAATAAGTTGGAGTTCATCAAATTGGGAATCGTTTGGGCGATTGACTGTTATATAACAATATATATGTGTTAGTAAGGTAAAAAGGTTAGTCTAATAGCATATGGGTATGTCGAGATCGATAAAATGGGAGGTTTTGGGTCGGTTTCGCTGCAGTCTGAACTGCAGGAACTGTCCCCACGCCGCAGCGCCGCAGCCCGCGCCGCAGCGCCGAAGCCCGCGCCGCAGCGCCAGAGTATGCTGCTGTTGCCGCGCCGCAGCGCCGGCCTCTGTGTTCAGTTTTCTGCATTCTGCAACAAAACTGTTATGTACTAATTGGTTGATTTTTGTTTAAACAAGCATGGAAGCATGATTAATACATATATATAAACCTAATGAGGCAATGTAAGCATGTTTTAGTATATTAGCATGCATGGTTAACCAAACGACATATAGTTTGAAAACAAACTTAAAGTTTCATAAACGAACGTTAACATTATAAAGCATGTTTACATACTGACCTTGCAAGCACGTTAGTACCACCTAAAAACACATGAAGTGCATGTTAGCTTATCTATATTGGTTCCGTAATAAAATATGAACATGTGAACCTAACTAGTACTCATTCATAACAAAAATATAAGTTTGAAGGTGGATATGATCATGTAAATGCTATATAGTCATTTTGATGTTATGAGCATGTTTAGATAACTTTGAAATATATGAATGAAGCCTTAACTTGTGTTTATATAGTTCGTAAGGAAGCATGAACATGTTAGGCTCTATTAGTAAGATTCACTAATAGAAATACAAGCCTTGCACATGAGCATTAACACGATACGTGGAGATTTAAATTCTGATATTTATGGACACATGTGATAGTACTCTTAGACTCATTCATGTGTCATGCATATATATATACCATGATTGGTTGCCGTGATTAAGTTTAGCATAAACAAAGCATGTTTTCAAGATAATAACAATGCTAGCTACATATATGCAATACGAGTACTCATGAGCATGACTAATACAAGTTATATGAATACCTTATGTGTTTAAAAACGACCATGTTAGACCATATGAGTTCGTGTCCTTGAATGGCTTTAAGTATTAACTTAAGAACCTATACCATGTACGATTGGATTTGGAAAAGTTATACAAGCATGTAAAGTATCCTTTAAATATGAATACATGCTACGTGATATTATATGATGTTACTTGAACCCGATTTTGACGGTTAACTTAAGGAGATGCCGTAACTTGCTAAAATGAAATATATTTAGTATTGATTGTGGTCTTATGTGATATTAATAATATGCAAGCATGTTTGCTAATTGTTGAGATCTTATATAATATGAGAATGCGTTTAAACTCTAAAGATGGAACGTTAAGGATAGAAATTATATTCTATATAACTGTGTAGCTAGGTAAAACTTACCTTATGTGTTGATCGTATATTCAAAGAGAAAATGTGAAGTTAAATTATATGACTAATGAATATCATATATATACGTAACTGTATTACGATAGAAATTCGAAAGTGTTGATTGCTTTTCGTGGATAAACTACGCTAAAGGCAAGTTCTCTTACTTACACTCTCTTAAACTGCAAGTATCCTAACCGACGCATTTACTTTATGCAAGGAAAGCTATGATTGTGAAAGTTTCCTAACTTATACTCTTTTACTATGCAAGTATCCTATCTTGTGTATTGCGAACTAGTTTCCTATTTAATCGGTTGAATTGAATTAGCATACTTGAACTCTTATTTCATTAAAGCTATTATTCATGTTGAACTTAGTATTGTTCTTGAATATTGTGAAAGTGTCTATGCCATTCGATTCGGCTAGACTTATATTATTGAAAAGTAACCCAAACTAATTGATTGGTGCGGGATCTTGTATTTGACTGAGAAGAACAACCTTCTTTGAAGGGAATATATAAATTGTCGGAGAACCGACGTGCACGCTTGAGTATAATTGATTGTTATGCATAACGATGGTACTTTAGGCTGATCACCTGTTGTACTTGTTTTTGTTGGATTTTCAGTTTATTACTGTCAATTCTAGTAGAAGTTCAAAGTCCGTAGTGACTACTCAGTATTCAATTATTTGAAATCTTGAATTGACTTATTATTGAACCATATTGATATTATCCTGTCCTTAGCGACTGTTATTGAGAACTGTTGATATTCTTGTTATTCTTGAGCTATTAAATCTTGCTATACCCTTTCGAGGATTGAGAATCTTATTATTCACCTTTATTGTATATTACTTACTGGGCAATTTGTGCTCATTCTTGCTTTCCCTAAAACATTTCAGTTAAGGCAGAGCATGGCAAACCTTCGGGCATTGATAAGGGCAAGGGCAAGGCTACCAACTAGCTTATGTCTGTTATGTTTCAAATATATTAATATTGCGTGAAGATGATGTAGTAAGACTGGATTTGTTTATGTTAAAGCTTAAGTTAGATTATATAACAAGTCGTTAATTGGTATTGCTATGTAATCTATTAAGTACTGTAGGTTGCGAGACTTGGGGAATAATTATAATAAATCATTGTAAATTATTCTAGAATAGATTTTCCGCTGTGGTTGTGTGATATTTAGTTATCATTATTGCGATGTATTACCATGAGCACGTGATGAACCGAATTCGAGAGACAAAGTGGCGGTCCTGGAATTTGGGGGCGTCACAGGTTGGTATCAAAGCAATAGTTATAAACCTTAGGAACGAGTGTCCTTAGACTATAACTTAGGTGAACTTAGAAGTTAGGAAGGAGATAAAACTCATGTAGAGTTTTCCTTGAGAGGCTTAGTCTGTTATGAAATGTAACTTCATTTTATACAATGAACTTATATTTTGTTTAACATTCTAATGGAGATGCTATTTCTTGTCTTGTGTTTGTGAGTGTAGGATGACAGACACAGGAGTACCTAGTAGAGTGGCCAAGGAGGAGCCCAGGGATATACATGTAGTGTACGAGGCACCTCTAGAGGCTACACCAGTGCAGGCTGTTGCACCATTCGAGTCCGACGACGAGGACGAGATTGAGATAGAGTCTGATCCAGAGGTGGAGCCGATGGAGGATGAGCCAGTAGAGGACTCTGATGAGGCTACTATAGAGGAACAGATGTTAGGCGAGTACGAGGAGCGTATTCTAGAGTTAGACTGCAGAGTCCAGGAGCTGGAGGCAGAGGCCCACGAGAGAGAGTCTGAGTTCCAGAAGCTGAGGGACGAGGACCACCAGAGGAAGCTGGCTATGCAAGAGTTAGACGTGGAGATTGCCTACCGTAGGGAGGCAGGGATCCAGATGGGGACTCTATTTCACAGGCCAGTGGCTAGGAATGTAGATTTGGCAGAGAAGCTAGAAGAGGTTGAGCAGAGGGAACTGAGTGAGAAGACTGAGAAAGAGGCACTCCGTACTCAGCTAGAGTTGGAGGTGATGGATAGGTTACACTTCGAGGAGAAGTGGGAAGCGTCCAATGAGAGAGCTGACGACCTTGAGGACGAGGTCAGGTGCAAGAAGAGAAAGATGAACAAGATGGGGTATGTGTTCCGTTCAGCTTTTGAAAGGGTGATTGATGGTGTGTACCACTACCCGGCAGAACAGGGACAGACTCTACATACCTTGAGCCGAGAGCTGGTTGCGTATATAGCACAGTTGGAGTACAAGAGCGCAGTGGAGCGCGGGATGATGGGATGAGATTTCCTTAGTCAGTATAGTGGTAGTACTAGTTGTGTCTTTATGTATTGTATATACTATGTTGTAATCCCGATCTTTTGTGTAAGATGTGGGATGATGATGTAAACCCCGAGTTAGCTTTTGTTAGAGGGGTAGTATGGTAGTAGGTTGGTATATTCCCCGTCTTTTGTGATATTAGGGGATATATGTGATAACATTTATAGCAGTATGCTAGGAAAATCATGTAATTAAATGAAATGGCATATGAATATAAATGGAGTTGATTTTAGGAACGTGTTATAAATTTATTCTTTTAGTATTAAAAGAAATACTTAAGTGATATACTTGAATAATAATAAAATGAAAAATTATGATGCAGATAATGCCGCCCAGACGTAGATTGACTGCACCCGAAGAATCCGTTAACAATGAGAGAGAACAAGTAGACCCGATCCAGAAACTGGTAGACTTGTTAGGAGAAGCCTTAAGGGGAAGGAACAATGAACCCGTTCGCCCGAACCCTCAAACTGTGCTAGTAACAACCTTTAAAGACTTTAAGAGTGTAGGACCCCCGGAGTTCGAGGGAACTACCGACCCAATCGTCACACAAACGTGGATCAAAGAGATCGAAAAAGCTTTCACTATAGCTAGCGTAGGCGAAGATCAGAAGACGGTGTTTGCCACGTACATGATGAGGGGAGAAGCGAACTACTAGTGGGAGGCTAATCAACAAAGAGCTGGAGAAGGGATAATAGCTTGGGATAAGTTTAAGACGCTGTTCTTCGAGAATTACTTCCCAAAGAGTATGAAGAATCGGATGGAGGTGAAGTTCTTAGAACTAAAACAAGGTGAGATGACGGTGGCGCAATACGCGGCTAGGTTTAACGAACTCGCGCGATTTGCGGAGCACCAAGTTGGTGATGAAGAGAGGAAGGCTAGACGCTTTGAACAAGGGTTGAAGCCATGGCTGTTCAATAAGGTATCAGTTCTTCAAATTGATTCCTTTGCAACATTACTGGAGAAGGCAATCATTGCGGAAGGCGGCAGTGAGGCCTTAAGTCTGTATAACAAAGAGAAGAAAGGAAAGAATACTGGAGGAGAGAATCATACGGGAGGAAGCAGTAGCGGAGGAAGCAACTTGGGAAAGAGAAAGTGGGAGAACAACAACAACAAAAACAACAATAATAATCAATCAGGGAATTTTCGTGGAGGTTTCAAGAAGAGGGCTGAAGGATGCCCGAAGTGTGGGAAGAATCACCAGGGCGAGTGCTGGAAGGGACGTGGCACTTGCTACAACTGCGGACAGGAAGGGCACATCTCGCCCAACTGTTTGAAACCAAAAAAGTGATAGTAGTGTGCATACAAGCCAATCATGTATGATGATAAAGCATGTACTTTGTAAACAATCTTATTTATTTATTAATAAAATATTCATTTATTAAAGGCATTTAATTATCTACATGTTGCTGTTTTTATAATATGTAAATAACCCATAGTTTTAAGCAAAGCTTTTAGAATCATGATGATGATCATGCTAATGAGATCTAAATTCTTAGAAAGCTCTAAAACTAAAATAGTTCCCAATCGTGGGATTACTAAAAAGGGGATTAGTAAATCCGGATAGATTGGTACATATGTTGCTTGCTCATTGGATGAGGATGATTGATCTCATGATCATTTGTGTGGAGACACTAAAGCAAGTATGTAGGTGCTTATTGGAGAATAAGTTCACTGAACGTGATTCGCTATGGAATACCTAATGGAGTTTTACTCGCCTGTCAATAGGAATTCCTAATGTGATAGTAGTACAAGTGATCCTTGGACTTGAGATCATCATAGTATCTTGTATGTAACAAATTATACTTTGACTTATTCCTTAAGACCTTTTAAGGCATATATAGGGTATGCTTGGATATAGTGAGTTATATATGGAGATAATGAATGATCAATAAAGAATCTACCACCTCTAGTAAAAGAGGAGATATGTCCTATGTGATTCGTTAAATGACAACCCAGGAATCCTTGGCCAAGGTGAAATGAAATTAGAAAGGAGTTTTTAATTTGCATTATTTGGAGTTGTGCATTTTCTAATCGAAATACATATAATTAAATAAAATAAGACTTGACAGTAAATCCATGTCTTATATTTAATTGGGACATTTTATGGTGGAAGGATTGAATTGTATGGTAACTATTAACTCACAGGTTCTTTTATGATTAATGTTGAAATCTATATTATCTGGAAAGTCGTTGATCGCTAGGGAGGCTTATCCCTATTGTAGAATAAATATTATTTATTTAAATAGATTATTAGTTTAATTTATTTATTTAAATAAGATTAAAATTGTTTTAATTGATTTATTCACAACCGGTTTAATATGGAGAACCTAAAGGGTCACACCATAAAAGGAAGAATAATTATTTAAGAAGGTAATGGCATAATCGTAATAATGCATTAAGTATAATTAATTTAATCTATGGTGATAGAATAAATTAAATAGCTTAATGTTTATTATTTAATATTTTGGAAATATTAAATATAAATTAATAAGAGGAGTCTTATTAATATTATTACAATTATTATTATTTTAATTTCTAAAGGAGTTTAGTAATTAATTTAATATTTAGTACTCTCATTTATTCCTAATAAGATTAGGAGACAAATTAATTAAATGAATTTAATTAATTATTCCCATGTGGTGGGAAGCCTAAATTAATTAAAGGAGTTTAATTAATTAAAAGAAATCTCATGTCTAATAGGATTAGAAGGGTTGACCAATGTCTATATAAGAGAAGTCTTATAATAGATATTAGATGATGCAATTCCAATTGTTGGAGAGTACTCCTTTTCTATAGAGGATAGAAAACTAAGGTTAAGCCAAACACCCTCCTTCTTGATAATTCCTCTTCCTTGGTGGATCACCTCTAGAGGCCAAACACTTGGGTGGCTAACGTTGATCAAAGAAAGGAATCTAACCCGAAAATTCAAGGAGATCACGAAGAACAAGGAGTTGAACTAGTACCTGTGGAAGCTTCGTTCTACAAGGGTATGATTCCATAACTTCTTATTTATCGTTTTAAATTAATAATTTGCATAAAGGATGATCCGGGTAATGGTTTTGTAGAAATTTTTTAAACTCTGATATACCATGCTTCCGCTAATTTTTTGCAATTTGATTGCGTCACGATTTCGTACAAACCCAACAGTGGTATCAGAGCCAAATCTTTATGCAATTATTAATTTATTTTTGATTTCATATACATATGGGTATGTATTTAAAATAATTTATTGGACATAATTTTATTGTATAAAATTATAATTTTAAAGAAAAAAAAAAGACTTTTTTTGGGAAGAATCACAATTTTTTTTGTGCTAATCTTGAATTTTGCAAAGAAAAGGTGTTGTCTCTTTCTTACTCCAAAAAGAAGGTGACCCATCAGGAAAGGACTTTTTTAATAAACCTGCAGGACTCTTTTAATAAAAGAAGGTGACTTTTTTAAAAAAATAAAAATAAATATGATATATTTATATATTATATTCTAAATAATTTTATAATTAAAATAAAGAGTTTATTTTAATCTTGAAATTGGATTTCATGCAATTTAAAATTGCCCATTAAATGATACTCATATATATATGGAATGTTTTAATTCATGAGATGAATATTTATTTATTGATATATATGGTGATATGTATGAAAATAAATGGGGATTGATTATGGACTATTTGACCAATGTGATTGAATTTTATTTTAGTTGAATGCTTGAATGAATGGGTTTTATTAAATGGGGTCTGCGTACCTCGTCTTCTCTAATTTTTTTTTCTTGATGTAAAATTCTATCTCCCTCCTATGTACTTCCCCTTGACTGTTGATCAAGGTTTCTATTTAAATTAAATAGTTTAATGTAATAGAAATAGTTAGAATTATCTTTAAAAATTAGAGACCAAGGAGCAAGGAGCGCGTGAAGACCCGTTTGTATGGAGCCCGAGTTTAAATGTAATAGTTATATTTAAATTTAAATTCTTGCACTCCTAGGTTTGACCTTTTGGTTCACTTGGTGGCTCTAGTGAACCAAACTAGAATAAAAGTCCATAATCAATCCGGGTAGAATATAATATTCTATATTGCATGCTAAATATTATATATATTATATTTTATGCAAACATGCTTCGCATGTTTAATAAAATGATGCGTATTTTATATATATATGTGCATGCGCGCTAAACAAGATGAGACAAATAATAACAAACCCCTCAAAGAAATAATATTAAGTCCGAAGCGTTCAAATGATATTTAGAATATCGAACGTCGCCTTCTAGCATGATAAATTAATAGAGTATTAAATATTTAATATGAGCTTGTTGTGCTATCCACAAGGCGAGTATTGCGTATTTAAGACGTTAATTAATCACATTTGATGCTTATCAAGAAAATTGAACGATCTAGTCTTGTTGTGCTATCCACAAGGACGAACATTTTTCTTTTTTGAATTTATGGAAGTGCTAGGCTGGACTTAACTTAAATCATTTTAGTTCGGATGTGCACACACTTGACCATTATGATTTAAGAGGCAAAATAAAAGGAGTTATATAGTGTTGTAATTGACAAGAGTTGTCTACCTATTTATTTGTATATCGCTTGTTGTGCTATCCACAAGGTTATATACATTTGAAATGAGATCCTTATTTTCACTAGCAAATCTTTAATTAGATGTTGCCGAACTATATAAGTGAGGGTAATATAGTTTGATGAAAATAGTGGGAGATACCAATTTAAAATAAAGACCTAAATTTATTTTGGTATGCAAAATTAATAAAATGAATGTTTGCTAAAATGTTATTTTTCACATGCAGAATTTTAAAAATGTCTAAATCACTAATCTCACTATGAAGCATACTTGATGCAAACAAGCTTATCGGGCCGAATTATGAGGACTGGCTAAGAAATCTGAGAATTGTTCTCACTGCTGAAAAGATTTCTTATGTCCTAAATTCAACTGTCCCTGAATCTGTTTCAGAAACAGCCTCTGAGGAAGAGATTGTCACTTTCAATAAGTGGCAAGATGATGCATCTGTGGCTCAATGCATCATGCTCGCATCCATGAATAACGAGCTTCAGCGTCAGCACGAAAAAATGGATGCTCCTGCTATGCTGCTTCACCTCAAGGAGTTGTATGGTGAACAGAGTAGGACTGCTAGATATGAGATATCTAAGGAGCTCTTCCGATCTCGGATGACCGAGGGTACTGCCGTCGAGACTCATGTCCTGAAAGTGATCAATTTGATTGAACGCCTTGGACAGCTTGGGTTTGTCATGGATGGGGAGTTGAGTCAAGACTTGGTCTTGCAGTCACTCCCTGAGACCTTCTCGCAGTTTGTGGTTAATTTTCACATGAATAAGCTAGATGTCAGCTTGCCTGAGCTGCTTAACATGCTGAAAACTGCAGAAGGTCACTTCCCATCCAAGAAGAACCATATCTTGATGGTGGATTCTTTCAATAAAAGGAAGAGACCTAAGGTATCTTCTGAAAAGAAGAAATCCAAGAAGGCTAAGGGAAAGGGGAAAGAAAAGGAACAAAAGAAACCTGAACCAGCTAAAGGAATGTGCTTTCATTGCAACGAGCCGGGTCATTGGAAGAAAAACTGCAAGAAGTTTCTGGCAGACAAGAAGCTTGGAGAAGCTTCGACTTCCAATCAAGGTTTGTTCATGATTGAAATTAATTTTTCAGAAAGTCAAAATTCTACTTGGGTATTGGATACCGGCTGTGGTTCTCACATATGTAATAATGTGAAGGGACTGGTCAGAAGTAGAAAGCTGAACAATGATGAGGTGATCCTACGAGTAGGGAATGGAGCAAAGGTTGCTGCATTAGCTGTAGGAACTTATTATTTAGCAATGCCTTCGGGCAAGTCCATTTATCTTAATAATTGTTATTATGTTCCGAATATTATTAAAAATATTATTTCAATTTCTGTATTGGATATGGAAGGATTTAACGTTGTTATAAAGAACAATAGTTGTTCTATTTATAAAGACAATGTTTTATATGGTATTGGAAATTTGCGAAATGGACTTTATACACTTGACTTACAAGAAAATATATTTCAAATTGAACAAACTAAGAAAAGGAAAAGAGATGATATTAATTATACCTACATGTAGCACTGTAGACTCGGTCATATCAATGAAACAAGATTATCCAAGTTGCATAAAGATGGGCTCCTCGAGCTATCCGATTATGAATCATATCCAACTTGTGAATCTTGTCTCATGGGTAAAATGACTAAATCTCCTTTTAGTGGAAGAGGAGAAAGAGTTACAGAGTTGTTGGCATTGATTCACACAGACGTTTGTGGGCCTATGACAACAAGTGCACGGGGTGGGTATTCTTATTTTATTACTTTCACTGATGATCACTTAAGATTTGGATATGTGTATTTAATGAAATACAAGTCAGAATCATTTGAAAAGTTCAAAGAGTTCAGAAGTGGAGTAGAGAAACAAACGGGCAAGAGTATAAAGATACTTCGATCAGATCGAGGCGGAGAATACTTAAGCGGTGAGTTTCTCAATTGTCTCAAAGAAAATGGTATAATCTCACAATGGACTCCTCCAGGTACACCACAGTTAAATGGAGTATCTGAAAGGAGAAATCGAACACTGTTAGACATGGTTCGATCCATGATGAGTTTTACCGACCTTCCAATTTCCTTCTGGGGATATGCCCTAGAAACGGCTGCATACCTACTTAACAAGGTACCTACCAAATCCGTCCCAAAGACTCCATATGAGATGTGGAAGGGGAGGAAACCAAATCTTAAGCATGTTAAGACATGGGGTTGTCCAGCTTATGTCAAAAAGTTTGAACATGATAAGCTACAGACTAAATCCGAAAAGTGTAGATTTGTGGGATACCCTAAAGAAACTGTAGGGTATTATTTCTATCATTTAACTGATCAAAAGGTGTTTGTTGCGAAACATGCTGCCTTCTTGGAAAAGGAGTTTATCCATGAAGGGGTCAGTGGGAGTAAGATATATCTTGAAGAAGTTCAAGAACCACAAATTACCACGGATCAACGTCAGGTACCTGACCAAGTAGAAGAATCTACTATACCACACCTTGTTCGTAAATCTGGGAGAGTACTGAAGATACCTGAGAGGTATGGATTCGTTATAGAGGATGACGATGAGGTACACATCATGAATGATGATGATCCATTGAATTACGAACAGGCCATGAGTAATAAAGACTCAGGGAAATGGCTTGAAGCCATGAAATCCGAAATGGACTCCATGTATGAAAACAAAGTATGGACTTTGGTTTCACCACCTGAAGGCATTAAGCCTATTGGGTGTAAATGGGTCTTTAAAATAAATACTGGAGCGGACGGCAAGGTGGAGACCTATAAGGCCCGACTGGTTGCAAAAGGTTTCAAACAAAGACAAGGAGTTGATTATGATGAAACCTTTTCACCAGTAGCTATGCTCAAGTCCATTCGGATTTTGCTTGCGATTGCAGCTTATAACGACTATGAGATCTGGCAGATGGACGTGAAAACGGCCTTCCTCAATGGGAAACTTGAGGAGGATGTGTATATGACACAGCCAGAGGGATTTGTTTCAAAGGTTGGAATAAATCAAGTCTGTAAGCTGCAACGATCCATTTATGGATTGAAGCAAGCTTCTCGTAGATGGAACATTCGTTTTGATGAGACAATCAAAGAGTTTGATTTTATCAAAAATGACGATGAACCATGTGTGTACAAGAAGGTTAGTGGGAGCGCAATTTCATTCCTTGTATTATATGTTGATGATATATTACTGATAGGGAATGACATTCCTATGCTACAATTGATTAAAATCTGGTTATCTAAACACTTCTCCATGAAGGACTTGGGAGAAGCATCCTATATTTTGGGGATAAAGATCTATAGAGATAGATCTAAAAGGATGCTTGGTTTATCCCAAGGAACGTACATTGATGCAATGCTAAAGAGATTTAGCATGGAAGATTCCAAAAGAGGTCTCATGCTGATGAGCCATGGAATACATCTCTCCAAGAAACAGGCCCCAAAGACACCTGAGGAGAGAGACCGTATGAGTAAGATCCCTTATACTTCTGCAATAGGATCTATCATGTACGGTATGATATGTACTAGACCGGATGTTGCTCATGCACTTAGTGTAACGAGCAGATACCAGTCGAATCCTGGAGAAGAGCACTGGAAGGCAGTGAAGAATATCCTAAAGTACTTGAGAAGGACTAAAGATATTTTTCTTGTCTACGGTGGGTCTGAATTAAAACTCGAGGGCTTCACAGACTCAAGTTTTCAAACGGACCAAGATGACAGTAAATCTGTTTCGGGATATGTTTTTACCTTGAACGGAGGCGTAGTGAGTTGGAAGAGTTCCAAGCAGCAAACAGTTGCTGATTCAGTGACAGAGGCAGAGTATATAACTGTAAGTGAAGCTGCAAGTTGATGTTTTAGATAAAAAGTTCATTACAGAACTAGGAATAGTTCCTAAGTCTCATCTTGAATCTAAACATGTGTTGCGGCACTTTGATTAAAGAAATCATTGAAAGAGGAGAGTGTAGACTCTCAAGACAACATTGCAGATCCATTAACTAAAGCTTTAACACAACAGCAGTTTGATCGTCACTTAGAGAAGTTGGGTATGAGATACCATGGCGATTGGCTTTAATGCAAGTGGGAGATTGATAGTAGTGTGCATACAAGCCAATCATGTATGATGATAAAGCATGTACTTTGTAAACAATCTTATTTATTTATTAATAAAATATTCATTTATTAAAGGCATTTAATTATCTACATGTTGCTGTTTTTATAATATGTAAATAACCCATAGTTTTAAGCAAAGCTTTTAGAATCATGATGATGATCATGCTAATGAGATCTAAATTCTTAGAAAGCTCTAAAACTAAAATAGTTCCCAATCGTGGGATTACTAAAAAGGGGATTAGTAAATCCGGATAGATTGGTACATATGTTGCTTGCTCATTGGATGAGGATGATTGATCTCATGATCATTTGTGTGGAGACACTAAAGCAAGTATGTAGGTGCTTATTGGAGAATAAGTTCACTGAACGTGATTCGCTATGGAATACCTAATGGAGTTTTACTCGCCTGTCAATAGGAATTCCTAATGTGATAGTAGTACAAGTGATCCTTGGACTTGAGATCATCATAGTATCTTGTATGTAACAAATTATACTTTGACTTATTCCTTAAGACCTTTTAAGGCATATATAGGGTATGCTTGGATATAGTGAGTTATATATGGAGATAATGAATGATCAATAAAGAATCTACCACCTCTAGTAAAAGAGGAGATATGTCCTATGTGATTCGTTAAATGACAACCCAGGAATCCTTGGCCAAGGTGAAATGAAATTAGAAAGGAGTTTTTAATTTGCATTATTTGGAGTTGTGCATTTTCTAATCGAAATACATATAATTAAATAAAATAAGACTTGACAGTAAATCCATGTCTTATATTTAATTGGGACATTTTATGGTGGAAGGATTGAATTGTATGGTAACTATTAACTCACAGGTTCTTTTATGATTAATGTTGAAATCTATATTATCTGGAAAGTCGTTGATCGCTAGGGAGGCTTATCCCTATTGTAGAATAAATATTATTTATTTAAATAGATTATTAGTTTAATTTATTTATTTAAATAAGATTAAAATTGTTTTAATTGATTTATTCACAACCGGTTTAATATGGAGAACCTAAAGGGTCACACCATAAAAGGAAGAATAATTATTTAAGAAGGTAATGGCATAATCGTAATAATGCATTAAGTATAATTAATTTAATCTATGGTGATAGAATAAATTAAATAGCTTAATGTTTATTATTTAATATTTTGGAAATATTAAATATAAATTAATAAGAGGAGTCTTATTAATATTATTACAATTATTATTATTTTAATTTCTAAAGGAGTTTAGTAATTAATTTAATATTTAGTACTCTCATTTATTCCTAATAAGATTAGGAGACAAATTAATTAAATGAATTTAATTAATTATTCCCATGTGGTGGGAAGCCTAAATTAATTAAAGGAGTTTAATTAATTAAAAGAAATCCCATGTCTAATAGGATTAGAAGGGTTGACCAATGTCTATATAAGAGAAGTCTTATAATAGATATTAGATGATGCAATTCCAATTGTTGGAGAGTACTCCTTTTCTATAGAGGATAGAAAACTAAGGTTAAGCCAAACACCCTCCTTCTTGATAATTCCTCTTCCTTGGTGGATCACCTCTAGAGGCCAAACACTTGGGTGGCTAACGTTGATCAAAGAAAGGAATCTAACCCAAAAATTCAAGGAGATCACGAAGAACAAGGAGTTGAACTAGTACCTGTGGAAGCTTCGTTCTACAAGGGTATGATTCCATAACTTCTTATTTATCGTTTTAAATTAATAATTTGCATAAAGGATGATCCGGGTAATGGTTTTGTAGAAATTTTTTAAACTCTGATATACCATGCTTCAGCTAATTTTTTGCAATTTGATTGCGTCACGATTTCGTACAAACCCAACAAAAAGATACAAGGATGCTTTGCGTGTGGCTCGACGGAGCACCGAATTAAGGACTGCCCAAAGAAGGGAAGTGGCGGGGGTAGTAATCAGCAAGGAGGCAACAAGCTGATGATCGGTGGACCGGCACAATCCAACCGCCCAACCGCCAGAACCTTTAACATGTCCGTCCAAGACGCAGTGGCTACGAAGGATGTGGTGTCAGGTATAATCCCAATCAATGATATAAATGCTTATGTATTATTTGATTCGGGTGCCACCTGTTCTTTTGTATCTGAAGAATTTGCTAATAGACTTAGTACACCCCGAGAACTTTTAGAAAATCCTTTGATCATAGAAGTTGCTAATAAGGAAGTGATCCCTGTAGAATACGTTTATCAAAATTGTCGCGCAAGTATTAGTAAACATGAACTGAGCGTAGACTTGATTCCTATTAGACTGGGAGAATTTGACGTAATACTGGGAATGGATTGGTTGTATAACCATGCTGCAATAATTGACTGTCAGAACAAATGTGTGAACCTTCAGACTCCGAGTAAGTCTAAGGTAGTGTTTTATGGTAGCTCATCGCTGAAGCAATCGTGTTGCGTTACGATGATGCAGGCCAAGAAATTGTTAAGGAAAGGATGTGTAGGATATTTAGCTTACATCGTTGATACTCAGAAAAAGGGAGTAGAAATTAAGGATATATACGTAGTTAATGAATTCCAAGATGTGTTTCCGGACGATCTGCCTGGTCTTCCGCCAGACAGAGAAATCGAATTCGTAATAGACTTAGCACCGGGAACGGCACCGATTTCGAAAGCTCCATATCGTATGGCGCCAGTAGAAATGAAGGAATTGATGATACAATTACAAGAATTGTTGGATAAGGGTTACATTCGACCGAGTGTTTCTCCTTGGGGAGCACCAGTACTATTCGTTAAGAAGAAGGACGGATCGATGAGGCTCTGTATCGATTATCGAGAATTGAACAGAGTAACGATCAAGAACCGGTATCCGCTACCGAGGATAGACGACTTATTTGATCAACTGAAGGGAGCAAAATGTTTCTCAATGATCGACCTACGAACAGGATATCATCAACTGAAAGTGAGGGATGAGGACATACCAAAGACTGCGTTTCGAACCCGTTATGGACACTACGAGTTTTTGGTAATGTCATTCGGATTGACTAATGCTCCGACAGCATTTATGGACTTGATGAACCAAGTTTTCAAGCCCTACTTGGATAAATTTGTAGTGGTTTTTATCGACGACATTTTGATCTACTTAAAGACAGAGGAAGAACACGCCGAACATCTGAAGATTGTTTTGGAGGCACTAAGGAAGGAGAAGATGTATGCAAACTTTTCTAAGTGCGAATTTTGGATAGAGAAGGTTCAATTCTTAGGCCACGTGGTGGATAAGAATGGAATCTCAGTAGACCCTGCAAAGGTCGAAGCAGTAAGTAATTGGGAACAACCGAGAACACCGACGGAGGTGAGAAGCTTTCTAGGGTTAGCTGGGTACTATCGAAGATTCATCCAAGATTTTTCTAAGATAGCAACCCCGTTGACCAATTTGACTAGAAAGACGGTGAAATTTGTATGGACCGACAAATGCGAAGAAAGTTTTCAAGAACTGAAAAGGAGATTGAGCGAAGCACCTGTGTTATCATTACCAGATGATGCGGGAAATTTTGTGGTGTATAGTGATGCATCGCACAAGGGGCTTGGCTGTGTGCTTATGCAACATGGCAAGGTTATTGCATATGCGTCACGACAATTGAAGGATTACGAAAAACGATACCCTACTTACGACTTAGAGTTAGCGGCAGTAGTTTTTGCGTTAAAGATATGGAGACATTATCTATACGGAGAAAAATGTGAGATATACACGGACCACAAAAGTCTGAAATATATCTTCACACAGAAGGAGTTAAACATGCGGCAGAGAAGGTGGTTAGAATTAATCAAAGACTATGACTGCGATATTCTTTATCACCCGGGAAAGGCAAATGTGGTTGCTGACGCTCTGAGCAGGAAAGGAAGGGAGAAGTTGTTTAATTTGACGACTCAGGAAGAGTTGATAAGAGAGATGGAGAAATTGGAGATAGAAGTGAAAAGACCAGAAAAGTCTGGTGGGAAGTTAATTGTAATGGAAGCTTGTCCGACGTTGTTGGATAGAGTAAAGGAAGCTCAGGAAAAGGATGAAGAGTGTGAGAAAATACGAAAGAGGATCACAGAAAATGAGGAAGAAAAATTTCGAATGGATAAAGACGGTATTTTGAGATTTGAAGGGAGAGTGTGGGTACCAGCGGTAACCAAGTTGAGGGAAGAGATTTTGCACGAGGAACACAATACGACATATTCCGTTCATCCGGGAGGCATAAAGATGTACCAAGATCTAAGGCAACATTTTTGGTGGCCCAATTTGAAACGGGAAGTCGCGGAGTGCGTCAGTAGATGCTTGACTTGCCAACGCGTTAAAGCAGAGCATCAACGGCCTAGTGGTTTACTACAACCGTTAGAAATACCAAAGTGGAAATGGGAGCATATTACCATGGACTTCGTGGTAGGACTTCCAGTTACACAGAAAGGTTATGATGCTATTTGGGTTATCGTGGATCGACTAACGAAGACCGCACACTTTCTACCAATCAAGATTCGCTACAGTTTGAACCAATTAGCAAGCCTATATGTAAAAGAAATTGTTTCACGACATGGAGTGCCGGTGTCAATTGTCTCTGATCGAGATCCGCGCTTCACGTCCAATTTTTGGAAGAGTTTGCAAGAAAGAATGGGAATGCAGTTGAGGTTGAGTACAGCTTACCATCCTCAGACAGACGGACAAAGTGAGCGAACAATACAAACGCTAGAAGACATGCTTAGGACTTGCGTGATGGATTTTAAGGGAAATTGGGACGACCACCTACCCTTAGTAGAATTCGCATATAATAATAGCTACCATGCAAGTATCGGCATGCCACCGTACGAAGCTCTTTACGGGAGAAAGTGCAGAACGCCGTTATGTTGGGACGAAGTCGGAGAACGACGAATACTCGGACCAGAGTTAGTTCAACAAACCGCAGATGTGGTGACAATGATAAGAGCCAGACTTGTAGCAGCTCAAGATCGCCTGAAGAAATACGCAGATTTGCATCGGCAGGACCGAGACTTCAAAGTAGGCAGTTTCGTATTCTTGAAGGTATCTCCATGGAAGGGAAAAATCCGTTTCGGCAGGAAAGGAAAATTGAGTCCAAGATTCATAGGACCGTTCGAGATACTGAAGCGATTGGGCGAAGTGGCATACAAAGTTGCATTACCACCCGAGTTGGAGCATATCCACAACGTGTTCCACATTTCCGTGTTGCGACCGTATAAGGCCGACTACAAGCACGTGATTTCTTACGAGCCCATTCAAGTGGAGAAGAACTTGGCGTATGAAGAAATTCCTGTCCAGATATTAGATAGGAAAGAACAAACTTTGAGAAATAAAGTTATTTCATCTGTAAAAGTACTTTGGCATAACCACGATGTCGAGGAGGCAACGTGGGAGTTAGAAGATAGGATGATGAGGGACTATCCCCATCTATTTGTCTAACCTTGTAGCAATTCCGGGACGGAATTTTTATAAGGGGGGAGGATGTAATACCCGAGAATTTCCATATATTATTAAATAAATATATTAATGGAAATGAGAATTTATTTGAATATAAATGATTTTGTGTTATGAGATGAATTAATTCAATTATATATAATTGAATAATTATAATAATTGAGAAATTGGTGGAGTTTGTGATAAACTCGTTGATTGCCTTGTGTGGCACAGTGACGTAATATAAGAATGATTATATTAATTTAAGCGAATAATTAATCTATATTAATTGTTAATCGAAGAATATTAATTAACTGTTATAAAATACTAATGAGGATTGATTAATAATATGTGATTATTATTATTGCAAGAAACATAATAATAATGAGCAACGTGTTTATAAATATAATAAGATTTATATCAAAGTGATAATTAATCATATAAGGGTTAATTAAATTGTTATGGAGGTTAACAATTATATTGATTGATGTAGGATATGTGTATATTATTAATTAATATTCAATTTATAAGATGAGAAATTATATGTGCAAGCATGCGAATTAAATGTGTAGCATATATTAGCAGACTATGTATTATGTGAAGTGTAATATGACACTATTATATGGTAAGGCTTATTAAACCATGTGAGCTACTTGATTAATAACTTGTGTGACAATAAATATGTGGGTATACATTGTATAATATATCATGAACATATTGTAAACAATTAGTTTTAATAAAGGAGACAGTGTAATGTGTTAACATCTGATTAGATTATATCCGGTATTAACAAAATGTACATGGATTATACGTGTCAATTTACACTTACTACAGTATATGAATTATTGTGACATTTCAATTAAAGACCTAAGTGTCTAAATATGTGTGTGTATATAACCTAAGTATTAACACTAGTTTGTTTACAAATTGGAAATGCTGAGATTTTTATGCCTTGTCCCATATTAATAAGACACAAACCTTGTACACGTAAAACACTCATGAAGCTAGCCTACTCCTACCTTCTCAAACTCAGCATTATAGCCATCATGATCATGAAGGGAGTGGGTGGAATAGTGGAGATCACCAACTAATTACCAACTCCCTCTTATCTAGCAAACATTCCTATAATCTGTTAGTTTGATTTTGGATGTAATTGCATTGCCTGGTTATGAAATTCTTCTATAAATATAACCCATCCTCTTCCTAATTCATTTGCTGAGAATTTTGGCTAAGTAAGTTAAGAGTTATATATATATTTATCAGTGTTCTTGAGTAGCAGCAAGTTCAGAATCTAACAGAAGGTATAATACAGTTTCCTTGTTAGTCATTTCCGTTTTCTGTCAAAAGTTCTAATTTTTGATTATGCCAAATTGGTTCATTATTGGTTTATAGAACCCTTATATTGTTGTTATATGAACATACATACGTGATGGAACCACTATATAGCTTTCTTGACTTTCATTTCCATTGTTGCTCTGTAATTTCTGTAAAGCATCGAATTCGTGAAATAAGTTGAAGTTCATCAAATTGAGAATCGTTTGGTCGATTGACTGTTATATAACAATATATATGTGTTAGTAAGGTAAAAAGGTTAGTCTAATAGCATATGGGTATGTCGAGATCGATAAAATGGGAGGTTTTGGGTCGGTTTCGCTGCAGTCTGAACTGCAGGAACTGTCCCCACGCCGCAGCGCCGCAGCCCGTGCCGCAGCGCCGAAGCCCGCGCTGCAGCGCCGGCCGCGCCGCAGCGCCAGAGTATGCTGCTGTTGCCGCGCCGCAGCGCCGGCCTCTGTGTTCAGTTTTCTGCATTCTGCAACAAAACTGTTATGTACTAATTGGTTGATTTTTGTTTAAACAAGCATGGAAGCATGATTAATACATATATATAAACCTAATGAGGTAATGTAAGCATGTTTTAGTATATTAGCATGCATGGTTAACCAAACGACATATAGTTTGAAAACAAACTTAAAGTTTCATAAACGAACGTTAACATTATAAAGCATGTTTACATACTGACCTTGCAAGCACGTTAGTACCACCTAAAGACACATGAAGTGCATGTTAGCTTATCTATATTGGTTCCGTAATAAAATATGAACATGTGAACCTAACTAGTACTCATTCCTAACAAAAATATAAGTTTGAAGGTGGATATGATCATGTAAATGCTATATAGTCATTTTGATGTTATGAGCATGTTTAGATAACTTTGAAATATATGAATGAAGCCTTAACTTGTGTTTATATAGTTTGTAAGGAAGCATGAACATGTTAGGCTCTATTAGTAAGATTCACTAATAGAAATACAAGCCTTGCACATGAGCATTAACACGATACGTGGAGATTTAAATTCTGATATTTATGGACACATGTGATAGTACTCTTAGACTCATTCATGTGTCATGCATATATATATACCATGATTGGTTGCCGTGATTAAGTTTAGCATAAACAAAGCATGTTTTCAAGATAATAACAATGCTAGCTACATATATGCAATACGAGTACTCATGAGCATGACTAATACAAGTTATATGAATATCTTATGTGTTTAAAAACGACCATGTTAGACCATATGAGTTCGTGTCCTTGAATGGCTTTAAGTATTAACTTAAGAACCTATACCATGTACGATTGGATTTGGAAAAGTTATACAAGCATGTAAAGTATCCTTTAAATATGAATACATGCTACGGGATATTATATGATGTTACTTGAACCCGATTTTGACGGTTAACTTAAGGAGATGCCGTAACTTGCTAAAATGAAATATATTTAGTATTGATTGTGGTCTTATGTGATATTAATAATATGCAAGCATGTTTGCTAATTGTTGAGATCTTATTAAATATGAGAATGCGTTTAAACTCTAAAGAAGGAACGTTAAGGATAGAAATTATATTCTATATAACTGTGTAGCTAGGTAAAACTTACCTTATGTGTTGATCGTATATTCAAAGAGAAAATGTGAAGTTAAATTATATGACTAATGAATATCATATATATACGTAACTGTATTATGATAGGAATTCGAAAGTGTTGATTGCTTTTCGTGGATAAACTACGCTAAAGGCAAGTTCTCTTACTTACACTCTCTTAAACTGCAAGTATCCTAACCGACGCATTTACTTTATGCAAGGAAAGCTATGATTGTGAAAGTTTCCTAACTTATACTCTTTTACTATGCAAGTATCCTATCTTGTGTATTGCGAACTAGTTTCCTATTTAATCGGTTGAATTGAATTAGCATACTTGAACTCTTATTTCATTAAAGCTATTATTCATGTTGAACTTAGTATTGTTCTTGAATATTGTGAAAGTGTCTATGCCATTCGATTCGGCTAGACTTATATTATTGAAAAGCGACCCAAACTAATTGATTGGTGCGGGATCTTGTATTTGACTGAGAAGAACAACCTTCTTTGAAGGGAATATATAAATTGTCGGAGAACCGACGTGCACGCTTGAGTATAATTGATTGTTATGCATAACGATGGTACTTTAGGCTGATCACCTGTTGTACCTGTTTTTGTTGGATTTTCAGTTTATTACTGTCAATTCTAGTAGAAGTTCATAGCCCGTAGTGACTACTCAGTATTCAATTATTTGAAATCTTGAATTGACTTATTATTGAACCATATTGATATTATCCTGTCCTTAGCGACTGTTATTGAGAACTGTTGATATTCTTATTATTCTTGAGCTATCAAATCTTGCTATACCCTTTCGAGGATTGAGAATCTTATTATTCACCCTTATTGTATATTACTTGCTGGGAAATTTGTGCTCATTCTTGCTTTCCCTAAAACATTTCAGTTAAGGCAGAGCATGGCGAACCTTCGGGCATTGATAAGGGCAAGGGCAAGGCTACCAACTACCTTATGTCTGTTATGTTTCAAATATATTAATATTGTGTGAAGATGATGTAGTAAGACTGGATATCCCCAGCAGATAATGGTGTAAACGATTAGGGATAACCCCATTCCATTCAAAGGTATCAAACCTTCAGGACATATCCTGCAGTTGTCATATTTCCAGTGTCTACCAATCTTTATCATGTTCATTTTTTTGCATTGCATGAACATGATAAAGAGGGGCACCTGTAGACACTCAAAATTTTGGTCCCTATTACTAACACTATAGGAGGGCAAGACTGTCTTTTCAACTCAACCCCGGTCTTAATATCTGGTCGTTAAATCAACCCCGGTCTTAATACCGGGTCGTCAAATTAACCCCGGTCTCAATACCTGGCCATCAACTCAATCCCGGTCTTAATATCGGGTCGTCAAATCAACCCGGTCTCAATACCAAGTCGTCAAATCAACCCCGGTCTCAATACTGGGTCGTTAAATCAACCTCGATCTCAATACTGAATCATCAGATCAACCCCGGACTCAATATCGGGTCATTAGATCAACCCCAGTCTCAATACCGGATTATCAGATCAACCCCGATCTCAATACCGGGTCATCAGATCAATCCTGGTCTCAATACCAGGTCATCAGATCTACCCTGGTCTCAATATTGGGCCACCAATTTAGCCCCGATCTCAACCCAAAAAGTACAGATCAGCCCCGGTCTCAACATGGGAGTTATAAGTTAGCCCCGGTCTCAACCCGGGAGATATAGGTCAGCCCCGATCTTAACTCGGGAGGTCAGGTCAACTTCAAAAATAATCCTGAAGCCTCACAACATTTCCAGAGGAAAACCTGGAATGACCAAGTCAGCCTCGGAGGCAACCTTGAGGACAAACAAGAATCAAATGGGATCCAAACCTTGGAAACAACCCTAGGAAGTCAGCCAAAGGCCATGCCAGCACTAAGGGCAACCCTGGGAGGGGAAAAATGGTCATTTTACTAACTTAAAGACGATTTGGTCAAACTCAAGCCGAATTGATGCCACTAAGGTCAGAACGAACCATAAAAATGATCTCGAGTGGAAACAGCTCAATAGAAAAACTGCGAGGAATCAAAGACCCGGTTATGAACCCGTCTTTTTGGACTCAGAAAAGGTTTCTCCCATGTCATTGCGATACGCTTGGCGAGGGCTTTCCGAAAAGGTACAGCACGCCACAAACGGACGCTCCGATTAAAAGTTAAAAAGTTTTTAATCGAATCTCTCATACCTCAGAGTGCACATACTTTAAGATGACGGGACCCACCACGGGACCCCTGCCATGTGGACTGATAGCCGCCGGTTAACTCGCTTCTCCCTGGTATATATATATGAGGTGACCCGCCCAGCTCATTTCATAATTCAAAAACGCTTTAAACCTCTGACCGTTTGGTTTTCCAGCCATTTTTTTATCTTCCAAACCCAAATATTTTCACTATAACACATAGATATACCCACATACTACCACATATCAAAAACTGAGCGGTAGAATCGGACGTTTAAAGCCTACGATTTGGCAAAAAGCCCGTGTAGCAGTCCATTGTGAGTATTTTTACGATCAGCAAGTTTATATTACTTCATTACATTGTTATACCATTGCATATCAAGTTTTGTTTTCTAAATATGCCCAGAACTCAGTTCCGTGGCCGTTTTTGTTAACTTTTGGTATATTTTTGTACCTAAACACATTTTTTAGCATTACTACAACTCGAATTGACTATCCGTCACTTTTAACAGCTTTCAGATACTAATATCTTCGTTTTGAGCAACTTTGCCAGACTAGGTTATCTTTCTAGTCCGAGTTTGGCTTTTTTTTGTATATATTTAACTATATATATACTAACATTTCAATTTTGTCAAGCCCGGATGTCAAATTCGTGGTAGTTTACTGCTTTTATGTATATATATATATATGCACCCTTCACCGGACTGGGTTATCTTCCCAGTCCCAGTTTGACTATTTTTTTGTCTATATTTCAATTTCAGTTCGACCTGGATCATTTCGTGGCCTTTTATTGATTTTATATATATATGGGCCTAGGATAGAATGTCCATTGCCTTTTTACAGCATATATATATATATATATATATATATATATATTTCAATTCTGTCAAGCTTGGTTAATTCTGTGGCTCTTTTACAGCTTTTATATATATATATGGGCCTAGGATAGAATGTTCATTGCTCTTTTACATCTTATATATATATATATATATATATATATATATATATATTTTAATTATGTCGAGCCCGGTTAATTCTGTGGCTCTTTTACAGCTTATATATATATTTTCATTTCAGTCCGGGCAAAGGATAGAATGTCTGTCGCCTTTTACCGCTTTTATATATATATATATATATATATATATATATATATATATATATTTCCATTTTGTCAAGCCTAGATCACTCCGTGACTTTTTATAGCTTTTATAAATATATATATATATATATATATATATATATATATTTACATTCTAGTCCGGGCATCGAAGTGAAAATCCATCGCCCTTTACAGCTTTCGTATATATAATTATATATATATTGCTTTACTCATTTTATTCAATTGTTGCTTCAAATATTCATTTGATATGAATCGGTACTGACATTTCTATGGGCGGACTAGATTTCTTTAAATCTCGCCAATTCCAGCTTTCAAACGGTTTAAAATAGGTCTAGACAGAACTGGGAAGCTATAATGACTAAGATTTATTTAAATCTAGCATTTTTCTAATTTTAGTTATAAAAGCTACCTCGCGGCCTTTAGATCGCTATTGAGTGGGAACAAGAAGCTTCAACCATGTGCGAGCTAGAATTTACTGATGAATCCTTGGTTCTGGCGATATTTGGATATATTTCTGTACAAATTTGAGCTGTGCAGGTTTATTGGCTTCCGTATGTGAGCCTAGGAATCGTGAGATTCATGATCGAACAGATCAAAATCTAATTCCCACGATGGACAAACTACACTTTACAAATGTATCCTGCCAATTTTTCTGTAAAAATGTACATATAAAAGACCTTAAAAAGGATATCCGAATTTAAGGTCTCAACATAGTCAAAATATGGTTTGTCGTGTCAGAGTCACTCCAATGGCTGTCATGCCCATGAGAAGACCGACACTTGTATATATTTTGTGGTCGAGGATGCTTCGCAGCCCAACAATCGCCATTCAAATTGAGCCAAAAGGCCAAAAAGATAAATCTGAAGTATCGATATGCTTCAATTCCTATGTTAGCGTAAGGGTTTGAAAACCTGCTTTCAAAATATTATTTCAATAATCTTATCGAAAAAAGAAGCTTTTGCAAATCAAATCAAACACTTTTGCAAATCAAATCAAAGACTTTTTGCAAATCAAATCAAACCCTTCGTATATAAGTTCAACGATGCATAAATATACTTCCAATCAAAGCATAGGCCCAATTTCTTCTAGCATTCACACACACACTGCAGATTTAAAAGGAAATATTGAAAAGATGTGGTATCGTGTTTACACAGTAGTTGTGGGGTGCCCAACACCTTTCCCACACTTAACCAAGCTCCCGAACTTAAAACTTTGGTTTCAAAGTCAAGTTTCGATAGTGTCCAACCATTAGGCGTCTTTTCAAACAAAACTAGGTTGAGTTGGTACAACCATTTCAAATCTACCAACTGGCGACTCTATAAAACGTTCAAATCGTCGACATGATACATGTTGACCTTTTTCTAAAAAACCCTTCAAAATAATTTTCACAATAAAAAGAATAAGGGTGGACAAAACTTAGGAAGAGGGAAAGATTCGAGTTTGACCCGACCCGCTGATTTTTTTTCCCGACGTCGACAATATTCATAAATCAAAAGTAATTTGGACAAAAAAAGAAATCATTTTTTTATATCGTGAATAGTTATTGGGTATTTTCTACGCGCAACACGCAAGTGTACGTGGTTAACAAGTAATATAATGATAAATCAGATATCGTACCCACAGAGACAATAATTACTGTTTAATCAAATAATTACCAACTTTATAATATCTCAGCTTTATCAAACTAACAATTAAAAGATATTTTTTTAACTAAATCGCTACTTAAACCAATCGCAACACTACTTAAGATTTTCACAAGTTTGAGAGAATTAAGCCTACAACTTCACTTATTATTTCACTTCAGATAATATCCTTTTACCTAGTTTATTTCAATTATCCCAGATTATTAATCAAGAACACTAAAGCAGATATAACCATCTTCTGATGCACTATACCCATACTCACTCACATCCACAGATGATAGAATTAAGCAAGACACCCTAAATAACTAACTCACTATATCTCTATGTGAATTACAATTAAATAAATTTTAAAATCAAGTTCTTATCAGATTACATATGACGTATAGATATTCCTATCCTATACGTGAATTGTGAATTCTATCTATGCAAAAATCACAAACATATGTCACTATGGCTAGTTCTAATCCCATATGACATCTTCCGAATTCATATGGGAAAACGGATAATTGTTGATCAGGCAATTATATAAATTAAACACAACACATAGCAAATAATCTGGGAATAACATCCATAAACTGAATTTAAAAATATTTAATCATCCATTACATAACAAGATCCGTTATAGGCTTAAATAAGTAATTAGTTCATAATGAATGAATAAAAACCCATAATCCTCATCACAGAAAACATTATGATTACAAGATAAAGGTAAAAAGAGATGATGAATTCCAGAATTATATCACCAATCTCTGCTCCAATCTTCCGTTCGTCACGTTCTCTTGATGATTCAATTCTCTGTCCCCCGTTAGATCCAAAGATATACTCTCACAGTGGCTAGGTTCCTCTAATAAGTTGTTTCATGTCCATTATATACTTTCACAAATGCAGCCCTACACTCCCCTCAATGTTGTGTCCGCGTCCAACACGAAGTAGGAAACTATCCTGGCATGTGTGCCTCCCCGCCCCAGCGGGAGGTCTCCTTGCTAAACCCCTGCCCCAGCGGGACTTGGTACTGCCTAGCTGCTTGAAAGCTTGCATGGATCAGATCAGCTGCTCCTTACTTTCTCTCCACGACCCGCTCCATAACCTTCCAAGACCTGCTACTTTCTCCTTGCACTTGCTGATTCTGTGAGTGGCCAACTCACAACATTCGTGGCCCACATGTATATGTTGCTTGCATACGTGGGCTCCTCCAATTACCAGCTGCTCCAACATATTTTTCGTGGCTCTTAACTATATACAATTCTGGCCCATATTTAACAATATATTTCTTGCATGCTTGATCCACTTTGACTCACGAAACTTGCATGGATTTGATCTAATTGCAAGGCTGGCATATGAATCCCATCTTAACCTTGGCTCATCTGATAAAATGAAAGGATCTGTCCCATTATGCTGCCCATATATTAATAATAAATCTTGCCTAACCAATTTATACTTTATAGGAAACCCAAATCATCTAGGAAACTTTAATAATCCATAATGCTCAACTTTTCCTCCAATTTTTTTCCAACATCACGGAACTCTTCAATTGTACCTAAAACAAACATACAAGAATAATGAGTATATTTCGGTACACAATAAAAAGAATAAGCATTAAAGAATAGACATATAACATACAAATTTGTCCTTTAAAGCTACTCTCGCCCCCATTTCATTATTTGCATATAAACGTATACACCCAGTAGAAATGATAGGCAAAGTACTCGAAAACATGCGGAATCAAGCTATAACGACTACCGATTCGTAAGTATGAAACCCACTCATCAAATACCCCCATACTTGAGACTTTGCTTGTTCTCAAGCAAAAAAAAACCCATAAATATGAAAGAATATACAATGCTCATGACTGTAACTGTTAGTGTATATAAAGCTAACTCATTGTGCCTCAGAGAATTCACAATAGATATAAACATTAAATCCAACCAAAGATGTATCCGCAATTAAAACCAATCTATGACTCTATACCTGCCAACACCGTTGCTATGTGTGTGTGTTCAACAACGATATACTCAACTATAGATCAAATATAGCACATAATATGCGTCTTAGAATGAATCATAGTTTAACTCGAGAAATCACATAAACAGGGTAAAGTACTTCAAGTAAACGTCAACCAAGCCGAAGGTCAATATGGGAGATTTTCTATCTTTTTTTATTCACGGAGGCATTTTGCTCTTTTTTCGTATCTCAATTTTTCTCATTACTGTGCAATGTCTAGTTTCCTTAGGCTCTTCAATGATACCCATGTTGCGAGCTTTCGACCAACGACTCCGAAACTTAATGGCTTTAGGGCGCTGGGTGTAAAGACATCCCCTAGGGCGTACTTACTCGAATATCAAAGGCCACGAAACTAAACTAGTCACGGTGTTTATTCATAAGTTTCTCTATTTTTTTCTTTTTATATTTTGCAATTTTTTTTCTTTTCTCATATTTTGTCTTTCAGAGAGCTCCCATATCATCTCCCAAACTTAGGTTTCAGTCTAATTTTAGTTACTAATACCAGTTTACTGAATTTTCATCATTACAACCTAATTTCTGTTCCAGATGACAATTATGTGACTATTTGAACTAAGTTGACTACATTATTGTCTATTGTGCTAACCGGTGCAGCAGTGTCAAATAGGTACGGAAATATGCAAAGGTCTGAATACACATCAACATTCTATTTGTCATCATATTTATGTTCTTATGTAAGTCCAGTCTCATCACAGGCTAAAGTTATTTCCTTCCACTGATATACTGACTCATACAACCCTAATTAACAACTCTTTTTGATTTATTTTTATGATTTTTCAATTTTTTTATAAGCATAAAACTTAACTGAAGAAGCATAAAACTTAATTAAAGCTACTAACACAAAGAAAACTAAACTACTATGCAAATTATAACTATCTTATACTATTCATGCAATCATGCTAACAAAATTATGATGATTAACAAACACTCACACCCCCAAACTTAAACTAAGCAATGTCCTCATTGTGAAAATAAAGAATTTAAGTGTCGAGGACGTCCCTGTTCAGTCAAGCATCTGGTCCGCCACCCTCCTCTATGTTAGAGTCGGATAGTGGGAGTGGCTGTGGGGCAGGGAACTGTAATGGATCAGCGGCGGTGGTTATACGTGCGAAAGCCTCAACAATAACGGCATTAAAACTGTTCTGTGCAGCGAACATGTGACTCTGTCTCTTCTCCGTTTTGTCAATCCTTCGCTGAAGGTGTCTGAACATAGCAGTTGTCGGGGTTGACAGGGAGTGTGCTTCCAGTTCTTCCTCGAACATCATGTAATCATCATCTCTGGCCTCATCCTCCTCCTCCTCCGAGTCTGGAAAGATAAACCCGAGACCACGAGGATGTGAAGGTGCTCCAGTCCATGGCTCAAATCTATTCATCAACTTGGAATCCAGAACCATCAAAGGTGGCTGAACCGGCTCCGTGTCTGCCCATATGACTCTTGACTGTTTGCACAACCCTGTGATGAGGGAAGGGTGTGGTAGTCCTCCTATTATTCCACCATGCAAGCACCGGTGAATTGAGAAGTTAATGATTGTCCGAATATTGATGCTGAGATCCTTGACAATGGCATACAATAATGAGATCTTTTCTTTCGTGATGTCACTGGTGTGTGTTAATGGCAATAGTTTTGCACAGAGGAAAGAGTACCAAACTTTCCCATATTTGTTAAGTGTGGAGCTTGGGATGATTATACCTTTTCGACTATCTTTTAACCATACCGTGTCTGGTTTGCAGATTTCTTTGATGATTTGGTCGTAATCGAGTCCTCCAGCTCACAATTTTGAATATTGACACATCGCCGGTGGTGTGATATTGTAGTACTCATTTTGGGCTGCGGCACTAAAGTCAACCGTTTTACCCCTGACAAAAGCTTTGATCGGCGATGCGTCTTCCGTATTAACATAGAATTCTTTGACTACGGTGACCACCGCCACTTCAGGCTGTTGTGTGAAATAGTTCCAATGCCGTTCATGGATTTTCAAGTGCATCTGTCCATCTAAAACATCGGGTTGAAGTCCACGTTCTTGGATGAGGGACTTTCCCGACACATAATCTAAACGTTCGGCAGCGGCTGCGCTCTGAAATTTTTTCTTGTCGAACTGTGGAACGGCGGCAGAGGATGAATCTTCAACCTTTTGCTTCTTATGCGGGCGTGGAGGCATTGTTGTCGTGCTCAACTTGAAGAAATTCTAAAAAAATTGCTGTTCAGGATTTTCGTCGAACACTTGGTGGGCGTTGTCAAAGGAGGTTTATGTTGAATGATGTTGCCTTGTTTGATTTCCCCAATGTCTCACATACCCATCAATCAAGCGATCACACACACACACACACACACACACACACACACATATATATATATATATATGTATATATATATATATATATATATATATATATAAATGGTCCGCCTCTCTGCCCTAGCGGGACCTTTTTCTTTAATTCCCCGCCCTAGCTGGAAAACTCAATGTCCGGGTTTTTCACCTTTCCGCCCCAGCGGAGATTTGATTCAATGTTGACCCGCCCCAGCTGGGGTCCTTTCTTATATGGCTTCTCAATTGTTTGGGAATTAAATGACCAATTGCTTGCACATATCCTTTAACTCTTCTCCTTTTATTCTGTGCCCGAACTTGATGTTGTGTTTGCCTTGCAATTGTCCTGTAACAACACACACCATAATATTTTGTTAGACATGTATTATTGATAAAAATTTCTAAGTATTACACATTATTACCTCTAAGTGATATTAATGCCACTAAAAAAATAAAATTAAAATAACCGATGGGTTGCCCCCCATCAAGCGCTTAATTTTAAGTCTTTAGTCTGACTCCTTCTGTGTTTTATTGTGGTTCGGCCAGGTCGACCGTGGTCACTTGGCGATCGATGTCACCGCCCCAATAGTTCTTTAACCGTTGACCGTTGACTTTGAATGATTCGGCCGATTCCCTGTTGTATAATTCAACGGCGCCATGTGGGAAAACTGTCTTTATTGTAAAAGGACCTAACCATCTGGATTTTAGCTTTCCGAGAAATAGTTTCAACCGAGAGTTGAATAGCAGCACCGATTGACCCGGTTCAAACTTTCAGTCCAATATTTTCTGATCATGCCACTTCTTAACCTTTTCTTTGTACAACTTCGAATTTTCAAACGCCTGCAGGCGAAATTCGTCTAGTTCGTTGAGTTTTGACAACCGCTTCTCACCTGCTACTGATAGATCAAAATTTAACTTTATGATTGCCCAATAAGCTCTATACTCGAGTTCTACAGGAAGGTGTCATGCCTTCTCGTAAACTAGCTGATAGGGAGACATGCCAATCGGAGTCTTATCGGCTGCTCGATATGCCCACAAAGCATCGTCTAACTTTACTGACCAGTCCTTTCGATTTGGATTGATAACTTTTTCTAATATTTGCTTGACGTCCCGGTTAGACACCTCCGCTTGCCCACTTGTTTTGGGGTGATAGGCTGTGGCCATCCAGTGTTTGACCCTATACTTTGCCAAGAGAGTAGTGAAGTATTTGTTGCAAAAATGGCTCTCTTCATCACTAATGATTGCTATTGGGATTCCGAACCGAGTGAATATATTCTTTTACAAGAACCTTAAAACCACTTTGGCATCGTTTGTTGGTAATGCCACAGCCTCCACCCATTTTGAGACTTAATCGACAGCAAAGAGGATGTACAGATTGCTAAATAACGACGGAAATGGCCCCAAGAAATTGATCCCCCATACATCAAAAATTTCCACTTCCAGTATCATGCTCAATGGCATTTCATTCCGCTTCGAAATATTCCCCACTCTCTGACATCTATCGCAGTTCTTCACGCATTGATGTGGGTCTCTGAACAACGTGGGCCAGAAGAACCCTGATTGAAGAACTTTTGTCGCTGTGCGTTCACTCCCATAGTGTCCCCTGTATGGTGATGCGTGACATGCTTGTATGATGCTCTCCACTTCACTTTCTGGTATACATCGCCAGATAATTTTATCAGCACACTGGCAGAATAGATATGGTTTGTCCCACATATACCACTTTACATCATGTAGAAATTTTCTCTTTTGGTGGCGAGTTAGGTCTGGTGGGAGGATGTTACTGACCAAGTAATTAGCAAAATCCGCGTACCATGGAAACTCGTCGTCTATCAGAAATAGCTTCTCGTCAAGAAAGGACTCATTTATGGCTAACTTGTCTATTTCGTCCCGCAGTGAGTTTTCAAGCCTTGAGAGATGGCCGGCCACGTGGTTTTTCTGTCCCCTTTCCGCCCTTTATTTCTAAGTCAAATTCTTGCAGGAGAAGAACCCAGCGAATAAGACTTGGCTTTGCGTCCTTCTTTTCAACTAAATAACGGATCGCCGAATGGTTTGTGTACACCACCACCTTTGTTCCCACCAAGTACGATCAAAACTTGTCAAATGCATACATAACTACAAGTAGTTCCTTTTTTGTGGTTATGTAGTTCAACTGTGCATCTGTCAGAGTCTTGCTCATATAGTAGATGGCATGAAAGATTTTATCCTGTCTTTGTCCTAGTACTGCTCCAACCGCAAAATCGCTAGCGTCACACATAAGCTCAAACGGCTTCGTCCAATCCGGTGCTATGATTACCGGAGCAGTGGTTAACTTTTTCTTTATTTGCTCAAAGGCCACTAGACAGTCTTCATCAAACTTGAATGGAGCATCCTTTTCAAATAGACTGTATAGTGGCTATGTAATTTTTGAAAAGTCCTTAATAAACCGTCTGTAGAATCCGGTATGTCTGAGAAAACTCCGAATTCCTTTTACTGAAGTTGGTGGTGGCAAATTTTCAATTATTTCTAGTTTTGCTTGGTCGACTTCTAAACCTTTGCCAGAAACATTGTGGCCAAGGATTATCCCCTCTTGGACCATAAAGTGGCACTTCTCCCAGTTGAGCACTAGGTTCGTTTCCACGCATCTTTGCAATACCAAGACCAAGTTCTCGAGGTACTTATCAAACGACTCCCCAAATGCTGAGAAATTTTCCATAAAAACCGTAACACTTCGTCCTACCATGTCTGAGAATATCGCCATCATGCACCGCTGAAATGTCGTCGGTGCGTTACACAATCTGAATGACATCCTTCTGAAGGCGAAGGTGCCATATGGGCATGTGAATGTCATCTTTTCCTGATCCTCAGGTGCGATGATGATTTGATTATACCCGGAGTATCTATCCAACAAGCAATAGTACTCGTGGCCAGCCAATCTGTCCAACATCTAATCAATGAAAGGCAAGGGGAAATGATCCTTTCTAGTTGCCTTATTTAGTCTTCTATGATCCGTGCATACTCTCCAGCCGATCACTGTTCTTGTCGGTATCAGTTCATTATTCTCATTTTCCACCACTGTCAGACCACCTTTTTTCGGTACACATTGGACCAGGCTCACCCAAGCACTGTCTGAAATTGGGTAGATGATTCCCGCATCCAACCATTTCAAAATATCTTTCTTCACAACTTCTTTCATTATAGGATTGTGCCGCCTCTGTTGTTCTACTGTGGGCTTGCTATCCTCCTCCATCAGGATCTTGTGCATACAGAATGATGGGCTGATCCCTTTAATATCGACGATTGTCCAGCTAATTGCAGATTTATATTCTCTTAACACTCTCAACAGCTTACTTTCCTGCATTGGGTTAAGTGCAGATGCAATAATAATAGGTAAAGTAGATGAATTGCCTAAATACGCATACCTGAGATGATTAGGTAAGGGCTTTAGTTCAAGTTTAGGTGGTTCTTGGAGCGATGGCTTCATCTTTTCTGATGACACTCCTGCTATTTCCAAAGGCTCAACTGGTAGTGTGAATCTATTCGCTCTTGGATGAGCCTCTAACAGCTGTAGATACTCTATTATTTTGGCATCCCCCTCATCACAATCTTCCATCAATGCTAATTCTAGTGGGTCAGTATTCAGTATCTGAAGTTGCTCATCATCTTCCATTATGTCAATCATATCCACCCAGTAACATTCTTCATCTTCCTTGGGAAAGTTCATGGCCTTGAATACATTGAAGGTGACTTGTTGATCTTGCACCCTCATGGTCAACTCTCCTTTCTGAACGTCGATGAGCATCCTGCCAGTAGCCAAGAATGGTCGCCCAAGGATTATTGGAATATCCTTATCTTCTTCGTAGTCGAGGATGATGAAGTCTGCTAAAAATAGTAATTCATCCACTTTCACCAAGATGTCTTCTACAATTCCCCGTGGATAAGTTACTGATCTGTCCGCCAACTGTAGGGAGATGTTGGTAGGTTTAGGTGCCGGTAAACCTAGCTGAGTGTACACTGATAATGGCATGAGGTTGATACTGGCACCTAAATCACAAAGGCATTTGTTGAAGGTTACACTCCCTATAGTGCATGGAATGGTGAAACTACCCGAATCCTTTAACTTTAGTGGAAGCTTCTTTTGTAGAATTGCACTACATTCTTCTGTCAGTGCCACAGTTTTGAAGTCCTCTAGTCTCTTTTTCTTTGACAGAATATCCTTCATAAACTTGGCATAACTGAGCATCTGCTCTAATGCCACCGCAAAAGGTATATTTATATGCAGCTTCTTAAACACTTCCAGGAATTTTGTGAACTGTTGCTGTAGTTTCTGTTTATGGAGCCTTTGTGGATAAGGTGGTGGAGGGTAGACAATCGGTGGACTTACCTTTTCTTCTTCCGTAGGTTTTTCTCCTACTTCCCTTGCCACTGTCTGTTCCCTATTAGTCTCGACTTGCTTCTCGATTATCGGCTTCTCTAACTCTTGCTTAGCTAACTGTTTTCCACTCCTGAGTGTTACAGCTTGACATTGCTCATGTCCTCCCATCAAATTCTTCTCTGTGTCACTTAGCAAAGATCCTTGGGGCCGGTTATTCACTGCACTTGCCATCTGTCCTATTTGAATGGATAGATTCTTCATTTCCTTCATTATAGCTTTCGTCACCACATCATTTTCTATTTTCTGTCTGGCTAGAGCTTCTTCCCAACCTAGCTTTTCTTCCTGCCGTGGTGCGGCCTGTTGCTGCTGATTCTGAAAACTCGGGGGGTATGCTTGTCGTGGAGCCTGCTGCTGGTTCTGAGTCTGGTTGTTGCTCTATGAAAAGTTCGGATGGTTTCTGTTCCCCTGATTGTATGTATTTTGGTATGTGTTGGTTGGTCTATTATAGTTACCCACAAACTAAACTGAAGCTAGGTTAATTGCACACTGATCTGTCGAGTGTTCCCCTGCACACTGTTCACATATGACTACTACTTGTTGCATGTTTCCCCTTTACAAAGCTTCCATACTCTTTTATAGTGCTGACAGATGTGCCAATATGGCTGTCAAAGTATCCACTTGCAGGACACCTGCTGCTGTGGGCTGAGTTAATCTTTCAGTCGGCCATTGGTACCCATTTGAAGCCATCGTTTCTATCAATGCCCATCCGTCCTCAAATTTCTTCGTCAGAAAAGCTCCCTGTGAAGCTGCATCAATGCTAGATTGTATCTGACTCGATACTCCATTGTAAAAATTACTCAACTGCATCAAGGGTGGGAATCCGTGATGTGGGCACTACCTTAACAACTCCTTGTATCTTTCCCATACTTCATAAAGTGGCTCACCTTGGTATTGTGCAAACGAAGATATCTCCGTCCTTATCTTATGTGTCTTCGTTGGTGGGAAGAACTTGGCCAAAAATTTTTATGCTAGATCATTCCATATCGTAATTAACCCCGGTGGTTCAGAATATAGCCAAGCCTTCGCCTTGTCTCTGAGCGAGAAGGGAAATAACCTCAACTTGAGCGCATCGTCTGGCACTCCATTGACCTTGAAAGTGTCGCAGATTTCGATGAAAGTGAAAATATGACTATTCTGATCATCCTTCGAAAGACCCCCAAACTGACAAGTGTTCTGCACCATCTGTATTGTCCCAGGCTTAATCTCGAAGTTATTTTCATTGATTGCTGGCCTGGCTATACTTGAGTGAATTTCTGAGATCTTTGGTATATCATAATCCTTCATTGGTTTGTCTTCCCATTGTTGTTCCTCCATGTTTGTTCTGGGTGTTTCCAATTCCTCTCGATTCTTTACAATCCACTTAGTTAACCTCCGAAACCTTTTGTCGATGTCGTCCTCCAAGGGCAACAACTCTGGCTTCTTCGATCTAGTTTGCATGCACTACTCGAAAGTACCTGAAATAACCAAACAAATAAAAAAAAGAATAAATATATATGTTTAATTAAAACTGATCTACTTAAATCGATATTATAAGTAATAAACGCAATTACTGTCCCCGCAACGGCGCCAAAAACTTGTTGGGTATTTTCTACGCGCAACACGCAAGCGTACATGGTCAACAAATAATATAATGATAAATCAGATATCGTACCCACAGAGACAATAATTACTATTTAATAAAATAATTACCAACTTTATAATATCTCAGCTTTATCAAACTAACAATTAAAAGATATTTTTTATAACTAAATCGCTACTTAAACCAATCGCAACACTATTTAAGATTTTCACAAGTTTGAGAGAATTAAGCCTATAACTTTACTTATTATTTCATTTCAGATAATATCCTTTGAAGTTCCAACTTCCTTTGAAGTCTAGAACATAGAGTCTCAATAGATCTTCAAGTGTTTGAATCGTCCTTTTCGATTGCATGGCCGTTTGAGGATGATATGCAGAACTGAATCGTAAATCAGTGCCCATAGCTTTCTGTAAGCTGACCCAAAATCGTGAAGTGAATCTTGGGTCTCGATTAGAAACTATGGATATTGGCATACCATGCAGTCTTACAATCTCATTTATGTACATACGAGCAAGACGTTCAAGTGAATAAGTTTCTCGTATAGGCAAAGAAATGAGCAGACTTGGTTAATCTATCGACAATGAACCAAATTGCATCTATGCGTTGAGAAACCTTAGGAAGACCCATAACGAAATCCATGCTGATGTGTTCCTACTTCTATTTTGGAATTTTAAGTGGTTGCAATGGACCTTTTGGCACTTGATGCTCTATTTTGACACGTTGACACGTTAAACACCTCGAGATAAACTCTGCATTCTCTCTTTTCATGTTGCTCCACCAAAATGTATTTCGAAGATCATGATACATTTTGGTACTTCCAGGATGGATTGCCAACGGTGTGTTGTGTGCTTCCATCATAATTTTATACTTCAAATTAGAGTCGTTAGGAACACAATGTCTGGAGTTGACTCGAAGTATTACCTCTTCGTCGATTCTTACTTCTGGGATAGCACCTTCTTCATATTCATCAGCTCCGGATCTGTAGCTTAAGCAGCTTTAACTTTATCAATTAAAGCGGATTCTACGGGTATATTTGCCATCTTCACGTGGGTCCTTGGAGTCTTTAACTCTATCTCCATCCTTTGTAAGTCATACAAAATGGGCCTTTGTGTTGACAGCATAGCACTCATTCCCGCATATGATCTTCTACTTAACGCGTCAGCTACCACGTTCGCTTTTCTAGGATGGTATTAGATGGTATGGTCATAATCTTTCAACAGCTCAAGCCAACATCGTTGTCGCATGTTGATTTCCTTTTAAGTGAAAAAATATTTAAGGCTCTTATTATCTGTATAGATTTCCACTTTCTCCCCATACAGGTAGTGTCTCTAGATCTTTAGCGCGAAAACGACTGCTGCCAACTCTAGATCATGAGTAGGATAATTCCTCTTATATTCTTTGAGTTGTCGTGAGGCATAGGCTATTACTTTCCCATGTTTTATGAAAACACATCCTAACCCTTTGCCTGACGCATCGCTGTAAATGACAAATCCCTCCGAACCAGATGCTATTGTCAGAACAGGTGCTGAAATGAGTCGCCTCTTGAGTTCCTGGAAACTCTTCTAATATTCCTCGCTCCATCCGAATTTTGTATCTTTTCGAGTCAGCTTAGTTAAGGGAGTGGCGATTCGAGAAAATCCTTCCATGAATCTCCGATAATAACCAGCAAATCCCAGAAAGTTATGTATTTTAGTTACTAACTTAGGTTGCTCCCAACTTTGTATTGCTTCAATCTTTTCGCCGGGTCAACTGATATTCCATGTTTTGATACCACGTGCCCAAGGAATGCTACTTTCTCAAGCCAAAACTCGCATTTCTTCAACTTGGCATATTATTTGTTTTCACGAAGCTTTTGGAGTATCAGCCTTAAGTGTTGCTCATGACCTTCATGACTTTTGGAGTAAATTAGAATGTCATCAATAAAGACAACCACAAAATGATCCAAATATTCCTTGAATATCCGGTTCATCATATCCATGAAGGCAGCAGGAGCATTAGTCAATCCAAAAGACATGACTAAGAATTCATAATGCCCATATCGAGTTCTGAAGGCAGTCTTTGGAATGTCTTCAGTTTTAATCTTTAACTGATAATATCCAGAACGAAGATCGATCTTTGAGAAGAATTTAACACCTTGCAACTGGTCAAACAAGTCATCAATGCGAGGTAACGGATACCTATTTTTGATGGTGACATGGTTCAACTCCCGATAGTCAATATAAAGTCGCATACTCCCGTCTTTCTTCTTTAAGAATAAAACAGGAGCACCCCAAGGCGATGTATTAGGACGAATAAAGTCGATGTCTAACAATTCCTGTAGTTGGACCTTTAACTCCTGATGTTCAATAAGAACCATTCGATATGGGGTTTTGGAAATGGGTTTTGTACCGGGTTCAAGGTCAATAAAAAATTCAACTTCACGTTCTGAGGGTAGGCCAGGAAGTTCTTCGGGAAATACATCAGAGAATTTATTAACAATAGAAATATCATTCAAATCTGACGTATTCTTTTTATATCGGTGACATGAGCTAAGAAAGCCTGACATTTGGTTTTTAATAAACAAATAGCTTTATGACTTGAAATGACAGTGATTGATTTTAGTGGTTTGGTTGTTTGAATTCGCATAACAAGTTGGTTAGGAATATGAAAGCTAACAACCTTATGAGAACAATTAATTTTAGCATGATGAGTGGTTAACCAGTCGATTCCTAAAATTATATCAAATGCAAGTATTTTCAAAGAAATGAGATCAACAGGTAATGTGAGGGTGCCAATTTGAATCACAAAGGATTTTTAAACTGTGGATGTAATGAAGGTTTCTCCAAACAGATTTTCAACAGATATATAGAAAGGCTAATTTCTCAGGGGTCAAGTTCAAACGTTGAGCACAAATAGGTGAAAAAAAATGGATAGAACCAGTATCTAATAAGGTATAGAGTTTGCAAGAGTTTATGATTAGCTTACCCGTGATAACTTCGTTCGGGTTTCTCGCTTTTTGAGAAATCACGACAAACGCTCTCCCTTGAACTACCGACTTTAACTTATCTGGGACAACCTTAGGTGTCACCATCCCAGTTGGCTTGACTTCGCTATAGGGCACACACCACCCTCAACTACTTTATCGTACTCCTGATCCATGATCTGAATCATTACTCATTGATCCATATCGAATTTGGGTTGACCACTCTGCACAAGGTAATTCCAAACTCGATGTTGGGTTCTCCCAATTGCTGTCCAAAAAGAGAAATCCATATCATCTATTTTGGCCTTCTTGGATCGGATGTCTCTTTCTACAATATCAACGCATCGTGCGGCTTTTACCCATACATCTTCCATTCTCACTCGTTCAGTTGTTTCTTCTTTCAGCTGATCTTTAACATTTTCATTCTCAGATTCCAGCTCTATTATCAGATGCTCTTCTAGAGAGACCTTATGTTCAAGCTTCGCATATCGGGTAGCAAAATCTTGAATTGCTGCATCCCTTTGTTCCACGATCGCCTGCCGTTCTTCACCCTGCTCTTCTAACTCACGAATACGATCTTGTAATTCTACATTTCGATCATAAAATTCTCCTAATAAATCCTCCTCAGGGTCCTCTTCTTCCTCACTCTCAGCTGGTACCTCTGCGACTAGCTCGGGTGCAACTATTAATTCTTCATTCACCACAAGGATATCTCTAATTTCTTCTTCGCCTGATATCCTACAATCAATTTCAATAACTTAATTAGTACTCCCCAATAAACATCTTTGTTATAACAAGATATTATACTCCAATATTTATTCTTTAAATAAATATCCTAAATTCATCACTTAAAACTCTATATGAGTTCATCTCTTGATTTTCAGATGTCATTCCTAAATACTGTCACAAAACAAGGGTTAATTAAAGAAATTGACATGTCACAAATTATCCCTATATTTCGGCTGACCAATTAATTAACAAGTAAGCTTAGGTAGGACACACTAGCAAAGGTTTTACTCATCTCTCCCCTCCTAGTTCTAATCCCAGATCTCCGCCAGAGATCATGTCCCTAAGCTCATATACCAACTGTGACGCCCCCAAAATAGGACCACACAACCCATTCTGAGTCGCCAAATACATGGTACAAAATTCAAATACAAATCTTATTATATTAAACTGTCGTGCAAAATACGACCACACAAACTGTGAGCTCCAATACAGATATTTTTTTGTATGCAATACAAAAATATCAATAATCAAATTAAGTCCTCATTACAATTATTATCACACTATTTTACAAAATAGTGACGACTACTATAGCTCTATCTCGGACCATCACTCTATTTTCCGACTAGTCCCAGCTATATTCTCATTTCCTAAAGAGAACAATGAAAGAAAAGAGTGAGCTCAACTAGCCCAGTAAAGAATATTATGACTAAGATAATGAAGAATAAATTATCATTAGCCTTCAATAAACAAGATAAAATATTATAGACAATAAATTTTAGATCAACAAATGCAACGAAAATAGCAATATATTAGAAGAGTCAAGTAGAATATGATGTTTACTATCTTCTATGATTTAAAAGTCCGTCATCAATATTTTATCCCTGTAACACCAATCAATAATTATTTCCAATCAACGAATTATCTATGCACTACGGGCCAAAGAAATTTGTTTGTATCACCAGTGGTCATGATCATGTCAATCAACAGTTCATCTTTGTACTGCGGGCCAAAGATAACTTTTACCATAATTTAAGACTGATGATGATGAAAAAATGATATAAAGAACGAATCAAGTGAGATCAAGGACAAATATTAGAGATTTATAATTCAATTTATCCAAGTTCAAGAATGTTCATATTGTCAACCCGATGATCAATTTTGGAGCAAAATTCAAGAATGATATTCATATATCAAAAATAATTTGGACAGAAAAGAAATCAATTTTTTTATATCGTGAATAGTACCCCATGAATAGTATCGTATAAATAGTATCCCATATGAATAGTACCCCGTATGAACAGTACTCAAATGAATAGTACCCGAATGAATAGTACCCCGACATGAAAAGATTAAAATTTTAATAAGAAGTTCAGACCAATATTTCAGCGAAATGATATTAGATGAAGCACAAAACTCAAGGATATTCTGTAATACCCGAGAATTTTCATATATTATTAAATAAATATATTAATGGGAATGAGAATTTATTTGAATATAATGATTTTGTGTTATGAGAATGATTAATTCAATTATATTAAATTGAATAATTATAATAATTGAGAAATTGATGGAGTTTACGATAAACTTGATGAAATGCCTTGTGTGGCACAGTGACGTAATATAAGAATGATTATATTAATTTAAGTGAACAATTAATCTTTATTAATTGTTATTAATTGTTGAGAATTATTAATGATTATATTAATTAACGAATGAATTATTAAGTAAACAATTAATCTATATTAATTGTTAATTGCTATTGTAAAATATTAGTTGATGGTTATGGAATATTAACTGTGATTGATTAATAATACGTGATTATTATTATTGCAAGAAATATAATAATAATAAGCAACGTATGATATTTAATCATATAAATTAATAATCAATGAGAAATGGATTAATTAATATTATTGTTAATTAATCAATGAGATAAATAAATTATTTATTTGACACTATGAATAATAAAACAAATAAGTAAGTTATTAATATAATAAGATTATATTAATTGATATGTGCAAATGTGCAATACTTGAATGTATAAAGTATATAGAATACAACTATATTATATAGTGTAGTGAGACACTTAAGTGCGACCATGCATGTATATATAAACTATAGTGCAATGTGATTATATTATGTACATAAACTATATAGTAAAGTTATTAAATTATGAGAGTTACATGAAATGCCTATGTGACAATGTAAATATACATTAAAGTGAGACATCATGAGTATGTGGTAGATAATTTAATAATACATGAGATAATGTGATGTGATTATATCCGAGTAAATTATACTAGTATGATAAAAATATACATAGATTATATGATGTGAATAGATATATATATCCCCATGTGCTACCATGTAATGTTGTTAGGATATTTAAGTCTATGTGTGCCCTAAATTAATTTAAACCTAAGAAATATATACATGCTTATTTAACTAAAGTATCAACCATATGTACATGAAATGCTATTCTTGAAATGTTGAGATATAAGTATTGTCCCATATTGAGTGTCCAAATTTCCCCATCTCTTCTCCCACGTGGATAGCCAATGATCTAAGCTACTCCTTCATCATTTCTCTTCCTAGCTAGCATTGAGGGTGATAATGACAAGGGGTGTGGGTTGAGGTGGTGGTTGGACACTATTCCATCAACTCCCCTCAATCATCTAGTTCTTCATTTCCCCCATTGTTTCAAACCTTGGGGCAATTGCTTTATATGGATATTGAATTCTCCTATAAATACCAAGCCTCTCTTCATTTTCTATGTTGCTAAAATTTGTGCTAAGTTGATATAGAGAGAGAGTATTGTGAGTTTATAATCTGAATTTGAGAACAAGTCTTGTGCAAGTTTGAGCTCAAGAGGTATAACCTCTAAACCCATTTAAATTTCAATTCATAGAGATTGCATGATATTGTTGAAATTAGTGTGTGATAAGGTGCTAGCATAAGTTGTTAAGTATATCTATGTGTCAGGAATGTAAAGTGATGGTAGGCAAGCATGCTAGCTAAGTACATTATGAGAAATTTTGAAGCTCTGCAATAACAGAACATCTTCTGGTCTGGAACGGGAGCCGCACGGCCGCGCGTCTCCCTAGTACAATTTGGGCGCGGCCGCGCGCCACTGCAGAATTTGTTGATGATTTCTTTTATATCTTCTGATGTGTTGAGCATGATGTATTGTTAGGATGTGAATATAACTCACATTAACATATGGAATAAGGTTATTAGGTTATAGCAATCTATGCTAGTTGTTTTAGTTGAATATTTCAAAGAAAACTTAAAGATATGAAAAGAGAAACTTTGATATGTTGGCCCTATATTGATTTCTGACTTTGAGTCATGTTTGTATGACCTAGGAACACAAGATATGAATGTCGACTTGCGTATCTAAGCTCCATAATGTAACTTGAGCATGTGAACCTCAATAGTGAACCTCTCCAACGAAAACACAAGCGTTGAACATGGACTCTAACATGTTATATTAGGATTCTAGGTTCTGATTTTTGAGCATGTTATACAACCTTAAAATGCGTGTCAAATATGTTAACGTATGAATCTAGATAGCATGAGCATGTTAGGCCTTATTAGTGAGCTTTACTAATGAAAATACGAACTTTGAACGTAAATGTTAACATGCTACTTTGAGAGTTAGAATCTGATATTTGTGAACATGTTTGATGATACTCTTAGACTCACTCATGTATCATAAATGTATATGTGCCATGCTTAGGTGTCGTAACTCAAGTAAAGCATAAACGAAGCATATTTCAAACCAAAACGATGCTAATTGCACATATGCGATATGAATACTCGCAACCATGTCTAATGTGAGTTATATGACTACCTTATATGTTTAAGAAGCAAGCATGTTAGACTTTGTGGTTTCATGACCTTGAATGGCTTTAAATTATTGAAAGTGTTAACTTAGAATCTATTGCATGTATGATTGGAACAAGGAAAGGTTGTATAGACATAAAAGTATTCTTTAAACATGTATACATGGTACGTGATATTATGTGATGTACTTGAACCCGATTTTGACGGTTAACTTATGAGAATGACATAACTTGCTAAAATGAAATATATTTAGTATTGGTTGTAGTCTTATGTGATATTAATAATATGCGAATATGCTTGCTAATTGTGGTAGTATCATATGATAGTAACGATGTATGAATATGATCAACTTGAGAAAAGAGGAAGTTAAGGGTAGAAATTATATTCTATATAACTGTGTAGCTAGGTTAAAACTTAGCTTATGTGTTGATCGTATATTCGAAGATAAAATGTGAAGTTAAATTATATGACTAATGACTATCATTACGATAGGAATTCGAAAGTGTTGACTAGCTTTACGTGAGTAAACTACGCATAAGGCAAGTATCCTAAACCCTTGCATTACTTTATTCAACGGATATCGTAAGCGAGTATCTAAAACTTATCTCTTTGGATACAAGTATTCTATCTTTGTATATTGCGAACTAGTTTTCTACTTAATTGTTTTAATTGAATTAGCATACTTGAACTCTTATTTCATTAAAGCTATTATTCATGTTGAACTTAGTATTGTTCTTGAATATTGTAAAAGTGTCTATGCCATTTGATTCGGCTAGACTTATGTTATTGAAAAAAGACCCAAACTAATTGATTGGTGCGGGATCTTGTATTTGGCTGAGAAGAATAACCTTCTTTGAAGGAAATACATAATTGTCGGAGAACCGACGTGCACACTTGAGTATGATTGATTGTTATGCATAACGGTGGTACTTTAGGCTGATCACCTGTTGTACCTGTTTTTATTGGATTTTCAGTTTATTACTGTCAATTCTAGTAGAAGTTCATAGTCCTTAGTGACTGCTCAGTATTCAATTATTTAAAATCTTGAATTGACGTATTATTGAATTATATTGATATTATTCTGTCCTTAGCGACTGTTATTGAGAACTGTTGATATTCTTGTTATCCTTGAACTATCAAACGTTGTTATACCTTTTTGAGAATTGGGAATCTTATTACTCACCCTTATTATATATTACTTGCTCGGCAATTTGTGCTTATTCTTGCTTTCCCTAAAACATTTCAGTTAAGGCAGAGCATGGCGAACCTTCGGGCGTTGATAAGGGCAAGGGCAAGGCTACCAATTAGCTTGTCTCTTATATGTTTTAAATATTTTAATGTTGTATTAAGATGATGTAGTAAGACTGGTTTTGATTATGTTTAAGCTTAAGTTAGGTTATGTAATAAATCGTTAATTGATATTATTATGTAATCTATTAAGTACTGTAGGTTGCGAGACTTGGGGGAATAATTATAATAAATCATTGTAAATTATTCTAGAATAGATTTTCCGCTATGATCGTGTGATATTTAATTATTATTATCGTAATGTATTACCATGAGCACGTGATGAACCGAATTCGAGAGACCAAGTGGCGGTCCTGGAATTTGGGGGTGTCACAGGTTGGTATCAGAGCTGTAGTTATAAACCTTAGGAACGAGTGTCCTTAGACTATAACTTAGGCGAACTTAGAAGTTAGGAAGGAGATAAAACTCATGTAGAGTTTTCCTTGAGAGACTTAGTCTGTTATGAAATCTAACTTCATTCTATACAACGAACTTATGTTTTATTTAACATTCTAATGGAGCTGCTGTTTGTTTGTCTCGTGTTTGTGATTGTAGGATGACAGACACAGGGGTACCTAGTAGAGTGGCAGAGGAGGAGCCCAGGGATATACACGTAGTATACGAGGCACCTCTAGAGGCTACACCAGTGCAGGCTGTTGCACCATTCGAGTCTGACGACGAGGATGAGATTGAGATAGAGTCTGATCCGGAGGAGGAGCCGATGGAGTACGAGCCGATGGAGGATGAGCCAGTAGAGGACTCTGATGAGGCCACTATAGAGGAACAGATGTTAGGAGAGTACGAGGAGCAGATCCTAGAGTTAGACTGCAGAGTTCAAGAGTTGGAGGCAGAGGCCCAATAGAGAGAGTCCGAGTTCCAGAAACTGAGGGACGAGGACCATCAGAGGAAGCTGGCTATGCAGGAGTTAGAGGTGGAGATTGCCTACTGTAGGGAGGCAGGGATCCAGATGGGGACTCTGTTTCACAGGTCAGTGGCTCGGAACGTGGATCTGGCAGGAAAGCAGGAAGAAGTTGAGCAGAGGGAACTGAGTGAGAAGACTGAGAAAGAGGCACTCCGTACTCAGCTAGAGTTGGAGGTGATGGATAGGTTACACTTCGAGGAGAAGTGGGAAGCGTCCAATGAGAGAGCTGACGACCTTGAGGACGAGGTCAGGTGCAAGAAGAGAAAGATGAACAAGATAGGGTATGTGTTTCGTTCAGCTTTTGAAAGGGTGATTGATGGTGTGTACCACTACCCGGCAGAACAGGGATAGACTCTACATACCTTGAGCCGAGAGCTGGTTGTGTATATAGCACAGTTGGAGTACAAGAGCGCAGTGGAGCGCGGGATGATGTAATGAGATTTCCTTAGTCAGTCTAGTGGTAGTACTAGTTGTGTCTTTATATATTGTATATACTATGTTGTAATTCCGATCTTTTGTGTAAGATGTGGGATAATGATGTAAACCCCGAGTTAGCTTTTGTTAGAGGGGTAGTATGGTGGTAGGTTGATATATTCCCCATCTTTTGTGATATTAGGGGATATATGTGATAACATTTATAGCAGTATGCTAGGAAAATCATGTAATGAAACGATTTGGCATATGAATATAAATGAAGTTTATTTCAGAAACGTGTTATAGATTTATTCTTTTAGTATTAGAAGAAATACTTAAGTAATATACTTGAATAATAATAAAATGGAAACTTGTGATGCAGATAATGCCACCCAGACGTAGATTGACTGCACCCGAAGAATCTGTTTACAACGAGAGGGAACAAGTAGACCCGATCCAGAAACTGGTAGAATTGTTAGGAGAAGCCTTAAGGGGAAGGAATAATGTACCTGTTCGCCCGAATCCTCAGACTGTGCCAGTAACAACCTTTAAAGACTTTAAGAGTGTAGGACCCCTAGAGTTCGAGGGAACTACCGACCCAATCGTCGCACAAACGTGGATTAAAGAGATCGAAAATGCTTTCACTATAGCTAGCGTAGGCGAAGATCAGAAGACGGTGTTTGCCACGTACATGATGAGGGGAGAAGTGAACTACTGGTGGGAGGCTAATCAACAAAGAGCTGGAGAAGGGATAATAGCTTGGGACAAGTTTAAGACGCTGTTCTTCGAGAATTACTTCCCGAAGAGTATGAAGAATAGGATGGAGGTGAATTTCCTAGAGTTAAAACAAGGTGAGATGACGGTGGCGCAATACGCGGCTAGGTTTAACGAACTAGCACGATTTACGGAGCACCAAGTTGGTGATGAAGAGAGAAAGGCTAGACGTTTCGAACAAGGGTTGAAGTTATGGCTGTTCAATAAGGTATCAGTTCTTCAAATTGATTCCTTTGCAACATTACTAGAGAAGGCAATTATTGCGAAAGGTGGCAGTGAGGCCTTAAGTCTGTATAACAAAGAAAAGAAAGGAAAGAATGCTGGAGGAGAGAATCGTACGGGAGGAAGCAGTAGCGGAGGAAGCAACTTGGGAAAGAGAAAGTGGGAGAATAACAACAACAACAAAAATAACAATAATCAATCAGGGAATTTTCGTGGAGGTTTTAAGAAGAGGGCTGAAGGATGCCCGAAGTGTGGGAAGAATCATTAGGGCGAGTGCTGGAAGGGACGTGGCACTTGCTACAACTGCGGACAGGAAGGGCACATCTCGCCCAACTGTTTGAAACCGAAAAAGATACAAGGATGCTTTGCGTGTGGCTCGACGGAGCACCGAATTAAGGACTGCCCAAAGAAGGGAAGTGGCGGGGGTAGTAATCAGCAAGGAGGCAACAAGCTGATGATCGGTGGACCGGCACAATCCAACCGCCCAACCGCCAGAACCTTTAACATGACCGTCCAAGACGCCGTGGCTGCGAAGGACGTGGTGTCAGGTATAATCCCAATCAATGATATAAATGCTTATGTATTATTTGATTCGGGTGCCACCTGTTCTTTTGTATCTGAAGAATTTGCTAGTAGACTTAGTACACCCCGAGAACGATTAGAAAATCCTTTGATCATAGAAGTTGCTAATAAGGAAGTGATCCCTATAGAATACATTTATCGAGATTGTCATGCAAACATTAGAGAACATGAACTGAGCGTAGACTTGATTCCTATTAGATTGGGAGAATTTGACGTAATACTGGGAATGGATTGGTTGTATAACCATGCTGCGATAATTGACTGTCAGAACAAATGTGTGAACCTTCAGACTCCGAGTAAGTCTAAGGTAGTGTTTTATGGTAGCTCCATCGCTTAAGCAATCGTGTTGCGTTACGATGATGCAGGCCAAGAAATTGTTAAGGAAAGGATGATTAGGATATTTAGCTTACATCGTTGATACTCAGAAAAAGGGAGCAGAAATTAAGGATATATCCGTAGTGAATGAATTTCTAGATGTGTTTCCGGACGATCTGCCTGGTCTTCCGCCAGACAGAGAAATCGAATTCATAATAGACTTAGCACCAGGAACGGCACCGATTTCGAAAGCTCCATATCGTATGGCGCCAGTAGAAATGAAGGAATTGATGATACAATTACAAGAGTTGTTGGATAAAGGTTACATTCGATCGAGTGTTTCTCCTTGGGGAGCACCAGTACTATTCGTTAAAAAGAAGGACGGATCGATGAGACTCTGTATCGATTATTGAGAATTGAACAGAGTAACGATCAATAACCGATATCCGCTACCGAGGATAGACGACTTATTTGATCAACTGAAGGGAGAAAAGTGTTTCTCAAAGATCGACCTACGAACAGGATACCATCAACTGAAAGTGAGGGATGAGGACATACCAAAGACTGCGTTTCGAACCCGTTATGGACACTACGAGTTTTTGGTAATGTCATTTGGATTGACTAATGCTCCGGCAGCATTTATGGACTTGATGAACCGAGTTTTCAAGCCATACTTGGATAAATTTATAGTGGTTTTTATCGACGATATTTTGATCTACTCGAAGACAGAGGAAGAACACGCCGAACATCTAAAGATTGTTTTGGAGGCACTAAGGAAGGAGAAAATGTATGCAAAATTTTCTAAGTGCGAATTTTGGATGGAGAAGGTTTAATTCTTAGGCCACGTGGTGGATAAGAATGGAATCGCTGTAGACCCTGCGAAGGTTGAAGCAGTAAGTAATTGGGAACATCCCAGAACACCGACGGAGGTAAGAAGTTTTTTAGGGTTAGCTGGGTACTATCGAAGATTCATCCAAGATTTTTCTAAGATACCAACCCCGCTGACCAATTTGACTAGAAAGACGGTGAAATTTGTATGGACCGACAAATGTGAAGAGAGTTTTCAGGAATTGAAGAAGAGATTGAGCGAAGCACCTGTATTATCATTACCAGATGATGCGGGAAATTTTGTGGTGTATAGTGATGCATCGCACAAGGGACTTGGCTGTGTGCTTATGCAGCACGGCAAGGTCATTGCATATGCATCACGACAATTGAAGGATTACGAAAAACGATACCCTAATCATGACTTAGAGTTAGCGGCAGTAGTTTTTGTGTTAAAGATATGGAGGCATTATTTGTACGGAGAAAAATGTGAGATATACACGGACCATAAAAGTCTGAAGTATATCTTCACACAGAAGGAGTTGAATATGCGGCAGAGGAGGTGGTTAGAATTAATCAAAGACTATGATTGCGATATTCTTTATCACCCGGGGAAGGCGAATGTGGTTGCCGACGCTCTGAGCAGGAAAGGAAGGGAGAAGTTGTTTAATTTGACGACTCAGGAACAATTGATAAGAGAGATGGAGAAATTGGAAATAGAAGTGAAAGAACCAGAGAAGCTTGGAGAGAAGTTGTCTGTAATGGAAGCTCATCCGACATTGTTGGACAGAGTAAAGGAAGCTCAGGAAAAGGATGAAGAGTGTGAGAAAATCCGAAAGAGGATCACAGAAAATGAAGAAGAGAAATTTCGAATGGATAAAGACGGTATCTTGAGATTTGAAGAAAGAGTATGGGTACCAGCGGTAACCGAGTTGAGGGAAGAGGTTTTGCACGAGGCACACAATACGACATATTCCGTTCATCCGGGAGGCACAAAGATGTACCGAGATCTAAGACAACATTTTTGGTGGCCTAATTTGAAACGGGAAGTTGCAGAGTGCATTAGTAGATGTTTGACTTGCCAACGCGTTAAAGCAGAGCATCAACGACCGAGTGGTTTACTACGACCGTTAGAAATACCAGAGTGGAAATGGGAGCATATTACCATGGACTTCGTGGTAGGACTTCCAGTTACACAGAAAGGTTATGATGCCATTTGGGTTATCGTAGATCGACTAACAAAGACCGCACATTTTCTACCAATCAAGATCCGCTACAGTTTGAATCAGTTAGCGAGCCTATACGTAAAAGAAATTGTCTCACGACATGGAGTGCCGGTGTCTATTGTCTCTGATCGAGATCCGCGCTTCACGTCCAATTTTTGGAAGAGTTTGCAAGAGAGAATGGGAACACAGTTGAGGTTGAGTACTGCTTACCATCCTTAGACAGACGGACAGAGTGAGCGAACTATACAAACGCTGGAGGATATGCTTAGGACTTGCGTGATGGATTTTAAGGGAAATTGGGACGACCACCTACCCTTAGTAGAATTCGCATATAATAATAGCTACCATGCGAGTATCGGCATGCCACCGTACGAAGCTCTTTACGGAAGAAAGTGTAGAACGCCATTATGTTGGGACGAAGTCGGAGAACGACGAATACTCGGACCAGAGTTAGTACAACAAACCGCAGACATGGTGACAGTGATAAGAGCCAGATTAGTAGCAGCTCAAGATTGCCAGAAGAAATACTCAGATTTGCATCGGCAAGACCGAGACTTCAAAGTCGGTAGTTTTGTCTTCTTGAAAGTATCTCCATGGAAAGGAAAGATCCGTTTCGGCAAGAAAGGAAAATTGAGTCCAAGATTTATAGGACCGTTCGAGATACTGAAGCGAGTGGGCGAAGTGGCATACAAAGTTGCGTTACCACCCGAGTTGGAGCACATCCACAACGTATTTCACATTTTCGTGTTGCGACCGTACAAGGCCGACTACAAACATGTGATTTCTTACGAGCCCATTCAAGTGGAGAAGAACTTGGCGTATGAAGAAATTCCTGTCCAGATATTAGATAGGAAAGAGCAAACCTTGAGAAATAAAATTTTTTTGTCTGTAAAAGTACTTTGGCGTAACCACGATGTCGAGGAGGCAACGTGAAAATTAGAAGATAGGATAATGAGGGATTATCCCCAATTATTTGTGTAACCTCGTAGCAATTCCGGGACGAAATTTTTATAAGGGGGGAGGATGTAATACCCGAGAATTTTCATATATTATTAAATAAATATATTAATGGGAATGAGAATTTATTTGAATATAATGATTTTGTGTTATGAGAATGATTAATTCAATTATATTAAATTGAATAATTATAATAATTGAGAAATTGATGGAGTTTACGATAAACTCGATGAAATGCCTTGTGTGGCACAGTGACGTAATATAAGAATGATTATATTAATTTAAGTGAACAATTAATCTATATTAATTGTTATTAATTGTTGAGAATTATTAATGATTATATTAATTAACGAATGAATTATTAAGTAAACAATTAATCTATATTAATTGTTAATTGCTATTGTAAAATATTAGTTGATGGTTATGAAATATTAACTGTGATTGATTAATAATACGTGATTATTATTATTGCAAGAAATATAATAATAATAAGCAACGTATGATATTTAATCATATAAATTAATAATCAATGAGGAATGGATTAATTAATATTATTGTTAATTAATCAATGAGATAAATAAATTATTTATTTGACACTATGAATAATAAAACAAATAAGTAAGTTATTAATATAATAAGATTATATTAATTGATATGTGCAAATGTGCAATACTTGAATGTATAAAGTATATAGAATACAACTATATTATATAGTGTAGTGAGACACTTAAGTACGACCATGCATGTATATATAAACTATAGTGCAATGTGATTATATTATGTACATAAACTATATAGTAAAGTTATTAAATTATGAGAGTTACATGAAATGCCTATGTGACAATGTAAATATACATTAAAGTGAGACATCATGAGTATGTGGTAGATAATTTAATAATACATGAGATAATGTGCTGTGATTATATCCGAGTAAATTATACTAGTATGATAAAAATATACATAGATTATATGATGTGAATAGATATATATATCCCCATGTGCTACCATGTAATGTTGTTAGGATATTTAAGTCTATGTGTGCCCTAAATGAATTTAAACCTAAGAAATATATACATGCTTATTTAACTAAAGTATCAACCATATGTACATGAAATGCTATTCTTGAAATGCTGAGATATAAGTATTGTCCCATATTGAGTGTCCAAATTTCCCCATCTCTTCTCCCACGTGAATAGCCAATGATCTAAGCTACTCCTTCATCATTTCTCTTCCTAGCTAGCATTGAGGGTGATAATGACAAGGGGTGTGGGTTGAGGTGGTGGTTGGACACTATTCCATCAACTCCCCTCAATCCTTTAGTTCTTCATTTCTCCCATTGTTTCAAACCTTGGGGCAATTGCTTTATATGGATATTGAATTCTCCTATAAATATCAAGCCTCTCTTCATTTTCTATGTTGCTAAAATTTGTGCTAAGTTGATATAGAGAGAGTATTGTGAGTTTATAATCTGAATTTGAGAACAAGTCTTGTGCAAGTTTGAGCTCAAGAGGTACAACCTCTAAACCCATTTAAATTTCAATTCATAGAGATTGCATGATATTGTTGAAATTAGTGTGTGATAAGGTTCTAGCATAAGTTGTTAAGTATATCTATGTGTCAGGAATGTAAAGTGATGGTAGGCAAGCATGCTAGCTAAGTACATTATGAGAAATTCTGAAGCTCTGCAATAACAGAACATCTTCTGGTCTGGAACGGGAGCCGCGCGGCCGCGCGTCTCCCTAGTACAATTTGGGCGCGGCCGCGCGCCACTGCAGAATTTGTTGATGATTTCTTTTATATCTTCTGATGTGTTGAGCATGATGTATTGTTAGGATGTGAATATAACTCACATTAACATATGGAATAAGTGTTGGGTTTGTACGTAACGCAATCATGCAATCAAATCACATAAATAGTGCGGAAGCGTAAAAACTAGGTTTTCAAAAATTTATACAAACCCATTGCCATGATCATTCTTGTGCATCAATTATCAGTGAATGAGGAAGGAGAAAAATAGAATTATACCTTTGAAGATCCAAGCTTCCTCAGGTACAAGTTCTACTCCTTTGATTCCTTTGATTCCTCTGTAGTGGCTCCTTCCCTTGATCAATGTCAGCCACCCAAATGTTTGGCCTCTAACGGTGATCCACCAAGGAAGATGAAGAACTCAGTAAGATGGGTTATTGGCTTAACCCTTGTTTCTATCTCTATAGAATATGTGTACTCCCAACTCTTGAAAAATTCACGTACCTTATTTCTGATATAAGACTCTCTTATATAGATATTAGGTTAACCCTCCTAATCCAATTAGAATAGGGTTTTATTTAATTAATTAATTAAATACTTTTAATTAATTTATATCCTAATCTTTATTAGGATTGAGAGAGAGTACTGATATTATATTAATTCCTAAACTCCTTTAGAATTAAAATAATAATAATAATAATAATATTAATAAGACTCCTCTTATTAATTTATATTTAATATTTTTAAAATATTAAATAATAAACATTAAGCTATTTAATTTATTCTATCATCATAGATTAAATTAATTACACTTAATGCATTATTACTATCATGCCATTTTATTCTTAAATAATTCTTCTTCCTTTTATGGTGTGACCCTTTAGGTTCTCCATATTAAACCGGTTGTGAATAAATCAATTAGAATAATTCTAATCTTATTTAAATAAACAAATCAAACTAATAATTTATTTAATTAAATAACATTTATTCTACAATAGGGATAAGCCTCCCTAGCGATCAACGACTTTCCAGATAATATAGATTTCAACATTAATCATAAAAGAACCTGTGAGTTAATAGTTACCGTACAATTCAATCCTTCCACCATACAATGTCCCAATTAAATATAAGACATGGATTTACTGTCAAGTCTTAATTTATTTAATTATATGTATTTCGATTAGAAAATGCACAACTCCAAATAATGCAAATTAGAAACCTCTTTCTAATTTCATTCTACCTTGGCCAAGGATTTCTGGGTTGTCATTTAACGAATCACATAGGACATATCTCCTCTTTTACTAGAGGTGGTAGATTCTTTATTTATCATTCACTATCTCTATATGTAACTCATTACAGCCAAGCATACCCTATATATGCCTTATAAGGCCTTAAGGAATTAGTCAAAGTATAATTTGTTACATACAAGATACTATGATGATCTCAAGTTCAAGGATCACATGTACTACTATCACATTAGGAATTCCTATTGACAGGCGAGTAAAACTCCATTAGGTATTCCATAGCGAGTCACGTTCAGTGAACTTATTCTCCAATAAGCACCTACATACTTGCTTTAGTGTCTCCACACAAATGACCATGAGATCAGTCATCCTCATCCAATGAGCAAGCAACATATGTACCAATCTATCCGGATTTACTAATCCCCATTTTAGTAATCCCACAATTGGAAACTATTTTAGTTTTTAAGCTTTCTAAGAATTTAGATCTCATTATCATGATTTCATCATGATTCTAAAAGCATTGCTTAAAACTATGGGTTATTTACATATTATAAAAACAGCACCATGTAGATAATTATATGCCTTAAATGAATATTTTATTAATAAATAAATAAGATTGTTTACAAAGTATGTTCTTTATCATCATACATGATTGGCTTGTATGCACACTACTATCAATCTCCCACTTGCACTAAAGCCAATCGCCATGGTATCTCATACCCATCTTCTCTAAGTGACGATCAACTGCTGTTGTGTTAAAGCTTTAGTAAATGGATCTGCAATGTTGTCTTGAGAGTCTACACGCTCCAAGGTGACGTCTCCTCTTTCAATGATCTCCCTGATCAAGTGAAATCACCGCAATACGTGTTTAGATTTCTGATGAGACCTGGGTTCCTTAGCCTGTGCAACCGCTCCGGTGTTGTCACAGTATACGGGAACTGCTTCTCCAATGCTAGGAACCACACCAAGTTCAGTTATTAACTTCTTCATCCAAACAGCTTCCTTTGCAGCTTCACTTGCAGCTATATACTCTGCCTCTGTCACTGAATCAGCGACCGTTTACTGCTTGGAACTCTTCCAACTCACTGCACCTCCGTTCAAGGTAAACACATACCCTGAAACAGATTTACGGTCATCTTGGTCTGTTTGAAAACTTGAGTCCGTAAATCCCTCGAGTTTTAATTCAGACCCACCGTAGACAAGAAAAATATCTTTAGTCCTTCTCAAGTACTTTAGGATATTTTTCACTACCTTCCAGTGCTCTTCTCCTGGATTCGACTGGTATCTGCTTGTTACACTGAGTGCGTGAGCAACATCCGGTCTAGTACATATCATACCGTACATGATAGATCCTATTGCAGAAGCATAAGGGATCTTACTCATACGGTCTCTCTCCTCAGGTGTCTTTGGGGCCTGTTTCTTGGAGAGATTTATTCCATGGCTCATCGGCATGAGACCTCTTTTGGAATCTTCCATGCTAAACCTCTTTAGCATCGTATCAATGTACGTTCCTTGGGATAAGCCGAGCATCCTTTTAGATCTATCTCTATAGATCTTTATCCCCAAAATATAGGATGCTTCACCCAAGTCCTTCATGGAGAAGTTTTTAGATAACCAGATTTTAATAGATTGTAACATAGGAATGCCATTCCCTATCAGTAATATATCATCAACATATAATACAAGAAATGATACTGCGCTCCCACTAACCTTCATGTATACACATGGTTCATCCTCGTTTTTGATAAAATCAAACTCTTTGATTGTCTCATCAAAACGAATGTTCCATCTACGAGAAGCTTGCTTCAACCCATAAATGGATCGTTGTAGCTTACAGACTTGATTTGTTCCAACTTTTGAAATAAATCCCTCTGGCTGTGTCATATACACATCCTCCTCACGTTTCCCATTGAGGAAGGCCGTTTTCACGTCCATCTGCCAGATCTCATAGTCGTTGTAAGCTGCAATCGCAAGTAAAATCTGAATGGACTTGAGCATGGCTACTGGTGAGAAGGTTTCATCATAGTCAACTCCTTGTCTTTGTTTGAAACCTTTTGCAACCAGTCGGGCCTTATAGGTCTCTACCTTTCCGTCTGCTCCACCCATTTACACCTAATAGGTTTAATACCTTTAGGTGGTGAAACCAAAGACCATACTTTGTTTTCATACATGGATTCCATTTCGGATTTCATGGCTTCAAGCCAATTCCCTGAGTCTTTATTACTCATAGCCTGTTCGTAATTCAATGGATCATCATCATTCATGATGTATACCTCATCGTTATCCTCTATAACGAATCCATACCTCTCAGGTATCTTCGGTACTCTTCCAGATTTACGAACAGGGTGTGGTACAGTAGGTTCTTCTACTTGGTTAGGTACTTGACTTTGGTCCGTGGTAACTTGTGGTTCTTGAACTTCTTCAAGATATATCTTGCTCCCACTGACCCCTTCATGGATAAACTCTTTCTCCAAGAAGGTAGCATGTTTCACAACAAACACCTTTTGATCAGTTGGATGATAGAAATAATACCCTACGGTTTCTTTAGGGTATCCCACAAATCTACACTTATCGAATTTAGTCTGTAGCTTATCATTTTCAAACTTTTTGACATAAGCTGGACAACCCCAAGTCTTAACATGCTTAAGATTTGGTTTCCTCCCTTTCCACATCTCATATGGTGTCTTTGGGGCGGATTTGGTAGGTACCTTGTTAAGTAGGTATGCAGCCGTTTCTAGGGCATATCCCCAGAAGGAAATTGGAAGGTCGGTAAAACTCATCATGGATCGAACCATGTCCAACAGTGTTCGATTTCTCCTTTCAGATACTCCATTTAACTGTGGTGTACCTGGAGGAGTCCATTGTGAGATTATACCATTTTCTCTGAGACAATTGAGAAACTCACTGCTTAAGTATTCTCCACCTCGATCTGATCGAAGTATCTTAATACTCTTGCCCGTTTGTTTCTCTACTTCACTTCTAAACTCTTTGAACTTTTCAAATAATTCTGATTTGTATTTCATTAAATACACATATTCAAATCTTGAGTGATCATCAGTGAAAGTAATAAAATAAGAATACCCACCCCGTGCACTTGTTGTCATAGGTCCACAAACCTCTGTGTGAATCAATGCCAACAACTCTGTAACTCTCTCTCCTTTTCCACTAAAAGGAGATTTAGTCATTTTACCCATGAGACAAGATTCACAAGTTGGATATGATTCATAATCAGATAGCTCGAGGAGCCCATCTTTATGCAACTTGGATAATCTTATTTCATTGATATGACCGAGTCTACAGTGCCACATATAGGTATAATTAATATCATCTCTTTTCCTTTTCTTAATTTGTTCAATTTGAAATATATTTTCTTGTAAGTCAAGTGTATAAAGTCCATTTCGCAAATTTCCAATACCATATAAAACATTGTCTTTATAAATAGAACAACCATTGTTCTTTATAATAACGTCAAAACCTTCCATATCCAATACAGAAATTGAAATAATGTTTTTAATAATATTCGGAACATAATAACAATTATTAAGATAAATGGATTTGCCCGAATGCATTGCTAAACAATAAGTTCCTACAGCTAATGCAGCAAGTTTTGCTCCATTTCCCACTCGTAGGATCACTTCATCTTTGTTCAGCTTTCTACTTCTAACCAGTCCCTGCACAGTATTACATATGTGAGAACCACAGCCGGTATTCAATACCCAAGTAGAATTATGACTTTCAGAAAAATTAATTTCAATCATAAACAAACCTTGATTGGAAGTCGAAGCTTCTCCAAGCTTCTTCTCTGCTAGAAACTTCTTGCAGTTCCTCTTCCAATGTCCCGGCTCATTGCAATGAAAGCACATTCCTTTAGCTGGTTCAGGTTTCTTTTGCTCCTTTTCTTTCCCTTTTCCCTTAGCCTTCTTAGATTTCTTCTTTTCAGAAGACACCTTGGGCCTCTTCCTTTTATTGGAAGAATCCACCATCAAGACATGGTTCTTCTTGGATGAGAAGTGACCTTCTACAGTTTTTAGCATGTTAAGCAGCTCAGGTAAGCTGACATCTAGCTTATTCATTTGAAAATTAACTACAAACTGCGAGAAGGTCTCAGGGAGTGACTGCAAGACCAAGTCTTGACTCAACTCCCCATCCATGACGAACCCAAGCTGTCCAAGGCGTTCAATCAAATTGATTACCTTCAGAACATGAGTCTCGACGACAGTGCCCTCGGTCATCCGAGATCGGAAGAGCTCCTTAGATATCTCATATCTAGTAGTCCTACTCTGTTCACCATACAACTCCTTGAGGTGAAGCAGCATAGTAGGAGCATCCATTTTTTCGTGCTGACGCTGAAGCTCGTTATTCATAGATGCGAGCATAATGCATTGAGCCACAAATGCATCATCTTGCCACTTTTTGAAAGTGGCAATCTCTTCCTCAGAGGCTGTTTCTGAAACAGATTCAGGGATAGTGGAATTTAGGACATAAGAAATCTTTTCAGCAGTGAGAACAATTCTCAGATTTCTTAGCCAGTCCTCATAATTCGGGCCGGTAAGCTTATTTGCATCAAGTATTCTTCGTAGTGAGATTAGTGATTTTGACATTTTTAAAATTCTGCATGTGAAAAGATAACATTTTAGCAAACATTCATTTTATTAACTTTGCATACCAAAATAAATTTAGGTCTTTATTTTAAATTGGTATCTCCCACTATTTTCATCAAACTATATTACCCTCACTCATATAGTTCAGCAACATCTAATTAAAGATTTGCTAGTGAGATTAAGGATCCCATTTCAAATGTATATAACCTTGTGGATAGCACAACAAGCGATATACAAATAAATAGGTAGACAACTCTTGTCAATTACATCACCATGTAACTCCTTTTATTTTACCTCTTAAATCATAATGGTCATGTGTGTGCACATCCGAACTAAAATGATTTAAGTTAAGTCCAGCCTAGCACTTCCATAAATTCAAAAAAGAAAAATTTTCGTCCTTGTGGATAGCACAACAAGACTAGATCGTTCAATTTTCTTGATAAGCATCAAATGTGATAATTAACATCTTAAATATTCAATACTCGCCTTGTGGATAGCACAACAAACTCATATTAAATATTTAATACTCTATTAACTAATCATGCTAGAAGGCGACGTTCGATATTCCAAATATCATTTGAACGCTTCAGACTTAATAATATTTCTTTGAGGGGTTTGTTATTATTTGTCTCATCTTTTTAAGCGCGCATGCACATATATATATAAAATACGCGTCATTTTATTAAACATGCGAAACATGTTTGTATAAAATATAATATATATAATATTTAGCATGCAATATAGAATACTATATTCTACCCGGATTGATTATGGACTTTTATTCTAGTTTGGTTCACTAGAGCCACCAAGTGAACCAAAAGGTCAAACCTAGGAGTGCAAGAATTTAAATTTAAATATAACTATTACATTTAAACCCTGGCTCCATACAAATGAGTCTTCACGCGTTCCTTGCTCCTTGGTCTCCAATTTCTACAAAATAATTCTAACTATCTCTATTACATTAACTATTTAAAATTAAATAGAAACCTTGATCAGCAATCAAGGGGAAGTACATAGAAAGGAGATAGAATTTACATCGAGAATAAAACTAGAGAAGACGAGGTACGCAGACCCCATTTTATAAAACCCATTCATTCAAGCATTCAACCAAAATAAAATCCAATCACATTGGTCATAGTCCATAATCAATCCCTTTTATTACCATACATATCATCATACGTATCAATAAAACTTATTCATCTCATGAAAATAAATTCATTCCATATATGTATTAATATCAGTTAATGGGCAAAAGTTTGCTAAACTTTGTTTTTGGAAAAATAAACTCCTTTATTTCATTCAAAAACAATTCCAAATTAAACTCTTTAATTTTAGCAATTCTGAAATCTCATTTCATATAAAATAAACATCTTTATTTTAAACCTTTATTAATTAAATAAACAATTCATTTAATTAAATAAAATAAAAAAAGAATCAGTTCTTGTCCAGTGGCGCAGCTGCGCCAAGAATGTAAAGGGAACCGGCGCAGCTGCGCAGCATGAAAACTAGGAACAGCACCCGGCGCAGCTGCGCAGCAAGAAGGCCAGGAACCGGCGCAGCTGCGCAGCTTCGCAGAATCAGAAAAAATTTTGTTGCCCAGAACTAGATCCAATCACATATTATACATGTATAGAATCACATAGACTGATAATTAGCACAAGATTGGCTCTGATACACTGTTGGGTTTGTACGTAACGCCATCATTCAATCAAATCACATAAATAGGGCGGAAGCGTAAAAACTAGGTTTTCAAAAATTTATACAAACCCATTGCCATGATCATTCTTGTGCATCAATTATCAGTGAATGAGGAAGGAGAAAAACAGAATTATACCTTTGAAGATCCAAGCTTCCTCAGGTACAAGTTCTACTCCTTTGATTCCTTTGATTCCTCTGTAGTGGCTCCTTCCCTTGATCAATGTCAGCCACCCAAATGTTTGGCCTCTAACGGTGATCCACCAAGGAAGATGAAGAACTCAGTAAGATGGGTTATTGGCTTAACCCTTGTTTCTATCTCTATAAAATATGTGTACTCCCAACTCTTGAAAAATTCACGTACCTTATTTCTGATATAAGACTCTCTTATATAGATATTAGGTTAACCCTCCTAATCCAATTAGAATAGGGTTTTATTTAATTAATTAAATATTTTTAATTAATTTATATCCTAATCTTTATTAGGATTGAGAGAGAGTACTGATATTATATTAATTCCTAAACTCCTTTAGAATTAAAATAATAATAATAATAATAATATTAATAAGACTCCTCTTATTAATTTATATTTAATATTTTTAAAATATTAAATAATAAACATTAAGCTATTTAATTTATTCTATCATCATAGATTAAATTAATTATACTTAATGCATTATTACTATCATGCCATTTTCTTCTTAAATAATTCTTCTTCCTTTTATGGTGTGACCCTTTACGTTCTCCATATTAAACCGGTTGTGAATAAATCAATTAGAACAATTCTAATCTTATTTAAATTAACAAATTAAACTAATAATCTATTTAATTAAATAACATTTATTCTACAATAGGGATAAGCCTCCCTAGCGATCAACGACTTTTCAGATAATATAGATTTCAACATTAATCATAAAAGAACCTGTGAGTTAATAGTTACCGTACAATTCAATCCTTCCACCATACAATGTCCCAATTAAATATAAGACATGGATTTACTGTCAAGTCTTAATTTATTTAATTATATGTATTTCGATTAGAAAATGCACAACTCCAAATAATGCAAATTAGAAACCTCTTTCTAATTTCATTCTACCTTGGCCAAGGATTCCTGGGTTGTCATTTAACGAATCACATAGGACATATCTCCTCTTTTACTAGAGGTGGTAGATTCTTTATTTATCATTCACTATCTCTATATGTAACTCATTACAGCCAAGCATACCCTATATATGCCTTAAAAGGCCTTAAGGAATTAGTCAGAGTATAATTTGTTACATACAAGATACTATGATGATCTCAAGTCCAAGGATCACATGTACTACTATCACATTAGGAATTCCTATTGACAGGCGAGTAAAACTCCATTAGGTATTTCATAGCGAGTCACGTTCAGTGAACTTATTCTCCAATAAGCACCTACATACTTGCTTTAGTGTCTCCACACAAATGACCATGAGATCAGTCATCCTCATCCAATGAGCAAGCAACATATGTACCAATCTATCCGGATTTACTAATCCCCATTTTAGTAATCCCACAATTGGGAACTATTTTAGTTTTTAAGCTTTCTAAGAATTTAGATCTCATTATCATGATTTCATCATGATTCTAAAAGCATTGCTTAAAACTATGGGTTATTTACATATTATAAAAACAGCACCATGTAGATAATTATATGCCTTAAATGAATATTTTATTAATAAATAAATAAGATTATTTACAATGTATGTGCTTTATCATCATACATGATTGGCTTGTATGCACACTACTATCAATAAGGTTATTAGGTTATAGCAATCCATGCTAGTTGTTTTAGTTGAATATTTCAAAGAAAACTTAAAGATATGAAAAGAGAAACTTTGATATGTTGGCCCTATATTGATGTCTGACTTTGAGTCATGTTTGTATGACCTAGTAACACAAGATATGAATGTCGACTTGCGTATCTAAGCTCCATAATGTAACTTGAGCATGTGAACCTCAATAGTGAACCTCTCCAACGAAAACACAAGCGTTGAACATTGACTCTAACATGTTATATTAGGATTCTAGGTTCTGATTTTTGAGCATGTTATACGACCTTAAAATGCGTGTCAAACATGTTAACGTATGAATCTAGATAGCATGAGCATGTTAGGCCTTATTAGTGAGCTTTACTAATGAAAATACGAACTTTGAACGTAAATGTTAACATGCTACTTTGAGAGTTAGAATCTGATATTTGTGAACATGTTTGATGATACTCTTAGACTCACTCATGTATCATAAATGTATATGTGCCATGCTTAGGTGTCGTAACTCAAGTAAAGCATAAACGAAGCATATTTCAAACCAAAACGATGCTAATTGCACATATGCGATATGAATACTCACAAGCATGTCTAATGTGAGTTATATGACTACCTTATATGTTTAAGAAGCAAGCATGTTAGACTTTGTGGTTTCATGACCTTGAATGGCTTTAAGTTATTGAAAGTGTTAACTTAGAATCTATTGCATGTATGATTGGAACAAGGAAAGGTTGTATAGACATAAAAGTATTCTTTAAACATGTATACATGGTACGTGATATTATGTGATGTACTTGAACCCGATTTTGACGGTTAACTTATGAGAATGACATAACTTGCTAAAATGAAATATATTTAGTATTGGTTGTAGTCTTATGTGATATTAATAATATGCGAATATGCTTGCTAATTGTGGTAGTATCATATGATAGTAACGATGTATGAATATGATCAACTTGAGAAAAGAGGAAGTTAAGGGTAGAAATTATATTCTATATAACTGTGTAGCTAGGTTAAAACTTAGCTTATGTGTTGATCGTATATTCGAAGATAAAATGTGAAGTTAAATTATATGACTAATGACTATCATTACGATAGGAATTCGAAAGTGTTGACTAGCTTTACGTGAGTAAACTACGCATAAGGCAAGTATCCTAAACCCTTGCATTACTTTATTCAACGGATATCGTAAGCGAGTATCTAAAACTTATCTCTTTGGATACAAGTATTCTATCTTTGTATATTGCGAACTAGTTTCCTACTTAATTGTTTGAATTGAATTAGCATACTTGAACTCTTATTTCATTAAAGCTATTATTCATGTTGAACTTAGTATTGTTCTTGAATATTGTGAAAGTGTCTATGCCATTTGATTCGGCTAGACTTATGTTATTGAAAAATGACCCAAACTAATTGATTGGTGCAGGATCTTGTATTTGACTGAGAAGAACAACCTTCTTTGAAGGGAATACATAATTGTCGGAGAACCGACGTGCACACTTGAGTATGATTAATTGTTATGCATAACGATGGTACTTTAGGCTGATCACCTGTTGTACCTGTTTTTATTGGATTTTCAGTTTATTACTGTTAATTCTAGTAGAAGTTCATAGTCCTTAGTGACTGCTCAGTATTCAATTATTTAAAATCTTGAATTGACGTATTATTGAATTATATTGATATTATTCTGTCCTTAGCGACTGTTATTGAGAACTGTTGATATTCTTGTTATCCTTGAACTATCAAACGTTGTTATACCTTTTTGAGAATTGGGAATCTTATTACTCACCCTTATTATATATTACTTGTTGGGCAATTTGTGCTCATTCTTGCTTTCCCTAAAACATTTCAGTTAAGGCAGAGCATGGCGAACCTTCGGGCGTTGATAAGGGCAAGGGCAAGGCTACCAATTAGCTTGTCTCTTATATGTTTTAAATATTTTAATGTTGTATTAAGATGATGTAGTAAGACTGGTTTGATTATGTTTAAGCTTAAGTTAGGTTATGTAATAAGTCGTTAATTGATATTATTATGTAATCTATTAAGTACTGTAGGTTGCGAGACTTGGGGGAATAATTATAATAAATCATTGTAAATTATTCTAGAATAGATTTTCCGCTGTGATCGTGTGATATTTAGTTATTATTATCGTAATGTATTACCATGAGCACGTGATGAACCGAATTCGAGAGACCAAGTGGCGGTCCTGGAATTTGGGTGCGTCACATATTCTACTAATTTCAGGGATTTTCACCATTTAATAATAAGATTATGGAAACAAATAATAATTTCGTACCATAAATGGAGAAATATGAAAGAAAACGATATCCCTTGACGAGTACAAAAGAAATGATATACCAAACGAGTATGAAAGAATATATGAAACTACAAATGGATTTTCACTCGTCATGCGGTAATCCGCGGAGACAGATCATTTCCACAACTTAATAAAGAATGAATACGAAGGGTTATTCACCGTGCATGCTGTAGTCCGCGTAGACAGGTTATTTCCACAGATTAATAAAGAGTAGAATGACCACCCTTACGAGTATAAAAATAACATCTTTTATCTAGGTAGGATACTAAATCTGACTGGTATAGCGGAGATATTCTTGAGGAAATCTTTCACTATAAGCTACACTTAAAGTATTTTTATACTAGAAAGAAATACGCACACTATTATAGAAGAAGAATTCTCTGATTCTTGTGTGATTTTCTTTTCTTAACTAAACATCCTATTTATAGGAGAATGGTAGGGTACTATTTAGAAAATCACGGATGAATAGAAGAAAAAAATCACAAATTTCGTCTGATTTTCTGGTTTATACTATGCATCACTATGCAATAAAATATTCTAATAAAATAAAAACTTTATATATAATATAATATATTCTATTCATATTCTAATAAAACAAACAACTTTATATATATTATAAATAGTTTTCTATTTTATATAAAAAGTTTTCTGTTTTATTACTATTATAATAATAATTAAATAAAACTATTATCAATTTCTACCGACGGTTTGAATAATTTGGCTCGTAGGGGTCCTTACAACAACTCCTCTATTTATAACAAAAATTGAATAAATATCCACCACAAATCACTTATATTTAATTAACACAATCTTTCAATAATTAGTCATCATTAATATTATAACTCATAATATTGATAACTAGATTGTTCCCAGGAAAGAGGGGGCTTTCCGATAAGGATTTCTCCTTACTGGCGCGCAATTAAATAACCTAACCCTTTCCCTTGACAAAACTTTCTAGACATTACCAATAATGCTAACTAATAATATTAAATAATATGAGTAACTGTATCGTGACAATTATTGATTTAATAATATAAAATATGTTTTTTAAAAAAAAAAAAATATTGTGCAGATGATACTGTGACAATAATTGAATCAATAATATGAGATACTATGCAGCAACTACTGTGCCAATTATTGAATGAAATACTGAGTGACTTCTTACGTACGAAACAATAATCAGAGATATTGTGCAATACCGTGTGCTACTATGCAACAATGCATATTACTGTACTTTATCACCGGGTATTTCAACAATTTAATGGTAAAAGTCTTGCCGTTATATTTATAAAAAGGTTATTCTTGTCGCTTTCTATATTCGATAATTCCATTGTGGGGTCCACTAATGATTGTGTCGTCTTACGAATATTCTCCAATAAAAAGAATATTCTCCGACCAAACTAATATTCCCTGACACAACGGATATTTTATAACAACTTGCTTACTTTGTAAAATTTGCACAAATTACCCATGAGTATGAAATTATATCAAATCAACACCTTACTATTTCTAAATAATATATATAAAGAAAATTAAATCTTTATTCATAAAAGTTGGGGTCTTTCAATAGCCTTTCGAGATAGTCATGTACTCTGGTTACTGCTCCTTTTAGAGTTTCACCACCCATGTGGCTGACCTGGATTTCCTTTCGTTGGCTGGTTTGAGGCGTGACGACCTATCATCCTCTGGCGGTGATGGGCCAATTTGATCAGTATCAGGAGGTCTATTCATTTTAGGGGACTGAGGATTATCGCTTCCCCGTTTGCTCAGTTACAGAGGCTGATCTAGCTCGCGTCTACGGATTTTGGTCTCATTGGCAGACAGTGAAGTTCAGAGACTACCATCCGGGTCGATCTGCAGAGTGCTCAGCTTGGCTAGAGTCGTATTTAGTACCAGATATAGCGAACCAGGTTGATGCGGGGCCTTCATCTGATGATAAGGGTAGGTCTACTGATGTGAGGAGTCTATGGAGGATCCTATATCTCTGACCTAGGATGCTTTGTTCGCGAAGTTGACAACTTCTTTAGTTATTATTGTTCCAAGTTCATCATTAGTTTCCATTAAGGCGATGGACAGACAGCTTCATCTGATGACCTTTGAGAGGGATCAGGCTCGGTCCATGATGTTAACCACCTTAGCTGGTTGGGATGCTACTATTGCTGAGAGAGATGCAACTTTTGTTGCCAGAGACTAGGCCCGCGTTGATAGAGATGCTGCCTAGATGTTTGTAGATGTACTCACTGGTCACGTTCAGGGTGTAGTGCAGAGTCAGGAGGATGCTTATCGCATGGCAGTAGAGCTGCTGAGATGCATCGATGTACTGGAGCGTGAGCTGAGGGATGCTCCTTAGACTGCAGAGACGGCTGGATATTTGGCTATGTTGATTAGTCTTACCGCCGATTTATAGCCCTATTTCATTTTCCTATACAGACTTTGTTATTATCTTTTGTCACATGTTAGAATCAACTTTTGTATTCTAAACAGTTGTATATATAAAAAGAAACAAGTTCAGTTCACTTCCCTTGTCTGAGCATGTCTAACCTTGTACATTGTTACCATTCTCGCTTTATAATTTATTATGTCGACATAGAACTGGTCTCGTCATACTTGTGCCAGATTCGACAGGGTGATGTTGAGATATTGTTAGGTCCTCTCCACATGAGCCGTTGATTTGGTGGGTATATTTTGGTTTCTTTATTGGTTAGGATTTTAGATTTGGGGATATAAGGTGAAAGTGTTTAGATTCTTTTTCAAAGGTTAGACCGCACCATAAATGGTTGCCTACGTACTTTTATAGATGAGACATCAGGTCTTTCGTAGTTCAGGCTCGGCCTGAACAGTTGAAAGGTGTTTATTTGGGTTTGAGCTTGGTTTGATGGGATTTTGATTTTTTTTTTGGTTTTTTTTATGGTTAGACCGCACCATAAATACCTGCCTACGTACTCCCGCAGATAGGAGATCAGGTCTTTCATAGTTCAGGCTCAGACCTAAAAACTAGACTTGATATTTTTTTCTTTTTCTTTTTTTTCTTTTTTTATCAAGGAAAATTATTCCAGTTCGAAATAGAAAGGGTCTCAGACATAATACTGTTTCACAGAATCGGAATTAATCAGTTGTAGGAATTCTTCACCGTCCATCTCCTCTAATTTCAAGGCTCCGCTCGATAGGATTGCTTTGACAACAAAAGGTCCTTCCCAATTTGGGGCAAATTTTCCTTTAGATGCATCCTGGCCTGGAATGATCTTCTTTAGTACCAAATCATGCTCTTTAAACTCTCGAGGTCGCACCTTCTTGTTATAAGATCGAGACATTCGCTGCTGATATAGTTGGCCGTAAAAGATAGCAGCAGCCCTCCTTTCATCTATCAGGGATAATTGATAGTATCAATCTTGTATCCATTGGCTCTCCTCTATCTGAGAATCTAGCATCACTCTTAGAGATTCCATCTCCACTTCGACAGGAAGTACGACCTCCATGCCATAGACTAATGAATAAGGTGTTGCCCCAATCGAGGTTTGAGTCGACATTTGGTATGCAATTAGGGTTAACGACAACAGATCAGGTCATCCCCGGTGATGTGTTGACATCTTCATCATTAACTTCTTGATATTCTTATTAGCAGCTTCCACCTCACCGTTCATTTTTGGACGATAAATAACCAAATTGAGGTGTTTGATATTGAACTTACTTCACAGTTCCCTCATCATTTCGTTATTCAAATTCTTCGCATTGTCCGATATGATCATCTCGGGTTGTCCATACCGACAGATGACGTTACTTCTAATGAAACCAACAATGACCTCCTTAGTAACCTTGGGGAAGGAAGCTGCTTTAACCCACTTGGTAAAGTAATCGATCATTGTGAAGATGAATTTGTGACTGTTACTGGCTTTAGGCTCAACAGGTCCAATCACGTCCATTCCCCACATGAAAAGGGCTATGTTGATGTCATGAAATGCAGTTGATTCGAGGGTACATAAATAATGTTGGTATGAATCTGGCATTGATAACACCAATCCACTATGAGGGATATCCAGTAATGTCCTGTCCTTAGAATTTTCTTGGCAAGCAGAGGTCCACTCATATCTGCTCCGCACACCCCACCATGTACTTCATTCATAAGTCGTTGGGCCTGATCTCTGTTTAGACATCTCAGAAGGCCTACGCCCGGGTCCCTTTTGTAGAGAGCATCTCCACTTAGGTAGAAATTCATGGCCATCTTTTGTATTTTCTTTTTTGCGGCTTGACTCATTACTTCAGTGGTTGATCGATCTCGCAAATATTCTTTAATGTGGTGGTACCAAGGTTGTAATACCCGAGAATTTCCATATATTATTAAATAAATATATTAATGGAAATGAGAATTTATTTGAATATAAATGATTTTGTGTTATGAGATGAATTCATTCAATTATATATAATTGAATAATTATAATAATTGAGAAATTGGTGGAGTTTGTGATAAACTCGTTGATTGCCTTGTGTGGCACAGTGACGTAATATAAGAATGATTATATTAATTTAAGCGAACAATTAATCTATATTAATTGTTAATCGAAGAATATTAATTAACTTTTATAAAATACTAATGAGGATTGATTAATAATATGTGATTATTATTATTGCAAGAAACATAATAATAATGAGCAACGTGTTTATAAATACAATAAGATTTATATCAAAGTGATAATTAATCATATAAGGGTTAATTAAATTGTTATGGAGGTTAACAATTATATTGATTGATGTAGGATATGTGTATATTATTAATTAATATTCAATTTATAAGATGAGAAAGCATGCGAATTAAATGTATAGTAACTATATGTTATAATATGTGTAGGTGACAAATGATGTGTGGATATACATTAAAATAATGTATCATGGATCTATTATAAATAATTGTTGAGTAATACAATTTAATAATATATGATATAATGTAATGTGGTAGTATCCGATTGTATTATATCGGTAAGATAAAATGTACATAGATTATATGTATTCAAATTGCATTTATTACATTATGGGGAGAACATTGTAATTATAACCTAAGAGTACATATAATATATAACATAAGTATATGGTGTGTATATATATATATACAAGTGTAGCATATAGTCCATTTGTAAGAATGCTGAGGTTTGTTTGGCTTGTCCCTAAATGATAGTCACTATCTCTTCACACGTGAACACTCATGAAGCTAGCCTACTCTCTTCTCTCAAACTCAGCATTCTAGCCATCATGAAGGGAGTGGGCAGAATAGTGGAAATCACCAACTATTTACCAACTCCTTCTTATCTAGCATGCAATCCTTCAATCCGTTGTTTTGATTTGGAAGGAAAAGGCTTTGTCTGGTCATGAATTTCTCTATAAATAAGCTCTCCTCCTTCTTCAGTTCTTTTGCTGAGCATTTTGGCTAAGTGAGACTAGAGAGCATATATATATATATATCAGTGTTATTGAGATAGCAGCAAGCTTAAATCATTTACAGAGGTATAATTCCTCTTCCTGTGTTCTTCATTTCCGTTTTCTGTTTCCGAAGTTTCCTTGAAATTCTTGATTATGCTAAATTGGATCATGATTGGTTTGTAGAACCCTTATATTGTTGTTATATGAACATACACACATGATAGAACCACTGAATAGTCTTTCATTTCCATTGTTCCTCTTTAATTTCTGTGAATACATGAAATTCGTAAATTAGTTAGAGTTCATGAAATTGGGAATTGATAATTGCTATTGACTGTTATATAAGCATATATGTATGTGTTAGTAAGTTAAACAAGTCTAATAGCATTGGGTATGTTGAAATCGATGAAATGGAAGGTTTTTGGTCGGATTTCGCTGCAGTCTGAACTGCAGAAAACTGCCTCGACGCCGCAGCGCCGCAGCCCGCGCCGCAGCGCCACACGCACCGCACGCGCCGCAGCCCGCGCCGCAGCGCCGCACGCAGCGCCACTCGCGCCGCAGCGCCGCACGCAGCGCCACTCGCGCCGCAGCGCCAGTAGTGAGCTGCTGTGCCGCGCCGCAGCGCCAGCCTCTGTGTTCAGTTTTTTTGTATTCTGCAACAAAACTGTTATGAACCAATTGTTTGATTTTTGTTTAAACAAGCCTGGGAGCATGATTAATACATATATATAAACCTAATGAGGCAATGTAAGCATGTTTTAGTATATTAGCATGCATGATTAACCAAACGACATATAGTTTGGAAACGAATTTAAAGTTTCATAAACGACGTTAACATATATGAAGCATGTTTACATACTGACCTTGCAAGCACGTTAGTACCACCTAGAGACACATGAAGTGCATGTTAGCTTATCTATATTAGTTCCGTAATAAAATATGAACATGTGAACCTAACTAGTGCTCATTCCTAACAAGAATAGAAGTTTGAAGGTGGATATGATCATGTAAATGCTATATAGTCATTTTGATGTTATGAGCATGTTTAGATAGCCTTGAAATACATGAAAAGCATGTTAACTTACATATATAGGTTTCATAAGGAAGCATGAACATGATAGACCTTATTAATGAACTATACTAACAAAGTATAAGCTTTGAACGTGAACGTTGGTATGTTATGACGAGAATTAGAATTTGACATTTATGGACACATGTGATAGTACTCTTAGACTCATTCATGTGTCATGCATATATATATATACCATGATTAGTTGCCATGATTAAAGTTTAGCATGAACAAAGCATGTTTTCAAGATAATAACAATGCTAGCTACATATATGCAATACGAGTACTCATGAGCATGACTAATACAAGTTATATGAATATCTTATGTGTTTAAAAGCGACCATGTTAGACCATATAAGTTCGTGTCCTTGAATGGCTTTAAGTATTAACTTAAGAACCTATACCATGTACGATTGGATTTGGAAAAGTTATACAAGCATGAAAGTATCCTTTAAATATGAATAAATGCTACGCGATATTATATGATGTTACTTGAACCGATTTTTGACGGTTAACTTAAGGAGATGCCGTAACTTGCTAAAATGAAATATATTTAGTATTGATTGTGGTCTTATGTGATATTAATAATATGCAAGCATGTTTGCTAATTGTTGAGATCTTATATAATATGAGAATGCGTTTAAACTCTAAAGAAGGAACGTTAAGGATAGAAATTATATTCTATGTAACTGTGTAGCTAGGTAAAACTTAGCTTATGTGTTGATCGTATATTCAAAGAGAAAATGTGAAGTTAAATTATATGACTAATGAATATCATATATATACGTAACTGTATTACGATAGGAATTCGAAAGTGTTGATTTGCTTTTCGTGGATAAACTACGCTAAAGGCAAGTTCTCTTACTTACACTCTTTTAAAGTGCAAGTATCCTAACCGACGCATTTACTTTATGCAAGGAAATCTATGATTGTGAAAGTTTCCTAACTTATACTCTTTTACTATGCAAGTATCCTATCTTGTGTATTGCGAACAAGTTTTCTATTTAATCAGTTGAATTGAATTAGCATACTTGAACTCTTATTTCATTAAAGCTAGTATTCATGTTGAACTTAGTATTGTTCTTGAATATTGTGAAAGTGTCTATGCCATTTGATTCGGCTAGACTTATATTATTGAAAAGCGACCCAAACTAATTGATTGGTGCGGGATCTTGTATTTGACTGAGAAGACCAACCTTCTTTGAAGGGAATATATAATTGTCGGAGAACCGACGTGCACACTTGAGTATGGTTGATTGTTATGCATAACAAGGGTACTTTAGGCTGATCACCTGTTGTACCTGTTTTTGTTGGATTTTCAGTTTATTACTGACAATTCTAGTAGAAGTTCATAGTCCGTAGTGACTACTCAGTATTCAATTATTTGAAATCTTGAATTGACTTATTATTGAATCATATTGATATTATCCTGTCCTTAGCGACTGATATTGAGAACTGTTGATATTCTTGTTATTCTTGAACTATCAAATCTTGTTATACCCTTTCGAGAATTGAGAATCTTATTACTCACCCTTATTGTATATTACTTGCTGGGCAATTTGTGCTCATTCTTGCTTTCCCTAAAACATTTCAGTTAAGGCAGAGCATGGTGAACCTTCGGGCGTTGATAAGGGCAAGGGCAAAGCTACCAACTAGCTTATGTCTGTTATGTTTTAAATATATTAATATTGTATGAAGATGATGTAGTAAGACTGGATTTGATTATGTTTAAGCTTAAGTTAGATTATGTAATAAGTCGTTAACTGATATTATTATGTAATCTATTAAGTACTGTAGGTTGCGAGACTTGGGGGAATAATTATAATAAATCATTGTAAATTATTCTAGAATAGATTTTTCGCTGTGATCGTATGATATTTAATTATTATTATTGTGATGTATTACCATGAGCACGTGATGAACCGAATTCGAGAGACCAAGTGGCGGTCCTGGAATTTGGGGGCGTCACAAAGGTGGTCCAGTAGGTGCTATCTCATATGATATTTCCCCTACATTATTTCTATATGATGGTGCACTTTGTACAGTGAAGGTGATGACATGCATTCCCTTTCTTGCTGATAAGTTCACCAATGAAGCTAATGTAGCCAATGCGTAGGCAAAATCATTTCGGTTCAGGAGAATATGTATGAAGGCAATGTCTTCAAACTCTCCTGCCAATCTGAGAATATGGTTATGGTAAGGTAGTAGATGCAATTCCTTGGTGGTGTAGGCCCCGGTGGACTGTATGATGACTAGTTCCGAATCTTCGAACACAGCTAATCGTTTAACTCCCAGGGACTGAGCCAGTTTTAACCCCACAATGCATCCTTCGTATTCCGCGGTATTGTTGGAATTGTTAAAATGAAACTTGGTTGCCATGGGGTATTGATCTCTCGTGATGGACACCAGAACTGCCCCTGCTCTTGTGCCTTCAGTGTTAGGTGCGCCGTCAAAATATATTTTCCAGAATTGACCCCTATCTTCTTTACTGGTCAGTTGAACAGTCATCACTTCCTCCTCCGAGAAATAGGTTTCTAGAGGTTCATAACCTCCTGCTAGTGCAGTCGACAGGTGATCTGCAATTCCTTGCCCTTTGATGGACTTTTGGGTCACATAGATGATGTCGAATTGTTGGAGGACCAACTACCACTTGGATAATCGGCAATTCAACATCGTCTTACTAAAGATGTATTTCAAAGGATCCATTTTAGAGATGAGATAAGTTGTATGGCCGTTTAAGTAATGCTTCAACCTCGTGGCTGCCCAAGCTAATGCACAACAGGTTCTTTCTATCAATGTGTACTTTTACTCTCTGCAGCTGAAACGTTTACTGAGATAATAAATTGCCCTTTCTTTCCCCATATCATCCTTTTGCCCTAATAAGCAACCCATAGCGTTGGAATTGACTGAGATATACATGAATAACAGAATTCCATCCCTTGGGGGTACCAAGATAGGTGCTTTAATCAACCTCTTTTGGATGGTGCAGAAAGCTTTTCGGTAGTCTTCATTCCATTTTCCCGAGGAGTTCTTTCTTAACAATTTGAAAATAGGTTCACAGGTTGTTGTCAACTGTGATATGAACCGGCTGATGAAGTTTATTCTTCCTAAGAAGCCTCGGATTTCCTTCTTGGTCTTTCGTTTGGGCATCTCAGCGATGGCTTTGATCTTGGCAGGATCAAACTCAATGCCCCGGTTGCTCACAAGAAATATTAGAATTTTATCGGATTTCACACCAAAAGCACACTTCACTGGGTTGAACTTCAAATCAAATTTGCAGAGTCGTTTAAACAACTTCTGAAGATGGGTGCAATGGTCATCAGCCTTTCTGGACTTCACGATGATACCATCCACATACACTTCAATCTCTTTATGCATCATATCATGAAATAAGGTCATTATGGCCCTCTGATAAGTAGCACCAGCATTGGTAAGGCCAAAAGCTAGTCTTCGATAACAGAGTGTTCTCCAAGGGGTAATGAAGGCGGCCTTTTCCCGGTCTTCTTCAGCAACCATAATCTGATGATATCCGGCAAAGTAATCTGTGAAAGAATACATTTCGAACTGTGCCGTATTGTCAATTAACATGTGGATGAACGGAACTGGGAAGTCAACTTTAAGGCTGGCCTTATTGAGATCTTGATAATCTACACACACTCGCACCTTCCCCCTAGATTTTGGCACTGGGACTACATTGGACAACCATTCAGGGTATGTTGATATCATAATGATTCTCGCTCTGTACTGTTTGATAATTTCTTCTTTGACCTTCAGGCTCTATTTTAGTTTCAACCGTCTTAATTTCTACTTGACTAGTTTGAACCCTTCCTTAATTAGTAGTCAATGGACAACTATATTGGTGGATAGACCGATCATGTCTTCATGAGACCAGGAAAAAACATCCTTAAATTGAGTTAGGAGTTTGATTAGTTCTTTTTCTTGGCTAGAGGGGAGGTTGGTTCCGATCTGTATCTCTTTGGGATTGTAAAGGGTTCCGATATTTATGGTGGTGGTTTGATCAAGGTTAGGTTTAGGTTTATCTTCGACCCATGCTTTGATTTCCTCTGGCACCTCGTCATCATCCACTTCCTCTTGCTCGATCCCCATCAAGTCAAAGTCCAATTCTATATCGAAATCTTATTCATTACTCAAGTTTGGCAAGTTATGGACATGGCTAGATATACCCAAATTTGGAAACCTGAGACAAAAAATTTGATTGCTAAATATATAAAAACGGTTGTCAATTACAAAAGGATTCAGCAGTGGATATGACAATAGGCAATAACAAGTTGCAGATAAAATAAAACAGATATATATATATAAAGGTAAAGCTTCTTGTCAGCGGATCATTTTTTGGTTTTACCCTTTTCGGACGATCTGAGGGGTGATCGTCCAATTACTGGTAGTTAGATCCTGGGGAATAGCTGAGATAGATGAGTTATTAGAGTTGTCGGTGTCTTTCAAGATGACCATAACTAATTTGGAACAGGTCCCTAGATCTTCCTTCAGGATGTTCACACTTCCCCAGTTAAGGATCGGGAGGATAGGTTGATCATTCGACAAGTCTGCCCAATTGGGTTTCTTCATGTCATCCTCATAAAGGCAAAAGATGCTCACAAATTGCAACTGAATCTCATTTAGAAACCTTCTTATCTTTGGCCATCCAGGCAACATCCTTGAGAGGCTCTTCATCACCAATCTCCTTATATCCGTTCTGATTGACTTTAGGGATCAGGAGGTTTGAGATAATAGCGGGGACCTTCTTTAATGACTCCTTAAATCCGACTTCATTGAGGTTTTGCTTGAAAGGAATCAAATGGTTAACTGGCATGTCCTTGTGAGGATTACGATGTTTGGGTGCATCAGAGTATCCTAATCCAGCCCTTCCCAACTCGTGGGTATGTGGATTGGGTTCTTGATTTCTTGTCCATTTCTACCCAACCCTTGACCTAGTCGATGTCCTCTGGAAAACATCTCTTGGCCAACTGCCATTACTTCTGGAGATATCCGGGGAGTTAATGCTGGCGCACCCACAGAGTAGTATCATGGATTGCTTACTTCGAAGGCTTTAAAACTGGATTGCTCAATACCCTCATTCAAGCTGATCTGAGGCATATATCCCAGATTAAGGATAGGATAATCAGGTTCGGCACTGACGGTGACCAGATTGCCGTTGACAATATATTTTAATTACTGATGAAGAGTCGAGGGAACAGCCCCAGCAATATGGATCCAAGGTTGTCCTAGCAACAGATTATATCTGGTAGTGATTTTTAGGATTTGGAAAGGTATATTGAATGTGAACGGGCCAATCTCTATAGGAAGTTTAATTTCCCCAACTGTATCCCTTCTTGATATGCCGAATGCTCGTACCACTACATTGTTTTCCCGAATTCGATTCGGGTTGACCTTAATCCTATCCAGAGTCTCTTTTGGATAGATGTTCAAGGATGATCCGTCATCGATAAGTACGCCTCCTACCACGTATCCAGATGATAAGACAGCGATATGCAATGGTCTGCGATGCCTAGTTCCCTCAACTGGTATATCGTCATCGGTGAATGCTATCACATTACTGTGCAATACATGGCTAATCAGGTGCCTGAATTTTTCAATATCAATGGTTTTAGGCAGGTGTGCCTCCTCCAATACCTGGATTAGAATTTGATGATGGTTGTCAGAAGCCAATACTAAATCCAGAATGGAGATTTGATGTGGTTCAGCTTCCAACTGCTTCACCATTCTTGCTTCACCGTGCCCCATCTTATGGAGGAATTTTGCGACCTTTCCCGTTGATACCGGCCCCAACATCTTGGTTACTAGTTTCAATAAACGCCCTGGTTGGTAAAGTGGATTCTCCTTAGGTACGATAGCTGTACAATCGGGTGCCAATTTTAAGCCATCTCCATAATTCCATGGTACCCTCTTCAGACTAAGAATTGGGATTTGAGGACAAGGAGCCAACATCAGTGGCTTTGGTGCCGATATCTCCAGAGTAGTCTTGTTTCCCTGCCCATATAATCCTTTTATGGTTATGGGTCTGCCAGATGCTCCTTCTATGCAAAGGATAACAGCTACCATTCCCTCCAAATTCCTGTCCCCTTAAGGGTATATTATCTATTCCTCATGGAAGATCTCAGTTTTACTCATTAATTCTAGCTCTCCTAATTCGATCAGATTCTGAATTAAGTGTCGCAGGGCCCAACATTCCTCAGTAGCATGTCTAGGTGCATTCAAATGATAGAGGTAGGACCTAGAAGGATCGAAACACTTTGATCGTGGATCCAGGGGTGCTAGAAATTCTATGATCTTTCCTTCATCAATCAAGGTGCACAGAATTTCCTACTTGGACTGCCCAAAGGGGCGAATTTCTGTTTGGCTGCAAATTCTCTTCGGTGCTAAATTCTAGAATCCTTAGCCATCTTTTCTGTCCATTTGTCCTGCTCTTGGTAGCAAATCTGATCCTTTCTTAAGATTCGAACATCTTAGACGGATATGGTGTCGGTTGGCCTGGGCAGGACTTGATCTATTAGCTTTCGGGTCAACTGATGTTGGTATACGACCAAATCTGCTAACTGATCAACTTGCGCCTTAATCGAGGCCAATTCTTTCTCCACCACATACTTCTCTTCAGGGTATCCCCATATTGCAAATTCATTCGCAGAGGATGCTTCCCCCCATCTTACTCAGTTATTTACAGTTTTCCCTACCTTCTGCACTAATCATGTTGACTCCTTCCGCATTATCCTGAGGTAAAGGGTTTTTATTGACATTTGGTTGCTCTGGCGCTTTGACTACAATCTCCCCCCTGTTAATCAAGTTCTGAATCTTGTGTTTTAAAGTCCAACATTCCTGAGTATCATGCCCTGGTGAGTTGGAATGGTAAGCGCATTTTTTGTTGGGATCAAATTGCCTTCCATTTGGATCAGAAGGTGGAGCTAGCTCAATGATCTTCTTCTAGGCAATCAATAGTGCCAATATATTATCCAAAGAGTCCCCTAAAGGAGTAAATATCCTTCTTCGCTTGTTCTCCCCAACCTTTAATGCTGTAGGATTTTGGGAATTCATAGGATAAGAGTTTTGCTTCTGGATAGGCGGACTAGGGCTCTTATTGGCAACTTATCCTTGCAATATCAAAGAGACATTTTCTTCCTTCCTTTTATATACTCTTTTGGGAGCGCTTGCATAGTTTCCCGACTGTATGTGCTCTGCTACGGCCTCCAAACCAGTGAGATCTTTGATTTTACCAGACTTCAAACCCAATTCAGCCATTTCTCCATGTTTGATCTTTTCAGAGAAGGATTTGCCTAACCCGGCGAGGACTCTCTCATAGAAATGGGCTTATTGTATGTCAATGAAAGTTGTCACCATCTCACATTCACCCATCGGTGGGTTAACTTGGGCTGCTATTCGCCTCCACTGCTGTGCATATTCTTTGAATGACTCATTGCTCAGTTTCTTGACTTTAGTAACTTGGTAGCGATCGGGAGTCATCTGGGATTGGAAACTATACTGGTTGAGGAAAGTATGAGCCAAATCTTCCCAACCTCAGACTTTGGAATTATCTATTCGGGCATACCATGTTCGGGCTTCACCGGTAAGGCTTTTCTGGAATAGCTGCATTCTGAGGTTCTCATCCTCGGTGTAAGTTCTAAAATCACCTATGTAGACTTTTAAGTGAGTATATGGATTACCTAATCCATTATTTTTCTCAAACTCTGGACTTAAAACTTATCCGGGATCTCCCTTTTTGGGAAAATATATAGATTCGAATAATTCACGCTCCCGTGAGATCCTGTCCCTTTCATAGACCGGATAGCGTCCTCCATTTGACTAACTTTCTTCCTGATATCTCCAATTTCTTTATCTTCTTGGAGGTCTACTATTTCCTGTGTTGTCTTTTGGATCGGGGCCTCCTTGGATAGTTCGATATCGAGGGGAGAGATAGGTGTGGACATCTGGGTATCACCGTCCTTTTCCGTTATTTTTATATCTCCTTGCACAGAGGGTTCAGTCTGACTCTTATGCTTAGGTTCCTGAGATACTTTACACCGTTCTCTCAATATGGTAGTCATCTCGGCAATCTGTTTCTTAAACTCCTCAATTTCTTCTCGAGATACAGGGATGGGTTCTGATGAACTTCCTTCAGCCATTTTGACTGGTGGTGAACGGGCTTTTTTGGCTTAGAATCGAGTTCTAGGACCAATCTGCACAAAATTGATATCTAGTTTAGACGGGATATTGGTGGCTAGAGATGCATAATATACTATACATTAATTTAATTGTTTTTAATCTTTTCCTGCTGTCGACGCCCGAAAAAAATCCGCGGGTAGGGTCAAAACCCAGATCTTTCTCTCTTCCTAAGTTATCTCTACCCTTACTCTTTTTATTGCGAAAAAGGTTTTGAAGGGTTTTTAAGGAAAAGGCCAACATATATAACGTCGACGATTTGAACGTTTTACAGAGTCACCAGTTGGTAGATTTTAAATGGTTATACCAACTCAACTGAGTTTTTATTTGAAAGAGGCTCAATTGCTAGACAATGTCGAAACTTGATCTTTGAAAATAAAGTTTTGAGCTCGGGAGCTTGGTTAAGTGTGGGGAAGTTGTTAGGCACCCCACAACTCTCGTGTAAACACGGTACTGCATCTTTTTAATATTTCCCTTTAAAACTGAAATGTGTGTGTGAATGCTGTTTGAAAATTGGGCCTATGTTTGATTGAAAAGCATGTCTATGCATCGTTGAACCTATATACTATTTGATTTGCAAAAGTCTTTGATTTGATTTGCAAAAGCTTATCTTTTTGAAAAGATTATTGAAATGAAGTTTTGAAAGAAGGTTTTCAAACCCTTACGCTAACATAGGAATTGAAGCATATCGATACTTCAGTTTTATCTTTTCAGCCTTAAGGCACAATTTGAATGGTTATTGTCGGGCTGCAAAGCATCCTTGATCATAACATATATACAAGTATCGGTCTCCTCATGGACATGATAGCCATCGAAGGGACTTTGATACAATAAACCATATCTTTTCACTATGTTGAGACCTTAAATTCGGATAACCGTTTTAAGGTCATTTGCATGTACATTTTTTATAGAAAAACTGGCAGGGTACATTCATAAGGTGGAGTTTGTCCATCGTGCGAATCAGATTCTAATCAGTTCGATCATGAATTCCACGATTCCTAGGCTCACATATGAGTAACCAATAAACCTGAACAGTTCAAATTTGTACAGAAACAGATATATATCCCAAATGCAGCCAGAACCAAGGATTCATTCAGTAAATCCTGGTTCACACCTGGCCGAAGCATCTCGTTCTCACTAGATAGCGATCTAAGAGCTGCGAGGTTGCTTTTATATCTGAAAATAGAAAAATTGCTAGATTTAAATAAATTTCAGCCATTCTAGCTTCTCGGTTCCGTCTGTACCGATTTTGAACCGTTTGAAGGCTAGAGTTGGCGAGATTTAAATAAATCTAGTTCGCCCGCAGATATGTCAGTGTCAATTCATACAAAATGAATATCTAAAGCAACAGTTTAATGAAAAGTGAGTAAAGCGATATATACAATAATATATATACAAAAGCTGTAAAGGGTGGTGGGTTTTCACACCGGTGCCAGGATTGAAATGCAAATGTACAAAAATGTAGTCAACCAAGATTGGAAAGATAACCCGTGTGGTGAAGGCTGCTTATATATGCATAAATATATATAAAAGTAATAAAAAGGCCACGTAATGATCCAGGCCGAACTGTAATGTAAATGTACAAAAATGTAATCAACCAAGATTGGGAAGAGAACCCAGTAACGGTGAAAGCTGCTTATATATGTATATTTATATATAAAAGTAGTATACTACCGCAGATTTGACATCCGGACGTAACAGAATTGAAAAGTTAGTATATATAAGATAAATATATACAAAAAAAGTCAAACCCGTACTGGGAAGATATCCCAGTTCGGCGAAGTTGCTCAATATGAAGATACAAGTATGTGAAGCTTCTTGAAGCGACGGATCGTCAATTCAAGTTGTAGAAATGCCAGAAAATACGTTTATGTACAAAAATGTTCCAAAAGTTAACGAAAACGGCCACGGAACTGAGTTTTGGGAATATTTTGAAAACGAAACTTAACGTGCAAGTGTATAAAAGTGCGAACTATTAGTATTGACTTGCTGATCGTAAAAATACTCACAATGGACTGCTACACGGGCTTTTTGCCAAATCATAGGCTTTAAAAGTCAGAATCTAGAGGTTATTTTTTGATATGTGGTAGTATGTGGGTATATCTAAATATTAGAGTGAAAAAATTTGGGTTTGGAAGACAAGAAATTGAACAGAAAACCAAACAGACAAAGGTTCAGAGCGTTTTTGAATTATAAAAATAAGAGGGGGGTGCCCTCTTATTTATAGGCCAGGGAGCCTCCACTCTACCTGTTGCTACCACAGGTAGAGGTGCGGCTACCTTGGTGGGGCCCACATATCTAATTTTGTCATCTCGAAGTACATGCACTCCGAGCAACGCGAGGTCGAAGTCGAAACTTTCTAACTTTTGATCAGAGCGTCCGTTTAAGGCGTGCTGTACCTTTTCGGAAAGCCCTTGCCGAGAGTGTCACAATAATATAGGATAAAACATTTTTTGGGTCCAAGAAGATGGGTTCATAACTAGGTCTTCGATTCCCCGCAGTTTGCCAATTGAGCTGTCTTACGTTATTTGCACTTGGGATCATCGTTATGGTTCGTTTTGACCTTGGTGGCATCAATTCGGCTTGAATTTGACCGAATCAGCTTAGAGTTGGTAAAATAACCATTCTCCCCTCCCGTGGTTGCCCTTAGTGTCGGCACGGCCTTCCGTTGACATCCTGGGGTTGTTTCCAAGGTTTGGATCCTATTCGAGCCTGTTTATCCTCAATGTTGTCTCTGAGGTTAACTTAGTCTCTCCAGGCTTTTCTCTGGAGATGTTGTAGAGCTTCAGGTTTGTTCCTGAGGTTGACCTGACTTCCCGGGTTGAGATCGGGGACGATCTGTACCTCCCGGGTTAAGACCGGGATTGACCTGTACCTCTCGGGTTGAGATCAAGGCTGACTCGTATCTCTCGGGTTGAGACCGGGGTTGAACTGATGGCCTGATATTAAGATCGGGGTTGATTTGATAGCCTGATATTGAGATCAGGGTTGATCTGATGGCCCAATTCGAGATTGGGGTTGGTCTGACAGCTAGATATTGAGATTGGGGTTGATCTGATGGCCTAATTTGAGATCAAGGTTAATTTGATGGCCCGATATTGAGATCGGGGTTGATCTGATGGCCTGATTTGAGATCGGGGTTGATCTGATGGCCTGATTTGAGATCAAGGTTGATCTGACGGCCTGATTTAAGATCGGGATTAATCTAATGGCCCGATATTGAGATCGAGGTTGATCTGATGGCCTGATTTGAGATTGACGTTGATCTGACTGCTTGATTTTGAGATCGGGGTTGATCTGATGGCCCGATTTAAGATCAGGGTTGATCTAACGGCCCAATATTGAGATCGGGGTTGATCTGATAGCCCGATATTGAGATCGGGGTTGATCTGACGGCCTGATATTGAGATTGGAGTTGATTTGATGACCTGATATTGAGATCGGAGTTGATTTGATAACTCGGTATTGAGACCGAGTTTGATTTGATGACCCGATATTAGGATCGGGGTTTATTTGATTGACAGTCCTGCCCTTCAACAGTGTTAGTAACAGGGGAAGAAATTTTCGAGTGTCTACAGATGCCCCTCTTTATCATGTTCATCCAATGTAGTGAAATGGACAGGATAAAGATTAGTAGGCACTGGAAATGCAAAGGTAAAGGGGATGCAATGCATGATATGGTATGCTAGGAAGGTCAGATACCTTCGAGGATGTGGGGTCATCATTGACTGATTATGTCAGTTTTTTCCAGGGATGATGTTAATAGGCTATCACGAACAGTTTTTCGTCATTTTTTGCTGGAGATGACGTCATTCATGATAGCCTAGGAATGACATTGTTGCCGCCGAGTTAAGCGAATGCACTCTCAATGCCTATCTTGACAATAATTTACACTGGTAGTTGGCAATAGGGGGATTGAATCACCAATCCTTCTTGGTGCTCCTGTTGAGGTTGTGTATAACAGATTCCATCATTGGTGATGAATTACTATATTGCTTCCGCCACTGGATCCCTTCCGATGCTTTGCGGGGTTGTACTAATAGATGAGATGTCACTGGGGTTGGGCCAACGGCTGATACTGTCAACGGTCTATATTCGATGATTTGCTGGGGTGATGCTAATGCCTGATCTATCTCGGTCTGTACCCGATGCTTTGCTGGAGTTGTGCCAATCGCTGAACTATCATCGATCAGTACCCGACGCTTCACTGGTGTGATGCCAACGGCTGAACTATTATCGGTCAGTACCCAACGCTTCGCTGGTGTGATGCCAACGGCTGAACTGTCATCGATCAGTACCCGACATTTCGCTGGTGTGTTGCCACCAGCTGAACTGTCATCGATCAGTACCCGACGCTTCGCTGGTGTGATGCCAACGGTTGAACTGTCATTGGTCAGTACCCGACGCTTCGCTGGTGTGATGCCAACAGCTGAACTGTCATCAGTCATTACCCGACGCTTCGTTGGTGGCAGTTTTAGGCAGTGTTGAGCAGTTTTTTGGACGTTTTTTTGCAGTTTGCATCATTGATCCCCGAATATATCTTCGGGATGAATACCAAGGGTTTTCAAAGTATTCCCCTTTCTGTCAGGATTATGATGCTTAAACGCAGAATTTCAAGACAAACCGCTCAATCGCGTAGCAATTTTTCTTCAAATTTGACTTGGCAGCCCATATAAACTCCGTTTCAACTCGAACCGAACCGAGTTTGGGGGAGTGGGACCCACCTTGAGAAGCCGCAGGTAGAGGTGCTGCTGCCGTAGGTGGTCTCGCTTCCACCTGTGGTTTTATATTGGGCAGCGGGGAGTTCATAATTTCAAGTTTTTATTTCGAGTTCATATATATATATATATATATATATATATATATATAAATATGCTATATTTATATATTAAAATAGCCACAACAATGAATATTATTTCCAGTAGACATCAGTATCTACTCCCAATAATTAAAAACAAAAAAAATTGAGAGGAAGTTGCATATAGTTTACCTAAGCTTAACAAAAAAAAAATTGATGAAGAGGTATTAGCGTTGGTTGTCTCAGTTTGAACAATAGAATGCAAAATAAGTATGCAAAAGAAGAAATATACAGATCTAGTTTGAGAAAAAAATTCTTCCCTTTTTTAAAAAATAAAATAAAAAATAAACTCATATTGTTAAATCAAAAAAAATTACAACTCATAAGTTTGAACAAAAAATATTTTTGCAGAAATTATTTTCAAAAGAAAATAATCGGTAGCCATATGATTTAGAGGTAGGAAAATCGATCAATCGGTGTTTAGTTAGCAAAATAAACGTTTTAGAATTAAAAATAAAATTAGTGTTTGAGAGGATTTTGAAAAACAAATAGAGAATGGATGGCTGAAGCTAAAATAATAGGTAGAAAACGTAGTTTTAGTGATCAAAAGCTGTTTAAACATATTAATTATACAGAAGAATCTATGATTTAAAAAAATTGTAGAGAATGATAGATTTGACAAACAAAGAAATTGGTGATTGTATGTGACGCCCCCAAATTCCAGGACCGCCACTTGGTCTCTCGAATTCGGTTCATCACGTGCTCATGGTAATACATCGCAATAATAATAACTAAATATCACACAATCACAGCGGAAAATCTATTCTAGAATAATTTACAATGATTTATTATAATTATTCCCCCAAGTCTCGCAACCTACAGTACTTAATAGATTACATACTAATATCAATTAACGACTTATTACATAATCTAACTTAAGCTTAAAAATAATCAAATCCAGTCTTACTTCATCATCTTAATACAACATTAAAATATATAAAAAAAACATAAAAGAGACAAGCTAGTTGGTAGCCTTGCCCTTGCCCTTATCAATGCCCGAAGGTTCGCCCTGCTCTGCTTTAACTGAAATGTTTTAGGGAAAGCAAGAATGAGCACAAATTGCCCAGCAAGTAATATACGACAAGGGTAAGTGATATAACTCTCAATTCTCGAAAAGGTATAGAAAAGTTTGATAGTTCAAGGATAGCAAGAGTATCAACAGTTCTCAATAACAGTCGCTAAGGACAGAATAATATCAATATGATTCAATAATAATTCAATTCAAGATTTCAAGATAACTGAATACTGAGCAGTCACTAAGGACTATGAACTTCCATAGGATTTGACAGTAATAAACTGAAAATCCAACAAAAACAGATACAGCATGTGATCAGCCTAAAGTACCCTCGTTATGCATAACAATCAATCATACTCAAGTGCGCCCGTCGGTTCTCCGACAGTTATAGTTTGTTCTTCTCAGTCAAATACAAGATCCCGCACCAATCAATTGGTTTGGGTCGCTTTTCAATAATATAAGTCTAGCCGAATCAAATGGCATAGACACTTTCACAATATTCAAGAACAATACTAAGTTCAACATGTATAATAGCTTTAATGAATTAAGAGTTCAAGTATGCTAATTCAATTCAACAATTTAGTAAGAAACTAGTTCACAATATACAAGGATAGAATACTTGCACCGTAAAAGAGTGTAAGTTAGGAAACTTGCCTTTAGCGTAGTTTATCCACGTAAAGTAATTCAACACTTTTGAATCCTATTTATAATGTATTATAAGTATAGGATTTTCATTAGTCATTTATGCTCACATATGATATGTAATTTTAAACGCACCCATAAACGTTTAACTTAGTTGCATACTATACACATACTTCATCATATACTTTTGCGTACATATAGCACATTTCAGTTTACAAGACATTATGAAGTCATCACATAGTTTTTAATCGTTGCTTTATAGTCCCCAAACACCTTTTGGACTTATCCTTGGGAAGTTTATAATCAAACATTCAATTTTATCACTTAGCATGCCTCTTAACACATTTCTTAGCATACTGGTCATATATCACAAGTTAAAGTAATCGCATAAGCTAACTGTCAAAAAAATCAGATCAACAACTGGCTTAATTCTGATTCTAGACTGGCGCAGCTGCGCCATGGCTAAGCTTAGGGCCGGCGCAGCTGCGCAGCCCTCTGGCTAAGCCAAGGCTGATATGTGCCTTGTGGTTTCTGTCCGGTCATGCAAGCTAACATTCACACCAGGTATACTGACATGTTAAAAGTCCTTTCGTGTTTTCCCAAGGCAATCTAGGTTCCACTTTCCATAACATGATTCTAAACTTACATTTTAAACAATTCAAGTCCTTACAACATCATAAAATCATGTAAGCTATCATGCTCGTTAATTTTAAATATACAAGGTGATCATATAACTTGATTTAGGCATGCTCACAAGTAGTTATATCATACACGTATTCAAATCTAAATTTATCTTTACATATTAGGGTCTTAGTTTAGGATTTCTAAGAGCTTTAGGCCAAATGTGGCCATGCAATCACAACGTATATAATTAAACCATAGATACATGCGAGAAGGTCATACAAATTGTAATATACATGCTTGCGATTGTCCACATCATTTATTCATAACTAGCATTGTTTGTTACTTTAGAAACATGCGTAAACCCGTGCTTGGTTAACTTCTTATTGAATTTTAACAAGCGAGTACACACGTATGGTATACTAGTGATGTTATATTCATTATTAAGCATGTTAAAAATATCAGAATATGGATTCTAATACAACATGTTAAGTCCATGTTCAAAGTCCATGTTTCGTTAGTAAGTTCTATTAACGAAGTCTAACATGTTCATGTTACCTTAAGATACATATATACACAAGTTATCACATCCTTCACGAATCTCTAAACCATAATAACATGTATCGAAAGTTAGAATATAAATATAACATATTCAAGTCTCTCTTTCTAACTTTTAGTTCCTCTTTAAACATATACGTCGTTTCGTCAAAAAGGTATACCATCTTGGTTTAAACATGCTTACGTTAGGCCTATGTACTCATACATATGTTCTACTCATGTTCACGTGCTTGCCTTATCTATACAAGTAACTACCATATAGCAGTTTTAGGAATAAAATTTGATTCTGGTTCCAGAGGCCGGCGCAGCTGCGCCGTGCTTCGGCCAGCACCAGTGAGCTCCCTACTTCGGCAGTTCCCAGCCCAAACACAAATTTACTTCACGAACTTTCTTGTGATCAGTCACATTGGCTCATTAACATATGTATAAGACTATATAACAACTAAGAACATGTCCCAATCCAATCTAGTATGAATTGAAATCAAAATCAAGAATTGGAAATTTTGACAGTAAGCAAAATATAGAACATGAATGAAGAACATGGAAAGATAATTATACCTCTGTTAGATAATTGAACTTGCTTCTACTTCACAATGCTATTATACTGATATATGTATATGCTCTCAACTTATCAACTCAAACAAAATCTCAGCAAGGTGAAATGAGAAGGAAGGAAGCCATATTTATAGAGAAAACAAAATACAGACAATGCAATTGCCTACCATTTCAAACTAACAGAAATTTGAATTGCATGCTAGATAAGAAGAAGTTGGTAGATAGTTGGTGGAATGCATCATGAGAGCCACTCCTCATATAATTATGAGCTAGGATTGCTTGGGAGAAGAATGAGGAAGTAGACTAGCCTTTGAGGTTTTCACGTGTATGAGAGGAAGGAGGAATGGACAAGCCATATATCTCAGCATTTTATTAGTACACAACACTTAAATTATTATACACACATAACATACTTCCTACTCTTATGTTATATTATATATACCTATTGTCCATACATAGGTTATAACTTAATGTCACAATATAAATTTGCATAAGGAATACTTCAATATAGTGAAGGTGACTTGTACGCATATAATCCATGTACATTCTGTTAATACCATATATAATTTAATCAGATACTATCATATTATTAAATTCTACAATCAATAATTGATTACAATATATTCATGATATATTATTTTACTGTATACACACTCACCTTGTCACATAGGCATTATCATGTATTCCTATATAGTTTTAACATAATCACATTATGCTTCATGTAATATATGGTTTCTATGTGTAATATATTCGTATTGCATTATATAACATAGTTTATGTATATACATGCATGGTCACACTTAAGTGTCTCTCTATAATATAGTTGTATTCCATATACTTTATATATTCAAGTATTGCACTTTTGCACATATCAATTAATATAATCTTATTATATTAATAACTCACTTATTTGTTTTATTATTCATAATGTCAAATAAATAAACTATTTATCTCGTTGATTAATTAACAATAATATTAATTAATTTATTCCTCATTGATTATTAATTACACCAAATTAATAATCATAGGATTAATTATTACATTAACAAATATAAATCTCAGCACAATTATAAACAAGTGGTTTATTATTATTATATTTCTTGCAATAATAATCACATATTATTAATCAACCATAGTTAACATCCCACAACAATCAATTAATATTCTCTAATAACAATTAACAATTAATTAATTGTTCACTTAAAAATTCTTCGTCAATTAATATAATTATTAATATTTCTCATCACTGTGCCACACTAGGCTCTCAACGAGTTTATCGTAAACTCCACATTTTTCTCAATTGTCATAGATATTCAATTTAATATAATTGAATTAATCATTCTCATAACACAAAATCATTTATATTCAAATAAATTCTCATTTTCATTAATATATTTATTTAATAATATATGAAAATTCTCGGGTATTACATTGTATGGTTTAGATGTTGGAGAATCGATTAGTTTTTCCAAAAACTCAATCAGAATCAAGGATTTTGGCTTAGAAAAGTTAGGGTTTTAGAGGGTTTCGGTCGGGAGTAGAGAGAACAGAGAGAATAGAGGATTTCTGTGGAAGAAGAAGGAAAAAAAACGAGGAACAATGAACTTTTTAGATTTTATAATTAGGGTTACCTGATCATCTAATGGCTTAAAATGAATTTAAACCTTGATCAACGAATGTGATGAGTTTTCTATTTTAAACAGACACATATGGCTTGGTTCTTTGATCCATCGGCTGAAAATCAATCTAAATTTGTGATCGAACGGTGGAGACTTTAATTTGTGTACTTGTTGGGCTTTTACATGATTGGTTCATCTATTTTTACACGAATGGAAGCTTATCACTCTTTGATTTGATCCAATGCAGTCCAACGGTTCAGATTAAATTATATATACATATATTTTGAAAATAAGTTTTAAAATATGGAAATGTTAAAAAATATTAGATTCATGAAATAAAATGTATATATAGGGTCTCCATCTGGGCAACCGATTGCCACGGACACTATTCTAACAACCATAATCTTAGTCATTGATTGTGATAATGAAGAATGGAGATTGGAAATACTTTTTCCCAACTGCTACACTTTGTAGCGGCCCTTCTAGCCCAATTTGTATCTGCTGCTACACCATGTATAAATGCTTTTAATTAAGGAAAGGGAAAAAACCAACTAAAACAAGACTATTTTGCTTAATGCTAATATTAATATTAATATTATTAATATTAATATTAATACTAATATTTGTATTAAGTTTAATATTAATATTAATAGTAACATTGGTAATATTAATATTAATATTAATATCAAACTTAATATTAATATTATTTCCAATATTAACAATAATAATATTGAAATTAATATTAATATTAATTCTAATATTAATAATGCTAATATTAATATCGAACTTAATATTAATATTAATACTAATATTAGTATTAATTTAATATTAATATTAAAATTAGCATTAAGCAAAACAGTTTTGTTTTAGTTTGTTTTTTTCCTTTTTCCTTAATTAAAAGCATTTATGTATTTTTTCTCCATTGCCGCTACATGGTGTAACGGTTGATACAAATTGTGCTAGAAGGGCTGCTACAAGGTGTAGCGGCTGGGGAAAAAATATTTCCAATCTCTATCCTTCATTATCACAATCAATTACTAAGATCATAGTTGCTGGAATAGTATCCGTGGCAACCGGTTGTCACGGATGGAGACTTATATATATATATAATTAAATTTAATAAATTACTAAATTACTTTACTAAAATAATTAAATTTATAAATAAAATTAATAAATTACTAATTAAAATATGTAGTTATCTATTGCTATTACAAAAAATATATAACTTAATTATATACAAAATATAATTTTATAATTATAATTTTAAAGAATATTTTTATAATAATAAATAAAAGAAATTATTATGTTATAAATATGATCTAGAACATAAAAATAAAATAAGTATATATAATATTATAATAAACATATGCATATAAATAATAATAATTTAAAATAATATTTTTAAAGAAAATAGTTTTATAAATTACTAATTAGAGTGTAAAATTATATATTATTAAATAAAGATAAAAAAAATTATAAACAAGAAGAATTTCTCAACTATTAAAATATAAATATGAATAAGTAATTTAAATACAACAGGTATATGTATAAATAATTATGAGATGATATCTAACATACCTAAATCCATACGGAATTTATAGAATCTTTCAGAACTTAAGGGTTTAGTAAATATATCAGCAATATTTAAATCTGTATCAATATGTTCTAATTTAATAATGTCAATGTTTACGTGATCAAGTAAAAAATGATGTTTAACATCTATATGTTGTGATCTAGCATGCAATACAGTATTTTTACTTAAATTTATAGCACTTATATTATCACATAATATTGACACACAATTAAATTTTATATTATAATCAACAAGGGTTTGTTTCATCCATAGTATCTGTGCACAGCAACGTGCAACAACTATATATTCTGTTTCGCTGGTTGAAATAGATACTGAATTTTGTTTCTTAGAGAACCAAGAAACTAAACATCCACCAAGAAACTAACATGTGCCACTTGTACTCTTTCGATCAACATGATGACCTGCATAATCAGAATCAGAGAAACAAACAAGATTAAATGGTTGACCTTTAGGATACCATAAACCTAAGTATGTGGTTCCTTTTAGATATCAAAATATTCTTTTAACCGCAACCAAATGTGACTCTATGGGGTTTGATTTAAATCTGGCACATTTACAGACACTAAACATAATATCAGGTTTACTAGCTATTGTCGACGTCATAAAAAAAATTCGGTTCGAGTTGGACCCGAATATTTCTCTTTTCCTAAGTTTTGTCTACCCTTATTTTATCTTTTTACGAAAAAGGTTTTGAATTTAGGAAAAGGCCTCATGTCGACGATTTGAATGTTTTACAGAGTCGCCAGTTGGTAGTTTTGAAATGGTTGTACCAACTCAACAGAGTTTGTTTGAAAGGAGGCCCAGTTGCTGGACACTACCGAAACTGAATCTTTGAAACCGAAGTTCTAAGTTCGGAGGCTTGGTTAAGTGTGGGGAAGGTGTTAGGAACCCCACAACTCCCGTGAAAACACGGTACCGCATCTTTTCAATATTTCCCTTTTAAACCTTTTATGTGTGTGTGAATGTTGGAAGAAATTGGGCCTACATTGGTTTGATTTGAAAGTATGGACATGCTTTGTTGAACCTATATACGAAGGGTTTGATTTGATTTGCAAAAGTCTCTTTTTTAGACAGGATTATTAAAATGATGTTTTGAAAGGCTGATTTTCAAACCCTTACGCTATCATAGGAATTGAAGTATGTCAACACTTCAATTTTATCTTTTTAGCCTTTAGGCTCAATTTGAATGGTGATTGTCGGGCTGCGAAGCATCCTCGACCATAGAATATATACAATTGCTGGTCTTCTCGTGGGCATGACAGCCATCGAAGTGACTCCGACACGACAAACCATATTCTCATTATGTTGAGACCTTAAACCCGGATAACCGTTTTAAGGTCTTTCGGATGTACATTTTATAGAAAAATTGGCAGGGTACATTTGTAAAGTGGAGTTTGTCCATCGTGAGAATCAGATTCTGATCAGTTTGATCATGAATCCTATGATTCCTAGGCTCACAGAGGGAAGCCAATAAACCTGCACAGCTCAAATATTACAGAAAATGTATTTACATCTAAACGTCACAATGACCAAGAATTCATCAGTAAATTCTGGTATGCGCGTAGCCAAAGCATCTCGTTCCCACTAGATAGCGATCTAAGGGCCGCGAGGTTGCTTTTCGAATGAATAAAACTAGAAAAACTGCTAGATTTAAGTAAATCTCAGCCATTCTAGCTTCTCGGTTCTGTCTGAACCTATTTTGAACAGTTTGAAAGATAGAATTGGCAAGATTTAAGAAAATCTAGTTCGCCCAAAGAGATGTCAGCGCCGATTCATATCAAATAAATATTTAAAGCAGCAATTTAATCACAATGAGTAAAGGATATATATATATATATAGTTATATATATACGAAACTGTAAAGGGCGATGGGTTTTCACTCCGATGCCCAAACTGGAATAAAAATATATATATTTATAAAAGCTATAAAATGCCACAGAGTAATCCAGGCTTGAAAGAATGGATATATATATATATATATATATATATATATATATATATATATATAAGTTGTAAAGAGCGATGGGTTTTCACTCATATGCCCGGACTGTAATGAAAATATATATATATATATATATATATATATATATATATTTATAAACGCTGTAAAAAGCCACGGAGTAATCCAGACTGGACATAATGTAAATATATAAAGAAAAGCTGTAAATGGCGACAAACATTTTATCCTTTGCCCGGACAGAAATGTAAGTATATATCTATTTATAAAAGTAATAAAAAAACCACAGAATGATCCAGGCCAAACTGGAATATAAATGTTAATATATACAGTTAATATATATATATATATATATATATATATATTAAAGCAATAAAAAGGCCACAAAGTAGAAATTCAGGCCAAACGAAGTTAGAAAATTATATATATATATAAATATATATATATATATATAGTTATATATATAAAAACAGTAAACTACCACGGATTTGATATCCGGGATTGACAGAATTGAAAAGTTAGTATATATACAGTTAAATATATATATTAAAAAGCCAAACCGGGACTAGGAAGATAACCAAGTCAGGCAAAGTTGCTCTATACGATAATATATATATATATACATATATATATATATATACGTATATATTTTTATATATGAAAGCTGTTAAAAGCGACGGATCGACGATCCTAGCTGTGGAAGTTCCAGATAACATGTTTATGTACTAAAATGTACGAAAACGTAAGCAAAAACGGCCACAGAACTGAGTTCCGTGCATAATCCGAAAACGAAACTGAACGTGCAAGTGTATAAATGCGCAATGAATTAGTAGGAACTTTTTGATCGTAAAAATACTCATAATGGACTGCTACACTGGCTTTTGCCAAATCGTAGGCTTCAAACGTCCGTTTGTACCGGTTAATTTTTGATACGTGGTAGTATATGAGTATATCTACGTGTTAGAGTGATAAAATCTGGGTTTGGAGTACAAGAGTAGGGCTGAGAAACCAAACGAACAGAGTTCTAGAGTATTTTTCTATATAAAATAAGCTGGGGGTGCACTCATATATATAGACCCGGTGGAAGCGGGCCCATCGATGACTACCTCGACTCTACCTGCGGTTCCATATGGCAGGGTTCACTTGGTAGCTTCTGTCATCTCGAAGTACGTGCACTCCGAGCAATGCGATGTCAGGTTCGAAACTTTCTAACTTTTGATCGGAGCGTCCGTTTGAGGCGTGCCATACCTTTCCGAAAAGCCCTCGCCGAGAGCGTTACAATGACATAGGACTAAACCTTTTTTGAGTTCAAGAAGATGGGTTCATAACCGGATCTTTGATTCTTCACAGTTTATCCATTGAGCTGTCTTATGCTATTTCACTCGGGATCAATGTTATGCTTCTTCTTGACCTTCGTGGCATCAATTTAGCTTGAGTTTGACCGAATCGCCTTCAAGTTTGTAAAATGACCATTTTCCCTTCCCGGGATTATCTCCTGTCGATTTGGCTTCTCAGGATTTTCTCTAGTGTTGAACTAGATCTCCCGATTGTGATCGGGGCTTAACTGTACCTCCTGTGTTGTTACCAGGGCTGAATTGATATCCCGGTATTAAGACCGGGGATGACCTTAGGTCTCGATATTGAGACTAGGGTTGTCCAGAGTTCTCGGTATTTAGACCAGAGATGACGTAATGGCCCGATATTGAGACCAAGGATGACCTAAGGTCCCGATATTAATATCGGGATTGACCGGAGGTCCCGGTATTAAGACTGGGAATGACCTGACAACCCTGTATTGAGAATGGGGTTGAGTGATGGCCTGGTATTGAGGCCAGGGTTGAGATGACATCCCGATATTGGTGACCGGGGCTGAGAAGACGGTTTTTCCCTCTTGTAGGGTTAGTAACATGAAAATAAAATTTTGAGTTTCTATCGATGCCCTTCTTTATCATGTTTATATAATGCAACGGAATGAGCAGGATAAAGATTGCTAGACACTTGAAATATGATAAGATATTAATGATGCAAATCGTAATGCAATGAATGCTAAAATGTTTTCGCAAATCGCATTTTGCACTTCGCAAATCGCATATCGCATCCCATATCGCATTGCATATCGCATCGTAAATCTCATCGCAAATCGCATATCGCATCATATATCGCTTACCCTTACCGGTGCCTGTGTTGGGGCTGATATCCACGGTTTCCTTTTATCAGTGATGCTGATGTTTTTGCTGGTGTTGACTCCAACGGTTTGATTTCCATCGGTGTTACCGATGCTTGTTTGATGAGGATAAACTAAAATGTTTTCCACATTTTTGATGGGGATGATTTTTCAAAATCATCGGATCTTCCTGATGTTTACACTGGCAATTTACAATGGTGGCTACCCTGCTAGTAGTTTGATAAAGAAGCCTACCCTACTGGTAGTTTGACGACGAAGCCTACCTTGATGGTAGTTGATAACGGTGCCTACCCAAATGGTAGTTGGCAACGGTGCCTACCCTGCTGTTAGTTTGATAACGGTTGATAACCGGACTGTACAGATGCCTACTAGAACGATATTTTTCAACAATAGAATTTTCCCTCGAGTCTGGGTATTTAATGCGTATGCATATTTAACTATATTGGGTATGCATGCTTCACTTTTTTTAATGGAGACGTGCGCTGATATAGCGCTTGTTGCACATGTGTAGACCAGGTATGATGTGATGATCTTAATTTATCCTAGGTTGATGCATATGCTTAATTGAATTGATGTTAAACCATACCTCACCCTTTCTGAGGCAATTTGGAGTTTCTTTTCAGTCATGGATTTTGATAGGTATATTAGCTTCAACTCCCGTGTGGCTCATCTTGTCATTCGCAGAGTAGATTCAGATGTTCCCCTTTCATATGTCGTCTTTGGTGGGGATCCTACTGAGGCTGCTTCTTTTTCCTCTCTGAATCTGGACCTCATACTGGTCCCTCTGGAGGCTCAGACGCTGATCGCTTTACTAGGAGATATCCCAATATCCTCGTTGAATTAGTGTTCAACGGCTTACATCACAGGATCCTTCTCCAATGCTACGCTGGATTGACCCCAACTGTTTGATCATTGATTATAAAAAGGGGCGAGCTCTTTACTTTGCTACCCTGCTGGATTAGATCTGGCTTGGCTGATGACCAGGATGATGCTTACGTCCTGGAGGATGTAGCACGTTCTTTCATTACCCAGATTTAAACTTCGGTGTAGGGGACTCGACTTGTGAGGACTTGGCACGAGTTGACATGTTTGATGATGTAGATTTCATTTGCCAGACCTTTTGTCATCAAGCATCTATTTTTTTCGAGTTAAAGACTTTTTTGAGAATTTTTCCTTTCTTTTGCAGGGGCAAGCTTTTGTTGCTGTGATTTCTTTTAGGAATTCTCCCTTTGCTTTTAATGAGGAACTTGGTCTCGCCATAGACTCCTTCCATTTCCTTGAATGGCAAAATGCCCCATCCCTTTCACATATTATTACTGGGGTTCACAGAAGAAATTTGATTTATTGACCACAATTAGAGTGAGCAATATCCTGTACATTGAAAAAAATGTGCCAAAAGCTTGATGGCTCGGGCCGTCGGGATTAGTATGATCTTGTGAATGAGGTATTTGAAGTTAAAGTTTATGAAATTGAATGCTTGTATTCACTGAGCTCTTATCTTATCGCTAAAGATCTTGAAATTGAGTATGAAAATAATTTTTTCCTAAAGAAGTCGAAATTTTCATTTGACAAGTTATGAAATCGCAAGAAAACCTTTTTGATGGCAGTTTATTCTCATATTTTTAGTTCTTATTTTCATTTAGTACCTAGTGTAGCCGTCATTCTGAATCACATTAAATTACTATAAACTTTATGATAAGATACTTGGATCACTTTAGATTGTATTTTTGGGTCATGGTTACTAGACACACTGTTGTAGCTTTATCCTTTGAACCAAATGCTTGTGAATCCAATGGAATTGTAGTTTAAACTTAGTTTTGCACGACACTTTTGTAGAAATTTTTGTGGTGGGAGTAAAAATAGCACTGTATTTTTGTTTTGCTAGTTTTTAGCTCTCTCTATTCATGTGTGTACATGTTAATTTTACATGAATATCTTTTATTAATTTAGAAATATTTAACATGTTTCAAACCAGGGCTGAAAATGAGTTGATCTGAGCAATAGTACTCTTCTCATATATATGCATCAGTAGGAAGTAGCCAACTAAAAGGGGCAAAAAATTAAAACTTTGTAATAACTTAACAAACTTTTTAAAGGAATAAATAACTAAGTTATAAGTAACTTATTTTTTATAGGCTAAAACACTAAACAAGGCATTGCCCAAATAATAATAACCCATTACTTAACTGCTCAATGACAAAGTGGTGGAGTATGATTATTGGTAGCTGCTATTAATCAATGACAGAGTGGGGGGGGGGGGGGGGGGGGGCTGGTAGCTGCTGCTAATTAATATTAATGTTATTTGTTGCTACTAACCTTATGGTAGCTGCTACTTATATTAATGTTCTTTGTTGCATTCTAAGATGTGGTATTTTCCAATTCAAATAACTTTCAATTGGAAAGGGGCTGCATTCTAAGATGTGGTATAGTTCACACGTCTGTCTCAAGTGAACATACAAACTAAGATGAAATATACTCATAGTCCAAATTAAGTTTAAAAAACAGAGGGCAATATATTTGCTTTATTACAATCAATTCATTACATTTAAAATAGGAACTTCACACAACCTAACTATTCCATCTCCCAAATTCTAATTACAAAATTTTTCTATTTAGGCATCTTCTTGCACAGAGATGGTTCCAAAGAAATTCCAAAGTAGCAAAATCAAGGAATCCCATATGATTATCAAATAAATCCGCTGTTTGCGTCTAACATTTTGAGCTTCATTTACAAGAGCCCTCAACTTCCTCAACAAACCAGGAATCACTTGAATGACTCTCGTCTGCATCGGACCCACAACCATGAGGCTGTCAAAAAAGAAGTATCAACATAGCCGGTGTTGGGGATGTGGTGCATGCAACATAATCAAAATAAATTAAATGAACAAAAAAAGGATATATATTTGAAATATACATCACAATGAATCATGAGTTATGAGCAAATACAGTCTATCAAGCAAAATGAACAGAAAAAAGATACATAGGGGCTTTCACCTAGCAAGTGAAATAGTGGACTACTCAATTCAAAACTAATAGAAAGCAAGAAAAAGCTGTCAACATTTTTAACAACTAAGCTCTTCATCGTTTCGCATGAATATGATACCTAAATAAGTAAAATTCATTCGAATAAGTCACATGAAAATAAATTCTTAAACTTCCAGCTTTTTTGTTAGTCTAAGACTCTGGCTCTAGCATATGAGACATACTCATACGTCATTAAATAATAATATAAAGCGATTTTTACCCATATGTAGTTAGGCACTTTCTTAAGCAATAAATTGAAATTTAATCTTATGCAAGATGTTTAAAGCTTATCACTGCAGATATATATAGTCAGGTGAATTAAATTAATAATACATAGAAATTGATAAGAACTAAGGCAATATCTGTAGACATCGTCTTAATTGATCTGATCTAAAAAATGAATCAGATGTTATTTTAGTATTAAAAAAATAATTAGATAACAAATTTATTCAGTTGTGTATGATGCATATAGACTACGTTATATTCACTGTCTTTGCTTTACAAAATTCTTCTACATATTCTATTCTAAATTACACCCGGATCTCCAACTTAAAAATTATACATATACAAAATGTAGAGAGCAGAGTATGAATGTAACCTTGGAGGAATGAGTAGGGGAAAAGATGGTGAGATACATAGGGGCTTTCACATAGCAAGTGAAATAGGGGACTTTTTCAAGTGTAAGCAATAGAATATTCTAAAGGAGACAAAGCCCACTGCTTTCCAACCCCCGCCCCTGCACCCCCCATATCTTCAGTAATATTTTAGGTCCTAATTTCAAAACTTGAGTTCTTCAACCACATACAATCACCCAAATGGAATCTAACTCAAATCAAGCAAAACCTTGAACCAAAAAGCAACCTCATATTCATATCCTAAATTGAGGGGGTTTTTGAAGAAAGGGCTTACCAATTTGTGAAGGTCCCGATTCTAGGGCACGATTTCCTCTTAACTTCAAGACCTGGACAATTAAAGCTTGGTCATCTGAAGATTATAGGGCTTCAAGACCTGAAGATTTCGACTTCGATTTTTTGTTTCGACTTTGTTTTTTTTAAGATTTGGAGAAGGTTTTGTGAAGATTCGAATGGAAAGTTGGAGAAAGAACTCGAAAGCGGGTCTTGCTCTCAGTCGTCTAACAAAACCGAGTGAGGAGAGAGAATGTTAAAAAAGAAAAACACGGAGCTTAAGTAGTATTGCTCTTTAAGGAGATATGGCTCTTTAACCGTAATGCTCTTGAATGGGCTCGTAAATATATATATATATATATATATATATATATATATTTATATATATATAAAAGCTATTAAAAGCGACGGATCAACGATCCGAGCTGTGGAAGTGCCAGAAAACGTGTTTATGTACTAAAATGTACGAAAACGTAAGCAAAAACGGCCACGGAACTGAGTTCCGGGCATAATCAAAAAATGAAACTTAACGTGCAAGTGTATAAATGCGCAATGAAGTAGTAGGAACTTTCTGATCGTAAAAATACTCACAATGGACTGCTACACGGGCTTTTTGCCAAATTGTAGGCTTCAAACGTCCGTTTGTACCCGTTAATTTTTGATACGTGGTAGTATATGAGTATATCTACGTGTTGGAGTGATAAAATCTGGGTTTGGAGTACAATATTAGGGCTAAGAAACCAAACGAATAGAGTTCCAGAGCGTTTTTCTATATAAAATAAGCTGGGGGTGCACTCATATATATAGACCCAGTGGAAGCGGGCCCACCTACGACTGCCTCCACTCTACCTACGGTTCCACATGGCAGGGCCCACGTGGCGGGTCCCATCGTCTCAAAGTACATGCACTCCGAGCAATGCGATGTCAGGTTCGAAACTTTCTAACTTTAGATCGGAGCGTCCGTTTGAGGCGTGCCATACCTTTCTAAAAAGCCCTCGCCGAGAGCGTCACAATGACATAGGACTTAACCTTTTTTGAGTTCAAGAAGATGGGTTCATAACCAGATCTTCGATTCTTCACAGTTTGTCCGTTGAGCTGTCTTATGCTATTTTCACTCGGGATCAATGTTATGGTTCTTCTTGACCTTTGTGGCATTAATTCAGCTTGAGTTTGACCGAATCGCCTTTAAGTTTGTAAAATAATAATTTTCCCCTCCAGGGATTATTTCCTGTGGATTTGGCTTCTCAAGATTATCTTTAGTGTTGAACTAGATCTCCCGATTATGACCGAGGCTTAACTGTACCTCCCGGGTTATGACCAGGGCTGAATTGATATCCCGGTACTAATACCGGGGATGACCTGAGGTCCCGATATTGAGACCAGGGTTGACCGGAGGTCTCGGTATTGAGACTAGAGATGACCTAATGGCCCGGTATTGAGACCGAGGATGACCTAGGTCCCGGTATTAAGACCGGGATTGATCGAAGGTCCTGGTATTAAGACTGGGGATGACCTGACGACCCTGTATTTAGATCGGGGTTGAGTTGATGGCCCGATATTGAGACCGGGGTTGAGATGACATCCCGATATTGGTGACCGGGGCTGAGAAGACGATTTTTTCCTCTTGTAGGGTTAGTAACAGGAAAATAAAATTTTGAGTGTCTATAGATGCCCTTCTTTATCAAGTTTATGTAATGCAATGGAATGAACAGGATAAAGATTGCTAGACACTTGAAATATGACAAGATATTAATGATGCAAATCGCAATGCAATGAATGCTAAAATGTTTTCGCAAATCTCATTTTGCACTTCGCAAATCGCATCGTAAATCACATCGCAAATTGCATATCGCATCGCATATCGCTTACCCTTACCGGTGCCTGTGTTGGGGCTAATATCCACGGTTGACTTTTATCAGTGATGCTGATGTTTATGCTGGTGTTGACTCCAACGGTTTGATTTTCATCGGTGTTGCCGATGCTTGTTTGATGAGGATAAACTGAAATGTTTTCCACATTTTTGCTGGGGATGATTTTTCAAAATCATCGGATCTTCCCGATGTTTACACTGGCAATTTACAATGGTGCCTATCCTGTTGGTAGTTTGACAACGAAGCCTACCCTGCTGGTAGTTTGACGATGAAGCCTACCCTGATGGTAGTTGATAACGGTGCCTACCCTGATGGTAGTTGACAACGGTGCCTACCCTGCTGTTAATTTGACAATGGTTGATAACCGGACTGTCTAGATGCCTACTCGAACGGTATTTTTCAATAATAGAATTTTCCCTCGAGTTTGGGTATTTAATGCGTATGCATATTTAACTCTACTGGGTATGCATGCTTAACTTTTTTTTAATGGAGACGTGCGCTGATATAGCGCTTGTTGCACATGTGTAGACCAGGTATGATGTGATGATCTTAATTTATCCTAGGTTAATGCATATGCTTAATTGAATTGATGTAGAACCATACCTCACCCTTTCTGAGGCAATTTGGAGTTTCTTTTCAGGCATGGATTTTGATAGGTCTATCAGCTTCAACTCCCGTGTGGCTCATCCTGTTATTCGCAGAGCAGATTCAAATGTTCCCCTTTCATATGTCGTCTTTGGTGGGGATCCTACTGAGGCTGCTACTTTTTCCTCTCTGAATCTGGACCTGGTACTGGTCCCTCTGGAGGTTCAGACGCTGATGGCTTTACTAGGAGATATCCCGATATCCTCGCTGAATTATTTTTCAACGACTTACATCACAGGATCCTTCCCCAATGCTATGATGGATTGACCCCAACTGTTTGATCATTAATTATAAAAAGGGGTGAGCTCTTTACTTTGCGACCCTGCTGGATTAGATCTGGCTTGGCTGATGACCCGAATGATGCTGACCTCCTGGAGGATGTAGCACGTTCTTTCATTACCCAGATTTGAACTTCAGTGTAGGGGCCTCGACTTGTGAGGACTTGGTGCGAGTTGACATGTTTGATGATGTAGATTTCATTTGCCAGACCTTTTGTCATCGAGCATCTATTTTTTTTGAGTTAAGGACTTTTTTGAGAATTTTTCTTTTCTTTTGCAGGGGCAAGCTTATGTTGCTGTGAATTATGATTTCTTTTAGGAATTCTCCCTTTGCTTTTAATGAGGAACTTGGTCTCGCCGTAGACTCCTTCCATTTGCTTGAATGGCAAAATGCCTCAGCCCTTTCACATGTTATTACTGGGGTTCACAGAAGAAACTTGATTTGTTGACCACATCCAGAGTGAGTAATATCCTGTACATTGAACAAAATGTGCCAAAAGCTTGATGGCTCGGGCCGTCGATATTAGTATAATCTTGTGAATGAGGTATTTGAAGTTAAAGTTTATAAAATTGAATGCTTGTATTCACTGAGCTCTTATCTTATCGCTAAAGATCTTGAAATTGAGTATGAAAATGATTTTTTCCTAAGGAAGTCGAAATTTTCATTTGACAAGTTATGAAATCGCAAGAAAACCTTTAAGCATCCATGGTCATTTTTCATGGGTGGGATCAGATTCAAAAGACTTATCTCCCTTTATGAGAGATACCTCATCTTCGCTCTAGACACCGCTCTTCACAAAATTAACATCATATGACATGTGCACTATGAGTGATGCAACCCTTAGTAGGGATTTTTTTTCTATGACTTTAGATGATCTCATTTTTATCTTGCAAATTTTTTTTGCTTCCCTCGCTTACCTTTGTCTCATTTTCTTAGGCTTTTTAGGGTTACCCATGTAACGAGTTTTGGACCAATAAGTCCTAAACTAGACGGTTTTAGTACACTAGGTGTTAAGACAACCCTTAGGGTTTACTGGCTCAAGTAACAAAGGCCACACTTCGAGACAAGTCAGGTTGTCTACTTTTTTTATCCTTGCATAAGCTTGTACAAGATTCATTTTCTTAGGCTCTAAATTACCAGTGTAGCGAGTGTTAGGTCGGTGACTCCCAAACTAGACGGGTTTAGGGCACCAGGTGTAGAGACACCCCTCGAGCTTAATTACTCGAGTAACCTAGGCCATGATTCGGATCTGCTCAGGCTTCGCCTTCTTCTTTTTGTAATGCTCATTTTCTTAGGCACTGAGTTACCCATGTAACTAGCGTTGGGTCGGTGGCTCCCATACTAGATGGCTTTAAGGCATCAGGTGTAAAGACACCCCTCGGGCTTAATAACTCGAGTAACCCAGGCCACGATTCGAGACATTAGGCTAGCTACTAATTGTCATCCCTGTCGCCATAGTTTCATACCCCACTGCTAAGAGTTAGGGTGATCGCAAAGTGTAGAGATGCATGTGAGATCAAGTTTGTTCCAAAAAGCGCTTTAAACTAGGATGTCATGCTTAATCAAAAGGTTGAATTGTCTTAATTCTCTAATCGTTCCCAGAATTCTTGCTCCACGGACGCTTATCAGAATTAATCCAATTCATAACGAGTTAAGCCAAAATCTTCTCTTTTTAAAACCTTTTCCTAATATTCTAACGCAAGATTCATCTATACTTAACATGTATACTATTGCCAATGCATGTGACTGGAAATTGAAAGCACCTAAAGAGATGAAAGAGTCGTACCTTATCAGTGGATCGTGGTATTCTAAGAAAATTATGATTGGAAAAGATAGATTGATCATACCGAATCTCCAATAATGGAAGCTCTGATGATGACAGACCATGATGATGGTGTTTACTGGTGCATTTTCATTGGATGGTTGATAAATGCCCCAGTGTTGAGTTGTCGCAATTTTTGAGATTGGTCTATTCTTGTTGTAATGGTCCTTACATCGAGTTGTTGTTGATTCTGAGCTTGCCCCCAGTTTTGCTTGTCATCTGGGTTGATTACTTTATTGTATGTTTGACAAATGGGCTGATAGGGCGCCATAATCGTAAGAGTCTTTTACCTTATAACCCACATAGTGCATAGGTAGTGGATATGGGCCTTGGTGTTTGGATGCCCTAATCATTGCTTCTGACTTGTGGGCGTAATTGCCTTTGATGGTTGATATCGAACGGCCTGCAGATTCCACTGAATTGGACTCAAGGGCTTGTGATGGATGATAATGTGATGGCTTTAGCCAGATTTGTTTTGATTTATGAAGTTTTAATCTGTGGCCTTTTGCTTAGGGACCAGATCATTGGATATGAGATAGACTTTGCCACGACGGTAGCCCATGTGCTTCTGTGGGTCAAAGAAGATCAAGTCTTCTCGCACTTCAGGAGTGATGAGATGTTGACAAATTGCACTTTATGATGATTGCCATATCATCCCTGTGACTGGTCGTCTTGATGTATTGTTGTCTCCTCCTTTTCGGGACTTATGCCAGATTTGATGGAATGACAATTGAGGTGTCATTGGGTATGTTGACCAGGAAGGCTTGATAGGATTTGGGTTTTATAGGGTTTCGATGTCTTGGGACTGTTTTTTTTTTGGTTTTTTTAAGGTCAAACCGCACCATGAATGGCTGCCTACGTACTCCCGGGTTGAGGGAGATCATATCATTCGTAGTGCAGGTTTTTTGTGAGAGGTTTGAGAAGTGTCTCTTTTGGGTTTTTTTGTTTAGTTTGACCGCACCAGGAATGGCTGCCTACGTACTCCCAGGTGAAGGGAGATCAGGTCATTCGTAGTTCAGGTTTTGACATTACCTGACTGGTTTGATTTTTTGATTAATTTTGATTGCTTTTGATTTTTTGATTTTTTGATTTTTTGATTGTTTGATTTTTTGATTTTTTGATTTTTTGATTTTTTAATTTTTTAATTTTTTATTTTTTTAATTTTTTGATTTTTTTTATGCATGGAAAATAAAAGACATAACGCTAAGAAAGTGATAATGTTCCAACATCTCCTGGAACTTGCAACTTTCCTCTGGATCTATGTCTTCTTGGCTAGCTGAGGCCTGATAGTCCAATTATCAGTAGTTATATTGCCTTCGAGGCTTGTGATAGAGGTTACCTCCTGGTCATGAATATCTTCATTCACGACCATAACTTGATCGCCTCTTGAATCAGCATATCCCTTAAGGAGGCTCAAGCTAGACTTGTCGCAGAAAGGGATGAACTCTTGATTCCTCGATGGGTTAGCTTCCTCGAGAACTTCACCACCTTTTTCTTCATCTGTTCCTTCACCTTTCTTATAGGCTTGAGAAGATTTGAGTATGAAATCACTCTCTCACTGTTGTTGTATTTCTCGCAAGGAACTTTCCTTTTTTGCTTTTTCCATACTGGGAAGGATCAGTATTTCCTCATCATCCAAGAGGGTAAAATCAGAAATGTGGTTGCTGGCTTTGGGCAACAAGATATTTGATGGTGGTGGATGAATTTCCTTAGAGGAATTTCTTGTCTCCTCTGTCACTCCCAGCATTAAGGCTAGTCCACCTTGTGTTCTACTAGGATTGGTGCTTACAACCGTCACCTCCTTTGAACTGCCTGTCTTGAGTGGACACCGTAAGCTTTTTATTTCCCTTTCACCTTTTCTGGCAATGGGGACTTCTATCTTCAGTCCTCCATTTTCAATAAGATCTTGGATTTTGTGCTGTAGAGACCAATATTCCTCAGTTGCATGTCTAGGTGAGTTAGAATGGTAGAGATATATCTTGGTTGCATCATAACTTTTCATCTTGGGCTTGGCAGGAGGTAGCAACTCAGTAATCTTTTTCTGCACTACCAACAATGCTAACACTTTTTCCAACGAGTCCCCCAAAGGCTTGAATACCCTTCTCCACCTACTCTCCCTAACTCTCGGCGCCGTAGGATTTCGAGGGTTTGCCAGGGTTTGGAATGTTGCTTGATATTTCCTATTTGGGAATTTGCATTCCTCCCGACGATTTTTTCTTTGGCAAGATCTTCTAGTAATTTTACCATTCCACCATTCTCGTCTACTCAGCATGCTTTGATCTTCTTCATTTACTTGGTTGATCTTAGAGGGTGATATACTTAGATTTTGAATAACCTCCTCTTTCTCTTGGCTTTCTGATAGTCGAGTGAAAAGCTGCCTTGTATCCTGATGGTGGCGTACTATCAGATTAGCCAACAGAGTTACTTGATGCTGGATCGTATCCAATTTTTACATCACTGTCATACCCTCGTTTGAATTTTCCAGTTCTAGGACATTTGTTATGTTCCTTTGGGTGTATTCCTCCATCCTTCGTATGTATTTACGATTTGGATGCATTTCATCGCTTCCTGACCCGATCATGTTTACGCCTTTCGTATCATGCGACATCAGAAGGTTGGTGTTGACATTTGGATGGTCAGGTTGTTGGACCACAACATCGTCGTTTTCAATCAGGTTTTGGATTTTATGCTTCAAGGACCAACAATCTTGTGTATCGTGTCCTGGAGATCCTAAATGGTAAGCACATCTCTGGCTAGGATTGTATCTTTTGCTTTTTGGATCCAGAGGTGGAGCCAGTTCGGTAATTTTCTTGTGATCTATTAACATCACCAACATGTTTTCAAGGGAATCGCCTAGTGGAGTGAACACCCAATTTTTCGTTCTTTCAAATTTTCTCTTTCTATCCTAGTATTGGTTGAATACGGCCTGTTGTTGAAATTACAGATTATCTTTCGTCTTCCAAATGGGGGGACTATGATTGGGTCTCCTAGATTGCCCCTGTACAATGAGGGATACATCTTCATCGACTTTCCTGTGTATCCTCATGGGATCACTAGCATAGTTGTCGGAATGTATATGATCGGATACTACTTTCAAGGCCATGAGATCTTTAATCTTACCTGCTTTCAGGGCCATCTCTGTCATTTCGCAGTGTTTGATCATCTCTGAGAATGATTTTCCTATTCCAGCTAGGATCCTCTCATAGTAAGGTGTCTCTTGAATGTTTGTGAAAGCCATTACCATTTTAGTTTCTGTCATAGGCGGGCTGACTTGTGCTGCCAGACGTCTCCATCTTTGGGCATACTCACGAAAAGACTCGTTGTTTTTCTTTTTGACCTTGGTCACTTTATACTGATCTAGAGCCATCTGAGACTGGAAGCTGTATTGAGTTAGGAAGGCATGAGCTAGCTCTTCCCAACTGTGGATTTTTGCATTATCAAGTCGGGCATACCATGTCCTTACCTCTCTAGTAAGACTCTTTTAAAAAAGCTGCATTCTGAGGCTTTCATCTTCAGCATAAGACCCTATCTCGCCAATGTACACTTTCAAGTGTGTATATGGATTACCGGCCCCATTGTATTTTTCAAATTCTGGGACTTGGAATTTTTTAGGATATCTAGCCCCTGGGAATATGCAGAGATCTGAATAGGTGACATTTCCAAGGTTTCCAGTTCCTTTTATAGAACGGATGATTTCTTCCATTTGTTGGACTTTCCTACGGATATCTCCAGTTTCCCAATCTTCCCTAAGATTTGTGATTTCAGGGGTTTTGTTAGTTCTTTGACTAGATCGAGGTTCAGGGATCTGTATTTCCACCTTTTTGTCAGCACTTTGATTGCCACCTTGTGAGGAGGACTCTGTTTGATTGAGCGTTGTCTGGCCCTGAGTGCTTTTACTTTGTTCCTTTAGGAGGATAACCAACTCTGCTATTTGATTCTTAAGTCCCTCAAACTCCTTTCGAGATACAGAATCTGATTCGTGCTAGCCACTTTCAGCCATGTCGGTGGATAGGCTTTGTGCCTTTGTAAATTGTGATCTAGTAATGAGACTACTCTTACCTACAAGATGAGTATGTAGTTTTAGTCTTGATTGACACTAACCATATACATGTTATGCAATGTGTTATGTTTAGGGGTTTTTAAATCTTATCCTGCAAAACAAAGGTCAGTTGTTTTGATGACAGGATAACATGACAGGTTTTACAAGACATGGAATGTACATTATGACATTTACATTGGAATTGAAAACTTGACATTGAATTGAAAGAGGAAGGCATGAAGAGACTTCCCTTCGAATTTGGTTATTCATAGGCTGACCTATCTTAAGCTACTCTCGCGACTTTTCGACATGGAGGTCTCCAGATCATCGCAATCTATTAAAGGGGAAATTAATCTAATCTTTCAATTGGAGCGGATCTGAGTGGTTCTTTTTCATGAACCGCGAAGACTTAGCCGTCCTCGAAGACATTACTCTGTCACCGACGGGTTTGCCTCCTGATAGAGGAATCACACAACTTACATTCACATACAACGCGTCTCACCTTATGCATATGATGACATGGGTGTGAAGCACTAATATAAAGAAGGAAAGCATTCATTCACATTCATTCAATGTAAAGACGCAACATTCATTTAATGCAAAGACGTAGCATTCACACATACACAAATATGAATGGGATATTTTGAAAAGATTTGAACGCGGCCTAAGCCCTCTACTGTCCCCAGCAGAGTCGCCACCTGTCGACGTTGGGAAAAGATCTGGTTCGAGTTGGACCCGAATCTTTCTCTCTTCCTAAGTTTTCTTAACCTTTATTTTATCTTTTTATGAAAAAGGTTTTGAAGGGTTTTTAGGAAAAGGCCAACATGTATCATGTCGACGATTTGAATGTTTTACAGAGTCGCCAGTTGGTAGTTTTGAAATGGTTGTACCAACTCAACAGAGTTTGTTTGAAAGGAGGCCCAGTTGCTAGACACCGTCGAAACTGAATCTTTGAAACCGAAGTTCTAAGTTTGGGGGCTTGGTTAAGTGTGGGAAAGGTGTTAGGCACTCCACAACTCCCGTGAAAACACGGTACCGCATCTTTTTAATATTTTCCTTTTACACCTGTAATGTGTGTGTGAATGCTGGAAGAAATTAGGCCTATGTTGGTTTGATTTGAAAGTATGGACATGCTTTGTTGAACCAATATACGAAGGGTTTGATTTGATTTGCAAAAGTCTCTTTTTTAGACAAGATTATTAAAATGATGTTTTGAAAGGCTAATTTTCAAACCCTTACGCTATCATAGGAATTGAAGCATGTCAACACTTCAGTTTTATCTTTTTAGCCTTTATGTTCAATTTGAATGGTGATTGTCGGGCTGCGAATCATCCTTAACCACAAAATATATACAAGTGTCGGTCTTCTCGTGGGCATGACAGCCATCAGAGTGACTCTGACACGACAAACCATATTCTCATTATGTTGAGGCCTTAAACCCGGATAACCGTTTTAAGGTCTTTCGGATGTACATTTTACAGTAAAACGGGCAGGGTACATTTGTAAAGTGGAGTTTGTCCATCGTGGGAATTAGATTTTGATCAGTTTGATCATGAATCCCACGATTCCTAGGCTCACAGACAGAAGCCAATAAACCTGCACAGCTCAAATATGTGAAAAATATGTATTTACATCTAAATGTCGCAATGACCAAGGATTCATCAGTAAATCCTGGTATACGCGTAGCCAAAGCATCTCGTTCCCACTAGATAGTGATCTAAGGGCCGCGAGGTTGCTTTCCGATTGAATAAAACTAGAAAAACTGCTAGATTTAAGTAAATCTCAGCCATTCTAGCTTCCCGGTTTTGTCTGAACCTATTTTGAACCGTTTGAAAGATAGAATTGGAGAGATTTAAGAAAATCTAGTTCGCCCAAAGAGATGTCAACGCCGATTCATATCAAATGAATATTTAAAGCAGCAATTTAATCACAATGAGTAAAGGATATATATAGTTATATATATACGAAAACTATAAAGGGCGATGGGTTTTCACTCCGATGCCCAAACTGGAATATATATTTACATAAATATATATATATATATATATATATATATATAAGCTGTAAAGGGCGATGGGTTTTAACTTGTGTGCCCGAACTGTAATGGAAATATATATATATATATATATATATATATATATATATATATATATATATTTATAAAAGCAATAAAAAGCCACGGAGTAATCCACACTAGACAGAATGTAAATATATGAAGAAAAGTTGTAAAGGGCGACAAACATTTTATCCTTTGCCCGGACAAAAATGTAAGTATATATATATTTATAAAAGCAGTAAAATGGCCACAGAATGATCCAGGACAAACTAGAATGTAAATGTTAATATATACAGTTAATATATATATATTAAAGCAATAAAAAGGCTACGAAGTAGAAATCCAGGCCAAACGAAGTCAGAAAAATTTATATCTATATATATAGTTATATATATATAAGCAGTAAACTACCACGGATTTGATATCCGGGCTTGACAGAATTAAAAAGTTAGTATATATACGGTTAAATATATATATTAAAAGCCAAACCGGGACAGGGAAGATAAACCAGTCTGGCAAAGTTGCTCTATACGAAGAGATATATATATATATATATATAAGCTGTTAAAAGCGACGGATCGACGATCCAAGCTGTTGAAGTGCCTGAAAACGTGTTATGTACAAAAATGTACAAAAACGTAAGCAAAAACGGCCACGGAATTGAGTTCTGGGCATAATCAAAAAATAAAACTTCACGTGCAAGTGTATAAATGCGCAATGAAGTAGTATAAACTTTCTGATCGTAAAAATACTCACAATAGACTGCTAGATGGGCTTTTTGCCAAATTGTAGGCTTCAAACGTCTGTTTGTACTGGTTAATTTTTGATATGTGGTAGTATATGAGTATATCTACGTGTTAGAGTGATAAAATCTGGGTTTGGAGTACAAGAGTTGGGCTAAGAAAAGAAATGAGCAAAGTTCAAGAGCGTTTTTTTATATAAAATGAGCTGGGGTGAACTTATATATATACACCCGGTGGAAGCGGGCCCATCTACGGCTACCTCCACTCTACCTGTGGCTCCATATGGTAGGGCCCATGTGGCGGGTCCCATCGTCTCGAAGTACGTGCACTCTGAGTAATGCGATGTCAGGTTCGAAACTTTCTAACTTTTGATCTGAGCATCCGTTTGAGGTGTGCCATACCTTTCCGGAAAGCCCTCGCCGAGAGCGTCACAATGACATAGGACTTAACCTTTTTCGAGTCAAAGAAGATGGGTTCATAACCAGATCTTCGGTTCTTCGCAGTTTATTCGTTGAGCTGTCTTATGCTGTTTTTACTCGAGATCAATGTTATGGTCCTTCTTGAGCTTCGTGGAAACAATTCGGCTTGAGTTTGATTGAATCGGCTTTAATTTGGTAAAATAACCATTTTTCCCTTCCGGGGGTTGTCTCCTGTGGATTTGGCTTCCCAGGATTATCTCTAGGGCTGAACTAGATCTCCCTATAGTGACCGGGGCTTAACCGTACCTCCCGGGTTGTGACGAGGTCTGAATTGATAACCCGGTATTAAGATCGGGGATGACCTGAGGTCCCGATATTGAGACAGGGGTTGATCGGAGGTCCTAGTATTGAGACCGGGGATGACCTAATGGCCCGATATTGAGATCGGGGATGACTTGAGGTCCCGGTATTGAGATCGGGATTGACCGGAGGTCCCGATATTAAGACTGGGGATGACTTGATGGCCCGGTATTGAGACCGGGGTTTAAATATAATGACCCGGTATTGAGACCAGGGTTGAGTTGACATCCCGGTATTGGTGACCGGGGCTGAGAAGATGGTTTTGCCCTTTTGTAGGGTTATTAACAGGAAAACGAAATTTTAACTGTCTACAGCTATTATATATAGCAGACTTCCAATCATTCCTCTATATTTCTTTGTGTCAACACTTTTACCATTTTCATCAGCAGTTAAATTGTTAGTATTGAGAGGTTTCACAGATTCTAAACAAAAATTTTTAATCATTTCTTTGCAATATTTGGATTGAGAAATATGAATACCTTTTTCACTTTGCTTGATTTGTAATCCTAGGTGCAAATTTCTTACTCATACTTTTAGAAAAATCATTACACATAGTAATATTAGTAGAACCAAAAATGATGTCATCAACATCAATTTGAATACTAAGCATATCATCATTTTTATATTTAGTAAATAGAGTAGTATCGACAGTACCCCTTTTAAAACCATTTTCTAGTAAAAATTTACTTAAACTTTCATACCATGCTCTAGGAGCCTATTTCAAACCATATAAAGCTTTATGCAATTTATAAACATATTCTGGATGATCAAAATCTTCAAAACCAGGAGGTTCTTTAACATAAACCTCCTCTTCAATAACACCATTTAAGAATGCAGATTTGACATCTTTTTAAAATAATTTAAAATCTTTATTACATGCAAAAGCTAATAGCATACGAATAAACTCAATTCTAACAATAGGAGCATATGTTTCATCATAATCAATACTTTCAAGTTGATTATACCCTTGTGCAACAAGTCTTTCCTTGTTACGAGTAATAGTTCCATTTTCATATAATTTGTCACGAAAAATCCATCGAGTTCCATTAATGGAAGTATCCTCAGGTTTTGGAACTAATTCCCAGACTTTATTTCTTGTGAACTGTTCAAGTTCATCCTGCATAGAAATTATCCAATCTTCATCCAATAAAGCATCTTTTATGTTTTTAGGCTCAATTTGGGATAAAAATGATAAATGGCCAGCTAAGTTATGAGTTTGTGATCTAGTAAGAATTCCTTTATAAATATCACCAATCACATTCTCTAACAAATGGTTTTTAATAACAAGTGTATCTTTGGGTAAATCACTTAACTGTGGATTTGGATTTTCAAGAGGATTAATATTGACTGGTGAAGATGTATTTTCTAATTTTGGTTCTTCCATATTTTTGAGAATATCTTCAATGACAACGTCACTGTCAACTAATTCTTTATATTTAGGAGGAGGCTGAGTTTCATCAAAAGTTAAATTGGTTAACTTTTCAACCACTAGACTTCTTTTGTTAAAAACTCTGTATGCTTTACTATTAAGAGAATATCCCAGAAATATTTTTTCATCAGATTTGGGATCAAATTTTAACAAATGTCGTTTGGTGTTTAAAATAAAGCATTTACTACCAAAGACCCGAAAATATTTTTTTTGGAGTTCTTTTATAATAAAGCTCATAGGGAGTTTTAAGAAAAATAGGTCTTAATAAAACTCTATTTAAAATTTAACAGGATGATGCCACAGCTTCAGTCCAAAAATATTTTGGAAGATGATATTCATTTTACATGGTATTAGCCATTTCTTGTAAAGTTCGAGTTTTCCTTTCAACTACACCATTTGATTGTGATGTATAAGGAGCAGAGAAGTTATGACTTATACCGTGCTCATCACAGAACATAATAAAATCAAAATTATCAAACTCTCTTCCGTGATCAGACCGAATATAAACAATTAAGCTTCCCTGTTGATTTTGAATTTTTTTACACTAAGCAGAAAAAGAGTTAATCGCTTCATTTCTAAATTTCAGAAAATCAACCCATGTAAATCGAGAATAATCGTCAACCAAGACTAGAATGTAAACACCGCCACCCATGCTATGTTTAGGAATAGGTCCTACTAGGTCCATATTTAAAAGTTCCAAGGGTCGAGAAGTTGACACAGTGAATTTAGGTTTATGTGATGCATGAATTTGTTTTCCCAGTTCACAAGCTTCACAAATATGATCTTTTAAGAATTTTAACTTAGGAAGACCACGCACGTGTTCTTTAGATGAAATATTATTAATTAGCTTCATGTTGATGTGTCCTAGTCTACGATGCCAAAGCCATGGATCATCATTTGCAGATACAAGATAAATGTTATCTAGGTGAGAATATGCATCTAAATCACATGTGTATACATTTTGATATCTAGGACATACTAAAACTAATTTATTAGTTTGATCAAATATGGAGCAATTATGTGTACTCAAAGATATTTTAAAACCACTATCGCATAGTTGACTTATAGATAAAAGATTATACCTAAGTCCTGTGACTAATTGAACGTTGGAGATTGTTATATGCTTATTGCCAACATTTCTAATTCCAATTACTTTACCTTTGCTACTGTCTCCAAAAGTTACTTCATCATAGTCTGTAGCTTGTAAATTGTTCAATTTTGATTTGTCACCAGTCATCTGCCTTAAACACCCACTGTCGAGATACCATTTACTTTTATTCAAGTCAGCTACAAGACATACCTGCAATATGTACTAATTTCACAAACTGGTACCCTTTAATATGAAGGGTCCTTTGGGTAAGTTTTCCATTTTGTATAAGGAACATTTGTATCTTCCTTAACAAAACTAGGCATAGGATAATCAATTTTACTAGAGAAAAACATTCTATGAGTGACTGGATTATAAGATGTATGATAATAATTTTTGTGAAATTCTTTTCTCACAATAGTTGGTGTAGTAAATGTTCCTTTGGAAACCCAAATTATTTTTCCTTTATACTTTCCATTTTTAGCATTACACATATAAAAGGAATGACCATTTCTATTATAGTAAGAACATTTAGTGAAAGGAGATGTATTTTCCTTTTCTTTGCTTTTAACATGATATAATCCTTTATCTTTTGTTTTACTAGATTCTCCAATATATCCTAATCATTCTTTATTAAAACCACATCTTTGTTGATTTAACATTACATCAAGATTTTCTTTTCCTTTTGTAAATTTAAAAACTATAGTATTTAAATCGTCAAGTTCTTTAGTCAAACTATCAATAAAAGAATTATGTTTTTCTAATTCAGTTTTTAGATGTGAATTTTCAAGCTTGATATTTTTAATATTTTCAGTTAACTCTTGATCTTGTATTTGAGTATCTTCATTAATTACAGTAAATGTTGAATTTTCAATTTCAAGATTCTTATTTATTTTTCTAAGTTTTTCTAATTCTTCTTTTAATAAATTTTTTTCTTCCTTTTCTTCATTTAGGCTTTCATTAGTTATAATTAAGTTTTCATTTTCAATTTCAAGATTTTTGTTCATCTTTCTTAATTTTTCTAACTCTTCTTTTAATAAAAAATCATTTTCTATTTTTGTCTTCTTTTAAACTTTCAGTAGTTATAATTAAACTTGAGTTTTCAATTTCAAGATTTTTGTTAGTTTTAATTAATTTCTCTAAAGAAACTTTTAATCTAATGAAATCTTCTTTGATTATTTAATTATTTTCATATAAATAGTTGTAATCTTCTTGTAATTCATAATGTTCTTCATTTATATTTTCTATTGTATATGTGGCAAAAGAAGTGCTCGGTAATTGGTGTTTAGAATTTACCTCAGATCTTGGTGATGAATCATTATCTGCCATTAAGCAGAGATTTACAATTTCTTCAATTGGTTCGGCAGCTTCTTCTTCGTCACTTAAATCCCAACCTTCCTCAGCTACTATAACTTTGTTGTTAACTAGTTTTGGACAATCCTTTTTAAAGTGTCCAGGCTGATTGCATTCAAAATATGTGTTTGAATTTTCATTTGAGTTGGCATTTCTGAAGTTGTAATGTACTTTGAAATTTCCTCCCAGTGCCTTCAGTTTGAATATCTTCTTGTTTTTGATATTGTTGAAGTTGTTGTTTGTTTTAATGAAGCCTTTGCCATATTTTCTGGCTTTGCTTTGAATTACTCTCCTGAGTTGTCTAGATAATAAAGCAACTTCATTATTATCTAGACTCAGAAGTTCTTCATTTAGTTCTTCATCATCACTTTCTTGATCTACAAGTAGAGCTTTGAAAGTAATTCCTTTCTTTTTAAGATCAGTGTCTGATCCAGCTTTTTCGACCAGCATGTCAACTTCATGAGCACGGAGATTTCTAATAAGGCTGTCAAGAGGATATTCAGTTAAATCTTGCATTTCCTTATTTGTTGTAACCTTCATTTTCCATATTGATAGAAGGGCTTTGAGAATTATTCTATTTTTCTCATTTTTTGTATATGCCTTCCCTAGTTGCTCTATCTCATCAATGATTCTGGAAAATCGTGTTTCCATATCAATGATCTTTTCTCTTTTTTCAAGCTTGAAACTTTCATATTTTTAGATTAAAGAATCTTTTCTGGTTTCTTTGATATGATTGGTTCCTTCATAGGTTACAATCAATTTTTCCCAGATTTCTTTGGCATTTTTACAGTTACTAACTCGTTTGTACTCTTTTCCAATTAGAGCACTGGTTAACACCTGTTCAGCTCGTGAAGCTATATTCATAGTCTCTTCATCTTCAATTGTGAACTCATCAATATATTTCTCAACGATCTTTTCTTCTTGAATTTTTGTTGAAACTTTCACACCTTGTTCTATTGCAGACCAAATTTTGATTCCTTGTGACTTGGCATAGATTTTAAATCTATTCTTCCAGGTGGCAAAGTTAGTACCATCAAATAGTGGGGGTCTAGATATTGATAGTCATTTTCCGCAACTAGTAGCAATTGTGTAGGCCATAGATGGATCTACTCTTAGATATGCATGTATTCACTCAACAAACAAGTTAAAGAGCACTGCTCTAATACCAATTGAAAGTCCAATAATAATCTAGAAGGGAGGTTGAATAGATTATTAAAGATTAAAAAATTTATTTTAAGACTTTTTGAATTTTTAGATAATTAATTTGCTATGTTAGAAATTAATATGCAAGAAAATAAAAATTCAATCACACAATGCACAGAGATTTATCTGGTTCACAACATACATCCCGGGTATATTGCTACGTCCAATCTCAAGCTCCTCTGTAGGACTTGAGATCCAATTACTATCAGTAATAAATACTGTTGGCTTGTTTTGGTGTTAACAAAACAGTCACACACACGCAAGTGCACGTGGTCCACAAGTAATATAAGGTAACAAAAGTATCGATCCCACGGAGAAAAGTAATTATTTTTACTCTAACATGCAACAACTTTATAGTTATTTCTATCTGCTTAAATGAATGATTAAGATGTGAATTAATTAACTAGAATGATTATCAACTAATAAACTGATTAACAATCGACTGATTCAGATTAAGAAGATATGAGAATCTAACTTCACTTAATGCATTATTCAAATTATGCACATCTTGTTAAGCTTAATTGAGTACTGAGGATTGCTAGTCGAGAGCACAACGGTAAAACATGACTATCTCTCGATATACCATGCCCATATCACATAAAATCCACAAAAGAGATAGAATATATATGAACATCCAATATTACCTAACTCACTATATTTTTATGTGACTTACAAGTAATATAGATTTAAGTGCAAGGTCTCTCGAACGACTACATGTGGTAATACGGTATATGTCTATCCGGATTACGAATCAAGAAATCTATCACATGTAAAATTCATGAACACATGCTAATATGGCCAAATCTGAACTTGAAATTCATTTTCCAATTGCATACAAGTTAATAAGGTAGATGGTGATCAAGCATCTAAACAATTAAAGCAAACCATATTAGGCAATCCATAGATAATCAATCACGCTAAACAAAGAGGTATAAAAATCTGAACTAAGCAAAAAGGTCAATTAGAATCCTATAATGGTGGTTAGTTCGTCACTGATGCAATAACCATTATGGGATTTTGTCCAAGCATTGAGATTATACAATGAAAATAAAGAGAATAAGGAGAATAAGAAAGTGCAAATCTGATAGTTCTCCTTCCAAAGTAAACCTTCAACGATGAGTCAAAATCTTCAATCAACCAATTCAAAATCCTAATTATGAAAACCTATCAAAGAGCCAAGAGAGAAGCCAAAAGGAAGAAGTAATAGCTATGAACTCTCTGTGTCTCAGTAAAACCCAAGAATAGTAAAAAAAACGAATAAGGCATAAGTCTATAACATCCAATTACACCCTTTAAAGGAAAAATACGTTACATAATTTTTAAGTGAAAAATTAACACTGTGAAATATTTGATTGGCGCTGTCGCGCCACCCTGTAAGTAAAATGGGACGCGGGCGCGCTGTTACTGGTCGAACTCTCCTCCTGGCGCGGACGCGTCGTGTCAAAGCCCTTTAGGGGCGCGGCCGCGCTGCTGTGTTTTCCTGCAGGATGCAGCAAGTCTTCTGTTGGTGCTTTTGTTCCTTTGTTGCTGCACTAATTCTTGCAGTTCTCACTTGTCAGTTCGCATCCATATGTCATGATGCCATATGCCAGTTCTATCTTCACTCCACCACAGTCTAGCCATCATGCCATTTCCATGCCACAATGCTTACAAAAGAGTTTCCTTCATGCAAACTACAAAATAAAGATAAAACGCATAAAAAGTAACTAAAACACTTGAGATTAAGCTCTAGTTATAGAATGTTGGTAGCCAATAAGTAGGTATAAAACCTACTTATCAGATACCCCCAAACTTGAACTATTGCTTGCCCTCAAGCAACAAACACAAATGCAAACTACATGCTATGCAAACTACGCTACGATGAACATGAATCCCACATTTCAGTCAAGCTATGAATTCCAATAAGATGTGCCTCAGAAAAATCACAAGATCTATGAACAAAACATCAAACCAAGCTAAAGTCATAAAGACATACAATATGAAAATCTGAACCTATTGACAATGATGTAGTGTGTGTGTGTGCTAATATCCACAAATAAGCATAATAAAGGTAAAAATTCCACATGTTATGCTTCTAAGAATGAAAAATAAGGCTTTAAGTCTAGAAAACTGAGACATATGAAATAACAACCAATCCAACACATCAATCCAAACTAAGGGTCAACAAAGGGCTTATTCTACTTTTATTCACTCACAAGGGCGATATTCGCACATTCCCATGGTTACACCCGACTGTGCAAGGCCAAACCCTCTTAGGCTTTTCAATGATATCCATTTAACGACCGTTCGACCAATGACTCCCAAACCAAAAGGCTTTAGGGCGCTGGGTGTAGAGACAATCCCCTAGGGCGTACTTGCTCGAATATCAAAGACCACAGGACTTAGCTAGTCAAGGTGTTTATTCTATTTTTTTCTTTTTCTCATTTTATTTTATTTTATTTTTCTTTTTCTTTTCCTTTTTAGCATGCATACCCAATGTTTTCCCCCAAACTTAAATTTCTTTGTCATTATGGTCATTACTTATTTTCTATAAAATTCTATTTGTTTAAAAACAGATTTTCCCCCTAGAAGACAAGCATGTGCTAATCTAAACCAACAAGCAAATAATAACAAAACTGTGCTATCTGGTAACATTAAAGTAACGGGTAGAGACTACATCATGTATGAAATTATAAGTAAGCTTAAGTTATCACAGTGTTCAAAAATCTCTACAATTCCAATATCATCATCTGCCAGACTAGAATTCAACAGACTCAATCATGGGATCATGCAATGCAACTAACAACTAACTAAGTAAACAAACAAAAAAATTGAAAAGAAAAATTTCATTCAAAAATTTACTACTAAGTAATAAAATGCAGTCTATCATGCAACCTAAACATGCAGTAGTACTATATGCAACTAACTATAATGCATTCTACTAACTACAACCCAATACCCCCAAACTTAATATAGACATTGCCCTCAATGGAGATAAAGGGTTAGAAAACTCCCCTAAGTATCGGAATGGCCACCCGACTGTAATTCGGGTGGTGAATCTGGCGGATAAGGCATAGCAGAGCCAAAGACTGGGAACTCCACAATCGTCCCCTGCTGAGCAAAAGCCTCACCTAGGGCACGAGATAAACCATCGGCATAGGTTGTGAAGTTGTAAGCACGTCCATCCTCGCCTGCAAGTGCCTCATCTGGCTATCATGTCTCGCTGTACTGGCTGGAGGAGGTCCTGCTGCCTCTGTTGGCTGTGGTGGAGCCACTGGTGGAGGAGTAGGCAGTATGAATCCTTTGCCTCTAGGATGTGCCTTGCCACCATCCCACTTGGAATATTTCTTGATCGTGGCATGAGTGATGTTCTGGCTTGTCATCTGTACCTACTCGTCATCCAATTCTACCCCTGCCTATGCACACAGATGTTTCACCACTGATGCATGCGGAATCCCACCGATGGTTGATAAGTAGGTTTTATACCTACTTATTGGCTATCTACTTACTAGAATTATGGCTTAATCTCAAGTGTTTTAGTTTCTTTTGATGCATTTTATCTTTGTTTTATAGGTTGCATGAAGGAAACTCAAATGGCAAGCAAATGGCATTGAAGGGCATGGATATGGCATGATGACAAGATGGCAAGGCTATGGTGGGTTGAAGATGGCATATGGTATGTGGAAATGGCCTCTAATTAGTGGAAAGTGAAAGAAAAAGAAGAACTAAGGTAGCAGCAAAGGAACAACAATGCACCAGCAAGCACCTTGAAGAAAAGCCCAGCAGCGTGGCCGCGCCAACATAAAGAACAAAGTCAGCGCGCCCGCGTAGGGAGGAAAATAGATCGCAGGACAGCGCGCCAAATGGCTTATAGGGTGGCTTGGCCGCGCCAGTTAACTTTTCACCAGCGTTGACTTTTACTAAAAAACTGCTGTAGCGTGTTTTTTTTCCTTTAAAGGGTGTTTTTGGAAGTTACGAGATAATTTTTTAATCGTTTTTATTTTTATTCTAGGGTTGAGTAGCAACACAAAGAGTTGATAGCTATTCTTCCTACTTTTGGCTTTTCTCTTGTGTGATTAGTAGATTTTGATTATTAGGGTTTTGGATTTTGGTTAATTGTGGATTTTGAACTCAGCATTGAAGGTTTATTTTGGAAGGAGGAATATCAGATTTGCAATCTCTTAATCTCTTTATTCCCTTTACTTTTATTATTTACTTTCAATTCTTGGACAAAATCCCATAATGGTTATTGCTTCAGTGATGAACTAATCACCATTATGGGATTCTAATGGAGCTTATTGCTTAGTTCAGATTTATTATGCCTCTTTGTTACACTTGATTGATTATTGATAAGTAGGTTTTATATCTACTTATTAGATATTAACTTGCTATGATTATGGCTTAAACTCAAGCACTTTATTGTCTTTTAATGCGTTTTATCTTTGTTTTGCATATCTTAGTCAGGAAACTCAAAAGGGCATGTAATGGCATAATTAAGGAATGGAATGGCATGATAATGGACAAAATGGCATGAACTTGGCAACAAGGCAAAGGGTGGATGGCATGATGATGGACTTGGCACGAGGACGTAGGACAAGGCATGTGATGATGGCCTAGAAGCAACAAAAGTGAAGGAGTAAGAAGCAATGAAGAAAGCAGAAAAGAAGCAACAAGAAAGTAGCACAACGCCAGATGAACTAGCAGGATTTAGTAGCACGCGCAGCCACACCGAGAATATAAGGTAGAAGCGCGCGCCCGCCCCGAGTGGCAGGGCCAGAGTCTGCTCTGGATATCAGCGCGCTCGCGCCCCAATTGCACTATGGGGCCGCGCGACCGCGCTGGTCTTGACTGGGGACTTTTTATTTTCTCATTTTGGCTGGGTGTATTAATATAAGGGTGTTGTGTATTGAACGATTATCACGAATCACTTATCAGACTTCATTTATTACAAGTTCCTATTTTCTAGGGTTTAGAGAGCTTGAGGGGTCTTGGAGCTTAACTCTTCTCCCCTTCTAGTTCTAGTGGCATTTTCCATTTCTAGGGCTCACTTTGGGTTGTTTGTGGTCTGAACTTGAGCATTGAAAGCTTCTATTAGAAGGAGAACCACAAGATTTGCATTTCCATTCTCTCTACTCTCTTATTTTCATTATTGCTTCTAATGCTTTGCTCAAATCTCATAGTGGTTATTAGTTCAGAGATGAACTAACTACCATTATGGGATTCTAATGGATCTTACTGTTTAGTCTAGGGTTTTATGCCTCTTTGAGATGTATGATTGAATATGTACGGTTTGCCTAGCGTGGTTGTATTTAATATATAGATGCTTGATCACCATCTACTGTAATAGTTTATATGGAATTGAAAAAAGGAGTGTAAACTTATATTTTTCCATGCTAACATATGTTCATGAAATTTACATGTGATGAATTTTATGATTCGTTATGCGGATAGAAATATACCGGCTTGCCATATGTAGCCAATAGGGAGCTTGCACTTAAATCGATTTTGCTTGTAAATTGCATAGACATATAGTGGTTTAGGCTTTATCGATGTTCATGTGATTTCTATCTCTTTTATGGATATTTTATGATATTGATTTGGTTTATTGAAAATAGCCTTTTCTCACATTCGTGCTCCCGGCTAGCATTCCTAAATAATCAATTATGCTTGACATGAAGTGTGTAATCCAGACGATGCAATAGGTGAAGTTAGGATCCCATATTTCTCCAATTTGATCCCCTTGCCTGTTAATTGGTTAAGTTTACTTTAAAATTAGTCTAGTTATTAAGTCATACTTTAATACTCGTTTGAGCAGCTGAAGATAAATATAGAATTGTTGCTTGATAGTTTAAACCTAACCTCTTTTCTCTGTGGGAACAATCTCGATTTATCACTATATTACTTGTCGACCGTGTATACTTGCACGCATTTTATGTCCATTTTGTTAACACCGAAAAGGCACAACAAGTTTTTGGCGCCGTTGTCGGGTACTAGTTGTTTGTTTATTACTATGGACATCAATTTTTGTTAGATTTGACTGACTTGAACAAATCTCTTCTATTCTCATTTCTATTTTATTTTCATTTTTTTTTCAGGTACTTGTGGTTAGTTTATGCCAACTCATTCAACCAATCCTGAGTTGATGCCTCTACAAGAGAAAATTAACGGCAGAGCTTGGAGAGCAAACACAAGAAACACTAACCAACAACAGGAACCTGAACAACCCGAGCCAATGGCTGAAGAACAAAGAGTCGAGAATAGAGTCTTGAGGGACTACTCAATACAAAAAATCTATGATCTGTAGTCCAGTATAGTTCGGCCAGGGATAGCTGCGAATACTTTCGAGATCAAACCAGGGACACTGCAGATGGTTCAAAACACTGTCCAGTTTGGGGGTGCAGCTACAGAAGATCCGAATGAGCATATCCTGAGCTTCATTGAGATATGCGACACATTTAAATTCAACAACGTTTTGGATGATGCAGTGAAACTTCGATTATTCCCATTCACCTTGAGGGATAAGGCGAAGAATTGGTTCCATTCATTACCCTCAGGATCAATCACCACATGGGAAGACTTAGCACAGAAACTTCTAACCAAATTCTTCCCCATGGCTAAGACTGCTTCCATGAAGAGTGCTCTGACTCCGTTTGAACAGAAACAAAGGGAATCGTTGTATGAGGCATGGGAACGCTACAAACAGATGCTCAGGAAATGCCCGCACCATGGAATGCCTGACTGGATGGTGATAAATTCGTTCTATAATGATTTGGGGTGGCAGTCAAGGCCAATCATTAACGCCACATCGGGAGGAGCTTTGTGGGCCAAGGACTATCCGACAGCCTATGACCTAATTGAGACCATGGCGGCCAATGAATATCAGAATCCAAAAGCAAGAATTGTTCAACCTAAAGTGGCCGGAGTATTGGATGTTGATGCCTTCACAGCATTGTCAGCACAAATGGCGGCAATGAACAAGAAGATAGATTCTATGGCTATAAGTAAAGTTCAGCAAGTTGCATTTGTATATGAGTTGTGTGCCGGAGCACACCTGACAGAGTAGTGTGCCATCACTACCGAGTCGGTCCAGTTCGTCAGCAACTATCAAAAGCAGCAGAATTAATTTTCAAATTCCTACCACCTGAGCAATCGAAACCATCCTAATTTCAGTTGGAGCAACAATCAAAATGCTCAACAGTCTCAATCATCTCAATACCAACCTCCTCCACAACAACCACAACAACCGTACCAAAATGTCCAACAACAACCACAATCTCGCTACCAACCTTATCAACAAAAATCTCAGCCACAACAGTCCCAACATCAGTATACCCCTAGACAGTCACACCCTCTGGTATTTAATCAACAACAACATCAACATCACTCAGATCCCGCCCCTCTGCAAGAAAAGAGATCTGAAATGGAAGAATTGATGCTGAAGCATATTGCTAATATTGAGTTGATAATGAACAGCCAAGCGGTGGCAATCAAGAATTTGGAAAATCAGATGGGCCCAATGGCAAATACGCTCAACAACAGACTGCAAGGCACTCTTCCAAGCAGTACGGCAGCCAATCCAGGAAGAAGAGATGGCAAGGAGCAATGACAAGCAATTACCTTAAGGTCTGGGAAGCAAGCTGCTAATCTGGGGACTGGCGCGGCCACGCCCTAGGAAGACCAAAACCTGGCGCGGGCGCGCCCATCTGCAGAAAATCCTAAAATTATTTTGAATGATGGGAAGGATGGCAGCGATGAGGTTGAGGCAGATAAGGAAGTTACCACTGAGAAAAATAGTGTTCCACCAAAAGTAGTCTACCCTCCTGCACCATATCCACAGAGGATCCAGAAGCAAAAATTGGATAAACAGTTCGCCAAGTTTTTGGAAGTTTTCAAGAAACTACAAATCAATATTCCCTTTGTTGAAGCCTCGGAACAAATGCCGAGCTACGCAAAGTTTATGAAGGGGATACTATTAAGGAAGAAAAGGCTAGAAGACTATGAAACTGTAGCCTTGACAGAGGAATGCAGTGCAGTCTTACAAAGAAAGTTACCTCCAAAGCTTAAGGACCCTGGGGGTTTCATAACTCCTTGTTCTATTGGGGAGTTGTCCTTCAACAAGTGCCTATGCGACTTGGGGGCAAGCATAAATTTGATGCCACTATCGGTGTTCACTCAATTGGGATTGTCGGCTCCTAAGCCAGCAAGCATATCTTTGCAACTAGCTGATAGATCCATCACCTACCCCAGAGGCATTGTTGAAGATGTGTTAGTAAAGGTGGATAAATTTATATTCCCTACAGACTTTATAATCCTAGACATCGATGAAGATAAGAACATTCTAATTATTTCAGGGAGACCATTTTTAGCCACCGGGAAGACACTCATAGATGTACAAAAGGGAGAATTGACTATGAGGGTTCAAGACTAAGAGGTCACGTTCAACGTCTTCAAGGCTATAAAGTTTCCCACGGGTGAGGAAGAATGTTTTAGAATTGATACGGTCGACAGGATACTACAGGAGGAAATTGAACACCTGCTGAGTGTGGATTCATTGGAGAATGCTCTACTGGGAGACTCCGACATAGAATAGACTTATGTGGTGGAATGCATCCAGATTCTGAATATGGTACCTCAAATGCGCAAGTTTAAAATTCCCATTGAACCACTAGGACATATTGGGGAGTCATCAGTGCGACTAAAGCCTTCTCTAGAGGTGGTTCCCACACTTGACCTTAAGCCTCTTCCGGATCATTTGAGATATGCATATCTGGGAGAATCTTCTACGTTGTCGATTATCAACGCTTTTGCTTTATCATCCGACCAAAAATGCAAATTGTTGAGGGTCCTTAGAGAGTTTAAATCAGCTATTGGGTGGACCATAGCTGACATCAAAGAGATCAGCCCTTCCTACTGCATGCACAAGAGACTCTTGGAGGATGATAACAAGTCATTTTTAGAGCAACAATGGAGATTGAATCCGATTATGAAGGAGGTTGTCAAAAAGGATATCCTAAAGTGGTATTCGACATCTGTTTAGAGAATCTGGTATTGGTGTTAAAGAGATGTGTTGAGACTAACCTCGTTCTGAACTAGGAAAAATGCCATTTTATGGTAAATGAGGGCATTATTTTGGGCCCCAAAGTTTCTGAGAAAGGTCTAGAGGTGGATAGAGCAAAATTGGAGACCATTGAAAGTTTACCACCACCATCCTCTGTAAAAGGAGTTCGTAGTTTTCTCGGGTATGCAGGCTTCTACCAGCATTTCATCAAAGACTTCTCAAAGATAATGAAGCCTCTATGCAGTTTACTTGAGAAGGACGTTCCATTCAGATTTGACGAGGAATGCCTGGTAGCCTTTGAACATTTAAAAAAGAAATTGACTACGGCTCCTATGATTACAGCTCCAGACTGGTCTCTCCCCTTTGAATTAATGTGTGACGCAAGTGACTTCGTCGTGGGGGTTGTATTGGGACAGCGTAAGGATAAGGTTTTTTATATGATATATTATGCAAGCAAAACCCTGACAGACACCCAGTTGAACTATACCACCACAGAGAAGGAGCTTCTTGCAGTGGTTTATGCGTTTGATAAATTCAAGTCTTATCTGATTGGCACAAAAGTAATTGTATACACAGATCATGCTGCGATCAGATACCTGATTAGTAAGAAAGATGCTAAGCCTCGCCTTATTCGGTGGATACTTCTTCTTCAGAAGTTTGACTTAGAAATTAAGGACAGAAAGGGAACCAAAAACCAAGTGGCTGACCACTTATCTCGACTGGAAAACCTGGGGATGGACAGAAATGACAAGTTATTGATCAATGAGTCCTTCCCGGACGAGCAGTTATTCGTGGTGCAAGGCAAGATGCCCTGGTTTGCGGATTTTGCGAACTTCTTAGTGAGCAATATTATCCCGTATGACTTCACTAGAGCACAAAAGAAGAAGTTTCTACACGACGCTAGATGGTATAATTGGGATGAGTTGTATTTGTTTAGGCAATGCGCTGATAGGGTGATCAGGCAGTACATCCCAGGAAGAGAGATGGAAAGCATACTGCGAGATTGCCACTCATCAGATTATGGAGGCCATTATGGGTACAACCACCAAAGTGCTGCAGGCTAATTTTTATTGGCCAATATTATTTAAAGATGGTCATAACTTTGTCCAGAGCTGTGGCCGTTGTCAGCGCATGGGGAACATATCCAAGAGAAATGAGACGCCTCTGAATATGATCCTAGAGGTCGAAATCTTTGACGTCTGGGGAATCGACTTCATGGGGCCTTTTGTCTCATCTTGTGGAAATTTATACATCTTGATGGCGATCGATTATATGTCCACATGGGTAGAGGTAGCAGTCTTACCGACCAATGATGCTAGGGTGGTCCTATATTTTCTTCAGAAGAGTATATTCACTCGCTTCGGGACCCCTAGAGCCATCATAAGTGATGAAGGGACACACTTCTGCAATCATCAGTTTTCTGCGCTTTTGGCAAAATATATGGTGAATCATCGTATTGCTACTGCATACTATCCCCCAACAAACGGCCAGGCTAAGGTATCTAATCGTGAGGTAAAGAGGATATTAGAAAAGATTGTGAATCCCACAAGAAAGGATTGCTCCCTCAAGCTAGACGATGCTGTGTGGGCATATACGACTGCTTACAAGATGCCCCTGGGTATATCGCCATATCAGCTTATGTACGAGAAGGCTAGTCACCTCCTTGTGGAGCTTGAACATAAGGCCTATTGGGCCATCAAGAAGCTGAATTTTGATTTGAAGGCTGCAGGGGAGAAAAGGCTTCTCTAACTTAATGAGCTTGACGAGTTCAGATTGCAAGCCTATGAGAATTCCAAGCTATATAAGGAGAAGGTCAAAAGGTGGCACGACAGGAAAATCTTAGAAAGAACATTTGAGCCGGGGTAAGCAATATTACTATATAATTCTCGTCTCAGACTATTCCCTGGAAAGGTTAAATCTCGATGGTCAAGCCCCTTTACAGTGAAAACTGTGTTTCCCCATGAAGCAGTGGAGATTTATGATCAATACCCAGACAAGCCCTTCAAGGTGAACGGACAATGATTAAAGCACTATTATGGCGGCGAGGTAAATTGAGATAAGGTTGTCTCAATTCTTTCAACCACTTGACCAGCCCAGACAGAGTCTAGCTTATGGACTGTAAAATAAGCGCTCGATGGGAGGAACCCCATCATCTCTATCTCTCCCTCAGTTTAATTCTTGTCACATTTCTCTATATATCTCTCTCATGTTTAATTCTGGTTGCATGATCATCTAAATCTCCATTCCCCTGTTTAATTCTAATCATTTTGAAAATTTTTGAAATTTTTTGGACAGTTATGGTATTAAGATGCTCTTTGCCTACATTTTTGGACAGTAGGCATTGTTGCATCTATTTTTGGGAACTAAGAGATTATTGCCTGCATTTTTCAACTTAGGCATAATTGCACAGATTTTTGGAGTGGAAGCTCATTGAACATATTTTTGACATGTTAGCATATTGCATATAAGCCTATAGTAATTTTTTTTGGGAATTCATATACATATGACTCACATACATAGCATTGCTAAGGATTTAACAGTACATACATCTTATATAGGCAAATTGTGATTATGAAATAAAGTTATATTTTATTTTTGATTGCTATATGTGCAGGTAAGGAAAGTCTTTAAAGTTGCTTCTTGTGCCTTTATATTGTTGCTGCAGAAAGCAGGAAATTTTTTGGGCTGGGGCTTAGGGCAGTGCGGCCGCGCCAACCTCAAGGCATTCCACAGCGCGCCCGCGCCAATGTTTAGAACATCAAGGCATCCCGCAGTGCGCCCGCGCCCAACCCCAGAAAATGCCTCTTTTAAATTTACCAAAACCGTTTCAATCCCTAGTGTTATATCTATTGTGATCGGCCCCTGCTATCTCGCTACCAGCATATAACCCCCTATACGAATTCTCCTTCTCCAAATCCAATTCTATACAAACCAAGCCCTCCTCTCATATATAATCTCCCTTTCCAATATATCCTTGCTCTCATTCAAAATCTCACTGCCCTCTCTCGTAATAGAAGTTTATCCACTATTAATCCATAGCCCTAGCCCTAACAGCCATACACCAATCCCATTTCCTTCAGAGATTAGGGTTTGCAAAAATAGAATTGCAGAGGCTGCGAATTGGGAAATGTTGTGGCATTGAGAGGGTTTACACCGCTAGTTTTCAGAGATAAGTTTGGGGGATTTTGTCAACACTCGTCAAATTAGGGCTTTGTTAAGGATTATTTTCAGAAATTATCATGGGACCAAAATGTGCACGATCTGCCGCTCCCGCATCGCCCGCTCACAGTGACCAGGGCGATGACACCGTGGATTTGACTAGGTTTATCAGTTTGGATGCCCAATTAGAGTACTATCGGATCGCGGCTAAGACAGTTTTGAAAGAACGGGGTTTGAAGCCAGCAAAAGAGGATGGGCAATTACTTGCTATGATCCGGGAGATGGGTTGGCAAGGGGTTTATGCTACACCGCCCCCTTCCCCGTTGGCTATTGTCCGTGAGTTTTATGCCAAAGCTAAGGAAACGCAGAGTGGCCTGTCTTTTGTCCGGGGCCAGACTGTCGACTATTGCATGGCAGCGATTCGTGAACTGCTTAATTTGCCTTCAGTCCTGGCGGGCCAAGTGAATTGGGTTGAGGCGGATCAATTTGAAATAGACCTGGACCAATTGATCATTGATTTGTGCGTGCTAGGCACAAACTGGAAGTATAGGCCGGGAACCGATGATCACATCAACTTTCCCGCCTCCGCTCTGAACCAATATGCTAAGGTATAGAACCTATTTTTGTGCGCCAACCTGATGCCATCCTCCCACTAGCACGAGATTACGGTCGAGAGGGCTATTATTTTGTGGGGGATCATTACAGGAAAGTTTATTGATATTGGGCACTTGATCAATCAGAATATATTGCAGTTCATGCGAGGCAGTACCACGGGGTCAATTCCACACGCTTCAATGGTTGCTCATCTATGTTCTGAGGCAGGCATCGAATGGGATGATGAGTCAGTTTAAATGCCAAGTGGGGATATCAATCATACTATAATTAAGAGGTTCGAGGATTGGACCGGGGGCACAACCTACCCGCGGGGAAAAGGATTCATCCTGCCATCACCTCCAACAGTTCCTCCACTGCAGCCATAGCCATCAGAAGCCTCTGCCACTCCTCTAGTCAGTGATATGCATCAAGATCGTAAGATTCAGCGACTAGAAAGGAGGATGGACGCCTTGCATGGCTACTTCACAGCATTTATCGATGGATTATCATAATCTTTGGCCGAGGCCTTTGCACAGCAGGGAACAATGCTGGAGTGGCCTACCTTCGGTTTTGCTATGCCATATCCTCCGCCAGACTCATCACCAGAAGAGGGTGGCCATACCGATTAGTAGGGGAGTTTTCCTGACCCTTTACCTTCAATGGGGACATTGAATATTTCAAGTTTGGGGGTATTGGGCGTTAGTAGTAGTAGTTGCATATAGTGTTAGTTGCATAGTAGTTGCATGTCAGTTAAATTTTGCATAAAAAAATTTCAATTTAATTTTATTTTGTTTATTTAGTTGTGTTGAATTGCATTGCATTGCATAATCCCATATGTTTAGCCTGCTGAATTCCAGTCTAGCCAATGATGACATTGAGATATGATAAATTTTTGAACTCTGTTAGTAGTTTAAGCTCAGTTATATTTTTATACATGATGCAATCTATACCTGTTGCTTATATGTCACGGGATAGCACAATTTTGTCTTTATTTGCTTGTTAGCTAGATTAGTGCATGGTTGTCTTCTGAGGAGGAAAAATTTTATTTTTAATTGCTAGAATTGTGTAACAAAAGCAATAATGACCTTAACAACACAGGAATACAAGTTTGAGGGAAAACTTTGGGTATGCGTGCTAAAAAGAAAAAGAAAAAGAAAAGAGAATAATTGTGAAAAAGAAAAAAATAGAATAAACACATGGGCTAGCGAAGTCTTGTGGCCTTTGATACTCGAGTAAGTACGCCAGAGGGGATTGTCTCTACACCCAGCTCCCTAAGGCCATTATGGTTTGGGAGTCGTTGGTTGAAAGCTCGTTAAATGGGTATCATTGAAAAGCCTAAGAAGACCTAACATTGCACAGTCGAGTGTAACCGCGGGAAAAGTACGAATATCGCCTCTGTGTGTGAATAAAAGCAAAATGAGCCCTTGTTGCACCTTAGCTTGTATCTATGTGTTGGTTTGGTCATTGTTTTGTATAAATAAAAAATTCTGGACTTAAAACCTCAATTTTCCTTCCATAGAAGTATAGCATGTGGAATCTTTACCTTTGTGAAGCTTGTTTATGACATTGCACAAACACACCACATCTTAGTAAAAGGTTGTGGCTTGCAGTTTTTATGTCTTTATAACTGTGGCTTGAGCTGATACTTTGTTCATTGTCTTATCATAGCATGGCTAATACTTTGTGATGCATTTTCATGTAGTTTAGTTGCATATCATATAGTTTTTATTTGTGTTTGTTGCTTGAGGGCAAGCAATAGATCAAGTTTGGGGGTATTTGATAAGTAGGTTTTATACCTATTTATTGGATATCAACTTTCTATAATTATGGCTTAAACTCAAGCACTTTATTGTCTTTTAATGCGTTTTATCTTTGTTTTGCATATCTTAGTCAGGAAACTCAAAAGGGCATGAAATGGCATAATTAAGGCATGGAAAGGCATGATAATGGACAAAATGGCATGGACTTGGCAACAAGGCAAAGGGTGGATGGCATGATGATGGACTTGGCATGAGGATGCAGAATAAGGCATGTGATGATGTCCTAGAAGCAGCAAAAGTGAAGGAGTAAGAAGCAATGAATAAAGCAAAAAAGAAGCAACAAGAAAGCAGCACAACGCCAGATGCACCATCAAGATTTAGCAGCACGCGCGGCTGCGCTGGGAATACAAGGTAGAAGCGCGCGCCCGCGCCGAGTGGCAGGGCCAGAGGTTGCTCTGGATATCAGCGCGCCCGCACCCCAATTGTACTATGGGGCCTCCGCGCTGGTCTTGACTAAGGACTTTTTATTTTCTCATTTCGGCTGTATTAATATAAGGGTGTTGTGTATTGAACGATTATCACGAATCACTTATCAGACTTCAGTTATTACAAGTTCCTATTTTCTAGGGTTTAGAGAGCTTGAGGGGTCTTGGAGCTTAACTCTTCTCCCCTTCTAGTTCTAGTAGCATTTTCCATTTCTAGGGCTCACTTTGGGTTGTTTGTGGTCTGAACTTGAGCATTGAAAGCTTCTATTAGAAGGAGAACCACAAGATTTGCATTTCCATTCTCTCTACTCTCTTATTTTCATTATTGCTTCTAATGCTTTGCTCAAATCTCATAGTGGTTATTAGTTCAGAGATGAACTAACTACCATTATGGGATTCTAATGGATCTTACTGTTTAGTCTAGGGTTTTATGCCTCTTTGAGATGTATGATTGAATATGTACGGTTTGCCTAGCGTGGTTGTATTTAATATATAGATGCTTGATCACCATCTACTGTAATAGTTTATATGGAATTGAAAAAAGGAGTGTAAACTTATATTTTTCCATGCTAACATATGTTCATGAAATTTACATGTGATTAATTTTATGATTCGTTATCCGGATAGAAATATACCGGCTTGCCATATGTAGCCAATAGGGAGCTTGCACTTAAATCAATTTTGCTTGTAAATTGCATAGACATATAGTGATTTAGACTTTATTAATGTTCATGTGATTTCTATCTCTTTTGTGGATATTATATGATATGGATTTGGTTTATTGAAAAATAGCCTTTTCTCACATTCGTGCTTCCGGCTAGCATTCATAAATAATCAATTATGCTTGACATGAGGTGTGTAATCTAGACGATGCAATAGGTGAAGTTAGGATCCCATATTTCTCCAATTTGATCCCCTTGTATGTTACTTAGTTAAGTTTACTTTAAAATCAGTCTAGTTATTAAGTTATACTTTAATACTCTTTTGAGCAGATGAACATAACTATAGAATTGTTGCATGATAGTTTAAACCTAACCTCTTTTCTCTTTGGGAACAATCTCGATTTATCACTGTATTACTTCTTGACCGTGTATACTTGCACGCGTTTTATGCCCGTTTTGTTAACACCGAAACGGCGCAACAATTATGTATGGATTCCCTAACATAGTTGTAATAATTATTTAGATGCTTGATCACCATCTACCTTATTAATTTGTATGGAATTGAAAGAGGAAGTACAAATTCAGATTTGGCCATGTTAGCATGTGTTCATGAAATTTGCATGTGATAGATTTTGTGATTCGTAATCCGGATAGACATATACCGTATTACCATATGTAGTCATTCGAGAGAGCTTGCACTTAAATCGATATTACTTGTAAGTCACATAGAAATATAGTGAGTTAGGTAATATTGGTGTTCATATGAATTCTATCTCTTTTGTGGATTTTATGTGATATGGGCATGGTATATCGAAAAATAGCCATGTTTCACCTTTTTGCTCTTGACTAGCAATCCGAGATACTTAATTAGGTTTAACAAGAGGTGTATAATCTGAATGATGCATCAAGTGAAGTTAGAATCCCATATCTTCCTAATTTGAATTAATCGTTTGTTAATTAGTTTGTTAGTGGATAATCAATATAGTAGTTAATTCACATCTTATTCACTCGTTTAAGCGGCTAGAAATAACTACAAAGTTGTTGCATGTTAGATTAGAAATAATTACTGTTCTCCAAGGGAACGATACTTTACTTATCATATATTACCTGTGGACCACGTGCACTTGCATGTGTGTGCCTATTTTGTTAACACCGAAACAAGCCAACAAGTTTTTGGCGCCGTTGTCGGGGAATAAGTTTTTATTTTTATTAATTTCAACATCAATTTAAGTTAAATTTGTCTGACTTAAACAATTCACATCTTATCTCATTTCTATTTTATTTTTATTTGGTTTCAGGTACTCTTGGTTAGTATATGCACGCTCGATCTACAAACTCTACCTTGGTGCCTCGACAGGATAACATCAACGAGAAAGCTTGGAGATCAAATACACGTACTACTAACACGCAAGAGGACACTAAAACACTTGTACAAATGGCAGATGAACATAGAGCATTAAGAGATTACTCTATGCCGAACATCAATGAGCTACAGTCGAGCATAGTCAGGCCAGCAATAGCCGCGAACACCTTTGAGATTAAACATGGAACAATTCAGATGGTAAAGAATACGGTTCAGTTTGGGGGTACGGCTACTAATGATCCTAACGAGCATCTTTTGAGTTTTATTAAAAATTGCGACATGTTCAAGTACAACAATGTGTCGGATGATGTGGTGAAGCTTCGGCTCTTTCCATTCACTTTGAGGGACAAAGCAAAGAGTTGGCTTCACTCGCTACCATCAAGTTCAGTGACTACGTGGGAGGACTTAGCATATAAAATTTTAGCAAAGTTCTTTCCTATAGCTAAAACAGCAAAGATGAGGAGTGCTCTATCTCAGTTTGAGCAACAACAGGGAGAATCTTTGTATGAGGCATAGGAACGATATAAGGAGATGCTAAGGAAGTGTCCACACCACGGGATGCCAGATTGGATGGTGATCAATACATTCTACAATGGTTTGGGATGGCAATCTAGGCCGATCATTGATGTCGCCGCAGGAGGAGCTTAATGGGATAAGAGCTATGAGGAAGCCTATGATTTGATTAAAACCATGGCGGCAAATGACTTCCAAAATTCGACAGCTAGAATGCCTCAATCAAGAGTTGTCAGGGTATTGGATGTAGATGCCATCACGGCATTATTAGCTCAAATGAAGGCGATGTCGAAGAAAATTGACTCTATGGCTGAAAACAATGTTAAGCAAGTTGCTTACGTCTGTGAGTTATGTGCAGGATCACACCCACAGAACAATGTGCTATCACTGCAGAGTGGGTTCAATTCGTAAGCAACTACCAAAGGCCACAAAATCAATTTTAAAACTCATACCATCCAAACAACATAAATCATCCTAACTTCAGTTGGAGTAATAATCAAGGAGCTCAACAACAACACCAACCTCAACAACAACAATCTCAACCACAACAGTCTCAACCACAGTAATCACATCTACAGTATGCTCCTAAACCGTCTTACCCTTCCGATTTTCAGCAACAGCAACATCAACATCATCCAGCTCCAGCCCCTCAGTCGGAAAAGAAATCTGAAATAGAGGAAATGATGTTGAAGCATATGGTGAATACCGAAGTGTTGATAAAGAGCCAAGCGGTGGCAATTAAGAACTTGGAGAATCAGATGGGCCAAATGGTCAATATATTGACTAACAGACCACAAGGAGCTCTACTAAGAAATACAGAAGCAAATCCGAGAAAGGACGGGAAGGAACAGTGTCAGGCCATCACATTGAGGTCTAGAAAGCAGACTACAGAAATTGGGCCTGGCGCGGCCGCGCCCCAAGAAGAAGGGAACACGGCGTGCTCGCGCCAATTTGCAGAAAAATCTAATATGGTTTTGAATGAGGAAAATGATGGGGATAATGCAGTAGAGGCAGAGAAGCATGAAAAAGTTGAAAAACCATGTGCTACACCACCAGTTGTGTACCCTCTTGTACCATAACCTCAGAGACTGCAGAAATAGAAATTAGATAAACAGTTTGCTAAGTTCTTAGAGGTATTTAAGAAGCTACAGATTAACATACGTTTTGCAGAAGCTTTGGAACAAATGCCAAGCTATGCAAAATTTATGAAGGGTATTCTGTCAAAGGAAAAAGAAACTAGAAGACTATGAAATAGTTGCCTTAACGGAAGAATGCAGTGCAGTATTGCAATGGAAACTACCTTCGAAACTTAAAGACCCGGGCAATTTCACGATACCTTGCTCCATCGAAAGATTGTCGTTCAACAAATGCTTATGTAACTTGGGGGCGAGCATTAATCTTATGCCTCTATCGGTGTTTACACAGTTGGGATTGCCGGCTCCTAAGCCGACAAACATATCGTTATAACTTGCTGATAGGTCCATCAAATATCCGAGGGGCATTGTAGAAGATGTCCTGGTGAAAGTGGAAATGTTTATATTCCCTGTGTCGACTTTATTATTCTGGACTACAAAGAGGACAAGGACATTCCGATCATTCTGGGTGGACCTTTTCTAGCTACTAGGCGAACTCTTATTGACGTACAAAAAGGAGAACTGACAATGAGAGTTCAGGACCAAGAGGTTACGTTCAATGTTTTTAAAGCTACGAAGTTCCCCATTGATGAAGAAGAGTGTTTCCGGATTGATGCAGTGGACAAAGTACTGAATGAAGAGGCTGAGCAAGTGATGACCATGGATCCTTTAGTGAGTGCTTTATTGGGGGATTCTGACATGGAGGATACAGATGTTGTGGAATATGTGCAAATTCTGAACATAGTGCCACTGTGACGCCCCCAAATTCGGGTCCCTTCTATTACCTCGAATCCGGTGTAGTCACAATACTACTAACCAAATACTAACGCAAAACTATTACATCTTTTAATCATTAGTAAAAGAATACAACTTTGCTTATTATAATTTAGAATATAAATTCTATTCATATCCAAGATCTCGTCTTTACATCATATTCGATGTTACTAAAATGCGGAATAATTTAAACTTTTCAATATCCTTTGAATAAATTCTTCTTATTGATTCCATAACTTTGAATCAATTACAATTCTTGAATCAACTATATAATATGATTCGAATTACCATATAAAGGTTTACAACTCAACTCGATATCCTCTATGTATTAACTAATACATCTTTACAATGCAACAAGTATTAAACATCGTAAGTATAGATCAAGCACACTCCTAGAACCTAAACGTGGTTCAAGTAATAATCTAAACAATATTCTTCATTGCGATACTATCTATCTCTACCAATCAAGAAGCACGAAGTCTTTATCGTAAGTCCTTAACCTACAAAAGTGGTTATTTGCAAGAGTGAACTCAACAGCTCAACAATTCTAACAGTTTTCATGCATCACATAGCATACTACATCATACTCAGTTCATGCATTTATAAACAATTTATATTTACTACGCATGTTACTTTTCACATAACAAGTATATCATCAAAGATCAACTTTCAATCTCATTTATATCTCATATACAATTCATATATAAGTTCACATTATCACAGCATAATATAATTCAACTAACAGTTATTGAATTCATATATCAAATAGGAACTAAAAGACTTGCCTGATTCGTAGTTTAACAACTACGACTTAACTGCTTAAAGCTATCTGCACTTCGTGTATTCCTACACAGTTATATTAACCATAGAGATCACACTCATTAGTTATATGTATCCACACATTCTCAATGTAATATTAAAGGTTACATTGTTGTCTAACTTGGTTCTTAGAACCTTCGTCTCACTTTCTTATCGTATTCTTAGAATATCTATGTACATATAAGTATACTTTAACCATACGTACTTACTACCATTCTCTACATACACATGCCCGTCTACCACTAATCTATTTACATATTGCTAGTGTAGTCCATCTTTTGAGTTAATCATTCTCATATATCATCACTAACACATAAGACCATAACAAAGCAAATATACTTTATTAACCGTTGAAATCGGATTCAAGTATTAACATATGATCTTACATAGCATGTATACCTATTAAAAGGCACTCCCATGATTGTCTAACCTTTCTAAGTTTAATCTTTCATGATATAGGTCCTAAGTCAACATTTCAACAATTTAAGGCCACTCGAGGTCATGAACATCTCAAAGTTCATCATGCTAGCTCTTTAAACACATAAAGTATTCATGTAACTCATGTTGGGCATGTTCATGAATATTCATATTTCATACATGTAACTATCATAGTTATTTGTTTAAAAACATGCTTCGTTTATCACTTTAAAACATGCTTGAACTCATGCTTGGTTAGTTGTCAATATATCCAATCACATACGAATCATATTTAGAGACGTAATAAACACAAACATGACATCTTAAATCTTTAGAATCTAGCTACTCATACTTAATGCCACTTGATTTGAAAACATATTCAAGTTCGCCTTTGAAATCATTTTAAACTTGAACGATACAATTCGACACATACAAGACAACTTTAAAGCTCTTATCATATGTAGTTAAGGCATGTTAACATCTTCACAAGATCAGAACGTTCATCATGTATTCATGTTTATAAGGTTACTAACTCAAGTTTGAAACCTATCATGCTCATTGTATATCCACTTCAAAGTTATACGATTTTCATGTTGGTGGCCTTAAGCTAATCAAATTCATGTCTCAAGGGTCACTACTAAAGTCATAGAACCACATAACGAGATTAACAATACTTAGTAAGCATGCTCGTGCGTATACTACTCATGTATACTTTTGTCACATAGTCTATGCTTTAGAAATTTATTTTCTATGAATAAGCGTGTATAGGTGATATTCATATATGATGCTCATGTTATGTAAAGGTACATATCCATACATATTAAACTTGATTTCATGCATGTCTAAGTTATTTACACAAGCTACAAATATCAGAACGCATATATGATATGTTCATGACAAGTTCACTTTTACAAATTCTAAGTTTATTTGTAAACTTTAAATCCTTTCATCCCATAACACATACTATCATGGTCATGACACATATGTAGTACTAGGAAGCTTATAACATGGGTTAATACCAGTTTCCATGCTTGAACAAAGGGTACCAACAAGTTATCACATTGCAGGTTGTAGCAGAAAATAAAAGTCAGCATCTGGTACCGGCGCAGCTGCGCAGGGCTCCAGCCAGGGGCAGAGACAGCCTGCTTCGGCAGAACTTAGCCCAAACTCAAAATTTTCCACAGCAATTCGATTATAAGCAACTATATAATAGTTTTATCATGCTTATAAGCTATCATAGCAACTAATACACACTCTCTAATCAACTTAACATCAATTAATGCTTAAACAAGAATCTAAAATTTGAAAATTAAAGAACATAGGTAGGGAGTTATACCTTTGAAATTGGAAAATAGTTTGTTGTTTAACCAATCTCACAACGCTGCTAAACCTCAACTCACAAAGCTGCTATACTACTTCTCCCTTACAACTCAACTGACTTCTTTTTGAAATCTCAGCAATATCAAATGAGAGGAAGAGAAGGCTCATTTATAGGCAATGTTTACACAGACAATTACAGTAACGTAAAACTGAGAAATGAAGCTGCTATTTATATAGTAATGGTGGACTGGCTAATGAATTTACATGGAAGTTTGAAACCAGAATGTAGAAGAAGAACACATTGGTTAACAGTGGGTTGCTCATCCACCCACCATCAACCATTGGCATAGCAATTATCACCTATTTTCATAGCCTTTAATCACACCTTAAAAGTTATGTAAAGAAGAAGTAGGCTACTATTCATGTACTATGAGGGGACATGATTTAAATCCCAGCAATAAGCTTAGCTTGGTTCCTTTTATTCCCAAAACGTAATTTTAATGTACAATTGTTACCATATTAAGAAAATTAGGGATTATTTATGTGCTCACATCATATAATCCATGTACATTAGGTACACAATAAAATAACGTAGATAGGTATTATTGTCCGGGTATCTCCCATAAATATTTTTACTACTCACATAACCACATTATAACATTATTCAATATTAAATGTCCATTTTAAACATTTAATTTCTTTCCCCCAATCTCTAGAATACACCAATATTTAATCATTTCTGTATTAAAGGTTACATATGATTTCATTGTACTACTGGGTACCTCATATCATTAATATGTATTCTTTTCATATGCTTTTAATAATGTCACACCTTACCATAATGTTCTATTTCATTTCTACAGTAATAACCCACTTTTCCCAAACTGGCCACTAGCGCAGCTGCGCCAGTTTGTACTGCTGGTAGGGCGCAGCTGCGCCGGTCCCTGGCAGTGCCAAACTAGTTTAGCTCTAAGCCAGTTCCGACCTCTATCACCATACTAGTTTTACATGATAGGAATTAACTTCCATATTGGTAATATTACTATTCAAGGAGTTTAATTCATTCCTTATATGGAATCATATAATTACTCATAATTAATCTTCCTCTTAATGAACTATTTCTCTTTTAATTCACTTAATGAATTTCCTCATTCCACATTATTTTTAATGTTCATTTAATATAAAGCTTAGGTGTCACACCTTACCTTAATACTTAATTACCTTAGATGAGTATATACTATGAACTTACACTCATAACATCTTTATCCAAATAACCATTTCCTTAACAATTATTATGTACTCCACTAATTAATATAATATAATATTCTATAATATCGCTTAATTAACCATATTTATTACTTCATACAAAAATATATAAGGTAATATTATTATTCAAAAATAACATTTTCTCCTTTTATTAAAATAATTCAATAAATTATTTAATACCCTTTATTAGAAATATATAATAATTAGTTCTCTTTCTTTTCTATAAATTGTTCCCAAAATAATTTCTTCAAATATTCATTTAAAGATATAATGATTTCCATTTCTCTTTAATAACGTATATATATATTTATTAACGTTATTCGTACATTTAGACTTTCTTACATATTACCATTCTAAGTAATATATATAAAAAGTAGCAACTATAATCATATATTCAACGCATATATTAATCCATTTCTTTACTTAAATAAATTAAACACTGTACTATATCGTCTTAGTTAATTAAGGTTCAATACTCACATTATATTAGTCCCTAATATAACTCCCAACTTAAATGAACTAATATTTATTCTTATTAGTTAATTCCTTAACTAACTCATGCTTCACTATCCAAACCTATTCACGGATAGCTTAAGTGCTATTAATAACCTATATTATAAACATACTAGTTATTAATACACATACACAAGAATGTGGTGATTATACATTAAGGATATTTAATGTCACCAACTTACTATGAGGATAAAATAATTCTATAAATTATTTAATATCTATAGATAATTCTTATCCGTCTTCTCACTCCCAATAACTTGCCTCTTTATTAACAAATATATATTAATAATATATTTATTAAACATAAAATCACATAATATATAGTTCATATTATCCTATGTAATACAATACTACATACCTCATATCACATATATATATATATATATATATATATATATTCCTATTCGAACCCATCTCATGCCTTAAGAATTTTATTTATTAAATCCTTATTTAATAATTTTTAAAAATTCGGGTTCTTACATCCTCTCCCTCTTATAAGGATTCCGTCCTCGAAATCACCGAAACCTCCTCTACTCGGTGCCATTCCGAATATTACATATTCTCTTGAATAATTTTATTCATTCTCTTTTCAGAAGTTTTATTATTATAACTTTCTCCATCGCATTCTGCCACTTTTTCCTTTCTAAGGAACATTCTACTTACTACTTTCATCCTTCAGAAGAATAAGAATCTTCCACGATTTTTCAATAATCGGGAAGTAGTATGAATAACTCAGATTTCAAATTATGCTGAGGGGTCACAAGACCGTGAACTCTTCTTCATTTACAAATGTCTCAACACGATTCTCCACACTATAAACTAGAGTGTTTATCAATCACAAGGAATGAAAACACCCTCCACACGTACACTAGGTGGCTACCCTATTGTACTACTACGTTGGGCCACAACGTAGAGTGTTGTAACGACTATATGCGTTATGTTCGTGACCACTGTCTCCGAAAATATGTTCCCGTTATAGGGTTGTTCAACTCAGCTTATTAACTTTTAAATCCGCACCAGAGCAATCTGGTTTGGAATAAATACACAAGAATGCTTAAATTCTACAATCTCTTTTCAACAGTCGCCTGTGACGACCCCAAATCCGGATCTCTCAAACACCACGGATCCGGTCCGCCACGATACATCTATCGCGGAACTATACATCTTTTATTCAAAACTTAATGAATAAATTTTACTTATTACAATATAGAAATATAATTTCTATTCATATCCAAGATTTTGTATGATGACCCTAAACCTTAATATAAGTTTTTAAATCTCGGTCATATACTCCATCACTTTTTATTTAATGACTTTGTCAGACTACATCGTACCATAGTGAGCTTAAATCAAATCCCACAGCAGGTAATTTTGCATTGATAACTTCATCATTCTTATCATTTCCGCATCAGGTTTCATAATGCATTGATGATATACAAAATACATTTTAATATATCAAATCAATTTTGTCTAGCCGAAACAATTAGCGTAAACTCTTCTTTAAATCGTTCAAAAATCATTACAAATCATTTTAGATGTTATCATGTCGCAATAGGTAACGATGTGTTAATGGCTCGAAGTCCATCTCCACACCCTTGTCACCTTGTTTTGTGGATAACAAAAATTCATTTTGTTCAAAAGGCACATCAGTGCGAATTTAGCTTGATATCAAAAATTTCGAAGTCTAGCACAGCTAGAAGATTTGGAATACATATGCTTCCATCATCAACTTCAATTGCTCTAATGATCAATTACTTAATAATATCTATTAAAAATCCTCAATTCATCATCAATAACTCTCCTATACCCAGTATAGTTCATCAAACATACCACACGTTAGGAGTTTAGGAACTTTCCACAATCATATGTGTTTAGGAACTTATCCTAGTCAGACCAAAGTCGTCCATTCGCTGAGGGGTCCCATCATACGATTATGAGTCACAAACTTACCATACGTATGAGTTTAAAGAACTCGCACCTAATCTTAGTAATATCTATCTATCAGAATAAACATGAGAAAAGAATCACCTTTTCGCCATATGTATAATGATAGCGCGACACCAATATTCCAATGATTATCAATGTAAGAAGCTAAGTGGTTGTCAAACCAAACACAATCCCCTGCCCATACAAGGAACTGGTCGACTCAGCCACTAAACAATATAGGAAGCTAAGTGGTTCTAAACCCGAGCATAAATTCCCCGCCCATACAAGGAACCATACAACTTAGCTGCTAACAAGAGTCCTCAATTGAAATCCAACACTTAACTTTATCTTATTCTTAATTTGCTCTTAGCTCATTGGGAAATTTCTATATTTCGTCACATACAACTCCTCATAAGTTTTGCTCGTACCATACCATAGTACTTTCTCTTATAACATCAAGCTATAACTACTTAGTCGATACAGACCATCTATCTGATCACGTTCGTGATCATTGACTTATCTTAGGGTTCTTTCCCTATTATCAATTAAACTCACTCAGGTTATAGTCTAAGGTACTCTTACCTAAGGTTTATAACTTACAGCTCTGATACCAACCTGTGACGACCCCAAATACGGGTCTCTCAAACACCACAGATCCGGTCCGCCACGATACATCTATCGTGGAACTATACATCTTTTATTCAAAACTTAATGAATAAATTTTACTTATTACAATATAAAAATATAATTTATATTCATATCCAAGATCTTGTATGATGACCCTAAACCTTAATATAAGTTTTCAAATCTCGGTCATATACCATCCCTGTTTACACATCACATTCGATATTTACAAAAATACGGAATAACTAAAACTTTTTTATCTCCTTGTATAAAAATCTTTCCTTGAATTCAAAATCTTGAATCAATTACATAACCTTGAACCAATTACAAAGTATGATTCACTATGTTAGAATTACTATAGAAATGTATACATCTCAGTTCGAAACCCCTATGTGTTACATAACACAACCTTACAATTTAAACATGTATAAAACATTGTAATCTACTATCGTATACAACTTCTAGAACTTAAACATGATTCAAGAGCATGTATTTAAATAAACAGAAATCTTCGGACTCTATCACGTAGCACATAACTTTTATCGTGAGTCCTTAACTTGCAAAAGTGGTTATTTGCAACAATGAGCTCGACAGCTCAGCAATTCTAACAGTTTTTATGCATCACATAGCACATAATATCATACGCAGTTCATGCATTTATAATCAATCGATATATACTACGCATGTTACTTCTCACATAACAAGTATATCATCAAAGATCAACTTTCAATCTCATACATATCTCATATATAGTTCATATATAAGTTAACATCATCATGGCATAATATAATTCATCTAACAGTTATTGAATTCATATATCAAATAAGAACTGAAAGACTTGCCTGATTCGTAGTTTAACAACTACGACGTAACTGCTTAAAAATATTTGCGCTTCGTGTATTCCTACACAATTATATAATTATGGATTCATACAAATCAGTTATACACATCCATGCATTCTCAATATAATAACCATGGATTACATTGTTATCTAACTTGGTTCTTAGAACCTTCGTTTTACTTTTCCATCACGTTCTTAGAAAACTATGTACGTATAGGTATACCTTAACCATAAATACTTACTATCATCTTTCATATACATGTATCACACACTTAACTAAAGGTGTTTGACCTATATTTAAAACTTATATGATCCTTATTATTCATATGTTTCTCAAACATTAACAGAATTATATTTTCGAGTTTTATATAACCATTATACAAATCAACACTTAATGCATCATTAAGATTCTATTTTATAACTTAGAAATAATAATGTAAACATGCTACTATGTTCATCACGTATATATGTGAGGTGCCATACTAGTTATTATGCATGCTCTCCCTTAATGAAATCAATGAAATACTCAGCAAATGAATGAAGGAGAAAGAAGGACTCTATTTATAGGCATTTCAATACACAGGCATTTCAATCCTCTATTAGAACAAACCAAAGGAATGCAAGATTGTTCAATGGATAAGAGAGAGTCGGTGAGAGTTGGTGATTTCACTTATGAATCCCACTCCCCATCTTTTCATTATTTTTATATTGCTGAGATTGAGGGAAGGAGTAGAGTAGTATAGGTAGCTCCTTAATGTTCACGTGAAGGAGAAGTTGGACACTCAATGTGAGACTTAGAAATAAGAACTCAGCAACTCACAAATGAAATACACTATACTAATGTAATATATATATATATATATATCATGCTTATTAAGGCTACATCACGTTTCATTTCATAAACATATAGGTTATAAATGAATTACAATTGAAATTTCCAATTATAATTTATCACGTAGGGGTACACATAGATATATCACATATAATCCATGTACATTTTATTAACACCGAATATAATTCAATTGGGCATTATTATTACTTATTATTGTAACTGTTATTATAATAATTATAATAACTTATTGAATCATTATCAATTAACAATGTTTATTGATATTAATATAAGGTAATAGGATATATATTAAAGTCTACCCACACACATCATGTTACATAAGTAACAATATTATATAACTCCCTAATGAAATTAATCTTACTATATAGTCTATATATAATATATAGCCATATCAACGCGTCACATTGCATAATATAGATAACTACCATATATTAAAGGTTTAATATATCGCATACTTGTTCAAAACAATGAATTGAGTAAATATAATCTCATTATATTTATTAATCCTTTGCTCATTAACATATTATTAATTCACAATAATAGTTAATTGACATATTATCAATTAATTACTTGCTAATCGTCAACCCTTTGTAATCACAATTAATCCTTTACACGCTTATGTTTTATTATTCTCAACAATAATAAATTCATACGTTATCGATTAATTATCCAAAATATTAATTAATCAATCACGTTTAAACCTCTACACTATATTCAAATAAATTGAATATTTAAATACTAATGCTTCTACTAATACCCTGATATAAAATCTTAGGGTTGGTCCACTAATTTAACAATCCATTAGTGACCCCCTTTTGATTAATCCTGGAAATTATACGCATAGGCTCTAACCCACATAACATGTATACTTGCACATAGCAATAATTCTCATAATAATATTAATTAACCCCGTTTAATCATTCCTTCAAAACATGATATAATAAGTCTTATATATAATATTATCTCCATTAGAGGCATTAATCATAAAAATGACTTACTCAATTCCTCAAGATATTATTTAAATATAACATCTAAGCATTGTTGAAATAGTTACATGTACGACACATGTACAACTTTTTATATAGAAAATAGACCATAAGTTATTTCCCATCAATATTTTACATATAGCAAATATGTTTTAATATATCTACCCTCATTCATATTACCTCAGTTAAAGACATACAAGGTATTATTATTATTATTATTATTATTTAAAAATAACACTTCCCCCTGATTATTAAAATAAATTAATACGAGAAATTTTTAATAATCTTTATTAGAAATATATATAATAACTATTTCTCTTTCCACCAATCCACATAACTCAAGATATATATATATATATATATATATATATATATCACATATGTACATTCCTTTAATCTACACTTCTCGTCGTGTATTCGATTAATTAATAATTCTCTAATACATATCTAACGATATATTGATTTTCTTTCTCTCTTTAACAACGTATATATACTCCAGAAAAAAATGGTGACTATCAAAAATATTTAATGTCATCATCTTACCATGATAAATAATTCTATAAATCATTTAATAACGATAGATAAATATTATCCATCTCCTCTATTAATTCATCTCTAAAAATATATAATAATGATATATATTTATTAAACACTAAGAATCACATATTACATAGTTCATAACACCCTATGTAATTTAATACTACAAACCTCATATCACAGATATATACATATTCGAATCTATCTCATGCTCTAGGAATTTTATTCATTAAATTCTTATTAATAATGATTCTTGGAAACTCGGGTCCTTACAATCACCCATTCTTCTAAGAATTTCGTCCTCGAAATTATAGTATACAAATCTCTACTCCTTTTATTCAACAAAACTAGGTTTTCAAGTAAACCTTTACTGATCTCATGCTCAATTTAATGAGTACATACTGTTTTCTTCTATGCGGAGCTCTACTATCATCATATAACTTCTCTCTAAGGAGTTAAAACTTTTCATATCTGGCTGAGGGGTCATATAGACTGTGAACTCTGGGTCGTACGGTATTTACCGTAACCAAATTTGTTAACTATGCTGAACATTGGTATGTTTACAATCACGAAGAAGGTAAACTTCCAATACTGATACGTTAGGTGGTCAATCAATCGTACCTTAGTTCTTAAATTGGAATATATTATCCAACCAGTATATCCCCATTTTTCAGGGTTGTTCACCTCAATCTTACTGTCAGAGTCCGTTCCAAAATAATTTGGTTCGGGATAAATTCTCAAAGAGATGCTTGAATCTTTATAAACATTTGTCTAGCTGAATCAATTAGCTTAGACGTAAACTAATAATTCGAATATCAATCGAAACATCTAACTAACCAAATTACTTAGCATCTAACCTTTCTTTAAAGTTTTGAAAATATTTTTATGACTTTGTCATACTACATCGTACCATAGTGAGGTTAAATCAAATCCCACACCAAGTAATTCTGCATTGATAACTCCATCACTTTTTATTTTATGACTTTGTCATACTACATCGTACCATAGTGAGCTTAAATCAAATCCCACACTAGGTAATTCTCCATTAATAACTTCATCATTCTTATCATTTCCGCATCAGGTTTCATGATGCATTGATGATATACAAAATACATTTTGATATCTCAAATCAATTTTATCTAGCCGAAATAATTAGCGTAGACTCTTCTTTAAATCGTTCAAAAATTATTACAAATCATTTTTGATGTTCTCATGTCGCAATAGGTAACGATGTGTTAATGGCTCGAAGTCCATCTCCACACCCTTGTCACCTTGTTTTGAGGATAACAAAAATTCATTTTGTTCAAAAGGCACATCAGTGCGAATTTAGCTTGATATCAAAAATTTCGAAGTCTAGCACAGCTAGAAGATTTGGAATACATATGCTTCCATCATCAACTTCAATTGCTCTAATGATCAATTGCTTAATAATATCTATTAAAAATCCTCAATTCATCATCCATAACTCTCCTATACCCAGTATAGTTCATCAAACATACCACACGTTAGGAGTTTAGGAACTTTCCACAATCATATGTGTTTAGGAACTTATCCTAGTCAGACCAAAGTCGTCCATTCGCTGAGGGGTCCCATCATACGATTACGAGTCACAGACTTACCATACGTATGAGTTTAAAGAACTCGCACCTAATCTTAGAAATATCTATCTATTAGAATAAACATGAGAAAAGAATCACCTTTTCGCCATATGTATAATGATTGCGCGACACCAATATTCCAATGATTATCAATATAAGAAGCTAAGTGGTTATCGAACCAAACACAATCCCCTGCCCATACAAAGAACTGGTCGACTCAGTCACTAAACAATATAGGAAGCTAAGTGGTTCTAAACCCGAGTATAAATTCCCCGCCCATACAAGGAACCATACAACTTAGCTGCTAACAAGAGTCCTCAATTGAAATCCAACACTTACCTTTATCTTATTCTTAATTTGCTCTTAGCTCATTGGGAAATTTCTATATTTCGTCACATACAACTCCTCATGAGTTCTGCTCGTACCATACCATAGTACCTTCTCTTATAACATCAAGATATAACTACTTAGTCGATACAGACCATCTATCTGATCACATCGTGATCATTGACTTATCTTAGGGTTCTTTCCCTATTATTAATTAAACTCCCTCAGGTTATAGTCTAAGGTACTCTTAGCTAAGGTTTATAACCTACAGCTTTGATACCAACCTGTGACGACCCCAAATCCGGGTCTCTCAAACACCACAGATCCGGTCCGCCACGATACATCTATCGCGGAACTATATATCTTTTATTCAAAACCTAATGAATAAATTTTACTTATTACAATATAGAAATATAATTTCTATTCATATCCAAGATAAACCTTAATATAAGTTTTCAAATCTCGGTCATATACCATCCCTGTCTACACATCACATTTGATGTTTACAAAAATGCGGAATAACTAAAACTTTTCTATCTCCTTGTATAAAAATCTTTCCTTGAATTCAAAATCTTGAATCAATTACATTACGTTGAACCAATTATAAAGTATGATTCACTATGTTAGAATTACTGTAGAAATGTATACATCTTAGTTCGAAACCCCTATGTGTTACATAACACAACCTTACAATTTAAACATGTATAAAACATTGTACTCTACTATCGTATACATCTTCTAGAACTTAAACATGATTCAAGAGCATGTATTTAAATACACAAAAATCTTCAAACTCTATCACGTAGCACGTAACTTTTATCGTGAGTCCTTAACCTGTAAAAGTGGTTATTTGCAAGAGTGAGCTCGACAGTTCAGCAATTCTAACAATTTTTATGCATCACATAGCACATAATATCATACCCAGTTCATGCATTTATAATCAATCGATATATACTACGCATGCTACTTCTCACAAAACAAGTATATCATCAAAGATCAACTTTCAATCTCATACATATCTCATATACATTTCATACATAAGTTAACATCATCATGGCATAATATAATTCATCTAACAGTTATTGAATTCATATATCAAATAAGAACTGAAAGACTTTCCTGATTCGTAGTTTAACAACTACGACTTAACTGCTTAAAGATATTTGCGCTTCGTGTATTTCTACACAATTATACAATTATGGATTCATACATATCAGTTATACATATCCATACATTCTCAATATAATAACCATTGATTACATTGTTATCTAACTTGGTTCTTAGAACCTTCGTTTTACTTTCCCATCACGTTCTTAGAAAACTATGTACGTATAGGTATACCTTAACCATACATACTTACTATCATCTTTCATATACATGTATCACACACTTAACTAAAGGTGTTCAACATATATTTAAAACTTATATGATCCTTATTATTCATACGTTTCTCAAACATTAACGAAATTATATTTTCGAGTTTTATATAACCATTGTACAAATTAACACTTAATGCATCATTAAGATTTTATTTTATAACTTAGAAATAATAATGTAAACATGCTAGTATGTTCATCACGTATATATGTGAGGTGCCATACTAGTTAATATGCATGCTCACAATTACCTTTATCATATACATACATCTAGCATCGATAATTTCTTTAAAACATGTCTAATTCATTCTTAACTAACTTTCATAGTGTCTAATAAGGTGTGTGCACATACATGACATTTAAAAGCACTAGCATGTATGCTCAAACATATTAGAACACTAATACACTATGATATGCAACTTAGTTTTCCAAAACTGTTAAGTTTATCTTTTTAAAAACATCTTAACTTTCAACCATAAATGTTAGTGCGTGCTTAATACTTTAGGCATGTGTTTCATGCCTATCTAGACGATGCAACCATGCTTACAAAGTTAGAGCGTAAGCATCAATAGTAGGTGTCAAGGCTCATTTTAAAATCTTATAACTTCCTTTAGAAATCGCACACTAACGAAGTCAAGAATGTTCATGTTATGTCAAGGTACTTATTCATACATGTTAAACCTAATTTCATGCATGTCTAAGTCATTTACACATACTCAAATGGTCAGAAATTACAAGACATAAGTCTTGGTCAAGTTCACTTCAAATGTCTTTAAGTTTTTATTAAAATCCTCTTGAATCTATCAATCATGTATGCTAGTGTGTTCAATACTTTAAACATGCATTTTATGTCAATATAAACCATACTATCATGTTCATAAAAATCAGAATGTACATATCTCACGTATATGTAGAAGTTCATATTTAAAACTATAAGTTTCTTTTTAAAACTATAAGTTTTTCTTCCATGAAACATGTTAACATGATTGTGACGCCCCCAGAATAGGTCCAGTCAACCCAACCCATTCTGAGTTGCCAAATACATGGTACAGAATTCAAATACAAACTTTATATCACACGGTCATGCAAAATACGACCACACAAATGTGAGTGTTAATATAAATCGTATATAATACGAAATATTAACATTCAAATCTATTCTTTATTTATTACAATTATTATCCCACTATTTTACAAAAATAGCAAGGACTACTACTGCTCTAACTCGGACCATCACTCTGTCCTCCGACTAGTTCCCGCAACGTTCTCATTTCCTAAAGAGGACAATAGATGAAAAGGGTGAGCTCAACTAGCCCAATAAAGAATATTATGACTAAGATAATGAAAAATAAATTATCGTTAGCCTTCAATAAATCAGATAAAATATAATGGACAACCAATTTTAGATCAATATTCGCAGCGAAAATAACCGTTCATCATCAATATTTTATCCCTGTAACATCAATCAATATACATCTCAAATCAAATATTCATCTTTGCACTACAGGCCAAAGATATTCATTTGTATCATCAGTGGTCATGTTCATCTCAACACCTGCCATCTTTGCACTACGGCCAAAGATATTCATCAGGTAATCATTCATCTTTGCTCTACAGGCCAAAGATATTCAGTTATATCACCTTTTAGGACTGAAGATGATGAAAAACCATATAAATAACAAATCCAGTGAAATAAAGGATAAGATTAAGGATTCGCAAACTAATTTATCCAAGTTCAAGAATACTCCATAATAACACTTTGTGGAGCAAAATTCAAGAATAAAGCTCAAAACTTAGATCCAATCAAAGATAGTAACCATAACAGACAATTTGGACAAATAGAAGAAAATTTAGTTTTTTTGTGAATAGTGTCGTATGCGTGAATAGTGTCGTATACGTGAATAGTAACCCCGACGGAAAAAGTAATAATAAAATCCATGATAATATTTTGGTATAATGATATTGAAAAGAATAACATCATTTACGAAAGAAAATAACATCCCTTACCTCAAAAGAATAGTACTTCTGACCGAAATATCGGAAATAATACCGAAGGAAACTTGCACTGAATAGTAATACTCAAAGTATCTAAATACTCACAAAAATACACTCGATATTATAGAGAGAGAAAACTTCTAATTCTGGTGTGATTTTCAATTCTAACCTAAGCACCCTATTTATAGGAAAAGCTTAGGATGCCAAAGTAGACTTTTGAATAAAATAAAAAAAAAATTTAAATTCCGCCGCCTGGCTGCTAAAACCCAGATTTTTTTCAACAACCAACAAAAGTGTTGCCCACCCATCAAAAATATATTTATTTTCTGAAACTTCAATAATTCATAATAAATAGCCCCTGTATCAGAAAAATATAAATTCTATGTCCTTTTCATAGGAAATTTAATTCTCTACAACTTTGTAGAAGGATGTTTTTCCAAATTCCAAACATAAATTATCCGAAATCCATAAATAGATGATTTTCTACACCAAAATACTGATAAAAACACATCAGTACTAATTCCTTCTCTTATATTCACAAAATAAATATTTCCTTATCATATAAATCAATAATTAATTATTCACAAATAATATTATAGAACTACAATATTGACAACCAGGTCGTTCCTAGGAAAGAGGGAGCCTTCCGATAAGGATTTCTCCTTACTGGCGCGCAATTAAATAACCCCTCCTAGACAGAACTTCCTTAGACATTGTCAATAATGCTATCTAATAATATTATTCAAATAATATAAATTATTGAGTTGATAATGTGAAATACAGTGCAATGACAATTATTGAATCAATCATAGCAACGTAGCAATTATTGATTTAAAATATCAACGTAGCAATTATTGAACCGATAAAATATCCTGCAATTATTGAATCAATAATATAAAATATTGAACAGTAATTACTGTAACAATAATTGAGTAAATGCCTTCTTTCGTAAGAATCAATAATTAGAATTATAGTGCAATACCGTATACTACTGTGCAATACCGTGTGCTACCGTGTAACACCGCATATTACTGTACTTTAACCACCGGGTATTTCAACAGTACTAACAGTAACAACTACACCGTTATTTTATAAAAAGGTTATTTCTGTCACTTTCTATATCCGACAGTTATTTCGTTGTGGGGCCCACAAATAGCTGCGCCGTCGTACAAATATTCCCCGACAACAAGAATATTCCACGACCAAACGAATATTCCCCGACAACAAGAATATTTTATAACCACTTGCTTATTTTAAAATATTTGCACATTTCACCCATAACTTTTCATATTTATCAAAACAACACCTTACTGTTTCGAAATAATATATAAAGAAAATTAAATCTTTATTCATAAAAGTTGGGGTCTTACAACCTCCCCTCCTTATGAAATTTCATCCTCGAAATTGACGTACGTACCTGGTATGTCGAAAAGGTGAGGATACCTCGCTTTCATTTTCGATTCCAACTCCCATGTCATTTCTTCAATAGCATGGTTTCTCCACAAAACTTTAACTTGAGGTATAATTTTCGAGCGTAGGACATGCTCCTTCCTATCCAAGATCTTGACAGGTACCTCCTCGTACGTTAAATTTTCAGCTATCTCGTCCGGTTCTAACTCAATAATGTGGTTTGGATCTTTCACATATTTACGAAGCACAGATATCTGAAAAACGTTATGAACACGAGACATGCTTGGAGGTAAAGCGAGTCTATAGGCCACCTTTCCTACTCGGTCAAGAATCTCAAATGGACCAATGAATCGTGGTCCTTTCCACAGAGCAATACGTAACAACACATGGTCCCCAACATTAAATTCCACGTCCTTTCGATGAAGATCCGCATAACTCTTTTGTCGATCTTGTGCGGTTTGTATCTGTTGTCGGATCATTTAGATCTTTTCTGTAGTCATACGTACCAACTCCGGTCCCAACAATGTTGTTTCATGTTGTGCCGTTTAAGTGTTAACAAGAACAGACATAAAAACACATGCAAGTGTACACGGTCAGCAAGTAATAACTCGATAAGTCGAGATCGTCCCACGAAAAACGGAGTCAGGCCTAATCTATTATGCAATAGTTCATTAGTTATCTATGTCTGTTTAAACAGTTGTAACAATGTTCTTTAATTAATTATCCTAAACTTTAACTAAACTTAATCAATTAATAAGCAGGGGGTTCAAATTAGGGGGGATAAGGGATCCTAACTTCATCTAGAGCGTCACCTAGGTCAACCACACCACAAATCATACACGGATAATCATATAGAGATGCTAGTCGGGAGCACTGATGTGAGACTTGACTATCTTTCAATATACCAAGTCCAAATCATATAATGTCCACAATTAAGATAGAAATCACATGAACATCGGCAAGCCTAAACCACTATATTTCTATGCGATTTATAAACCAAACCAATTTACGCACAAACTCCCATTAGACTACATACGACCATACGGTATATTTCTATCCGGCAAGCGAATCATGAAATTTAACTAAAGCAAGTTTCACAAACACATGCTAACATGGAGAAATCTAAGTTTACACTTCATTTTTCAAGTTCATATAAACTATTAGAGTAGATGTTGATCAAGCATCTAGGCATACAAACACCCATGTTAGGCAACCCACATATTATCATCCATGTATATCAAAGAGACATAAACCCTAGGTTTAGCAACTAGAATCCATTAGAATCCCATAATGGAAGTTAGTTCATCATTGAACCTCCCACCATTATGGGATTCAAACCAAGCCTTGAGCAACTAGTAAATGAGAGAAACAAGAGAAAGGAAGTGTAGAATTATCGTTTCCCCCTTTCAATAGAAGATAACAAACTCAAGTCTGGACCACAGATGATTTCCAAGATGAACCCTTGAAAATGTAGTAGTAGCAGAGCAAGAAGGAAGAAGAAGAGAAGCCTCTTGGACCTTCACACTCTATAACCTAGAATATGGGAACACAACCTGTGATAGCAAAAATAAAATCTGATAAAAAATAATGATCACTCCTTTCTAGTCCCCAGCAAACATAAGCCTTATAACTATTACATTCATCTAAGTAAAATAAGTCAACTGTCCTCAGTTAAGCCCCGCGCGGCCGCGCGGCCTCGTAGTGTAATTGGGGCGCGGGCGTGCCAATGCCCAGAACATCCCTCTGGCTCTGCTAACCGGCGCGGGCGCGCTGACTTCCTTTGTCTTCATGGCGCAGCCGAGCGCGAACACTTCTTCAGCTGATGCAATTTCTGGCTTTTGCTTTCTTTTGCAATCCTATGCTCTTTCTTTTGCTGCTTCTAGCACCTTCACATTAGTTGAATCGAGTCCCTTTTCTTGTGCCCTTTTCCATATGCCAAACCCTTCTTGCCTTGGAGCTAGCTTCATGCCTTTTTCCAATTCCTTGCCAAGTCATGCCAAACCATGCCATTATTGTGTCATTTCATGCCCAAAAGAGTTTCCTGCCTAAAATGCTTAACACAAATATAAAATGCGTTAAAAGATAATAAAGTGCTTGAGTTTAAGTCATAATCATAGCAAGTTGGCGTCCAATAAGTAGGTGTAAAACCTACTTATCAAATACCCCCAAACTTGAACTATTGCTTGCCTTCAAGCAAAAACACAAAAGCAACTACATGATAAGAAACTAACTACATGAAAATGCATCCCAAAGTAATAGCCATCAAATGAATTCCAAACAGATTCACCTCAGAAAGATAATAAGAGCAATGATCAATGTATCGGCTCAAGCTGCAGTTATATATAGATATACAATCTGCAATTCACAATCTGTTACCCAGATGCAGTATATGAGCGCAATGTCGTGAACAAGCTTGATAAAAGCAAAGATTTCACATGCTATACTTCTAAGGAAGGAAAAATTTAGGTTTTTAAGCTAAGAATTTCTTAAGAAGGCCAAACAATGACCAAACCAACACACAGATACAAGCTGAAACTCAACAAGGGCTTATTATGCTTTAATTCACCCGACTGTACAATGCTCGGCCTTCTTAGGCTTTTTAATGATACCCATTTAACGAGCTTTCGACCAACGACTCCCAGACCAGACGGCTTTAGGGCGCTGGGTGTAGAGACAATCCCCTAGGGCGTACTTGCTCGAGTATCAAAGGCCACAAGACTTCGCTAGCCAAGGCGCCTATTCTATTTTTGTATTCTTTTTCTCAATTTATTTTCTTTTCTTTTTCTTTTTCTTTGGAGAGTGCGTCTTACGCTCCATCTCTCCTTACAATATGCATACCTAAAGCTTTTCTTCAGACTTGTATTCCAGTGTTGTTAAGGTCATTATTGCTTTAATTACACCATTCTATCAATTAAAAACAAAAATTTTCCTCTTAGAAGACAAGCATGCATTATCTAGCCAACAAGCCACAAAAGACAAACTATGCTATCCGACAACATCTAAGCAACAGATTAAGATTACGTCATGCATCTAATATAACTGAGCCTAAACTACTAACAGAGTTCAATAATCTACCATATCTTGATGTCATCACAGGCCAGATCGGAATTCAACAGACTAAAACAAGGGATTATGCAATGCAATGCAACTAAACACTTACTAAATTCAACTATACTAGATAGAATGCAATGCAATAAATGCAATAAAACTAAAAATGCAGACATTTAACTATATACAACAAACTACCTAACTACACCCAATACCCCCAAACTAGAAATATTCAATGTCTCCATTGAAGGTAAAGGGTCAGAAAACTCCCCTATTGGTTGGCATGGCCACCCTCCTCGGGTGGCGAATCTGGAGGAGGGTATGGCATCTCGGAAGGAAACACGGGCCACTCTATCATGGTGCCCTGATGAGCAAAGGCCTCAGCAAGCGCACGCGTCAACCCATTAGCGAACCCAACAAAATTTACATGCAGGGCGTCGATCCTCCTCTCAATAAGCCGCATTTGGCGACCATGATCTGCTGGAGGAAGGGCTGCTGCCTCATCTGGCTGCGGCTGTGGGGGGAGAACTGGCGGCGGAGCTGCTATAATAAACCCTTTCCCCCTCGGGTGTGCTGTGCCCCCTGACCAATCCTGAAAATGCTTGATCGTGGTGTGTGTGACGTCCCCACTAGGCATCTGAACCTGCTCATTGGCCCATTCGAGCCCTGCCTCCGCATAAGGATGGGATATAATGGATGTGTGCGGGATGGCGCCCGTGGTGCTTCCTCTCATAAAGCGCAGTATATTCTGATAGATCAAATGGCCCACGTCAATGTATTTGCCTGTGATAATCCCCCATAAGATGATGGCTCGCTAGACAGTAACTTCATGCTAATGAGTGGATGGCATTAGATTGGCACAAAGGAACAAATTCCACTCCATAGCGTAGCGGTTCAGTCCAGATGCGGGAAACGTGGTATATTCATCAGCGGTGTCCTTCTTGATCTTCCACACTGTGCTAGGCACACATAAATCTCAAATCACCTGATCCAGATCAGTCTCAAATCTTTCGGCCTCTACCCAATTGAATTGCCCCTCTGGCACTGAAGACAGACTCAGAACTTCCCGAATTGCAGCGGGGCGGTAATCGACTGTTTGGCCCCTCACAAAGGACCGGCCACTTTTTGTGATGCTTGCATTCGCGTAAAATTCACGGACCAACGCCAACGGCACCGGTGGTGGCGTGGCACAAACTCCTGCCAACCCATTTCACAAATTATGGCCCTCATGTCGCCGTCCTCCTTTGTCGGCTTTAACCCTCTTTCCTTAACAACAGACTTTGCCGCGATCCGATAATAAATTATTTGGGCTTCAATGGTAATGAACTTAGATAAATCGACATGGATGTCGTCGTCAGAGCCACTGTGATCGGGCGAAACAGCTGAAGAGGAAGCGGTGGTGCGTGAGCATTTTGGACCCATTGCTAATTGGTCAGAACCTTTGATGAAGAATACCAAAGAACAATAACCCCCAAACTTGTATGGCAACTACTACTTTCCACAAACCCTAGATTTCCACTTTAAAGAACCAACACGTGCTTGATGAAACTTCCCCCCACTCAACTATGTAAACCTAACTTGGTTGATGATGGAGACAAGAATTAGGGCTTGGAGATAGATATAATCGAGGACAGGTGTGATGATATGATAGTGATGGGGGGGGTTATAAATTATGAGGAATAAAAGGGGTTGTGAACGGCTGGAACGACCACTCTAAAATTGAATTGCCGTTCGCTTCGGGCGCGGGCGCGCTGGGTTAGGCTTGGAGAGCGGCGCGGCCGCGCGGGTCAAAGCTGCCTCTGGTTTACTGAATATTGGCGCGGGCGCGCTGGTAAACAGCCTGAGGTTGGCGCTGGCGCGCCGCCCCTAAACTGAGCCAAAAACTCTTGCATTCTATTCCCAATCTGCAGCACTTAGGGAAGAAACAAGAAGCAACATGTACCTATTGTCGCACCTATGCAAAAAAATATAAACATAGTTAAATATTGTTTGCTTACTGAATGCAATGAGCATGATTAAGATGACTGAACTGCTATTCCTTAGCAATGCCATGTATGAATCGTTTCCATGCAATTTCCCAAAAAAATTTGCTATAGGCTTCTATGCAGAATATTAACATGTTCAAATATGTTCAAAGAGCTTCCCGCCCCAAAATTTTGTGCAACTATGGCTGAATGCGTATGCAAAGAAACATGTAAAGCCCATAGAGGTATATACAGAGCGCATCTAACTTCCCAAAAAAAATTTTATGCTACACGCCTAAAGTTCAAAAATGTAGGCAATGAGCATTCTAACACCTACAATGTTCAAAAATAGGTAAACCTTTCCACATGCTTAGAATTAAACGGGGAGAGAGAGATTGAAGAGATAAGTCACCAGAATTAAAACAGGAGAGAGAGAAATGTATAGAAAACATTGTAAGAATTAATAAGGGGAAGAGATAGAGATGATGGGGTGGCTCCCATCTAGCGCTTGTTTATAGTCCATAAGCTAGACTCTATCGGATTTGGTCAAGTTGCAGCAAGGATTGAGGCGACCTCCTGCCTTGAAACCTCTCCACCATAATAATGCTTCAGCCTTTGTCCATTGACTTTGAAAGGGTTATCTGGGTCCTTATCGAAGATCTCTATTGCACCATGTGGATATACAGTCTTGACAGTGAAAGGCCCTGACCAGCTTGACTTGAGCTTCCCTAGGAAGAGTCTAAGTCTGGAGTTGAATAATAGCACTGCTTGCCCTGGCTCGAATGTTCTTTCTATAATCTTGCGGTCATGCCACCTTTTCACCTTTTCCTTGTATAATTTGGAATTTTCATAAGCCTGCAATCAAAATTCATCCAATTCATTGAGTTGGAGTAGACGTTTCTCCCCTGCAGCCTTTAAGTCAAAGTTCAACTTATGGATTGCCCAATAGGCTCTATGCTCAAGCTTCAGCGGAAGGTGACACGCCTTTTTATACACAAGCTGAAACGGTGACATTCCTAATGGTGTTTTATAGGCAGTCCTGTAAGCCCATACTGCATCATCCAACTTTAGTGACCAATCTTTTCTTGTGGGGTTCACAATCTTTTCCAGTATTCTTTTTATCTCACGATTTGACACTTCGGCTTGGCCATTTGTTTGGGGATGATAAGCTGTAGCTACACGATGATGTACCCCATACTTAGCTAACAAAGATGTAAACTGACGATTGCAAAAGTGGGTGCCCTCGTCGCTAATGATAGCCCTGGGAGTTCCAAACCTCGTGAAAATGCTCTTTTGTAGAAACCTCAGAACCACCCTAGCATCATTTGTCGGGAGAGCTGCCACTTCCACCCATTTAGATACGTAATCGACTGCCAGAAGGATATACAAATTCCCACATGATGAAACGAACGGCCCCATGAAGTCTATCCCCCAGACATCGAAGATCTCTACCTCGAGGATTGTACTCAGGGGCATTTCATTTCTCTTCGATATATTTCCTACCCTCTGACATCTATCACATCTTTGAACAAAGCTATAAGCATCCTTAAAGATAGTAGGCCAATAGAAACCTGCTTGCAAAACCTTGGCCGCTGTCCTTTCACCTCCAAAATGGCCTCCATACAAAGATGAGTGGCAATCTTGCAGCACACTCTCCGTCTCGCTAAATGGAATGCACCTTCTAACCATTTGATCGGCACACTGCTTGAACAAGTATGGTTCATCGCAACTAAACCATTTCACATCATGCAGAAACTTCTTCTTTTGATGCCTAGTCAAGTCAGAAGGAATGATATTGCCCACTAGAAAGTTTGCAAAATCTGCGAACCATGGCATTTCGCCTTTCACCACAAACAATTGCTCATCGGGGAAGGATTCATTTATCATCACTTTGTCATTTGCATCGCTTCCTGAATTTTCCAATCGTGACAAGTGGTCAGCCACTTGGTTCTCAGTCCCTTTTCGATCCCTGATTTCTAGATCAAATTCTTGCAAAAGAAGTATCCACCTGATCAGACGGGGTTTGGCATCTTTCTTTGCTATCAAATATTGGATCGCTGCATGGTCGGTGTACACAATCACTCTGGTTCCAATCAAGTAAGCACGAAATTTATCGAATGCGTACACCACCGCCAAAAGCTCTTTTTCTGTAGTAGTGTAATTCAGCTGGGCATCAGTAAGGGTCTTGCTAGCATAATATATGATATAAAAAATCTTGTCCCTTCGCTGGCCCAATACAGCTCCCACAGCAAAATCGCTGGCATCACACATTAGCTCAAACGGAAGGTCCCAATTCGGAGATGTGATCACTGGTGCCGTAGTTAACTTCTTCTTCAAGTGCTCGAATGCAGTCAAGCATTCCTCATCAAATTTATAGAGGACATCTTTTTCCAACAAACTGCAAAGTGGCTTTGTAATCTTCGAGAAGTCCTTTATAAACCGACGATAGAAGCCTGCATATCCCAAGAAGCTACGAATACCTTTTACAGAAATAGGCGGAGGCAAGTTCTCAATAGTTTCCAACTTAGCCCCGTCCACCTCTATGTTGGGTTTGTATGTAACGTAATCATGCAATCAAATCACATAAATAGGGCGGAAGCGTAAAAACTAGGTTTTCAAAATTTATACAAACCCATAACCATGATCATGCTTTGTGCTTGTTATCAATAACAGAAAAGAGAGAACATGGAATTATACCTTTGAAGATCTAAGCTTCCTCAGGTACAAGTTCTACTCCTTTGATTCATTTGATTCCTCTGATAGTGGCTCCTTCCCTTGAATAATGTCAGCCACCCAAATGTTTGGCCTCTAACGGTGATCCACCAAGGAAGATGAAGAACTCAAGAAGATGGGTTATTGGCTTAACCCTTGTTTCTATCTCTATAGAATATGTGTACTCCCAACTCTTGGAAAATTTCACATCACTTATTTCTAATATAAGACTCTCTTATATAGATATTAGGTTAACCCTCCTAATCCAATTAGAATAGGGTTTTATTTAATTAATTTATATCCTAATCTTTATTAGGATTGAGAGAGAGTACTGATATTATATTAATTCCTAAACTCCTTTAGAATTAAAATAATAATAATAAGACTCCTCTTATTAATTTATATTTAATATTTCTAAAATATTAAATAATAAATATTAAGCTATTTAATTTATTCTATCATCATAGATTAAATTAATTATACTTAATGCATTATTACTATCATGTCATTTTCTTCTTAAATAATTCTTCTTCCTTTTATGGTGTGACCCTTTAGGTTCTCCATATTAAACCGGTTGTGAATAAATCAATTAGAACAATTCTAATCTTATTTAAATAAACAAATTAAACTAATAATCTATTTAAATAAATAACATTTATTCTACAATAGGGATAAGCCTCCCTAGCGATCAACGACTTTTCAGATAATATAGATTTCAACATTAATCATAAAAGAACCTGTGAGTTAATAGTTACCGTACAATTCAATCCTTCCACCATACAATGTCCCAATTAAATGTAAGACATGGATTTACTGTCAAGTCTTAATTTATTTAATCATATGTATTTCGATTAGAAAATGCACAACTCCAAATAATGCAAATTAGAAACCTCTTTCTAATTTCATTCTACCTTGGCCAAGGATTCCTGGGTTGTCATTTAACGAATCACATAGGACATATCTCCTCTTTTACTAGAGGTGGTAGATTCTTTATTGATCATTCATTATCTCCATATGTAACTCATTACACCCAAGCATACCCTATATATGCCTTAAAAGGCCTTAAGGAATTAGTCAAAGTATAATTTGTTACATACAAGATACTCTGATGATCTCAAGTCCAAGGATCACATGTACTACTATCACATTAGGAATTCCTATTGACAGGCGAGTAAAACTCCATTAGGTATTCCATAGCGAGTCACGTTCAGTGAACTTATTCTCCAATAAGCACCTACATACTTGCTTTAGTGTCTCCACACAAATGACCATGAGATCAGTCATCCTCATCCAATGAGCAAGCAACATATGTACCAATCTATCCGGATTTACTAATCCCCTTTTTAGTAATCCCACGATTGGGAACTATTTTAGTTTTAAAGTTTTCTAAGAATTTAGATCTCATTAGCATGATCAACATCATGATTCTAAAAGCATTGCTTAAAACTATGGGTTATTTACATATTATAAAAACAGCACCATGTAGATAATTAAATGCCTTTAATAAATAAATATTCCTTGAATACACGATTCATCATATCCATGAAAGCAGCAGGAGCATAATTCAATCCAAAAGACATGACTAAGAACTCATAATGCCCGTACCGAGTTCTAAAAGCAGTCTTCGGAATATCTTCAGTTTTAATCTTCAGCTGATGATATCCAGAACAAAGATCGATCTTTGAAAAGAACTGTGCTCCTTGCAACTGGTCGAACAGGTCATCAATACGAGGTAACGGATACCTATTCTTGATGGTGACATGGTTTAACTCCCGATAGTCAATACAAAGTCGCATACTCCCGTCTTTCTTCTTTACGAATAAAACAGGAGCACCCCAAGGTGACGTACTACGACGAATAAAACCGATGTCTAACAATTCCTGTAATTGGACCTTTAACTCCTGAAGTTCAATAGGAGCCATTCGATATGGGGTTTTAGAAATGGGTTTTGTACCGGGTTCAAGGTCAATAAAGAATTCAACTTCACGTTCTGGGGGTAGACCGGGAAGTTCTTCGGGAAATACATCAGAAAACTCATTAACAACGAAAATATCATTCAAACCTGACGTATTCTGGTTTAGATCAGTGACATGAGCTAAGAAAGCTTGAAATCCATTTTTAAATAAACGAATAGCCTTGTGATTTGAAATGATATTGACTGATTTTAGTGGTTTGGTGGTTTGGATTCGCACAATAGGTTGATTAGGAATATGAAAACTAACAACCTTACGAAAACAATCAATTCTGGCATGGTAAGTGGTTAACCAGTCAATACCTAAAATCACGTCAAATGCAAGTATTTTCGAAGATATAAGATCAACAGGTAAGGTAAGGGTACCAATCTGAATCAAGCAAGATTTGTAAACTGTAGATGTAACGAAGGTTTCTCCTAACGGAGTTTCAACAGATAAGTCAAAGTCTAATTTATCAGAAGTCAAGTTCAAACGTTGAGCACAAGCAGGCGAAATAAAGGAATGGGTAGCACCAGTATCTAACAAGGTGTAAACTTCGCAAGAGTTTATGATTAGCTTACCTGTAATCACCTCGTGTGGGTTCCTCGCATTTTGGGCTGTAATGACAAACGCTCTTCTAAGAATCACCGACTTTGACTAGTCCGAAACCGCCTTTGGAATCACCACCCCGTTGGATTTGGTTTCACAACAGGACAATCTCGAGCAATATATCCTTCTTTTCCACAGTTATAGCATGCTTTGAATTGGTGTGGGTAGTTTGGGCTGATGTGTCCCTCTTTCCCGCATTTATAGCATACGACCGGTGGTTGTTCTCCTCCCCTAGAAACAGTTGATGCTGGTGCTGACGTTGACATCTTCACGTTCTCATTGTTATACCTTCTCTTTTTGAAATCTCCCCCCGATTCGCTTCTTCTACTATCATGGCCACGATTACCACCGGAGTGGTTACCGCTTCTGTCATACTTTCCTCCTCGCTGGTTGTCATTGCTCCGTTGACCGCTGCCACCGGTACGACCTTGGTTGTGGTCCCTCGGTTGAATATAATCATTATCTCGTTCTAACAACTGGGCCCTGTTCACTACATCTGAATATAGAGAAAATTTATGAGAAATGAGGAATTGACGTATTTTGGGTACCTCTTAGAAACATCCGCGTCATACGTTCCTCATTCTCCACCAAATGAGGTGCAAACCTAGACAACTCCGCGAACTTAGCCTTGTACTGGGATACCGTCATGTTGTTTTGCTCGAGTCTGATAAAATCTACCTCCTTCATATGACAAATACTTTCAGGAAAGTACTTGTCATTAAACAGTTTCTGAAATGCTTCCCAAGACATCTTGAGTGCGGCAGGCGGGGTACGCTTCATAGACTCCCACCAGTAATCTGCTTCTCTACGGAACATAAACGTGGCAAATGGAACCTTCTGTTCCTCCATGCATCCCAAGACATCAAATATCTTGGTAATTTGTTTAACCCACGTCTCCGCCTTGATCGGATCTGGCTTTCCCAGAAACTCTGGTGGTCCCAATTCTTTGAACTGCTTAGCAGTGACAAGCCGCGAGTTGTTATTATCTCCACCTGTATTTTGCACACGAATCTCCCTCGTCTGGTTTTGCATGAACTGCAAAAAACATCCAAACATCTCATCGTTTATCGTCTGACCAGAGTTGTTTTCAGGATGAACATTGCCTTCTTGTTGCACGTTCTCCTGGTTAGTGATTAAAGGTGTCTCCACGGTCTCATTCACTTCGTTGTTAACATTCTCAGCTGCCATTCTCAAATACTACCATAAAACAAGGGTTAATTAAACAAATAACAGCTCACATATTAACCCTATGCTCCGACTGACCAATTAAAAACCACATAAGCTTAGGTAGGACATACTAGTGAAGGATTTACTCGTCTCTCCCCTCCTAGTTCTATTCCCCGATCTCCGCCAGAGATTATATCCATAAACTCTGATACCAACTGTGACGCCCCCAGAATAGGTCCAGTCAACCCAACCCATTCTGAGTCGCCAAATACATGGTACAGAATTCAAATACGAACTTTATATCACACGGTCGTACAAAATACGACTACACAACTGTGAGTGTCAATACAAATCGTATATAATACGAAATATTAACATTCAAATTCATTCTTTATTTATTACAATTATTATCCCACTATTTTACAAAATTAGCGAGGACTACTACTGCTCTAACTCGGACCATCACTCTGTCCCCCGACTAGTTCCCGTAACGTTCTCATTTCCTGAAGAGGACAACAGATGAAAAGGGTGAGCTCAACTAGCCCAGTAAAGAATATTATGACTAAGATAATGAAAAATAAATTATCGTTAGCCTTCAATAAATGAGATAAAATATAATGGACAACCAAATTTAGATCAATATTCGCAGCGGAAATAACCGTTCATCATCAATATTTTATCCCTGTAACATCAATCAATATACATCTCAAATCAAATATCCATCTCTGCACTACAGGCCAAAGATATTCATTTGTATCATTAGTGGTCATGTTCATCTCAACACCTGTCATCTTTGCACTACGGCCAAAGATATTCATCAGGTAATCATTCATCTTTGCTCTACAGGCCAAAGATATTCAGTTATATCACCTTTTAGGACTGAGGATGATGAAAAACTATATAAATAACAAATCCAGTGAAATAAAGGATAAGATTAAGGATTCGCAATCTAATTTATCCAAGTTCAAGAATACTCCATAATAACACTTTGTGGAGCAAAATTTAAGAATAAAGCTCAAAACTTAGATCCAATCAAAGATAGTAACCATAACAGACAATTTAGACAAATAGAAGAAAATTTAGTTTTTCCGTAAATAGTGTCGTATACGTGAATAGTGCTGTATACGTGAATAGTAACACCGACGGAAAAAGTAAGAATTTCATAATAAAATCCATGACAATATTTTGGTATAATGATATTGAAAAGAATAACATCATTTACGAAAGAAAATAACATCCCTTACCTCAAAAGAATAGTACTTCTGACCGAAATATCGGAAATAATACCGAAGGAAACTTGCACTGAATAGTAATACTCAAAGTATCTAAATACTCAAAAAAATACACTCGATATTATAGAGAGAGAAAACTTCTAATTCTAGTGTGATTTTTAATTCTAACCTAAGCACCCTTTTTATAGGAAAAGCTTAGGATGTCAAAGTAGACTTTTGAATAAAATAATTTTTTTTATTAAAATTCCGTCGTCTGGCTGCCAAAAACCAGATTTTTTTCAACAACCAACAAAAGTGGGGCCCACCCATAAAAAATATATTTATTTTCCGAAACTTCAATAATTCATAATAAATAGCCCCTTTATCAGAAAAACACAAATTCTATGTCTTTTTCATAGGAAATTTAATTCTCTACAACTTTGTAGAAGGAAGTTTTTCCAAATTCCAAACATAAATTATCCGAAATCCATAAATAGATGATTTTCTACACCAAAATACTGATAAAAACACATCAGCACTAATTCCTTCTCTTATATTCACAAAATAAATATTTTCTTATCATATAAATTAATAATTAATTATTCACAAATAATATTATAGAACTACAATATTGACAACCAGGTCGTTCTCAAGAAAGAGGGGGCCTTCCGATAAGGATTTCTCCTTACTGGCGCGCAATTAAATAACCCCTCCTAGGCAGAACTTCCTTAGACATTGTCAATAATGCTATCTAGTAATAGTATTCAAACAATATGAATTATTGAGTTGATAATGTGAAATACTGTGCAATGACAATTATTGAATCAATCATATCAACGTAGCAATTATTGATATAAAATATCAATGTAGCAATTATTGAACCGATAAAATATCCTACAATTATTGAATCAATAATATAAAATATTGAACAGTAATTACTGTAACAATAATTGAGTAAGTGCCTTCTTTCGTAAGAATCAATAATTAGAATTACTGTGCAATACCGTATGCTACTGTGCAATACCGTGTGCTACCGTGCAACACCGTGTATTACTGTACTTTAACCACCGGGTATTTCAACAGTACTAACAGTAACAACTACGCCATTATTTTATAAAAAGGTTATTTCTGTTGCTTTCTATATCCGACAGTTATTCCGTTGTGGGGCCCATAAATAGCTGCGCCGTCGTACGAATATTCCCCGACAACAAGAATATTTCAGGACCAAACGAATATTCCCCGACAACAAGAATATTTTATAACCACTTGCTTATTTTAAAATATTTGCACATTTCACCCATAACTTTTCATATTTATCAAAACAACACCTTACTGTTTCGAAATAATATATAAAGAAAATTAAATCTTTATTCATAAAAGTTGGGGTCTTACAATGATTATGCATGCTTATGTCATATCAGAGTAATCATATATGCATGTCATTTATGTCCACATGTTTGTTCTACTTATATACTACATGCTAGCATTTATCAGTACTTAACAGAAAATAAATTTCTGGTTCAGGCCTGGCGCAGCTGCGCAGGTGGCCGGCCCGAAATAGAAACTGTTCTGTTTTGACAGAATCTGAAAGGCCAACTCAGAAATTGTTCAGCAATTCAATTCATAACATACAATATTGCAGCCCGAACATGTTTACTAACTCATTAAACACTTGATAAACATATTCCAATCACTTAATGAATCAATTCATGATCAATTCAAGAATTTAGCAATTTACAGACTTTGAAGAACAAGAAATAGGAAGTGATATACCTCTGCAATTGCTTTGCTTACTAAACAGATTCTATAATGCTACTATGATACTCTCCCTTAAATCAATGAAATACTCAGCAAATGAATGAAGGAGAAGGAAGGACTCTATTTATAGGCATTTCAATACACAGGTATTTCAATCCTCCATTAGAACAAACCAAAGGAATGCAAGACTGTTCAATGGATAAGAGAGAGTTGGTGATTTCACTCATGAATCCCACTCTCCATCTATTCATTATCTCTATATTGCTGAGATTGAGGGAATGAGTAGAGTAGTATAGGTAGCTCCTTAATGTTCACGTGAAGGAGAAGTTGGACACTCAATGTGAGACTTAGAAATAAGAACTCAGCAACTCACAAATGAAATACACTATACTAATGTAATATATATATATATATATATATCATGCTTATTAAGGCTACATCACATTTCATTTCATAAACACATAGGTTATAAATGAATTACAATTGAAATTTCCAATTATAATTTATCAAGTAGGGGTACACATAGATATATCACATATAATCCATGTACATTTTATTAACACCGAATATAATTCAATTGGGCATTATTATTACTTATTATTGTAACTGTTATTATAATAATTATAATAACTTATTGAATCATTATCAATTAACAATGTTTATTGATATTAATATAAGGTAATAGGATATATATTAAAGTCTACCCACACACATCATGTTACATAAGTAACAATATTATGTAACTCCCTAATGAAATTAATCTTACTGTATAGTCTATATATAATATATAGCCATATCAACGCGTCACATTGCATAATATAGATAACTACCATATATTAAAGGTTTAATATATCGCATACTTGTTCAAAATAATTAATCGAGTAAATATAATCTCATTATATTTATTAATCCTTTGCTCATTAACATATTATTAATTCACAATAATAGTTAATTGACATATTATCAATTAATTATTTGCTAATCGTTAACCCTTTGTAATCACAATTAATCCTTTACACGCTTATATTTTATTATTCTCAACAATAATAAATTCATACGTTATCGATTAATTATCCAAAATATTATATAATCAATCACGTTTAAACCTCTACACTATATTCAAATAAATTGAATATTTTAATACTAATGCTTCTACTAATACCCTGATATAAAATCTTAGGGTTGGTCCACTAATTTAACAATCCATTAGTGACCCCCTTTTGATTAATCCTAGAAATTATACGCATAGGCTCTAACCCACATAACATGTATACTTGCACATAGCAGTAATTCTCATAATAATATTAATTAACCCCGTTTAATCATTCCTTCAAAACATGATATAATAAGTCTTATATATAATATTATCTCCATTAGAGGCATTAATCATAAAAATGACTTACTCAATTCCTTAAGATATTATTTAAATATAACATCTAAGCATTGTTGAAATAGTTACATGTACGACACATGTACAACTTTTTATATAGAAAATAGACCATAAGTTATTTCCCATCAATATTTTATATATTGCAAATATGTTTCAATATATCTACCCTCATTCATATTATCTCAGTTAAAGACATACAAGGTATTATTATTATTATTTAAAAATAACACTTCCCCCTGATTATTAAAATAAATCAATACGAGAAATTTTTAATAATCTTTATTAGAAATATATATAATAACTATTTCTCTTTCCACCAATCCACATAACTCAAGATATATATATATATATATATATAACACATATATACATTCCTTTAATCTACAATTCACGTCGTGTATTTGATTAATTAATAATTCTCTAATACATATCTAACGATATATTGATTTTCTTTCTCTCTTTAACAACGTATATATACTTCAAAAAAAATGGTGACTATCAAAAATATTTAATGTCATCATCTTACCATGATAAATAATTCTATAAATTATTTAATAACGATAGATAAATATTATCCATCTCCTCTATTAATTCATCTCTAAAAATATATAATAATGATATATATTTATTAAACACTAAGAATCACGTATTACATAGTTCATAACACCCTATGTAATTCAATACTACAAACCTCATATCACAGATATATACATATTCGAATCTATCTCATGCTCTAAGAATTTTATTCATTAAATTCTTATTAATGATAATGCTTGAAAACTCGGGTCCTTACATCGCCTAGCCGAATCAAATAGCTTAGACTCTCATCAACAATTCGGACATCAATCAAAATAATTTAGCCGACTTAATTGACCTTCTTCATAATTTACAAGAAAATCAAAAATTCTTTTATGACGTCATGATACCATACCAGATTAGTTGTACGTTGAGGATTCCGCCATTTTATGACTTTGTCATATTATATCATACCATAGTGGGCTGACCATCTTTCGATCACAACCAACACTAGGTTCGACTGCATTGATGACTCCATCATTTACCATTTTCTACACCATATCAAATGATGCACATGGTTAGAAATACATTTTGAAAATTTTCAAATCATTGTTGTCTTAGCCGAAACAATTAGCATAGACATATGAATAACGGTATTGTTTTTAAACATCATTGGTTCAGTCATCTGATCCAATGTTTTTCTCAAGAAAATCGAAGTGCAAACACTAGCACGAAGTCAATAAATTTTAAAAATCTAGCATAGCTAAAAGATGTAGAAAAATTCAAATTTCTCCATCACTTCAATCTCTTACTACCATCAATGCTCACTATTCCAAAACTCTTATATAATACAACTATTCTCAGTACAGTTCACCAACTTACCACACCATGGAAGTTCAGGAACTTACCACAATTATATGGGTTTAGGAACTTATCCTAGTCAGACCAAAGTCGTCCATTCGCTGAGGGGTTCCATCATACAATTATGAGTTACGAACTCGTCATAGGCATGAGTCTTAAGAACTCGCACCTAATCTTAGTATTATCTAAATTAATCTTAGAAATCTCTATCTATCAAAATAAACATGAGAAAAGAATCACATTTCCGTCATATGTATAATGATACCGCGACACTAACTTTTCAACGATTATCAATGTGACGCACTCAGTGCAAGCACAAAACTTCTGCCCATACAAAACTTTGTACAACTAAGCCATCACACGAGTCCTCAATGGAAGTCCAACACTTAACTCTATCTTACTCTATTACTTGCTCGTTACGAGCTTTCTAGGTTTCACCACATACAACTCCTCATGAGTTCATCTCGTACTTTTTATAGTACATTCTCTCATAGCATCAAGCTATACACACTTAGTCGTTACAGACTATCTATCATTTTACAGTTCAATCTAATCACGTCGTGATCATCGCTTTACCTCAGGGTTCTTTCCCTACTATCAACTAAACTCCATTCGAGTTCATTCTCATTATCTTTGTCATATTCATCTTATAGACATCATCTTAACATTTTTATTACCGGAGTTAGGAAACTCCTGATTTTCATTCTCTAAATATTTCAAGATTCGTATTTGAATCTTCACATATATATTTTAATCTTTATCTTTCCCTCTCTCAGGTTATAGTCTAAGGTACACTTACCTAAGGTTTATAACCTACAGCTTTGATACCAACCTGTGACGCCCCCAAATCCGGGTCCCTTCTATTACCTCAGATCCGGTGCAGTCACGATACTATTAACCAAATACTAACGCAAAACTATTACATCTTTTAATCATTAGTAAAAGAATACAACTTTGCTTATTACAATTTAGAATATAAATTCTATTCATATCCAAGATCTCGTCTTTACATCATATTCGATGTTACTAAAATGCGGAATAATTTAAACTTTTTAATATCCTTTGAATAAATTCTTCTTATTGATTCCATAACTTTGAATAAATTACAATTCTTGAATCAACTATATAATATGATTCGAATTACCGTATAAAGGTTTACAACTCAACTCGATATCATCTATGTATTAACTAATACATCTTTAAAATGCAACAAGTATTAAACATCGTAAGTATATATCAAGCACACTCCTAGAACCTAAACGTGGTTCAAGTAATAATCTAAACAGTATTCTTCATTGCGATACTATCCATCTCTATCAATCAAGAAGCACGAAGTCTTTATCGTAAGTCCTTAACCTGTAAAAGTGGTTATTTGCAAGAGTGAGCTCGACAGCTCAGCAATTCTAACAGTTTTCATGCATCACATAGCATACAACATCATACTCAGTTCATGCATTTATAAACAATTTATATTTACTACGCATGTTACTTTCACATAACAAGTATATCATCAAAGATCAACTTTCAATCTCATTTATATCTCATATACAGTTCATATATAAGTTCACATTATCACAGCATAATATAATTCAACTAACAGTTATTGAATTCATATATCAAATAGGAACTGAAAGACTTGCCTGATGCGTAGTTTAACAACTACGACTTAACTGCTTAGGAATATCTGCACTTCGTGTAATCCTAAACAGTTATATTAACCATAGAGATCACACTCATTAGTTATATGTATCCACACATTCTCAATGTAATAATAAAGGTTACATTGTTGTCTAACTTGGTTCTTAGAACCTTCTTCTCACTTTCTTATCGTATTCTTAGAATATCTATGTACATATAAGTATACTTTAACCATACGTACTTACTACCATTCTCTACATACACATGCCCGTCTACCACTAATCTATTTATATATAGCTAGTGTAGTCCATCTTTTGAGTTAATCATTCTCATATACCATTACTAACACATAAGACCATAACAAAGCAAATATACTTTATTAACCGTCAAAATCGGATTCAAGTATTAACATATGATCTTACATAGCATGTATACCTATTAAAAGGCACTCCCATGATTGTCTAACCTTTCTAAGTTTAATCTTTCATGATATAGGTCCTAAGTCAATATTTCAACAATTTAAGGCCACTCGAGGTCATGAACATCTTAAAGTTCATCATGCTAGCTCTTTAAACACATAAAGTATTCATGTAACTCATGTTGGGCATGTTCATGAATATTCATATTTCATACATGTAACTATCATAGTTATTTGTTTAAAAACATGCTTTGTTTATCACTTTAAAACATGCTTGAACTCATGCTTGGTTAGTTGTCAATATATCCAATCACATACGAATCATATTTAGAGACGTAATAAACACAAACATGACATCTTAAGTCTTTAGAATCTAGCTACTCATACTTAATGCAACTTGATTTGAAAACATATTCAAGTTCGCCTTTGAAATCATTTTAAACTTGAACGATACAATTCGACACATACAAGACAACTTTAAAGCTCTTATCATATGTAGTTAAGGCATGTTAACATCTTCACAAGATCAGAACGTTCATCATGTATTCATGTTTATAAGGTTACTAACTCAAGTTTGAAATCTAGCATGCTCATTCTATATCCACTTCAAAGTTATACGATTTTCATGTTGGTGGCCTTAAGCTAATCAAATTCGTGTCTCAAGGGTCACTACTAAAGTCATAGCACCACATAACGAGATTAACAATACTTAGTAAGCATGCTCGTGCGTATACTACTCATGTATACTTTTGTCACATAGTCTATGCTGAAATTCATTTTCTATGAATAAGCGTGTATAGGTGATATTCATATATGATGCTCATGTTATGTCAAGGTACATATCCATACATATTAAACTTGATTTCATGCATGTCTGAGTTATTTACACAAGCAACAAATATCAGAACGCATATATGATATGTTCATGACAAGTTCACTTTTACAAATTCTAAGTTTATTTGTAAACTTTAAATCCTTTCATCCCATAACACATACTATCATGGCCATGACACATATGTAGTACTGGGAAGCTTATAACATGGGTTAATACCAGTTTTCATGCTTGAACAAAGGGTACCAACAAGTTATCACATTGCAGGTTGTAGCAGAAAACAAAAGTCAGCATCTGGTACCGGCGCAGCTGCGCCGCTGGCCAGTATAAAACTGGCGCAGCTGCGCAGGGCTCTAGCCAGGGGCAGAGACAGCCTTCTTCGGCAGAACTTAGCCTAAACTCAAAATTTTCCACAGCAATTCGATTATGAGCAACTATATAATAGTTTTATCATGCTTATAAGCTATCATAGAAACTAATACACACTCTCTAATCAACTTAACATCAATTAATGCTTAAACAAGAATCTAAAATTTGAAAATTAAAGAACATAGGTAGGGAGTTATACCTCTGAAATTGGAAAACAGTTTGCTACTTAACCAATCTCACAATGCCGCTAAACCTCAACTCACAAAGCTGCTATACTACTTCTCCCTTACAACTCAACTGACTTCTCTTTGAAATCTCAGCAATATCAAATGAGAGGAAGAGAAGGCTCATTTATAGGCAATGTTTACATAGACAATTACAGTAACATAAAACTGAGAAATGAAGCTGATATTTATATAGTAATGGTGGACTAGCTAATGAATTTATATGGAAGTTTGAAACCAGAATGTAGAAGAAGAACACATTGGTTAACAGTGGGTTGCTCATCCACCCACCATCAGCCATTGGCATAGCAATGATCACCTATTTTCATAGCCTTTAATCACAGCTTAAAAGTTATGTAAAGAAGAAGTAGGCTACTATTCATGTACTATGAGGGTCACTGATTTTGGGACATGATTTAAATCCCAGCAATAAGCTTAGCTTCGTTCCTTTAATTCCAAAAACGTAATTTTAATGTACAATTGTTACCATATTAAGAAAAATAGGGATTATTTATGTACTCACATCATATAATCCATGTACATTAGGTACACAATAAAATAACGTAGATAGGTATTATTGTCCGGGTATCTCCCATAAATATTTTTACTACTCACATAACCACATTATAACATTATTCAATATTAAATGTCCATTTTAAACATTTAATTTCTTTCCCCCAATCTCTGGAATATACCGATATTTAATCATTTCTGTATTAAAGGTTACATATGATTTCATTGTACTACTTGGTACCTCATATCATTAATATGTATTCTTTTCTTAGGCTTTTAATAATGTCACACCTTACCATAATGTTCTATTTTATTTCTACAGTAATAACCCACTTTTCCCAAACTGGCTACTAGCGCAGCTGCGCCAGTTTGTACTGCTGGGAGGGCACAGCTGCGCCGGTCCCTGGCAATGCCAAACTAGTTTAGCTCTAAGCCAGTTCCGACCTCTATCACCATACTAGTTTTACATGATAGGAATTAACTTTCATATTGGTAATATTACTATTCAAGGAGTTTTATTCATTCCTTATATGGAATCATATAATTACTCATAATTAATCTTCCTCTTAATGAACTATTTCTCTTTTAATTCACTTAATGAATTTCCTCATTCCACATTATTTTTAATGTTCATTTAATATTAAGCTTAGGTGTCACACCTTACCTTAATACTTAATTACCTTAGATGAGTATATACTATGAACTTACACTCATAACATCTTTATCCAAATAACCATTTCCTTAACAATTATTATGTACTCCACTAATTAATATAATATAATATTCTATAATATCGCTTAATTAACCATATTTATTACTTCATACAAAAATATATAAGGTAATATTATTATTCAAAAATAACATTTTCTCCTTTTATTAAAATAATTCAATAAATTATTTAATACCCTTTATTAGAAATATATAATAATTAGTTCTCTTTCTTTTCTATAAATTGTTCCCAAAATAATTTCTTCAAATATTCATTTAAAGATATAATGATTTCCATTTCTCTTTAATAACGTATATATATATTTATTAACGTTATTCGTACATTTAGACTTTCTTACATATTACCATTCTAAGTAATATATATAAAAAGTAGCAACTATAATCATATATTCAACGCATATATTAATCCATTTCTTTACTTAAATAAATTAAACACTGTACTATATCGTCTTAGTTAATTAAGGTTCAATACTCACATTATATTAGTCCCTAATATAACTCCCAACTTAAATTAACTAATATTTATTCTTATTAGTTAATTCCTTAACTAACTCATGCTTCACTATCCAAACCTATTCACGGATAGCTTAAGTGTTATTAATAACCTATATTATAAACATCCTAGTTATTAATACACATACACAAGAATATGGTGATTATACATTAAGGATATTTAATGTCACCAGCTTACTATGAGGATAAAATAATTCTATAAATTATTTAATATCTATAGATAATTCTTATCCGTCTTCTTACTCCCAATAATTTGCCTCTTTATTAACAAATATATATTAATAATATATTTATTAAACATAAAATCACATAATGCATAGTTTATATTACCCTATGTAACACAATACTATATACCTCATATCACATATATATATTCCTATTCGAACCCATCTCATGCCTTAAGAATTTTATTTATTAAATCCTTATTTAATAATTTCTAAAAATTCGGGTTCTTAGAGCCACAAATGAGAAAATTCAAGATTTTGGTTGAGCTACTCGGACACACAGGGGAGACATCGGAGCGTCTTAAACCTTCTCTTGAGATGCCTCCCAATTTTGACCTTAAACCTCTTGCGAATCATCTAAGGTACGCATTTTTTGGTGAATCGTCAAAGTTGCCTGTTATAATTGCGTCTGCGCTAACATCTTATCAGGAAAGTAAGTTGCTGCGAGTACTATGGGAATTCAAATCGGCTATTGGGTGGACCATAGCTGACATAAAGGGGATCATCCCTTCATTCTACATGTATAAGATACTTCTTGAGGATGACAGTAAGCCGACAGTGGAGCAACAGAGGAGATTAAATCCCATAATGAAAGAAGTCATCAAAAAAGAAATCTGAAGTGGTTGGATACCGGAATTATATACCCAATATCAGACAGCTCATTGTGAGTCCGGTGCAATGCGTTTCGAAGAAGGGAGGCATGACTGTAGTATCCAATGAAAATAATGAATTGATACCTACAAGAACAGTCACAGGGTGGAGGGTCTGTATGGATTATCGCAGATTAAACAAGGCGACAAGAAAGGACTATTTCCCTCTCCCGTTCATTGACCAGATGTTGGATAGGTTAGCGGGACATGACTACTACTGCCTCTTAGATGGTTATTAGGGGTATAACCAGATAGTTATAACCCTAGAAGATCAGGAAAAGACTACCTTCACGTGCCCCTATGGTACTTTTTCATTCAGGAGGATGTCTTTTGGTTTATGCAACGCTCCAGCCACATTTCAAAAATGTATGATGGCGATATTCTCCTATATGGTTGACCAGAACGTGGAAGTCTTTATGGATGACTTTTCAGTCTTTGGAGACTCATTTGACATATGCTTGGAGAATCTAGTTATGGTATTGAAGAGGTGTGTTGAGACCAACTTAGTGCTGAGTTGGGAAAAGTGTCATTTCATGGCACAGGAAGGAATTATCCTAGGGCATAAGGTTTCAAGGAAAGGATTAGAGGTGGATAGAGCAAAGCTGGAGACTATTGAGAGACTACTGCCACTGACCTCAGTCCGTAGTTTCCTTGGGCATGTGGGGTTCTATCGTCGATTCATAAAGGACTTCTAAAAGATCACAAAGCATTTTGTAGTTTTCTTGAGAAGGATGTCTCGTTTATGTTTGACGAAGAATGTTTAGCAACTTTTGAGCACTTAAAGTAGAGATTGACTATGACACCCATTATCACAGCTCCCGACTGGTCTTTGCCATTTGAACTGATGTGTGATGCTAGTAATTTCATTGTGGGAGTTGTTTTGGGGCAACGCAGGGACAAGATTTTTCACGTCATCTATTATACCAGTAAGCCCTTGACGGATGGCCAACTGAATTACACTACCATAGAGAAATAGCTTCTAGCAGTCATGTATGCATTCGACAAATTCTGTTCTTACCTCATTGGCACAGGAGTAGTCCTGTATACCGATCATGTTGCAATCCGGTATCCAATTTCTAAGAAAAATGCAAAGCCCCATCTCATTCGATGGATTCTTCTTCTGCAAGAGTTTGATTTAGAAATCAAAGACAGAAAGGGTACTAAAAACCAAGTGGCTGATCACTTATCCCGACTAGAGAACCCAGGAAAGGACACGAACGATAGAGTTATGATTAATAAGTCCTTCCCGGATGAACAATTGTTTGTGGTGCAAAGAGAAATGCCATGGTTTTGCAGATTTTGTGAACTTTTTAGTGAGCAACATTATCCCTCCTGATTTGACAAGACCCCAGAAGAAGAAGTTTTTACATGATGTCAAATGGTATATGTGGGAAGAACCCTATCTGTTTAAGCAGTGCGCAGACAGAATGATCAGACGATGTATCCCAGACAATGAAACAGAAAGCATACTCCAGGGTTTCCATACCTTAGTCTACGGGGGACACTATGGGGGAGAGAGGACAACAGCCAAGGTGCTTCAGACAGGATTTTATTGGCCGACACTCTTCAAAAATGCTTAGAACTATGTGCAAAAATGTGACTGGTGTCAAAGGGTAGGTAATATATCCAAACGGAATGAGATGCCCTTAAATATTATCCTAGAGGTTGAGATATTTAACGTTTGGGGGATAGACTTCATGGGGCCATTTGTTTCGTCGTGCAAAAATCTGTATATCTTACTGGTAGTGGACTATGTGTCCAAGTGGGTGGAAGTAGCAGCCTTACCAACAAATGATGCTAAGGTGGTCTTGCGATTTTTACAGAAGAGTAGATTCACAAGATTCGGGACTCCTCGGGCTATCATAAGCAATGAAGGCACTCACTTCTGCAACAGACAGTTTACGGCATTATTGGCTAAGTATGGGGTGAATCACCGTGTCGACACGGCTTACCATCCCCAAATGAACAGCCAAGCAGAGGTGTCCAATCGTGAGGTAAAAAGGATCTTAGAGAAAATTGTCAATCCTACGAGCAAAGATTGGTCCCTAAAACTCGATGATGCAGCATGGGCATACAGGACTGCGTACAAGACACCATTGGGTATGTCACCGTATCAGCTAGTATATGGGAAAGCCTGCCATCTTCCTATGGAACTTGAGCACAAGGCCTACTGGGCCATCAAAAAGCTGAACTTTGACTTGAAAGCTACAGGGGAGAAAAGACTTCTCCAATTAAATGAGCTAGATGAATTCAGACTACAGGCTTACGAAAACTCAAAGCTGTATAAGGAAAAAGTGAAAAAATGGCACGATCGTAAAATCATGGAGAGGGGGTTTGAGCCGGGTTAAGATGTGTTGTTGTTCAACTCACGCCTTAGACTTTTCCCGGGCAAACTCAAGTAGAGATGGTCAGGTCCTTTCACGGTGAAAACTGTATATCCACATGGTGCAGTTGAGATTTTCGACCAATACCCGGATAAACCATTTAAAGTTAATGGGAAGAGGTTGAAGCACTACTTTGGGGGCGAAGTCGATCGACAGAAAGTCTCCTCGATCCTTTCCACTACATGAGCTTATCAGAGAAAGTCAAGCTAATTGACTATAAACAAGCGCTCGATGGGAGGCAACCCATCATCTCTCTTCTCCCTCTAATTTAATTCTGGTTACAGATCTATATTTCTTTCCCCCTATATTTAATTCTGAACAATTTTGAGTTATGAGCATATTGCATATAATATAGAAAGGTTTCACATATAGCATTTTTGATGATACATATATACAGCTTGCATAGTCAATTTTTGAGTATGGAATAAATTTATGTTTAATTTGTGAATGCCTTTTATGTAGAAAATAAAGCTCTCATGTTAGTCAGTGCTTAAGTTGTGTATTGATGCAGAAAGTTTATTTCAGGATCCAGGTCAGCGCGGCCGCGCTATCCTTAAAGCAAAACCCGGCGCGCCCGCGCCAATATGCAGAGAGTCCAAAGAGCTGCTTTGGCCAGCGCGGCCGCGCCTTCCTCAAGGCCAAACGCGGCGCGCCCTTACCATTCCTCAAAAAATTGCCAGTTAAATTTTTTATAACATTCGATCCAACCCTTATCTCATATATTCATTGGGTCGAATTCTCTTCTCAAAACATAACATATCCTCTCAAACTCCTAAGCCTATTCCCTTTCTTCGAAAAACCTAACCTACTCTCATTTCAATTCCACCACTCCCTCACTTCCATGATCTCTCCTCCACTACTCCATTAGTCGTACGTTTTGTCTAGCCTAGCCACTACACCTATACCTTCTCCATATACCAGTCTCTATAAAGCCAACCTTAGCCTTCACTACATCATATCATTCTCCAATATCCATTTCCAAATTAGGGTTTGCAAAAAAGGGATTTTAGAGGAGATCAATCTTCAGCAATTAGGGTTGTGCAATAGATTACAGAGGTACAAGTTTGGGAGTTCCAGTTCAGAAGTTAAGGGTTTGTCAGTGCAAGTCTCTGCAGATTATCATAGGACCTAAGAGGGCTCGATTCGTTACTCCTGAATCATCCTCTCACAGTAGCCAGGATGAGGATGATTTGAACTTGACCAGGTTTATCAATCTCTAGGCGTAAACTCAGTATTACAGGATTGCGGTAAAGACGTTTGTAAAGGAACGTGGACTGAAGCCGGCCAAGGCAGATGGCCAAATGCTAGACATGATCAGAGAGAGGCCTTGGTTTGGGGTTGTGGCAACACCTGTGCCTGCTCTGATGGCCATAATTTAGGAATTTTATGCAAATGCTAGGGAAACATAGAGCGACATTTCTTTCGTCCGGGGAGTGCAAGTTAATTATCTACCGCCGGCGATCTGTGAAGTATTTCATTTGCCTACCCTCCTGGTTGGTCAGGTGAACTGGGTTGAAGCTGAGCATTTTGAGACAGACCTGGATATGGTAATCGCCGACTTATGCATGCTAGGCACTCAATGGAATCTTAGGTCGGGCACTAATACAAACACTAATTTCCCCAACGAAGCACTGAACTGATATGCAAAGGAGTGGAATCTTTTCATATGCGCCAATCTGATGCCTTCCACTCACCAGCATGATATCACGGCTGAGAGAGCCATTATTTTATGGGGGATCATCACGGGAAAGTACATCGATATTGGACATCTGCTACATCAGTCCATGCTGCGCTTCATGCGAGGCAGTACTACCGGGGGGATTCCGCATGCTTTAGTTATAACACATCTGTGTGCCCAGGCAGGAGTTGAGTGGGACGATGAATAGGTGCAGATACCGAGCCAGGACATCAATCATGCCACGATCAAGAAATTTGTAGAGTGGGGTGGTGGCACGGTACACCCGCGAGGCAAAGGATTTATACTACCCACTCCTCCACCAGTGGCTCCACCACAGCCATCCGAGGTAGCCGGACCTCCTCCAGCCAGTACAACGAGTCAGGATCGCCAGATGAGGCACCTGCAGGTGAGGATAGATGCTCTATATGGCAACTTCACAGCCTATGCCGATGGACTATCTCGTGCCCTTGCTGAGGCTTTTGCTCAGCAGGGGACGGTTGTGGAGTGGCCAGTTTTCAGTGTTGCCATGCCTTATCCGCCCCCAGATTCACCACCCGAGCCACAGTCGGGTGGCCATGCCAACACTTAGGGGAGTTTCTTACCCTTTATCTCCATTGAGGGCAATGTATATTTTAAGTTTGGGGGTATTGGGTTATAGTCAGTAGTTAGTTGCATATAGTTAGTTGCATATTGTATTATTGCATGTTTAGGTTGCATAGTAATTTGCATTTTAATACTAGTTAGTTAATTTTGCATGAATTTTTTTTTCAGTTTTCTTTTGTTTTGTTTATTTAGTTATGTGTTTAGTTGCATTGCATAGCAGGATCCCATGTTTTTGGTCTGTTGAATTCCAGTATGGCCGATGATGATATTGAAATTTTATAGATTTTTTGAACTCAGTTGATAACTGAAGTTATAATTTTATACATGATGTAGTCTATGCCTGTTGCTTTGATGTTACCGGATAGCACGACATTGTTATTATCTGCTTGTTGGTTAGATTAGCACATGCTTGTCTTCTGAGGAAAAAAATTTGTTTTTAATGATAGAATTATATAGAAAATGAGTAATGGCTATAATGACACATAAATTTAAGTTTGGGGGAAAACCTTGGGTATGCATGCTAAAAAGAAAAAGAAGAAGAAAAAGAAAAAGAAAAAGAATAAAATAAAATAAAATAAAAAGAGAAAAAGAAAAAAAGAAAAAAATAGAATAAACACATTGGCTAGCTAAATCTTGTGGCCTCTGATACTCGAGCAAGTACGCCCTAGGGGATTATCTCTACACCCAGCGCCCTAAAGCCTTATGGTTTGGGAGTCGTTGGTCGAAAGCTCGTTAAATGGGTATTATTGAAAAGCCTAAGAGTTCTTGGCCTTGCACAGTCAGGTGTAACTACAGGAAAGTGCGAATATCGCCCTCGTGAGTGAATAAAAGCATAATAAACCCTTTGTTGACCCTTAGCTTGTATTTATGTGTTGGATTGGTTGTTGTTTCATATATGTTTAAGGGTCTTATCTTAAAACCTCAATTTTCTTCCTTAGAAGCATAGCATATGGAATCTTCACCGTTATCAAGCTTATTTGTGGATATAACACACACATACTACATCATTGTCAACATGTTTTGATTTTTGGATTGTATGTCCTTATGAATTTAGCTTGGGTAGATGCTTTGTTCGTAGATCTTGTTATTTCTCTAAGGCATATCTTATTGGAATTCATAACATGACTGATATTTTGGGATTCATCCTCATAGTAGTGTAGTTTGCATAGCATGTAGTTTGCATGTGTTTGTTGCTTGAGGGCAAGCATTACTTCAAGTTTGGGGGTATTTGATAAGTAGGTTTTATACCTACTTATTGGCTATTTACTTACTAGAATTATGGCTTAATCTCAAGTGTTTTAGTTTCTTTTGATGCATTTTATCTTTGTTTTATAGGTTGCATGAAGGAAACTCAAATGGCAAGCAAATGGCATTGAAGGGCATGGATATGGCATGATGGCAAGATGGCAAGGCTATGGTGGGTTGAAGATGGCATATGGTATGTGGAAATGGCCTCTGATCAGTGGAAAGTGAAAGAAAAAGAAGAACTAAGGCGGCAACAAAGGAACAGTAATGCACCAGCAAGCACCTTGCAGGAAAGCTCAGCAGCGCGGCCGTGCCAGCATGAAGAACAAAGTCAGCGCGCTCGCGCCGGGAGGAAAACAGATCGTAAGACAGCACGCCCGTGCCCCAAATGGCTTATGGGGTGGCGCGGCAGCGCCAGTCAACTTTTCACCAGTGTTGACTTTTACTTAAAAACTGCTGTAGCGTGTTTTTTTTCCTTTAAAGGGTGTATTTGCAAGTTACTAGACAATTTTTTAATCACTTTTATTTCTATTCTAGGGTTGAGTAGCAACACAGAGAGTTGATTGCTATTCTTCCTACTTTTGGATTCTCTCTTGTGTGATTAGTAGATTTTGATTATTAGTGTTTTGGATTTTGGTTGATTGTGGATTTTGAACTCAGCGTTGAAGGTTTATTTTGGAATGAGGAATATCAGATTTGCAATCTCTTAATCTCTTTATTCCCTTTACTTTCATTATTTACTTTCAATGCTTGGACAAAATCCCATAATGGTTATTGCTTCAGTGATGAACTAATCACCTTTATGGGATTCTAATGGAGCTTATTGCTTAGTTCAGATTTTTTATGCCTCTTTATTGCACTTGATTGATTATGTATGGATTGCCTAACATGGTTGTAATAATTATTTAGATGCTTGATCACCATCTACCTTATTAATTTGTATGGAATTGAAAGAGGAAGTACAAATTCAGATTTGTCCATGTTAGCATGTGTTCATGAAATTTGCATGTGATAGATTTTGTGATTCGTAATCCGGATAGACATATACCGTATTACCATGTGTAGTCATTCGAGAGAGCTTGCACTTAAATCAATATTACTTGTAATCACATAGAAATATAGTGAGTTAGGTAATATTGGTGTTCATATGAATTCTATCTCTTTTGTGGATTTTATGTGATATGGGCATGGTATATCTAAAGATTTCCATGTTTCACCTTTATGCTCTCGACTAGCAATCCGAGATACTTAATTAGGTTTAACAAGAGGTGTATAATCTGAATGATGCATCAAGTGAAGTTAGAATCCCATATTTTCCTAATTTGAATTAATCGTTTGTTAATTAGTTTGTTAGTGGATAATCAATCTAGTAGTTAATTCACATCTTATTCACTTTGAGACGCCCCCAGAATAGGTCCAGTCAACCCAACCCATTCTGAGTCGCCAAACAAATGGTACAGAATCCAAATACAATCTTTCATAACACAAGGTCGTGAAAAATACGACCACACACTGTGAGTGTCAATATAAACATTTAGAAAATATAAACATTCAACTAAGTCCTCATTACAATTATTATCACACTATATAAAAATAGTGAGGACTACTACTGCTCTAACTCGGACCATCACTCTGTCCCCCGACTTGTCCCTGCGACATTCTAATTTCCTGAAGAGGACAATAGATTAAAAGGGTGAGCTCAACTAGCCCAATAAAGAATATTATGACTAAGATAATAAAGAACAATTTATCGTTAGTCTTCAATAAATCAGATAAAATATTATTGACAACAAGTTTTAGATCAATATTCGCAGCGAAAATAACAATTCATTATAAAAGTTAAGTAGAGAATGAAGTCTACTATCTTCTATGATTTAAAAGTCTATCATCAATATTTTATCCCTGTAATATCAATCAATAAATATCTTGAATCAAATATTCGTCTTTGGACTACGGGCCAAAGATATTCATCAGGTAATCATTCATCTTTGCACTACAGGCCAAAGATATTCATCAAATAATCATCCATCTTTGCACTACAGGCCAAAGATATTCTTTTGTATCACCATTTAAGACTGAAGATTATGAAAAATATTTTTTTAAAAAACGAATCCAATGAGATAAAGGACAAAATTAGGGATTCGTAATTTAATTTTTCCAAGTTCAAGAATACTCCATAATAATTAATTGTGGAGCAAAATTCAAGAATGAAGATCAAAACATGGATCCAATCAAAGATAGGAACCTTAACAAGCAACTTGGACAAATAAAAGAAAAATTAATTTTTTTCGTGAATAGTAACTCTGACGAAAAAAGTAAGAATTTCATAATAAAATCCATGACAATATTTTGATATAATGATATTGAAAAGAATAACATCGTTTACGAAAAAAAATAACATCCCTGACCTCAAAAGAACAGTACTTCGAACTGGAATATTGAATATAATACTGAAGGAAACTTGCAGTGAATAGTAACACTCAAATTATCTAAATACTCACAAAAATACGCTCGATATTATAGAGAGAGAAAACTTCTGATTCTGGTGTAATTTTCAATTCTAACCTAAGCACCCTATTTATAAAAAAATGTCAGAACACCAAAGCTGACTTACCTGCTATTGGTGGCTTCAACCATCTGAAATTCCAACGCACAACAGCTTAGAATTCAAAATTTTTCCACCAAAAACAAAAGTGGGGCCCACCCATATTTTTAATAAATAAAATATTTATTTCCGCAACTTCAATAATTCATAATAAATAGCCCTTTTATCAGAAAAATACGAATTCTATGTCCTTTCCATAGGAAATTTAATTCTCTACAACTTTGTAGACAAAAGTTTTTTCAAATTCCAAACGAAAAGTGACCAAAATCCACATACGAATGATTTCCACATCAAAATACTGATAAAACATCAACATTAATTTCTCCACATAAAATAAATATTTTCTTATCATATAAATCAATAATTAATTATTCACAAATAATATTACAGAACTGCAATATTAACAACCAGGTCGTTCCCAAAAAAGAGGGGGCCTTCCGATAAAGATTTCTCCTTACTGGCGCGCAATTAAATAACCCCTCCTAGACAGAACTTTCTTAGACATTGCCAATAATGCTATCTAATAATATTATTCAAATAATATGATTTATTGATTTGATAATGAAAAATACTGTGCAGTGACAATTATTGAAACAATAATATAAAATATCAACGTAGCAATTATTGATATAAAATATCAACATATCAATTATTGAATCAATAAAATATTATGCAATTGTAGCAATTATTGAATCAATAAAATATTATGCAGTTGTAGCAATTATTGAATCAATAATATAAAATATTAAACAGTATTTACTGTAACAATTATTGAGTAACTGCCTTCTTATGTAAGAATCAATAATTAAAATTACTGTGCAATACCGTGTGCTACTGTGCAACACCGCGTATTACTGTATTTTAACCACCGGGTATTTCAACAGTTTAACCGTAACAGTTTTACCATTAATTATAAAAAGATTATTTCTGTCGCTTTCTATATCCGACAGTTATTCCGTTGTGGGGCCCACAAATGGCTGCGCCGTCATACGAATATTCCCCGACAACAAGAATATTCCACGACCAAACGACTATTCCCCGACAACAATGAATATTTTATAACCACTTGCTTATTTAAAATATTTGCGCATTTTACCTATAACATTTTACATTATCAAATTAACCCCTGACTATTTCAAAATAATATATAGAGGAAATTCAATTTTTTTTATTCATAAAAGTTGGTGTCTTACACACTCGTTTAAGCAGCCAGAAATAACTACAAAGTTGTTGCATGTTAGATTAGAAATAATTACTTTTCTCCGAGGGAACGATACTTTACTTATCATATATTACTTGTGGACCACATGCACTTGCATGTGTGTGTCTATTTTGTTATCACCGAAACAAGCCAACAGTGGTGCTGCCTCGCATGTAGCGCAGTATGGACTGATGTAGCAAGTGTCCAATGTCGATATACTTGCCCGTGATAATCCCCCACAGAATAATGGCTCTGTCAGTCGTGATATCATGCTGGTGGGTGGAAGACATCAGATTGGCGTATATGAAATGATTCCACGCTTTGGCATAGCAATTCAGTTCTGCGCTGGGGAAGTTGGTTTTTCGTATCTGTGCCCGGCTTAATTTTCCATTGGGTGCCTGGCATGCATAAGTCTGTGATCACCATATCCAAGTCGGTCTCAAATCGCTCAGCTTCAACCCAGTTCACTTGACCAGCCGGGATAGTAGGCAAATGAAACACTTCACGGATCGCCGACGGAAGATAATTGACTTGTATGCCCCGGACGAAAGAAATACCGCTTTGTGTCTTCCTGGCGTTTGCATAGAATTCCAGCACTATCGCCGATAGTGCAGCCGCAGGTGTTGCCACAACCCCAAACTAAGATCTTTCTCCGATCATATCTAACATTTGCCCATCCGATTTGCTCGGCTTTAGACCCCTTTCCTGCACAAATGACTTTGGCACTGTCTTGTAATACTGAGTCTGCACCGAAAGGTTGATGAATCGGGAAGTGTCCAGCATATCCTCACCTTGGCTACTGCTAGAGGATGAAGATGGAGTGACTGATATAGCTCTCTTTGGACCCATGATATTTTGCAGAAATTCTCACTTGCAAACCCTAGCTTATGAAATGGAACCCCCAAACTGCCTCTGAAATTATCTCTATGCAAACCCTAACTGATGCAATCAACAATCCCCCAATCCTTAGTTTCAGAAGTCGTGTGTCTGTAAACCCTAAATCTGCTACTGAAATTGATTGTATTGTATTGAGGCTAAGGATAGTATGATATGGAATTGGAGTGGGTATATTGGATAGGGTTAGGATTTGAGGGAGATCGTAGGAGAAAATATAGGAGAGATGATGAAGAAGAAGTCACTATGGTTTATACTTGGTTAGGTTTCGAGAGGGAGATGAAATAAGCTTAGAATGCTCGAAAGTTATGCTCTAATTGAAAGTGTTTGTGTTTTGAGAGTTGGGTTCGGTCAAATAGATATAGACATAAGGGTTGAGTCAGATTTTAAACTTTAAAACTGACAAATTTATGGATATTGGCGCGGGCGCGCAGTGATGTAGGCTTTGACGGGTGCGGCCGCGCTGCTGGGCAATTCTCTAGGTATTGGCACGGACACGCCAAATTTGGCATGTGCTATGGAGCGGATGCGCTGCCCTGGTTCCATCCTTGGTGCTTTTTGCAGCATATGGAACTATTCAGCTAACTAGCAATTGGCTCATTTCCTGCAATAAAGGCATTAACACATGAGATATAATTTTATTCCAAACCCAAAAATGGACTATGTATCTATGCACAACAATGCTATTTTTGAAATCTTTCTATATTATATGCATATGTACTCATCTCAAAATTTGCAGAAGTTTCATGATTTTCATAATTAAACTTCGGGGGAGAAATATAGATATGTAAATAGAATTAAATGAGAGGGAGAAGATAATTGATTGGTTGCCTCCCATCGAGCGCTTGTTTATAGTCAATTAGCTCGACTTTCTCTGATTTGCTCATGTAGTGGAAAGGGTCATGGAGGCTTTCTGTCAATCGATGTCGCCTCCAACGTAGTGCTTCAACCTCTGCCCATTAACCTTGAACGGTTTATCTGGGTCTTGGCCGAAAATCTCAACTGCACCGTGTGGATACACGGTTTTCACTGTGAATGGACCCGACCATCTCGACTTGAGTTTTCCTGGGAAAAGTCAAAGACGTGAGTTGAATAACAACACCGCTTGCCCTGGCTCAAACTTCCTATCCATGATTATACGGTCGTGCCACTTTTTTACCTTTTCCTTGTACAGTTTTGAATTCCCATAAGCCTGCTGTCGAAATTCATCCAGCTCATTTAATTGAAGAAGTCGCTTCTCCCCTGCGACTTTGAGATAGAAGTTCATCTTTTTAATGGCCCAGTAGGCCTTGTGCTCAAGTTTTATGGGAAAATGGCAGGCTTTCCCATATACCAGCTAATACGGTGTCATCTCTAGCGGTGTCTTGTACGCAGTTCTGTATGCCCACACTGCATCATCGAGTTTAAGCGACCAATCTTTCCTTGTAGGATTGACAATTTTCTCCAAGATCCTCTTTATTTCACGATTGGAAACCTCAGCCTGGCTATTCATTTGGGGATGATAGGTCGTGGCTACACGGTGATTCACCCCATACTTAGCCAATAATGTTATAAACTGTCTGTTGCAGAAGTTGGTGCCTTCGTCACTGATGATAGCCCTAGGTGTCCCGAATCTTATGAATATACTCTTTTATAGAAATCTCAAGACCACCTTAGCATCATTCGTTGGCAAAGCTACTACTTCAACCCACTTGGAGATATAGTCTACCGCCAATAAAATATACAGATTCCAGCAAGATGAAATAAACGGCCCCATGAAGTCTATACTCCAAACATCGAATATCTCAACCTCTAAGATCATGTTCAAAGGCATCTCATTCCACTTGGAGATGTTTCCGACCCACTTGCATCTATCACATTTCTGCACAAAATTATAGGCGTCCTTGAAGAGCGTCGACCAATAGAATCCTGCTTGTAGCACCTTGGTTGTTGTCCTCTCTCCCCTACAGTGTCCACCATAGACTAATGCATAACAACCTTGGAGTATGCTCTCTATCTCACTGTCTGAGATACATCGCCTGATCATTCTTTCTGCGCACTTCTTAAATAGATAGGGCTCGTCCCACATGTACCATTTGACATCATGTAAAAACTTTTTCTTTTGGGGTCTTGTCAAATCAGGAGGTAGAATGCTTCTCCCCAAAAAAATCATAAAATCAGCAAACCACGACATTTCCCCTTGCACCACAAACAGCAATCCGGGAAGGACTCATTAATCATAACACCATTGTTCGTGTCCTTTCCCAGATTCTCTAGTCTGGACAAGTGGTCCGCCACTTGGTTTTCAGTACCCTTTCTGTCTTTGATTTCCAAATTAAACTCCTACAGAAGAAGAATCCATTGAATGAGATGGGGCTTGGCATCCTTCTTAGAAATCAAATACCAAATGGCAGCATGATCGGTATACACGACTACTCTTGTGCCAATCAGGTATAAACGGAATTTGTCGAATGCATATACCATTGCTAATAGCTCCTTCTTTGTGGTAGTGTAATTGAGTTGAGCTTCCGTCAGGGTCTTCCTAGCATAGTAGATAACGTGAAAAATCTTTTCTCTGTGTTGCCCCAAAACAACTCCCACAGCGAAGTCACTCGCATCACACATCAGTTCAAAAGGCAAAGACCAGTCAGGAGGTGTGATAATTGGTGTTGTAGTCAATCTTTTCTTTAAGTGCTCAAAAGCTACCAAACAGTCCTCGTCGAACTTGAACAGGACCTCTTTCTCAAGCAAACTGTATAATGGCTTTGTGATCTTCGAGAAGTCCTTTATGAATCGACGATAGAACACTGCATATCTGAGAAAACTGTGAACCCCCTTAACCAAAGTCGGTGGCGGTAAGCTCTCAATAATCTCCAACTTTTCTCTGTCAACCTCCAATCCTTTCCCTCAAACCTTGTGTCCAAGGGTAATTCCTTCTTATACCATGAAATGGCACTTGTCCCAATTTAGCACTAAGTTGGTCTCAACACACCTCTTCAACACTATAACCAGATTTTCCAAGTATATGTCAAATGAATCCCCAAAGATTGAAAGTCGTCCATGAAGACTTCCACATTCTGCTCAACCATATCAGAGAATATGGCCATTATACATCTCTGAAATATGGCCAAAGCGTTTCACAAGCCGAAAGACATCCTCCTGAACATAAAAGTTCCATAGGGGCACGTGAAGGTAGTCTTTTGCTGATCCTCGAGAGCAATAAATATCTGGTTAAACCCCGAATATCCAACTAGGAGGCAGTAGTAGTCATGTCCAGCCAACCTATCCAACATCTAGTCAATGAAAGGGAGAGGGAAATGGTCTTTTCTAGTCGCCTTGTTCAATTTGCGATAATACATACAGACTCTCCTCCCTGTGACTGTTCTGGTAGGTATCTATTCATTATTTTCATTGGACACTAAGTCATGCCTCCCTTCTTCAGAACACATTGTACCGGGCTCACCCATGAGCTGTATGATATTGGGTATATGATACCGGCATCCAACCACTTTAGGATCTCTTTCTTGACGAACTCTTTCATTATGGGATTTAGTCTCCTCTGTTGCTCCACTGTCGGCCTACTGTCATCCTCAAGAAGTATCTTATGCATGCAGAATGAGGGGCTTATCCCCTTGATATCCGCTATGGTCACCCAATAGCAGATTTGAATTCCCGTAACACTCGCAGCAGCTTACTTTCCTGACAAGATGTTAGTGCAAAGGAAATTATAACAGGAAACTTTGACGATTCACCCAAAAATGTGTACCTTAGATGATTAGGAAGAGGTTTAAGGTCAAGAGTGGGAGGCCTCTCAAGAGAAGGTTTAAGACGCTCTGATGTCTCCCCTGTGTGTTCTAGTGGTTTAATTAAAATCTTAAATATTTGCATTTGTGGCACTGTGTTCAGAATTTGTATGTACTTAACAACATCTATATCTTCCATGTCAGAATCCCCTATTAAAGAACTCTCTAAATGGTCAATTCTCATCACTTGATTGGCCTCTTCATTCAATACCCTGTCGACTGCATCAATCCGAAAACATTCTTCTTCATCAGTGGGAAACTTCATAGATTCGAATTCATTGAACGTAACCTCTTGGTCCTGAACTCTCATCGCAAGTTCTCCCTTACGTACGTCAATGAGAGTTCGTCCAGTAGCTAGGAACGGTCTCCCCAAAATGATCGGTATGTCCTTGTCTTCCTCGTAGTCAAGAATAATAAAGTCGGTTAGGAAAATAAATTTATCCACCTTGACCAAGATATCCTCCACAATGCCCCTCGGATATGTAATGGATCTGTCGGCAAGCTGTAGTGATATGTTTGTCGGCTTAGGAGCTGGCAATCCCAACAGTGTAAACACTGAGAGAGGAATAAGGTTGATGCTCGCCCCCAAGTCGCATAAGCACTTATTGAAGGACAACTTTCCAATGGAGCTAGGTGAAAGTAGTATGCACACAAGCCAATCATGTGTGATGATAAAGCATATACTTTGGAGACAATCTTATTTATTTATTAATAAAAATATTCATTTATTAAAGTCATTTAATTATCTACATGGTGCTATTTTTATAATATGTAAATAACCTATAGTTTTAAGCAATGCTTTTAGAATCATAATGATGATCATGCTAATGAGATCTAAATTCATAGAAAGCTTAAAAACTAAAATAGTTCCTAATAATGGGATTACTAAAAAGGGGATTAATAAATTCGGATAGATTAGTACATATGTTGCTTGCTCATTGGATGAGGATGATTGATCTCATAATCATTTGTGTGGAGACACTAAAGCAAGTATTTAGATGCTTATTGGAGAATAAGTTCACTGAACGTGACTCGCTATGGAATACCTAATGGAGTTTTACTCACCTGTCAATAACAATTCCTAATGTGATAGTAGTACAAGTGATCCTTGGACTTGAGATCATCATAGTATCTTGTATGTAATGAATTATACTTTGACTTATTCCTTAAAGCCCTTTAGGGTATATAAAAGGGCATGCTTGGGTATAATGAGTTACATATGGAGATAATGAATGATCAATAAAGAATCTATCACCTCTAGTAAAAGAGGAGATATATCCTATGTGATTCGGTAAATGACAACCCAAGAATCCTTGGCCAAGGTGGAATGAAATTAGAAAGGAGTTTCTAATTTGCATTAAATGGAGTTGTGCATTTTCAAATCGAAATACATATAATTAAGTAAAATAAGACTTGACAGTAATTACATGTCTTATATTTAATTGGGACATTGTATGGTGGAAGGATTGAATTGTACGGTAACTATTTACTCACAAGTTCTTTTATGATTAATGTTGAAATCTATATTATCTGAAAAGTCGTTGAACGCTAGGGAGGCTTATCCCTATTGTAGAATAAATATTATTTATTTAAATAGATTATTAGTTTAATTTATTTATTTAAATAAGATTAGAATTGTTCTAATTGATTTATTCACAACCGGTTTAATATGGATAACCTAAAGGGTCACACCATAAAAGGAAGAATAATTATTTATGAAGGTAATGGCATAATCGTAATAATGCATTAAGTGTAATTAATTTAATCTATGGTGATAGAATAAATTAAATTGCTTAATGTTTATTATTTAATATTTTGGAAATATTAAATATAAATTAATAAGAGGAGTCTTATTAATATTATTATAATTATTATTATTTTAATTTCTAAAGTAGTTTAGTAATTAATTTAATATTAGTACTCTCATTTATTCCTAATAAGATTAGGAGACAAATTAATTAAATAAATTTAATTAATTATTCCCAATGTAGTGGGAAGCCTAAATTAATTAAAGGAGTTTAATTAATTAAATGAAATCCCATGTCTAATAGGATTAGAAGGGTTGACCAATATCTATATAAGAGGAGTCTTATCATAGATATCAGTTGATGCAATTCCAATTGTTAGAGAGTACTCTTTTTCTATAGAGGATGGAAAACTAGGTTTAGCCAATCACCCTCCTTGATAATTTCTCTTCCTTGGTGGATCACCTCTAGAGGCCAAACACTTGGGTGGCTAACGTTAATCAAAGGAAGGAATCTAACCCAGAAATTCAAGGAGATCACGAAGAACAAAGAGTTGAACTAGTACCTATGGAAGCTTCGTTCTACAAGGGTATTATTCTATAACTTCTTATTTATCATTTTAAATTAATAATTTGCATAAAGGATGATCCGGGTGATGGTTTTGTAGAATTTTTTTAAACTTTGATATACCATGCTTCCGCTAATTTTTGCAATTTGATTGCGTCACGATTTCGTACAAACCCAACAGTGGCATCAGCGCCAAACCTTTATGCAATTATTAATTGTTTTGATTTCATATACATATGGGTATGTATTTAGAATAATTTATTGGGCATAATTTATTTGTGTAAAATTATTTTTTATGAAGAAAAAAAAATGCGTGGACAGTTTTTTTTTCTCTCCGCAGTGATTTAGGGAGACCAATCACGTTAATTGATGATCCACGAATTTTGTGATCATGTATTGTTTAAATTGATTTGTTGAATCACTTGGGAAAAAGGTGTTTCAAAACCTTCAGGTGTCCTTATATATATATACCCAGGATAGTTTTTTTTTAAAAAGGTGACTTCACTTGATTCAATAAAGTAACCTGGCAAATTTGCTTTGTTTCAAAAAAGGGGCATGGATCAGTATGTATGTATACATATATAAGATATTATATATATATATATATATATATATATATACTATTTATAATAATTTTATAATTAAAATAAATAGTTTATTTTAATCTTGAAATTGAATTTCATGCAAATTAAAATTGCCCATTAAATGATACTCATATATATATGGAATATTTTAATTCATGAGAGGGATATTTATTTATTGATATATATATGCTGATATGTATGATAATAAATGGGGATTTATTATGGACTATTGACTAATGTGATTGGATGTTATTTTAGTTGAATGCTTGAATGAATGGGTTTTATTAAATGGGGTCTGCATACCTCGTCTTCTCTAGTTTTTCTTGATGTAAAATTTTGTCTCTCTCCTATGTACTTTCTCTTGACTGCTGATCAAGGTTTCTATTTAATTTAAATAGTTTATGTAATAGAGATAGTTAGAATTATCTTGAAGAAATTAGAGACCAAGGAGCAAGGAGCGCGTAAAGACCCGTTTTGTAATGGAGCCCGGGTTTAAATGTAATAGTTACGTTTAAATTTAAATTCTTGCACTCCTAGGTTTGACCTTTTGGTTCACTGGGTGGCTCTAGTAAACCAAACTAGAATAAAAGTCCATAATCAATCTGGGTAGAATGTAGTATTCTATATGTGCATGCTAAGTATTATATATATATATATATATATATATATATATTATATATTTTATGCAGACATGTCTCGCATGTTTAATAAAATGACGCGTATTTTATATATATATATATGTGTGTGTGTGTGTGTGTGTGTGTGTGTGTGTGTGTGTGTGTGTGTGTGTGTGTGTGCATGCGCGCTAAACAAGATGAGACAAATAATAACAAACCCCTCAAAGAAATTATATTAAGTTCGAAGCGTTCAAATGATATTTGGAATATTGAACGTCACCTTCTAGCATGATAAATTAATAGAGTATTAAATATTTAATATGAGCTTGTTGTGCTATCCACAAGACGAGTATTGCGTATTTAAGATGTTAATTAATCACATTTGATGCTTATCAAAAAAATTAAACAATATAGTCTTGTTGTGTTATCCACAAGGACGAATATTTTTCTTTTTTGAATTTATGGATATGCTAGGTTGGACTTAACTTAAATTATTTTAGTTTAGATGTGCACACACTTGACCATTATGATTTAAGAGACAAAATAAAAGGAGTTACATGTTGATGTAATTGACAAGAGTTGTCTACCTATTTATTTATATATCATTTGTTGTGCTATCCACAAGGTTATATACATTTAAAATGGGATTCTTAATCTCACTAGCAAATCTTTAATTAGATGTTGCCGAACTATATAAGTGAGGGTAATATAGTTTGATAAAAATAGTGGGAGATACCAATTTAAAATAAAGACCTAAATTTATTTTGATATGCAAAATTAATTAATGAATGTTTGCTAAAAATGTTATTTTTTTCATATGCAGAATTTTAAAAATGTCAAAATCACTAATTTCACTGCGAAGCATACTTGATGCTAATAAGCTTACCGGGCCGAATTATACGGATTGGTTAAGAAATCTGAGAATAGTTCTCACTGCTGAAAAGATTTCTTATGTCCTAAATTCACTTGTCCCTGGAACTGTTCCAGAAACAGCCTCTGAGGAAGAGCTTGCCACCATTGTAAAGTGGCAAGATGATGCATATGTGGCTCAATGCATCATGCTCGCATCCATGAATAACGAGCTTCAGCGTCAGCACAAAAATATGGATGCTCCTACTATGCTGCTTCACCTCAAGGAGTTGTATGGTGAATAAAGTAGGACTGCTAGATATGAGATATCTAAGGAGCTCTTCCGATCTTGGATGACCAAGGGCAAGGTGAACATAAAGGAACAAAAAAAACCTGATCCAACTAGCAAAGAAATGTGCTTCCATTGTAACGAGTCGGGTCATTGGAAGAGGAACTGCAAGAAGTTTCTGGCAGAGAAGAAGCTTGGAGAAGCTTCGACTTCCAATCAAGGTTTGTTCATAATTGAAATTAATTTTTTAGAAAGTCAAAATTTTACTTGGGTATTGGATACCTGCTGTGGTTCTCACATATATAATAATGTGAAGGGACTGGTCAGAAGTAGAAAGCTGAACAAGGATGAGGTTGTCCTACGAGTGGAAAATGGAGCAAAGGTTGCTGCATTAGCTGTAGGCACTTATTGTTTAGCACTGCCTATGGGCAAATCCATTTATTTAAATAATTGTTATTTTATTTCGAATATCATTAGAAACATTATTTCTATTTTCGTATTAGATATGGATGGATTTGACATTATAATAAAGAACAACAGTTGTTCTATTTATAAAAGCAATGTTTTATATGGTGTTGGTAATTTGCAAAATGGACTTTATATACTTGACTTGCATGAAAATATACTTCAAATAGAACAAACTAAGAAAAGGAAAAGAAATGATATTAATTATACTTATATGTGGCACTGTAGACTCGGTCATATCAATGAAACGAGATTATTCAAGTTGTATAAGGATATGCTCTTAGAGCTATCTAATTATGAATCATATCCAACTTGTGAATCTTGTCTCATGTGTAAAATGACTAAATCTCTTTTTAGTGGAAAAGGAGAAAGAGTTACAGAGTTGTTAACGTTGATTCACACAGACGTTTGTGGACATATGACAACGAATGCACGGGTATGGTATTCTTATTTTATTACTTCCATTGATGATCACTCAAGATTTGGATATGTGTATTTAATGAAATACAAATCTGAATCATTTGAAAAGTTCAAAGAGTTCAGAAGTGAAGTAGAGAAATAAAAGGGCAAGAGTATTAAGATTCTTCGATTAGATCGAGGTGGAGAATACTTAAGCGGTGAGTTTCTCGATTGTTTCAAAGAAAATGATATAAATTTATAATAGACTCCACCAAGTACACCATAGTTAAATGGAGTATCTAAAAGGAGAAATTGAACATTATTGGATATGGTTCGTTCCATGATGAGTTTTATCGATCTTCCAATTTTATTCTGGGGTCATGCCCTAGAAACGGCTACTTATCTACTAAATAAGGTCTCCACCAAATTCGTCCCCAAGACTCCATATGAGATGTGGACTGGGAGGAAACCTAGTTTTAAGCATGTTAAGATTTGGGGATGTCCAGCTTATGTAAAAAAGTTTTAAAATGATAAGTTTGGGACAAGATCTGATAAGTGCACATTTGTGGATATCCTAAAGAATGTTTGGGATACTATTTCTACAATCCTACTGAACAAAAGGTGTTTGTTGCGAAACACGTTGCCTTCTTGGAAAATGAGTTTATCCTTAAAAGGGCTAGTGGGAGAAAAATAGATCTTGAAGAAATTCAAGAACCACAAACCACTACAGATCAGGTGGATGAACCTGTCCAAGTAGAGACACCTACTATACAACACCCTATTCGTAAATCTGGAAAGGTACCAAAGATACCTGAAAGGTATGGATTCGTTATAGAGGATGACGACGAGGTACACATCATGGATGATGATGATCCATTGAATTACGAACAGACTATGAGTAATAAAGACTCAGAGAAATTGTAGATGATCATAAAGTTTAAAATGGATTTTGAAGCTATGCTCAAGTCCATTTGGATTTTACATGCGATTGCAGCTTATTATTGCTTAATCTGGCAAAATGGACGTGGAGACGTCCTTCGTCAAATATACATTATTAGAGGAGAATGTATGTATGATACAACTAGATGGATTTGTTTCAATGGTTGAAGCAAATCATGTATATGAGTTACAACAAACCATTCATGGATTGAAGCAAGATTCTCGTAGATGGAACATTCGTTTTGATGAGACAATCAAAGAGTTTGATTTTCTCAAAAACGAGGATGAACCATGTGTGTACAAAAAGGTTAGTGGGAGCGCTATTTCATTCCTTGTATTATATGTTGATGATATATTACTGATAGGGAATGAAATTCCTATGCTAAAATTGATCAAAACAAAGTTGTCTAAACATTCCTTCATGAATGATTTGGGTAGAACATCCCATATTGGGGATATAAATCTTTATTGATATATTTAAAAGGATGTTCGGCTAAACCCAAGGAAACGTATATTCATTAGATGCTAAAGGTGTTTAGCATGGCAAACTCCAAAAGGTGTCTTATGATGATGAGCCATGGAGTGAATTTCTCTAAAATTATCCTCAATAAAAGAGAGATCGCATGAGCTACTATCATGTATGCAATGAAATACACGAGACTTGATGTTGATCAGTTATATTCTGCAGATGATCACTGTGAGACAATGATAAACATCTTAAAGTACTTAACTGACACTAAGGATGTCATCATATCACATGATGAGTCTGAATTAAACTAGAGTGCTAAACAGACTCAAGTTTTCAGACTGACCAAGACAATATCAAATCCACTTTAGGGTAAGTCGTTACCTTGAAAGATGGTGCAGTGAATTGGAAAGGTTCCAAACAACAAAAGGTTGTTGCTTTAGTGACAAAGACAAAGTATATAACTGTAAGTGAAGCTGCAAGTTGATGTTTCAGATGAAAAGTTCATTACAGAACTTGGAATAGTTCCTAAGTCTCATCTTGAATCTAAACATGTGTTGCGGCACTTTGATTAAAGAAATCATTGAAAGAGGAGCATATAGACTCTCAAGATAACATTGCATATCCATTTACTAAAGCTATAACACAACAGCAGTTTGATCGTCACTTAGAGAAGTTGGTATGAGATACCATGGCGATTGACTTTAGTGCAAGTGGGAGATTGAAAGTAATATGCATACAAGCCAATCATGTGTGATGATAAAGCATATACTTTGGAGACAATCTTATTTATTTATTTATTAATAAAAATATTCATTTATTAAAGGCATTTAATTATCTACATGGTGCTATTTTTATAATATGTAAATAACCCATAGTTTTAAGCAATGCTTTTAGAATCATGATGATGATCATGCTAATGAGATCTAAATTCTTAGAAAGCTTAAAAACTAAAATAGTTCCTAATCATGGGATTACTAAAAAAGAGATTAGTAAATCCGGATAGATTAGTACATATGTTGCTTGCTCATTGGATGAGGATGATTGATCTCATAATCATTTGTGTGGAGACACTAAAGCAAATATGTAGGTGCTTATTGGAGAATAAGTTCACTGAATGTGACTCGCTATGGAATACCTAATGGATTTTTCCTCACCTGTCAATAGGAATTCCTAATGTGATAGTAGTACAAGTGATCCTTGGACTTGAGATCATCATAGTATCTTGTATGTAACGAATTATACTTTGACTTATTCTTTAAATCCCTTTAGGGTATATAAAAGGGTATGCTTGGATATAATGAGTTATATATAGAGATAATGAATGATCAATAAAGAATCTACCACCTCTAGTAAAAGAGGAGATATGTCCTTGTGATTCGGTAAATGATAACCCAAGAATCCTTGGCCAAGGTGTAATGAAATTAGAAAGAAGTTTTTAATTTGCATTAAATGGAGTTGTGCATTTTCTAATCGAAATACATATAATTAAATAAAATAAGACTTGACAGTAATTCCATGTCTTATATTTAATTGGGACATTGTATGGTGGAAGGATTGAATTGTACGGTAACTATTTACTCACAGGTTCTTTTATGATTAATGTTGAAATCTATATTATCTGGAAAGTCGTTGAACGCTAGGGAGGCTTATCCCTATTATAGAATAAATATTATTTATTTAAATAAATTATTAGTTTAATTTATTTATGTAAATAAGATTAGAATTGTTCTAATTGATTTATTTACAACCAGTTGAATATGGAGAACCTAAAGGGTCACACCATAAAAGGAAGAATAATTATTTATGAATGTAATGGCATAATCATAATAATACATTAAGTGTAATTAATTTAATCTATGGTGATAGAATAAATTAAATTGCTTAATGTTTATTATTTAATAGTTTGAAAATATTAAATATAAATTAATAAGAGGAGTCTTATTAATATTATTACAATTATGATTATTTTAATTTCTAAAGTAGTTTAGTAATTAATTTAATATTAGTACTCTCATTTATTCCTAATAAGATTAGAAGACAAATTAATTAAATAAATTTAATTAATTATTTCCTATATGGTGGGAAGCCTAAATTAATTAAAGGAGTTTAATTAATTAAATAAAATCTCATGTCTAATACGATTAGAAGGGTTAATCAATATCTATATAAGAGGAGTCTTATAATAGATATCAGTTGATGCAATTCCAATTATTGGAGATTACTCCTTTTGTATAGAGGATAGAAAACTAGGTTTAGCCAATCACCCTCCTTCTTGATAATTCCTCTTCCTTGGTGGATCACCTCTAGAGGCCAAACACTTGGGTGGCTAACGTTGATCAAAGGAAGGAATCTAACCTAAAAATTCAAGGAGATCCCTGTGGAAGCTTTGTTCTATAAGAGTATGATTCTATAACTTCTTATTTATCGTTTTAAATTAATAATTTGCATAAAGGATGATCCGGGTGATGGTTTTGTAGAAATTTTTTAAACTCTGATATACCATGCTTCCGCTAATTTTTACAATTTGATTGCGTCATGATTTCATACAAATCCAACACAAGGTATCGTGAAACTGCCTGGATCTTTGAGTTTCGGAGGTAGTTTTCGTTGCAACACTGCACTGCATTCTTCAGTTAAAGCAACTGTTTCATAATCTTCCAGTTTCTTCTTCCTTGACAGAATACCTTTCATAAACTTAGCATAGCTTGGCATTTGTTTCAAAGCTTCTGCGAATGGTATGTTAATTTGCAGCTTCTTAAACACCTCCAAGAACTTAGCAAATTATTTATCTAGTTTTCGCTTCTGGAGTCTCTAAGGGTATGGCACAGGAGGGTACATTGGATTTCTCAGCTGATTCCTTCTCTTCTTACTCAACTACCTGCTTCCCATCATTTTCCTCATTCAAATCTGGCTTTGAATTTTCTGCATATTGGCGCGCCCGAGCCGTGTTTCCTTCTTTTTGGGGCGCAGCTGCGCCAAGTCCAATTTCTGCAGTCTGCTTTCTACTCCTTAGAGTGATGGCCTGGCACTGTTTCTTTCCGTCCCTTATCGGATTTGCCTCTGTATTGCTTGGTAGAGCTCCTTGCGGTCTATTAGTCAACATATTGGCCATCTGGCCCATTTGATCTTCTAAAGTTTTGATAGCCATCGCTTGGCTCTTTAACATCAACATTAGCTCTTCCTTTTTAGATTTCTTTTCTTGTTGAGGAGCATGAGCTGGAGGATGTTGATGTTGCTAAAATCCAGGAGGGTAAGACGATCTAGGAGCATATTGTTGTTGTGGGTGTTGTGGTTTAGAATGTTGTGGTTGATATTGTTGTTGTTGAGGTTGGTGTTGTTGTTGAGCACCTTGATTATTACTCCAACTGAAGTTGGGATGATTCTTATTGTTCGGATGGTATGAATTCTGAAACTGATTAGGTGGCCTTTGGTAGTTGCTCACAAATTGAACCGACTCTGTGGTGATAGCACATTCTTTCGTCGGGTGTGATCCCGCACATAACTCACAGATGAAGACAACTTGCTTTACTTTGTTTTCAGCTATAGAATCAATCTTCTTCGACATCACTGCCATTTGAACTGATAATGCCGTGATGGCATCCACTTCCAATACCCCAACAACTTTTGGTTGAGGCATTCTAGATGTCGGATTTTGGAAGTCATTCGCTGCCATGGTTTCTATCAAATCATAAGCTTCCTCATAGCTCTTTGCCCATAAAGCTTCTCCTGTGGCGGCATCAATGCTCGACCTAGATTGCCATCCCAAACCATTATAAAAAGTATTGATCACCATCCAATCTGGCATCCCGTGATGAGGACACTTCCTGAGCATCTCCTTATACTTTTCCCAAGCCTCATACAACGATTCTCCTTGTTGTTTCTCAAACTGAGATAGAGCACTCCTCATCTTCGCAGTTTTAGCCATAGGAAAGAACTTTGCTAAAAAATTCTGTGCTAAGTCCTCCCAAGTGGTCACCGACCTCGCTGGTAACGAATGAAGCCAACTCCTCGCTTTGTCCCTCAAGGTGAATGGAATGAGCCGAAGCCTCACCGCATCATCCGACACATTGTTCTACTTAAACGTGTCGTAAATTTCAATAAAAATCAAAAGATGCTTGTTCGGGTCATCATTAGCCGAACCCCCAAACTGGATTGTGTTTTATACCATCTGGATTGTCCCTGGTTTGATTTCAAAGGTGTTCGCGGCTATCGCTAGCCTGACAATACTCGACTGTAGCTCATTAATTTTCGGCATAGAATAATATCTCAATGGTCTATGTTCATCTGCTGCCATTTGTACCAGTGTTTCAGTTTCCTCTTGCATATTAGCATTACGTGCATTCAATCTCCAAGCTTTCCTGTTGATGTTATCTTGTCTATGCACCAAAGCAGAATTTGTAGATCAAGTGTGCATATACTAACCAAGAGTACCTGAAACAAAAGAAAAATAAAATAGGAATGAGACAAGATGTGAATTGTTTAAGTCAGACAAATTTAACTTACATTGGTGTTGAAAGTAATAAAAATAAAAATTAGTCCCCGACAACGGCGCCAAAAACTTGTTGGCTTGTTTCGGTGTTAACAAAACAGTCACACACACGCAAGTGCACGTGGTCCACAAGTAATATAAGGTAAGAAAAGCATCGATCCCACGGAAAAAAGTAATTGTTTTTACTCTAACATGCAACAACTTTATAGTTATTTTTATATGCTTAAACAAATGATTAAGATGTGAATTAATTAACCAGAATGATTATCAACTAATAAACTGATTAACAAGAGACTGATTCAGATTAAGAAGATATGGGATTCTAACTTCACTCAATGCATTATTCAAATTATACACCTCTTGTTAAGCCTAATTGAGTAATTAAGATTGCTAGTCGAGAGCACAACGGTAAAACATGGCTATCTCTCGATATACCATGCCCATATCACATAATATCCACAAAAGAGTAGAATATATATGAACATCCAATATTACCTAACTCACTACATTTTTATGTGATCTATAAGTAATATAGATTTAAGTGCAAGCTCTCTCGAATGACTACACGTGGTAATACGGTATATGTCTATCCAAATTACGAATCATGAAATCTATCACATGTAAAATTCATGAACACATGCTAATATGGCCAAATCTGAACTTGTAATTCATTTTCCAATTGCATACAAGTTAATAAGGTAGATGGTGATCAAGCATCTAAACAATTAAAGAAAACCATATTAGGCAATCCATACATAATCAATCATGCTAAACAAAGAGGCATAAAAATCTGAACTAAGTAAAAAGGTTCATTAGAATCCCATAATGGTGATTAGTTCATCACTGAAGCAATAACTATTATGGGATTTTATCCAAGCATTGAGATTATACAATGAAAATAAAGAGAATAAAGAGATTAAGAAAGTGCAAATATGATAGTTCTCCTTCCAAAGTAAACCTTCAACGATGAGTCAAAATCTTCAATCAACCAATTCAAAATCCTAATTATGAAAACCTAACAAAGAGCCAAGAGAGAAGCCAAAAGGAAGAAGTAATAGCTATGAACTCTCTATGTCTCAATAAAACCCTAGAATAATAAAAAAAAAACGAATAAAGCATAAGTCTATAACATCCAATTACACCCTTTAAACGAAAAACACGTTACAGAATTTTTAAGTGAAAAGTCAACACTGTTGAATATTTGACTGGCACAGTTGCGCCACCCTATAGGTAAAATGGGGCGCGGGCGCGCTACTGCTGGTCGAACTCTCCTCCTAGAGCGGACGAGCCGTGTCAAAGCCCTTTAGGGGCGCTACCGCGCTCCTGTGTTTTCCTGCAGGATGCTGCAAGTCTTCTGCTGGTGCTTTTATTCCTTTGTTGTTGCACTAATTCTTGCACTTCTCACTTGTCAGTTCACATCCACATGTCATGCCATATGCCGATTCCATCTTCACTCCACCACAGTCTAGCCATCATGCCATTCTCATGCCACAATGCTCACAAAAGAGTTTCCTTCATGCAAACTACAAAATAAAGATAAAACACATAAAAAGTAACTAAAACACTTGAAATTAAGCTCTAGTTATAGCAAGTTGGTAGCCAATAAGTAGGTATAAAACCTACTTATCAAATACTCCTTCAACAGGCGGAGAGCCTTTACAAAATTTTATAGACAAACTTCTAACTAATAACAATTACCTATCTCGGACAGCAAGCTCCCAACTTCCTCCTCAAGATTGGTTGTACCTTCTTTTGAGTTTAGTTCTATTCTATGATCTGGTCTTGAAACAAAAGTATCTTCCTCACTTCACAAATACACTAGAGACCCAACTCCCAACTAACCTCTCTAAGACTCTAGTCTTGGTCGAAGAATTATTTGTCTTTCTCACAGGTACATAAAATTAACTAACTCAACCCTTTTACCTTTTACAAAGTGTTTGACACAATTTTGCTTATAAAACAAGTAGATACAATTTAGTACAGATAATAAAAAGTTTAAATGACTTTTATATTTAAAGCTTCTCAAATAAGTAGATATCAGTTTAAAGAGTAGATATGTTTATAAAAGTTCAAAGACTTTTATACTTGAGAAAATATTCTTCTTTGTAAGCAGATAGTAATTTGTGTTTAGATCAAATAATATTTCTATGTAAGCAAATATGTAATTGTGTACACAGTTCTAAAAGTTTAAATAACTTTTATTTTGTGTAAAAAAATTGCTTCTTAAATAATCACGTATATAAATTTAATCTTGATCTAGATGTGCTTCCGTATAAGCAGAAATAAGACTTTTGTTCAGATTTATAAATATTTAATTTTCTTTATATAATAAAGAATGTGTTTCTATGGAAAAAAGATTTATCTTTAGTTTCAAGTACAAAAGTTTAAATAACTTTTATATTATGCAGCAAATATTTTATAAATGAATTTTCAAATATTAGCAATGACAGATATCAAGTATAATAAATTAAACAATTTAAGTAATACTTGATATAACAAATAAATTTGTTAAACTCGAAGATATATATAATAATATATTCTATCTATCCTGTGAATATTAAATAAGGTCACTTAGAACTTCAAGCACCGTTCAAATGATATTCTCGTTCAAAGAATACCTCCGAATATCGGTACCTAAAACTGACTGAATTTAAAGTTTCACTATTAATATTTGTATAAATATTTTTGATAGATCAGTTAGAACTTCAAGCATCGTTCGAATGATATTCTTGTTTAAGGAATACCTTCGAATATCAGTATCTAAAACTGATATACTTTATGATATTTATATAAATAAATTATATCAATAAAGAGTCCCTAAAACTTCAAGCACCGGTTGAATGATATTTTTGTTTTACAAAAATACCTTTGAATATCGGTATCTAAACTGTCCTTTTTATTTATATGAATAGATGAAGTATATATATATATATATATATATATAAATGTTTATAAAAATGTATATTTTTATATCTATAGTTATAAGCAGATATGAGATAACATAAATAAATTAATTTAATAACTTATCTCAAAATACTTTGACCAATTTTTCTCTTCTTAAAATATCATAACTTTGAGTAGAAGAGATAAAACGTTTTAGAGAGAGAATATGTAGGCAATGAGAGTATAAGCTTTCTTCATTTGTTTGTAAGTTGGCGAATTGTAAAGCTGAAGAAGCCTTCCTATTTATAAACAAAAGTTGAGCCAGTGGCAGTCTTGCCATTTAGAAAATTTGTTTGAAATAAATGGCTCGGATGATCTTGTTTAAAACAAAGAAGTTTGGATGAATGACACGCGTAATGCTTCCGCCCCTCACTTGCCAAATTCAAATTTGCAATCAAATAGAAAGTTAACACATGGCCAAGCACGCTTTTGGTTAAAAAAATAAAGGCTGGCAGTCAAAACATGTGGCCAATGCATTAAATGCATTCAACTCATTTTCATTTTTCAGGCTAAAAGGTCAGCAGACAAAAGGCTGCTAAGTCTTGTAAATCAATTTCACATTTAATCTTTAGGCCCCACTCAAATTATCAACACATTTGAAAAACCCTTTCTCTTATTCGGTAAAACAAAGGCTTAATGCCTTTTGTTTCTTTTTGCTTTATAAAATAACATTTATATCATATATTATTTTGAAAGAATTGTTTAAGAATAAAAATTATTTTAGGAATAATAGGAAGTTCTCCTTGCCTTATGAAATGTTAATATATGAATTTAATTTTTCTAACACTTGATATTAATTAATCAATGTCAAGAAAAATATTTAATTCAATAAGGATCAAAAACAATTTGGTCAAAATAAATAAGATATTCAAAAACAACTATATATATATATATATATATATATATATATATATATATATCCTATGGAGAGGATTCTAATCTATAAAAATACTTTTTCCTAATTATTGTTATCATCAAAATATTTCTTAAAAGTTAGAGACCTATCAATAATAAGGTATTATGATACCTTTAAATTTACAAGAAGGAATGAAAGAGATTATGTAGTGATGTATATGGAAATTTATTAAATAAATAAATTCAAATAAAGAAATATAGTAAGGATAAAGTGAATGTGTATAGGTATAGGTACATATATACTTAGTGATGTGCTATATATATTTTAGCAAGAGAAATGATTAATTAAATTAATCATATAAGAATAGTAGGTCACATTAATTATTTATCTGTGCATTAAATACTTTGTGACTTATGAAGGATATGTATGAGATTAATTGAATATATATATATATATATATATATATATATATATATATATATCATATAAAGAGAATCAAAAATAAAGCCTTGTAACCTAATATTATATATTGTGAATGATAATTAAATAACCTAAGGGTTATAGTAATTGAAGAATATTAGTATTTAAAGTATATACTAATAAATTAACTTAGGAGATTTATTTTTATATCTTAACTAATTATTTGTATTAAAGAAAACCTAATTGGGATATATAATTAAATCAATGTAAGTAATTATTAAAAATCCAAAATGAGTGAATTAGAAACCCTAATTAAATAATTAGGATAATGTAAAATTAGTGTAATGGTCCCATAATATTTTACATGGCCCAAACATTTAAATTAGAGAATCCTAATGAGGATTTAATTTAGTAGCCCAAAATAATGGGATATGTGCTAGTAGAATAATTATGGTTAGGAACTAACCATACTTGAGTTAAATATAGGAAATGTAGGAAATGACTATATTGGCTAAAAGAAAGTGCTTATGTCTCATGTGTTCTAAGAGAGGATAAGAGCATATGTGTTTTATTTTTTTTTCTTCCAAAGTTGGTGACCAACTCCCTTATGTGTCACCATAATATTTAGCCATGTTATTTTACCAAGTTTGCAAGCAACAAAAGAGAGAAGATGGGAGATATTGGAGAGATATTGTGTAGATATATATGATTGTGTATATTATTTTCTAGCTATAAACAGCTTCTACTACTTTTGTAAATAAAGTTTACTTCATTCTCCAAATAAGCTAAAGAAAGAAAATATAAAGAGAGACAAAGAACACAAGGGGTTCAGATGTTAAGGAGAGGAAAGGAGTGGAGTTTTCCTTCCATGCCATCAAGCTTCACCCACCTAGCAAGAAGAAAAGGAAAAGCTTTAAAGCTTTAAAAGTCTCCTTAACCTAAAACCTATTTCAGATCTATGTTTACTCTTATGGTTGTTTTAGATCTAGTGATGAAATTATGTTCTTAAACTCTAGAGTACTAGATCTACATATTTTATGAAGTTTCATGCTTAGAACTTATTATTTTATGTGTTGATGAGCTTTAAAAAGGAAGACGATGAAAAACCCCCAAAAATCAGTCGAATCTGATGCTTTACCATTTAAAAGCTACAAATTATTTTTGTGATCTGTCAAAGAGGTGTGTTAGATCTATGAGTTATCTATTAAACCCAAGTGGTAGCACTCAAAAAAATATTAAACGAACAAGTCGTGGCGTCAGTTTTGGCAAAACAGTTTCTACCGACCAAAAATCTAGAAAAAATGGAAAAGTTTCTGGCCTATTTTGGCGTGAACTGTTTTGGCCACTTGTGCTGCTCTAAAAATCCTGATATTTTGTGGTATGATAAAATGTTAAGTTAAATAGGTCGTTTCCAAAGTTGGGAATTTTTGGAGGTCTATAATGGGAGATATAGCTTTTACAAGAAAGTGTGATTTTAAAAATAAACAGTTAGAACTCGAGTTTAATAACTCAAAAACATGTGAAATTTTTACAGGAGCTTGTGTATAATAACAAGTGTCTAATGCGTAAATTTTAATATTTTTAGACAAAAGGATAATATATGATAAATGTTGCTATTTTGGACTATTTTAGCCTATTTAAAAATAGAAAACGAATTTGAAAAACTGCAAGAAAATAATTTTGTGACTAAAATATCATCTAATGCTATTCTCCAGAATATAAAAAAATAATAATTTGGTTTGGTAGTTTTTATGCCTATGAATGAGTTACGAATAAATGAGAAAATTAAGTTATATTGAGTTATAAAACTTGGAAATGTGATTTTAATGATTAAATGATCATTATATGATATAATATATTTTATGAGTGTATTTTGTTCATTTTTAATAAAATGTTATAAGAATGACATGTTATGTGTGTTAAATAAATTAAATATTAAAAGATAAACAATTAAATTAAATTATTTATAAATAAATAAAATATTATTAAATGGTTAATAATATTAGTGAATGATTAAAATATTATTAAATGAATAATAATATTAGTAAGTGATTAAAATATTATTAAATAATTAATAATATTAGTAAGTGATTAAAATATTATTACATGATTAATAATATTTATAAATGATTAAGATATTATTAAATGATTAATAATATTACTAAGTGATTGAAATATTATTAAAGGATTAATAATATTTATAAATGATTAAGATATTATTAAATAATTAATAATATTAGGAAGTAATTAAAATATTATTAAGTGATTAATAATATTTGTAAATGATTAATAATATTAAGAAGTGATTAAGATATTATTAAATGGTTAATAATATTAAGAAGTAAATAAAATATTATTAAATAATTAATAATATTAGACGAGTGTTTTAAGATAATGATTAATTAATTAAAATATTATCAAAGAATGGTAATATTGCTAATAGTTAAGGAATTATCTAATGTTTGATTATGTGAATAATTGTTAGATAATTTATTTTAAGAATAGTTGAGTTAAGATATGTTATGCTGATTGAAAGATCAATCTTATTAATGATAGGTCTTCTCTAAGAGATTAAATTAGATTGTTTAGCGATAATTGTCGGAGCAGACAAGTTTCCTAACTCAAACTCGAATTATTTTGTTTCAAGTATGCTAGTGGTTTAATTATTGTCAATTATTCTGCATCCATGATATTTATTGATTATTCACACTTAGTGCAAGTCTTATATGTTTATCGGGTATAAAAGACTGATCACCTTCATTATCAAAGTATTTATTCATGGTCATTGTTGACCACTTAGCATTATTGATTTAGTTATTCAATTATTGAAATTTGATTCTCAATCTTTCACAATTGTTATATATTGTTGAAAATTCAGAGAGCTATATTCTTTTCTCCAATCATGATATATCTTTATTATATTTAAACTTGTTGAGCAAAGTAGTTGCTCACCCTTGCTATATCATGATAATATTTCAGTTAAGCCGAGTGTTCGAAGAAGGATAAAGTCAAGAGCAAAGTTGGAGAACATTTCCATATGAACATTTAACTATTTCGTTATCATATGCAGATGATATTGTAAACCTTTTAAGTTATTGAATGTATGTATTAAGTTAAGGTTGTAGACTTTGGGTAATGTTGTAGAATCCTTTGAAATAAACAATATATGTTTATATATTCCGCATTAGTTTATAGAATGTGTATAAAGATGATGTATCGTGACGCACCAGGTCCAAGATTAAAGAGGCTCGTATTGGGGGGCGCTACAATAATTATACGGTCTCTCTTCTCAAGTGTCTTTGAGGCATGTTTCTTGGAGAGATGTATTACATGGCTCATCGACATGAGACCTCTCTTGGATTCTTTCATGCTAAACATCTTTAGCATCGAGTCAATGTATATTCCTTGGAAAAAGTCAAGCATCCTTTTAGATCTATGTCTATAGATCTTTATCCTCAAAATATAAGATGTCTCATCCAAGTCCTTCATGCAGAAGTGTTTAGATAACCAGATTTTGATCGAATGTAACATAAGAATATCATTATCTATCAATAATATAACATTACCATATAATACAAGGAATGAAACATCGCTTCCACTAACATTCTTGTACACACATAGTTTATCCTTATTTTTGATAAAATCAAACTCTTTGATTGTCTCATCAAAACGGATGTTCCACCTTCGAGAAGCTTGCTTAAATCCATAAATGGATCGTTGCAGCTTACAGACTTGATTTGTTCCAACCGTTGAAACAAAACCCTCTGGTTGTATTATATACACATCCTCCTCAAGTTTTCCATTGAGGAAACCCATTTTCACATCCATCTGCCTGATTTCATAATCATAATAAGATGCAATAGCAAACGAAATCCGAATGGACTTGAGCATAGCTACTGGTGAGAAGGTTTTATCATAGTCAACATTTTGTCTTTGTTTAAAACCTTTTGCAACTAGTCGGATCTTATAGGTTTTGTGACAACCCGAATTTTCAAAAATTATTAAAATAATAATTTAATAAATAAAATTCTTATTATGAGATGTTAGAAGAAAAATATGTGATTTGGTGGAAGAGATTAAGTGTGAATATAGAAGAGAAATATATATATATTCATATATTGGGGGAAATGAGGTTTAATAGTTAATTAAACTATTAAAGAATGTAAACGAAATTGTTATGAAAAGGATTATGGTGGCGAAGGAAATTAATTGAATAATATTGGATAATTTAAATTAAGATGATAATTATGTTATGAAATAATATAATTTGAATATTAAAACCTTGGATGGCAAAGGTGTTATGGTGAAGTAAATGAAAGGATTTATTCACTTAATTAAAATAGTGAATTAACGTAAATATATTTGTTTTAATATAATGAGAGAATTAATATATTTCATATAAATGTAATACGGTTGCGAAATGGCTTAATATGTTGTATTATGCCAAGCAAATATAAAATGGATTATGAGGTGAGGAAAAACCAATATGTCTATGAATAAATATTGGTGTTAATATTAATAGATTGAATTAATATTTAAGATGTGACTAAATGTCTACAATAAATAAATTATCTTGGGACAAATTATAGAAGAAAGGAAATTAAATAATTATACATAATAATTGTATAATTTATTAAAATAATTAGTGGAATAAATATGAATTATTTTAATGAAAATGTTTATTTTAATGGAGGTGTTATTCTAGTTATGAATGTAATTTCATAATTTATAGTACATTAATTATAATGTTATAATTATGTAATTACTTAATGTGGCTAAATAATTTAACAATAAGAATGGAGTGTGACATATTGGAAATTAAAGGAAAGGAGGATGTATCATATAATAAGGGAATTATTAAAATAAATAGAAAGGGGGGTTATTTGGGTTAGCCAAATAAGGCCTTGAGACCCATTGCATTTTACAACTGTTGAGACCTATCCTTTGTGTAACTGATGTTTCAAACAAAGTTACTCATTCTTCAGTTTAGACTCGTACGCTTATTTTCATAAGGCTGAGAGTTTAAAGAGAGTAAGAGAGGAATTGAGAAGAGAGTCTCTGTGAGAAATTGGAGAAGCAGCTTTGGAAAATCAAACCTTTGTCATCATCTATCAAAGCTTAGGGGAATCAAGAAGATAAGAATCAATTCTAAAACCTCAAGTTCTATTTCTTGAGTTTTCTGTAAAATTTCTATGGATGTTAAGTTGGAGGAAATTTAATTGTGAAGGTTCTGTTGTTAGATAATCTGTATGTGATTTGATAATAGCATAACAAGAAGAGTTAAACCATGTTAAGTCTAAATTTATGTAAAGAAGAGAAGAATTGGTCTTTTGGTTTAATATGTATTTTATGGTCTGTTTAAAGGCTAAAATTAGCTATGAATCCATGTGTAAAATCTGAAATTGATGGTTGATTGTTGTTCTCCTCTAAGAAACGAAAACAACGAAAGTTAAATAAATCAATTTGCTTAAATAATGAGTTCGTAGTGATTGATTATGCTAATTATGTTCAAATGTGAAAAAACTAGCATAAACCTTGGTTTTAATCTCTTAAATTGGTTGTTTAAGTTGTTTATGTTGTTAGAATCGTTGTATATATGTTGGGTTTTGATTCTATAAAGTTTACAGTGTATGGGTATGTTTAATTTGGTTCTGGATGGTAGAAATTGGGAAATTTTGGCTACGAAACAATGCTGTTCGCGAACTGCAGGTTCTACGTCTGGGGTTCTCAGCCCCGGCGGAGTTTCCAGTGCAATGAACTGTGCCTCGGCGGGTTCTCCGCCCCGACGGAGTTTCTAAGTTCAAAAACTGCTCCCCGGCGGGTGTTGGCAGATTGACCCAGAAATGAATTTTTAAGTGTGTGATGTTGGGAATGTTTATATAATCTCATTATATAATTATAGTGAAAATTAAAACATGTAATAAGATGTGATTTTAGAATGTGATCACTGTTAGGTTTGTAATATTCATGAATGCAATCAAAATGCATAAAAATAGCGGAAGCAAGGTAAATCAGAGTTTTAAAATTTTACAAACCATATACCCGGATCATCCTTTATAGACAGTTATTAATTAAACAAAAAATTAAGAATAAGATTCATACACTTCAAGATTCTAGCTTTCTTAGGTACGAGTTCAACTCTAAATCCTTTTCGCTTTCTACTTGAATCCATCGGGTTAATTCCTTCCTCTCATCAACGTTAGTCACCCAAGTGTTTGGCCTCTAGAGGTGATCTACCAAGGAAGAAGAAGAATTCAAGAAGGTGGGCATTTGGCTAAACCCTAATTTATATCTCTAGAAATTGTATACTCTCTCAACTCTTGAAAAGATCATTAACCCTAAATCAAAATAAGACTCCTCTTATTTGTAGATGTAGGCAACCCTCCTAAACCATTTAGGATTTGAGTTTTATATTAATTAATCAAACTCTTTTAATTAATTAGGCTTCTTAATCTTATTAAGAATATATGAGAGATTACTCTTATTAATTAATTCTCAAACCCCTTTAGGAATTAAAATAATAATAATAATAATAATAATAATAATAATAATAATAATAATAATAAGACTCCTCTTATCAATTTATATTTAATATTTTCAAAATATTAAATAATAAATATTAAGCTATTTAATTTATTATATCACCATAGATTAAATTAAATATACCTAACTTATTATTACGATTATGTCATTTGCTTCTTTAATAATTTTTCTTTCTTTTAGGGTGTGACCCTTTAGGTTATTCATATTAAACCGGTTGTGAATAAATCAATTAGAATAATTCAAATCTTAATTATTTAAATAAATAAATTAACTATTAATTCATTTAAATAAAAAACATTTATTCTACAATAAGGGTAAGCCCCCTTAGCGCTCAACGACTTTTCAGATAGTATAGATATCAACATTAATCATAAAAGAACCTTTGAGTAAATAGTTACCGTACAATTCATTCCTTCCACCATACAATGTCCCAATTAAATATAAGACATAGAATTACTATCAAGTCTTATTTTATTTAATTATATGTATTTCGATCCTAAAATGCAAAACTCCAAATAATGCAAATTAGAAACTCTTTTCTAATTTCATTTTGCCTTGGCCAAGGGCTACTGGGTTGTCATTTATCGAATCACGTAGGACATTCTCTTCTTTTACTAAAAGCGGTAGATTGTTTATCGATCATTCATTATCTCCATGTATAAATTATTATACTCAAGCATACCCTTTGATATACCTTCAGGGTCTTAAGGGACATATCAAAGTATAACTCATCATACACAAGATAATATGATGATCTCAAGTCTAAGGATTATTTGTACTACTATCACTAAAAAAATTCCTATTCCATTAGGTATTCCTTAGCGAGCCACGTTTAGTGTACTTATTCTTCAATAAGCACCTACATACTTACTTTAGTGTCTCCACACAAATGATTATGAGATCAATCATCCTCATCCAATGAGAAAGCAACGTATGTACCAATCTATCAGGATTCACTAATCCTCTTTTTAGTAATCCAACGATTGGAAACTATTTTAGTTTTAATCTATCTAAGAATTTAGATCTCATTAGCATGATCATCATCATGATTCTAAAAGCATTGCTTAAAACTAATGGTTTATCACATATTATAAAAATAGCACTACGTAGATAAATAAATGCCTTTAGTTAAATAATACTTTTATTAATAAATGAATAAGATTATTACAAAGTATATGCTTTATCATATCAAATATGATTGGCTTGTGTGCATACTACTTTCAATCACAATGACGGTATTAATAAGTTTTAAAAGACTTAAAACTCAATGAGGTTTGGTAATCTCGTTTAGATGCCGAGCCTTATGTTATATGTTAGGAAGGATTTCAGATTCATGGTATGTGGCTAGTATAATCAGACCTGTAGTTAAATATTATAGTTTTGACTTATAGATTTAACGAAATGTTAACTAATATTTTACAAGAAGGATTTGAGAAGCATGTTATGAAGATTTTTAAGTAAGTTGAATAAACCTAATATATATCTAATGTGATGTGAAGGTAAGCTTTAAAGACTTAACCGAACGTTAAGTGTTGATTAAAAGAGAAGTATAAAGAAATATGAGTCGAAGGGTAACTTAATGACTTAACTAATTGTTTAGTGTCAAACAAAGAAGGTGTTAAAACCTGAAGATAGGTTACAAGTTTTTAAAGAAACGCAAGTTGTAAAAGGATTAGGACTAAGAGTCAATGTGATTTCATTATATGTGTAACTGATGCATGTGTATATGAACTTTTGAACTGATGCATGTGTAGGATATATGCTGTAGTTGATAATTAACAAACCAGACAAGTCTTTCAATTTTTATCCTCTTTATAAACTTAATGGCTGATTGTTTGTAATCTAGACTGCTATATGCATGTGGAACTATATATAATGATCTATATACTGTGAAAGTTAATTTATGACTTAGGTGATTGAGTTATGGAACTCAATCTTTAGTTGAAATATGAGATACATCATGTATGATATGTTTAGTCAAATGATTATGATGTGTAATCTGAGCATGATATTATGTGCTACGTGATTCATGAAAACTGTTAGATTTACTGAGTTGTCGAGCTCAATCTTGCAAAAATAACCTTTTTGCAGGTTAAGGATTCAATGTAATACTATGTGCTATTTAAATGATAAGGAATCAGAAGGAATGCAAGGAGATGATTTACTTTAGTTGAAAGTATTATTTTGAATCATGTATAAGGTTTTGAAAGATGTACTTGATAGTTTATGATGTTTAGTTAATGTTGACCTGTAAAGTTTAAATTATTGAATATATATAAAGGATATCGTATTGAGATGTAAGATTTTATGAAACAACTTTGATGAAGTGAATTATAAATTAAATATGATTCAAATATATGTAAATGATAAAGGTTGTGATTCAGGGAAATAAAGAAAGAAGATAGAAAAGTTTTAAATTATTTCGTAATTTTATTAATTATGGCATCGATTCATGATGTAAAGGAAGAATGTAAATGTATTGTTAACGAGCAAAGTCGGAGATGGAATTGACCAGATTTTGGGGTCGTTATAGTTGGTATCAGAACTGATAGGTTAGAAACCTTAGCTAAGTGTTCCTTAGTTTATAACCTTAGAAAAGAAAGGTGAAGATGATAAAGAATAAACTCAGATAGAGTTTGAACAATAAGAAATAAAATTTGGAAATTTATAAAGAAGAGATTAAAATATATATGAGAGGATTCAAAGAAGAATCTTGAAGATTTATAAAAGATAAGAATCATGAGTTACCTGACTCCCGTAATAAAGATGTTAAGTATTAATAAATAGACGATGTTTATAGGATGAAGTGATAAAATGATAAGAGTAAACTCAAATGGAGTTTATTTAATAATAGATGAATTTAGAAGATTTATGTAAAATAAGTTAAGATAATATGATCAGGTTCAAAGAAGAACCTGAAGAGCTAAAAGATCAGGGAGCACCTGAGTTGAATAATCATAAGACAACATAATTAAAGAGGAAAAAATGAGGATCGCAAAACCAAAACGATCATAAAATAAGAAAAGGATTATAAGGGGGAGATGATTATAAAATAAGATCACGACGTGATCTAATTGAATTATGAAATGATAGATGATCTGTAATGGTTGAATAGTTATAGCTTGGCGCTATAAAGAGAATGTACTATGAAGTACTATGAGGTAAACTCACGAGGAATTATAGATGATGAAATACAAAAAATTTGTATTGAGCAAAGAGTAAGTTAAGAGCAAGATAGAATTAGGTGGGATTTCAACTGAGGACTCATGTGACAACTGAGTTGTACAAACCTTTGTATGGGCAAGGGTTTTGTGCTTGCACTTGGTGTATCCCATTGATAATCGTTGGAATGTTGGTGTCGCGCTATATACTTATGGTAAGTTTATGACTCATAATCGTATGGTATATTTTTGAGCCCCTAAGCGTATGGACAATCCCTGATTGGTTCTTGGACTACATATTGCTAGGACAAGTTCCTAAACTCATATTATTGTGACAAGTTCTTGAACTTCCAAATTGTTATAAGTTTGATGAACTATAATGAGGTATAGAAGGGTTATGAGTTAAGAAATAGGAGTTTTCAATGTGGAGGGCATTAGTGATGCTAGAAATAGAGAGAATTGGTAAATAGTGGGGTAATAGAGAAAAGATTGAAGTTGATGGAGAAACATAGATTATTCTAAATCTTCTATCTATGCTAGATTTTTGAAATTTATTGACATCATGCTGATGTTTTCAGTTTTTTTTTTGAAAATATTAGATCAGAAGATTGAACCAATGAGTTTTTAAACAGTGCTATTATTCGCATGTCTATGTTATTTGCTTCAGTTAGAAAAAATGGTTTGAAATTATCAAAATGTATTTTTTTAAAGCGAGGGAGTAATTGTCGACGTCGAGAAAAAATTCGCGGGTCGGGTCCCAACCCAAATCTTTCTCTCTTCCTAAGTTATGTCTACCCTTACTCTTTTTATTGCGAAAAAAAGTTTTGAAGGATTTTATAGGAAAAGTCCAACATGTATCATGTCGACGATTTGAACGTTTTACAGAGTCGCCAGTTGGTAGATTTGAAATGGTTGTACCAACTTAACCGATTTTTATTTAAAAAAGAGGTCCAATTGCTGAACACTGTTGAAACTTGATCTTTGAAACCGAAATTTTGAGTTTGGGGGCTTGGTTAAGTGTGGGGAAGGTTTTAGGCACCCCACAACTCCCGTGTAAACATGGTATCGCATCTTTTCAATGTTTCCCTTTTAAATCTGCAATGTGTGTGAATGCTGGAAGAAATTGAGCCTATGCTTGATTAAAAGTATTTTTATGCATCGTTGAACCTATATACGAAGGGTTTGATTTGCTTTGCAAAAAAGTCTTTGATTTGATTTGCAAAAGTGTCTGATTTGATTTGCAAAAGCTTCTTTTTTCGATAAAATTATTGAAATGATATTTTGAAAGAAGGTTTTCAAACCCTTACGCTTACATAGGAATTGAAGCATATCGATACTTTAGTTTTATCTTTTCAGCCTTAAGGCTCAATTTGAATAGTGATTGTCGGGCTGCGAAGCATCCTCGACCACAAAAATAAATACAAGTGTCGGTCTTCTCATGGGCATGACAGCCATCAGAGTGACTCTGACACGACAAACCTTTTTTTCACTATGTTGACATCTTAAATCCTGATAACCGTTTTAAGGTCTTTTGTATGTACATTTTTACAGAAAAACTAGCAATATACATTTGTAAAGTGGAGTTTGTCCATCATGGAAATTAGAATCTAGTCAGTTTGATCATGAATACCACGATTCCTAGGCTCATATAAGGAAGCCGATAAATCTGCACAACTCAAAATATGCACAGAAAATATATATCTACATCCAGATGTCGCCAGAACCAAGGATTCATCAGTAAATCCTGGCTCACACATGGACGAAGCATATCGTTCCACTAGATAGCGATCTAATGGACGCGAGGTTGCTTTCATAACTGAAACTAGAAAAAATGCTAGATTTGAATAAATCTCAGCCATTCTAGCTTCCCGGTTCCGTCTGGACCTATTTTGAACCGTTTGAAAGATAGAGTTGGCGAGATTTAAAGAAATCTAGTTCGCCCGTAGAAATGTCAGTGCCGATTCATATCAAATTAATATCAAAGTAATAATTTAATCGTAACGAGTAAAGCAATATATATATATATATATATATATAATTATATATATACGAAAGCTGTGGGCAATGTGTTTACACTCCGATGCTCGGACTGGAATGGAAATATATATATATATATATATTTATAAAAGTGGTAAAAAAATCCACGGAGTAATCCAGGCTTGAAAGAATAGAAATATATATGTATAAAAGCGGTAAAGGGCGGTGGGTTTTCACTCCGATGTCCAGACTGGAATGGAAATATATATATATATATATATATATATATATATATATATATTTATAAAAGTTGTATAAAAGCCACGGAATGTTCTAGGCTAGACAAAATGTAAATATATATATAGAAAAACAGTAAAGGGCGATGTATTTTCACTCTGATGTCCTCCGGACTGGAATGGAAATAGATATATTTATAAAAGCTTTATAAAAGCCACAGAATGTTCTAGGCTGGGCGGAATGGAAATATATATAAAAGTAGTACAAATGTCACAAAATGATCCAGGTCGAACTGGAATTTAAATATATATATTTATATTTAAATATAGACAAAAAAATAGTCAAACCGGATCTGGGAAGATAACCCAATCCAGTGAAAGGTGCATATATATGTATATATATATATATATATATATATAAAAGCAATAAACTATTGCGGATTTGACATCTAGGCTTGACAGAATTGAAAAGTTAGTATATATACTGTAGACACTCAAAATTTCCTATCCCTGTTACTAACATTATAGGAGGGCAAAATGGTACAATCAAATCAACTCCGATCTCCAATCGGACCGTCAACTCAACCCCGATCTTAATATCGGGACATCAAATCAACTCCAATCTCCAATCGGACTATCAACTCAACCCCGATCTCAATATCGGGCCATCCAATCAACTTCGATCTCCAATCAGACCGTCAACTGAACCCCGATCTCAACATCGGGCCATCAAATCAACTTTGATCTCCAATCAGACCGTTAACTTAACCCCAATCTCAATATTGGGCCATCCAATCAACTCTGATCTCTAATCAAACCGTTAATTCAACCCCGATCTCAATATCGGGCCATCATCAACTCCGATCTCCAATCAAACCATCAATTCAACCCCGATCTCAATATCGGGCCATCAAATCAACTCAACTCAACCCCGATCTCAATATCGGGCTATTAAATCAACTTTGATCTCCAATCGGACCGTCAATTCAACCCCGATCTCAATATCGGGCCATCAAATCAATTCTAATCTCCAATCGTACCGTCAGATCAACCCCGATCTTAATATCGGGCCTTTTAAATAAATCTTGATCACCAAATATCGGGACAACCACAGCCTCGAACACCAGTCTCGGGATGTTAACTCAGCTCCGGTCTCAACCTATGAGGTACAGATCAGCCCCGGTCTTAGCCTGGGAAGTCAAGCCAACTTCGGGAACAAACCTAAAGCTCCACAACATCTCCAAAAGACAACCTGGAATGACCAAGTCAACTTTAGAGATTACACTAAGGACAGACAGACTCGAATGGGATCCAAGTCTTGGAAATAACTCTTGGAAGTCAACCAAAGGCCATGCCGACACTAAGGGCAACCCCGGGAGGGGAAAAATGGTCATTTTACTAACCCTAAGCCGATTCAGTCAAATGTAAGCCAAATTGATGCCACCAAGGTCAGAATAAACCATAACGATGTTCCCGAGTGCAAACAGCGCAAGACAGCTTAACGGACAAACTACGGGGAATCGAAGACCTGGTTATGAACCCGTCTTCTTGGAATCGAATTTTTTTTATCCCATCATTGTGACACTCTCGGCGAGGGCTTTTTGAAAAGGTATAGCACGCCTCAAATGGACGCCCCGATCAAAAGTTAAAAAGTTTTAACTTTGACCTCGCGTTGCTTAGAGTGCACGTACTTTGAGACAACTCAACCGGACATGTGGGCCCCACCAGGGGAGCTGCACCTCTACCTGTGATAGAAGTAGGTAGAGTTGAGGCTCCCTGGCCTATAAATAAATGTGCCCCCCTCATTTTCAAGAATTCTGAAACGCAGCAAACCTCTGCCCGTTTAATTTTTTTGACTTTTTCACCTCTTCTAAACCGAAATTTTTTCACTCTAACACGTAGATATACCCATATACTACCACATATCAGAAAATAACAGGTAGATTCTGACGTTCAGAGTCTACGATTTGGCAAAAATCCCGTTTAGCAGTACATTGTAAGTATTTCTACGATCAGAAAGTTAATACTACTTCTTTGCACTGTTTTGCACTTGCATATCAAATTTTGTTTTCTAAAAGTGCCCGAAACTTAGTTTCGTGGCCATTTTTGTCAAAATTTGGTACATTTTTGTATAGAACTGCGTTTTCTGGCATTTTTACAACTCAAATTGAAGATCCGTTAGCTCTAACAGCTTCAGTGCACTAACATTTTTGTTTTAAGCAACTTCACCCAACTGGGTTATCTTCCCAGTCCGGGTTTGACCTTTTTTGTGTTTATTCAACTGTATATATACTAACTTTTCAATTCTGTCAAGCCCAGATGTCAAATCCGAGGTAGTTTACTGCTTTTATATATATTTATGCATATATAAGCAACCTTCACCACCACTGGGTTCTCTTCCCAGTCTTAGTTGACTACATTTCTGTCAATATATATATATTTATATATTTTAGTCCAGCCTGGATTATTCTGTGGCCTTTATAGTATTTTTGCACACCTCACCATTACTGGGTTGTCTTCCTAGTCCCTGGTTGACTACTTTTATGTACATTTACATTTCTGTTCAGCCTGGATTATTCTGTGGCCTTTTTACTACTTTTATATATAACTATGCATATATAAGCAGCCTTCACCACCACTGGGTTCTCTTCCCAGTCTTGGTTGACTATGTTTCTGTCAATATATATATATATATATATATATATAAAAATATATATATCAATTTCAGTCCGGGCACCGACGTGAAAATCCATCGCCCTTTACAACTTATATATATATAACTGTGTATATATATTGCTTTATTCGCTTTTATTAAACTGCTGTTTTAAACATTCATTTGATATGAATTGGCACTGACATATCTGCGGCGGACTAGATTTATTTAAATCTCGCCAACTCTAGCTTTCAAATGGTTCAAAACATGTCCAAACTGAACCGGGAAGCTAGAATGACTGAGATTTCCTTAAATATAGCTTTCTTTCTAGTTTCAGTAATAAAAGAAACCTCGCGTCTCTTAGATCGCTATCTAGTGGGAACGAGACGCTTCGGCCGTGCGAACCCGGATTTACTGAATAAATCCTCGGTTCTGGCAATTTTGGGATATATATATATATATATATATATATATATATATATATATTTCTGTGCAAATTTAAACTGTGCAGGTTTACTGGCTACTCATGTGTGAGCCTAGGAATCGTGGGATTCATGATCAAATCGATTAGAATCTGATTCCCACGATGGACAAACTTCGCTTTACAGATGTATCTTGCCAGTTTTTCTGTAAAATGAACATACAATAGACCTTAAAACGGTTATCCAGATTTAAGGTCTCAACATAGTGAAAATATGGTTTGTAGTGTTAGACTCCCTCCGATGGCTATCATGCCCATAAGGAGACCGATATTTATATATATTCTGTGGTCGAGGATGCTTCGCAGCCCGACAATCACCATTTAACTATGCCTTAAGGCCGAAAAGATAAAAAATAGAAGTATCAACAGACTTTAATTCCTATATTAGCGTAAGGGTTTGATAACCAGCTTTCAAAACATCATTTTCAATCTAATCAAAAGAAAAGCTTTTGCAAATCAAATCAAGCACTTTTGAAAATCAAATTAAAGACTTTTTGCAAATCAAGTCAAACCCTTCGTATATAGGTTCAACGCAACAAATCACTACTTTCAATCAATCAAACATAGGCCTAATTTTTAAATAGCATTCACTCACGTATTTTAGTTTTAAGGGAAATATTGAAAAGATGCGGTACCATATTTACACAGAAGTTGTGGGGTGCCTAACACCTTCCCCACACTTAACCAAGCCCCTGAGCTCAAAACTTCAGTTTTAAAGATCAAGTTTTGATAGTGTCCAGTAATTAGGCCTCTTTCAAACAAAACTCGGTTGAGTTGGTACAAGCATTTTTAAATCTACCAACTGGCGACTCTATAAAAAGTTTAAATCGTCGACATGATACATGCTGGCCTTTTTCCTAAAACAACCTCAAAACCGTTTTCCTAAATAAAAAGAGTGAGGGTAGAGATAATTTAGGAAGAGATGAAAGATCCGGGTTGTGACCCGACCCGCAGATTTTTTAACCAACGTCGACAGGTGGCGACTCTGCTAGGGATGATAGAGGGCTTAGGCTGCTTTCAAATCTTTTTAAATATTTCTCTTTCAAAACTATAAATGCGTGAATGCCGCGTCTTTATATTGAATGAATGTGAATGAATGCTTTCCTATTTTTTAGTGCTTCGCGCCCATATTAGTGCTTCGCACCAACTGTCGTCATATGCATACGGTGAGGATGATGTATGTGAATGTATGTTGTGTTCCTCTCACAAGGAGGCAAAACCCGTCGGTGATAAGTAATGTCTCTGGGTATCGACTAAGTCGCTGGTGTTAGAGTTTATGCCCTAGAGGCTAATTCTTTGATGTAATTGTTTAAACATTTTTTGATATTATATTTGATTGAATAAATGAATTATTTTATTATGGTTTTATTTACTGCGTTATATAAATGTTAACATAATAAAAGTCCTTAGAATAGTGATACAAATTATATGGCTTCAAGTATGTGACTTGAACATGAGATCATATAGTTACAATTAGTATCATTACTCTTAAATGTCCCTAGTCAAGTGTCATTGTTAATGGGACAACAATGATACATTGAGACTAGTATGTGGATTGACTGATGGCCAAATCTCATTGGTCATAAATATATGAGATATTGAGTCAATGCATAGGTACATGTTAGAGAACAATGTACTGGGAAGACCCACCATGAGAATTCTACGTGGAGCATTATGCAAAGTGTCATAAGCAATTCTCATAGTGACAATGATGTAATGATCCTCCGACCTAAAATCACTATATTACTACACGAGAATTTATGTACTTTGATATCATCAAAGGCCACCTTTAATAGGTGGACGATAAAGGTGATTATTGGGTATATCATGAATCGTGTGAGGAATATGAGTGATCTAGATGGAATTTAACCCTCCTATATATTAGGGGTGATATCCATAGGCCTCTTGATTGAGTAGGACTATGAAATGCATGGCCATGCTTAAATAGTGATTTGTTTCATATAGTCTACTCATCGATCAAGAAAACTCAGATTAAATTATGAAGAGGATGACACATTCCATGCCTCGAGTTTAATCTAGGATGTCAAGGTTAAAAGGATTAAATTACATTGAAACATTGGTCACGAAAAGGTTGTATCGAATCACCGATCTTATTATTATTTGGGTAGCAGTGATGCATTACTAGATGCCGCTCACTATTTATAATTTTATAATATGATTTTAAAATTATTGCCAACATAATAATAACCTATAGGGTCACACACTTAGAACGTAATTAAAAGGGAATTAATTTAAATTGTATGGATTTAAATATATCAATATGATTGATAGTATTTAAATTATGAATTTAAATTAATAGGATAATTTGTATATATATATATATATATATATATGTGTATATTAATTAAGTAAGACTTAATTAAGATATAATATATATATATATATATATATAAATTCGGATTTTATATTTTTAATTGGATTAGGTTTTGGTTAATTCCTTTAACTGCTATATATATGATATATCAGCCGTTTAGGGTATTATCGATATAAAAACCCTAGCCGCTCTTAGAGAGAGACTAGAGAGAAAAATTTTGAAAAATCCAGATCCTTGGCGGCTAGTACCGCAGCTTTCCTTGCTGCAGATCGTGTGACGATTCACGGGACGTTCGTGTGGATACCATAGAGGCGCAGTTCCGTTGGATTGCGTTGAGGATTCGAAGCAGTTCCAGAATCTCCATCGTCTCCTTTCAGGCTTGAATAATCGGTAAAACATATCTTAACCTCTGAATTAATATGTTTTCGCATGGATCCTGTTTTAGGGTTTCAAAAATTTTTAATTTTCGCTGCGTTTATGTGCCGAAAACCCTACAGCTGGGGCTCATGAAAATGCACCACCCAGATTCGCTCCAGTTGAAAGATTGGATTAATTTCCCCTCTAGTAGATTGCGATGATCTGGGGACCTTCATGCCAAAAAGCCGCGCGAGAGTAACCTAAGATAGGTCAACCTCTAATTAACCAAATCCGACGGGAAGCTTCTTCATGCCTTCCTCTTTCAATTCAATGTCTAGTTTTCAATTCCAGTAAATACGTCTTGTCATCCTGTCATCAAAATAACTAACCTCTGTTTTACAAAATAAAATTAAAAACCACATCATGCATCCTATCCCTACCTATCTCAGGAAATTGACAAACCTACATTTTGGTGTAGGTGAAAAATTGGTCCTGTTAGTAGATCTAAGTCTAAGAAAGCAATAAGTCCATCCACAGACATGACTTTGAGTGCTCAACCAGAATCTACCTCTGTGTCTAGGGAAGAGTTCGAAGGGCGGAAAAATCAAACAGCTGAACTAGCCGGTTTTATAAGAGAACAAAGCAAGGCCCTTAAAGGGAAGCAAGTCCAAACTCATACAAAACCAGGAGCACCTGGTGGTAGTAGTAGTCAAGAGACTGAAAAAGCCAAAACTCAGATTCCTGGACCACAAAACCCGGACCCAACCAACAAAACCCCTGAAATCACTGCTCTCAGCAAAGAACAGGAAGTTGGTGACCTTCTCAAGAAAGTACAACAAATGGAAGAAACTCTCTGGTCTATCAAAGGGACTGGGGCATTCGGCAGTGTTAATTACTTCGATCTCTGTATTTTCCCCGAAGCTCGTTATCACGAGAAATTCAGAACTCCTGATTTTTGATAAATATAATGGATTGGGAGATCCTTATACACATCTAAAAGTATTCATCGGAGAACTCGGATCCTATGCAGAGGACGAAAAACTTTGGATGCAGTTATTTTAAAAGAGTCTAATTGGAGAGGCCAGAGCCTGGTATGCCCACCTAGACAATTCTAAGATTCACAGCTGGGAAGAGCTGGCCCATGCCTTCCTCAGTCAGTACAGCTTCCAATCTCAGTTGGCTCCAGACAGATACCAGATAACCAAAATCAAGAAAAAGAACACTGAATCATTCAGGGAGTATGCCCAACGATGGAGACGGGTTGCAGCACAAGTCATCCCAGCAATGACTGAGTCTGAGATTGTCATGACCTTCATCGACATCCAAGAAGAGCCATATTATGAGAGGGTCCTAGCAGGCATAGGAAAACCATTCTCTGAAATGATCAAACACGGCAAAATGGTAGAAATGGGGCTCAAGTTCGGGAAGATAAAAGATCTGATCGCCCTCAAAGCTGTCGCTGAACATATTCAGTCCGAAAATTATGGGAGTAAGCCACGGAGGGTACACAAAAAGAAGGATGAAGAAGTGTCCTTAGTATTGCAAGGACATAATATAAGGTGCGAGTCAAACAGTATGCCCATTCAAAAAAGGAATTATACTCCTTTTCAAGCTCTAGCACGGCATTCAAACCCTACGTTCCAAAAGAATATGGAGGTTAGGCATAAAAGAACTTTCACCCCTCTAGGGGATTCACTCGAGAACGTGTTCAAGATTCTGACAGCTCAGAAGAAGATTGTCCAACTCAACACTGGTGGACTAAATTTTGACTCAAGCAAGAAGTGTGCTTACCACTCTAGATCTCCAGGCCATGACACACAAGACTGTTGGTCTCTCAAGCACAAGATTCAAGATTTGATAGACAACAGAGAGATTGTGGTCACAAAGCCTGAGCAACCTCATGTACAGGACAATCCTCTACCAAAGCATAAAGAGGAGAATGTCAATATGATCAGCACCACAAATGGAGAAGGATCCAAGTACCTCCATTATGTGGGAGAATCAACTCCATCCATCAATAGCACCCCAGATAGTTGGGAAGTTTCAGAAAGAAGGTTCCTGATAGAGCAGGAAATAAACTCTATCATGGAACGAATCGAATAATTAGCAGAACTGGTCGTCTACCAGCATCAGATTACCAGGAAAATGATCAAATAGGCCAACTGGTCTGATATTGACCGTCCTCCCACACCCGAGATTAATCCCATGAGGGATCATAACTGGTCTCAGGAGAATGAATCAGGGACTGACAAAGGGGTTGAAGAAGCAAGCGTCTAAACTAGTGGAAAATTCCTATTTCAAAGGAACTTCACCAACCTAAACCAGTCAATGGAAGAAATCCTCCAGATGCTAATCAACGAGGGAATGGTTGCAGACTTGTTATAACCATTGAACCCTCGGGCCAGAAAATTCAAACCTAATCAAATATGTCAGTACCACTCCAATTCACCCGGCCATGATACTGAGGATTGATGGGCGCTTCGTAACCTAATTCAAGACATGATTGACAATGGTGACCTGATAAGGGGAAATCAAGTTCTCGACCTCCCGGATGAAGAAACTCTCTGGATCCCCACTGTATGGAATCAAGGTACCGTAGCTGTCATTTCCTATAATGAGGAGTCAACCCTCAAACCCTTAGTACTGCCAGGGAAAGGGGTCCAAGAAATACAAAATCATGTGAAAGTGGCCGCACCCGAGCCTTTGATATTGCCCTTAAGACCCCAGTATCCAATTATCATTTTGAAGCGGGTCCCATGGAACTATGGGAATGATGAAGGGTCCACCTCAAACAACATTACCGTTATACTAAAGGACAATCCATTATACCTGCCTCAGCAGGTGATCAAACCAGTCATCAAAGCCAAAGCAAAGGTGGATGATGAGAAAATTGAAGAGTTCCTCAAAAAGATGGTACACAATGAAATCAAGGTAGTGCAGAGCTTGAAGGATGCACCCAAGCAAATGTCCATCCTAGACTTGGTCTTATCCTCAGTGGACCATCGCAACATTCTAGTGAAAGTTCTAGAATAAGCCCATCTCCCACATACCGTAGATGCTGAGAAATTCGGTCATGTGGTGGAACACATTTTCAACAGCAATGTGATTTATTTCACTGATGATGATATCCCTACAGAGGGAACAGGCCATCAAAAGCCCTTGCACATAGTTGTGATATCTTTCGGGTATGTGATTGGAGGGGTACTCATCGACGGAGGATCATTCCTTACCATTTGTCCCTACGATACCTTGGAAAGAATGAAGATCAACCCGAATTGGATCAAAACCAGCCGTATGGTCATCCGAGCTTTCAATAGATCGCGACGCCAAGCTATGGGAGAAATAGAGCTTCCCTTGGAGATTGGCCCACACACTTTCTACGTATCCTTTCAGGTGCACAATATTGCCACTTGATATAACCTGTTGCTGGGCAGGCCTTGGATTCACATGGCAGGGGTAGTGCTATCCACCCTCCATTAATAGCTCAAATACATTATCAATGGCAACCTCATCACGGTCAATGTTGAACCAGGTTACCCTGTCGGCATATAGGGAGACATGCCAGTGATCAGCCTGGATGCAGGGATTGAACCTGCAAGTTTTTAAGCTCTGGAGGTGAGCGATACGCAGTATCTACCTATCGGAACACCAGCCCTGAAGCCTAAGGTCTCCACCGAAGTAATGACAGTGGGCCAAGAAATGGTATCTTTGGGTTTCAAACCTGGAGAATGGTTAGGAAAGAATCAGTAAGGTATCAAGAGTTCAATACAAATCCTAAGTCAGACTGGGAGAGCAGGATTGGGATATTCATCAATGGAAAATTACAGGAGCCCGCATAAGCAACCCAAGGCTCATGCTTCCACCATACTTTTGCCAAATCTTACTAATGCCGGATGGGTAAAACCAATGAGGAAGATCCCTACTGTGGTATCAACAATGCTGTTTCCTCCGATCATACCTGTTAAGGAAAGAAAAGCCCTCAAGCATGAGGCAGATAGCAAAAAGGGAAAAGAAAAGATCATATACGAAGGACGAGACCCATTCGCTAACATGCGGGTTATCATAAACTACGAAGGTATGAATGATGAGATCCCAGATAGCGAAGACGAGGATCAGATTCAAATTCCTCGCATCAAAAAGGAAAAAGGGGGCAGTTCAAAGAAAAACCATAGCCCTATTATAAAGGATGATTCAGTCGTCATCCAAGACGAGACAGATAATCATAAATCCCTGATCCTCCCGGTTCATAAGGATCTGACCTTGGATAACTGGAGCAGTGTCCCTTGCCTAGGTTGAAAAGGGTAAAGGGGCAGAGAGAGTCAATCTGCCCTTTAATCATGCTCTCATTTACTGCTTACTTTTGATTGCACAGCCATAGCAGCAACTTTGTCATGCTTTACAGAATGCTATATATATTTAAGCAGTTGTATATATCTAAGATGAAAGCATTTTTTGTTTTCAGGACTCAAGCATTGGATGTGTTCGTCTCTGCTGATGAGATGCCAACCTGTCAAAATGACTACGACTTTGATGTAGAATTAAACTTCGACTTGATGGATATTGATCAAGAGGAGGAAGATGACTATGAGGTGCCCGAGGAGATCAAAGAATGGGTCGAAGAAAACCCCAAAACAAAGCTCGACCAAACCACCACTATCAACATAGGAACCTCCAAAAACATCAAAGAAATCAAGATAGGTTTAGACCTCACACCAGACCAAAAAGCCGACTTGATCGAACTCCTAACACAGTTCTAGGATGTATTTGCATGGTCACATGAAGACATGATTGGCCTCTCTACTGACTTATCTTTCATTGCATGCCCATCAAAGACGGGTTCAAGCCAGTCAAACAAATGCTCAGGCGATTGAAACCTGAATGGAGTCTGAAAGTCAAAGAAAAAGTCTTTAAACAATTCAAAGTCGGGATTATCATGGTATCAACCTATCCAGAGTGGCTTTCAAACATAGTCCCAATGCCTAAGCCCAGAGGGAATGTACGAGTATGTGTGGATTACTGGGAATTGAACAAAGCCTGCCTCAAGGACAATTTCCCGGTACCTTTCATCCATATCCTGATAGACAATACGGCGCAGTACGATATGTATTCCTTCATAGATTGCTTTGCTGGTTACCATCAAATCATGGTTGCTGAAGAGGACAGGGAGAAAATAGCTTTCACCACTCCTTGGGGAACCTTCTGTTATAGGCGACTATCCTTCGACCTCATCAATGCCGAAGCCACGTATCAGAGAGCCATGATGGCCTTATTTCATGACATGATGCACAAAGAAATAGAGGTTTATATGGATGACATCATCATTAAATCCCGAATGGAGGATGATCACCTCGACCATCTCAGGAAGCTGTTCAACAGGTTACGCAAGTATAACCTCAAGCTGAATCCAGCCAAATGTGCTTTTGGCATCAAAGCAGGCAAGCTGTTAGGATTCTTGGTAAGTAATCGCAGCATCGAACTTGACCCTGCCAAGATCAAAGCCATCACTGAGATGTCAGTACCTCAAACAGAGAAGGAGATACGTGGGTTTCTGGGAAGGATCAACTTCATAAGCCGATTTAATTCCTAGCTGACAACAACCTGTGAGCCCATATTCAAGTTACTAAGGAAGAATGCCTCCACCAAATGGAATGAGGATTGTCAACAAGCCTTCCTTGCTATCAAGAAATAGCTAATCGAAGCACCAGTATTGGTACCTACGAGGGATGGAGTTCCCTTGTTCATGTACCTGTATGTTAATGCCAATGCAATGGGCTGCATGCTAGGACAAAAAGATGATAGTAGCAAAGAAAGAGCCATCTACTACATCAGTAAAAGATTCAGCAGTGGTGAACAGAAATACACCCTGATCGAGAAAATATGTTGTGCATTAGCATGGGCCGCCATGAGGTTACAACATTACCTCCATGGGCACACGACTTACCTCATATCCCGCATGGATCCACTCCAATACGTATTCAAAAGGCAATGTTGAACTTTCGACTATCCAAAAGGCAGTTGATCCTACAACAATTCGATATTGTCTACGTGACTCAAAAATCAATCAAAGGTCAAGGCATTGCAGATCAATTAGCTGAAGCACCTTCAGGACGGTTCGAGCCCCTGGAGACCTACTTCCCAGATGATGGAATTATTGTGACGCCCCCAGAATAGGTCCAATCAACCCAACCCATTCTGAGTCGCCAAACACATGGTACAGAATCCAAATACAAACTTTTATATCAAAAGGTCGTGAGCAGGACGACCATACAAGCTGTGAGTGTCAATACAAATCGTATATAATACGAAATATAAATACTCAAATTCAGTCCTCAATAGTTACAATTATTTACACACTATTATACAAAAATAGTGAGGACTACTACTGCTCTTAACTCTGCACACCACTCTGTTCCCCGACTAGTCCCTGCGACATTCTCATTTCCTGAAAAGGACAATAGATGAAAAAGGTGAGCTCAACTAGCCTAGTAAAGAATATTATGACTAAGATAATGCATAATAATTTATCGTTAGTCTTCAACAAATCAGATAAAATATTATGGACAACAAGTTTTAGATCAACAGCTGCAGCGGAAGTAACAATGCATCAGAAGAGTTAAGTAGGAAATGATGTCTACTAGCTTCTATGATTTGAAAGTCCATAATCAATATTTTATCCCTGTAACATCAATCAATATATATCTTGAATCAAATATTCATCTTTGAACTACGGGCCAAAGATATTCATTTGTATCACTAGTTGGTCATGTTTATCTTAACACCTGTCCATCTTTGCACTACGGGCCAAAGATATTCATCAGGTAATCATTCATCTTTGCACTACAGGCCAAAGATATTCATCAAATAATCATTCATTTTTGCACTACAGGCCAAAGATATTCAGTTATATCATCATTTAGGACTGAGGATGATAAAAAATAATATAAATAACGAATCCAATGAGATAAAGGATAAAAATTAGGGATTCGTAATTTAGTTTATTCAAGATCAAGAATACTCCATAATAATTAATTGTGGAGCAAAATTCAAGAATGAAGATCAAAACTTGGATCCAATCAAAGATAAGATCCATAATAGCCAACTTGGACAAAGAAAAGAAAATTTAAATTTGTTGTGAATAGTACCGTATTCGTGAATAGTTCCGTATACGTGAATAGTGCCGTATACGTGAATAGTGCCGTATACGTGAATAGTAACCCCAATATGAAAAGGTAAAAATTGTATAATAAAATTCATTCCAATATTTCGGTGTCATGATATTAAAAAAAATAACATCCCTTACCTCAAAAGAATAGTACTTCTGACTGGAATATCGGATATAATACTGAAGGAAAATTGTACTGTATAGCAACACTCAAAGTATTTAAATACTCACAAAATACGCTCGATATTATAGAGAGAGAAACTTCTGATTCTGGTGTGATTTTTAAATTCTAATTCAGCACTCTATTTATAAAAATATGCTTAGAACGCTAAAGCAGAAATCTTAATAAAATAATAATATTTTTAAAAAACATTCCTACGCACACCACATCACTCTCATCAGCACACACAAGTGAGTCCCACCCATATTGAAAACGTTTTTTGTGAAAAAAAATATTTATAACCCCAAAAATTAATTATTCTGGAACTTCAATAATTCATAATAAATAGCCATTTTATCAGAAAAATACGAATCTTATGTACATCCCATAGGAAATTTAATTCTCTACAACTTTGTAGAAGAGAGCTTTTCTAAAGTTCGAACGAAAAATGACTGAAATTCACATACGGATGATTTTTCACACCTCTATTTCGATAAAATACTGATAAAATACATCAGCACTAATTCCTTCATTTATATCCACATAAAATAAATATTTCTATATCATATAAATTAGCAATTAATTATTCACAAATAATATTACAGAACTACAATATTGACAACCAGGTCATTCCTAGGAAAGAAGGGGCTTTTCGAAAAGGATTTCTTCTTATTGGCGCGCAATTAGGTGACCAAACCCATTTTCTAGACAGAACTTCCTTAGACATTGCCAATAATGCTATCTAATAATATTATTAAAATAATATAAATTATTGATCTGATAATGGAAAATATACTATGCAGTGACAATTATTGAATTAACAATAATATAAAAATACTGTGCAATACCGTGTGCTACTGTGCAACAACGCGTACTACTTTACTTTAACCACCGGGTATTCCAATAGTGGTAACGGTAACAACTACGCCGTTATTATTAAAAATCTCATTCGTGTCGTTTTTTTCATCCGACAGTTTTTCGTTATGGGGCCCACAAATGGCTGCACCGTCGTACGAATATTCCTCGACAGCAAGAATATTCCACGACCAAACGAATATTCCCCGACAACAATAAATATTTCATAACCACTTACTTATTTTGAAATATCTGCGCATTTTACCCATAACTTACCACATCTATCAAATCCCCTTACTATTCAAAATAATATATAGAGGAAATTCAATTTTATTCATAAAAAGTTGGGGTCTTACAACCTCCCCTCCTTATAAAATTTCGTCCTCGAAATTGACGTACGTACCTGGTGTTTTGAAAAGGTGAGGATACATCGCTTTCATTTCCGATTCCAACTCCCAAGTCATTTCCTCAATAGTATGGTTCCTCCATAAAACTTTGACTTATGGTATAACCTTTTTGCGTAGGACATGTTCCTTCCTATCCAAGATCTTGACAGGTACCTCCTCATACGTTAAATCTTCGACTATCTCATCTGGTTCTAACTCAATAATGTGGTTCGGGTCTTTCACATATTTACGAAGCACGAATATGTGAAAAATGTTATGAACACGAGACATGCTTGGAGGTAATGCGAGTCTATACGCCACATTTTCTACTCGATCAAGAATCTCAAATGGACCAATAAATTATGGATTGAGCTTTTCTCTCTTCCCAAACCTTGTAGCCCCTTTCCACGGAGCAACACGTAACAATACATGATCCCCAACATTAAATTACATGTCCTATCGATGAAGATCCGCATAACTCTTTTGTCGATGCTATGCTGTTTGTATACATTATCGAATCATTTGGATCTTTTCTGTAGTCATACGTACCAACTCTGGTCCCAACAATGTTGCCTCACCCACCTCGTCCCAACATACTGGAGAACAACACTTTCGTCCATACAACGCTTCGAATGGAGCCACACCTATACTTGCCTGATAACTGTTGTTGTAGGAGAATTCCACCAATGGTAGGTACTTATCCCAACTCCCTTTGAAGTCTAGAACACAGAGTCTTAATAGATCTTCAAGAGTTTGAATAGTCCTTTCCGATTTCCCGTCCGTTTGAGGATGATATGCCGAACAGAATCGTAAATCCGTGCCCATAGCTTTCTGCAAACTAACCCAAAATTGCATATATGTCTTGAGAAACCTTGGGAAGACCCATAACAAAATCCATGGTAATGTGCTCCCACTTCCATTTTGGAATCTCAAGTGATTGCAATGGACCCTTTGGCACTTGATGCTCTGCCTTTACACGTTGACAAGTTAAACACCTCGATATAAACTCCGTGATCTCTCTCTTCATATTGCTCCGCCAAAATGTATGTCAAAGCTAACGATACATTTTGGTACTCCCAGGATGGATTGCAAATGGTGTGTTATGTGCCTCCATCATAATTCTATGCTTCAAGTCAGAATCGTTAGGAACACAAAGTCTGGAGTTGACTCGAAGTATTCATTCTTCATCGATTCTTGCTTCTGGAATGGCACTTTCTTGCACCTTCTTCCTCGTCTTCATCAGCTCCGGGTCTATAGCTTGAGCAGCTTTAACTTTATCAATCAAAGCTGGTTCTACGCGTATACTTGACATCATCTTGTGGGTCCCTGGAGTCTTGAACTCTATCTCTATCTTTTGTAAGTCACACAGAATAGACCTTTGTTTTAATAGCATCACACTCGTTCCCACATATGATCTTCTACTCAGCACGTCAGCTACCACGTTCGCCTTTCCTAGATGATATAGGATGGTATGATCGTAATCTTTCAATAGCTCAAGCCAACGTCATTACCGCATGTTAAGTTCCTTTTGAGTGAAGAAATATTTAAGGCTCTTATGATCCGTATAAATCTCCACTTTCTCCACATACAGGTAGTGTCTCCAAATCTTCAACGCGAAAACGACTCCTGCCAACTCTAGATCATGAGTAGGATAATTCCTCTCATATTCCTTGAGTTGCCGCGAGGCATAGGCTATGATTTTCCCATGTTTCATGAGAACACATCCTAACCCTTTGCTCGAAGCATCGCTGTAGATAACAAATCTATCCGAACCAGATGGTATTGTCAAAACAGGTGCCGAGATAAGTCTCCTCTTGAGCTCTTGGAAGCTTTTTTTGCATTCCTCGCTCCATATGAATTTTGTATCTTTCTGAGTCAACTTAGTTAACGGAGTAGTAATTCAAGAAAATCCTTCCACGAATCTCTGATAATAATCAGCTAAGCCCAAAAAGCTACGCATTTCGGTCACCGACTTTGGTTGCTCCAAACTTTGTATTGCTTCAATCTTCGCCGGGTCAACAGATACTCCATGTTTTGATACTACGTGCCCAAGGAATACTACTTCCTCAAGCCAGAACTCACATTTTTTTAGCTTGGCATATAGCTTGTTATCACAAAGACTTTAAAGTACCAGCTTTAAGTAGTGCTCATGATCTTCACGGCTTTTGGAATAGATGAGGATGTCATAAATAAAGACAATCACGAACTGATCCAAATATTCCTTGAATACACGGTTCATCATATCCATGTAAGCAGCATGAGCATTAGTCAATCTAAAAGACATGACTAGGAATTCTTAATGCTCGTATTGAGTTCTGAAGGCAGTCTTTGGAATATCCTCAGTTTTAATCTTCAGCTGATTATATCTAGAACGAAGATCGATCTTTGAAAAGAATTGTGCTACTTGCAACTGGTCGAACAGGTCATCAATACGAGGTAGCGGATACTTATTCTTGATGGTGACATGGTTCAACTCCCGATAGTCAATACAAAGTCGCATACTCCTGTCTTTCTTCTTTACGAATAAAATAGGAGCACCCCAAGGAGACGTACTAGGACGAATAAAATCGATGTCTAATAACTCCTGTAGTTAAACCTTTAACTCCTGAAGTTCAATAGGAGCCATTCAATATGGGGTTTTAGAAATGGGTTTTGTACCAGGTTCAAGGTCAATAAATAATTTAACTTCACGTTATGGGGATAGACCGGGAAGAATTTCGGGAAATACATCAGGAAACGCATTAACAACAGAAATAATATTCAAATTTGACGTATTCTGGTTTAGATCAGTGACATGAGCTAAGAAAGCTTGACATCCATTTTTCAATAAATGAATAACTTTATGACTTGAAATGACATTGATTGATTTTAGTGGTTTGGTTGTTTGAATTCGCACAACAGCTTTGTTAGGAATATGAAAACTAACAACCCTACGAAAATAATCAATTTTGGCATGATAAATGGTTAACTAGTAAATTCCTAAAATCACATCAAATGCAAGTATTTTCAAAGATATAAGATCAACAAGTAGGGTGAGGGTACCAATCTGAATCAAGCAAGATTTATAAACTGTAGATGTAACGAAGGTTTCTCCCAACGGAGTCTCAGTAGATAAGTTAAAGTCTAATTTCTCAGGTGTCAAGTTGAAATGTTGAGCACAAGTAGGTGATATAAAAGAATAGGTAGAATCGGTATCTAACAAAGTGTAAACTTCCCAAGAGTTTATGATTATCTTACCCGTGATCACCTCGTTCGGGTTCCTCATGTTTTGGGCAGTCACGACAAACGCTCTTCCAAGAACCACCGACTTTGACTTGTCTGAAATCGCCTTTGGAATCACCACCCCCGTTGGACTTGGTTTCGCTACAGGACAATCTCGAGCTATATGTCCTTCCTTTCTATAGTTATAGCATGGCTTGAATTGTTGTGGGCAATTTGGGCTGATGTGTCCCTCTTGCCCGCATTTATAGCATACGACCGGTGGTCGTTCTCCTCCCCTAGAAACAGTTGATGCTGGTGCTGCTGTCCACGTCTTCACGCTCTCATTGTTGTACCTTCTCTTCTTAAAATCTCTCCTCAACTCACTTCTTCTATTATTATGGCCACGATTACCACCAGAGTGGTTACTGCCTCTGTTATGATACTTTCCTCCCCGTTGGTTGTCATTGCTCCGATGACTGCTGCCACCGGTATGACCCTGGTTGTGGTCCCTTGGTTGAACAGACTCATTATCTCGTTCTAATAAATGAGCTATGTTTACTACATCTGAATAGAGAGAAAATTTGTGAGAAATAAGGTATTGATGAATTTTAGGTTTTAAACCTCTCAGAAATATCCGCGTCATACGTTCTTCATTCTCTACCAAATGAGGTGTAAATCTGGATAACTCCGCGAACTTAGCCTCGTACTGGGACACAATCATGTTTTTCTGTTCCAGTCTGATAAACTCCACCTCCTTCATATGAAGAATACTTTCAGAAAAGTACTTGTCATTGAACAGTTTCTGGAATGCTTCCCAAGACATCTTGAGTGCGACAGGCTGGGTACGCTTCACAGATTTCCACTAGTAATCTGCCTCTCCACGAAACATAAAGGTGGTGAATGGAACCTTCTGTTCCTCCGTGCATCCCAAGACATCAAATATCTTGGTAATTTGCTTAACCCACGTTTTTGTCTTGATCGAATCCGGCTTTCCCAAAAACTCTGGTGGTCCTAACTCTTTGAACTACTTGGCAGTGACAATCCGTGTGTTGTTATTATTTCCACATGTATTCTGCACACGATCCTCCCTCATCTGGTTTTGCATGAACTGCAAAAAGCTTCTAAACATCCCATCATTCATAGTCTGATCAGTGGTGTTATTTTCAGGAGGAACATTGCCTTCCTATTGTACGTTCTCCTGGTTAGTGATTAAAGGTGTCTCAACGGTCTCAATCACTCCATTGTTAACATTCTCAGCTGCCATTCTCAAATACTGCAATAAAATAATGGTTAATTAAACAAATTAACATATCACATATTAACCCTATGCTCTGACTGACCAATTAAATACCACATAAGCTTAGGTAAGACACACTAGTGAAGGATTTTCTCATCTCTCCCCTCCTAGTTTATTCCCCGATCTATGCCATAGACCATATCCCTAAGCTCTGATACCAACTGTGACGCCCCCAGAATAGGTCCAATCAACCCAACCCATTCTGAGTCGCCAAACACATGGTACAGAATCCAAATACAAACTTTTATATCAAAAGGTCGTGAGCAGGACGACCATACAAGCTGTGAGTGTCAATACAAATCGTATATAATACGAAATATAAATACTCAAATTCAGTCCTCAATAGTTACAATTATTTACACACTATTATACAAAAATAGTGAGGACTACTACTGCTCTTAACTCTGCCCACCACTCTGTTCCCCGACTAGTCCCTGCGACATTCTCATTTCCTGAAAAGGACAATAGATGAAAAGGGTGAGCTCAACTAGCCCAGTAAAGAATATTATGACTAAGATAATGCATAATAATTTATCGTTAGTCTTCAACAAATCAGATAAAATATTATGGACAATAAGTTTTAGATCAACAGCTGCAGCGGAAGTAACAATGTATCAGAAGAGTTAAGTAGGAAATGATGTCTACTAGCTTCTATGATTTGAAAGTCCATAATCAATATTTTATCCCTGTAACATCAATCAATATATATCTTGAATCAAATATTCATCTTTGAACTACGGGCCAAAGATATTCATTTGTATCACTAGTTGGTCATGTTTATCTCAACACCTGTCCATCTTTGCACTACGGGCCAAAGATATTCATCAGGTAATCATTCATCTTTGCACTACAGGCCAAAGATATTCATCAAATAATCATTCATTTTTGCACTACAGGCCAAAGATATTCAGTTATATCATCATTTAGGACTGAGGATGATAAAAAACAATATAAATAACGAATCCAATGAGATAAAGGATAAAAATTAGGGATTCGTAATTTAGTTTATTCAAGATCAAGAATATAACTAACGAATATAACTAATGAATCCAGTGAGATAAATGACAAAAATTAGGGATTCGTAATTTAGTTTATCCTATATCAAGTATTACTTAAATTGTTTAATTTATTATACTTGATATCTATCATTGCTAATATTTGAACATTCATTTATAAAATATTTGTTGCATAATATTAAAGTTATTTAAACTTTTATACTTGAAATTAAAGATAAATCTATTTCCATATAAACACATTCTTTATTAAATAAAGAAAATTAAATATTTATAAATATGAACAAAAGTCTTATTTCTGCTTATGCGGAAGCACATCTAGATCTAGATTAAATTTATATACGTGATTATTTAAGAAGTAATTTTTTTACACAAAATAAAAGTTATTTAAACTTTTATAACTATGCACAAAATTACATATTTGCTTACATAGAAGCATTATTTGATCTAAGAAAAAATTACTATCTTCTTACAAAGAAGCATATTTTCTCAAGTATAAAAGTGTTTGAACTTTTATAAACATATCTACTCTTTAAACTGATATCTACTTATTTGAGAAGCTTTAAATATAAAAGTCATTTAAACTTTTATATATTTGTACTAAATTGTATCTGCTTATTTTAGAAGCAAAATTATGTCAAACACTTTGAAAAAGGTAAAAGGGTAGAGTTAGCTAATTTTATGTACCTGTGAGAAAGACAAGTAATTCTCCAACCAAGACCAGAGTCTTAGAGAGGTCAGTTGAGAGTTGGGTCTCTAGTGTACTTGTGAGGTGAGAAAGATACTGTTGTTTCAAGACCAAATCATAGAATAGAACTGAACTCAAAATAAGGTACAACTAATCTTGAGGAGGGAGCTGGGAGCTTGCTGTCCGAGATAGGCAGTTGTTATTAGTTAGAAGTTTGTCTATAAAATTTTGTAAAGGCTTCTCCGCCTGTTGAAGGAGTATTTATTACTGGTAGTAATAGGATCTCAAATTCTGGAGAGGAGCTTGAGACTGGACGTAGCAACATACCCGGGATGTACGTTCTGAATCAGACAAATCTCTGTGCATTGTGTGATTGAATTTTTATTGTCTTGCATATTAATTTCTAACACATCAAATTAATTATCTAAAAGTTCAAAAGGGCCTAAGATAATTTTTTAATCTATAATAATCTATTCAACCCCCTTTCTAGATTATTATTGGACTTTCAGTTATTAATATACCTGCAAGTATAAATATAAATTCATTATAGGGTTTATAGACACTCGACAATTCGCTTCCGTTTTACTAACTTTACAAGAGGGCAAAAGCATCTTTTCACACTCCACAAATAGCCCTGGAGGATTACAACATCAAATCAAACCTCGAAGGTAGCCCCGTGGGACATCAAATCAACCCTCAGAAGTAACCCTTAGGAAAGATAAAAAACAGCATCACAGTCAAAGCTTCGGAAATAACACTGAAGGACAACAACAACCACTTCAAACCCGGAGATAACCCTGGAAGGGAAAAAGGGTATTTTTAATAACTCTACATTAATATTGATCAAACCACTGTGAATAAGGTCGTACAGAGCCATCACAGCAAGCCTGAGTGCAAACTAAGCCTGACTGCTCAATGAACTACCTACGGAGACCTAAAGATGCTATTCTGGTCATGGACTCATCTTCTCGGATTTAGAAAAGGTCAAGACTCATGTCATTGCATATCCCACAGAAAGACCATTCAGGAATGGTATGGCACACCGCCATAGGATTCCCGGATTGAAAAGAGCAAGCTTCCTAGCTCACAGCAAGGCGAATGGCTATCCGACATCTACCTAGGGGTGGCTTTCCCATTTTTACTTATCTTCCCGAACTTGGAATTGGGAAAATAATATACCATTGCGAAGCTATAAGAAAGAGATTTTTGGATTGATATGTCGCGTCTTCTAACTATTTTTGAATTGAGAGTTATGGTCGTTCCAGTGCGCAGTATGAAAACCTGACTTACCGGGATGAATACAGAGCAAGTGGGGCCCACTTTTGTGCTGCCGCAAGTAGACTCGAGGTTGCCCAAGTAGATATGCGGCAATTTGGGTCTATATATATACCCTCCCCCCTTTGGCTTCCATAGAAAGATTAGAGAAGAAGAGGTTCGCGGCGAGAGAAAGAGAGGCTAGAATAGCTAAACGGAGCTTTTATCTTACTTTGATTTATGTAAAAATTCTTTGTAAATGTTCATATACATATATAATACAACATATTAAATTTTAACCAGTGGGAAATGAGTATCGGGGCGCTAAAAGCTATTCGAGAGCCTTTCTCGCGATATACTGTAAGATTTCTCCAGATCTGTCTTTTTTGCCTACTCTAATACATATATAAGTGTTGTATACATCTATTTAGTAGCTTATATTAGTCAGATCTGAAGTTTTAACTGTTTATTTCTTGTAAATAGTCAATATTTGAGCTGTATTGACTAGATTTATACTCGATCTAGCCAGATCTAGCTTTTAACCAATTCAAAAGTTATAAAACTTGAACCTGGAAGCAAGAATGGCTAAGATCTATACAGATCTAGTTTTTTGTTAATATTTAGCAACCATGTGACCCTATATTTTTTACTAGAGGGAACTAGAAGCTATGAGCTACTCGCGTAAGGAGATTTGACTGATGGATCTTCCGTTTAGCGATGCCTAGTATAGTTTTACTTTTTATTGCAATATATTCATTGTGCAAGCTGTTTATTTATTATTCTGTGAGCCTAGGAGCTACAGGATCTACGATTCAACTCATGAGTCTAGATCCGGTTCTGATGATGGACCTGGTTGAGTTGTACAGCCAGCTTGCAAATCTTTTAATTGTAAATATAGGACCTTAAAATGGTTATCCGAATTTAAGGTCCCCAAAATAATAAAAACCTCATGTGTGGTGTCCGGGCATACTTTGATGGCTTTCATGCCCATAAAGAGCCCGACACTTATAGATATATTATTTTGTCGAGGATGCTTCGCATACTGAGAATAAAATCAAATAAAACCAAATATGGAATAAAATGAAAGTATCAAAGGGGTTCAATTCCTATGCGAGCGAAAGGGTTTGAAAACCACTTTTCAAAAATCATTTTTACATTCTTTTCTAAAAATGGAGTTTTTAATAAATCAAACCCTTCATATATAGGTCCAACAAAGCACAACACTACTTTCAAATATAGCACTTAGGCTCAATTAACTGCAATACACACACACACACAATGATTAGGGAATGAAAATCGCGGTAACCTTGTTTCACGGAAGTCGGGGGTGCCTAACACCTTCCACCCGTTTAATCAAGCCCTCGAACTCTATGAATCTCGATTTTCAAGATCAATTAAACATAGTCCAATAATTGGGCCATATTGCAAAACCTTTCAAAACTCGGTTGAGTTGGTACAACCATTTTAATTCATACCAACTGGCGGCTCTGTCTAATTCAGACCAATAAAATCAATCTTTTGAAATTGTGATATTGTATGTTGGACTCTTTCTAAAATCTCACCTTCAGATCAAACAAATCACATAGAAAACATAAAGGGTAAGAAACACATAGGAAGAGGGATTTTTTTTCCGGTGTCAACAGGTGGCAACTCTGCTGGGGACAGTAGAGGGCTTTAGTCGCTTTTTCAAACTTTTCATATCCCTTCTTTGTGCATGTGTGTGAAACGAAGTCTTTACATTGAATGGATGTGAATGTCTCTTTACCACGCTTTATATTAGTGCTTCACACAATGTCATCATTTTACATGCGGTGAGACGCGATTAATGTATGTTGTGTGTTCCTCCACCAGGAGACGAACCCGTCGGTCACTGATTAATGGACTCCGGTGGCGATTAAGTCCAAGTGAGGCTCAGGAAAGGTACCACTCAGATCCACTCCAATTGAAAGATCGGATTAGCTTACCATTTAGTAAATTGCGATGATCTGGGGACCTCCATGCCAAAAAGCCCGTGAGATTAACCTAAGATAGGTCAGCCTCTGATAAACCAAACGCGAAGGGAAGGCTCTTCATACCTTTCCTTTTCAATTCCATGTCAAAATATCAAATTTTGTAAATATCAAATCATATCAAATATTGTAAATTGTAAATTCTTTTATGTCTATTGTCAAATATCAAATCTTGTCATGATATCCGGTCATCGAAACAACTGACCACTATTTTGCAAGAAAATATTAAAAACCCCTAAAAACTAACACATTGCATAACATGCATATTGTTAGTGTCTATCAAGACTAAACTACCTACTCGTCTTGTAGGTAAGATTGGTCCTATTACCAAATCAAAATATAAGAAGGCGCAAAGCCTATCCACCGACATGGCTGAAAGTGCCCAACACGAATCAGGTTCCGTATCTCAAAAGAAGTTTTAGGGACTTAAGAATCAAATAGCAGAGTTGGCTATCCTCCTAAAAGATCAAAGTAAAATCACTCAGGGCCAGACAATGCCCAATCAAACAGAGTCCTCCTCACAGGGTGGCAATCAAAGTGTTGACAAAAAAGGGGGAAATGCAGATACCTGAACCTCGATCCAGTGAAAGAACCAACAAAACCCCTGAAATCACAAATCTTAGGGAAGATCGGGAAACTGGTGATATCTGAAAGAAAGTCCAACAAATGGAAGAATCCATCCGGTCAATAAAAGGGACTGGATCCTATGGAAGTGTCAATTACTCAGACCTTTGCATCTTTCTTGGGGCTCGGTATCCAGACAAATTCTAGATCCTGGATTTTGAAAAATATGATGGATTAAGAGATCCTTATACCCACCTGAAAATATACATTGGAGAACTCGGATCCTATGCAAAGGATGAAAAGCTAAGAATGCAGTTATTCCAAAAAAGCCTGACCGGAAAGGCTAGAGCCTGGTATGCTCGACTGGACAACTCTAAAATCTATAGCTGGGAAGAGCTAGCTCATGCCTTCCTAAATCAGTACAATTTTCAGTCACAAATGGCACCGAATCGATACCAAGTGACTAAAGTCAAAAAGTAGAGTACTGAGTCTTTCCGTCAATATGCCCAAAGATGGAGGCATATGGTAGCACATGTCAGCCCGCTTATGTCAGAAACTAAAATGGTGATGACTTTCATAGACATCTAAGAGGCACCTTACTATGAGAGGATTCTAGCTGGAATAGGAAAGCTATTCTCAAAGATGATCAAACATGACGAAATGGAAGAGATGGGCCTGAAAGCAGGCAAGATTAAAGATCTCACTTCCTTGGAAGCAGTCACCGAGCATATACAGTCTGGTAACTATGCGAGCGATCCCAAGAAGGTACTCTAGAAAGGCGATGAAGATGTATCCCTCATTTTATAAGGGCAACCTAGGAGACCCAACCATAGTTCCCCCATATGGATGAAGGAAGGCGATCTGTCATTGCAACACCAGGCTGCATTCAACCAAGGCCATGACAGACAGAGAAAATTTGAAAGAACAAAAAATTGGGTTTTCACTCCACTAGGCGATTCCCTTGAAAATGTATTGGCATTATTAATGGGCCACAAGAAGATTACCGAATTGGCTCCACATCTGGATCCAAAAAGTAAAAGATACAATCCAAACCTAAGATGTGCTTACCATTCAGGGTCTCCAGGACACGATACACAAGATTGTTGGTCCTTAAAGCATAAAATCCAAATTTTGATCGAAAGCGGCGATGTTGTGGTCCAATAACCTGACCATCCAAATGTCAACACTAACCTTCTGGTCCAGTATGATACAGAAGAAATGAACATGATCGGGTCAGGAAGCGCTAACATAGATCCAAATCATAAGTACATACGAAGGATGGAGGAATACCCCCCAAAAATAGAACAAATGCCCTCAAATGGGAAAATTTGGAGGAGTGTATGACAATGATGCAAAAATTAGAGATGATCCAACATCAAGTAAGTCTATTGGCTAATCTGATAGTGCGCCAACATCAGGTTACAAGGCAGCTTTTCACTCAACTATCAGAAAGCCAAGAGAAAGAGGAGGTTAGCCATAATGTAAGCCTATCTTCGTCCAAAATAATCCAGCTGACTGAAGAAGATCAAAGTCGGCTGAAAGGACAACAAAATTAGAATGATGAAATTACTAGAAGATCTCGCCAGCGAAAAAATCACCTAGTGGAATGAGAATTCCCAAAGAGGAAATATCAAACAACATTCCAAACACTGGCAAACCCAAAAAATCCTACGACACATAGAGTCAGGAAGAGTAGGAGGAGAAGGGTATTCACGCCTTTGGGGGACTCGTTAAAAAATGTGTTAGAACTGTTGGTTGTGCAGAAAAAGATCACTGAGATTGCTCCACCTGCTAATCCCAAAAGAATGCATTATGATCTCAACAAGAGGTGTGCTTATCATTCTAGAGCACTGGGACATGCGACCGAGGGATGTTGGCATCTATAACACAAAATCCAGGATCTCATTGAAAATAGAGAGCTGAAGATAGAAGTCCCCATGACCAGAAAAGGCAAAAAGGAAATAAAGAGCTTAAGATGTCCACTAGAGACCGGCAGTTCAAAGGAGGTGACGGCTATGAGCACCAATCATGGCAGAACACAAGGTGAACTGATCCTAATAATGGGAGTGATAGAGGAGACAAGAGAGTCCCCTACGAAAATTCATCTACCACCATCAAATATCTTGTTGCCCAGAGGTTGCAACCACATTCCTGATTTTACCTTCTTGGATGATGAGAGGAAATATTGATCCGTCCTAATGTAGAAAAAGCCAAAAAGGGAAGTTCCTTGCGAGAAATACAACAACAGTTCGAGAGGGATTTCATAGTTAAATCCCCTCAAGACTATGAGAAAGGTGAAGGAACAGATGAAGAAAAAGTAGGTGAAGTTTTCAACGAAGCCAACCCATTGAGGAATCTAGAGTTCATCCCTTTTTGTGACGAGTCCAGTTTGAGCCTCCTGAAGGGATATACTGAATCAGGAGACGATCAAGTTATGGCACTAATTGAAGATATTCATGACCAGGAGGTAACCTCTATTGCAGGCCTCGAAGGAAACATAACCACTGCCAACTGGATTATTAGGCCTCAGCTAGCCAGGAAGATATAGATCTAGAGGATAAAATTGCGAGTTCCAGGAGATGTGGGACGATATCACTTTCTTAACATAATGTATTTTACTTTCCATGTAAAATCAAAGTTAAAAAATCAAAAAATCAAAAAATCAAATAATTAAAAAAATTAAAAAAATTAAAAAATTAAAAAATCAAGCCAGTCAGGTTTAGTCAGTTTGAGCCTGAACTACAAAAGACTTGACCTCCCCTATCCACGGGAGTACGTAAGCAGCCATCTATGGTGCGGTCTAACCCTCAAAGGAAAAACCAAACACTTTACCTCTCAACCCAAAATCCAACCCAAATATAAACCCAAAGTCCAGTCTCAAGACACCAAAATCAAACCAGAAAAGCCTACACCCAAGAAAAACCTTCAAGGTCAGCGAGCCATGTTGAGCAGACCCAACGGCACCTCAGTGTCATTCCATCAAATCTGGCACAAGTCCTGGAAAGGAAGAGACAATAATACATTAAGATTACCAGTCACAGGGATGAAATGGCAATCATCATAAGATGCAACCTGTTAGTAACTCATCACTCTTGAAGTGCGAGAAGACTTGATCTCTTTTGACCTACAGAAGCACATGGGCTACCATCATGGAAAAGTCTATCTCATACCCGACGACCAGTTCCCTTAGAAAAAATCCACAAGACAAACCTTACAAATCAAACCAAACTCGATTGAAGCCATTAAATCACCAATCAAGCTAAGCTTTTAGATCTAATTCAATGGAGTCTGAAGGCCTCTCGACATCAATCATCAAAGTTGAAACAACAACACCGCGATATATCAATCATGATCATCAGCAAGGACCTTCAAAGAGCTGACACCCTCAATCTAAAACCTTTATTAAATTAGAAGAAGAAAATCATCAAAGCCAATTGTGCCTACAAGTCAAATTGAGGATTGGGGCAAACCAAATGTCAAAGATCCACTACCAGTTCACCATGTGGGTCATGAGGTAAAAGACTCTTGCAATCTCGGCGTCTTATCAGCCTATCTGACAAACATACAACAAAGCAATTACCCCATATAGCAAGCATAACTGGGAAAATTTCAAAATCAACAGCAACCGATATTGGGACCCTCGCAACAAATAAGACTGAGGAAATTTTGGAGACAACGACAACTCAACACTGGGGCATTTATCAACCATCGAATGAAAATGCACCAGTCGGCACCATCATAAAGGTCCGTTATCATTAAAGCTTCCATTATTTCAATAGCGATCTGGTATGATCAATCGGTCTTTTCCAATCATAATTTTTCTTAGAATACAACGATCAACGAATGAGGTACAACTCTTTCATCTCTTTTTGTGCTTTCAATTTCCATTTACATGCATTAGCAATAATATAGATGATAAGTATAGATAAGTCTTGCATTAGAATCCTAGAAAAAGGTTTTTAAAAAAGAGATTTCGTTTAACTTGTTATGAATTGGATTAATTCCGATGAGCGTTCGTTGAGCAAGAATCATTGGAACGATTAAAAAATTAAAACTTTTCAAAATTCTAGTTCAAAGCGTTGTTTGGAGTAGAATTGACCTCATATGCGTGTCTGTACTTTGCAGTTACTTGACTCTTAGTTGTGCGGTATGAAACTATGGCGACGAAAATGGCAATTAATGAAAAGATAAATGATAAGTAGCTAGCCTAATGTCTCGAATTATGGTCTGGGTTACTCGAGTTATTAAGCCTGAGGGGTGTCTTTACAACTGGTGCCCTAAAGCCATCTGGTTTGGGAGACTTGAGTGTTGTCACTGGTATTCAACTCGGCACTAAGAAGTTCGAGAAATTAGACAAGAAGTTCAGAGACATTCTTGAACTAGTGAAGAAGGCTGGGTTCACTGAATGCCTAGAATCAAGCACCCGTATCTATTCAAACTTGGTGAGAGATTTCTACTCAAATGCAACTACAAGTTCTGGGACTCTATCAACAAAGGTCAGAGAACTCATTATGAAGATAAAGCCCACAGACATCAACCAATGTCTAGGGTTCTTTGATCAGGGTTTGAAGAATCTTAAAGAAGTTAACATCGAAGAAGGAAAGAGGGTTATGCGCTATAAGAGGAACCCTAAACTGAAGAATATAAAAAAGAAGGAGTTTCTAGAAGAGTACGAGTTCCTTGCTGAGATAGAAGGGAAGTGTATACTGAGAAAGGATACTGCTCATGATGTAGTAAGCGATCATCAGTTGAGGATCATGTCTGCTATTGATCTAAAAAAATGAATCAACTTTAGAGCTATATTGTTTGACTTAATGTCCAAATGGCTGGACATGGCTGAGAAGAAGAAGTCGATAAACAAATCGCTCACAAAGGTTTTTCATGGGAGATTCTTGAGCATTATTCTGAAGAAGAAGTTGAAGATTAAGATAAAAGATGATGAGGGTGAAACCCTAAATAGTCAGAAGGTGTTGTCTCCAAAGTTGTTTGAAAACTGGAAGAAGAATCCAATGGAAAACAAAATACTGATGACACAGGGCAGCAACAAGAGCACTTCAAAGAAGAGGAAAGCTAGTAGTGTGGAGGATGAGCTATCATACTCTGAAGATTCCAAAATTCCAGAGTCCAAGTCTGAAAGGCCATCCAAGAAGAAAGCAAAGGTTGTGAAGAAGTCACAAGAAGTCTCTCTGGTGAAGAAAAGAAGGAAGAATCAGAAGAAGAAAAAGCTACTGAAAGTCCTATGACTGACTCCTCAAGTAGCTAATCTGCTGATAAGGAGGAATCAGGATCTAAACAATCTACTGACCTAATCTGCTGCTAAGCTACTAAAAGTCTTATGTGATGCCCCCAAAATAGGTCCACATAACCCATTCTGAGTCGCCAGAAATACACACAACAAAATCTAAATACAAATCATCTTATTTATAACTATTACTATGTCGTATATAGTACGACAGTATTCGCACTCAAATTATTATAATGTTGTATCAAATAAAGCAAAAAATATTTTAAGTCCTCAAAGGAACCCGAGAAGATTTCTGCTCTTATCATTCTAATGGGGTGCATTTTTTTGACGGTTCCAAATTCGGGTTCACATCACCCTATTTGATTCACCAAGATCAACTATTAAATGACGTATAAAATATGACACACATATTTTATGTTCTCAGTACAGTTATTATGCTACCATGTTCTATAACTTGATGAGGACCGCGACTAATTCGAAACATCACTTTATACCCATGTTCTCTCTGCTAGTCCCAGCTACACTTTTATTTCCTGAAAGGAATTGTGAAGCAAAAGTGGTGAGCACAAATAGTCCAGTAAAGAATATCATGATTAAGATAATTAAATTATCAATAGAATTCATCAGTAATAAATCAGATATTTAGAACATATGGTAGATGATAAAAGTTTTCAACCATAATTACAGCGGAATCAACAATCCATTAAGAGAGTCAAGTAGAACATAATGTCCATTATCTTCTCCAAATTAAAAGTCCATTGTCAATATTTTATTCTTGTAACACCAATCAACAGTTCTTCGTTGTACTCAAGACAAAGAGAACTTTCATCACATGTCTTTACCTGAAACACTAAAGATCATGGTTATACCAATCCACATCTCATGTTTATATTCATGCTAATAAATTTATCTTTGCACTCCTGGCCAAAGATATTAAACTGTAACACCAATGGTTATGCCCCTCAATAATCCATCTTTGCACTACGGGCCAAAGACATTCAACTATAAAACCAATGGTCATACCAATCAACAGTCCATCTTTGTACTACGGGCCAAAGACATACAATTGTAAAATTAATGGTCATGTCAATCAACAGTCCATCTTTGCACTACGGGCCAAAGACATACAACTGTAAAACCAATGGTCATGATCATACCAATCAACATTTCATCTTTGCACTACAGGCCAAAGAGAAATTTTACCACAATGATTATAACAATGATATATAATCAGAATAATAAGATAAAAATAGATCTTAGTGATTTTCAACTTAATTATCCAGAGTCCAAATTACCAACACGATATCTAGAAAAATCTATTAGAATTCTTAACAAAATATAAAATTCAAGTAAATATAAAGTTACCGGATCAAATATAATAACTTAAAACTGAATAAAAAGATTTATGTCAAGATATTAGATGAATCACAAATCATTAAGGATATTCTAATCATTTTAGGACTTTTCACCATTTAATGATAAGCTGAAGAATGAATAATAATCTCTTACAATTATATGGAGTATGAAACAAAATGATATCCCTTTACCATATTATGAAAAAGTGATGCCCCTTACCTTAATTAGCACGTGACTGGATTCTACTTTCTATGAAATTGATCAACCTGAACAATGCTTGCACTCTTTATCAACACTTGGAGTAACCTTACACTCAAAAGAAATACTTAAAATATTTATACTTTTGGTGTAGTCATGGTGTGTGTTTAGTTACTTAACGAAGCAACCTATTTATACTGAAAATTGAGGAGACAACTAGCACACATGCTTTGACAAAATAACTAGACGAGCTATATAAAAATACTGGTAGTGAAATTTATGGTCCCACAGAGGAAATTAAACCAACTTGTACACGTTTTAATAAAATTTGTTCAATAATAGAGTTGTGGTCCATACTAATTTAGGAAAAGTAGAGTGTCGGCAAGTCCGGTCAAACTTACTTTTGTAAAAAGAAAATAATTGAACAAACATCTGTATATCATAATTATCTTTAATCAACACTGTTGGGTTTGTACGAAATCGTGACGCAATCAAATTGCAAAAATTAGCGGAAGCATGGTATATCAGAGTTTAAAAAATTTCTACAAAACCATTACCCGGATCATCCTTTATGCAAATTATTAATTTAAAACGATAAATAAGAAGTTATGGAATCATACCCTTGTAGAACGAAGCTTCCACAGGTACTAGTTCAACTCCTTGTTCTTCGTGATCTCCTTGAATTTCCGGGTTAGATTCCTTCCTTTGATCAACGTTAGCCACCCAAGTGTTTGGCCTCTAGAGGTGATCCACCAAGGAAGATGAATTATCAAGAAGGAGGGTGTGTGGCTTAACCTTAGTTTTCTATCCTCTATAGAAAAGGAGTACTCTCCAACAATTGGAATTGCATCAATCTAATATCTATTATAAGACTTCTCTTATATAGACATTGGTCAACCCTTCTAATCCTATTAGACATGGGATTTCTTTTAATTAATTAGACTCCTTTAATTAATTTAGGCTTCCCACCACATGGGAATAATTAATTAAATTCATTTAATTAATTTGTCTCCTAATCTTATTAGGAATAAATGAGAGTACTAAATATTAAATTAATTACTAAATTCCTTTAGAAATTAAAATAATAATAATTGTAATAATATTAATAAGACTCCTCTTATTAATTTATATTTAATATTTCCAAAATATTAAATAATAAACATTAAGCTATTTAATTTATTCTATCACCATATATTAAATTAATTATACTTAATGCATTATTACGATTATGCCATTACCTTCTTAAATAATTATTCTTCCTTTTATGGTGTGACCCTTTAGGTTCTCCATATTAAACCGGTTGTGAATAAATCAATTAAAACAATTTTAATCTTATTTAAATAAATAAATTAAACTAATAATTTATTTAAATAAATAATATTTATTCTACAATAGGGATAAGCCTCCCTAGCGATCAACGACTTTCCAGATAATATAGATTTCAACATTAATCATAAAAGAACATGTGAGTTAATAGTTACCATACAATTCAATCCTTCCACCATACAATGTCCCAATTAAATATAAGACATGGATTTACTGTCAAGTCTTATTTTATTTAATTATATGTATTTCGATTAGAAAATGCACAACTCCAAATAATGCAAATTAGAAACTCCTTTCTAATTTCATTTCACCTTGGCCAAGGATTCCTGGGTTGTCATTTAACGAATCACATAGGACATATCTCCTCTTTTATTAGAGGTGGTAGATTCTTTATTGATCATTCATTATCTCCATATGTAACTCATTATACCCAAGCATACCCTATATATGCCTTAAAAGGTCTTAAGGAATAAGTCAAAGTATAATTTGTTACATACAAGATACTATGATGATCTCAAGTCCAAGGATTACTTGTACTACTATCACATTAGGAATTCCTATTGACAGGCGAGTAAATCTCCATTAGGTATTCCATAGCGAATCACGTTCAGTGAACTTATTCTCCAATAAGCACCTACATACTTGCTTTAGTGTCTCCACACAAATGATCATGAGATCAATCATCCTCATCCAATGAGCAAGCAACATATGTACCAATCTATCCGGATTTACTAATCCCCTTTTTAGTAATCCCACGATTGGGAACTATTTTAGTTTTAAAACTTTCTAAGAATTTAGATCTCATTAGCATGATCATCATCATGATTCTAAAAGCATTGCTTAAAACTATGGGTTATTTACATATTATAAAAACAGCAACATGTAGATAATTAAATGCCTTTAATAAATGAATATTTTATTAATAAATAAATAAGATTGTTTACAAAGTACGTGCTTTATCATCATACATGATTGGCTTGTATGCACACTACTATCAATCTCCCACTTGCACTAAAGCCAATCGCCATGGTATCTCATACCCATCTTCTCTAAGTGACGATCAAACTGCTGTTGTGTTAAAGCTTTAGTAAATGGATCTGCAATGTTATCTTGAGAGTCTACACGCTCCAAGGTGACGTCTCCTCTTTCAATGATCTCCCTGATCAAGTGAAATCGCCACAACACGTGTTTAGATTTCTGATGAGACTTGGGTTCCTTAGCCTGTGCAACTGCTCCTGTGTTGTCACAGTAAACGGGAACTGCTTCTCCAATGCTAGGAACCACACCAAGTTCAGTTATGAACTTCTTCATCCAAACAGCTTCCTTTGCAGCTTCACTTGCAGCTATATACTCTGCCTCTGTCACTGAATCAGCAACTGTTTTCTACTTGGAACTCTTCCAACTCACTGCGCCTCCGTTCAAGGTAAAAACATACCCCGAAACAGATTTACTGTCATCTTGGTCCGTTTGAAAACTTGAGTCTGTGAAGCCCTCGAGTTTTAATTCAGACCCACCGTAGACAAGAAAAATATCTTTAGTCCTTCTCAAGTACTTTAGGATATTTTTCACTGCCTTCCAGTGCTCTTCTCCAGGATTCGACTGGTATCTGCTCGTTACACTAAGTGCATAAGCAACATCCGGTCTAGTACATATCATACCGTACATGATAGATCCTATTGCAGAAGCATAAGGGATCTTACTCATACGGTCTCTCTCCTCAGGTGTCTTTAGGGCCTGTTTCTTGGAGAGATGTATTCCATGGCTCATCGGCATGAGACCTCTTTTGGAATCTTCCATGCTAAACCTCTTTAGCATCGTATCAATGTACGTTCCTTGGGATAAACCAAGCATCCTTTTAGATCTATCTCTATAGATCTTTATCCCCAAAATATAGGATGCTTCTCCCAAGTCCTTCATGGAGAAGTGTTTAGATAACCAGATTTTAATTGATTGTAGCATGGGAATGTCATTCCCTATCAGTAATATATCATCAACATATAATACAAGGAATGAAATTGCGCTCCCACTAACCTTCTTGTACACACATGGTTCATCGTCATTTTTGATAAAATCAAACTCTTTGATTGTCTCATCAAAACGAATGTTCCATCTACGAGAAGCTTGCTTCAATCCATAAATGGATCGTTGCAGCTTACAGACTTGATTTATTCCAACCTTTGAAACAAATCCCTCTGGCTGTGTCATATACACATCCTCCTCAAGTTTTCCATTGAGGAAGGCCGTTTTCACGTCCATCTGCCAGATCTCATAGTCGTTATAAGCTGCAATCGCAAGCAAAATCCGAATGGACTTGAGCATAGCTACTGGTGAAAAGGTTTCATCATAATCAACTCCTTGTCTTTGTTTGAAACCTTTTGCAACCAGTCGGGCCTTATAGGTCTCCACCTTGCCGTCCGCTCCAGTCTTTCTTTTAAAAACCCATTTACACCCAATAGGCTTAATGCCTTCAGGTGGTGAAACCAAAGTCCATACTTTGTTTTCATACATGGAGTCCATTTCGGATTTCATGGCTTCAAGCCATTTCCCTGAGTCTTTATTACTCATGGCTTGTTCGTAATTCAATGGATCATCATCATTCATGATGCGTACCTCATCGTCATCCTCTACAACGAATCCATACCTCTCAGGTATCTTCGGTACTCTTCTAGATTTACGAACAGGGTGTGGTATAGTAGGTTCTTCTACTTGGTCAAGTACCTGACTTTGATCCGTGGTAATTTGTGGTTCTTGAGCTTCTTCAAGATATATCTTACTCCCACTGACCCCTTCATGGATAAACTCCTTTTCCAAGAAGGCAGCATGTTTCGCTACAAACACCTTTTGATCAGTTGGATGATAGAAATAATACCGTACAGTTTCTTTAGGGTATCCCACAAATCTACACTTTTCGGATTTAGTTTGTAGCTTATCATGTTCAAACTTTTTGACATAAGCTGGACAACCCCAAGTCTTAACATGCTTAAGATTTGGTTTCCTCCCCTTCCACATCTCATATGGAGTCTTTGGGGCGGATTTGGTAGGTACCTTGTTAAGTAGGTATGCAGCCGTTTCTAGGGCATATCCCCAGAAGGAAATTGGAAGGTCGGTAAAACTCATCATGGATCGAACCATGTCTAACAGTGTTCGATTTCTCCTTTCAGATACACCATTTAACTGTGGTGTACCTGGAGGAGTCCATTGTGAGATTATACCATTTTCTTTGAGACAATAGAGAAACTCACCGCTTAAGTATTCTCCACCTCGATCTGATCGAAGTATCTTTATACTCTTGGAATGATGGTTTAGTGGTGGGAAGCCGGACATAAGTTCTCATTAACATGGGTTCGAGTCTTGATAAACTCCTCTATGCTCAAGTGGTCTCATGCCCTGGCTTTATTCGGAGGTAAGTTGAGCCCTAGATTTATTCGGGGGTAAGCTGAGTTGTGCCGATGAAAACACCACTGAGGCCTCTAAAATTTTTGGAGATCATGCATTTATTTTTTTCTATCATGCATGTAATTATTTATTACCCATGTTAATATATAACAGTTATCATATTATAAGACCAGTTGAAAGTATTGTGAGTCTATAATAATGATTGTGAATAATTGTTGAAAGGTTAAAAATGTGTAAATAATTGATGAATAAAATGTGTTTGATAGTAGTGTGCATACAAGCCAATCATGTATGATGATAAAGCACGTACTTTGTAAACAATCTTATTTATTTATTAATAAAATATTCATTTATTAAAGGCATTTAATTATCTACATGTTGCTGTTTTTATAATATGTAAATAACCCATAGTTTTAAGCAATGCTTTTAGAATCATGATGATGATCATGCTAATGAGATCTAAATTCTTAGAAAGTTTTAAAACTAAAATAGTTCCCAATCGTGGGATTACTAAAAAGGGGATTAGTAAATCCGGATAGATTGGTACATATGTTGCTTGCTCATTGGATGAGGATGATTGATCTCATGATCATTTGTGTGGAGACACTAAAGCAAGTATGTAGGTGCTTATTGGAGAATAAGTTCACTGAACGTGATTCGCTATGGAATACCTAATGGAGATTTACTCGTCTGTCAATAGGAATTCCTAATGTGATAGTAGTACAAGTAATCCTTGGACTTGAGATCATCATAGTATCTTGTATGTAACAAATTATACTTTGACTTATTCCTTAAGACCTTTTAAGGCATATATAGGGTATGCTTGGGTATAATGAGTTACATATGGAGATAATGAATGATCAATAAAGAATCTACCACCTCTAGTAAAAGAGGAGATATGTCCTATGTGATTCGTTAAATGACAACCCAGGAATCCTTGGCCAAGGTGAAATGAAATTAGAAAGGAGTTTCTAATTTGCATTATTTGGAGTTGTGCATTTTCTAATCGAAATACATATAATTAAATAAAATAAGACTTGACAGTAAATCCATGTCTTATATTTAATTGGGACATTGTATGGTGGAAGGATTGAATTGTATGGTAACTATTAACTCACAGGTTCTTTTATGATTAATGTTGAAATCTATATTATCTGGAAAGTCGTTGATCGCTAGGGAGGCTTATCCCTATTGTAGAATAAATATTATTTATTTAAATAAATTATTAGTTTAATTTATTTATTTAAATAAGATTAAAATTGTTTTAATTGATTTATTCACAACTGGTTTAATATGGAGAACCTAAAGGGTCACACCATAAAAGGAAGAATAATTATTTAAGAAGGTAATGGCATAATCGTAATAATGTATTAAGTATAATTAATTTAATATATGGTGATAGAATAAATTAAATAGCTTAATGTTTATTATTTAATATTTTGAAAATATTAAATATAAATTAATAAGAGGAGTCTTATTAATATTATTACAATTATTATTATTTTAATTTCTAAAGGAGTTTAGTAATTAATTTAATATTTAGTACTCTCATTTATTCATAATAAGATTAGGAGACAAATTAATTAAATGAATTTAATTAATTATTCCCATGTGGTGGGAAGCCTAAATTAATTAAAGGAGTCTAATTAATTAAAAGAAATCCCATGTCTAATAGGATTAGAAGGGTTGACCAATGTCTATATAAGAGAAGTCTTATAATAGATATTAGATTGATGCAATTCCAATTGTTGGAGAGTACTCCTTTTCTATAGAGGATAGAAAACTAAGGTTAAGCCAAACACCCTCCTTCTTGATAATTCATCTTCCTTGGTGGATCACCTCTAGAGGCCAAACACTTGGGTGGCTAACGTTGATCAAAGGAAGGAATCTAACCCGGAAATTCAAGGAGATCACGAAGAACAAGGAGTTGAACTAGTACCTGTGGAAGCTTCGTTCTACAAGGGTATGATTCCATAACTTCTTATTTATCGTTTTAAATTAATAATTTGCATAAAGGATGATCCGGGTAATGGTTTTGTAGAAATTTTTTAAACTCTGATATACCATGCTTCCGCTAATTTTTGCAATTTGATTGCGTCACGATTTCGTACAAACCCAACAGTGGCATCAGAGCCAAATCTTTATGCAATTATTAATTTATTTTTGATTTCATATACATATGGGTATGTATTTAAAATAATTTATTGGGCATAATTTTATTGTATAAAATTATATTTTTTAAGAAAAAAAAAAGACTTTTTTTGGGACGAATCACAATTTTTTTTGGTGCTAATCTTGAATTCTGCAAAGAAAAGGTGTTGTCTCTTTCTTACTCCAAAAAGAAGGTGACCCATCAGGAAAGGACTTTTTTAATAAACCTGCAGGACTCTTTTAATAAAAGAAGGTGACTTCTTTTTAAAAAATAAATATGATATATTTATATATTATATTCTAAATAATTTTATAATTAAAATAAAGAGTTTATTTTAATCTTGAAATTGGATTTCATGCAATTTAAAATTGCCCATTAAATGATACTCATATATGTATGGAATGTTTTAATTCATGAGATGAATATTTATTTATTGATATATATGGTGATATGTATGAAAATAAATGAGGATTGATTATGGACTATTTGACCAATGTGATTGGATTTTATTTTAGTTGAATCTTTGATTGTCTCATCAAAACGAATGTTCCATCTACGAGAAGCTTGCTTCAATCCATAAATGGATCGTTGCAGCTTACTTATGCTTTTCAATAACTATAAATAGTTTAAAAAATACAATAATTACTTATGCTTTTCAATAATTCATCAAAAAATTACAAAAATTCTAAACTGATAATATAAGATTTCTGTAAAAAAAAAAAAATTCAGCCCAAATAATTTTTCTGATAATTTAATTATAATTTCTAATATTATGAAACTTTAATAATTCATAATAATTAGTCCTTATATCAGAAAAATATGAATCGTATGTCCATTCCATTTAAAATTTAATTCTCTACAACTTTGTAGAATAAAGTTTTTCCAAATTCCTAGCGAAAAATGACTCAAATATGCTCTTTATCGAAAAGTTCGTCAGCGACGACTTTCCGATCATCTTCTACGGCGATCCAAAAGTTTTTCGTCGAGTTTTCTTAAATACTCTTTTCCAGATCAGATCTATTACATTTTAGGATTCCAACCATATTTTTAGTTTCAAAATCCGTTAAAGATTTCATGTTGAAACTATATCCGAAAATATATTTTCGACGGATGTTTCTTTACTTTGATTTCTTGATTTCTCTTGTTTATGCAAGTTTAATCCATCCCAAATATACATAAATATAATATCTTAACATAAAATCCATACAAACTTAAATCTAAGAATAAATCAAAGGTTTTAAAAATGCATTTTCTTAATTTCTTTAGCATTTCTTCTTTCTTTCTTTTTCTTCTTCATCTTCTTCTTTCTCTACTTTTCAACAAAATTCCCTTTTTCTCTCTCTCCTGATTTGTGCCTAGTGAATAGAAGGAAATGGGTGGGAGTGGAGTAGTTCCTCTTTCTTCTTTCTTTTAATTTTCCTTTCTTTCTTCCTCTTTTTCTACTCCTTTCTTTTTCTTACTCCCCCACCTTGTCCCCCCATCAAATCCCACTTACTTTCTCAACCATTTAGCCGCCCCACATGCGTTACTATTTCCAAAAATTTAAATCTCTCTCCTCTTTTATTTGCTAATTTATCCGATTAATTGCTCATTTGACCATTTATCAATTTAACATTTATAGTTTTAGAATAATAATCATAAATTAAATTAGACTTTTATTTCATAAAAGTCGGGATCTTACGGTAGACTACCTGACTTGTCTCGAAGTGTAGCCTTTGTTACTCGAACCAGTAAACCCGAATGGTGTCTTAACACCTAGTGCTCTAAAGTCATCTGGTTTAGGAGTCATTGGTCCAAAACTCGTTAAATGGGTAACCCTGAATAGCCTAAGAAAATGAGACAAGGTAAGCGAGGAAAGCATGAAAAAAGAAAGAATTGTAAGATGGAAATGAAATAATCTAGAAGTCATAGAAAAGAAACATCTACTAAGGGTTGCGTCACTCATAGTTCGCGTGTCATATAAAGTCAATTATGCGAAGAGCGGTGCCTAGAGCGAAGATGAAATATCTTACCCACAATGACCTTGGATTCTTAAAAGTTTTCTTGCAATTTCTTAACTTGTTAAATAAAAATTTCGTCAAAATAAAAATTTAAACCTGGAAGATAGCGATTCACAATTTCCTTAGAAAAAATTCATTTTCATACACAAATTTTGAGATTTTTAGCGATAAGATCAGCATGCAAGCATTCAATTTCATGAACTTTAACTTCAAATGCCTCACTCACAAGATTATACTAACCCTGATTACCCAAGCCATCAAGCTTTTGCACATTCTATCATTCGTTTGATGTGCAGGATATTGATCACTCTCGACTTGGTCAACAAAGAGAGTTTCTTATATGAATCCCCAGTAACAACATGCGAAAAGGCTGGGGCATTTTTCCATTCAATGAAATGGAAGGAGTCTAAGGCAGGACCAAGCTCCTCATCAAAAGAAAAGGGAGATTCCTAAAAGAAAACACGGCGACATAAGCTTGCTCCGACAAAAGAAATGAAAAATTTTCAAGAGAGTCCCTAACCCCAAAAACAGACGCCCGATGACAAAAGGTCTAGCAAAGAAAATCTACATCGTCAAACATGTCAACCTGCGCCAAGTCCTCACAAGTCGAGGGTCAAATCTGGGCAGTGAAAGAACGGGCCGCACCCTCCAAGGACGTCATCGGCACCCAGATCATCAGTCCAGCTTGGTCGCTAATAAAAAGCACAAGGAAATGGGGCAGAAGTGCCCAACATTTAAAAGAAACTCCAAATTGCCTCATAAAGGGTGAGTTATATTTCTACATCTAGTCAATTCAATTAAGCATGTGCATCAACCTAGGATAATAGACTCCTAAGGATAATTTTAGATCATCACATCAAGCATGGTCTGCACATGTGCAACCGCGTTATATCAGCGCACATCTCCATTAAAAAGTTTAGCATGCATCCCCAGTAGAGTTAAACATGCATGCACATTAAATGTCCAAACTCGAGAAAATTTCTCCTTTGTCAACTACCAGCAGGGTAGGCACTGTTGTTAACTACCAGCAGGGTAGGCACCATTGTCAACTACCAGCAGGGTAGGCACCGTTGTTAAACTACCAGTGGTGTAGGCACCGTTGCCAACTACTAGAAGGGTAGGCACTGTTGTAAACTACCAGTGTAGACATCGAAAAGGTCCGGTGATTTCAAAAACATCATCCCCAGCAAAAATGTAGAAAATATGTCGATTTATCTTCATCAAACAAGCATCGACAACACTGACGAAAATCAAGACCGTTGGAATCAACACCAGCACAAGCATCAACAACACTGATGAAAGACAACCATTGGAATCAGCCCCAACATAGACATCAACAATAACCAGTAATGGTAAAGCGATTTGCAAAGTGCGATGTACGATTTGTGATGTGCGATTTGAGAAGTGCGAAGTGTGAGCGATGTGCGAAAATGCGATTTGAGATGTGCGAAGTGTGATTAGCGAAATACAAAGTGCGATTTACGAAGTTTGATTTGCGAAATGTGATTTACGAAAGTGTTTTTACATTCATCATACCATTCATTACGAAGTGCGATGTGCATCATTAAATATACCTTGTTATATTTCAAGTGTCTAGTAGTCTTTATCATATTCATTCCACTGCATTGCGTAAACATAATAAAGAGGGGCATCTGTAGACACTCGAAATTTTGCTTCCCTTGTATTTGTTGGGATTGTACGAAATTATGGCGCAATCAAATTGCAAAATTTAGCGGAAGTATGGTATATCAGAGTTTAAAATTTTCTACAAAACCATTACCCGGATCATCCTTTATGCAAATTATTAATTTAAAACGATAAATAAGAAGTTATGGAATCATACCCTTGTAGAACGAAGCTTCCACAGGTACAAGTTCAACTCCTTGTTCTTCGTGATCTCCTTGAATTTTCAGGTTAGATTCATTCCTTTGATCAACGTTAGCCACCCAAGTGTTTGGCCTCTAGAGGTGATCCACCAAGGAAGATGAATTATTCAAGAAGAATGGTGGTTGGCTAAATCCTAATTTTCTATCCTCTATAGAAAAAGAGTACTCTCCAACAATTGGAATTGCATCAACTGATATCTAACATAAGACTCCTCTTATATAGATATTGGTCAACCATTCTAATCCTATTAGACATAGGGTTTCATTTAATTAATTAAACTCAATTAATTAATTTAGGCTTCCCACCACATTGGGAATAATTAATTAAATTTCTTTAATTAATTTGCCTTCTAATCTTATTAGGAATAAAAGAAAGTACTAATATTAACTTAATTCCTAAACTCCTTTAGAAATTATAATAATAATAATTGTAATAATATTAATAAGACTCCTCTTATTAATTAATATTTAATATTTCCAAAATATTAAATAATAAACATTAAGCTATTTAATTTATCTTATCACCATAGATTAAAATTAATTTCACTTAATGCATTATTACAATTATGCCATTGACTTCTTAAATAATTATTCTTCCTTTTATGGTGTGACCCTTTAGGTTCTCCATATTAAACCGATTGTGAATAAATCAATTAGAATAATTCTAATCTTATTTAAATAAATAAATAAAACTAATAATCTATTTAAATAAATAATATTTATTCTACAATAGGGATAAGCCTCCCTAGCGATCAACGACTTTCTAGATAATATAGATTTCAACATTAATCATAAAAGAACATGTGAGTAAATAGTTTCCTTACAATTCAATCCTTCCACTATATAATGTCCCAATTTGAAAGTCCAATAATAATCTAGAAGAGGAGTTGAATAGATTATTACAAATTAAAAATTTATCTTTTAGCCTTTTTGAATTTTTTAGATAATTAATTAGAAATTAATATGCAAGATAAAAATTCAATCACACAATGCACAGAGATTTATCTGGTTCACAACATACATCCAGGGTATGTTTCTACGTCCAGTCTCAAGCTCCTCTCCAGGACTTGAGATCCTATTACTATCAGTAATAAATACTCCTTCAATAAGCGGAGAAGCCTTTACAAAGTTTTATAGACAAACTTACAATTGTTTCCAACTAACTATTTGGACAGCAAGCTTCCAGCTCCCTCCTCAAGCTTAGTTGTATCTTCTTTTGAGTTCAGTTCCATTTTATTTTCTGGTCTTGAAGTAACAGTCTCTTCTTTACCTCACAAGTGCAATAGAGACCCAACTCCCAGATGACCTCTCTAAGACTCTGGTCTTGGTCAAAGAATTACTCATTTTTCTCACAGATAAATAAAATAAACTAACTCTGACTTTTTCCTTTTTGCAAAGAATTTTGATACATATGTGTTTCTAATATAAGCAGATAGCAATTTAAGATCAAGTAATAAAAGTTCAGATAACTTTTATTGTAGAAACACTTGTTTGATTTAATATGAAAAACAGTTTGATTGTATATTAAATAATGCTTCTGACAAATCAAATAAATACGATTATTTATACTTTAAATTTTAGAGCGTGTTTCTATGGATTTAAAGTATAGATTTACTTTCAGAAATTATTGAATTTATGCTCAAATAATTTATGATGACAAATATCAAGTATACTAGATGAATCAATTTAACACTACTTGATATAATAAATATATTTGTTTAACTCAGATATCAAGGTATAAATGAGGCCACTTAGGAAAATTATTTCGGTGTCTAAGTACTGACCAAATTTATATTTTTCACACTTGTATATTTGTATAAATATTTTCGATAAAACACCTTAGTGACAATCCAGAGATTTTTTACTTATGATAAATATCTCAGGGTCAAATAAGTGTTAATCTATATATTTATATAAATAACGAATACATATAAAGTATTTATATAAATACTTCGATTGACACTTTGTGACTATCCAGAGAATTAATATCTCAGGGTCAATCAAGTGTTAATCTATTTATATAAATAATAAATATATATATAATACTTATATAAATATTTTGATTTACAACTTGTGACAATCCATAAAGTTTTTACTTATGATAAGTATCTCAGGGGTCAATCAAGTGTTAATCTATAATATTTATATAAATAATAAATAGATGAAATATAAATATATATAATTGTGTAGAACAATGTATATTTATATTTATAGCAATAAACAAGTAAGAGACAATTTAATCAAATAATTTAAAACAACTTATCTCAAGTACTTGTGACCAATTTTCTCTTCCACAAATAATCAGAATTTAGAAGTAACAAAGAGAGCTTAAAGCTTTTAGAGAGAATGTAGGCAAGGAGTAAACTTTTCTTAGTTTGTAATTTTGGTAAAATGAAATTGAAGAGAAAGCTTCCTTTTTATAGGATTTTTAAGCTTGGGGCAAAATGGTCATTTTGAAAAATCAATGGATGAAAATGATTTGGTAAAAATGTAAGGTTCAGATCAATTTACCAAATTTAATCACATGGATTGCCAAGTCAATATAACATTCGAATTTTGGACAAGGCTTGCCAATTCACCGTTCATTTAATGCGTCAAAAATTACTTTTTTTTCCTCTTTCATTGTGTGGGCGAAAAGCCTCAGCAAAGACTCATTCTTGCACAATAAATGCCCAATGGATATATGCATGCATAAGTATACATACACATGTAGCAATTCTCTTACCCGCCACTTGCATGTCCCAATTTTAGTGACCTCATTTTATTACACACGGGCACATGCATGCATACAATCATTTTCATTTTGCAAGTATAACTTAGTTAATAATAATAAGGAATTTTTGGTGGAAAATTCTTTTTCCCCTTTTTGAAAGATTGAGTATGAATAATATTTTTGAAAGAAAAGAAGAATACTCCTTGCCTTGAAGAAATGTTATTTTGTGAAATAATATTCTTAACACTTGATATTAGATTATTAAGGTTAGGCAAATATTAATTCAATTTAGAAATTTTTTGATTAATTTAGAAATCAATTTTGGTTTAATAAAATAATACACATATTAAATAAAACCTATGGAGAGGATTCTATTTAAATTACCTTATTTCCCAATTATTATTATCATCAAAATATATAAAGAAATAAATACCTATCAATCTCCCCCTTTTGGATGATGACAATAATTTTAAAAATATTACTACTCCCCCTTAGTAATGCTCCCCCTTAATCGAACCCCCCCTTTATATGTGCATGTAATTTTACACATATTACCAGTATAAATTATATAGCAGCAGAGAAAAAAAATAGCAGCAGTTCATACCACAATAACTGGACTGCTGTTATAGCATAGCAGTTCATATGACAACATTATAGCAGTATAATGTTTTTTTTCTTCTCCCCCTTTGTCATTACAAAAAGAAGGAAAATTAAGTCTGTGAGCAGACTTTTCAGAATCTGCAAGAGAATGTTAGTACCCTGCTTGCAGTATTAAGATAGTAGATAAATTGTACAGCAGCTGCCATACTTGAAAAATTAAACACTCAAAGTTCACACCATTCTAGGTTAATAATTAGTTTACAATACTCCCAAATAGTTAGTAATACAAATATATTACATTCTTCCCAAATAGTCAGTACGTGTCATCAGGGAAAGGAGAAATATGATGACATAGATGCAGAAGGGGATCAACAGTAAATGTACCAGACAGAGGACCATTCATACAAGGGCGGGGATCAGGTATTCCAGGGAGGGTAGCATCAATAGAGTAATCAAGCAGATAATCATTCGTAGAAAAATTATGCAGAGAATCAATCATGGCAGAAGAAGGATCATTAATAATTGAATCCATTTGTGCAGTGTTAGTACTTGGAGTGACATATCAAGGTGGCAAAGACAACTTCTCCATAACAGAATGCAGCATGTTCTGAATGGAATGCACAGATTGTTGCATATATTCCATTTGTACCATTAAATTATTTTGATTCTCCAGTATTAGCTGATTCATGTTATTACTACCATCCAGTTGAGAAACTATGTGAAGTTTTGACTTAGTGGATTCATAATCAGAAGCCTTAAACACCATGAGTGTTCTAGGAGGAAGATTAAGTCTAGAGACAAGATTGGAGTTTTGAATAAGTTCAAATTTTTGATCATTGAGATCAACACCCAAATATTTGAAAATGCAGGTAAGAAAAAGTCCAAAGCCAAGACAATTGTTTGAAAAACAGTGTTCAAATGAGGTTAACAAAATGTATGTAAGATTGTATGGCATACACTCATGCATGATGCACTTAATGATTTCCAAATCAAAGGGATGCAGTGTTCTAGTGTCTCTTACTGGCATGAGAATTTGTCGAAGAATTTTACCAATAAACTGACACTCAGCAGTTAGAAATTCTAGACCCACATTGACAGGAAAATCAAATAACAATGCAGGGATGAGTTGATTAGTTGTGAAAGACATATTTTTTTTAAAACAGAGACAGTTAGACATTGTAGTTTGCAAAGGATGCACATATTCATTTATCATGTGTAGTTCTAGCACATATGGATGAAGATTCAATACCTGAATAAGAGTAGTTTCATCAATGATAAAAGATTTTCCTTTAATACATGTGCTAATACTGAGTAAAAGACCAGTAGAGTCTTTGTTGAAAATCATATAAGTGAAAAAATCAGTAATTAAACCAGGATATATGTGCCTATCAGAGAAAACAACTAGACTTTCCCACCCTATAGCATTAAAATGTTCAAATAAGTCAGGAAATGTGACACCCCCAAATCCGGGTACTTCGTTTCCACATGATTTGGTGTTCACTTTCTAATTAAAACATACATCTACCCAAATAAAATTTCAAACTAATTACAACCTTCATAAAACCTTAATAAAATCTTCCTCTAGAAAGAATGGCAACTGGTTCAACAAAAAAAATCCCAGGGTTATCTAAACCTTAACATCATTCAAATAACGTAAATACGGAAATATAAACATAACCAACTAAGTCTTATTACAAAAGCAACTTGACGTCACAAGCCTTCACTTATTCATCTTTCCTTTTCCTTTACTTGTTGATGGTATGTCAACATTCTTGGTCTCAACTGCAAATGGTGGTAAAGCAGGCAAGAGTGAGCAAACAAAAGCTCACTTGGATATACAACAGTGATATGACATAAGTGAATCATTTCAAAAGAGTTTGAATAACTTTACTTTCATCAATATAAAGAATTGAAATATAATTCTTTCATCAATATATAGGATTAGAATATGAAATCATCTGAGGGTCATATGACCTTGAACCATTGTCCTAGATTATAAATAATCCTATTTAAACCTTTAACAGTCAATAAGACTATGGAACCTTAACTCGTACTCAGGGGGATCAACCCTTTGTACCATGAATTGTGCACAACCATTTAACGTTTTCGCATAAATTTCCCCTAATTAATAGGGTTGTTCCTTCTCAGAAATTGAATACAAGTCCGCACCAAAGAAAGTTTGGTTTGGATAGATAAGGGAACTTTAGAGTTCAACTATCATCAACTAGGAGTAGTTGAATCGACTTACAGTCCTTTACAGTTCAATCATGAACAAATTGCAAAATATGACAATAAACTTCATAATAGATAGGCATGCTTTTAGAAACAACTTAAAGCATTCGATAGACTAAGTAGATCTTACTTGAACAACTAAGTCAAGATCATATTACTAAAATAACGCTTTAATACTTACGCTTTATGAGTATGGTATAACTTGTACCACACATAACAATTTAAAGAACGTAAATGAACTTTCGTGATTTCTTGAGCAAGGGTTAGGAAACTTGCACAATGAAAATATACAATGAATAGGCTTGTATAGCATTCAAGAGTAGATTAAAGAACTTGCACAATATAAATAACAAGTTTAGAAACTTGTTTAACATAAGAGAATAAGGGTAAGAGAACTTGCCTTAAGCGCAAGCTACACTTTAACAACTATACGCACTTCACAAACACCCTACACATTTATATTACATTCAAACCATCTATTAGTATCCAATTACAACATTTAAACCATTGAACTTCATATCCAAGTCCAACTCATAGTATAATTTACCACATTGGTTACTAATTAGTCAAGTACGTGAGTCTATACTCACGACATGCATTAATAAGCCTATACTTCAATGAATCGTGTTGTGTGCCTCGTGAAAGCAACACACAAACACACACATGTAACATATTCATAATATACTTCAATCTAACTTAAACACATCAAAAACATGTTATCTTATTATACATTTCACTTTCCAAGTCTTAGAAAACAAGTTAGCTTAACAAACGGGGCATAAAAACTCAAAAACCAAATTCCAGATCTTCTTGGCAGCAGCCCTACCCGCTGGGGCGGGTCCTCCCTGCATAAAACACCCGTTGGGGCGGGTGTTCCCCCTGCCACAGCGCCCGGCTCGCGAACTGGTGGAGAATTAAGCCAATTTGGCTTATTCCTTCACACCGAATTCGATTTTTCCCAACATGATAAACATAAAACTTGATACTAACAATATTTTAAACTTATTATCATGCTCATAACATATATAATCCATAAAACACATAATCCAAAACAAGATTTCATGATTTTCAAAGAAAAATACAATTTTAAGCGTTCTTGACGAAAATTGCTACTACGAATTCGTTTTTCATCCAATTCAAGTGATTCCACATGTGTTAACTCATATTCTTAACACATTAACATAATACATGATCAAATTTAACAATAACTCAAAATCAAACATCAATTTGATAGTTTCAAAAGCCGTTTTCAGAAATAGTTTCACCAAAAATCACTATGAACATGCTTCTTATTGTTTATCAAAAATTCATGGATTGAATTGCTAGAATCATCATATAACTCATATATAATCATGTTATATCACCTATTACACATAATTCATGCTCACCTCAAGGATTTAAATAAATTTTCAACATAACTTCATAATCTAACACTATGAACATGAATTTCATAGTGTTTATCATATACTTGTGAATTGAAATTCTTAAACAACTATGAAACTCTCATGTAAACATATATATATATATATATATATATATATATACATATATATCCCATTCACATATCAAAATAAATAGCTTTCACAAAGAGACTTTCACATAGAGTTCTAAAACCATGAAAACATAAAAGAATATGCTTTGAAAACTTGTTTTACAACAATTGTATTTTGAAAACCCTTTCATGGCATACAATTTCATATGAAAATATATAACATCATATAACACATATAATTTCATGATTGTAAAGACCTAATTTGGCAAAGAAGAAAACACAACACCTATGAATTAGTTCTAGGGTTAAGATTATAACCTTACTAGTTTTAGGTTAAGAGAGAGATGAACTTGGGCTTGCTTTGCCTTCTTCTTCTTCTTCTTCTTCTTCTCTGAGAATTCTCTGACAATTCTCTCTAACCCTCTTCTTCTTTTCTTTCTTTGTTTTATAAAACTAACGTAACTTTGTTTTTAACTGACATATATAATATTATACATATAATCATATACATATATGTAACTTATAAATAATAAGTATAATATTTATAACCATAATAAGTATTATTAATTACATAGGTTATAGAATTTGAAAAGAGTAAGGCCACGTTTGGCAAAACTACATTATTTTTTTAAAAAACTAACTTATTGAGCTTAAGGCATTGTTTGGAAGAAATAAGATTAAACAAGTACAAGGGCCTTGTTTGGCAAAACACTTTAAAATCCTTTTCTAGTCTTTTAATAACTCTTTAAATCCATAGAATAAATATTACACTTATTTAATTAAATTACAACACTCTAATTCAATTAAATAAACTAACATTCACATAATACCAAATTGTCACACAATTGAATTTCCTTTATTAAACATAATTCGTGTACAAATTATTATCACTTAGCACATAACATTAAATCTAATTAAATCATTCTTAATTAAATTAAAATTATGCTACACCATTGCTAACATATCAATTTAATTAATCATATAGCACTTAATTAAATTGTCCACAACACTCGCACACTTTATTTATTTATCTTCATAATTAAATTTTATAAAATATTTATTTACTTCAATAAATATTTACAATTAACATATAAAATTCTCAATCATTATAGTCTTCCCTCCTTAAAAGGATTCTGTCCCCAGAATCACAACATAAAAAAAATCTCATAAAAATTCTCACCTCATAAAAATTCTCATCTGTTACATTCTTCCCCCCTTAAAAGGATTCTGTCCCCAGAATCGATATCTAAGGGGTTACACACTTCAATTAAGCAAATAATTGAGGATAAGACTTCATCATAACATCTTCGAGTTCCCACGTAGCTTCTTCAGCACTGTGGTTCCTCCAAATTACCTTAACAGAAGGTATCACTTTATTCCTAAGTACTTGTTCTTTTCTGTCAATAATTTGAACATGAACCTCTTCATAAGTTAAGTCTTTATCAAATTGTAAAGGCTCGTATTCTATTACATGTTTATAGTCATGTTTGTAAGGCCGTAACACGGAAATATGAAATACATTATGTATATTCTCGAGTTCCGGAGGTAATGCCACTTCGTAAGCTACCTCGCCAACTTTTTGTAATACCTCAAAAGGTCCAATAAATCGGGGACTCAGCTTCCCTTTCTTGCCAAATCTAATCTTCCCCTTCCAAGGAGATACCTTCAGGAAAACGAAGCTTCCTGGTAAGAATTCTCGGTTCTGTCGATGTTGATCGGCATATTTCTTCTGTCTGTCCTGAGCAGCAACCAATCTTGTTCTGATCAGCTTCACAATTTTCGAAGTTTGTTGTACCAATTCCGTTCCCAACAGCTGACGTTCACCAACTTCATCCCAGTATAGAGGAGTCCTGCACTTTCTGCCGTATAACGCTTCGTAAGGCGGCATGCCAATACTCGCATGATGACTATTATTGTAGGAGAACTCTACCAACGATAGATGATCATCCCAACTCCCTTTGAAATCCATCACACATGCTCTCAGCATATCCTCAAGCGTTTGAATTATTCTCTCGCTCTGACCATCGGTTTGAGGATGGTACGCTGTACTCATTCGCAACTGCGTTCCCAAACATTCTTGTAAACGCTTCCAGAAATTTGACGTAAAACGCGGATCTCTGTCTGACACAATCGACACTGGGACACCATGTCAAGAAATGATCTCCTTAACGTATAATTTAGCTAATTGTTCCAAGTTATATTTAATCCTGATTGGTAAAAAGTGGGCTGACTTCGTCAGTCGATCCACAATAACCCATATCGCATTGAAACCTTTCTGAGTCGCTGGAAGACCCACCACGAAATCCATCGTGATATGCTCCCATTTCCACTCTGGAATTTCTAATGGTTGCAGCAATCCGCTAGGTCTCTGGTGTTCTGCCTTGACTTTCTGGCACGTCAAGCATTTCGCAACGCATTCAGCAACGTCCCTCTTCATATTTGGCCACCAAAAATGATGCCTGAGATCCTGGTACATCTTCGTACTCCCAGGGTGAATTGAATATCTCGAGTTGTGAGCTTCGCTCAAGATTTCCTCCTTAACTTCCGGTACTGGCGGTACCCAGATTCTACCTTCAAATCGTAGCAGTTTCTCACTATCGATCTTGAATTTAAACTCTTCGCCATCAGCTATTCTCTTCCGAATCTTCTCGCATTCTTCATCGTGAAGTTGAGCTTCTTTTACCTTGTCCACAATAGTAGAACCAGTGGTTACTTGAAATAACTTCTCATCCAATTCCTTTGGAAACTTTACTTCCAGCTCTAATCTAGCCATCTGCTCTATTAACCGATTCTGATCAGTTAACATATTCAGCTTCTCCCGACCTTTCCTGCTCAAAGCGTCGGCGACAACATTAGCTTTACCCGGATGGTAAAGTATTTCACAGTCGTAGTCCTTGATCAGTTCCAACCATCTCCTTTGGTGCATGTTCAAATCCTTCTGGGTGAAGATATACTTCAGACTCTTGTGATCTGTATATATTTCACACTTCTCTCCATATAAGTAGTGTCTCCAAATCTTTAGAGCAAACACTACTGCCGCCAATTCCAAGTCATGGGTCGGATACCCCTTCTCATAGTCCTTCAGCTAACGTGGCGCATAGGCAATGACTTTTCCGCTTTGCATCAACACACATCCTAATCCTTTATGTGAGGCATCACTATATACCACGAAATTCCCCGAACTATCCGGCAAAGATAATACAGGTGCAGTACTCAACCTTTTCTTCAACTCTTGAAAACTCTCCTCACACTTCTCCGTCCAAACAAACTTAACTATTTTACGAGTCAAATTCGTCAACGGGGTTGCGATTTTAGAAAAGTCTTGGATAAATCTTCGGTAATAACCAGCCAATCCCAAGAAACTCCTCACTTCAGACTGCGTCTTCGGCTGATCCCAATTCATTACTGCTTCAACCTTCGACGGATCTACTGAAATACCCTCCTTGTCGATCACGTGGCCAAGAAATTGCACACGTTCCAACCAAAATTCGCATTTCGAGAATTTAGCGTAAAGCTTTTCTCGTCTCAATACTTCTGAGGTTAGTCTTAAATCTTCAGCATGCTCCTCCTCGGTCTTAGAATAAACCAGGATGTCATCTATAAATACTACCATGAACTTATCCAGAAATGGTTTGAACACCCTATTCATTAGGTCCATAAATGTAGCTGGGGCATTCGTGAGACCAAATGACATCACCAAAAACTCGTAATGACCATACCGAGTCCTAAAAGCAGTTTTCGGTATATCTTCCTTCCTCACCTTCAACTGATGATACCCGCTTCTCAAATTAATTTTTGAGAAATACCTCGCACCCTTCAGTTGATCAAATAAGTCATCGATCCTAGGTAAAGGATACCTATTCTTGATCGTAACTTTATTCAACTCCCTATAATCAATGCAAAGACGCATCGATCCATCCTTCTTCTTCACGAATAAAATAGGCGCTCCCCACGGCGAAACCCTCGATTGGATATACTTGTTGTCTAACGGTTCCTGCAGTTGAACCATCAGTTCCTTCATCTCGACTGGAGCCATTCGATATGGAGCCTTTGAAATTGGAGCAGTTCCCGGCGCTAAATCAATCACGAACTCTGTCTCCCTATCTGGCGGAAGCCCTGGCAAATCGCTCAGAAAAATGTCCACAAACTCCTTAACTACCGATATCTCTTCTACCTTCGGGCTCTCCTTACGCGTATCTACTATGTAGGCTAAATATCCTACACAGCCTTGCATCAAAAGTTTATTAGCTTGCATCACCGTCAGACAATTTGCTTGTCTAGGCGATTTACTGCCATAGAACACTACTTTCGACGGAGTCGTAAGGTTTACCGACTTTTTCTGACAGTCGATTACCGCCCCATGTTTGAATAACAAGTCCATACCCAATATGACATCGAATTCCCCAAGTTTAATCGGAATTAAATCTACTCTAAGCTCCTGACCTTTAATGTCCAATCTGTAATTCCTATAAACGCTCCTAATAGGAATAACCTCCCTATTCGCAATTTCTATGTTCAAAGGGGTAAACTAACTCCTCTATAGGTAAGTCTAGGGTTTTAGCAAAATCATCAGATATGAATGAACAAGTAGCACCCGAATCAAATAATACATATGCATTTATACTATTGATCGAAATAATACCTGCCACCACGTCTTTTGATTGCACCGCGTCTTGCACCGTCATGTTGAATGTGCGGGCAGTGGGTCGAACGGCCTGTAGTGGCGAAGGTCCGGCAAGAGTCATAGTTCTGCCGTTGTCCTTTCCTCTATTCCTTATTGACCCTGCCGCTAGCTTCTTAGGGCAATTACGAGCCATGTGATCCTTGGATCCACATGTATAACAAGCTCCTTTCTTGAGGTTTGGGCAATATGGCGCGATGTGGCCTTCCTGACCACATTTGTAGCATACGCGTTTCCCTTTCATGCACAATCCAGTGTGAATCTTTTCGCATGTAGCACACTCTTCAAGCTTCCTCTTCTGATGGCCTCCCTGCTGACTCCCAGCAGAGCTATTGTCATTCCACTTCCTTTTCTGATGAATAGCCCCGCTACCACTAGCCTTAGTTTCCGTTTCATTCTTCTTCTTCTTATCTTGGTTGAATTTATTCACCGCTTCGCTTCCCCCTTTAGCTAGAATAGCCTTTTCCAGCACGGCTGCAAACGTGTTTAGCTGGAACATAGAGACCTTGCTGTAGAGCCAGGGTTTCAGTCCCCGCTCAAACCTCCTCGCCTTCCTAGCATCCGTGCTGACCTGGTAAGTAGCGAACCTGGCCAGTTCATTAAACTTCGCCGCGTATTCCGACAATGACATCGTTCCCTGCTTCAGCTCTAAGAATTGGACCTCCATATGATCTTGTGAACTCACTGGGAAGTACATCTCGTAGAACATCTCTTTGAAACGTTCCCACGTTATGACTCCTTCTCCCTCTCTAGTCTTATTCGCCTGCCACCAGAAGCTAGCATCTGCCTTCAACATAAAAGTCGCAAATGCCGTTTTCTGGTCTTCACTGACCCTAGCCACGTCAAATACCTTTTCTATTTCCATAATCCACGTCTGAGCATCTATAGGGTTTGTCGATCCCTTAAATTCCGGCGGTCCTACTGCCTTAAACTATTTAAACGTCGTGGCTTGCACTTGCGGCTGATTCGCCACTGCTCCTGCCAGCAGGTTCACTAATTGCTGAACTGCATTAGGGTTTGTTGCATCGTTATTGTTGTTGTTTGTTGAACCCTCGGGGTTTTGACGTGTTACTCTTCTTCTAGGAGGCATTTTCTGATAAGAAAATATTATTATTAGATCCTTTATTCAAATCTTAAGTATTCAAGTTCACACTTAAAGGTTTGAATATCTCAGTTCTCATAGAACAGAAAGCACGTCAATAGACTTCTTTTATTCCTTAGTCGTAGTAAAAAAAAACATAAACTAGATAGCATTTCTGCCATTTACATCATCCTTCCTGAACTGAAAAAGTTGCAGGATTACATTATTAACTTATCCCGTTTTTATCTCAATTATGGGATTTAGTTGATCTATTTCAAAAGCAACACATAAACAAAAGCTCTACTACTACTGCTACTACTACTATTACTGCTATTGTCGTTACTGCCTAGGCATATTAATACGTCGCACAGCCTCTCTGCGTTCCTCTTCCATTACCCGTAATGCCATTCTTCGGTCCACCGCATACCACGGTAAACCTTGGAACTGAGCTGGGTAGTAGAAAATACGGTCCTGAGCTCTTTCTATCGCTGTATGAAAAGCATATTTCGTTTCCCTCAGCTTGGCCCTCTTGGCTTCAGCTTCATCTTCAGCTCGATCAGCTCGTTGATTAGCCCTCAAGCTTGACTTTTCAGCCCTGGCACGCTTCCTCGACTCCTCCCGGATGTCTTGCTTTAGCTTTGCCAGTTCAAATCGAGCAGTATCTCTTTCAACTTCCATATGTATCAAGTTCCACTGTGCATCTCCCAGGTCACTTGCAATTTCCTCGATCGTATTGTCTCGTTGCTGGATAGTTTCCTCGAGATCTCCTACTCGTCCATGAAGCTCCACGTTGCTATCGTAGACTGCCTCGTACATCTCAACACTAGTAGAGTGAGGTGGAAATTCCTCTTCGGGATCCTCTTCCTCCTCTTCAGACTCGTCCTCGTCTTCGTCCTCTGGAATAGGTGTCAGCTCACGCTCCTGACCAGCTATGGTGATCACTGGAGATGGCTCTCTCCTAACCAGCTGCTCCCAGACAACATGTATGTCACGGGGTTCCTCCCCTCCAGGCACCTGAGATACAACCTCTCTAGCCTAACTAGATTCTCCAATGTTCGTCATCCTGACAAAAGAATTTTAAAGTTTGTTATTACGTGATATCGAGTCGTCACTCTTCGAATACCTAAACGTAACACATAGCACATAAGGTAGTTTATTATCATTACGTATCACATCTATCTTTTAGATCTTACCATAAGGCTACTACCTAAGGTTTTCCCTCACCTAAGGTTTCATAACCTACAGCTTTGATACCAACCTGTGACACCCCCAAATCCGGGTACGTCGTTTTCACATGATTTGGTGTTCACTTTCTAATTAAAATATACATCAACCTAAATAAAATTTCAAACTAATTACAACCTTCATAAAACCTTAATAAAATCTTCCTCTAGAAAGAATGACAACTGGTTCAACAAAAAAAATCCCAGGGTTATCTAAACCTTAACATCATTCAAATAACGTAAATACGGAAATATAAACATAGGCAACTAAGTCTTATTACAAAAGCAACTTGACGTCACAAGCCTTCACTTATTCATCTTTCCTTTTCCTTTACTTGTTGATGGTATGTCAACATTCTTGGTCTCAACTGCAAATGGTGGTAAAGCAGGCAAGAGTGAGCAAACAAAAGCTCACTTGGATATACAACAGTGATATGACATAAGTGAATCGTTTCAAAAGAGTTTGAATAACTTTACTTTCATCAATATAAAGAATTGAAATATAATTCTTTCATCAATATATAGGATTCGAATATGAAATCATCTGAGGGTCATAAGACCTTGAACCATTGTCCTAGGTTATAAATATTTCTATTTAAACCTTTAACAGTCAATAAGACTATGGACCCTTAACTCGTACTCAGGGGGATCAACCCTTTGTACCATGAATTGTGCATAACCATTTAACGCTTTCGCATAAATTTCCCCTAATTAATAGGGTTGTTCCTTCTCAGAAATTGAATACAAGTTTGCACCAAAGAAAGTTTGGTTTGGATAGATAAGGGAACTTTAGAGTTCAACTATCATCAACTAGGAGTAGTTGAATCGACTTACAGTCCTTTACAGTTCAATCATGAACAAATTGCAAAATATGACAATAAACTTCATAATAGATAAGCATGCTTTTAGAAACAACTTAAAGCATTCGATAGACTAAGTAGATCTTACTTGAACAACTAAGTCAAGATCATATTACTAAAATAACGCTTTAATACTTACGCTTTATGAGTATGGTATAACTTGTACCACACATAACAATTTAAAGAACGTAAATGAACTTTCGTGATTTCTTGAGCAAGGGTTAGGAAACTTGCACAATGAAAATATAAAATGAATAGGCTTGTATAGCATTCAAGAGTAGATTAAAGAACTTGCACAATATAAATAACAAGTTTAGAAACTTGTTTAACATAAGAGAATAAGGGTAAGAGAAGTTGCCTTAAGCGCAAGCTACACTTTAACAACTATACGCACTTCACAAACACCCTACACATTTATATTACATTCAAACCATCTATTAGTATCCAATTACAACATTTAAACCATTGAACTTCATATCCAAGTCCAACTCATAGTATAATTTACCACATTGGTTACTAATTAGTCAAGTACGTGAGTCTATACTCACGGCATGCATTAATAAGCCTATACTTCAATGAATCGTGTTGTGTGCCTCGTGAAAGCAACACACAAACATACACATGTAACATATTCATAATATACTTCAATCTAACCTAAACACATCAAAAACATGTTATCTTATTATACATTTCACTTTCCAAGTCTTAGAAACCAAGTTAGCTTAACAAACGGGGCATAAAAACTCAAAAACAAAATTCCAGATTTTCTTTGCAGCAGCCCCACCCGCTGGGGCGGGTCCTCCCTGCATAAAACACCCGCTGGGGCGGGTGTTCCCCGTGCTACTGCGCCCGGCTCGCGAACTGGTGGAGAATTAAGCCAATTTGGCTTATTCCTTCACACCGAATTCGATTTTTCCCAACATGATAAACATAAAACTTGATACTAACAATATTTTAAACTTATTATCATGCTCATAACATATATAATACATAAAACACATAATCCAAAACAAGATTTTATGATTTTCAAAGAAAAATACAATTTTAAGCGTTCTTGACGAAAATTGCTACTACGAATTCGTTTTTCATCCAATTCAAGTGATTCCAATTGTGTTAACTCATATTCTTAACACATTAACATAATACATGATTAATTTTAACAATAAATCAAAATCAAACATCAATTTGATAGTTTCAAAAGCCGTTTTCAAAAATAGTTTCACCAAAAATCACTATGAACATGCTTCTTATTGTTTATCAAAAATTCATGGATTGAATTGCTAGAATCATCATATAACTCATATATAATCATGTTATATCACCTATTACACATAATTCATGCTCACCTCAAGGATTTAAATAAATTTTCAACATAACTTCATAATCTAACACTAAAAACATGAATTTCATAGTGTTCATCATATACTTGTGAATTGAAATTCTTAAACAACTATGAAACTCTCATGTAAACACACACACACACACATATATATATATATATATATATATATATACATATCCCATTCACATATCAAAATAAATAGCTTTCACAAAGAGACTTTCACATAGAGTTCTAAAACCATGAAAACATAAAAGAATATGCTTTGAAAACTTGTTTTACAACAATTGTATTTTGAAAACCTTTTCATGGCATACAATTTCATATGAAAACATATAACATCATATAACACATATAATTTCATAATTGTAAAGACCTAATTTGGCAAAGAAGAAAACACAACACCTATGAATTAGTTCTAGGGTTAAGATTATAACCTTACTAGTTTTAGGTTAAGAGAGAGATGAACTTGGGCTTGCTTTGCCTTCTTCTTCTTCTTCTTCTTCTCTGAGAATTCTCTGACAATTCTCTCTAACCCTCTTCTTCTTTTCTTTCTTTGTTTTATAAAACTAACGTAACTTTGTTTTTAACTGACATATATAATATTATACATATAATCATATACATATATGTAACTTATAAATAATAAGTATAATATTTATAACCATAATAAGTATTATTAATTACATAGGTTATAGAATTTGAAAAGAGTAAGGCCACGTTTGGCAAAACTACATTATTTTTTTAAAAATTAACTTATTGAGCTTAAGGCGTTGTTTGGAAGAAATAAGATTAAACAAGTACAAGGGCCTTGTTTGGCAAAACACTTTAAAATCCTTTTCTAGTCTTTTAATAACTCTTTAAATCCATAGATTAAATATTACACTTATTTAATTAAATTACAACACTCTAATTCAATTAAATAAACTAACATTCACATAATACCAAATTGTCACACAATTGAATTTCCTTTATTAAACATAATTAGTGTACAAATTATTATCACTTAGCACATAACATTAAATCTAATTAAATCATTCTTAATTAAATTAAAATTATGCTACACCATTGCTAACATATCAATTTAATTAATCATGTAGCACTTAATTAAATTGTCCACAACACTCGCACACTTTATTTATTTATCTTCACAATTAAATTCCATAAAATATTTATTTACTTCAATAAATATTTACAATTAACATATAAAATTCTCAATCGTTACAAGAAAACTACAGAATGCAATTCCTAGACCTAGAGTGAGAGAATTCTTCATGAGATGATATTTAGTTTGAGCATAGGGTGCTACTAAGAGGGGACACCCAGAAGGATTCTTTTCAGAGTGGAGTACAAGTTGTTTTCTTTTTGAGGAATAGATAATGTCCATAGTAGATGTGAAAAACAGAACTAGAGAATATATAGGAAAGACTAAGAATGATTTTAACATGTTTTTAATAATAGTAGTATATATACACAAAGTAAGTAATGATAGATATCAGGTTATTGAATGAGAATATGAATGTATACTGACTAAGTGAGATACACACGAAACCCAGATTGTATCAGTAAATGCACATAAGACTCAGAAGAAAATTGCAGTACTATTTTAATCTGTTTCCAAGAAATATTTAATTTTAAAACAGTAATTATGTTAGTAAATAGTGCATGAACTTAATAAGACAGAGAACATATTTGAGAAATGCTTCTTTAAAATAATTCTGAAAAAAAATATTTTAATAGTAAAAAATATATAAATGATTATATATAGAGATTTCCAATAGCACAGTTTGAAATTGACTTAATTGAGACTCATATAATCAGATAGGCAGCTAAGATATGATAGTTCAAAAATTTATTTCTTTCACCAAGTTCAGACGGTAAACAACCCATTACTCTATATCAAATAATCATGAAATAAAATCTAATGGACATCAGTATCCATAGATAACCAGCTAATGCATATAATTAGACTTTTAGTAAGCATACATAAATGAGAAAGTGTTTAAAAGAATTTACCTTTAAGCACAACTTGCAATCGAAACAAAAGAAATGAAATACACAGGTTCTCTTTTACAGACTCAATATTTTGACTAACCTTTTTGATCAAATGGTGGAATATCAATCGTCAAATTTGATGAATGGTTGCGATCATCTTATCATTAAAAAAATATTGTTGGCAGCTTGACCGTTGATCAAACGGTTGATATTTGATCTGGTATATGATCTAACGGTTGCAAGGTTGATCCGTGCGTTTGTTGTTTGAGATTAATCTAACGGTGAATTGCTTATGCTAAATGATCCAATGGTCATTTGTTCTGATCCTTGTGCTTTCATCCGATTGGCTTAAATAGTAGTACACGGATTACTCTTGTTTGGATGGTTGAATCAAAATTTGATCAACGTATCACATTAATTCTGTCAAATAATTATATATATATATATATATATATATGTTTAAATAATAATTATAATATGAATAAATTAAGAAAATTTAGGATAAAGATAAAAATATAAAAAAAATAGTACTAATAATAATTAAAAATAAAGAAAATTAGTTTAATAATTATACAAATATTTAAATAATGTGAATATAAGAAAATTTAGAATAAAGAAATAAATAATAGTTTTTAAGGATTATGAGAATTAGTTGTGTATTAATAAAAATATTTAAAATAATATTAGTGCATTTACTAATAATTACTTATGTATATATATTTAAAAATAAATATTGAATGTATAAAATAAAAAATGGAATAATTTTAGAAAAAAATATAAAAAAATATCTACCAAACCCAAATCCTTACGTAGTTTACAGAATCTATCAAAGCTTAGGGATTTAGTAAATATGTCAGCAATATTTAATTCTGTATCAATATGATCTAATTTGATATTTCCACTATTCACATGATCACGTAAAAAATGATGTCTAACATCTATGTGTTTTGATCTAGTATGCAACATAATGTTTTTACTTAAGTTAATAGCACTAGTATTATCACATAATATTGACACACAATCAAATTTCAAATTATAATATGCAAGTGTCTGTTTCATCCACAATATTTGTGCACAACAACGTGCAACAGCTATATATTTTGCTTCAGTGGTTGAAATAGATACTGAATTTTGTTTCCTAAAAAACCAAGAAACTAAGCATCCTCCAAGAAACTAACAAGTCCCACTAGTACTTTTTTGATCAACTTTATGACATGCATAGTCAGAATCTAAAAAATAAACAAGGTTAAATGGTTGACCTTTAGGATACCATAGTCCCAATTCTTGGATTCCTTTAAGATATCGAAAAATTCTTTTTACTGCAACTAAATATGATTCTTTAAGATTTGTTTGAAATCTAGCACATTTACAGACACTGAACATAATGTCAGGTCTACTAGCTGTAATATATAGCAGTCTTCCAATCATTCCTTTATATTTCTTTGAGTTAACACTTTTTCCATGTTCATCAGCAATTAATTTATCAGTGGTTGACATAGGAGTATTAAGAGGTTTCACATATTCTAATCCAAATTTCTTGATCATTTCTTTGCCATATTTAGATTGAGAAATATGAATACCTTTTTCTCCTTGTTTGATTTGTAGACCGAGGAAGAAGTTTAATTCTCCCATCATGCTCATTTCGAATTCTTTACTCATGCTTTCAGAGAAATCATTGCACATATTAATATCAGTAGCGCCAAAAATGATGTCATCAACATAAATTTATATAATTAGGATATTATCATTTTTATATTTAGTAAATAAAGTAGTGTCTACAGTTCCCCTTTTGAAGCCATTTTCTAGCAGAAATTTACTCAATCATTCATACTATGCTCTGGGGGCCTGTTTTAAACCATACAGAGCTTTGTGCAATTTGTAAACATATCCAGGATGATCAAAGCCTTCAAAACCAGGAGGTCGTTTAACATAAATTTTCTCTTCAATAACACCATTTAAAAAGGCAGATTTAATATACATTTGAAATAATTTGAAATCTTTATGGCATGCAAATGCTAATAACATACGAATAGACTCAATTCTAGCAACTGGAGCATAAGTTTCATCATAATCAATACCTTCAAGTTGATTATATCCTTGTGCAACAAGTCTTGCTTTATTTCGTATAATAGTTCCATTCTCGTCTAATTTATTACGAAAAAACCCATCTAGTACCAATAATTGAAGTTTCCTCGGGTTTAGGAACTAATTCCCAGACTTTGTTTCTAGTGAACTATTCAAGTTCTTATTGCATGGCTATAATCCAATCCTCATCTATTAAAGCATCTTTTATATTTTTAGGCTCAATTTGTGATACAAATGATAAATGACCAGTCAAGTTATGTGCTTGTGATCTAGTAAGAATTTCTTTATCAATATCACCAATTACATTCGTTATAGGATGATTTTTAATAATATGTGACTCTTTAGGCAAATCATCCAACTAAGGATTAGGAATTTCAAGAGGGTTATTATTGACAGGTGGAGATGTATTATCTATTTTTGGTTCCTCCATATTTCTGAGAATATCTTCAATAACAACATCACTGTCAACTAATTCTTTATGTTTGGGAGGAGGCTGTGATTCATCAAATATTACATTCATTGATTCTTTAACAACCAGGCTTCTTTTATTAAAAACTCTATATGCTTCACTATTGAGAGAATATCCAAGAAATATTCCTACATCAGATTTAGGATCAAATTGCAACAAATGTCCGTTAGTATTTAAGATAAAACATTTTCTCCCAAAAACACAAAAATAATTTATTTTTGGAGTTCTTTTGTAATAAAGCTCGTAGGGAGTTTTGAGCAGAATATGTCTTAATAAAACTCGATTTAGGATATAACATGATGTTGTCACTGCTTCGGCCCAAAACTATTTAGGAAGACGATATTCATTTAACATAGTATTAGCCATTTCTTGTAAAGTTCGATTTTTCCTTTCAACTACACCATTTGATTGTGGTGTATAAGGAGCAGAGAAGTTATGACTTATACCTTGCTCATCACAGAACATAATAAAATCAGAATTGTCAAATTCTCTTCCGTGATCAGATCGAATATAAACAATAGAGCTTCCCTGTTGATTTTGAATTTTCTTACACAGAGCAAAAAAAGAATTAATGGCTTCATTTTTAAATTTCAAAAAATCAACCCATGTAAATCGTGAATAATTGTCAACCAAAACTAGAATGTATACAGCTCCACCAATGCTGTGTTTAGGAATAGGTCCTACTAGGTCCATATGTAAAAGTTCTAATGTTCGAGAAGTTGACATAGTAAGTTTAGGTTTATGAGATGCATAAATTTGTTTTCCCAATTCACTTGCTTCACAAATATGATCCTTTAAAAATTTTAATTTAGGAAGACCACAGACATGTTCTTTAGATGAAATTTTGTTGATAAGCTTTATATTAATATGTCCTAGTCTACGATGCCAAAGCCAAGGATAATCATTTGCAGACACAAGACAAATGTTATCTAGGTAAGAGTAATCATCTAGGTCACATGTATATACATTTTGATATCTAGGACACGATAAAATTATTTTACTAGTTTGATCAAATATGGAGCAACTTTGTGAACTGAAGGATATTTTAAAATCACTATCACATAGTTGACTGATAGATAGAAGATTATACCTGAGTCCTGTGACTAGTTTAACATTAAAGATGGTTATGTGGTCATTACCGGCACTTCCAATTCCAATTATCTTACCTTTGTTGTTATCTCCAAATGTTACCTCACCACAGTCTGTAATACCCGTGAATTTTATAAATAATATTAATATTGATATTAATAAATGTATGAATATTTATTTCAATATAAACATTTATGAAGCATGAGATGAGTAACTCAATTAAATTAAATTGACTTTATAATAATTGAGAAATGTGAAAAAATTATGATAAGCTCGTGAAATGCCTTGTGTGGCACAATGATGGAAATTATGATGGTTTAATTAATCTAAAGAAGGAATGAATTAATAGGTGAAGGATTAATTAATATTGTATGGTTAATTAATTGTTATTGTGAGTAATAGCATATTAATGAGTAAATAATTAATTAATATAATGGATTAATATTTATTCAATTAATTGCTAAGTGCAATAATATGTAATGGGTGATTGTATATTATATAGTGCCTACATTCAATTAATATAAGATGGGTTGTGACACTACAATGTGACTATATAATATATAGAACTATATAGTAAAATTAGATGAACCATATAAGCTACATAAATGAGCTTATGTGACAATATGTTATGTGTGGATACATTTAAATGTGTACTTTGTGAAATATTAAATTAAACTAAATAAATAATTATTATTTAATAATTATTTCAATAAGTAAGTATGAATTAAAATAATAAAGTTTATGAAAATGTGGAATGATAGTACTCAAATAAATTATATTGGGTACTATCAAATGTATATGGATTATATAATGATGTATGTATATATCCCTAACTTGTTACAATGTTATAACATTAACTCACTAAAACTACATTGTAACTTAAAAAGGGGATTAAAACCTAGGTATACATATATATACATTGTGTAGAGATATGTATATTAAACCTAAAGTATGTAGACATTATTTCATTTTGCAAATGCTGAGATTAAAAGTTGTCTCATAATTGGAGTCCCATCTCTTCCTCACGTGTATAGCCTTTAGCCTAGCCTATTCCCTTCATTTCTCAATCTCATTAATCTAGCAATCAAACGATGAAATGGGGAGTGGTTTCAATAGTAATTGGGGAACTATTCCTCCAACTTCTCTTAATCCATTGGCTTCTCTTTTCTTCCATTGATTTCAAACATTGTGTAATAGCTTGGCATGGATATTGAATCCTCTATAAATTGAAGCTTCCCTCTCCATTTTCATGTTACTAAGTTTTCTTTCAAGTTGATATAGCGAGTGAGAATATTGAATTAAGTGAGCAATCTGAGATTGAGAGCAAGTTTAGTCAAATTCAAGCTTCAAGAGGTATAACTACTATCCTACATTCTTGATTTTAGGCTTGACAAATTTCTAAAATTTTATGAATTCATTGATAATTGAATTGTGAATTAACATATATGAGTTATATAAGTTTATATACATGTTATATATATAATGTAGTTGATTTCAAGCATGTTTCATGAAGTATGTTGGAGTTAGTTTTGAAGCTCTGCAATTGCAGAATCCATTCTGGACTGGAACCAGAGTAATGTGGCCGCGCTACTCCCTAGTACAAACATGGAGCGGCCGCGCCGATCTACAGAAGAGAAATCTAACTTTTGTGGTTTCTGATGAATGGAGCATGTTAGTTTGACTTAAGTATGTCTATTTATGTCCCCGATATACTGATATAGGTTGTCTTGCATGTTATTACCTACCTTAGTTTGGTTTAATGACATTATAAAGGAGACTTAACGTCAGAGAATGAAAGTTAACGAACTAAGTATACTTTAAATTCTAAAATTGTGAGCATGCTAATATGGTTTAGTTATGTGTATACATGAGTATGATATATACTATGTGAAGTTGCTTTACATGCTTGGTTGGTTTAACATGAGATTTTCAATGGAAACTTAAAAGTTTGAAAATTAATTTTGTTGATAACTACCTTATGTGTATTTTAAAATTTATGACTATCATGATAGGATATCGTATGCATATAGACACGATTGACATTTATGGCTAACTAGCCATGAACGTTGCAAACTAGTCGAACATAGTTCAAATTAGTTTTAAAGAAGTAAAACTATGTTACTTTGAAATATATGACTAGGATGACTTGAACATGTATGATTGAGGTTTATTGACCTCATTGCATATGTATAATGGCTAAACATGAGAAACCTTTCTAATTGATCACGTTAAGCTTGTTAAATGAAAAGTTGATAACAAACTACGTTGAAGGTAAAACGGAGACCAAACCTAGTCGTAAATCTCATAACATATGTGTTTTACATGTAGCATCGTCTAAAGTACATTATTGGATAAGCTAGAATTCTGCAGGAGCAGGCCATCTCTGGTTTGAACTGGAAGCAGCGCGGTTGCGCCACTCCCTAGTTCAAATGCAGTGCGGCCGCGCCACCCTGTAGAGTGAACTGAGCATGCTGTTTGTAATCTGAAATCTCTTGCGTGCTTATAAGTGATATCCTAAACTGCAATACATGTTTAGTGAAGTGTTCAAGTGTTAAGAAGTATGTTAACAATAGAACTATATATTGATAAGTGAGTATACGACTTTCAAAAAACTAATTCAACGATAACTACGAGCTATGTTATTTGATTATATAACAACATGCAAACTGATTATGTGCTATGTGTACGTAAGATATGTAACGACATACGTGTAGGATTGTACAACTAAGATAGGATCTTATGTATGTGTTTAACTTACATATCAAGTATATGTGTTCAAATTATGTAACTAATGAAAATACATATATGCGTAACTATGTTACAATAGGGTATCTTAGTTTGTGAAGTGTTGATAAGCTATAAGTTGATAAACTACGCATAAGGCAAGTATCCTAACATATGCATTTACTTTATGTAAGGAATCTATGATTTACACAAGTTTCCTAACTTCATTTGATTTTGGTATTGAATGCAAGTATTCGAACCTTACTCCTTATTGAGCAAGTTTCCTAATCTTACTCTTTATTGAGCAAGTTCCCTAACTCTTTTCACTTTACGTAGTGTATAAATCTAAATTGTTGCCATGTCAAACTAATAATTGTTATTATTCGAACATCGACTTTATATCTTGATGTTGTTGCAAGCATTGAACTTATCATTCCTAAATGCATTACAAAAGTTGTCTAAGCCATTTGATTCGGCTAGACTAATATCGTATGTTAGAAAGCTATCCAAACCAATTGACTTGGTGAGGACTCCTATAATTCTACTGAGATGAACAACCCTCAAGGAAGGGGAAATTATATGTAATTGTCGGGGAACCAACGTGCGCACATGAGTACGATTAAATGTTATGCATAACGTAGGGTACTTTAGGCTGATCACCTGTTGCACTTGTTTTATTGGATTATCAGCATATTACTTTTAATTCTAGTAAGAGTTCATAATCCTTAGTGGCTGCTCAGTGTTCATAATTCTTGAACCTTAAAATGGTTAAAATTTTAATCTTGTTGATATCTTTCTGTCCATAGCGACTATTATTGAAAACTATTGATACTTCTTGTTATTCTTGAACTTACATTTACGGTTGTACCCTTGGAATTTGAAATCTATATTATTCACCCTTATTGCTACATTACTTGCTGAACAAACTTGTTGCTCATTCTTGCTTTCCCTAAAACATTTCAGTTAAGGCAGAGTAGTGTGGACCCTCGGGCACAGACAAGGGCAAGGCTACGACGTAGCTTTGTTCTCTTTTAGGATTATTATGATGACGTAATAAGAACTTATTTCGTATTATGTATTAGTTACGCTTAAGCTATGTTTAAGATGATGGAGTTATGTTTAAGTTACGAGACTGTGGGACCCGAATAATTATATTAAATAAATATAAATTATTCTATCATTCTGTTGTGTGAGATGTTATTATGTTATTAGATATTTAGAAAGTGACGAACCAAATTCGAGACTCGAGTGGTCCGAATTTGGGGGCGTCACAGGTTGGTATCGAAGCGTTAGTTATAAACCTTAGGAGCGAGAGTCCTTAGATTATAACTTTAGGAGAACTTAGAAGATTGAAGGAGATGAAACTCATGTAGAGTTTTCCTAGAGAGACTTAGTGTGTTATGAAATATAATTTCATTCTATACAATGAACTTATGTTTTATTTAACATTCTAATAGAGTTTGTTGTTTGTTGTCTTGTGTTTGTGGTTGTAGGATGACAGACATGGGAGGACCTAGTAGAGTGGCAGAGTAGGAGCCCCGAGATATACATCTCGTATATGAGGCACCTTTAGTAGCTGAGCCTGCGTAGGCAGTTGCGGCGTTCGAGTTTGACGACGAGAATGAGATAGAGGTGGAGTCTGATCCAGAGGAGGAGCCTATAGAGGACGAGCCCATGAAGGACTCGGGCGAGGCTACGATCGAGGAATGGATGTTGGGAGAATACGAGGAGCGGATCTTAGAGTTAGACTACAGAGTTCAGGAGCTAGACGCTGAGGCTCTAAAGAGGGAGGTTGAGTTCCAGAAATTGAGGGACGAGGACCACAAGAGGAAGTTAGCAATGCAGGATATAATGGTGGAAATTTCTTACCGCAAGGAGGAAGGGATTCAGATGGGGACTCTTTTCCACAGGTCGGTATCTAGGAATGTTGACTTGGCAGTAAATGTAAGACCCCAACTTTTATGAATAAAGATTTAATTTTCTTTATATATTATTTCGAAATAGTAAGGTGTTGATTGATAAATATGAAAGTTATGGGTGAAATGTGCAAATATTTTTAAAATGAGCAAGTGGTTATAAAATATTCTGGTTGTCGGGGAATATTCGTTTGGTCGTGGAATATTCTTGTTGTCGGGGAATATTCGTACGACGGCGCATCTATTTGTGGGCCCCACAACGGAATAACTGTCGGATATAGAAAGCGACAGAAATAACCTTTTTATAAAATAACGGCGTACTTCTTACCGTTAGTACTGTTGAAATACCCGGTGGTTAAAATACAGTGATACGCGGTGTTGCACAGTAGCACACGGTATTGCACAGTATTTTGAATTATTGAGTCTTACGTGAGAAAGCACTTACTCAATTATTGTTACAGTAATTACTGTTCAATATTTTATATTATTGACTCAATAATTGCTACGTTGATATTTTATATTATTGACTCAATAATTGTTACATTGATATTTTATTGACTCAATAATTGCTACGTTGCCATTTTATATGATTGATTCAATAATGGCTACAGTTGATATTTTGGTATTATTAATTCAATAATTGTCATTGCACAGTATTTCACATTATCAACTCAATAATTCATATTATTTGAATAATATTATTAGATAGCATTATTGACAATGTCTAAGGAAGTTCTGTCTAGGAGGGGTTATTTAATTGCGCGCTAGTAAGGAGAAGTCCTTATCGGAAGGCCCCCTCTTTCCTATGAACGACCTGGTTGCCAATATTGTAGTTCTGTAATATTATTTGTGAATAATTAATTATTGATTTATATGATAAGGAAATATTTATTTTGTGATTATTAAAAAAGGAATTAGTGCTGATGTGTTTTTATCAGTATTTTGGTGTGACAAATCATCTGTTTATGGATTTCGGATAATTTATGTTTGGAAATTGGAAAAACTTCCTTCTACAAAGTTGTAGAGAATTAAATTTCCTATGGAAGGACATAGAATTTGTATTTTTCTGACAAAGGGGCTATTTGTTATGAATTATTGAAGTTTTGGAAAATAAATATTTTTTTAACGGGTGGGCCCCACTTTTGTTGAAATTTTTTTAGCCGCCAGGCAGCGGAAATTTTTTGAAAATAATATTATTTTATTAATTTAGTCTTCTTTGGCATCCTAAGTTTTTCCTATAAATAGGGTGCTTAGGTTAGAATTGAAAATCACACCAGAATCAGAAGTTTTCTCTCTCTATAATATCGAGCGTATTTTTGTGAGTATTTCAATACTTTGAGTATTAGTATTCAGTGCAAGTTTCCTTCGGTATTATATTCGATATTCCAGGCAGAGATACTATTCTTTTGAGGTAAGGGATGTTATTTCTTTCGTAAATGATGTTATTCTTTTCAATATCATTATACAAAAATATTGTCATGGATTTTGTTATGAAATTCTTACTTTTTCCGTCGGGGTTACTATTCACGTATACGGCACTATTCACGTATACGGCACTATTCACAGAAAAATTAAATTTTCTTCTATTTGTCCAAATTGTCTGTTATAGTTACTATCTTTGATTGGATATACGTTTTGAGCTTCATTCTTGAATTTTGCTCCACAAAGTATTATTATGGAATATTCTTGAATTTGAATAAACTAAAATACGAATCCTTAATTTTATCCTTTATTTCACTGGATTCATTATTTATATGGTTTTTCATCATCCTCAGTCCTAAAAGGTGATGTAACTGAATATCTTTGGCCTGTAGAGCAAAGATGAATGATTACCTGATGAATATCTTTGGCCTGTAGTGCAAAGATGGCAGGTGTTGAGATGAACATGACCACTGATGATACAAATGAATATCTTTGGCCGTAGTGCAAAGATGGATATTTGATTCGAGATGTATATTGATTGATGTTACAGGGATAAAATATTGATGATGGACTTTTAAATCATAGAAGATAGTAGACTTCATTCTCTACTTAACTCTTCTAATGAATTGTTATTTTCGCTGCGAATATTGATCTAAAGTTGGTTGTCCATTATATTTTATCTGATTTGTTGAAGACTAACGATAATTTATTTTCCATTATCTTAGTCATAATATTCTTTACTGAGCTAGTTGAGCTCACCCTTTTCATCTGTTGTCCTCTTCAGGAAATGAGAATGTCACAGGGACTAGTCGGGGGACAGAGTGATGGTCCGAGTTAGAGCAGTAGTAGTCCTCACTATTTCTGATAAATAGTGTGATAATAATTATAATGAGGACTTAGTTTGAATATTAATATTTTTTACATATTTGTATTGACACTCACAGTTGTGTGGTCGTATTTTGCACGACCGTATAATATAAAGTTTGTATTTGAATTCTGTATCATGTATTTGGCGACTCAGAATGGGTTGGGTTGACTGGACCTATTCTGGGGGCGTCACAGTAAAGCTGGAAGATGTTGAGCAGAGAGAGTTGAGCGAGAAGGCAGAGAAGGAGGCTCTCCGTACTCAGCTCGATTTGGAAGTGATGGAGAGAATCCACTTCGAGGAGAAGTGGGAAGGAGCTAATGATAGGGCCGAAGATTTAGAGGATGAGGTGAGATGTAAGAAGAGGAAGATGAACAAGATGGGTTATGTTTTTCGCTGAACCATAGAGAGAGTGATTGATGGTGTATACCACTATCTGGCAGAGCAGGGATAGACCTGACACACTATGAGCAGGGAATTGATGGCGTATATATCACAGATTGAGTACAAGAGCATCGTGGAGCGCAGAATATTGGGATGAGACTCATTAGTCTAGTAGTAGTAGTAGTAGTTCCTCTTATGTGATGTATATATTGTGATGCAATCCTAATCTTTTATGTAAGATATGGGATAGCTATGTAAACCCCGAGTAGACTTATGTTAAAGGGGTAGTATGATAGTGTTTCCCGTCTTTTGTGATATTAGGGGATATATGTTCACATTTATAGAAGTATGCTAGGGATGATCATATGATGTAATGATTTGGCATATGAATATAAATGATCTTATTTCAGAAACGTGTTATAAATTTTTTTTTATTCCTTTTACATTAAGAAATATTTAAGTAATATAATTAAATAATAAAAATGAAATTTTGTGATGCAGATAATGGTACCCAAACTTAGACTAGCTGCACCAGAAGAGTCGGTTAACAATGAGAGGAAACAAGTAGACCCGATCCAAAAACTAGTGGACTTGTTAGGAGAAGCCCTTCAGGGAAGGAACAATGAACCCTTTCACCCCAATCCCTAAGCAGTGCCAGTTATGAACTTCAAGGACTTCAGGAGCGTAGGACCTCTAGAATGTGAAGGTACTACCGATCCTATAAAGGCGCAAACATGGATCAAGGAAATAGAGAAAGCCTTCACCATCGCTCGTGTGGGTGAAGATCAGAAGACAGTGTTTGCTACCTATATGATGAGGGGCGAAGTAAACTACTGGTGGGAGGCAAATCAGCAAAGAGCGGGAGAAGGGACTGTAGCATGGGATAGATTTAAGACTCTGTTACTCGAGAACTATTTCCTTAAGAGCATGAAGAATAGAATGGAGGTAAAATTCCTAGAACTTAGGCAAGGATATATGACGGTGGCGCAATACACGGCTAAGTTCAACGAGCTAGCCCGATTTACAGAACACCAGGTAGGGGTTGAGGAAAGGAAGGCCAGACGTTTTGAGCAAGGACTGAAACCGTGGTTGTTCAACAAGGTGTCGATTCTCCAGATTGATTCTTTTGCCACGCTGTTGGAGAAGGCTATTATTGTAGAGGGAGGTAGTGAAGCCCTAAGTCAGTATAACAAAGAGAAGAAGGGTAAGAACACTGGGGGAGAAAGCCGTGGAGGAAGCAGCAACGGGGGAAGTAATCTAGGAAAGAGAAAGTGGGATAACAACAATAACAAAAAGAATAACAATCAAGCGGGAAGTTTTTATGGTGGGTTTAAGAAGAGGGCTGAGGGATGCCCGAAGTGTGGAAAGAATCACCAGGGTGAGTGTTGGAAGGGGCGCAGTACCTGCTACAACTGTGGCCAAGAGGGACATATTTCGCCCAACTGCCCGAAGACAAAAAAGATCAATGGGTGTTTCGCTTGCGGCTCAATCGAGCACCAGATCAAGGATTGCCAAAAGAAGGGGAACATCGGAGGAAGTGGCCAGCAAGGGGGAGGCAGCAAAATAATGATCGGCGGACCAACGCAATCCAACCGTCCAGCTGCCAGAACCTTTAACATAACAGTCCAAGATGCAGTAGCTGCAAAGGACGTGGTGTCAAGTATTATCCAAATCAATAATATAAATGCTTATGTATTATTTGATTCGGGTGCCACCTGTTCATTTGTGTCTGAAGAATTTGCTAGTCGATTAAACTTACCCCGAGAACGATTAGGAAATCCTTTGAACATAGAAGTTGCAAATAAGAAAGTAATCTATGTAGAATTCATATACTGAAATTGTCGCGCAAACATTAGAGATCATGAACTGAGCGTAGAGTTAATTCTGATTAGATTGGAAGAATTTGACGTACTGGGAATGGATTGGTTGTATAATCATGCTGCTATAATTAATTGTCAGAACAAGAGTGTGAACCTTCAGACTCCAAATCGGTCTAAGGTAGTGTTTTATGGTAGCTCATCGCTTAAGCAATCATGTTGTCTTACGATAATGTAAGCCAATAAATTGTTAAGAAAAGGATGTGTAGGTTATTTAGCTTACATTGTAGATACTCGGAAGAAGGGAGTAGAGATTAAGGATATATCCGTAGTGAGAGAATTCCAAGACGTGTTTCCGAACGATCTGCCTGGTCTTTCGCCAGACAGAGAAATCAAATTCGTAATAGACTTAGCACCGAAAACTGCACTGATTTCAAAAGCTCCATATCATATGGTGCCAGTAGAAATGAAGGAATTGATGATACAATTGCAAGAATTATTGGATATGGGTTACGTACAACTGGGTGTGTCTCCATGGCGAGCACCGATACTATTTGTTAAGAAGAAGGATGGATCGATGAGGCTCTGTATCGATTATCGAGAATTGGACAGAATAACGATCAAGAATAGATATCCATTACCGAGGATAGACAACCTTTTTGACCAATTAAAAAGGGCAAAATATTTCTCAAAGATAGATCTGCGAACAGGTTATCACCAGTTGAATGTAGGGGAGGAGGACATACCAAAGACAACGTTTCGAACCCGTTATGGGCACTTCGAGTTTTTGGTAATGTCATTCAGATTAACTAATGCTTCGATAGCATTCATGGACTTGATGAACCGAGTTTTCAAGCCATACTTGGATAAGTTCGTGGTAGTTTTCATCAACGACATCTTGATCTACTCGAAGACAGAGGAAGAGCACGCCGAACATCTGAAGATGGTTTTGGAAGCGCTGAGGAAAGAGAAGATGTATGTAAAATTTTCTAAATGTGAATTTTGGATAGAGAAGGTTCAATTCTTAGGACACGTGGTAGACAAGGATGAAATTTTAGTAGACCCTGCAAAGGTAGAGGCAGTGAGTAATTGGGAGCAGCCGAAGACACCAACAGAGATAAGAAGTTTCTTAGGGTTAGCTGGGTACTATTGAAGATTCGTTCAAGATTTTTCTAAGATAGCAACCCTGTTAACTAATCTAACGAGGAAGATGGTAAAGTTTGTATGAACGGAAAAATTTGAGGAAAGTTTTCAGGAGTTAAAGAAGAGATTAAGCGAAGCGCCTGTATTATCATTACCAGACGATGCGGGAGGTTTCGTGGTGTATAGTGATGCATCGCACAAGGGACTTGGCTGTGTGCTCATACAACATGGCAAGGTCATTGCATATGCATCACGACAATTGAAGGATTATGAAAAACGATACCCTACTCACGACTTAAAGTTAGCGGCAGTAGTTTTTGCGTTAAAAATTTGGAGACACTATCTATACGAAGAGAAATATGAGATATACACGGAGCACAAGAGTCTGAAATATATCTTCACACAGAAAGAGTTGAACATGCGACAGAGAAGGTGGTTTAAACTGATCAAAGATTATGACTGCGAGATTCTTTATCACCGGGAAAGGTGAACATCGTAGCCGACGCACTAAGCAGAAAAGGAAGGGAGAAATTGTTCCAATAGACGACTCAGGAGGAGTTAATAAGAGAGATGGAGAAATTAGAAATAGAGGTAAAGGGACCGGGGAGGTCTGAAGAGAAAATATTTGCGATGGAAGCTTGCCCAACATTATTGGATAGAGTAAAGGAATCACAAGAAAAGGATGAGGAATGCGAGAAAATAAGAAAGAGGATAGTGGAAAATGGAGAAGAAAGATTCAAAATGGATAAGGACGGTATCTTGAGATTCGAAGGGAGAGTATGGGTACCAACGGTAACCGAATTGAGAGAGGAAATCTTTCATGAGGCACACAAATGACGTATTCTGTTCATCCAGGAGGCACAAGGATGTACCGAGATCTAAAGTAACATTTTTGGTGGCCCAATCTGAAACGAGAGGTCGCAGAGTGTGTCAGCAGATGCCTCACTTGTCAATGAGTCAAAGCGAAGCACCAAAGGCCGAGTGGTCTACTTCAACCGTTGGAGATACCAGAATGGAAATGGGAGCACATTACGATGGACTTCGTGGTAGGACTTCAAGTTATGCAGAAAGGTTATGATGCAATTTGGGTTATCGTGGATCGACTAACGAAGACGGCTCATTTTCTACCGATCAAGATCTGATATAATTTGAATCAGTTAGAGAGTCTGTACGTAAAGGAGATTATTTCACGACATGGAGTGTTGGTGTCAATTGTCTCTGATCGGGATCCGCGCTTCAGGTCAAACTTTTGGAAAAGCTTACAAGAGAGGATGGGAACCTAGTTAAGGTTGAGTACTACGTATCATCCTCAGACAGACAGAAAAAGTGAGTGGACTATACAAACGCTAGAGGACATGCTTAGAACTTGCGTGATGGACTTCAGAGGGAATTGGGATGATCACCTACCCCTAGTAGAATTTTCTTATAACAATAGTTATCATGCGAGTATCGGCATACCACCGTATGAAGCTCTTTGCGGGAGGAAATGCAGAACGCCGTTATGTTGGGACGAAGTTAGAGAACGACGAATGTTGAGGCCAAAATTAGTGCAATATACTGCAGATGTGGTGACAGTAATAAGAGCTAGATTGGTAGCAGCTTAAGATCGTCAGAAAAAGTATACAGATTTGCATCGACAAGACTGAGACTTTAAAGTTGGTAGTTTTGTATTTTTGAAGGTATCTACCTAGAAAGAAAAGATACGATTCGGCAAGAAGAAGAAATTGAGTCCGAGGTTCATAGGACCATTCGAGATATTGAAGCGAGTGGGCGAAGTGGCATACAAAGTTGCATTACCGCCCGAACTGGAACACATCCACAACGTGTTTCACATTTTCATGTTGCGTTAGTACAAGCACAACTATAAGTACGTGATTTCCTATGAGCCCATTCAAATAGAGAAGAATCTGGCAGATGAAGAAATTCCTGTCCAAATACTAGATAGAAAAGAGCAAACACTAAGAAAAAATGTTATATCTTCTGTAAAAGTAGTTTGGCAAAACCACGATGTCGAGGAGGCCACGTGGGAATTAGAAGATAAGATGAGGAGAGACTATCCCCATCTTTTTGTGTAACCTTGTTCCAATTTCGAGGATGAAATTTTTATAAGGGTGGGGGGAGGATGTAATACCCATGAATTTTATAAATAATATTAATAAACGTGTGAATATTTATTTCAATATAAACGTTTATGAAGCATGAGATGAGTAACTCAATTAAAATAAATTGACTTTATAATAATTGAGAAATGTGGAGAAATTATGATAAGCTCGTGAAATGCCTTGTGTGGCACGATGATGGAAATTATGATGGTTTAATTAAATTAAAGAAGGAATGAATTAATAGGTGAAGGATTAATTAATATTATATTGTTAATTAATTGTTATTATGATTAATAGCATATTAATGAGTAAATAATTAATTAATATAATAGATTAATGTTTATTCAATTAATTGCTAACTGCAATAATATGTAATGGGTGATTGTATATTATATAGTGCCTACATTCAATTAATATAAGATGGGGTGTGACACTACAATGTGACTATATAATATATAGAACTATATAGTAAAATTAGATGAACCATATAAGCTACATAACTGATCTTATGTGACAATATATTATGTGTGGATACATTTAAATGTGTACTTTGTGAAATATTAAATTAAACTAAATAAATAATTGTTATTTAATAATTATTTCAATAAGTAAGTATGAATTGAAATAATAAAGTTTATGATAATGTGGAATGATAGTATTCAAATAAGTAAGTATGAATTGAAATAATAAAGTTTATGATAATGTGGCATGGATATTGAATCCTCTATAAATTGAAGCTTCCCTCTCCATTTTCATGTTACTGAGTTTTCTTTCAAGTTGATATAGAGAGTGAGAATATTGAATTAAGTGAGCAATCTAAGATTGAGACCAAGTTTAGTCAAATTCACGCTTCACGAGGTATAACTACTATCCTACATTCTTGATTTCAAGCTTTACAAATTTCTAGAATTTTATGAATTCATTGATAATTGAATTGTGAATTGACATATATGAGTTATATAAGTTTATATACATATTATATATACAATGTAGTTGATTTCAAGCATGTTTCATGAAGTATGTTGGAGTTAGTTTTGAAGCTCTGCAATTGCAGAATCCATTCTAGACTGGAACCGGAGTAACGCGGCCGCGCCACTCCCTAGTAAAAACACAGAGCTGCTGCGCCAATCTGCAGAAGAAAAATCCAACTTTTGTGGTTTCTGATGAATGGAGCATGTTAGTTTGACTTAAGTATGTCTATTTATGTCCCTGACATACTGACATAGGTTGCCTTGCATGTTATCACCTACCTTAGCTTGGTTTAATGACATTATAAAGAAAACTTAACGTTAGAGAATGAAAGTTATTGAACTAAGTATACTTTAAATTCTAAAATTATGAGCATGCTATTATGGTTTAGTTATGTGTATACATGAGTATGATATATAGTATGTGAAGTTGCTTTACATGCTTGGTTGGTTTAACATGACATTTTCAAAGGAAACTTAGAAGTTTGAAAACTAATTTTGTTGATAACTACCTTATGTTTATTTTGAAATTTATGACTATCATGATAGGATATCGTATGCATATAGACACGATTGACATGTATGCCTAACTAGCCATAAACGTTGCAAACTAGTCAAAAATAGTTCAAATGAGTTTTAAAGAAGTAAAACTATGTTACTTTGAAATATATGACTAGGATGACTTGAACATGTATGATTGAGGTTTATTGACCTCATTGCATATGTATAATGGCTAAACATGAGAAACCTTTCTAATTGATCACGTTAAGCTTGTTAAATGGAAAGTTAATAACAAACTACGTTGAAGGTAAAACGGAGACCGAACCTAGTCATAAACCTCATAACATATGTGTTTTACATGTACCATCGTCTAAAATACATTATTGGATAAGCTAGAATTCTGCAGAAGCAGGCCATCTCTGGTTTGAACTGGGAGCAACGCGACCGCGCCACTCCCTAGTTCAAACACAGCGCGGTCACGCCACCCTGCAGAGTGAACTGAGCATGCTGTTTGTAATCTGAAATCTCTCGCTTGCTTATAAGTGATATCCTAAACTGCAATACATGTTTAGTGAAGTGTTCAAGTGTTAAGAAGTATGTTAACAATAGAACCAAAAATTGATAAGTGAGTATACGACTTTCAAAACGCTAATTCAACGATAACTACGAGCTATATTATTTGATTATATAACAACATGCAAATTAATTATGTGCTATGTGTACGTAAGATATGTAACGACATACGTGTAGGATCCACTACAAAAAAATAGACATTTGGCAACGATTTTTCGGGCAACGACTTAAGAGTTGTTGCAAAACATGCATGTTTAGCAACAAAATTTGTCATTCGTTGCATTTCGTGAAAGGCTTTCATTTTTTGTAACAAAATTCATAGGTCGTTGTAAAATTTCGTTGTCAAATCGTTTGTGGGAAAAAAAACCCCCACCGCATATTAACTTTTGTTGTTGCCGATGAGATTTCTCCTCATCGTCGGCAACGAAAACTTTTATGTTGCTATATTTCGTTGTCGAATATAGGCTAGATTCATTGTAAATAATTTTTTGTTGTTGCGTATTTTATACTTTGTTTTGCAACGACTAGTAATTTGTTGCCCAAAATTAAGATAAACCCAATAAACACGTTTTGAACTCTTTTTTCACATGTTTATATTGATGATCAAGTTTTTAATTAGCATTTTCTTTTATTTTATTCCAAGACATGTGTCTTGCTACTCTTGAATTAGCACGACTTTACTATTATGTTATGTTGTGTAACTTATTCTAAAAGTTAGAATATCACTATAAAATACAAAAAATCAATAGTTGTTAGTATTATTTTCAGCTTGTAAGAAATAATACGGTTGCTGAATCTTCAAGATTTATGTCAGGAATGTTTGAAGAAAACCATGCAACTGCTGAATCCTCAAGAGTTGAGTTAAGTTTTTTAATTTCTGATATTCAGCGGAGTTCCCCAAAATTTGGTTGGTAATGTTTATGCCTCCAAATGGACAAGAGCAACAATTTAGGAGAGAAACAATCATTTATAATTTGTTTTTATTAGTAGTATTGAATATAAAATTTTCTTTTCTTCCACATGGTTCTGGTCACATTTAATGAGACAGAATGATAACAATATAGTCATATCCTTTATTGCTTGATTCATGATTTGGCCAACATTTCAATTATTTTCAGAACTATAGTACGTACAAATTTCTAGCATTCAACGCTATACAGAAACATATATAAAAGCATTTCCAATCATGTCATTTGTCGGATTGTTTGAAGATATGAGGAATGTTTTTCCAACACCAAAAAGTTGAAGATACGAGGAATGTTTTTCCAGCACCAAAAACTTTTGTCTAAATTCTTTAGTCGGTTACTACAAATAAGCTCGTGTAAGCTTTTGTTCATTTTTTACCATTGGATTTCATAAATTGTAAAGATTGGCAACTGACAGGCCAAAAGAGTATGTATCCGAAGAATTTGCTGCAGCAAAAAACCTTATCAATATTTTTGTTAACTAAAACAGTTCAAACCTATTTTTATTTAAAATAACATACAAACCTTTTTTCTTTCATTTTATTTTCGGACAAGACAACATACTCTAGCCAAAAAGTTAATAGTATAACATGATGCCAATTCATGGAAACTTAAATGTAGGTACATTCCATTTCAACTCTTCAATATATGTGGCACTTGAAGAGTACAAAAAAGTCTCACCAGTTAAACCAACTCCTTTAGCTCTTTGAAAGCTTTCCAATCTAAGGTTCCTATAAAATGTCGAGTACTAATAAGTTAGTCTATTTTGACTCTTCAGTATAGATGCCACTTGTGAATATGCGAAAGTTTAACCAATATAAAACGCTGAGTACTAATAACTTGGTCTATTTTAGCTCTTTAAAAGCTTTCCAATCTAAGGTTTCATAAAATGTTTAGTACTAATAACTTAACTTGAAGCCTGCATACTGGTATAGTTAACTATAGTAACAGGAAATAACATATATAAACAAGAAAAATTGCTTAGTCTATGAGTTTCGGTTCCACCCAAAAAATTTTACCAACCTAAATTATGCATGTACGAACTTTTGAAGGTTCTTCAACCACACCACGTATTCTCTGCTGTCTTTGATGATCATGTACTCGTGAAGGAAATTGGTAGTGATAGGCTAGATTCCCCTAACAGCCATATACTTGTGGAAATCCTTTTGTATGTTCTCATCCAAGTCCCTATAGAAAAAAAAATGACCAAGAAGATGTATATAGATTAGATTAAAAAGGAAGTAATTAATATCAAGGCATATATAAGGTCCTTCATAGGCAATTTGATCTTCAGAACTTTCAGGGTCCTTCACCGATTAGCTGTCAATTAAGATTTCATCAGGGTATGCAGTAACCCCAAACTCCAAAATGGGCACACGACTTTTAGCAACTCTGACAACCAATGGAATGTGAGATTGGCTAACCTTCTCATTGTCATCATTGTTGTCATTATCATCATCGTCCTCACCGGTTATAAGATCAGTCATGTGAACCCTAACTTGGTAGGTCCATTTTTGCCATGATAAGTTCCACTTGCCTCTTTCAAGACCATGCAGAGCAACTGGACCTGACACTCCTGTCTTCCGTGTTTCAAAATGTCCCCCAATATTCTTGATAATATCACAGAAGTATTAAATCAGTGAAGTAATTATTTTATCTAAAGCAAGAGGTGTGGTACAATTTGAAGTCCTATATAACTAGATCTCTAGAGTGATATGTTTGTGTAGCTTAGAGACAACATACATCTGATGATCACGGAGGAGAACAAAGTCCATGAAAATTCAGGCATGTGCTCACCTAGAGCCCAAAGTGTTATGGGTGTTATAGCAAAGAATCTCGAGCATCCAAAAAGTAATAATTGTTTAAATAGACATGGACACTCTGATCCTATAATATAGCAAATCTAGCGCAGCTAGTTTAGTGTTGAACCAGTATCTCCTTCCACTCACTTTTTTATTTTATAAGAAATGATCAAAATTTGCAGAATTACAAACATGAAAAAGGTAGGAACTATGAAGGAGCAACTGACCGGAAGCCCAATAGCCACACTGAGCAATGCAATTTTATTTGTTCCAGCGCGAAGATTAACCTTTCCAGTATATAAAAACCTCCGGTTCTCTCTTGTCCTAAAGGCAGAACCTACAATGCATGATTAATTTTGCATCATTAAGCAGGTATAACATATAAGGGTCATCATTTAGCATGTATAAAAAGATACATGACAAGTCATTAAGTATCTAAAGAAGTATTTCAAAATATACTTGAAAGCTGTCCATTTATGAACACATGAAGAGCATGCCCCATTGATTAAACTATGAGAGTAGGGAGTTCCCCACCACGCAAAAAGGATTCAGATGAACCAATGTCAACACTGTAAGCACATCAAAAAAGGGAGAGGGTATGTTATGCTGTTTAGGTCATATTCTGTCTACCGTATATCTTTGGTAAATTTGTAATATTGGTACTAGACACACGGAAAAAAATCAGCAGTAAAAGGAATTAGAAATATCTAACTAGTATAGTAGAAAGAAATCAACTACACATTATTCTCACCTAGTTATGTACCACATATAGTCGCTAGCATCCCTAGTGACATTAATTTGCTCCAGGAGACCAACAGTAGTGAATGTTGAGCTGTCATCCAGAGAAGATAAATCTTCAGTATAAGTCTCCCAGGAGATCATATCAACGTTGCTTGGTAACATTTCCATTTGTGATGTCTGAACTCCAACCTGTAATGTAGGCACAATTTTATATATCAATCTCAGGGAAAGAGTTTTTACAAATCAGAATAGAGTAAAAAAGAATTTTTAAAGTCTAAATATCAACCTCATGTATCACGTATGTATGTTTCTATATGTGGGTGTGGGTTTATTAATTTTTTAATTTCCATTTTGTTCCTATTTTTGTTCTTTTATTTTATTATGTATTTTGTGTTTCTCTCTTGTTTATCTGTTCTATAATTTATTTTTCTCGTTGCCTTTCGACTCTTATGCTTACATATGGATTAATTTTCGGCTTATCCCAACTAGTTTCGAATAAAATGCGTTGATGAGTTAAGTTATAATAACAGAATCCACTAGTTTATTATGTTCACATACTTTGGCAGTGTTGAAGACTACGTTTCTGCAGTCAGAAAGGATGCTAATGGACCAAGGAGGCAGATTATAGTGCATATCGTTGAACATCACTCTTGTAGCTGACTTGGTGTCATAATTGGAGAGAAAAGCTGCACGATCTCCCGTTTCTGAAGAAAATACATTAGCCTGAAAAAATCAAACATTCAGTAGAAATTAAATGAAATTTGAGTTTGTGAGAAGCAGAGGTAAAAATTGTATAACAAGAAAGAGGTGATAACCTGTTGAAGGCTTCCTAAAGAAGTAACAGTAGGGTCTGCTGCAACTAAAGCTTTCTCACACAACTTTATAGCCCTGTGAAGGTCCTTTAAATGACCATATTTTGGTTGCCTGATCAGACCTATCAAGGTTAAGTTACTGAATAAATTAGATTTAGCCGGGGCACAAGATTAAAACTTACGTGTGCATGACAAGTAATTGCTCAGCATGCATAAGCATTTTCAGAATCAAATTCATTTCTTTTGGGATGAAAAATTTTGTTATTTATGGATATATGATAATGAGTGCTCAAAATCCAGGGATAATGTATTCCCCTGATCAGAATTATTCAAGGATAAAGTGCTTTAGAAGAGAAAAGAAAGCGTGAAGGATTGCGCTCACCATATTCATCAAGTGGAGCAACATAGTCATAGCTTGTAGTGATAAATGGCCCTCCAACTGAACGTCCAAAATTGGTACCTCCATGGTACTGTTTCACGTGGTGCACATGGAACTCAGATTTTACTACAAGATTTAAATTATATTTTAACCAAATCATAGGAATAATGAAAAGCTACCATGTAGTAATTGAAAAATGATCCTCCCTTTTCTATGAATCGAGCAACTGCAAATGCCAAATCTTGAACTGGTCTCTGATGTATTGGGCCTCCAAACTCGATAAACCTTATCATTTGCCTATGTTAACAGGATAAATGACCATTTTTAACTAGTAGTTTCAAACGAGTACAGATTCATACCATCCGCTCCAAGCCTCAGTCCAAATAGTGGGTTTGTAGGGTCTATTGGGGGAGAAAGCATCACAATAGAAGCCATTGCATGTATTTATCTACTGCAGTGGTAACAAATAGTTACAAATGATTTTGCTAAAAATTAGAAGAAGGTGCTTAATAACGATAATCCCAACCCTTCCAAACCAATATTGAAATAAGTACTAGTATTAGCTATCTACATCTTTTCAGATATGTAAATAATGTCAAAAGAAGAATGATCAAATGTTTTGAGAGCTAAAATTGCTCGATTGACGTGTTATGGTGACCTTAAGAAAAGCAATAACAATCGGTGACAACACGAAGCTAGCTTTGCTGCCCAAGTCATGTATTCATGCCCAGAATCTCAATCTGCACAACAGGCCTAGTCAGTGACACCACAATAAGATAATGCGATTTTAATATCAAGCAGCCATATATATTTTTTGTAATTAAGCAACCAATGTAAGCGTGTTACACAATCCCAATAAATTATTTGCTCAAAATTAAAAGAAGTAATAATATACAGATTAAAAGTTGAAATGCTGAAACACTTGAACTCCAACTTGAGAGAGTATAATGGGGCCTCCTTGAGACTCGTACATATTTTCACTCTTTATTAGATTGACAATTTTTTCAGCGAACCCTTTCATAGCCATATGCAACACAAATACATTAAACAAATACTCAAAGCTATTGAAAATAATAATAAAACATTCATAAGATTAATCAGTGAAGTCTTTCATAACAAGGAAGGAAAAAAAAACAATTCTTACCGACTGTGTTGAGAAAACTCACGCCAACATTATGAGCATGTACTGAACCTCCCATAGTAACACATAGAACTCCCATGTACAAAGATTCGCAGGTAGTGGTGGTCCCCACGTGCGGAAAAGTATCCAAGCTAACAAACAATAATAGACATTAGATAATTTCTCAAAAATACATTCAAACATAAGCTATAAAAACCATATAAAACAAGAAAATCATTCCCCTAAAATGGGAGGTATAAAAGAAAAGCGTAGTGTGCATATTTTCTAGTCAGTCTATCAATAGTACTACGCATCAAAAGTTGCAAGATGATCAAATATATAACCAACGAGGAGCTTTTGAGTCCATTAAACAAGTAAACCAAATATTTCATCAGTATAGAAAAATTGTGAATGGCTCCATCCCTTACAGAAATGATCAACAAAAGTTCTTTTCCCACAGTAAAGCATTGAAATGCAAGTTCAACAAAAGTATCCACAACAAAAGTTAAACAGTTTTGAATGTCCATAAATAATGATCAAGAGTTGTCTTCATCTCTTTCAGTCCCAGAGTTGATGTTGCCTTGAACCAACTGTAGAAATTGTGGATTGTCGGCCAACCCTTTCAGGATATTCTCAAAATTGTCCATCCGTTTAACTTATGCGTTAATGGTTGCTTGAAGCTCTTCATTCTGTTTGTGAGACGCTTCTAACTTTGCTGCCAATGCAACTTTTTCTTTCTCGGTAGTTGAAGACTTCTCTGCTAGAGGACTAAATCCAAAACCAAGCAATTTACCTGCCTTGTTACCCAACACTCGAGTTATAATCTCCCTTTTGTCATTAATGTCAACATTTCCAGATTCTGCGTCCATCTCAGAGGTGCATTCAGTCTCAAGTGATTTCATTTCATTCTGTGAAATTAATAATAAATGCAACTAATTCATTACATAATCCCAAATTTAAAAACAAGATAAGGTTTGTATAACTTACGTATGCAGATTCATTTTCAGGTTGTATCCACTTTTTTGTTTCCTTTTTCTGATGTGTGGTTTTGTAACCTTCAATTGGATCTCCTTGAAAATCAAATTAGAATATATATCTTCTCTTTATGATCACAATCCTCAACAAATTTAACCAAGTTGAAAACTATATAAATACATACCTTCTCTAAATGATGAACAACAAATGGTTTTGACCCTCCACTGTGAATGCCATTATTGCCTCGATTTTTCTTGTTTACTTCTGAGCGATGCTGGGAAAAAAACATTGAACAAATAATATAACTATAATTTTTTTAAAAACCCGAAAATAATATGCATATAAAATAAATGATTAAAGTTAGAATATTCATACAATAAATTTTGGCGATGTCCAATAATCACACATTTCATGCCATTTGGCAATATCAATGTTGTTTGGAGGCTTTTTCCTAGCATCATCGGTTGATGGAAAATTTTGAAGAATTTGTGAAGCTTACACCTCTTCCCTTTATTTCTGTCCTTCAATATTTCAAGTGCTACAAGCTTCACATGTGTTTGAGAAAGGTCGATATCAAAGCGAGCCTAAAGAAATAAATAAATCAGCAAAATACCCCTATTCATATCCAAAATCAGCAAAATTTGCCTATAGAACTCTAATCCATGAATTCAACTATTACTTGCATCTTTGATATAACAAATAATGTATCCTAATGAATAACAATATTTGACATAATATAATTTTCTATAATTTACTTCAACCCTAGACAATGATTCTTCAATGACTCCCTCTATAATATCCTTGAATTTGGTATTCATTGGGAGGTGGTGGCGGACCATCAATCCTATCTCTGACGATAACTTATCAGATTCTACAGGATCTGTGGGTCTTCCTTTACTAGGTGACACATTGATAGCCAACTTCTTTCCTTTTGACTTGGTGAGTTTCTCAAGACCAATGCCACGAGTAGGACCGCGTATTTTGTTTGCTGAAGATGACGTTATTCAAAAAATTAGATGTGAAAAAGTAAAGGGAACAACAAATTATCAAGACAACAATAACTATGCATAACATATATATATACACACAACTGTGTTTAACATATGTTAACTAAATAGGTCTAGATTAAACTCACATGGTTCAGACCCTTGCTCATCGGACATCGGTGTCGGGCCACTTTCTTCTAGTGGGGTAGAGTTTTCACCAACTATAGTGTCATTAGTACGTTGCATCGAGGTAGAATTGGGAGTACGCACTTCGTTCGCATGACCATCATGGGCATTCGGTGAACGTGCACTCATTGCACGTAATTTGGTTTTTAGACACTTAGACCCACAGGTCGAGTTTGTGATCTTGTGATTGGGCTTCTTGGAGGACTTGACGACATCAAAATTCTTCTTTGTACATGAGGATTTGACCCTTCAGTTAAGTTAAGTTCATCTTCTTCATTATCCCCAAGGACCTCAACATTTTACGAGGCTACATATCTTCTTGTTTGAGCTGCTCCTTTCCTTTTAAATCCAGGGCCTGACATTTTCAAGTACCAAGTATGCAAGCGGAGTGTTTTTCTGAAACTAAATAATCAGACCGAGTAAATATATTAGTAAATAAGACATGTATAGTACTAGAAAGTAAAACTAAATCATGTCATACATCACAAAAACATAACTAGGTTCACCATGCATGCATTGAAGATATGTAAGCATCCATATTTGATTTGTCTGAATTTACACAAAGTACAGGAACTGATTCAGTTTTTCACGTATATCAGCAATAAATAATGAAATTTAGATTCAGATAAAAAGATGAAGATGATATCCTTTAAGCCATCAGCGAACTTATATGGTAAAATAATGTTTCCTCTAAAAATGCCAACATATCAATACAACTCATTGATCCATAAAATTTGTTCAAGAATCTAAAAAAATTGACATGCAAAGGATAGTTGTTCTCCTACCATAACTGTACCTATTACATGCATCAAAAATTAATCACTCAAAGTATAAAAATATTACCTTAAGGAGAGAGAAAGAGGCTGAATTGGATTCAAAGAAGTTCTCTGTTTGATGAATCACTCTCTGAAGCCGATGAGATCCCGACTGTGCAAATTAGTTAGGGTTTAGTGTGCGAATATGTAGTACACTGAAATTAGGTATGCATATTTGAGGATTTGATTTAAGGGCATGGATTAGAGATATAATTTGGGGATGGTTATCATATATCCAAGTGGTTGACAAAATTGGGAGGGAAATTTATAGCGAGCGAAACTTATAGCGGGAAAAAGTAGAATAATATTGTGTGTCTTAGACTAAATAATTAACCGTGTCTTAGACTAAATAATAATAATTATCTAATAAATTAACCGTGTGTCTTAGACTAAATAATTAAAGGAAAAGTTAACACTTTTCTACATGTTTGTAATATTAGAGATGGAACTTAATTTCTTTTTTCTTGACTTGTGATATACATGATATTGATTTATAAAAAATACATAACAACATTATTAATTTATTAGATAATTATTATTATTTTTAGATAATTAGTATCAAGGGCGGATCCAGTCTCACAATTCAATGGGGGCAAATTTTAAAAAAAAATTAAAAAGAAAAAAATATCATTTTACAAAATATAATCATATGTATCTTAGTTGACATTTTAAATCAAAATATAATTATTTATTTATATTTTTTAAAACTTAAATCAACTAAAAATATTTTAAAACAATAAAAACCACAATTTTTTTTATAAATTGAAACAAATATATTTAAATAATATTTTTTAGTATATCTTCAATTCAATCTATGTTTATTATTTGTCAAAAAAGAAAAAATGAAAAGAAATATTGAATACAAAAAAAAATTGAATACAAGCTTAGGCGATCACATAAAACAATAAATATTTCGTAGACTTAAATTATTAAAGGTGAAAAAAATAATCCATAGTGTTAACAATAACAAGACAAGTTTGGGTGTATGAGTTCAATTCTTTGGGTATGTGAAAATTAGCATTAAAAACAAAAAACAATAACAACACAAGTACAATTCCACCCAATCAGAAACCATAATTTACATAAAACAAACATTACTCTAGCTATTAAATCTCATTCAAGATTTATGACCTTCACGCCCTAAAATGGCATTGATAACAGAAGTAGCCACCAAAACCCCAACAACCTTTATTTGATTTTGCTACGTGAAATTGACCATTTCTTAAATTAAAAAATTTTAAAAAAAATAAAAATATGCGTCAAGTGATTATGATTATAATAAATTATGGGGAATTTACTACAATTGTCAAGTTTCGAAATTTGTTAGCATTGCAATAGCTCGTATGAATTTTTTTAGGTGGTAACGATGATAATTAACTACAGTGCACTACGTTGGAGGTATTTGAAACCAATCCTTTATACATGACTCGAGTGTTCGGCAAGAACGCAGAGAGATATCCTTGAATAACACTCATATAATGCCATTAATTATACCACAAGAAATATAAAGGGTTCATTGAGGGAGTATTTCAAACCAATCCCATCGTCGTTCAATGGGGATGATGTGGTTACTGAGGCAGTATATATGAGTCTCTTCATGTTTTGTAATCTAATACAAATATCTGCAATAATATTTCTTACATCGACAATGGTTACTTCAACTGTCGTCGATTAGTATTACTAGCAAACTGTTTTCAAAAGTGGACTAGGGGGTATAATCGTCTAATATGTTTGTTTATTTTGATTGCTAGTATTACTAGCGAACATTGTATCCTCATTTTTAATCTTAGTTATTGATCATTAGAATGAACGCGTTTGATGATATTTGCCTATTTTTGATCCATAGCAAATACATGTTATAGATTATACCCCCATATATATATATATATATTTATATTAATCCACTACAAAAAACTATGGATGTATGAAAGAAAAACTTGTGAATGAATTCATATATTCACTTATCTTGATGAGTATTCTAGCGAGGGAACACGAAAGGAACAAAAATTAGTGGTTATATAGTTATTATGAAAGAAAAATTATTCATAATTTATATTTTTTCTTTCGCAAAATTTAGATGGTATGAAGGATATAAATTATAATGAATATAAATTCTATTATATATAAATAAATTTAATATTTAACAATAGTAAATTTAATTTTAATAACACGTTTTAAGTAGCTTACAATATCGTTTATTTCTTGTAATAATTTATAAAATAAATAACTTTCCACTACTTTAAAATTTAAAATTTCATGCATTGACCATAACATAAAGAAAGAGAAAAATATATATGTTTTACAGAAAGAGTAAGTTTGAGTTTATTCTTTAATTTATAATATACTACAATTCAAATTGTAATAAAATTAATATTTTAATACAAATTTTATTCTTAATAATAATTTTTGAGTAATTTAAAATATTAATTGTATTAAATAAAATATTAAATTAAAATAATTTAAATTTTAAAATATTGTTAATTGACAATAAACAACATTATAATAATTATTACTCTTTTTGTGGAACAAATTATAAATGTTAGAATATTACTTTTTTATTCTACAAAAAAATTATATTTCAGTTTGTTATAATTAATTTATAATATCATAAACTTTAAATTTATCTTTTAAGTTTTTAAAATAATAATAATTTACTTATAATATTCCTTCTATTATTTTTTGTAAATGTTATCGAACTCTGTTTTTGGAACAGAGTCCCTATTTTACAATATATTTGTGTGTGGTCTGCAAAAAAGAGAGGCGAAATTAAGGATGGAGACCAATTTGGGTTTCTCCTTTCTTCCTTCGCCAAAACTCATATGTCGGTCGATCCCATCCGTAGGTTCGCTTACCCACATGTCCTCTATCACATGCGCACGTCCCTCTTCTCTCATCTGAAAATGATTTTCATGTTCTAGGGTTATTTTTCTTCTTCTATTCTCTTTTAATTCAGTAAGAAATCTAATATCAGTTTATTTATTTGTAATATCTGCACTTTGTTCATCCATTTGTGCTTAATCAAATCTGATGTTGGTTATATGTGATGATTTTGGTGCTTAATCAATTTTTATTTTGAATATATGTGCACCACATGCTTGATGTATTATTGTCCATTTGTTGCAAAATTTGGAAATCCTTATGTTTACAGTCTAATATAACTATATACATATTTCAGTAAAGTTTTATTTCTATTCGTTCATATTGCAACTGATTTAGGCTTGGCCATAGTTAAATGAATTGGCACATGGTGGCTGTTTCTTGATATCATAATAGCAGCAAGCCACAGTTATTGTTTCATCCTATCCCAAAAGGACCTTAACCTTGTAATCTTAAATTTAGAATAGTTGATGAATAGAACTTTCATATATGCCTAGTTTCATCAAATCATTATACGCGGAATTACCCATTTTACACAAGAAGGGGGCAAGGGGCTAGTGGATATTGCCTTGGTTTATATTGCCTTTACATATACTACATGTAAAGCCTTCCTTTCGGCTCCTAGTGCTGAGGTCAAGCGCTCAACAGTCATTACTCCATCAACACCTTCAAACTCGTTTATGACACTTTCGTCTAATGATTCTTCAGTTCCAGATTCCTTTCTATCCAGTAGTAGCAATTTCTTGTGTAACTGATGAACACTGTCTGATGAAGTTGGTGTATCAGGAATCTTCTCTTCCTCAATCTCATTTTGGTCTCTACTTCGAGAAAACTGATTATTTATCAACAATTTCCTCTATTCAACTTGGTATTTTCTCTCAGAGCCTGACATTCAAGAAAAAGAAAAGTAGACTCATTTTTATCAGTCATGAAATTAGCAAAGAAAAGAAGAAGAAAATTTATTTTTAAAGTGATAAAACAAAACAAAAAACAAGCGTACCATGTTCAAGATTTTCATGAAAATTGGTAGAACTCGTGGAAGGATCTTCATGTAAACAAACAATGTCATGATCTTGATTCTCATTCGTTGAATTCAGATCAGGAATCTCTGTCCCTATTGAGACCTCTTCTGTTTCGATTTCGTTGTTTATAATTTGAGATACTTCTTCAGAAACTGTTTATTTAGCAGCATTCATATTAAAAATGCAACTCCATGTAACTTATCATTAGAAAAGCACAAACAAAATTCAAATTAAATGTTCATAGCCTAATTACCTTTAGGAAAATCTGGTTCTCTTTCTTCAGCATCTAGTGCTGCAGTTTCTGTTTCAACTAAAACCTCGGGATCACTTTCGTTGATTTGTATTTGAGCTACTTCATTATAGACTGCATAATATTGATTTAAAATTGGTTCAACATGGAAATAATCGAAATACTAATCAAATAATAACTTCAAATCTAAATTACCTGGAGGAAAATTGGATTCCCTTTCTTCCCACTCCAATGCAGTAATTTCTTGAAAATCATTGATATCTGCATATTGGGTTTGTATTGCTTGAGTAGTAGCAACTTGTTTATATTCTGAATAACATTCTTTTGAATGAAAAAACAGAGATGCGTTCATCTGAATGATTGTCTCAATTAATCAATTTTTTTTGGTATATGTCTAATTGTGGCTAGTACTATTTAAACTAATTGCATATTTACGTTAGAAGGTGATCAATTTTGTAGGTACTCATAATATCATGGATAAAAGTTGGACTCATCATGAACGTATATCTGCGACTTATCGCAGTTGGGTGAAAAGCTTCATTGATCATGTACGTGCTACAATGGGCCCAACCGTTGACATTTGATGTCCTTGTATTAAGTGTATGAACCTGTACACTATAACCCAAGCAGAGGTGTCTGCACATTTGTGCATAAATGGGATAATGCCTACTTATGATAAGTGGATTTACCACGGCGAACCCATTCCACATAAAACCAATCAACATGGTCAATATATTCACTCTCAAAATGAGGAGTTTATGGAAAATGACTTAGATGGTGATGAGGATGAATTTGAAACGCTAATGGAAGATATTAACCGAGGAACCTTTACTGTTGGTGGGAATGAAGAAGATACCTTCCAAAATTGAAACCATACCAGATTTGAACAAATGGTTCATATGTTAGACAAAGAGTTATATCTGGGATGCAAGAGGTACTCCATTTTGTCATTTGTTATAAAATTGCTGCATTTGAAGGTTTTCAACCATTGGACAAATAAGTCCATAGACATGCTACTTGAGTTGATTAAAGATGTTCTTCCTAATGGTGTACATTTGCCAAAATCATACTACGAGGCAAAGACAATGCTACGTGAAATTGGCCTTGGATACCTTCTAATTCACGCATGCAAGTAAGTTTCATAACATATCAACAAGTCCTTATATTGAGTAAGTTAAACATTTTTGCATATTAAATTATTCAAAGCCTGATTGCTGCATACTAGTTTTTTTACTAATATTATTCTTGTATGGAATGTGAGGAGGAATTGAAACGAAATTACCAAAACAATATCGAATTGCAAAAAAAAATTCCTCTGTGGTTTAAAAAGAAGGTAAAATATGTTTTCTTGCCCTTTGAAAGTTGTTTGTTTTTATTTGAAATACATTGATTAATTTAAATTTTTTCCTCTAATAGATACATCATCTTTGGAATACCACATCAAATGTCATTAGTGATCAACTATTTGCATTAGCATGTGGTCCAAATTTACGAGTATGGAAATATAAAGGATGCATTGTAAATGGAGTAAGGTTTCTTGTCAAAGATCGTGACAATCATAGGCAAAGCCAAAATAGTGGAATATCATGTGAAGGTGAACACGATGGGAAAAGTATTGACTTTTATGGCTTATTAAATGATATTATCAAAATAGAGTATGGAAAAGGGTATAATGTGTTCATATTTTCTTGTGAGTGGTTTGATTTAGCTAATCGGCGAATGGGTATTAGGAAGGATACACATTTTACAAGTGTAACTGTAAGTAGCACATGGTATAGAAACGACCCATACATATTAGCTTCTCATGCAAAACAAGTTTTTTTTGTGGATGATTTGAAATTAGGCGGTAGCTGGAAGATTGTTCAAAGGTTTAACCACCGACACGTATTTGATGTTCCGGAGGATGAAATGGATGAGATTGAAGAATATACCACTGACAATATTATTAACCTTGATGATAACTCACCTGATATCAACATTGTTGTTGAGGATAGGGATATTGGTCCAATGGATAGAGTTGACGTTGATCCAGAAACAATAAATAGCAATGTCTTAAGACAAAGAACTCAGAAAATTAACATACAACACAATATCTTATTAGATGAAGACATAAATGATGATGTCGATGAGGACGATATTTAGGAGGATGAATTAGATGAGGAGGGGTATAGTGAGGATGATACACATGTGGATTATCGTAGCAAGGAAGAACAAAGTATGGACGAGGAAGAGGAAGATGATCAGAACTAGCATCAAATAAGGTATGCCTTTTTTGTAACATACAAATCATTTCAGTCACATTTTTGTGATATTGATATAGCCTGCTATTTTGCTATCTATGAATCATGCTAACTGTTGTACTTTGTATACCATCCCCAGTTTCTCTGACATTTGTAAGTGCATGGATGTATGTCAATAAACAAGGTCAAATATGTGGCCCTTACATTCAGGAGCAATTATACGAGGGTTTGTCTACTGGTTTCTTACCGGATGAGCTTCCTGTGTACCCTATTATGAATGGGAGTTTAATTAACATTGTGCCACTGAAATACTATAAGCAGTTCCCTGACTATGTCGCCACTGCCTTTGTATATTTACATCCATCTGTCTCTGGAGTTAAGTCACCCACAATTTTTCACAGCAACACAGCATCAAACAAAAAAGAGTTTACTTCAACAAGTGTATCTTACAACTCGCAGGCAGCATTTCATTCATATTTCAACAATAATAATACTAACTCCAACCAGCAGAACCCAATTCCTGGTGCAGCTTGCTCGAATATGCCATACATGCCAGTGGTAATTGAACTTTATTTGGCTCATACTTTTGCGAACACTCCCAAAAAATAAGACTCCTATATGTTATTTATGAATTATAGTTGGATTATATGTTTTTGGTGCTGTGTATTTCAATAACTTGCTAACCCTCATCCCTTCTTATCCTTGTAAAAGCACAGTCAGGTTCAGAGTCTTGTTGGCTATTTGAGGATGACGAGGGGAGGAAACATGGACCACACTCTCTTGTGGAACTTTACTCTTGGCATCACAATAGATATCTTCGCGATTCCTTGATGGTGAGCCTATTGTTGGTATACCGATACATAGTTTTTGAATTTATCCTGATATTTCGAATCAAGTATGTCCAATTGTTTGACATGTACCATTAATGTTTTGTATACAAAGTCGAGGTGAACAGCTTGCCAATACTAGACTTACTGCGCTGTTGTCAACAGAGTCAACACAATTAAGTGTGTCCAATGGTTCACAATATGCTATTAATGTTTTGTATTAAAAGTTGAGGTCACCAACCTGCCAATACTAGAGTTTCTGCTATATATATACCTTTTCTGGTTATCATGGTCTTACATTGTTTTATGATTCTAATGTCCAGATTTGTCATGCTGACAATAAGTTTAAGCCCTTCATTTTATAATCTGTGATAGAGTCTTGGAGAACATCTGGACGTGAAAATGTCTATATATTTGACAACAAGGTCCATGAGGCTGGCCCTTTGTTGAGTTTCAAATCTAAAATTTCTAAAGAAGTTTGCTCGCAACTGCACTCTAGAATTATGAAAACATCACGTAGAGTTGTGCTATATGAGATTATTACCCATGTAATTGTGGAGTGTTTTTCCTCAAAGAAAACCAACAAGAATCAAAAGTTGAAAGTGAGCAATCATACTGTCAAAACTAACATGGTAATGGATTCATGTCCCATAGAAATAATGATACTTTAATCTCTACTTTGTTCTACTTTTAGAGAGAAGAAAAAAAGATGGGTTTCCAATTGCTCTCATTCTTTCCCCTACAAGGGAGCTCTCTTCTGTAAGCAATGTTGAATTAAGAGTTATTTTATCTGACACACATAATTGCTACAATGTGATCATATATTCATATACTTTGATTATTTGATTGGTAGAACCAATATTCTAATTGTAGTTCTTATTACAGTATGATGTTAACTGGTTCATATGATTTTGTTGCTTCAATCAACTAGAAGGCAAATTGAAGTTTCTATGATATGATAGAAACTAGACAAAATAAAGTTGTCCATACTCCATATACTTGCTCTCATATTGGACTAAATCAGAATTACTTCTGTAATAGCTATATAAATTGAGTAAGCATGGTATGGTTGGAACAGATTCTTAGCCCAACTAGCCCCATAAATAGAGAATGAAAATCCACTATAGATAGTGCCCAATCTTTGAGTAAACCTTGATGACCAATCTTAACTAATTGTTGCCTTTTAAGTTTGTTATTGGTTTTTGAATTTTTACACTCATTAATGGTACTGTTTTTTTTTTAATTTCTTTTTGGTCTATTTTTTCTCATTCTAGTTGGAAGGGGACAATGTTAATATGAATTGAGATTACAACTGAATGTTTTCTTGTACAGTCCAATTATATAGCTTTGAGTCCTTTGACGCTTCTCCAAGTGTAACATTATTCTCCTAGAGTCTATTAGATTATGTGAATTGTATCTTTATATATTTCATAAGAATTCTAGTATCATTAAAGATTTGGTTAATGCATTTGGAGGAAGGGATTGCCAAAAAACTTAAATTTAGCTTGGTTGGCTGTTCTTAGTTGTTGTTTTTAGGCTTAATATCTTTTATGTGCTTCAGCTTGCTTTAATACGTTGACTGAAACTATGCAATCTTCTTCTCAACTGTTTTGTTATTCCTTTCCCTCTTTCAGGAACTGTTGCAACTTAGATTTAAATTATGCCCACGCTACTTGAAACAGAGACAATTTTAGAGAATATATTTTTCACTTGCTAGAAACATTTTGGCTGAGTAAGTCTTATGATCTTTACTTATTTGAGAAAAAGAAGTAGCTTATTTTTTTTTGTTTGATTCTGTGAGGTAATTATATATTTTTAATTGGTCCACGTGACTCTTTTGGTGTAAAAAGATGTTTATGTATAATTCACCTCATGGCTGCCCAAAGCAATTTTTTCCTGAGATTATTAAGTGGCAGATGTCTTGAAAGATACTATCTCATCTTTTCCCATGAATGTGATACTTGATGAAGTAGAGTATAATCAAGAAGTTTTGTAGAAATGTTAGCAAGAAAGTGCAACCACGCATGGCTGGTTGAGAGAAGTGGCTAGTACTTACCCTAGTTGTGTTGCATATGTAACTTCAGTCCATTTTACTGCTATCAATTATGGTAGTTTAATTTCCCTGCATATCCAGCCAAAAACTTCCTTAAACTGGCTGCAGCTAGCATTTGAATTTGGTTTAATTGATATAGAAGTTTTATGAAGATGCCGTTTTTTTTCTTTTCACCCATCCCTGAACTATCAATTTCAGCTTCATTCTCTCCCACTCAGAAATTTATGTTATTTTTATCGTGTCAATTATCAGGCATGAGTTGCTTGCTGTTAGACTACAAAAACTCAATCAGATGACAATACAGAATGAGAATGTTTCAGATACTAGTGCTTATGAAGTTGAAATGTCAAAAACCAAGCAAGCAACAACGCAAGTATGGTTTCTTGGAACAGAACTTGGAATCATTTCATCTTAGTGGGTAAGTAATGAACTCATATGCAGGTCTTAGTTCACTTGCTCTAATATTTTATGCTTTTTATAGCCTGAAAATAAGCTAGTAATTCATGTTTGGGGCTTCTTTTTTATTTTCCCCAAACCTTTTGTTGGTTTTCTAACTTTTTCGATCCTGCCTTGACTAATTATATGGGGCGACATTGCTGTGGATCTTGCAAACACTATATTAGTTATAGAAAGAATTTCTCTAAAATGGGTCCTTTAGAAGTTGCTTCAGTTCCTTAATTATATCTTTAAATTCCTTTATTAACCTCGTTATTGGTGTAGTGGCTGATGCTGTTTCAATATTGGCAGAATACCTGGAGGATGACCCATGGTTGAAACTTATGTGTACCAATCTTAAGTATTGTTTCCCATTATAAACATTTCTTTCTTAATTTTTTTTATATATCACTAGTGTTAACCTCTTGATGATAGATAGTGTCAATTAAGACTGGCTTTGTAGTTTTCAGTCGTACAAAGTTGATAGTTGATTGTAAAGATGATGAATGATCATGTATTGGATGATTTTATTTAATTAATAATATTTGAGTTTTTTGTATTTTTATCATAATTTGTTATGGGGTTATTGAGCCACAATTTATTTTGTTTGTAAAATAATTTTGACATTCGTTACATAACAAAAGAAAAGGCAACATTTATATCGTTGCAAATCATAACAACTATCGTTGCATAGAGAAAGCAAACCGCAACGTATAGTGTCGTTGCTAATTGACAATAACTTTTGTTGCTCTCTAAAAATAATCACCTTTGAATAGTATCGTTGCTAATTAATCATAATTATCCATAACAAAACTAACGGCAACGCAAAATTTCGTTGCAAATTAATATATAACCGGTTTATTTTGTACATTTAGCAACAAACATCGTTGCCAAAAAGTACACAATTAGCAACGAAAACCAATTAAGGCAACAATTTCTATATTGTTGAGCAACGACAAACATCGTTGGCAAATGTGTATCAAATGCAACGAATTTCATCTTCGTTGCGAAAAAAAGGATTCTTTTCGTTGCCAATTATGCGGATTTTGCAACGAAAGTTATTTTTCAATAACAATTTCTTAATACATTTGCTACAAAATATTTTGTTGCTAAATGATTGTACACGAAAACAAAATTTCGTTGCGAAATATCTTACTTTCGGCAACGAAAAAAATATTCCATTGCTAGATAATTAGCGACGCTCATTGCGCAACGAAACGCCTAACGATCGAAAAATCGTTACAAATGCCTTTTGGCAACGAAATTTCACACATTTAGCAACGCAAACTGTTTGTTGCCAAAGAGCCATTTTTTTGTAATGTCATTCTTGCTTAAAATTATATGATTTCAGCTAAGAACGAACGGACCGAAGAATCCGGTAAGGACAAGGGCAAGACGAATATGGATAAATAGTTTATTCTTGTAATAGCATAGTATCATTTTTGTAATGAATGATATTATGATACAGAACGAATGTAAGGTTATAAAGAACATGGGTAGACATTACAATGATGTAATAATATAGTAAGCATATTCATTTTAGTGTTGTATTTCAGCTGAATGAATGTGTAGTTAGTAGCACCGTGTAGCACCATGTCCAGAGTTTGAAGCTACCCAGATTTCGGGGCGTCACAAGTTGGTATCAAAGCTGTAGGTATAAAACTTAAGGGGGAAAAACCTTAGGCTATAACCTTGAGAAGAGAAGTAGAAGTTAGTGTTAGGTTTGTAAGATTTATGAAAGTAATCAAATTGCATAAAATAGCGAAAATATGGTAAATCAGAGTTTTAAAATTTTACAAACCATATACCCAGATCATCCTTTATGCACATTTATTAATTAAAATGAAATAGATGGAGATTAGATTCATACCCTCATAAAAACTAGCTTACTCAGGTACGAGTTCAACTCCAATTCCTTTTTGCGTTCAACTTGAATCCACCGGGTTGATTCCTTTCTTTGATCAACGTTAGCCACCCAAGTACTTGGCCTCTAGAGGTGATCCACCAAGAAAGAATAGAAGTTCAAAAAGAAGGATGTTTTGCTAAACCCTAGTTTCCTTCTCTCTAGAAAAGGAGTGCTCTTCCAACTCTTGAAATTAATTGTCTAACCTTGTTCCATATTAATATTTTCTTATTCATAGATGTAGGCAACCCTCCTAAACAATTTAGGATTATAGTTTTATATTAATTAATTCAACTCCTTTAATTAATTAGGCTTTCCAATCCTATTGGGAATAATTAAACTATTTTAATTAATTAGCCTCCTAATCATGTTAGGAATATATATGAGAGAGAGTATTTTATTAATTAAATCCCAAACTCCTTTAAGAATTAAATAATAATAATAATAATAATAATAATAATAGTAATAATAATAATAATAATACTACTCTTATTAATTTATATTTAATATTTAAAAAATATTAAATAATAAATATTAAGCTATTTAATTTATTATATAACAATAGATTAAATTAAATATACTTAACATATTATTACGATTATGCGATTTGTTTCTTCAATAAATATTCTTCCTTTTATGGTGTGACCCTTTAGGTTCTCCATATTAAATCGGTTGTGAATAAATCAATTAGAACAATTCTAATCTTATTTAAATAAATAAATAAAACTAATAATTCATTTAAATAAATAACATTTATTCTACAATAAGAATAAGCCTCCTTAGCGATCAATGACTTTCCAGATAATATAGATTTTAACATTAATCATAAAATAATCTGTGAGTTAATAGTTACCGTACAATTCAATCCTTCCACCATAAAATGTCCCAATTAAATATTAGACATGGAATTACTGTCAAGTCTTATTTTATTTAATTATATGTATTTCGATTCCAAAATGCACAACTGCAAATAATGCAAATTAGAAATTGTGACACCCCAAAATCCGGGTACTTCGTTTCCACATGATTTGGTGTTCACTTTCTAACTATAACAAACATCTATCCAAATATCTCAAAATAAAATACAACCTTTTTTCAAAATAATAAAATCTCCCTTAAAACAAGGGTTACACCCTTCTCAAAAATCAATCCCAAAGTTACTCTAACCTTGACATAAGCAATAAAGTACGGAATAAAAACATGACATAAAAGTCTTATTACAACCATTTCAAAATAATTAAACAAGTCTTCACTTGCTCATCTTTCCCTTGCCTTTACTCGTAGACGGGGCAACAACGTTATCAACCTGAACTGCAATTGTTATTTAATGCAAGAGTGAGCAAACAACAGCTCACTGGAGTTTAACAATAATATAGACATGAAAGGATATCTTTAAAAGAATCTGAATAATATGATTCGCTTCAACAATAAAAAATTGAATAATAATTCTTTCATCGCAATTACAATTCGAATATAGAATTTATCTGAGGGTCATAAGACCTTTGAACTCTTGTCCTAGGTTATAAATATTTCTATTTAAACCTTTAACAGTCAATAAGACTATGGACCTTAACTCGTACTTAGGGGAATCAATCCTTCGTACCATGTATTGTGCACAAACATCTTAACACTATGTGTAATAATCTACCCTAATAATTAGTGTTGTTCAACTCAGTAATTTGAATTCAAGTCCACACCAAAGAAAGTTTGGTTTGGATAAGCTTACAAGGGTAATTTAGAATTCACGTTCATCAACTAAGGATTAGTTGAATCGACTTTCAATAATTTATAAATAAAAGAATTATGAATTAACATATGCTTTCGAAGTAAACTTAAAGCATTTAAAATAATAAACTGGATATTACTTGAACAATAAGTTAAGATCATTTCAATTAAATAAACAATTGTCCAATACAGAAATGGAAAGGACATTCTCAACAATGAATATATGAACTCAAAGAAATTGTATAGAATTAACAAGTTTAGGGTTAGAAGACTTGCCTCAAGCGCAAGCTACTTAACATAATTCACGTACTTTAATACTTCCTATACACATTCAATTATAATAATCTAAATCAGTTAACACATATCTAATTCACATAAGTGGTTAACCCTCATGGTTAAATCACTCTAATTAAATAAATAATCAACTATCACATAGTTAATTACATCACACACATACTCACATAATTAAATTAATTATGCATTTAGCTAAATTATAATTAAACAATTATAATTTAAACACTTAATCTAATTATAATTACTCAATTATAATACCTCTTAAACTATCACCAATTCATAATTAATAATTAATTAAACTATATCATGCATTATAATTACAAAAATTATAATTAATCATGCAATTATAAACTTAAAATCCATAACTAAACATGCATTTATTAAATTACAATTACTTAAATAATAATTTAAATTAACATCTAATTGACTAAAATATATCAATTTCTATACATTATAATTTAACCATATTATAATTTAAATTAAATATTTACTCTTAATTATAATTAATCAAATTATAATTAAGAAACTCATTTACAATAAAACATTTATAATCTAATTAAAGTTTCAAAATTTTTTTTATTTCCCAAATATGAATTTGTCACAATCATATAACATGTTATATCATTTAAACATATGTCCACTATCAAAGAATAATTAAACTAAGGCTTTAAAATAAACTGCACAAGAAACTAAAGTCATTGCCCAAGCACTGTGCACGGCGCAGCTGCGCAACCAGCAGCCTGGGCACCGGCGCAGCTGCGCAGGGACAAGATCTGGGAAGGGCAAGCGGCACAGTTGCGCTGCTCCTGGCCTTGCTGCCGGCGCAACTGCGCAGCAACTCGGCCAGACGCAAACAGCCACAGCTCTCTGCTTTACCGAACAACCCATACAAGCCAACAAACGGAAAATTACAGTAACGTAGGCACTGTAACTCCATACACATGCAATAATACATAACATAACATGTTTCTTCAACATAACAACTATCTAAATAATGATAACCACAAGTTTTAAAAATCCAATTTCGCCATTTTCATGAAAACTCATATTTTTCCAAAATAATCCACTGTAAGAAATTTTCTCCATCAATTCCACTTTATATACATACATTATATACGTAATTGTTTTAACAGTAGTTTAATTTCTGAAAACAAATCATTGATAGTATACATGTAATGGATTGCAACATCTTTCAATTCGTATAGCATGTAATTAACCAATTCTTGCATATCCACACCAACATTACACTATATGAAGAAAATTCTTTTCACAGAGAACTCATCATAAGGAAAACAACTACGTAAAGTTTTAAAAGCATTTGATATTGACTATACCTCTTATTAGACGATTTGAAGAAGAAAATGAAGATTAACTCTAGCCTTTCCTAAGCTTCCTTTACATTCTCTTCTTCCTTTTTCTCTCAACTTCTCTGTTAGTTCTCTCCTTCTTCTTTAATTTAGACTAACTTAACGTAAGCTAACGTATAATATAATACGTAGTAATAGATATAGGCTTAAATATATAATATAACTAACAATTAACTCCCCTAATAAACATTCATCAGTTACAAAATTTTTAAAAATAAAAAACCACTAGGGCTTGTTTGGCAAGTGTACTTTATAAAAACAGATTTTAGTATTAACACATTATTTGGTAAAACGGTTTAAAAACAAATGTAAGGGCTTTGTTTGGTTAAAATCATTTAAAACTCTTTTCTTTATTTTAATAATTCATTTTAACACCTACCTTAATTTCACCACTTTAATTAATTAAATATTTAATATTCTTATTTAATCAATTAAAATCTAACATCAATTAATCACATAAAATTGTCATATAATTATAATTACTCGCTAATTATAATTCATGTAACACTTCATCACATATCTCATCTAATTTAATTCTCTCAATTAAATTAGACCTATAATATAAAATTAATATATATTAATTAAATAAATATTACACATTCATTTAATTAATATATAACACTTAATTAAATCACTCCATAAATCACATAATTTATTTATTTAACTCAATAAATAAATCACATAAAATATTTATTTAACTCAATAAATATTTAAAATTATTATATAAAATCACAATCGTTACAATCTTCACTCCTTAAAAGGATTCTGTCCCCAGAATCACACATAAAAATTTTCTCGTCTATTACATTCTTCCCTCAAAAGGATTCTGTCCCCAGAATCAGTATATAAGGGGTTACACAAAACTAATCAAATAAATGCAGATAAGATTTCATCATAACATCTTCGAGTTCCCACGTAGCTTCTTCAGCACTGTGGTTCCTCCAGATTACCTTAACAGAAGGTATCACTTTATTCCTAAGTACTTGTTCCTTTCTATCAACTATTTGAACAGGCACTTCCTCATATGTTAAGTCCTTATCAAATTGTAAAGGTTCATATTCTATTACATGTTTATAATCATGCTTGTAAGGTCTTAACACAAAAATATGGAAGACATTATGTATATTCTCGAGCTCTAGAGGTAATGCAATCTCGTAAGCTACCTCGCCAACTTTTCGCAACACCTCAAAAGGTCTAATAAATCTGGGACTCAGCTTTTCCTTCTTACCAAATCGAATCTTCCCTTTCCAGGGAGATACTTTTAGGAACACAAAACTTCCTGGTAAGAATTCTCGGTTTTGTCGATGAAGATCGGCATACTTCTTCTGTCTGTCTTGAGCAGTAACTAATCTCGTTCTGATCAGCTTCACAATTTTGGCGGTTTGTTGTACCAATTCTGGTCCCAACAATTGACGTTCACCGACTTCATCCCAACACAAAGGAGTTCTGCATTTTCTGCCATATAACGCTTCGTAGGGCGGCATGCAATACTCGCATGATGACTATTGTTGTAGGCGAACTCCACCAACGGTAGATGATCCTCCCAGCTTCCTTTAAAGTCCATCACATAAGCTCTCAGCATATCCTCAAGCGTCTGAATCGTTCTCTCGCTCTGTCCATCAGTCTAAGGATGATACGCTGTACTCATTTGCAATTGCGTTCCCAGAAATTCTTACAATTGTTTCCAGAAATTAGACGTAAAACGTGGATCTTTGTCGGACACAATTGACATCGGAACACCGTGTCTAGAAATAATTTCCTTCAAGTATAGCTTCGCTAGCTTATCCATGTTGTACTTAACCCTGATCGGCAGAAAGTGGGCTGACTTTATCAGTTGATCCACTATAACCCATATCGCATCAAATCCTTTCTGAGTCATTGGAAGACCTACCACAAAATCCATCGTGATGTGCTCCCACTTCCACTATAGAATCTCTAACGGTTGTAGTGAACCACTCGGTCTCTGGTGTTTTGCTTTAACTTTCTGGCACGTAAAGCATTTCGCAACGCATTCAGCCACATCCCTCTTCATATTCGGCCACCAGAAAAAATGCCTGAGATCCTGGTACATCTTCGTACTCTCGGGGTAAATAGAATATCTAGAACTATGAGCTTCACTCAGAATCTCCTCTTTGACCTCAGGTACTGGCGGTACCCAGATTCTACCTTCAAACCGTAGCAGACCTTCATTATCGATCTTGAACTTGAACTCTTCGCCATCGGTTATCCTCCTCCAAATCTTCTTACATTCTTCATCGTGAAGTTGTGCTTCTTTCACGTTGTCTACTAGAGTAGAACCAGTGGTTACTTGAAACAACTTCTCATCTGATTCCTTCGAAAGCTTCACCTCCAACCCCAATCTAGCCATCTGTTCTATTAACCGATCCTGATCAGTTAACATATTCAGCTTCTCCCGACCTTTCCTGCTCAAAGCGTCGGCGACAACGTTAGCTTTACCTGGATGGTAAAGTATCTCGCAATCGTAGTCTTTAATCAGTTCCAACCATCTTCTTTGGCGCATGTTCAAATCCTTCTGGGTAAATATATACTTCAAACTCTTGTGATCTGTGTATATTTGACACTTTTCTCCATATAAGTAGTGCCTCCAAATCTTTAAGGCAAACACTACTGCCGCCAATTCAAGATTATGGGTCGGATACCCCTTCTCATAATCTTTTAGCTGACGTGACGCATAGGCAATGACTTTGTCACTCTGCATCAACACACAGCATAATCCTTTATGTGAGGCATCGCTATATACTACGAAATTCCCCGAACTATCCGGTAAAGACAATACAGGCGCAGTACTCAACCTCTTCTTCAGCTCTTGAAAACTTTCCTCACATTTCTCTGTCCAAACAAATTTAATCATTTTACGAGTCAAATTCGTCAACGGAGTTGCAATTCTAGAAAAGTCATGGATAAATCTACGGTAATAATATGCCAATCCCAAGAAACTCCTCACCTCAGATGGCGTCTTCGGCTGATCCCAATTCATAACAGCTTCAACCTTCGACGGATCCACTGAAATACCATCCTTATCGATTATGTGGCCAAGAAATTGCACACGTTCCAACTAGAATTCGCATTTTGAGAATTTAGCGTAAAGCTTCTCTCGTCTTAGGGCTTCTAAGGTTAGTTGTAAGTGTTCAGCATGTTCCTCCTCGTCTTGGAATAAACCAGGATGTAATCTATGAACACTACCACGAACTTGTCCAGAAATGGCTTGAACACCCTATTCATTAAGTCCATAAATGCAACTGGGGCATTCGTGAGACCAAATGACATCACCAAGAACTCGTAATGACCATATCGAGTCCTAAAAGCCGTTTTAGGTATATCTTCCTTCCTCACCTTCAATTGATGATACCCGCTTCTCAAATAAGTTTTTGAGAAGTACTTCGCACCCTTCAGTTGATCAAACAAGTCATCGATCCTAGGTAAAGGATACATATTCTTGATCGTAACTTTATTTAACTCCCTATAATCAATGCAAAGACGCATCGACCCATCCTTCTTCTTCACGAATAAAACAGGCGCTCCCCACGGTTAAACGCTAAGTTGAATATACTTTTTGTCCAGTAATTCTTGTAGTTGAACCATCAGTTCCTTCATCTCAACTGGAGCCATTCTGTACGGAGCCTTCGAAATCGGAGCAGTTCTCGGCGCTAGATCGATCATGAACTCTATCTCCCTATCTGGCGGAAGTCCTGGCAAATTGCTCTGAAAAACGTCCATAAACTCCTTAACTACCGATATCTCCTCCACCTTCAGGCTTTTCTTACGCGTATCTACTATGTAGGCTAGATATCCTACAGAGCCTTGCGTCAGAAGTTTCTTGGCTTGCATAACCGTCAGACAACTCACTTGTCTAGGAGATTTGCTACCATAGAACCCTAACTTCGATGAAGTCAGAAGGTTTACCGACTTCTTATGACAGTCGATTATCGCCCCATGGTTGAACAACCAGTCCATACCCAGTATGACATCGAATTCCCCAAGTTTTATCAGAATCAAATCTACTCTTAGCTCCTGACCCTTAATGTCCAGTCTACAGTTCTTATAAACACACCTAACAGGAATAACTTTCCTATTCGCAATTTCTATGTTCAAGGGGTAAACTAACTCTTCTACAGGTAAGTCTAGGGTTTTAGCAAAATCATCAGATATGACTGAACAAGTAGCACCCGAATCAAATAATACATATGCATTTATACTATTGAGGGAATAATACCTGACACCACGTCTTTTGATTGCATAGCATCCTACACCGTCATATTGAATGTCCGTGTAGTGGGTCAAACAGCTTACAATGGTGCAGCGATAGTAACGGTACTGCCGCTTCCATTCCCTCCGCTCCCTATTGACCCTGCCGTCAGCTTCTTAGGGCAGTTGCGAGCCATGTGATCCTTGGATCCACATGTAAAGCAAGCTCCCTTCTTCGGGTTTGGGCAATTAGGTGCAATGTGGCCTACCTGACCACAGTTAAAGCACACCCGCTTCCCCTTCATGCCCACGTCAGTGTGATTCTTACTGCATGTAGCACATGCTTCGAACTTCCTCTTCTACTGGCTTCCTCACTGACTCCCAGCAGAGGTGTTGTCATTCCATTTCTTCTTCTGGTTCACAGCGCTGCTACCCCCAATCTTGGTTTCTACCTCATTCTTCCTCTTCTTATCTTAGTTGAACTTCGTCACCGCTTCGCTTCCTCCTTCAGCAAGTATAGCCTTTTCTAGAACAGCCGCAAATGTGTTCAGCTGGAACATGGTAACCTTTCTATAGAACCAGGGCTTCAGTCCCCGCTCAAACCTTCTCGCCTTCCTAGCATCAGTGCTGACCTGGTATGTAGCAAACCTGGCCAACTCGTTGAGCTTAGCGGCATACTCGGACACCGTCATCCCTCCTTGCTTAAGCTCTTGAAACTGGACCTCCATCTGGTCCTGGGAACTCACTGGGAAGTACATTTCGTAGAACATTTCCTTGAAACGTTCCCACGTTATGACTCCTTCTCCCTCCCGGGTCTTATTAGCCTGCCACCAGAAGCTAGCATCCGACTTTAACATGAAAGTCGCGAATGCTGTCTTCTAATCTTCACCTACTCTGGCTACGTCGAATACCTTCTCTATTTCCATAACCCACGTCTGATCTTCGATAGGATTGGTCGATCCTTTGAATTCAGGCGGTCCTACAGCCTTGGATTCCTTGAATGTAGTACCCTGCACTTGCGGCTGATTTGCAAGAGATCCTATCTACAGGTTCGCCAACTGTTGAATCGAGTTGGGATTCGTCCCATCGTTATAGTTGTTGTTTGTCGAACCCTCGGGGTTTTGACGTGTTATTCTTCTTCTAGGAGGCATTTTCTATTAAGAAAATATTGTTATTAGACCCTTTATTCAATTTTTAAATATTCAAGTTCATACTTAAACGTTCGAATAACTTAGTTCACATAGAACACATAGCACATCAATAAACTTCTTTTATTCATTAGTCGTAGTTTAAAAACATCAATCAGATAGCATTTCTGCCATTTACATCATCCTTCCTTAACGGGAAAAGTTGCAGGATTACATTATTAATTTATCCCATTCTTATCTCAAATTATGGGATTTACTTTATTTACTACAAAAAGCAACACATAAACAAAATCTCTACTACTACCGCTACTGCTACTGCTACTACTGCTACTGCTACTGCCACTGCCTAGGCATATCTGTAACGATTGAGAATTTTATATATTAATTGAAAATATTTATTGAAGTAAATAAATATTTTATGGAATTTAATTGTGAAGATAAATAAACAAAGTGTGCGAGTGTTGTGGACAATTTAATTAAGTGCTATATGATTAATTAAATGGATATGTTAGCAATGGTGTAGCATAATTTTAATTTAATTAAGAATGATTTAATTAGAGTTAATGTTATGTGCTAAGTGATAATAATTTGTTAGACGAATTATGTTTAATAAAGGAAATTCAATTGTGTGACAATTTGGTATTATGTGAATGTTAGTTTATTTAATTGAATTAGAGTGTTGTAATTTAATTAAATAAGTGTAATATTTAATCTATGGATTTAAAGAGTTATTAAAAGACTAGAAAAGGATTTTAAAGTGTTTTGCCAAACAAGGCCCTTGTACTTGTTTAATCTTATTTTACCCAAACAAGGCCTTAGCACTAAAAACCTATTTTTCTAAGAGGTTGCCAAACGTGGCCTTACTCTTTTCAAATTCTATAACCTATGTAATTAATAATACTTATTATGGTTATAAATATTATACTTATTATTTATAAGTTACATATATGTATATGATTATATGTATAATATTATATATGTCAGTTAAAAACAAAGTTAAGTTAGTTTTATAAAACAAAGAAAGAAAAGAAAAAGAGGGTTAGAGAGAATTTTCAGAGAATTCTCAGGGAAGAAGAAGAAGAAGAAGAAGGCAAAGCAAGCCCAAGTTCATCTATCTCTTAACCCAAAACTAGTAAGGTTATAATCTTAACCCTAGAACTAATTCATAGGTGTTGTGTTTTCTTCTTTGTCAAATTAGGTTTTTTTCAATCATCAAATTATATGTGTTAGATGATGTTATATGTTTTCATATGAAATTGTATGCCATGAAAGGGTTTTCAAAATACAATTGTTGTAAAACAAGTTTTCAAAGCATATTCTTTTATGTTTTCATGGTTTTAGAACTCTATGTGAAAGTCTCTTTGTGAAGGCTATTTATTTTGATATGTGAATGGGATATGTATGTGTATATATATATATATATATATATATATATATGTTTACATGAGAGTTTCATAGTTGTGTAAGAATTTCAATTCACAAGTATATGATGAACACTATGAAATTCATGTTCATAGTGTTAGATTATGAAGTTATGTTGAAAATTTCCTTAAATCCTTGAGGTGAGCATGAATTATGTGTAATAGGTGATATAACATGATTATATATGAGTTATATGATGATTCTAACAATTCAATCCATGAATTTTTGATAAACAATAAGAAGCATGTTCATAGTGATTTTTGGTGAAACTATTTCTGAAAACGGCTTTTGAAACTATCAAATTGATGTTTGATTTTGAGTTATTGTTAAAATTGATCATGTATTATGTTAATGTGTTAAGAATATGAGTTAACACAATTGGAATCACTTGAATTGGATGAAAAACGAATTCGTAGTAGCAATTTTCGTCAAGAACGCTTAAAATTGTATTTTTCTTTGAAAATCATGAAATCTTGTTTTGGATTATGTGTTTTATGGATTATATATGTTATGATCATGATAATAAGTTTAAAGTATTGTTAGTATCAAGTTTTATGTTTATCATGTTGTGAAAAATCGAATTCGGTGTGAAGAAATAAACCAAATTGGCTTAATTCTCCACCAGTTTGCGAGCCGGGCGCTGTGGCAGGGGGAACACCCGCCCCAGCGGGTGTTTTGCACTGGGAGGACCCGCCCCAGTGGGTGGGGCTGCTGCCAAGAAAATCTAGAATTTTGTTTTTGAGTTTTTATGCCCTGTTTGTTAAGCTAACTTGTTTCTAAGACTTGGAAAGTGAAATGTATAATAAGATAACATGTTTTTGATGTGTTTAAGTTAGATTGAAGTATATTATGAATATGTTACATGTGTGTGTTTGTGTGTTGCTTTCACGAGGCACACAACACGATTCATTGAAGTATAGGCTTATTAATGCATGCCGTGAGTATAGACTCACGTACTTGACTAATTAGTAACCAATGTGGTAAATTATACTATGTGTTGGACTTGGATATGAAGTTCAATGGTTTAAATGTTGTAATTGGATACTAACAGATGGTTTGAATGTAATATAAATATGTAGGGTGTTTGTGAAGTGCGTATAGTTGTTAAAGTGTAGCTTGCGCTTAAGGCAAGTTCTCTTACCCTTATTCTCTTATGTTAAACAAGTTTCTAAACTTGTTATTTATATTGTGCAAGTTCTTTAATCTACTCTTGAATGCTATACAAGCCTATTCATTGTATATTTTCATTGTGCAAGTTTCTTAACCCTTGCTCAAGAAATCACAAAAGTTCATTTACGTTCTTTAAATTGTTATGTGTGGTACAAGTTATACCATACTCATAAAGCGTAAGTATTAAAGCGTTATTTTAGTAATATGATCTTGACTTAGTTGTTCAAGTAAGATCTAATTAGTCTATCGAATGCTTTAAGTTGTTTCTAAAAGCATGCCTATCTATTATGAAGTTTATTGTCATATTTTGCAATTTCTTCATGATTGAACTGTAAAGGACTGTAAGTCGATTCAACTACTCCTAGTTGATGATAGTTGAACTCTAAAGTTCCCTTATCTATCCAAACCAAACTTTCTTTGGTGCGGACTTGTATTCAATTTCTGAGAAGGAACAACCCTATTAATTAGGGGAAATTTATGCGAAAGCGTTAAATGGTTGTGCACAATTCATGGTACAAAGGGTTGATCCCCCTGAGTACGAGTTAAGGGTCCATAGTCTTATTGACTGTTAAAGGTTTAAATAGAAATATTTATAACCTAGGACAATGGTTCAAGGTCTTATGACCCTCAGATGGTTTCATATTCGAATCCTATATATTGATGAAAGAATTATATTTCAATTCTTTATATTGATGAAAGTAAAGTTATTCAAACTCTTTTGAAACGATTCACTTATGTCATATCACTGTTGTATATCCAAGTGAGCTTTTGTTTGCTCACATTTGCCTGCTTTACCACCATTTGCAGTTGGGACCAAGAATGTTGACATACCATCAACAAGTAAAGGAAAAGGAAAGATGAATAAGTGAAGGCTTGTGACGTCAAGTTGCTTTTGTAATAAGACTTAGTTGGTTATGTTTATATTTCCGCATTTACATTATTTGAATGATGTTAAGGTTTAGATAACCCTGGGATTTTTGTTGAACAAGTTGCCATTCTTTCTAGAGGAAGATTTTATTAAGGTTTTATAAAGGTTGTAATTAGTTTGAAATTTTATTTGGGTAGATGTATGTTTTAATTAGAAAGTGAACACCAAATCTTATGGAAACGAAGTACCCGGATTTGGGGGTGTCACAGGTTGGTATCAAAGCTGTAGGTTATGAAACCTTAGGTGAGGGAAAACCTTAGGTAGTAGCCTTATGGTAAGATCGAAAAGATAGATGTGATAGGTAAAGATAATAAACTACCTTATGTGTTATGTGTTACGTTTAGGTATTCGAAGAGTGACGACTCGATATCACGTAATAACAAACTTTAAAATTCTTTTGTCAGGATGACGAACATTGGAGAATCTAGTCAGGCTAGAGAGGTTGTATCTCAGGTGCCTGGAGGGGAGGAACCCCGTGACATACATGTTGTCTGGGAGAAGCTGGTTAGGAGAGAGCCATCTCCAGTGATCACCATAGCTGGTCGGAAGCGTGAGCTGACACCTATTCTAGAGGACGAGGACGAGGACGAGTCTGAAGAGGAGGAAGAGGATCCCGAAGAGGAATTCCCACCTCACTCTACTAGTGTTGAGATGTACGAGGCAGTCTACGATAGCAACGTGGAGCTTCATGGACGAGTAGGAGATCTCGAGGAAACTATCCAGCAACGAGACAATACGATCGAGGAAATTGCAAGTGACCTGGGAGATGCACAGTGGAACTTGATACATATGGAAGTTGAAAGAGATACTGCTCGATTTGAACTGGCAAAGCTAAAGCAAGACATCCAGGAGGAGTCGAGGAAGCGTGCCAGGGCTGAAGAGTCAAGCTTGAGGGCTAATCAACGAGCTGATTGAGCTGAAGATGAAGCTGAAGCCAAGAGGGCCAAGCTGAGGGAAACGGAATATGCTTTTCATACAGCGATATAAAGAGCTCAGGACCGTATTTTCTACTACCCAGCTCAGTTCCAAGGTTTACCGTGGTATGTGGTGGACCGAAGAACGGCATTACGGGTAATGGAAGAGGAACGCAGAGAGGCTGTGCGACGTATTTGATAGTAGTGTGCATACAAGCCAATCATGTATGATGATAAAGCATGTACTTTGTAAACAATCTTATTTATTTATTAATGAAATATTCATTTATTACAGGCATTTAATTATCTACATGTTGCTGTTTTTATAATATGTAAATAACCCATAGTTTTAAGCAATGCTTTTAGAATCATGATGATGATCATGCTAATGAGATCTAAATTCTTAGAAAGTTTTAAAACTTAAATAGTTCCCAATCGTGGGATTACTAAAAAGGGGATTAGTAAATCCGGATAGATTGGTACATATGTTGCTTGCTCATTGGATGAGGATGATTGATCTCATGATCATTTGTGTGGAGACACTAAAGCAAGTATGTAGGTGCTTATTGAAGAATAAGTTCACTGAACGTGATTCGCTATGGAATACCTAATGGAGTTTTACTCGCATGTCAATAGGAATTCCTAATGTGATAGTAGTACAAGTGATCCTTGGACTTGAGATCATCATAGTATCTTGTATGTAACAAATTATACTTTGACTTATTCCTTAAGACCTTTTAAGGCATATATAGGGTATGCTTGGGTATAATGAGTTACATATGGAGATAATGAATGATCAATAAAGAATCTACCACCTCTAGTAAAAGAGGAGATATGTCCCATGTGATTCGTTAAATGACAACTCAGGAATCCTTGGCCAAGGTGAAATGAAATTAGAAAGGAGTTTTTAATTTGCATTATTTGGAGTTGTGCATTTTCTAATCGAAATACATATAATTAAATAAAATAAGACTTGACAGTAAATCCATGTCTTATATTTAATTGGGACATTGTATGGTGGAAGGATTGAATTGTATGGTAACTATTAACTCACAGGTTCTTTTATGATTAATGTTGAAATCTATATTATCTGGAAAGTCGTTGATCGCTAGGGAGGCTTATCCCTATTGTAGAATAAATATTATTTATTTAAATAAATTATTAGTTTAATTTATTTATTTAAATAAGATTAAAATTGTTTTAATTGATTTATTCACAACCGGTTTAATATGGAGAACCTAAAGGGTCACACCATAAAAGGAAGAATAATTATTTAAGAAGGTAATGGCATAATCGTAATAATGCATTAAGTATAATTAATTTAATCTATGGTGATAGAATAAATTAAATAGCTTAATGTTTATTATTTAATATTTTGGAAATATTAAATATAAATTAATAAGAGGAGTCTTATTAATATTATTACAATTATTATTATTTTAATTTCTAAAGGAGTTTAGTAATTAATTTAATATTTAGTACTCTCATTTATTCCTAATAAGATTAGGAGACAAATTAATTAAATAAATTTAATTAATTATTCCCATGTGGTGGGAAGCCTAAATTAATTAAAGGAGTTTAATTAATTAAAAGAAATCCCATGTCTAATAGGATTAGAAGGGTTGACCAATGTCTATATAAGAGAAGTCTTATAATAGATATTAGATTGATGCAATTCCAATTGTTGGAGAGTACTCCTTTTCTATAGAGGATAGAAAACTAAGGTTAAGCCAAACACCCTCCTTCTTGATAATTCATCTTCCTTGGTGGATCACCTCTACAGGCCAAACACTTGGGTGGCTAACGTTGATCAAAGAAAGGAATCTAACCAGGAAATTCAAGGAGATCACGAAGAACAAGGAGTTGAACTAGTACCTGTGGAAGCTTCGTTCTACAAGGGTATGATTCCATAACTTCTTATTTATCGTTTTAAATTAATAATTTGCATAAAGGATGATCCGGGTAATGATTTTGTAGAAATTTTTTAAACTCTGATATACCATGCTTCCGCTAATTTTTGCAATTTGATTGCGTCACGATTTCGTACAAACCAACAGTGGCATCAGAGCCAAATCTTTATGCAATTATTAATTTATTTTTGATTTCATATACATATGGGTATGTATTTAAAATAATTTATTGGGCATAATTTTATTGTATAAAATTATATTTTTTAAGAAAAAAAAAAAAAGACTTTTTTTGGGAAGAATCACAATTTTTTTTTTTGGTGCTAATCTTGAATTCTGCAAAGAAAAGGTGTTGTCTCTTTCTTACTCCAAAAAGAATGTGACCCATCAAGAAAGGACTTTTTTAATAAACCTGCAGGACTCTTTTAATAAAAGAAGGTGACTTTTTAAAAAAATAAAAAATAAATATGATATATTTATATATTATATTCTAAATAATTTTATAATTAAAATAAAGAGTTTATTTTAATCTTGAAATTGGATTTCATGCAATTTAAAATTGCCCATTAAATGATACTCATATATATATGGAATGTTTTAATTCATGAGATGAATATTTATTTATTAATATATATGGTGATATGTATGAAAATAAATGGGGATTGATTATGGACTATTTGACCAATGTGATTGGATTTTATTTTAGTTGAATGCTTGAATGAATGGGTTTTATTAAATGGGGTCTGCGTACCTCGTCTTCTCTAATTTATTTTTTCTTGATGTAAAATTCTATCTCCCTCCTATGTACTTCCCCTTGACTGTTGATCAAGGTTTCTATTTAAATTAAATAGTTTAATGTAATAGAAATAGTTAGAATTATCTTTAAAAATTAGAGACCAAGGAGCAAGGAGCGCGTGAAGACCCGTTTGTATGGAGCCCGGGTTTAAATGTAATAGTTACGTTTAAATTTAAATTCTTGCACCCCTAGGTTTGACCTTTTGGTTCACTTGGTGGCTCTAGTGAACCAAACTAGAATAAAAGTCCATAATCAATCCGGGTAGAATATAGTATTCTATATTGCATGCTAAATATTATATATATTATATTTTATGCAAACATGCTTCGCATGTTTAATAAAATGACGCGTATTTTATATATATATGTGCATGCGCGCTAAACAAAGATGAGACTAATAATAACAAATCCCTCAAAGAAATAATATTAAGTCCGAAGTGTTCAAATGATATTTGGAATATCGAACGTCGCCTTCTAGCATGATAAATTAATAGAGTATTAGATATTTAATATGAGCTTGTTGTGCTATCCACAAGGCGAGTATTGCATATTTAAGATGTTAATTAATCACATTTGATGCTTATCAAGAAAATTGAACGATCTAGTCTTGTTGTGCTATCCACAAGGACGAACATTTTTCTTTTTTGAATTTATGAAAGTGCTAGGCTGGACTTAACTTAAATTATTTTAGTTCGGATGTGCACACACTTGACCATTATGATTTAAGAGGCAAAATAAAAGGAATTACATGGTGATGTAATTGACAAGAGTTGTCTACCTATTTATTTGTATATCGCTTGTTGTGCTATCCACAAGGTTATATACATTTGAAATGGGATCCTTATTCTCACTAGCAAATTTTTAATTAGATGTTGCCGAACTATATAAGTGAGGGTAATATAGTTTGATAAAAATAGTGGGAGATACCAATTTAAAATAAAGACCTAAATTTATTTTGGTATGCAAAATTAATAAAATGAATGTTTGCTAAAATATTGTTTTTCACATGCAGAATTTTAAAAATGTCAAAATCACTAATTTCACTGCGAAGCATACTTGATGCTAATAAGCTTACCGGGCCGAATTATACGGACTGGCTAAGAAATCTGAGAATAGTTCTCACTGCTGAAAAGATTTCTTATGTCCTAAACTCACATGTCTCTGGAACTGTTCCAGAAACAACCTCTGAGGAAGAGATTGCCACCATTGTAAAGTGGCAAGATGATGCATCTGTAGCTCAATGCATCATGCTCGCATCCATGAATAACGAGCTTCAGCGTCAGCAAGAAAACATGGATGCTCCTACTATGTTGATTCACCTCAAGGAGTTGTATGGTGAACAAAGTAGGACTGCTAGATATGAGATATCTAAGGAGCTCTTCCGATCTCGGATGACCAAGGGCAAGGTGAACATAAAGGAACAAAAGAAATCTGATCCAGCTAGCAAAGGAATGTGCTTCCATTGCAACGAGCCGGGTCATTGGAAGAAAAACTGCAAGAAGTTTCTGGCAGACAAGAAGCTTGGAGAAGCTTCGACTTCCAATCAAGGTTTGTTCATGATTGAAATTAATTTTTCAGAAAGTCAAAATTCTACTTGGGTATTGGATACCGGCTGTGGTTCTCACATATGTAATAATGTGAAGGGACTGGTCAGAAGTAGAAAGCTGAACAATGATGAGGTGATCCTACGAGTAGGGAATGGAGCAAAGGTTGCTGCATTAGCTGTAGGAACTTATTATTTAGCAATGCCTTCGGGCAAGTCCATTTATCTTAATAATTGTTATTATGTTCCGAATACTATTAAAAACATTATTTCAATTTCTGTATTGGATATGGAAGGATTTAACGTTGTTATAAAGAACAATAGTTGTTCTATTTATAAAGACGATGTTTTATACGGTATTGGAAATTTGCGAAATGGACTTTATACACTTGACTTACAAGAAAATATATTTCAAATTGAACAAACTAAGAAAAGGAAAAGAGATGATATTAATTATACCTACATGTGGCACTGTAGACTCGGTCATATCAATGAAACAAGATTATCCAAGTTGCATAAAGATGGGCTCCTCGAGCTATCCGATTATGAATCATATCCAACTTGTGAATCTTGTCTCATGGGTAAAATGACTAAATCTCCTTTTAGTGGAAGAGGAGAAAGAGTTACAGAGTTGTTGACATTGATTCACACAGACGTTTGTGGGCCTATGACAACAAGTGCACGGGGTGGGTATTCTTATTTTATTACTTTCACTGATGATCACTCAAGATTTGGATATGTGTATTTAATGAAATACAAGTCAGAATCATTTGAAAAGTTCAAAGAGTTCAGAAGTGAAGTAGAGAAACAAACGGGCAAGAGTATAAAGATACTTCGATCAGATCGAGGCGGAGAATACTTAAGCAGTGAGTTTCTCAATTGTCTCAAAGAAAATGGTATAATCTCACAATGGACTCCTCCAGGTACACCACAGTTAAATGGAGTATCTGAAAGGAGAAATCGAACACTGTTAGACATGGTTCGATCCATGATGAGTTTTACCGACCTTCCAATTTCCTTCTGGGGATATGCCCTAGAAACGGCTGCATACCTACTTAACAAGGTACCTACCAAATCCGCCCCAAAGACTCCATATGAGATGTGGAAGGGAAGAAAACTAAATCTTAAGCATGTTAAGACTTGGGGTTGTCCAGCTTATGTCAAAAAGTTTGAACATGATAAGCTACAGACTAAATCCGAAAAGTGTAGATTTGTGGGATACCCTAAAAAACTGTAGGGTATTATTTCTATCATCCAACTGATCAAAAGGTGTTTGTTGCGAAACATGCTGCCTTCTTGAAAAAGGAGTTTATCCATGAAGGGGTCAGTGGGAGTAATATATATCTTGAAGAAGCTCAAGAACCACAAATTACCACGGATCAAAGTCAGGTACCTGACCAAGTAGAAGAACCTACTATACCACACCCTGTTCGTAAATCTGGAAGAGTACCGAAGATACCTGAGAGGTATGAATTCGTTGTAGAGGATGACGATGAGGTACGCATCATGAATGATGATGATCCATTGAATTACGAACAGGCCATGAGTAATAAACACTCAGGAAAATGGCTTGAAGCCATGAAATCCGAAATGGACTCCATGTATGAAAACAAAGTATGGACTTTGGTTTCACCACCTGAAGGCATTAAGCCTATTGGGTGTAAATGGGTCTTTAAAAGAAAGACTGGAGCGGACGGCAAGATGGAGACCTATAAGGCCCGACTGGTTGCAAAAGGTTTCAAACAAAGACAAGGAGTTGATTATGATGAAACCTTTTCACCAGTAGCTATGCTCAAGTCCATTCGAATTTTGCTTGCGATTGTAGCTTATAACGACTATGAGATCTGGCAGATGGACGTGAAAACGGCCTTCCTCAATGGGAAACTTGAGGAGGATGTGTATATGACACAGCCAGAGGGATTTGTTTCAAAGGTTGGAATAAATCAAGTCTGTAAGCTGCAACGATCCATTTATGGATTGAAGCAAGCTTCTCGTAGATGGAACATTCGTTTTGATGAGACAATCAAAGAGTTTGATTTTATCAAAAATGACGATGAACCATGTGTGTACAAGAAGGTTAGTGGGAGCGCAGTTTCATTCCTTGTATTATATGTTGATGATATATTACTGATAGGGAATGACATTCCTATGCTACAATCAATTAAAATCTGGTTATCTAAACACTTCTCCATGAAGGACTTGGGAGAAGCATCCTATATTTTGGGGAAAAAGATCTGTAGAGATAGATCTAAAAGGATGCTTGGTTTATCCCAAGGAACGTACATTGATGCAATGCTAAAGAGATTTAGCATGGAAGATTCCAAAAGAGGACTCATGCCGATGAGCCATGGAATACATCTCTCCAAGAAACAGGCCCCAAAGACACCTGAGGAGAGAGACCGAATGAGTAAGATCCCTTATGCTTCTGCAATAGGGTCTATCATGTACGGTATGATATGTACTAGACCGGATGTTGCTCATTCACTTAGTGTAATGAGCAGATACCAGTCGAATCCAGGAGAAGAGCACTGGAAGGCAGTGAAGAATATCCTAAAATACTTGAGAAGGACTAAGGATATTTTTCTTGTCTACGGTGGGTCTGAATTAAAACTCGAGGGCTTCACAGACTCAAGTTTTCAAACGGACCAAGATGACAGTAAATCTGTTTCGGGGTATGTTTTTACCTTGAACGGAGGCGCAGTGAGTTGGAAGAGTTCCAAGCAGCAAACAGTTGCTGATTCAGTGACAGAGGCAGAGTATATAGCTGCAAGTGAAGCTGCAAAGGAAGCTGTTTGGATGAAGAAGTTCATAACTGAACTTGGTGTGGTTCCTAGCATTGGAGAAGCAGTTCCCATTTACTGTGACAACACAGGAGCAGTTGCACAGGCTAAGGAACCGAGGTCTCATCAGAAATCTAAACACGTGTTGCGGCGATTTCATTTGATCAGGGAGATCATTGAAAGAGGAGACGTCACCTTGGAGCGTGTAGACTCTCAAGACAACATTGCAGATCCATTTACTAAAGCTTTAACACAACAGCAGTTTGATCGTCACTTAGAGAAGATGGGTATGAGATACCATGGCGATTGGCTTTAGTGCAAGTGGGAGATTGATAGTAGTGTGCATACAAGCCAATCATGTATGATGATAAAGCACGTACTTTGTAAACAATCTTATTTATTTATTAATGAAATATTCATTTATTACAGGCATTTAATTATCTACATGTTGCTGTTTTTATAATATGTAAATAACCCATAGTTTTAAGCAATGCTTTTAGAATCATGATGATGATCATGCTAATGAGATCTAAATTCTTAGAAAGTTTTAAAACTTAAATAGTTCCCAATCGTGGGATTACTAAAAAGGGGATTAGTAAATCCGGATAGATTGGTACATATGTTGCTTGCTCATTGGATGAGGATGATTGATCTCATGATCATTTGTGTGGAGACACTAAAGCAAGTATGTAGGTGCTTATTGAAGAATAAGTTCACTGAACGTGATTCGCTATGGAATACCTAATGGAGTTTTACTCGCATGTCAATAGGAATTCCTAATGTGATAGTAGTACAAGTGATCCTTGGACTTGAGATCATCATAGTATCTTGTATGTAACAAATTATACTTTGACTTATTCCTTAAGACCTTTTAAGGCATATATAGGGTATGCTTGGGTATAATGAGTTACATATGGAGATAATGAATGATCAATAAAGAATCTACCACCTCTAGTAAAAGAGGAGATATGTCCCATGTGATTCGTTAAATGACAACTCAGGAATCCTTGGCCAAGGTGAAATGAAATTAGAAAGGAGTTTTTAATTTGCATTATTTGGAGTTGTGCATTTTCTAATCGAAATACATATAATTAAATAAAATAAGACTTGACAGTAAATCCATGTCTTATATTTAATTGGGACATTGTATGGTGGAAGGATTGAATTGTATGGTAACTATTAACTCACAGGTTCTTTTATGATTAATGTTGAAATCTATATTATCTGGAAAGTCGTTGATCGCTAGGGAGGCTTATCCCTATTGTAGAATAAATATTATTTATTTAAATAAATTATTAGTTTAATTTATTTATTTAAATAAGATTAAAATTGTTTTAATTGATTTATTCACAACCGGTTTAATATGGAGAACCTAAAGGGTCACACCATAAAAGGAAGAATAATTATTTAAGAAGGTAATGGCATAATCGTAATAATGCATTAAGTATAATTAATTTAATCTATGGTGATAGAATAAATTAAATAGCTTAATGTTTATTATTTAATATTTTGGAAATATTAAATATAAATTAATAAGAGGAGTCTTATTAATATTATTACAATTATTATTATTTTAATTTCTAAAGGAGTTTAGTAATTAATTTAATATTTAGTACTCTCATTTATTCCTAATAAGATTAGGAGACAAATTAATTAAATAAATTTAATTAATTATTCCCATGTGGTGGGAAGCCTAAATTAATTAAAGGAGTTTAATTAATTAAAAGAAATCCCATGTCTAATAGGATTAGAAGGGTTGACCAATGTCTATATAAGAGAAGTCTTATAATAGATATTAGATTAATGCAATTCCAATTGTTGGAGAGTACTCCTTTTCTATAGAGGATAGAAAACTAAGGTTAAGCCAAACACCCTCCTTCTTGATAATTCATCTTCCTTGGTGGATCACCTCTACAGGCCAAACACTTGGGTGGCTAACGTTGATCAAAGAAAGGAATCTAACCCGGAAATTCAAGGAGATCACGAAGAACAAGGAGTTGAACTAGTACCTGTGGAAGCTTCGTTCTACAAGGGTATGATTCCATAACTTCTTATTTATCGTTTTAAATTAATAATTTGCATAAAGGATGATCCGGGTAATGGTTTTGTAGAAATTTTTTAAACTCTGATATACCATGCTTCCGCTAATTTTTGCAATTTGATTGCGTCACGATTTCGTACAAACCCAACAGTATTAATATGCCTAGGCAGTAACAGCAATGGCAGTAATAGTAGTAGTAGCAGTAGTAGTAGAGCTTTTGTTTATGTGTTGCTTTTGAAATAAATCATCTAAATCCCATAATTGAGATAAGAATGGGATAAGTTAATAATGTAATCCTGCAACTTTTTCAGTTCAGGAAGGATGATGTAAATGGCAGAAATGCTATCTGGTTGATGTTTTTTTTAAACTACGACTAAGGAATAAAAGAAGTCTATTGACGTGCTTTGTGTTCTATGAGAACTGAGATATTCAAACCTTTAAGTGTGAACTTGAATACTTAAGATTTGAATAAAGGATCTAATAATAATATTTTCTTATCAGAAAATGCCTCCGAGAAGAAGAGTAACACGTCAAAACCCCGAGGGTTCAACAAATAACAACAATAACGATGCAACAAACCCTAATGCAGTTCAGCAATTAGTGAACCTGCTGGCAAGAGCAGTGGCGAATCAGCCGCAAGTGCAAGCCACGACGTTTAAAGAGTTTAAGGCAGTAGGATCGCCGGAATTTAAGGGATCGACAAACCCTATAGATGCTCAGACGTGGATTATGGAAATAGAAAAGGTATTTGACGTGGCTAGGGTCAGTGAAGACCAGAAAACGGCATTTACGACTTTTATGTTGAAGGCAGATGCTAGCTTCTGGTGGCAGGCAATAAGACTAGAGAGGGAGAAGGAGTCATAACGTGGGAACGCTTCAAAGAGATGTTCTACGAGATGTACTTCCCAATGAGTTCACAAGATCAGATGGAGGTCCAATTCTTAGAGCTGAAGCAGGGAACGATGTCAGTGTCGGAATACGCGGCAAAGTTTAATGAACTGGCCAGGTTCGCTACTTACCAGGTCAGCACGGATGTTAGAAAGGCGAGGAGGTTTGAGCGGGGACTGAAACCCTGGCTCTACATCAAGGTCTCTATGTTCCAGCTAAAACACGTTTGCAGCCGTGCTAGAAAAGGCTATTCTAGCTGAAGGGGGAAGCGAAGTGGTGAATAAATTCAACCAAGATAAGAAGAAGAAGAATGAAACGGAAATTAAGGCTAGTGGTAGAGGGCCAATTCATCAGAAAAGGAAGTGGAATGACAATAACTCTGCTGGGAGTCAGCAAGGAGGCCATCAGAAGAGGAAGCTTGAAGAGTGTGCTACATGCGGGAAGATTCACACTGGAGTGTGCATGAAAGGGAAACGTGTATGCTACAAATGTGGTCAGGAAGGCCACATCGCGCCATATTGCCCAAACCTCAAGAAAGGAGCTTGTTATACATGTGGATCCAAGGATCACATGGCTAGTAATTGCCCTAAGAAGCCAGCGGGAGGGTCAATAGGGAATGGAGGAAAGGACAACGGCAGAACTATGACTCTTGCCGGACCTTCGCCACTACAGGCCGTTCGACCCACTGCCCGCACATTCAACATGACGGTGCAAGACGCGGTGCAATCAAAAGACGTGGTGGCAGGTATTATTTCTATCAATAGTATAAATGCATATGTATTATTTGATTCGGGTGCTACTTGTTCATTCATATGGAAACGAAGTACCCAGATTTGGGGGTGTCGCAATATCAATACGTCGCACAGCCTCTCTGCGTTCCTCTTCCATTACCCAAAACACCGTTCTTCGGTCCACCACATACCACGGTAAACCTTGGAACTGAGCTGGGTAGTAGAAAACACGGTCCTGAGCTCTCTCTATCGCTGTATGAAAAGCATACTCTGTTTCCCTTAGCTTGGCCCCCTTGGCTTCAGCTTCACCTTTAACTCGATCGGCTCGTTGATTAGCTCTCAAGCTTGACTCTTTAGCTCTGGCACGCTTCCTCGACTCCTCCTGGATGTCTTGCTTTATGTTTGCCAGTTCAAATCGAGCAACATCTCTATCAATCTCCATATGTATCAGGTTCCACTGTGCATCTCCTAGGTCACTTACCATTTCCTCGATTATCTCGTCTCGCTGCTGAATGGTTTCTTCGAGCTCTCCGACTAGACCATGAAGCTCCACGTTGCTATCGTAGACTGCCTCGTACATCTCAGCACTAGTAGAGTGAGGTGGGAATTCCTCTTCGAGATCCTTTTCCTCCTCCTCCTCGTCTTTAGACTCGTCCTTGTACTCTTCTTCTGGAATAAGTGTCAGCTCACGCTCCCGACCAGCTACGGTGATCACTGGAGATGGCTCTCTCCTAACCAGCTGCTCCCAGACAATATGTATGTCACGGGGCTCCTCCTCTCTAGGCATCTGAGGTACATCATCTCTAGCCTGACTAGGTTCTCCAACGTTCGACATCCTGACAAAAGAATTTTAAAGTTTATTATTACGTGATAACGAATCGACACTCTTCGAATACTAAAACGTAAACACATAGGCACATAAGGTAGTTTATTATCTTTACCTAGCACACCTATCTTTTCGATCTTACCTATAAGGCTACTACCTAAGGTTTTTCCCCACCTAAGGTTTCATAACCTACAGCTTTGATACCAACCTGTGACACCCCCAAATCTGGGTACTTCGTTTCCACATGATTTGGTGTTCACTTTCTAACTATAACAAACATCTACCCAAATATCTCAAAATAAATTATAACCTTTATTCAAAATAATAAAATCTCCCTTAAAACAAGGGTTACAACCTTCTCAAAAATCATTCCCAGGGTTACTCTAACCTTGACAGAAATAATAAAGTGCGGAATAAAAACATGACATAAAAGTCTTATTACAACCATTTCAAAATAATTAAACAAGTCTTTACTTGTTCATCTTTCCCTTGCCTTTACTCATAGACGGGAAAACAACATTATCAACCTTAACTGCAATTGTTATTTAATGCAAGAGTGAGCAAACAACAGCTCACTGGAGTTTAACAATAATATAGACATGAAAGGATATCTTTAAAAGAATCTGAATAATATGATTCGCTTCAACAATAAAGAATTGAATAATAGTTCTTTCATCGCAATTACAATTCGAATATAGAATTTATCTGAGGGTCATAAGACCTTTGAACTATTGTCCTAGGTTATAAATATTTCTATTTAACTCTTTAACAGTCAATAAGACTATGGACCTTAACTCGTACTTAGGGGGATCAGCCCTTCGTACTATGTATTGTGCATAAACATCTTAACACTATGCGTAATAATCTCCCCTAATAATTAGGGTTGTTCAACTCAGTAATTTGAATTCAAGTCCGCACCAAAGAAAGTTTGATTTGGATAAGCTTATAAGGGTAATTTAGAATTCACATTCATCAACTAAGGATTAGTTGAATCGACTTTCAATAATTCATAAATAAAAGAATTATGAATTAACATATGCTTTCGAAGTAAACTTAAAGCATTTAAAATAATAAACTGGATCTTACTTGAACAATAAGTTAAGATCATTTCAATTAAATAAACAATTGTCCAATACAGAAATGGAAAGGACATTCTCAACAATGAATATATAAACTCAAAGAAATTGTATAGAATTAACAAGTTTAGGGTTAGAAGACCTGCCTCAAGCGCAAGCTACTTAACACAATTCACGTACTTTAATACTTCCTATACACATTCAATTATAATAATCTAAATTAGTTAACACATAACTAATTCACATAAGTGGTTAAACCTCATGGTTAGCTCACTCTAATTAAATAAATAATCAACTATCACATAGTTAATTACATCACACACATACTTATATAATTAAATTAATTATGTATTTAGCTAAATTATAATTAAACAATTATAATTTAAACACATAATCTAATTATAATTACTCAATTATAATTACCTCTTAAATTATCACCAATTCATAATTAATAATTAATTAAACTATATCATGCATTATAATTACACAAATTTTAATTAATCATGCAATTATAAACTTAAAATCCATAACTAAACATGCATTTATTAAATTACAATTTTACAATTACTTAAATTATAATTTAAATTAACATCTAATTGACTAAAATAAATCAATTTCTATTTACTCTTATAATTTAACCATATTATAATTTAAATTAAATATTTACTCTTAATTATAATTAATCAAATTATAATTAAGTAACTTATTTACAATAAAACATTTATAATCTAATTAAAGTTTTCAAAATTTCTTTTATTTCCCAAATATGAATTTGTCACAATCATATAACAACATGTTATATCATTTAAACATATGTTCACTATAAAGGAATAATTAAACTAAGACTTTAAAATAAACTGCACAAGAAACTAAAGCTGCGTAGCCAGCAGCAGCCTGGGCACTAGCGCAGCTGCGCAAGGAAAAGATCTGGGAAGGGCAAGCGGCGCAGCTGCGCTGCTCCTGGCCTTGCTGCCGGCGCAGCAACTCGGCCAGACGCAGACAGCCACAGCTCTTTGCTTTATCGAACAACCCATACAAGCCAACAAACGAAAAATTACAGCAACATAGTCACTGTAACTCCATACACATGCAATAATATATAACATAACATATTTTTACAACATAACAACCATCTAAATAATGATAATCACAAGTTTTAAAAATTCAATTTGGCCATTTTCATGAAAACTCATATTTTTCCAAAATAATCCACTGTAAGAAATTTTCTCCAACAATTCCACTTTATATACATACATTATATATGTAATTGAATATAATCATCATAACCAATTATAAATAGACATAATAACACATATAAATTCCTAAATTTTCCATTCTAAAACCAATCAATACATATAAACCATATGAGCAAAACTTTTTCCATGAAACTTGTTTAAACAGTAGTTTAATTTCTGAAAACAAATCATTGATAGCATACATGTAATGGATTGCAACATCTTTCAATTCGTATAGCATGTAATTAACCAATTCTTGCACATCCACACCAACATTACACAATATGAGGAAAATTCTTTTCACAGAGAACTCATCATAAGGAAAACAACTACGTAAAGTTTTAAAAGCATTTGATATTGACTATACCTCTTATTATACGATTTGAAGAAGAAAATGAAGATTAACTCTAGCCTTTCCCAAGCTTCCTTTACCGTCTCTTCTTCCTGTTTCTCTCAACTTCTCTGTTAGTTCTCTCTTTCTTCTTTAGTTTAGACTAACTTAACGTAAGCTAATGTATAATATAATACGTAGTAATAGATATAGGCTTAATTATATAATATAACTGACAATTAACTCCCCTAATAAACATTCATCAGTTACAGAATTTTTTAAAATTAAAAGCCACTAGGGCTTGTTTGGCAAGAGAACTTTATAAAAACAGATTTTAGTATTAAGACATTGTTCGGTAAAACGGTTTAAAAACAAATGTAAGGGCTTTGTTTGGTTAAAATTATTTAAAACTCTTTTCTTTATTTTAATAATTCATTATAACACCTACCTTAATGCCACAGTTTAATTAATTAAATATTTAATATTCTTATTTAATCAATTAAAATCTAACATCAATTAATTAGATAAAATTGCCACATAATTATAATTACTCGCTAATTATAATTCATGTAACACTTCATCACATATCTCATTTAATTTAATTATCTCAATTAAATTAGAACTATAATATAAAATTAATATACATTAATTAAATAAATATTACACATTCATTTAATTAATATATAACACTTAATTAAATCACTCCATAAATCACATAATTTATTTATTTAACTCAACAAATAAATCACATAAAATATTTATTTAACTCAATAAATCTTTAAAATTATTATATAAAATCACAATCGTTACAGAAATTCTTTTCTAATTTCATTCCACATTGGTCAAAGATTCCTGGGTTGTCATTTATCGAATCACATAGGACATATCTCTTATTTTACTAGAAGCGGTAGATTCTTTATTGATCATTCATTATCTTCATATATAACTTATTACACATAAGCATACCTTTTGATATACCCTAAAAGTCTTAAGGAATAAGTCAAAGTATAATTCATTATACACAAGATACTATGATGATCTCAAGTCTGAGGATCACTTGTACTACTATCACATTAGGAATTCTTATTGATAGGCGAGTAAAACTCCATTAGGTATTCCTTAGCGAGTTTCATTCAGTGTACTTATTCTCCAATAAGCACCTACATATTTACTTTAGTGTCTCCACATAAATGATCATGAGATCAATTATCCTCATCCAATGAGCAAGTAACATATGTACCAATCTATCCGGATTCACTAATCCCTTTTTTTAGTAATCCAATGATTGGATACAATTTTAGTTTTTAAGCTATCTAAGAATTTAGATCTCATTAGCATGATCATCATCATGATTCAAAAAGCATTGCTAAAAACTATGAGGTTATCACATATTATAAAAACAGCACCATGTAGATAAATAAATGCCTTTAATTAAATAATACTTTTATTACTAAACGAATAAGATTGTTACAAAGTATATGCTTTATCATCAAACATGATTGGCTTATATGCATACTATATTCAATCTCCCACTTGCACTAAAGCCAATCGACATGGTATCTCATACCCTTTTTCTCTAAGTGATGATTATCCTGCTATTGGATAGCTTCAGTAAATGGATATGCAATGTCATTTTATAGAGTTTACTATCTCTATAGTGACTTCTCTTCTTTTTCAATGATTTCTTTAATCAAATGAAAGTGCACCAACACATGTTTGGTCCAAGATGAGACTTAAGAACTATTCTTAGTTCTGTAATGAACTTTTCATCTAAAACATCAACTTGCAGCTTCATCTACAACTATATACTTGTCTTTATCACTAAATCAGCAACTCTTTGCTGTTTAGAACCTTTCCAATTCATTGTACAACCTTTCAAGGTAACGACTTACCCTAAAGTGGAATTGTTGTCGTCTTGGTCAGTTTGAAAACTTGAGTCTGTTTAGTCCTCTAGTTTAATTCAGACCCATCATAAATCATGATTACATCCTTAGTTTCGGTTAAGTACTTTAAGATGTTTATCACTGTCTTATAGTGATCTTCTCTAGAATATAACTGATCAACATCAAGTCTAGTACATTTCATTGCATACATGATAGTTACTCATGTGATCTCCCTTTTATTGAGGTCAACTTTAGAGAGATACACTCATGACTCATCAATATGAGACATCTTTTGGAGTTTGCCATTCTAAACGCCTTTAAAATAAAATAAATATACGTTCCTTGGGTTAAGTCGAGCATCCTTTTAAATCTATCTATATAGATTTATATCCCCAATTTAGGATGTTCTACCCAAATCATTCATGGATGATTGTTTAGAAAACTTTATCTTTACTGATTATAGCACTAATATGTCATTCTTTATCAGTAGTATAGCAACATATAATACTTAGTAATGTCACATCGCTCCCACTGACCTTTTTTACACACTAGGTTCATTCTCGTTTTTGATAAAATCAAACTCTTTTGATTGTCTCATCAAAATGAATGTTCCATCTTTGAGAAGCTTGCTTCAATCCATAAATGGATTAGTGTAGCTCATATGCATGACTTGCTTCAACCATTGAAAAAATTTATATGAATGTATCATACATACATTCCCGTATAATATATATATTTGAGGAAGGGCGTCTCCACGTCCATTTGCCAAATTTAGTAAAAATAAGTTACAATGGCAAGTAAAATTCGAATGGTCTTGAGCATTGCTTCACATATCCATTTTAGATTTTATGGTCATCTACCATTTCTCTAAGTCTCTACAACTCTTAGACTTATCGTATATAAATGGATCATCATCCTCTATGATACGTACCTCGTCATCATCATCTATGATGAATCATACCTCCACAGTATCTTCGGTAGTATTCCAGATTTACGATTCGTTTGTGGTACAATAGGTCTAACTACAGGTTCCTCCTTTTGACTAATAGTGATTTTTGGTTCTTTAACTCCTTCAAGATCTATTATCCTCCCACTAGCCATTCAATTATAAAAACATTTATCTTTGAAGGCAACGTGTTTCGCAACAAACACGTTTTGCTAAGTAGGATTATAGAATATTTACCCTAAACTTACTTTAGGATGTCTCACAAATTTGTATTTGTCAAATCTTGTCCCAAGCTTATCCTTTCGAAACCTTTTCACCTAAGCTGGACAACCCTTTATCTTAAAATACTTAAGATTAGAAATCCTCCATGTTTATAACTCTTATGAAGTCTTGGGGATGGATTTTGAGGTTACCTTATTTTGTAGATATGCAGTTGTTTCCAGGGCATTACCCTAGAAGGATATTGGAATGTCGGTAAAATCTTTATGGACCGCCCAATGTCTAATAAGGTGCGATTTTTCCTTTTAGATACATCAATCAATTATTGTGTATCAAGAAGAGTCCATTGTGAGAAAACCATTTATGATAATCTTAAAACTTATTGCACAAGTATTTATTCCTCGATCCAATCGAAGAATCATAATACCTTGGCAATTAGTTTTACTTCTGAATTCTTTGAACCTTTCAAATGATTCAGACTTGTATTTCACCAAATACAAATATTCAACTCTTTGAATGATCATCTCCTTTTTCTTTTACTAGTTTGTTCAATTTAAAATTATTTTCATGTAAGTCAAGTATGTAAAGTTCATTCAGTAAATTTTTTATTATTTAAATTAATGGACTTGCCCGTAGGCGGTGCTAAATAATAAGTTCCTGCATTTAATGGACCAATCTTTGCTCCATTCCTACACGCAGGAAGACTTCCCCTTGTATAGCTTTCTACTTCTACTTGGTCCCTTCATAAATCTGTATTTATGAGAACCATAGCCGATATCCAATACCCAAGTAGAAATTTTACTTACTGATAGATTTATTTCAATTATGAACAAAATTGTATTTGTAACCGAAGCTTCACTAAGCTTCTTCTGGTTAGCCTCTTTAAGATACTTCTCGCAGTTTCTATTCCAATGTCCAAGCTTATTGTAGTGGAAGCAAACTCCTTTGCTATCCGTATCAGTTTTGTTCTTATTATCCTTTGTATTTGCCTTTCTATTTACCTTCTTTGAATCGTTCTTCTTTTCAGAAGATCCTTTGGCCCCTATCAGTAAGACTTGGTCTTTCTTAGACGAAAAGTGACTCTCATCAATTTTCAATATGTTGAAGCAAATCAGCGAGGCTGACATCTAGTTTGTGCATATGAAAATTCATAAAAATTATGAGAATGAGTCCGGGAATGAGTGCAAGATCAAATCTTGGCTCAATTTTTCATCCATAACAAAACCTAGTTATCCTATTTGTTCAATCAGATTGATCATCTTAAGGACATTTGTCTTTACTATAGTACCATCGGTCATTCTAGTTTGGAAGAGCTCCTTAGATATCGGATATATATTAGTCCTACTTTCCTCACTATTCAACTCTTTGAAGTGTAGGAATATAGTAGGAGCATCCATAGTTTCATGCTGACGTTGAAGCTCGTTACTCATGAATGCGAGCATGATGCATTGAGTCAACTATGCATCATCTTGATACTTTCTAAAAGTAGCAATCTCTTTCTCAGAGGCATTGTCTGCAACCATTGCACGAATAGGCGTATTAAGGACATAAGATAGCTTTTTAGCCTTGAGAACTATTCTCAGATTCCTTAACCGATCCATTTAATTCGGTTCAGTTAATTAGCATCTAATATGCTGCGCAGTGATAGTAATTTAGACATTGTAAAATTCTTTAAATGAATTTGAAATTAAATAACATTTTAGCATACATTCTTTTATTAATTACCAAGATAAATTAGGTCTTATTTTAAATTGGTATCTCTCACTATTTTCTTCAAACTATATTACCCTCATAATATATAGTTCGACAAATCTAATTAAAGACTTGCTAGTGAGAATAAGGATCCCATTTCAAATGTATATAGCCTTGTGTGTGCACAACAAACTATATATAAATAAATAGGTAGACAACTCTTTATCAATTACATCAACATGCAACTCTTTATATTTTGCCTCTTAGATCATAATGGTCAAGTGTGTGCACATCCGAACTAAAATAATCTAAGTTAAGTCCAACCTAGCATTCCATATTCTAGAAAAGAAAAACATTGTCTTTGTGTGTGCACAACAAAATAACATTGTTTAGTTCTTTTAATAAGCATCAAATGTGATAAAACAACATCTCAAAAAATTAAAATAAGCCTTGTGTGCGCACAACAAACTTATAATGATTAATTGATACTCTATCGTTTTTATCATGCTAGAAGGCTACGTTCGATATTCCAAATATCTTTGAATGTTTAAGACTTAATATAAAATCTTTGAAGAGTTTGTTATTATTTGTCTCATCTTATTTAGCGTGCATGCAAATATATATATATATATATATATATATAAAATACGCGTCATATTAATTTAACATGCGAAGCATGTTGTATAATATATAAAATATATATAGTAAGCATGCATATATAAAAAAACTATATTCTACCCGGATTGATTATGGACTTTTATTCTAGTTTGGTTCACTCGAGCCATCAAGTGAACCAAAAGGTCAAACCTAGGGGTACAAGAATAAAATTTAAATATAACAATTACATTTAAACTCTGGCTCCATTACAAACAGGTCTTCAAGCGTTCCTTGCTCCTTGGTCTCCAATTCTTCAAGATAATTCTAAATTATCCTATTACATAAACTATTTAAATTAAATAGAAACCGTGATTAGCAGTCAAGGGAAAGTAAATAGGGGAGAGAAAGAATTTTACATCAAGAAAAATTAAAGAAGACGAGGTGTGCATACCCCATTTATAAAACTCATACATTCAAGCATCCAACTAAAATAAAATCCAGGTCAATAGTCCATAATCAACCTCATTTATTATCATACACATCAACATATACATCAATAAATAAAACATTCATCTCATGAATAATAAACATTCAATATATACATTGATATTGATTTAATGGGCAATATTAGTTAGCATAAAATTTAATTCTAAATTAAAATAAATTATTTTATTTTAATCCAAATTTAAATCAAAATAAACCTTTTTTTTAATTTATCTATTTTTGAATAAAAATAAACTCCTTTCGCATTAACAGAAAATGCCGCCAAGAAGACGATAAAGAAACCAAGAAGTAGAGCCTCGTAATGAGGAAGAGCAAGAGAATCAGAATAACCCGATGCAAGAATTCGTAAACTTATTAACTGCGCCCTTTAATAAGACAAGAGGGAATGTACAAATTAATCATACGGTAGGTCGAGTGACTACCTTTAAGGAATTTAAGATTATAAGTCCACCTAAGTTTTATGGAACTACGGATCCTATTGCGGCCCAAAATTGGGTAAAAGAAATAGAGAATACATTTGTAATAGCAAATGTCGGGGAGGCACAAAAGATCTCTTTTGCGACTTACATGATGAAGGGTGAGGCCAACTACTGGTGGGAGGCAAACCAGGGTAGGTGTAAGAACCCGAATTTTCAGATATTATTAAATAAGGATTTAATAAATAAAATTCTTAAACTGTGAGATGGGTTCGAATAATAATATATATATGTGATATGAGGTATGTGGTATTATATTACATAAGGTAATATGGACTATGTAATATGTGTTTTTGTGATTAATGAATATATTATTAATATATATATTTGTTATTTATTTTAGAGACGATTCAATTGAGGTAAATGAAGTGGATAAATTCCTATCGTTATTAAATAATTTATAGAATTATTTTATCATAGTAAGTTGGTGACATTAAATATCCTTAATGTATAAATCACCATATTCTTGAGTTAGTTAAGGAATTAACTAATAAGAATAAATATTAGTTAATATAAGTTGTGAGTTATATTATGGAATAATATAATGTGAATATTGAACCTTAATTAACTATGATGATATAGTACAGTGTTTAATTTACTTAAATAAAGGAGTGAATTAATATATATGTTGAATATATGATTATAATTAGTACCTTCTATATATTACTTAGAATGGTAATATGTGTGAAAGTCTAATGTACAAATAACGTTAATAGATATATATACGTTATTAAAGAGAAATGGAAATCATTATATCTTTAAATAAATATTTGAAGAAATTGTTTTGGGAACAATTTATAGAAAAGAAAGAGATATGATTTTTCTAATAAAGGATATTAAAATAAATTCTAATATTGAATTATTTTAATAAAGGAGGAAATATTATTTTTGAATAATAATATTACCTTATATGTTTTTGTATGAGGTGTGTATGGTTAATATAGTAAATATATTAAAACGTATTTGCTATATGTAATTAAATTGATGGAAACGATTTATTATAATAGAAAATAAACTTATTACCTATTTTCTATATATAATGTATGTACATGTGCCATACATGTAATTATTTTAGTAGATATTATATTAAGAATAATATCTTGAGACAATAAGTAAATTATTTTCTAACAATGAATATCTTTATTTGGAGAAAACATAATATTTTATGTTATGGCAAAATACATAATTCCTAATGTATTTTCAAGAAAGTTTATTAATGAAAGAAAACTAAGTTATTTAAATATATTAAATAACTTAAGTTATTATTTTATCGTAGATTTTATAATAATTAATAGAGTAAATATTAATTATTCTAGTGTAAAGGTTATACATATAATTGTTCAAGGTAGCTAAATAATTTAGCATTAAAGTGCATGTGTCACACAAACCTTATATTAAAAGAATATTAAAGTGTGATGGGAGTGATAATAAGCTTAAGGTAAGCTTGTGAGATATGCCTAGTGTGGCAAAGTGGTGGAATAAACATTCATTAAATAAATTAATGAATGAATAATTAATGGAATTAATTATTATTATTTTGTGAATAAATTCCTATGTGCAATGATGTGTAATTATAAGTTATATAGTAGCTACATCTATATAATATGGAATGAAGTGTGACACTTCAAGAAAACTATATAATATAGGAAACTATATGATTAAGTGTAATAATAAAGTTACAATAATGGGGTGTGACACTACTCAATTAAAATATATTCGGTATTGTCAAATGTACATGGATTATATGATTGGGTGTATGTGTGACCCTATCATATCATATGGTAATAACATTAAGTTATTAGATATAAGCTTGCAAGTTAGTCCATGTGAGAGCAATAATGGTCAATTAAGTGGTTAGGGTACATGAATAGTGGTAGTTGGTGGGAGTTAGCCACCAACTTCCCTTTTGCCCTTTGGGTAATAACCATAGGAGAATAATAGCTTGATAATGAATAGATGCAATACATTGGTGTGTAGAGTTTGTTAATTCAATTACTACATTGCTGCTAAGAAAGCATATAATAAGAAATGTAATTACACCATGAGCATGTTATAAGGTGTAATGATGAGGAAGGACCATGAATAGTAGTAGTTGGTGGAGTTAGCCACCAACTCCTCTTTGACCATTGGGTATTACCCATAGGACGGTAATAGATTGATTATAATAGAGAACATGTAAATTAGTAATGTAATGGTATTACTTTATGAACATATTATAAGATGTAACATTGAGTATAATATTATCTTAGGAGATTATATTATTATAAACTTGTGGACTATTAAGTACTAAGTTCACATAATTATGCCTTGTGTGGCATAAATAATGAAGTTAAATCAAGGGGATTTAATTGGAAGTATTAGAAGAAAATGAATGGTTGATATTAATTATCATTATAATATTTGAGTATATTTGTGATAATAATTTTATGGAAAATGGTGGGATGATAGTACCCAACCATATTATATTTAGTCCAATTAGAATATTAGCTTAACCTATGTACATGAGGTACATGATTATATATAGTAGTGTATATTCAAAATATGAGTATACCTAATTAGGTGTGAGTGTACATATTTGTAGGTTTATATATATGTACCTATAACCTTAGCCATATGGGATGAAATGTATACATAAATTATATAACCTAAGTGTATATATTATATATAGAGGTGTGTAACCAAGGGTGGAATTACATTTGCTAATTGCTATTGATGAGTTAGATTATTTGTCTCACAATGAGTGCCCAACTTCTCCTTCACGTGCATGGCCTAAGGCTAGCTTATCTCCTTCATCTCTCAACTTCCTAGCTAGCAATGAGTGTGATGATTATGGGGGGAGTGGGCTTCATGATGGGATTTACTAACTATCTATTGCCCAACAATTCTTCTCTTCTTCCATTAGTTTAATTCATGGTGCAAAGCTTTGGCATGGTTAACCAATTCTCTATAAATTGGAAGCTCCCCCTCACAAACCCAAGTTGCTAAACTCTTGATAAGTTTCATATAGTGAGTGTGTTGATGAGTATTGAGGGAGAGAATTCTGAAATTCATGGGAAGCTCTACCCAAGTTGAAGCTCAAGGGGTATAATCTCTAAACTACTTTGGAATTCAATTCATAGCAATAGCATGAAATAGTAGTAATTGGTCATGTGAAAAGATGCTAGCACGTTAGTTAAGTTGTATACATGTTGTAAATACTATGTAGTTGATTTCTAGCATGTTTAAATTCGAATTATTGAAGAAATTTTTGAGTTGGGCTAAGAGACTGCCGAAGCAGAAAAGCTTCTGGTTTGGAAACGGGGACGCGCGGCCGCGCGTCTCCCTAGTACAAATGGGGCGCGGCCGCGCCCTCTACAGAAACTCTTGGTGATTTTGTGTTTTCTGGTTGGTTAAGCATACTAGTTAGACTCTAATAATTTCATAAAGGGGTCTGACATGTGTACTAAGGTTGTCATGCACATAGTGAGTTGTATTAGTTGGTTTAACATAATTTCCTAAAAGAAAACGTAAAGTTTTGAAAATGAGACTTGACGAATTTTGTGTTCTTTGAGTCGGACTTTTGAGACATGTGTAAGTGTCTTGGTTATGTGTATCAATGGGTATGAAGGTAGTTGTTGATTAGTTACCTTGGCTAATAGTAAACAATTATACCTTGTTGTAGTGGAGTTTTTAATGAAAACTTAAGGTTTTATAAATGAATTTTGGCGTATATAAGTCATGTTTATATTCTGACTTTTTAAGCATGATTATATGGTTTAGATATGCATGATATGTGAGTCAAAGGTATTGAGCATACACTAGAACACATTGTTTAAATTAAAAATGATTTCAAAAGACAAACTTAGAGTTTTTGGATGTATATATAGGATGTCCACGTTCTGATCATTGAGCATGTATAGATGACTTATATATGTGTTCTAATACATGAGAATCATGACTACAAGGTACTTTGCATATACTTAGTTACCTTTGTTGACTTAAAGCGATTTTATGAAATGTTTAGAATGTGTAAGATGATAGCATCAAACACGGAGTGAGTTACATTATGATCACACGAGCATGTATATTAGGATTCATTATGCCTATAGACATGTTGACATAAGCATAATGTGATGAAACATGGATTTCACCTATGCACGCATATTCGAGAAAATGAATTTCAAAAGCATAGACTATGTGATTAAGTATACATGTGTAGTATAAGCACGAGCATGCCTACTTAATGTGTGTGTATAATATATATCAGAATGCATGATATGTTAGGACCAAACTAAGTTTATGAAATCTAAGTTCTGGTTCTGGCAGGGAGTCGCGCGGCCGCGCCACTCCCAAGCTAAATTGCCGCGCGGCCGCGCCGTGTTGCAGAGCTGCCAAGAACAGTTTGTTAACTGTCTGGTCCTAAGTTATTTTCCTTAAGGACCCTAAGGACCGAAATAGAATGGTTTCTATAGAATAAGTATGAAGGTATGATGTTGTAACATCGTGGTTATCCTAAGATAGAGTGAAACGAAACCAAGATTAGAAAACGATATACGAATTGTTATTCTATTAAGAGCATATGAAATGTATAACTGATGGATGTAAATCCATGATTATATAACTGTGTAGGAATACACGAAGTGCAGATAGCTTTAAGCAGTTAAGTCGTAGTTGTTAAACTACGAATCAGGCAAGTCTTTCAGTTCCTATTTGATATATGAATTCAATAACTGTTAGTTGAATTATATTATGCTGTGATAATGTGAACTTATATATGAATTGTATATGAGATATAAATGAGATTGAAAGTTGATCTTTGATGATATACTTGTTATGTGAAAAGTAACATGCGTAGTAAATATAAATTGTTTATAAATGCATGAACTGAGTATAATGTTGTACGCTATGTGATGCATGAAAACTGTTAGAATTGCTGAGCTGTCGAGCTCACTCTTGCGAATAACCACTTTTGCAGGTTAAGGACTTACGATAAAGACTTCGTGCTTTTTGATTGATAAAGATAGATAGTATCGAATTGAAGAAGTACTATTTAGATTATTGCTTGAACCCTGTTTAGATTCTAGAAGTATTACTTGATAGTTGTTTACACTGTTTAATACAGGTTATGTTGTAAAGATGTATTAGTTAATACATAGAGGATATCAAGTCGAGTTGTAAACGTTATACGATAACTCAAATATAATGAATCATATTTTATAATTGATTCAAGGGTTGTATTTGATTCAAGTTATGAAATCAATAAAAGATTTTATTCAAGGAGGATTAAAAAAGTTTAAATTATTCCGCATTTTAGTAACATCGAATATGATGTAAAGACGAGATCTTGGATATGAATAGAATTTATATTCTAAATTGTAATAAACAAAGTTGTATTCTTTTACTAATGAATAAAAGATATAATAATTTGGCGGTAATAGTATCGTGACTGCACCGAATCTGAGGTTTCGAAGGAACGTGGATTTGGGGGCGTCACAGGTTGGTATCAAAGCTGTAGGTTATAAACCTTAGGTAAGTGTACCTTAGACAATAACCTGAGAGAGTGAAAGATAAAGATTAAAATATATACGTGAAGATTCAAAGAAGAATCTCGAAGTATCTAGAGAATGAGAATCAGGAGTTTCCTAACTCCGGTAATAAAAATGCTAAGATGATGTCTATAAGATGTATATGACAAAGATAATGAGAATGAACTCAGATGGAGTTTGGTTGATAATAGGGAAAGAACCCTAAGGTATAGTGATGATCACGACGTGATCAGATTGAACTGTTAATTGATAGATAGTCTGTAATGACTAAGTATGTATAGCTTGATGCTATAAGAGAATGTACTATGATATAGTACGAGATGAACTCATGAGGAGTTGTATGTGATGAAACATAGAAAGCTCGTAATGAGCAAGTGATAGAGTAAGATAGATTTAAGTGTTGGACTTCCATTGAGGACTCATGTAACGGCTTAGTTGTACAAACTTTTGTATGGGCAGAAGTTTTGTGCTTGCACTGAGTACGTCACATTGATAATCGTTGGAATGTTAGTGTCGCGGTATCATTATACATATGGTGGAAAGGTGATTCTTTTCTCATATTTATTTTGATAGATAGAGATTTCTAAGATATAATTAGATAATATTAAGTTTAGGTGCGAGTTCTTAAAACTCATGCCTATGACAAGTTCGTGACTCATAATCGTATGATGGGACCCCTCAGCGAATGGACGATTTTGTTCTCACTAGGATAAGTTCCTCAGCCCATATGATTGTGGTAAGTTCCTGAACTTCCGTGGTGTGGTAAGTTGGTGAACTGTACTGAGAATAGATATATTATATAAGAGTTTTGGAATAGTGAGCATTGATGGTAGTAAGAGATTGAAGTGATGGAGAAATTTGGATTTTTCTAAATCTTCTAGCTACGCTAGATTTTCAAAATTTATTGACTTCGTGCTAATGTTTGCACTTCGGTTTTCTTGAGAAAAACATTGGGTCAGGTAACTGAACTAATGAGTTTTAAAAACAACACCGTTATTCGTATGTCTAAGCTATTTGTTTCGGCTAAGACAAAAATAATTTGAAAATCTTTCAAAATGTATTTTGACCATATGCATCATTTGATATGATGTAGAATGGTAAACGATGGAGTCATCAATGCAATCGAACCTAGTGTTGGTTGTGATCGAAAGATCGTCAGCCCACTATGGTATGTTATAATATGACAAAGTCATAAAATGGCGGAATCCTCAACGTATTATTAAGTTGGTGCGGCATCATGACGTCATAAAACGGTTTTTGGTTTTTCTTTCGAATTATGAAAAGTGACTAAATTATTTCGATTGATGTCCGAATTGTTGATAAGTGTCTAAGCTATTTCATTCGGCTAGGCGACTGTTGAAAAGAGATTATAGAATTCAAGCATTCTTGTGTATTTATGCCAAACTAGATTGCTCTGGTGCGGATTTTGATGTTAAAAAGCTGTGGTGAACAACCCTATAAGGGAACATGTTTTCGGGGACAATGGTTCCGAGCGTAACGCATATAGTCGTTACAAAACACTACGTTGCGGCCCAATGTAGTGGTACAATAGGTTGGCCACCTAGAGTACGCGTGGAGAGTGTTTTCAGTCTTTGTGATTGATAAACACTCTGGTTTGCGGTGTGAAGAATTGTGTTGAAGCATTAGTAAACCTGGAGAAAAGTTCACGGTCTTGTGACCCCTCAGCATAAATTGGAATCTGAGTTATTCATACTACTTCCCGATTATTGAAAAATCGTGGAAGATTCTTATTCTTCTAAAGGATGAATGTAGTAAGTAGAATGTTCCTTAGAAAGGAGAAAATGGTAGAATGCGATTGAGAAGGTTATAATAATAAAACTTCCGAAAAGAGAATTAATAAAATTATTCTAAAGAATATGTAATATTCGGAATAGCACCGAGTAGAGGAAGTTTCGGTGATTCCGAGGACGGAATCCTTATAAGGGGGAGAGGATGTAAGAACCCGAATTTTCAGATATTATTAAATAAGGATTTAATAAATAAAATTCTTAAACTGTGAGATGGGTTCGAATAATAATATATATATGTGATATGAGGTATGTGGTATTATATTACATAAGGTAATATGGACTATGTAATATGTGTTTTTGTGATTAATGAATATATTATTAATACATATATTTGTTATTTATTTTAGAGACGATTCAATTGAGGTAAAGGAAGTGGATAAATTCCTATCGTTATTAAATAATTTATAGAATTATTTTATCATAGTAAGTTGGTGACATTAAATATCCTTAATGTATAAATCACCATATTCTTGAGTTAGTTAAGGAATTAACTAATAAGAATAAATATTAGTTAATATAAGTTGTGAGTTATATTATGGAATAATATAATGTGAATATTGAACCTTAATTAACTATGATGATATAGTACAGTGTTTAATTTACTTAAATAAAGGAGTGAATTAATATATATGTTGAATATATGATTATAATTAGTACCTTCTATATATTACTTAGAATGGTAATATGTGTGAAAGTCTAATGTACAAATAACGTTAATAGATATATATACGTTATTAAAGAGAAATGGAAATCATTATATCTTTAAATAAATATTTGAAGAAATTGTTTTGGGAACAATTTATAGAAAAGAAAGAGATATAATTTTTCTAATAAAGGATATTAAAATAAATTCTAATATTGAATTATTTTAATAAAGGAGGAAATATTATTTTTGAATAATAATATTACCTTATATGTTTTTGTATGAGGTGTGTTTGGTTAATATAGTAAATATATTAAAACGTATTTGCTATATGTAATTAAATTGATGGAAACGATTTATTATAATAGAAAATAAACTTATTACCTATTTTTTATATATAATGTATGTACATGTGCCATACATGTAATTATTTTAGTAGATATTATATTAAGAATAATATCTTGAGACAATAAGTAAATTATTTTCTAACAATGAATATCTTTATTTGGAGAAAACATAATATTTTATGTTATGGCAAAATACAGAATTCCTAATGTATTTTCAAGAAAGTTTATTAATGAAAGAAAACTAAGTTATTTAAATATATTAAATAACTTAAGTTATTATTTTATCGTAGATTTTATAATAATTAATAGAGTAAATATTAATTATTCTAGTGTAAAGGTTATACATATAATTGTTCAAGGTAGCTAAATAATTTAGCATTAAAGTGCATGTGTCACACAAACCTTATATTAAAAGAATATTAAAGTGTGATGGGAGTGATAATAAGCTTAAGGTAAGCTTGTGAGATATGCCTAGTGTGGCAAAGTGGTGGAATAAACATTCATTAAATAAATTAATGAATGAATAATTAATGGAATTAATTATTATTATTTTGTGAATAAATTCCTATATGCAATGATGTGTAATTATAAGTTATATAGTAGCTACATCTATATAATATGGAATGAAGTGTGACATTTCAAGAAAACTATATAATATAGGAAACTATATGATTAAGTGTAATAATAAAGTTACAATAATGGGGTGTGACACTACTCAATTAAAATATATTCGGTATTGTCAAATGTACATGGATTATATGATTGGGTGTATGTGTGACCATATCATATCATATGGTAATAACATTAAGTTATTAGATATAAGCTTGCAAGCTAGTCCATGTGAGAGCAATAATGGTCAATTAAGTGGTTATGGTACATGAATAGTGGTAGTTGGTGGGAGTTAGCCACCAACTTCCCTTTTGCCCTTTGGGTAATAACCATAGGAGAATAATAGCTTGATAATGAATAGATGCAATACATTGGTGTGTAGAGTTTGTTAATTCAATTACTACATTGTTGCTAAGAAAGCATATAATAAGAAATGTAATTACACCATGAGCATGTTATAAGGTGTAATGATGAGGAAGGACCATGAATAGTAGTAGTTGGTGGAGTTAGCCACCAACTCATCTTTGACCATTGGGTATTACCCATAGGAGGGTAATAGATTGATTATAATAGAGAACATGTAAATTAGTAATGTAATGGTATTACTTTATGAACATATTATAAGATGTAACATTGAGTATAATATTATCTTAGGAGATTATATTATTATAAACTTGTGGACTATTAAGTACTAAGTTCACATAATTATGCCTTGTGTGGCATAAATAATGAAGTTAAATCAAGGGGATTTAATTGGAAGTATTAGAAGAAAATGAATGGTTGATATTAATTATCATTATAATATTTGAGTATATTTGTGATAATAATTTTATGGAAAATGGTGGGATGATAGTACCCAACCATATTATATTTAGTCCAATTAGAATATTAGCTTAACCTATGTATATGAGGTACATGATTATATATAGTAGTGTATATTCAAAATATAAGTATACCTAATTAGGTGTGAGTGTACATATTTGTAGGTTTGTATATATGTACCTATAACCTTAGCCATATGGGATGAAATGTATACATAAATTATATAACCTAAGTGTATATATTATATATAGAGGTGTGTAACCAAGTGTGGAATTACATTTACTAATTGCTATTGATGAGTTAGATTATTTGTCTCACAATAAGTGCCCAACTTCTCCTTCACGTGAATGGCCTAAGGCTAGCCTATCTCCTTCATCTCTCAACTTCCTAGCTAGCAATGAGTGTGATGATTATGGGGGGAGTGGGCTTCATGATGGGATTTACTAACTATCTATTGCCCAACAATTCTTCTCTTCTTCCATTAGTTTAATTCATGGTGCAAAGCTTTGGCATGGTTAACCAATTCTCTATAAATTGGAAGCTCCCCCTCACAAACCCAAGTTGTTAAACTCTTGATAAGTTTCATATAGTGAGTGTGTTGATGAGTATTGAGGGAGAGAATTCTGAAATTCATGGGAAGCTCTACCCAAGTTGAAGCTCAAGGGGTATAATCTCTAAACTACTTTGGAATTCAATTCATAGCAATAGCATGAAATAGTAGTAATTGGTCATGTGAAAAGATGCTAGCACGTTAATTAAGTTGTATACATGTTGTAAATACTATGTAGTTGATTTCTAGCATGTTTAAATTCGAATTATTGAAGAAATTTTTGAGTTGGGCTAAGAGACTGCCGAAGCAGAAAAGCTTCTGGTTTGGAAACGGGGACGCGCGGCCGCGCGTCTCCCTAGTACAAATGGGGCGCGGCCGCGCCCTCTACAGAAACTCTTGGTGATTTTGTGTTTTCTGGTTGGTTAAGCATACTAGTTAGACTCTAATAATTTCATAAAGGGGTCTGACATGTGTACTAAGGTTGTCATGCACATAGTGAGTTGTATTAGTTGGTTTAACATAATTTCCTAAAAGAAAACGTAAAGTTTTGAAAATAAGACTTGACGAATTTTGTGTTCTTTGAGTCGGACTTTTGAGACATGTGTCAGTGTCTTGGTTATGTGTATCAATGGGTATGAAGGTAGTTGTTAATTAGTTACCTTGGCTAATAGTAAACAATTATACCTTGTTGTAATGGAGTTTTTAATGAAAACTTAAGGTTTTATAAATGAATTTTGGCGTATATAAGTCATGTTTATATTCTGACTTTTTAAGCATGATTATATGGTTTAGATATGCATGATATGTGAGTCAAAGGTATTGAGCATACACTAGAACACATTGTTTAAATTAAAAATGATTTCAAAAGACAAACTTAGAGTTTTTGGATGTATATATAGGATGTCCACGTTCTGATCATTGAGCATGTATAGATGACTTATATATGTGTTCTAATACATGAGAATCATGACTACAAGGTACTTTGCATATACTTAGTTACCTTTGTTGACTTAAAGCGATTTTTATGAAATGTTTAGAATGTGTAAGATGATAGCATCAAACACGGAGTGAGTTACATTATGATCACACGAGCATGTATATTAGGATTCATTATGCCTATAGACATGTTGACATAAGCATAATGTGATGAAACATGGATTTCACCTATGCACGCATATTCAAGAAAATGAATTTCAAAAGCATAGACTATGTGATTAAGTATACATGTGTAGTATAAGCACGAGCATGCCTATTTAATGTGTGTGTATAATATATATCAGAATGCATGATATGTTAGGACCAAACTAAGTTTATGAAATCTAAGTTCTGGTTCTGGCAGGGAGTCGCGCGGCCGCGCCACTCCCAAGCTAAATTGCCGCGCGGCCGCGCCGTGTTGCAGAGCTACCAAGAACAGTTTGTTAACTGTCTGGTCCTAAGTTATTTTCCTTAAGGACCCTAAGGACCGAAATAGAATGGTTTCTATAGAATAAGTATGAAGGTATGATGTTGTAACATCGTGGTTATCCTAAGATAGAGTGAAACGAAACCAAGATTAGAAAACGATATACGAATTGTTATTCTATTAAGAGCATATGAAATGTATAACTGATGGATGTAAATCCATGATTATATAACTGTGTAGGAATACACGAAGTGCAGATAGCTTTAAGCAGTTAAGTCGTAGTTGTTAAACTACGAATCAGGCAAGTCTTTCAGTTCCTATTTGATATATGAATTCAATAACTGTTAGTTGAATTATATTATGCTGTGATAATGTGAACTTATATATGAATTGTATATGAGATATAAATGAGATTGAAAGTTGATCTTTGATGATATACTTGTTATGTGAAAAGTAACATGCGTAGTAAATATAAATTGTTTATAAATGCATGAACTGAGTATAATGTTGTACGCTATGTGATGCATGAAAACTGTTAGAATTGCTGAGCTGTCGAGCTCACTCTTGCAAATAACCACTTTTGCAGGTTAAGGACTTACGATAAAGACTTCGTGCTTTTTGATTGATAAAGATAGATAGTATCGAATTGAAGAAGTACTATTTAGATTATTGCTTGAACCCTGTTTAGATTCTAGAAGTATTACTTGATAGTTGTTTACACTGTTTAATATAGGTTATGTTGTAAAGATGTATTAGTTAATACATAGAGGATATCAAGTCGAGTTGTAAACGTTATATGATAACTCAAATATAATGAATCATATTTTATAATTAATTCAAGGGTTGTATTTGATTCAAGTTATGAAATCAATAAAAGATTTTATTCAAGGAGGATTAAAAAAGTTTAAATTATTCCGCATTTTAGTAACATCGAATATGATGTAAAGACGAGATCTTGGATATGAATAGAATTTATATTCTAAATTGTAATAAACAAAGTTGTATTCTTTTACTAATGAATAAAAGATATAATAATTTGGCGATAATAGTATCGTGACTGCACCGAATCTGAGGTTTCGAAGGAACGTGGATTTGGGGGCGTCACAGTAGGGCTGAGATAAAAGCGGATATGTGGATGCGGTTCAAGGAGTTATTCTTCGAGAACTACTTCCCCACGAGTATGCACGGTAGGATAGAGATTCAAGTAGGGGGACATGACGGTTCCCCAATACGCCGCCAGGTTCAATGAACTGGCGAGATTTGCTCCACATCTGGTGGACACAGATTTAAGAAAGGCTAGGAGGTTTGAGTAGAGATTAAAATCCTGGCTCTTTAGCCGAATATCAGTATTCTAAAGTGTTACTTTTGGAGCCGTGTTAGAGAAGGAAATAATAGCTGAGGGTGGTAGTGAGGCTTTGAGCCAATACCACAAGGAGAAAAAGAATAAGAATAAGACTGAATTGTCGGTCAAACTAGAGGGAGCCAATGGAAGTGGTCAGAAGAGGAAGGGTTTTAACTCTGGGAATACCGGAGTAAAGCAAGGGGATCCTAAGAGGTGGGTCGAGGCGTGCAGGAATTTTGGGAAGACTCATCTGGGAGTCTGTCTCAAGGGTAAAGTTATATGCTATAACTATGGTCAAGAAGGGCACATTTTGCCTAACTGTCCCAACCCAAAGAAGAATCATGGGTGTTTTGTGTGTGGATCCACGGACCACATGGAAAGGAACTGTCCGAGGAAAGGGTCGGACATTGGGAAGGGGGCTAGTGGTGGTAAGCTAGCAATTGGTGGTCCAGTACCACAGGGTAGACCGACGGCCCGCACATTTAATATGACGATCCAGAATGTCGTTGCATCAAGCGATGTTTTAGCCGGTATTGTCCCGGTCAACGATAAAAATGCATATGTATTGTTTGATCCGGGTGCTACTTGTTCTTTTATAGCATGTGAATTTGCTAAACGGTTAGGATTACTCCCTGAAAGACTTGTAATATCTTTGAATATTAAGGTAGCAAACGAAGAAGTAATTCTTGTTGATTATTTTCAAAAGATTTGTTGTGTAGAAATAAGGGGTAAAAAGTTATCGGTAGATCTTATACCGATAAAGTTGGGAGAATTTGATGTAATTCTCAGATGGATTGATTGTTTAACCATGGGGCAATTATCGATTGCCAAAAGAAAAGTGTGAACCTTCGAATTTCTTAGAAACCTAAGGTAGTATTCTATGGTAGTAAATCACCGGGACACTTTTGTTGTCTAACCATGACGCAAGCTAGAAAATTGCTAAGGAAAGGATGCGTAAGATACCTGTGACATATTGTTGATACCCAACGATTAGGAGCAACATTGGAATAGATACCTATAGTCAATGAATTTGCAGACGTATTTTCGAAAGATTTTCCAGGTCTTCCACCCGATAGAAAGATCGAATTTATAATAGATGTTATGCCAGGGACGACACCAGTTTCGAAGGCACCGTATCGTATGGCGTCGATAGAATTAAAGGAGTTAATGATGTAGTTGCAAGAACTGTTAGATAAGAAGTACATTCAACCGTTAGTCTCTTCGTGGGGAGCGCTGATATTATTTGTAAAGAAGAAAGATGGATCGTTAAGACTTTGTATTGACTACAGAGAGTTGAACAAGTTAATGATAAAGAATAAATACTAATTGCACAGGATCGATGATCTCTTTGATAAGTTGAAAGGGGCGAAGTATTTTTCTAAGATAGATATGCGAACGGGGTATCACCAGTTGAAGGTTAGGGAAGAGGATGTACCTAACACAGCATTCATGACTCGTTATGGTCATTACGAGTTCTTGGTAATGTCATTTGGGTTAACTAATGCGCCAGCCGCATTCATAAATATGATGAACAGGGTGTTCAAACAGTATTTGGACAAGTTCGTCGTAGTTTTCATTGATGATATTTTAGTCTATTCAAATACGTCAGAGATCACGCTGAACATTTAAGATTAGTGTTGGAAGCACTACGGAAGGAAAAGTTGTATACAAAATTCACTAAGTGTGAATTTTGTTTGGAGGGAGTGCAATTTTTGGGACACGTTATCGACAAAGAAGGGATTTCAGTGGATCCAACGAAGGTGGAAGCAGTTATTAATTGGGGACAGCCAAAAACACCGACTGAGGTGCGGAGTTTCCTAAGGTTAGTAGGATACTATCAGAGGTTTATCCAGGATTTCACTAAGATAGCTACTCCGTTGACAAGTTTGACAAGGAAGACCATAAAGTTTGTGTGGACGGAGAAGTATGAAGACAGTTCTCAAGAGCTGAAGAAGATGTTAAGTCAAGCACCTGTATTGTCTTTACCAGATGATACGGGGAATTTTAAAGTATATAGTGATGCTTCGCATAGGGTACTAGGTTGTGAGCTCATACAGTATGGCAAGGTCATTGCGTATGCATCTCGGCAGTTAAAGGAGTGTGAGAAAGGTTATCTTACTCATGACCTAGAACTTGCCGCAGTGATTTTTGCCTTAAAAATTTAGAGGTATTACCTATACGGGGAGAAATATGAGATATACACAGATCATAAAAGTCTGAAGTATATCTTCACACAAAAGGAGTTGAATATGAGACAGCGAAGATGGTTGGAGTTGATAAAGGATTACGATTGCGATATCCTGTATCACCCAGGGAAGGCGAATGTTGTGGCCGACGCCTTAAGTAGGAAGGGTCGATAAAAGCTGCCAATGTTAACAGCTCAGAATAAGTTAGTAACAAAGATGGCAAGAATGGGAATAGAGGTTAGATTACCAAGCGAATCGGGGGAGAAACTATTTGCAATGGAGGTTCAACCTACAATTGTGGACAAGGTGAGGGAAGTGCAACTCAGAGATGCTGAGTGTGAACAGATAAAGAAGAAGATTATAGACGGTACAGAAGATAAGTATAGTCTTGATAACGAAGGGTTATTAAGATTTGAAGGACGAATTTGGGTTCCGTGTGATACATAATTGAAGGAAGAGATAATAGGAGAAGCTTATAACTCGAGGTACTCGATTCATCCTTGTAGGACCAAGATGTATCAAGACCTTCGACCAAATTTTTGGTGGACAAACATGAAGAGGGAAATAGCATAATATGTAAGTAGGTGCTTAACTTGTCAAAAGGTTAAGATCGAACACCAACGGCCCAGTGGATTGCTACAATCATTGGATATTCCAGAATGGGAGTGGGAGCATATCACAATGGACTTTGTGGTAGGACTTCCAACAATGCAAAAAGGATATGATGCTATTTGTGTAATAGTGGATCGTTTGACGAAGTTGGCTCATTTCTTGCCAATAAGAGTCAATTATAACTTGGACTAGTTAGCTAAGCTTTATGTCAAGGAGATTGTTTCGAGACATGGGGTACCAGTTTTGATTATGTCAAATCGTGATCCACGATTCACATCAAATTTTTAGAAAAGTTTGCAAGAGTAAATAGGAACGCAGTTGAGGTTGAAAACGACATATCATCCATAGACGGATGGACAAAGTGAGAGGATAATTCAAATGCTAGTAGACATGTTAAGTTCTTGCGTTATGGAATTCAGGGGAAGTTGGGACGATTACTTACTATTGGTAGAGTTATCCTACAACAACAGTTATCACACCAGTATAGGCATGCCGCCTTACGAAGCGTTATATGGATGGAAGTGCAGAACTCTACTGTGCTGGGATGAGGTAGAAGAACGTCGGATGTTAGAACCAGAAATGGTACAGCAAACGGCGGAGGTGGTCAACTTAATACGAACTCGGCTTGTAGCAGCTCAAGACAGACAGAAGAAGTATGCAGATCTGCATCGAAAGAATAGAGAGTTTGAAGTTGGTTCGTGCATATTTCTAAAGGTATTGCCTTGGAAAGGAAAGATACGATTCGAAAAAAGGGAAAGTTAAGCCCTAGGTTTATAGGACCTTTTAAAATTTTAAGAAGGGTAGGAGAGGTAGCGTATGTAATAACATTACCTCTAGAGTTGGAACATATCCATAACGTGTTTCACATGTTTGTATTGCATCCATATAAGCCATATTATAAGCATGTAATCGAATATGAACCAATTCAAGTGGAGAAAGACTTAACGTATGAAGAAGTTCCTATTCAAATTATTGATAGGAAAGAACAAGTTTTACGAAGCAAGATAATACCTTTGGTGAAGGTGATATAGAGGAACCACAATGCCGAAGAAGCAACGTGGGAACTCGAAGACAAGATAAAGAAGGCATATCCCCATCTATTTGACTAACTTGTATCGAAATTCTGGGGACATAATTCTTATAAGGGAGGGAGAATGTAACGACCGAGAAAATCAGAATTTTATGTAAAGGAATTTTATTTGAGTTTATCGAATAAAATTTAATTATATGTTTATTAAACTTAGTAAGCTTTTTAAAGGTCGTTCTATAACCTAGAGGATGTGAATGTGGTTAGGATTCTGGCTACGTACTAGAATTAAATGATTGGAATTTCCAATACAAAAATAAAAGTTTTTCGAGAAATTTTGTAAAATCACTATTCATCCGTTTCTGCTCGGGAATTATTTTTGAATTTTCGAGAAACGGATAATGATAGGATTTAAAGACGAGATGGAATATCTAATAATATTTTAGTTATGGCTCGCGAAGTTTTCTCTTGCGGATTTAAAACCCTAAGGGTTAGGAAAAGTAAAACCTAAGAAGGAATTGGTTGAGTATAATACTTATGATTATTATATATAATGAATACGAGTATAATACTAGATATTATATGAGTATAATATAAAGATAATGTGACGTATAATATGAATATTATACAAAGTATATACGATGAGAATACGAGAGATATATAATAAGAATACGATAATCTTTAATGAATTTTAACCATTGGACTTGGACTTTCTCAAGCCCAATTGGTGATTGACTAAGACCCAATGATTATTAAATCAAGCCCAAGCTTAGGCCCAAATGGAATTAATGAAAAGCCCAAACCAAGAACCAAACCCATGGGTCAAACCAATGGGTTAATGGGTGGGTAAAATCCATGGGACAACCCATGTGGTAACACATGGGAAGACATGTGGGATGACATTTAGTGCACATGGCAACATATGATAGCACATGGGAGACATAGGCAAGACATGGGAGGTGGAGGAGGTTTGGTATAATGACTATCCTACCCAAACTCTTGAGAATTCTATATATACCAAACCATTTCAAACATTTCTCTCTCCTAAGTTATCATCTTATTTCACCAATACAAAGCTAAGCAAATATTGAGAGAGAAGAAAGTGAGAAACAAGGAATCAAGGAGCCAAGAAGCTAGTTACGTCTTGTTATCAAAGACAAATTCAAGAACAAGGAAGAACATCAAGAGGTATACCTATTTTAAACCTTAATCTTTCTCTATTTTCTTTTTAAAGATTGATAGAGAAGTGAATTGGTGAAATATGTTATGTAAGGAGTAATAAGGATGGTTTTTAGTGGACTTAAAACACTAATAAGCTATGAATAAGTAAAATCATAAGGATTGATTAAAAACTTAATGAAGAAACCATTAAAATTCTAAGATTATGGTTTATAAACCATGGAAACCATTAAAACATAGAAGTTTATATTGTTTAAAATCGTAAAGGAATAACTAATGGATTGATTCCATTTGGTTTGGAGTAAAAATCTTGAATAACGAAGTTATGGCGAAAGTTATGATAATTAGACGTTAAACGTTGAAATCGTAAAATTCCTAACATGGAAGTTAAAAGTTGTCGTTTAACTCGAAAACCTTGGTTTTCAATGGCGTAACATATAATTAAGTAAATAAGACTTGCGGGAGCAAGAACGAACGAATTCAGACCTAAAACGAAGAAATGAGCGTTGAACGTTCAAGAACGTTTAACGAACGCGTAAAAATGGACTAAATGGAGAATTTCTCGCCAATGGATTCAGAAAGGAATTCTAACTGGATGGAATCATAGAACATGTTATATATGAGCTAATGGCTCTAGAATGAATGAATTCCGAGTTCTAACGATCGCGTTACGAGCTCCGAAATTTCAAGTTTTGAAAAAAAATTCAAAGGCTCAGGGCCAGCGCCGCAGCGCTTGTCCGGGAGGAATTCTCTACGAGGGTGGCGCCGCAGCGCGGCTCTAAGGGTTAAACACGGTGCCGCAGCGCCCTTAAGTGAAAATTTTCAGATGCAGATATTTGTTAACCCAACTTTTTACATGGTAATTATGGGCCAAGTATATAGTTAATATACATGAAGAGAAAACCCTCAAAAAATATGTTTAATATCAGTTTTAAGAATTAAACGTTGAATAAACGTATTTAAATTTAAAACTCAAGATGTGAAAACGTAAACTGTGTATCGTAGTCAAGTTTAACACGTGTTTTATGGTTACATAGTACGTAATGGATATACGTGATATGAAAATGATGAAGTATAAATATAAAACTCATGTAATTTCTATACGGAATTCGATATCAGTAATTCGGGGGAAGTTTGTCTGAATTATAGACTCAATTAGGGTTTCATCTATCATTATGCTTAACGCTGATCAATGAGAGTCGACTTATGACATATGTATGTTAATAAGCAGTAACGAATGTTAAATAACTTAAATGAATGTTATTAGTTTAACAATTTGGATAAGCTATATAAGAAGGAGAAGATAGTTTACACAAGGTATGTCAATTGTGGAAATCTCATTGGTATGTGTAGATGTTTTAAAGATCGAATAAAGTAAACTTAACGGATTAAAGATGTAAAGGCAAGCTTTCTAAACTCTTGTCTACACTTTAAAGTTGGACAAGTTGTCAAGATGCATGATTTCCTTTGCATGAACTGTCACTGAATAGTCGATGCCATTTGATTCGGCTAGAGTTATATTTAAAGTATTTTGATTGATTTTTCCATAAATCTTTCAAAATATTCTTGATGTTGCTATCCTATGCCAATTACTTTGGTATGGATTCAAAGGTAAGCCTGAGTATGAATAAAAAAAATGTTTTAAACTCGTTTAATCGACAAGCACATGAGGTTGCTACAATTAAACGTAAATACATTTAAGGATGAGTGTTGATCAACATAGAGTACTACAGGCTGATCACCTGGATGTACTCATAAGCTATATCAAACTTACGGACTTAGTACCGGGTTGTCTTTTTCATGAATGAAAACTAAATAAATGTTCATAGTCGTTGACCAGCTCAGATTCCTAAGAGACTATAAGTCCTTGGGAATGGTTTTAAAGGTTTCAAAATGCTATATTGATTATTCGTAATACATCATAACTATTTTATAATTATTGAAAATGAAGCCATATGATTCTTGATTTTGTGGTTGCAGAATATAATGTTAAACTTGCTGAGCTAGTTATGCTCATTCTTGCTTAAAATTATATGATTTCAGCTAAGAACGAACGGACCGAAGGATCCGGTAAGGACAAGGGCAAGACGAAGATGGATAAATAGTTTATCCTTTTAATAGCATAGTATTATTTTTGTAATGAATGATATTATGATACAGAACGAATGTAAGGTTCTAAAGAACCTGGGTAGACATCACAATGATGTAATAATACAGTAAGCATATTCATTTTAGTGTTGTATTTTAGCTAAATGAATGTGTAGTTAGTAGCACCATGTAGCACCATGTCTAGGGTTTGAAAGTATCTGAATTTGGGGGCGTCACAGTCGCAGCGCCAGTACATAGTACAAAAGTGGCACCGCAGCGCCACATGCCTTCCAGCTCACCCCCTTGGTGTGCCGCAGCGCAGCTGTTCCTGCACAAAGATGGTGCCGCAGCGCAACTTATTGACCAAACAGCTTTAACTGGTGTCGCAGCGCCTATCCAAGGCAAAAAGACGATGCCACAATGCCACCTCCGGTTCCCAAGCAGACAGTAGAGTATTAATCACCTAAAGCTGTAACACTTATCAGTTATCAATTTTTTCAGCCTTATTATCAGTTTTAGCGTAAAAAATAGCTTAAAGAGAGATATCTTAGTAAAGAAGGAAGTTGGATATTCAAAGAATAAAAGTTCATTGCCTGCTTCATTGCTCGGATTCTATACCGTAAAGAGAAGAGTTAGAGCTTGAATACTTCAAAATAGAAGTTTTCTTTATCTAAGTCTTTCATTTAATTGTGTAATTTGAGTATGTTGAATACATTGATAATGTTTATTAGTTCTATAGTTATGAACTAAATCCATTCCTAGGATTGCAATGTAACCTTTTGATTAGTTTAATTGACTTTCTCTCCTAAAAATTATAATGAATCATATTTGAATGGGTTATTATATTTCATGCTTTATTTATTGATTGCTTGACTAAGTAATTGATATGAGTATTGATTTGATATTAGAAAATGGACTTTAATGCTTAACCCTAAATATAATATCACTTGTTATGATCATTCCTTTGGGAATGAGTGCATATTTTGCATAATATAATATATATATATATATATATATATATTTACCATGTGTGACCATTGAGAATTAAAGCTTAATGACTCTTAGTCTAATTTATTTCACCTTAGAAATATTGTGATTTATTTAGCTAGGGGATTTGTATTTGACCACCGGAAGAGGCTTATGTATACATAGCATTCTCGGTTGACCATTCTTGTATTTTTTAGATAATTGGAGAGTTAGGAGGTTATACCAAGCATTATGGGAGTTGTAATCCTAGCTTTTCATATTTGATACAACTCTTTATCACCATTTACTGTTTTAATCATATTGCTTTAAACACACCATCTTTATTTAATTGTTTAGATAAGACCGAATTGATATAATTTTAGTATTTAAAGAGCCTTAGTACTATTTCCTTGTGAGTTCGACACTCAACTTATTACTGTATTACTTGTTGACAGCGTATACTTGTGCGTGTTTATTTCATCGTTAATTCGACCAACATATTTTTGGCGCCGTTGTTGGGGATATAGTATTATTTATTTTTTCAATATTAATACTAACTCAAGACGATCTTAATTTAAACTGATTTATATGTTTAAACTTTTTTCTCAGGTAGTCTTGATTGTGTATGCCACCTCGCAAGAATTGGAATATAATACCTCTTGATCATGAGGTTGACAAAACATTTAGACTACTTAGAAGAGAAAGAGCTCGGGGTATACCAAATCCAGTTATCATGGCCGAGGAAATTCAAAAATCTCTGCGAGAATATGCTATGCCGTAGGTCACAGATATTCAACCCAGTATACAGAGGCCCGCTATTCAAGCGAACAACTTTGAGATTAAGTCGGGCACAATACAGATGCTCTAAAACAATGTTCAGTTTGGGGGAATTCCACACGACGACCCAAGCGATCATATGCTCAACTTTGTCAAAATCTGTGACACCTTCAAATTTAATGGAGTTTCAGACGATGCCTTCAGACACTGCTTTTTCCCGTTTACTCTTCGAGACAAGGCCAAAAGTTGGCTACACTCACTTCCGTTGGGCTCCATTACAGCATGGGCTGACTTAGCCTAGAAATTCATTGCAATGTTCTTTTTGCCAATGAAAACAGCTAAGTTCAAACATAATATCCTCTCTTTCACGCAACTGGATTTCGAGTGCTTATATGATGCTTGGGAGATATATAAGGACTTGCTTCGATGTTTTCCACATCACAGTCTACTTAACTGGCTACAAGTTCAGACCTTTTACAATGGGGTAGCAGGGTATACTAGATCTAGTATTGATGCCGCAACGGGTGGGGCATTCGTGGACAAGAAATATGATGAAGCCTACGAGTTGCTCGAAACCATGTCGGCCATACCATGTGTGCTACGTGCTAGGAATCACCCTATTGAGCAATGTGCAATTAATGCTGAGTCATTACAGTATGTTGCCAACTACGGTAGACCTCAGAACAGTAACCTCCCCACACACTACCATCCCAATTTGAGAATGATAGCAGTGTGCATACAAGCCAATCATGTATGATGATAAAGCACGTACTTTGTAAACAATCTTATTTATTTATTAATAAAATATTCATTTATTAAAGGCATTTAATTATCTACATGTTGCTGTTTTTATAATATGTAAATAACCCATAGTTTTAAGCAATGCTTTTAGAATCATGATGATGATCATGCTAATGAGATCTAAATTCTTAGAAAGTTTTAAAACTAAAATAGTTCCCAATCGTGGGATTACTAAAAAGGGGATTAGTAAATCCGGATAGATTGGTACATATGTTGCTTGCTCATTGGATGAAGATGATTGATCTCATGATCATTTGTGTGGAGACACTAAAGCAAGTATGTAGGTGCTTATTGGAGAATAAGTTCACTGAACGTGATTCGCTATGGAATACCTAATGGAGATTTACTCGCCTGTCAATAGGAATTCCTAATGTGATAGTAGTACAAGTAATCCTTGGACTTGAGATCATCATAGTATCTTGTATGTAACAAATTATACTTTGACTTATTCCTTAAGACCTTTTAAGGCATATATAGGGTATGCTTGGGTATAATGAGTTACATATGGAGATAATGAATGATCAATAAAGAATCTACCACCTCTAGTAAAAGAGGAGATATGTCCTATGTGATTCGTTAAATGACAACCCAGGAATCCTTGGCCAAGGTGAAATGAAATTAGAAAGGAGTTTCTAATTTGCATTATTTGGAGTTGTGCATTTTCTAATCGAAATACATATAATTAAATAAAATAAGACTTGACAGTAAATCCATGTCTTATATTTAATTGGGACATTGTATGGTGGAAGGATTGAATTGTACGGTAACTATTTACTCACAGGTTCTTTTTGATTAATGTTGAAATCTATATTATCTGGAAAGTCGTTGATCGCTAGGGAGGCTTATCCCTATTGTAGAATAAATATTATTTAATTAAATAAATTATTAGTTTAATTTATTTATTTAAATAAGATTAAAATTATTTTAATTGATTTATTCACAACCGGTTTAATATGGAGAACCTAAAGGGTCACACCATAAAAGGAAGAATAATTATTTAAGAAGGTAATGGCATAATCGTAATAATGCATTAAGTATAATTAATTTAATCTATGGTGATAGAATAAATTAAATAGCTTAATGTTTATTATTTAATATTTTGGAAATATTAAATATAAATTAATAAGAGGAGTCTTATTAATATTATTACAATTATTATTATTTTAATTTCTAAAGGAGTTTAGTAATTAATTTAATATTTAGTACTCTCATTTATTCCTAATAAGATTATGAGACAAATTAATTAAATGAATTTAATTAATTATTCCCATGTGGTGGGAAGCCTAAATTAATTAAAGGAGTTTAATTAATTAAAAGAAATCCCATGTCTAATAGGATTAGAAGGATTGACCAATGTCTATATAAGAGAAGTCTTATAATAGATATTAGATTAATGTAATTCCAATTATTGGAGAGTACTCCTTTTCTATAGAGGATAGAAAACTAAGGTTAAGCCAAACACCCTCCTTCTTGATAATTCATCTTCCTTGGTGGATCACCTCTAGAGGCCAAACACTTGGGTGGCTAACGTTGATCAAAGGAAGGAATCTAACCCGGAAATTCAAGGAGATCACGAAGAACAAGGAGTTGAACTAGTACCTGTGGAAGCTTCGTTCTACAAGGGTATGATTCCATAACTTCTTATTTATCGTTTTAAATTAATAATTTGCATAAAGGATGATCCGGGTAATGGTTTTGTAGAAATTTTTTAAACTCTGATATACCATGCTTCCGCTAATTTTTGCAATTTGATTGCGTCACGATTTCATACAAACCCAACAGTGGCATCAGAGCCAAATCTTTATGCAATTATTAATTTATTTTTGATTTCATATACATATGGGTATGTATTTAAAATAATTTATTGGGCATAATTTTATTGTATAAAATTATATTTTTTAAGAAAAAAAAAAGACTTTTTTTGGGAAGAATCACAAATTTTTTTTTTTGCTAATCTTGAATTCTGCAAAGAAAAGGTGTTGTCTCTTTCTTACTCCAAAAAGAAGGTGACCCATCATGAAAGGACTTTTTTAATAAACCTGCAGGACTCTTTTAATAAAAGAAGGTAACTTCTTTTTAAAAAATAAATATGATATATTTATATATTATATTCTAAATAATTTTATAATTAAAATAAAGAGTTTATTTTAATCTTGAAATTGGATTTCATGCAATTTAAAATTGCCCATTAAATGATACTCATATATATATGGAATGTTTTAATTCATGAGATGAATATTTATTTATTGATATATATGGTGATATGTATGAAAATAAATGGGGATTGATTATGGACTATTTGACCAATGTGATTGGATTTTATTTTAGTTGAATGCTTGAATGAATGGGTTTTATTAAATGGGGTCTGCGTACCTCGTCTTCTCTAATTTTTTTTTCTTGATGTAAAATTCTATCTCCTTCCTATGTACTTCCCCTTGACTGTTGATCAAGGTTTCTATTTAAATTAAATAGTTTAATGTAATAAGAATAGTTAGAATTATCTTGAAGAAATTGGAGACCAAGGAGCAAGGAGCGCGTGAAGACCCGTTTGTATGGAGCCCGGGTTTAAATGTAATAGTTACGTTTAAATTTAAATTCTTGCACCCCTAGGTTTGACCTTTTGGTTCACTTGGTGGCTTTAGTGAACCAAACTAGAATAAAAGTCCATAATCAATCCGGGTAGAATATAGTATTCTATATTGCATGCTAAATATTATATATATTATATTTTATGCAAACATGCTTCGCATGTTTAATAAAATAACGCGTATTTTATATATATATGTGCATGCGCGCTAAACAAAGATGAGACTAATAATGACAAACCCCTCAAAGAAATAATATTAAGTCCGAAGTGTTCAAATGATATTTGGAATATCGAACGTCGCCTTCTAGCATGATAAATTAATAGAGTATTAGATATTTAATATGAGCTTGTTGTGCTATCCACAAGGCGAGTATTGCGTATTTAAGATGTTAATTAATCACATTTGATGCTTATCAAGAAAATTGAACGATCTAGTCTTGTTGTGCTATCCACAAGGACGAACATTTTTCTTTTTTGAATTTATGAAAGTGCTAGGCTGGACTTAACTTAAATTATTTTAGTTCGGATGTGCACACACTTGACCATTATGATTTAAGAGGCAAAATAAAAGGAATTACATGGTGATGTAATTGACAAGAGTTGTCTACCTATTTATTTGTATATCGCTTGTTGTGCTATCCACAAGGTTATATACATTTGAAATGGGATCCTTATTCTCACTAGCAATTTTTTAATTAGATGTTGCCGAACTATATAAGTGAGGGTAATATAGTTTGATAAAAATAGTGGGAGATACCAATTTAAAATAAAGACCTAAATTTATTTTGGTATGCAAAATTAATAAAATGAATGTTTGCTAAAATGTTGTTTTTCATATGCAGAATTTTAAAAATGTCAAAATCACTAATTTCACTGCGAAGCATACTTGATGCTAATAAGCTTACCGGGCCGAATTATACGGACTGGCTAAGAAATCTGAGAATAGTTCTCACTGCTGAAAAGATTTCTTATGTCCTAAACTCACATGTCTCTGGAACTGTTCCAGAAACAACCTCTGAGGAAGAGATTGCCACCATTGTAAAGTGGCAAGATGATGCATCTGTAGCTCAATGCATCATGCTCGCATCCATGAATAACGAGCTTCAGCGTCAGCAAGAAAACATGGATGCTCCTACTATGTTGATTCACCTCAAGGAGTTGTATGGTGAACAAAGTAGGACTGCTAGATATGAGATATCTAAGGAGCTCTTCCGATCTCGGATGACCAAGGGCAAGGTGAACATAAAGGAACAAAAGAAATCTGATCCAGCTAGCAAAGGAATGTGCTTCCATTGCAACGAGCCGGGTCATTGGAAGAAAAACTGCAAGAAGTTTCTGGCAGACAAGAAGCTTGGAGAAGCTTCGACTTCCAATCAAGGTTTGTTCATGATTGAAATTAATTTTTCAGAAAGTCAAAATTCTACTTGGGTATTGGATACCGGCTGTGGTTCTCACATATGTAATAATGTGAAGGGACTGGTCAGAAGTAGAAAGCTGAACAATGATGAGGTGATCCTACGAGTAGGGAATGGAGCAAAGGTTGCTGCATTAGCTGTAGGAACTTATTATTTAGCAATGCCTTCGGGCAAGTCCATTTATCTTAATAATTGTTATTATGTTCCGAATACTATTAAAAACATTATTTCAATTTCTGTATTGGATATGGAAGGATTTAACGTTGTTATAAAGAACAATAGTTGTTCTATTTATAAAGACGATGTTTTATATGGTATTGGAAATTTGCGAAATGGACTTTATACACTTGACTTACAAGAAAATATATTTCAAATTGAACAAACTAAGAAAAGGAAAAGAGATGATATTAATTATACCTACATGTGGCACTGTAGACTCGGTCATATCAATAAAACAAGATTATCCAAGTTGCATAAAGATGGGCTCCTCGAGCTATCCGATTATGAATCATATCCAACTTGTGAATCTTGTCTCATGGGTAAAATGACTAAATCTCCTTTTAGTGGAAGAGGAGAAAGAGTTACAGAGTTGTTGACATTGATTCACACAGACGTTTGTGGGCCTATGACAACAAGTGCACGGGGTGGGTATTCTTATTTTATTACTTTCACTGATGATCACTCAAGATTTGGATATGTGTATTTAATGAAATACAAATCAGAATCATTTGAAAAGTTCAAAGAGTTCAGAAGTGAAGTAGAGAAACAAACGGGCAAGAGTATAAAGATACTTCGATCAGATCGAGGCGGAGAATACTTAAGCGGTGAGTTTCTCAATTGTCTCAAAGAAAATGGTATAATCTCACAATGGACTCCTCCAGGTACACCACAGTTAAATGGAGTATCTGAAAGGAGAAATCGAACACTGTTAGACATGGTTCGATCCATGATGAGTTTTACCGACCTTCCAATTTCCTTCTGGGGATATGCCCTAAAAACGGCTGCATACCTACTTAACAAGGTACCTACCAAATCCGCCCCAAAGACTCCATATGAGATGTGGAAGGGGAGGAAACCAAATCTTAAGCATGTTAAGACTTGGGGTTGTCCAGCTTATGTCAAAAAGTTTGAACATGATAAGCTACAGACTAAATCCGAAAAGTGTAGATTTGTGGGATACCCTAAAGAAACTGTAGGGTATTATTTCTATCATCCAACTGATCAAAAGGTGTTTGTTGCGAAATATGCTGCCTTCTTGGAAAAGGAGTTTATCCATGAAGGGGTCAGTGGGAGTAAGATATATCTTGAAGAAGCTCAAGAACCACAAATTACCACGGATCAAAGTTAGGTACCTGACCAAGTAGAAGAACCTACTATACCACACCCTGTTCGTAAATCTGGAAGAGTACCGAAGATACCTGAGAGGTATGGATTCGTTGTAGAGGATGACGATGAGGTACGCATCATGAATGATGATGATCCATTGAATTACGAACAGGCCATGAGTAATAAAGACTCAGGGAAATGGCTTGAAGCCATGAAATCCGAAATGGACTCCATGTATGAAAACAAAGTATGGACTTTGGTTTCACCACCTGAAGGCATTAAGCCTATTGGGTGTAAATGGGTCTTTAAAAGAAAGACTGGAGCGGACGGCAAGGTGGAGACCTATAAGGCCCGACTGGTTGCAAAAGGTTTCAAACAAAGACAAGGAGTTGATTATGATGAAACCTTTTCACCAGTAGCTATTCTCAAGTCCATTCGGATTTTGCTTGCAATTGCAGCTTATAACGACTATGAGATCTGGCAGATGGACGTGAAAACGGCCTTCCTCAATGGAAAACTTGAGGAGGATGTGTATATGACACAGCCAGAGGGATTTGTTTCAAAGGTTGGAATAAATCAAGTCTGTAAGCTGCAACGATCCATTTATGGATTGAAGCAAGCTTCTCGTAGATGGAACATTCGTTTTGATGAGACAATCAAAGAGTTTGATTTTATCAAAAATGACGATGAACCATGTGTGTACAAGAAGGTTAGTGGGAGCGTAATTTCATTCCTTGTATTATATGTTGATGATATATTACTGATAGGGAATGACATTCCTATGCTACAATCAATTAAAATCTGGTTATCTAAACACTTCTCCATGAAGGACTTGGGAGAAGCATCCTATATTTTGGGGATAAAGATCTATAGAGATAGATCTAAAAGGATGCTTGGTTTATCCCAAGGAACGTACATTGATACGATGCTAAAGAGGTTTAGCATGGAAGATTCCAAAAGAGGTCTCATGCCGATGAGCCATGGAATACATCTCTCCAAGAAACAGGCCCCAAAGACACCTGAGGAGAGAGACCGTATGAGTAAGATCCCTTATGCTTCTGCAATAGGATCTATCATGTACGGTATGATATGTACTAGACCGGATGTTGCTCATGCACTTAGTGTAACGAGCAGATACCAGTCGAATCCTGGAGAAGAGCACTGGAAGGCAGTGAAAAATATCCTAAAGTACTTGAGAAGGACTAAAGATATTTTTCTTATCTACGGTGGGTCTGAATTAAAACTCGAGGGCTTCACAGACTCAAGTTTTCAAACGGACCAAGATGACAGTAAATCTGTTTCGGGGTATGTTTTACCTTGAACGGAGGCGCAGTGAGTTGGAAGAGTTCCAAGCAGCAAACAGTTGCTGATTCAGTGACAGAGGCAGAGTATATAGCTGCAAGTGAAGCTGCAAAGGAAGCTGTTTGGATGAAGAAGTTCATTACTGAACTTGGTGTGGTTCCTAGCATTGGAGAAGCAGTTCCCGTTTACTGTGACAACACAGGAGCAGTTGCACAGGCTAAGGAACCCAGGTCTCATCAGAAATCTAAACACGTGTTGCGGCGATTTCACTTGATCAGGGAGATCATTGAAAGAGGAGACGTCACCTTGGAGCGTGTAGACTCTCAAGATAACATTGCAGATCCATTTACTAAAGCTTTAACACAACAGCAGTTTGATCGTCACTTAGAGAAGATGGGTATGAGATACCATGGCGATTGGCTTTAGTGCAAGTGGGAGATTGATAGTAGTGTGCATACAAGCCAATCATGTATGATGATAAAGCACGTACTTTGTAAACAATCTTATTTATTTATTAATAAAATATTCATTTATTAAAGGCATTTAATTATCTACATGTTGCTGTTTTTATAATATGTAAATAACCCATAGTTTTAAGCAATGCTTTTAGAATCATGATGATGATCATGCTAATGAGATCTAAATTCTTAGAAAGTTTTAAAACTAAAATAGTTCCCAATCGTGGGATTACTAAAAAGGGGATTAGTAAATCTGGATAGATTGGTACATATGTTGCTTGCTCATTGGATGAGGATGATTGATCTCATGATCATTTGTGTGGAGACACTAAAGCAAGTATGTAGGTGCTTATTGGAGAATAAATTCACTGAACGTGATTCGCTATGGAATACCTAATGGAGATTTACTCGCCTGTCAATAGGAATTCCTAATGTGATAGTAGTACAAGTAATCCTTGGACTTGAGATCATCATAGTATCTTGTATGTAACAAATTATACTTTGACTTATTCCTTAAGACCTTTTAAGGCATATATAGGGTATGCTTGGGTATAATGAGTTACATATGGAGATAATGAATGATCAATAAAGAATCTACCACCTCTAGTAAAAGAGGAGATATGTCCTATGTGATTCGTTAAATGACAACCCAGGAATCCTTGGCCAAGGTGAAATGAAATTAGAAAGGAGTTTCTAATTTGCATTATTTGGAGTTGTGCATTTTCTAATCGAAATACATATAATTAAATAAAATAAGACTTGACAGTAAATCCATGTCTTATATTTAATTGGGACATTGTATGGTGGAAGGATTGAATTGTACGGTAACTATTTAGTCACAGGTTCTTTTTGATTAATGTTGAAATCTATATTATCTGGAAAGTCGTTGATCGCTAGGGAGGCTTATCCCTATTGTAGAATAAATATTATTTATTTAAATAAATTATTAGTTTAATTTATTTATTTAAATAAGATTAAAATTGTTTCAATTGATTTATTCACAACCGGTTTAATATGGAGAACCTAAAGGGTCACACCATAAAAGGAAGAATAATTATTTAAGAAGGTAATGGCATAATCGTAATAATGCATTAAGTATAATTAATTTAATCTATGGTGATAGAATAAATTAAATAGCTTAATGTTTATTATTTAATATTTTGGAAATATTAAATATAAATTAATAAGAGGAGTCTTATTAATATTATTACAATTATTATTATTTTAATTTCTAAAGGAGTTTAGTAATTAATTTAATATTTAGTACTCTCATTTATTCCTAATAAGATTAGGAGACAAATTAATTAAATGAATTTAATTAATTATTCCCATGTGGTGGGAAGCCTAAATTAATTAAAGGAGTTTAATTAATTAAAAGAAATCCCATGTCTAATAGGATTAGAAGGATTGACCAATGTCTATATAAGAGAAGTCTTATAATAGATATTAGATTGATGTAATTCCAATTATTGGAGAGTACTCCTTTTCTATAGAGGATAGAAAACTAAGGTTAAGCCAAACACCCTCCTTCTTGATAATTCATCTTCCTTGGTGGATCACCTCTAGAGGCCAAACACTTGGGTGGCTAACGTTGATCAAAGGAAGGAATCTAACCCGGAAATTCAAGGAGATCACGAAGAACAAGGAGTTGAACTAGTACCTGTGTAAGCTTCGTTCTACAAGGGTATGATTCCATAACTTCTTATTTATCGTTTTAAATTAATAATTTGCATAAAGGATGATCCGGGTAATGGTTTTGTAGAAATTTTTTAAACTCTGATATACCATGCTTCCGCTAATTTTTGCAATTTGATTGCGTCACGATTTCGTACAAACCCAACAGAGAAATCATCCAAATTTCTTATGGAGCAATAATAACAGCAACCAAGCTCAAACCTCTACCACTAGACCAACATATTCAAATCATCCTTGTTTTTAGTTTCAAAATCAACATCCACAAAACTCTTACCAACCCCCGCCTCCTCAGGAAAGAAATCCTAGCTTGGAAGATCTTCTCTCGAGATACATTTCTCAAAATGAAACAAGGATTAATAGGAAAGAAAGCCTAGCTTGGAAGATCTTCTGTCGAGATACATTTCTCAGAATGAAACAAGGATTAATAGCCAAGTGGCGTTCATCCAAAATTTGGAAAATCAAATGGGACAATTGGCAATTACTTTAAATAGTCATCCACCAGGCACCTTGCCAAGTGACACAGATGTAAACCCAAAACGGGAGGGCAAGGAGCAATGTAAAGCAGTCACTCTTCGTAGTGGCAAGGCATTGAATGAAACTGGAAGAGAAACCTCAATAGTGCAATTGGAGGTTATTGTAGAAGAGAGCAGTGTTGAGCACAATAGTGACATGTCTGGGAGAGAAGAGAATATGCCAAAGGAAACTACAATACTAGCTCCTACTGGTAACAAAAAAGCTTAGTCTTGTAGTACAACCGGTACCATTTCCCCAAAGCCTTCAGAAGCAAAAGTTGGATAAACAATTTTCTAAGTTCTTAGAAGTTTTCAAGAAACTTCATATTAATATTACGTTTGTTGAAGCGCTGGAACAAATGCCCAGTTATGTGAAATTTATGAAGGATATTTTGTCCAAGAAGAGGAAACAGTGGGACTATGAGACAATAGCACTTACAGAGGAGTGTAGTCTATTGTACAGAAAAAGCTTCCGCCTAAGCTTTAAAACCCTGGAAGCTTCACTATTCTATGCACTATCAAGGACCAGTTTATCGGCAAAGCCCTTTGTGATTTAGGGGCTAGCATTAATCTAATGTCGTTATCTATCTATAAGGAGTTGGGGTTAAATGAGACCAAGCCTACCAGTGTCACACTGCAGTTGGCCGACAGATCCCTAACTTATCCGAAAGGGATAGTGGAAGATGTGCTTGTCAAGGTGGACAAGTTCATCTTACCCGCAGATTTCATTGTACTGGATTTCGAGGAGGATAGGGAGGTCCCTATTATCTTGGGCAGACCATTTCTAGCTACAGGCAACACACTAATAGACATGTAGAAGGGGGAACTCACAATGAGAGTTTAAGACCAGGAAGTAAATTTTAATATCTTCAGGTCTATGAAGTTCACCAGTGCCTTTGAAGATTGCTTCCGGGTCAATGTGAATGACAAAGAAGTGAATGAAGTATTCTCTGAAAATTACATTTCTTATTCGCTTGAGTCAACTCTGACTGGTGTTAGTAATATGGAAGAGCCTACTTATCTTGAGTATGTGAAGTTGTTGAATAAATATTCACGATTCTCTAAATTAAAGCAAGTTGTTGAACCATTAACTAGATTAGAATCTATATCTAAGGAGCAATTACCTATTTTGGAGTTGAAGCCTCTACCAAGCCATCTGCGTTATGCTTATTTCAGAGAATCATCGACTCTACCTGTCATAGTTTTTGCATTATTAAGTGAGAGTCAAGAAGATGAATTATTGCAGGTTTTGAAAAAGAATAAGACTGCTTTGGGCTGGACTTTGGCCGACATTAAAGGAATTAGTCCGTCTATATTTATGCACAAGACCTTCGTAGAGGATGAATCAAAACCTACTATTGAACATCAACGTCGACTGAACCCTATCATGAAAGAGGTATTGAAGACTAAGATACTCAAGTGGCTTGATGCCGGCATAATTAATCTTATTTTTGACAGTGCATGGGTAAGCCCGGTCCAATATGTTCCGAAGAAAGGGGGCATAACTATTGTCACGAATGAGAACGAGTTGATTCCAATAATAACAGTGAAGGATGGCGAGTATGCATGGATTAAAGAAGGCTTAACAAAGCTACTCGCAAGGATCATTTCCCTCTACCTTTCATCGATCAGAGGTTAGGTAGATTTGTAGGGCATAAATTCTACTGTCTATTGGATGGATACTCTGGATACAACTAGATAGCCATCACACCCGAATATCAAGAGAAAATGGCATTCACTTGCCCTTATGGAACTTTTGCCTTTCAGCGCATATCATTCGGGTTGTGCAATACACCGGCTACATTTCAACGGTGTATGATTTTAATTTTCTCAGATATGGTCGAACAGACACTTGAAGTGTTTATGGATGACTTTTTAGTATTTGGGAGTTCTTATGCCTCATGTTTGGAAAATTTGGATCTTGTGCTCAAGAGATGTGTGGACACTAACTTAGTGTTGAACTGGGAAAAATGCCACTTCATGGTTCAGGAGGGCATTATCTTGGGACATAAAATATCTACAGACGAAATCGAGGTGGATAAGGTGAAAATTGATGTTATTGAAAAACTTCCACCTCATCAACTATGAAAGGAGTTAAAAGTTTCTTGGGGCATACCGGTTTATATCGACGGTTTATAAAGGATTTCTCAAAAATCACCTAGCCCCTATGTAGCCTTCTGGAAAAAGATGTGCCTTTCAAGTTTGACAAGGCATGCCTAGAAGCATTTGAAATGCTCAAGCAGAGACTCACTACTGCACCCATTGTGGTTGCCTCTTACTGGGAATTTTTGTTTGAACTTATGTGCGATGCCATTGATTTTGCTATTGGGGCAGTGTTGGGTCAACGGAAGGACAAGGTTTTTCACACAATATACTACGCCAACAAAACCCTGATATATGCTCAGCTCAATTATACAACCACTGAGAAAGAGCTACTGGCAGTTGTATATGCATTTGATAAATTTCGCTCATATCTCATCGTGACGAAAGTCATTGTTTACACCGACCACTCGGTTATTAAATATCTAATCTCAAAGAAAGATGCCAAGCCGAGGTTGATTAGATGGGTCCTTCCCCTTCAGGAATTTAATTTGGAGATTGGTGATAGAAAGGGAACTAAAAACCAAGTGGCGGATCACCTATCGAGATTGAAGAACCCAAGCCACTCGGGTGAAACTGACACGACAATCAATGACTGCTTCACAGATGAGCAGCTATTTGTTGTTCACAGTGTAGCACCTTGGTATGCCAATTTTGTAAATTATATCGTATGCAATGTGCTACCACCTAATATGAGCTATTAGCATAGGAAGAAATTTTTGAATGATATGAAACACTATCTTTGGGATGAGCCATTCCTGTCTAAACAATGCGCACACCAAATATTAAGAAGATGTTTGCCTAAGGAAGAGATTGAGGATGTGCTCTATCACTGCCATTTTCGTCTAATTATGGATGACATTTTAGCGGGCAAAGAAGGCAGCAAAAGTTCTCCAATCGGGTATCTATTAGCCAACTCTGTTTAAGGATGCTCATCTGTATGTATCGTGATGCGATAATTGCCAAAGAGTGGGAAATATCTCAAAAAGTCATGAAATGCCTCTGCAAAATATTCTTGAAGTAGAACTTCTCGATGTCTGGGGTATAGACTTCATGAGCCCGTTTCTGACGTCCTAAAATAATCTTTACATACTAGTCGACGTGGACTATGTATCCAAGTGGGTGGAAGGTGTTGCATTGCCTACCAACGATGCCAAAGTCGTGATTAATTTCCTTAGAAAGAATATTTTTACACGATTTGGCACACCTAGGGAAATTATTAGTTATGAGGGCTCACATTTCTGCAATAAGTACTTTGAGGCCCTTCTTGCTAAATATGAGGTTTCCCATAAAATTACCACCGCCTACCATCCACAAACCAGTGGGCAAGCGAAGGTGTCGAATAAGGAGGTCAAACGGATTTTGGAAAAGATTGTGAATCCGAATCGTAAGGATTGGTCCAAAAAGCTTGATAATGCCTTGTGGGCCTATCGTACAGCTTACAAAACACCTATTAAAATGTCTCCATATAGGCTTGTTTATGGTAAGTTGTGCCATTTCCTTGTTGGATTGGAGCATAGTGCGTATTGGGCAATTCAAAAGCTCAACTTCAACTTGAATGCGGCGGGTGAAAAACAATTATTACAACTGAATGAGTCGGACGAGTTCAGGCTCCAAGCGTATGAAAACGCCAAGTTATATAAGGAAAAGACAAAATGGTGGCACAACAAGATGATAGTCGAACGAGAATTTGAACCGGGACGGAATGTGCTTCTTTTCAACTCCAGACTAAAACTCTTCCCCTGGAAACTGAAGTCCAGATTGTCGGGGCCCTTCAAAATTATGAAATTTTAGCCGCATGGTGCTATTAAAGTTGAAGATCCAAATTCTACCAGAACTTTCAAAGTGAATAGGTAAGGTTGTAAGCATTACTAAGGCGGCGACGTCGACCGTCCCTTGGGGACCTGTTATAAGCCGGGGGAAAATAGCCAAGCTGACGACTTTAAAATAAGCGCTCGATGGGGAGGCAATCCCATTTCAGTATCACTCTTATATCCTTTAAGTTTTATGATATGTTAATAAGTTTGTTTTCATCTAGTTTTAGTAGTTTAGTAATATATATTTATATTGCTATACTTTTGTTGGTTTCAGGATAGTAATATGTACATATGCTATATATAACATATTTTCTTTAGTATTTTAGTCTCGGTAGCCTTTTTAGTAAGCATGATTTATAAAATCCTAGTGGTTACGTTGTTAGTGTATAAACATTTTGGTATAACTTTTGTCAGATGCTTGGGTTCATTTAAAAGTTATGTTTTGGTATTCTTGTATTCAAGGTGACTTCTAAAGTCCAAGTATAGAAGTTTTACCTTTTGGGTTTTTAATTTCAGTTAGTTTTATTAAGTTTTGATGTATATTTATAACTTTTAGTTTAGTTGTTAGTTTAGTTTTATTAAGTGTTGTTTACATGTATAGTTTTTGGTATGTTTCTAGTTCGAAGTGTTGCCCAAGTGTTTTGGTAGAATCTGCAGAAAAAGCTTAACTTTTATTGCCTAGTGTAGGTCAAGCGCCGTGACGCCACCATTTTGTTCTTCAAGCCGTGCCGTAGCGCCTACCTTAAAGCCCAGCATCTCAGAACTATGCCACAACACCTCAACAAGCTTAGCAGAACGAGCCGCGACGCCCCAAATGACCCCAACCTTCTACTAAGAGCCGCCGCAGCGCATAATTTTGTTCTCCAAGTCGCGCCGCAGCACCTCGACAAAACAAAGTTTAAATACCAGGCATCGCAACGCCTAACAAAAAAGGATTCCCTGTGCCGCTACGCCATTAGCGCAATTTTGTTTTTTAAGCCAGCCAAAACTCGGCAGCCAAGGCACACATCTCCCATTTCTCTCTACAGCAGCCTCAGCCAAACCATCCCCAAATCACCAACCCTCAACCCATACTTATACTAAACCAAATTGAACCTCTGTTCATTTTCAATTACAAAGATTGCTAATAGAGATTTCTTCTCACCTAGGGTTTTTAATTGCAACGTAAATTGGGATTTCTCTTCTCCAAGGAAACTTGAACTTCAATTGACTTCTGACTTTGATTTCGCTTAGATTTGTCTTGGGTTTTTAATTGTTTATATGTATTGGGTGATTTCCACTGAGGGAAATCTGGCTAGAGGCATTGCAAACATAGGCCATCGAATTAGGTTTTCAGAAGTGCACACCAACTGTTCGACAGTTTGCCTAAGTGAAGTTTGGGTTAATTTTGGATAAGTTAGGCTTGGAATTTATTGGGCATATTATTGGTCGTTTTCATGATCAATAAACTCGCGCAAGTATACGTGGTCTATCAAGTAATATATTAATAAGTTGAGTGTCGAACCCACGTGGACAAAGTACTAATGCTATTCAAATACTAAAATAATATCAATTCGGTCTTATCTAAACAAGTAAATAGTGATGGTGTGTTTAAAACTATATGATTAAAAATAGTAAAATGTGAGATAAAGTTGTATCAAATATGGCAAGCTAGGATTATAACTCCCATAATGCTTCGCCTAATCTCCTAACTCTCCAAATTATCTAACAAATCACATGAATGGTCAACCGAGAATAATACGTACACATAAGCCTCTTCTGATGGTCAAATGCAAATTCCTTAGCTAAATAAACCACAATATTACTATGTGAAAATAATTAGTCTAAGGGTCATTAAGCTTAGTTCTCAAAGGTTACATAAGGCAAATAGATATATTCCTATTCTATTATGCAAAATATGCTCCCATTCCCATAGGCATGGTCATAACAAGTGTTTTTGTATTTAGGGTTAGGCATTAAAATCCATTTTCCAATATCAATTAATCCCCATATCAATTCCTTAGCCAAACAATCAATAAATAAGCATAAAACACAAGAATCCATTCAAACATGATTCATTATAATAAATAGGAGAGAAATTAAATTAAACTAATCATTAGGTTACATTGTAATCCTAAAAATGTAATTAGTTCATAACTATAGAACTAAATAACATTATCAAAGTATTCAGCATGCTCAAAATACACAAATGAATGAAATATTTGGATAAAGAAAACTCCTTTTTTGAAGTTTTATGGCTCCAACTCTTCTCTTCGTCGTGTAGAATCCGAGCAATGAAGGAAGCAATGAACTTGGAAGACTTGAAGATCTAACTTTCTCTCTTGCTAAACTAGTTATCTCTCTATTCTATGTTCTATATAACAAACTGATAAATGCTGCTTGCTGCAAAATGATAAGTCTCATATAAGATAAGAAGCTAGGTCATTAAATTTGGCTGTCTGCCTAAAAATCAGAGGTGACATTGCGGCGCCACCATTATGCCTTGGACATGTGCTGCGGCGCCAGTCAAAGTCCTCTAGCCATTAAGTCCCGCTGCGGCGCCATCTTCGTATAGGAACAGGAGCTCTGCAGCACTGCAACGAGGTGAGCTGGCAAGCGTGTGGCGCTACGGCGCCACTCTTGTGCTTTGTCTCGGCGCAGTGGCTCTGACACAGGGCCTTGCTGGCAAAATGCTGGCGCTGGTGTGCCAGATTACAGAGGGAACCAGGCGCTGCGGTGCCGGTTCTATGAAAATTATAGTTTTGCCCTTTAAAAGCTGGAAATGACCTAATAATCCCTGAAAAGCACTTTTAAGACAATAGTAACAAACAATATATAAATACATTATAACATACAATAAACAGACAACTTCCTAAGAATTAGAGTCCTCGATTTGCGGGTATAAATCCCACTCATCAAATACCCCCAAACTTAAGCTTTTGCTTGTCTCTAAGCAAAAATATCTGAACAAAAAATAACAAAAATCAGATATAACTGCACATCATACGCTGAACTACTATATACCCGCATTGTGGCCTCAAGGATAAGAATAATGATTTCAAAGAAGAAGCAAACTCAAAAATAAAGCTTCGATCAAACTTCTAGCTTAGACTGCAACTGATCCAAATCTGTGTGTGACTACCAACTATTATAACTAATTATAATTCACAAACATTGATAATTGCAAAAAGGAAAATGTAAAATCTATACACTTAAGCTATATCAAGTCTTCAAAACATGACAATAAATGCAAGAACAGACTACTCGGTATTAGCATAAGAATGACTATATTCAACTTGTGCAAAATTCGGCTACCTTAGGCTGAGTTACCCATGTAAAGAGCTTTTGATCAATGACTCCCAAGCTAGATGACTTTAGGGCACTAGGCTTAGAACACCCCTAAGGATCCATTCACTCAAGTAACACTAGCCACGTAACCAAATGTAAGTCAAACTAGAAATTTTTTATCCGTTATATATATATATATATATTAACTCAATGTCATCATTGGCGAGAAGTGCAGAAATCTGATTGAGAGGGCCGTAGGGATACAATCACTCGTCTTCGCCGCCCTGACCTTCACCGTCGCCTTGGTCATTGTCGTCGCCTTCGCCTTCTGCCTCAGGAGATGGTGGTGGATATGGAGGGAACAGATGTGAGAACCCGAATTTTCAAATATTATTAAATAAGGATTTAATAAATAAAATTCTTAAACTATGAGAAGTGTTCGAATAAGAGTATATATATGTGATATGAGGTATGTGGTATTATATTACATAGGGTAATATGGACTATGTAATATGTGTTTTTGTGATTTATAAATATATTATTAATATATATTTGTTACTTATCGTAGAGACGATCTAGTTGAGATAAAGGAGGTGGATAAATTTCTATCGATATTAAATAATTTATAGAATTATTTTATCATAGTAAGTTGGTGACATTAAATATCCTTAATGTATAATCATCATATTCTTGTGTTTGTGTATTAATAACTAGTATGCTTATAATATAGGTTATTGATAAATCTTATGCTATCCATGAATGGGTTTGGATAGTGAATCATGGGTTAGTTAAGGAATTAACTAATAAGAATAAATATTAGTTAATTGAAGTTGGGAGTTATATTAGGGAATAATATAATGAGAGTATTGAACCTTAATTAACTATGATGATATAGGACAGTATTTAATTTACTTAAGTAAAGGAGTGAATTAATATGTGAGAAAGTCTAATGTACGAATAACGTTAATAAATATATATATACGTTATTAAAGAGAAATAGAAATCATTGTATCTTTAAATGAATATTTGAAGAAATTGTTTTGGGAATAATTTCTAGAAAGGAAAGAGAAATAAATATTATATATTTTTAATAAAGGATATTAAAATAATTTCTAATATTGAATTATTTTAATAAAAGGAGGAAATGTTATTTTTGAATAGTAATATTACCTTATATATTTTGTATAAGGTGTGATTGATTAATATGATAGATATATTACATACTTGCTAGATGTAAATAAATTAATGAAAACAATTTATTATAAAGGAAAATAAACTTATTACCTATTTTCTATATATAATGTACATGTGTCGTACATGTGATTATTTTTAATAGATATTATATTAATTGTAATATCTTGAGACAATAAGTAAATTATTTTCTAATAATGAATATCCTTATTTTAAAAAAAATAATATTTTATGTTATGGCTAAATACATAAGTTCTAATGTATTTTCAAAAAGGAGTTTAATTTATATAAGGAAACTAAGTTATTTTAATAACTTGAGTTGCTATAGTACCGTAAGTGTTATAAATAATATTTGAATATTTCTAATCGTAATATATTTATATATGTACCTTGTGACTTAATAGTTCTAATTAAATTGGACATGTGATAAGTAGTAATGTGGTGGAAAATGAGTAAGTAATGAGAATGAGAATAAGCTTAGTGTAAGCTTGTGAGATATGCCTTGTGTGGCACGATAATAGATTCGTTGATGAATTAATTAATTCAAGGACGAAAGATTTATTAATTAAACAATTAGTCTATATTAATTGTTATTATAATAATATGTTGAATTATTATTATTGCAAGTGATAGCATGATAATAAGTATATTTGTTATAAATATAATAAGATTTATATTGTGATAATTAACTATATAAATGTTAATTAATTGTTATGAAAATTATAATTCCATTTATTTATGAGAAATAGATTAATTATTATTATTATTAATTAATAAAATAAGTAATTTATTAAGGTGCAAGCATGCGATATTAAAATATATAACGTATGATAGTTAACTATATATTGTACGAAGTGTAAAGTGCGACGTGACTATATAAGCTATATAGTAAGGTGATAGAGTTACATGAAATGTGTATATAATGCAGTGTGACGCTTTAATATAGCTATATTATATGTATATATTATATAGTATGATTGGTTGCATTAAGAGAGTTACATAATATTATTGTATATGTAACATGATATGTGTGGGTAGACCTTAAGGAATACCCTATTAACATATAGTAATTGTTAAATTGATAATGGTTTCTATAGGATATTATAACTGTATTAATAACCGTTATAATAATGAGTAATACCCGATAGAATTATATCCGGTAGGATGAAATGTACATGAAATTATATATGTGCAAGTTAAAATTTACTACACGATAGTATTATTGGGACTACATTGTGACACATTAATTTATAACTTAAGTTATATAAAATGGAATGTGTACAACTTAAATATATATGGAATGAATATATATAGCCTAAGTATATACTATATATATATACATATATAACATTAGTATGTGAAAAAAACAAGTTGTTGTGATTGTTTGAGAGTCTTTCCCTCCCACACGTGAACTCCCACATGGCTAGCTACTCTATATCTCTTCTCAATTTCAGCAAATGTAGCTTATGATTATGGGGGAGTGGAGATAATGATGGGATTCACCAACCTTCTACGTAATCTACATGAACCATTAGACACTTGCTCAACCCATGGGATTGGTTTAGAGGATTATTGCAATATCTGTGTATCAATTCTTCTATAAATAAGACTCTCAGCTTCTTCATTGCATTTGCTGAGAGTTGTATTGGCTAAGGAATTTATAGAGAGTGAGTGTAGTGTTATTGTGAAAGAAACCAAGAAATTGTATTAGTAGAGGTAATCCCCATTCATGCTCTTCATTTTCTGAAAAATTTATAAATCCTTGATTCTTGAAGTAAGCATGTATTGACTGATAATTTGTTTGATAAATGCTTGTTAAGTCTTATATAAGTTACTATGCATGTTAGCTCTATAATGTAGCATGTCTAGAAAGGATTTCGTATGAAATTTGTGAGTTGGGTTGCAGTCTGCCGAGCAGAAAGCTGCTCTGTTTCTGGCCGGCCACCTGCGCAGCTGCGCCAGTTTTGTACTGGCCAGCGGCGCAGCTGCGCCGGTACCAGACTTGAGTTGGCCAAGGCCCTGCGCAGCTGCGCCAGTTTTGAACTGGGGAGCTGCGCAGGGACCATTTTCTAGGTTTTATTTTCTGTGCAGGTTCTGTTATTTGCTAGCATAAGTTATCTAATTAGAACAAGCATGCACAAATAAATAACATGTATATATGAGTATCATGACATGACATAAGCATGATAGTATACATTATTGATGAAGAACTCATAATTTTCAAATGAAACTTATAGTTTTCGATATGAACTTTGATACTTGTATAAACATGTGTGTTCTGACCTTTTAAGCGCATTTGTACGGTCTAGACATGCATGAAAGTTGGTATTAACTTATAGTACGTGTTCTTGATACTACATGTACATGCATGGCCATGTTAGTATGTACTATGGAAGGAAAACGCATGATTTTAAAATAAAACTTCTAGTTTTAGATTTGAACTTGGACGTATACATACTATGTATATATTCTGATTTTGTGAGCATGTTTAGATGACTTAGAAATGCATATCGGACATGTCAACCTATATATAGATAGCATGAACATGTTAGGTTTTGTTAGTGAGCTTCACTAATGAAAATGCGAGCTTTGAACGTGGACGTTAACATGTTACCTTAAGATTTGGGATTTTGATGTTTATGGACATATGTGATAGCACACTTGGACTCTCTCATGTATCATACATGTATATACATACCATGACTACATATCATGAAACCAAGTTTAGCGTAAACGAAGCATGTTTTCAAACTAATAATCGTGATAGTTACATGCATGAAGTATGAATATTCATGAACATGCCCAATATGAGTTATATAAAAACTTTATGTGTTTAAAGAACTAGCATGATAAACCTTGTGATGTTCATGACCTTGAGTGGCCTTAAATTGTTGGAATGTTGACTTAGAACCTATATCATGTAAATTGAACGTGAAAAGGTTAATCGAGCATGAAAGTATCCTTTAATATGTATACATGCTATGTAGGACCATATGTTAATACTTGAATCCGACTTCGACGGTTAATAGCGTATATTTGCTTTGATATGGTCTTATGTGTTAGTAATGATATATGAGAAGGATTAGTTCAAAAGATGGACTACACTAGCTATATGTAAATAGATTAGTGGTAGACGGGCATGTGTATGTGAAGAATGGTAGTAAGTACGTAAGGTTAAAGTATACTTATACGTACATAGTTATTCTAAGAAATACGATAAGAAAGTGAGATGAAGGTTCTAAGAACCAAGTTAGACAATAATGTAACCTTTATTACTACATTGAGAATTTGTGGATACATATAACTAATGAGTGTGATCTCTATGGTTAATATAACTGTGTAGGATTACACGAAGTGCAGATATTCTTAAGCAGTTAAGTCGTAATTGTTAAACTACGAATCAGGCAAGTCTTTCAGTTCCTATTTGATATATGAATTCAATAACTGTTAGTTGAATTATATTATGCTGTGATAATGTGAACTTATATATGAACTGTATATGAGATATAAATGAGATTGAAAGTTGATCTTTGATGATATACTTGTTATGTGAAAAGTAACATGCGTAGTAAATATATATTGTTTATAAATGCATTAACTGAGTATGATGTTATATGATATGTGATGCATGAAAACTGTTAGAATTGCTGAGCTGTCGAGCTCACTCTTGCAAATAACCACTTTTGTAGGTTAAGGACTTACGATAAAGACTTCGTGCCTCATGATTGATAAAGATAGACAGTATCGCAATGAAGAATATTGTTTAGATTATTACTCGAACCATGTTTAGGTTCTAGTCGTTGTACTTGATATTTGTTTATGAGGTTTAATGCTTGTCGTACTGTAAAGATGTATTAGATAATACATAGAGGATATTAAGTTAAGATGTATGCGATTATACAAAAATTTGAATAGAGTGAATCATGATATAGTTTGATTCAGGAAAATGTAATTGATTTAAGTTATGGAATCAATAAAAGATTTTGTTCAAGGAAGACTGAAAAAGTTTAAATTATTTCGCATTTTAGTAACATCGAATATGATGTAAAGACGAGATCTTGGATATAAATAGAATTTATATTCTAAATTGTAATAAAGCAAGTTATATTCTTTTAGTAATGAATAAAAGATGCAATAGTTTGGAGATAGTAGTATCATGACTGCACCGAATTCGAGGTTTCGAAGGAACGTGGATTTGAGGGCGTCACAACAGAGGCATCTAGGGGAAATAGTATGACACTGACTCAGGATCATCTTTCCCGAACTGTGTATAGATGTTTTCCACTGTGGTGGAAAACTCAACATGGTACTGCGGGAAGAGATCCTGCCTCTGGGCAACTGTGTCGACACTCCGTGTCTGTCTATCAACTTTGCGGTGCAGGAGGTTTAAAAGTGGCGATTGAGCATCACGTAAGTACCCTTCACCACGAGGGTGAGATTCGGCTCCGTCCCAGACTCCATAGCGCTGAATGCGGGCATGATCAATGGTTGCCATGGGAAAATCTACCAGCTCCTCTGAACACCACTAAACTAGTGCCATTTTGTACAGATGGGTGATTAGTGAAAGATGTGGAAGCCCTCCAGACGAACTGCCCTTAATGGCCTTCAGAATTAATTCTTGAATGGCGTCGTCGATGTCCACATCTAGTCCAGTGATGATAGCAAAAAGAAGAATGGCCCGCTCCTTTGTGATATCGCTGATGTGGCGGGTGGGCATGATATTGACACAGATGAAGTTGTACTAAGCCTTTCCATACTTGTTGAGCTCTTCCTGAGGGAAGCTTGTCTTGTTCCCCATGGATTGGTTTGTCCTCCAGGTGGTCCCTGGTTTGCACAGGCGCTTAACGATGTTGTCTAAATTATAGTTCAAAATCCCTTTGTCGAGGTAGTCCCTGTCGTAAGCCGGCAAGTGGAAATAGCCAATGACCGCCGCACTATCATAGGCCACTTTCTGACCTCGAACTATCATTTGCTATAGGCGTTGCATAACACTAAACTATAAACAAATATGTGTTGCCCATGTGAATTCTAAGCGCCTATATCATAGGTCAAAATGTATGCGATTATAGCGGGCCCCTCCACATTAGCATTGGCGTAAAATTTGCATACCAATGCTATGATGGCGTTGACTGGCGGTAATGTGAAATGGACCCATTTCTCGTCAATAATCATTAGCCACATCTCGCCGTCTTTCATCGGGTCTGATCGAAGTTCTCACTCAGGTACCATGCTCTTACCAAGGATGGATAAGTTATACTTGCCCCAAACCTCTTCGGTAACAAATTTGGCCTTGCCCCATTTCTGCGCTGATAAGGATGAACTACCCTCGGTTCGGTGGCGTTTGGAGGCCATATCAGAACTATACTTTGTTCTGGGTTAGAAGCTGATTATAATTTCAATGCCAATTGCAACTCCAATCCAATGTCCAAGCGTGCCTAAGTGAATGCCCAAGAACAACCAAAATTAACACAAAGGAATGCCCAAGAAATACAACACAAACTCTCAGACAAATTCTTGTAGAACAATGCCAATCCAATGCAAATGCAAGCCCAATTCAATGCACAGTCAATATCCAACAAAATTTGAGTCATAGCTATCCAAAATCATCCTAATCTTCACTTAAGAAAATTGTCAAACACCTAGCATGCACTGCTGAAAACCTAGTTTGATGATTCTTGTTTGTAAATGGAACTAACCAGATTTATGTAAGTGGAAATCACCCACACAGACAAACAAGCAATTGTAAAGCCAAAATTTCTTCAGAAGAATAAAAGTGCAACTCAATCAAAATCCAAGTATCTTGTGTAAAAATTAAAAATCCCAAATACCTTTTTCAATGTGATGAGATCTCTGCACACTCCTTGAAGATAGGAAATCAATGGGGGCCAGTGGATTTAGTGGAGTAATTTGTGTTTGAGAGGGCTTGGAGTTCGGTTGGGGAGAAGGGGTCTTGCTGCTGGCGTCGAGAGATATGGTCTTTAGAGTTTTGGCCAAAAACTGCCGAGTGATGGCTGTTTTTAAAAAATAAAAAATCGCTACCGGTGTTGCGGCGCTGGGTTTCTTTATTTAAATGGTGTTGCAGTGCTATCCTTTCATGGAATTTAAAAGGCAATGGCACTGCGGCGCCAATTTTTCTTCTTTGATTGGTGTTGCGACGCTGTCCTTCCAGGGAATTGAATGTTACTGGCGCTGCGGCGCCAATTTTACTTCTTCTGCGCCGCTGTCCTTCCAGGAAATTGAATGCTACGGGCGTTGCGGCGCCAATTTTACTTCTTTGTTGGGTGCTGCGGCGCTGTCTATCCAGGGAATTGAATGCTATGGCCTTTAGTACAAATATGAGGCACCGAGGCACCGACCCTGCACCAGACAAAAATTTGTAAGCCTTTCAGTATAGCAGAATTCATGACTTAACCACAAACTTATTTCAACACATCTGACCCCAAAAATGCATATATATACTAAGCGACGTTGCATAACACTAAACTATAAGTTAAACCCAAAAGATGACCTCTATGGAACTCCATGAAGCTAAAAAAACACAAATGACCAAAAATCAAGAACATTTGCTATAGGCGCTTAGAATTCACATGGGCAACACATGCATTTGAATAAAAAATATACCGTAATTTCAAACATGTTACTATAACAAAGCTACATTTTGACCAAAAATCTACCTATTAGCCAATATGTACTATATCACCATATATTACCCAAAACATGTGGAAAAACTACTGTTTACACACGACTATACAACCGCACACTTAACCACATGCAAACATACTAAAATCATACGAACGACTATAATAAATGAAAACAGACTTAATATTGTAATAAAAAGCTAAAAGGGTATAAGAATGATACTGAGATGGGGTTGCCTCCCCATCTAGCGCTTGTTTTAAAGTTGTCAGCTTGACTATTTCTCCCCAGCTCATATCGGGTCCCCAAGGGTAATGGACGTCATTTGTCTGTCGACATCGCCACCTAGTAATGCTTTAGACGTTTCCCATTCACTTTGAAGGTTCTGGTAGAGTTTGGGTCTTCAACCTCAATCGCCCCATGTGGATATACCTTCGCTATTTTGATGGCCCCAACCATCGGGATTTCAATTTCGCGGGGAAAAGTTTTAGTCTGGAGTTGAAAAGAAGCACATTCTTCCCCGGTTCAAATTCTTTTTTGATAATCTTCTTGTCATGCCACCGCTTTTTCTTTTCTTTGTACAACTTGGCGTTTTCATATGCCTAGAGCCTGAACTCGTTCGACTCATTAATTTGTATCAACCGTTTCTCACCCGCCGCATCCAAATCAAAGTTGAGCTTTTGACTCGCCCAATATGCGTTGTGCTCCAATTCAACAGTGAGATGGCACACCTTACCATAAACAAGCCTATACGGAGACATTCCGATAGGCGTTTTGTAAGCGGTGCGATAGGCCCACAATGCATCATCGAGCTTCTTGGACTAATTCTTATGGTTCGGATTCACAATCTATTCCAAAATCTGTTTGACCTCCCTATTCGACACCACCGCTTGCCCACTGGTTTGCGGATGGTAGGTTGCGACAATTTTATGGGAGACCCCATATTTGGCAAGAAGGGCCTCAAAGTACTTATTGCAGAAGTGTGAACTATCATCACAAATTATAGCTTTAGGCGTGCCGAATCGTGTAAAAATATTCTTTCTTAAGAAATTAAGCACTACTTTAGCATCATTAGTAGGTAAGGCTACAGCTTCCACCCATTTGGATACATAGTCGATTGCGACTAGTATGTACAGATTGTTATACGATGAAGGAAACGGGCCCATAAAGTCTTTGCCCCAAACATCAAACAACTCTACGTGAGGAATATTTTGCAGAGGAATTTCATGCCTTTTTGAGATGGTTCCTACTCTTTGGCAATTATCTCATCTCGATACATATAGATGAGCATCCTTAAATAGAGTTGGCCAATAGAAACCCGATTGGAGCACTTTCACTACTGTTCTTTGCCCACCAAAGTGTCCCCCATAGTTAGATGAATGATAGTGATGGAGCACACCTTCAATTTCTTCTTCAAGTAGACATCTACTCAAAATTTGATCTGCGCATTGCTTAAGCAGGAAGGGTTCATCCCACGGAAATTATTTCGCATCACTCAAAAATTTCTTCCTCTGCTGATAGTTCATATTAGGTGGTAGCACATTGCATGTGACATAATTTGCAAAGTTTGCATACCACGATGCTACACTGTGAACAACATACAACTGCTCATCCAGGAAGAAGTCATTGATATCAGTCTCATTTTCCCTCGAGTGACTTGGGTTCTCAAATCTTGATAGGTGATCCGCCACTTGGTGTTCAGTTCATTTTCTATCGCGAATCTCCGAATCGAATTCCTGAAAGAGAAGGACCCATCTAATCAACCTTGACTTTGCATCTTTCTTAGAGATTAGATATTTGATCGCCGAGTGGTCGATATACATAATGACTTTTGTTTCGATGAGTATGAGCGGAACTTATCCAAGGCATATACTACCGCCAATAGCTCTTTCTCAGTAGTGGTGTAATTAAGCTAAGCATCTGTCAAGGTTTTACTGGCGTAGTAAATTATGTGAAACACCTTTTCCCTCTGTTGTCCCAACACTCCCCCGATAGCATAATCACTGGCATCGCACATGAGTTCAAATGGCAATTTCCAGTCTAAGGCAACAACAATAGGAGTGGAAACAAGTCTCTCCTTTAACATGTTAAATGCTTCTAGGCAGTGTTTGTCAATCTTGAAAGGCACATCCTTTTCCAACAGGCCGCAGAGCGATTTAGTAATTTTGGAGAAGTTCTTGATAAACTGCCTACAGAACCCGGTATGTCCTAGAAAACTTCTCACTCCTTTCACTGATGATGGCAGTAGGAGATTATCTATAACATCAATTTTCTCTGTCTACTTCAACTCCACTACCAGACACTCTATGTTCCAGAATAATCCCCTCTCTAACCATGAAATATCATTTCTCCCAATTCAACACCAGGTTAGTTTCCACACATCTTTTCAGAACTGCAGTCAAGTTTTGTAGACAGGCCTTAAAAGAAATCCCAAAAACAGAGAAGTCATTCATAAACACTTCGAGCGTCTGTTCCACCATGTCAGAAAAGATGGACATTATACACCGTTGGAATGTTGTAGGAGCGTTACATAGCCCGAAAGACATTTTTCAGAAGGCAAAAGTCACATATGGACATGTAAATGTTGTTTTCTCCTGGTCTTTGGGTGCTATTGCAATTTGATTATAACCCGAGTACCCATCTAGAAGACAATAAAATTCATGCCCGGCGAGTCTATCAAGCATTTGGTCAATGAAGGGCAGAGGGAAGTGATCCTTACAAGTGGACTTGTTCAATTTCTGGTAGTCCATACATACCCTCCATCAACTTGTAATTCATGTAGGAATGAGCTCATTATTCTCATTAGGCACCACTGTCATGCCGCCCTTCTTTGGCACACATTGTATTGGACTAACCCATAGACTGTCAGAGATAGGGTAGATAATGCCCTCATCAAGAAACCTGATTATTTCCTTTCTGACCACCTCCTTCATGATGGGGTTCAACCGTCTTTGATGCTCAATAGATAGCTTAGACCCCTTCTCGAGGTGGATTTTGTGCATGCACATAGAGAGACTGATGCCCTTTATATCTGAGATAAACCACCCCAAAGTTGTTTTATACGTCTTGAGAATTTGAAGGAGCTTCTCTTCCTGTGCCCCATCTAATGCTGTAGAAACTATAAACGACCAGGTAGATGACTCGCCTAGATAGGCATACCGCAAATGGCTGGGCAATGGCTTAAGATCAAGCACAGGAGGTTCTATAATTGATGGTCGTGACTGGGAATTAGATACTCATTGCTCATCCAAAGATTCAAATTATCGCTTGATTTTATTGGGTTGGGGGTGCATCCAACCACTGAGCATACTCGAGATGAGTGTGCTCTTCCACATTACTTGCACCCATCAGAATGGCCTCAAGCAAGTAAAAACAACAATTTCCAGAGAACACAGCCTACACAGCTTCATCAATAACATTAACTCAGAAACAGTCTTCAGATGCACTAGGGTACTTCATAGACCTGAAGACATTGAAAGTTACTGAAAGTAGTATGCATACAAGTCAATCATGTATGATGATAAATCATATACTTTGGAAACGATCTTATTTATTTATTAATAAAAGTATTCATTTTTTAAAGGCATTTAATTATCTATATGATGCTATTTTTATAATATATAAATAACTCATAGTTTTAAGCAATGTTTTTAGAATCATGATGTTGATCATGCTAATGAGATCTAAATTCTTAGAAAGCTTAAAACTAAAATAGTTTCCAATCGTTGGATTACTAAAAAGGAGATTAGTAAATCTGGATAGATTGGTACATATGTTGCTTGCTCATTGGATAAGGATGATTGATCTCATGATCATTTGTGTGGAGACACTAAAGCAAGTATGTAGGTGCTTATTGGAGAATAAGTTAACTGAACGTGACTCGCTAAGGTATACCTAATAGAGTTTTACTTGTTTGTCAATAGAAATTCCTAATGTGATAGTAGTACAAGTTATCCTTGGACTTGAGATCATCATAGCATCTTGTGTGTAATTAATTATACTTTAACTTATTCTATAAGACCCTTACGTTATATCAAAGGGTATACTTGGGTGTAATAAGTTACATATGGAGATAATGAATAATTGTTGTCCCCGATTGGGTATGACAATTATGTGCAAGTATATGCGGTCAACAATAATAAAGAGTAAGTACAGATATCGTTCTCACGGAGAATTAAATAATAAAAGTTCACCAAACCACTAGCCCATAACCATTTCAGTCTTATTTAAATAAGCGTTAAAGTGTGTAAATTAAAACTAGACAAGTAAATAAACTTAAACTAATTAACCCTAGAGTAAAATCAGATAATGAAGATATGAGATCCCAATTTTCACTAATGATTCATTTAAGTCAACATACTTCCTGTAAGGTCAAATCAATCGTCAAAGTTTGTTAGCCGAGAACACGAAAGTGAGATAAGGCCATCTTTCAATGTACCAAATCCATATCATATACAATCCACAGATGATAGAACACACATGAACACCCATATTATCTAAACCCCTATATGTCTATGTGATTTACAAATAATTAGGGATTAATTCCAAGTTCTCATTTAACTACGAGCGGCGCTTCGGTATATGTCTATCCTAAGCACAAATCATACGTCTAACGTCATGTAAACATACAATCGCCCGCTACTACGATTAGATCTAAACCCACATTTCGTCTTTCAAGTCCATATAGGTTATCACAGTAATTGGTCGCGAATCAATTAAGCAATGAAAGCACGAATCGTAATAGACAGTCACTTAACAATCAATAAAACCAACATGGAAGAATATCAAATCAAACTACTCATTAGGTTCCATTGAAACCTCAAAATAGAGTTAAGATATCATAATGAAGCACATCTATCATCCACAAATTAAATAAACATCATCCGAATACAAAAAGATAACACGGAGAATATATAGATAGAGAATGCAAATCTGAGTTCTTTCTCCAAGCTTAGATCTTTGATGATATCCAAATGCTTCAATCTTCAAGTATAACCAAATCCTAGAAACAAACTAACTAAACCTAACCTTAATCTACTCTTAATATAGACAAAGAAAGTAAAGAGAAGAAGAAGAACAAAACTATCTAGGGCTAGAGCTCCCCAAAGGGAGTGTATTCTCTCATGTGCCAAAAAATGAGCCCCTTATAGCATCCAAGCCAAGCCCCTCTCTGTTAAATTAAAAGTCAACATTTTGGTCAGCTGGGGATAGGCGTGGCCGCGCGCCATTAAGCCTTGAGGAGGGGGCGGCCGCGCGGCTCTGAAATCCTGAATTTTGCTGCTGCTTGCTTCTGTTGTTGCTGCACTTGGCTGCCATCTTCTAAATGCCAATCATCTTAATCCTTATTTGTTTCATCTAGCATCATGCCATCATTCCATACTTAGCTTCTTGCCCCCTTTTTGTTCTTTTGTATCTTTTTTAGCCGCTTGTGCACCTAGAGAGTTCCAATACAAGAAAACTACAAAACAAAACCAAAACACATGAAAAACACAATATTACTCAAGTTTAAGCAACAAAACAAGTTAGAAAAGATATGAATAAATGGTCATAAAAAACACTTATCAATATTCAATAAAGAATCTACCACTTCTAGTAAAAGAAGAGATATGTCCTATGTGATTCGTTAAATGACAACCCAGTAGTCATTAGCCAAGGAAAAATAAAATTATAAAGGAGTTTCTAATTTGTATTATTTGGAGTTGTGCATTTTTCAATCGAAATACATATGATTAAATAAAATAAGACTTGACAGTAATTCCATGTCTTATATTTAATTGGGATATTGTATGGTGGAAGGATTGAATTGTACGGTAACTATTACTCACAAGTTCTTTTATGATTAATGTTGAAATCTATATTATCTGAAAAATCGTTGATCGCTAGGGAGGCTTATCCCTATTTTAGAATAAATATTATTTATTTAAATAGATTATTAGTTTTATTTATTTATTTAAATAAGATTAGAATTATTTTAATTTATTTATTCATAATCGGTTTAATATAGAGAACCTAAAGGGTCAAACCATAAAAGGAAGAATAATTATTTAAGAAGGTAATGACATAATCTTAAAAATATGTTAAGTGTAATTAATTTAATCTATGGTGATAGAATAAATTAAATAGCTTAATTATTATTATTTAATATTTTGGAAATATTAAATATAAATTAGTAAAAGGAGTCTTATTAATATTATTACAATTATTATTATTTTAATTTCTAAAGGAGTTTAGGAATTAATTTAATATTTGTACTCTCAATTATTCTAATGAAATTAGAAGGTAAATTAATTAAAGGAGTTTATTTAAATAATCCCAATGTATTGGGAAGCTTAATTAATTAAAAGAGTTTAATTAATTAAATAAAACCCAATTTTTAATTAGTTTAGAAAGGCTGACCAATATTTATATAAGAGAAGTCTTATATTAGATATCAGCAGACATAATTTTAATTGTTGGAGAGTACTCCTTTTCTACATAGAATAGAAAAATTAGGGTTTAGCCAACCACCTTCCTTCTTAAACAATTCCTCTTCCTTGGTGGATCATCCCTAAAGGCCAAACACTTGAACTCGTACCTGTGGAAGCTAGTTTCTATAAGGGTATGATTCTGATTTATCCTTCTCTTTCTATTGATTAATAACTGAGCACAAAGCATGATCTTGGTGAGGGTTTGTATAAAATTTTTAAAACCTAATTTATCTCGCTTCCGCCCTTATTGTGTAATTTGATTACATGTATGTGTAACATACAAACCCAACAGTGGTATCAGAGCCTAACTTTGTGCTAGATAACAATTTTATGATTCCATGTATGAATTGATGTGAGATTGAATCGAATTTTTTGGACAAAAATCGAAGTCTGTTGTTTCTTCGACGAACAGCGAGCCGTGCCGTGTCCTAGTTTATTCTGGGCGGAAGCGCTCCTTTCTGTAAAACTGAAATAGACGAACAGTGCAGTCGTGCCGCGACCCAGTTCATTCTGGGCTCGGGCGCGCCACTCTGCAGATTTTAAAAACTTACTTTTGATCAATTAAAGTAAATGGTTTATTTAATTGATAAAAGTTTCAAATAAAGATGTTTATTTTATCTAAAATATGACTTCAGATTGCTAAAAATTAAAGGTGTTTATTTTGGTTTTGGTTTTTGATTAAAATAAAAGAGTTTATTTTGTTTCAAGCGTTCTCAAGGTTGATTTCTGACTGCTGAACTACTGCAGTAAGTTCCTCCTCAGGCTCTTCTATTCTCATTAACTGCCTTGCTATATGATCTTCATCCTCTTCAGCATCTAATAGTTCTTGGTCATGCAACAACTCCTCTTCCTCGGGATCACTATTCTGCTCTGACACTGTCTGGGGTGGATTGATGACTACTGGCATATCCTCTACATCTGAGTTGGCCATTTCTACAAAAGAAATTTCTTCCATTACTTGATTATATTTTAAGAAACTCTACACAAAACATAAAACTTTTAATGTTATTTTATATGGAATTAAATATTTTTACGGACTCAAAAACTATATCCTAAGATACCTATACCTTAGAGCTATAGCTGACAGCTCTGATACCAACTTGTGACGCCCCCAAATTCTCTACACTTCCCGTAGTAGATTTGGTGTTCACGTCTATAAATATTCCATAATATATAATTTCTATTTCTCCAATATTCATAGTATCCCATAACAGATAATAGTTCCAGTAAGAACAGTCTCTGTGTTTGGATACCCTCACTTGGATGAATAAGTTTATATCTTATGTATATTTCTTTCATATCAATAGTTCCTATTTGTCTGACATTCACATTATTAATGATAAAATTATTCTTGGAACCGAGGAGCGACTTTAGTGCTTACAGAACTCCCAAAGTCATTCAATATCCTCATTCAGATGTATAGTTCATATGGATAGTATATTAGTTCAATAATATTACTAAATCAACTAATAATGTAATAGTAACACGATTGCGAAAATAAAAGATGATAATATATTTCTTATAATAAGTTTGGTTACATGGTTATCAACATTGAGTTCTTATTACAAAAAGTCTTATAAGACTTATATTAATATAGACAATAATTTAAACTAATCTAAGCATAGCTTCTTTCTATTATGTATCCCAGACATTCCAGAATTACCATCTAAAATCGCAAAGGAAATAATTTGCAAGAATGAGCTATGACATGCTCATCAAGTTTATATTTATAAACACGATGTTTGATTTGAAGAAATCATAGTTCAACAATTTACTTAACCGATGGTTGATGACCATTACTGAAATTTTTATATCAACCATTTCTGTCAGTCACAAAGACTTAGAAATTTGTCTAGTTCGGATATGATATATGGGATCAGCCTATTCAGTATCCTATGAGTATGCATATAATCCTACCACTAGTGTCAATTTGTAGACACAATTTAAGTCCCGTCAAGGATAAATTCAACTCATTATAAGATGTCTTACCAAAATAATTTGGTTTGACACAACAGTTTATACTTGATAAACAATAGTTCAATATTATATGAATAAGTAATTTATTTCTTAAGTCATGCTGAAACAATAGCAGTAAATTCATAATAAATGGGTAACAAATTGGTTCGGTATAATATATTGAAAAGAATTCAACTGTTGGATTTGTACGAAATCGTGATGCAATCAAATTGCAAAATTAGTCGAATCATGGTATATCAGAGTTTTAAAATTTTCTACAAAACCATTACCCGGATCATCCTTTATGCAAATTATTAATTTAAAACGATAAATAAGAAGTTATAAAATTCATACCCTTGTAGAACGAAGCTTCTACAGGTACAAGTTCAACTCCTTGTTCTTCGCAATCTCCTTGAATATCCAGGGCAGATTCCTTACTTTAATCAACGTTAGCCACCCAAGTATTTGGCCTCTAGAGGTGATCCACCAAGAAATAGAAATTATTCAAGAAGGAGGGTGGTTGGCTAAACCCTAGTTTTCTATCCTCTATAGAAAATGAGTACTCTCCAACAATTAGAATTTCATCAACTGATATCTATTATAAGACTCCTCTTATATAGATATTGGTCAACCCTTCTAATACTATTAGACATTGGATTTCATTTAATTAATTAAACTCCTTTAATTAATTTAGGCTTCCCACCACATTGGGAATAATTAATTAAATTCATTTAATTAATTTGCCTCCTAATATTATTAGGAATAAATGAGAGTACTAATATTAAATTAATTCCTAAACTCTTTTAGAAATTAAAGTATTAATAATTGTAATAATATTAACAAGACTCCTCTTATTAATTTATATTTAATATTTTCAAAATATTAAATAATAAAAATTAAGCTATTGAATTTATTATATCACCATAGATTAAATTAATTACACTTAATATATTATTATGATTATGCCATTACCTTCTTAAATAATTATTCTTCCTTTTATGGTTTGACCCTTTAGGTTCTCTATATTAAACCGGTTATGAATAAATAAATTAAAATAATTCTAATCTTATTTAAATAAATAAATAAAAATAATAATCTATTTAAATAAATAATATTTATTCTACAATAGGGATAAGCCTCCCTAGCGATCAACGACTTTTCAGATAATATAGATTTCAACATCAATCATAAAAGAACTTGTGAGTAAATAGTTACCGTACAATTCAATCCTTCCACCATATATATCCCAATTAAATATAAGACATGGAATTACTGTCAAGTCTTATTTTATTTAATCATATGTATTTCGATTGGAAAATGCACAACTCCAAATAATACAAATTAGAAACTCCTTTCTAATTTTATTATGCCTTGGCCAAGGACTACTGAGTTGTCATTTAACGAATCACATAAGACATATCTCTTCTTTTACTAGAAGTGGTTGATTCTTTATTGACCATTCATTATCTCCATATGTAACTTATTATACCCAAGCATACCCTTTGATATACCCTAAGGGTCTTAAGGAATAAGTCAAAGTATAATTTATTACACACAAGATACTATGATGATCTCAAGTCTAATGATCACTTATACTACTATCACATTAGGAATTCCTATTGATAGGCAAGTAAAATTCCATTCGGTATTCCATAACGAGTCACGTTCAGTGAACTTATTCTCCAATAAGCACCTACATACTTGCTTTAGTGTCTCCACACAAATGATCATGAGATCAATCATCCTCATCCAATGAGCAAGCAACATATGTACCAATCTATCCGGATTTACTAATCCCCTATTTAGTAATCCAACGATTGAGAATTATTTTTATTTTAAACTTTCTAAAAATTTAGATCTCATTAGCATGATCAACATCATGATTCCAAAAGCATTGCTTAAAACTATGAGTTATTTACATATTATAAAAACAGCATCATGTAGATAATTAAATACCTTTAATAAATGCATACTTTTATTAATAAATAAATAAGTTCGTCTCCAAAGTATATGCTTTATCATCATACATGATTGACTTGTATGCATACTGCTTTCATCAAGTAGGGTTCAAGAACTTACGTAAAGTAATAAGTTTAAGGATAGAATACTTGCATTAAATACGAAAATCAAATGAAGTTAGAAAACTTGCCTATGCAAAGAACGTTGATCTATCGTTACTCGAAGTGTTTATGATACCTAAATACGTTAAAACATATTTATATAGATCATAAGTATTGATAACAATACTTAACTACTCAAACTATTTAAGTCTAGTCTATGTTTGATATGATTTCGGTGTCCTAAAACCTTACCGGATATTTATCAAGTTAATATCTCGGTTAAACTTTACTTATAAGCTTTATTATAATTTTAGATAATTTATTTATCATTTATAATAATTTTTGGAAGCTTATAATAATTTTTAAGTATTTAATTATCCATTATAATGATTTTTAAATCATTGCTATTATTTTTAGATATTTAATATTTACTTTGAATAATTTTTAAAACCTTAGTATTATTTTTTAATAATTAATAACCATTTAATATAATTTTTAAAATATTAGTATCATTTTTAAATAATTAGTTATTATTTATAAATGACTTTTTTTAATAAATTTATTTATTAATTATAAAAATATTTATGAAATTTATGCCAAATATTAAAAGTTAATTATTATAACTTAAAATAATTTTTAAAACTTAATTTATAATTATTTATTAATTATTTCTATTTATTTAAATTTATTTAATTTATTTTAGTTTTTGTCTGTCGCTATAGGCCTTTAGCGACAAATTGTTATAGCTATAGTTGTTTTTCAGCCTGAAGAACAGCCTTGGTCAATGCCTAGTGGGTGGTTTGGGCGAGCTTGATCTTTTAGCTTGTTATGATTCTAGGTCGCTAAGTGTTTCAATGGTATAGAGTTTATGCAAGGCTACAACAATATACTAAATTTATACTCTAATCATAACATAACAAGAAGTTATAGAGGTGCAACGTGGTTGTCAGACCTGTTCTTGGGTTTCTGGGTAACCCATAAACTCAGTCAATGTCGGTCAATGAGTTTTGTGCCTTAATAACTATCATCTTGTAAACTGTTTATGTGTTGTAATGATTTAGTTGTATAGTATATATACCAAGGTACAAAAGTGTGACACTGATGTAGTCTAACAACATCATATGATGCTAGATCAACCAGGTCAAACTAGCCTGCTCAGACTGTTCTTGAGGTTTCTGGGTTACCCAAAAACTCGTTGGTCATGGTCGAGCAGGTACTTTTGGCTTGATTTAATTTTCATTCAGTGGGTTGCTTTGATGTTTAATTTATTTTTAGTTATATCCTATATAACAGAGTACAACGACATGCGTCAAGATAAACTAAACTACATCAAATGTAGCAGATATAGGCGGGTCAAACCTTATCAGCCACCTGTCAGAATGTTCTTCATTTTCTGGGTAAGCCAAAAAACAGAACTTCTGATCGGTCAATGGGTTTTGACCAACCATATCTTTCAACTTAATGGTTCTATTAGCATGATTTCGGTTCCAGTTTATTAACCTTATTACATACTACAACTACAAGCTTTAAAACAGATCAAAACAAAAATTTAAGAATATCAAAATGTCTGACAAACTACCTGACAGACCGATTTTTCACTGTATTAGACAGTTAACAATTTTTTATTAATTTTTGTATCTAGATGTTATAGAAACATGTTTTATCAACCCAGATCACTTAATAACATGCTATTACATATTACTAAACTTTATAACAACATTTTAAACAAAGCATCAAATATCTACAAGTGTGGTTAGGGTTTTTACCTTTCTTGAGCAAATTCTAATTCCTTCTCTTGGATTTTGATCTTGCTATTGCCGGGGGCTTGATATGGCTAGTATTGTGAGAGTTTTGGTTGCAGAAATTCGTAGGTCTTAGGTTAGTATGGGCTACTATTTATAAAGTTAGGCAATTTAGGGGTTTTAGGTCTTTTTTCCAATTCTTGCCTCCTTAAATGTATTAGCAAGGAAACTTGTGCTGCTAGCAACCTATATCTGATCATGTGATTGCATTGCGGCAAGGTTGTGGTGGTGGCACTAGCTTGTGAGCTACTTCACTTTGATTAGTAGCTTAATTTTGCCCTAATTCATCCTAATTGTGATTAGTGTTTTGGATTTTATGTTTTGGTTAACTTAATGAAGTTATTAACACCTAATTTAAGTTTAGTTAACATAATTAGGGTTTAAGATAACCTAATTACGGTTAGAACTACTCAATTAGGGTTAGGGTTTATAATTAGAGTTAGGGTTTCCTAATTTAGGCTTTAACATATAATTTAGGCGAATCACGACAAAGCGTTTTGACAGTGTAAGCACGACAAAGCAGTTTATCAAAATAAATATACCGAAAAGTCTGAATACGGAATAAAATTTTTAAGCACTACGTGTCAAGCACAATGTTTTTCGGAGAAAATTTTATTTGTCCTAATTCTTTAATAGAGTATATAATAATACAATAAGCATTCAGAACAAAAAGATTGTATTGATAAATACAGAATTTACATAACCGAGTCCTATTATGGTGTTAGGGTTTCATAAGAGTTGTCTACCTATTTATTTATATATCGTTTGTTGTGTCACCACAAGGCTATATACATGTGAAATATGATCCTTTCTCTCACTAGCAAATCTTTAAATAGATTTGTCAAACTATATATTATGAGGGTAATATAGTTTGAAGAAAATAGTGGGAATTAGCATATTAACATAAGACCTAATTTATTTTGGTAATTAATTAAATGAATATATGCTAAAATATTATTTTATTTCACATGCAGAATTTGAAAATGTCACACTCACCATCACTGCGTAGCATACTTGATGCTAACAAACCGACCGGACCAAATTACACGGATTGGTTAAGAAGTCTGAGAATTGTTCTCATTACTGAAAAGCTTTCTTATGTCCCAAATTCACTTGTCCCTACAAAAGTTGCAGAAACAACCTCTAAGGAAGAGATTTCTACTTTTAAGAAGTGGCAAGATGATGCATATGTGGCTCAATGCATCATGCTCGCATTCATGAGTAACTAACTTCAGTGTCAGCATGAAACCATTGATGCTCCTGCTATATTGCTGCACCTCCAAGAGTTGTATGTTGAGCAAAGTAGGACTGCTAGATATGAGATATATAAGGAGCTCTTTCGATCTTGAATGACCGAGGACACTACTGTTGAGACTCATGTCCTATAGATAATCACTTTGATTGAACGTCTTGGACAGCTTGGGTTCATCATAGATGGGGGGTTAAGTCAAGATTTGATCTTGCAGTCACTTACAGACACCTTTTCACATTTTGTTGTGAATTTCCACATGAATAAGTTGGATGTCGGCTTGCAAATATTACTTAACATGCATGTTGAAAATTGCTGAAGGACACTTACTATCCAAGAAGAATAAAGTCTTACTAGTGGATGATTTTTCCAAGAAAAGGAAGAGGCCCAAGGTATCTTCTGAAAAGAAGAAATCCAAGAAGGCTAAGGGCAAGGCGAAGAATAAGGATCAAAAGAAACCTGATCAAGCTAGAAAAGGAATATGTTTCCATTGCAACAAGCCAGGTCACTAGAAGAGGAACTGCGAGAAGTTTCTGGTAGAGAAGAATCTTGGAGAAGCTTCGACTTCAAATCATGGTTTGTTCATGATTGAAATTAACTTTTTTGAAAGTAAAACTTCTACTTAGGTATTGGATGCGGGCTGTGGTTCTCACATATATAATACTATATAGAGATTGGTCAGAAGTAGAAAGCTGAATAAGGATGAAGTCGTCCTACGAGTGGGAAATGGAGCAAAGGTTGTTGCATTAGCTTTAGGGACTTATTGTTTAGCACTGCCTACGGGCAAGTCCATTAGTTTAAATAATTGTTATTTTGTTCCAACACTCATTAGAAATATTATTTCTATTTCTGTATTGGATATGGATGGTTTTAATATAATAATAAAGAACAATAGTTGTTCTACTTATAATAAAAATGTTTTATATGGTGTTGGTAAATTACTGAATGGACTTTACGTACTTGACTTGCATGAAAATATACTTCAAATTAAACAAACTAAGAAAATAAAAAGTGATGATGTTAATTATACTTTTATGTGGCACTGTAGACTCGGTTAAATTAATGAAACAAGATTATCCAAGTTGCATAAAGATGGGCACTTAGAGCTATCTGATTATGAATCATATCCAACTTGTGAATCTTGTGTCATGGATAAGATGACTAAATCTCCTTTTAGTGGAAAAAGAGAAAGAGTTACAGAGTTGTTAGCATTGGTACACATAGACGTATGTGGACCTATGACAACGAATGCACGAGGAGGATATTCTTATTTTATTACATTCACTGATGATCATTCAAGATTTGGATATGTGTATTTAATGAAATACAAATTTGAATCAATTGAAAAGTTCAAAGAATTCAGAAGTGAAGTAGAGAAACAAACTGGCAAGAGTATTAAGATTCTTCGATCGGATCGAGGTGATGAATACTTAAGCGGTGAGTTTCTCAATTGTCTTAAAAGAAATGGTATAATCTCACAATGGACACCACCAGGAACACCACAGTTGAATGGTGCATCCGAAAGGAGAAATTGAACACTGTTGGACATGGTTCGTTCCATGATGAGCTTTCTCGATCTTTCAGTTTCCTTATGGGGTTATGCCCTAGAATCGGTTGCATACCTACTTAACAAGGTACCTACGAAATCCATCCCAAAGACTTCATATGAGACATGGACAGGGAGGAAACAAAATCTTAAGCATGTTAAGACTTGGGGTTGTCCAACTTATGTCAAAAAGTTTGAGAATGATAAGCTGCAAACTAGATCCAACAAGTGTAGATTTATGGGATACCCTAAAGAAACATCAGAGTATTATTTCTATCATCTAACTGATCAAAAGGTGTTTGTTGCGAAACATGCCACAAATTACTATGCATCAAAGTCAGGTACCTGACCAAGTGGAAGAACCTACTACAACACACCCTATTCATAAATCTGGGAGAGTACCAAAGATACCTGATTGGTATGGATTCGTCATAGATGATGACGATTAGGTACGCATCATAGATGATGATGATCCTTTGAATTGCGAACATGCTATAAGTAGTAAAGACTCAGAGAAATGGCTAGAAGCCATGAAATTCGAGATGAACTCCATGTTTGAGAACAAAGTATGGACTATGGTTTCATCACCTGAGGGCATTAAGCTTATTGGGTGCAAATGGGTCTTTAAAAGAAAGACTGGAGCAGACGGCAAGGAAGAGACCTATAAGGCCTGACTGGTTGTGAAAGGTTTCAAACAAAGACAAGGTGTTGATTATGATGACACCTTCTCACCAGTAGCTATGCTCAAGTCCATTCAGATTTTGCTTGCGATTGCAACTATTATGACTACGAAATCTGGCAAATGGACGTGAAAACGACCTTCCTCAATGGAAAACTTGAGGAGGATGTGTATATGATACAGCTAGAGGGTTTTATTTCAACGGTTGGAACAAATCAAGTCTGTAAGTTGCAACTATCCATTTATGGATTGAAGCAAGCTTCTCGTAGGTGGAACATCCATTTTGATGAGCCAGTCAAAGAGTTTGATTTTAACAAAAATGAAGATGAACCATGTGTGTACAAGAAGGTTAGTGGGAGCGTTGTTTCATTCATAGTATTATATGTTGACGATATATTTCTAATAGGGAATGATATTCCTATACTATAGTCGATCAAAATTTGGTTATCTAGACACTTTTCCATGGAAGACTTAGTAGAAGGATCCTATATTTTGGGGATAAAGATCTATAGAGATAGATCTAAAAGGATGCTTGGCTTGTCACGAGGAACGTACATTGACACGATGCTAACGAAGTTTAGCATGAAAGATTCCAAGAGAGGTCTCATACCGATGAGCAATGGAATACATCTCTCCAAGAAACAAGCCCCAAAGACACCTGAGGAGAGAGACCGTATGAGTAAGATTCTTTATGCGTCAATAATAGGACTATCATGTACGGTATGATATATACTAGACCGGATGTTGCTCATGCACTAGTGTAACAAGCAGATATCAGTTAAATCCAGAAGAAGAGCGTTGGAAGGAAGTGACAAATATCCTAAAGTATTTAAGAAGAACTAAGGATGTATTTTTTGTCTACGGTGGGCCTGAGTTGAAACTAGAGGGCTAGATAAAATCAAGCTTTTAAATGAACCAAGATGACAGTAAATCCATTTCGGGGTATGTGTTTACCTTAAACGATAGCGCAGTGAGTTGGAAAAGTTCCAAACATTAAACAGTTGCTGATTCAGTGAAAGAGGCAAAGTACATAGTTGCAAGTGAAGCTACAAAGGAAGCTGTTTGGATGAAGAAGTTCATAACTAAACTTGGTGTGGTTCCTAGCATTAGAGGAGCATTACCTTTATTTTGTGACAACACCGGAGCTGTTGCACAGGCTAAGGAACCCTGGTCTCATTAGAAATCCAAACACATGTTACGGTGGTTTCATTTGATTAGAGAGATTATTGAAAGAGGAGATGTCACCCTGGAGCGTGTGGACTCTTAAGACAACATTGCATATCCATTTACTAAAGCTTTAACATAACAACAGTTTGATCGTCACTTAAAGAATATGGGTATGAGTTATCATGGAGATTGTCTTTAGTGCAAGTGGGAAATTAAAAGTAGTGTGCACACAAGCCAATCATGTTTGATGATAAAGCATATCCTTTGTAATAATCTTATTCATTTATTAATAAAAGTATTATTTAATTAAAGACATTTAATTTATCTACATGACACTGTTTTATAATATGTGATAAACCTATAGTTTGAATTAATGCTTTTAGAATCATGATAATGATCATGCTAATTAGATCTAAATTATTAGATAGCTTAAAACTAAAATAGTTCTCAATCGTTGGATTACTAAAAACGGGATTAGTGAATTCGGATAGATTGGTATATATGTTGCTTGCTCATTGGATGAGGATAATCGATCTCATAATTATTTGTGTGGAGACACTAAAGCAAAAATATAGGTGCTTATTGGAGAATAAGTACACTGAACGTGGCTTGCTAAGGAATACCTTATGGAGTTTTACTTTCCTATCAACAGAAATTTCATAAGTAATAGTAGTACAAATAATCCTTAAACTTGATATCAGCAAAGTATCTTGTGTATGATGAGTTATACTTTGACATGTGCCTTAAGACCCTAAGTGTATATCAAAGGGTATGCTTGAGTATAATAATTTATACATGGAGATAATGAATGATCAATAAAGAATCCACCACTTCTAGTAAAAGAAGAGAATGTCCTATGTGATTCGATAAATGACAACCCAGTAGTCCTTAGATAAGGCAAAAATAAAATTAGAAAGGAGTTTCTAATTTGTATTATTTGGTGTTGTGCATTTTAGGATCGAAATACATATAATTAAATAAAATAAGACTTGATAGTCATTCCATGTCTTATATTTAATTGGGACATTGTATGGTGGAAGGAATGAATTGTACGGTAGCTATTTACTCAAAGGTTATTTTATGATTTATGTTGAAATCTATATTATCTAGAAACTCGTTGATCGCTAAAGGGGCTTACCCTTATTGTAGAATAAATATTATTTATTTAAATAAATTATTAGTTTAATTTATTTATTTAAATAAGATTAGAATTATTTTAATTGATTTATTCACAACTGGTTTAATATGGAGAACCTAAAGGGTCACATCATAAAAGAAATAATATTTATTAAAGAAGCAAATGGTATAATCGTAATAATAAGTGAAGCATATTTAATTTAATCTATTGTGATAGAATAAATTAAATAGCTTAATATTTATTATTTAATATTTTGGAAATATTAAAAATAAATTAATAAGATGATTCTTATTATTATTATTACTATTATTATTATTATTTAATTCCTAAACGAGTTTGGGAATTATTTAATAAGATACTCTCTATGTCATACATATATATATATATATATATATATATTTATATATAAAACCCTAATCCTAAATGGTTTAGGAGGGAAGCCTAATTAATTAAAAATGTGTAATTAATTAATATGAAATAATCCTAAATGGTTTAGGAGGGTTGCCTACATTTATAAATAAGAAAATCTTATTATGGAACAAGGTTACACTATACACTGAATTCCAAGCGTTGGGAGAGTACACATATTCTATAGAGATAGAATTAGAGTTTTGCCACACACCCATCTTCTTGAATACCTGTTCTTCTTTGGTAGATCACCTCTAGAGCCCAAACGCTTGAGTGACTAACGTTGATCAAAGGAAGGAATCTATCCGGGCGAATTCGAGGAGAACACAAAGGATTAGGAGTTGAACTTGTACATGAGAAAGCTCGATTCTATAAGGGTATAATTCTGATCTCCCATTCCTTTTATAGATTAATAATCAAGCACAAGAAATGATCATAGTTTATGGTTTGTAAGAAAATTTTAAAAATCCACTTTTATTACGCTTCCGCCTTGTTTATTTAATTTGATTGCATTTATGCATTTCTAGCAAACCAAGCAATACTTGTAATCAACAAGCCATGCAAGTCTTCCAGTTCTTATGTGCTATCTGAACTCAATTTTAATTGCTTATAAATTGTACTACAATGAGTATGTTGAAATACATATGATGTGTATATGAATTGTGAAAGTCAATCTATGAATATGTTGGATTGAGTTAAGGAACTTAGTCTATATATTTGATATGTGAAACATAACATGTATGTTTTATTAGAATGATTATGACGTATAAACTGAGCATGATATTATGTGGTATGTGAGCATGAAAGCTGTTAGATTTTTTGAGTTGTCGAGCTCAATCTTGCAAAAATAAACTTTTTACGGGTTAAGGACTATGCAATATTAATTGCTATCTGAATAATGAAGATTGGTTGACATGAAAAGAAATACTTCTTCTTTAACTAGGAAGTTCACTAAACCATAAGTATGGTTTTTCGATATGTGTGTAATTGACAGGTACATAAAACCCTACAATATTCAACAAAGGGTATTTGTTCTGGTTATAGTGTGATGATTGTTTTGTAATGGAAAGCTATATATCGATCATATTATATAAGAAAGAATTCGTATTGAGAATTGAGTTGTACATACTCATATCTACTTTGATCAAATGAGTCGTAATATAAATATAATTTTAAATTATTTAATCGTAAGGGTTTGCGATTCAGGGAACAAAGAAAGAAATACATAATTTTTTTAATTATTTCAAATTTTTATTATTTACAATATCGAATAATGATGGAAAACTAATGTAAGATAGTTTCTAACGCATAAGATCGGGATGGAAGAATAGTCCTGATTTTGGGGCTGTTGTAGTTGGTATCAGAGCTATATGTTATACACCTTAGGTAAGAGTACCTTGGACTATAACCTTAGAAAAGAAAGATGGAGATAATAAAGAATAAACTTAAATAGAGTCTAATTGAAAGTTAATGAATCTAGAAAATTTATAAGGTAAGAGTTGAAATATAAACAAAAAGATTTAAGGAAGAATCTTGAAGATATATATTTAAGACGAGAATCAGGAGTTACCTAACTCCAATAATAAAGATGAAAAGTGATAATAAATAAACGAGGTTTATAAGCTAAGAAGCATAAATGAAATCATAATATAATATGATTAAAGAGAAGAGTAAAGAAGATCGTATGATGAAACAATTGTAAGGTAATGAAGATCATAATGAAAAACGATTGTAAATAAGATCACGACGTGATCAGATTGAGTTATGAAATGACAGATGATGTGTTAAAAGATTGAAAAGTTATAGCTTAACGTTATAAAGAGAATGTACTATGAAATAGTACAAAGAAAACTCTAGAAGAGTTGCAGATGATAATGTGTAAAATAAAGAAAACTCGCACTGAGCAAAAAGTAAGATAAGATTTGATAGGTTTGGGTGGGGGTTTCAATTGAGGACTCATGTGATAGCTGAGTTGTACAAGCCTTTGTATGGTCATGGGTTTTGTGCTTGGTTTAATAACCACTTAGTTTATCACATTGATAATCGTTGAAATGTTAGTGTCGTGCTATTAATATATATGGTGATAGGTGATTGTTGTCTCATGTGTATATTTGATAGTTAGAGAATAATAAGATTAGGTGTGTGTTCTTGAAACTCATTTTTATGGTAAGTTTGTGACTCGTAATCATATGTATGTTTTGAGGCCTAAGCATATGGACAATCCTTGATTTGTTCTTGGACTACGTATTGGAAGGACAAGTTCTTAAACTCATATTATTGTGAAAAGCTCCTGAACTCATAATGTGTGATAAGTTTGATAAACTATACTGGGGTATAAGAAGATTGTAAACTGAGATCTAAGAATTTTTAGTGTAGTGAGCATTAATGCTGCTAGAAATAGATATAATTATTAAATTATGGTGTAATGAAAAAAGATTGAAGTTAATGGAGAAAAATGGATATTCCAAATCTTCTAGCTATGCTACATTTTGAAATTTATTAATATCGTGCTAATATTCACTATTTTTGAAAACTATTAGGTCAAATTATTGAACTAATGAGTTTTAAAAAGTCCTATTATTCATAAGTCAATGCCAATTGTTTCGACTAAACAAAAATGAATTGAAATTAACAAAATATATGTTATATATCATATGCATCATTGAATATGGTGTGGAAATGTTAAGCGATGGAGTTATCAATGCATATTAACCTAGTGTTAGAGGTGATTATAGTATCGTCATCCCACCATGGTATGATGTAGTATGACAAAGTAATAAAATGATGGAATCCTTAACCTACGGTAAAGACAGTGCGATATCATGACATTATAAAATAATTTTTGGTTTTTATAAGAAAAAGTATGCTAACTGAGCTGGCTTAAATTTTTCGATTGATTTCTGAAGTGTTGATGTAAGTCTAAGCTATTTGATTAGGCTAGTAGAATGATCAAAGAAGTTTATGAAATTCAAACGTTCTTTGAGAAATTATACCAAACCAGATTGTTATGGTGCAGAATTAGTATTAAGCCTGAGGGGAAATATCCCTGTAATAGGGGACATGCTATCAGAGGCAATAGTTCCGAGCTATGCTTATGCGTTAATATGGAAAAAAATTCTGCAGGTTGGATCACAACCCGGATCTTGCTCTCTTCTTAAGTTATCTCTACCCTCACTCTTTTTATTGCGAAAAAGGTTTTGAAGGATTTTTTAGGAAAAGGCCAACATGTATCATGTCAACGATTTGAACGTTTTACAGAGTCACCAGTTGGTAGATATGAAATGCTTGTACCAACTCAACTGAGTTTTGTTTGAAAAAGACCCATTTACTGGACACTGTCGAACCTTGATTTTTGAAATCGGAGTTTTGAGCTCGGGGGCTTGGTTAAGTGTGGGGAAGATGTTAGGCACCCCACAACTCCCGTGTAAACACGGTGCCGCATCTTTTAAATATTTCCTTTAAAACTGAAGTGCGTGTGTGAATGCTGTTTGAAAATTGGGCCTATGATTGATTTGATTTGAAAGTATGTTTATGCATCGTTGAACCAATATACGAAGGGTTTGATTTGATTTGTAAAAAGTCTTTGATTTGATTTGCAAAAGTATTTGATTTGATTTGCAAAAAACTTTTTCTTTTGAATATGATTTAAAAATGATGTTTTGAAAGAAGTTTATCAAACCCTTACGCTAACATAAGAACTGAAGCATGTCGATACTATCGTTTTCTCTTTTTAGCCTTGAGGCTCACATTGAATGGTGATTATCGGGCTGCGAAGCATCCTCGACCACAACAAATATATAAGTGTCGGTCTCCTCATAAATATGATAGCCATCGGAGGGACTCTGACACAACAAACCATGTTTTCACTATGTTGAGACCTTAAATTCGGATAACCATTTTAAGGTCTTTTGTTTGTACATTTTTACAAAAAAAACTGGCAGGGTACATTCGTAAAGTGGAGTTTGTCCATCATGGGAATCAGATTCCGATCGATTTGATCGTGAATCCCACGATTCCTAGGCTCACATATGAGTAGCCAATAAACCTGCACAGTTCAAATTTATACAGAAAATATATCCAAATGCTATAATGGCCAAGGATCCATCAGTAAATCCTGGCTAGCGCTAACCGAAGCGTCTCATTCCTACTAGATAGCTATCTAAGGGCCGCGAGGTTACTTTTCAATTGAAACTAGAAAAATAACTAGATTTAAGTAAATCTTAGCCATTCTAGCTTCCCGGTTCCATCTGTACCGATTTTAAACTTTTTGAAAGCTAGAATTACGAGATTTAAATAAATCTGGTTCACCCGCAGATATGTCAGTGCTGATTCATATAAAATGAATATTTAAAGCAATAATTTAATAAAAATGAGTAAAGCAATATATATATAGTTATATATTCGAAAGTTGTAAAGGGCGATGGGTTTTCACACCGGTGCCCAGAATGGAATTGAAATATATATATTTATAAAAGCCACGGAATGATCCAGGCTGGACAGAATTGAAATATATATAAAAACGCAGTAAAAAGGGCTATGGGTTTTCACGCCTGTGTCCGGACTGGAATTGAAATATATATTTATATATATATATATATATATATATATATATATATATATATTGACAAAAAAGTAGTCAACCAAGACTGGGAAGAGAACCCAGCGATAGTGAAGGCTGCTTATATATGTATATTTTTATATAAAAGCAGTAAAAAGGCCACAAAATAATCCAGGCCGAACTAAAATATAAATGTACAGAAACGTAGTCAACCAAGATTGGGAAGAGAACCCAGTGGTGGTGAAGGCTGGTTATATATGTATATTTATATATAAAAGCATTAAAAGGCCATAGAATAATCCAGGCCGAACTGAAATATAAATATATATATAGAGACAAAAATGCAGTAAACCAAGACTAGGAAGAGAACCCAGTGGTGGTGAAAGTTGCTTATATATGCATAAATATATATAAAAGCAGTAAACTACCTCGGGTTTGACATTCGGGCTTGACAGAATTGAAAAGTTTGTACATATACAGTTAAATATATACAAAAAAAGCTAAACCCAAACTGGGAAGATAACCCAGTACGACGAAGTTGCTTAAAACGAAGGTGGTAGTGCACTGAAGCTGTTAGAGCTGACGGGTCGTCAATCCGAGTTGTAGAAATGCCAGAAAATGCGTTTATGTACAAAAATGTACCAATTTTTGATGAAAACAGCCACGGAACTATGTTTTGGGCATATTTAGAAAACGAAACTTAATACGCAAGTGCAAAACAGTACAAAGAAGTAGTATTAATTTGTTGATCGTAAAAATACTCACAATGGACTGCTACACGAACTTTTTGCCAAATGGTAGGCTTTAAACATTCGAATATATTGGTTATTTTTTGATATGTGGTAGTATGTGGATATATCTACGTGTTAGAGTAAAATAATTTTGGTTTAGAAGACAAAGGTTTGGTCGAGAAATGAAACGGGCAGGGCTCTAGAAAGATTTCTAACTTAAAAATGAGCTGGGGGTGCACTTCTATATATAGGCCAGGGAGCCTCAGCTCTACTTGCTACTGCCTCAGGTAGAGGTGCTGCTCCCCTGGTGGGGCCCACGTGCCTGGTTGAGTTGTCTCTAAGTACGTGCACTTCGAGCAACGCGAAGTCGAAGTCGAAACTTTCTAACTTTGATCAGAGCGTTTGTTTGAAGCGTGCTATACCTTTCCGGAAAGCCCTGGCTGAGAGTGTCACAATGACATAGGATAAAATATTTTTTGGGTCCAAGAAGACGGGTTCATAACCAGGTCTTCGATTTCCCGCAGTTTGTCCTTTGAGCTATCTTGCTCTGTTTGCACTCGAGATCATCGTTATAGTTTGTTCTGACATTGGTGGCATTAATTCAGCTTAAATTTGACCGAATCAGCTTAGGGTTGGTTAAATAACCAATTTGCCCCTTCTGGGGTTGCCCTTAGTGTTGGCATGGCCTTTGGTTGACTTTCGAGAGTTATTTCCAAGACATGGATCTCATTCGAGTCTGTTTCTCCTCAATGTTGTCTCTGAAGTTGATTTGGTTGTTCCAAGTTTTCTCTTTGAGGTGGTGGGGAGCTTTAGGTTTGTTATTGAAGTTGCCTTAACTTTCCGGGTTGAGGCCAGGGCTGACCTGTACCTCCCGGGTTGAGACCAGGGCTAATGTGATACTTTGGGTTTTTCTCTGAAGGTTGGATTGGCTTCCCAGGGTTATCTCTGGGGCTAAACTAGATCTCCTGGTTGTGACCGGGGCTTAACTGTACCTCCCAGGTTGTGACCAGGGCTGAATTGATATCCTGATATTAAGATCGGGGTTGATCTGATGGCTCGATATTAAGATCGGGGATGACCTGATGACCCGATATTGAGACCGGGGTTGAACTGATGGCCCGGTATTGAGACCGGGGTAAAATTGATGGCCCGATATTTGAGACTCGGGTTGAGCTGACGGCCCGATATTAAGACCGGGGATGATTTGACGGCCCGGTATTGAGACCATGGTTGATCTGACGGCCCGGTATTGAGACCGGGGTTGATTTAATGGCCCGGTATTGAGACCGGGGTTGTGCTGACATTCTGGTATTGGTGACTAGGGTTGAGTTTGACATCCCGATATTGGAGTTAACATCCCGGTATTGGTGACCGGGGCTGAGAAAATGATTTTGCCCTCCTGCAGGGTTAGTAACAGGAAAACAAATTTTTGAGTGTCTACAGATGCCCCTCTTTATTATGTTTATGTAATGCAATGGAATGAATAGGATAAAGATTGCTAGACACTTGAAATATGGCAAGATATTAATGATGAAAATCGCAATGCAATAATTGTTAATATGTTTTCGCAAATCGCATTTCGCACTTTGTATATCGCATATCGTATTGCAAATCGCATATCGCATCACAAATTGCTTACCCTGATCGGTCTTTGATGATGCCTGTGTTGGGGCTAATCTCAACGATTGACTTTCATCAGTGCTGCTGATATCTATGCTGGTGTTGACTCGAACGGTTTGATTTCCATCGGTGTTGCCGATGCTTTGTTTGATGAAGATAAACTGAATTATTTTCTACATTTTTGTTGGGGGACGATGTCCTTTATGATATCCTCTGTTGTTGGTAGGATGCCATTAGTAGGCTATCATAGTTAGGCTATCACAGACCGTTCTTATCACTTTCTACTGGGGATGATGTCATCCGTGGTAGCCCTTGGTGCTACCTTGGTTTAAGCCCAATGGTTTCTCTTATCTGCCGATACTATTAGGGGGTAAATTTTCTCTTAGCTGATGCCGTTGTACATTTCTGAAGACTCCTCTGCTGGGGATATATCTCTTTTGCTGAGTTACCTCAGTGGGTGCTCCCGATGCCTATCCTGACGATAACTTACACCAATAATTTGCAACAGTGCCTACCCCGATGGTAGGGACAATGGTTGATCATTAGACTGTCCCGATGCCTACTCGAATGGTAGCAGACTTTTCATTGAGTTTGTGTATTTAATGTGTATGCATATTTAACTCTACTAGGTATGCATGCCTAACTTTTTAATGGAGATGTGCGCTGATGTAGCGCTTGTTGCACATTTGCAGACCAGACATGATATGAGATCTTAACTTGTCCTATGTCGTTGCATATGCTTAATTGAATAGACGTAGAACCATACCTCACCCTTTCTGAGGCAATTTGGAGTTTCTTTTCATGCATGAATTTTGATAGGCTTAGCAGCTTCAACTCCCAGATGGCTCCTTTTAGCGAGGCAGATTCAGATGTTCCCCTTTTATATGTTGTCTCTGGTGGGGATCTCGCAGGGGCTGCTATTTTTTCTTGATCAGGATCTGGTGCTAGTCCCTCTGGAGGTCCAGATACTGATGGCTTTACTAGTGAGGTATTATGATATATTCATTGAAGCAGTATTCAACATCTTACATCACTGGATCTTATCAACGCCCCTTCTAAGTATTTATATAATAGATTCCATCATTTGTCCTCTATGGGGATGGATTGATATACTGTTCCCGCCATCGGACCATTACTGATGTTTTTCCAGGGTTGTGTCAACGAATGATCATTGAGTGTGAAAAAGAGCAAGCTCTTTACTTGCGACCCTGCTGGAATAGATCTGGCTTGGCTAATGACTCGGGTGATGATAATGTCATGGAGGATGAAGCCCGTTCCTTCACTGCCCAGAGTTGAAATGCAGTGCAGAGGCCTTGACTTGTGAGCACATTGCGCAGGTTGACATGTTTAATGATGTAGATTTCATTTGCCAGACCTTTTGTCATCGGGCATCTATTTTTTCCTAGTTAAAGACTCTCTTAAGAATTTTTCCCTTCTTTTGGAGGGACAAACTTATGTCGCCTTGACTTCTTTCAGGAATTCTCCCTTTTCTTTTGATGAGGAGCCTGGTCCTACCGTAGATCTTTTCCATTTCTTAGAATCAGAAATGCCCTAGCCCTTTCGCAGGTTGTTACTGGGGTTCATAGAAGAAACTTACTTTGTTGACCACATCTTGAGTGAGCAATTTCCTGTACATTGAACGAAATGTGCCAAAAGCTTGATGGCTCGGGCCGTCGAGATTAGTATGATCTTGTGAATGAGGTATTTGAAGTTTAAAGTTTATAAAATTGAATGCTTATATTCAATGCGCTCTTATCTTATTGCTAAAGATCTTGAAAGGGAGTATAAAAATGAATTTTTCCTAAGGAAATCAAAATTTTCATTTGACAAGTTATGAAATCGCAAGAAAACTTTTAAACGTCCATGGTCATTTTTTAATGCTAGGATCAAATTCAAAAGACTCATCTCCCTTTATCAGAGACACCTCATCTTCGCTCTAGACACTGCTCTTCACAGAATTAACATCATATGACATGTGCACTATGAGTAACGCAACCCTTAGCAAGGGTTTCTCTTATAGGACTTTAGACGATCTCAGTTTTATCTTGCAAAATTTTTCTTCTTTCCTCGCTTAACTTTGTCTCATTTTCTTAGGCTATTCAGAGTTACCGATGTATGGAGTTTTGGACCAATGACTCCTAAACCAGAAGATTTTAGGGCATTAGGTGTTAAGACACCCCTTCGGGTTTACTGGCTCAAGTAATAAAGACCACACTTTGAGACAAGTCAAGCGGTCTACTCTTTTTGATCCTCGCTTGAGCTTGTACAAGATTCATTTTCTTAGGCTCTAAATTACCCATATAGCGAGTGTTGGGCCGGTGACTCCCAAACTAGACGGCTTTAGGGCACTAGGTGTAGAGACACCCATCGGGCTTAATTACTTGAGTAACCTAGGCCACGATTCAGATCTGCTTAGGTTTTGCCTTTTTTTTCTTGTAATGCTCGTTTTCTTAGGTACTGAGTTACCCATGTAACGAGCGTTGGGCCTGTGGCTCCCAAACCAAATGGCTTTAGGGCACCAGGTGTAAAGACAACCCTCGGGCTTAATAACTCAAGTAACCCAGACCACGATTCGAGACATTAGGCTGGCTACTAATTGTCATCCTTGTCGTCATAGTTTCATATCCCACAGCTAAAAGTTAGGGCAATTGCAAAGTGCAAACATGCATATGAGGTCAAGTTTGTTCCAAAAAGCGCTTTAAACTAGGACGTCGTGCCTAATCAAAAGGTTGAATTGTCTTAATTCTCCAATCGTTCCCGGGATTCTTGCTCCACGGACGCTTATCAGAATTAATCCAATTCGTAACAAGTTAAGCAAAAATATCCTTCCTTTTCAAACCCTTTTCTAAGATTCTAGCGCAAGATTTATCTATACTTAACATGTATACCATTGCCCATGCATGTAACTGGAAATTGAAAGCACATAAAGAGATGACAGAGTCGTACCTTATTAGTGGATCACAGTATTTTAAGGAAATTTGAAAAAGACTGATTGATCATATTGGATCGCCAATAACGGAAGCTTTGATGATGACATACCATGATGATGGTACCGACTGGTGCATTTTTATTAAATGGTTGGATAAATACCCCAGTGTTGAGTTGTCGCGATTTCTAAAATTGGTCCAATCTTGTTGTAAGGGCCCCAACATCGGGTTGTCTTTGATTCTGAACTTGACTTGGTCTTGCTTGTCATATGGGATGATTGCTTTATCATATATTTGACAGATGGGCTGATAAGACGCCGAGATCGCAAGAGTTTTTTTATCTCATAACCCACATGGTGAACATATAGTTGATATGGGCTTTAATGTTTGGATGCCCCTAGTCATTATTTCTGACTTGTGGGCGTAATTAACTTTGATGGTTGATATCGAAAGGCCTTCGGATTCCACTGAATTGGACTCAAAGGCTTATAATGGTTGATGATATGATGGCTTTGACGGGATTTGGTTTGATCTATGAGGTTTAATTCATGGCATTTTTCTCAGGGAACAGGTCGTCGGGTATGAATAGACTTTGCCACGACAGTAACCCATGGGCTTCTCTAGGTCAAAGGAGATCAAGTCTTTTCGCACATCAGGAGTGATGAGTTGCTGACAGGTTGCATCCTATGATGATTGCCATTTCATCCCTGTGATTGGTCGTCTTGATGTATCGATGTCTCTTCCTTTCGAGACTTACTCCGGGTTTGATGGAACAACATTGAGGTGCCTTTGGGTCCTCTCAACCTGTGTCATCGATCTTGAGTGTCTTTTTTGAATGTAGGCTTTTCAGGTTTGGCCTTCGTGAGTCAACTCCTATACTGGAGGAGTATGAGCTCCTCACGGGTTTGGCATTAGATCTTCCATGTGCCTGGACAACCAGTAGTGACAATGAGACGACTGATTATGACCATGACTGATCTAAGACATAGATTCATCACTGCGGAGGTTATTGCCGAGCAGCTAGTGTCCATGGACTTTTTGATTGATCGCTTTGGTTAGTTGGACAGCTACGAGCGATTCTCTGGGGATCTTATTATTGTGGCAGATGAGTGGAAGTTCTGTTGATGTGCATCACTGCTTATTTGTACATGCCCCTGTATATAGACCACTTATATACTGGCTTGATGTTAGTGGTTCGTACCCTCAGACAAGGTTGTACGATTTTTATCTATGATATTTGTCGGGACTCTGAGGTCGGCTACTTTCTGCAATACCCATCCAGGGGATTTATAAGAGGTAGCGTCGTTCTGCTGTATGTATGGTTCATGGCAGATTTGAGTCTGATCGGCACCTCCAGACACCATAGGTATTGCTTTACCCATGAGATAGCCATGTCCTACTCTTTCCAGCCAGCGGAGTGTTCAAATACGAAAATATGGTCGACTTTTTTTTCAGATATTGTGCATCCCTTTCCAATCTTACCATGCTCAGGGCTGAGTTCCCCTACAGCTTCATCACTTATGCAATTGGTATGGACTATCTGCCCCTGGCGGGTTTGAGAGGGGTGGCCACATATCGCCTACTGATAGTCATGAGCCAGTTTGATTAGTTTCAGAGCATTCAACACTTTGAGGGAGCTATAGATCAGCGGATATCAAATTCGTCATTGTCGTCAGCTGACCTTACCAGGACTTATGATTGTTGGACTCGTAAGGAAAGTGCTAACTTATCTACTATCCATCCAAATCGTTCTCCAGAGTATTCTGCATGGTTGGAGGCCGATATCGCATTGGCTGCAGTTATCCAGTTAGCTTCGCGTATTGATTCAGACGAGGAGGAGCCTATGGAGGATCCTGATTCTCCCACGGAGGATGATTTATTTATGGGTCTGATAGTGACTTTAGTTAGTTATCCTCCGAGCGTTCCTATTGGAACTGATCCAGCTATTGTTGATTCACTAGCTCGGATGACTCTCGAGAGGGTTTAGGCTAGGGCACTGATATTGACAACCCTTTCTAGCAGGGATACAGCTTTTTCTGCTTGAGACAAGGCTCGAGCTACTAGGGATGTAGCATTGGTTAAGAGGGACGAGGCTCGATCCACCCGAGATGCAACTCTTGAGGAGACAGATGAGGTCTGATCTGCCCGAGATGCAGCTTTTGAGGAGATTGAGGAGGTATTAGTTGTCTGGGACGCTGGTTATGCTACGAGGGATGATGTCGTACCTACCCAGGATGTCTATATTGCGAACAGTACAGCCCTCAGATCATATGCAGGCAGTCTGGTTGGAGAAATAAATGATTTCATAGATGGCCACAGTAGCACCATGCAAATGGCAGTGGATGTTCTGGCCCATATGGAGGCTGAGGGTATTGCACTTGCAGCTGCTCCTCCATCTTCAAAGAGAGATGCCATGTTGGCATTGTCTTCTCGTCTATCATCGGGTCCATAGACTAGCTTTCTTTTTCCTCAACAGGGCCTGTTGGCTAGGGAGACTTGATAGTATTTGAACTTTATAGGGTTTCGGTGTCTTGGGACTGGTTTTTTATTGGTTTTTATTTTTCTTTGATGATCAAATCGCACCATGAATGGCTGCCTACGTACTATCGGGGTGAGGGAGATCAGGTCATTCGTAATTCAAGTTTTGGGTGAGAGGTTTGAGAAGTGTCTCTGTTGGGTTTGAGTTTAGTTTGAGGGGTTTTTAAATTTTTTGTTTGGTTTGATGGGATTTTGAATTTTTTGTTTGGTTTGATCGCACCAGAAATGGCTGCCTATGTACTCCCGGATGGAGGGAGATCAGGTCATTCGTAGTTCAGGCTTTCCTGAAAGGGTCGATTTTTTTATTTTTTGATTTTGTGATTTTTTTTGATTTTTTAATTTTTTAATTTTTTGATTATCTACATGCATGGAAATAAAAGGCATAATGCTAAGAAAGTGATAATGTGCCAACATCTCGTAGAACTCACAACCTTCCTCTGGATCTACGTCTTCTTAGCTAGCTGAGGCCTGATAGTCCAGTTGTCAAGGGTTATGTTTCCTTCGAGGCTTATGATAGAGGTTACCTCTTGGTTCGGAATATCTTTAATCATGGTCGTAATTTGATCGTCTTCTGATTCAGCATATTCCTTAAGGAGGCTCAAACTGAACTCATCGCAGAAAGGGATGAACTCTAGATTCCTCGATGGGTTGGCTTCCACGAGGACTTCACCACCTTTTTCTTCATATGTTCCTTCACATTTCTTATGGGCTTGAGAGGATTCGAGTATGAAATCCCTCTCGCACTATTGTTGTATTTCTCGCAAGGAACTTTTCTTTTGGGCTTTTTCCACACCGAGAAGGATCAATATCTCCTCCTCATCATCCAGGAGGGTAACATCAGGAATGTGGTTGCTGGCTTTGGGCTACAAGATATTTAATACTGGAGGATTAATTTCCTTGGCGGACTTTCTTGTCTTCTCTGTCATTCCCAACATTAAGATCAGTCCACCTTGTGTTCTGCCAGGATTAGTGCTCATAGCAGTCACATCCTTTGAACTGCCTGTCTCGAGTGGACATCTTAAGCTCTTTATTTCCCTCTAGCCTTTTCTGTTCATGGGGACTTCTATCATTAGTTCTCCATTTTCAATGAGATCCTGGATTTTATGTTTTTGAGACCAACATTCCTTAATTGCATGTCCAGGTGAGTTAGCATGGTAGAGACATATCTTTGTGGCATTATAACTTTTCATCTCGGGTTTTGCAGAAGGCAGCAACTTAGTAATCTTTCTCTGCGCCACCAACAATGCTAACACATTTTCCAATGAGTCCCCCAAAGGTGTGAATATCGTTCTTCGCTTACTCTCCCCGACTCTCGGTGCCGTAAAATTTTTAGGGTTTACCAGTGTTTGGAATGTTGCTTGATATTTCCTACTTGGGAATTTGCTTTCCTCCAAATGATTCTTCCTTTGGCGAGATCTTCTAGTCATTTTACCATTCCACCTTTCTCGTCTACTCAGCATGCTTTGATCTTCTTCATTTAGCTGGTTGATCTTGGAGGGAGATAGGCTTATATTATGAATAACCTCCTCTTTTTCTTGGCTTTCTGATAGTTGAGTGAAAAGCTTCCTTGTATCCTGATGTTGGCGCACTATCAGATTAGCTAATAGAGTTACTTGATGCTGGATCGTATCCAATTTTTTCATCACTGTCATACCCTCCTCTGCATTTTCCAGCTCTAGGACATTTGTTTTGTTCCTTTGGGGGTATTCCTCCATCCTTCATATGTATTTACGATTTGGATGCATTTCATCGCTTCCTGACCCGATCATGTTTACTCCCTATGTATCATACGGCATCAGAAGGTTGGTGTTGACATTTAGATGGTCAGGTTGTTGGACTACAATATCGTCATTTTTTATCAGGTTTTGGATTTTATACTTCAAGGACCAACAATCTTGTGTATCGTGTCCTAGAGATCCTGAATGGTAAGAACATCTCTGGCTAAGATTGTATCTTTTTCTTTTTGGATCAAGAGGTGGAGCCAGTTCGGTAATTTTCTTCTGATCTATTAACATCACCAACATGTTTTCAAGGGAATCGCCTAGTGGAGTGAACACCCGATTTTCTGTTCTTTCAAATTTTCTCTTTCTGTGCTGGCATTGGTTGAATACGGCCTGTTGTTGAAATGACAGATTATTTTCCTTCTTCCAAATGGGTGGACTACGGTTGGGTCTCCTAAACTGCCCCTGTACTATGAGGGATACATCTTCATCGCATTTCCTGGGCATCCTTATGGGATCACTCGCATAGTTGCCAGACTGTATATGCTCGGCGACTACTTTCAAGGCCGTGAGATCTTTAATCTTGCTTGCTTTCAGGCCCATCTCTGTCATTTCACCGTGTTTGATCATCTCTGAGAATAGCTTTCCTATTCCAGCTAGGATCCTCTCATAATAAAGTGCCTCTTGGATGTCTATGAAGGTCATCACCATTTCAGTTTCTGTCATAGGCAAGCTGACTTGTGCTGCCAGACGTCTCCATCTTTGGGCGTATTCTCGGAAAGACTCGTTGTTTTGTTTTTTAACCTTGGTCACTTGATACCGATCCGGAGCCATCTGAGACTGGAAGCTGTATTGAGTTAGGAAGGCATGAGCTAGCTCTTCCCAACTGTGAATTTTTTCATTATCAAGTCGGGCATACCATGTCCTAGCCTCTCCAGTAAGACTCTTTTGAAAAAGCTGCATTCTGAGGCTTTCATCTTCAGCATATTACCCTAGCTCGCTAATGTATACTTTAAGTGCGTATAGGGATTGCCTGCCCCATTGTACTTTTCAAACTCTAGGTCTTGGAATTTGGCAGGATATCTAACCCCTAGGAATATGCAGTGATCTGAATAGGTGACACTCCCAAGGTTTCCAGTTCCTTTTATTGAACGGATGCTTTCTTCCATTTGTTGGACTTTCCTTGGATATCGCCAGTTTCCCGATCTTTCCTGAGACTTGTGATTTCAGAGGTTTCGTTAGTTCTTTGACTAGATCAAGGTTCAGAGATTTGCATTTCCCTCTTATTATCAACACTTCGATTACCAGCCCGCGAGGAGGACTTTGTTTGATTGAGCATTGTCTGGCCCTGAGTACTTTTACTTTGCTCTTTTAGAAGGATAGCCAACTCTGCTATTTGATTCTTAAGTCCCTCAAACTCCTTTCAAGATACGAAACCCAACTCGTCTTGGCTACTTTCAGCCATGTCGGTAGATAGGCTTTGTGCCTTTTTAAACTTAAATCTAGTGACAGGACCAATTTTTCACCTACAACAAAATGTAGGCGTGTCAATTTCCTGATGTAGGTAGGGATAGGATGCATGTCATGATGTGGTTTTTAAATCTTATCCTGCAAAACAAAGGTCAGTTGTTTTGATGACAGGAGGACAAAAGGTATATGACAGGAAATGTAAATTTTTATGATATTTACATTGTGTTCCTTTACATTTGGAATTAAAAACTAGACTTTGAATTGAAAGAGGAAGGCATGAAGACGCGTCCCGTCGGATTTGGTTAATCAGAAGCTGACCTATCTTAGGTTACTCTAGCGCGGCTTTTTGGCATGAAGGTCCCCAGATCATCGCAATCTACTAGAGGGGAAATTATTCCAATCTTTCAACTAGATCGAATCTGGGTGGTGCATTTTCATGAGCCCCAAAGACTTAGCCATCCCTAGAGACATTACTTATCACCGACGGGTTTTGCCTCCTTGTGAGAGGAACACAACATACATTCACATACATTGCCCTCACCGTATGCATATGATGACAGTTGGTGTGAAGCACTAATATGGGTGTGAAGCACTAATATGGGTGTGAAGCACTAAAAAGCAGAAAAGCATTCATTCAATGTAAAGGCGCAACATTCACGCATTCATTTAATGTAAAGACACAGAATTCACGTATTCATAGTTTTGAAAGGGAAATGTTTTGAAAAGATTTGAAAGCGGGCTAAGCCCTCTACTTCCCCCAGCAGAGTCGCCACCTGTCGACGTCGGGGAAAAATCCGAGGGTCGGATCACAACCCGGAACTTTCTCTCTTCCTAAGTTATCTCTACCCTCAATCTTTTTATTGCGAAAAAGGTTTTGAAGGGTTTTTAGGAAAAGGCCAACATGTATCATATCGATGATTTGAACGTTTTACAGAGTCCCCAGTTGGTAGATTTGAAATGGTTGTACCAACTCAATCAAGTTTTATTTGAAAGAGGCCCAATTGCTGGACACTGTCGAAACTTTATCTTTGAAATCGGAGTTTTGAGCTCGGGGCTTGGTTAAGTGTGGGGAAGGTGTTAGGCACCCAACAACTCCCGTGTAAACACGGTACCGCATCTTTTCAATATTACCTTTAAAACTGAAGTGCGTGTGTGAATGCTGTTTGAAAATTGGGCGTATGTTTGATTTGATTTGAAAGTATGTTTATGCATCGTTGAACCTATATACGAAGGGTTTGATTTGATATACAAAAAGTCTTTGATTTGATTTGCAAAAGTATTTGATTTGATTTGCAAAAAACTTTTTCTTTTGAATGAGATTTATAAATGATGTTTTGAAAGAAAGTTATCAAACCCTTACGCTAACATAGGAATTGAAGCATTCCGATACTTTCGTTTTATCTTTTTAGCCTTAAGGCTCACATTGAATGGTGGTTATCGGGCTGCGAAGCATCCTCGACCACAAAAAAATATACAAGTGTTGATCTCCTCATTGGTATGATAGCCATCGGAGGGACTCTGACACGACAAACCATGTTTTCTCTATGTTGAGACATTAAATCTGGATAACCGTTTTAAGGTATTTTGTATATACATTTTTACAAAAAAACTGGCAGGGTACATTCGTAAAGTGGAGTTTGTCCATCGTGGGAACAGATTCCGATCGATTTGATCGTGAATCCCATGATTTCTAGGCTCACATATGAGTAGCCAATAAACCTGCACAGTTCAAATTTATACAAAAATATATCGAAACGCTATAATGGCGATCTAAGGGCCGTGAGGTTGCTTTTCAACTGAAACTAGAAAAATAACTAGATTTAAGTAAATCTCAGCCATTCTAACTTTCCGGTTCCGTCTGTACCAATTTTGAATCGTTTGAAAGCTAGAATTGGCAAGATTTAAATAAATCTAGTTCGTCCGCAAATATGTCAGTGTTGATTTATATAAAATGAATATTTAAAGCAACAATTTAATAAAAACTAGTAAAGAAATATATATACAGTTATATATTCGAAAGTTATAAAGGGCGATGGGTTTTCACACCGTTGACCAGACTAGAATTGAAATATATATATATATATATATATATATTTATAAAAGCTGTATAAAAGCCACAGAATGATCCAAGCTGGGCAGTATTGAAATATATATAAAAGCGCAGTAAAAAGGGCGATGGGTTTTCAAGCTTGGGCCCGGACTGAAATTGAAATATATATACATATATATATATATAGACAGAAAAGTAGTCAACTAAGACTGGGAAGAGAAACCAGTGGTGGTGAAGGCTGCTTATATATGCATATTTATATATAAAAGCAGTAAAAAGGCGACAGAATAATCCAGGCCGAACTGAAATATAATTGCACAGAAACGTAGTCAACCAAGACTGGAAAGAGAACCCAGTGGTGGTGAAGGCTGCTTATATATGCATATTTATATATAAAAGCAGTAAAAAGGCCACAAAATAATCCAAGCCGAACTGAAATATAAATTTATATATAGAGACAGAAATGTAGTCAACCAAGGCTGGAAAGAGAACCCAGTGGTGGTGAAAGTTGCTTGTATATGCATAAATATATATAAAAACAGTAAACTAGCTCGGGTTTGATATCCGGGCTTGACAGAAATAAAGAGTTAGTATATAAATAGTTAAATATATACAAAAAAAATGTCAAACCCGGACTGGGAAGATAACCCAGTCAGGCGAAGTTGCTTAAAACGAAGGTGCTAGTGCACTGAAGCTGTTAGAGCTGACGGATCGTCAATCTGAGTTGTAGAAATGCCAGAAAATGTGTTTATGTACAAAAATATACCAATTTTTAACTAAAACAGCCACGAAACTAAGTTCTGGGCATATTTAGAAAATGAAATTTGATACGCAAGTGCAAAATAGTACAAAGAAGTAGTATTAACTTGTTGATCGTAAAAATACTCATAACGGACTGCTACACGTGCTTTTTGCCAAATCGTAGGCTTTAAACGTTCGAATATACCGGTTATTTTTTGATATGTCGTAGTATGTGGGTATATCTACGTGTTAGAGTAAAAAAATTGGGTTTGAAAGACAAAGATTTGGTCGAGAAACAAAACGAGCAGGGCTCTAGAACAATTTCTAACTTGAAACGAGCTGGGGGTGCACTTCTATATATAGGCCATGGAGCCTCCGCTCTACCTACTGCTTTTGCAAGTAGACGTGCGGCTCCCATGGTGGGGCCCACGTGTCTGGTTGAGTCATCTCGAAGTACGTGCACTCCGAGCAACGCGATGTCAAAGTCGAAACTTTCTAACTTTTGATCAGAGCGTCCGTTTGAGGCGTGCTATACCTTTCCGAAAAGCCCCTCCTAGAGTGTCACAATGACATGGGATAAAATATTTTTCGGGTCCAAGAAGAGAGGTTCATAACCAGGTCTTCGATTCCCTGCAGTTTGTCCGTTGACCTGTCTTGCGCTGTTCGCACTCGGGATCATCGGTATGATTTGTTCTGACCTTGGTGGCATAAATTTGGCTTAAATTTGATCGAATCGGCTTAGGTTTGGTAAAATGACCATTTTGCCCATCCCGGGGTTGCCCTTATTGTCGGCATGGCCTTTGGCTGACTTTTGGGAGTTATTTCCAAGACTTGGGTCCCATTCGAGTCTATTTGTCCTCAATGTTGTCTCTGAAGTTGATTTGGTAGCTCCAGGTATTCTCCTGGAGGTGTTGTGGAGCTTCAGGTTTGTTCCTGAAGTTGCCTTGACTTCCCGCGTTGAGGCTGGGGCTGACCTGTACCTCCCGGGTTGTGACCGGGGCTGATGTGATGCTTTGGGTTTGTCTCTGAAGGTTGGATTGGCTTCCCAAGGTTATCTTTGGGGCTGAACTGGATCTCCCTGTTGTGACCGGGGCTTAACTGTACCTCTCGGGTTGTGACCAAGGCTGAAATGATATCCCGGTATTAAGACCGGAGTTGATCTGATGGCCTGATATTGAGACCTGGGATGACCTGACGTCTCGGTATTAAGTCCGGGGTCGAACTAATGGCCCGGTATTGAGACCGAGGTTAAACTGATGGCCCGATATTTGAGACCCGGGTTGAGCTGACAGCCCGGTATTGAGACCGGGGTTGATTTGACGGCCCGGTATTGAGACCGGGGTTTATCTAATGGTCCGGGTTTGATTTGACTGCCCGGTATTGAGATTGGGGTTGTGCTGACATTCTGGTATTGGTGACTGGGGTTGAGTTTGACATCTCGATATTGGTGATCAAGGTTGAGTTGACATCCCGGTATTGGTGACCGGGGCTGAGAAGACGATTTTTCCCTCCTGCAGGGTTAGTAACAGGAAAACAAAATTTCGAGTGTCTACAATGTGCACAATACATAGGTACAAAAGGCTGATCACCTTACGTACGTTGATGGTTTGTACATAGTCTTTTATTATTAAAGGTTACAGAAATATCTGTTAACCTAGGACAAGGTTCAAAGTCTCTACGACTCCTCAACATAATATCGAAAGTGTTAAAGGAATCTTTTAAATTCTTGAGTTATTTATACCGCTTCCCAAGTATTGAACAATAGTGGAAGATTCTTATTATTATGAAAGGTGAATATGAAAAGGAGGATATTCCTTAGAAAGAAGTAAGTCGTAGAATACAACAATTATAAATGAATCCTTGAAAAAGGAAAGTATACAGGTTAGTTTGAAAACATGTATTGATTAGTGAATTGAGCAAACAATAATAACCTCGAGAAAGGGATGAATTTCCGTGGAAAAGAGATGAAATTCCGAGAAGGGATAGGTGAAGTTATCAAAGGAAAAATGCAAAATTCTTATAGTGAAAGGTGTGAAGAATGCAATGATTTTAGAATTATCTTTAGAAGAAAAATAGTATATTATGGTAAAGTTAATTTCGGGGAAGAAATTCTTAGAATAATGGGTGAATGTGATATACTGAATGCTCATTAATTGAGTGAATATGTAATACTGAACTAGTAGAATGATTGTGGTTTACGATGATCCTTAGAAAAATCAATTGATGCGAAAAGAAGGAATAATACTATAAACGAGTTCAAATAAAGATTATGAAATAAAACCTATAAGAAGTAATTAAGGAAATAAATGAAATAAGCGATACATATTGAAATTATTCAACGATAAGGTTGCAAAGGAGAATAGACATAAACCGAGTAAGAGGGTTTGGTATTTGTGATTTCGAGGACGGAAACCTTATAAGAGGTGAAGAATGTGATGACCCAGATTTTTGAAAAATATTAAAATAAGAATTTAATATATAAAATTCTTATTATGAAATGTAATGGGTTTAAATGTATAAATATATATATGTTATGCATATATTTATATGATTTATGCTGAGAAGATTTAATATGTATATATAAGAGTGAAATATATACATAAGTGTGGAAATTAAGATTTAATAATGAAATTATTTATTAAATTAGTCAGTTGAGTTTAATACGAAAAGGAATATGGAGGCTAAGGAAATTAACCAAATAATATTAGTTAATTTAAATTAAGTCAAAAATTATATAATGAAATAATTGAATTTGAGTTTTAAATCCAGTGGAGTTATTATAAATTAAAATTCATAAATGATGCGATTGATTCACTATTTTAATTAAGTGAATTAATGTAAGTATTTTTATTTTTATTATTTTAATTTAAATGAGGGAGTTAATTAACTTATCATTTTTATATAGTACATACAAATGTAATGTATGCATAAGATGACATAATACATTATGCCAAACAAATATAATTTTATCATAGAATAAGGTAATTAGCTTATTATATGAGTATTGGTGTTAAGATTAGTAAATATAATTAATATTTAATTTGAGGTGAAAGGTAGAGGTTAAATAAATTGTTTAAGAATAATTTATTGTCGGAAGTAAGAAAGTCTAATTATGAAACTTAATTAAGTTATTTTAATATTTAATGGAATAATAATATTAATTAATTTGTTCCATTACAAGAATTTATTTAAAAATTATGAATTTAATTTCATAATTCGTAAATTAATTTTATACATACTAAAAATGTATAATTATTCTATTTTAGTTAATAACTGGATTTGAGCTGGCTAAATGATTTAGCAGGCAAAGGAAAAATGTGTTAGCCAATTAAAAATAAGGGAGTTATATTTGGATCAAGTAGAGAGAGGGATAATAAAATGTGTAGAAATCAGGCGTTGAGAAGCTTAATTGCTCTGACATTGTACCTTCCTAAACGCTTAGTAACTTACACTTTATTTTTCATCAGTTCACTTTTCATATCCATTTGTGAATGAAAAGAAAATAGAGAGGAAAACAGAACGCGATGGGTTTTTCAGTGAGAATTTGAAGAAGTTGAATATAAGAAAGGATTGAAGTTGGATTAGAAATTGAAGAAGAAGAATTTAGTTTGAAGTGAAAGGAGAAGGATTGAAGATTGAATAATCAACTTAGTTCAAAAGGTAATATGAATTTTTCTAACTAAAGTTCTGATAGTTAGAATTTGATATATGTGATTTTGTAAAGAAATAAAATCAAGGTTGGGTGTGGTGAAAATGTTATAAACTATAAATTTCGAAAGTTATGCACATGAATTGTATGATTAATGGTCTAAAAAGAAGTAATTCTCTAATATTATGAGAATTAAAATTAAGAAGGTAGTACAAACCTTTAGTTTTAATTGATATAGAGTGTACTTTATTTATAATCAAGATGGGAAGTTGGAAAGAAGAATGAAAAGCTTTAAAAGCTTTCTTTCGAGGTTCTGCAGATAGCAGACCATAGTAGAGTAGATTCTGAAGTGGCGCGGCCGTGCCACTTCCAAGGCTAAATACCAGCTCGGCTGCGCTGGTCTGCAATTGGCTCAAGATGAGTTTTGTGTAATCTGAGCTATAAGGCATGTGTATTAGAGTTTGATATACTACAAAATATACCTGATAAGATGTTCATAATAGCTTCGCATGAAATGAGTTACCATAACTTGGTTAATATAAGGTTTCAAATGAAAACTAAAGTGAGTTTTAAAAAAGAAGCTTATGAGATTATCATAGGTTACTGTTTTCAAACTCTAGATTTTGTTTAAGATATGATGGGTATAAGTATCTAGAATGGTATTTGGTATAGCCAAGAAAGCTATTTAAATTAGTTAAGTATAGTTTGCATAAAAATTTCAAAATAAAACTATATGGTTTTGAAAGTAACTCTAACGCAAGCAATGTGGGTATCAAAGCAAATGGAAACTTCCTTATTATGAGTTATATGGGATGTTAAATAAGCCTAATATGCTATCAGATGTGTGACGCCCCAAAATTTAGATACATGTACCTCGAATCTGGTGCTTTACGATCTAACTCTAATAACACACTAATATCTCATACAAAGGAATATTAGAATAATTTACATTGATATAATATAAATATTCTCGTCCTAAGTCTCGAAACTATTACTAATACACTTCATAACCTATTCCCAAACATAACTTAATACATAACATTAATTAAGTCCTAATACAACATAAAAAAAACATTCTAGCAAAGAAGAACAAAGCTACTCTATAGCCTTGTCTTCACTTTTGCCCTTTTTCTGGGGTTTTACCTTGCTCTGCCCTAACTGAAATGTTCAAAGGAAGCAAGAGTGAGCAACAAATTTGCCCAGCAAGTAATATGACAATAAATGTGAACAAGTGTATATGAGTTTCTTAATCTCAAGGGTAAAACGGTAATTATAGCTCATGAATTTAAATTAGAATATTGTGAACAAAGTCAATATTAATGGTTCCAAACCTATCATTTGAAGTCAATAAAAAGTCACTATAGACCCAAAGATTATAAAAGCATTCAAAGGTTTTAACAATTTCAAGTGAATGAATAAATGTCACTGAGTGCCACTGTGGACCAAAATTTGAAGAATCAAAAGATTTCAGCAAATTCCAAAATAAATATTGAATACTGAGTAGTCTCTATGGACCATGAATTCCTGCTAGAATTAATAGTATTACCCTGCTAATCCAATGGGTACAATAGGTGATCAGCCTAAAGTACCTGGTGTTATGCATAACATACCCTGCTGTTCATGCAATGTCGGCACCCCGACTGTATAGTTTTCCCCTTCTATGAGGGTTGTTCCTCTTAGTAGACTATAAAAGTCCGCACCAAGGCAATTGGTTTGGATCTCTTTCTAATTCATAGATATTGGTCTAGCCAAATAAAATGGCATAGATGCACTTTAACACACGTAGGAACAATTAATACGCTTAACGTTCGTTACAAGATTCAAAGAATCATTTTTTTTCAAAGATGTAAGTATGATTTAAATCAATTTCAGAGTTTGAATAATAATTTCCAAGAATTTAGGTATCACAAGAATTAGAACTGTAATACCCGAGAATTTTCGAATTGTATTAATGAATATTATTAATAAAACTTGAATATTTATTTGAATTTAAATATTTATGTGTTATGAGATGAGCTAACTCAATTATTTCAAATTGAATATATAATAATTGAGAAAAATATGAAGTTTATGATAAGCTCGAAGAACGCCTTGTGTGGCGCGATGATGAGAATTATGAGTTAATTAATTTAAAGGATGAAGGAATTAATAAATGATTAATTAATGTTATATGGATTTATTGTTATTATAAGTGATAACCTATTAGAGAGTGGGATTAAATAAGTGAAGGATTTATTTAATATCATTGTCAATTAATTGATATTATGAGAAATAACTATCAATGAGTAATTAATCGATAACGTGTTGAATTATTATTATTGCGAGTAATAGAATAATAATAAGTAAATTATTTATAAATATAATAAGAATTATATTTATTGTTGAGGAATGCGATAATTAATCGTATAATAATGTTAATAATTGTTGTTATGGATAATAACCGGTTAATAGAGTAAATGAATAATTAATATAATGATTACTCAATTAATTGTTATGTGCATATATGCGATAATTGAACTTATAATATATAGTGGTGCAATGTAACACATCAATGTGACTATATTATATATATAAACTATATGTTAAGACTAAATAAACTATATGAATGTATCATGAGGTTATGTGACAATGTGTGTGAGTGAACATTTAATAAGTACCTCATGAATATTGGTAGCTATCGTCTAGCATTGCAAAATTTACCTTACTAAAGTTCCACTAATCTTATGAATTAGTATAGCAATAAGCAAGGATCGATCCCACAGCGAGTGATTTATATTTTTAACTATCCAATAAATTCAATGAGTTGGGAGTTTTTGTTTAAAAGCAATTTAAGTAACACAAGTAAATTTAAGAAAATATCGATAAGTAAAAGAGTTCAATTCTTCAGTTCAGTATTCCCTTTTCACAATTATAAATTAATTAAGTTATTATACTATTTACTCTTTCAATGAGATTAATAACCCTAGATAATTGCAATCGCAAATTACCCGAAATTCTCCTTAAGTGTAGATCTAATGCGACGATCGCCAACAAGAGAGTCTAACCAACATACAACCTAGAACTATCAGTCTAGATTTAATATGATAGAAGCATGAAGAATGAGCATTAGATTATTCCAAGCAATAATTACACAATCAGGAATTATTTAACTTGTCTTCTGAAAATCTTAATAATATTTTAAAGCTTGACCACAATAAAATATTATTAATTGCTACTTAGATAAGACACACTTCATTTGCTTAAAATCTGTCTTGATCTAGCAGATGATATCAATTTATTAATTTTATCCTACAGAAACCAAATTAATCAATTGGATAACATGTATGAAAATTTACATAGATAATCAGAATAAATCTCAATGATTGTATAAATAATAAATAAACTTAATCAAACCAGTAATTATTAATCAGGTTCAACATCCCTTCAGAATTGAATAAGAGAATTAGCCTGACATGCCTTGAAGAAAATAAGATGAGAATACCAAAAATCCAGATCCTTTCAACACAAGAAAACAACTCCTATTTAAAGCCTAGACAAACCCTCAGTCATTAAGGTAAGTCTAAACCTATTCTAATTTAACTTTATAATTTAAAAACCTAAAAACACTGTCAGACGTCAGAGCTGCGCTGCCCGCGCTTCAATTCCTTTGTAAACTGCGCGGTCAGTGCACTACCTCCAGTAGCTCCATCCCGTAGCTGCGCGGTCAGCGCTTCCACACATACTAGCAACAGCGCGGTCCGCGGTCCTTTACCAGTTTTGTCCAAACTTTGATCTTTTTAGCTTTAATTCCAATCCGACCTTTATATCTGCAATAAACACAAAACACTACAAAGTAATATGAACTATACCCAAAAACTCACAATAAATAAGCTAATAAGAGAGCAATTCATAGGTCTTCAACCTACTCATCAAATTCCCCCACAATTGAACTATTGCTTGTCCTCAAGCAAACACAATAATACTTAATACTAAACTAAATGAATGCAACTACAGAGATTTGAACAATAACCATTATATTTTTAATGAATCTTATGCCTCAGAGATAAGCGACTGTTATGCTTTCCATATCTCATCACATACCATCCTCCTTTTCACATACTTACCTCACCATCTTAAGAATTGCATGTTTCCGTGTGTGTGTGCCCAACATGACCTCAATAGCAACAAGATCAATACAGATAAAATCATAAACATGTAAAAGCTTTTTAACCAACATCATAGCAAACATATAGTCAAGGAGAAATAAAATTTTTGAAACAGGCTCATTCTTTCTAGTGAGTGCATCTTAATGCTCCATCTCACTCTTTATTAGCTCTATTTTTTTTCTCTTTTTTTTACCCGACTTGTGCAATGCCCAATCCTATTAGGCTTTTCAATGCTACCCTTGTAGCGGACTTTCGGCCAACGACTCCCAAACCTGAAGGCTTTAGGGCGCTAGGTGTAGAGACATCCCCTAGGGTTTACTTATCCAAATAGCAAAGGCCACAAAACTGAGCTAAGTCAGATTTTTTTCTTTTTGTTTTCTTTTCTTTCTTTTCAGATCAAATATTTCTCTTCTTTTTTTTTTCTTTTTTTTCTGGAGCCACTGTTTTTCTCCCAAACGTATGTGAAAGCCATTGTTTTACTTTTATTGAATACATACATATATTCTATCTTGCACTTATTTCCCATTATTATTGAAAACCAGTTGGCATGGTTGATTTTTAGAAAATACAAAACGCATGATATGAGATTCCTATGGACAAAATCAGTCAACACATAATGATCAATTTTAAGCATGCTAGTCATTCATCATTTTCCTCATTGGCTTCATCTTATTAACATAGCTCTTTACCCAATCTCTATGCAACCTAAACAAAATCCTATATGAATGTAAAAATAATAATTTTTTTTAATATTGACATGCATATGACTAACTAAACTTAAACTACATGCATCCTAATATGCAGAAAGACACAGAAAATACCCCCCCCCCACACACTTATTTCAAGGAATGCCCTCATTACTTAGCATAAAGAAATAAAAACGAGGACTTCCCTGCAAACGAATCAACTCTCATCGTCGTCAGAAGGAGGGTAGGCAAATAAGATGGTTGGATCGGGCAGATGGACTTGCTTCCTAGGGTTCATGCGGGAACATGCGTCGGCCATTGCCGTGAAGGCGCCTATGTTGTACTCATGCATTTGATCTTGGCGCTGAGCAAGGCGGAACAATCTCCTCTGATTTATGTCAGTGGATGGACCGGCTTCGGCTGTAGGAGATGGAGGGGAAGGCGGCGTAGCAGGTGGAATCATAATGTATCCCTCGCCCCTAGGATGAGATCGTGTGCCACCCCATTCTCTATAAGTCAGTATAGTTTTGTGGTCGATGGCCCCTGTAGGCTGCTGAACTGACTCCGAAGTATCCGACCGGACCCCCGCCTTGCGGCAAAGCTCCATAATCAGAAACCCGTGCAACAAGCCGCCCGTGGTGCTTCCCCGTAGTGCCTAATCGATCGACTGCTGGATGCACAAACTGATATCCACTTGAAAGAATTGCAAAATATTCCGATCGGACCAAGAGTGGACGATCCTATAGAGAATACGAGCTCTATCCACCGTGACTTCAGTTTGATGGGTGGTAGGCATGAGCCTATCACATAAAAAACCGTACCAAGCCTTTCCATAGCGGCTGAGCTCGGAGTGGGGAAATTGAACCTTCATATTTATCCCAGGTTTGAGAACCCACTGCGTACCGGGTTTGCAAAGGCACGCAATAATTTCTTCCAAGTTTGGAAGATGATCTTCATAGCTCCCGCCTACTTGTGTTTCCAACCCAAAATGGTCGTTGATGGCCATGTGGTGGAAAGAAACCGGCCGACCTCTGACTTGCACAACCCGCCCAGCATGTTCAATGGCGTTGGCATAAAACTCTTTGACTATATTCGGCACAGCGGGTTACGGTTGTTCGACCAACTGGAACCATTGCCTCTTGACAATCATCAAGGCCATATCGCCGTCTAGGTTAGCATTGGGCGACAAGCCCCGTTCCGGTACAAGTGACTTTTTGGCGATGGCATTGAAACGAGCCACCGCCGTCTCGCTCAAAAATCTGGAAGTGTCAAAGGATGGGCGAGAACCGGAGGTGGAGGTCCTTGGTCATTTTGAAGACATGGTAGACAGATGGGCACACAAATATCGGTTGAGACAATTTATCGAACACGTAGCGTGCACCCTTGTTCGTCTTTAAACCTAGATTCCTTGCAAACAAATTCTAGCACATAAATTAGTATGAACAACCTTGGATGTTCAGTAACCCAAGGGATTCCAATGACAGAAAAAAAATTGAACACAGTTGAATAAATACAGAATTAAAATAATTAAAATGCAATTCAATTTGTTACCTTTGAATGATGGAATCCGTGTTGTTGATGTTGCCTTGTTAATGGATAGTGGTTGCCGGAATTTGTTTGGGTGTAATGGTGTGTGTGGAGTGTAAGGAAGACGGTTGGGTTAACTGGGATTTGGTGAACGAAATTGAGGAGAGGGGCTAGGGGTTTGTAAATCTAGATTAGTAAGGGATGGTTGGGGAGGGGAGTTGTAAGTGTTAAATAATGAGAATGGATGAAGAGGTGTGGTATACGTAGAGTTGGAGAAGGAGAATATGAAGTAGAGTGGAAAAAGGAAAGGTTTTAAGGGTTTAAGGAGTGCACGCATATGTTCAAATTCCATTTTAAAAATTGAATCTGCCGAAGTGCGCGGTCCGCGCGGCTAGGAGCGCGGCCAGCGCTGGGACGGGTTTCTGCATTGGACTTACTGCATATACTGCACGGTCGGCGCGTCTGGGGGCGCGATCAGCGCTGTCCTAGGCCAATTGTTGGAAAAGTTACTGCCTATGCTGCGCGCCCAGCGCTTCTGGGGCGCGGTCCGTGCCATTCTATTAATAACAATTCATGCTTAGAATCTTAAAATTAAAACTACATAAAAAAAATAAAACATGATAAAAATTACGGGTTGCCTCTCACACAGTTGCTCTTGTTTAACGTCGTTAGATCGGCTTGAATTGAGGCTTCTATTCATAAGTCGGCTCAATCAGAGTCGCGACTTCGACCTCCTCCTCTTGGACACTATTCAAAAATGGTTTCAGCATGTGCCCATTTACTTTAAACACAATTTTGTTGTTCGGATTCCGGATATTGACTGCACCATGAGGAAAAATGTTAGTAATCACAAATGGTCCTTCCCAGCGAGAGCGCAATTTTCTGGGAAATAACTTTAAGCGTGAATTAAACAGAAGGACTTTTTGGCCCACAATGAAGTTTTTCCTTAATATCTGTTTATCATGAAAGGCTTTAGTCTTTGATTTGTACAGCTTTGAACTCTCATATGCTTCGTTCGGTAATTCTTTGAGTTCTTATAATTGTAACTTCCTATTGATGCCAGCCTGATCCATATTCATATTGCACTGCTTTATAGCCCAGAATGCTCTATGTTCCAGCTCCATTTGTAGGTGGCATGGTTTCCCAAACACTAGCCTATAAGGCGACATTCCTATTGGAGTTTTGTATGCCGTCCTATAGGCCCATAATGCGTCATCCAATCTCAGACTCCAATCTTTTTGGTTGGGGTTGACCACTTTTTCCATAATGGATTTTACTTCACGGTTTGAGACCTCTGCTAGGCCATTGCTTCGCGGATGGTAAGATGTAGACACCATGTGAAGAACATTATATTTCTTCAGCAAAACGGCTAACACCCTATTGCAAAAGTGGGTACCGCGATCACTGATGATGGCCCGTGGTGCTCCAAACCTAACAAAAATGTTAGTTCTGACAAATTTTGCAACAACTTTAGAATCGTCAGTCCTAGTGGCTTTTGCTTCCACCTAATTGGATACATAATCAACTGCCAATAAAATGTAAATATTTCCAAAAGACATAGGAAACGGTCCCATAAAATTAATACCCCAAACGTCAAAGATTTCTACAATTAATATAGGGTTTTGTGGCATTTGGTGACGGTGAGATAAATTTCCAGTCTTTTGGCATTTTTCACATGCTTTACAAAATAAATAAGAGTCCTTAAAAACGGTTGGCCAATAGAAACCACTCTCGAGCACTTTACGTGAAGTTCTATTTGGTCCAAAATGACCCCCACACGCATAGGAATGACAGAAAGTTAGAATAGATTGAAATTCACTATCAGGTATGCAACGTCTAACTATCTGATCAGCACAAAATCTCCACAGATATGGGTCATACCATACATAGTATTTAGCATCACTCCTAAGCTTGTCTTTTTTAGATCTAGAATATTCATGGGGGATAAAAGTACTTACTAGAAAATTTACTATGTCCGCATACCAGGGGGTTGTAGTTCCAATGGATAGTAGATGTTCGTCTGGAAACATGTCACGCAATGGTAGGACTTTTTCTTCTTTAATGATCCTGCTCAAGTGATCTGCCACTAAGTTATCCGCACCCTTTTTATCTTTGATCTCCAGATCGAATTCTTGCAACAGCAATATCCATATTATGATTCGTGGTTTAGATTCCTTTTTGGTCAGCAAATACCTGAGAGCAGCATGGTCAGAATAGACTATTACTGTAGTACCTAGAAAATATGATCTAAATTTATCTAAAGCAAAAATAACAGATAAAAGTTCTTTTTCTATTGTTGAATAGTTTATATGAGCCGCATTCAAAGTTCTGGAAGCATAGTAGATGGCATGGGTGGTTTTGTCAATCTTTTGGCCCAAGACGACGCCTACATCATAGTTGCTTACGTCACACATTATTTCAAAAGGAAAATCCCAATTTGGCGGTTGAATGATAGGGGCTGATGTCAAAGATCTCTTCAAGGTATCAAAAGCCGCCTTGCAATCATCGGTAAACCAAAATTCCTCATCTTTTTGTAGCAGTTTGTATAAAGGTAACGCTATCTTGGCAAAGTCCTTTATAAACCTGCGATAAAATCCTGCATGTCCAAGAAAAGCACGTATCTCGCGAACACTGACGGGGTAAGGTAATGCAGATATAATATCAATTTTTGGTTTATCAACTTCTAAACTATAAATTGACACTATATGTCCAAGTGTTATTCCTTGTTCTACCATAAAGTGATATTTTTCCTAATTTAACACAAGGTTTATTTCTAAACATCTGTCTAGTACACGTGTTAAATTATCTAAACATGCATCTAAGGAACCACCATGAACTGTGAAATCATCCATAAAGACTTCGATACATTCTTCCAAAAGATCTAAAAAAATACTTAGCATGCATCGTTGAAAAGTACCTAGGGCATTGCATAGTCCAAAAGACATCCGCCTATAAGCAAAAGTGCCGAAAGGACATGTGAATGTGGTCTTTTCCTGATCTTCTGGGGCGATCACAATTTGGTTATAACCTGAAAATCCATCTAAAAAGCAATAATGAGAGTGCCCAGCTAAACGTTCTAACATTTGATCAATAAAAGCTAAAGGAAAGTGGTCTTTTTGAGTTACAGCATTTAATCTTCTATAATCTGTACACACTTTCCAACCTGTTTGCATTCTGGTGGGCACTAATTCATTATCGTCATTTTTGACAATAGCTGTACCTGATTTCTTTGGAACTACTAACACTGGACTTACCCATTGACTATCTGAGATGGGGTAGATGATACCTGCATCAAGTAATTTGATTACCTCTTTCTTTACTACCTCCATCATTGGTGGGTTTAGTCGTCTTTGTGCATCTCTCGTTGGTTTAGCTCCTTCATTTAACAAAATACGGTGCATGCACATTGCGGGACTAATCCCTTTGATATCTGCTATTGTCCAACCAAATACTGTAATATGGTCTCTAAGGACTCTCAATAGTTTCTCCTTCTGCACTTTGGTTAGATTATTAGCAATTATCACAGGTAAAGTTTCATTAGACCTTAAATATGCATATTTCAAGTGGTCTGGTAATTATTTTAACTCAAGTGTTGGAGGTTGCAATTTTTGATGTGTTACAGGTAATTGAATTAATTGTACCGCATGCTTATCTATGTGAGTAGGTAATGAATGTAGTGCTGCTACAGTGTCCTTTAATTCCTGACTATGCTCAAGTTCATATGTTCCATCCATGTTCAAACTACTTGAAATAGCTACCTCCAAGCTATCTCGTTGAATTTGTTCAAAAGTTTTCTGCACAAGAGAATCACACATATCAATGGCAAAAACCTGACAAATATCAGTAGGGTACCTCATGGCATCATAGATACTGAACTGGATCTTTTTGCTATCGAATTCCATTATTAAGGTCCCGTTGTGGACATTGATCATGGTCCTTGTTGTCTTTAGAAAGGGTTTTCCTAGTAGGATATGAGATGGGTTCGACGATGTGTCATCTTCCATGTCCACAATGTAAAAATCTGCAGGAAAGATTAGTTTGTTGACCTGCACCAAGACATCTTCAACTACCCCTCGGGGGTAGGTGTTAGTACGATCAGCCAATTGAATAATAACACCAGTAGTTTTCAAAGGACCAAGATTCAGAGACATATACACAGATAATGGCATAACATTTATTGAAGCCCCTAAGTCTAATATGGCCTTATTAAACCTGGTGTTTCCTATTGTGCATGGAATCGTAAACATGCCTGGGTCTTTATATTTAGGTGGCATTTTTCTTTGCAATACTGCTGACACATTTTCCCCAACCATAATTTTCTCATCAATTTCCAATTTGTGTTTATTTGTGCATAATTCCTTTAAAAATTTCGCGTACCGTGGCACTTGTTTAATAACGTCCAATAGTGGGATATTCACTTCTACTTTCCTAAAGGTTTCAAGAATTTCTTTTCCTTTTTCATCTGTCTTAGCTTTTCTAGAATTTCTATGAGGAAAAGGTAGTGGAATACCATTTAATTGACAAGGAAGGTTAGGGTGTACCTTTGTTTCTACTGATTCCTCCTTCTCTTGCTCTTTTTCATTCTCAATTGTTGCTGTTGGTGTATCCATCTGTTTTCTGCTCCGCAATGTAATAGCACTGGCATTCTCCTTTGGGTTCACAACTGTCTGTGATGGAAGCTTTCCCGAACCTTGAGCGTCCAATCGACTCACCGTAGTGGCTAACTGGCTCACCTGACTCCCCAAACTATGGATGGAAGACTTCGTTTCTTGTTGGAACTGTGTAGTCTGATTCATGTATTGTTAAGTCTGGTTCATAAATGTTTTTAGCACGTCTTCCAAAGACATTCTAGGATTAGCCAGTGCTGCTTGTCTGGGTTGGTACTATGGCTGATTTGGCTGGAACTGTGGTCTAACCGGGTAGAATCCTTGTGCTTGTGGCCTAGCACCCCCATAACTGAAGTTCGGATGATCCTTCCATCCGGAATTGTATATGTTAGAGAAAGGGTCATACTTTCTTTGCGGCTGAGCCTGGTAATTTCCTACTGCATTTGCTTGTTGTTCGGTGTTCTCTTTCTATAATGTCGGGCATGTATCGGTAGGGTGTACCAGCATTAGGCAAAGTTGGCAAACTTGTGCAACTGGGGCATTACCTGTAGCTATCTATTTTACCAAAGAAGTTAAGTCCGAAATCTTCTATTCCATACTCGTTGTGCTTACCTCACTTACCCTTTGTGCTGGATGATCCTTTCGTGTTCCATATTGTTGTGCATTAGCAGCCATATTTGCAACAGGTCCGTTGCAGCCTCTGGTGTTTTGTCCACTAATGCTCCTCCACTTGCAGCGTCGATCATATTCCTATCCATCGATATGAGTCCTTCGTAAAATTAAATGATGAGGTGTTGATCGTCGATTTGGTGGGGTGGACAGCTGGAGCACAGCTTCTTGAACCTCTCCCAGTACTCATGCAGTGTTTTTCCACTAAATTGTCGGACTCCACAAATTTCTTTTCTAGTGTTGGCTACCTGTGATGCTGGAAAATATTTTTCCAAAAATATCCTTTTCATGTCGTCCAATGACCGTACTGATCCCGGGGTTACATAGTATAACCAATCCTTTGCTAAATCCCCTAGTGAGAATGGAAAAGCTCGCAGCTTTATCTGATCTTCTGTGATATTGTGTGGCTTCATAGTGGAGCACACAACATGGAATTCCTGCAAATGTCTATAGGGATCATCACCTGTAAGACCACGAAAAATAGGTAAAAGGTGAATTAGTCCAGATTTTAGTTCGAAAGAAACATTTAAAGCAGGATATTCAATACAAAGAGGTTGTTAGGTAAGATTAGGAGTTGACATCTCTTTTAGAGTCCTGTTATTTGGCACCGCCATCTTCTCGTCTAATTTTCTTGATGATGATGATTGATCCTTAAGAAGTGAGATTGCAATGTTTAGGCCTGGTGATTGAACTTCGTCGGAATCTGTTTGTGAACCTTGGGTTTTCCGAGCTTCTTTCTTAAGCCTTCGTGTTGTTCTCTCTATTTCTGGATCAAATTGCAAGTCAAAAGAGTGGGATGATCGAGGCATAAAATAAAATAATATAAATTTTTTTTGAAAGCAATTGAATAGCTAAAATTAATAACACTCCCCGACAACGGCGCCAAAATTTGGTAGCTGTCGTCTAGCACTACAAAATTTAACTTACTAAAGTTCCACTAATCCTATGAATTAGTATAGCAATAAACAAGGATCGATCCCACAGAGAGTGATTTATATTTTTAACTATCCAATAAATTCAATGAGTTGGGAGTTTTTGTTTAAAAGCAATTTAAGTAACACAAGTACATTTAAGAAAATATCGATAAGTAAAAGAGTTCAATTCTTCAGTTCAGTATTCCCTTTTCACAATTATAAATTAATTAAGTTATTATACTATTTACCCTTTCAATGAGATTAATAACCCTAGATAATTGCAATCGCAAATTACCCGAAATTCTCCTTAAGTGTAGATCTAATGCGACGATCGCCAACAAGAGAGTCTAACCAACATACAACCTAGAACTATCAGTCTAGATTTAATATGATAGAAGCATGAAGAATGAGAATTAGATTATTCCAAGCAATAATTACACAATCAGGAATTATTTAACTTGTCTTCTAAAAATTTTAATAATATTTTAAAGCTTGACCACAATAAAATATTATTAATTGCTACTTAGATTAGACACACTTCATTTGCTTAAAATCTGTCTTGATCTAGCAGATGATATCAATTTATTAATTTAATCCTGGAGAAACCAAATTAATCAATTGGAAAACATGTATGAAAATTCACATAGATAATCAGAATAAATCTCAATGATTGTATAAATAATAAATAAACTTAATCAAACCAGTACTTGTTAATCAGGTTCAACATCCCTTCAGAATTGAATAAGAGAATTAGCCTGACATGCCTTGAATAAAATAAGATGAGAATACCAAAAATCCAGATCCCCTCAACACAAGAAAATAACTCCTATTTAAAGCCTAGACAAACCCTCAGTCATTAAGGTAAGTTTAAACCTATTCTAATTCAACTTTATAATTTAGAAACCTAAAAACATTGTCAGACGTCAGAACTGCGCGGCCCGCGCTTCAATTCCTTTGTAAACAGCGCGGTCAGCGCACTACCTCCAGTAGCTCCATTCCGTAGCTGCGCGGTCAGCGCTTCCACACATACTAGCAACAGTGCGGTCCGCGCTCCTTTACCAGTTTTGTCCAAACTTTGATCTTTTTAGCTTTAATTTCATTCCAACCTTTATATCTGCAATAAACACAAAACACTACAAAGTAATATGAACAATACCCAAAAACTCACAATAAACAAGCTAATAAGAGAGCAATTCATAGGTCTTCAACCCACTCATCAAATATATTATAAACAATTATTGATTAATGAATACTTCAATAATTTAATATAATTGAAATAATAAAATTGGAATAATGTAATAGGATAATACCCAATTGAATTATATTAGGTGTAAACGAAATGTACATGGATTATATATGTGTAAAATACATTTACTACATTGTAATATTGTTCCTCATTAGAAATACATTGTGACTCTAAGTAAATTATAACCTAAGTATATTATATGTGTATGTAGTAAACTAAGTGTTATACTTAGTTCAATTCCAAAATGCTGAGCTCTAAATTCCTTGTCCCATAATAAGAGGCTCCCTTTTCTTCTCATGTGCATAGCTATAAAACCTGACCCTATTTCCTTCTCAAACTCAGTAAAGATCATAGCAATGATTCATAGGGAGTGGGTTTCATGATGCATTTCACCAACTAATCACCAACTCCTTATTAACCACCATGTAATCAATTCTTCTCATTGGTTTAATTTAAAGTGCAAAAGCATTGCCTGTGTATTGATTTTTCTATAAGTACAGCTCCTTCCCTTCTCTTTTCAATTTACTGTTACACTGAGATATAGAGAAAGGGAGATATCAGTTGAGAGTGAGATTATAGTAGTGGCATAGCAGCATGCTTAGTTCACAGTTAGCAGAGGTATAACACCTCTTGTTCTTCATTCTTGCTTCTGAAATTCTTAAATTCTAATTCTTGAATTGAACATGAAATTCATAATTTTGTGATTGGGAAATGTTTGTTAATTGTTGTATTATCTTTTAACTATGTTTAAAAGACAATGTAGATGGTTTTCAAATGAATTCGTAGAAAGAATTGGAAATTGGCTTAAACTTCTGCAGAAGCAGAAGCCTATTCAGTGCTGGCCGAGACCCGGCGCAGCTGCGCCTGTATTGAACTAGGGCACAGCGCATCTGCGCCAGGCCCCTGCGCTTAATTTCCTACTTCTGTTGCAATCTGTTCAATGTTAACCTATTGATACTACTTAGATAAGCATGAGGAATATGTTAACATGGGTATATATGTTTCTTGAGGTAGCATGGTGTAACACCCCCATCCTTCACAAATAGAAAGGGAGGTTACTCAAAACACAACAGAACTACAGAAAATAATACTAAAGCTCTAAACCACAAAAAAATAATATTTAAAACTAATAAATATCAACAAGGTCAAACTAGAATAAATGCCAAGCTGACATAAACCAAAATCTGAGATAGTTATTACAACTCCAAAGAAATCAATATGTCCAGCCTAAATAGAATATTCCTAAACCATTGGATCGAATGGAGCTCTCATCACACTTGCCCTTGATCCCCCTGATTACCTGCCGGAAGAAAAACACAGCATGAGCCAAACGCCCAGTACGGATATAGAATACAAGAATGATGAAACGAAATAACTAACTCAATTAAAATAAACTGAACTGTAACAAACAAACTAATACAACGAAATAATAGGCTGAAACAAATGGCTGGGGTTATTTCATACCGAGCTCAAAATAAAACAGAAATATACCTTGCCACACAGGCAAGGTCAAATAATGCCACACAGGCAAGTCACACACATTGGACCGCGAATCCAACGCATGCAAAATCGGAAGGCGTGTTTGGCACAAACATCGCCACTCCGCAGAACAGAACAGAACAGAAAACTAGGGTCGACCCATACGCCTCCCACAACAAAACACCATATGGCCAACTCCCACCGGAGCACAAAACGGAGACGCCGTGGACTAATCACACCGCCACGGAAGGTGTCATGCCTCTCGTGCCAAGACGACATGCCTGTGGTACCCCCACAGGTGGTTATAGCTCAGGTATACCCTACGGTATGTTCTAACAAAAATATTATATCACAACACATGCGACATAACATCAACACAAAGGGTTCTAACGTGTACATGTTAAATCGAACAAATCAACATGAGTCTCCAAAAATATTAACATGTACTTTCTACAAATATCGAAATAAATTCTAAACATGATATACTAGATCAAGAGTATAAACACGAGTTCTAAGGATCAATATTAAAACGAACAATCACATGAATTTGAGAACGAACGGTCATGCGAAACAATAATAAATTTCGAAACGAGAAACAAAACGAACAAATTAAATTTAATAAGAGAATCGCTGAAGGAGTACGGAATCCGTACCTGGATTAAGCAATGTAATACCCAAATTTATATTCCAAACTTGACTCGCTAAATTCCTTCTGTCCGAACTAATTAAAAGAATAAATTAATTAATTATAAATACGTTTGCAAAAATTATTATTATTATTATTATTATTATTATTATTACCTCCGATCCAAACCGTTTTTTTTTTCAGGATACATTGCATCATTAAAAAAATCTATAGTACACAATCAAACATTATATATATATATATATAAGTTATACAGTACCCCTCCGTTCCAACAAGGATTTGATTTATATATATATAATAACCTCCGTTCCAAATCACTAAATCAGTAACCTCACTAGACAATTCATGATAATAAAACATAACAAACCTCACATCAATGACTCCTCCATTATTTAATTTCATACTCTGTAGCAAACTCACACACTTTATCAAAAAGCAAACCCACAAACTCAAATTCTTTATCAGGAAAGTAATGAGGTCACATAATGACCTTACCTGAATTGAGAAAATCTGCCCTTTTTGTTTTCTGCTCTATTTTTTTTCCACCGCCGCCTAGTTCTCTTTCTCTTTCCCTCAGTTTGTATAATGAAGTAAGATTAGGTTTTATTTGTTATTTATATATTTTATTGTTTCTCCTAATTGTAATAGGATTTTAATATTACACAAATATAAGTTTGATCCAATTAAGTTTTAAGGCCCAATTAATGTAGTACACATACTTAAATATAATTTGACCCAAACATACAAAAAAAAAAAAAAACCAAATTAAAATATTTAAACAAAAACTTTAAAAATGTTATTTATTTATTAAAATATTCGGGTATTACATCACCTTAAAAAGGATTCCGTCCCCGGAATCAAAAGAAAAGAACGAACCTAATTATCAAAGAGATGCGGATACTCCGCTCGAATAGACTCTTCCATCTCCCATGTAGCTTCTCGCTCCGAATGGTTTCTCCACAAAATCTTAACAAACGGAATTGTCTTCCTCCTCATAACCCGCTCTTGACGATCCAAAATTGCCTCGGCTTGCTCCACACAAGTAAGATCATCACTAATTTTATATAACGGATATTGCACCACATGCAACGGATGATATTTATAACTCCTCAATACCGACACATGGAACACATTGTGCACAGCTAGTTGTGGAGGCAAAGCTAACCGATATGCAACCTCACCAACCCTCTCCAAAATCTCGAATGGGCCAATATAACGCGGACTAAGCTTCCCTTTCAGACCAAATCGCCGAATACCCTTCCAAGGAGAAACTTTTAGGAACACATGCTCACCAGGTTCAAACTCTAAGGTCCTCCTATGCTTATCAGCATAACTCTTCTGCCGTGATCGAGCCGACTTCAATTTTTCCTTAGCCACTGCTACCTTTTCTGTAGTGATTTGAACTAACTCAGGCCCTTCAATGGCTCTCTCGCCAACCTCATCCCAACAAGTTGGTGCCCGACACTTTCTACCGTACAATGCCTCAAACGGAGCCATCCCAATACTCGCATGCCAACTGTTGTTATAAGCAAACTCAACTAAGCTCAAGTAATCATCCCAGTTACCCGACCACTCAAGTGCACAAGACCTCAACATATCCTCCAACGTTTGAATGGTCCGTTCGGATTGCCCATCAGTCTGCGGATGGAAAGCAGTACTAAAGTTGAGCCGAGTACCCCAAGCTCGTTGAAACCCTTTCCAGAACCGTGAAGTGAATCGTGGGTCCCGATCCGAAACGATAGACACCGGAGTACCATGAAGTCTAACAATCTCCTGTTGAAATATCTGTGCCAACCTATCCACCGAGTAGCCCTCGTGGATGGCCAAAAAGTGTGCCGATTTAGTCAACCGATCCACCACAACCCAAATGACATCATTCTTCCTGAAAGTCTTCGGCAAACCAGTCACAAAATCCATCGTGATATCTTCCCACTTCCACACTGGAATGTCTAACTGTTGCAGCAATCCACTAACTCGTTGATGTTCTATCTTCACTTGTTGACAAGTGAGACACTTCCCAATATATTCAGCCACATCTCGCTTCATTCCATTCCACCAAAAATTTTCCTTCAAATCCCTGTACATTTTTGTAGAACCTGGATGAATAGAAAATGGCGAACTATGAGCCTCCGTCAAAATCGCCTCCCGAATGATTGGATCAGATGGTACACACAACCGCTCACCCAACCAAATTACACCATGGTCATCAATACGAAAGTCGGGCTGCTTGCCCTCCTCCATATTTTGTGCCATACTCCACAATTCCCCATCTTCCTTTTGAGCTTCCTTAACCCTTGAAATAAGAGAGGGCTCCACTCGCATACCTGCCAAATGCCCATCTGAACCTTGGACATACAACTCCAACTCTAGTCGCTCCATATCCGAACTAAGCTGAGGTTGTGTAATAAGAGCTGCTACCCTTCCTGAACTTTTTCGGCTAAGAGCATCTGCAACCACATTTGCCTTCCCCGGGTGATACTGAATCTTCGCATCATAATCTTTTAGAAGCTCCAACCAACGCCTCTGCCTCATGTTAAGCTCTTTTTGAGTGAAAATATATTTAAGACTTTTGTGATCGGTGAAGATATCACAAGTCTCTCCATACAAATAGTGCCTCCAAATCTTCAGAGCAAAGATCACTGCTGCCAACTCCAAATCATGAGTGGGGTAGTTCACCTCGTAAGGTTTAAGCTGCCTAGAAGCATAAGCAATAACCTTACCGTGTTGCATCAAAACACATCCCAAGCCCTTCTTAGAAGCATCACTATAAATCTGGAAACCTCCTGTCCCCGACGGTAATGTAAGTATAGGAGCTGTCACAAGTCGTTTCTTCAACTCCTCGAAACTCTTCTCGCGCTCCTCATTCCACACAAACTTCGAGCCCTTTTTCATCAACTGAGTTAATGGCAAAGCAAGCAAAGAAAATCCTTCCACAAATCTCCTATAATACCCTGCTAAACCCAAGAAACTTCTAATCTCTGTCACAGTAGTAGGTCTCGGCCATTTAGTGATAGCCTCAACCTTTCCAGGATCCACCTTAATGCCTTCAGCAGAAACAACGTGGCCCAAAAATGCAATCTGCTCCAACCAAAACTCACATTTAGAGAATTTAGCATACAATTTCTCCTTCTGCAAAATTCCCAACACTGTTCGAAGATGTTCTTCATGCTCCTCCCTAGACTTAGAGTAAACCAAAATGTCATCAATAAAGACAATAACATATTGGTCCAAGTACTCCTTGAACACCCGATTCATCAAATCCATAAACACCGCTGGAGCGTTAGTCAACCCAAATGGCATCACCAGAAACTCGTAATGCCCATAGCGAGTACGAAAAGCTGTCTTAGAGACATCTTCATCTCTCACCCTCAACTGATGGTAACCCGACCTCAAGTCTATCTTTGAAAAATACTTCGCCCCCTGAAGTTGGTCAAACAAGTCTTCAATCCTCGGTAGTGGATACCGATTCCTGATAGTAATCTTGTTCAACTCCCTGTAGTCTATGCACAACCTCATAGACCCATCTTTCTTTTTCACAAATAAAACCGGAGCACCCCATGGCGAAACACTCGGCCGAATCACACCACGATCTAACAGTTCCTGCAACTGCTCCTTCAACTCCTGCAACTCCAATGGTGCCATCCGATACGGCGCTTTAGAAATAGGTCCCGCACCAGGAACAAGCTCAATAGTAAACTCAACTTCCCGTTGCGGTGGTAACCCTGACAACTCCTCAGGAAACACATCGGGAAAGTCACGAACCACTGAGATATCCTCAATACGAGACTCGCCCTTAGAGGTATCCTTCACAAATGCCAAATACCCCTCACAACCCTTTGCCACTAACTTCCCAGCCTTCAAGGCTGAAATCAATTTCACCACTCTACTCGGCTGTGAACCCTGAAATACGAATTCCGGAGACTTCACATCTCCAAATATAACCTTCTTCGCCTGGCAGTCGATAGTGGCCTGGTGCTTATCCAACCAGTCCATCCCGAGAATAACATCAAAATCGTGCATACACATTGGAAGAAGATTAGCCCTACGAATCTTGTCCCCAAAACTGATCGGACACCCTCGATATAATTCAGAAACAATAACAGAAGTCCCCATCGGGGTAGCAATAGACATAGCAGAATCTAAAGACAGAGATGGCACACCCAGGTGCCGAACAAAAGACTGAGCCACAACAGAATGAGTAGACCCAGTATCAAATAAAATAGAAGCCTCACGGCTACCAACTAAAAGAGTGCCAGAAACAGTACCTGGCGCACCTGCCGCCTGATTATGTGTCAAGGCAAACACTCGACCACCTTGACGCTGACCACCATTGCCACCATGATCACCGCCTCCACCATTGCCACGTGGCCCGGTACAATCTCTAGCCATGTGACCCATCTGTCCACACAAGAAACATGCACCGGTAACTCTATGACACTGTCTCCCCGGATGATTAGCCCCACACATAGCACAAGGAACTATCGGAATAAGATTTGGGTTACCCCCACCAGCTGGTCCCGGATAACGACCCTGATTCTGCCCTTGCTGACGATTCTGCCCTCGCTGAGGATTCTGTCCATACCAAGGTAGCTGAAGCTGACGATTCTGTCCTTGCTGAGGCATCTGCTGATTACCCCTGTTCTGATTTTGACCACGCCACTGCCCTTGCTGGACACCACGGTTTCTATTCCACTGACCACCTTGATTTCTCCCAGGCTGACCCGAGGCTTGACCCTGCTGGTCATCTCTGTCCCTTTTCCGATTCCCTTCCGGTTTAGAAGACCGAAAGTCCTGTCGCTCCATCTCAATGTTCTTGGCCGCATTAGCCACAGCCGATACATCTGCAAACTTAGTGTTAATGAGATGTTGCCGATACCTATAATGAATCCGCCACTTGAACTTCTCCGCCTGTTCCGCTGCAGTCCCTGCAGAGGTTCCCGCAAAACCTGCCAACCTGGTGAACCTCGTCATAAAATCCGTGATGGACTCATCATCTTTCTGCCGAATAGACAGATACTCTCTAGCATAGGCCTCTTTATCAGCAGCTGGAAAGTACTGCTGATAAAAGACCTCACAAAACTCCGCCCAACGAAGTGTTTCCACGTACCCATCACCCTTGGTTGTTTTCAGCGCTTTCCACCACCTCTGTGCATCCCCCTCCAGCTTATAAGCAGCAAGCAACACTCTCTGATTATCTGAGCAGCCCAACACATCAAAAATCTTCTCTAGGTGTGCAATCCAATTCTCCGCATCGATTGGAGTTGGAGCTGAACTGAAAGACTGTGGCTTCTGCTTCTGAAACCTCTCCAACCATACGTACATTGGAACCACCTGCTGATCAAGACCATCCACATTCCCTTCCTCTTCGTTTACTTGTGGACCATTATTTCCCGAGTTCCCCTGCTCAGGAATTTCTGGCGGCTGTTGCATTGCCTGTACCACCTGTGCCACCAACTGCGGTAAAGCTTGATTAACCGCCTGATTCACCAAGGCAGCCAATTGAGCATTAATCTGGTCATTAGGTTGCTCATCGGGATGACCATCACCTCTTCCCCTATTGTTACCTCGCCTCCCAGCAACTCTAGCGGATCTACGAGCCATCTAATAACAGATCAACGAATATCAGCAAAATAGATTAGAGACAGATTTGAATATAGCTGAATAGAAAATCAAACTGAACAAAACCTAACCCATAATTCTACCCATAACTCACAGATCAAACCTAAATAGGTTTTCTACAAGAAAGAACCTAAGCTTTGATACCAACTCTGTAACACCCCCATCCTTCACAAATAGAAAGGGAGGTTACTCAAAACACAACAGAACTACAGAAAATAATACTAAAGCTCTAAACCACAAAAAAATAATATTTAAAACTAATAAATATCAACAAGGTCAAACTAGAATAAATGCCAATCTGACATAAACCAAAATCTGAGATAGTTATTACAACTCCAAAGAAATCAATATGTCCAGCCTAAATAGAATATTCCTAAACCATTGGATCGAATGGAGCTCTCATCACACTTGCCCTTGATCCCCCTGATTACCTGCCGGAAGAAAAACACAGCATGAGCCAAACGCCCAGTACGGATATAGAATACAAGAATGATGAAACGAAATAACTAACTCAATTAAAATAAACTGAACTGTAACAAACAAACTAATACAATGAAATAATAGGCTGAAACAAATGGCTGGGGTTATTTCATACCGAGCTCAAAATAAAACAGAAATATACCTTGCCACACAGGCAAGGTCAAATAATGCCACACAGGCAAGTCACACACATTGGACCGCGAATCCAACGCATGCAAAATCGGAAGGCGTGTTTGGCACAAACATCGCCACTCCGCAGAACAGAACAGAACAGAAAACTAGGGTCGACCCATACGCCTCCCACAACAAAACACCATATGGCCAACTCCCACCGGAGCACAAAACGGAGACGCCGTGGACTAATCACACCGCCACGGAAGGTGTCATGCCTCTCGTGCCAAGACGACATGCCTGTGGTACCCCCACAGGTGGTTATAGCTCAGGTATACCCTACGGTATGTTCTAACAAAAATATTATATCACAACACATGCGACATAACATCAACACAAAGGGTTCTAACGTGTACATGTTAAATCGAACAAATCAACACGAGTCTCCAAAAATATTAACATGTACTTTCTACAAATATCGAAATAAATTCTAAACATGATATACTAGATCAAGAGTATAAACACGAGTTCTAAGGATCAATATTAAAACGAACAATCACATGAATTTGAGAACGAACGGTCATGCGAAACAATAATAAATTTCGAAACGAGAAACAAAACGAACAAATTAAATTTAATAAGAGAATCGCTGAAGGAGTACGGAATCCGTACCTGGATTAAGCAATGTAATACCCAAATTTATATTCCAAACTTGACTCGCTAAATTCCTTCCGTCCGAACTAATTAAAAGAATAAATTAATTAATTATAAATATGTTTGCAAAAATTATTATTATTATTATTATTATTATTATTACCTCCGATCCAAACCGTTTTTTTTTTCAGGATACATTGCATCATTAAAAAAATCTATAGTACACAATCAAACATTATATATATATATATAAGTTATACAGTACCCCTCCGTTCCAACAAGGATTTGATTTATATATATATAATAACCTCCGTTCCAAATCACTAAATCAGTAACCTCACTAGACAATTCATGATAATAAAACATAACAAACCTCACATCAATGACTCCTCCATTATTTAATTTCATACTCTGTAGCAAACTCACACACTTTATCAAAAAGCAAACCCACAAACTCAAATTCTTTATCAGGAAAGTAATGAGGTCACATAATGACCTTACCTGAATTGAGAAAATCTGCCCTTTTTGTTTTCTGCTCTTTTTTTTTTTCCACCGCCGCCTAGTTCTCTTTCTCTTTCCCTCAGTTTGTATAATGAAGTAAGATTAGGTTTTATTTGTTATTTATATATTTTATTGTTTCTCCTAATTGTAATAGGATTTTAATATTACACAAATATAAGTTTGATCCAATTAAGTTTTAAGGCCCAATTAATGTAGTACACATACTTAAATATAATTTGACCCAAACATACAAAAAAAAAAAAAAAACCAAATTAAAATATTTAAACAAAAACTTTAAAAATGTTATTTATTTATTAAAATATTCAGGTATTACACATGGGTTATTTTAACTTCGTTAATATACCTTCCTAAGTGAACTTAGAGTTTTAAAAGGATCTTAAAGTTTTTAAAGTGAACTTTGACATGTATGTATCATATCTACATTCTGATTTTGCGAGCATGATCGTATGGTCTAAATAAACATGAAGAGTTAGTCTAGAGTGTTGAGATTACACTAGCATACATGGTTTGCATTTAAAACGATTTCAAAAGGTAAACTTGAAAGTTTTGGAAAACTAAGTTGTATGAACATGATGTCATAGTATTCTGATATTTTTGGATGTACATGATAGTGTCTCTAACATCACTTAGTTGGCCTATATGTATACCTACCATGTTGGATACCATAAAAGCTAGTTAAACATGTATAAGATATGATTTAAAGTAATAAAAGATGTTAGCCACGCATGAATGTTATGAACACACGTAAGCATGATTGTTGATTGATTATATAACCATCTCACGTGTTTACATGGCAAACATGCTACCCTATATGCTTTCATAACCTTATTGGGCCTTAAACCTTTAAAAGTTCCAACTAGAGGTATAATATGTAAGCATAGACTTGAGACGACTCTATGAGAGTCCAAGACTTCTTAAAATGTATGACTGCTATGTGTTAACCTTCTGGTATGCTAAAAATGGGATGGAACTAAAGAAACAACAACACAACTCAGGTCTGGCTAGGGGATAGAGCAGCTGTGCCGTCCCTAGGCTTGATTTGGGCGTAGCTGCGCCAGGCTGATTTCAGAGTTTAGGCAGTTTGCTTTTTTTAATTTTAGCAGTTAACCTATTATGATACATAAGCTGTTAAAACTAGGTCAAATCTCTACTGATATATGTTTACAAGTGAAGGTAGTATAACATAATGATGTTTAACTTATAAAAGGAACTTTCAAGAGAGTAATGGCATAACCAACTTAGTGTTATGATTTGCTAATAACAACATACTTGATATGACTATGTTATATGACTTCATAACTTCTTACATACGTATATGGCTATATGATTGAGTTAGAACAGTATGTGCATATCTAACTTACATATCGAGCTTAAGTACCGAATGTGCTTAGCTAATGAATATCCTACATGTAAATATATTATAATAGGATTCGAAAGTGTTGATTAACTTTACATGGATAGACTACGCTTAAGGTAAGTATCTAAACCTTATCTCTTTGGATGCAAATTCCCTAACTTACACTCTTTTATTGTGCAAGTTTCCTTGAACCCGTTCTTGTATTATTAATTGCAAATATCCTAACCCTTGCATTTACTTTATGCAATGGATCCTTATGAAAGCAAGTTTTCTTACTTACTCGTTTAAATTGAGTTAGTATGCTTATTAAATAAACTCTTGTCTTATGAAAGCTATTATTTATGTTGAACTTAATATTGTTCTTAAATATAGTGAAAGTGTCTATGCCATTTGATTCGGCTAGACTATATGCATATTCATAAAACTATCCAAACTAATTGACTGGTGCGAAATCTTTGAAAACTGAGTTGAACAACCCTTATGGTAAGGGGAGTGTATATATTGTTGGAAGCCCAACACACGCGTGAAAATTATTATGGTGTTATGCATAACATGAAGTATTGTAGACTGATCATCTATCATACTTGTTATTTTTGGGTTATCAGTTTAATATTGATAATTCTAGTAGATGTTCAATAGTCCTTAGTGACTGCTAAGTATAAATTATTTTATCCAGTTAGATACGTTGATGGTGTTTGAATTCAAATATATCTGTTGGTCTATAATGAACTATCGTTTCATATTCCAAGGTTTTGATTTGAGAATTGTTGATACTCGTTGCTCATGATGTTATTCTTCAAACTCTTGATTATCAGTGAGATTATACCTTGATATTTTAACTTGTGTTGTAAAACTCTTCACCCTTATCGTATATTACTTACTGGGCAAATTGTGCTCATTCTTGCTTTACCTAAAAACATTTCAGTTAAGACAAAGCAGGGCAGATCTTCGGGCGTCAATAAGGTCAAGGGCAAGGCTACCGACTAGCCAACCCCTCTATGCTTTTAGAAGTTCTTGTGTTGTATTATGACAACTATGATAATGTATTAAGACTGATTCAGAACTATGTTTAAACTTAAGTAGAGTTATGTAATAAGTCTTTATTTGATATTATTATGTATTCTATTAAGTACTGTAGGTTGCGAGACTTGGGGGAATAAATATAATAAATTATTATATATTATTCTAGATTATCCGCTGTGATTGTATGATTTTAGTTATTATTGTTGAAACGTGATGAACCGAATTTGAGGCATCGGGGCTCGAAGTTGGGGGCGTCACAAGTTGGTATAAGAGCTGTAGTTATAAACCTTATGAGCGAGATTCCTTAGATTATAACTTAGGAGAACTTAAGAAGTTAGAGGGAGATAAAACTCATGAAGAGTTTTCATTGAGAGACTTAGTGTGTTATGAAAGGTAACTTCATTCTATACAATGAACTTATGTTTTATTTAACATTCTAATGGAGTTGTTGTTGGTTTGTCTTGTGTTTGTGATTGTAGGATGACAGACTTGAGAGGACCTAGTAGAGTGGCAGAGGAGGAGCCCAGAGATATACATGTAGTATACGAGGCACCTCTAGAGGTTGTGCCAGTGCAGGCTGTTTCACAATCCGAGTCTGACGACTAGGATGAGATCGAGGTGGAGTTTGACCCAGAGGAGGAACATATGGAGGACGATCCAGTTGAGGACGAGCCTACAGAGGAGGAGCCCATAGAGGACTCTTACGAGCTTAATCTCGAGGAGCATATGCTGGGAGAGTACAAGGAGCGTATTCTAGAATTGGACTACAGAGTGCAGGAGCTGGAGGCTGAGGCGTAGGAGAGAGAGTCCGAGTTTCAGAAGCTGAGGGATGAGTACCATCAGAGGAAGCTGGCGATGTAGGAGTTAGAGGTGGATATTGCCTATCGCAAGGAGGCAGGGATCCAGATGGGGACCTTATTTCACAAGTCAGTGGCTAGGAATGTGGCTATGGCAGGAAAGCTGGAGGAGGTAGAGCAGAGGGAACTAAGTGAGAAGACAAAGAAGGAGGCACTCCGTACTCAACTAGAGTTGGAGGTTATGGATAGGATCCACTTCGAGGAGAAGTGGGAAGCGGGTAACGAGAGAGCTGACGACTTAGAGGATGAAGTCAAATGCTAGAAGAGAAAGATGAACAAAATGGAGTATGTGTTCCGTTCAGCTTTTGAGAGAGTGATTGATGGTGTATACCACTACCCAGTGGAGCAGGGACAGACCCTACATACTGTGAGCCGAGAGTTGGTGGCGTACATAGCACAGATCGAGTACAAGAGCGTTGTGGAGCGTGGGATGATGGGATGAGACCCTTAGCTAGACTAGCAGTAGCTTTAGTAGTTTCTTTTGTGATGTTTATGCTACGTTGTAATCCCAATATTTTGTGTAAGGTATGGGATAGATATGTAAACCCCGAGTAAGCTTTTGTTAGAGGGGTAGTATGTTAGTGTTCCCCATCTTTTGTGATATTAGGAGATATGTGATAACATTTATAAAAATATGCTAGGGATAATCATGTAATGAAACGATTTGGCATATGAATATAAATGATCTTATTTCAGAAAATGTGTCATAAATTCTATTCTTTTAGCATTAAAGAAATACTTAAGTAATATAATTGAGTATTAATAAAATGAAAAATTTATGATGCAAAAAATGCCACCCAGGCGTAGATTAACTGCACCAGAGGAATCAGTGAATAATGAGAAGGAACAAGTAGACCCGATCCAGGAGTTAGTGGATTTGTTAGAAGAGGCCCTTAGGGGAAGGAACAACGAACCCGTTTGCCCCAATCCTCAAGCAGTACCAGTCATAAACTTTAAGGACTTTAGGAGTGTAGGACCCCCAGAGTTCGAGGGAACTATCGATCCGATCATAGCTCAGATATGGGTTAAGGATATAGAGAAGGCCTTCACCATCGCCCGAGTGGGTGAAGACCAGAAGACGGTATTTGCTATGTATATAATGAGAGGATAAGCTAACTACTAGTGGGAGGCTAATCAACAAAAGGCTGGAGAAGGTATAATCGCATGGGAGAGATTCAAGACTCTGTTCTTTGAGAACTATTTCCCAAAGAGCATGAAGAATAGGATGGAGGTGAAGTTTATAGAACTGAAACAAGGCGATATGGCGGTGGCGCAGTACGCGGCTAAGTTCAATGAACTAGCGCAATTTGCAAAACACCAAGTGGGAGACGAAGAAAGGAAGGAGAGACTTTTCGAACAAGGACTGAAGCCTTGGCTGTCAAATAAGGCGTCAGTTCTTCAAATTGATTCCTTTGCGACGTTGTTGTAGAAGGCGATCATTGCGGAAGGTGGCAGTAAGGCCTTGAGTCTGTATAACAAGGAGAAGAAAGGAAAGAATATCGGAGGAGAAAACCGTGCTGGAGGTAGCAGTAGTGGAGGAAGTAATTTGGGAAAGAGAAAGTGGGAAAACAATAACAACAACAACAAAAAAAACAACAATCAGTCAGGAAACTTTCGTGGGGGATTTAAGAAAAGGGGTGAAGTTTGTAATAAGTGTGGGAGGAATCATCAGGGGGAGTGCTGGAAAGGAAAGAGCACGTGCTACAACTACGGCCAGGAGGGACACATTTTGCCCAACTACCTGAAACCGAAGAAGATCTAGGGATGTTTTGCTTGTGGCTCGACAGACCACCGGATCAAGGATTGCCCAAAGAAGGGAAGTGGCGGAGGTAGCAGCCAACAAGGGGGAAACAAACTGATGATCAGCGGATCGGCACAATCCAACCGCCCAATAGCTAGAACCTTTAACATGACCGTCCAGGACACAGTAGCTACGAAGGATGTGGTGTCAGGTATAATCCCAATCAATGATATAAATGCATATGTATTATTTGATTCGGGTGCCACCTGTTCTTTTATATCTGAAGAATTTGCTAGTAGACTTAGTACACCACGAGAACAATTAGAAGATCCCTTGAACATAGAAGTTGCGAATAAGGAAATAGACCCTGTAGAATATGTTCACCGAAATTATCGCGCAAATATTAGAGATCATGAACTGAGCGTAGACTTGATTCCAATTAGATTGGGAGAATTTGACGTAATACTGGGAATGGATTGGTTGTATAACTATGCTGCGATAATTGACTGTCAGAATAAATGTGTGAACCTTCAAACTTTGAGTAAGTTTAAGGTAGTGTTTTATGGTAGCTCATCGCTTAAGCAATCATGTAGTCTTACTATGATGCAGGCCAAGAAATTGTTAAGGAAACGATGTGTAGGTTACTTAGCTTACATTGTAGATACTTGGAAAAAGGGAGTAGAAATTAAGGATATATCTGTAGTGAATGAATTCCAAGATGTATTTCTGGACGATCTGCCTGGTCTTCAGCCAGACAGAGAAATCAAATTCGTAATAGATTTAGCACCCGGAACCGCACTGATTTTGAAAGCTCCATATCGTATGGCGCCAGTAGAAATGAAGAAGTTGATGATACAACTGCAATAGTTATTAGATAAAGGTTACGTACGACCAAGTGTGTCTCCTTGGGGAGCACCAGTGTTGTTTGTTAAAAAGAAGGAAGGATCGATGAGACTCTGTATCGATTATCGAGAATTGAACAAATTAACGATCAAGAATAGATATCCGCTACCGAGGATAGACGACCTTTTTGATCAACTGAAGGGAGCGAAGTGTTTCTCAAAGATCGACCTACGGACATGTTATCACCAACTGAAAGTACAGGAAGAAGACATACCAAAGACTGCGTTTCGAACCCGTTATGGACATTACGAGTTTTTGGTAATTTCATTCGGATTGACTAATGCTCCGGCAGCATTCATGGACTTGATGAACCGAGTTTTCAAGCCATACTTGGACAAGTTTGTGGTAGTTTTCATCGACGACATCTTGATATACTCGAAGACAGAGGAAGAGCACGCTGAACATCTGAAAATAGTTTTGGAAGCACTAAGGAAGGAAAAGATGTATGTGAAATTTTCTAAGTGTGAATTTTGGATTGAGAAGGTTCAATTCTTAGGTCACGTAGTGGATAAGAATGGAATCTCAGTAAACCCTGCAAAGGTAAAAGCAGTAAGTAATTGGGAACAGCCGAGAACACCAACAGAGGTGAGAAGTTTCTTAGGGTTAGCTGGGTACTATCGAAGATTCATCAAAGATTTTTCTAAGATAGCAACCCCATTGACCAATCTGACGAGGAAGACAGTGAAATTTATATGGACAGAAAAGTGTGAGGAGAGTTTTCAGAAATTGAAAAAGAGATTAAGCGAGGCGCCTGTGTTGTCATTACCGAATGATGCGGGAGATTTTGTAGTGTATATTGACGCATCGCACAAAGGACTTGGTTGTGTGCTAATACAGCACGACAAAGTCATTGCGTATGCATCACGACAATTAAAGGACTACGAAAAACGATACCCTACTCACGACTTAGAGTTAGCGGCAGTAGTTTTTGCGTTGAAGATATGGAGACATTATTTGTAAGGAGAGAAATGTGAGATATACATGGACCACAAGAGTATGAAATATATCTTCACACAGAAGGAGTTGAATATGCACCAAAGAAGGTGGTTAGAATTAATCAAGGATTATGACTGCGATATTCTTTATTACCCGGGTAAGGCAAACGTAGTTGCCGACGCTCTGAGCAGAAAAGGAAGGGAGAAACTGTTTCACTTGACAACTCAAGAGGAGTTAATAAGGAAAATTGGGAAATTGGAAATAGAAGTAAGAGGGCTGGATAGGTCTGAAGAAAAGTTCTTTGTAATGGAAGCTCGTCCGACATTGTTGGATAGAGTGAAGGAATCACAAGGGAATGATGAAGAGTGCGAGAAAATCAGAAAGAGGATGGTAGAAAATGAAGAAGAAAGATTTCGAATGGATAAAGACGGTATCTTGAGATTCAAAGGGAGAGTGTGGGTGCCAGTGGTAGCCGAATTAAGAGAAGAGATTTTGCACGAGGCATATAATACGACGTATTCCGTTCATCCGGGAGGCACAAAAATGTACCGAGATTTGAGGCAACACTTTTGGTGGCCCAATCTAAAACGGGAAGTCGTAAAGTGCGTTGGTAGATGTCTGACTTGTCAATGCGTTAAAGTAGAGCATCAGCGGCCCAGTGGTTTACTACAACCGTTGGAAATACCAGAGTGGAAATGGGAGCACATTACGATGGACTTCGTGGTGGGACTTCCAGTCACACAGAAAGGCTATGATGCCATTTGGGTTATCATGGATCGACTAACGAAGACCGCACATTTCCTACCGATCAAGATCCGCTATAGTTTAAATCAGTTAGCGAGTCTGTACGTAAAAGAGATTGTTTTATGATATGGAGTGCCGGTGTCAATTGTCTCTGATCGAGATCCGCATTTCATGTCAAACTTTTGGAAAAGCTTGCAAGATAGAATGGGAACACAGTTGAGGTTGAGTACCGCTTATCATCCTTAGACAAACGGACAGAGTGAGCGAACTATACAAACACTGGAGGACATGCTTAGGACTTATGTAATGGATTTCAAGGGAAATTGGGACGACCACCTATCCTTAGTAGAATTTGCATATAACAATAGTTACCATGTGAGTATCGGCATGCCGCCATACGAAGCTCTTTACGAGAGAAAATGCAGAACGCCGTTATGTTGGGACGAAGTCGGAGAGCGACGAATACTCAGACTAGAGTTAGTACAAAAAATCGCGGACGTGGTGACAGTTATAAGAGCCAAACTAGTAGCAGCTCAAGATCGTCAGAAAAAGTACGCAAACTTGCATCGACAAGACCGGGACTTTAAAGTCGGCAGTTTCGTATTCTTGAAGGTATCTCTCTGGGAGGGAAAAATATGATTCAAAAAGAAGGAAAAACTGAGTCCAAGATTTATAGGGCCGTTCGAGGTACTGAAGCAAATGGGCGAAGTGGCATATAAAGTTGCATTACCACCTGAGTTGGAGCACATCCATAACGTGTTTCACATCTCCGTGTTGCGTCCGTACAAGGCCGACTACAAGCACGTGATTTCTTATGAGCCCATTCAAGTGGAGAAAAACTTGGCATATGAAGAAATTCCTGTCCAAATATTAGATAGGAAAGAGCAAACCTTAAGAAATAAAGTTATTTCATCTGTAAAGGTACTTTGGCGTAACCACGATGTTAAGGAGGCTACGTGGGAATTAGAAGATAGGATGATGAGGGACTATCTCCATCTATTTGTGTAACCTTAAAGCAATTCCGAGGACGGAATTTTTATAAGGGGGGAGGATGTAATACCCGAGAATTTTCGAATAGTATTAATGAATATTATTAATGAAAGTCGTATATTTATTTGAATATAAATATTTATGTGTTATGAGATGAACTAACTCAATTATTTCAAATTGAATATATAATAATTGAGAAAAATATGGAGTTTATGATAAGCTCGAAGAACGCCTTGTGTGGCGCGATGATGAGAATTATGAGTTAATTAATTTAAAGGATGAAGGAATTAATAAATGATTAATTAGTGTTATATGGATTTATTGTTATTATAAGTGATAGCCTATTAGAGAGTGGGATTAAATAAGTGAAGGATTGATTTAATATCATTGTCAATTAATTGATATTATGAGAAATAACTATCAATGAGTAATAAATCGATAACGTGTTGATTTATTATTATTGCGAGTAATAGAATAATAATAAGTAAATTGTTTATAAATATAATAAGAATTATATTTATTGTTGAGGAATGCAATAATTAATCGTATAATAATGTTAAGAATTGTTGTTATGGATAATAACCGGTTAATAGAGTAAATGAATAATTAATATAATGATTACTCAATTAATTGTTATGTGCATGTATGCGATAATTGAATTTATAATATATAGTGGTGCAATGTAACGCGTCAATGTGACTATATTCTATATAAAAACTATATGTTAAGACTAAATAAATTATATGAATGTATTATGAGGTATGTGACAATGTGTGTGAGTGAACATTTAATAAGTACCTCATGAATATATTATAAACAATTGTTGATTAATGAATACTTCAATAATTTAATATAATTGAAATAATAGAATTGGAATAATGTAATAGGATAATACCTAATTGAATTATATTCAGTGTTAATGAAATGTACATGGATTATATATGTGCAAATTACATTTACTACATTGTAATATTGTTCCTCATTAAAAATACATTATGACTATAAGTAAATTATAACCTCTATATATTATATGTGTATGTAGTAAACTAAATGTTACACTTAGTTCAATTCCAAAATGTTGAGCTCTGAATTCCTTGTCCCATAATAAGAGGCTCACTTTCCTTCTCACGTGCATAGCTATAAGGCCTAAGCCTATTTTATGACACCCCAAAATACGAGTACTTCATTTTCACATGATCTGGTGTTCACTTTCTAATATAACGTACATCTGCCCCAATAAAACTTCAAAGTAAAATACAACCTTTATTCAGAATAATAAAATCTCCCTTAAACAAGGGTTACAACTTTCTCAAAATCAATCTCAGGGTTTAATCTAACCTTAACATAAACAATAAAGTGCGGAAATAAAAACATAACAGAAGAGTCTTATTACAATCATTCCAAATAATTAAACAAGTCTTCATTTCTTTAGCTTCCCTTTGCCTTTACTCGTTGACGGAGCATCAACATTATAAACCTTAACTACAATGATTATTTAATGCAAGAGTGAGCAAACAACAGCCCACTGGAGTACAACAATCTATAAGACATACAATAATATCTTTGAAAAGATTTGAATACTTTACTTTCACAACTATAAAGAATTGAATAATAATTCTATATCAACAATAACAATTCGAATATAGAATTCATCTGAGGATAATAAGACCTTGAACTTTTATCCTAGGTTATAAACATTTCTATTTAAAACATTTAACAGTCACTAAGACTATGGACCTTAACTCGTACTTAGGGGGATCAACACTTCATACCATATATTGTGTACAAACATCTAAACGCTTTTGCATAGTAACCTCCCCTAATAAATAGGGTTGTTCATCTCAGCATTTTGAATACAAGTCCGCACCAAAGAAAGTTTGGTTTATTATCTTTACCTATCACATCTATCTTTTCGATCTTACTATAAGGCTACTACCTAAGGTTTTTTTCCCACCTAAGGTTTCGTAACCTACTACTTTAATACCAACTTGTGACACCCCCAAATCCGAGTACTTCGTTTTCACATGATCTGGTGTTCACTTTCTAATATAACGTACATTTTCCCAATAAAACTTCAAAGTAAAATACAACCTTTATTCAGAATAATAAAATCTCCCATAAACAAGGGTTACAACTTTCTCACAATCAATCCCAGGGTTTAATCTAACCTTAACATAAACAATAAAGTGCGGAAATAAAAATATAACATAAGAGTCTTATTACAATCATTCCAAATAATTAAACAAGTCTTCACTTGTTTAGCTTCCCTTTGCCTTTACTCGTTGACGGTGCATCAACTTTATCAACCTTAGCTGCAATGATTATTTAATGCAAGAGTGAGCAAACAACAACTCACTGGAGTACAACAATCTATAAGACATACAATAATATCTTTGAAAATATTTGAATACTTTACTTTCACAACTATAAAAAATTGAATAATAATTCTCTATCAACATTAACAATTCGAATATAGAATTCATCTGAGGGTCATAAGACCTTGAACTTTTGTCCTAGGTTATAAACATTTGTATTTAAAACCTTTCACAGTCACTAAGACTATGGACCTTAACTCGTACTTAGGGGGATCAACCATTCGTACCATTTATTGTGCATAAACATCTAAACGCTTTTGCATAGTAACCTCCCCTAATAAATAGGGTTGTTCATCTCAGCATTTTGAATACAAGTCCGCACCAAAGAAAGTTTGGTTTAGATAAGCTTACAAGGGTAATTTAGAATTCACGTTCATCAACTAAGGATTAGTTGAATCGACTTTCAATAATTCATAAATAAAAGAATTATGAATTAACATATGCTTTAGAAGTAAACTTAAAGCATTTAAAATAATAAACTGGATCATACTTGAACAATAAGTCAAGATCACTTTTGTTAAGTAAATAAATGTCTAGTACAAAAATGAAAAGGACATTCTCAACAATGAATATATGAACTCAAAGAACTTGCATAGAAGTAACGAGTTTAGGGTTTAGAAGACTTGCCTTAAGCGTAAGCTACTTATACAATCACGTACTTTAATACTTCCTACATACATATACACTTAATCACATAACCTAAATTAGTTACACATAACTAATTCACATAGTTAGTTAACCCTCATGGTTAACTCATTCTAATTAAATAAATAATAATTAACTATCACATAGTTAATTACATCACATAAACATACTCACATAATTAAATAAAATATGTACTTAACTAAATTATAATTAAACAATAATAACTTAAAACACTTAATCTAATTATAATTACTTAAATTATAATTATCTCTTATCCTAATTAAATTATAAACAAATTATAATTTATAATCAATTAAACTACATCATTCATTATAATTACACAAATTATAATTATTCATGCAATTATCAAATTATAATCTATAATTAACATGCATTTATTAAATTATAATTACATAAATTATAATTTAAATTAACATCTAATTGATTAAAATAAATCAACTTCTATTCATTATAATTTAACAAAAATTATAATTTAAATTAAACATTTACTCTTGATTATAATTACTCAAATTATAATCAAGTAGTTCATATTACAATTAAACAATTGTAACTTATAATTTAAATACTATATTAGGTTTTCAAAACTCTTTTATTTTCCAAACATGAAACTGTCAAATTCATGTTAACAACATGTTATAGCAGCTAGATACATGTTCATTATTCTAGCAACAATGTAATTGAAACATAAAAAACAAACTGCACAACTGACCAAACTCACTGTCTCTACACAGGCAGCGGCTCAGCTGCGCAGCCATACGCCTCGGCACCGGCGCAGCTGAGCAGGTGCTTGATCTGGGAAACCCAGTGGCGCAGCTGCGCCACTTCTGCCTTTGTTGCCGGCCCAGCTGCGCCGGAACGCGGACAGAAGAAGGCAGCAACGACACTCTACTTCACCGATTAACCCACACATGCCAACAACCGGCAATTACAAGCTACTGGAATAGTGTATAGTACATTCTTGAAACAATACACACATATAACATGTTTTCGAACACAAAAACCATCTATACAATAATAATCAAAAGTTTTAGAAATCAAATTTTGATATTTTCATAAAACTCACATATTTTACAAAACCATTCACTGTAAATCAATTCTTAAGCAACCCAACTAATAATACATGCATTATATCCATAATTGAAGATATCATTACAACAACTCTAAATATGCATATTAACAACCAAATCATATCATCACTTTTACTCTAAAACTCAACCAAATATATAAACCTCATATGAACACATATTTTTCATTACAACATGTTCTGACAAAAAATTGATTTCTAGCAATCCTTTTTATGGCATATAATTCATGTATAAGCATGCTAGAGTACAACTGATACATACTACTTCATGTTTTTAGCCTTTTCATGAAATTTCATATTCACAAAGACTCAAAACATGAATAACAGTAAAAAAATATATAGAAAAGTAAGGGAATTAAGATTACCCTTTGCTTTGATGATATGAAGAAGAGTATGAATATTAACTCTAGCCTTCTCAAGCTTTCTCCTCCTTCTCTTCTTCCCTTTTATCTCTAGCTTCTCTGCTCTCTTGTCTCTCTGCTCTCTCTTTTCTTCTTAGTTCTTAGTTAGACTTAGGATTAGAACTAACGTAGTAGCTATATTATAACTGCTATAATATAATATACGTATACTAATAATATATATGTAACTGCTAATCAATTAAGATATATAATAAATACATTGTATTATATAAGTTACAACTATTTGAATTTAAAAAGTCTTAAGGCTTGTTTGGCCAAAATAACATTATTTTTAAAAACAGATTATTACTACTAAGGCCATGTTTGGTAAAATGAGTTTAAAACAAGTGCAAGGGCCTTGTTTGGCAAAAGCCTTTTCAAATAAATGTAAGGGTCTTGTTTGGTTAAAATCATTTAAAACCCTTTTCTTTATTTTAATAAATCATTTTAACACATACTCTTTAATGTCACATTTTAATTAATTAAATCCTTTAACATCTAATTTAATCAATTAAAATCTAACACCAATTAATCACATAAAAATTGCCACATAATTATAATTACTCGCTAATTATAATTCATGTAACACTTCATCACATAATTCATTTAATTTAATTATCTCAATTAAATTAGAACTATACTATAAAATTAATATACATCAATTAAATTAAATATTAAACATTCACTTAATTAATATATATCACTCAATTAAATCACTCCACAGAATCACATAAATTATTTATTTAACTCAATAAATAAATCACATAAAATATTTATTTAACTCAATAAATATTTAAAAGTATCATATAAAATCACAATCGTTACAATCTTCCCTCCTTAAAAGGATTCTGTCCCAAAAATTAGACATAAAAAAAATTATGTCTATATCATTCTTCCCCCCTTAAAAGGATTCTGTCCCCAGAATCGGTACATAAGGGGTTACACACAAAATCAAGCAAATAATTACGGATAAGATTTCATCATAACATCTTCGAGTTCCCACGTAGCTTCCTCAGCACTGTGGTTCCTCCATATTACCTTAACAAAAGGTATCACTTTGTTTCTAAGTACTTGTTCCTTTCTATCAACTATTTGAACAGGCACTACTTCATATGTTAAGTCTTTATCAAACTTTAAAGGCTCATATTCTATTACATGTTTGTAATCGTGCTTGTAAGGTCTTAACACAGAAATATGAAAGACATTATGTATATTCTTGAGCTCCGGAGGCAATGCAACCTTGTAAGCAACCTCGCCCACCTTTCGTAGTACCTCGAAAGGTCCAATAAATCTGGGACTCGGCTTTCCCTTCTTACCAAATCGGATCTTTCCTATCCAGGGAGATACCTTCAGGAAAATAAAACTTCCTGGTAAGAATTCTCGGTTCTGACGATGTAGATCGGCATATTTTGTCTGTCTGTCTTGAGCAGCAACTAATCTTGTTCTGATCAGCTTCACGATTTTGGCGGTTTATTGTACCAATTTCGGTCCCAACAGTTGATGTTCGCCGACTTCATCCCAGCACAAGGGAGTTCTGTATTTTCTACCGTATAACACTTCATAAGGCGGCATGCCGATACTCGCATGATAACTATTTTTGTAGGCGAACTCCACCAACGATAGATGATCATCCCAGCTTCCCTTGAAGTCCATCACATAAGCTCACAGCATATCCTCAAGCGTCTGAATCGTTCTTTCGCTCTTACCATCTGTCTAAGGATGGTACACCATATTTATTCGCAATTACGTTCCCAAACACTCTTGCAAACGCTTTCAGAATTTCAACGTAAAAAGTTGATCTCTATCAGACATAATTGACACCAGAACGCCGCGTCGAGAAATAATTTCCTTCACATACAGCTTCCCTAGTTGATCCAAGTTGTACTTAACCCTAATCGGCAAAAAGCCATATCTCATCAAATCCCTTCTGAGTCGCTGGAAGACCCACCATGAAGTCTATCGTGATGTGTTCCCACTTCCACTCTGGAATTTCTAACGGTTGTAGCAAACCACTTGGTCTCTGGTGTTCTGCTTTAACTTTCTGGCATGTCAAGCATTTTGCAACATATTCAGCAACATCCCTCTTCATATTCGGTCACCAAAAATGCTGCTTGAGATCCTGGTACGTCTTCATACTCCCAGGGTGAATAGAATATCTAGAACTGTGAGATTCGCTCAAAATCTCTTCTTTGACCTCTGGTACTGGCGGTACCCAAATTCTACCTTCAAACCGTAGCAGACCTTCGTTATCGATCTTGAACTTGAACTCTTTGCCATCGCCTATTCTCCTCCAAATCTTCTCGCATTCTTCATCGCGAAGTTGTGCTTCTTTCACTTTGTCTACTAGAGTAGAACCAGTAGTTACTTGAAATAACTTCTCATCCGATTCCTTCAAAAACTTCACTTCCAGTTCTAATCTAGCCATTTGTTCTATCAACTGATCCTGATCAGTTAACATATTCAGTTTCTCCAGACCCTTTCTGCTCAAAGCATCGGCAACGACGTTAGCTTTACCCGGATGGTAAAGTATCTCGCAATCGTAGTCCTTGATCAGTTCCAACCATCTTCTTTGGCTCATGTTCAAATCCTTCTAGGTGAATATATACTTCAGACTCTTGTGATCTGTGTATATCTCACACTTCTCTCCATATAAGTAGTGTCTCCAAATCTTTAGGGCAAACACTACTGCCGCCAATTCTAAATCATAAGTTAGATACCCTTTCTCGTAATCCTTTAGCTGACGTGACGCATAAGCAATGACTTTGCCGCCCTGCATCAATACACAGCCTAATCCTTTATGTGAGGCATCACTATATACTACGAAATTCCCCGTACTATCCAATAATAACAACACAAGCTCAATACTCAACCTCTTCTTCAACTCCTGAAAACTTTTCTCACACTTTTTCGTCCAAACAAACTTAACCATTTTACGAGTCAAATTCGTCAACGGAATGGCGATCTTGGAAAAGTCTTGGATAAATCTCCGGTAATAACCTGCCAATCCCAAGAAACTCCTCACTTCAGACGGCGTCTTCGGTTGATCCCAATTCATTACAGCTTTGACCTTCGACGGATCCACCGAAATACCATCCTTGTCGATCGCGTGGCCAAGAAATTGTATACGTTCCAACCAGAATTCACATTTTGAGAATTTAGCATAAAGCTTCTCTCGTCTCAGCGATTCTAAGGTTAGTCATAAGTGTTCAGCGTGTTCCTCCTCGATCTTAGAATAAACCAAGATGTCATCAATGAACACCACCACGAACTTATCTAGGAATGGCTTAAACACCCTGTTCATTAAGTCGATAAATGCAGCTGGGGCATTTGTGAGACCAAATGACATCACCAAGAACTTGTAATGACCATATCGAGTCCTAAAAGACATTTTCGGTATATCTTCTCTTCTTACCTTCAACTGATGATACCCACTTCTCAAATCAATTTTTGAGAATTACTTAGCACCCTTCAACTGATCAAACAAGTCATCGATCCTAGGTAAAGGATACCTATTCTTGATCATAACTTTTTTTAATTTCCTATAATCAATGCAAAGATGCATCGACCCATCCTTCTTCTTAACAAACAAAACTGTCGCTCCCCACGACGAAATGCTCGATTGAATATACTTCTTGTCCAGTAATTCTTGTAGTTGAACCATCAGTTCCTTCATCTCGACTGGAGCCATCAGTAAGGAGCCTTTGAAATTGGAGTAATTCCCAGCGCTAAGTCGATCACGAACTCTATCTCCCTATCTGGCGGAAGTCGTGGCAAGTCGCTCAAAAACACGTCCACAAACTCCTTAACCACTGATATCTCCTCCACCTTCGGGCTTTCCTTACGTGTATCTACTATGTAGGCTAGATATCCTACACAGCCTTGCGTCAAAAGTTTCTTGGCTTGCATAACCTTCAGATAATTCGCTTATCTAGGCAATTTGCTACCATAGAACACTAACTTTGACGGAGTCGTAAGGCTTACTGACTTCTTCTGACAGTCGATTATCTCCCCATAGTTGAACAACCAGTCCATACCCAGTATGACATCAAATTCCCCAAGTTTTATCGAAATCAAATCTACTCTCAGCTCCTAACCCTTAATATCTAAACTACATTTTCTATAAACAAACCTAACAGGAATAACCTCCCTATTCGCAATCTTTATGTTCAAGGGGTAAACTAACTCCTCTATAGGTAAGTCTAGGGTTTTAGAAAAATTATCAGATATGAATGAACAAGTAGCACCCGAATCAAATAATACATATGCATTTATACTATTGACCGGAATAATACCTGACATCACGTCTTTTAATTGCACAGCATCCTGTACCGTCATGTTGAATGTACGTGCAGTGGGTCGAACAGCTTGCAATGGTGCAGCGATAGTAATGGTACTGCCGCTTCCATTCCCTCCACTCCCTGTTGACCCTGCCGTCAACTTCTTAGGGTAGTTGCGAGCCATATGATCCTTGGATCCACATGTGAAGCAAGCTCCCTTCTTCGAGTTTGGGCAATTAGGCGCAATGTGGCCTTCCTGACCACAGTTGAAGCACACCCGCTTCCCCTTTATGCACACGCCAGTGTGATTCTTACCGCATATAGCACATGCTTCGAACTTCCTCTTCTATTGGCTTTCTTGATGACTCCCAGCAGAGGTGTTGTCATTCCATTTTCTTTTCTGGTTGATAGTTCTACTACCACCAGTCTTGGTTTCTATCTCATTCTTCTTCTTCTTGTCTTGGTTGAACTTCGTCACCGCTTCACTTCCTCCCTCAGCAAGTATGGCCTTTTCCAGCACAGTTGCAAATGTGTTCAGCTGGAACATAGAGACCTTGCTATAGAGCCAGGGCTTTAGTCCCCGCTCAAACCTTCTTGCCTTCCTAGCGTCAGTGCTGACCTGGTAAGTAGCAAACCTGGCTAGTTCATTAAACTTAGTGGCATACTCAGACACTGTCATCCCTCCCTGCTTAAGCTCTAGGAATTGGACCTCCATCTGGTCCTGCAAACTCACTGGGAAATATATTTTGTAGAATATTTCCTTGAAACGTTCCCATGGTATCACTCCTTCACCCTTTCTAGTCTTATTAGCCTGCCACTAGAAGCTAGCATCCGACTTTAACATGAAAGCTGCGAACGCTGTCTTCTGGTCTTCACCTACTCTGGCTACGTCAAAGACCTTCTCCATTTTCATCACCCACGTCTGGGCCTCGATAGGGTTGGTCGATCCCTTGAACTCAGGCGGTCCTACTGCCTTGAATTCCTTAAAAGTCGTACCCTGCTCTTGCGACTGATTCGCAAGAGCTCTTGTCAGTAGGTTCACCAACCGCTGAACCGAGTTGGGATTCATTCCATCGTTATTATTGTTGTTGTTCGTCGAACCCTTGAGGTTTTGACGTGTTGGTCTTCTTCTAGGAGGCTTTTTTCTATTAAGAAAATATTATTAGATCCTTTATTCAATTTTTTAAATATTTAAGTTCATACTTAAACGTTTGAATAACTTAGTTCACATAGAACACAAAGCACGTCCATAAACTTCTTTTATTCATTACTCGTAGTGCAAAAGCATCTCTTAGATAGCATTTATGCTATTTACATCATCCTTCCTAAACTGAACAAAAAATTACAGGATTACATTATTAACTCATCCCATTCTTATCTCAAATTATGGGATTTACATTATTTACTACAGAAAGTAACATACAAATAAAAGCTCTACTGCCTAGGCATATTAAGACGTCGCACAGCCTCTCTGCGCTTCTCTTCCATCACCCGAAACGCCGTTCTTCGATCCACCACGTACCATGGTAAACCTTGGAACTGCGCTGGGTAATAAAAAACACGATTCTGAGCTCTTTCTATCGCTGTGTGGAAAGCATACTCTGTCTCCCTCAGCTTGGGCCTGTTGGATTCAGCTTCATCTTCAACTTGGTCGGCTTGTTGAGTAGCCCTCAAGCTTGTCTCTTCAGCTCTGGCACGCTTCGTCGACTCCTCCTGGATATCTTGCTTTAGCTTTGCTATCTCGACTCGAGCCGCGTCTCTATCATTCTCCACGTGTATTAGGTTCCACTGTGCTTTTCCTATGTCACTAGCCATATCCTCGATAGTCTCATCTCGCTGCTGAATAGTTTCCTCGAGCTCTCCGACTCGACCATGAAGCTGCACGTTACTGTCGTAGACTGTCTCGTACATCTCAGCACTAGTAGAGTGAGGTTGGAATTCCTCTTCGGGATCCTCTTCCTCTTCCTCCTCCTCTTTAGACTCGTCCTCGTCCTCTTCCTCTGGAATAGGTGTCAGCTCACGCTCCTGACCAGCTATGGTGATCACTAGAGATGGCTCTCTCCTAACCAGCTGCTCCCGGGCAACATGTATGTCATGGGGCTCCTCCTCTCTAGGCACCTGAGGTATATCCTCTCTAGCCTGACTAGGTTCTCCAACATTCGTCATCCTGACAAAAGAATTTTAAAGTTCATTATTACGCGATATCGAGTCGTCACTCTTCGAATGTAAACACATAGCACATAAAGTAGTTTATTATCTTTACCTATCACATCTATCTTTTCGATCTTACTATAAGGCTACTACCTAAGGTTTTTTTCCCACCTAAGGTTTCGTAACCTACTACTTTAATACCAACTTGTGACACCCCCAAATCCGAGTACTTCGTTTTCACATGATCTGGTGTTCACTTTCTAATATAACGTACATTTTCCCAATAAAACTTCAAAGTAAAATACAACCTTTATTCAGAATAATAAAATCTCCCATAAACAAGGGTTACAACTTTCTCACAATCAATCCCAGGGTTTAATCTAACCTTAACATAAACAATAAAGTGCGGAAATAAAAATATAACATAAGAGTCTTATTACAATCATTCCAAATAATTAAACAAGTCTTCACTTGTTTAGCTTCCCTTTGCCTTTACTCGTTGACGGGGCATCAACTTTATCAACCTTAGCTGCAATGATTATTTAATGCAAGAGTGAGCAAACAACAACTCACTGGAGTACAACAATCTATAAGACATACAATAATATCTTTGAAAATATTTGAATACTTTACTTTCACAACTATAAAAAATTGAATAATAATTCTCTATCAACATTAACAATTCGAATATAGAATTCATCTGAGGGTCATAAGACCTTGAACTTTTGTCCTAGGTTATAAACATTTGTATTTAAAACCTTTCACAGTCACTAAGACTATGGACCTTAACTCGTACTTAGGGGGATCAACCATTCGTACCATTTATTGTGCATAAACATCTAAACGCTTTTGCATAGTAACCTCCCCTAATAAATAAGGTTGTTCATCTCAGCATTTTGAATACAAGTCCGCACCAAAGAAAGTTTGGTTTAGATAAGCTTACAAGGGTAATTTAGAATTCACGTTCATCAACTAAGGATTAGTTGAATCGACTTTCAATAATTCATAAATAAAAGAATTATGAATTAACATATGCTTTAGAAGTAAACTTAAAGCATTTAAAATAATAAACTGGATCATACTTGAACAATAAGTCAAGATCACTTTTGTTAAGTAAATAAATGTCTAGTACAAAAATGAAAAGGACATTCTCAACAATGAATATATGAACTCAAAGAACTTGCATAGAAGTAACGAGTTTAGGGTTTAGAAGACTTGCCTTAAGCGTAAGCTACTTATACAATCACGTACTTTAATACTTCCTACATACATATACACTTAATCACATAACCTAAATTAGTTACACATAACTAATTCACATAGTTAGTTAACCCTCATGGTTAACTCATTCTAATTAAATAAATAATAATTAACTATCACATAGTTAATTACATCACATAAACATACTCACATAATTAAATAAAATATGTACTTAACTAAATTATAATTAAACAATAATAACTTAAACACTTAATCTAATTATAATTACTTAAATTATAATTATCTCTTATCCTAATTAAATTATAAACAAATTATAATTTATAATCAATTAAACTACATCATTCATTATAATTACACAAATTATAATTATTCATGCAATTATCAAATTATAATCTATAATTAACATGCATTTATTAAATTATAATTACATAAATTATAATTTAAATTAACATCTAATTGATTAAAATAAATCAACTTCTATTCATTATAATTTAACAAAAATTATAATTTAAATTAAACATTTACTCTTGATTATAATTACTCAAATTATAATCAAGTAGTTCATATTACAATTAAACAATTATAACTTATAATTTAAATACTATATTAGGTTTTCAAAACTTTTTTATTTTCCAAATATGAAACTGTCAAATTTATGTTAACAACATGTTATAGCAGCTAGATACATGCTCATTATCCTAGCAACAATGTAATTGAAACATAAAAAAACAAACTGCACAATTGACCAAACTCACTGTCTCTGCACAGCCAGCGGCGCAGCTGCTCAGCCATATGCCTCGGCACCGGCGCAGCTGTGCAGGTGCTTGATATGGGAAAACCCAGTGGCGCAGCTGCGCCACTTCTGCCTTTGTTGCCAGCGCAGCTGCACCGGAATGCGGACAGAAGCAGACAGCAACGACACTCTGCTTCACCGATTAACCCACACATGCCAACAACCGGCAATTACAAGCTACTAGAACAATGTATAGTACATTCTTGAAACAATACACACATATAACATGTTTCCAAACACAAAAACCATCTATACAACAATAATCAAAAGTTTTAGAAATCAAATTTTGATCTTTTCATAAAACTCACATATTTTACAAAACCATTCACTGTAAATCAATTCTTAAGCAACCCAACTAATAATACATGCATTATATCCGTAATTGAAGATATCATTACAACAACTCTAAATATGCATATTAACAACCAAATCATATCATCACCTTTACTCTAAAACTCAACCAAATATATAAACCTCATATGAACACATATTTTTCATTACAACATGTTCTGACAAAAATTTGATTTCTAACAATCCTTTTTATGGCATATAATTCATGTATAAGCATGCTAGAGTACAATTGATACATACAACTTCATGTTTTCAGCCTTTTCATGAAATTTCATATTCACAAAGACTCAAAACATGAATAATAGTAAAAAAAACATATAGAAAAGTAAGGGAATTAAGATTACCCTTTGCTTTGATGATATGAAGAAGAGTATGAATATTAACTCTAGCCTTCTCAAGCTTTCTCCTCCTTCTCTTCTTCCCTTTTCTCTCTAGCTTCTCTGCTCTTTTTTTTCTCTGGTCTCTCTTTTCTTCTTAGTTCTTCGTTAGACTTAGGATTAGAACTAACGTAGTAGCTATATTATAACTGCTATAATATAATATATGTATACTAATAATATATATGTAACTGCTAATCAATTAAGATATATAATAAATACATAGTATTATATAAGTTACAACTATTTGAATTTGAAAAGCCTTAAGGCTTGTTTGGCCAAAACAACATTATTTTTAAAAACAGATTATTACTATTAAGGCCATGTTTGGTAAAATGAGTTTAAAACAAGTGCAAGGGCCCTGTTTGGCAAAAGCTTTTTAAAACAAATGTAAGGGTCTTGTTTGGTTAAAATTATTTAAAACCCTTTTATTTATTTTAATAAATCATTTTAACACATACTCTTTAAAGTCACATTTTAATTAATTAAATCCTTTAACATCTAATTTAATCAATTAAAATCTAACACCAATTAATCACATAAAAATTGCCACATAATTATAATTACTCGCTAATTATAATTCATGTAACACTTCATCACATAATTCATCTAATTTAATTATCTCAATTAAATTAGAACTATACTATAAAATTAATATACATCAATTAAATTAAAATATTAAACATTCACTTAATTAATATATATCACTCAATTAAATCACTCCACAGAATTACAAAATTTATTTATTTAACTCAATAAATAAATCACATAAAATATTTATTTAACTCAATAAATATTTAAAATTATCATATAAAATCACAATCGTTACATATTTCCTCCTCAAACTCAGCAAAGATCATAGCAATAATTCATGGGGAGTGGGTTTCATCATGCATTTTACCAACTAATCACCAACTCCTTCTTAACCACCATGTAATCAATTCTTCCCATTGGTTTAATTTGAAGTGCAATAGCATTGCATGTGTATTGATTTTTCTATAAGTACAGCTCCTTCCCTTCTCTTTTCAATTTATGTTACACTGAGATATAGAGAAAGGGAGATATCAGTTGAGAGTGAGATTACAGTAGTGGCATAGCAGCAAGTTCAGTTCACAGTTAGCAGAGGTATAACACCTCTTGTTCTTCATTCTTGCTTCTGAAATTCTTAAATTCTAATTCTTGAATTGAACATGAAATTCATGATTTTGTGATTACGAAATGTTTGTTAATTGTTGTATTAGCTTTCAACTATGTTAGAAAGACAATGTAGATGGTTTTCAAACGAATTCGTAGAAAGAATTGGAAATTGGCTTAGACTTCTGCCGATGCAGAAGCCTGTTCAGTGCTGGCCGAGACCTGGCGCAGTTGCGCCAGTATTGAACTAGAGCGCAGCACAGCTGCGCCAAGCCCCTGTGCTTGTTTTCCTACTTCTGTTGCAATCTGTTCAATGTTAACCTATTGATACTACTTAGACAAGTATGAGGAATATGTTAACATGGGTATATATGTTTCTTGAGGTAGCATGGGTTGTTTTAACTTCATTAATATACCTTGCTAAGTGAAGTTAGAGTTTTAAAAGGAACATAGACTTTTTAAAGTGAACTTTGACATGTATGTATCATATCTACATTCTGATTTTGCGAGCATGATCGTATGGTCTAAATAAACATGAAGAGTTAGTCTAGAGTGTTGGGATTACATTAACATACATGGTTTGCGTTTAAAATGATTTCAAAAGGTAAACTTAAAAGGTTTAGAAAGCTAAGTTGTATGAACATGATGTCATAGTATTCTGCTATTTTTGGACGTGCATGATAGTGTCTCTAACATCACTTAGTTGGCCTATATGTATACCTACCATGTTGGATACCATGAAAGCTAGTTAAACATGTATAAGATATGATTTAAAGTAATAAAAGATGTTAGCCATGCATGAGTGTTTTGAACACACGTAAGCATGATTGTTGATGGATTATATGACCATCTCACGTGTTTACACGGCAAACATGCTGGCTTATATGCTTTCATGACCTTATTGGGCCTTAAACCTTTAAAAGTTCCAACTAGAAGTATAATATGTAAGCATAGACTTGAGACGACTCTATGAGAGTCCAAGACTTCTTAAAATGTATGATTGCTATGTGTTAACCTTCTGGTATGCTAAAAATGGGATGGAACTAAAGAAATAAAAACACAACTCAGGTCTGGCAAGGGGACAGCGCAGCTGCGCCGTCCCTAGGCTTGATTTGGGCACAGTTGCGCCAGGCTGATTTCAGAGTTTAGGAAGTTTGCTTATTCTGATTTTAGCAGTTAACCTATTATGATGCCTAAGCTATTAAAACTTGGTCAGATCTCTACTGATATATGTTTACAAGTGAAGGTAGAATAACATAATGATGTTTAACTTATAAAAGGAACTTTGGAGAGAGTAATGGCATAACCAACTTAGTGTTATGATTTGCTAATAATAACATAGTTGATATGACTATGTTACAAGACTTCAAAACTGTAAGACCCTAACTTATTATGAATAAAATTGAATTTCCTCTATATATTATTTTGGAATAATTTGATAAATGTTGGAAGTTATGGGTAAAATGCGCAATTATTTCAAAATAAGTAAGTGGTTATAAAATATTCATTATTGTCGGGAAATATTCGTTTGGTCGTGAGATATTCTTGTTGTCGGGGGAATATTCGTACGACGGCGCATCCATTTGTGGGCCCTATAACGAAAAACTGTCGGATGAAGAAAATGGCAAGAATAAGTTTTCTATAAATAACGACGTAATGGTTACCGTTAACACTGTTGAAATATCCGGTGGTTAAGATAAAGTAATACGCGTTGTTGCACAGTAGCACACGGTATTACACAATATTTTATATTATTGTTATTTCTATAATTGTCACTGCACAATATTTTACATTATCAAATCAATAATTCATATTATTTGAATAATATTATTAGACATCATTATTGGCAATGTCTAAGAAGTTATGTCTAGGAAAGGGGTTAGTTAATCTAATTACACGCCAATAAGGAGAAATCCTTATTGGAAAGCCCCCTCTCTTTCATGGGAACGACCTGGTTGTCATTATTGTGATTTTGTAATATTATTTATGAATAATTAATTATTGATAAAAATGATATGGAAATATTTATTTAATGGAGGAATTTTTAAAGACACTATTGAGAGTTGATATTTTATATTCTTCGATAAAATAATTCATTTAAATATATTATTGTTATATTACATTATAAGCGTATGATGTAATAATATAATAATATAATAATGGTGATATTTTTACAATGAATGCACGATATGTGAATAAAATGAGGAGAAAGAGAGCAAATTGGGTCCGGAGCATTTTTGTTACAAAAAAACATGTTAAATATGTTGGTGAGCCCCGTTTTTGACTGAAGTTTGATTATAGCCTGAAAATTCATCCGTATATAAATTTGGGTTATTTTTCGTTCGGAATTTGGAAAAACTTTCATCTACAAAGTTGTAGAGAATTAAATTTCCTATGAAATGGACATAAAATCGTATTTTTCTGACAAAAGGGCTATTTATTATGAATTAATGAAGTTTCGGAATATTGGGTCTGAATTGATTTTTGAGGTTATAAATATTTTTTTAAAAGAAAAACATTTTTTAAATGGTTGTGGGCCCCACTGGTGTGCTGGTGAATTTGGTAATGGGGTCGGCGTGAATTTTTTTTAAAAAAATATTATTTTATTAAATTTTCTGCTTTGACATTCTAAGCGTTTTTTTATAAATAGAGTGCTTAGTTAGAATTTAAAAATCACACCAGAATCAGAAGTTTTCTCTCTCTATAATATCGAGCGTATTTTTTTGAGTATCTTGATATTCTGAGTGTTGCTATACAATACAAGTTTTCTTCAGCATTATACGCGATATTCTAGTCAGAAGTATTGTTCTTTTGAGGTAAGGGGTGTTATATTTTTTCAAAAATGATGTTATTTCTTTCAATATCATGACACCGAAATATTTGTATGAATTTTATTGTAAAATTTTTACCTTTTCATATTGGGGTTACTATTCAAAAATACGGTACTATTCACAAAAAAAATTAAATTTTATTTTCTTTGTCCAAGTTGGCTATTATGGTTCCTATCTTTGATTGGATCTAAGTTTTGATCTTCATTCTTGAATTTTGCTCCACAATTGATTATTATGGAGTATTCTTGAACATGTATAGACTAAATTACGAATCCCTAGTTTTTGTCCTTTATTTCAGTGAATTCTGTAATAACCCAATATTTTCGATACAATTAAATAAGAAATTTTGCGTATAAATTTTTTTTAATAATATTTCTATCAACATAAGGGTGTAAATACGTGCAAGGTAAAGAATATGTATATATGTGATAAATTTATATTTATTTATTGCATGAATAATTTTAAATAAATTGATTATAAAGAATTATTGATTATTGTAAATTAAATTCTTATAATAAATTAATTTTGATAGTAAAAATATTTCATTATTTATTTTTCCATGAAAATATGATTAATACTACCTCCGTCCCACAATAAGTGCTTTTTTAGGCTTAACCTTTTTTCTCAAATTAAGTGATGTGTTAGAATTTTAATACATTTTTTACAATATTTTCTCATATGTGCCCTTATGCAACCAATGGTATTTATTGCATATTTATTGGGAAGTTGAAAGATTGAAGAAAGAGAAAGAGAGACTCAAATGCAATAAAAAAAGTCTCAAACAAAACAAACAAAGTATATTAAGGGTATTTTTGTCATTTTAACTTGTGTATTGGTATGTGTAATTTAAGCTAAAAAAGCACTTATTATGTGACGGTGGTAGTATATTATTTAAATAATGTATGTTGTAATTCTTAGAATTATAATAATAATTATTTTATTATATGAATTTATCAAAATTAATTAAGTTAATTATTTTAACTTAATTAATAATGGTATATAAGGTAAAGTGTGATTATAGATCAAAACCCTAATGTTGATCTATGTTGTGAAATTTTATGAATTAATACAATTATTATATAATTATATTTAAAAGGAAAGTATATTTATGTTATGAATAATAAGAAATTATTTTCTTAAGATATTTGAATATTAAATGTGATTATTAATTATATTTTTATTCAAATATATGTAAGTATATTAATACAAGTTATAATTATGAATTTTAAATATAATTATGATAATTAACATAATTATATAAATAAATGGTTAGAATTTATTTATTTATTTTATTTAAATATTAAACTTATTAAATGATTATGTTGTATTTAAGTAAAAGTGTGTATATTATGTGATTAAGGATAATAATTAGGAAACCCTAATTCGTAAATTTGGGAACCCTAATTATAGCAAGAAACCCTAATTATTACAAAACCCTAATTTTTATTTAAAAACACTAATTTTTAAATTAGTGTGATTTAATTACATTTTTATTTAATTCCTAGTTAATTTTCCAAACTCTAGGAATTATTTGGCAAGCCCTACGGGTTAAAACCTAAGGGTTAAACCCTAGAATTATACACCATAGACAAGAATGTCCTTAAAAATATTTGTTAGTTTACAAAAATTATATTTTTAAATTTATTTAATTGAGCTAGCTTGTAAATCTTGCCAAAATATTTGGACTCACCAACTCTAGATTCACCACATGTTGCAAATCTCTACTCTATCAGCCATTACATGACACCTAGCACATACAAATTCAATGAATCAAATGGGTAAGAAATTAAAAAAAGAGAAAAAGAAAGCAAACTTCAATTATTTCTCAAGCCAAATCCCTTTCTCTCTTTAGACCACGAATTTTTCTCTCAAACTAAGTCATAAGCAAAGCCCAAAACCTCCCATACACTAACTCAGAACAGATCAAGAAGTAGAAATCAAAATTTTCTCAAGAAAGGTATAAAACCTTAACCAAGCTAGATCTTTAATTTTTCGTTAAATGTTATGATTAAGTGTTAAAATATGTTCTATGATATGTTAATAAGTGATCTGGGTTGAGAAATAACATTTTTATAACATCTAGATGCACGAAAAATAAAATTTTTGAAAACTGCATGGACCCTAATTTTGTTGTCTGGCAGTCAAAGTCGAGGCCTATAATTCCAATCTGTGCATGCTATGTGGTGTTGAAGTGTTTGTATGTGTTATATGCCATGTTGCTAGTATTCTGAAAGTGTAATCAGGCTTATATCATGTATGGATCAAAAGATATGGCCAGTCAAAGTGCGTTGACCAAACACAAACTTAAGTTTTCTAGGTCTGGGTAACCCAGAAAACTGAAGAACGTGTCCGAACAGTGACTTTGACCGGACTTAATCTTGCTACTTGCAGTTGTTTGGAAGGTTAGTTTGTGTTTAGATTGTAGTTTGACATGAGGACTACAAGTCCAGAGCACTTTCGAACCTTAGAAAGCAACGGATCGGATGTGGTAAACGGTCAAAAGTCGTTGACCTTTAAGATCGGATTTCTGAGAAACCCAAAAAATCCAAAACAGTGTCTGACTAGTTTTTGTAAAATCTAGATCTCTCTTTGTGTTGATATCTGGACCCTTTAAGTGCTTCACTAGTGTACCCTGGTAGTTGTACTACAAAGTCTGACGTCTAACACACTTAAACCATTAACAACCTACAAGATATAAGGACCCAAAGTACGTTGACCGGCGTTGACCGGTCGTTTCTGGGTTGCCCAGAAAATGAAGAACAGTTCTGATAGCTTGTTCAAAGGCTTATATCTTCTTGTTGTGATGTAGTTTGGCCATGAAACTTCTTTGTGATTGTAGTATTACATCAATACTACAACACTGGTACACTTACATGCCCAGAAACATTAAGATCAAAGATCTATAGGTGGTCAAACCAAACACCCTGGTAACTGACTTTGAATGTTCTTGAGGCTCAAGAACACCAACAGTGACAGTTAGTGTCACTAAAGCTCTTTAGCGACGGTTTTAATAAAAATTAATTAAAATAATTAAAAATAAATAGAAATTAATTATTAAAAATTCATAAAATTATTTTAAGTTATAAAAATTAACTTTTAATATTTTGACATAAATTTTATTAATATTTTAATTTAATTAAATATTAATGATATTTAATTTATTTAATAATTATATTAAATAAATTAGTTAAAAATGATTTTAATAAATTAAAAAATCATTTAAAATGATATTAAAGTATTTAAAAATATTTTAAGATATAATAAATGACTTTTAATATTTTGAGATAAATTTCATTAATAATTTAATATTAATGATAATATATTTTTTTAATAATAATATTAAATAAATTAGTTAAAAATGGTTTTAATATTTTAAAAATTATTTAAAAATGATATTAAAGTTTTAAAAAGTATTTTAAGTTATAATAAACAACTTATAATATTTTGATAAGAATTTTATTATTATTTTAATATTAATGATAATAAATTTATTTAATAATTATATTAAATAAATTATTTAAAAATAATTTTAAATTTTTATAAATTATTTAAAGATGAAATAAATGTTTTGAAAATATTTTAAGTTATAATAAATAACTTTTAATATTTTAATATTAATGATAATTATTTAAAAATAATTTTAATATCTTAAAAATCATTTAAAGGTAATATTAAGGCTTTAAAAATATTTTTAAGTTATAATAAATAACTTTTAAAGTGTTGACATAAATTTTATTAATATTTTAAATTATTTAAATATTAATGATAATGATATTAATTGACACTTAAATCATTAAAAATGATATAATTATTTGAAAAATCATTATAATTGATAATAATGTTTGGAAAAATATTATAAATGATAATTAAATTATCTATTATAATATTTAAGTTCTTGAACAAAGTTTCATTAAAAATAAATTCAGTAATTATCCGATAATGCAATCGAGAAGCCGAAACGATACCGAACTCAAACCAAACCGACATAGTTTAACTATGTATACGTTCTTATGTGTTGTAATGGCTGACATAAATATGTGACAACATGTTTAAGCAGTATTTTGTGTTAAGTTGTATTATTCTAATTAAAAGAATAATTCTATTGATGATAGGACTTCATATTAAAGATAAAAGCGTAAGCTATACTACGTAGCAGTAATCAACTATCAAGGCAAGTATCTGAACTATTCTGTTTCATTGCGCAAGTTTTTTATCTCAATTTCTTATTGAGCATATATCTCTACTCATTGCATTTACTTTATGCGATAGATTCCAGTAAGCGAAAAGCAGGTTCATGAATAGTTATTGTCAATTATTCATATCCATAATGATATCCAGGATACGTTTATGAAAATTATTCTTATATTATAAAATTTTATTCAATTCAGTTATTATTTATTAATATCTCATTATTGTCTGTTATTATACAAGTGTCCCCACTTGTATACACTACTGTATTCAAACAAGAACTCTTGAACTTAAAATTCTTTGATATGACAAACCCTGTTACATACTATCAAACTTCAGTAGGTATTTATGACTGTCTAAGCTCTTTGACTCACCTAGACATTGTTCGAACTGTATTGTTGAATAGTATTGGTTATGATAAGGTCATCCAACTGAATTGTTTAGTTAGGATTCTAGACTGAGTATGAACAACCCTTAATGGGAAAATTATTTATGTGCCCAAGGCGAACAGAGTGAACGAATTATCGTTCACACAGATATTATTGATCAATACAGGACATAACGGGGCTGATTACCCTACATGTCCGTAAGACCAGAGCGGTTTGCAGATGAATTTTTGTTAAACCTTTTAAAAAATAAAAAATAAAAGTTCATGGTCCAGTGACCGCTCAGCACTTATAGTCACTACGTCGTTTCAAAATTTTAAACGATTTGATATGTTATTAAGATATGTTTTGAAAGACTTCACAACTATTGATTCGTTGTAGAAGTATACCTGAAGGAAAATATTTACTTCTTTCAGCTAAAGTTTATTTACTGCTATTACTTGCTGGGCAATTGAATGCTCATTCTTGCTTTAAAATTAAATATTTTCAGCTAAGCGTGATCGATCTGAAGGTTCTGACAAGTGCAAAGGAAAGGGAAAGCTACAAGAATAAGTTTTATGGTATTTTGTGTAATAGTTAGACTTTATTAAGACGATAATATTTACTATTTATCATGTAATGAATGTTTTAAAGGTCGTGTACCTGGGATTAAACAACTCTGATATATAAATTAAGTTTGTTTATTTATATTATATTATTATTCTGCTCAAAGAAATGATATCGTGTAGCACCAATTTCGGGTTTCAAGTACCTGAATTTGGGGGCGTCACAAATTCGTTCTTTAAAATATTTTTCATCATCTTCTGTCTTAAATGGTGATACAAAAGAATATCTTTGGCCTGTAGTGCAAAGATGAATGGTTACTTTATGAATATCTTTGACCTGTAGTGCAAAGATGGATGATTATTTGATGAATATCTTTGGCCTGTAGTGCAAAGATGAATGATTACATGATGAATATCTTTGGCCTGTAGTGCAAAGATGACAGGTGTTGAGATGAACATGACCAACTGGTGATACCAATGAATATCTTTGGCCCGTAGTGTAAAGATGAATATTTGATTCAAAATATATATTGATTGATGTTACAGGGATAAAATATTGATTATGGACTTTTAATGTGATGCCCCCAAATCCGGGTTCCCTAACCTCGGGTTTAGTGCTCACGATCCATCATATATATCACATCTAAGTACCCATTCATTAATGGAAAACATCATTCATAATATTACTTAATACAGCTTATAACAATATCCTAGGTTAACTAACCTTGACATAACTTACATACCCTTATATAACCAAAAGGTTTACATAATTAATTTACATAATAAAATATAACCATTAAAAGTTGACAATAACTACTCCCGAGCATTGCCTTTGCGGTTGTCCCTCTTAGAACCTTCTGCTACCTCGGCATTAGCTGAAATATTTTATTTAAGCAAGGGTGAGCAACGAGTTTGCTCAGCAAGTTAAAGTATACAATAAATGATATATATATATATCATGAATAAAAGAGTCTAGCTTCTATAGAATTTTAACAATAATCAAAGAATTTCGAAGTAGCTGAATAATAATTCAATCTCAATAATAAAACTTTCTCAAATTTCATACTGTAACATATCAGTGATGAAAGAGTAAAATTCTTTCAAAGATTCAATAATATTCAATTGAATAAGAAGAATTAACAATACTGCAATAATATTCAATAAAGAGGGATATACCCAGATTTCATGCTGAGTGATCACAAAAGGATCATGAACTAATAGAGGATTCATTAGTTGTTAAAACTAAATTACCACAAGAATATAAGTTAGTTATAAAAACTAAACTATACTCCTCTGCAAGTACCTGGAGCGGCCAACTCCTTTGTTCCCTATATTATGCATAATACTCAATAATAGCGCATAGGTCGATTTACGACAATAAAGTTTGTTCATCTCAGTCTTACATCACGAGTCTGTACCACAACAATATGGTTTGGATTGCTTTTAAAGAAATACAATGATTTCAATAAATAAAATCAATATTGATCTAGCCAAAATCAATGGCATAAATCTTCCAATAATAAATCAGTTCATAAGATATAGAATGTTTTATGCTTTAACAAATATTAGTCTCGCCAAAATAATTAGCTGAGACATGACTTATAAACAGTTCAAACACTAGAACAAGAATCAATTGCACTATGTGCTAACAACAATAATCATTATAGATGTGAATAACTAACAATAATTATTCACTACCATGCTTGAAAAATAATAACTCAAGTTGAATTAGGAAACTTGCCTGATTCGTTGACTACTGCTACGCAATTTAAGTTAACTTGTTTTGTAAGACCTATCATTAAAAGATCGATCTCTTAATTAGCATCATATATCTTATTCATAATAATTTATCTAACATGTAAACACATAATCATCATTAAAGAGTACAACTATACTATCTTAGACTTAACACTATTATATCATACAACTTGTGAATTAACACTTAGTTTTTTATTTAATAAGTCCTTTATAATTAAGTAAGCCGAATACCTAGTCCAGCAACCTAGATTCAAATAACTTGTTGTTTTAAAATAAACTTAACTAATCCAACAACCTGGATTCAGATTGAATTTAAATTTAGTAAACTATTTTCCAATCCAGCAGACTGGATTCAACTAACATCTAATCCAGTAACCTGGATTATCTAACAGACCAATCCTGCATTCTGGATTATCCAAACATCTCATCCAGCAAGCCTGGATTCATTAATCCTTCAATCCAGCAAGCTGGATTTCCCCTTTTAACCAAATCATCATATTATTTTTTTATCTTTTGTCCACACATAAATACATGTATTCCATACACAAAAATAATTTTTCAAGAATTTTTTAAATTCATTTAGTATTTTTCAAAAATCCATTTCTAGTTAATTCCTTAAGAAATTAGCTACCTCACGCTTAACTCCAAAAATTCCCAACTCTTGGTGGGATCTTACACATATTAGCTTGAGTCTCCAGTTTAAATTTCGTGGTCATCGGAGTTATACAACTCCGGATATAGTGATTTTTATCGAAAAAATATAAATATTAAAATAGTCATAACTTGCTCATTTTAAGTCGGAATGAGCTAAGTTTTGGACACAAGCTACTTTATCTCATATATTTTCATGTCCAAAAAGATTGGATTTTATTACATTAATTAAGTTGCAAAATTTCCCTTACAATTTCCGGACAGCCTACTTTTTTGACTTTTTTAGATTTTGCTTCCTTTACTAAAATCAATCCATATGAAAATCTACAACATATTTTTCAGTGATTCTACTTGGATCTATTAGATGACTTATAGATCTAAGTCCAAAAATTGACCACACTCAAAAATTCAAAGTAGAGCGAGAGATATGGTCTTTTCCATTTTATACTTCGTTTTCCCAAAAATCTATTTTTCAACTTTTTATGTTTTGTATGAAAACTTTCATGATCTCCCATAAAACTAACATAACTCATCATATTAACTATAAATAACTCATATACTCATGGATCTAACATGATCCATGATCTAATTCATCAAATAATCAACAAACACAAGATTAAACATAATCAAGACTAAGAAAAATTAAGTTTTCTACTTTTGAAAAACCTAATTCCTATTTCTTAGTTTTGATTCAACTTTTGATTTATAAAAGAGTTGGATCGAAACATAAAACACTTTTAAACATACGGATCTAAGGTTTTTAACCTCAAGATCATAAGTTTACAAAAATCAAAACTCAAATTATAACAAAAGAAAAATAAACTATAAAAGTAGAAATCCCTTATACCTTCTTCTGATTCTTTCTCTTCTTCTTCTTCTTAATTTTTGTTAAGGAACTAAGAAAGTATCAAGAACTCTCTCTCTCTCTCTCTTCCTCTATTGGCCGACTCTCTCTATATTCTCTCTCTCTCTCTCTTAGTTGCTTAGTAAACTAAAGAAATGAAATGAAAGAGATGTGTGTAAAGTTTTGTTGGTTAGTAAAATATACATAAATATATTATATGTATGTATACTTATTGCCCAGACTCCACTCATCTTATCTCTCTTATCTCTTAAAGGTTGCTTGCAAGATAAAGTAAATGTGTTGGTTGAATACTTATTTGACACATAAGGAGGGTTGGTGATAGTTGGTCACCAACTAAAGCAAAGCAATCATTACATACATCTCCTCCTCCTCCCTTCTTATCTCCTACCCGGCCACATGCTTCCTTATCCCTTCCCTTTTATTTTATTATATGCTTCTTTTAATGACTTTAATGCCCCTCCTTAAGCGAGCTTGAGTTGGGAATTTTATTTAATTCATTTGGGCTAGCAAATTCTTATTCTTTGGACTTGCAATTTCAATTCTTTTGCCTACTAATTAAAATACACTTGGGCCTCCATCTCTAATTAATTGGGTCACTAGTGTACTTGCCCTTTATATATAATATTGGGCCAGCTTAATGATTTTAATTGTTCTTAAATCAAATTAGCTACAAGTCTCATGCTCAATTAAATAATTGGGCTACAAATTAATTCTTTGGGCCATAAAATCAACATAGTTTCATACTTTTAATTTTTATCTTACCCTAATTATTTAGTTAGGGTTTCCTTACACACATTTGTAAGTTAATTCCTTACTCATATATCTTTAATTTCATAACACAATTAGACTTGGTTTACTTAGGTTATAAAATTAACTAATAGAGATGTATAAAATAAATCTCTTAGGGTTAGTATATATTTTAAATACTAACATTATTTCACATAATTCATAACACATTTATCATTGTTGGTAAAGTCTTTAAATACTCACTTACTTATATAATCATTCATTATAGATAATTTATATTAGTAATTAATTACTTAAAGATTATAAATCCTTTTAATATAATAATCAAGGTTAACCTTCAAGCTATGTTGATTTCTAACATAACTTATATTACTCTTCATTGAAAATGATTAAGTATACTTCTTAGTTAATAAATTAACTATCTAGCTTAATTCACATATACACTTATACGGTTCAATTACTTTCTAAAAAAAATTATTCGTAAAAATTACACATATAATCATGTGAAATTCTCGGTCTTTACATTTAAATTATAGAAGATAGTAGACATTATTTTCTACTTAACTCTTCTGATGCATTGTTAATTCCGCTGCAGTTGTTGATCTAAAACTTGTTGTCCATAATATTTTATCTGATTGGTTGAAGACTAACGATAAATTATTCTGCATTATCTTAGTCATAATAATCTTTACTGTGCTAATTGAGCTCACCCTTTTCATCTATTGTCCTATTCAGGAAATGAGAATGTTACAGGGACTAGTCGGGGAACAGAGTGATGGGCAGAGTTAGAGCTGTAGTACTCCTCACTATTTTTGTATAATAGTGTGAAAATAATTGTAACTATTGAGGATTGAATTTGAGTGTTTATATTTCGTATTATATACGATTTGTATTGACACTCATAGATTGTATGGTCGTCCTGCTCACGACCTTTTTATATAAAAGTTTGTATTTGGATTCTGTACCATGCGTGTGGCGACTCAGAATGGGTTGGGTTGATTGGACCTATTCTGGGCGAGTCACAATAACTTCTTACATACATATATGGCTATATGATTGAGTTAGAATAGTATGTGTATATCTAACTTACATATCGAGCTTGAGTACCGAATGTGCTTAGCTAATGAATATCCTACATGTAAATATATTATAATACGATTCAAAAATGTTGATTAACTTTATGTGGCTAGACTACGCTTAAGGAAAGTATCTAAACCTTATTCTTTGGATGCAAGTTCCCTAACTTACACTCTTTTATTGTGCAATTTTCCTTGAACCCGTTCTTGTATAATTAATTACAAATATCCTAACCATTGCATTTACTTTATGCAATGGATCCTTGTGAAAGCAAGTTTTCTTACTTGTTTAAATTGAGTTAGTATGCTTATTGAATAAACTCTTGTCTTAGAAAAGCTATTATTCATGTTGAACTTAATATTGTTCATAAATATCATGAAAGTGTCTATGTCATTTGATTCGGCTAGACTATATGCATATTCAGAAAACTATCCAAATCAATTGACTAGTGCAGAATCTTTGAAAACTGAGTTGAACAACCTTTATGGTAAGGGGGGTGTATATATTGTTGGAAGCCCAACACAAGCGTGAAAATTATTGTGGTGTTATGCATAACATGAAGTATTGTAAACTGATCATTTATCGTACTTATTATTTTTGGGTTATCAGTTTAATATTAATAATTCTAGTAGATGTTCAATAGTCTTTAGTGACTGCTCAGTATAAATTATTTTATCCAATTGGATACGTTGATGGCCTTTGAATTCATATATATCTGTTGGTCTATAATGAACTATCGTTTCATATTCCAAGGTTTTGATTTGAGAATTATTGATACTCGTTGCTCATGATGTTATTCTTCAAACTCTTGATTATCGGTGAGATTATACCTTGATATTTTAACTTGTGTTGTAAAACTCTTCACCCTTATCATATATTACTTGCTGGAAAAATTGTGCTCATTCTTCCTTTCCCTAAAAATATTTCAGTTAAGGCAGAGCAGGGCGGACCTTCGGGCGTCAATAAGGGCAAGGGCAAGGCTACCGACTAGCCAGTCCCTCTATATTTTTAGAAGTTTTTGTGTTGTATTATGACAACTATGATAATGTATTAAGACTTATTCAGAACTATGTTTAAATTTAAGTAGGGTTATGTAATAAGTCTTTATTTGATATTATTATGTAATCTATTAAGTACTGTAGGTTGCGAGACTTGGGGGAATAAATATAATAAATCATTGTATATTATTCTAGATTATCTGCTGTGACTGTATGATTTTAGTTATTATTGTTAGAATGCGATGGACCGAATTCGAGGCATCGAGGCCCGAATTTGGGGGCGTCACAAGAACAATTGACTTATACGATCAATAAGTGTATAAGCCTAGACATTTGCTCAATATATATGGTCGGTATAACAACAATTAGAAACTTACATAATACTCAAAGTTGTGTAGGTTAGGATACTTACATTCAATATGAAAACCAAACGAAGTTAGAAACTTTCACAATATATAACAGTTGGTATAACAATAATTCGTTTACTCAAAGTGAGGGAACTTGCAAAATGCACACAGTTGTGTAATTTATAGAATTTGCACACAAAGAGATAAGGTTTAGATACTTTCACAATATCCAAAGTTGTGTAAGTTAGAGAACTTGCCTTTCGCGTCGATTACAGTCCTATAGCTTAACGTCACCTCAATGTCCTATTGTCTCATAGTTATGTATATATACACATTCATTAGTTACACAAGCTCGATACGCAACCAACAAGCCTACATACCAATTATAGTCATGTTTAATTACGCATGATAAGTACATAATTCCAATCATATCTTTGTTATATAATTAGGCCACATATTAGCACACCATCAAACCACGTAGTTTCATAATCAACATTGTCCTCGTTTTGAAAATCTTAATAAAACTTGACAAATATTGGTTCTATATAGTCACTACATGTTGAATACTTAAAATACCATATAAATCAAGTATTAAATCTTAAGATAGCAATATACATATGTTATAAGTCTCAGATCACAGTTTAAAAAGTTATACAACATTACCCCGTGGCGTAGCTGCGCTGCAGATTGGCATGGGAGTGGCGCAGATGTGCAGATCCATGTCCAAGCCAGATTTGAGTTTTTAATTTCTTGATCCCAACTTACTTCCTAGCATGTATGGATACTAACACATATCATCTACACATGTTAATAGGTCTTTGGCTAGGTTTGGTCTTTCCTTGGGTCATTTCAAGTTCACTTTCACACATTATAGTTTTATAGTGAAAATTTCTATTTATTATAGGGTAAGTGAGTTTATGCAACAAGAGACTAACTAAGTAATCATTAAACCACATCACGATGTCAAGCATCCTTCAATATGCATGCTCACATATATTTTACTCATGTATTCAAAGTTAACATAGCTTTACTCTTGAAATTTGTTAAAATTCATGCTTGAGTAGTTCGTATTGTGCCTAACTAGATGAGTGCACATTTTAGTCATGTTTAGAGGCCTAAAGTGTTCTAGCATGCGATCTTATAAGTTCAGAATCTCACTAACATAATGCTTGTACATTTTAGTTTTCAAAACTTAAAGTTTTATTTCAAAATTAATACTAAGTCATGCTATAGAAGGCCATTATAAGTAAGGTAACCTTAGACCACCTATCATATCTATTCTCATTCATAATTAAGCCACATACACATGCTAACAATATCAGAACTCAAAGAATACAAGTTTCGTCAAGGTTTGTTTTTAGAACTCAAAGTTTTCTTTAGAAAATGTATACTAAATCAAGCTAGAGCAACTCATAATATGCAAAGGGACTCTAGACCACATGTCAGACCTATTTTTATGCATAACTAAGTCAAACTAATATGTTAAAAATTATCAGATTATAGCAGAAGTAAAAATTTAGCTCTGATAAATGGCACAATTGCGCTGTATTATATTGTGGGAGCGGCGCAGCTGCACAACTCCAGGACAGTCCCAGAATCGGCAGTCGGCGCAATTGCGCTGACTTGAACTGAATAAGGGGCGCAACTGCGCCCGTCTTGGATAGCTCCAAGAGCAGCTCTACTTCTGCAAAACTCAGAAACCAAACTTGAAATCCTTTAATTTAACACGATTAAGCTAGCCACATTGATTCCATTCATGTATATAAACTCAATTAACATCATGATAGCAATTTACAAACCAATTTATACATAATTCATGCAAATTCTAAAAATTCATCAAACTTGAATTCAAGAATATGTTTGATAGTAATGTTACCTTTTGAGGTTTAATTGTTAACTTCTTGCTCCTACACACTATTTACTATCCAATCTAGCAATACTCACTCTCAAATGGAACTTATCAGACAATTTAACAAATTGAATTTGAGAAGAGGAAGCTCTAATTTATAGAGAAACTCTTACCTAGACCATGGCTTTATCCCAAGGATTGAATCCAATGGAAGTTGGAAGAAGATGATGGGCAATGATTCGTTAGTGGAATAGTTTCCACACACTATTGAGACTACTCCCTCCTCCATCATCACCATCATTAGTAGCTATTCTCAGCAACAATGAAATAAGATAGGCCAATGGCCTAATGCGGCGTATTAATGATGTGTGACATGCACTGATTTTGGGACAAGGCTTATTCCTCTCTTATTAATCAGTAAAGTGGACCTCACACACTAACGTTATTTCCTTTTTTGGACTAACAAGTGCAATTTTAATGAATTAATATTATTCTCTTGTGATAAGTTAGGGGTACATATACACATAATCATATAATCCATGTACATTGGGTTAGTGCAAATAATGTTTGAGTTGAGCTAGAATATAAATTAGTTGGGTACTAACAACCCATTATTTTCCATAAAACTTATTCTTCAAATTACACCCAAATATCATAATGATAATTAATATCAAACATTTTATTTTCTTAAAATTAGTTCTCTTCCATAATTCTAATTAAACCTTCAATTGGTCCAACATTAACTATTATACCACACGAGGCTCATTGTTCAAGCTTAGTATAATTACATAACTTAAACTTATAATAATATAATCTTACATAATAATTATTTATATGATAATATTATTCTTTATATCTCATCTTATATTTCATACATGATGAAATTTTACTGCACTATTATTTATATGTTCACACAACACATAATTGCACATAACAAACAACTAATTACATATAATAATAATAATAATAATAATAATAATAATAATAATAACGATAATAATAACTCCTCATTATTACATTATTTAATCATATCCATATTAATTAAATTAATGAATTTCTTAATCCACTGTTATGCCACACTAGGCATATATATCTCATAAGCTTAAATAAGTTTCGTTATGGTCTCAACCATAATTCTCAATTATCATATATTTAATTCAATTTAAATTGAATTACCACAATCCAAGACACACATAAATATATATGTATTTCCACATAAATCTCCAAACATTTTTATTTTCATCACTAATAAATAAATAAAAAATATATTAAAATTTTCACGGGTATTACATCATCCCCCCCTTATAAGGATTTTGTCCCCAGAATAAGTACAAGGTCACACGAAAAGATGGGGATAATCCCCTCACATCTTATCTTTAAACCCCCACGTAGCCTCCTTGGCGTCGTGATTTTTGCCAAACTACCTTTATAGAAGATCTAACTTTATTTATTAATATTGCTCTTTTTCCTATCTACTATCTGAACAAGAATTTCTTCGTATGTCAGATTCCTTTCTACTCCACTGGGTTCATAGGATATCACGTGTTTATTTTTGGGCTTTTATAGACGCAACACAGAAATATAAAACACGTTGCGGACATGTCCCAGCTCCAGAGGTAAGGCTACCTCGTATGCCACTTCAATACTTCAAACGTTCCTACAAACCTCGAACCCAATTTTCCTTTCTTAACGAATCTTATCTTCCCTTTCCAGGGAGACACTTTTAAAGACACAAAACTACCGACTTCAAAATCATGGCTTTAACGATGTAAATCTGCGTATTTCTTCTATCGATCTTGAGCTGCTACCAATCTGGCTCTTATTGTTTCACCAAATCTACCGCCTGTTGAACTAATTTCGGTCCCAAATGTCATCATATTTTGACACAACAGTGTTCTGCACTTTCTTCCGTAGAGAGCTTCATACGGTGGCATGCCGGTACTCGCATGGTAACTATTATAAGAGAATTCTTCTAATGGTAAATGATCATCCCAGTTTCCTTTGAAATTCATCACGCAAGCTCTACGCATGTCTTCTAGCGTTCGTATTGTCCACTTTCTCTGTTTGCCGGTTTGAGGATGATATGTAGTACTCCACCTAAATTGCGTTCTCATTCCTTCTTGCAAGCTCTTCCAAAAATTTCAACGTGATACGTGGGTCTTGGTCAAAACAGTTGACACTGATACGTTGTGTCGTAAAATAATTTCCTTCACATAAACTTTGCTAATTGATTTAAATTGAATTGAATCTTCATTGGTAAAAAGTGCGTCGTCGTATTCCACAACTTTTTGTTCTATATTGAACCACCAAAAGTGCCATTGAATATCCCTGCACACTTTTTTGCTTCATGAATATAACGCATAGTGGGCTTTGGGCAAAATTTCCTCTCTAAATTTGGTTACTGTCGGTACTCACACTCGACCTTCGAATCATCTTTATCCATCTTCAATCTTCCTTCTTCATCTTTTTCTATCCTCTTTCTTTATTCTCTCGTATCCCTTGACTCTATCCAACCACATCGGATGAGCTCCTATTATAAGCAACTTCCCTTTGGACCCTCGGGGTCCCTTCACTTCTATTTCTAGTCTTTCCATTTTCTCTATTAGTTCCTCCTGAGTTATCAACTTGAATAATTTCTCCCTTCCTTCTCTACTCAACAAGTCGGCTACTACATTTGCCTTCCTCGGGTGATAAAGAATTTCACAGTCGTAATCTTTAATTAATTCCCACCACCTTCTTTGTCGCATTTTTAACTCTTTGAAGCTTTCTTTGCACTTTTTTGTCCCAACAAACTTCACTATCTTCCTCGTTAGATTGGTCAACGAGGTCGCTATCTTAGAAAAATCTTGGATAAATCTTTGATAGTACACGACTAACCCTAAGATACTCGTCACCTCCGTTGGCGTCTTCGACTACTCCCAATTGTTAGGTTTGTAAAATTCATGGATACAATCATATTGCGTAAAATAAGCGAAAGCGTAAAGATCAAAGTTTTAAAATTTTACAAACCATATACCCGGATCATCCTTTATGCACAATTATTAATTAAACAAAATAGATTGAGATTAAGATTCATACCCTTGAAGATTCTAGCTTACTCGGGTACGAGTTCAACTCCAAATCCTTTTTGCGTTCTGCTTCAATCCACCGGGTTGATTCCTTCCTTTGATCAACGTTAGCCACCCAAGTGTTCGGCATCTAGAGGTGATCCACCAAGAAAGAATAAGAATTCAAGAAGAAGGGTGTTTGGCTAAACCCTAGTTTCCTTCTCTCTAGAAAAGGAGTGCTCTCCCAACTCTTGGAATTAAAATGTCTAACATTGTTTCATAATAAGACTTTCTTATTTATAGATGTAGGCAACCCTCTTAAATAATTTAGGATTAGGGTTTTATATTAATTTATTAAACTCCTTTAATTAATTAGGCTTCTCAATCCTATTGGGAATAATTAAACTCTTTTAATTAATTAGCCTCTTAATCTTATTAGAAATATATATATGAGAGAGAGAGTATCTTATTAATTAATTCCCAAACTCCTTTAGAAATTAAATAATAATAATAATAATAATAATAATAATAATAATAATAATAATAATAATAATAATAAGACTCCTCTAGGAATATGTTTTGATTCCTATCATTTTAAAACATTCATCACATTTACTTTGTCATATTTTCATTTTTTTACACTTTCATATACATAGTGTCTGGAATCATTAGCCCAGACATAACAACAACGGTTCATGAATAAACTGAACTTCTAATCATGAAAAAGTTCAATCATATAATAGTTCATCTCACAGAAACACCAAAGTGTTAATATTGTGGCACAAGGCCTCATACATTCTACCACCTTGTACAAACATTACACATTTGCATATACGAAATTGTTTCTCATGTTCAACATTTGAGAAAGTTAATAAACTAACATTCATAACAAAATATGAATGAAGTTAGAAAACTTCTTTAGCGCTGCATACCGCTTACTCTATACCGTTCATCGTAATCTTTATATAACACATAAGGAAAACACATACCCATTAGTTATGTACTTGACTTATGCATTGGTTTAAACTTCACTTTACTTCTTATTGTTCGCGTTCCTGTAATCTAAGTTTACGGGACCAACCCCTATATTCATTTCTTCTAATCTTTCAATAACATTATACTTAGCACACATCGAGTCTCTAACAGTATTCAATATAGTACACTGAGTGGTTTCCCACAAACAACCAACAAACTAGTTTCTCGTCTCGTCTACATTGTCTTTCACAACGAGTTAGATCGGTTGCTAGTTCGTATTAACTGTCGCTCTCTGACGGAATCGTTTAGCCCAGATATTATATCTCGACCATTATAGACTACGATTGTACTACAACTTAGACTTAACTTGTCTGAACCATTATAACTATAATGGTCGTTAAGTTAGTCCTCATTTCATATCTTACAACGTCCGGTCCAATTGACTCGAAACATTATTCAAGTTATTATTGTTAACTTGGCTTGTTCAACGTTATATGTTATTCGTTATTCTTCATTCCCTTATTACCATTTGTTACGTCTTCCTTGATGATTACACATCTTACTTACTACTTTTGTCAACTTCTAAGTCATACGACTAATGTATACTTAGAACGTTTGCTCAACGCAAATACGATTCACGAGAATCATTTACGTATTCAGCGTTCACGTTACGTCTTTTAAATTTTCACTCAAACTTTACTTAAGGTTTTAATCACTTTCTATAGTGATTCATTACATGAACGTTACGTTCATCGTCAAACCTTAATGTCTAAGCCATACAATCCGTCGTATGCTAAGACCGATCGTTCATCGCAATAATTTTACGTTTACAGCGTTTATACGCTTTACCTTTAACCTCCATTACGACATCATAACACCGGAATGTTATAAGTCACCCTCATCACTCAATGTCTATGGAATTACATCTCTAGCAATCCCACACGTTTGTTTCACCGCGAAAATGATTCCCGAATATCGGTTACGTACTTTGCGTTTACATTCCTCGACTTTTAAGTTCTCGTGAAATCTTTTCGTTCAACATTTACTTAAGGTTAAATCACTTGTTTAAGTGTTACATTATATGAATTATATGTTCATAATCATTTCGTACACGTTCCCCAAGTGTTGAGCATAAAAAGTTCTTCACTGTCTTTTCCCATGCACCGGCACTGCAGCGCTGGTTCTTTTTGGTTTGGCTGCACTGCGGCGCCCCACATGCAGTAGCCAACCTCCCATAATGGAGCTGCGGTGCAACATTTTATAGTCAAAGTTGTGCTGCGGTGCCATCCATCTAGAGAATTTCTCCCGGACAGGCGTTGCGGCTCCATCGTTTTAGGCTTGGGCGGCGCTGTGGCGACGACCCTGTGCCTTAAAAAATATATTCAATTTTGAACTTCTCGAGATCGTAACGCGATCGTTATAACTTGGAATTGGCTCATTCCAAAGCCATTAGCTCACATATCACAATATCTACGATTCTATCCAGTCAGATTCAATTTCTAAATCGGTTGGCAAAAAATTCGTCGTTTTGTCCAATTTTACGCGTTCGTTAAACGTTCGACGCTCATTTCTTTGTTTTAAGTTCGAATTTGACCGTTCTTGCTCGTGCAAGTTTTATTTATCTAATTCTACGATACACCATCAAAAACCAATGTTCCCAGTTAAACGACGACTTTTGACTTTTATTCTGGGAAAATTTACGATTTCGATGATTATCGTCTAATCTCGTAACTTTCGCTATAACTTTGTTACTCTAGATATTTACTCCAAACCAAATGGAATCAATCCATTGGTTATTCATCTATGATTCTAACCATTATAAAAATCTAAGTTTTAATGACTTTCTTCTTTAAGTTCCTTAACCAGTCAATAATGTTTTAACTTATTCATTAATAATCATTTCAAGTTTAACTCATTTTTTCATTAAATTCTTAACCATTACATTATGGTTTTACTTGTTCTTGGGCATTAGTGTTTTAAAGTCCACTAATATCCACCTTATCACTTCATTCAATACATGCACCACCAATTATCACTTCTCTATCAATTTAAGTATTGAAGAAAGGTAAAAATCAAGGTTTAAACACTTATACCACTTGGTGTTCTTGAGTTCTTGACTTTTGTTCGTGAAAAAAAAGTCTTACATAGGTTTCCTTCTCCTTGGATTGCCTATTATAAGCTCTTCTCTCTCTCTCACATGCTAGTTGGTGATTTTTGCAAAAAAAAACACAAATGAACTAACAAAGCTCCTCTTTTATAGAATTTGTAAGACCAAGGGTAAAATGCTCCTTAAGCAAACCTCCTCAACCACCATATCTTGCCCATGTGCTACCACATGCCACCATGTGCCACCATGTGCTACCATGTGCCCCCATGTGTTACCATGTGCCCCCATAGCCCAAATGGGTTACTCCATGGGTTTTACCCACCCGTTAACCTATCGGTTCGACCCACAAGTTCAGTTTTTAGTTTGAGCTTAACATTAATTCAACTTGGGCTTAAACTTGGGCTTGATTTAAATAATCATTGGGCCTTAATCATTTGCCAATTAGGCTTGACAAAAATCCAAGTCCAATAGTTAAAGTCCATTAAGACTTATCGTATTCTTATCATATAATTCTCGTATTCTCTTTGTATATACTTCGTATGATATTCGTATCATACGTTATATTATCCTCGTATTGTACTCGTATAATAACTAGTATTATACTCGTATTCGTTATGTATAATAATCATTATTATTACACTTAACCATTTCTTCTTCGATTTCACTTTTCCTAACCCTTAGGGTTTTAAGTCCTCAGGCGAAAACTTCACAAGCCATAACTGAAATATTATTAAATATTTCATCCTGTCTTAGAATCCTATAATTACACGTTTCTCGGAATTGAAAAATAATTCCCGAGCAAAAAAGGATGAATAGTGCTTTTTTGAAAATTTATCGAAAATCCTTTATTTTCGTCTTGGAATTTCAAATTATTTAATTCTAGCATATAGCCAGAATCCTAACCACATTCGCACATTCTAGGTCATAGAATGACCTTTAAACACATAACACCGAATATAATTCATAAAAATTTATTTTATTAATTAATAATTCTTTAAATTATATTTCTGAACAATCCAATTTTTCGGATTGTCACATTTTTTCTCTTTATAAAAATTTCGTCCTCGGAATTTCTAAAATCACATCCATACCCAGATGATTCATCCTTACAACCTTATCCAAAGATTTTAATCTTCTTTCCTTAACTCGTAAATATCCTTTTTCCTAAGAATTTTTCTTCTAACCTAATTATCATGTGTTAGACATCATGATAACTATACTTCCACTCCCTCGAGATATCACATTCACCCATCCTTTAAAGAATTTCGTCCTCAAAATTTTAGCATATCATTTTCTCAACTTCTCTTTAAAGAAGTTGCCATCCTTTGTACATTCAATAACCCTCACAATTTATAATGAATTATGAAGTAGAATGAATTGTTAGGAATATAAGGATTCCTTTAAAACATTTCATACATTGCTGAGGGGTCTTATAGACCATGATCTCTTACTAGATCTAACGGTATTTCACCGAAAACCATCCTTACTCACTCAGTACGTTTACAATCACAAAGAAGGTAAACAACCTTTTTTGGTAAATTAGGTGATCAGCCCATCCCTATATCTCGGGGTTTATTCTCCTCAGACTTATTTATCTGATTCTGCACCAAAATAATTTGGCTTGGTATAACTTCTCAAAAAAATGTTGATTTTCTTTAAACATGACATACTATTTGTCTAGCCAAATCAAATAGCTCAGACCATACCAATAAATTGGACACCAACTTTAAATATTCGCCTAGTCAAATCAATTGAAATCGACTACTCCTTTTAAATTCTATCACAATTATAGTACTTTACAGGGATTGTCGATGTTGGAAAATTGAAGAAATATCGTGGGTCAGTTTATAACCCAGTTTTTCTCAAATCGATCTTCCTAAGTTATCTCTACCCTTATTCTTTTTATTGTAAAAAAGGTTTTGAAGGGTTTTTTAGGAATGAGGCCAACATGTGTATATGTCGACGATTTGATTTAAATAGAGTTGCCAGTTAGTAGTTTTAAAAATGGTTGTACCAACTCAACCGAATTTGATTTGAAAATAGGCCCAATTGCTGGACACTGTCGAAACTTGATCTTTGAAATTGGAGATTTGAGTTCGAGGGCTTGGTTAAGTTTGGGGAAGGTGTTAGGCACCCCATGACTCCCATGTAAACACGGTACCACAATCTTTTAAATATTTCCCTTAAAACTGGAGTACGTGAGTTAATGCTATTTGAAAATTGGGCCTTTTGATTGATTGAAAGCTTTGACAGGCTTCGTTGAGCCTATATACGAAGGGTTTGATTTGACTTTAAAAATCATTCTTCTATTTGATTTGCAAAAAGCAATTAATTTGATTTGCAAAAGCTTTTTAATTGATTTGGTAGTGATGTTTTGAAACCTGGTTTTATCAAACCCTTACGCTGATATAGTAATTGAAGCATATCGCTACTCTCAATTTTATCTTTATAGCTTTAAGGCTGCATGCAAGTGGTGATTAGTCGGGCTGCGAAGCATCCTCGACCACAGAAATATAAAGTGTCGGTCTCCTCATGGGTATGAAAACCATCGGAGGGACTCTGACACGACAATCCATATTTTCACTATGTTGAGAACTTAAATCCGAATAACCGTTTTAAGGTCTGTGCATGTACATTTTACAGAAAAACTACAGGGTACATTTGTAAATTGGAGTTTGTCCATCGTGGGAATCAGATTCTGATCAGTTTGATCATGAATCCTATGATTCCTAGGCTCACATATGAGTAGCCAATAAACCTGCACAGTTTGAATTTGTACAGAGATAAATGTATGCGTCATCACGTCGCAATGGAACCAAGAATTTATCAGTAAATCCTGGCTGCGGGTGGCCAAAGCGTCTCGTTCCCACTAGATAGCGATCTAAGGGACGCGAGGTTGCTTTTGAAGCTAAAACTATAAAAACAACTAGATTTAAAGAAATCTTAGTCATTTTAGCTTTCAGGTTCTGTCGGGACCTGTTTGAACCGTTGAAAGCTAGAATTGGCGAGATTTGGATAAATCTAGTTCCCCCGCAGATATGTCAATGCAGATTCATATAAAAATGAATCTTAAATGCAACAGTTGAATAAATTGAATAAAGCAATATAAATAATTATATATATAAAAGTTATAAAAGGGTGATGGATTTTCACTCGCAATCCTGGACTGGAATTGAAATATATATATATATATATATGTATATATATAAACTGTAAATAGCCACGAAATAATCTAGGTTGTGACAGAAATAAAATATATATATAAACAGTAAAAAGGGTGATGGATTTTCACGCCTGTGCCCACATTGGAATTGAAATTGACAGAAAAGTAGTCACCTAGTGACTAGGGAGAGCACCTAGTATGGGGAAGTGTGCAAAAATAGAAAAATAGCCACGAAATAGTCCAGGCTGACTGAAAATATAAATATATATATATATATATATATATATATATATATATTGACAGAAATATAGTCAACCAGGACTGATATGAGTACCAGTGATGGTGAATGTCGCCTATATATGCGTACATATATATAAAAGCGATAAACTATCTCGGATTTGACATCCGGGCTTGACAGAATTGAAATGTTAGTACATTTACAGTTAAATATATACAAAAGATGGCCAAAACCAGACTGGGAAGATAACCCAGTCCGGCGAAGTTGCCAGAATGTGTGTGCTAGTGCATTGAAGCAGCTGGAGCTGACGGATCGTTAATTCGAGTTGTAAAAATGTTGAAAACGGAGTTTATGTAAAAAAATGTATCAATTTTTGACAAAAGCGGTAACGGAACTAAGTTCCGGGCATATTTAGAAGATGAAACTTTGTGTGCATGTGTAAAGCAGTGCAAAGAAGTAGTATTAATGTGACACCCCCAAATTCGGGTACTTCACTTCCACATAATTTGGTGTTCACTTTCTAAATATAACATACATTTACCCAATAATAAATAGCTGCAAAATAAATTACAACCTTTATAAATAATAAAATATTCCTTATAAAAAGGATTACAACTTTTTAAAACTAATCCCAGGGTTTACTCTAACCTTGACATAACATTTAATGCAAAAATAAAAACATAACTTAAAATGTCTTATTACAATCATTCAATAATTTAAACAAGTCTTCACGTGTTTAGCTTCCCTTTGCCTTTACTCGTTGACGGGGCATCAACACTTTCAATCTTAGCTGCAATGGTTATTTAATGCAAGAGTTAGCAAACAATAGCTCACTAGAATACAACAATATATAAGATATACAAGAATATCTTTAAAAAGGTTTGAATAACTTTTACTTTCACAACGATAAAGAATTGAATAATAATTCTCTATCAACATTAGAAATTCGGATATAGAATTCATCTGAGGGTCGTAAGACCTTGAACTTTTGTTTTAGGTTATAAACATTTCTATTTAAAACCTTTAACAGTCATTAAGACTATGGACCTCAACTCGTACTTTTAGCCGATTTATCGGTTAATATATTCGCGCAAGTATACGCGGCCAACGAGTAATAAAGAGTGAGTAAGATATCGTTCCCATGAGGAATTAATGGATAAAAGACACCAAACCACTAGCTCATAATCATCTCAATCTTATTTAAACGGGCGAGAAGGAGAATGAATTATTAAAGCTAAGTTAAATTAGGCAAGAATTAAAACATGCAATAACTAATCCTAGGGTAAATTCAGATAATGAAGACATGAGATTACAATTTCCCCCAACACTTTGTTCGAATCTCTTAACTCTCTCACTTAGAATAATAAGCACCTAGAATTGACAACTGAGAAATCACGATTACATAATAGCCTCTTTCGATGGACAACTATGAATCTTCCAAATGCGGCATGTAGGTATATGTCTATCCTACACACTATCAAGTAACTAATATCCAGAACAATTAACAAGACACATGTCATGGGAAATCTCGTTAACTACTCTATCAATTACCAACTTTCGCATAGGAATTCATTACGATTAGATTCTCAAATAGTTGCATACGGCATTTAGGTATATTTCTATCCTAAACACTAACAAATTATCAACTCTTTAGGACAATGAATGAGACACACGTCACATAATCTCATAGATGACACTTAAGAATCTCTAACTTTCGCATGATATCATAACTAGGTCTAAACCTATAATTCATTTGTCAAGTTCATATAGGTTCACAAGAAATCAATCTAAAAGCACAAGTTATGATAACCAATTCATAATAATAGCAAAGAGAGAGCAATCAATACAAACTGTGTGTTGGGTTCCATTGAAACCCCAAAATATAAACTAAGTCATAAATAACTTGAATATAGTATCCACAAGTTAGATAAACATCATCCGAATACAATTTAATACAAGGATAGTAAGAGATAGAGAAATGCAAATCTTATGTCTTCTCCAAGCTTGGATCTTGATGCTTTTACTTACTTCAATCTTCACACACTAACAAAACCCTAGAATCTAACTAACTAATAATAAACTAGCACTAATGGACTCTCTAATCTACTCCTAATCTAGACTAAACAAGATGTAAAGGAAGAAAAGAGAAGAACTAGGGCTTAGGGACAATATATGATGGTTTTTCTGGCCACAAACGAGCCCCCTTATATCCCAATCAAAAGCCAAGTCCTGTTCAATTGAAAAGTCAAGTCTGGCACAGCAAGGGACTGGCGCGGCCGCGCCCAAAAATGCACTAGAATCCACGCGCGCCGGCCCCAAGGCTTTTTTGCTGTAGAGTCCTCTGATAAAACAGCCATAACTTTTGATCCGAGAGGAGTTACGAGGCCTGCCACCTGTCAAATCGAAGCTATCGAAGAGCTCTACAACTTTCATTCTTTGAGAATTGAGAAATAATGGATGGAGGAAGGCTGAAATTGAGCTCTAAGTGACAGATGTGCAATAGAAACCCAAAATAGTGGAGTTTAAAGTCCGTTGGTATACGGGGCATCGGCTCCGAACTCCGATTGGGATGATTCAAGATGTTCCGGAAAGCTTAGAAGACGCTCTACAATATGAACTAATATCTAATCCAAGATTATAAAATGAGCATAAAACCCCCAAGCGATGTCCGGATTGCATTTCCTTCTCATTTTTTTCTTCAAATGCCATTCTTGCTCCTTTTCGCCTCTAGATTCGTGGCATCACCTTCATTGCTTCCTCACCCATGCTATCTTCATGCTATAAGCCCATTTCAGTGTTTTGCCCCATTTAAGCATTGTTTTGCCCTTTTAAGCTCAATTTGCACCTGGAGAGTTTCTAAACCTGAAAATCCCAAAACAAAGCAAAAACACATCAAACGCACAACGATACTTGAGTTTAAACAACAGAATGAGTTGGTTACTATCCGAATAAGTGGTCATAAAAGTCACTTATCATGTACTTAGGGGGATCAACCCTTTGTACCATGTACGTGCACTGCATTTAACGCTTCTGCGTGGTAACCTCCCCTAATAAATAGGGTTGTTCATCTCAGTATTTGAATACAAGTCCACACCAAAGGAAGTTTGGTTTAAATAAACTAAAAGGGTAATTTGGAATTCAACGTTCATCAACTAAGGAATAGTTGAATCGACTTTCAATAACTTAGAATAATTCATAATAAAAAAATTATGAATTAACATATGTTTTTGAATTAAACTTAAAGCATTTAAAAGATAAGTTGGACCTTGCTTGAACAATAAGTCAAGATCACATTAAATCATGAACTTAAATTAAATACTTGTTCATTGCAGAATAAAAAAGGACAATCTCAAACAATGAATATATGAACTTAAAGAACTTGTATAAAATTTAACGAGTTCAGGGATAAAAGACTTGCATAAAAATTAATACAAGATCAGGGTTTCGAAAACTTTCCTCAAGCGCAAGCTACTAATAAAATCACGTTCTAACAATTCCTACACACACACACACACACACACACATATATATATATATATATATATATATATATATATATATAATCACAATAACCTAAATTAGTTAGCATGCAACTAATTCACATAATTAGTTAACCCCTTCTAGTTTAATTAAATAATTTAATAATTAACCATAACATAGTTAATTATACCACATAAGCATGTTCATATAATTAAATCAATTAATAATTATGTATTTCATATTAATTATAATTAAATAAATTATAATTTAAACATTTAATCTAATTATAATTACTCAAATTATAATCACATCTTATTTAATTAAATTATAATTTATAATTAATTAACTACATCATGCATTTACTAAATTATAATTACACAAATTATAATTTATAATTAATCATGAAAATATTGAATTATAATACACAAGATTATAATCTATAATTAATCATGCATTTATTATAATTACATAAATTATAATTTAAAATTATCATTCACTTGATTAAAATTAATCAACTATAATCATTATAATTTAACAAAATTATAATTTAAATTAAACATTTACTCTAATTATAATTATTCAAAATTATAATCACAAATTATATTTTATTAATATAATTTATTAATATTCATTTAGCATTTTAATATAGGTTTAATCATGGTATAGAAGTTATTACATAAAATTAGCTTTACAAAATATAAAAGAAAACAAGTTTTCTTTTTCCCTGCCACGCCCCCCCCCCCCCCCCCCCCCCGGTCGGGGCTGGGGTTTTCCTTTTGATAGGCCTGCCGGGGCGGGCCCTTTCTAGCGAACGTAGACAAGTTCGCGAACTGTGCAGAGAAAAGCCAATTTTGCTTATTTCTCTACACCAAATTCTAATTCCAGTTCGTACAATTCATAAAAATTTATAGAAAACATAAACTTAAAACTTCTAACATGATTCTAACATACATAAACATTATAACACATAATCAAAACAATCAATTTCATGATTTTTGAAGAAAAGCCATAGATAAGTGTTCTTCATGAAATTGAACACTGCACTTATGTTTTTTAAACCAATTCACCCAATTTCAATCATAGCAAATCAATTCTTAAACATGCTATCATCATCTACAATTAATTTAAACAAAGATGAACAATCAAACATGAATTCCTTTGATTTTAAAAGAAAACTATATATATATATATATATATATATATATTCAAAATACTTTCACTAACTCACTGATGATCATGGACTCCTCACATTCATCACATATATATGGACTAAACCATTAATTTAGCATAGAATTCATATCTAAGCATGCTATAAACACAAATTATACATATAATTCATATTTATAAAGTTTTCATAACAATTCATATTTACAGAGAACTATCACTATGAAGAACATAAACACATAACTTCTAAAACTATAAGTTAGGATTATACCTCTTGATTAAAGCTAGGAGAAAAGATGAAGACAATGGTGTAAAGCTTTCCTTTGGATTTCTCAAAGTCCTCTTCTTCTTTTCTCTTCTTTCTTGTCTCTATCTTTTCTCTGTTTTGTTCTTCTGACTAACTCTTGTTCTAAAACTAATTAATGTAAAACTATTGATATACATATATTATACATATATCATATATAAATATAACTGATAAATAATTAACCCATATAATAAATATTATAATTAATACATGAGTTACACAATTTGAATTTAAAAAGTCTAAGGCTTTGTTTGGCAACCCTTTTAAATAAAACAGATTTTAGTGTTAAGGCATTGTTTGGTAAAAATGGATTTAAAACAAATGCAAAGGCCCTGTTTGGCAAAAGTCTTTTAAAACAAAAGTAAGGGTCTTGTTTGGTTAAAACTAATTTAAAACCCTTTTTTTAATAAATTATTTTAACGCATACTTTAATGTTACACTTTAATTAATTAAATCTCTAACATTCTAATTTAATCAATTAAAATCCAACATCAATTAATCACATAAAAATTGCCACATAATTATAATTACTCGTTAATTATAAATCATGTAACACTTAACATATAATTCATCTAATTTAATTATCTCAATTAAATTAGAACTATACTAAAAATTAATATACAACAATTAAATTAAATATTAAATATTTATTTAATTAATATATAACACTTAATTTAAATCACTTCACAAAATCACATAATTTATTTATTCAACCCAATAAATAAATCACACAAAATATTTATTTAACTCAATAAATATTTAAAATTATTATATAAAATCTCAATCGTTACAATTGACTTTCTGATCATAAAAATACTTACAATAAACCGCAATACGGGCTTTTTGCCAAATCGTAGGCTTTAAACGTCCAAATCTATCGGTGGTTGTTTGCTATGTGGTAGTATATGGGTGTATCTACGTGTTGGAGTGAAAATATTTGGGTTTGGAAGAGGTGTAAAAGTCAAAAAATCAAACTAGCAGGGCTTCGCTGCGTTTCTGAATTGTTAAAAATGAACGGGGGTGCAACTCTATATATAGGCCAGGGAGCCTCAGCTCTACCTGCTGCTATCGCAGGTAGAGGTGCGGCTTCCCAGGGTGGGGTCCACATACCCAGCTTCATCGTCTGGAAGTGCGTGTATGCCGAGCGACGCGATCTCAGGTTAGAAACTTCATAACTTTTGATCAGAGCGTCCGTTTGGGGCGTGCTATAGCTTTTCGGAAAGCTCTCACTGAGAGTGTCACAATGACATTGTTTTTAACCCTTTTTAAGTCCCCAAAGGTGGGTTCATGACCGGGTCTTTGTTTCCCCACAGTTTGCCCGATGAGCCGTCCGGTGCTATTTTCACCCGGAATCACCGTTGTGGTTCTTTCTGACCTTGGCGGCATCAATTCGGCTTGAGTTTGACTAAATCGGATGAGATTTGGTAAAATGACCATTTTTCCCCTCTCGGGGTTGCCCTTGGTGTCGGCATGGCCTCCAGTTGACTTCCGGGAGCTGTTTCCAAAACTTGGATCCCATTCGAGTTTGTTTGTCCCTAGTGTTGTCTCTGTGGCTGACGTGGTCGTTCCAGGTTTTCTTCTGGAAGTGGTGTGGTGCTTCAGTTTTATTTTTGAAGTCGACCTGACTTCTCGTACTAATGCTGGGGATGACTTATACATCTTAGGTTGCTGCCGGGGCTGATTTGTATCTCCCGGGTTGCTGTCGGGGCTGGTTTTCCTCAAATCGATCTTCCTAAGTTATCTCTACCCTTATTCTTTTTATTGTAAAAAAGATTTTAAAGGGTTTTTTAGGAAAGAGGCCAACATGTGTATATGTCGACGATTTGATTTAAACAGAGTCGCCAGTTGGTAGTTTTAAAAATGGTTGTACCAAATCAACCGAATTTGATTTGAAAATAGGCCCAATTGCTGAACACTGTTGAAACTTGATCTTTTAAATTGGAGTTTTTAGTTCGGGGGCTTGGTTAAGTGTGGGGAAGGTGTTAGGAACCCCACGACTCCCGTGTAAACACGAAACCACAATCTTTTCAATATTTCCCTTAAAACTAGAGTGTGTGAGTGAATGCTGTTTGAAAATTGGGCCTTTTGATTGATTGAAAGCTTTGACAGGCTTTGTTGAGCCTATATACGAAGGGTTTGATTTGACTTTGAAAATCAGTCTTTGATTTGATTTGCAAAAAGTAATTAATTTGATTTGCAAAAGCTTTTTAATTGATTTGACAGTGATGTTTTGAAAGCTGGTTTTATCAAACCCTTACGCTGGCAGAGGAATTGAAGCATATCGCTACTCTCAATTTTATCTTTATAGACTTAAGGCTGCATGCAAGTGGTGATTTGTCGGGGCTGCGAAGCATCCTCGACCACAAAGATATAAAGTGTCGGTCTCTTCATGGATATGAAAACCATCGGAGGGACGCTGACACGACAATCCATATTTTCACTATGTTGAGACCTTAAATCCGGATAACTGTTTTAAGGTCTGTGCATGTACATTTTACAAAAAAACTAGCAGGGTACATCTGTAAATCGAAGTTTGTCCATCGTGGGAATCAGATTCTGATTAGTTTGATCATGAATCCCATGATTCCTAGACTCATATATGAGTAGCCAATAAACCTGCACAGTTTGAATTTGTACAGAGATAAATGTATGCGTCATCACATCGCAATGGAACCATGGATTTATTAGTAAATCATGGCTGCGCGTGGCCAAAGCGTCTCGTTCCCGCTAGATAGCGATCTAAGGGACGCGAGGTTGCTTTTGAAGCTGAAACTATAAAAATAACTAGATTTAAAAAAATCTTAGCCATTATAGCTTCCAGGTTCTGTCGGGACCTGTTTGAACCGTTGAAAGCTAGAATTGGCGAGATTTGGATAAATCTAGTTCGCCTGCAGATATGTCAATGCATATTCATTTAAAAATGAATGTTAAATGCAGCAGTTGAATAAATTGAATAAAGAAATATATATATATTTATATATATATATATATATAAAAGTTGTAAAAGGGCGACGAGTTTTCACTCGCAAGCCCGGACTAGAATTGAAATATATATATATATATATAAACTGTAAATAGCCACGAAATAATCCAGGCTGTGACAGAAATAAAATATGTATATATACATACAGTAAAAAGGGCGATGGGTTTTCACGCATATGCCCACATTGGAATTGAAATTGACAGAAAAGTAGTCACCCAGTGACTGGGGAGAGCACCTAGTATGACGAAGTGTGTAAAAGCAGTAAAATGGCCACGAAATAGTCCAGGTCGACTGAAAATATATAAATATATATATATTGACTGAAATATAGTCAACCAGGACTGATATGAGTACCAGTGATGGTGAATGTTGCTTATATATGCGTAAATATATATAAAAGCGATAAACTATCTCGGATTTGACATCCGGGCTTGACATAATTGAAATGTTAGTACTTTTGCAGTTAAATATATAAAAAAAGAGGGCCAAACCTGGACTGGGAAGATAACCCAGTTCGGCGAAGTTGCTAGAATGTGTGTGCTAGTGCATTGAAGCTGCTGGAGCTGACGGATCGTTAATCCATTATAGAAATATTGAAAACAGAGTTTATGTCCAAAAATATATTAATTTTTGACGAAAACGACCACAGAACTAATTTCCAGGCATATTTAGAAGATGAAACTTTGTGTGCAAGTGTAAAGCAGTGCAAAGTAGTAGTATTGACTTTCTGGCTCAAACCACAATCTAGAGTATTTATTACAACTCCAAATAAACCATTTGACAACCTAAAAAAAATATCTAAATCATTTGGATAAAAGGGAGCTCTCATCACACTTGACCTTGATCCCCCTGATTACCTGCCGGAAGAAAAACATAGCATGAGCTAAATGCCTAGTACAGATATAGAATAGAAGCATAATGAAACGAAATAACTAACTCAATAAAATGAACTGAACTATAACAAACAAACTAATATATTGAAATAATAGGCTGAATCAAATGGTTGGGTGTTATTTCATACCGAGCTTAGAATAAAACAGAAATATACCTTGTCACACAGTCAAGTCAAATAATTCCACACAGGCAAGTCACAAACATTGGACTGCGAATCCAAATGTATGTAAAATCGAAAGGTGTGTTTGGCATGAACATCACCAATTCGGATAATAGAACAGAAAACTAGGTTCGACCCATACGCCTCCTACAACAAATCACCAAATGGACAACTCCCACCGGAGCACAAAAAGAAGTCGTAGACTGATCACACCGCCACGAAAGGTGTCATGCCTCGGTGCCAAGAGGACATGCCTGTGGTATCCCCATAAGTGGATATAACTCAGGTATACCTTACGGTATATTCTAACAAAAATACTATGTCACAACACATGCGACACAATATTAACACAATGAGGTTCTAATATGTACATGTTAAATTGAAACAAATCATCAATACAAAGTCTCCAAAAAATATATTAACATGTACATTACTACAAATATCAAAATAAACTCTAGACATGATACACTAATCTAAAGAGTACAAATATGAGTTCTAAATATTAACGCCAAAACGAAACTATCACATGAATTTGAGAATGAACAATGATGTGAAACAATAAACAAAATCTAAACGAAAAGCAAAACGAACATAAGAAAATTAAAAGGATTATCGATGAAGGAGTACGGAATCCGTACCTGGATTAAGCAATGTAATACCCAAAATTATTATTTCAATATAGTTTGTTAAACTCCTTCCGTTCAAACTAATTAAACAAAATAATAATAAATATAAGTTACTTAATAACTATAATTTATGTTAATATGAAATAAATTTTTCCAATTACATCAATTTTACAAAACAAACCCGAATTAAATATATTATATATATATATATATATAAACATTCAGTATGCTTAACATATATACTATAAACATCACTGTTTTGTTACAGTACCTTTTATTCAAGATGACGAATTATTTTTTTATTAAAAAAATTTCAGCTTATGGCCTTTATCATATTCTTATAATATAATATGCAAAAGCTAATCATATGTACATTGAATCCATCCAAATTTCTTCTAGACTCAGGACATGAATTAGTTAATACACACTAGTATTCGAATTTCTCAATTTCTTACTCTTACTTAAAAGAATAAAACCCAATAGTCAATATATACAAAACAAAAGACCAAATAGCAGAGAAAGGCACCTGATTTCAATTTTTCAGTCAATCTCGCAATCGCCATTCCCTTTTCTCGATAAAGCGGCATGCAACTTCTTCCTTCTTTTTTTTATCAGGCGAATGAAGGTATGGTACAATATATATGGTTTAAGTTTTATTTATTTCTTTATTAATATATTTTACCAACTCTTCCAAATTTAGTAGGATTTAAATTTAAACAAATATAAATTAAACCCAATTAATTTAAAGCCCAACTTTACTAAGTTAATTTAACTATTACTTATTAATATTTATTAACCTATATAAATTAAATGACTAGTTTGACCCAAATAAATGACAAAGTCCAATTAAACTATTTTTAAAAAAATATGAATTTAAATATTTTTTTTTTTTTTTTTGGGTATTACATCACCTACCCTTTAAAAGGATTCCGTCCCCGGAATCAAAAGAAAAAAGCGAACCTAATTATCAAAAAGATGCGGATATTCCGCTCGAATGGACTCCTCAATCTCCCAAGTAGCTTCCCGTTCCGAATGATTTCTCCACAAAACCTTAACAAAAGGAATTATCTTTCTCCTCATAACCCGCTCTTAACGATCCAAAATTGCCTCGGCTTTCTCCTCACAAGTAAGATCCTCCCGAATCTTATCGAACGGATATTGCTCCACATGCAACGGATGATATTGATAATTTCTCAACACCGACACATGGAACATATTGTGCACATGAGCTAGCTGTGGAGGCAAAGCTAATCGATATGTAACTTCACCAACCCTCTCCAAAATTTTAAATGGGCCAATATATTGTGGACTAAGTTTCCCTTTCAACCCAAATTGTTGAATACCCTTCCAAGGAGAGACTTTTAGAAACACATGCTTACCAGGTTCAAACTCTAAGTTCCTCCTATGCTTATCAGCATAACTCTTCTGCCGCGATCGAGCCGATTTCAATTCCTCTTTAGCCACCGCTACCTTCTCCATAGTGATTTGGACTAACTCAGACCCTTCTATAGCTCTCTCGCTAACCTCATCCCAATAAGATGGTGCCCGACACTTCCTACTATACAACGCCTCAAATGGAGCCATCCCAATACTTACATGCCAACTGTTGTTATAAGCAAACTCAACTAGGCTCAAGTAATCATCCCAATTACCTGACCACTCAAGTGCACAAGACCTCAACATGTCTCCCAACGTTTGAATAGTCCGCTCGCACTGCCCATCAGTCTGCGAATGCAAAGAAGTACTAAAGGTCAGCCAAGTACCCCAAGCTCGTTGAAACCCTTTCCAAAACCGTGAAGTAAACCATGGGTCTCGATCCAAAACAATAGACACTGGAGTACCATGAAGTTTAACAATCTCTTGTTGAAAGATATGTGCTAATCTATCCACCGAGTAACCCTCATGGATAGCCAAGAAGTGTGCCGATTTGGTCAATTGATCCACCACAACCTAAATAGCATCATTCTTCCTGAAAGTCTTCGGCAAACAAGTCACAAAATCCATCGTGATATCCTCAAACTTCCACACTGGAATTTCTAACTGTTGCAGCAAACCACTAGCTCGTTGATGTTCTATCTTCACTTGTTGACAAGTGAGGCACCTCCCAACATATTCAGCCACATCTCGCTTTATCCCATTCCACCAAAAATTTCTTCTTCAAATCTCTGTACATTTTTTTAGAACCTGGGTGAATAAAAAATGGCAAAATATGTGCCTCAACCAAAATCTCCTCTTGAATGATTGGATCAGACGGTACACATAATCGCTCAACTAACCAAATCCCCCCATGGTCATCAATACGAAACTCGGGCTGCTTGCCCTCCTCCAGATTTTGCGCCATACTTTGCAATTCCTCATCTTCCTTTTGAGCTTCTTTAACCCTCGAAATAAGAGAGGGCTCCACTCTCATACCCTCCAAATGCCCATTTGAACCTTGCACATACAACTCCAACTCTAGCCCCTCCATATCCGAAATAAGCCGAGGTTGTGTAATAAGAGCTGCTACACTTCCTAAATTATTTTGGCTAAGAGCATCTGCAACCATATTAGCCTTCCCGGGTGATACTGAATCCTCGCATCATAATCTTTTAGAAGCTCCAATTAACACCTCTGCCTCAAGTTAAGCTCCTTTTGAGTGAAAATGTATTTAAGACTTTTATAATCGGTGAAGATATCACAAGTCTCTCCATACAAATAGTGCCTCCAAATCTTTAGAGCAAAGATCACTATTGCTAACTCCAAATCATGAGTGGGGTAGTTTACCTTGTAAGGTTTAAGTTGCCTAGAAGTATAAGCAATCACCTTACCGTGTTGCATCAAAACACACCTCCAGCCCTTCTTAGAAGCATCACTATAAATCTGATAACCTCCTGTCCCCGACGGTAATGTAAGTATAGGAGCTGTCACCAGTCGTTTTTTCAACTCCTCGAAACTCTTCTCACGTTCCTCATTCCACTCAAACTTCATGCCCTTTTTCATCAACTGAGTTAATGGCAAAGCAAGCAAAGACAATCCTTCCACAAATCTCCTATAGTACCCTGCCAAACCCAAGAAACTCCTAATTTCTATCACCATAGTAGGTCTCGGCCATTTAGTGATAGCCTCCAACTTCGCAGGATCCACCTTAATGCCTTCAGCAGAAACAAAGTGGCCCAAAAATGCAACCTGCTTCAACCAAAACTCGCATTTAGAGAATTTAGCATACAATTTCTCTTTCTGAAAAATCCCTAACACTGTGCGAAGATGCTCCTCATGCTCCTCCCTAGACTTAGAGTAAACCAAAATGTCATCAATAAAGACAATAACATATTGGTTCAAGTACTTCTTGAACACTCGATTCATCAAATATATAAACACTGTTAGAGCGTTAGTCAACCCGAATGGCATCACCATAAACTCGTAATGCCCATATCGAGTACAAAAAGCTGTCTTAGAGATATCCTCATCTCTTACCCTCAACTGATGATAGCCCGACCTCAAGTTTATCTTCAAAAAAATAGTTCGCCCCCTGAAGTTGGTCAAACAAGTCATCAATCTTTGGCAATGGATACCGATTACTGATGATAATCTAGTTCAACACCCTATAGTCTGTGCACAACCTCATAGACCATTCTTCATAAATAAAACTGGACCACAACAAGGCGAAACACTCGGTCGAATCACACCACGATCTAACAACTCTTACAACTTCTCCTTCAACTCCTGCAACTTTAATGGTGCCATCGGATTCGGCGCCTTAGAGAGAGTCTCTGCACCAGGAACAAGCTCAATAGTAAACTCAACTTCCCGCTGCGGTGGCAACCCTGACAACTCGTCAGGAAAACATATCGGGAAAGCCACGAACAACTGAAATATCCTTAATACGAGACTCACCCTTAGAAGTATCCTTCACAAATGCCAAATACCCCACACAACATTTTGCCACTAACTTCCCAGCCTTCAAAACTGAAATCAACTTCACCACTCTATTCGGCTATGACACCTAAAACACGAATTTCAGAGACTTCACATCTCCAAATATAACCTTCCTCGCCTAGCAATTAATAGTGGTCTGGTGCTTATCCAACCAGTCCATCCCGAGAATGACATCGAAATCGTGCATACACATTGGAAGAAGATTAGTACTACGAATCTTATCCCCAAAACTAATCGCACACCCTCGATATAAATTAGAAATAATAATAGAAGTCCCCATCGGGGTAGCAATAGACATAAAATACTCTAAAGACTGAGATGGCACACCAAGGTGCCTAACAAAAGATTGAACAACAACAGAATGAGTAGAACCCGTATCAAATAAAATAGAAGCCTCACGACTACCAACTAAAAGAGTACCAGAAACAGTAGCTGGCGCACTTGCCGCGTGATTATGTGTCAAGGCAAACACTTGACCACCTTGACGTTGACCTCCATTGCCTCCATTATCACCACCTCCACCATTACCACGTGGCCCGGTACAATCTCTAGCCATATGACCCATCTGTTCACATAAGAAGCATGCACCAGTAACTCTATGACATTGTCTCCCCAGATAATTAGCCCCACATATAGCATAATGAGCTATCAGAATATGATTTGGGTTACCCCCACTAGCTGGTTCCGGATAACGACCCTAATTTTGCCCCTGCTGACGATTCTGCCCTTGCTGACGATATTGACCATACCAAGGTAGCTGAAGCTAACGATTCTACCTTTACTGAGGCAACTATTGATAACCCCTATTCTGGTTCTGGCCACGCCACTGCCCCTGCTGGCCACCACAATAGTTATTCCACTGACCACCTTGATTTCTCCCATACTGACCCGAAGCTTGACCCTTCTAGTCATCTCTCTTTTGACTCCCTTCTGGTTTAGAAGACCAAAAGTCCTACCGCTCTATCTCAATGTTCTTGGCCGCATTAGCCACAGCTGACACATCTGCAAACTTGGTGTTAATGAGATGCTGGCGATACCTATAATGAATCCTCCACTTGAACTTCTCCGCCTGTTCCGCTGCAGTCCCTGCAGAGGTTCCCCCAAAAACTGCCAACCTGGTGAACCTCGTCATAAAATATGTGATGGACTCATCATTTTTCTATCGAATAGACAAATACTCTCTGGCATAGGCCTCTTTATCAGCAGCTGGGAAGTACTGCTGATAAAAGACCTCACAAAACTCTACCCAATAAAGTGTCCCAACATATCCATCACCCTTTATAGTTTTCATCACTTTCCACCACCTTTGTGCATCCCTTTCTAGCATGTAAGCTGCAAGAAATACTCTCTGATTGTCCAAGCACCTCAATACATCAAAAATCTTCTCTAGGTGTGCAATCCAATTCTCCGCATCAATTGGAGTCAGAGCAAAACTGAATGATTATGGCTTCTGCTTCTGAAACCTCTCCAAGTATATATATATTAGAACCACCTGCTGATCAAGACCATCCGCATTCCCTTCCTCTTCCTTTGCCCGTGGACCATTATTTTCCAAGTTCCCCTGCTCAAGAATTTCTAGAGGCTGCTGCATTGCATGTACAACCTGTGCCACCAACTGCGGTAAAGCCTGATTAACCGCTTGATTCACTAAGGTAGCCAATTAAGCATTAATCTGATCATTATGTTGCTCATTAGGCTGACCATCACCTCTTCCCTTATTGTTACCTCACCTCCCAGCAACTCTAGCAGATCTATAAGCCATCTAAGAAAGAGATCAACGAATATAAGCAAAACAGATTAAAGACATATTCGAATAAGGCTGAACAAAAAATCAAACTGAACAAAACCTAACCCAGAAGTTTACCCATAACTCACAGGTCAAACCTAAATAGGTTTTCTATAAGAAAGAACCTAAGCTCTGATACCGACTCTTAAACACCCCCTTTTCGAAATAGAAAGAGAGGTTACGCACAAAACATAACAAAACAAAATGAAAGCTCTATGCCACGAAAGAATGGTCTCAAAACCAATAAATATCAAAAGGTAAACCAGAATAAATGTCAACTAGCTCAAACCACAGTCTAGGGTATTTATTACAACTCCAAGTAAACCATTTGACAACCTAAACAAAATTACTAAATCATTTGGATAAAAGGGAGCTCTCGTCACACTTGCCCTTGATCCCTCTGATTACCTGCCGGAAGAAAAACATAGCATGAGCCAAATGCCTAGTACAGATATAGAATACAAGAATAATGAAACGAAATAACTAACTCAATAAAATGAATTGAACTGTAACGAACAAACTAATACAATGAAATAATAGGCTGAATCAAATGGCTGGGTGTTATTTCATACCGAGCTCAAAATAAAACAGAAATATACCTTGCCACACAGGCAAGTCAAATAATGCCACACAGGCAAGTCACACACATTGCACCGTGAATCCAAATGTATATAAAATCGGAAGGTGTCCGCAGAACAGAACATAACAAAAACCTAGGGTCGACCCATACGCTTCCCACAACAAATCACTAAATGGACAACTCCCACCGGAGCACAAAATGGAGACGTCGTGGACTAATCACACCGCCACGGAAGGTGTCATGCCTCGGTGCTAAGAGGACATGCCTGTGGTACCCCCACAGGTGGTTATAGCTCAGGTATACACTACGGTATATTCTAACAAAAATACTATGTCACAACACATGCGACACAATATCAACACAATGGGGTTCTAATATATACATGTTAAATCGAAACAAATCATCAATACAAAGTCTCCAAAAAATATATGAACATGTAAATTACTACAAATATCTAAATAAAATCTAGACATGATACACTAGTCTAAAGAGTACAAATATGAGTTCCAAATATCAACGCTAAAACGAAACTATCACATGAATTTGAGAATGAACAATCATGTGAAACAATAAATAAAATCTAAACGAAAAGCAAAACGAACATAACAAAATTAAAAGAATTATCGCTGAATGAGTACGGAATCCGTACCTGAATTAAGAAATGTAATATCCAAAATTATTATCTCAATATAGTTCTTTAAACTCCTTCCATTTGAACTAATTAAACAAAATAATAATAAATATAAGTTACTTAATAACTATAATTTATGTTAATATGAAATAAATTTCTCCAATTACATCAATTTTGCAAAACAAACTCGAATTAAATATATTATATATATATATAAACATTCAGTATGCTTAACATATATACTATAAACATCACTGTTTTGTTACAGTACCTTTTATTCAAGATGACGAATTGTTTGTTTATTAAAAAAATTTCAGGTTATGGCCTTTATCTATTATTATAATATAATATGCAAAACATAATCATGTGTACATTGAATCCATCCAAATTTCTTCCAGAGTCAGGACATGAATTAGTTAAAACACATTAGTATTCTAATTTCTCAATTTCTTACTCTTACTTAAAGAATAAAACCCAATAGTCAATATATACAAAACAAAAGACCAAATAGCAGAGAAAGGTACTTGATTTCAAATTTTTAGTCAATCTCACAATCGCAATTCCCTTTTCTCGATAAAACGGCATGCAACTTCTTCCTTCTTTTTTATCAGGCGAATGGTTTAGGTTTTTTTATTTCTTTATTAATATATTTTACCAACTCTTCCAATTTTAGTAGGATTTAAATTTAAATAAATATAAATTAGACCCAATTAATTTAAAGCCCAACTTTACTAAGTTAATTTAACTATCACTTATTAATATTTATTAACCTATATAAATTAAATGACTAGTTTAACCCAAATAAATGACAAAGTCCAATTAAACTATTTTTAAAAAATATGAATTTAAATATTATTTATTTATTTATTTATTTATTTTTCGAGTATTACATGCACGCATAACATCCTCGAATCTTCTTTGGTTTCGGGTAATTCGACGAAATATGCCCCTCTTGGCCATAGTTTTAACAAACGCCTCGTCCTTTACAGCACCCCTTAGATGACTCTTTCCACACTTCTAGCACGCCTCGTTTCTTTTCTTTAATCCTCCTTGGCGACTTTTTGTTTGAGTGTTTGTGACGCCCCTAGAATAGGTCCAGTCAACCCAACCCATTCTGAGTCGCCAAATACATGGTACAGAATTCAAATACAAACTTTATATTATACGGTCGTGCAAAATACGACCACACAACTGTGAGTATCAATACAAATATGTAAAAAATATTAATATTCAAACTAAGTCCTCATTACAATTATTATCACACTATTCATCAGGAATAGTGAGGACTACTACTGCTCTAACTCGGACCATCACTCTGTCCCCCGACTAGTCCCTGCAACATTCTCATTTCCAGAAGAGGACAACAGATGAAAAGGGTGAGCTCAACTAGCTCAGTAAAGAATATTATGACTAAGATAATAAAAAATAAATTATCGTTAGTCTTCAACAATTCAGATAAAATATTATTGACAACAAGTTTTAGATCAATATTCGCAGCGGAAATAACCATTCATCATCAATATTTTATCCCTGTAACACCAATCAATATACATCTCGAATCAAATATTCATCTTTGCACTACAGGCCAAAGATATTCATTTGTATCATCAGTGGTCATGTTCATCTCAACACCTGTCATCTTTGCACTACGGCCAAAGATATTCATCAGGTAATCATTCATCTTTGCTCTACAGGACAAAGATATTCAGTTATATCACCACTTAGGACTGAGGATGATGAAAAATAATATAAATAATGAATCCAGTGAAATAAAGGATAAGATTAAGGATTCGTATTTTAGTTTATCCAAGTTCAAGAATACTCCATAATAACACTTTGTGGAGCAAAATTCAAGAATAAAGCTCAAAACTTAGATCCAATCAAAGATGGTAACCATAACAGACAATTTGGACAAATAGAAGAAAATTTAGTTTTTCCGTGAATAGTGTCGTATACGTGAATAGTGTCGTATACGTGAATAGTAACCCCGACGGAAAAAGTAAGAATTCCATAATAAAATCCATGCCAATATTTTGGTATAATGATATTGAGAAGAATAACATCATTTACGAAAGAAAATAACATCCCTTACCTCAAAAGAATAGTACCTCTGACTGGAATATCGGATATAATACCGAAGGAAACTTGCACTGAATAGTAACACTCAAAGTATCTAAATACTCACAAAAATACTCTCGATATTATATAGAGAGAAAACTTCTGATTCTATTGTGATTTTCAATTCTAACCTAAGCACCCTATTTATAGGAAAAGCTTAGGATGCCAAAGTAGACTTTTGAATAAAATAATATTTATTTATTTATTTTTTATTCCAGCCGCCGGCTGCTCTAAAACATCAGAATTTTCAACCAAACAACAAAAGTGGGGCCCACCCATTAAAAAATATTTATTTATTTTCCAAAACTTCAATAATTCATAATAAATAGTCCTTTTGTCAGAAAAATATAAATTCTATATCTTTCTATAGGAAATTTAATTCTCTACAACTTTGTAGAAGGAAGTTTTTCCAAATTCCAAACATAAATTATCCGAAATTCATAAACGGATGATTTTCCACACCAAAATACTGATAGAAACACATCAGCGCTAATTCCTTCTTTTATATCCACAAAATAAATATTTCTTTATCATATAAATCAATAATTAATTATTCACAAATAATATTACAGAACTACAATATTGACAACCAGATCGTTCCCAAGAAAGAGGGGGCCTTCCGATAAGGACTTCTCCTTACTGACGCGCAATTAAATAACCCCTCCTAGACAGAACTTCCTTAGACATTGTCAATAATGCTATCTAATAATATTATTCAAATAATATGAATTATTGAATTGATAATGTGAAATACTGTGCAGTGACAATTATTGAATCAATAATACAAACTATCAACTGTAGCCATTATTGAATCAATCATATAAAATAGCAACATAGCAATTATTGAGTTAATAAAATATCAATGTAACAATTATTGAGTCAATAATATAAAATATCAACGTAGCAATTATTGAGTCAATAATATAAACTATTGAACAGTAATTACTGTAACAATAATTGAGTAAGTGCCTTCTCACGTAAGACTCAATAATTCGAAATACTGTGCAATACCGTGTGCTACTGTGTAATACCGCGTATCACTGTATTTTAACCACCGGGTATTTCAACAGTACTAACAGTAACAACTACGCCGTTATTTTGTAAAAAAAAAGTTATTTCTGTCGCTTTCTATATCCGACAGTTATTCCGTTGTGGGGCCCACAAATAGCTGCGCCGTCGTACGAATATTCCCCGACAACAAGAATATTCCACGACCAAACGAATATTCCCCGACAACCAGAATATTTTATAACCACTTGCTCATTTTGAAATATTTGCACATTTCACCCATAACTTTTCACATTTATCAAATCAACACCTTACTATTTCGAAATAATATATAAAGAAAATTAAATCTTTATTCATAAAAGTTGGGGTCTTACAACCTCCCATCCTTATGAAATTTCGTCCTCGAAATTGACGTACGTACCTGGTATGTCGAAAAGGTGAGGATACCTCGCTTTCATTTCCGATTCCAACTCCCAGGTCATTTCCTCAATAGCATAGTTTCTCCACAAAACTATAACTTGAGGTATAATTTTCGAGCGTAGGACATGCTCCTTCCTATCCAAGATCTTGACAGGTACCTCCTCGTACGTTAAATCTTTGGCTATCTCGTCTGGTTCTAACTCAATAATGCGATTTGGATCTTTCACATATTTACGAAGCACGGATATGTGAAAAACTTTATAAACACGAGACATGCTTGGAGGTAAAGCGAGTCTATAAGCCACATTTTCTACTCGGTCAAGAATCTCAAATGGACCAATGAATCGTGGATTGAGCTTTCCTCTCTTGCCAAACCTCGTAACTCTTTTCCACGGAGCAACACGTAATAGCACATGGTCCCCAACATTAAATTCCACGTCCTTTCGATGAAGATCCGCATAACTCTTTTGTCGATCTTGTGTTGTTTGTATACGTTGTCGGATTATTTGGATCTTTTTCGTAGTCATACGTACTAACTCCGGTCCCAACAATGTTGTTTCACCCACCTCGTTCCAACATACTGGAGAACGACACTTTCGTCCATACAACGCTTCGAATGGAGCCACGCCTATACTTGCCTGATAACTGTTGTTGTAGGAGAATTCCACCAATGGTAAGTACTTATCCCAACTCCCTTTGAAGTCTAGAACACAAAGTCTCAATAGATCTTCAAAAGTTTGAATAGTCCTTTTCGATTATCCGTCTGTTTGAGGATGATAAGCCGAACTGAATCGTAAATCCGTGCCCATAGCTTTCTGCAAACTGATCCAAAATTATGAAGTAAATCTGGGGTCACGATCCGAAACAATGGATACTGGCATGCCATACAATCTCACAATATCATTCACGTACATATGAGCAAGACGTTCAAGGGAATAAGTCTCTCGTATCGGTAAGAAATGAGCAGACTTGGTTAACCTATCAACAATAACCCAAATTGCATCTATGCCTTGAGAAACCTTAGGAAGACCCGTAACGAAATCCATCGTAATATGCTCCCACTTCCATTTTGAAATCTCCAGTGGTTGCAATGGACCCTTCGGTACTTGATGCTCCGCCTTTACACGTTGACAAGTCGAACATCTCGAAATAAACTCTGCGATCTCTCTCTTCATATTGCTCCACCAAAATGTATGTTGAAGATCATGATACATTTTGGTACTCCCAGGATGGATTGCGAATGGTGTGTTGTGTGCCTCCATCATGATTCTATGCTTCAAGTCAGAATCGTTAGGGACACAAAGTCTGGAGTTGACTCGAAGTATTCCCTCTTCATCGATTCTTGCTTCTGGAATGGCACCTTCTTGCACTTTCTTCTTCATCTTCATCAGCTCCGTATCCATAGCTTGAGCAGCTTTAACTTTATCAATCAAAGCTGGTTCTATGCGTATACTTGACATCATCGTACTCATTCCCACATATGATCTTCTACTCAACGCGTCAGCTACCACGTTCGCTTTTCCAGGATGGTATGATCGTAATCTTTCAACAGCTCAAGCTAACGTCGTTGCCGCATGTTGAGTTCCTTCTGAGTGAAGAAATATTTAAGGCTCTTATGATCCGTATAAATCTCCACTTTCTCTCCGTACAAGTAATGTCTCCAGATCTTCAACGCGAAAATGATAGCTGCCAACTCTAGATCATGAGTAGGATAATTCCTCTCAAATTCTTTGAGTTGTCGCGAGGCATAGGCTATGACTTTTCCATGTTGCATGAGAACACATCCTAACCCTTTGCCCGAAGCATCGCTGTAGATAACAAATCCATCCGAACCAGATGGTATTGTCAGAACAGGTGCCGAGATAAGTCTTCTCTTGAGCTCTTGGAAGCTCTTCTCGCATTCCTCACTCCAAATGAATTTTGTATCTTTCCGAGTCAACTGAGTTAATGGAGTAGCGATTCTAGAAAATCCCTCTACGAACCTCCGATAATAACCAGCTAAGCCTAGAAAGCTTCGTACTTCGGTCACCGACTTAGGTTGCTCCCAACTTTGTATTGCTTCAATCTTCGTCGGGTCAACAGATACTCCACGTTTTGATACCACATGCCCAAGGAATGCTACTTCCTCAAGCCAAAACTCGCATTTCTTTAGCTTGGCATATAGCTTATTCTCACGAAGCTTTTGAAGTACCAACTTCAAGTGGTGCTCATGATCTTCACGACTTTTAGAATAGATGAGGATGTCATCAATAAAGACAACAACGAACTGATCTAAATATTCCTTAAATACACGGTTCATCATATCCATGAAAGCAGCAGGAGCATTAGTCAATCCAAAAGACATGACTAAGAACTCATAATGCCCGTACCGAGTTCTGAAAGCAGTTTTTGGAATATCCTCAGTTTTAATCTTCAGCTGATGATATCCAGAACGAAGATCGATCTATGAAAAGAACTGTGCTCCTTGCAACTGGTCGAACAGGTCATCACAAAGTCGCATACTCCCGATAGTCAACACAAAGTCGCATACTCCCGTCATTTTTCTTTACGAATAAAACAGGAGCACCCCAAGGAGACGTACTAAGACGAATAAAACCGATGTCTAACAATTCCTGTAATTGGACCTTTAACTCCTGAAGTTCAATAGGAGCCATTCGATATGGGGTTTTAGAAATGGGTTTTGTACCGGGTTCAAGGTCAATAAAGAATTCAACTTCACGTTCTGGGGGTAGACCGGGAAGTTCTTTGGAAAATACATCAGGGAACTCATTAACAACGGAAATATTATTCAAATCTGATGTATTCTGGTTTAGATTGGTGACATGAGCTAAGAAAGCTTGACATCCATTTTTTAATAAACGAATAGCTTTATAACTTGAAATGATATTGACTGATTTTAGTGGTTTGGTGGTTTATATTCGTACAACAAGTTGATTAGGAATATGAAAACTAACAACCTTACGAAAATAATCAATTTTGGCATGGTAAGTGGTTAACCAATCAATTCCTAAAATCACGTCAAATGCAAGTATTTTCAAAGATATCAGATCGACAGGTAAGGTAAGGGTACCAATCTGAATCAAGCAAGATTTTTAAACCGTAGATGTAACGAAGGTTTCTCCTAACGGAGTTTTAACAAATAAGTCAAAGTCTAATTTATCAGAAGTCAAGTTCAAACGTTGAGCACAAGCAGGTGAAATAAAAGAATGGGTAGCACCGGTATCTAACAAGGTGTAAACTTTGCAAGAGTTTATGATTAGCTTACCCGTAATCACCTCGTGTGGATTCCTCGCGTTTTTAGCTGTCACGACAAACGCTCTTCCAGGAATCACCGACTTTGACTTGTCCGAAACCGCCTTTGGAATCACCACCCCCGCTGGATTTAGTTTCGCAATAAGACAATCTCGAGCTATATGTCCTTCTTTTCCACAATTATAACATGCTTTGAACTGTTGTGGGCAGTTTGGGCTGATGTGTCCCTCTTTCCCGCACTTATAGCATACGACTGGTAGTCGTTCTCCTCCCCTAGAAACAGTTGATGATGGTGCTGATGTTGACATCTTCATGTTCTCATTGTTATACCTTCTCTTTTTAAAATCTCCTCCCGATTCACTTTTTCTACTATCATGGCCACGATTACCACTGGAGTGATTACCGTTTCTGTCATACTTTCCTCCTCGCTGGTTGTCATTGCTCCGATGACTGTTGCCACCTGTACGACCTTGGTTGTGGTCCCTCGGTTGAACATAATCATTATCTCGTTCTAATAACTGGGCACTGTTCACTACATCCGAATATAGAGAAAATTCATGAGAAATGAGGTATTGACGTATTTCGGGTTTCAAACCTCTCAGAAACATCCGCGTCATACGTTCCTCATTCTCCACCAAATGAGGTGCAAACCTGGACAGTTCCGTGAACTTAGCCTCATAATGGGATACCGTCATGTTGTTTTTCTCGAGTCTGATAAACTCTACCTCCTTCATATGATGAATACTTTCAGGAAAGTACTTGTCATTGAACAATTTTTGGAACGCTTCCCAAGACATCTTGAGTGCGGCAGGCTAGGTACGCTTCACGGATTCCCACCAGTAATCTGCCTCTCCACGGAACATAAACGTGGCGAATGGAACCTTCTGTTCCTCCGTACATCCCAAGACATCAAATATCTTGGTAATTTATTTAATCCACGTCTCCGCCTTGATTGGATCCGGCTTTCCCAGAAACGCTGGTGGTCCCAATTCTTTGAACTGCTTAGCGGTGACAATTCGCGAGTTGTTATTATCTCCACCTGTATGTTGCACACGAGTCTTCCTCATCTGGTTTTACATGAACTGCAGAAAACTTCTAAACATCTCATCGTTTATCGTCTGACCAGCGTTGTTTTCAGGATGAACATTGCCTTCTTGTTGCACGTTCTCCTGGTTAGCGATTAAAGGTGTCTCCACGGTCTCATTCACTTCGTTGCTAACATTCTTAGCTGCCATTCTCAAATACTGCCATAAAACAAGGGTTAATTAAACAAATCAACATATCACATATTAACCCTATGCTCCGACTGATCAATTAAATACCATATAAGCTTAGGTAGGACATACTAGTGAAGGATTTACTCGTCTCTCCCCTCCTAGTTCTATTCCCCGATCTCCACCAGAGACCATATTCCTAAGCTCTGATACCAACTGTGGCGCCCCCAGAATAGGTCCAGTTAACCCAACCCATTCTGAGTCGCCAAATACATGGTACAGAATTCAAATACAAACTTTATATCATACGGTGGTGCAAAATATGACCACACAACTGTGAGTGTCAATACAAATATGTAGAAAATATTAATATTCAAACTAAGTCCTCGTTACAAGTATTATCACACTATTCATCAGGAATAGTGAGGACTACTACTGCTCTAACTCGGACCATCACTCTGTCCCCCGACTAGTCTCTGCGACATTCTCATTTCCTGAAGAGGACAACAGATGAAAAGGGTGAGCTCAACTAGCTCAGTAAAGAATATTATAACTAAGATAATGGAAAATAAATTATCGTTAGTCTTCAACAATTCAGATAAAATATTATTGACAACAAGTTTTAGATCAATATTCACAGCGGAAATAACCATACATCATCAATATTTTATCCCTGTAACATCAATCAATATACATTTCGAATCAAATATTCATCTTTGCACTACAGGCCAAAGATATTCATTTGTATCATCAATGGTCATGTTCATCTCAACACCTGTCATCTTTGCACTACGGCCAAAGATATTCATCAGGTAATCATTCATCTTTGCTCTGCAGGCCAAAGATATTCAGTTATATCACCACGTAGGACTGAGGATGATGAAAAATAATATAAATAATGAATCCAGTGAAATAAAGGATAAGATTAAGGATTCGTATTTTAGTTTATCCAAGTTCAAGAATACTCCATAATAACACTTTGTGGAGCAAAATTCAAGAATAAAGCTCAAAACTTAGATCCAATCAAAGATGGTAACCATAACAGATAATTTGGACAAATAGAAGAAAATTTAGTTTTTTCGTGAATAGTGCCGTATACGTGAATAGTAACCTCGACGGAAAAAGTAAGAATTCCATAATAAAATCCATGCCAATATTTTGGTATAATGATATTGAGAATAATAACATCATTTATGAAAGAAAATAGCATCCCTTACCTCAAAAGAATAGTACCTCTGACTGGAATATCGGATATAATACCGAAGGAAACTTGCACTGAATAGTAACACTCAAAGTATCTAAATACTCACAAAAATACGCTCGATATTATAGAGAGAGAAAACTTCTGATTCTATTGTGATTTTCAATTCTAACCTAAGCACCCTATTTATAGGAAAAGCTTAGGATGCCAAAGTAGACTTTTGAATAAAAAAATATTTATTTATTTATTTTTTATTCCAGCCGTCGGCTGCCCTAAAACATCAGAATTTTCAACCAAACAACAAAAGTGGGGCCCACCCATTAAAACATATTTATTTATTTTCCGAAATTTTAATAATTCATAATAAATAGTCCTTTTGTCAGAAAAATACAAATTCTATGTCCTTCTATAGGAAATTTAATTCTCTACAACTTTGTAGAAGGAAGTTTTTCCAAATTCGAAACATAAATTATCCGAAATTCATAAACGGATGATTTTCCACACCAAAATACTGATAGAAACACATCAGCGCTAATTCCTTCTTTTATATCCACAAAATAAATATTTCCTTATCATATAAATTAATAATTAATTATTCACAAATAATATTACAGAACTACAATATTGACAACCAGGTCGTTCCTAGGAAAGAGGGGGCCTTCCGATATGGACTTCTCCTTACTAGCGCGCAATTAAATAACCCCTCCTAGACAGAACTTCGTTAGACATTGTCAATAATGCTATCTAATAATATTATTCTATTAATATGAATTATTGAGTTGATAATGTGAAATACTGTGCAGTGACAATTATTGAATCAATAATACAAACTATCAACTGTAGCCATTATTGAATCAATCATATAAAATAGCAACGTAGCAATTATTGAGTCGATAAAATATCAATGTAATAATTATTGAGTCAATAATATAAAATATCAACGTACCGATTATTGAGTCAATAATATAAACTATTTAACAGTAATTATTGTAACAATAATTGAGTAAGTGTCTTCTCACGTAAGACTAAATAATTCGAAATACTGTGCAATACCGTGTGCTACTGTGTAACACCGTGTATCACTGTATTTTAACCACTGGGTATTTCAACAGTACTAACAGTAACAACTACGCCGTTATTTTGTAAAAAAAAGTTATTTCTGTCGCTTTCTATATCCGACAGTTATTCCGTTGTGGGGCCCACAAATAGCTGCGCCGTCGTACGAATATTCCCCGACAACAAGAATATTCCACGACCAAACGAATATTCCCCGACAACCAGAATATTTTATAACCACTTGCTCATTTTGAAATATTTGCACATTTCACTCATAACTTTTGACATTTATCAAATCAACACCTTACTATTTCGAAATAATATATAAAGAAAATTAAATTTTTATTCATAAAAGTTGGGGTCTTACAGTGTTGTTGTTGTTGTCCCATTTTCTTTTGTTTCGATTTCCTTCCTCGTTTGCTTCCTTCTGACAATTACATACTTGACATCCAATAGATCCATACGCAAAACACTCTTTGACCTCCTTCTGCTTAGGACAATTAGGAAAAGTATAACCCTTCTCCCTACACTTAAGCACAGGTTTTCCTTTCAAACTTGCTCTAACGTGGTTTTTCCTACATTCCTTACAGGCTTCTACTTTTTTTTCATGGTTTTCCTTCTTTAGTCAATTTTATTTCTTTTCCTACCCCTGGAATTTTCATCTGTCTCTTCCTAAAATCATTGATTCCTTCTTCAAAAGCACCTACTATACGATTTACTAATTGTTGTAAGAGATTCTAATTTAGTTCTCTATCTCCATTTTCCTTCATTTGACGAGTCTCTCCTCCTTGAGGTATCGACATTTTAGTATAAAAAAAATGGTATTATCATTTCTTTGTTGAACATCTAATTACTCTTAAGACTGCTTAAGGCGTATAAATTATGCTACTATGATTTCCCTTATTACTATTAACAAAATTTGGTCCTCACAAGCACGTTAACCGAATATATTACATTAAAATACATCACATGAGAACATGTTACATCATATAGCATTCAGCTACTAACGTTATCACATATCCCCTAATATAACAAGAGATGGGGATTACTAACATACTACCCCTCTAACAAGTACAAAAATTGGGGTCTACACAAACTATTCCATGCCTTTCACAAAGGATTAGGACTTTCATACATTATCTGCGTCAATATTTCATTAAACTACCTAACTACCATTCTTTCTTCCTTAACTCCTCTTTTAATGCCTCTACCTGATCTCCCAACCTTAATTGATTCCTAATTTCATCCTCTCAAAATGTCTGCCTCAAATGGCTAAAAATCTGAAGGTCTCGAACTTTCGTCTCCAACTCCCATATCTTATTCTCCTTCTCAGAGTTCTGAATTACTTGAAATTAGTATGCATACAAGCCAATCATGTTTGATGATAAAGCATATACTTTGTAACAATCTTATTTATTTTTTAGTAAAAGTATTATTTAATTAAAGACATTTATTTATCTACATGGTGCTGTTTTTATAATATGTGATAAACCTATAGTTTCAAGCAATACTTTTAGAATCATGATGATGATCATGCTAATGAGATCTAAATTCTTAGATAGCTTAAAACCTAAAATAGTTTCCAATCGATGGATTACTAAAAAGGGAATTAGTAAATCCGGATAGATCGGTACATATGTTGCTTACTCATTAGATGAGGATGATTGATCTCATGATCATTTGTGTGGAGATACTAAAGCAAGTATGTAGGTGCTTATTGGAGAATAAGTACACTAAACGTGACTCACTAAGGAATACCTAATGGAGTTTTACTCGCCTATCAATAAGAATTTCTAATGTGATAGTAGTACAAGTGATCTCCAGACTTGAGATCATCATAGTATCTTGTGTATAATGAATTATACTTTGACTTATTCCTTAAGACCCTTAGGGTATATCAAAGGGTATGCTTGGGTGTAATAAGTTATATGTGGAGATAATGAAATATCAATAAAGAATCTACCGCTTCTAGTAAAAGAAGAGATATGTCTTATGTGATTCGATAAATGACAACCCAAGAATCCTTGGCCAAGGTGGAATGAAATTAGAAAGGAGTTTCTAATTTGCATTATTTGGAGTTGTGCATTTTGGAATCGAAATACATATAATTAAATAAAATAAGACTTGACAGTAATTCCATGTCTTATATTTGATTGGGACATTGTATGGTGGAATGATTGAATTGTACAATAATTATTAACTCACAGGTTTTATATGATTAATGTTGAAATCTATATTATCTGGAAAGTCGTTGATCGCTAAGGAGACTTATCCTTATTGTAGAATAAATGTTATTTATTTAAATGAATTGTTAGTTTAATTTATTTATTTAAATAAGATTAGAATTGTTTTAATTAATTTATTCACAATCGGTTCAATATGGAGAACTTAAAGGGCCACACCATAAAAGGAAGAATATTTATTAAAGAAGCAAATGGCATAATCGTAATAATAAGTTAAGTATATTTAATTTAATCTATGGTGATAGAATAAATTAAATAGCTTAATATTTATTATTTAATATTTTAGAAATATTAAATATAAATTAATAAGAGGAGTCTTATTATTATTATTATTATTATTTAATTCCTAAAGGAGTTTGAGAATTACTTAATAAGATACTCTCTCTCTCTCTCATATATATATTCCAAATAAAATTATAAGGCTAATTAATTAAAAGAGTTTAATTATTCCCAATATGATTGGGAAGCCTACTTAATTAAAGGAGTTTAATTAATTAATATAAAATCCTAATCCTAAAATATTTAGGAGGGTTGCCTAAATCTATAAATAAGAAAGTCTTATTATGAAACAAGGTTAGACACTTTATTCCAAGAGTTGGGAGAACACTCGTTTTCTAGAGAGAAGGAAACTAGGGTTTAGTCAAACACCCTTCTTCTTGAATTCTTATTCTTTCATGGTGGATCACCTCTAGAGGCAAAACACTTGAGTGGCTAACATTGATCAAAGGAAAGAATCAACCCGGTGGATTCAAGTTGAACGCGAAAAGGAATTGGAGTTAAACTCATACCTGAGGAAGCTAGTTTCTACGAGGGTATGAATCTAATCTCCATCTATTTAGTTTTAATTAATAACTGTGCATAAAGGATGATCCGGGTATATGATTTGTAAAATTTTAAAACTCTGATTTACCATGCTTCCGCTTATTTTATACGATTTGATTGTGTCCATAAATCTTACAAACCTAACAATAGCATTAGAGCCAAACCTTTATGTAAGTTATTAATTGTTCAGATTTGATATGTGTTTAGAACAATTTTTGGGGCATAATTATTTGCATAGAATTATGTTTTTTGGAGAAAAACTACACAATTCACGAACTGAAAAAACAGTTTCTAGAGACTAGCGCCGCAGCGCCAGCTATGTGTTTTTGACACTGATGATGTGGCGCCGCAGCGCCTGATGCTAGTTCACTAGCGACGCCACAGCGCCTCTCTCTAGAAAAAGAAAATTAATTTTTTAATCATTTGATTTCTAATTAAAATAAAAGGTTTATTTAAATTAAAAATTAAATTTCATATTTTTCTAGTAATTCTAAATTTAAATATAGTTTATTTTTATTTGGAATTGGATGAAAATAAAGATGTTTATTTTAATTAAAATTTAATTTTATGCTAACTATTTAGAGTTGGAATTGGATTTTATGATAACTGATTAGAGATGAAATTAAATTCATTGTTTCCTAAAATAAAGGAGTTTATTTGTGATTAGAAAATGGATTCCATGTTTCTTTAAATAAAGGAGTTTATTTAGATATTAAATAGGATTTCATATTAATCAAAATAAAGGAGTTTGTTTTAATAAGGAATTGGATTCCACATATTTTGTTCCTCCTAAAAAACATTTTTAAAAGTTAAAATAAAGGAGTTTATTTTGACTTGGAATTGGATTTCATATTAATTAAAATAAATGAGTTTATTTTGATTAAATAATTTGATTTAAAATAAAGGAGTTTATTTTTATTAAAAAATAGATAAATTAAAATAAAAGGTTTATTTTGATTTAAATAAAAGAGTTTATTTTAATTCATAATTGAATTTTATGCTAACTAAAATTACACATTAAAACGATATCAATATATATATTGAATGTTTATTATTCATGAGATTAATGTTTTATTTATTGATGCATATGTTGATGTGTATGATAATAAATGGGGTTGATTATGGACTATTGACCAATGTGATTGAATTTTATTTTATTTGGATGCTTGAATGTATGGGTTTTATAAACGGGGTCTGCGTACCTTGTCTTCTCTAATTTTTATTAATGTAAATTCTATCTCCCTCCTATGTACTCCCCCTAGACTGCTGATCAAGGTTTCTATTTATCGTAAATAGTTTTTGTAATAGGAATAGTTAGAATTAAATTTTGAAGAATTGGAGACTAAGGAGCAAGGAAAACGTGAAAACCTGTTTGTAATGGAGCCCAGGATTTAAATGTAATAGTTATATTTAAATTTAATTCTTGCACCCTAGGTTTGACCTTTTGGTTTACATGGTGGTTCTAGTGAACCAAACTAGAATAAAGTCCATAATCAATCCGAGTAGAATATAGTATTCTATATGTGCATGTTTATTATATATACTATATATTATAAAACATGTTTCGTATGTTAATTAATATGACGCGTATTTTATATATATATATATATAACTCTCTCTGTGTGTGTGTGTGTTAATGCACTCTAAAAAAGACGCGACAAATAATAATAAACCCCTCAAAGATTTTATATTAAGTCCTAAGCGTTTAAAGATATTTGAAATATCGAACGTCATTTTCTAGAATGGTAAAACAATAGAGAATTAAATATTTAATATAAGTTTGTTGTGCACACACAAGACGAGTATTAAATATTTAAGATGTTGTTTTATTACATATTATGTTTATATGGAATTGAACATTACCACTTTGTTGTGCACACACAAGGGCTTTAGTTTTCTCTTCACTTATATGGAAATGCTGAGTTGGACTTAACTAAGATCGTTTTGGTTCGGATGTGCACACACTTGACCATAATGACCTAAAAGGCAAAATACAAAGAGTTACATGGTGAAGTAATTGACAAAAGTTGTCTACCTATTTATTTATATATAGTTTGTTGTGCACACACAAGATTATTTATATTTGAAATAAGATCCATATTCTCACTAGCAAATCTTTAATTAAATTTGTCGAACTATATATTGTGAGGGTAATATAGTTTGAAGATAATAGTAGGAGATACCAATTTAAAACAAGACTTAATTTATTTTGGTAATTAATAAAAGAATGTCTGCTATAATGTTGTTAATTACAAATTTATTTACAGAATTTTACAATGTCTATATTATTATCATTGCGTAGCATATTAGATGCTAATTAACTAAACCGAATTAAACGAATTGGTTAAGGAATTTGAGAAAAGTTCTCAAGGATGAAAAGCTATCTTATGTCCTTAATACGCCTATCCCTGCAATGGTTGCAGACAATGCCTCTGAGAAAGAGATTGCTACTTTTAGAAAGTAACAAGACGATGCAGAGTTGGCTCAATGCATCGTGCTCACATTCATGAGTAACGAGCTTCAGCGTCAGCATGAAACTATGGATGCTCCTACTATATTCCTATAATTCAAAGAGTTGAATGGTGAAAAGAGTAGGACTAATAGATATCAGTTATCTAAGGAGCTGTTCTAATCTAGAATGACAGATGGTAATGCAGTAAAGACACATGTTCTTAAGATGATCGATTTGATTGAACAAATAGGACAACTAGATTTTGTCATGGATGGAAAACTGAGCCAAAATTAAATCTTGGACTCACTCCCTGACTCCTTCTCATAATTGTTGTGAATTTTTAGATGTACAAGCTAGATGTCAGCCTCGCTGATTTGCTTAAACATATTGAAATTTGTTGAGAGTCACTTTTCGACTAAGAAAGACCAAGTCTTATTGATAGGGGCCAAAGGATCTTCTGAAAAAAAGAACAATTCAAAGAAGGTAAATAAAAAGGCAAATACAAAGGATAATAAGAAAAAAACTGATACGGATAACAAATGAGTTTGCTTCCACTACAATAAGCCTGGACATTGGAATAGAAACTACAAGAAGTATCTTGCAGAGGATAACCAGAAGAAGCTTAGTGAAGCTTCGGTTACAAATATAGATTTGTTCATAATTGAAATAAATCTTTTAGTAAGTAAAATTTCTACTTGGGTATTGGATACCGACTATTGTTCTCAGATTTATGAAGGGACCAAGCAGAAGTAGAAAGCTAAACAAATGAAGTCTTCCTGCGTGTGGGAATGGAGCAAAGGTTGGTCCATTAAATCCATGAACTTATTATTTAGCGCCGCCTACGGGCAAGTCCTTTAGTTTAAATAATTAACAATTTACTAAGTGGATTTTACATACTTGACTTACATGAAAAATAATTTTAAATTGAACAGACTAGTAAAAGAAAAGGAGATGATCATTCAAAGAGTTGAATATTTGTATTTGGTGATATACAAGTGTGAATCATTTGAAAGGTTCAAAGAATTCAGAAGTAAAACTAATTGGCAAGGTATATTGATTCTTCAATTGGATCGAGGAATAAATACTTGTGCAATAAGTTTTAAGATCATCTTAAATGGTTTTCTTAAAATGGACGCTTCCTGATACACAATAATTGATTGATGTATCTAAAAGGAAGAATAATACCTTGTTGGACATGGTGTGGTCTATAATGAATTTATCGACATTCCAGTATCCTTCTAGGGTAATGCCCTGGAAACGGCTGCATATCAACAAAATAAGGTAACCTTAAAATTCATCCCCAAGACTTCATAAGAGTTATGGACATGGAGGATTCCTAATCTTAAGTTTGTTAAGATAAAGGGTTGTCCAACTTATATGAAAAGGTTTCAAAAGGATAAGTTTAGGACAAGATTTGACAAATACAGATTTGTGGGACACCCTAAAGTAAGTTTAGGATAAATGTTATATAATCCTACTTAGCAAAATGTGTTTGTTGCGAAATACGCTGCCTTCTAAGATAAAGATGTTTATAATTGAAGGGCTAGTGGGAGGATAATAGATCTTGAAGTAGTTCAAAAACCACAAATCACTATTAGTCAAAAGGAGGAACCTGTAGATAAGCCTATTGTACCACAACCGAATCGTAAATCTAGAATAGTACTAAAGATACCTGGGAGGTATGGATTCATCATAAATGATGATGATGAGGTAAGCATCATAGAGGATGATGATCCAGTTATATACGATAAGACTAAGAGTTGTAGACACTCAGAGAAATGGTAGACGACCAAAATATCCAAAATGGATCTTTGAAGCAATGCTCAAGACCATTCAGATTTTACTTGCGATTGCAGCTGATTACTAAATTTGGCAAATGGACGTGAAGACGCCCTTCCTTAAATATAAATTATTAGAGGATAATGTATGTATGATACAGCCAGATGGATTTATTTCAATGGTTAAAACAAATCATGTGTATGAGCTACAACAATCCATTTATGGATTGAAGCAAGCTTCTCAAAGATGGAACATTCATTTTGATAAGACAATCAAAAGAGTTTGATTTTATCAAAAATGAGAATGAACATAGTGAGTACAAAAGGGTTAGTGGAAGCACTGTGATATTCCTAGTATTATATGTTGATATACTACTGATAAGGAATGACACACCAGTACTATAATCAATAAAGATAAAGTTTTTTGAACATTCCTCCATGAATGATTTAGGTAGAACATCCTAAATTGGGGATATAAATCTATATAGATAGATTTAAAGGGATGCTCAGCTTAACCCAAGGAACGTTTATTCATTTTATGTTAAAGGTGTTTAGCATGGCAAACTCCAAAAGATGTCTCATGATGATGAGCCATGGAGTGTATCTCTATAACATTGAACTCAATAAAAGAGAGATAGCATGAATAACTATCATGTATGCAATGAAATGTACGAGACTTAATGTTGATCAGTCATATTCTGGAGAAGATCATTGTAAGACAGTGATAAACATCTTAAAGTAATTAACCGACACTAAGGATGTAATTATGATTTATAATGGGTCTGAATTAAACTAGAGGACTAAATAGACTCAAGTTTTCAGACTGACCAAGACGGCAACAAAAATACTTTAGGGTAAGTTGTTACCTTGAAAGGTGGTGCAGTGAATTGGAAAGGTTCCAAATAGCAAAGAGTTGTCGGTTTAGTGATAAAGACAAAGTATATAGCTGTAAATAAAGCTATAAGTTGATGTTTCAGATGAAAAGTTTAATTCAAAACTAGGAATAGTTCCTAAGTCTCATCTTGGATCAAAACATATGTTGCGACACTTTCATTTAATTAAAGAAATCATTGAAAGATGAGAAGTCACTATAGAGATAGTGAACTCTCATAAATTACATTGCATATTCATTTATTGAAGCTATCCAACAGCAGGATGATCGTCACTAAGAAAAGAAGGGTATGAGATACCATGGCGATTGGCTTTAGTGCAAGTGGGAGATTAAAAGTAGTATGTGTTGGATTTGTACGAAATTGTGATCCAATCAAATTGCAAAAATTAGCGGAAGCATGGTATATCAGAGTTTTAAAAAAAATTCTACAAAACCATTACCCGGATCATCCTTGAATTTTCGGGTTAGATTCCTTCCTTTGATCAACGTTAGCCACCCAAGTGTTTGGCCTTTAGAGGTGATCCACCAAAGAAGATGAATTATCAAGAAGGAGGGTGGTTGGCTAGTTTTCTATCCTCTATAGAAAAGGAGTACTCTCCAACAATTGGAATTGCCTCAACTGATATCTATTATAAGACTCCTCTTATATAGATATTGGTCAATCCTTCTAATCCTATTAGACATGGGATTTCATTTAATTAATTAAACTCCTTTAATTAATTTAGGCTTCCCACCACATTGGGAATAATTAATTAAATTCATTTAATTAATTTATCTCCTAATCTTATTAGGAATAAATGAGAGTACTAATATTAAATTAATTACTAAACTCTTTTAGAAATTAAAATAATAATAATTGTAATAATATTAATAAGACATCTCTTATTAATTTATATTTAATATTTTCAAAATATTAAATATTAAATATTAAATTATTTAATTTATTCTATCACCATAGATTAAATTAATTATACTTAATGCATTATTATGATTATGCCATTACCTTCTTAAATAATTATTCTTCCTTTTATGGTGTGACCCTTTAGGTTCTCCATATTAAATCGGTTGTGAATAAATCAATTAGAACAATTCTAATCTTACTTAAATAAATAAATTAAACTAATAATCTATTTAAATAAATATTATTTATTCTACAATAGGGATAAGCCTCCCTAGCGATCAACGACTTTCCAGATAATATAGATTTCAACATTAATCATAAAAGAACCTATGAGTAAATAGTTACCGTACAATTCAATCCGTCCACCATACAATGTTCCAATTAAATATAAGACATGAATTTACTGTCAAGTCTTATTTTATTTAATTATATGTATTTCGATTAGAAAATGCACAACTCCAAATAATGCAAATTAGAAACTCCTTTCTAATTTCGTTTTACCTTGGCCAAGGATTCCTGGGTTGTCATTTAACGAATCACATAGGACATATCTCCTTTTTTACTAGAGGTGGTAGATTCTTTATTGATCATTCATTATTTCCATATGTAACTCATTATACCCAATCATACCCTTTTATATACCCTAAAGGACTTTAAGGAATAAGTCAAAGTATAATTCATTACATACAAGATACTATAATGATCTCAAGTCCAAGGATCACTTGTACTACTATCACATTAGGAATTCCTATTGACAGGCGAGTAAAACTCCATTAGGTATTCCATAGCGAGTCACGTTCAGTGAAATTATTCTCCAATAAGCACCTACATACTTGCTTTAGTGTCTCCACACAAATGATCATGAGATCAATCATCCTCATCCAATGAGCAAGCAACATATGTACCGATCTATCCGGATTTACTAATCCCCTTTTTAGTAATCCCACGATTGGGAACTATTTTAGTTTTAGAGCTTTCTAAGAATTTAGATCTCATTAGCATGATCATCATCATGATTCTAAAAGCATTGCTTAAAACTATGGGTTATTTATATATTATAAAAACAGCACCATATAGATAATTAAATGCCTTTAATAAATGAATATTTTATTAATAAATAAATAAGATTGTTTACAAAGTACGTGCTTTATCATCATACATGATTGGCTTGTATGCACACTACTATCAATCTCCCACTTGCACTAAAGCCAATCGCCATGGTATCTCATACCCATCTTCTCTAAGTGACGATCAAACTACTGTTGTGTTAAAGCTTTAGTAAATGAATCTGCAATGTTGTCTTGAGAGTCTACACGCTCCAATGTGACGTCTCCTCTTTCAATGATCTCCCTGATCAAGTGAAATCGCCGCAACACGTGTTTAGATTTTTGATGAGACCTTGGTTCCTTAGCCTGTGCAACTGCTCTTGTGTTGTTACAGTAAACGGGAACTGCTTCTCCAATGCTAGGAACCACACCAAGTTCAGTTATGAACTTCTTCATCCAAACAGCTTCCTTTGCAGCTTCACTTGCAGCTATATATTCTGCCTCTGTCACTGAATCAGCAACTGTTTGCTGCTTGGAACTCTTCCAACTCACTGCGCCTCCGTTCAAGGTAAAAATATATCCCGAAACAGATTTACTGTCATCTTGGTCCGTTTGAAAACTTGAGTCTGTGAAGCCCTCGAGTTTTAATTCAGACCCACCGTAGATAAGAAAAATATCCTTAGTCCTTCTCAAGTATTTTAGGATATTCTTCACTGCCTTCCAGTGCTCTTCTCCTGGATTCGACTGGTATCTGCTCGTTACACTAAGTGCATGAGTAACATTCGGTCTAGTACATATCATACCGTACATGATAGATCCTATTGCAGAAGCATAAGGGATCTTACTCATACGGGCTCTCTCCTCAGGTGTCTTTGGGGCCTGTTTCTTGGAGACATGTATTCCATGGCTCATCGGCATGAGACCTCTTTTGGAATCTTCCATGCTAAATCTCTTTAGCATTGCATCAATGTACGTTCCTTGGGATAAACCAAACATCCTTTTAGATCTATCTCTATAGATCTTTATCCCCAAAATATAGGATGCTTCTCCCAAGTCCTTCATGGAGAAGTGTTTAGATAACTAGATTTTAATCGATTGTAGCATAGAAATGTCATTCCCTATCAGTAATATATCATCAACATATAATACAAGGAATGAAACTGTACTCCCACTAACCTTCTTGTACACATATGGTTCATCGTCGTTTTTGATAAAATCAAACTCTTTGATTGTCTCATCAAAACGAATGTTCCATCTACGAGAAGCTTGCTTCAATCCATAAATGGATCGTTGCAGCTTACAGACTTGATTTATTCCAACCTTTGAAACAAATCCCTCTGGCTGTGTCATATACACATCCTCCTCAAGTTTTCCATTGAGGAAGGCCATTTTCACGTCCATCTGCCAGATCTCATAGTCGTTATAAGCTGCAATCGCAAGCAAAATCCGAATGGACTTGAGCATAGCTACTGGTGAAAAGGTTTCATCATAGTCAACTCATTGTCTTTGTTTGAAACCTTTTGCAACCAGTCAGGCCTTATAGGTCTCCACCTTGCCGTCCGCTCCAGTCTTTCTTTTAAAGACCCATTTACACCCAATAGGCTTAATGCCTTCAGGTGGTAAAACCAAAGTCCATACTTTGTTTTCATACATGGAGTCCATTTCGAATTTCATAGCTTCGAGCTATTTTCCTGAGTCTTTATTACTCATAGCCTGTTCGTAATTCAATGGATCATCATCATTCATGATGTGTACCTCATCGTCATCCTCTATAACGAATCCATACCTCTCAGGTATCTTCGGTACTCTTCCAGATTTACGAACAGGGTGTGGTATAGTAGGTTCTTCCACTTGGTCAGGTACCTGACTTTGATCCATGGTAATTTGTGGTTCTTGAACTTCTTCAAGATATATCTTACTCCCACTGACCCCTTCATGGATAAACTCCTTTTCCAAGAAGGTAGCATGTTTCGCAACAAACACCTTTTGATCAGTTGGATGATAGAAATAATACCCTACAGTTTCTTTAGGGTATCCCACAAATCTCCACTTTTTGGATTTAGTTTGAATCTTATCATGTTCAAACTTTTTGACATAAGTTGGGCAACCCCAAGTCTTAACATGCTTAAGATTTGGTTTCCTCCCCTTCCACATCTCATATGGAGTCTTTGGGGCGGATTTGGTAGGTACCTTGTTAAGTAGGTATGTAGCCGTTTCTAGGGCATATCCCCAGAAGGAAATTGGAAGGTCGGTAAAACTCACCATGGATCGAACCATGTCTAATAGTGTTCGATTTCTCCTTTCAGATACTCCATTTAACTGTGGTGTACCTGGAGGAGTCCATTGTGAGATTATACCATTTTCTTTGAGACAATTGAGAAACTCACCGCTTAAGTATTCTCCACCTCGATCTGATCGAAGTATCTTTATACTCTTGCCCGTTTGTTTCTCTACTTCACTTCTGAACTCTTTGAACTTTTCAAATAATTCTGACTTGTATTTCATTAAATACACATATCCAAATCTTGAGTGATCATCAGTGAAAGTAATACAATAAGAATACCCACCCCGTGCACTTGTTGTCATAGGCCCACAAACGTCTGTGTGAATCAATGCCAACAACTCTGTAACTCTTTCTCCTTTTCCACTAAAAGGAGATTTAGTCATTTTACCCATAAGACAAGATTCACAAGTTGGATATGATTCATAATCCGATAGCTCGAGGAGCCCATCTTTATGCAACTTGGATAATCTTGTTTCATTGATATGACCGAGTCTACAGTGCCACATGTAGGTATAATTAATATCATCTCTTTTCCTTTTCTTAGTTTGTTCAATTTGAAAAATATTTTCTTGTAAGTCAAGTGTATAAAGTCCATTTCGCAAATTTCCAACACCATATAAAACATCGTCTTTATAAATAGAACAACTATTGTTCTTTATAACAACGTTAAATCCTTCCATATCCAATACAGAAATTGAAATAATATTTTTAATAATATTCGGAACATAATAACAATTATTAAGATAAATGGACTTGCCCGAAGGCATTGCTAAATAATAAGTTCCTACAGCTAATGCAGCAACCTTTGCTCCATTCCCCACTCGTAGGATCACCTCATCATTGTTCAGCTTTCTACTTCTGACCAGTCCCTTCACATTATTAAATTTGTGAGAACCACAGCCGGTATCCAATACCCAAGTAGAATTTTGACTTTCTGAAAAATTAATTTCAATCATGAACAAACCTTGATTGGAAGTCGAAGCTTCTCCAAGCTTCTTCTTTGCCATAAACTTCTTGCAGTTCTTCTTCCAATAACCCGGCTCGTTGCAATGGAAGCACATTCTTTTGCTAGCTAGATCAGATTTCTTTTGTTCCTTTATGTTCACTTTGCCCTTGGTCATCCGAGATCGGAAGAGCTCCTTAGATATCTCATATCTAGCAGTCCTACTTTGTTCACCATACAACTCCTTGAGGTGAATCAATATAGTAGGAGCATCCATGTTTTCGTGCTGACGTTGAAGCTCGTTATTCATGGATGCGAGCATGATGCATTGAGCCACAGATGCATCATCTTGCCACTTTACAATGGTGGCAATCTCTTCCTCAGAGGCTGTTTCTAGAACAGTTCCAGGGACAAGTGAGTTTAGGACATAAGAAATTTTTTCAGCAGTGAGAACTATTCTCAGATTTCTTAGCCAGTCCGTATAATTCGGCCCGGTAAGCTTATTAGCATCAAGTATGCTTCGCAGTGAAATTAGTGAGTTTGACATTTTTAAAATTTTGCATGTAAAAAACAACATTTTAGCAAACATTCATTTTATTAATTTTGTATACCAAAATAAATTTAGGTCTTTATTTTAAATTGGTATCTCCCACTATTTTTATCAAACTATATTACCCTAACTTATATAGTTCGGCAACATCTAATTAAAGATTTGCTAGTGAGAATAAGGATCCCATTTTAAATGTATATAACCTTGTGGATAGCACAACAAGCGATATACAAATAAATAGGTAGACAACTCTTGTCAATTACATCACTATATAACTCCTTTTATTTTGCCTCTTAAATCATAATGGTCAAGTGTGTGCACATCCGAACTAAAATGATTTAAGTTAAGTCCAGCCTAGCACTTCCATAAATTCAAAAAAGAAAAATGTTCGTCCTTGTGGATAGCACAACAAGACTAGATCGTTCAATTTTCTTGAAAAGCATCAAATGTGATTAATTAACATCTTAAATATGCAATACTCGCCTTGTGGATAGCACAACAAGCTCATATTAAATATTTAATACTCTATTAATTTATCATGCTAGAAGGCGACGTTCGATATTCCAAATATCATTTGAGCGCTTCGGACTTAATATTATTTCTTTGAGGGGTTTGTTATTATTTGTCTCATCTTGTTTAGCGCGCATGCACACATATATATATATATATATAAAATACGCGTCATTTTATTAAACATGCGAAGCATGTTTGTATAAAATATAATATATATAATATTTAGCATGCAATATAGAATATTATATTCTACCCAGATTGATTATGGACTTTTATTCTAGTTTGGTTCACTAGAACCACCAAGTGAACCAAAAGGTCAAACCTAGGAGTGCAAGAATTTAAATTTAAATATAACTATTACATTTAAACCCGGGCTCCATACAAACGGGTCTTTACGCGCTCCTTGCTCCTTGGTCTTCAATTTTTTCAAGATAATTCTAACTATTTCTATTACATTAAACTATTTAATTTAAATAGAAACATTGATCAGAAGTCAAGGGGAAGTACATAGGAGGGAGATAGAATTTTACATCAAGAATTTTTTTTTAGAGAAGACGAGGTACACAGACCCCATTTAATAAAACCCATTCATTCAAGCATTCAACTAAAATAAAATCCAATCACATTGGTCAAATAGTCCATAATCAATCCTCATTTATTATCATACATATCACCATATATATCAATAAATAAATATTCATCTCATGAATTAAAACATTCCATATATATATGAGTATCATTTAATGGGCAATTTTAAATTGCATGAAATCCAATTTCAAGATTAAAATAAACTCTTTATTTTAATTATAAAATTATTTAGAATATAATATATATATATCATATATCATATATATATATATATATATATATTTGATATTACCGTATATATTATATATATTTATATAACGAATCAGGTTATATATATATATATATATATATATATATATATAAAATTTAAATTCACATTTATTTTTTAAAAAGAAGTCACCTTCTTTTATTAAAAGAGTCCTGCAGATTTATTAAAAGAGTCCTTTCCTGATGGGTCACCTTCTTTTTGGAATAAGAAAGAGACAACACCTTTTCCTTGCAGAATTCAAGATTAGCACCCTCAAAAAAAAAATGTGATTCGTCCCAAAAAAAAAATGTCATTTTTTTTTCTTAAAAAAAAATAATTTTATACAATAAAATTATGCCCAATAAATTATTTTTAAATACATACCCATATGTATATGAAATCAAAAATAAATTAATAATTGCATATAGGTTTGGCTCTGATACCACTGTTGGATTTGTACGAAATCGTGATGCAATCAAATTACAAAAATTAGCGGAAACATGGTATATCAGAGTTTTAAAAAAAATTCTATAAAACCATTACCCGGATCATCCTTGAATTTCCGGGTTAGATTCCTTCCTTTGATCAACGTTAGCCACCCAAGTGTTTGGCCTCTAGAGGTGATCCACCAAAGAAGATGAATTATCAAGAAGGAGGGTGGTTGGCTTAGTTTTCTATCCTCTATAGAAAAGGAGTACTCTCCAACAATTGGAATTGCCTCAACTGATATCTATTATAAGACTCCTCTTATATAGATATTGGTCAATCCTTCTAATCCTATTAGACATGGTGTGATGACCCGAATACTCATAAGATAGTGAATTATGAAGTATATGTCTTCGACGACTAAAGTATATGGTAAGGATCCTTAGAAAGGAAATGAACGAGTTAGAGAATATATAATATTTGAAAACATAATTGTGCTTAATTGAAGGTTATGAAATAAAACCTAGAATTTGATTAAAAAAAAGGAATGTAGTAGAATATATATGTATAACCTATATTAAGGTAATGTGTTGAAGTTATTGAACGATAAATGTTTTTAAAGAGATTTGATGGAAACCTGAGTAAGGTAGGGTTTCGGTGATTTCGAGGACGGAATCCTTATAAGGAGGGAAGGATGTGACAACCCGAATTTTCAAAAATTATTAAAATAAGAATTTAATGAATGAAATTCTTATTATGGCATATTTTGCGTGTAAGTAAATATATATATATATATATATATATATTCATATGTTGGAAGAATGAGGTTTAATAGTTAATTTAATTTAACTTTTGAAGAAGTTAAATGAAATTATTACGAAAAGGAAATTAACTGAATAAAATTAGTTAATTTAATTAAGTTGATATTATATTCTGAAATAATATAATTTAATTATTATGCCTTGTTGGCACTATAATTGTTATGAATTAAATTTCATAAATGATGTGAGTAATTCACTATTGTGAATATATTTGTTTTAATAAAATGAGAGAGGAATGTATGTTACATATAAACGTAATATGTTAGTGTAATACGATTGTGAATCTCGTAAATAATTAGAATATTTATCAAATAAAATAAATATTTTAGTTAAAATATTTATGGAGTAAAATAAATATTGGTGTTAGAATTAATGAATAAAATAAATATTCAATGGAAATTAGTATGGAATAATTTATTTAAGTATGATGTGTATTTTTATTACTTTAATGTTATGGAAATATTCTAATTTAATTAAATAATTAAATTAGAAGGTTTGTAATGGGTTAAATAAAATTGCAATTATTTTGGTTAAATAGGAATGATAATTAGTAAGGTTTAATTGAGTTTATTACTAAAATAAGTAATTATTTAAGTGTGACATTAGAAATATGTTATATGTTATAGTAAAGTAGTAATAGTATATAATGAATAGCCTAACCATTGGGTTGCTTAACTAATGATGGAAAAGTGACGTTATGCTTCTAAGATGGCTTAATGTGATATTGGTCATGCATGTAAGAGTTTTGTAACATAAGCCTTATGTTATTAGTGGGGGTTACTATTATATTAATTAATTACATAACTATTACTCAAATGAGGAGTTACACAAGAAGAAATCCTAGAGTTTTTCTTTTAGAGCAAGAGTCTTTGTGGAAGAGAGAAATAGAGAGATAGAGAAATTGAGAGAGATAGAGAGAAACAAAGGGATTGAGAGAAGCTAGAAGGAGAAGAAGAAGCCATGGAAGAAGAAGAAGAAAAAGCTAGAAGAAGGTAACTTCTAAACCCTTGTTTAATCTTTGATTTTTGTGGGTAGATTTATGTTTTTATAAGATCTAGGGTAGTAGATCATGCTTAACCTTGTTTGTATTGGTTTAATCTTGGATTATCAAGAATCAAACAAGAGGATTCAAGAAAGAAAATGAAATGGAAAGAAAATTTGAAGAACAAAATTCGTAGGTTTTGAGTAATTGTGGACAGATCTTGTGAAATTCATACCTCTTTGGGTATAATGAGTTAGAAAGTGAGCCTTATATCAAATCGAAGCTATGGAAGTAAGCTATATTCTGAAAGTGGAATCACATGAAAACTCCTTGTAGATTTCTGGCAGTGTCTGTTTTAGTACTGCTGGTCCGAAGGGAAAACAATCTGCCCAGAAAATCCAAACTGTTACGGTTTCTGACTTTGAAAAATTCATATAAATTCGTGTGTTTTGAATCTGAAGAAACTTTAAACTGAAAAGTTGTAGATATGGAAGTTTACTAGCCAGACTCGCTAGATTGAGCCATTTTATGGACCGGATCATGTCCGAAATAAATTGTTTAGTAAGGTTGTCCAGAAAATGAAATTTTCTGGACTAGTTAATGAAATTGCGGAATCTGTTTCAGATGGATAAGGGTCTGACTGTAAGGCCTAGATGAGGTTGTAGTACACTGAGTAAGAGTTAATTCTATATAAGAAGGAACAAAAACGGACATGTAACGAAGGAGTTACGTTAAAAACGAAAACAACGTTTTGTTTAAGAAATTGTGAAGATGAGTTTTATAATTCTGTTTGAATTAAGATTTTGGGTGATGGTATATTTTGATGATTAACAATATGTTTTGACATATGTAATGAGTATAGATATGTGTTATCACATTCTATGCATAATTAACCATTTAAGATCAAGAGTTGAGATAAGTTAATGTGTGCACATAACGTGCTCGATAAAATGCCTAAGAGTAATAGTGTTTCTAAACTTTGGTATACGAAGTGTCTAACTAGTGGCTAATATTGGGTGTTATGTGCATCTAAGTATGAAAATATGATAATACAAGAATAATAATGGAAAGAAATCGAAAAGGGCGATTTTTAATTTTTAAAGGAAAATTAAACATGTAAACAATGTGTTGAATATGCATTTTTGAAACCAAAGTGGTATGATAAAATGGTGTGATATACGCACATTAAACTACAAGTGCGATAGTCTAGCATGTGTGATGATGAAAATGAAAATAAAACCGAGTTGCATATAAAACACAGTTAGATGTATATAAAGACATTATAAAGGATAATAAGATAAAGTAAGGTTTTAGAATAAATTTGACCATGAGATTGAGTATTGATTTTGTTTATTATCAATCTCACATACAGTGTAGGTTGTGCAAGGACGCGAAATATTAGCGTGTTGGTAAAACACCGGTAAAGGCAAGTCTTTCAGTTCCTATTTTCTACGTGAACTTGATGATGAACTGTTTTAAATTGTTTTGTAAAGAGTATGATATGTTGTATATATATTGTAAGCATGAAATGTTAAACTCAATTTATGACTACATTGATTGATTAAAGAATGTTGATTGAGTAAGGAACTCAATCTTTATATTTGTTATGTGAAGTAAAGGATGTATGCCATGTTACTTTAATTATTATGAGATGTATGTTGAGCATGTATTTATGTGCTATGTGATGCATGAAAGCTGTTAGATCTTGCTGAGCTGTCGAGCTCATTCTTGCAAATAATCACTTTTGCAGGTTAAGGATTCAAGGTAACGCTATGTGCTACTTGAAAGAAATGAATCAGATGTAACGCATGAAGATTTATATACTTTGGCTGAATTATTTTTATTTTGGACCCTGTTTAAGGTTTCAGATAATGTACTTGATAATGTATGATGCCTAACAGATGTTGAGTTGTAAAGTTTAAATTTTATCCGATGTATAAGGTTATTGAATGTGGTTGTAAGTTTTAGTTTATAATAACTCTGACGAAGCGATTCATGAAATAAGGTTGAATCAAAGTTATGTAATGATAAAGGTTGAGATTCAGGGATAATAAAGAAGGAATAATATAAAAGTTTTAAATATTCTGTATTTTTAGTGATTGTATCATGGATTAATGATGTAAAGTCTGAATAAGGATGTATTGTTAACGACCGATGTCGAGAGTTGTATTGTATGAATTTTGGGGTCGTTACAGTTGGTATCAGAGCTGATAGGTTATACACCTTAGGTAAGAGTACCTTAGGCTATGACCTTAGAGAATGAGCAATTAAGTTACGTATAACGAAAAGGTGATTCCTTTCACAAACGTAGATGTATAGGATGAGTTAAGTCCTAAAAATATTATAAGAAGAAGGTAAGAATAACGAGGAATAAAATTCAAATAAAAGGTTGAACTTTATAAACGAAGTTAGAAATTCTTAAAAGAAGAGTTAATAAATAAACAAGAAGATTCAAAGAAGAATCTTGAAGAGATATGAAGATGAGAATCAGGAGTTACCTAACTCCAATAATAAAGATGACAAATAACGATGAATAGACGAAGTTTATAAGATTAAAATCATAATGAAGACATGATATGACATGATGATAGGTAAAGATAAGAAGTTTTTAAAACAAAACGATAATGAGATAGGAAAGAATCATATGGGAGATGATTATAGAATAAGATCACGACGTGATCTTTTGAAGTTGAAAGACAGATGGTCTGTAATGATTGTATAGTTATAGTTTGAGACTATAACGAGAATGTACTATGATATAGTACGAGGTTAACTCACGAGGAGTTATAAATGATGAGATGCGGAAAATTCGTATCGAGTAAAGAGCAAGTTATGAGCAAGATAGAGTTAAGTGGGATTTCAATTGAGGAATCATGTGATGGCTGAGTTGTACAAACCTTTATATGGACGAGGGTTTTGTGCTTGCACTTAGTTTATCACATTGATAATCATTGGAATGTTGGTGTCGCGCTATCAATGTATATGTGGTGAAAAGGTGATTCTTTTCTCATGTGTATATTTGATAGTTAGAGACTATTAAGATTAGTAAGATGTTACTAGGATTAAGTGCAAGTTCTTAAAACTCATGCTTATGGTAAGTTCATGACTCATAATCATATGGTATGTTTGGAACTCCTCAGCAAATGGACGCCTATGGTCTGACTAGGAAGTTCTTAAACTCATATTATTGTGGAAAGTTCCTGACTTTCAAAGTGTGGAAAGTTTGATGAACTATACTGGGAATAGAAAGGTTATGGTGTAGGAAGCATTGATGTTGTTTAAGGTTGATAGAATGATTAAGTAATGATGGAGTAAAGATTTAATTGATGGAGAAAGTTTTATATTCTAAATCTCCTAGCTTTGCTAGATTTTTCGAAATTTATTGACTTCGTGCTGATGTTGCACTTCTGTTTTCTTGAAAAATATTGGATCAATGATGGAACCAATGAATTTTTAAAATAGTACTATTATTCACATGTCTATGCTAATTGCTTCAGCTGGACAAAATAATTTTAAATCTTCAAAATGTATTTCATATGTATCATTTGATATGGTGTAAAAACAATCGAGGAAGTTATCAATGCATTTAAACCTAGTGTTGGATGTGATCATATGATCGTCAACCCGCTATGGTATGATGTAGTATGACGACGTCATGTAATGACGAAATCCTCAAAGTACCATTATTACGGTACGGTAACAGGATATTATGAAAAGATTCATTTATTTTTAGTTTCCTTAAACTATATAAAAAAGGGATTTATTTACTTTTAGTTTCGTTAAATGAAAAAAAATATATTTTGAGTTGGTTAAACATATATATATATTTATATATCTCGATTGATGTCCGAGTTATTGCTAGAAGTCTATGCTACTTGATTCAGCTAGACGAATATTGAAAGATGTTCATGAAATTCAAGCGTTCTTGGTCAAACTATGCCAAACCAAATTGTTTTGGTGCGGATTCAGATGTTAAGAAGCTGAGGTGAACAACCCTATAAAAGGGGGACATGTTTTCGGAGACAATAGTTCCGAAAGTAACGCATATAGTCGTTACGATGTTAAGATGTAATACGTTGTGCACGACGTAGGGGTACGATAGGCTGATCACCTAGAGTACTTGCAGAGAGTGTTTTCAGTCTGTGTGATTGCTAAACATTCTGTTAAAGATGGTTTACAGTGGTGATGCACTATTAAACCAAGAGAAGAGTTCAAGGTCTTATGACATCTCAGCATGAATTGGAATCTTTTAAATTCCTGTTATTCATATCGCTTCCCAATTATTGAACAATTGTGGAAGATTCTTATTATTCTGAAGGTGAAGGTGGCAAGAATGATATTCCTTAGAAAGAAATAGTTGTAGAACACAAAAAGTTAGTGAATACGATTAACTTAAAATCTACTTTGATAGATTGAATGAATGAAGATTAATGAAAATTTCGAGGACGAAATTCTTAGAAGAATGGGTGAATGTGATGACCCGAATACTCATAAGATAGTGAATTATGAAGTATATGTCTTCGACGACTAAAGTATATGGTAAGGATCCTTAGAAAGGAAATGAACGAGTTAGAGAATATATAATATTTGAAAACATAATTGTGCTTAATTGAAGGTTATGAAATAAAACCTAGAATTTGATTAAAAAAAAGGAATGTAGTAGAATATATATGTATAACCTATATTAAGGTAATGTGTTGAAGTTATTGAACGATAAATGTTTTTAAAGAGATTTGATGGAAACCTGAGTAAGGTAGGGTTTCGGTGATTTCGAGGACGGAATCCTTATAAGGAGGGAAGGATGTGACAACCCGAATTTTCAAAAATTATTAAAATAAGAATTTAATGAATGAAATTCTTATTATGGCATATTTTGCGTGTAAGTAAATATATATATATATATATATATATATTCATATGTTGGAAGAATGAGGTTTAATAGTTAATTTAATTTAACTTTTGAAGAAGTTAAATGAAATTATTACGAAAAGGAAATTAACTGAATAAAATTAGTTAATTTAATTAAGTTGATATTATATTATGAAATAATATAATTTAATTATTATGCCTTGTTGGCACTATAATTGTTATGAATTAAATTTCATAAATGATGTGAGTAATTCACTATTGTGAATATATTTGTTTTAATAAAATGAGAGAGGAATGTATGTTACATATAAACGTAATATGTTAGTGTAATACGATTGTGAATCTCGTAAATAATTAGAATATTTATCAAATAAAATAAATATTTTAGTTAAAATATTTATGGAGTAAAATAAATATTGGTGTTAGAATTAATGAATAAAATAAATATTCAATGGAAATTAGTATGGAATAATTTATTTAAGTATGATGTGTATTTTATTACTTTAATGTTATGAAAATATTCTAATTTAATTAAATAATTAAATTAGAAGGTTTGTAATGGGTTAAATAAAATTGCAATTATTTTGGTTAAATAGGAATGATAATTAGTAAGGTTTAATTGAGTTTATTACTAAAATAAGTAATTATTTAAGTGTGACATTAGAAATATGTTATATGTTATAGTAAAGTAGTAATAGTATATAATGAATAGCCTAACCATTGGGTTGCTTAACTAATGATGGAAAAGTGACGTTATGCTTCTAAGATGGCTTAATGTGATATTGGTCATGCATGTAAGAGTTTTGTAACATAAGCCTTATGTTATTAGTGGGGGTTACTATTATATTAATTAATTACATAACTATTACTCAAATGAGGAGTTACACAAGAAGAAATCCTAGAGTTTTTCTTTTAGAGCAAGAGTCTTTGTGGAAGAGAGAAATAGAGAGATAGAGAAATTGAGAGAGATAGAGAGAAACAGAGGGATTGAGAGAAGCTAGAAGGAGAAGAAGAAGCCATGGAAGAAGAAGAAGAAAAAGCTAGAAGAAGGTAACTTCTAAACCCTTGTTTAATCTTTGATTTTTGTGGGTAGATTTATGTTTTTATAAGATCTAGGGTAGTAGATCATGCTTAACCTTGTTTGTATTGGTTTAATCTTGTATTATCAAGAATCAAACAAGAGGATTCAAGAAAGAAAATGAAATGGAAAGAAAATTTGAAGAACAAAATTCGTAGGTTTTGAGTAATTGTGGACAGATCTTGTGAAATTCATACCTCTTTGGGTATAATGAGTTAGAAAGTGAGCCTTATATCAAATCGAAGCTATGGAAGTAAGCTATATTCTGAAAGTGGAATCACATGAAAACTCCTTGTAGATTTCTGGCAGTGTCTGTTTTAGTACTGCTGGTCCGAAGGGAAAACAATCTGCCCAGAAAATCCAAACTGTTACGGTTTCTGACTTTGAAAAATTCATATAAATTCGTGTGTTTTGAATCTGAAGAAACTTTAAACTGAAAAGTTGTAGATATGGAAGTTTACTAGCCAGACTCGCTAGATTGAGCCATTTTATGGACCGGATCATGTCCGAAATAAATTGTTTAGTAAGGTTGTCCAGAAAATGAAATTTTCTGGACTAGTTAATGAAATTGCGGAATCTGTTTCAGATGGATAAGGGTCTGACTGTAAGGCCTAGATGAGGTTGTAGTACACTGAGTAAGAGTTAATTCTATATAAGAAGGAACAAAAACGGACATGTAACGAAGGAGTTACGTTAAAAACGAAAACAACGTTTTGTTTAAGAAATTGTGAAGATGAGTTTTATAATTCTGTTTGAATTAAGATTTTGGGTGATGGTATATTTTGATGATTAACAATATGTTTTGACATATGTAATGAGTATAGATATGTGTTATCACATTCTATGCATAATTAACCATTTAAGATCAAGAGTTGAGATAAGTTAATGTGTGCACATAACGTGCTCGATAAAATGCCTAAGAGTAATAGTGTTTCTAAACTTTGGTATACGAAGTGTCTAACTAGTGGCTAATATTGGGTGTTATGTGCATCTAAGTATGAAAATATGATAATACAAGAATAATAATGGAAAGAAATCGAAAAGGGCGATTTTTAATTTTTAAAGGAAAATTAAACATGTAAACAATGTGTTGAATATGCATTTTTGAAACCAAAGTGGTATGATAAAATGGTGTGATATACGCACATTAAACTACAAGTGCGATAGTCTAGCATGTGTGATGATGAAAATGAAAATAAAACCGAGTTGCATATAAAACACAGTTAGATGTATATAAAGACATTATAAAGGATAATAAGATAAAGTAAGGTTTTAGAATAAATTTGACCATGAGATTGAGTATTGATTTTGTTTATTATCAATCTCACATACAGTGTAGGTTGTGCAAGGACGCGAAATATTAGCGTGTTGGTAAAACACCGGTAAAGGCAAGTCTTTCAGTTCCTATTTTCTACGTGAACTTGATGATGAACTGTTTTAAATTGTTTTGTAAAGAGTATGATATGTTGTATATATATTGTAAGCATGAAATGTTAAACTCAATTTATGACTACATTGATTGATTAAAGAATGTTGATTGAGTAAGGAACTCAATCTTTATATTTGTTATGTGAAGTAAAGGATGTATGCCATGTTACTTTAATTATTATGAGATGTATGTTGAGCATGTATTTATGTGCTATGTGATGCATGAAAGCTGTTAGATCTTGGTGAGCTGTCGAGCTTATTCTTGCAAATAATCACTTTTGCAGGTTAAGGATTCAAGGTAACGCTATGTGCTACTTGAAAGAAATGAATCAGATGTAACGCATGAAGATTTATATACTTTGGCTGAATTATTTTTATTTTGGACCCTGTTTAAGGTTTCAGATAATGTACTTGATAATGTATGATGCCTAACAGATGTTGAGTTGTAAAGTTTAAATTTTATCCGATGTATAAGGTTATTGAATGTGGTTGTAAGTTTTAGTTTATAATAACTCTGACGAAGCGATTCATAAAATAAGGTTGAATCAAAGTTATGTAATGATAAAGGTTGAGATTCAGGGATAATAAAGAAGGAATAATATAAAAGTTTTAAATATTCCGTATTTTTAGTGATTGTATCATGGATTAATGATGTAAAGTCTGAATAAGGATGTATTGTTAACGACCGATGTCGAGAGTTGTATTGTATGAATTTTGGGGTCGTTACACATGGGATTTCATTTACATAATTAAACTCCTTTAATTAATTTAGGCTTCTCACCACATTGGGAATAATTAATTAAATTCATTTAATTAATTTATCTCCTAATCTTATTAGGAATAAATGAGAGTACTAATATTAAATTAATTACTAAACTCTTTTAGAAATTAAAATAATAATAATTGTAATAATATTAATAAGACATCTCTTATTAATTTATATTTAATATTTTCAAAATATTAAATATTAAATATTAAATTATTTAATTTATTCTATCACCATAGATTAAATTAATTATACTTAATGCATTATTACGATTATGCCATTACCTTTTTAAATAATTATTCTTCCTTTCATGGTGTGACCCTTTAGGTTCTCCATATTAAACCGGTTGCGAATAAATCAATTAGAACAATTCTAATCTTATTTAAATAAATAAATTAAACTAATAATCTATTTAAATAAATATTATTTATTCTACAATAGGGATAAGCCTCCCTAGCGATCAACGACTTTCCAGATAATATAGATTTCAACATTAATCATAAAAGAACCTATGAGTTAATAGTTACCGTACAATTCAATCCGTCCACCATACAATGTCCCAATTAAATATAAGACATGAATTTACTGTCAAGTCTTATTTTATTTAATTATATGTATTTCGATTAGAAAATGCACAACTCCAAATAATGCAAATTAGAAACTCCTTTCTAATTTCGTTTTACCTTGGCCAAGGATTCCTGGATTGTCATTTAACGAATCACATAGGACATATCTCCTCTTTTACTAGAGGTGGTAGATTTTTTATTGATCATTCATTATTTCCATACGTAACTCATTATACCCAATCATACCCTTTTATATACCCTAAAGGACTTTAAGGAATAAGTCAAAGTATAATTCATTACATACAAGATACTATAATGATCTCAAGTCCAAGGATCACTTGTACTACTATCACATTAGGAATTCCTATTGACAGGCGAGTAAAACTCCATTAGGTATTCCATAGCGAGTCACGTTCAGTGAAATTATTCTCCAATAAGCACCTACATACTTGCTTTAGCGTCTCCACACAAATGATCATGAGATCAATCATCCTCATCCAATGAGCAAGCAACATATGTACCAATCTATCCGGATTTACTAATCCCTTTTTTAGTAATCCCACGATTGGGTACTATTTTAGTTTTAGAGCTTTCTAAGAATTTAGATCTCATTAGCATGATCATCATCATTATTCTAAAAGCATTGCTTAAAACTATGAGTTATTTATATATTATAAAAACAGCACCATGTAGATAATTAAATGCCTTTAATAAATGAATATTTTATTAATAAATAAATAAGATTGTTTACAAAGTACGTGCTTTATCATCATACATGATTGGCTTGTATGCACACTACTATCAGTATGCATACAAACCAATCATGTTTGATGATAAAGCATATACTTTGTAACAATCTTATTCATTTCTTAATAAAAGTATTATTTAATTAAAGGCATTTATTTATCTACATGGTACTGTTTTTATAATATGTGATAAACCCATAGTTTTAAGTAATGCTTTTAGAAACATGATGATGATCATGCTAATGAGATCTAAATTCTTAGATAGCTTAAAAACTAAAATAGTTTCCAATCGATGGATTACTAAAAAGGGAATTAGTAAATCCGGATAGATTGGTACATATGTTGTTTTCTTATTAGATGAGGATGATTGATCTTATGATCATTTGTGCAGAGACACTAAAGCAAGTATGTAGGTGCTTATTGGAGAATAAGTACACTGAACGTGACTCGCTAAGGAATACCTAATGGAGTTTTACTCGCCTGTCAATAAGAATTCCTAATGTTATAGTAGTACAAGTGATCCTCAGACTTGAGATCATCATAGTATCTTGTGTATAATTAATTATACTTTGACTTATTTCTTAAGACCCTTAAAGTATATCGAAAGGTATGCTTGGGTGTAATAAGTTATATATGGAGATAATGAATAATCAATAAAGAATCTACTGCTCTTACTAAAAGAAGAGATATGTCATATATGATTCAATAAATGACAACCCTGGAATCCTTGGCCAAAGTGAAATGAAATTAGAAAGGAGTTTCTAATTTGCATTAGTTGGAGTTGTGTATTTTGAAATCGAAATACATATAATTAAATAAAATAAGACTTGACAGTAATTCCATGTCTTATATTTAATTGGGACATTGTATGGTGAAAGGATTGAATTATACAGTAACTATTAACTCACAGGTTCTTTTATGATTAATGTTGAAATCTATATTATCTATACTCCCGTTTGGACTCTGTCTCTGAATCAGTTTCCTCTTCAGCTAGGGCTAATTTAGAAGTGGGCTCTGCTATCAGAGGTACTTCATATACCATGTGTACGTCACGTAGTTCCTGTTAAGATTGTAAGATTCATAAGCATGCAACAATTACATACATAGCAGCGGAAGCGTAAAAATAAGAGTTTTAAAATTTTACAAACCATATACCCAGATCATCCTTTATGCGCAATTATTAATTAAATGAAAAGAAGAAGATGAGATTCATACCCTTGAAGATACGAGCTTCCTCAGGTACGAGTTCAACTGTAATTCTTTCCTTGTTCGACTTAAATCTACCGGGTGTGATTCCTTCCTTTGATCAACGTCTGCCACCTAAGTGTTTGGCCTCTAGAGGTGATCCACCAAGGATGAATAAGTACTAAGAAGATGGGTTATTGAAAAAGCCCCAGTTTTTTCTCTCTCTAGAAAAAGTGTGCTCTCTCAACTCTTTGAAATTGCATTAGCCCCAAATCAAAATAAGACTCCTCTTATTTATAGATATAGGCAACCCTCCTAAATATTTTAGGATTAAGGTTTCATATTAATTAATTAAACTCTTTTAATTAATTAGGCTTCCTAATCTTATTAGGAGCAATTAACTAAACTCCTTTAATTAATTTATCTCCTAATCTTATTAGGAATATGGGAGATTACTTTTATTAATTAATTCTCAAACTCCTTTAGGAATTAAACTAATAAGAATAGTAATAATAATAATAAGACTTCTCTTATTAATTTATATTTAATATTTTTAAAATATTAATTAATAAATATAAAGATATTTAATTTATTCTATCACCATAGATTAAATTAAATACACTTAAATTATTATTACGATTATGCCATTTACTTCTTAAATAAATATTCATCCTTTTATGGTGTGACCCTTTAGGTTCTCCATATTAAATCAGTTGTGAATAAATTAATTAGAACAATTCTAATTTTATTTAAATAAATAAATTAACTATTAATTTATTTAAATAAATAATATTTATTCTAGAATAAGGGTAAGCCCTTAGCGCCCAACGACTTTTCAATTAATATAGATTTCAACATTAATCATAAAAGAAATTTTAAGTAAATAGTTATTGTACAATTCATTTCTTCTACCATACAATGTTCCAATTAAATATAAGACATAGATTTATTATCAAGTCTTAGTTTATTTAATTATATGTATTCTGATCCTAAATGCACAAACTCCGATAATACAAATTATAAACTTCTTTCTAATTTCATTCTGCATTGGCAAAGGACTACTGAGTTGTCATTTATCGAATCATCTATGACATTCATTTCTTTCACTAGAAGTGGTAGATCTTTTATTGATAATTCATTATCTTCTTGTATAATTAATTATACCCAAGCATACCCTTTGATATACACTTAGGGTCTTAAGGGACATGTCAAAGTATAACTCATCATACATAAGATATTATGATGATCTCAAGTCTAAGGATTACTTGTACTATTATCACTAAAGAAATTCTTATTGATAGATGAGGAAGACTCCATTAGGTATTCCTTAGCGAGCCACGTTGTTGGCTTGTTTGGGTGTTAATCAAAACAACACACACGCAAGTGCACGTGGTCAACAAGTAATATAGTGTAAGTAGAGTATCGTTCTCACGGAGAATTATTTAACAAGAATTACCAAACACTAACCTGTAATCAACCTAATCTTATTTAAACGATGGATTTAGTATTTTGAATAATAATATGCAATTAAACTAATACTAACTATCCCTAGAATGAAACTAGATAATGAAGACATGAGACTATAATTTCACCTATTGTTTCATATAAATCCATACACTTCCCGTTAAGCCAAATTAATTATCATGGGTTGTTAATCAAGAACACGAAGGTAAAATATGGCCATCTCTTGATGTACCATACCCAAATCAAATCAAATCCACATATGATCGAATCAAGATGAAAACCCTAATTAACTAACTTACTATATCTCTATGCGAATTACAATTAAAGAGGGTTTAAGCACAAGTTCTTATTAGATTACATATGGTGCTTCGATATATCTCTATCCTAGGCACGAATCATGAATTCCAACGTCATGTAGAACACACAAACACACGCTATTATGATCAGATCTAAACCCATAATCCGTTGCTCAATTTTATATGGGTTATCACGGTAATTATTAGCTAGGCAATTAAGTATTTCAACACAAATCACAATAGACAATCCAATAACAATTAATAAGACTAACAAGGAAGCATATCAAAATAAACTACACAACAAGATCCATTACAATCTTAAAATGGAGTTTAATTCATGATTGAAGTGAAATCCATAATCCACAATTGAATAAACATTGAAAGATACAAAGAGATAAGAAGAGAATTTAGGGTTAGAGTTGAGCAAATCTGAATTTTCTTGCCTCCAATCTGAATATCCAATGTTTTCTAAGAGCATCACTCTCCAAAGATCTAATCTAATCTAGGGTTTATCTAATCTAATGGAAGAGTAGAATATCTAATGATGATATATAAAAGATAATGATCCCAAAGGATGGAATACTCTATTACATATTGATATATCTTTATTTTTAAGTCCTAGTATGACTCCTTATCCAAGTTACGCCTTAATTGCACTATTTAATAAAAAGTTAACTCTGGTCAGCTTCTGAAGTGGCGCGACTACACTAAAAATATCCTGGAGTTGGGCGCAGGCAAGCTCAAAAATGCACTAAAAATGGCCGCGGGCGCGCCCTAGATTTTCTGTTACAGTGTCCTCTGGTAGAACAGTTATAACTTTTGATCCGGGAGGAGTTACGGGGCTTACCACCTGTCAAATCGAAGATATTGACGAGATCTACAACTTTCATTTTTTGAGAATTGATAAATAATGAATGGATGAAGGCCAAAATTGGGATGGAAGTGACTTCATTGTAATGGCAACCTAAAACATTGAAGTTCAACGTCCGTTGGTACAAAGGTCAGAAATCTCGTATCCGAACTTCGATTGGGATGATTTAAGATGTTTCGGAAAGCTAAGAAGAAGCTCTACAATAAAACAAAAGCTCAAAGCTAAGAACATGAAAGCCCAAATGATGTCCGGATTGTATTTCCTTGCCTTTTCATATCAATTGTTACTCACACAGTCCCAAGCATAAGATCTACAAAATGAATATAAAATGCATGACAAGTAACTACAAAACATAGGTTTAAGCAACTAATTCAAGTAATAGATACCAGATAAGTAGGTATAAAATCGACTTATTAAATACCCCCAAACCTGAACTGTTGCTTGTCCCCAAGAAACACATATAATGCAATGCAATAAACTAAACAAAATGCAATCTACTCTAAATGCGAACGAATCCAAATACTAGGCAGATATGAAACTCACAAGAATTGCCTCAGAGAAACTACAAAATCTTCAAACAGAGAATCCAACCAAGAACAAGGCCATAATGCATATTATTCTACAAATCAAAACCTGTCATCACTGATGTAGTGTGTGTGTGTGCTTAGCAACCATTAAACTTACTACAGAACAAATACTTCACATAATATGCTTCTTAGAGGGAAAAACACAATTTCAACTCAAGAAAGGCAGTAAAAAAATTAAGCTCCAACCAAGACTATGCATCAACTAAGCTAAGAGTCAACAAGGGATTTATTATGCTTTTATTTACTCACGAGGGCGATATTCGCACTATCTCGTGTATACACCTGACTGTGCAATATCTAGTTCTCTTAGGCTTTTCAGTGATACACGTGCAGCGAGCTTTTTAACAACGACTCCCAAACCAGATGGTTTTAGGGCGCTGGGTGTAGAAACATCCCCTAGGGCGTACTTACTCGAGTATCAAAGGCCACAAAACTAAACAAGCCAAAGTGTTTATTCAACATTTTTTTTCTTTTCTTTTTCTCATTTTTTTATATATATAGCATGCATATCCCTTGTTTTCCACCAAACTTAAGCTTTTGCATCATCTAGCCATTGCTAACTGTCTACTAAATCTCTATCATTAAAACATAAATTTCCCAAAAGAAGACAATTATATGACCATTTAAACTGAGCAAATCGTAATGGATACTCTAAAGTGCTATTCAGATACATTATTTTCAAACATAATAAAATTTATATCATGCTATAACATTACAACCAAGCCTAAGTAATCAAAACTGATCAAAAATCATGCAGTTTCAATCTCCTCATAGGCCAAATGAATTTCACACAAACTGAAAACTTGGAATCATGCAATATGACCTAACTAAATCCAACAATTAAAAACAAATATTTTTGATTTTTTTTGATTTTCTTAATTTATTAAATTCAACATAAGAGTAAAAACACAACTATATGCAATACAAATGAATATACTGATATGCACCCTAAAGAAGAACAATTGTAATACCCAAGAATTTTATAAATAATTTTAGAATTTAAATAAAGGTTATTATAATTTTTTGTGTGCATATGAATATATATACACATATATATATATATATATACATATATATATTTGTATATATATGTGTCATGTGATTAATAATTCAATCAAGTATGAAATGATGAAGAAGTATGATGATGATAATGATAAGCTTAAGTGATAAGCCTTGTGTGGCATAATTAATTTTCTAATTGGACTAGTTGGGTCATTGAATTAATAATGTATTGGACTTAGGATATATTCAAGCCCAACAACATTAATGTGGCATGTTATAAGAATTAAGAGATGTGGCCCAATCAATTTATGTGCTAGTTTAAATAATAGAGTCCATGTGCTTTAGTGTGCTTAGTCCAATTGATTTAATTTGATGTGGCCCAATGTGTGATATATGATGATAGGATTATGCACACATATACAAGTAGATATATATGTATATAATTTTATGATAGAGGTATTTATATATATAAGTATGTTGGGTCAAGCATGCTAACTATGTTGTGCAAGTGGAAAAATAAAACGTGACATGGTGTGGTGCACCCCCTCCCAACCAAACCCCTTCTTGGACCCTAAGAATGCTGAAAATTTTGACTAAATAAGCTTGCAAGTTAGCCATGTGAGGGCAATGATGAAATAGCCTAACGGCTAGGTGTACCTTGAATAGTGTTAGTTGGTGGAGTTAGCCACCAACTCCTCCTTACCCTTTTTGTAATACCCATAGGAGGGGAATAATTTGGCTATAAATAGAGACCATGTGTTAGTGTTGGGAGATTTCTAGATCATTTGCTAAGTAATAGATATAGAGTGCTAGAGAGAGTTGAGAGGAAAAAGGAGAAAACTAGAGGAGCTACTGCTTGTTGGTGGGAGCACTAGAGAAGGAAACAAAGTAGAGGCCTACTCAAGATTTCTAGCTAAGAGAAAGAGAGCCATCAAGAGGTATGCCAATAAATAAGTCCTTATTTCACTTGTCAAGTTGAATTAGTGTATGCTAGTATGGATAGAAATGCATGTTTAGCTTAAAATCTAGTTAAAACACTAGTAAGCTTGAGATATGTTGTTGAGAGTCATAAAATGTAAAAGCTTTGCATATGATTCAATAATAATATGTTGAACCTCTATGCAATACGGACATAACCAAAGTGGAATCATGGTAATCGGACTTGAAACAAACCCGTAGCGGAACTTTCCGTAAAACTTGTCGATATGCTAGCCCTAGCATGGAAAAGCACTAAATGTAATTAAATAAGCCTTTTCAAAATTGTGCAAGAAATCATATATTGTAGATATACAAGTTTTTGAGTTATTGAAAGTAGTTTCAACTCATTTGGTTATAAAATGAACAAGTTGTGAAAAATTGAATTAAGAGGTAAGAAACCAAAATGTTGAAAAACCTCAAAGCCTAGACAATCTGTCGGGCCGGCGCGCCCTGCGCAGCCCTAGAGCAAGTCACAGCCCGCCCCGCGCCAGGCCAATGCCGGAGACACTACAGGGGTAGTGCGCCTCGCGCCTCTTGCAGGCTTGGCCAAGCACCCCCAGCGCCGGACACCTTTCACATTTTACCCGGATCCGAGTCAAACCGGGTCGGGTCATGGTGGGTCGGGTCGGTTCGTGTCAAACTGGATTCGAAAAATAAAACTTTTCTAAATAATAATTAATTAAGTAATAATAATACTTAATTAATATTAATAAATGTTATTAATTAAAGATAATTAAATAATTAAAGTAATTTAATTATGAGTTAATTAAATACTAATTGGACTTTATAGGTTGAAGACATATTTGACTTAAAGAATATTAAACAATTAAAAAAAAAATTAATTGTAATTCAATAAGTGATGATTAATCTAATATTCTTAAGATATAAACAATTAAAACTAAATAAGATTTTAATTGTAAAGCGAATAAACAATTAAGGTAATACTTAATTGTAAAACAATAAGAGTTAGACTAATAGTAAAGATTATTTCTAATTGTGAATATACTAAAGTATGAACAATTAAAGTGACAATGATAAACATTGTAATTACAAAAAATTAAAGTTAATAATTACTTTAATTATAAGTGTTACTAATAAACAATTAAATACATTTGAAGATTATTTAATTGTGGACTAATAAAACTTAAGTAATTAGAAAGAGATACTTCTAATTATGAAATCAAAATAGTTGTAATGAAGTATGAATACTTTATAAGGTATGAAGACTTAAACGAACAATTAAGATAATAAAAGATTATCTTAGAGTAAAGGGATGTTAATGAGAGAAATAATCTATAAAACAAATTATTTTGTGAAGCCTTAGTTGTCCTAAGGCTAGTGGTTGGACATAACTATTAAAGAAACAATATAGAATTATTTTGAGGAGTATTAAATACCTAAGGCTAGTGTGTTAGACTGAATTAGGGTTATATGTTTATATGTTGATAGAGATTAACCGTTACGCTAATAATAGGTTAATCGAAAGGGATAAGAAGTCAAGGTCGGATTTAATCAAAGACTCAGGCAAGTTATTTACCCTACTTTTATCAAGAGGATTTCCTAACTTCATTTAACTTTTAATATTCTGCAAGCATCCTAACCTATGCACCTATTCTATTGAGCTTGTACAATTATTGATCATACGAGTAAACAATTAATAGCATGACTCTTGTCTTACGAATTAATGCTTCATAACTTAATTTAAAGTCTGTTTATATTCTTCTAACTATATTGCGAGTATTGAACTTATAAATTGTTCGTATACACATTGAAAGAGCGGTCTATGCCACTTGATTTGGCTAGACCTATATCATAAATTTGAAAGATATCTAAACCAATTGATTGGTGCAAAATATTATATTGACTGAGATGAACAACCTTTCTTGAAGGGGAAACTATATATTGTCGGAGACCGACGTGCGCACTTTAGTATGATTAAATGTTATGCATGACGTAGGGTACTTTAGGTTGATCACCTGTTGTACTTATTTTATTGGATTATCAGCATATTACTGTTAATTCTAGTAGAAGTTAGTAGTCCTTAGTGACTGCTCAGTATTCATTATCTTTAAATCTTGAAATGATTAAACGTTGAATCTTATTGATATCTTTCTGTCATTAATGATTGTTATTGAGAATTGTTAATACTTCTTGTTATTCTTGAACTATCACCTATTGTTGTACCCTTGGGAATTGAAAACTATATCGATACCCCTTATTGCTATATTACTTGCTGAGAAAACTTGTTGCTCATTCTTGCTTTCCCTAAAAACATTTCAGTTAAGGCAGAGCAGGGCGGACTCTCGGGCACTGATAAGGGCAATGGCAAGGCTACAGAGTAGCTTTGTACTTAGTTGCAAATATTATGATGATGTAATAAGACTTAATTTGTATTATGTATTAACTATGTTTAAGTATGTTTAAGCTATGTAATAGATGTTTAAGTTACGAGACCATGGGACCCGATTATTTATATAAGATAAATGTAATTTATTTTGTTATTTCCATTGCGTGAGATGTTACTGTGTTATTATGAATGTAGAACATGATGAACCGAATTCGAGATATGAGAGGTCTAAATTTGGGGGATTCACAGGTTGGTATCAGAGTCGTTGTTATAAACCTTAGGAGCGAGAGTCCTTAGATTATAACTTAAGAGAACTTAGAATTTAGAAGGAGATAAAACTCATGTAGAGTTTTCCTAGTGAGACTTAGTGTGTTATGAAATATAAATTCATTCTATACAATGAACTTATGTTTATTTAATATCCTAATGGTGTTTCTGTTTGTTTGTCTTGTGTTTGTGATTGTAGGATGACAGATATGGGAGAGCCTAGTAGAGTGGCAGAGGAGGAGCCCCGAGATATACATGTCATATATGAGGCACCTCTAGAGGCTGTGCCTGTGCAGGCAGTTGCACTGTTCGAGTCTGATGACGAGGACGAGATCGAGGTAGAGTCTGATCCGGAGGAGCCCATGGAGGACTCTGATGAGGCTACTATCGAGGAGCAGATGCTGAGACAAGGAGCGCCTTTTAGAGCTAGACTGCAGAGTTTAGGAGCTAGAGGCTGAGGCTCAGGAGTGGGAGTTTGAGTTCTAGAAGTTGAGGGACGAGGACCACTAGAGGAAGCTAGCAATGCAGGAGATAGAGGTAGAGATTGCTTATCGCAAGGAGGCAGGGATCCAGATGGGAACCTTGTTCCATAAGTCGGTATCCAGGAATGTAGATTTGGCAGGAAAGCTTGAAGAGGTGGAACAGAGAGAGTTGAGTGAGAAGACGGAGAAGGAGGCTCTTCGTACCCAGCTAGAGTTAGAGGTGATGGATAGGATCTATTTCGAGGAGAAGTGGGAAGCGGCTAATGAGAGGGCCGACGACTTGGAAGATGAAGTCAGTTGTAAGAAGAGGAAGGTGAACAAGATGGGCTACGTGTTTTGTTCAGCTATTGAGAGGGTGATCGATGGTGTATACCACTACCCAGCGGAGCAGAGACAGACTCGACATACTATAAGTAGAGAGTTGATGGCATACATAGCACAGATTGAGTACTAGAGCGCTATGGAGCGCGGGATGTTGGGATGAGACCCATTAGTTACTCTAGTAGTAGTATTTACTTTACATAATGTATATGTTGTAATGTAATCCCAATCTTTTGTGTAAGATATGGGATAAGTATGTAAACCCCGAGTAGGCTTGTGTTAGAGGGATAATATGTTAGTGTTTTCCCCATCTTTTGTGATAATAGGGGATATGTGTTGACATTTATAGAAATATGCTAGGGATGATCATATAATGTAACGATTTGGCATATGAATATAAATGAATCTTATTTCAGAAACGTGTTATGAAATTTCATTCCTTTTTCACTTGAGAAATGTTTAAGAAATATAATTAAATAATAATAAAAATGAAAATTTTATGTTGCAGATAATGGCACCAAGACGTAGAATAACTGCACCTGAGGAATCGGTTAACAATGAGAGAGAGCAAGTAGATCCCATCCAGAAGCTAGTCGATTTGTTAGGGGAAGCCCTTAGGGGAAGGAACAATGAACTCGTTCGCCCCAATCCTTAAGCAGCCCCAGTCACAAATTTCAAAGACTTTAGGAGCGTAGGACCCCCAGAGTTTGAGGGTACTACCGATCCGATCATTGCGCAGACGTGGATCAAGGAAATCAAGAAGGCTTTCACCATCGCTCGAGTGGGTGAAGACCAGAAGATGGTATTCGCTACATATATGATGAGGGGGAAAGCCCACTACTAGTGGAAGGCTAATCAACAAAGAGTGGGAGAAGGGATAATAACATGGGAGAGATTCAAGCCCTTGTTCTTCGAGAACTATTTCCCGAATATCATAAAGAATAGGATGGAGGTTAAGTTTTTGGAACTTAAGCAAGGTGATATGACGGTGTCACAGTACGCGGCTAAGTTCAACGAACTAGCGTGGTTTGTAGAACACCAAGTAGGGGATGAAGAGAGGAAAGTTAGACGTTTTGAACAAGGACTGAAGCCTTTGTTGTTTACCAAGGTGTCGGTCCTTCAGATCGATTCTTTTGCGACATTACTGGAGAAGGCTATAATTGCAGAGGGAGGAAGTGAAGCCTTGAGTCTATATAACAAGGAGAGAAATGGTAAGAATACCGAGGAGAAAGTCATGGAGGAAGCAGCAGCGGGGGAAGTAACTTAGGAAAGATAAAATGGGAGAATAACAACAATAACCACAAAAACAATCAGTTGGGGAATTTCCATGGAGGTATTAAGAAGAGGGCAGAGGGATGCCCAAAGTGTGGGAAGAGTCACCAGGGCGAGTGCTGGAAGGGGAGCGGTACTTGCTACAATTGTGGCCAGGAGGGACACATTTCGCCCAACTGCCCGAAGCCAAAGAAGATCCACGGGTGTTTTGCATGCGGCTCAACGGAGCATCGGATCAAGGATTGCCTGAAGACGGGATGTGGTAGAGGAAGCGACCAACAAGGGGGAGGCAGCAAACTGATGATTGGCGGACCGACACAATCCAACCGCCCAACCGCTAGAACCTTTAACATGACCGTCCATGACGAAGTGGCTGTGAAGGAAGTGGTGTCAGGTATTATCCCAATCAATGATATAAATGTATATGTATTATTTGATTCGGGTGCCACCTGTTCTTTTGTATCTGAAGAATTTGCTAGTCGACTGAATACACCCCGAGAACGATTAGGAAATCCTTTGAACATAGAAGTTGCAAACAAAGAAGTAATCCATTTAGAATACATTTACCAAAATTGTCGTGCAAACATTAGAGATCATGAACTAAGCGTAGACTTGATTCCAATTAGATTAGGAGAGTTTGACGTAATACTGGGAATGGATTGGTTGTATAACCATGCAGTAATAATTGACTGTCAGAATAAAAGTGTGAACCTTCAGACTCCGAGTAAGTCTAAGGTAGTGTTTTATGGTAGCTCATCGCTTAAGCAATCGTGTTGCCTTACAATGATGCAGGCCAAGAAATTGTTAAGGAAAAGATGTGTAGGCTACTTAGCTTACATTGTGGATACTTAGAAATAAGGAGTAGAAATTAGGGACATATCTATAGTGAATGAATTCCAAGACATATTCCTGAACAATCTTCCTGGTCTTCTGCCAGACAGAGAAATCGAATTTGTAATAGACTTAGCATCGGGAACTGCACCGATTTTGAAAGCTCCATACCGTATGGCGCCAGTAGAAAGGAAGGAATTAATGATACAATTACAAGAGTTATTGGATAAGGGTTACATACGACCAAGTGTGTCTCCTTGGGGAGCACCAGTGTTGTTTGTTAAAAAGAAGGACGGATCGTTGAGACTCTGTATCGATTATCGAGAATTGAATAGAGTAACGATCAAGAATAGATATCCGTTACCAAGGATAGATGACCTTTTTGATCAACTGAAGAGAGCAAAGTGTTTCTCAAAGATAGACCTACGGACAGGTTAACACCAACTGAAGGTACGGGAGGAGGACATACCAAAGACGGCGTTTCGGACCCATTATGGACACTACGAGTTTTTGGTAATGTCATTCGGACTGACTAATGCTCTGGAAGCATTCATGGACTTGATGAATCGAGTTTTCAAGCCATACTTGGATAAATTCATGGTCGTTTTCATCGATGACATCTTGATCTACTCGAAGATAAAGGAAGAACACGCCGAACATCTGAAGATAGTTTTGGAAGTGCTAAGAAGTAAAAACATATATACGAAGTTTTCTAAGTGTGAATTTTGGATGGAGAAGGTTCAATTCTTAGGACACGTGGTGGATAAGAATGAAATCTCAGTAGACCCTTCAAAGGTAAAAGCAGTGAGTAATTGGGAGTAGCCAAAGACACCAACAGAGATAAGAAGTTTCTTAGGGTTAGCCGGGTACTATCGAATATTCATCCAAGATTTTTCTAAGATAGCAACCCCGTTGACCAATCTAACGAGGAAGACGGAGAAATTTGTATTGACAGAAAAATGCGAGGAAAGTTTTCACGAGTTGAAGAGGAGATTAAGCGAAGCGCCTGTGTTATCCCTACCAGACGATGCGGGAGGTTTTGTGGTGTATAGTGATGCATCGCACAAGGGACTTGGTTGTGTGCTCATGCAACACGGCAAGGTCATTGCGTATGCATCATGATAATTAAAGGACTACAAAAAATGATACCCTACTCACGACTTAGAGTTAGCGAAGTAGTTTTTGCGTTGAAAATTTGGAGATATTATTTGTACGGAGAGAAATATGAGATATACACGGACCATAAAAGTCTGAAATATATCTTCACATAGAAGGAGTTAAATATGCGACAAAGAAGGTGGTTAGAATTGATCAAGGATTATGACTGCGATATTCTTTATCACCCGGGTAAGGGAAATGTAGTTGCCGACGCTCTGAGCAGAAAAGGAAGGGAGAAATTGTTTCAATTGACAACTCAAGAGGAGTTACTAAGAGAGATAGAAAAATTAGAGATAGAGGTAAGGGGATCGGAGAGGTCTGAGGAAAAGATATTCGTAATGGAAGCTCGTCCAACCTTGTTGGATAGAGTAAAGGAATCACAAAAGAAAGATGAAGAGTGAGAGAAAAAAGAAAAAGGATCGTTGAAAATGATGAAAAAAGGTTCATAATGGATAACGACGGAATCTTGAGATTCAAAGGGAGACTGTGGGTGCTAGCGGTAACCGAATTGAGAGAGAAAATTTTGCACGAGGCACACAATACGCCGTATTTCGTTCATCCAAGAGGCACAAAGATGTACCGAGATTTGAGACAACATTTTTGGTGGCCCAATTTGAAATGGGAAGTCGCAGAGTGCGTTAGTAGATGTCTTACTTGCCAACGGGTCAAAGTAGAGCACCAAAGGCTGAGTGGTCTACTTCAATCATTGGAAATACCATAATAGAAATGGGAGCACATTACGATGGACTTTGTGTAGGACTTCCAGTCACGCAAAAAGGGTATGATGCCATTTGGGTTATCGTGGATCGACTAATAAAGACAGCTCATTTTCTACCTATCAAGATCCGATATAATTTGAATTAGTTAGCGAATCTTTACGTAAAGGAGATTGTCTCACGACATGGAGTGCCGATGTAAATTGTCTCTAATCGAGATCTACGCTTCACGCCAAACTTCTAGAAAAGCTTATAAGAGAGGATGGGAACCCAGTTGAGGTTGAGTACTGCGTATCACTCTCAGACGGACGGACAGAGTGAGTGAACAATACAAATGCTGGAAGACATGTTTAGGACTTGCGTGATGGATTTCAAGGGAAATTAGGACGATCACCTACCCTTAGTAGAATTTTTTTATAACAATAGTTACCATGCGAGTATCGGCATGCCACCGTACGAAGCTCATTACGGGAGAAAGTGCAGAACACCATTATATTGAGACGAAGTCAGAGAACGACAAATTTTAGGACCAGAGTTAGTGCAACAAATCGAAGACGTGGTGACAGTGATAAGAGCCAGATTGGTAGCAGCTCAAGATCGCCAGAAAAAGTACGCTGATTTGCATCGTCAAGACCAAGACTTTAAAGTCGGTAGTTACGTATTCTTGAAGGTATCTCCCTGGAAAGGAAAAATACGATTCGGCAAGAAGGAAAAATTGAGTCCAAGATTCATAGGAACGTTCGAGATATTGAAGCAAGTGGGCGAAGTGGCATACAAGGTAACATTACCACCTGAGTTGGAGCATATCCACAATGTGTTTCACATATCTGTGTTGCGTCCATACAAGCCCGACTACAAGCACGTTATATCTTATGAGCCCATTCAAGTAGAGAATAACCTGGTGTATAAAGAAATTCCAATCCAAATATTAGATAGGAAAGAGCAAACTCTAAGAAATAAAGTTATATCTTCTATAAAAATAGTTTGGCGAAACCACGATGTCGAGGAAGCCACGTGGGAATTAGAAGATAAGATGAGGAGAGACTATCCCCATCTATTTGTGTAACCTTGTATCAATTCCGAGGATAGAATTTTTATAAAGGGGGGAGGATGTAATACCCAAGAATTTTATAATTTAAATAAAGGTTATTGTAATTATTTGTGTGCATATGAATATATATATATATATATATATATATGTATATATATATTCGTATATATATGTGTCATGTGATTAATAATTTAATCAAGTATGAAATGATGAAGAAGTATGATGATGATAATGATAAGCTTAATTAAGCTTAAGTGATAAGCCTTGTGTGGCATAATTAATTTCCTAATTCGACCAGTTGGGTTATTGAATTAATAATGTATTGGACTTAGGATATATCCAAGCCCAACAACATTAATGTGATATGTTATAAGAATTAAGAGATGTGGCCCAATCAATTTCTGTGCTAGATTAAATAATAGAGTCCATGTGCTTTAGTGTGCTTAGCCTAATTGAGTTAATTTGATGTGGCCCAATGTGTGATATATGATGATTGGATTATGTACGCATATACAACTAGATATATATATGTATATAATTTTATGATAGAGGTATTTATATATATAAGTATGTAGGGTTAAGCATGCTAACTATGTTGTGCAAGTGGAAAAATAAAATGTGACATGGTGTGGTGCACCCCCTCCCAACCAAACCCCTTCTTGGACCCTAAGAATGCTGAAAATTTGGACTAACTAAGCTTGCAAGTTAGCTATGTGAGGGCAATGATGAAATAGCCCAATGGCTAGGTGTACCTTGAATAGTGTTAGTTGATGGAGTTAGCCACCAACTCCTCCTTACCCTTTGTGTAATACCCATAGGAGGGTAATAGTTTGGCTATAAATAGAGACCATGTGTTAGTGTTGGGAGTTTGCTAGGTCATTTGCTAAGTAATAGATATAGAGAGCTAGAGTGAGTTGAGAGGAAAAAGGAGAAAACTAGAGGAGCTCTTGCTTGTTGGTGGGAGCACTAGAGAAGGAAACAAAGTGGAGGCCTACTGAAGATTTCTAGCTAAGAAAAAGAGAGCCTTGAAGTGGTATGCCAATAACTAAGTCCTTATTTAACTTGTCAAGTTGAAATAGTGTATGCTAGTATGGATAGAAATGCATGTTTAGCTTAAAACCTAGTTAAAACACTAGTAAGCTTGAGATATGTTGTTGAGAGTTATAAAATGTATAAGCTTTGCATATGATTCAATAATATTATGTTGAACTTCTATGAAATACGGACATAACCAAAGTGGAATCATGGTAATCGGACATGAAACAAGCCCATAGTGGAACTTTCCGTAAAACATGTCGATATGCTAGCCCTAGAATTAAAAAGCACTAAATGTAATTAAATAAGCCTTTTCAAAATTGTGCAAGAAATCATATATTGTAGATAAACAAGTTTTGAGATATTGAAAGTAGTTTCAACTCATTTGGTTATAAAATGAACAAGCTGTGAAAGATTGAATTAAGAGGTAAGAAACTAAAATGTTAAAAAAACTCAAAGCCTAGATAATCTGTCAGGCCGGCGCGCCCCGCGCAACCCTAGGGCAAGTCACAGCGCACCCCGTGCCTGGCCAATGCCAGAGACACTGTAGGGGAAGCGCGCCCCGCGCCGGACACCTTTCACAGTTGAAACCAGGTCGGGTCATGGTGGATCGGGGCGGGTCTGGTCAAACCGGATCCAAAAATTAAATTTTTTCTAAATAATAATTAATTAAGTAATAATAATACTTAATTAATATTAATAAATGTTATTAATTAAAGATAATTAAACAATTAAAGTAATTTAATTATAAGTTAATTAAATACTAATTGTACTTTAAAGGTTGAAGACTTATTTGACTTAAGGAATATTAAACAATTAAAAAAATTAATTGTAATTCAATAAGTGATGATTAATCTAATATTCTTAAGATATAAACAATTAAAACTAAATAAGATTTTAATTGTAAAGCGAATAAACAATTAAGGTAATACTTAATTGTAAAACAATAAGAGTTAGACTAATAGTAAAGACTATTTCTAATTGTGAATATACTAAAGTATGAACAATTAAAGTGACAATGATAAATATTGTAATTACAAAAAATTAAAGTTAATAATTACTTTAATTATAAGTGTTATTAATAAACAATTAAATACCTTTGAAGATTATTTAATTGTGGACTAATAAAACTTAAGTAATTAGAAAGAGATACTTCTAATTATGAAATCAAAATAGTTCTAATGAAGTATGAATACTTTATAAGGAATGAAGCCTTAAACAAACAATTAAGATAATAAAAGATTATCTTAGAGTAAAGGGATGTTAATGAGAGAAACAATCTATAAAACAAATTATTTTGTGAAGCCTTAGTTGTACTAAGGCTAGTGGTTGAAAATAACGATTAAAGAAACAATATAGAATTGTTTTGAGGAGTCTTAAATACTTAAGGCTAGTGTGTTAGACTGAATTAGAATTATATGTTTATATGTTGATAGAGATTAACCGTTACGATAATTATAACGACCAGGAATTTTAGGCTCCTTATTAATTTTATATATGATTTAAAATTTTTAGGAGTTAATTTTTAAAACTTATTTAAACCTTATGTGGTTATGTGCTTATGTGATTTAACCTATGCTAATAAATGCTAGGATTTTTATTGAAGGGAATCACTAATGGTTATTTAAATTAGTAGATTAACCCTGAGACTTTTATATCAGAGAATTGATAAAAGTGTTAGTAATTATATATTCAAATTTCTTGAATATGGTGTAGAGATTTAATCGGGATTAATTATTTATATTTGAGTAATTAATTAATAACGTATGAAATTATTATTGTTGTTGATTTATAATTATTATGAATAAATAATAATTAATGAGTAAGAGATTAATAAATATAATAATATTATATTTACTTGGTTAATTATTTTATACAAGTATGCAATATATTAAACCTTGTAATATGTGGTGGTTGTCTTCATATTATATAAAGTGCAATGTGCACATTAATATGGCTATATATATTATATATAGACTATATAGTAAGATTTATTTGCATTAGTAGAGTTACACAATAATATTGCTTATGTGACTTGAAGTGTGTAAGTAATCATTCATGTATGCCTCATCAACATATAGTAATATCAATGAATAATTATTAATTGATAAATGATTTCAATAAGTTAATATAATGATTATAGTAACAGTTATTATAATAATAATACCAAATTACTTTATATTCGGTGTTAAAATAATGTACATGGATTATATGATTGGTGTATATGTACCTACTTGATACATTATATTATTAATTGTAATAACATGGTAACACCCATTTTAATGTATAACTTAAGTATATACTATATGTATATATAGATATATATGACCTTAGTGTTGTATTATACATTTCCAAGTTGCTGGGTTATTTGTTTGTACCACATTGAGTGCCCATCTCTTTTCTCCACATGTGAACTCCCACATGCTACACTACTCTATCTTCTTCTTCTCAAATTCATCCAAACTAGCCATAATCATTATAAGGGGAGTGAGTTTGATGATTGAATCCACCCACTTATCACCAACTCTCTCTTATCTATTGAGCAACCTTACAATCCATGGGTTTGATTTGGGAAAGAATTGCATTGACTGGTTATATGTTTGTCTATATATGAACTCATCCTCTTCACAAATTCATTGCCGAGATTTTGCCTTAATTAAATTGAGAACATATATGCATTAGAGATATCAGTGAGGGTGAATTAGTATAGTAGCAAGTTCAGTTCATTTGCAGAGGTATATCATTTCCCATTCCTTGCTCTTCAAAGTCTGTAGATTTCTAATTCTTTGGTTCTTGAATTGGGCATGGGTTGATTGATAACTTGATTGAAGTATGTTTAGTAGTTGTTATGATAGTTTACTACCATGTTAGAACCTTATGGCAGTAGCTTAGAATGTTATTCGTTGAGTATTTTTGAGATGGGTTATGAGTCTGCTAAAAATTGCACTGCCTCAGTCCTGGCCGCCAGCCTGCGCAGCTGCGCCAGTGTTGCACTGGCCAGCGGCGCAGCTGCGCCAGTGCCTGTCTGCAGAATTTTTTTTTGTTTTGCTTCCTGTTCATGCTAACTTATGGTACTAGTTTGGATTAAGCATACTAGCATGAGTGATATATATATATATATATATATATATATATATATATATATATATATGGATGTATTGAGGCAATGTAAGCATGTTTCACTAATAGTTGCACAAGTAATTATAGTTTGAAATAAACTTAGCGTTTCATAAACTAACTTCGAATATGGAAAGAAACTCGATATGTATACTTGCCATGATAGTATTCTGACCTTGCAAGCATGATAGCATGACTTAGAATTGTATGGGAGACAGGTTGACCTAGGTATACGGGTTTTATAATATAATATAAGCATGTGAACCCCACTATTGAACATTTCTAACGAAAGATATAAGTTTCAAAGGTGAACTTTAACATATAGATATTGTGTATGCGTTCTAACTGGGCAAGCATGTTAGTATGGTCCAAATGGACATGAGCTCTAAGTCTAATGTGGTAGAACATACTAGCATACTTGATCGTAAGTTAAGATATTTTAAAATAAGAAGCTTAAGAACTTTGAAAAGTAAACTTGACCAATAATTTTGTCTTGTGGTATAATAGCATTCATGTGGCTTTGGTATGTGTTTCTAATGCAAGTGAGTCATAATCATTATAAGGGGAGTGAGTTTGATGATTGAATCCACCCACTTATCACCAACTCTCTCTTATCTATTGAGCAACCTTACAATCCATGGGTTTGATTTGGGAAAGAATTACATTGACTGGTTATATGTTTGTCTATATATGAACTCATCCTCTTCACAAATTCATTGCCGAGATTTTGCCTTAATTAAATTGAGAACATATATGCATTAGAGATATCAGTGAGGGTGAATTAGTATAGTAGCAAGTTCAGTTCATTTGCAGAGGTATATCATTTCCCATTCCTTGCTCTTCAAAGTCTGTAGATTTCTAATTCTTTGGTTCTTGAATTGGGCATGGGTTGATTGATAACTTGATTGAAGTATGTTTAGTAGTTGTTATGATAGTTTACTACCATGTTAGAACCTTATGGCAGTAGCTTAGAATGTTATTCGTTGAGTATTTTTGAGATGGGTTATGAGTCTGCTAAAAATTGCACTGCCTCAGTCCTGGCCGCCAGCCTGCGCAGCTGCGCCAGTGTTGCACTGGCCAGCGGCGCAGCTGCGCCAGTGCCTGTCTGCAGAATTTTTTTTTGTTTTGCTTCCTGTTCATGCTAACTTATGGTACTAGTTTGGATTAAGCATACTAGCATGAGTGATATATATATATATATATATATATATATATATATGGATGTATTGAGGCAATGTAAGCATGTTTCACTAATAGTTGCACAAGTAATTATAGTTTGAAATAAACTTAGCGTTTCATAAACTAACTTCGAATATGGAAAGAAACTCGATATGTATACTTGCCATGATAGTATTCTGACCTTGCAAGCATGATAGCATGACTTAGAATTGTATGGGAGACAGGTTGACCTAGGTATACGGGTTTTATAATATAATATAAGCATGTGAACCCCACTATTGAACATTTCTAACGAAAGATATAAGTTTCAAAGGTGAACTTTAACATATAGATATTGTGTATGCGTTCTAACTGGGCAAGCATGTTAGTATGGTCCAAATGGACATGAGCTCTAAGTCTAATGTGGTAGAACATACTAGCATACTTGATCGTAAGTTAAGATATTTTAAAATAAGAAGCTTAAGAACTTTGAAAAGTAAACTTGACCAATAATTTTGTCTTGTGGTATAATAGCATTCATGTGGCTTTGGTATGTGTTTCTAATGCAAGTGAGTCATAGTTACAAAAGACTTTGATTATACTAAAACGATCTTTGTGGACTTAGTATACTTTTGAAGGAGAACTTAAGATTTGAAAGTTATATACCATGTGAGACATGTTGTGAGCATATAAGCATAAGTATTAAGATTTCATTATGACTATAGACGTATTGACATGAACCTCGTTTATTTATGCACAGATTTCACATATACATGCTTAATCATAGAAAATGAACTTCAAATATGAACTGTGTGATTTGAAGTATATTTATGTAATATACTCAAGCATATATATCAAGTATTGTTTAGTCTCATTATGAGATAGTATGACCGGAGTAGTAAACCTTTGAAGTATGAACTTGTTTAACTTGAGGTTTACCGGCATGAAAACATAGGACTCTGAAATTGGATTAGGATGAGCATGCTAGTTTTGAATGAGAAATTACAACATGATAAGTATGTGTATTATTTAATGTTAGTAGTTGCATGCTAGAGTTACGTTGGGATACTTTCAGACCCGAACAATTTGCTTAAGTCAGATTTTAACAGTTGACATATTATGATGCTATAAATGGTATGTTTGATATTGAACGTGATCTTATGTGATAGAATTATATAATGATTAGATGTTTGTTAAGTGTAGACTTATGTTGGTTTATACATGCTAATTGAAAGGCCGACTTGCTAATGCTAGGTCGTTCCAACGTAGTTTTATTAAAGCTAGAATTTATTTGTAGCTGAGCAAACAGGCAAGTTCCCTATCTTCCTCAAGTTATATTTGAGCAAGTTTCCTAGACCCTTGCATTACTTTATTCAACGGATATTGTAAGCAAGTTTCCCGAACTTCACTCTTTGATTGTGCAAGTTCCTTTGAAACCATTCTTGTATTATATGCAAGTCTCCCTAACTTTACTCAAATTTACATTGAGCAGGGTATTATTACATTGCAAGTTTTCCTGAACTACTCTTTTATTTGAGCAAGTTTTTCTTGACTTATACTTATTTATTGTACAAGTATCTGGACCCTATTATGCAAGTATTCTAAATTCTTGTACTACCTTATTCAATGAACCGTCTAAGTGAGTTTCTAAACTTCACTTGTTTTTGGTGAAAGTTTCCTATCCTTCTCATATTGTATTAAGCAGGTTATTATTGTATTGTGAAAGTTTCCCGAACTTCACATTTAGGTTATTGTGAAAGTTCCCCGAACTTCACATTTTGGTTATTGTGAAAGTTCTCCGAACTTCACATTTTGAGTATTATGAAAGTTCCCCGAACTTCACACTTTGGTTATTTTGCAAATTCCCGAACTTCATTTCTTTATTATACAAGTTCTCTAAACTTATACAAACTCGTATATAGTGCAAGTATCTTATCTTTGTGTTTACTTTACTCAAAGAACGTTGTAAGCAAATGTCCTACCCTATGCATTTACTTTATGCAAGGGATCTATTATGGTGAAATTCCCCGAATTTCACTCTTTGAGGTTGTAAGTGTCTAAGCCTATGCATTTATTTTATTCAAGGAATCTATTATCGTGCAAGTTCCCCGAACTTCACACGTTGAGTATTGTGCAAGTTCCCCAAACTTCAAACGTTGAGTATTGTGCAAGTTCCCCGAACTTACACCAATTCCTATATTGTGAAAATTCTAAACTTCACTTTATGCAAGTTCTCTATCCTTCTCATATTGTATTGAGTAGGTTATTGTTGAATCGGAAGTTATTTACTTAATTGCTTGAACTTTATTTCCAAGCATGTTATTTAGTGGTTTAATTACTTATCAATTATTCCACATTGATATTATTGATGTTCACACCTAGTGCATTTGAGCTCGTACAGTCTTGGACTTGTACATTATTCAAGGTCCTAAATTTCTTGAACCATGTCAGTAAGAGTTTGAACCTTTGCTCGGTCAGACTAGTGTATGAAAATTTCTTTGAAACTATCCAAACCAATTGATGGTAAGGATTCTTAGACAGAACAGAACACCCCCCCATATGTAGGAGTGTGCCCAAGTATCTAATATATATGAAACGAGTAAGCAGATTTAAGTGTTATGCATATTCACGTTGTGCCCGAGGCTAATCTCCTCGAGGTACTAAGTTTCTGTAGCCAGAAGCCAGTAATCCAAAAGGGTCAATTAGCTATTGAACTCATTGGACAGTTATAGTTCAGAGTTTACTCGACTATCAGTCATTCTAAAGGCAAATATTATCTTTGCTTTCAATATTCATATTGTTGAATTGTTCAGATGCTCATATCATTCAATCTATCTAATATTCATATTATTGAATCGTTCTAATATTCATATTGTTGAATCAGTCAGATATTCATATTGTTGAATCGTTCAGATATTCATATTATTTAATCGTTCTAATATTCATATTGTTGAATCGTTCATATATTCATATTGTTGAATCGTTCAGATATTCATATTATTGAATCGTTCTAATATTCATATTGTTGAATCTTTAAGATATTCATTTTGTTGAAATCATTATCAGATATTTTTCCATTCATCTTGATAGATCCTTTATTGTTGTATTTAAACTTGCTGAGCAAACTTGTTGCTCATTCTTGCTATATCATGACTTATATTGCAGTTAAGCCCGAGCCCTCAAGGAAGGACAAGGGTATAGGAAAGATTTAGGATGGTTTGCAAGGAGCAGACTTTGTCTTTGTGATTTGTTTAATTACTGTTAATGTAATATGAACCCTAATGTTTATTCTAGGGTATATTTGTATTGATGTATTAAGATTATCGAATCTTGGGACTAGTAACACCTTTTGAATGAAGGACGTACGTTTATTATATTCTGCATTTTAGTTATCGTATGTTACTTAAAGGTGGATGCTAGTATTTTTTCGTGGCGACCGGACCGAGGTTAGAGGACCCAGATTCGGGGGTGTCACAAAAATAATAGATTAATCGAAAGGGATAAGAAGTCAAGGTCGGATTTAATCAATGACTCAGGCAAGTTCTGAACCCTACTTTTATCAAGCGGATTTCCTAACTTCATTTAACTTTGAATATTCTGCAAGCATCCTAACCTATGCACCTACTCTATTGAGCTTGTACTATTATCGATCGTACGAGTAAACAATTAATAGCATGAATCTTGTCTTACAAATTAATGCTTCATAACTTAATTTAAAGTTTATTTATATTCTTCGAACTATGTTGCGAGTATTGAACTTATAAATTGTTCGTATGCACATTGAAAGAGCGGTCTATGCCACTTGATTCAGCTAGACCTATATCATAAATTTGAAAGCTATCCAAACCAATTGATTGGTGTGGAATCTTATATTGACTGAGATGAACAACCTTTCTTGAATGGGAAACTATATATTATCGGAGACCGACGTGCGCACTTGAGTATGATTAAATGTTATGCATGACGTAGGGTACTTTAAGTTGATCACCTGTTGTACTTATTTTATTGGATTATCAACATATTACTATTAATTCTAGTAGAAGTTAGTAGTCCTTAGTGACTGCTCAGTATTCATTATCTTTAAATCTCGAAATGATTAAGCGTTGAATCTTATTGATATCTTTTTGTCCTTAACGACTATTTTTGAGAATTGTTGATACTTCTTGTTATTCTTGAACTATCACCTATTGCTGTACCCTTGGGAGTTGAAAACTATATCAATATCCCTTATTGCTATATTACTTGTTGAACAAACTTGTTGCTCATTCTTGATTTCCCTACAAACATTTCAGTTAAGGCAGAGCAGGGCGGACCCTCTGGCACTGATAAGGGCAAGGGCAAGGCTACAGAGTAGCTTTGTGCTGATAATACCAAAATCGCGTTTGAGTCCATCAATCCCTGTTTCCTTTGGTTGAGTTATTCTCGTATATGGCCATTGATTAGCAAAGTAATCCATGGTACCTGAAAAAGATAGAAATATAGGAACATAATTAAAAATAAAATAAAATATTTAAATTAAGACTAATTTGATTGAAGTTAATGTTGGCAAAAAATTATTAAACTAATTCCCCAGCAACGGCGCCAAAAAATTATTGGCTTGTTTGGGTGTTAATCAAAACAACACAAACGCAAGTGCACGTGGTCAACAAGTAATATAGAGTAAGTAGAGTATCGTTCCCACAGAGAATTATTCAAGAATTACCAAGCACTAACCCGGTAATCAACTTAATCCTATTTAAATGATGGATTTAGTATTTTGAATAATAATATGCAATTAAACTAATACTAACTATCCCTAGAATGAAACTAGATAATGAAGACATGAGACTATAATTTCACCTATTGTTTCATCTAAATCAATACACTTTCCCTTAAGCCAAATTAATTATCATGGGTTGTTAATCAAGAACACGAAGGTAAAATATGGCCATCTCTCGATGTACCATACCCAAATCAAATCAAATCCACAGATGATAGAATCAAGATGAACACCCTAATTAACTAACTCACTATATCTCTATGCGAATTACAATTAAAGAGGGTTTAAGCTCAAGTTCTTATTAGATTACATGTGGTGCTTCTGTATACCTCTATCCTAGGCACGAATCATGAATTCCAACGTTATGTAGAACACACAAACACATGCTATTATGATCAGATCTAAACCCATAATCCATTGCTCAATTTTATATGGGTTATCACGGTAATTGTTAGCTAGGCAATTAAGCATTTCAACACAAATCACAATAGACAATCCAGTATAAATTAATAAGACTAACAAGGAAGCATATCAAAATAAAATACACAACAAGATCCATTATAATCTCAAAATGGAGTTTAATTCATGATTGAAGTGAAATCCATAATCCACAATTGAATAAACATTGAAAGATACAAAGAGATAAGAAGAGAATTTAGGGTTTGAGATGAGCAAATCTGAATTTTCTTACTTCCAATATGAATCTCCAATGCTTTCCAAGAGCTTCACTCTCCAAAGATCTAATCTAATCTAGGGTTTATCTAATCTAATGGAGGAGTAGAATATCTAATGATGATATATATAAGATGATGATCCCCAAGGATGGAATACTCTATTACATACTGATATATCTTTATTTTTAAGTCCTAGTATGACTACTTATCCAAGTTACGCTTCAATTGCACTATTTAATGAAAAAGTCAACTCTGGTCAGCTTCCAAAGTGGCGCGGCCACACTGAAAATAGCCTGGAGTTGGGCGCGGGCGTGCTCACAATGCACTAGAAATGGGTGTGGGCATGCCCTAGATTTTTTGTTACAGCATTCTCTGGTAGAACAGCCATAAGTTTTTGTCCTAGAATAATTACAGGGCCTACCACCTGTCAAATCGAAGATATCAACGAAATCTACAACTTTCATTATTTAAGAATTGAGAAATAATGAATGGATGAAGGCCGAAATTGGGCTAGAAGTGACTTGATTGCAATGGCAACCCAAAACATTGAAGTTTAACGTCCGTTGGTACAAAAGTCATAACTCTCGCATCCGAACTTCGATTGGGATGATTCAAGATGTTCCGAAAAGCTAAGAAGAAGGTCTACAATAAAACCAAAGTTCCAAGCTAAGAACATGAAATGAACATGAAAGCCCAAATGATGTCTGGATTGCATTTCATTTCCTTTTCATACCAATAGTTGCTTACACAGTTTCCAAGCATAAGATCTATAAAATGAACACAAAATGCATGAAAAGTAACTACAAAACATAGGTTTAAGCAACTAATTCAAGTAATAGATACCGAATAAGTAGGTATAAAACTGACTTATCATACGTTCAGTGTACTTATTCTCCAATAAGCACATACATACTTGCTCTAGTGTCTCTACACAAATGATTATGAGATCGATCATTCTATTCCAACGCGCAAATAATATATGTACCAATCTATTCAGATTTACTAATCCACTATTTACTAATCCATTGATTGAAAACTATTTTAGTTTTAAGCTATCTAAGATTTTAGATCTCATTAGCATGATCATCATCATGATTCAAAAAGCATTTCTTAAAACTATGGGTTTATCACATTTACATATAACAGCATCATGAAGATAATATAAACGCCTTGTTACAAAGTTTATGTTTTATAATCAAATATGATTGGCTTATGTGCATACTACTTTCAATCTCCCACTTGCACTAAAGTCAATTGCCATGGTATCTCATACCCACCTTCTCTAAGTGACGATCAAACTGCTGTTGTCTTAAAGCTTTAGTAAATGGATCTGCAATGTTATTTTGAGTATCCACACGCTCTAGGATGACATCTCATCTTTCAATGATCTCTCTAATCAAATGAAATCGCCGAAACACGTGTTTGGATTTCTGATGAGACCTGGGTTCCTTGGCCTGTGCAACAGCTCCGGTGTTGTCACAGAATAAAGGTACTGCTCCTCTAATACTAAGAACCACGCCAAGTTCAGTTATGAACTTTTTCATCCAAACAGCTTCCTTTGCAGCTTCACTTGCAGCTATGTACTCTGCCTCTGTCACTGAATAACCAACTGTTTGAAAGTATTATGCATACAAGCCAATAATGTATGATGATAAAGCATATACTTTGTAAATGATCTTATTTATTTATTAATAAAAGTATTCATTTATTAATTAAAGGCATTTAATTATCTACATGATGCTGTTTTTATAATATGTAAATAACCTATAGTTTTATGTAATGCTTTTAGAATCATAATGTTGATCATGCTAATGAGATCTAAATTCTAAGAAAGCTTAAAACTAAAATAGTTCCCAATTGTGAGATTAATAAAAAGGGGATTAGTAAATTCGGATAGATCGGTACATATTGTCGACGCCGGGCGAAAAAAAGATCTCGTCGATTCTTTAATGCCCCTTTCCCTTTTGTTGAAAGAGGGGGTTCTTTTTTCTCTTTTGGAGTTGTTTGCCATCGTCTCTTATCCGTGGGACGAGAGAGGAGTGCCCCGATTTCCTGATTTTATTCTTTTCCCTTTTACTTTTGCTTTGTCTTTGGGGTTCCGTTTAAAGGGTGAATTTGCAGGAAATTGGTATCGACATATGTGTCGGTGATTTTAAAAAGATTGATTTTATTGATTGGACCGTTTGAGACAGAGTCGCCAGTTGGTATTTTGGAAATGGATGTACCAACTCATCTGGGTTTTAATTATTTTTCGCAAGATGGTCCAATGCGTGACTCTTGGATTTGGTTTTGAAACCCTAGATTCGTGGAATCCGGGGGCTAGGTTAAGCGGGGGGGAAGGTGTTAGGCACCCCCCGACTCCCGTTCAAGCACGGTACTGCATCTTATTGATTTTCTATGAAAAATTGTGTGTGTGTGTTTTTAATTTTTTGAAAGCTTTATTAGTAGGTTTCTAAGTCTTTTTGGTGACTTGCAAGTAGTGATGTACCTCTTTTTCGCCTAAGTAAGAACGATTTGATTTAATAAAAAGTTTATTTTTAACAAGATATACAAATTGTAATGAGGTTTTAGAAAGTAAGGTTTTCAAATCCTTTTCCCGACTAGGAATCGAGGACTTCGATACTTCCTTTTATTCTTTACGTTAATTACGTGATCTACCCCGAATCGCTTTATTTCATCAAAAGCTCTTTGTGGTCTTTTCTTTGAGAAATCATTTTGATGACATGCTAAAGCGTTACGAAGGTTCGGATCATCCTCGGGCATAAAAGCCATCTCGATGAAACGAGCTTTCGTAATTAAAGGTTTCACTATCACGAAATCTTGAACCCGAGCTCTCGAGAATAACCCTTTGAGTTCGTTTTCAAGATCCAAATATTACATGTATATCGATATTTACGTTATTTAAAGCATTTACAACATAAAAATCGGTCAATTGTGGGAATCAAGTCGGATCCATTCGGGGATCTCGACATCGAGATTCCTAGGCTCATATGCTTTGAACAATATTATGTATACAAAACTTCCACGGCCTCGATACTAAGAGATTTCATCGTTTAAAATCACCGTTCACGCAGATTCGGCCCCGCTTTTACCTCTAAATATAGATTTAGGGCTATACGGGTTAATCGAGACGATTCAAAAGCGATAAATCCATAGATATACCATGAATCTAAGCCATTATAGCTCCCGGGTTAAAGCTTCATGCTTAATAACTTCTCGGGAGCTAGATTAGGCTTAGCTTGACGTATATCTAGCCTCCGAAGTCAATATACAACGTATTAAGCACAAAATAACCGATAGAAACGTAAAAACTACCAACTATTACACGATATGCTTAAAATACAACAAATATAGCTAGATTTAAATAAGATATTTCATTAATCTATCATTTGAAAATAGTTTACAAAGAAATCGAAGCTAAAAGTGCGTTATTTCACCTTGGGGGACGCGTGAACAAGCGTTTTGACTCCTGGGAAGAACTAAGAACACTAAGATGGCTTCAAGTAGATGCTAGATGGAAGATTTAAGCTTCAAATGGCTTAGTTGATGTTCAACCCGAGCCTCTTTCTCTCTAGAAATCTCTTTCTCTCTAAATATCTCTCTCTTTTTTTCTTTATAAATGAACTAAGTGGGGGGATTTAAGCTGTCCTGGGTAGCTGCATACATGTGTGCGGTTGGCCGCATACATGTGTGAGGCTACCCAAGTGGGACCCCCCGACTTGGTTATTGGTCCTTCAGTCTCGGTTCGACAGAAGTTGACGTCCGCCGCTTGATCTTTCGGATCGTCTTTGACGAACGTAGTGAGATAAGATCGAGTCTGACTGAATTAGGGTTCAAGAAATCGATACTCATAGCTGAGATATCTTCCCGGTCTAGATATCAGTCTATAGGCTTATCTCTTGATGGCACGTTGTTTGAGGTTTGCTGAGGTGGTTTTCGATGATCACTGTCTCAGCTCGTCGATCTTCGATCGGGTCGCTATATGTTCGGACTTCATTGGTCCTCTTCATCAGTCCCGGGGTTGTCTCCGAGATCAACGGGATCTTTTTCCCTACTTCGGGGTCATCTCCGAAGTAAAATGATGCTTTTAGCCTCCTGCAAGGTTAGTACGACAAAAGCAAAATTTTGAGTGTCTACAAATGCCCCTCTTTGTCATGTTTATGCAATGTAATGGAATGAACACGACAAAGATTTAATAGACATGGAGAATGCATGACAAGGTATATCTGATGATACAATGTCATGTATAATCGATGAAATGATGTGTGAGATGTATAAAAGGGTTACTTCCTCGGCTGGGGAAGTTAAGGATTACTTTATCAAGGTTGAGTCGACCTGCGTTGAATTGTAGTCAACGGATCGCACCATCAAGGTCATGCCAATGCCTTTACTGGTTTGTAGCCAATAGATTTCATTATCAGGGTTGAGCTGATTCCTTCACTGGGTTGTGGCCAACGGATTACATCATCGGGGATTTGCCGATATACGTAGGGTTGTAGCCCACGGATTACATCATTGGGGATTTGCCAACCTGCATAGGGTTGTAGCCAACAGATTACATCATCGGGGATTTGTCGACCTGCGTAGGGTTGTTGCCAATGGATTACATTCATCGGGGAATTGCTGATCTGCGTAGGGTTGTAGCCAACGGATTACATCATCGGGGATTTGCCGATCTTCGTAGGGTTGTAGCCAACTGATTACATCATCAGGGATTTGTTAATTTACTTAGGGTTGTAGCCAATGGATTACATCATCGGGGATTTGTCGATCTGCGTAGGGTTGTAGCCAACATATTTCATCATCGGGGATTCGCCAACCTGCGTAGGGTTATTGCCAACGGATTACATCATCAAGGTTGAGCTGACGCCTTCACTGATTCATTGTCGATGGATTTCATCATCAGCGGTTGAGCCGACGCCTTCACTAATTCGTTGTCGATGGATTACATCGTTGGGGTCAAGTCGACGCCTTCACTAATTCGTTGTCCGTGGATTACATCGTCGGGGTTAAGCCGACGCCTTCACTGATTCGTTGTCGGTGGATTACATAGTCGGGGTCAAGCCGATGCCTTTAATGATTCGTTGTCAGTGGATTACATCGTCTGGGTCAAGCCGAAGCCTTCACTGATTCATTGTCGGTGGATTACATCATCGGGGGTCGAGCCGACGCCTTCACTGATTCGTTGTCAATGGATTACATCGTCGGGGTCAAGCCGACGCCTTTACTGATTCGTTGTTGGTGGATTACATCATCGGGGGTCGAGCCGACGCCTTCACTGATTTGTTATCGGTGGATTACATCATCGGGGTCAAGTGGACGCCTTCACTAATTCGTTGTCGGTGGATTACATCGTCGGGGTCAAGCCGACGCTTTCACTGATTCGTTGTCGGTGGATTACATCATCGACGGTCAAGCCGACGCCTTCACTGATTCATTGTCGGTGGATTACATGTTATAAGGTTGATTTTAACTGATTTTCTTGTCTTCCGGCGGTCAACTTCGGGTTTTCTGATCTTCGCCGAACATCTGTTGTTTCAGAGGATTTTTAGGGTTTTTGGGGTTTCAAACTGTCCCGGAAAGGCATCTTTTTTTCCTAATGTGACCATTCTGAACCCAAAAGAACACGTTCTAGCGTCGTGTTACCAAATAGAATGCAGCGGGACCCACTTGTGGTAGCCGCATACATGGTTGCGGCTAGAGCAACCATGGTCAAGGCTACTCGTGATCGAGCTTATAACCTTGGAAGGCCTCATTTTCACCCATTCCATTCGGGTTTCTTTGTTTTTCTCTCAAAAAAATCGAGTCTTCTTCACTTATACTCGATTCCGGCTTGATTTGGAGTGATTCGACACCCTACATTCCTTCTTCGGACCACGGGTAACGTCTAGACTACGTTCTTTCGTGTTTTTGTTGGTGAAAATGCTTGTTTCCTTTCTTAAAGGCAATATATCTAACATGTATGCATGTATAGATAGATAAATATGTTTATGATGTAATGTATGCGTATAGATCATCTTATGGACCGTATGAATGCGAAATATTATCATTTATCAGTTAATCTAGACATACATTGCATATATATTTTAGAATAACAGTTGAAATTGATGTTTACATGCTTGGTTATGATGGTGTACCCTCATAGGGTGATTTAATACATACTTCAGGCATGTGGATAGTCCATTTTATAAAAGAGACTCTGGCAAAACAAATTCATAAACCAAATGTCCGGGTCCTAGATAGATTATAGATGTACTAAGATGCAAATAACATACACATTTAATGACACATGTAGGACATGGATGATGTGATGATAATATTTTATGGATTTAATTTGAAATTTGAAAATGGTAAGGATATACCTGACTTGTCTTTGATTCCTACGAACTCATTGTTCAGATATGGATTCTGAGGGACTTAGTCATTCCACAGGACGACTGATTTCATCTGGAGTTCTCCCATCTGAGGTTCCGATCCGACGTATTAGCCGACGGGTGCAGCGATTAACCGAGCCTGCTCACTTGTCGGCTGGGGAGGATCAGCCACTCCTAGACGAGGACATTCTCGAGCCTGAGGTTCCACCTCCTCTCCCTACTGCGCCTAGATTTCTACCGGGCATTGAGGTAGAGGTTCCAGATTTGCTGGGCACGGATTTGAGCCACTATCCATCCATTCACTTGTAGGAGAATGAGGTATGGGATTGATTTGTCTTCTTTTATCCTTCCTGATATAGACTAGTTTTCTTAACATTGACGTCGTGCAGGTGCCAGAGTTTAACCAGCTGAGGGGTAACTGGTTCAGTATCTACGCTTTGTATCAGTCTCTACATCCCGAGTACAGAGAGATTGTAGATTCTTGGGGGTTCGGGGCCTTCTTCACCATTGTTCCCCGTCGTTGCCCTGGGGGCTATTTGCAGTCTTTGGGTGAGAGATGGTTTCACCAGAGTCAGTCGCTGCATCTACTGGACTGCAAGTTGATGATGACTCCCATGGATTAGAGGTACATCACTGGCTTTGAGTTTACCGGGGATAGGGTGCCCTTGGAGCCGTTTATCACTGGGACTGCTGTGCGTACCCTCTTCAGATTTTCTTCTCAGGAGCGAGCCTTCAAGGCTCGTAGTATTCGATCAGGATGCCTGGGTGTCGATTCAGCTGGAGGCATTTTGCAGCAGGAGTTTCCTGTTGATTTGATAGAGAGGGATCGCATCTTGCTGCGTCTGTTCCTAACCATCATGATGGGTTGTTTCATAGCGAACAACTCCTCCACTGTGCCCTTCAGTCTGGTAGGGGCTGTTCGAGACATAGACCGCATTGGGGACTACGGTTGGGGATCGTTCACATTCGCTCTTTTCTTGCACGGGATGCTACTGTGATCTGACGGAGTGACCGACGCCTGGGTCGGATTTTACCCGTTTCTTTTGGTGAGTCTTTTTGACCGAATTTTATTTATTTGCCTTTGGATTGATTTATCTTTTCCCACAACTGATGGAGGGTCTGTTTTAATTAACAGTTCTGGGCTTATGAGAGGCTTCTCTTTCTTCGCCCTACCTCTGTCTTAGGCTTGGATACTTATCCCCGGGGACGTAGATGGCATTAGTCTACTCTGTCTGAGGTACCTGTCGCGGAGGACTTCGCCCATACCCGTCTTCAGTTGGAGACGTTGCTAGCTCGAGACATAATTTGGACCCCATATTCTGGAGAGAACTTGGCCGAGGGATTTGAGGATGGCGTGCCGACAGGGCCAGAGTTCTATTTATCGACTCGCTGGATTCCATTCCTTTTTGATGGAGGTTGGGAGCTCTACCTTTGAGCGCAGGCTATTCGATGCATTACGGGGGAGATTTGCCTGCCATATCTTCATCCAGCCCAGTGCTTTTGGTATTTGACTTCGTTGGATGCATCGATTCCCACCTTGGGGTTTGATGGTTTCCTCTTGTCTGAGGGTCCGATCTCTTCGGCGGACTTTATCGCTTGGTGGGTTCGGCGCACGATAGGAGCTCAGACCCGGGCTACCCAGTTCTTGAGTGACCTGGTTCCAGGATCCCTTATAACGAGGGACTGGATATCGTGTTTTTGGGAGCCATCTCATCAGGATCAGATTGCTGCCTTGAGACTTTAGTTGGAGGAGCTATCGACCTTTTGTAGTTATAATGGCTTGGACCCGTCATTGGCTCACACTTTTGCTTCTCGAGGTCATGAGACTGGACCGTCAGGAGGTGGTGGCTCTTATGGTCCTGAACCTTCAAGTTTTTGTGGCTTCCAAGATAGAGATGCTCCCTTCACCGTTCCCCCGAATACGTAGGAAATGCCTTATTGACCGGATCAGCAAGATGTGCCCATTCCCGGTAGACGACCTCAGGTTGACTAGTTTGATGACACCCTCACCTTCTTGGGTGATTTTGACGAGGTGGCAAGCCCATAGGTCATCTATTAGTCATTAGGCATTTGTGCCCCAATATCCTGTACTTTTTATTTTTAGTTTTCACATGTAGCATAGGTATGACAGTGATGTTGAGGAAACTAATGTACTTGGCAGATATTTATATATGATGCTTTTTATCACACATGCTATTTTATCATTTGTTATGATGCATGCTTCAGATATATTTGAATGATTGAATAGAGATTGACCCTTGTATGGTCTTATTGACACAGGTTATACAAATGTCGTCCTCTACTGTGGTACAATTGGACCACCTTCCTCTTTGCCATGTAGCTACCAACTTGAGGGTTTGGTATGACTAGTTGCCATCCACCGATCGTATCGATGTTAGCCGCATGCTGGGCCACTCTATGTCTTTACTGTCCTTCCAGATTCTAGAGGGATTTATTACCGGGATACTCAGGTACTGGATTTCTGAGCGTCATATCTTCCGGTTCGGCTCAGCCGAGTTGACTCTTATATTGGAGGAGTATAGCCGTATTTCAGGATTGTCGATAGAGGGGCCATGTGCTCGAGTGGCTTTTGGCCATATGCACCGCCAGTTTATGACGGTGACTAGATTGAGGAGAGCAGTTGTGATGGCTGACGTGGGTGGTAGCCACATCATCTCCATGGACATTATGTTTAGGCACTTTCCTTTTGAGAATATTTTCGCTGTTTATCACGGAGACTTCGCCATTTCGGAGGAGCGCTGGTACGTTGCCTAAGTGGATGCCTTGGTTATGTGCCTCATAGCCTATCTGTACATGCCATTTTATACCGATCATCTGGATGTGGCGATGTCGATGGCTGTTAGGGCTCTTCGAGAGGACTTTACTATATTTCCCCTTATCCTGGCAGAGACATTGATATCAGCGTCTATTTTCCATGATGCTGGTGATTAGGATTTCAGAGGTAGTCCAGTGCTTTTATACATCTGGTTGATGACGCACCTCCGACCGATAGGGCAGCTTCACTGTCATGGTTTCTATTTTGGAGATGGCATGTCTCAGGTTTATTCATATCGCTCGATGTTGGTTGGAAAACCGATCACTAAACACGCACAAGTATACGCGGTCTAACAAGTAATACATCGATAAGGAAAGTGTCGTACCAACGAGGAACTATCACTAATATTTACCAAATACCAACTTTGTATTGCTTAAGTCTTATTCGATAGAAAATCGATCACTAAACACGCGCAAGTATACGCGGTCTAACAAGTAATACAGTGATAAGGAAAGTGTCATACCCAGGAGGAACTATCACTAATATTTACCCAGTACCAACTTTGTATCGCTTAAGTCTTATTCGAACAGTAAACTAATAGGAGTGTGGTTAAACTAGTTATAACTAATTATTAAAGCAAGTAATTAGATAACGAATAATAATTGAAGGAATTACAAGCTAAGGTTACAACTTCACCCCACACAGGCATTCCGTCGAACACCTGGCATGTTATGCTTCATCAAACTTTCTACCTTTCTCTCTTTGGTCTTAATGGTCACGATATTTTGTCGACCGAGAACACACAGGTGCTCATACACCTCTGTCGAGGTATGCACAAACGTATCCTCTCCAGATCCACCCGATAGGGAATAGAACAGAAAAGAACGTCTAAGCTAGGTGATAATCCTACACATGTCTATGCGAATTAACCTAACAAGGATTTAAGCATAAGTTCTTAATTAGGTTACACGTGGCACACAGATATATGTCTATTCGACGCACAACTTATGCAGTCAAAACCCATAATCATATGCTAATATATTTAGGTGTAAATCTATAATCCTTCTTTCAATATCATATAGATTACCAAAATCATCACTAATGGCTTAGTGAGAATCATTAAGCATGAATATATTAAACCAAACCATATGGTGCCAACCAAAGAGATAAGATAATTAATTTAAATAACAAAGGGTTCTATTATAACCTCAGAGCCAATACTTAGTTCAGAGCTATTGAACAAAATATAAGTAGCAATAAAGTCAACATTTATGGATTACAACATAAGAGGAAATAAATGTATAAGAATAAACTCTGTCGAGGCTCTTCAGTCTCCAAACATTCCGCTCCTTTCAAGCTCTCCAATCCGTGTAGCTCACTGCTCTTGTTGCTCCAAGGAAATCCCAAACTTTTCCCTAATCTACCTAATCTATATTTACAAACATTAACTAAAAAATAGAGAGAGAGATTACAAAAGAGGAGAGAGAACTATATATCCTAAGCTAAGCTAACCGATTCTACCATCGTATCCCTCTCTGGTTTGCAGAGGTTCTCTTGATATATATATATATATATTTTCTTCTTTAGCTAGGTCAAAAGCAAGCCTTCTCTGCCTAGGCACCGGAGGTCGCGCTGCGACACTAGTAATAGAGCTTATGGGTGGCGCGCGACGCCACATTAGCACAAAAAGACCGGAGGTCGCGCTGCAGCGCGAGTCCATAAAGGAACTGTGGCGTTGCAGTGCCAGGATGACATCAGCAAGGACCAGGGGCGGCGCTGCGACGCGAGATTAAGACTAGGCATTGGCGCTGCGGCGCTAGTGTATGTAAATTGTCCGTTTTGTCCCCTGAAAGCTAGAAAAGTCCTATAAAGCCCTGCAATACGTCGGTTAAGCATAATAATACTATAAACATATAAAACTATATAAAAACTACGAAGATCAGGCAACTATTTAAGACATAAAGTATCCGATTAGCGGGTATAAATCCCACTCATCAAATACCCCCAAACTTAAGTCTTTGCTTGTCCTCGAGCAAACTATCTAACACAAAACTCACAATAGTAAAACACACGCGAAAGAATAATAAAACTATATACTAGCATCACGGCTTCTAAGCTTGAACATAGCTACTCCCAGAGAACAGGGCAAACACAGATATTAGTAAGGGTTCATTCATTTTTAAGCATAAGACTGTATTCGATCCATTCTATGTGTGTGTGTGGTGACCAACCATCCTAACTAATCATAGCTCAAATAAGTTCGCACAGTCGATTGTTAATACCAATACGCACACTTCGTAACTTAAACATTTAACAAACATTAAGACTAAGATGCAAGTGCAGGAAAGGATCAAAAGGCTCTAGCATGAAGACAGTAAAATCAGACTTGGACAATCCTTAATTACCTTAGGCTAATCAAAGCTACCCATTAATGAGCTTTTGATCAGTGACTCCCAAGCCAGATGACTTTAGGGCACTAGGTGTAGAACACCCCTACGAATCTAATAACTCGAGCAGCAAAGGCCACGTAATCAACATAAGCCAAATTAGACTTTACAAAATCTGAAGATTATTTGGAGAGTGCATTTTATGCTCCATCTCAACATCGGTCCTGCATTTATGGGCAAGTGCGTTTCACGCTCCAACTAGACCCACCGCAAGACATTTGATATTCAATCTTCTTTTCTTTTTATTCTTTTATAAAAAAAAAATTTCAACATGCCAGAATCCAAGATCAAAAATTGTATATGCGTCTAAGTCTTTTATTAACTAAATTCAAAAAATAACTAGTTAACACAGTTGGTCGGTGCTTGATAAGAAGGACGGATCAATAACAGTCTCAACTTATCAATTTAACAACCCCTAGCTCATACATGCTTGACACGACTCTAAGAGATAGACATAATTACTTGGCGCTTGTCATTAGCCACAATAAAAAATTAGTGATAAATATACCACCCTTGCATAATAGCAGCTCAAAATAGGGTAAAAAGGCCATTCACATGGCACAAGCATCTAAATCTGTAAAATCCCCAAAAAGATGGCTATAAACCAAACATATATGCTGATAATAATCCAAGCATTCATAAATACTAACAAAAACTGTATATGGCATCCATCTGTAATAATCTAAAATAAAATACCGCAGTTCAAAATGATTTCAAAACGACTGCACTATAATACCGATAAAATCATAAGCAAAATACTAAATGTGGCAACCTAACATAGCAATAGACAGAAATAACACATATAATAAACCATAACAGACTGAAATAAAATAAATAATAAACCATAACAGAACACCCCCAAACTTAAGGCGAGCAATGCCCTCATTGCTAAATATATATCAATCTAAACAAGAGGGCTTCCTTGAAGTCTGGTCACTCGGCAACAGTATCGTCCTCGTCAGCTTCGGCGGGCGGTGATGGTGGAGGGTATGGTGGGAAGACAGTAGGCTCTGGGAACTGGAATGGCATGAACTCAGAATCCTCTCCACTATACACGGTGTATATGCTCTGCATTGTGTTGACCAGCTCAGCCTGATACTGCATCGCTATGTCTTGCCTCAAGGCCACCGCTGCTATGTGCCTCTGCTGCCTCTGAGCATTAGCGTCCTGGTTCTGATGTAGCAGAGTGAGGGATGCCATGATCTCTGCCAGTAGTCCCTGTGAAGCTGGGCCTGCGTTTGGTGGCTGCAAGGGCTCTGCTATAGGAGGTGGCTCAGTAGGTGGCCCGAATCTTCGCCTCTAATATGAGAAACAACCCCATCCGACACATCAAAAAGTGAGATGGTCTGATCGTCAATGACTGACATGGGCGGCAGAGCTATCTCTTCTGGCCCCCAATGGATACATGCCCTCTTGCACAGCCGGGTGATCAAAGATGGATGTGGAAGTCCCACAGAGATGTTACTCTTGATCGCCTTCAAGATGGACTCATGTATGAGAACTCCGATGTCCACGTTCAGACCCATGACAATGGAAAATAATAGGATCGCTCTATCCTTAGTCACGTTGCTCAGGTGATGAGTTGGGATCATGTTGGCACAAATAAAGCTGAACCATGCCTTCCCATAGCGACTGACTGCAGCATGCGGGAAACTGGTCCTCTCACCCGTGAAGTCATTTGTCTTCCATGTAGTCCTGGGCTTGCAGAGCCTCCTAATAATATCCTCAAGGTCATAGCTGTGGAGTCCCTGCTCCATATAGTCCCTACCCTCAAAATCAGGCATCGCGAATAGTGCATTGATGGCTTGGTTCCAAACGCCACTGACCGCCCCCTAACTTGAACAATAGCAGGACATTTGGGACTGGCATTTGCATAAAACTCTCTGACCACAGATACAATGGCTGACTCAGGAGGTTTTGTAAAGTGCACCCACTGGCGCCCAGCAATCATGGCCAACAACTCGCCTCATTTATTTTGTCAGGCCTCAACCCCCGCTCAGGAATCAAATTTCGGGCGGCAAAAGAGCTTTTGTATCATTTCCATGACTCTTCGTTCATGAATTTGGTGTTGTCCCAAGCTGCTGGTGCTGCAGACGATGAACCACCGACGCTCAGGCGTTGGCTTTTTGAAGCCATGTCAGAATTTGCTGCAATTGGTTTGAACACAAGCAGAACTCGATTCCAAACTACGCCAAACTTAAGCTAGTATAATCCCCAATGCAACTTTAATGTCAAACAGCCCCAAACAGTCAAATTATCTATCAGTTAATTTATCAAACACCTTGTGCGCGCTGTCAAAACCCAACTAGATAGCCCTTTGTTTGTGAATGCTCTAACCAGATTTTTGTCAGTGGAAATCACCTAAATAAACAACAAGAGATCGACAATCCTAACAATTCGATCCAAATACGTTTCTAATGAATGAAATCCAAAATTACCTCGAGTGGGAAACCCTTGCTCGATTATGGTCTCCTCTTGATAGTCATTAGTTGTGTAATCAATTAGGGCCAATTTGTATGTTGGTGGGTGTGGAGCAGAAATTAGCTGGAGTATTGAGGAGTCATACTGGTAGATGTGGAGAAGAGGTAATGTTTGGGGTTTGCCGAAACTGCTGAGAGAGAGGGGAGGTGAATGGCTAAACTACTAGCCTCAATCTATTTTTAAAAACCAAAACTCGCTACCGATGCTGCAGCGCGAACATTCCTTCGTAGCTTGGCACTGCGGCGCGACTTAACAGGGAATAGGTGTTTTGGCTCGCTTTTGGCGCGCTGCGGCGCGAGTCCCCCTTTGTTCCTGGGCGCTGCGGCGCGAGATAGGAAATTTGAATTTTTAGCATGGTGCTGCGGCGCGAAGTTCAGTGTATATGCTGGCGCTGCGGCGCCAGCCTTGTATCTGAGTTTTTCCTACATAAAAACCATGTATTAGCCAACATATATTACACATATATCATGCTAAGTAAACAACATGCTAGATACTAATTTCTAACTAAGATATACACTAGCAACATACTAAATGCTGCCTGCGTCCTATAATCAAAAAAACATGCGCATTGGCAGCGATGTTTACATAGTAAAAAGAAAAGACACAATATAAACTAGACATATGTAAAGAAAAATAGAAAAAATTAATACTGAGATGGTGTTGCCTCCCCACCAAGCGCTTGTTTTAAAGACTTCGGCTTGACTATACCGATGCCGCTCAATCCGGCTCATAAGCAAAAATGACCATTTTATGCCGCCTATTTGTCAATTCCATTAAATTTGTGGTGGACATGGATGATTGATCATCCTTATTTTCTTCACCCATTGGCACGAAGAATCTTTCACCACTGGAATTATCCAATAATTCGCCTTTTTCATCAAGTTAAAAGCGTTCTTTGTGTGCTAGTGGGCCCTCTAAGGTTTCCACAATCGTGAGCGTGGTTTCCGGTTGTTGATTAGTCTTGACAATTCAACCACTCTTGATCCTCTTTTCTCCAACTTCAGACTCCACCGGTTGGACAATTTTCACCATGACATCGCCCTCAACAACTTTGTGAGACTCATCGCCTTCTCCTTGCGTATCCTCTGTGCAGTGCTCTACTACTTCATCGTTGAGGTCAATTATGACCGGTAGATTGCCTTGCGGTAGATTTATGATGGCATTGATGAGTTATCCCAATTGATTTTTTAGGCTTTGCAATGCGGCGTCTTGGCTTGCCATTCGAACCTCATTTCTCTCTATAAAGTTGGTGAGGAGCTCTTCAAGCCTTTTCTCTTCTTCTGTTGAGTCTACCGAAAAGCTCTCATTGGGTTGGAATGTCACCTTATACTACGGCGGAGACGGATATTCAAATTGATTCTGATAGGATTAATTCAGATCAAAATATTGCTTTTGACTGTAGTCCCAAGAGTTTGGATAACCCTGATAGTTTGGATGATAGGAAATCGGTTCAATGTCAGCTCGTTCCTGACAGTAGGCTGTCTGAGTGAACTGACACTCAAGATTGTCAAAAAACCTCAAGACATTTGCAATTTGAACTCGCAATTGCTCGAGTAAGGCCATTGATAACATTGATCATCCATAACCTATAAACTTAAAAACAAAAAGGAAAAACAAACAAATAAAAGAATTATATACACGTTCAAATTAAGACTAAATTGATTTAAATCAATATTGGACAATATTAGAATAATAGTTCCCCGGCAACGGTGCCAAAAACTTGTTGGTCGAAAAACCGATCACTAAACACGCGCAAGTATATGCGGTCTAACAAGTAATACAGTGATAAGGAAAGTGTCGTACCCACGAGGAACTATCACTAATATTTACCAAATACCAACTTTGTATCGCTTAAGTCTTATTCGAACAATAAACTAATAGGAGTGTGGTTAAACTAGTTATAACTAATTATTAAAGCAAGTAATTGGATAACGAATGGTAATCGAAGGAATTACAAGCTAAGGTTACAACTTCACCCCACACATGCATTTCGTCGAACACTTGGCGTGTTATGCTTCATCAAACTTCCTACCCTTCTCTCTTTGGTCTTAATGGTCATGACAATTTGTCGACCGAGAACACACAGGTGCTCATACACCTCTGTCGAGGTATGCCAAAACGTATCCTCTCCAAATCCACCCGATAGGGAATAGAACAGAAAAGAACATCCAAGCTAGGTGATAATCCTACACATGTCTATGCGAATTAACCTAACAAGGATTTAAGCATAAGTTCTCAATTAGGTCACACGTGGAACACAGATATATGTCTATTCTAAGCACAACTTATGCAGTCGAAACCCATAATCACATGCTAATATATTTAGGTGTAAATCTATAATCCTTCTTTCAATATCATATTGATTACCAAAATCATCACTAATGTCTTAGCGAGAATCATTAAGCATGAATATATTAAACCAAACCATATGGTGCCAACCAAAGAGATAAGACAGTCAATTTAAATAACAAAGGTTTCCATTATAACCTCAGAGCCAATACTTAGTTCATAGCTATTGAACAAAATATAAGTAGCAATAAAGCCAACATTTATGGATTACAAAATAAAAGGAAATAAATGGATAAGAATAAACTCTGTCGAGGCTCTTCAGTCTCCAAACATTCCGCTCCTTTCAAGCTCTCCAATCCGTGTAGCTCACTGCTCTTGTTGCTCCAAGAAAATCCCAGACTATTCCCTAATCTACCTAATCTATATTTACAAACATTAACTAAAAAATAGAGAGAGAGATTACAAAAGAGGAGAGAGAACTATATATCCTAAGCTAAGCTAACCGATTCCTTCCCCGTATCCCTCTCTAGTTTGTAGAGGCTCTCTTGATATATATATCTGTTTTCTTCTTTAGCTAGGTCAAAAGCAAGCCTTTTCTGCCTGGGCACCAGAGGTTTCGCTGCGGCGCGGGTAATAGAGCTTATGGTGGCGCTGCGGCGCCACGTTAGCACCAAAAGACCGGAGGTCGCGCTACAGCGCAAGTCCATAAAGGAACTGTGGCTCTGTAGCGCCAGGATGACATCAGCAAGGACCTGGGGCGGCGCCGCGGCACGAGATTAAGACTAGGCATTGGCGCTGCGACGCCAGTGTATGTAAATTGTCCGTTTTGTCCCCTGAAAGCTAGAAAAGTCCTGTAAAGCCCTACAATACGTCGGTTAATCATAATAATACTATAAATATATAAAACTATATAAAAACTACGAAGATCAGGCAACTATTTAAGCCATAAAGTATCCAATTTATGGGTATAAATCCCACTCATCACCCAACTTCTTGCGTCGATGAGGCGTCCTGGACTTCATTTCTGGGTTCCATAGAGGAGCCTTTTGCTATAGTCATTTTTTCTGGGTACTGCTCCTTTATGATTTTCACCACCCATGTTGCTGACCAGGATTTCATCCCCTTGGCAAGTTTGAGGCGTGTGACGACCTATCATCCTTTGGCAATGATGGGTCAGTTTGATCAGCACAAAGAGGTCCATGCATTTAAAGGGATTGAGGATTATCGCTTCCCCATCTGCTCAGTCACCGAGGCTAATTTAGCTCGGGTTTATGGGTTATGGTCTCATCGACAGATAACAGAGTTTAGAGATGGCCATTAGGGCCACTCCGCAGAGTATTCAGCTTGGCTAGAGTCGGATTTGGCACCAGAGACTGCAGATCAGGTTGGTATAGGATCTTTATCTGATGACGATGGTTGGTCCACTGTTGCGGCGGAACTGATGGAGGATCCTATATCTCTGACTGAGGATGATTTATTTGTAGAGTTGACAGCTTCTCTAGGGAGCACTGTCTCGCGTTTGGCCTTCGTTTCCATGGAGGCGATGGATAGACAGCTTCAGCTGGTGACATTTCAGAGAGATCAGGCTTGGGCTCTGTTGTTGTCTACCATAGCTGGTAGGGATACTGCTATCACTGAGAGAGATGCAGCCCGTGCTTCCAGAGATCAGGCCATCATTGATAGAGATGCAGCCGAGACTTTCTCAGGAGGACTCATCTATCACGTACAGGGTGTAGTACAAAGTCAAGAGGAGGTTTTTTGCATGGCTGCGAAGATGCTGAGGCGGGTTGATATGTTGGAGCATGAGTTCAGAGATGCTCCCCCAACTACAGAGGTTGCTGGATATTTGGCAATGTTGGCTAGTCTAACCACTGATTTATAGCTCTATTTTATTTCCCGATAGAGACTTTGTTATTATCACTCGTCATAGGTTAAAATCGACTTTTGTATTCTGAACAGTTGTATATATTAAAAAGAAGCAAGTTCAGTTCACTTCCCTTGTTTGCACATGTCTAACCATGTCTACGGTTGCCATTTTCGCTTCATGATTTATTATGTCGACATAGAACTGGTCTCGTCATGTGGCATCAGATTCAGCTGGGATGATGCTGAGATGTCGCTAGGTCTTCTCCGCATGAGCCGTCGATTGGTTTGGGCTTGATGGATAGGTTTTGGATTTCTTTATATCTTAAGAAAGTGTTAGGATTTTCGAAGGTTAGGAAAGTGTTTGAATTTTTCAAAAGTTAGGAAAGCGTTTGGATTTTTTGAAAGTTAGGAAAGTGTTTGGATTTTTCGAAAGTTAGACCGCACCCTAAATGGCTGCCTACATACTCCCACATATAGGAGATCAGGTCTTTCGTATTTCAGGTTCAGACCTGAAAAGCTTGAAAAGGGTTTATCTGGGTTTGAGTTTGATTTAATAGGATTTTGATGTTTTTTCGGTTTGATTTGCTGGGATTTTTGATGTTTTTCAAGGGTAAGACCTCACCATAAATAGCTGCCTACGTACTCCAACAGATAGGAGATCAGGTCCATCGTAGTTCAGGCTCAAGCTTGAAAAACTAGACTTGACATTTTTTTTTTCTTTATTTTTTATATATTTTGTTATAATTTTTTTCTTTTTTTTCTTTTTTTTTATCAAGACATAGTAGTCCAGTTTGAAAGCGAAAGGGGTCTCAGACATAATACCATTTCACCAAATCGAAATTGATTAATTACGGGAATTCATCACCGTCCATCTCTTCCAATTTCAAAGCTCCACCTGATAGGATTGCTTTGACAAGAAAGGGTCCTTCCTAGTTTGGGGCCAATTTTCTCTTAGCTGCATCCCGGCCCGGAATGATCTTCTTCATTACCAAATCATGCTCTTTGAATTCTCGAGGTCGCACCTTCTTGTTATAAGATCGGGACATTCGCTGTTGATAGAGTTAACCGTGGAAAATAGCCACAGCTCTCCTTTTATCTATTAGGGATAACTGGTCGTATCGATCTTGTATCCATTGGCTCTCCTCTATCTGGGCATCAAGGATCACTCTTAGTGATTCTATATCCACCTCGACAGGAAGTATAACCTCAATACCATATACCAATGAGTAGGGTGTTGCCCCAGTCGAGGTTCGAATCGACGTCCGGTATGCAATTAGGGTTAACGGCAATAGCTCAGGCCATCCCCGGTGATTTGCTAACATCTTCATGATTATCTTCTTGATGGTCTTGTTAGCCGCTTCCACCGTGCCGTTCATTTTTGGACGATAAATAACCGAATTGAGGTGTTTGATATTGAACTTACTGCATAGTTCCCTCATCATCTCGTTATTTAGATTTTTTGCATTGTCTGATATGACAAACTCGGGTTGTCTATACCGACAGATGACGTTGTTTCTAATGAAACCAACGATGACCTCTTTGGTGACCTTAGGGAAAGAAGCTGCTTCCACCCACTTGGTAAAGTAGTCAATCATAGTGAAGATGAATCGATGACCATTGCTGGCTTTATGCTCAATTGGTCCTATCACGTCCATTCCTCGCATGGAGAAAGGCCATGGTGATGTCATGCAATGTAATTGATTCGGAGGCATGTGAATAATGTTAGTGTGGATCTGGCATTGATAGCAACGCTTGATATGATCATCGCAATCTGCTTTGAGGGATATCCAGTAATGTCCTGTCCTCAGAATGTTTTTAGCAAGCAGAGGTCCACTCATATGTGCTCCGCATACTCCACCATGTACTTTATTCATAAGTCGATGGGCTTGCTCTCTATCTAGACATCTCAGAAGTCCTACACCTGGATCTCTCTTGTAGAGAGCATCTCCACTTAGGAAGAAATTTATGGCTATTTTATGTATTCGCTTCTTCGCTGCTTGACTCATCCCTTTTGGTGATTGATCTCACAGATATTCTTTGATATGGTGGTACCAAGGTGGTCCCGCAGGTGGTATCTCATTTGATATCTCCCCTATATTATTTCTATATGACGGTGTATTCTGCATCATGAAAGTGATGACATACATTCCCTTTCTTGCTGACAGGCTTATCAGTGACTCTAATGTGGCTAACGCATCAGCGAAATCATTCCGGTTCCGGGGAATATGCATGAAGGCAATGTCTTCAAACTCCCCTGCCAGTCTGAGAACATGTCGATGATATGGCAGTAGATGCAGTTCTTTGGTGGTGTATTCCCCGGTAGGCTATCTGATGACTAGCTCCGAATCTCCAAACACCGCTAAACATTTCACTCCTATAGACTGAGCCAGCTTTAACCCCGCAATGCACCCTTCATATTCTGTGGTATTATTGGAGTTGTTGAAATGCAAATTGGTTGCCACGGGGTATTGATCTCCCGTGATAGATATCAAGACTGCCTCGGCTCTGACACCTTCAGCGTTTGATGCGCCATCAAAATACATTTTCCAGAATTGACCTTGATCCTCCTTATCAATCAGGAGAATAGTCAACACCTCCTCCTCAAGGAAATACGTTTCTAGAGGCTCAAAACCCCCTGTTGGTGTAGCCGACAGGTGATCCGCAATCCCTTACCCTTTGATGGACTTTTGGGTGACATAAATGATGTCAAATTGTTGAAGGATTAACTGCCACTTGGATAACAGGCAGTTCAAAATTGACTTGCCAAAGATGTACTTCAAAGGATCCATCCTCGATATGAGATAAGTGGTATGGCCATGTAGATAATGCTGTAACCTAGTGGCTGCCCAAGCTAATGCATAGCAGGTTATTTCTATCAAAGTATATTTATGTTCTCCGCTGCTGAAGCGCTTGCTGAGATAATAGATAGCTCTTTATTTCCCCATGTCATCCTTCTGCCCCAGTAGGAAACCCATAGCATTGGAGTTACCGAGATATACATGAGCAACGGAATCCCATCCTTTGGGGGAACCAAAATAGGTGCTTTAATTTACCTTTTTTGGATGATGTGGAAGGCTTTCTGGCAGTCTTCATTCCATTTTCCCGAAGAGTTATTCCTTAACAGTTTGAAAATGGGTTCACAGGTTGCTGTTAACTGCGATATGAACCGGCTGATGAAGTTAATTCTTCCCAGGAAACCTCGGATTTCCTTCTCAATTTTTGGCTCAGGCATTTCCGTGATGGCTTTGATCTTGGCAGGGTCCAATTCAATGCCCCAGTTGCTCACCAGAAATCCCAGTAGTTTGCCGGATTTTACCCCAAAAGCACACTTAAGTGGGTTTAACTTCAGATTAAATTTGCAGAGTCGTTCAAACAACTTTCGAAGATGGGTGCAATGATCATCAGCCTGTCGGGACTTTACGATGATGTCATCCACATATACCTTGATTTCTTTGTGCATCATATCGTGGAACAAGGTCATCATGGCTCTCTGGTAAGTAGCCCTAGCATTGGTAAGGCCAAAAGCTAGTCTTCGATAACAAAAGGTTCCCCAAGGGGTAATGAAGGCGGTCTTTTCCCTATCTTCTTCAGCAACCATGATCTGATGATATCCAGCAAAGCAATCAGCTAAAGAATACATCTCGAACTGTGCAGTGTTGTCAATTAATACGTGGATGAACGGCACTGGGAAGTCATCCTTAAGGCTGGATTTATTGAGATCTCGATAATCTACATAAACTCGCACCTTTCCTCCAGACTTCGGCACTAGGACTACATTGGACAACCATTCAGGGTACGTTGACACCATAATGATTCCCGCTTTGAATTGTTTGATAATTTCCTCTTTGACCTTCAGGCTCCATTCCGGTTTCAACCGTCTCAATTTCTGCTTGATTGGTTTGAACCCTTCTTTAATTGGTAGTCGATGGACGACGATATTGGTGGATAGACCTATCATGTCTTCATAAGACCAGGCAAAAACATCCTTGAATTTGGTTAAGAGTTGGATTAGTTCTTTTTCTTGGTTGGAGGGAAGGTTGGTTCCTATCTGTATATCTTTAGGATCATCAAGGGTTCCAATATTTATGGTGGTGCTTTGATCGATGTTGGGTTTAGGTTTATCTTCGACCCATGCTTTGATTTCCTCGGGCACCTCATCATCATCCTCTTCCTCCTGCTCGATTCCCATCAAGTTAAAGTCCAATTCTATGTCGAAATCGTAATCATTACTCAAATTCAGCAAACCATGGACGTGGCTAGAAACATGCAAATTTGGAAACCTGATACCAAAACTTGATTCCTAAATATATAAAAGTAGTTGTCAATTATAAAAGGATTCATCAGTTAATATGACAACTAGCAATAACTAGCTACAGATGAAATAAAACAGACATAAATATAGATGAAGGTAGAGCTCCCTGTCAGCGGTCGCTTCTTGGTTTTTACCCTTTACGGACGATCTGTGGAGTGATCGTCCAATTGCTGGTCTTGAGCTCCTAGGGAGTCATTGAGATAGACGCGCTACTGGAGTCGTAGTCTTCCAAGATGGCCATAACTAGTTTGGAACTGGTCCCTGGATCACCATTTGGGATGTTGATATTTCCCCAGTTAAGTGTCGGGACAATAGGTTGATCACTTGACAGATCTGCCTCATCGGACTTCTTTAGGTATTCTTCAGAGTGGCAAACACTGCCCAGGAACTACAACTGGATCTCTTCTAGAAACTTCTTATCTTTGGCCCTCTGGGCCCCATCTTGGACTGACTTTTCATCCCCGTCCATCTGACATCCTCCCTGATCGACTTTAGGAATCAGAAGGTTAGAAATAATGAGGGGTATCTTCTTGAGTGGCTCCTTAAACCCCGTCCATCTGATGTCCTCTTTTATCGACTTTAGGAATCAAAAGGTTTGAAATCATGAGGGGGATCTTCTTGAGTGGCTCTTTAAATTCGGTTTCACCGAGGTTTGACTTGAGGTGAATTAACTGATTAACTGGTTGACGCCTGTGAGGATTCTGATGATTAGATCCACCATGGTACCCGAGTCCAGCCTTTCCCAACTACGTGGGTATACCGATTGGGTTCCTGATTCCTTGGCCATTCTTTCCCAATCCCCGGCCTAGTCAATGTCCTCGGGACAGCATCTCTTGGCGAACCGCCATTACTTCTGGAGAAATTTGGGGAATTAAAACTGGTGCCCCCCAGACTTATATCGCTGATTGCTGATTTTGAAGGCTTGAAAACTGGCAGGCTCGACACATTCATTCACGCCGATCCGGGGCATATCTCCCAGGTCATGAACAGGATAATCAGGTTCTGCACTGATAGTCACCAGATTATCGTTGATGATATATTTTAGTTGTTGATGAAGAGCTGAAGGAACGGCGCCAGCCATATGGATCCATGGTCGTCCTAACAACAGATTATACCCGGTAGTGATCTTTAGAATCTGAAAAGGTATGTTAAAAGTGAAAGGGCCAATCTCCACAGGAAGTTCAATCTCCCCCACGGTATTCCTTCTTGATCCGTCGAAAGCCCGTACCAAGACATGGCTGTCCCAAATTTAGTTCGGGTTGATCTTCAACTTCTCGAGAGTATCCTATGGACAGATGTTCAAAGATGACCCTCCGTCGATTAGCACGCCACCTACCACATATCCTGATGAAACGACAACGATATGCAACGGTTTATGATGCCCAATTACTTCGGCTGGTATATCGTCGTCAGTGAAGGATATCACATTACTGTCCAGCACATGGCTGATCAAGTGCTGGAATTTCTCAGTATCGGTAGTCTTGGGTAAGTGTGCTTCCTCCAATACTTGGATCAGGATTTGACGATGGCCGTCAGATTCTAATACCAAATCTAGGATAGAAATTTGATGGGGTTCAGCCTCTAATTGCTTCACCGTCCTGGCCTCACCGTGCCCCATCTTGTGGAGGAACTCTCTGATCTTTCCAGTAGATACCTTCCCCAATACCTTGGTTGCCGGTTTCATCAAACGACCTGGGAGGTAACATGTATTCTCCCTAGGTATGATGGCAGTATAGTCAGGTGCCAACTTTATACCTTCTCCATAATTCCACGGTACCTTCTTCAGGTTGAGAATTGGGAGTTGCGACCAAGGGGCCAACATCAGTGGTTTAGGCGCTGGTATCTCGAGAGTGGCTTTGTTTCTTTGCTCAGATACTCCTTGGATGGTTATGGGTCCGTCGAATATTCCTTCCATGCAAAGGATAACGGCTATCATACCTTCTACATTCCTTGGTCCCCGAGGGTAGTATATTTCTTCTTCAGAGAAGATCTCAGCTTTGTTTATTAAGTCCAGTTCTCTGGATTCAATCAAGTTCTGGATTAGATGCCGCAGGGCCCAACATTCTTCCGTGGCATATCCTGGAGCATTCGAATGGTAAAGGCGGGATCTGGAAGGATCAAAACATTTTATTCTCGTATCTAGGGGTGGCAGAAATTCTATAATCTTCCCCTCCTCGATTAAGGTACAGAGAATCTCCTCCCTGGATTGCCTCAACGTGGTGAATTTCCGTTTGGCAACAAAATCTCGACGGCTCTGCAATCTAGCTTCTCGAGCCATCTTTTTAGTCCATTTGTTCTGCTCTGGGCAACTGATCCGATCCCTTCTGGAGGTGGAAACATCTTCAACAGATATGGGGTCATTTGGCTTTGATAAGACCTGTTCTATTAGCTGTCGGGTCAACTGGTGTTGGTATACCACCAACTCATCTAGTTGATCCACCTGTGCTCTAATTGAAGCCAATTCTTACTCTACCCCGTACTTTTCTTCAGGGTATCCCCATATTGTAGGGTCATGTGCAGAGGGTAACTCTCCCATCTTCCTCAGGTATTTACGGTTTTCCCTGTTTCCAGCACTGATCATGTTAACTCCTTCCTCCGCATGCTGAGGCAGAGGGTTGCTGTTGACATTTGGTTGCTCAGGGGCTTTGACTATAATCTCCCCGCTGTCAATCATGTTTTGAATTTTATGCTTCAGAGTCCAACACTCCTGAGTATTATGCCCTGGTGAGTTGGAATGGTAGGCGCACTTCTTGCTGTAATCGAATTGCCTTCCATTGGGATCGAAAGGTGGAGCAAGCTCAACGATCTTCTTCTGGGCTATCAGTAGGGCTAATATGTTCTCCAAGGAGTGTCCCAAAGGAGTGAATATCCTTCTTCGCTTATTTTCCCCAACTTTCATTGCTGTATGATTCCAAAATTTGCGGGATGAGGGTTCTGCCTTTGGATAGGTGAGTTAGGGCTCTTGTTAGCAGATTGTCCTTGCAATACTAACGAGACATCTTCTTCCTTCCTCTTTGATCCTCTCTTGGGAGCGCTTGCATAATTTCCTGACTGTATGTGCTCGACTACGTCTTCTAAAGCAGCGAGGTCTTTAATTTTTCCAGACTTCAAACCCATTTCTACTATTTCCCCGTGTTTGATCATTTCGGAGAAGGATTTTCCTAACCCGACGAGGACACTCTCATAGAAATGGGCTTCTTGTATATCAATGAAGGTGGTCACCATCTCACCCTCATCCATTGGTGGGTTGACGTGGGCCGCCATTCGCCTCCACCGCTGCGCGTATTCTCTGAACGATTCATTGCCCAGCTTTCTGACTTTGGTAACCTGGTAGCGATCTGGAGCCATTTGGGATTGAAAACTGTATTGGTTGAGAAAATTATGGGCCAAATCTTCCCAACCTCTGACTTTGGTATGTCAATCCGTGCAGGCTTCACCGGTAAGGCTCTTCTAAAACAGTTGCATCCGGAGGTTTTCATCCTCGGCGTAAGTTCCAAGTTCACCTATATAGACTTTCAAGTGAGTGTATGGGTCTCCCAGTCCGTTGTATTTCTCGAACTCAGGGACTTGAAACTTATTAGGGTATCTCGCCTTTGGGAAAATACACAGATCCGAGTAATTCACGCTCCCATGGGATCTTGTCCCCTTCATAAACCAGATAGCGTCTTCCATCTGTCTAACTTTCTTCCTAATATCTCTAGTGTCTTTGTCCTCCCGGAGTTTTGTGATGTCCCGTGTCGTCTTCTGGATTGGGGCCTCCTTGGGTACTTCAACATCGAGGGGACATATAGGTGTGGACGTATGGGTATCACCTTCCTTCTCTAGTACTTTCATGTCTCCTTGCACGGAGGATTCAGTCGAACTCTTGTGCTTAGATTCCTGAGATACTTTGCACTGTTCTTTTAACAAGGTAGTCATCTCGGCCATTTGCTTCTTAAACTCCTCGAATTCATCTCGAGATACTGGGATGGGTTCTGATGAACTTCCTTCAGCCATTTGGACTGGTAAAAGAGCCTTTTTGGCTCGAGATCGGGTTCTAGGACCAATCTGCACAATAACCGATATCTTGTTTAGACTGGATACTGGTGGAAAGGGATGCATGATATGCTATGCATCAGTTTAATAGTTTTTTAATCTTTTCCTACAACACAATGGGTTAGTCAAATTGGTGACACGATGTGAAAGATATAACAACCGATATCTAGTTTAAACCGGATATTGGTGGATAGGGATGCATGATATGTTATACATCGATTTAATGATTTTTTCTTTTCCTGCAACACAACGGGTTAGTCAAATTGATGACAGGATGTGAAAGATGGGTGCATGACAGTTCAAGATAAAGGTCGTTTATATACACGGAAGATTAAATAGGGCATGAAGAAGCACACCGCATTTTTGGTTTATCAGAGGCTGACCTATCTTAGGGTTACTCTCATGGGCTGTTTGAAATTGGTACCCAGATCTTCGCAATCTACTTGATGAAAACATCCATGTTTCGATTGGATCGGATCTGAGTGGTGCCTTTCCTGAGCCTCACAATGGAAACATCCATAGGAGTCCAGTAATAAACAATAGACGGGATTGCCCCCTAATGTAGGTACCACACAACATATATTCACATACATTCACGTCCTCACCGCATATAATATGATGACATTGTGCGAAGCACTAATATATTGTGTGAGGCACTAACACAAAAGGCTAAAAGATTGACACACACAAAGATCATTCACACAAAATGCATATGCAGAATGAAAATCAAAAAGTTTAATCGCAGCTCAAGCCCTCTTTGGTCCCCAACAGAGTCGCCACCTGTCGACGCCGGGCAGAAAAAAGTTCTCGTCTATTCTTTAATGCCGCTTTCCCTTTTGTTGAAGGAGGGGGTTCTTTTTTCTTTTTTGGAGTTGTTTGCCATCGTCTCTTATCCGTGGGACGAGAGAGGAGTGCCCCGATTTCCTGATTTTATTCTTTTCCCTTTCGCTTTCGCTTTGACTTTGGGGTTCCGTTTAAAGGGTGAATTTGCAGGAAATTGGTACCGACATATGTGTCGACGATTTTTAAAAGATTTATTTTATTTATTGGACCGATTGAGACAGAGTCGCCAGTTGGTATTTTGGAAATGGATGTACCAACTCATCCGGGTTTTAATAATTTTTTGCAAATTAGTCCAATGCGTGACTCTTTGATTTGGTCTTGAAACCCGAGATTCGTGGATTCCGGGGGCTAGGTTAAGCGGGGGGAAGGTGTTAGGCACCCCCCGACTCCCGTGCAAGCACGGTACCGCATTTTATTGATTTTCTATGCAAAAGTGTGTGTGTGTGTGTGTATATATTTTTTATTTTTTGAAAGCTTTATTAGTAGGTTTCTAAGTCTTTTTGGTGACTTGAAAGTAGTGTTGTACCTCTTTTTTGCCTAGGTACGAATGATTTGATTTAATCAAAAGTTCATTTTTAACAAGATATGCAAATTGAAATGAGGTTTTAGAAAGTAAGGTTTTCAAATCCTTTGTCCGACTAGGAATCGAGGGCTTCGATACTTCTATTTATTCTTTTACGTTAATTACGTGATCTATGCCGAATCGCTTTATTTCATCAAAAGCTCTTTGTGGTTTTTTCTTTGAGAAATCATTTTGATGATTTGCATGCTAAAGCGTTAAGAAAGTTCGGAGCATCCTCGGGCATAAAAGCTATCTCGATGAACCGAGCTTCCGTAATTATAGTTTTCACTATCACGGGATCTTAAACTCGAGCTCTCGAGACTAACCCCTCGAGTTTGTTTTTAAGATCCAAATATTATATGTACATCGATATTTACGTTATTTAAAGCATTTACAACATAAAAATCGGTCCATCGTGGGAATCAAGTCAGATCCATTCGGGGATCTCGACATCGAGATTCCTAGGCTCACATGCTTTGAACAATATTATGTATACATAACTTCCACGGCCTCGATACTAAGCAATTTCATCATTTGAAATCACCGTTCACGCCGATTCGGCCCCCCTTTTACCTCTAAATATAGATTTAGGGATATACGGGTTAACCGAGACTATTCAAAAGCGATAAATCCATAGATATACTACGGATCTAAGCCATTATAGCTCCCGGGTTAAATCTTCATGCTTAATAACCTCTCGGGAGCTAGATTAGGCTTAGCTTGATGTATATCTAGCCTCCGAAGTCAATATACAACGTATTAAGCACAAAATAATCGATAAAAAATTAAAAACTACCAACTATTACACGATATGCTTAAAATACAACAAATATAGCTAGATTCAAACAAGATAATTCATTAATCTATCATTTGAACATAGTTTACAAAGAAACCAAAGCTAAAAGTACGTTATTTCACCTTGGGGGACGCGTGAACAAGCATTTTGACTCCCGGGATGAACTAAGAACACTAATATGGGTTCAAGTAGATGCTAGATGGAAGATTTGAGCTTCAAATGGCTTAGTTGATGTTCAACCCGAGCCTCCTTCTCTCTAGAAATTTCTTTCTCTCTCTAAATGTCTCTCTCTTTTTTTTCTTTCTAAATGAACTAAGTGGGGGGATTTAAGTTATCCCGGGTTGTTGCATACATGTGTGAGGCTACCCAAGTGGGACCCCCTGGCTTGGTTATTGGTCCTTTAATTTTGGTTTGGCAGAAGTTGACGTCCGCTGCTTGATCTTTCGGACCGTCTTTAACGAACGCAACGAGATAAGATCGAGTCTGACTGAATTAGGGTTCGGGAAATCGATACTCGTAGCTGAGATATCTTCCTGGTCCAGACATCAGTCCATAGGCTTATCTCTTAATGGCACGTCATTCGAGGTTTGCTGAGGTGGTTTTCGATGATTACTGTCTCAGCTCGTCGATCTTCGATCGGGTCGCCGTATGTTCGGACTTCATTGGTCCTCTTCATCAGTCCCGGGGTTGTCTCTGAGATGAACTGGATCTTTTGCCCTACTTTGGGGTTGTCTCCGAAGTAAAATAAATCTTTTACCCTCCTACAGGGTTAGTACGACAAAAATAAAACTTCGAGTGTCTACACATATGTTGCTTGCTTATTGGATGAGGATGATTGATCTCATGATCATTTGTGTGGAGACACTAAAGCAAGTATGCATGTGCTTATTGGAGAATAAGTTCACCGAACATGACTCGCTATGGAATACCTAATGGAGTTTTACTTTCCTGTCAATAGGAATCCTAATGTGATAGTAGTACAAGTGATCCTTAGACTTGAGATCATCATAGTATCTTGTGTGTAATGAATTATACTTTGACTTATTCCTTAAAACCCTTAAGGTATATCAAATGGTATGCTTGGATATAATAAGTTACATATGGATATAAGGAATGATAAATAAAAAATCTACCACTTCTAGTAAAAGAAGAGATATGTCCTATATGATTCGTTAAATGACAACCCAGTAGTCCTTGGCCAAGACAGAATGAAATTAGAAAGGAGTTTCTAATTTGCATTATTTGGAGTTGTGCATTTTCTAATCGAAATAAATATAATTAAATAGAATATGACTTGATAGTAATTCTATGTCTTATATTTCATTGGGATATTGTATGGTGGAAGGATTGAATTGTACGGTAACTATTTACTCACATGTTCTTTTATGATTAATGTTAAAATTTATATTATCTGAAAAGTCGTTGATCGCTAGGGAGGCTTATCCCCATTGTAGAATAAATATTTTTTTAAAATAGATTATTAGTTTAATATATTTATTTAAATAAGATTAGAATTGTTCTAATTGATTTATTCATAACCGATTTAATATGGAGAATCTAAAGGGTCACACTATAAAAGGAAGAATAATTATTTAAGGAGGTAATGGCATAATCGTAAGAATACATTAATTGTAATAAAAATAATCTATGATGATAGAATAAATTAAATAGCTTAACGTTTATTATTTAATATTTTGAAAATATTAAATATAAATTAATAAGAGGAGTCTTATTAATATTATTACATTTATTATTATTTTAATTTCTAAACAGTTTAGGAATTAATTTAATATAAGTACTCTCATTTATTCCTAATAAGATTAGGAGACAAATTAATTCAAGGAGTTTAATTAATTAATCCCAATATGATTGGGAAGCCTATTTAATTAAAGGATTTTAATTAATTAAATGAAAACCTATTTCTAATAGGATTAGAAAGGTTAACCAATATTTATATAAGAGGAGTGTTATGTTAGATATCAGTTGATACAATTCCAATTGTTGGAGAGTACACTTTTTCTACAAAGGATAGAAACCTAGGGTTTAGCCAACCAACCTTTTTCTTGATAATTTCTATTCCTTGGTGGATCACCTCTAGAGGTCAAACACTATCAAAGGAAGGAATCTAACTCGGAAATTTAAGGAGATCACGAAGAACTAGGAGTTGAACTCGTACCTATGGAAGCTTGGTTCTACAAGGTTATGAATCTAATCTCCTCATTTATCGTTGTAATCAATAACTGAGCATAAAGGATGATTCGGGTTGTCGACTTCGGGAAACAATCTGCGTCTATTTGGACAGATCTTTCTCTCTTCCTAAGTTTTGTTTTCTACCCCTGTTTGTCTTATCTTTTTATGATGGGTGAAGTTTTTTAGGAAAAGGCCAACATGTACCATGTTGACGATTTGAAAGGTTTATAGAGTCACCAGTTGGTATATTTTGAAATGGTTGTACCAACTCAACCGAGTTTTGTTTGGTTTTACAAGTACGCCCAATTACTGGACACTGTCAAAACATGGCCTTGAAACCGATATTCTTTAAAGTTCGGGGTCTTGGTTAAGTGGGGGAAAGGTGTTAGGCACTTCCCAACTCCCGTGAAACACGATACCGCATCTTTTCAATATTTGCTTTTAAATTGCAATGTGTGTGTATGTTGGAAGTAATTGAGCCTACGTTTGTTTGACTTGAAAGTAGTGCCATGCTTTGTTGACCCTTTATACGAAGTGTTTGATTTATTTCAAAAGTCCTTTTGTTTAGACTAGATATGAAAATGATGTTTTGAAAGGTTGGTTCAAACCCTTACGCTCACATAGGAATTAAAGCATATCGATATTTCCATTTTATTATGTTCAGCCTTTGGCTCGGTTTGTATGTTTATTGTCGGGATGCGAAGCATCCTCGACCACAAAAATGTATATACAAGTGCTAGTTTTCTCATGAGCATGACAACCATCGGAGTGACTTTAGCACTACAAACCATATTTCATTATGTTTGAGACCTTATATCCGGATAACCGTTTTAAGTTCCCTCAGATGTACATTTTATAAAAAAACTGGCAGGATACATTTGTGATATGGAGTTTGTCCATCATGGGAATCAGATTTAGATCAGTTTGATCATCAATCCCACGATTCCTAGGCTCATATAAAATGGCCAAGAAAACCTGCACAACACAGATATTCACAGAGAAGGAGAATGTATTCTAGATGTCGCAAAAACAAAGGATTCATCAGTCAAATCCATGTATTCGCGTAGCCAAAGCTTCCCGTTTCCGCAAGATATATATCTAGGGTTGCGAGGTCGCTTTAATATCTACAAAATTAGAAAAACTAGATTTAAATAAATCTTAGCCATTCTAGCTTCCCAATTTCAGTTGGACCTATTTTGAACCGTTTGAAAGGTAGAAAGGGTTAGATTTAGATAAATCTAATTCGCCAAATTTACATCAGTGAAAATTCATATAAAATGATTATTTAAACCAAATATTTAAGCACAATGAGCAAGGAAATTATATATATATATTTACATATAAGCTGTAAAGAGCCACGAATTTCCAATCCAGGCCCGTCTGGAATGTAAGTATGTATATATTTATAAAAGCAGTAAAGAGCCACGAATTGCTAATCCAAGCTCGACTGAATGTAAATATATATATATATATATATATATATATATATATATGTATGTATAAAAGATGCAAAGGGTCACGAATTGATCTAGGCTCAACTGAAATATAAATATATATATATATACATATATATTTATAAAGTTGCAAAAAGCCACGGATTTCCAATCCAGGCCAAACTAAATTATAAGTGTTAATATATACAATTAGTATATATATTAAAGCAAAAAGGCCACGAATTAGCAATCCAGGCCAAACGAAGTCAGAAAAATTATATATATATATAGTTATATATATATACAAAAGCAATAAATGCCACGGATTTGCAATCCAGGCTTGACAGAATTGAAAATTAGTATATATATAGTCAATTATATATATAATAAAGCTAAAAAGGCCACAAATCAGTGATCCAGGCCGAACAAGTTAGTATATATATATATATGTATATATGTATATATAAAAGTGAGTAAAAGCCACGGATCGACGATCCAGGCTGTGCAAACGAAGAACGTATATATATACTTGTATATACTAAAAAGTAAGCTAAAACGGCCACAGAACTGAGTTTTGGGCAAAACCAGAAGATGAAACTTTATATGCACGTTCACATATACGGAATAAAGTAAGAAATGAGTTCTGATCGTAAAAAAACTTATAATGGATTGCTACACGGGCTTTTTGCCACTCGGTAGGCTTCAAATGAACGTTTCCACCTGTTAATTTTTGGTATGTTGTAGAATATACGTATGCAAACGTATTGGAAGAATAAAATCTAGGTTTGGAGTACTAGAAGTAGGGCTAATGGTCGAAATGGGCGGAGTTTCAGAGCGTTTTTTTTTTTTTCTTTTTTTTCTAAGGCTAGGGGGTGTTATTTATAGACCAAAATGGTAGCGGGTATACCCACTACTGCCACGAGTAGAGTTGCGACTCCTCATGGTGGGCCCCACCTGGTGGGTCCCGTCGTCTTGAAGTACGTGCACTCCGAGCAACGCAATGTCAGGTTTGAACCTTCCTAACTTTTGATCGGAGCGTCCGTTTGAGGTGTGCTATAGCTTTTCGGAAAGCCCTTTGCGAGAGCGACACAATGACATGGGACTTAACCTTTTCCAAATCTAGGAAGATGGGTTTATAACCAGATCTTCATTTTTTTACAATTTATCCATTGAGCTATATTGTGTTATTTTCACTCGAGATTGATGTTATGGCTCTTTCTAACCTTCATTGCATCAATTCAACTTGATTTTGATTGAATTTGGCTTTAGGATGGTAAAATGACCATTTTTCCCTTCCAAGGGTTGTCTTCAGGATTGACATGGTTTTCGACTACTTCTCGGGGCCGTCTTCGAGGTTTTGATCCCAGCCGGCTCTGTTCTTTCTCAGGGTTATCCCTAAGGTTGACTTGGTTTTTTAGGGTTGTCTTTATTGATGATTTGATGTTGTGTTGTCAAATTACTCTTTTGCCCTTTTGGGTTGGTTCCGGGCTTGACGTGGCTACAACTATCTTTCTCGGGGTTATCTCCGGGATTCGACTGTTGTCGACTTTTGTCTGTCTTCAGGGTTATCTCTGAAGTTGGCTTAATGATTTTTTAGAGCTGTCTCTGGGATTCTGGTTTGATGTTGTATTCCTCCGGTGTTATTCTCCATAGTGGAAAAAGATGCTTTTGTCCTCATGTATGGTTAGTAATTAGAAAATGAAATTTTGAGTGTTTATAGATGCTCTTTTTATCATGTTTATGCAATGAAATGAAATGAACATGATAAAGACTACTAGACACTTAAAATATAATAAGATATATATTTAATGATGCAAATCGCATTGCAATAAATGTTAAAATATTTTCGCAAATCGCATTTCGCACTTTGCAAATCGCATATCGTATCGCAAATCACTTTATAAATTGCTTCGCAAATCGCATCGCATATCGCATTGTAAATCGCTTACCCTTACCGGTCATGGATGATGCCTGTGTTGGGGCTGATCTCAACGATTGACTTTCATTAGTGTTGCTGATGTCTATACTGGTGTTGACTCCACCGGTTTGATTCTATCGGTGTTGCCGATGATTATTTGATGAAGATAAACCTAAATGTTTCTACATTTCTGCTGGGGATGATGTTCTGAAATAATCGGATCTCCCCGATGTTTATATTGGTAGTTTACAACGGTGCCTACCCTGCTGGTAGTTGACAACGATGCCCACCTTGCTGGTAGTTGACAACGGTTCATCAACGGACTGTCTCGATGCCTACTCGAATGGTAGTTTTCAACAGAAGAATTTTTCCTCGAGTATGGGTATTAATGCGTATGCATATTTAACTCTACTAGGTATGCATGCTTAACTTTTTAATCGAGATGTGCGCTGATATAGTGCTTGTTGCACATGTGCAGACCAAACATCATGTGATGAACTTAATTTGTCCTAGGTTGATGCATATTCTTTATTGAATTGATGTAGAATCATACCTCACCCTTTCTGAGGCGATTTGAATTTTTTTTGCATGGATTTTGATAGGCCTATCAGGTTTAACTTCCGTATGGCTCCTTTTGTCATTTGTAGAGCAGATTCGGATGTTCCCTTTTTATATGTCGTCTTTGGTGGGGATCTCGAAGAGGCCGCTATTTCATTTTTGAATATGGACCTGCTGCTGGTCCTTCTGGTGGTTCAGACACTGATGGCTTTACTAAGAGATATCCTAATATATTCACTGAAGTAGTGTTCAACGGCTTATATAACCGGATCCTTCCCCGATGTCACGCTGGATTGATGCCAACATTTTGATCATTGATTATGAAAAGGGGCGAGCTCTTTACTTGTGACCCTGCTGGATTAGATACTAGCTTGGCTGGTAACCAGGATGTTGCTGACGCCCTGAAGGATGTGGCCCGATCTTTCACTGCTCAGATTTGAAATTTAGTGTAGAGGTCTCAACTTTTAAGGACTTGGCGTATGTTGACATGTTTGATGATGTAGATTTAATTTGCCAGATCTTTTGTCATCGGGCATCTATTTTTTTCCTAGTTAACGACTCTTTTGAGAATTTTTCCTTTCTTTTTCAGGGGCAAGCTTATGTTGCCGTGATTTCTTTTAGAAATTCTCCCTTTGCTTTTGATGAGAAGTTAAGTCCCTCTGTAGACTCCTTTTCATTTCATTGAATAACGAAATGCCCCAGCTCTTTCTCATGTTATTACTGGGGTTCATAGAAGAAACTCAATTTGTTGACCACATCTAGAGTGAGCAATATCCTGCACATTGGACAAATAACAACATGTGCCAAAAGCTTGATGGGTCGAGCCGTCGAGATTTGTATGATCTTGTGAATGAGGCATTTGAAGTTAAAGTTTATAAAATTGAATGCTTGTATTCACTGAGCTTTTATCTTATCGCTAAAGATCTTGAAATCAAAATTTTCATTTGATAAGTTATGAAATTGCAAGAAAACTTTTAAGCATCCATGGCCATTTTTCATGGGTAGGATCAGATTCAAAAGACTTATCTCCCTCAATCAAAGACACCTCATCTTTGCTCTAGACACTTCACTTCACAGAATTAACATCATATGACATGTGCACTATGAGTAACGCAACCCTTAGTAGGGGTTTCTCTTCTATGACTTTAGATGATCTCATTTTTATCTTGCAAAATGTTTTATGCTTTCCTCGCTTAACTTTGTCTCATTTTCTTAGGCTCTTCGGAGTTATCCATTAAACGAGTTTTGGACCAATGACTCCTAAACTAGACGGCTTTAGGGCACTAGGTGTTAAGACACCTCTTCAGGTTTACTGGCTCGAGTAACAAAGGCCACAATTCGAGACAAGTCAGGTGGTCTGCTCTATTTGATTCTCACTTGAGCATATATAAGATTCATTTTCTTAGGCTCTAAATTACCCATATAGCGAGTGTTGGGCCGATGACTCCCAAACAAGACGACTTTAGGGCACCAGGTGTAGAGACACCCCTCAGGATTAATTACTCGAGTAACCAAGGCCGTCAGATCTTCATATTTTGCCTTCTTCTTCTTGTAATGCTTGTTTTCTTAGGCACTGAATTACCCATGTAACGAGCGTTAGGCCGGTGATTCAGAAACTAGATGGCTTTAGAGCACCATGTGTAAAGACACCCCTCAGGCTTAATAACTAGAGTAACCCATGCCACAATTCGAGACATTAGGCTGGCTACTGATTGTCATTCCTGTCGCCATAGTTTTATGTTCGGTTTATATGAAATCATGGCGCAATCAAATTGCAAAAATTAGCGGAAGTATGGTAAAATCAGAGTTTAAAAATTGCAAAAATGAGAAGTTATAGAATCATACCCTTGTAGAACGAAGCTTCCACAAGTACGAGTTCAACTCCTTGTTCTTCGTGATCTCCTTGAATTTTCTGGTTAGATTCCTTCCTTTGATCAACGTTAGTCACCCAAGTGTTTATCTTCTAGAGGTGATCCACCAAGGAAGAGGAATTATCAAGAAGGAGGGTGGTTGGCTAAACCTTAGTTTTCTATCCTCTATTGAAAAGGAGTACTCTCCAACCATTGGAATTACATCAACTAATATCTAATATAACACTCATCTTATATAGATATTGGGATTTAATTAATTAAACTCATTTAATTAATTTGTCTCCTAATCTTATTATGAATAAATGATAGTACTAATATTAAATTAATTCCTAAACTACTTTAGAAATTAAAATAATAATAATTGTAATAATATTAATAAGACTCCTCTTATTAATTTATATTTAATATTTCTAAAATATTAAATAATAAACGTTAAGCTATTTAATTTATTCTATCACCATAAATTAAATTAATTACACTTAATATATTATTTCGATTATGCCATTACCTTCTTAAATAATTATTCTTCCTTTTATGGTGTGACCCTTTAGGTTCTCCATATTAAACCGGTTGTGAATAAATCAATTAGAACAATTGTAATCTTATTTAAATAAATAAATTCAACTAATAATCTATTTAAAGAAATAATATTTATTCTACAATAAGGATAAGCCTCCCTAGCGACCAACGACTTTCCAGATAATATAGATTTCAACATTAATCATAAAAGAACCTGTGATTAAATTGTTACCGTACAATTCAATAATTCCACCATACAATGTCCCAATTAAATATAAGACATGAAATTACTGTCAAGTCTTATTTTATTTAATCATATGTATTTCGATTGGAAAATGAACAACTCCAAATAATGCAAATTAGAAACTCCTTTATAATTTCATTTTGGCTTGGCCAAGGACTACTTGGTTGTCATTTAACGAATCACATAGGACAGATCTCTTCTTTTATTAGAAGTGATAGATTCTTTATTGATCATTCATTATCTCCATATGTAACTCATTATACTCAAGAATACCCTTTTATATACCCTGAGGGTCTTAAGGAATAATTCAAAGTATAATTCATTACACACAAGATACTATGATCATCTCAAGTCCAAGGATCACTTGTACTACTATCATCTTATGAATTCCTATTGACAGGCAAGTAAAACTCTATTAGGTATTCCATAGCGAGTCACATTTAGTGAACTTATTCTTCAATAAGCACCTACATACTAGCTTTAGTGTCTCCACAAAAATTATCATGAGATCAACCATCCTCATCCAATTAGCAAGCAACACATGTACCAATCTATCCGGATTTACTAATCCCATTTTAATAATCCAACGATTGGGAATTATTTTAGTTTTAGGTTTTCTAAGAATTTAGATCTCATTAGCATGATTAACATCGTGATTCTAAAAGCATTGCTTAAAACTATGGTTTATTTACATATTATAAAAAACAGCATCATGTAGATAATTAAACGTCTTTAATAAGTTAATACTTTTATTAATAAATAAATAAGATCGTCTCCAAAGTATATGCTTTATCATCATACATGATTGACTTGTATGCATACTACTTTCATTTCATACCCCACAACTAAAAGTTAGGGTGATCGCAAAGTGTAGACATGCATATGAGGTCAAGTTTATTCCAAAAAGCGCTTTAAACTAGGATGTCGTGCCTAATTAAAAGGTTGAATTATCTTAATTCTCTAATCATTCCCGTGATTCTTGCTCCACGGACGCTTATTGGAATTAATCCAATTCATAACAAGTTAAACAAAAATATTCTCTTTTTAAAACCTTTTTCTAAGATTCTAAAGCAAGATTTATCTATACTAGTGCAATAGCAGCGCTGCAGCGCCACCCTAGCAGAATTTTTGTTTTATTTTTTTTAAGATAAAAGGTTTATTTTAATTAAAAATTAAAATTAATGTTTATGTAATTCCAGATTAATAAATGAGTTTATTAGATTTGGAATTGGATTAAAATAAAGTTATTTATTTTAATTAGAAATTGAATTTTATGCTAACTAATTAGAGTTGGAGCTGGATTCCATGATAATTAATTAGAGTTGAAATTGGTTTTCGAAATTAACTAAGTTTTCCCATTAAATCGATATCAGTGTATATATTAAATGTTTATTTCTTGATGCATATGGTGATATGTATGACAATAAATGGGGTTGATTATAGATTGTTAACCAATGTGATTGAACTTTATTTTAGTTAAATGCTTGAATGAATGAGTTTTATTAAATGGGGTCTGCATAACTCTTCTTTTCTGATTTTTCTTAATGTAAAATTCTATCTCCCTCCTATGTACTTCCCCTTCACTGCTGATCAAGGTTTCTATTTAATTTAAATTATTTATGTAATAGAAATCGTTAGAATTTTCTTGAAGAAATTGGAGACCAATAAGCAAGAAGCGCATGAAGATCCGTTTGTACGGTGCCCGGGTTTAAATGTAATAGTTACGTTTAAATTTAAATTCTTGCACTCATAGTCTTGACCTTTTGGTTCACTTGGTGGCTCTAGTGAACCAAACTAGAATAAAAGTCTATAATCAATCTGGGTAAAATATAGTATTCTATATGTGCATGCTAAGTATTATATATATTATATTTTATGCAAACATGCTTCGCATGTTTTAATAAAATAACGCGTATTTTATATATATATATATATATATATATATATATATATATGTGCGTGTGTGTGTGTGTGTGTGTGTGTGTGTGTGTGTGTGTGTGTGTGCGCATGCGCGTTAAATAAGATGAGACAAATAACAACAAACCCCTCAAAGAAATTATATTAAATCTAAAGCGTTCAAAGATATTTGGAATAGCGAACGTCGCCTTCTAGCATGATAAAATTAATAGAGTATTAAATATTTAATATGAGTTTGTTGTGCACACACAAGGCAAGTATTAAGTATTTAAGATGTTAATTTAATCACATTTGATGCTTATAAAGAAAATTAAACAATATTATTTTATTGTGCACACACAAGGGTAATATTTGTCTTTTTGAATATATGGAGTGCTAGGTTGGACTTACCTTAAATCATTTTAGTTCGGATGTGCACACACTTGACAATTATGATCTAAGAGGCAGAATAAAAAGAGTTACATGTTGATGTAATTGGCAAAGAGTTGTCTACCTATTTATTTATATATGATTTATTGTGCACACACAAGGCTATATACATTTAAAATGGGATCCTTATTCTCACTAGCGAATCTTTAATTAGATGTTGCCGAACTATATCAGTGAGGGTAACATAGTTTGAAGAAAATAAGTGGGAGATACCAATTTAAAATAAGACCTAATTTATTTTGGTATATATAAAATTAATTAAATGAATGTTTGCTAAAATGTTGTCTTTTCACATGCAAAAATTTAAAAATGTCGAAATCAGTAATTTCACTGCGTAGCATACTTGATGCTAATAAACTGACCGGACCAAATTACACGGACTGGTTAAAGAATTTGAGAATAGTTCTCACTGCTGAAATGATTTCTTATGTCCTAAATTCGCCTGTCCCCAGAACTGTTCCAGAATCAACCTCTGAGAAAGAGATTGCCACCATTGTAAAGTGGCAAGATGATGAATCTATGGCTCAATGCATTATGATCGCATCAATGAATAACGAGATTCAGCATCAGCATGGAAATATAGATGCTCCTACTATGTTACTTCTCCTCAAGGAGTTGTATGGTGAACAAAGTAGGACTGCTAGATATGAGATATCTAAGGAGCTCTTCCGATCTCGGATGTCCGAGGACACTACCGTTGAGACTCATGTCCTAAGGGTGATCAATCTTATTGAACACCTTGGACAGCTTGGGTTCGTCATGGATGGGGACTTGAGTCAAGACTTAGTCTTGCAGTCACTCCCTGAGACCTTCTCGCAGTTCGTTGTTAATTTCCACATGAATAAGTTAGTTATCAGCTTGTCTGAATTACGCAATATGTTGAAAACTGCAGAAGGTCACTTCCCATCCAAGAAGAACCATGTCTTAATGGTGGATTTTTCCAAGAAAAGGAATAGGCCCAAGCTATCTTTTGAAAAGAAGAAATCTAGGAAGGTTAAAGGCAGGGTGAACACAAAGGAACAAAAGAAACCTGATCTAGCTAGCAAAAGAATGTGTTCCATTGCAATGAGCAGGGTCATTGGAAGAGGAACTGCAAGAAATTTCTGACAGAGAAAAAGCTTGGAGAAGCTTCAACTTTCATTCAAGGTTTGTTCATGATTGAAATTAATTTTTTAGAAAGACAAAATTCTACTTGGGTATTGGATACCGGCGGTGGTTCTCACATTTATAATACTATGCAGGGACTGGTCAGAAGTAGAAAGCTGAATAAGGATGAGGTCGTCCTACGAGTGGGAAATAGAGCAAAGGTTACTGCATTAACTGTAGGCACTTATTGTTTAGCACTGCCTATGGGCAAGTCCATTTATTTAAATAACTATTATTTTATTCTGAATATCATTAGAAATATTATTTTTATTTATGTATTAGATATGGATGGATTTGATATTATAATAAAGAACAACAGTTGTTCTATTTATAAAGACAATGTTTTATAAGGTGCTGGTAATCTGCGAAATGGACTTTATATACTTGACTTACATGAAAATATACTTCAGATAAAACAAACTAAGAAAAGGAAAAGAGATTATTTTAATTATACCTATATGTGGCACTGTAGACTCGGTCATATCAACGAAACAAGATTATCCAAGTTGCATAAGGATGAGCTCTTAGAGCTATCCGATTATGAATCATATCCAACTTGTGAATCTTGTCTCATGGGTAAAATGACTAAATCTTTTTTTAGTGGAAAAAGAGAAAGAGTTACATAGTTGTTAGCGTTGGTTCACACAGACGTTTGTGGACCTATGACAACGAATGCACGAGGATGGTATTCTTATTTTATTACTTTCACTGATGATCACTCAAGATATGGATATGTGTATTTAATAAAATACAAATCTGAATCATTTAAAAATTTTAAAAGAGTTCAGAAGTGAAGTAGAGAAACAAACTGGAAAAAGTATTAAGATTCTTTGATCAGATCGAGGTGGTGAATACTTAAGCGGTGAGTTTCTCGATTGTCTCAAAGAAAATGGTATAATCTCACAATGGACTCCACCAGGTACACCACATATAAATGGAGTATCTAAAAGGAGAAATTGAACATTGTTGGACATGGTTTATTCCATGATGAGTTTTACCGATCTTCCAGTATCATTCTGGGGTTATGCCCTAGAAGTGGCTGCATATCTACTAAATAAGGTCCCCTCGAAATCCATCCCCAAGACTCCATATGAGATGTGGACAAGGAGGAAACCTGGTCTTAAGCATGTTAAGATTTGGAAATGTCAAGCTTATGTGAGAATGTTTCAAAATGATAAGCTTGGGACAAAATATGATAAGTGCACGTTTGTGGGATATCCTAAAGAAAGTTTGGGATACTATTTCTACAATCCTACTGAGCAAAAGGTGTTTGTTATGAAACACGTTGCCTTCTTGGAAAATGAGTTTATTCTTGAAGGGGATAGTGGGACAAAAATAGATCTTGAAGAAATTCAAGAACCAGAAACCACTACAGATCAAGTGGATGAACATGTCCAAGTAAGGACTCCTTCTGTACAGTACCCTGTTCTTAAATCTGGAAAAGTACCGAAGATACCTGATAGGTATGGATTCATCATAGAGGATGATGATGAGGTACACGTCATGAATGATTATGATCTATTGAATTACGAACAGGCTATGAGTAATAATGACTCAGGGAAATGACTTGAGGCCATGAAATTCGAGATGGACTCCATGGATGAGAACTAAGTATGGACTTTGGTTTCACCACCTGAAGGCATTAAGCCTATTGGGTGTAAATGGGTCTTTAAAAGAAAGACTGGAGCGGACGGCATGGTAGAGACCTATAGGGCCCGACTGGTTGCAAAAGGTTTTAAACAAAGACAAGGAATTGACTATGATAAAACCTTATCACCGGTAGCTTTGCTCAAGTCCATTCGAATTTTGCTTGCGATTGCAGCTTATTACGACTATGAGATCTAACAGATGGACGTGAAACGACATTCCTCAATGAAAAACTTTAGGAGGATGTGTATATGACACAACCAGAGGGATTTGTTTCAAAGGTTGGAACAAATCAAGTTTATAAGCTGCAACGATCCATTTACGGATTGAAACAAGCTTCTCATAGATGGAACATCTATTTTGTTGAGATAATCAAAGAGTTTCATTTTATCAAAAACGAGGATGAACCTTGTGTGTACAAGAAGGTTAGTGGGAGCGCTGTCGCATTCCTTGTATTATATGTTGATGATATATTACTGATAGGGAATGGCATTCCTATGCTACACTCGATTAAAATCTGGTTATCTAAACACTTCTCCATGAAGGATTTTGGAGAAGCATCTAATATTTTGGGGATAAAGATCTATAAAGATAGATCTAAATTGATGCTTGGCTTATCCCAAGGAACGTACATTGACCTGATGCTAAAGAGGTTTAGCATGGAAGATTCTAAAAGAGGTCTCATGCCGATGAGCCATGGAATAAATCTTTCCAAGAAACAGGCCCCAAAGACACCTAAGGAGAGAGACTGTATGAGTAAGATTCCTTATGCTTCAGCAATAGGATCTATCATATACGGTATAATATGTAGTAGACCGAATGTCGATCAAGCACTTAGTGTAACGAGCAGATATCAGTTGAATCCAGGAGAAGAGCACTGGAAGGCAGTGAAAAATATCCTAAAGTACTTACGAATGACTAAGGATGTATTTCATGTCTACGGCGGGCCTGAATTAAAGCTTGTGGGCTTCACAAACTCAAGTTTTTAAACGGACCAAGATGACAGTAAATCTTTTTCGGGGTATGTATTTACCTTGAATGGAGGCGCAGTGAGTTAGAAGAGTTCCAAGAAGCAAACAGTTATTGATTCAGTGACAGAGGCAGAGTACATAACTGCAGGTGAAGCTGCAAATAAAGCTATTTCGATGAAGAAGTTCATAACAGAACTTGGTGTGGTTCCTAGCATTGGAGCAGCAGTCCCCTTATACTGTTATAACACCGGAGCGTTCGCACAGGCTAAGGAACCCAGGTCTCATCAAAAATCCAAACACGTGTTGTGGCGATTTAACTTGATCAGGGAGATCATTGAAAGAAAAGACGTCACTTTAGAGTGTGTAGACTCTCAAGACATTATTGCAGATCCATTTACTAAAGCTTTAACACAACATCAGTTTGATCGTCACTTAGAGAATATGGGTATGAGATACCATGACGATTGGCTTTAGTGCAAGTCGGAGATTGAAAGTAGTATGCATACAAGCCAATCATGTATGATGATAAAGCATATACACTGTAAACGATCTTATTTATTTATTAATAAAAGTATTCATTTATTAAAGACATTTAATTATCTACATGATGCTGTTTTTATAATATGTAAATAACCTATAGTTTTAAGCAATGCTTTTAGAATCATGATGTTGATCATGCTAATGAGATCTAAATTCTTAGAAATCTTAAAATTAAAATAGTTTCCAATCATAGGATTACTAAAAAGGAGATTAGTAATTCCGGATAGATTGGTACATATGTTATTTGCTCATTGGACGAGGATATTTGTTCTTATGATCATTTGTGTGGAGACACTAAAGCAAGTATGTATGTGCTTATTAAAGAATTAGTTCACTGAACATGACTCGCTATGGAATACCTAATGGAGTTTTACTTTCCTGTCAATAGGAATTCCTAATGTGATAGTAGTACAAGTGATCCTTGGACTTGAGATCATCATAGTATCTTGTATGTAATGAATTATACTTTGACTTATTCCTTAAAAATCCTTAGGGTATATTAAAGGGTATGTTTGGGTATAATACATATTGAGATAATGAATTATTAATAAAGAATCTACCAATTCTAGTAAAAAAAGAGACATGTCCTATGTGATTCGTTAAATGACAACCCAGTAGTCCTTGGCCAATGCAGAATTAAATTAGAAAGTAGTTTCTAATTTGTATTATTTGGAGTTGTGCATTTTTTTAATCAAAATACATATAATTAAATAAAATAAGACTTGACAGTAATTCCATGTCTTTTACTTAATTGAGACATTGTATGGTGAAATGATTGAATTGTACGGTAACTATTTAATCACAGGTTCTTTTATGATTAATGTTGAAATCTATATTATCTGGGAAGTCGTTGATCGATAGGGAGGCTTATCCCTATTGCAGAATAAATATTATTTATTTAAATAGATTATTATTTTAATTTATTTATTTAAATAATATTAGAATTGTTCTAATTGATTTATTCATAACCGATTTAATATGGAGAACCTAAAGGGTCTCACCATAAAAGGAGGAATAATTATTTAAGAAAGTAATGGCATAATCGTAATATTGCATTACGTGTAATTAATTTAATCTATGGTGATAGAATAAATTAAATAGCTTAATGTTTATTATTTAATATTTTGGAAATATTAAATATTACTTAATAAGAGGAGTCTTATTAATATTATTACAATTTTTATTATTTTAATTTCTAAAGTGTTTAGGAATTAATTTAATATAAGTACTCTCATTTATTCCTAATAAGATTAGGATGTAAATTAATTAAAGGGGTTTAATTAATTAATCCTAATATGACTTGGAAGCCTATTTAATTAAAGGAGTTTAATTAATTAAATGAAAACCTATTTCTAATAGGATTAGAAGGATTAACCAATATCTATATAAGAAGAGTCTTATGTTAGATATTAGTTGATGCATTTCCAATTGTTGGAGAGTACTCCTTTTCTATAAAGGATAGAAACCTAGGGTTTAGCCAGCCACCCTCCTTCTTGATAATTTCTCTTCCTTGGTGGATCACCTTTAGAGGCTAAACACTTGGGTGGCTAACGTTGATCAAAGGAAGGAATCTAACCCGGAAAATTAAGAAGATCACAAAGAACTAGGAGTTGAACTCGTACCTGTGGAAGCTTCGTTCTATAAGGGTATGAATCTAATCTCCTTATTTATCGTTCTAATTAATAATTGTGCATAAAGAATGATCCGGGTAATGGTTTTGTAGAATTTTTTTAAAACTTTGATATACTATGATTCCGCTAATTTTTTAATTTGACTGCATCACAATTTCGTACAAACCCAACACTGTTTGCTCCTTGAAACTTTTCCAACTCACTGCGCCACCGTTTAAGGTAAATATATACCTCGAAATGGATTTACTGTCAGCTTGATCCGTTTGAAAACTTGAGTCTGTATAGCCCTCTAATTATTTCAAACCCACCATAGACAAGAAATACAACATTAGTTCTTTTTTAGTAATTTAGAATATTTTTCACTGCCTTCTAGTGCTCTTCTCTTGGATTCGACTGATATCTACTCATTACACTAGGTGCATGAGTGACATCCATTCTAGTACATATCATACTATACATGATAGATCCTATTGCTGAACCATAAGGTATCTTACTCATACAGTCTCTCTCCTCAGGTGTCTTTGGGGCATTTTCTTGGAGAGATGTATTCTAGGGCTCATCAGCATGAGACCTCTCTTGGAATCTTCTATGCTAAACCTCTTAGGAACGTGTTAATGTACGTTCCTTAGGATAAGCCAAGCATACTTTTAGATCTATCTCTATAGATCTTTATTCACAAAATATAGGATACTTCTCCCAAGTCCTACATGGAGAAGTGTTTAGATAACCAAATTTTAATCGACCGTAGCATCAGAATATAATTTCCTATTAGTAATATATCATCAACATATAGTACAAAGAATGATACAACGCTCCCACTAACCTTCTTGTACACACATGGTTCATCCTTATTTTTGATAAAATCAAACTCTTTGATTGTCTCATCAAAACGGATGTTCCACCTTCGAGAAGCTTTCTTCAATAAGTAAATGGATCGTTATAGCTTACATACTTGATTTGTTCCAACCGTTGAAACAAAACCCTTTGGTTGTGTATAGACACATCCTCCTTAAGTTTTTGATTGAGGAATGCCGTTTTAACATCCATTTGCCAGATCTCATAGTCGTTATAAGCTGCAATCTCAAGCAAAATCCGAATGGACTTGACCATAGCTACTGGTGAGAAGGTTTCATCATAGTTAATTCATTGCCTTTATTTAAAACCTTTTGCAACTAGTCAGGCTTTATAGGTCTCTACCTTGCCATCCGCTCCAGTCTTTCTCTTGAAGACCCAGTTGCACCCAATATGCTTAATTCCCTCAGGTGCTGAAACCAAAGTCCATACTTGGTTTTCATACATGGAGTCCATCTCGGATTTCATAGCTTCTTGCCATTTTTCTGAGTCTTTACTACTCATAACCTATTCATAATTCAATGGATCATCATCATTCATCATGCGTACCTCATCGTCATCCTTTGTGACGAATCCATACCTATCAGGTATCTTCGGTACTCTTTCAGATTTACGAATAGGGTGTTGTACAATAGGTTCTTCTACTTGGTCAGGTACCTGACTTTGATTTATTATAATTTATGGGTCTTGAACTTCTTCAAGATATATCTTACTCTTACTAACCCCTTCAAGGATAAACTCCTTTTCCAAAAAGGCAGCTCGTTTCGCCACAAACTCTTTTTGATCAGTAAGATGATAGAAGTAATACCCTAAAGTTTCTTTAGGGTATCCCACAAATCTACATTTTTCAGATCTAGTCTGTAGCTTATTATTTTCAAACTTTTTGACATAAGCTGGACAAGCCCAAGCCTTAACATGCTTAAGATTTGGTTTCCTCCCTGTCCATAACTCATATGGAGTCTTTGGAACGGATTTGGTAGGTACGTTGTTAAGTAGGTATCCAACAATATTCGATTTCTCCTTTTAGATACACCATTCAACTGTGGTGTTTCTGGTGGAGTCCATTGTGAGATTATACCATTTTCTTTGAGACAATTGAGAAACTCATCGCTTAAGTATTCACCACCTCGATCCAATCAAAGAATCTTAATACTCTTATCGATTTGTTTCTCTACTTCACTTCTGAATTCATTGAACTTTTCAAACGATTCAGATTCGTATTTCATTAAATACACATCCAAATCTTGAATGACCATTAGTGAAAGTAATAAAATAAGAATACCCTCCTCGTGCATTCGTTGTCATAGGTCCACAAACTTCTGTGTGTACCAACGCTAATAACTCTTTAACTTTTTCTCCTTTTCCACTAAAAGGAGATTTAGTCATCTTACCCATGAGACGAGATTCAAAAGTTGGATATGATTCATAATCAGATAGCTCTAAGAGCCCATCACTATGTAACTTGCATAATCTTGTTTCATTAATATGACTGAGTGTACAGTGCCACATATAGGTATAATTAATATCATCTCTTTTCTGTTCCTTAGTTTGTTCAATTTGAAGTTTATTTTCATTCAAGTCAATCACGTAAAGTCCATTCAATAAATTACAAACATAATATAAAACTTCTTATTATAAATGGAACAACTATTATTTTTAATTATAATATCAAAACTTTTCATATCCAATACAGAAATCAAAATAATGTTTCTAATAAGTGTTGGAACATAATAATAATTTTTTAAATAAATGGACTTGTCCGAAGGCAGTGCTAAACAATAAGTCCCTATAGCTAATGCAACAACCTTTGCTCCATTTCCCACTCACAGAATGACTTCATCCTTGTTCAACTTTCTACTTCTGACCAGTCCCTGCATAGTATTATATATATGAGAACTACATCCGGTATCCAATACCCAAGTAGAATTTTGACTTTGAGAAAAATTAATTTCAATCAAGAACATACTTGAAGCTTCTCCAAGCTTCTTCTGCTTTTATTTCGTAATGTACTTATCACAGTTCCTCTTCAAATAACCATTCTTGTTGCAATGGAAGCACATTCCTTTGCTTTCTGAATCAGGTTTCTTATTATCTTTTTTCTTTGCCTTGCCCTTAGCCTTCTTGTTATTCTTCTTTTTAAAAAATACCTTGGGCCTCTTCCTTTTTTTGGAAGAATCATCTACTATTAAGACATAGTCCAGCTTGGATGGGAAGTGACTCTCAGCAGTTTTCAACATGTGAAGTAACTCAGGCAAGCTGACGTCCAACTTATTCATTTGAAAATTCACAAAAAATTGTGCGAAAGTGTCTAGGAGTGACTGCAAGATCAAATCTTGACTTAACTCCCGATCCATGCCAAATCCCAATTGCTCTAGTCGTTCAATCAAATTGATCAACTTTAAACAATGAGTCTCAACCGTAGTGTCCTCGGACATACTAGATCGGAAGAGCTCTCTAGATATTTGATACCTAGCAGTTCTGCTTTGCTCACCATATAATTCTTTTTGGTGCAACAAAATAGAATAGACATTTATTTTCCCATGTTAAAGTTGTAGATTGTTACGCATGGATGCGAGTATGATGTATTGTGCCATAGATGCATTATCTTGCCACATTTTAAAAGTAGCAAACTTTTCCTTGGAGGCTGTTTCTGTAACTTTTGCAGGGAAAGGTAAATCTTGGACATAACAAAGCTTTTCAGCCGTGAGAACAATTCTCATATTTATTAACTAATCCGTGTAATTCGGTCTGATCAATTTATTAACATCAAGAATGTTACACAGTGATAGTGAGTGTGACATTTTTTAAATTCTGCATATGAAATAAAATAACATTTTAGCATAAATTAATTACCAAAATAAATTAGGTTTTTTTAAATTGGTATCTCCCACTATTTTCATCAAACTATATTACCTTCATAATATATAGTTCAACAAATCTATTTAAAGATTTGATAATGAGAATAAGGATCCCATTTCAAATATATATAGCCTTGTGGTGACACAACAAACGATATATAAATAAATAGGTAGACAACTATTGTCAGTTACATCATCATGTAACTCTTTTTATGCCTCTTAGATTATTTTGATTAAGTGGTGACACATCTGAACCAAAATTATCCAAGTTAAGTCCAACCTAGCACTTTCATATATTCAAATAGAAAAATATCGTCCTTGTGGTGACGCAACAAAACAGTATTGTTCAATTTCGTTATAAGCATCAAATGTGATAAATCAACATATTAAATATTTAATACTTTCCTTGTGGTGACACAACAAACTCATATTAAATATTTAATACTCTATTAAATTTATCACACTAGAAGGCGACGTTTGATATTCCAAATATCTTTAAACGCTTAGGACTTAGTATAAACTCTTTGAGAGGTTTGTTATTAATTGTCTCATCTTATTTAGCGCGCATGCACACGCACACACACACACACACACACACACACACACATATATATATATAGAGCAAGGATCAAGAGCATAACTCTTAAAGAGCATAACTCCTTAAAGAGCATAACTCCCTTTTAGCGACGGACTAAACCGTCGCTAAATGCGTCGCCATAGGTCCTTCTGCTGCCATATATTGTCCGTCGGATAAGACCTATGGCGTTGGACAGACCTATGGCGACGGACATGCGACGGTTTGGTCTGTCGCTAAAGGTGTTATGCTTGTTATGTCTTTTAAGAGTTATGCTCTTGAAATGCTCCCTATATATATATATATATATATATAAAATACGCGTCATATTACTTTGCATGCGAAGCATGTTGCATAATATATAATATGTATATATATAGTATAAGCATGCATACAGAATACTATATTATACTCCGATTGATTATGGACTTTTATTTTAGTTTGGTTCACTAGAGCCTCCAAGTGAACCAAAAGGTCAAACTTAGGGTGCAAGAATTAAATTTAAATATAACTATTTTATTTCAATCCTGGCTTCATTACAAACGAGTCTTCATGAGCTCCTTGCTCCTTGGTATCCAATTCTTCAAGAAAATTCTAACTAATCCTATTACATAAATTATTTACATTAAATAGAAACCTTGATCAGTAGTCAAGGAGAAGTACATAGAAGGAAGATAGAATTTACTTCAAGAAAAATTAGAGAAGACGAGGTATGCAGACCCCATTTAATAAAACTCATACATTCAATCATTCAACTAAATTAAAATCCAATCTCATTGGTCAATAGTCCATAATCAACCCCATTTATTATCATACATATCATCATCTGCATCAATAAATAAAATTCATCTTATGAATAATAAATTCATTCCATATATGTATCAATATCATTTAATGGGCAATTAAAATTGTATGTAATCAAAAAAAATAAACTCCTTTATTTCATTTTAGAAAAATTGCACAAAAATAAAAAACCAGAATTTTTTGATAGTCCGGCGCGCCCCACGTTGCGAAAAAATCTTGAATTTTTGATTCTCGATTTTTGACTTTTTTCTTCAAAATTTTTGAGTCTATACAACAAATTATGCCCAATAAATTGTTCTAAACATATACCCCATACATAAATGGAATCAAAACAATTAATAACTTGCATAAGGGTTTGGCTCTGATGCCACTGTTAGGTTTGTAAGATTTAAAAGTGTCGACGTTGGGAAAAAATCTTATCACTTTGGACAGATCTTTCTCTCTTCCTAAGTTTTGTTGTTTTCTACTCTTATCTGTCTTATCTGTTTTATGAAGGGTGAATTTTTTTTAGAAAAAATGATAATATGTATCATGTCGACGATTTGAAAGATTTATATAGTCGCCAGTTGGTAGATTTTGAAATGTTTGTACCAACTCAACCGAGTTTTGCTTGATTTTGCAAGTAGGCCCAATTACTGGACACTGTCGAAACTTGGCCTTGAAACCGAGATTTTTAAAGTTCAGGGGCTTGGTTAAGCGAGGGGAAGGTGTTAGGCACCCCTGACTCCCGTGAAACACGGTACCGCATCTTTTCAATATTTCACTTTTTACTTGCAATGTGTGTGTATGCTAGAAGTAATTGAGCCTACATTTGTTTGATTTTGAAAGCATTTCCATGCTTCGTTGGACCAATATACGAAGGGTTTGGTTTATTTGAAAAGAACTTTTTGTTTTAGATAAGATATGAAAATGACGTTTTAAAAGATTGGTTTTTAAACCCATACGCTTGCATAGGAATTGAAGCATATTGATACTTTCATTTTATTCTGTTCAGCCTTTGGCTCGATTTGAATGTTTATTGTAGGGATGCAAAGCATCCTCGACCGCACAATGTATATACAAGTGTTGGTCTTCTTATATGAAAGTAGTATACATACAAGCCAATCATTTATGATGATAAAGCATATACTTTGTAAACGATCTTATTTATTTATTAATAAAAGTATTAATTTATTAAATGCATTTAATTATCTACATGATGTTGCTTTAATAATTTGTAAATAACCCATAGTTTTAAGCAATGCTTTTAGAATCATGATGTTGATTATGCTAATGAGATCTAAATTCTTAGAAAGCTTAAAACTAAAATAGTTCCCAATTGTTGGATTACTAAAAAGGGGATTAGTAAATCCGGATAGATTGGTACATATGTTGCTTGCTCATTGGATGAGGATTATTCATCTCATGATCATTTGTGTGTAGACACTAAAGCAAGTATGTAGGTGCTTATTGGAGAATAAGTATAAGACCCCAACTTTTTATGAATAAAATTTAATTTCCTCTATATATTATTTTGAAATAGTATGTTGTTGATTTGATAAATGTGATAAGTTATGGGTGGATTGTGTAAATTTTACAAAGTAAGCAAGTGGTTATAAAATATTCGTTATGTCAGGGAATATTCATTTGGACGAGGAATATTCTTTTTGTCGAAGAATATTCGTACGACGTCGCAGTCATTGGTGGACCCCACAACGAAATGAATGTCGGATATAGAAAGCGACATAAATAACCTTTTTATAAAAATAACAATAAAACTGTTACCGTCAAACTGTTGAAATACCCGGTTGTCGACGCCGGGCGGAAAATCAAGTCCTCGGTCTCCCTTTTGTTGAAGGAGGAGGTCTCTTTTTTCTCTTTTGGAGTTGTTTGCCCTCATCTCTTATCCATGGGACGAGAGAGGAGTGCCCTGATTTTCTAATTTTCTTCTTTTACCTTTCGCTTTTGCTTTGTCTTTGGGGTTCCGTTTTAAAGGGTGAATTTCTTAGGAAACCGGTACCGATATATGTGTCGACGATTTTGAAAGATTTATTTTATTGATTGGACCGATTGAGACAGAGTCGCCAGTTGGTATTTTGGAAATGGATGTACCAACTCATCCGGGTTTTAATAGTTTTTCGCAAGATGGTCCAACGCGTGACTCTTTGATTTGGTCTTTAAACCCGAGATTCGTGGAATCCGGGGCCTGGGTTAAGCGGGGGGAAGGTGTTAGGCACCCCCAGACTCCTGTGCAAGCACGGTACCTCATCTTATTGATTTTCTATGCAAAATATATATGTGTGTGTGTGTGTGTGTGTTTGTGTGTGTGATTTTGAAAGCTTTATTAGTTGTTTTCTAAGTTTTTTTGGTGACTTGAAAGTAGTGTTGTACCTCTTTTGCGCCTAGGTATGAAGGATTTGATTGAATCAAAAGTTCATTTTTAGCAAGAAATCTAAATTGAAATGAGGTTTTAGAAAGTAAGGTTTTCAAATCCTTTGCCCGACTAGGAATCGAGGACTTCGATACTTCCTTTTATTCTTTACGTTAATTACGTGATCTACTTCGAATCGCTTTATTTCATCAAAAGCTCTTTGTGGTTTTTTCTTTGAGAAATCATTTTGATGATATGTATGCTAAAACGTTAACAAGGTTCGGATCATCATCGGGCATAAAAGCCATCTCGATGAACTGAGCTCCCGTAATGAAGGTTTTCACTATCACGGGATCTTGAATCCAAGCTCTCGAGACTAACCCTCGAGTTCGTCTTCAAGATCCAAATATTACATGCACATTGATATTTACGATATTTAAAGCATTTACAATGTAAAATTGGTTCATCGTGGGAATCAAGTCAGATCCGTTTGGGGATCTCGACACCGGGATTCCTAGGCTCACAATATTTGTTCCATTTCATATATACATAACGTCCATGGCTTCATTACTATGTGATTTCATTGGTTAAAATCACCGTTCACGCCGATTCGGCCCCCCTTTCACCTCTAAATATATATTTAGGGCTATACGGGTTAACCGGGACCATTTACAATTAAATACATCCATAGATATACCACGGATCTAAGCCGTTCTAGCTCTCGGGTTGAAGCATCATGCTAACAATCTCTCGGGAACCAGCTTAAGCTTAGCTTGAGGTATATCTAGTCTTCGAAGCTATATACAACGTATTAAAGCAATAAATAACCGATAGAAACGTTAAAACTACCAACTATTACACAATATGCTTATAATACAACAAATATAGCTAGATTCAAATAAGATCCTTCATTAATCTATCATTTGAACATAGTTTACAAAGAAAACGAAGCTAGAAGTGTGTTATTTCACCTTGGGGGACGCGTGAACAAGCGTTTTGACTCCCGGGATGAAGTAAGAACTCTAAGATGGCTTCAATGAAATGCTAGATGGAAGAAATAAGCTTCAAGTTGCTATGTTGATGTCCAACTCGAGCCTTTCTATCTCTAGAAATGTCCTTTTCTCTCTATATCTATCTCTTCTTTTTTTAAAATGAACTAAGTGGGGGGTTATAACCTGTCCGGGGTAGCCGTACACATGTATACGGCTAGCCGCATACATGGTGGAGGCTACCCAAGTGGGACCCCCCATCTTGGTTATAACTCCTTCGGTCTCAATTCGACAGAAGTTGACCTCTGTCGTTAAATCTTTCGGACCGTATTTGACGAACGCATCGAGATATGACCGAGTCCGATTGAGTTAGGGTTCGGGAAGTTGATACTCATAGTCGAGATACCTTCCAGGTCCAGATATCAGTCTGCATGCTTATCTCTTGATGGTACATCGTTCGAGGTTTGCTGAGGTGGTTTCCAATGATCACTGTCTCAGCTCATCGATCTTCAATCGGGTTACGGTATGTTCAGACTTCATTGGTCCTCTTCCCCATTCCTGGGGTTGTCTCCGAGATGACCGGGATCTTTTTCCCTACTTCAGGGTTGTCTCTAAAGTAAAATTACGCTTTTACCCTCCTGCAGGTTAGTACGACAAAAGCAAAATTTTGAGTTTCTATAGATGCCCCTCTTTGTCATGTTCATGCAATGTAATGGAATGAACACGACAAAGATTTAATAGACATGGAGAATGCATGACAAGGTATATCTGATGATGCAATGTCGTGTATGATCGATGCTATGATATATGAGATGTATAAAAGGGTTACTACCCCGGCTGGCGAAGTTAAGGATTACATTGTCTGGGTTGAGTCGACCTGCGTTGAATTGTAGTCAACGGATTGCACCATCGGGGTTATGCCGATGCCTTCACTGGTTTGTTGCCAACGGATCACACCATTATGGTTGAGCTGATGCCTTCACTGGGTGGTAGCCAACGAATTACATCATCGGGAATTTACCGACTTATGTAGGGTTGTAGCCAACGAATTACACCATCAGGGATTTGCCTATCTGCGTAGGGTTTTAGCCAATGGATTACATTCATCGGGGATTTACCGATCTGCGTAGGGTTGTAGCCAACGGATTACATCATCGGGGATTTACCGATTGGCATAGGGTTGTAGCAAACAGATTACATCATCGGGGATTTGCTGACCTGCATAGGGTTGTAGCCAACGAATTACATCATCGGGGATTTACCAACCTATGTAGGGTTGTAGCCAACAGATTACATCATCGGGAATTTATCGACCTATGTAGGGTTATAGCCAACGGATTACACCATCAGGGATTGGCCGACCTTCACTGGTTGTAGCCAACGGATTACATTCATCGGGGATTTGCCGACCTGCATAGGGTTGTAGCCAATGGATTACATCATCGGGGATTTGCCAACCTGCGTAGGGTTGTAGCCAACGGATTACATTCATCGGGGATTTGTTGACCTTCACTGGTTTGTAGCCAACGGATTACATTCATCGGGGATTTGCCGACCTTCACTGGTTTGTAGCCAACGAATTACATTCATCGGGGATTTGCCGACCTACGCAGGGTTGTAGCCAATGGATTACATCATCAGGGATTTATCGACCTGCGTAGGGTTGTAGCCAACGGATTACACCATCGGGGATTTGCCGACCTTCACTGCTTTGTAGCCAATGGATTACATTCATCGGGGATTTGCCAACCTGCATAGGGTTGTAGCCAACGGATTACATCATCGAGGATTTGCTGACCTTCACTGGTTTGTGGCCAACAGATTATATTCATCGGGGATTTACCGATCTGCGTAGGGTTGTAGCCAACGAATTACATTCATCTGTGATTTATCAATCTGCGTAGGGTTGTAGCCAACGAATTACATTCATCGGGGATTTGCCGATCTGCGTAGGGTTATAGACAACGGATAACATCATTGGGGATTTACCGATGCCTTCACTGATTCATTGTCAGTGGATTGCATCGTCGGGGTCAAGCCGACGCCTTCACTGATTTATTATTTGTGGATTACATCGTCAGGGGCAAGCCGACACCTTCACTGATTTGTTATCGGCGGATTACATTATCGGGGTCAAGTCGACGCCTTCACTGATTCGTTGTCGGTGGATTACATCATCGGGGTCAAGCCGATGCCTTCACTGATTCATTGTCGGTGGATTACATCGTTGGGGGCAAGCCGACGCCTTCACTAATTCGTTGTCGGTGGATTACATCATTGGTGGATTACATCGTCGGGGTCAAGCCGACGCCTTCACTGATTCATTGTTGGTGGATTACATCGTCGGGGGCAAGCTGACGCCTTCACTGATTCGTTGTCGGTGGATTACATCGTCGGGGTCATGTGCCTGGACCGTCAGGCAGTGGTGGCTCCCATGGTGCTGGACCCTCAGGTTTTGGTGGCTTCCAGGATAGAGATGTTCCCTTCACTGAGCACCCGAATATGCAGGACACGCCTTATCGGCCGGATCAGCAGGATGCACCCACTCCAGGTCGACGACCTCAGGTTGATCAGTTTGATGAGACCCTCACCTTCTTGGATTATTTTGATGAGGTGGCAAGTCCATAGGTCCTTTGTTAGTCATTGGGCATTTCTGCCCCAATATCCTGTGCTTTTTATTTTTAGTTTTCACATGTATCATAGGTATGATAGTGATGTTTATGAAACTGATGTACTTAGCAGATATTTATATATGATGCTTCTTATTTATTCATCACACATGCTGTTTTATCATTAGTACGATGCATGCTTCAGATATATTTAAATGATTGGATAGAGATTGACCTCTATATGGTCTTATTGACACAGGTTTTACAGATGTCATCCTCTACATGGTACGTTTGGACCACCTTCCTGCAGCTATATAGCTACCAGCTTGAGGGTTTGGTATGACCAGCTGCCATCCATCGATCGTATCGATGTCAGCCGCATGCTGGCCACTCCATGTCTTTACTGTCCTTCCAGATTCCAGAGGGATTTGTTGTCGGGATACTCAGGTATTGGACTCCTGAGCGTTATGTCTTCCGATTCGGCTTAGCCGAGTTAACTCCTATATTGGAGGAGTATAGTCGCATTTCAGGACTGTCGATAGAGGGGCCATGTGCTCGAGTGGCTTTGGGCCATATGCGCCGCCAATTCATGACGATGACTGGATTGAGGAGAGCAGTTGTGATGGCTAAGGTGGGTGGTAGCCACATCATCTCCATGGACTTTATGTTTAGGAATTTTGCTTCCTCGGATAGCTTCGCTGATTATCACGGAGACTTCGCCATTTTGGTGGAGCACTGGTACGTTGCCCGCGTGGATGCCTTGGCTATGTGCCTCATAGCTTCTCTATACATGCCATTTTATATCGATCATATGGATGTGGCGATGTCGGTGGCTGTTAGGGCTCTTCAAGAGGACTTTACTATATTGCTCCTTATCCTGGCAGAGACATTGATTTAAGCCTCTATCTGCCATGACGCTGGTGATCAGGAGTTCAGAGGTAGTCCAGTGCTTTTATACATCTGGTTGATGACGTACCTCGGACCGATAGGGCGATTTCGCCGTCAGGGTTTCTATTTTGGACATGGCCTGTCTCAGGTTTATTCATATCGCCCGACTTCTTACGTCGAGGAGGCATCCTGGACTTCATTTCTGGGTGCCATGGAGGAGCCTTTTGCTATAGTCATGTATTCTGTGTATTGCTCCTTTATGAGTTTCACCACCCATATCGCTGACCTGGATTTTTTCCCCTTGGCGGGTTTGAGGCGTGTGACGACCTATCATCCTCTGTCGGTGATGGGTCAGTTTGATCAGTACCAGGAGGTCCATGCATTTGAGGGGATTGAGGATTATCGATTCCCCATTTGCTCAGTTACCAAGGCTGATTTGGCTCGAGTTTATGGGATCTGGTCTCATCGACAGACGGCAGAGTTTAGATTTTGCCATCTGGGCCGCTCTGCAGAGTATTCAGCTTATCTTGAGTCAGATTTGGCACCAGAGACAACAGATCAGGTTGGTACAGGATCTTAATCTGATGATGATGGTTGGTCCACGGATGCGGCAAAACCGATGGAGGATCCTATATCTCTGACTGAGGATGCATTATTTGCAGAGTTGACAGCTTCTTTAGTGAGCACTGTCCCGCGTTTGGCCTCAGTTTCCATGGAGGCGATGGATAGACAGCTTTAGCTGGTGACATTTGAGAGAGATCAGGCTCGGGTTCTATTATTGACCACCGTAGCTGGTAGGGATACTGCTATCACTAAGAGAGATGCAGCCCGTGCTTCCAGAGATCAGGCCATCATTGATAGAGATGCAGCTGAGACTTTCTCAGATGGACTCATCGATCACGTACAAGGTGTAGTGCTGAGTCAAGAGGAGATTTTCTGCATGGCAGCGGAGATGCTGAGGAGGGTTGACATATTGGAGTACGAGCTCAGAGCTACTCCCTCGACTACAAAGATTGCTGGATATTTGGCGATGTTGGCTCGTCTTACCACTGATTTATAGCTCTGTTTTATTTCCTGTAGAGACTTTGTTATTATCACTTGTCATAGGTTAGAATTAACTTTTGTATTCTAAATAGTTGTATATATTAAAAAGAAGCAAGTTTAGTTCACTTCCCTTGTTTGCGCATGTCTAACCATGTCCATTGTTATCATTTTTGCTTCATGATTTATTATGTCCACATGGAACTAGTCTCGTCATGTGGCATCAGATTCGACAGGAATGTTGATGGGATGTCGCTAGGTCATCTCCGCATGAGCCGTCGATTGGTTTGGGCTTGATGGATAGGTTTTGGATTTCTGCATAGGTTAGGAAAGTGTTTGACTTTTTTGAAGGTTAGACTGCACCATAAATGGCTGCCTACGTACTCCCACAGATAGGAGATCAGGTCTTTCGTAGTTCAGGCTTAGACCTGAAAAGTTTGAAAGGGGTTTATTTGGGGTTTGAGTTTGATTTGATAAGATTTTGATGTTTTTCGGTTTGATTTGATAAGGTTTTGGATGTGTTTCAAGGGTAAGATTTGATAGGATTTTGATGTTTTTCCAGGGTTAGACCGCACCATAAATGGCTGCCTACGTACTCCCATAGATAGGAGATCAGGTCTTTCGTAGTTCAGGCTCAGACCTGAAAAACTAGACTTGATATATTTTTTCTTTTTTTTTTCTTTTTTTTTCTTTTCTTTTTTTTTTATCAAGACATTGCAGTCCAGTCAGAAGGTGAAAAGGGGACTCAGACATAATACCGTTTCACCGAGTCAGAATTGATCAGTTGCGTGAATTCCTCACCGTCCATCTCTTCCAATTTCAAAGCTCCACCTGATAGGATTGCTTTAACAAGAAAGCGTCCTTCCCAATTTGGGGCAAATTTTCCCTTAGCTGCATCCTGGCCCGGAATTATCTTCTTCAGTACCAAATCATGCTCTTTGAATTCTCTAGGTTGCACCTTCTTGTTATAAGATCGAGACATTAGCTGTTGATAGAGTTGACCGTGAAATATAGCAGCATCTCTTCTTTCATTTATCAGGGATAACTGATCGTATCGATCTTGTATCCATTGGCTATCCTCTATCTGGGCATCAAGGATCACTCTTAGTGATTCCATCTCCACTTCGACAAGAAGTACAGCCTCCATACCATATACCAATGAGTAGGGTGTTGCTCCAGTCGAGGTTCGAGTCGACGTCCAATATGGAAACGACAATAGCTCAGGCCATCGCCGTTGATTTGCTGACATCTTCATCATTATCTTCTTGATGTTTTTGTTAGCTGCTTCCACCGCGTCGTTCATCTTTGGACGATAAATAACCGAATTGAGGTGTTTGATATTGAACTTACTGCACAGTTCCCTCATCATCTCGTTATTCAGATTCTTCGTGTTGTCTGATATAATAACCTCGGGTTGTCCATATCGGCAGATGACATTGTTTCTAATGAAACCAACGATGACCTCTTTGGTGACCCTGGGGAAAGAAGCAGCTTCCACCTACTTGGTAAAGTAGTCAATCATAGTGAAGATGAATCGATGACCGTTACTGGCTTTAGGCTCAACTGGTCCTATCACGTCCAATCCCCATATGGAAAAAGGCCATGGTGATATCATGCAATGTAGTTGATTCGAAGGCACATGAATAATGTTGGCGTGGATCTGGCATTGATAGCAACGCTTGACATGATCATTGCAATCCGCTTTGAGGGATATCCAGTAGTGTCCTATTCCTCAAAATCTTTTTGGCAAGCAGAGGTCCACTCATATGTGCTCCGCATACTCCACCATGTACTTCATTCATAAGTCGCTGTGCTTGCTCCCGGTCTAGACATCTCAGGAGGCCTACTTTTGGATCTCTCTTATAGAGAGCATCTCCACTTAGGTAGAAATCCATTGCCATTTTCTATATTCGCTTCTTCGCGCCTTGACTCATCCCTTCCGGGGTTGATTGATCTCGCAGATATTCTTTTATATAGTGGTACCAAGGTGGCCCCGCAGGTAGTATCTCATCTGATATCTCCCCTACATTGTTCCCATATGACGGTGTCTTCTGCACAGTGAAAGTGATGACAGGCATTCCCCTTCTTGCTGACAGGTTCACCAGTGAAGCTAATGTGGCCAATTCATCGGCTAAATCATTTCGATTCCGGGGGATATGCATGAAGGCAATGTCTTCAAATTCCCCTGCCAATCTGAGAACATGTCGATGATACGGCAATAGATGCAGTTCTTTGGTGGTGTATGCCCCGATAGACTGTCTGATGACTAGCTCCGAATCTCCAAACCCCGCTAAACGTTTCACTCCCATGGACTGAGCCAGTTTCAACCCCACAATGCACCTTTCATATTTGGCGGTATTGTTGGAGTTGTTGAAATGCAACTTGGTTGCCATGGGGTATTGATCTCCCGTGATGGATACTAGGACTGCCCCGGCTCCGGCACCTTCAACGTTTGATGCGCCGTCAAAATATATTTTCCAGAATTGACCTTGATCCTCCTTATCAATCAGGAGAACAGTCAACACTTCTTCCTCAGGGAAATACGTTTCCAGAGGCTGAAAACCCCCTGTTGGTGCAGCTGACAGGTGATCCGCAATTCCTTTCCCTTTGATGGACTTTTTGGTGACATATATGATGTCGAACTATTGAAGGATTAACTGCCACTTGGATAGATGGCAGTTCAAAATTGGTCTGCTGAAAATGTATTTCAAAGGATCCATCCTAGATATGAGATAAGTGGTATGGCCATGCAGATAATGCTGTAACCTGGTGGCTGCCCAAGCTAATGCACAGCAGGTTCTTTCGATCAGAGTATATTTTTGTTCTCCGCTGCTGAAGCGCTTACTGAGATAATAGATTGCTCTTTCTTTCCCCATGTCATCCTTCTGCCCCAATAGACAACCCATAGCATTGGAGTTGACCGAGATATATATGAACAACGGAATCCCATCCTTTGGGGGTACCAACATAGGTGCTTCGATTAACCTCTTTTGGATGATATGAAAGGCTTTCCGGAGTCTTCATTCCATTTTCCCAAAGTGTTCTTCCTTAATAGTTTGAAAATGGGTTCACAGGTTGCTGTCAACTGTGATATGAACCGGCTGATGAAGTTGATTCTTCCCAGGAAACCTCGGATTTCCTTCTCGATCTTTGGTTCAGGCATTTCGGTGATTGCTTGGATTTTGGCAGGATCCAACTCAATGCCTCAGTTGCTCACCATAAATCCCAGTAGTTTATCGGATTTCACCCCAAAAGCACACTTTGTTGGGTTTAACTTCAAATTGAACTTGTGGAGTCATTCAAACAACCTCCGAAGATGGGTGCAATGGTCATCAGCCTGCCGGGACTTTATGATGATATCATCCACATACACCTCGATTTCTTTGTGCATCATATCGTGGAATAAAGTCATCATGGCTCTTTGATAAGTAGCCCTAGCATTGGTAAGGCCAAAAGCTAGTCTTCAATAATAGAAGGTTCCCCACGGGGCAATGAAGGCGGTCTTTTCCCTGTCTTCTTCAGCAACCATTATCTACTGATACCCAGCAAAGCAATCAGCGAAAGAATATATCTCGAACTATGCAGTATTGTAATACCCGAGAATTTTCATATATTATTAAATAATTATATTAATGGAAATGAGAATTTATTTGAATATAAATGATTTTGTGTTATGAGAATGATTAATTCAATTATATTAAATTGAATATCTATGACAATTGAGAAAAATGTGGAGTTTACGATAAACTCGTTGAGAGCCTAGTGTGGCACAGTGATGGGAAATATTAATAATTATATTAATTAACGAAGAATTTTTAAGTGAACAATTAATTAATTGTTAATTGTTATTAGAGAATATTAATTAATTGTTAATTGTTATTAGAGAATATTAATTGATTGTTGTGGGATATTAACTATGGTTGATTAATAATATGTGATTATTATTGCAAGAAATATAATAATAATAATCCACTTGTTTATAATTGTGCTGAGATTTATATTTGTTAATGTGATAATTAATCCTATGATTATTAATTTGGTGTAATTAATAATCAATGAGGAATAAATTAATTAATATTATTGTTAATTAATCAACGAGATAAATAGTTTAATTATTTGACATTATGAATAATAAAACAAATAAGTGAGTTATTAATATAATAAGATTATATTAATTGATATGTGCAAATGTGCAATACTTGAATATATAAAGTATATGGAATACAACTATATTATATAGTGTAGAGAGACACTTAAGTGTGACCATGCATGTATATACATAAACTATGTTATATAATGCAATGCGAATATATTACACATAGAAACCATATATTACATAAAGCATAATGTGATTATGTGATGTTAAAACTATATGTTAGGAATTCATGATAATGCCTATGTGACAAGGTGAGTGTGTATACAGTAAAATAATATATCATCAATATATTGTAATCAATTATTGATTGTAGAATTTAATAATGTGATAGTATCTGATTAAATTATATCCGGTATTAACAGAATGTACATGGATTATATGCGTACAAGTCACCTTCACTATATTGAAGTATTCCTTATGAAAATTTATATTGTGACATTAAGTTATAACCTATGTATGGACAATAAGTATATATAATATAACATAAGAGTAGGAAGTATGTTATGTGTGTGTAATAATTTAAGTGTTGTGTACTAATAAAATGCTGAGTATATGGCCTTGTCCCATATTATTAAACACAAACCTTGTACACGTGAAATGTATCATGAAGCTAGCCTACTCTCTTCTCTCAAACTCAGCATTCTAGCCATCATGATCATGAAGGGAGTGGGTGGAATAGTGGAGATCACCAACTAATTACCAACTCCCTCTTATCTAGCAAACATTCCTATAATCTGTTAGTTTGATTTTGGATGTAATTGCATTGCCTGGTTATGAAATTCTTCTATAAATATAACCCATCCTCTTCCTAATTCATTTGCTGAGAATTTTGGCTAAGTAAGTTAAGAGTTATATATATATTTATCAGTGTTCTTGAGTAGCAGCAAGTTCAGAATCTAACAGAAGGTATAATACAGTTTCCTTGTTATTCATTTTCGTTTTCTGTCAAAAGTTCTAATTCTTGATTATGCAAAATTGGATTGCAATTGGATTGTAGAGCACTTATTTAGTTGTTATGTGAACTTATATACATGTTTAAATTATAATGTAGTTGATTATAATCAAATTCGTGAAGTAATTTGGCATTTGACCTGGAAGTCTGCCGACGCAGGCTGTTCTTGAACTGAACCGGACGCGGCGCAACGCAGCTGCGCAGGTCCCCTGCTGCAGCTTTTGATTTTCTGCTTGCTTCCTGCTATATGATAGTTCTTGCATTGACGTACATGAAGCATGCTAGCATGACTAACTTACATGTATAGATACGTAGACCTAAAATGATTATGTTCTATTACGCTTGTGTTCATGGTTGATGAAAAGTATAATTTTCCAAAACAAACTTAGAACTTTAATACAAGACTTTGACATGTGTGTATGATATCAATGTTATGACTTATACGGTATCTTGACCTTGCAAGCATATTATTGTGATCTAGGAAAGCATGAAAAGCATGTTAATAGATGTATACATGGTTCGTACGGTATCATGAGCACGTGGATTGCGTTAAATGAACTTTACTAGTGAAAGTATAAGTTTTGAACCTAAATCTTGACATGTTATATTGAAGTCTAGATTCTGATCATTATGAACATGTTGGATAATGTTTTTAACCTCACTAATGTGTCACACAAGCACGTGTGTACACACCATGCTAGATGCCATAAAGACTACATGAAGCATGATTTCAAAACCAATAGCAATGCTAGTAATATATATGTGGTAAAGATATTCATGAACATGCCTAGAACACGTTACACGACCACCTTATGTGTGTACATGACAAGTATGATAGCTTCGTGGTTTCATGACCTTGAATGGCTTTAAGTTATTGAAAGTATTGACTTAGAATCTTTATCACATATATTTGAAACGAGGAAAGGTTGTACAAACATAAAAGTATCTTTTAATATGTTTATATGCTATGTGGTGTTGTTGGCTTGCATGACCGGACAGAAACCATAAGGTACAGCTCAGCCTTGGCTTGGCCAGAAGGCTGAGCAGCTGCGCTGGCCCTAGGCTTAGCCATGGCGCAGCTGCGCCGGCCTGGAATCAGAAGCCATGCAGTTTGACAATCTGATTTTTGGACAGATAGCTTATATGATGCCTACATTGCTAGAAATGGTTTACACCCTACTGATATGTGTACATAGGTGATGATTAAGTAACAAGATAATGTTTAACTTATATAATGGAAGCCCATGGGTCAAAGGATCATAGCTACTTGAACATGATGAGTTGCTATAATATCATTTATGTTATAACTATGTACTTGATTCGTAATAACATATAATCTGATTTCATGTCATATGAGAATAAGTATGACATGTGACTAAGATAGTAACATGTATGTATATTGAGTAATAAGTTGTGTAACGGATGTGTTAACTAATGAAAATCCTATACATGTAATACATTATAAATAGGATTCCAAAGTTTTGGCTAGCTTTACGTGAGTAAACTACGCATAAGGCAAGTTTCCTAACTTACACTCTTTTACGGTGCAAGTATTCTATCCTTGTATATTGTGAACTAGTTTCTTACTAAATTGTTGAATTGAATTAGCATACTTGAACTCTTAATTCATTAAAGCTATTATACATGTTGAACTTAGTATTGTTCTTGAATATTGTGAAAGTGTCTATGACATTTGATTCGGCTAGACTTATATTATTGAAAAGCGACCCAAACCAATTGATTGGTGCGGGATCTTGTATTTGACTGAGAAGAACAAACTATAACTGTCGGAGAACCGTCGCGCGCACTTGAGTATGATTGATTGTTATGCATAACGAGGGTACTTTAGGCTGATCACCTTCTGTATCTTTTTTTGTTGGATTTTCAGTTTATTACTGTCAAATCCTGTGGAAGTTCATAGTCCTTAGTTACTGCTCAGTATTCAGTTATCTTGAAATCTTGAATTGAATTATTATTGAATCATATTGATATTATTCTGTCCTTGGCGACTGTTATTGAGAACTGTTGATACTCTTGCTATCCTTGAACTATCAAACTTTTCTATACCTTTTCGAGAATTGAGAATTATATCACTTACCCTTGTCGTATATTACTTGCTGGGCAATTTGTGCTAATTCTTGCTTCCCTAAAACATTTCAGTTAAGGCAGAGCAGGGCGAACCTTCGGGCATTGATAAGGGCAAGGGAAAGGCTACCAACTAGCTTGTCTCTTTTATGTTTTTTATATATTTTAATGTTGTATTAAGATGATGAAGTAAGACTGGATTTGATTATGTTTAAGCTTAAGTTAGATTATGTAATAAGTCGTTAATTGATATTAGTATGTAATCTATTAAGTACTGTAGGTTGCGAGACTTGGGGGAATAATTATAATAAATCATTATAAATTATTCTAGGATAGATTTTCCGCTGTGATTGTGTGATATTTAGTTATTATTATTGCGATGTATTACTATGAGCACGTGATGAACCGAATTCAAGAGACCAAGTGGCGGTCCTGGAATTTGGGGGCGTCACAAGTATTGTCGATTAATACGTGGATGAACGACACAGGGGTACCTAGTAGAGTGGCAGAGGAGGAGCCCAGGGATATACACATAGTATACGAGTCACCTCTAGAGGCTACACTAGTGCAGGCTGTTGCACCGTTCGAGTCTGACGACGAGGACGAGATTGAGATAGAGTCTGATCCAGAGGAGGAGCCGATGGAGGATGAGCCAGTAGAGGACTCTGATGAGGCTACTATAGAGGAGCAGATGTTAGGAGAGTACGAGGAGCGGATCCTAGAGTTAGACTGCAGGGTGCAGGAGCTGGAGGCAGAGGCCAAAAAGAGAGAGTCCGAGTTCCAGAAGCTGAGGGACGAGGACCACCAGAGGAAGCTGGCTATGCAAGAGTTAGAGGTGGAGATTGCCTACCGTAGCGAGGCAGGGATCCAGATGGGGACTCTGTTTCACAGGTCAATGGCTAGGAATGTAGTTTTGGCAGAGAAGCTAGAAGAGGTTGAACAGAGGGAACTGAGTGAGAAGACTGAGAAAGAGGCACTCCGTACTTAGCTAGAGTTGGAGGTGATGGATAGGTTACACTTCGAGGAGAAGTGGGAAGCGTCCAATGAGAGAGCTGACGACCGTGAGGACGAGGTCAGGTGCAAGAAGAGAAAGATGAACAAGATGGGGTATGTGTTCCGTTCAGCTTTTGAAAGGGTGATTGATGGTGTGTACCACTACCCGACAGAACAGGGACAGACTCTACATACCTTGAGCCGAGAGCTGGTTGCGTATATAGCACAGTTGGAGTACAAGAGCGCAGTGGAGCGCGGGATGATGGGATGAGATTCCCTTAGTCAGTCTAGTAGTAGTTTAGTAGAATTTATCTTTATGTATTTTATATACTATGATGCAATCCCGATCTTTTGTGTAAGATGTGGGATGATGATGTAAACCCCGAGTTAGTTTTTGTTAGAGGGGTAGTATGGTAGTAGGTTGGTATATTCCCCGTCTTTTGTGATATTAGGGGATATATGTGATAACATTTATAGCAGTATGCTAGGAAAATCATGTAATGAAACGATTTGGCATATGAATATAAATGAAGTTTATTTCGGAAACGTGTTACAGATTTATTCTTTTAGTATTAGAAGAAATACTTAAGTAATATACTTAAATAATAATAAAATGGAAACTTGTGATGCAGATAATGCCGCCCAGACGTAGATTGACTGCACCCGAAGAATCTGTTAACAACGAGAGGGAACAAGTAGACCCGATCCATAAACTGGTAGACTTTTTAGGAGAAGCCTTAAGGGGAAGGAACAATGAACCCGTTCGCCCCAACCCTCAGACTGTGCCAGTAACAACCTTTAAAGACTTTAAGAGTGTAGGACCTCCAGAGTTCGAGGGAACTACCGACCCAAACGTCGCACAAACATGGATCAAAGAGATCGAAAAAGCTTTTACTATAGCTAGCGTAGGCGATGATCAGAAGACGGTGTTTGCCACGTACATGATGAGGGGAGAAGGGAACTACTGGTGGGAGGCTAATCAACAAAGAGCTGGAGAAGGGATAATAGCTTGGGACAAGTTTAAGACGCTGTTCTTCGAGAATTATATCCCGAAGAGTATGAAGAATCGGATGGAGGTGAAATTCTTAGAGTTAAAACAAGGTGAGATGACGGTGGCGCAATACGCGGCTAGGTTTAACGAACTAGCATGATTTGCGAAGCACCAAGTTGGTGATGAAGAGAGAAAGGCTAGACGTTTCGAACAAGGGTTGAAGCCGTGGCTGTTCAATAAGGTATCAGTTCTTCAAATTGATTCCTTTGCAACATTACTAGAGAAGGAAATCATTGCGGAAAGTGGCAGTGAGGCCTTAAGTCTGTATAACAAAGAAAAGAAAGGAAAGAATGCTGGAGGAGAAAATCGTACGGGAGGAAGCAGTAGCGGAGGAAGCAACTTGGGAAAGAGAAAGTGGGAGAATAACAACAACAACAAAAATAACAATAATCAATCAGGGAATTTTTGTGGAGGTTTCAAGAAGAGGGCTGAAGGATGCCCGAAGTGTGGGAAGAATCACCAGGGCGAGTGCTGGAAGGGACGTGGCACTTGCTACAACTGTGGACAGGAAGGGCACATCTCGCCCAACTGTCCGAAACCAAAGAAGATACAAGGATGCTTTGCGTGTGGCTCGACGGAGCACCGAATTAAGGACTGCCCAAAGAAGGGAAGTGGCAGGGGTAGTAATCAGCAAGGAGGCAACGAGCTGATGATCGGTGGACCGGCACAATCCAACCCCCCAACCGCCAGAACCTTTAACATGACCGTCCAAGATGCCGTGGCTGCGAAGGACGTGGTGTCAGGTATAATCCCAATCAATGATATAAATGCTTATGTATTATTTGATTCGGGTGCCACCTGTTCTTTTGTATCTGAAGAATTTGCTAGTAAACTTAGTACACCCCGAGAACGATTAGAAAATCCTTTAGTCATAGAAGTTACTAATATGGAAGTGATCCCTGTAGAATATATTTATTGAGATTGTCACGCAAACATTAGAGAACATGAACTGAGCATAGACTTGATTCCTATTAGATTGGGAGAATTTGACGTAATACTAGGAATGGATTGGTTGTATAACCATGCTGCGATAATTGACTATCAGAACAAATGTGTGAACCTTCAGACTCCGAGTAAGGCTAAGGTAGTGTTTTATGGTAGCTCATCGCTTAAGCAATCGTGTTGCGTTACGAAGATGCAGGCCAAGAAATTGTTAAGGAAAGGATGTGTAGGTTATTTAGCTTACATAGTTGATACTCGGAAAGACGGAATAGAAATTAAGGATATATCCGTAGTTAATGAATTTCAAGATGTATTTCCAGACGATCTGCCTGGTCTTCCGCCAGACAGGGAAATCGAATTCGTAATAGACTTAGCACCGGGAACGACACCGATTTCGAAAGCTCCGTATCGTATGGCGCCAGTAGAAATGAAGGAATTGATGATACAATTGCAAGAGTTGTTGGATAAAGGTTACATTCGACCGAGTGTTTCTCCTTGGGGAGCACCAGTGCTATTCGTTAAGAAAAAGGACGGATCGATGAGACTCTATATCGATTATCGAGAATTGAACAGAGTAACGATCAAGAACCGATATCCGCTACCAAGGATAGACGACTTGTTTGATCAACTGAAGGGAGCAAAGTGTTTCTCGAAGATCGACCTACGAACAGGATATCATCAACTGAAAGTGAGGGATGAGGACATACCAAAGACTGCGTTTCGAACCTGTTATGGACACTGCGAGTTTTTGGTAATGTTATTTGGATTGACTAATGCTCCGGCAGCATTTATGGACTTGATGAACCTGTAATACCCGAGGATTTCCATATATTATTAAATAAATATATTAATGGAAATGAGAATTTATTTAAATATAAATGATTTTGTGTTATGAGATGAATTAATTCAATTATATATAATTGAATAATTATTGAGAAATTGGTGGAGTTTGTGATAAACTCGTTGATTGCCTTGTGTGGCACAGTGACGTAATATAAGAATGATTATATTAATTTAAGCGAACAATTAATCTATATTAATTGTTAATCGAAGAATATTAATTAACTTTTATAAAATACTAATGAGGATTGATTAATAATATGTGATTATTATTATTGCAAGAAACATAATAATAATGAGCAACGTGTTTATAAATACAATAAGATTTATATCAAAGTGATAATTAATCATATAAGGGTTAATTAAATTGTTATGGAGGTTAACAATTATATTGATTGATGTAGGATATGTGTATATTATTAATTAATATTCAATTTATAAGATGAGAAATTATACGTGCAAGCATGCGAATTAAATGTATAGTAACTATATGTTATAATATGTGTAGGTGACAAATGATGTGTGGATATACATTAAAATAATGTATCATGGATCTATTATAAATAATTGTTGAGTAATACAATTTAATAATATATGATATAATGTAATGTGGTAGTATCCGATTGTATTATATCGGTAAGATAAAATGTACATAGATTATATGTATTCAAATTGCATTTATTACATTATGGGGAGAACATTAGAATTATAACCTAAGAGTACATATAATATATAACATAAGTGTAGCATATAGTCCATTTGTAAGAATGCTGAGATTTGTTTGGCTTGTCCCTAAATGATAGTCACTGTCTCTTCACACGTGAACACTCATGAAGCTAGCCTACTCTCTTCTCTCAAACTCAGCATTCTAGCCATCATGAAGGGAGTGGGCAGAATAGTGGAAATCACCAACTATTTACCAACTCCTTCTTATCTAGCATGCAATCCTTCAATCCGTTGTTTTGATTTGGAAGGAAAAGGCTTTGTCTGGTCATGAATTTCTCTATAAATAAGCTCTCCTCCTTCTTCAGTTCTTTTGCTGAGCATTTTGGCTAAGTGAGACTAGAGAGCATATATATATATATATCAGTGTTATTGAGATAGCAGCAAGCTTAAATCATTTACAGAGGTATAATTCCTCTTCCTGTGTTTTTCATTTCCGTTTTCTGTTTCCGAAGTTTCCTTGAAATTCTTGATTATGCTAAATTGGTTCATGATTGGGTTGTAGAACCCTTATATTGTTGTTATATGAACATACACTGAATAGTCTTTCATTTCCATTGTTCCTCTTTAATTTCTGTGAATACATGAAATTCGTAAATTAGTTAGAGTTCATGAAATTGGGAATTGATAATTGCTATTGACTGTTATATAAGCATATATGTATGTGTTAGTAAGTTAAACAAGTCTAATAGCATTTGGGTATGTTGAAATCGATGAAATGGGAGGTTTTTGGTCGGATTTCGCTGCAGTCTGAATTGCAGAAAACTGCCTCGACGCCGCAGCGCCGCAGCCCGCGCCGCAGCGCCACACACGCCGCAGCCCGCGCCGCAGCGCCACACGCGCCGCAGCCCGCGCCGCAGCGCCGCACGCAGCGCCACTCGCGCCGCAGCGCCAGTAGTGAGCTGCTGTGCCGCGCCGCAGCGCCAGCCTCTGTGTTCAGTTTTCTGCATTCTGCAACAAAACTGTTATGTACCAATTGTTTGATTTTTGTTTAAACAAGCATGGGAGCATGATTAATACATATATATAAACCTAATGAGGCAATGTGAGCATGTTTTAGTATATTAGCATGCATGATTAACCAAACGACATATAGTTTGGAAACGAATTTAAAGTTTCATAAACGACGTTAACATATATGAAGCATGTTTACATACTGACCTTGCAAGCACGTTAGTACCACCTAGAGACACATGAAGTGCATGTTAACTTATCTATATTGGTTCCGTAATAAAATATGAACATGTGAACCTAACTAGTGCTCATTCCTAACAAGAATAGAAGTTTGAAGGTGGATATGATCATGTAAATGCTATACAGTCATTTTGATATTATGAGCATGTTTAGATAACTTTGAAATATATAAATGAAGCCTTAACTTACATATATAGGTTTCATAAGGAAGCATGAACATGATAGACCTTATTAATGAACTATACTAACAAAGTATAAGCTTTGAACGTGAACGTTGGTATGTTATGACGAGAATTAGAATTTGACATTTATGGACACATGTGATAGTACTCTTAGACTCATTCATGTGTCATGCATATATATATACCATGATTAGTTGCCATGATTAAAGTTTAGCATGAACAAAGCATGTTTTCAAGATAATAACAATGCTAGCTACATATATGCAATACGAGTACTCATGAGCATGACTAATACAAGTTATATGAATATCTTATGTGTTTAAAAGAGACCATGTTAGACCATATGAGTTCGTGTCCTTGAATGGCTTTAAGTATTAACTTAAGAACCTATACCATGTACGATTGGATTTGGAAAAGTTATACAAGCATGAAAGTATCCTTTAAATATGAATACATGCTACGTGATATTATATGATGTTACTTGAACCCGATTTTGACGGTTAACTTAAGGAGATGCCGTAACTTGCTAAAATGAAATATATTTAGTATTGATTGTGGTCTTATGTGATATTAATAATATGCAAGCATGTTTGCAAATTGTTGAGATCTTATATAATATGAGAATGCGTTTAAACTCTAAAGAAGGAACGTTAAGGATAGAAATTATATTCTATATAACTGTGTAGCTAGGTAAAACTTAGCTTATGTGTTGATCGTATATTCAAAGAGAAAATGTGAAGTTAAATTATATGACTAATGAATATCATATATATACGTAACTGTATTACGATAGGAATTCGAAAGTGTTGATTTGCTTTTCGTGGATAAACTACGCTAAAGGCAAGTTCTCTTACTTACACTCTTTTAAAGTGCAAGTATCCTAACCGACGCATTTACCTTATGCAAGGAAATCTATGATTGTGAAAGTTTCCTAACTTATACTCTTTTACTATGCAAGTATCCTATCTTGTGTATTGCGAACTAGTTTCCTATTTAATCGGTTGAATCGAATTAGCATACTTGAACTCTTATTTCATTAAAGCTATTATTCATGTTGAACTTAGTCTTGTTCTTGAATATTGTGAAAGTGTCTATGCCATTTGACTCGGCTGGACTTATGTTATTGAAAAGCAACCCAAACTAATTGATTGGTGCGGGATCTTATATTTGACTGAGAAGAACAACCTTCTTTGAAGGGAATATATGATTGTCGGAGAACCGACGTGCACACTTGAGTATGGTTGATTGTTATGCATAACAAGGGTACTTTAGGCTGATCACCTGTTGTACCTGTTTTTGTTGGATTTTCAGTTTATTACTGTCAATTCTACTAGAAGTTCATAGTCCGTAGTGACTACTCAGTATTCAATTATTTGAAATCTTGAATTGACTTATTATTGAATCATATTGATATTATCATGTCCTTAGCGACTGATATTGAGAACTGTTGATATTCTTGTTATTCTTGAACTATCAAATCTTGTTATACCCTTTCGAGAATTGAGAATCTTATTACTCACCCTTATTGTATATTACTTGCTGGGCAATTTGTGCTCATTCTTGCTTTCCCTAAAACATTTCAGTTAAGGCAGAGCATGGTGAACCTTCGGGCGTTGATAAGGGCAAGGGCAAAGCTACCAACTAGCTTATGTCTGTTATGTTTTAAATATATTAATATTGTATGAAGATGATGTAGTAAGACTGGATTTGATTATGTTTAAGCTTAAGTTAGATTATGTAATAAGTCGTTAACTGATATTGTTATGAAATCTATTAAGTACTGTAGGTTGCGAGACTTGGGGGAATAATTATAATAAATCATTGTAAATTATTCTAGAATAGATTTTCCGCTGTGATCGTATGATATTTAATTATTATTATTGTGATGTATTACCATGAGCACATGATGAACCGAATTCGAGAGACCAAGTGGCGGTCCTGGAATTTGGGGGCGTCACAGGTTGGTATCAAAGCCGTAGTTATAAACCTTAGGAACGAGTGTCCTTAGACTATAACTTAGGCGAACTTAGAAGTTAGGAAGGAGATAAAACTCATGTAGAGTTTTCCTTGAGAGACTTAGTCTGTTATGAAATGTAACTTCATTTTATACAATGAACTTATATTTTGCTTAACATTCTAATGGAGATGCTATTTCTTGTGTTGTGTTTGTGAGTGTAGGATGACAGACACAGGGGTACCTAGTAGAGTTGCAGAGGAGGAGCCCAGGGATATACACGTAGTATACGAGGCACCTCTAGAGGCTACACCAGTGCAGGCTGTTGCACCATTCGAGTCTGACGACGAGGACGAGATTGAGATAGAGTCTGATCCAGAGGAGGAGCCGATGGAGGATGAGCCAGTAGAGGACTCTGATGAGGCTACTATAGAGGAACAGATGTTAGGCGAGTACGAGGAGCGTATTCTAGAGTTAGACTGTAGAGTCCAGGAGCTGGAGGCAGAGGCCCACGAGAGAGAGTCTGAGTTCCAGAAGCTGAGGGACGAGGACCACCAGAGGAAGCTGGCTATGCAAGAGTTAGAGGTGGAGATTGCCTACCGTAGGGAGGCAGGGATCCAGATGGGGACTCTATTTCACAGGTCAGTGGCTAGGAATGTAGATTTGGCAGAGAAGCTAGAAGAGGTTGAGCAGAGGGAGCTGAGTGAGAAGACTGAGAAAGAGGCACTCCGTACTCAGCTAGAGTTGGAGGTGATGGATAGGTTACACTTCGAGGAGAAGTGGGAAGCGTCCAATGAGAGAGCTGATGACCTTGAGGACGAGGTCAGGTGCAAGAAGAGAAAGATGAACAAGATGGGGTATGTGTTCCGTTCAGCTTTTGAAAGGGTGATTGATGGTGTGTACCACTACCCGGCAGAACAGGGACAGACTCTACATACCTTGAGCCGAGAGCTGGTTGCGTATATAGCACAGTTGGAGTACAAGAGCGCAGTGGAGCGCGGGATGATGGGATGAGATTTCCTTAGTCAGTCTAGTGGTAGTACTAGTTGTGTCTTTATGTATTGTATATACTATATTGTAATCCCGATCTTTTGTGTAAGATGTGGGATGATGAAGTAAACCCCGAGTTAGCTTTTGTTAGAGGGGTAGTATGGTAGTAGGTTGGTATATTCCCCGTCTTTTGTGATATTAGGGGATATATGTGATAACATTTATAGCAGTATGCTGGGGAAATCATGTAATGAAATGAAATGGCATATGAATATAAATGGAGTTGATTTTAGAAACGTGTTATAAATTTATTCTTTTAGTATTAAAAGAAATACTTAAGTAATATACTTGAATAATAATAAAATGAAAAATTGTGATGCAGATAATGCCGCCCAGACGTAGATTGACTGCACCCGAAGAATCCGTTAACAATGAGAGAGAACAAGTAGACCCGATCCAGAAACTGGTAGACTTGTTAGGAAAAGCCTTAAGGGGAAGGAACAATGAACCCGTTCGCCCGAACCCTCAAACTGTGCCAGTAACAACCTTTAAAGACTTTAAGAGTGTAGGACCCCCGGAGTTCGAGGGAACTACCGACCCAATCGTCGCACAAACGTGGATCAAAGAGATCGAAAAAGCTTTCACTATAGCTAGCGTAGGCGAAGATCAGAAGACGGTGTTTGCCACGTACCTGATGAGGGGAGAAGCGAACTACTGGTGGGAGGCTAATCAACAAAGAGCTGGAGAAGGGATAATAGCTTGGGACAAGTTTAAGACGCTGTTCTTCGAGAATTACTTTCCGAAAAGTATGAAGAATAGGATGGAGGTGAAATTCCTAGAGTTAAAACAAGGTGAGATGACGGTGGCGCAATACGCGGCTAGGTTTAACGAACTAGCGCGATTTGCGGAGCACCAAGTTGGTGATGAAGAAAGGAAGGCTAGACGCTTTGAACAAGGGTTGAAGCCATGGCTGTTCAATAAGGTATCAGTTCTTCAAATTGATTCCTTTGCAACATTACTGGAGAAGGCAATCATTGCGGAAGGTGGCAGTGAGGCCTTAAGTCTGTATAACAAAGAAAAGAATGGAAAGAATACTGGAGGAGAGAATCATACGGGAGGAAGCAGTAGCGGAGGAAGCAACTTGGGAAAGAGAAAGTGGGAGAACAATAACAACAACAAAAACAACAATAATAATCAATCAGGGAATTTTCGTGGAGGTTTCAAGAAGAGGGCTGAAGGATGCCCGAAGTGTGGGAAGAATCACCAGGGCGAGTGCTGGAAGGGACGTGGCACTTGCTACAACTGCGGACAGGAAGGGCACATCTCGCCCAACTGTCCGAAACCAAAGAAGATACAAGGATGCTTTGCTTGTGGCTCGACGGAGCACCGAATTAAGGACTGCCCAAAGAAGGGAAGTGGTGGGGGTAGTAATCAGCAAGGAGGCAATAAGCTGATGATCGGTGGACTGGCACAATCCAACCGCCCAACCGCCATAACCTTTAACATGACCGTCCAAGACGCAGTGGCTGCGAAGGATGTGGTGTCAGGTATAATCCCAATCAATGATATAAATGCTTATGTATTATTTGATTCGGGTGCCACCTGTTCTTTTGTATCTGAAGAATTTGCTAGTAGACTTAGTACACCTCGAGAACTATTAGAAAATCCTTTGATCATAGAAGTTGCTAATAAGGAAGTGATCCCTGTAGAATACGTTTATCGAAATTGTCGCGCAAATATTAGTAAACATGAACTGAGCGTAGACTTGATTCCTATTAGACTGGGAGAATTTGACGTAATACTGGGAATGGATTGGTTGTATAACCATGCTGCGATAATTGACTATCAGAACAAATGTGTGAACCTTCAGACTCCGAGTAAGTCTAAGGTAGTGTTTTATGGTAGCTCATCGCTTAAGCAATCGTGTTGCGTTACGATGATGCAGGCCAAGAAATTGTTAAGGAAAGGATGTGTAGGTTATTTAGCTTACATCGTTGATACTCGAAAAAAGGGAGTAGAAATTAAGGATATATACGTAGTTAATGAATTTCAAGACGTGTTTCCGGACGATCTGCCTGGTCTTCCGCCAGACAGAGAAATCGAATTCATAATAGACTTAGCACCGGGAACGGCACCGATTTCGAAAGCTCCATATCGTATGGCGCCAGTAGAAATGAAGGAATTGATGATACAATTGCAAGAGTTGTTGGATAAGGGTTACATTCGACCGAGTGTTTCTCCTTGGGGAGCACCAGTACTATTCGTTAAGAAGAAGGACGGATCGATGAGGCTCTGTATCGATTATCGAGAATTGAATAGAGTAACGATCAAGAACCGGTATCCGCTACCGAGGATAGACGACTTGTTTGATCAACTGAAGGGAGCAAAGTGTTTCTCGAAGATTGACCTACGAACAGGATATCATCAACTGAAAGTGAGGGATGAGGACATACCAAAGACTGCGTTTCGAACCCGTTATGGACACTACGAGTTTTTGGTAATGTCATTTGGATTGACTAATGCTCCGGCAGCATTTATGGACTTGATGAACCGAGTTTTCAAGCCATACTTGGATAAATTTGTAGTGGTTTTTATCGACGACATTTTGATCTACTCAAAGACAGAGGAAGAACACGCCGAACATCTAAAGATTATTTTGGAGGCACTAAGGGAGGAGAAGATGTATGCAAAATTTTCTAAGTGCGAATTTTGGATGGAGAAGGTTCAATTCTTAGGCCACGTGGTGGATAAGAATGGAATCTTTGTAGACCCTGCGAAGGTTGAAGCAGTAAGTAATTGGGAACAACCGAGAACACCGACGGAGGTGAGAAGCTTTCTAGGGTTAGCTGGGTACTATCGAAGATTCATCCAAGATTTTTCTAAGATAGCAACCCCGTTGACCAATTTGACTAGAAAGACGGTGAAATTTGTATGGACCGACAAATGCGAAGAAAGTTTTCAAGAACTGAAAAGGAGATTGAGCGAAACACCTGTGTTATCATTACCAGATGATGCGGGAAATTTTGTGGTGTATAGTGATGCATCGCACAAGGGGCTTGGCTGTGTGCTCATGCAACATGGCAAGGTTATTGCGTATGCGTCACGACAATTGAAGGATTACGAAAAACGATACCCTACTCATGACTTAGAGTTAGCGGCAGTAGTTTTTGCGTTAAAGATATGGAGACATTATCTATATGGAGAAAAATGTGAGATATACACGGACCACAAAAGTCTGAAATATATCTTCACACAGAAGGAGTTAAACATGCGGCAGAGAAGGTGGTTAGAATTAATCAAAGACTATGACTGCGATATTCTTTATCACCCGGGAAAGGCAAATGTGGTTGCCGACGCTCTGAGCAGGAAAGGAAGGGAGAAGTTGTTTAATTTAACAACTCAAGAAGAGTTGATAAGAGAGATGGAGAAATTGGAGATAGAAGTAAAAGGACCAGAAAAGTCTGGTGAGAAGTTAATTGTAATGGAAGCTTGTCCGACGTTGTTGAATATAGTAAAGGAAGCCCAGGAAAAGGATGAGGAGTGTGAGAAAATCCGAAAGAGGATCACAGAAAGTGAGGAAGAAAAATTTTGAATGGATAAAGACGGTATTTTGAGATTTGAAGGGAGAGTGTGGGTACCAGCGGTAACCGAGTTTAGGGAAGAGATTTTGCACGAGGCACATAATACGACATATTCCGTTCATCCGGGAGGCACAAAGATGTACCGAGATCTAAGGCAACATGTTTGGTGGCCTAATTTGAAACGGGAAGTCGCAGAGTGCGTCAGTAAATGCTTGACTTGCCAACGCGTTAAAGCAGAGCATCAGCGGCCAAGTGGTTTACTACAACCGTTAGAAATACCAGAGTGGAAATGGGAGCATATTACCATGGACTTCGTGGTAGGACTTCCAGTTACACAGAAAGGTTATGATGCTATTTGGGTTATCGTGGATCGACTAACGAAGACCGCACACTTTCTACCAATCAAGATCCGCTACAGTTTGAACCAATTAGCGAGTCTGTATGTAAAAGAAATTATTTCACGACATGGAGTGCCGGTGTCAATTGTCTCTGATCGAGATCCGCGCTTCACGTCCAATTTTTGGAAGAGTTTGCAAGAAAGAATGGGAACGCAGTTGAGGTTGAGTACAGCTTATCATCCTCAAACAGACGGACAAAGTGAGCGAACAATACAAACGCTAGAAGACATGCTTAGGACTTGCGTAATGGATTTTAAGGGAAATTGGGACGACCACCTACCCTTAGTAGAATTCGCATATAATAATAGCTACCATGCGAGTATTGGCATGCCACCGTACGAAGCTCTTTACGGGAGAAAGTGCAGAACGCCGTTATGTTGGGACGAAGTCGGAGAACGACGAATACTCGGACCAGAGTTAGTTCAACAAACCGCAGACGTGGTGACAGTGATAAGAGCCAGACTTGTAGCAGCTCAAGATCGCCAAAAGAAATACGCAGATTTGCATCGGCAGGACCGAGACTTCAAAGTCGGCAGTTTCGTATTCTTGAAGGTATCTCCATGGAAGGGAAAAATCCGTTTCGGCAAGGAAGGAAAATTGAGTCCAAGATTCGTAGGACCGTTCGAGATACTGAAGCGAGTGGGCGAAGTGGCATACAAAGTTGCGTTACCACCCGAGTTGGAGCATATCCACAACGTGTTCCACATTTCCGTGTTGCGACCGTACAAGGCCGACTACAAGCACGTGATTTCTTACGAGCCCATTCAAGTGGAGAAGAACTTGGCGTATGAAGAAATTCCTGTCCAAATATTAGATAGGAAAGAACAAACTTTGAGAAATAAAATTATTTCGTCTGTAAAAGTACTTTGGCGTAACCACGATGTCGAGGAGGCAACGTGGGAGTTAGAAGATAGGATGATGAGGGACTATCCCCATCTATTTGTGTAACCTTGTAGCAATTCCGGGACGGAATTTTTATAAGGGGGGGAGGATGTAATACCCGAGGATTTCCATATATTATTAAATAAATATATTAATGAAAATGAGAATTTATTTGAATATAAATGATTTTGTGTTATGAGATGAATTAATTCAATTATATATAATTGAATAATTATTGAGAAATTGGTGGAGTTTGTGATAAACTCGTTGATTGCCTTGTGTGGCACAGTGACGTAATATAAGAATGATTATATTAATTTAAGCGAACAATTAATCTATATTAATTGTTAATCGAAGAATATTAATTAACTTTTATAAAATACTAATGAGGATTGATTAATAATATGTGATTATTATTATTGCAAGAAACATAATAATAATGAGCAACGTGTTTATAAATACAATAAGATTTATATCAAAGTGATAATTAATCATATAAGGGTTAATTAAATTGTTATGGAGGTTAACAATTATATTGATTGATGTAGGATATGTGTATATTATTAATTAATATTCAATTTATAAGATGAGAAATTATACGTGCAAGCATGCGAATTAAATGTATAGTAACTATATGTTATAATATGTGTAGGTGACAAATGATGTGTGGATATACATTAAAATAATGTATCATGGATCTATTATAAATAATTGTTGAGTAATACAATTTAATAATATATGATATAATGTAATGTGGTAGTATCCGATTGTATTATATCGGTAAGATAAAATGTACATAGATTATATGTATTCAAATTGCATTTATTACATTATGGGGAGAACATTGTAATTATAACCTACGAGTACATATAATATATAACATAAGTATATGGTGTATATATATATATACAAGTGTAGCATATAGTCCATTTGTAAGAATGCTGAGGTTTGTTTGGCTTGTCCCTAAATGATAGTCACTATCTCTTCACACGTGAACACTCATGAAGCTAGCCTACTCTCTTCTCTCAAACTCAGCATTCTAGCCATCATGAAGGGAGTGGGCAGAATAGTGGAAATCACCAACTATTTACCAACTCCTTCTTATCTAGCATGCAATCCTTCAATCCGTTGTTTTGATTTGGAAGGAAAAGGCTTTGTCTGGTCATGAATTTCTCTATAAATAAGCTCTCCTCCTTCTTCAGTTCTTTTGCTGAGCATTTTGGCTAAGTGAGACTAGAGAGCATATATATATATATATATCAGTGTTATTGAGATAGCAGCAAGCTTAAATCATTTACAGAGGTATAATTCCTCTTCCTGTGTTTTTCATTTCCGTTTTCTGTTTCCGAAGTTTCCTTGAAATTCTTGATTATGCTAAATTGGTTCATGATTGGGTTGTAGAACCCTTATATTGTTGTTATATGAACATACACTGAATAGTCTTTCATTTCCATTGTTCCTCTTTAATTTATGTGAATACATGAAATTCGTAAATTAGTTAGAGTTCATGAAATTGGGAATTGATAATTGCTATTGACTGTTATATAAGCATATATGTATGTGTTAGTAAGTTAAACAAGTCTAATAGCATTTGGGTATGTTGAAATCGATGAAATGGGAGGTTTTTGGTCGGATTTCGCTGCAGTCTGAATTGCAGAAAACTGCCTCGACGCCGCAGCGCCGCAGCCCGCGCCGCAGCGCCACACACGCCGCAGCCCGCGCCGCAGCGCCGCACGCAGCGCCACTCGCGCCGCAGCGCCAGTAGTGAGCTGCTGTGCCGCGCCGCAGCGCCAGCCTCTGTGTTCAGTTTTCTGCATTCTGCAACAAAACTGTTATGTACCAATTGTTTGATTTTTGTTTAAACAAGCATGGGAGCATGATTAATACATATATATAAACCTAATGAGGCAATGTGAGCATGTTTTAGTATATTAGCATGCATGATTAACCAAACGACATATAGTTTGGAAACGAATTTAAAGTTTCATAAACGACGTTAACATATATGAAGCATGTTTACATACTGACCTTGCAAGCACGTTAGTACCACCTAGAGACACATGAAGTGCATGTTAACTTATCTATATTGGTTCCGTAATAAAATATGAACATGTGAACCTAACTAGTGCTCATTCCTAACAAGAATAGAAGTTTGAAGGTGGATATGATCATGTAAATGCTATATAGTCATTTTGATATTATGAGCATGTTTAGATAACTTTGAAATATATAAATGAAGCCTTAACTTACATATATAGGTTTCATAAGGAAGCATGAACATGATAGACCTTATTAATGAACTATACTAACAAAGTATAAGCTTTGAACGTGAACGTTGGTATGTTATGACGAGAATTAGAATTTGACATTTATGGACACATGTGATAGTACTCTTAGACTCATTCATGTGTCATGCATATATATATACCATGATTAGTTGCCATGATTAAAGTTTAGCATGAACAAAGCATGTTTTCAAGATAATAACAATGCTAGCTACATATATGCAATACGAGTACTCATGAGCATGACTAATACAAGTTATATGAATATCTTATGTGTTTAAAAGAGACCATGTTAGACCATATGAGTTCGTGTCCTTGAATGGCTTTAAGTATTAACTTAAGAACCTATACCATGTACGATTGGATTTGGAAAAGTTATACAAGCATGAAAGTATCCTTTAAATATGAATACATGCTACGTGATATTATATGATGTTACTTGAACCCGATTTTGACGGTTAACTTAAGGAGATGCCGTAACTTGCTAAAATGAAATATATTTAGTATTGATTGTGGTCTTATGTGATATTAATAATATGCAAGCATGTTTGCAAATTGTTGAGATCTTATATAATATGAGAATGCGTTTAAACTCTAAAGAAGGAACGTTAAGGATAGAAATTATATTCTATATAACTGTGTAGCTAGGTAAAACTTAGCTTATCTGTTGATCGTATATTCAAAGAGAAAATGTGAAGTTAAATTATATGACTAATGAATATCATATATATACGTAACTGTATTACGATAGGAATTCGAAAGTGTTGATTTGCTTTTCGTGGATAAACTACGCTAAAGGCAAGTTCTCTTACTTACACTCTTTTAAAGTGCAAGTATCCTAACCGACGCATTTACCTTATGCAAGGAAATCTATGATTGTGAAAGTTTCCTAACTTATACTCTTTTACTATGCAAGTATCCTATCTTGTGTATTGCGAACTAGTTTCCTATTTAATCGGTTGAATCGAATTAGCATACTTGAACTCTTATTTCATTAAAGCTATTATTCATGTTGAACTTAGTCTTGTTCTTGAATATTGTGAAAGTGTCTATGCCATTTGACTCGGCTGGACTTATGTTATTGAAAAGCAACCCAAACTAATTGATTGGTGCGGGATCTTATATTTGACTGAGAAGAACAACCTTCTTTGAAGGGAATATATGATTGTCGGAGAACCGACGTGCACACTTGAGTATGGTTGATTGTTATGCATAACAAGGGTACTTTAGGCTGATCACCTGTTGTACCTGTTTTTGTTAGATTTTCAGTTTATTACTGTCAATTCTAGTAGAAGTTCATAGTCCGTAGTGACTACTCAGTATTCAATTATTTGAAATCTTGAATTGACTTATTATTGAATCATATTGATATTATCCTGTCCTTAGCGACTGATATTGAGAACTGTTGATATTCTTGAACTATCAAATCTTGTTATACCCTTTCGAGAATTGAGAATCTTATTACTCACCCTTATTGTATATTACTTGCTGGGCAATTTGTGCTCATTCTTGCTTTCCCTAAAACATTTCAGTTAAGGCAGAGCATGGTGAACCTTCGGGCGTTGATAAGGGCAAGGGCAAAGCTACCAACTAGCTTATGTCTGTTATGTTTTAAATATATTAATATTGTATGAAGATGATGTAGTAAGACTGGATTTGATTATGTTTAAGCTTAAGTTAGATTATGTAATAAGTCGTTAACTGATATTATTATGAAATCTATTAAGTACTGTAGGTTGCGAGACTTGGGGGAATAATTATAATAAATCATTGTAAATTATTCTAGAATAGATTTTCCGCTGTGATCGTATGATATTTAATTATTATTATTGTGATGTATTACCATGAGCACGTGATGAACCGAATTCGAGAGACCAAGTGGCGGTCCTGGAATTTGGGGGCGTCACAGAACCGAGTTTTCAAGCCATACTTGGATAAATTTGTAGTGGTTTTTATCGACGACATTTTGATCTACTCGAAGATAGAGGAAGAACACGCCGAACATCTGAGGATTGTTTTGGAAGCACTAAGGAAGGAGAAGATGTATGCAAAATTTTCAAAGTGCGAATTTTGGATGGAGAAGGTTCAATTTTTAGGCCACGTGGTGGATAAGAATGGAATCTCTGTAGACCCTGCGAAGGTTGAAGCAGTAAGTAATTGGGAACAACCGAAAATACCGACGAAGGTGAGAAGCTTTTTAGGGTTAGCTGGGTACTATCGGAGATTTATCCAAGATTTTTCTAAGATAGCAACCTCGTTGACCAATTTGACTAGAAAGACGGTGAAATTTGTATGGACCGACAAATGTGAAGAGAGTTTTCAGGAGTTGAAGAAGAGATTGAGCGAAGCACCTATATTATCCTTACTAGATGATGAGGGAAATTTTGTGGTGTATAGTGATGCATCGCACAAGGGACTTGGCTGTGTGCTTATGCAGCACGGCAAGGTCATTGCATATGCATCACGACAATTAAAGGATTACGAAAAACGATACCCTACTCACGACTTAGAGTTAGCGACAGTAGTTTTTGAGTTAAAGATATGGAGGCATTATTTGTACGGAGAAAAATGTGAGATATACACGGACCATAAAAGTCTGAAGTATATCTTCACACAGAAGGAGTTGAACATGCGGCAGAGGAGATTGTTAGAATTAATCAAAGACTATGATTGCGATATTCTTTATCACCCGGGAAGGCGAATGTGGTTGCCGACGCTCTGAGCAGGAAAGGAAGGGAGAAGTTGTTTAAATTGACGACTCAGGAAGAGATGATAAGAGAGATGGAGAAATTGGAGATAGAAGTGAAAGGACCAGAAAAGTCTGGTGAGAAGTTAATTGTAATGGAAGCTTGTCCGACGTTGTTGGATAAAGTAAAGGAAGCCCAGGAAAAGGATGAAGAGTGTGAGAAAATCCGAAAGAGGATCACACAAAATGAGGAAAATAAATTTTGAATGGATAAAGACAGTATCTTAAGATTTGAAGGAAGAGTGTGGGTACCAGCGGTAATCGAGTTAAGGGAAGAGATTTTGCACGAGGCACATAATACAACATATCCCGTTCATCCGGGAGGCACTAAGATGTACCGAGATTTGAAGCAACATTTTTGGTGGCCCAATTTAAAATGGGAAGTCGCAGAGTGCGTCAGTAGATGTTTGACTTTCCAATGCGTTAAAGCAGAACATCAGCGGCCGAGTGGTTTACTACAACCGTTGGAAATACCAGAGTGGAAATGGGAGCATATTACGATGGACTTCGTGGTAGGACTACCAGCTACGCAGAAAGGTTATGATGCCATTTGGGTTATCGTGGATCGACTAACCAAGACCGCACATTTTCTACCAATCAAGATCCGCTACAGTTTGAACCAATTAGCGAGTCTGTATGTAAAAGAGATTGTTTCACGACATGGAGTGCCGGTATCAATTGTCTCTGATCGAGATCCGCGCTTCACGTCCAATTTTTGGAAGAGTTTGCAAGAAAGAATGGGAACACAATTGAGGTTGAGTACAGCTTACCATCCTCAGACAGACGGACAAAGTGAACGAACTATACAAACGCTGGAGGATATGCTTAGGACTTGCGTGATGGATTTGAAGGGAAATTGGGACGACCATCTACCCTTAGTTGAATTTGCATATAACAATAGTTACCATGCGAGTATCGACATGCCACCGTTTGAAGCTCTTTACGGAAGAAAGTGCAAAATGCCATTATGTTAGGACGAAGTCGGAGAACGACGAATACTCGGACCAGAGCTAGTACAACAAACCGCAGACGTGGTGACAGTGATAAGAGCCAGATTAGTAGCAGCTCAAGATCACTAGAAGAAATACGCAGATTTGCATCGGCAGGACCGAGACTTCAAAGTCGGCAATTTTGTATTCTTGAAAGTATCTCCATGGAAAGGAAAGATCCGTTTCGGCAACAAAGGAAAATTGAGTCCAAGATTTATAGGACCGTTCGAAATACTGAAGCGAGTGGGCGAAGTGGCATACAAAGTTGCGTTGCCACCCGAGTTGGAGCACATCCACAACGTATTTCATTTTTCGTGTTGCGACCGTACAAGGTTGACTACAAACATGTGATTTCTTACGAGCCCATTCAAGTGGAGAAGAACTTGGCGTATGAAGAAATTTGTGTCCAGATATTAGATAGGAAAGAGCAAACCTTGAGAAATAAAATTATTTCGTTTGTAAAAGTACTTTGGCGTAACCACGATGTCGAGGAGGCAACGTGGGAATTAGAAGATATGATAATGAGGGATTATCCCCATTTGTTTGTGTAACCTTGTAGCAATTCCGGGACAGAATTTTTATAAGGGGGGAGGATGTAATACCCGAAAATTTTCATATATTATTAAATAATTATATTAATGGAAATGAGAATTTATTTGAATATAAATGATTTTGTGTTATGAGAATGATTAATTCAATTATATTAAATTGAATATCTATGACAATTGAGAAAAATATGGAGTTTACGATAAACTCGTTGAGAGCCTAGTGTGGCACAGTGATGGGAAATATTAATAATTATATTAATTAACGAAGAATTTTTAAGTGAATAATTAATTAATTGTTAATTGTTATTAGAGAATATTAATTAATTGTTAATTGTTATTAGAGAATATTAATTAATTGTTAATTGTTAATAGAGAATATTAATTGATTGTTGTGGGATATTAACTATGGTTGATTAATAATATGTGATTATTATTGCAAGAAATATAATAATAATAATCCACTTGTTTATAATTGTGCTGAGATGTATATTTGTTAATGTGATAATTAATCCTATGATTATTAATTTGGTGTAATTAATAATCAATGAGGAATAAATTAATTAATATTATTGTTAATTAATCAACGAGATAAATAGTTTAATTATTTGACATTATGAATAATAAAACAAATAAGTGAGTTATTAATATAATAAGATTATATTAATTGATACGTGCAAATGTGCAATACTTGAATATATAAAGTATATGGAATACAACTATATTATATAGTGTAGAGAGACACTTAAGTGTGACCATGCATGTATATACATAAACTATGTTATATAATGCAATGCGAATATATTACACATAGAAACCATATATTACATAAAGCATAATGTGATTATGTGATGTTAAAACTATATGTTAGGAATTCATGATAATGCCTATGTGACAAGGTGAGTGTGAATACAGTAAAATAATATATTATCAATATATTGTAATCAATTATTGATTGTAGAATTTAATAATGTGATAGTATCTGATTAAATTATATCCGGTATTAACAGAATGTACATGGATTATATGCGTACAAGTCACCTTCACTATATTGAAGTATTCCTTATGCAAATTTATATTGTGACATTAAGTTATAACCTATGTATGGACAATAAGTATATATAATATAACATAAGAGTAGGAAGTATGTTATGTGTGTGTAATAATTTAAGTGTTGTGTACTAATAAAATGCTGAGTATATGGCCTTGTCCCATATTATTAAACACAAACCTTGTACACGTGAAATGCATCATGAAGCTAGCCTACTCTCTTCTCTCAAACTCAGCATTCTAGCCATCATGATCATGAAGGGAGTGGGTGGAATAGTGGAGATCACCAACTAATTACCAACTCCCTCTTATCTAGCAAACATTCCTATAATCTGTTAGTTTGATTTTGGATGTAATTGCATTGCCTGGTTATGAAATTCTTCTATAAATATAACCCATCCTCTTCCTAATTCATTTGCTGAGAATTTTGGCTAAGTAAGTTAAGAGTTATATATATATTTATCAGTGTTCTTGAGTAGCAGCAAGTTCAGAATCTAACAGAAGGTATAATACTGTTTCCTTGTTATTCATTTTCATTTTCTGTCAAAAGTTCTAATTCTTGATTATGCAAAATTAGATTGCAATTGGATTGTAGAGCACTTATTTAGTTGTTATGTGAACTTATATACATGTTTAAATTATAATGTAGTTGATTATAATAAAATTCGTGAAATAATTTGGCATTTGGCCTGGAAGTATGCCGACGCAGGCTGTTCTTGAACTGAACCGGACGCGGCGCAGCTGCGCAGCTGCGCCGGCATTACACTGCGGCGCAGCGCAGCTGCGCAGGTCCCCTGCTGCAGCTTTTGATTTTATGCTTGCTTCCTGCTATATGATAGTTCTTGCGTTGACGTACATGAAGCATGCTAGCATGACTAACTTACATGTATAGATACGTAGACCTAAAATGATCATGTTCTATTACGCTGGTGTTCATTGTTGATGAAAAGTATCGTTTTCCAAAACAAACTTAGAACTTTAATACAAGACTTTTATATGTGTGTATGATATCAATGTTCTGACTTATACGGTATCTTGACTTTGCAAGCATATTATTGTGATCTAGGAAAGCATGAAAAGCATGTTAATAGATGTATACATGTTTTGTAAGGTATCATGAGCACGTGGATTACGTTAAATGAACTTTACTAGTGAAAGTATAAGTTTTGAACCTAAATCTTGACATGTTATATCGAAGTCTAGATTCTGATCATTATGAACATATTGGATATTGTTTTTAACCTCACTAATGTGTCATACAAGCATGTGTGTACACACCATGCTAGATGCCATAAAGACTACATGAAGCATGATTTCAAAACCAATAGCAATGCTAGTAATATGTATGTGGTAAAGATATTCATGAACATGCCTAGAACACGTTACACGACCACCTTATATGTGTACATGACAAGTATGATAGCTTCGTGGTTTCATGACCTTGAATGGCTTTAAGTTATTGAAAGTATTGACTTAGAATCTTTATCACATATATTTGAAATGAGGAAAGGTTGTACAAACATAAAAGTATCTTTTAATATGTTTATATGCTATGTGGTGTTGTTGGCTTGCATGACCGGACAAAAACCATAAGGTACAGCTCAGCCTTGGCTTGGCCAGAAGGCTGCGCAGCTGCGCTGGCCCTAGGCTTAGCCATGGCGCAGCTGCGCCGGCCTGGAATCAGAAGCCATGCAGTTTGACAATCTAATTTTTGGACAGATAGCTTATATGATGCCTACATTGCTAGAAATGGTTTACACCCTACTGATATGTGTACATAGGTGATGATTAAGTAACAAGATAATGTTTAACTTATATAATGGAAGCCCATGGGTCAAAGGATCATAGCTACTTGAACATGATGAGTTGCTATAATATCATTTATGTTATAACTATGTACTTGATTCGTAATAACATATAATCTGATTTCATGTCATATGAGAATAAGTATGACATGTGACTAAGATAGTAACATGTATGTATATTGAGTAATAAGTTGTGTAACGGATGTGTTAACTAATGAAAATCCTATACATGTAATACATTATAAATAGGATTCCAAAGTGTTGGCTAGCTTTACGTGAGTAAACTACGCATAAGGCAAATTTCCTAACTTACACTCTTTTACGGTGCAAGTATTCTATCCTTGTATATTGTGAGCTAGTTTCTTACTAAATTGTTGAATTGAATTAGCATACTTGAACTCTTAATTCATTAAAGCTATTATACATGTTGAACTTAGTATTGTTCTTGAATATTGTAAAAGTGTCTATGCCATTTGATTCGGCTAGACTTATATTATTGAAAAGCGACCCAAACCAATTGATTGGTGCGGGATCTTGTATTTGACTGAGAAGAACAAACTAACGAGGGTATGATTGATTGTTATGTATAACGAGGGTACTTTAGGCTGATCACCTGCTGTATCTGTTTTTGTTGGATTTTCAGTTTATTACTGTCAAATCCTGTGGAAGTTCATAGTCCTTAGTGACTGCTCAGTATTCAGTTATCTTGAAATCCTGAATTGAATTATTATTGAATCATATTGATATTATTTTGTCCTTAGCGACTGTTATTGAGAACTGTTGATACTCTTGCTATCCTTGAACTATCAAACTTTTCTATACCTTTTCGAGAATTGAGAATTATATCACTTACCCATGTCGTATATTACTTGCTGGGCAATTTGTGCTCATTCTTGCTTCCCTAAAACATTTCAGTTAAGGCAGAGCAGGGCGAACCTTCGGGCATTGATAAGGGCAAGGGCAAGGCTACCAACTAGCTTGTCTCTTTTATGTTTTTTATATATTTTAATGTTGTATTAAGATGATGAAGTAAGACTGGATTTGATTATGTTTAAGCTTAAGTTAGATTATGTAATAAGTCGTTAATTGATATTAGTATGTAATGTATTAAGTACTGTAGGTTGCGAGACTTGGGGGAATAATTATAATAAATCATTGTAAATTATTCTAGGATAGATTTTTCGCTGTGATTGTGTGATATTTAGTTATTATTATTGCGATGTATTACCATGAGCACGTGATGAACCGAATTCGAGAGACCAAGTGGCGGTCCTGGAATTTGGGGGCGTCACAAGTATTGTCGATTAATACGTGGATGAACGGCACTGGGAAGACATCCTTATGGCTGGCTTTGTTGAGATCTCGATAATCCACACAAACTCGCACCTTTCCACTAGATTTCGGCACTAGGACTACGTTGGACAACCATTCAGGGTACGTTGACACCATAATGATTCCCGCTTTGAACTGTTTGATAATTTCTTCTTTGACCTTCAGGCTCCATTCTGGTTTCAACCGTCTCAGTTTCTGCTTGACTGGTTTGAACCCTTCTTTAATTGGTAGTCGATGCACGATGATATCGATGGATAGACCTATCATGTCTTTATGAGACCAGGTAAAAACATCATTGAATTGTGTTAAGAGTTGGATTAGTTCTTTTTCTTGGTTAGAGGGAAGGTTGATTTCGATCTATATTTCCTTGGGATCGTTGGGGGTTCCGATATTTATGGTGGTGGTTTGATCGAGGTTGGGTTTAGGTTTATCTTCGACCCATGCTTTGATTTCCTTAGGCACCTCGTCATCATCCCCTTCCTCCTTCTCGATTCCCATCAAGTCAAAGTCCAATTCTATGTCAAAATCGTAATCATTACTCAAATTCGGCAAACCATGGACGTGGCTAGAGACATGCAAATTTGGAAACCTGATACAAAAACTTGATTGCTAAATATATACAAGTAGTCGTCAATTACAAAAAGATTCATCAGTTAATATGACAACTGGCAATAACAATCTACAGATGAAATAAAATAGACATAAATATAGATAAAGGTGGAGCTCCCTGTCAGCGATCGCTTCTCAATTTTTACCATTTTTGGACTATCTATGGAGTGATCGTCCAATTGCTGGTCTGCAGTTCCTGGGGAGTCGTTGAGATAGACGCGCTACTGGAGTTGCAGTCTTCTAAGATGGCCATAACTGGTTTGGAACCGGTCCCTGGATTACTGCCTGGGATGTTTACATTTCCCCAATTAAGTGTCGAAAGGTTAGGTTAATCACTTGACATATCTGCCTAGTCGGACTTCTTCAGGTCCTCTTCAGAGAGGCAAAAACTGCTCATGAATTGCAGTTGGATCTCTTCCAGAAACTTTTGGTCTTTGGCCTTCTGGGCCACATCCTTGAGAGGCTTTTCATCCCCATCCGTCTGATGTCCTGTTTGATCGACTTTAGGAATCAGAAGGTTTAAAATAATAAGGGGGATCTTTTTGAGTGGCTCTTTAAATCCGATTTCAACCAGGTTTGGCTTGAGGTGAATTAACTGATTAACTGGTTGACGCCTGTGAGGATTCTGATACTTGGATCCACTATAGTATCATAGTCCAGCCTTTCCCAACTGCGTGGGTATACAGATTGGGTTCCTGATTCCTTGGCCATTCTTCCCCAGTCCTCGGCCTAGTCGATGTCCTCGAGACAGCATCTCTTCGCCAACTGCCATCACCTCTGTAGATATCCGGGGAATTAAGATCGGGGCTCCCACAAAGTTATATCGCGGATTACTGATTTCGAAGGCTTGAAAACTGGCTGGCTCGACCTCTTCATTCACATCGATTAGGGGCATATCTCCCAGGTCATGAAAAGGATAATCATGTTCTTCACTGAAAGTCACCAGATTGCTGTTGACGATATATTTCAGTTGTTGATGAAGAGTTAAAGGGACGGCGCCAGCCATATAGATCCATGGTTGTCCTAACAACAAATTATACCTAGTAGTGATCTTCAAGATCTGAAAAGGTATGTTGAAAGTGAAAGGGCCAATCTCCACAATAAGTTCAATCTCCCCCACGGTATCCCTTCTTGATCCGTCGAAAGCCCGTACCACGACATGGCTATCCCGGATTTGGGTTGGGTTGATCTTCATCTTCTCTAGAGTATCTTGTGAACAGATGTTTAAAGACGACCCTCCGTCTATTAGCACACCACCTACCACATATCCTGATGAAACGATAGCGAGATGCAATGGTTTATGATGCCCAGTTCCTTTGACTGGTATATCGTCGTCAATGAAGGATATCACGTTACTGTCCAGTACATGGCTGATCAAGTGCTAGAATTTCTCAGTATCGATAGTCTTGGGTAAGTGTGCTTCCTCCAATACTTGGATCAGAATTTGACGATGGTCGTCAGATTCTAATACCAAATCCAGGATAGAAATTTGATGAGGTTCAGCTTCCAATTGCCTCACCGTCCTAGCTTTACCGTGTCCCATTTTGTGGAGGAACTATGTGATCTTTCTAGTAGATACCTTCCCTAATACCTTGGTTACCGGTTTCGCCAAACGCCCTAGGAGGTAACATGTATTCTCCCTAGGTATGATGGCGGTGCAGTTAGGTGCCAACTTTATCCCTTCTCCGTAATTCCACGGTACCTTCTTTAGCCTAAGAATTGGGAGTTGTGGCCAAGGGGCCAACACCAGTGGTTTAGGCACTGGTATCTCGAGAGTGGCTTTATTTCTCTGCTCTGGTACCCCTTGGATGGTTATGGGTCCGTTGGATATTCCTTCCATGCAAAGGATAATGGCTATCATACCTTCTACATTCCTTGGTCCCCGAGGGTAGTATATTTCTTCCTTAGGGAAGATCTCAGCTTTGTTTATTGAGTCCAGCTCTCTGGATTCAATTAAGTTCTGGATTAGATGTCGCAGAGCCCAACATTCTTTCGTAGCATGTCTAGGAGCATTAGAATGGTAAAGATAGGATGTGGAAGGATTGAAACACTTCGATCTCATATCTGGGGGTGACAAAAATTCTGTAATCTTCCCCTCCTCGATCAAGGTACAGAGAATCTCCTCCTTCGATTGCCTCAACGGAGTGAATTTCAGTTTGGCGATAAAATCTCGACGGCTCTGCAATCTAGCTTCTCGAGCCACCTTTTTAGTCTATTTGTTCTGCTCTGGGTAACGAATTCGATCCCTTCTGGAGGTGGAAACATCTTGGACAGTTATGGGGTCATTTGGCTTTGATAAGACCTGGTCGATGAGCTGTCGGGTCAACTGGTGTTGGTGTACCACCAATTCAGCTAGCCGATCCACCTGTGCTCTGATTGAAGCCAATTCTTGTTCTACCCCATAATTTTCTTTAGGGTATCCCCATATTGCAGGGTCATGTGCTGAGGGTAACTATTCCATCTTGCTTAGGTATTTACGGTTTTCCCTGTTTTCGGCACTGATCACATTGACTCCTTTCTTCGCATGCTGAGGCAGAGGATTGTTGTTGACATTTGGCTGTTCGAGCTCTTTGACTATAATCTCCCCGCTGTCAATTATATTTTAAATTTTGTGCTTTAGAGTCCAACACTCCTGAGTATCATGCCCCGGTGAGTTGGAATGGTAGGCGTACTTCTTGCTGGAATCGAATTGCCTTCCATTTTGATCGGAAGGTGGAGCGAGCTCAACGATCTTCTTTTGGGCGATTAGTAGGGCTAATATATTTTCCAAGGAGTCTCCTAAATGAGTGAATATCCTTCTTCTCTTGTTTTCCCCAACTTTCATTGCTGTATGATTTCAAAAATTCGTTGGATGAGGGTTCTGCCTCTGGATAGGTGAGTTAGGGCTCTTGTTAGTAGATTGTCCTTGCAATACTAACGAGACATTTACTTCCTTCCTCTTTGATCCTCTCTTGGGAGCGCTTGCATAATTTCCAGACTATACATGCTCAGCTATGGCTTCCAAAGCAGCGAGGTCTTTGATTTTTCCAGACTTCAAACCCATTTCTGCCATTTCCCCGTGTTTAATCATTTCGGAAAAGGATTTTCCTAACCCGGCAAGGACTCACTTATAGAAAGGGGCTTCTTGTATATTAATGAAGGTGGTTACCATCTTGGTGGGTTAACTTGGGCCGCCATTCGCCTCCACGGATGCGCGTATTCTCTGAACGATTTATTGCCCAACTTTCTGACTTTGGCAACTTGGTAGCGATCAGGTGCCATATGGGATTGAAAACTGTATTGGTTGAGAAAAGCATGGGCCAATTCATCCGAACCTCTGACTTTGGAATTGTCTATCCATGCGTACCACGTGCGGGCTTCACCGTTAAGGCTCTTTTGAAATAGCTGCATCCTCAGGAATTCATCCTCAGCGTAAGTTCCAAGTTCACCTATGTAGACTTTCAAGTGAGCGTATGGGTCTCCCAGTCCATTGTATTTCTCGAACTCGGGGATTTGAAACTTATCCGGGTATCTCGCCTTTGGGAAAATACACAGATCTGAGTAATTCACGCTCCCGTGGGATCCCGTCCCTTTCATAGACCGGATAGCGTCTTCCATCTGTCTAACTTTCTTCCTAATGTCTGCAGTGTCTTTGTCCTCACGGAGGTTTGTGATGTCCTGTGTCGTCTTCTGGATCGGGGCCTCCTTGGGTACTTCAACATCGAGGGGAGATATAGGTGTGGACGTATGGGTATCACCTTCCTTTTTGGGTACTGTCATGTCTCCTTACACAGAGGATTCAGTCGAACTCTTGTGTTTAGATTCCTGAGATAGTTTGCACTGTTCATTTAACAGGGTCGTCATCTCGGCCATTTGCTTTTTAAACTCCTCGAATTCATCCCGAGATACTGGGATGGGTTCTGATGAACTTGCTTCAGCAATCTGGACTGGTGAAAGGGCCTTTTTGGTTCGAGATCAGGTTTTAGGACCAATCTGCACAACAATCGATACCTAGTTTAGACTGGATACTGGTGAATAGGGATGCATGATATGCTATGCATCAGTTTAATGGTTTTTTAATCTTTTCCTGCAATATAACGATTTAGTCGAATTGATGACAGGGTGTGAAAGATGTATGTATGACTGTTCAAGATAATAGTCATTTATATACGCAGAAGATTTAAATGGGGCATGAAGAAGCACACTGCGCATTTGGTTTATCAGAGGCTGACCTATCTTAGGGTTACTCTCACGGGCTGTTTGAAATTGGTTCCCAGATCTTCGCAATCTACTTGATGAAAACATCCATGTTTCGATTGTAGTGGATCTGAGTGGTGCCTTTCTTGAGCCTCAGAATGGAAACATCCAAAGGAGTCCAGTAATAAACAACCGACGGGATTGCCCCCTAATTGAGGTACCATACAACATACATTCACGTCCTCACCGCATGTAATATGATGACATTGTGCAAAGCACTAATATATTGTGCAAGGCACTAATACAAAATGCTAAAAGATTGACACACACAAAGATTATTCACACAAATGCATATGCAGAATGAAAATCAAAAAGTTTGATCGTGGCTTAAGCCCTCTTTGAATCCCCAGCAGAGTCGCCACCTGTCGACGCCGGGAGGAAAATCAATTCCTCGGTCTCCCTTTTATTGAAGGAGGAGGTCTCTTTTTTCTCTTTTGGAGTTGTTTGCCCTCGTCTCTTGTCCGTGGGACGAGAGAGGAGTGCCCTGATATCCTTATTTTATTCTTTTCCCTTTCGCTTTCGCTTTGTCTTTGGGGTTCCGTTTTAAAGGGTGAATTTCATAGGAAACCGATATCGACATATGTGTCGACGATTTTGAAAGATTAATTTTATTGATTGGACCGATTGAGACAGAGTCGCCAGTTGGTATTTTGGAAATGGATGTACCAACTCATCCGGGTTTTAATAGTTTTTCGCAAGATGGTCCAACGCGTGACTCTTTGATTTGGTCGTGAAACCCGAGAATATTGGAATCCGGGGTCTAGGTTAAGCGGGGGGAAGGTGTTAGGCACCCCCCAACTCCCGTGCAAGCATGGTACCGTATCTTATTGATTTTCTATGCAAAAGTGTGTGTGTGTAAGTCTGTTTGTGTGTGTGATTTTGAAAGCTTTATTAGTTGGTTTCTAAGTCTTTTTGGTGACTTGAAAGTAGTGATATACCTCTTTTGTGCCTAGGTACGAAGGATTTGATTTAATAAAAAGTTTATTTTTAGCAAGATATCTGAATTGAAATGAGGTTTTAGAAAGTAGGGTTTTCAAATCATTTGCCCGACTAGGAATCGAGGACTTCGATACTTCCTTTTATTCTTTACGTTAATTATGTGATCTACCCCGAATTGCTTTATTTCATCAAAAGCTCTTTGTGGTTTTTTCTTTGAGAAATCATTTTGATGATATGTATGCTAAAGCGTTAAGAAGGTTTGGATCATCATCGGGCATAAAAGCCATCTCGATGAACTGAGCTCTTGTAATGAAGGTTTTCACTATCACGGGATCTTGAATCTGAGCTCTCAAGACTAACCCCTCGAGTTCATCTTCAAGATCCAAATATTACATGCACATCGATATTTACGGTATTTAAAGCATTTACAATGTAAAAACCGGTCCATCGTGGGAATTAAGTCAGATCCCTTTGGGGATCTCGACACCGGATTCCTAGGCTCACAATATTTGTACCATTTCATATATACATAACGACCACGGCTTCATTACTAAGTGATTTCATCGGTTGAAATCATCGTTCATGCCTATTCGACCCCCCTTTCACCTCTAAATATATATTTAGGGCTACACGGGTTAACCAGGACCATTTACAAGTAAATACATCCATAGATATACCACGGATCTAAGCTGTTCTAGCTCCCGGGTTGAAGCATCATGCTAACAACCTCTCGGGAACTAGCTTAAGCTTAGCTTGAGGTATATCTAGTCTCCAAAGCTATATACAATGTATTAAAGCAATAAATAACCGATAAAAATGTTAAAACTACCAACTATTACAAAATATGCTTATAATACAACAAATATAGCTACATTCAAACAAGATCCTTCATTAATCTATCATTTGAACATAGTTTACAAAGAAAACGAAGCTAGAAGTGCGTTATTTCACCATGGGGGACGCGTGAACATGCATTTTGACTCCCGGGATGAAGTAAGAACACTAAGATGGCTTCAATGAGATGCTAGATGGAAGAAATAAGCTTCAAGTTGCTATGTTGATGTCCAACCCGAGCCTTTCTCTCTCTAAAAATGTCCTTCTCTCTCTATATCTATCTCCTCTTTTTTTTTAAAATGAACTAAGTGGGGGGTTATAACCTGTCTGGGGCAGCCACACACATATATGTGGCTAGCCGCATACATGGTGGAGGCTACCCAGGTGAGACCCCCCGGCTTGGTTATGGCTCCTTCGGTCTCGATTCGATAGAAGTTGACGTCTGCCGTTTGATCTTCCAGATCGTATTTGACGAACGCAGCGAGATATGACCGAGTCCGACTTAGTTAGGGTTCTGGAAGTTGATACTCGTAGTCGAGATACCTTCCAGGTCCAGATATCAGTCTGCAATGTTATCTCTTGATGGTACGTCATTCGAGGTTTGCTGAGGTAGTTTTCGAAGATCACTGTCTCAGCTCGTCGATCTTCGATCGGGTTGCGGTATGTTCAGATTTCATTGGTCCTCTTCCCCATTCCCGGGGTTGTCTCCGAGATGACTGGGATCTTTTTTCCTACTTCGGGGTTGTCTCTGAAGTAAAATGACACTTTTACCCTCCTGCAGGGTTAGTACGACAAAAGCAAAATTTTGAGTGTCTACACCGGTGATAAAAATACAGTAATACGCATTGTTGCACAGTATCACACGGTATTGCATAGTATTTTGAATTATTGGTTATTACGTAAGAAGGTTCTTACGTAAGAATGCACTTACTCAATTATTGTTACAGTTATTACTGTTCAATATTTTATATTGTTGATTCCACAGTTGCATAATATTTTATTGGTTCAATAATTGCTATGTTGATATTTTATATCAATAATTGCTACGTTGATATTTTATATTAGTGATTCAATAATTGTCATTGCATAGTATTTTAAATTATCAAATCAATAATTCATATTATTTGAATAACATTATTAGATAGCATTATTGGCAATGTCTAAGGAAGTTCTATCTAGGAAATGGGTTGGATAATTGCGCGCCAGTAAGGAAAAATCCTTATCAGAAGGCCCCCTCTTTTCTCGGAACGACCTGGTTGTTATTATCGTGGTTCTGTATTATTATTTGTGAATAATAATTATTGATAAAAATGATAGTAAATATTTATTCAATGTGGATTTAAACGGAGGAATTTTTAGTAAAAGTGACAATTATTGAGAATAGATATTTTATCTTTTCTAATAAAATAATTCATTCAAATATATTATTATATTATTACATTTTAAGTGTATAGTGTGATAATATAATAATATAATAGTGATGATATTTTTTATAACAAATTCACTATATATGAATAAAATGAGATGGAAGAGAGAAAATAAAATTTGTAATTCTTTTAATAATTATAAATATTTTAATATATATATATATATAGATATATAAACATGTGGGTTGGAAGAATTATTGGTCATTTGTGGTGGCTGCTTGGTTTTTAAAGAGTGGGGGTGTGGAAAAATCATCCGTATGTAAATTTGAGTAATTTTTTCATTCAGAATTTGGAAAAACTCTTCTACAAAGTTATAAAGAATTAAATTTCATATGAAAAGGACATAAGATTCTTATTTTTATGATAAAAGGACTATTTATTATGAATTATTGAAGTTTTAAAAATAAATGTTTATTAAAACATGGGTGGGCCCCACTTTTGTTTTTTGTGGAAAAATGCTAAAATTTCAAAGTGTGGTGTGCGTGAATGGCAAAGGGTGGAAGCCACCGGTAGCAAGTAAGTTTATATTGGTGTTCTGGCATTTTTCTATAAATAGGGTGCTTAGTTAGAATTAAAAATCACACAAGAATCAAAAACATTTCTCTCTATAATATCGAGCGTATTTCTTTTGAGTATTTAGATACTTCGAGTATTGATAGCAGTGTAATTTTTTGTGTACATAATATTCGATATTCTAGTCAAAACTACTCTTCTGTTAAGGTAAGGGATATTATTTTTCTCGTAAACGATGTTATTTCCTTTCAATATTCATAAAGAATATTATTCTTTCATATTCTATATTATGAAAGTGATAATATTTCATTTCATATTCTTAAATTTAAACTTGCTACGTTAAGTATTGCTTCTATAATTCTAGAAATGATCAGAAATTCTTTGAGTTTTGCGTTTCATCTAATATCATTTCACCGGAATATTGGTCTGAACTTTTTATGAAAATTTTCATCTTTTCATGACGAGTTACTATTCACGATAAAAAAAATATTATTTTTTTAATCTAAATTATCTTTGATTGTATCTATGTTTTGATCTTCATTCCTGAATTTTCACAGTTGATTATTATGGAGTATTCTTGAACTTGGATAAACTAATTTATGAATCCCTAAGCTTTGTCCTTTATCTCACTGGATTCGTTATTTATATTGTTTTTCATCATCCTCATTCTTAAATGGAGATACAAACGAATATCTTTGACCTGTAGTGCAAAGATGAATTATTATTTGATGAATATCTTTGACATGTAGTGCAAAGATGATTACCTGATGAATATCTTTGGCCTGTAGTGCAAAGATGGACAGGCGTTGAGATGAACATGACCACTAGTGATACAAATGAATATCTTCGGCCTGTAGTGCAAAGATGAATATATGATTCGAGATATATATTGACTGATGTTATAGGGAAAAAATATTGATGATGGACTTTTAATTCATATAAGATAGTAGACATCATTCTCTACTTAACTCTTCTAATGAATTGTTATTTCCGTTGCAGTTGTTGATCTAAAACTTGTTGTCCATAATATTTTATCTGATTTGTTGAAGACTAACGATAATTTACTCTTCATTATCTTAGTCATAATATTCTTTACTGGGCTAGTTGAGCTCACTCTTTTCTTCCATTGTTCTCTTCAGGAAATGAGAATGTCGCAAGAACTAGTCGGGGATCGGGGTGATGGTCAGAGTTAGAGAAATAACAGTCCTCACTATTTTGTAGAATAGTGTGATAATAATTATAATTAATGAGGACTAAATTTGAGTGTTTATATTTTGTATTATATACGATTTGTATTGAAACTCACAGTTGTGTGGTCGTATTTTGCACGACCGTATGTTATAAAAGTTTGTATTTGAATTCTGTACCATGTATTTGGTGACTCAGAATGGGTTGAGTATTGAACCTATTTTGGGGGCGTCAAAGTTGGTATCAGAGCTTAGGGATATGATCTCTGGCGGAGATCGAGGAATATAACTAAAAAGGAAGATACGAGTAAATCCTTCACTAGTGTGTCCTACCTAAGCTTAATTGTTATTTAATTGGTCGGTTAGAACATAGGGTTAATATGTGATATGTTAATTTGCTTTATTAACCCTTGTTTTGTGGCAGTATTTGAGAATGGCAGCTGAAAATCTAAACAATGGAGTGAATGAGACCGTTGAGACACCTGTAATCACCACCCAGGAGAACGTGCAACAGGAAGGCAATATTCCTCCTGTAAACAACTCCACCGATCAAACGATGTACGATGTGATGTTTAGACGCTTGTTGCAGTTCATGAAAAACCAGACGAGGGAGACTCGTGTTCATAATACAGGTGAAAATAATAACAACTCGTGGCTTGTCACTGCCAAGCAATTCAAAGAGTTTGGACCACCAGAATTTTTGGGAAAGCCAGATCCAATCAAGGCAAAAATGTGGGTTAAGCAAATTACCAAGATATTTGATATCTTGGGATGCACGGAGGAATAGAAGGTCCCATTCGCCACGTTTATGTTCCGCGCAGAGGCATATTACTGGTGGGAATCTGTAAAGCGTACCCAGCCTGCTGCACTAAAGATGTCTTGGGAAGAGTTCCAAAAACTGTTCAATGACAAGTACTTTCCAGAAAGTATTCGTCATATGAAGGAGGTAGAGTTTATCAAACTGGAACAAAATAACATGACTGTGTCCCAGTACGAGGCTAAGTTCGCGGAGTTATCCCGATTCGCATCTCATTTGGTGGATAATGAGGAACGTATGACGCGGATGTTTCTCAGAGGTTTGAAACCCGAAATTCGTCAATACCTCATTTCTCACAAACTTTGTTTGTATTCAGATGTGGTGAACAGGGCCCAATTATTAGAACTGGATAGTGATTATGTTCAACCAAGGGACAACAACCAAGGTCATACCGGTGGCAGTAGTCATCAGAACAATGACAACCAGCGGGGAGGGAATTATTATGACAGAAGCGGTAACCACTCCGGTGGTAATCGTGGCCATGATAATAGAAGAAGTAAGTCGGAGGGAGATTTCAAGAAGAGAAGGTACAACAATGAGAACGTGAAAACGTCGACAGCAGCACCAGCATCAACTGTTTCTAGGGGAGGAGAACAACCACCGGTCGTATGCTATAAATGCGGGCAAGAGGGACACATCAGCCCTAATTACACACAGAAATCCAATGTGTGCTATAACTGTGGAAAGGAAGGTCGCATTGCTCGAATGTGTCCTGTAGCAAAACTAAGTCCAGCGGGGATGGTGACTTCAAAGGCCGTTCTGGACAAGTAAAAGTCAGTGGTTCCTGGAAGAACTTTAGTCGTAACTGCCCAACAAGCGAGGAACCCGAATGAGGTTATTACGGGTAAGCTAATTATAAACTCTTGCAAAGTTTACACCTTATTAGATACCGGTGCTACCCATTCTTTTATTTCACCTGCTTGTGCTTAACGTTTGAACTTGACTTTTGAGAAATTAGACTTTGACTTATATGTTGAAACTCCGTTAGGAGAAACTTTCGTTACATCTACAGTTTGCAAATCTTGCTTGATTCAAATTAGTACCCTCACCCTACCTGTTGATCTTATATCTTTGAAAATACTTGCATTTGACGTGATTTTAGGAATTGACTGGTTAACCACTTATCATGCCAAAATTGATTGTTTTTGTAGGGTTGTTAGTTTTCATATTTCTAACCAACCTGTTGTGCGAATTCAACTAACCAAACCCCTAAAATCAATCAATATCATTTCAAGTCATAAAGCTATTCGTTTATTAAAAAATGAATGTCAAGCTTTCTTAGCCCATGTCCCTGATCTAAACCATAATGCGTCAGGTTGGAATGATATTTCTGTCGGTAATAAGTTTCCTGATGTATTTCCCCAAGAACTTCACGGTCTACCCCTAGAACGTGAAGTTAAATTCTTTATTGACCTTGAACCCAGTACAAAACCCATTTCTAAAACCCCATATCGAATGGCTCCTATTGAACTCCGAGAGTTAAAGGTCCAACTACATGAATTATTAGACATCGGTTTTATTCATCCTAGTACATCTCCTTGGGGTGCTCCTCTTTTATTCGTAAAGAAGAAAGACGGGAGCATGCGACTTTGTATTGACTATCGGGAGTTGAACCATGTCACCATCAAGAATAGGTATCTGTTACCTCGTATTGATGAACTGTTCGACCAGTTGCAAGGTGCACAATTCTTTTCAAAGATCGATCTTCGTTCTGGATATCATTAATTAAAGATTAAAACTGAGGATATTCCGAAGACTGCTTTCAGAACTCAATACGGGCATTATGAATTCTTAGTCATGTCTTTTGGATTGATTAATGCTCCTACTGCTTTCATGGATATGATGAACCATGTATTCAAGGAATATTTGGATTAGTTCGTGGTTGTCTTTATTAATGACATTCTCATCTATTCCAAAAGCTGTGAAGATCATGAGAACCACCTGAAGCTGGTACTTCAAAGGCTTTGTGAAAACAAGCTATATATCAAGCTGAAGAAATGTGAGTTCTGGCTTAAGGAGGTAGCATTCCTTGGGCACGTGGTATCAAAACGTGGATTATCTATTGACCCGGCGAAGATTGAAGCAATACAAAGCTGGGAGCAACCAAAGTCGGTGACCAAAGTACGTAGCTTTCTGGGTTTAGTTGGTTATTATCAGAGATTCGTGGAAGGATTTTCTCGAATCGCTACTCCATTAACTCAGCTGACTCGAAAATATATAAAATTCATATGGAACGAGGAATGCGAGAAGAGCTTCCAAGAGCTCAAGAGGAGACTCATTTTAGCACCTGTTCTGACAATACCATCTGGTTCGGATGGATTTGTCATCTACAGCGATGCTTCGGGCAAAGGGTTAGGATGTGTTCTCATGTAACATGGGAAAGTTATAGCCTATGCCTCACATCAACTCAGAGAAAATAAGAGGAATTATTCTACTCATGATCTAGAGTTGGCAGTAGTTATTTTCGCGTTGAAGATCTGGAGACACTATCTATATGGAGAGAAAGTGGAGATTTATATGGATCATAAGAACCTTAAATATTTCTTCACTCAAAAGGAACTCAACATGCGACAACAACGTTGGCTTGAGCCGTTGAAAGATTATGACCATACCATCTAATACCATCCTAGAAAAGCGAACGTGGTAGCTGAGTAGAAGATCATATGCGGGAACGAGTGCGATGATGTCAAGTATACGCGTAGAACCATCTTTGATTGATAAAGTTAAAGCTTCTCAAGCTACAGACCCGGAGCTGAGGAATATGAGGAAGAAGGTGCAAGAAGGTGCTACTCCAGAAGCAAGGATTGATGAAGAATGAATACTTCGAGTCAACTCCAGACTTTGTGTTCCTAACAATTCTGACTTGAAGTATAGAATCATGATGGAGGCACACAACACACCATTTGCAATCCATCTTGGGAGTACCAAAATGTATCGTGATCTTCGACAGACATTTTGGTGGAGCAATATGAAGAGAGAGATCGCGGAGTTTATCTTGAAGTGTTTAACGTGTCAACGTGTCAAGGCGGAGCATCAAGTGCCAAAGGGTCCATTGCAATCACTTGAGATTCTAAAATGGAAGTGGGAACACATTACCATGGATTTCGTTACGGGTCTTCCCAAGGTTTCTCAAGGCATAGATGCTATTTGGGTTATTGTTGATAGATTAACCAAGTCTGCTAATTTCTTGTCGATACGGAAGACTTATTCCCTTTAACGTCTTGCTCGTATATACATGAATGAGATTGTGAGGTTGCATGGCATGCCAGTGTCCATAGTTTCGGATCGTGACCAAAGATTCACTTCACGAATTTGGGTCAGTTTGCAGAAAGCTATGGGCACTGATTTACGATTCAGTTTGGCATATCATCCTCAAACGGACAGGCAATCGAAAAGGACTATTCAAACTCTTGAAGATCTATTGAGACTCTGTGTTCTAGAATTCAAAGAAAGTAGGGATAAGTACTTACCATTGGTGAAATTCTCCTACAACAACAGTTATCAGGCAATTATAGGTATGACTCCATTCGAAGTGTTGTGTGGATGAAAATATCATTCTCAAGTATGCTGGGACGAGGTGGGTGAAGCAACATTGTTAGGACTGGAGTTAGTACGTATGACTACGAAAAAAATTCAAATGATCCGGCAACGTATACAAATGACACAAGATCAACAAAAGAGTTATGCGGATCTTCATCGAAGAGACGTGGAATTTAATGTCGGAAATCATGTATTGTTACGTGTTGCTCCATGGAAAGGAGTTACGAGATTCAAAATGACGGGAAAGCTCAATCTATGATTTATTGGTCCATATGAGATCCTTGACCGAGTAGGAAAGGTGGTCTATAGACTCGCTTTACCGCCTAGTATGTCTCGTGTTGATAACGTTTTTCACATATCCATGCTACGTAAATATGTGAAAGACCCAAACCACATTATTGAATTAGAACCAGACGAGATAGCTGAAGATTTAACTTACGAGGAGGTATCTGTCAAGATCTTTGATAAGAAGGAACATGTCTTACGCTCGAAGATTATACCTCAAGTTAAAGTTTTGTGGAGGAACTATGATATCGAAGAAATGACCTGGGAGTTAGAATCGAAAATGAAAGCGAGGTATCCTCACCTTTTCGACATACCAGGTACGTACGTCAATTTCGAGGATGAAATTTCATAAGGAGGAGAGGTTGTAAGACCCCAACTTTTTATGAATAATATTTAATTTCCTCTATATATTATTCTGAAATAGTAAGGTGTTGCTTTGATAAATGTGATAAGTTATGGGTGGATTGTGCAAATTTTACAAAGTAAGCAAGTGGTTATAAAATATTCGTTGTGTCGGGAAATATTCGTTTGGTCGAGGAATATTCTTTTTGTCGGAGAATATTCGTACGACGATGCAGTCATTGGTGGACCCCACAACGGAATGAATGTCGGATATAGAAAGCGACAGAAATAACCTTTTTATAAAAATAACGATAAAACTGTTACCGTTGAACTGTTGAAATATCCGGTGATAAAAATACAGTAATACGCGTTGTTGCACAGTAGCACACGGTATTGCACAGTATTTCAAATTATTGGTTCTTACGTAAGAAGACACTTACTAAATTATTGTTACAGTAATTACTATTTAATATTTTATATTATTGATTCCATAATTGCATAATATTTTATTGGTTCAATAATTGCTACGTTGATATTTTATATTAGTGATTCAATAATTGTCATTGCACAGTATTTCAAATTATCAAATCAATAATTCATATTATTTGAATAACATTATTAGATAGCATTATTGACAATGTCTAAGGAAGTTCTGTATAGGAAAGGGGTTGAATAATTGCGCGCCAATAAGGAGAAATCCTTATCGGAAGGCCCCCTCTTTCCTCGGAACGACCTAGTTGTCATTATTGTGGTTCTGTAATATTATTTGTGAATAATAATTATTGATAAAAATGATAAGTAAATATTTATTCAATGTTAAACGGAGGAATTTTTAGTAAAAGTGGCAATCATTGAGAATAGATATTTTATCTGTTCTGATAAAATAATTCATTCAAATATATTATTATCCTATTACATTATAAGTGTATAATGTGATAATATAATAATATAATAATAATGATATTTTTTACAACAAATTGACGATATATGAATAAAATGAGATGGAAGAGAGAAAATTAAATTTGGAATTCTTTTAATAATTATAAATATTTTAATATATATATATATATATAAACATGTGGGTTGTAAGAATTATTGGTCATTTGTGGTGGCTGCTTGGTTTTCAAAGAATGGGGGTGTGAAAAAATCATCCGTATGTAAATTTGAGTAATTTTTTCGTTCAGAATTTGGAAAAACTTTCTTCTACAAAGTTATAGAGAATTAAATTTTATATAGAAATGACATAAGATTCGTATTTTTCTGATAAACGGCTATTTATTATGAATTATTAAAGTTTCAAAAATAAATATTTATTAAAACATGTGTGGGCCCCACTTTTCTTTTTTGTGGAAAAATGCTAAAATTTCAAAGTGTGGTGTGCGTGAATAGCAAAGGGTGGAAGCCACCGGTAGCAGGTAAGTCTATATTGGTGTTCTGGCATTTTCCTATAAATAGGGTGCTTAGTTAGAATTGAAAATCACATCAGAATCAAAAAAATTTCTCTCTATAATATCGAGCGTATTTCTTGTGAGTATTTAGATACTTTGAGTATTGATAGCAGTGCAAGTTTTTGTCTACATAATATCCGATATTCTAGTCAAAACTACTCTCTTGTTAAGGTAAAAGATATTATTTTTCTCGTAAACGATGTTATTTCCTTTCAATATTCATAAAGAATATTATTTTCTTTCATATTCCATATTATGAAAGTGATAATATTGCATTTCATATTCTTAAATTTAAACTTACTACGATAAGTATTGCTTCTATAATTCCAAAAATGATCAGAAATTCTATGAGTTTTGCGCTTCATCTAATATCATTTCACTAGAATATTGGTCTGAACTTTTTATAAAAATTTTCATCTTTTCATGATGAGTTACTATTCATGAGTTACTATTTATGAGTTATTATTCAAAGTAAAAAAAATATTATTTTTTAAATCTAAATTATCTTTGATTGTATCCAAATTTTGATCTTCATTCTTGAATTTTGCTCCACAGTTGATTATTATGGAATATTCTTAAACTTGGATAAACTAATTTACGAGTTCCTAAGCTTTGTCCTTTATCTCACTAGATTCGTTATTTATATTATTTTTCATCATCCTTAGTCTTAAATGGTGATACAAACGAATATCTTTTGCCTGTAGTGCAAAGATGAATGATTATTTGATGAATATCATTGGCATGTAGTGCAAAGATAATTATCTGATGAATATCTTTGGCCCGTAGTGCAAAGATAGACAGGTGTCGAGATGAACATGACCACTAGTGATACAAATGAATATTTTTGGCCCGTAGTGCAAAGATGAATATTTGATTCGAGATATATATTGATTGATGTTACAGGGATAAAATATTGATGATGAAATTTTAATTCATAGAAGATAGTACACATCATTCTCTACTTAACTTTTCTAATGAATTGTTATTTTCGTTGCAATTGTTGATCTAAAACTTGTTGTCCATAATATTTTATCTGATTTATTGAAGACTAACGATAATTTACTCTTCATTATCTTAGTCATAATATCCTTTACCGGGCTAGTTGAGCTCACCCTTTTCTTCCATTGTTCTCTTCAGTAAATGAGAATGTCGCAGAAATTAGTAGGGGATCGAGGTGATGGTCAAAGTAAGAGAAATAACAGTCCTCACTATTTTTGTAGAATAGTGTGATAATAATTGTAATTAATGAGGACTAAATTTGAGTGTTTATATTTCATATTATATACGATTTGTATTGAAACTCATAGTTGTGTGGTTATATTTTGCACGACCATATGTTATAAAAGATTGTATTTAGATTCTGTATCATGTATTTGGCGACTCAGAATGGGTTGAGTATTGAACCTATTTTGGGGGCGTCACAATAAGTTCACTGAACATGACTTGCTATGGAATACCTAATGGAGTTTTACTTGCCTGTCAATAGGACTTGAGATCATGATAGTATCTTGTATGTAATAAATTATACTTTGACTTATTCCTTAAAAACTCTTAGGGTATATCAAAAGTATGTTTGGGTATAATGAGTTACATATGGACATAATGAATGATCAATAAAGAATCTACCACTTCTAGTAAAAGAAGAGATATGTCCAATGTGATTCGTTAAATGACAGCCCAATAGTCCTTGGCCAAGACAGAGTGAAATTAGAAAGGAGTTTCTAATTTGCATTATTTGGAGTTGTGCATTTTCTAATCGAAATACATATAATTAAATAAAATAAGACTTAACAGTAATTTCATGTCTTATATTTAATTGGGGCATTGTATGGTGGAAGGATTTAATTGGGTAACTATTGACTCACATGTTCTTTTATGATTAATGTTAAAATCTGTATTATCTGAAAAGTCGTTGATCGCTAGGGTGGCTTATCCCTATTGTAGAATAAATATTATTTATTCAAATAGATTATTAGTTTAATTTATTTATTTAAATAAGATTAGAATTGTTCTAATTAATTTATTCACAACCGGTTTAATATAAAGAAACCTAAAGGGTCACACCATAAAATGAAGAATAATTATTTAAGAAGGTAATGACATAATCGTAATAATTTATTAACTGTAATTAATTTAATCTATGGTGATATAATAAATTAAATTGCTTAATGTTTATTATTTAATATTTTAAAAATATTAAATTTAATTTAATAAGAGGAGTCTTATTAATATTATTATAATTATTATTATTTAAATTTCTAAAGGAGTTTAGAAATTAATTTAATATTAGTACTCTTATTTATTCCTAATAAGATTAGGAGGCAAATTAATTAAAAAAATTTAATTAATTATTCTCAATGTGGTGGGAAGCTTAAATTAATTAAAAAGAGTTTATTAATTAAATAAAACCACATGTCTAATAGGATTAGAAGGGTTGACCAATATCTATATAATAGGAGTTTTATAATAGATATCAGTTGATGGAATTCCAATTGTTAAAGAGTACTCATTTTCTATAGTGGATAGAAACCTAGGGTTTAGCCAACCACCCTCCTTCTTGATAATTCTTCTTTTTTACTAGATCACCGCTAGAAGCCAAACACTTCGGTGGCTAACGTTGATCAATGAAAGGAATCTAACCCAGAAATTCAAGGAAATCACGAAGAATAAGGAGTTGAACTCGTACCTGTGAAAACTTCGTTCTACAAGGGTATGATTCCATAACTTCTTATTTATCGTTTTAAATTAATAATTTGCATAAAGGATTATCCGGATAATGGTTTTGTAATTTTTTTTTAAACTCTAATATACCATGCTTCCGCTTATTTTGCAATTTGATTGTGCCATAATTTCGTACAAACTTAACAGTGGTATCAGAGCGAAACCTTTGTGTAATTATTAATTGTTTTGATTTCATATATGTATGGGTATGTATTTAAAATAATTTATTGGACATAATTAATTATATAAAATTATTTTTCTGAAGAATGAAAAAAAAGAATTTATATATATATATATATATATATATATATATATATATAATATTCTTAATAATTTTATAATTAAAATAAAGAGTTTATTTTAATCTTTAAATTGAATTTCATGCAATTTAAAATTTTCCATTAAATGATACCCATATATATATGGAATAATTTTAATTCATGAGATGAATGTTAATTTATTAATACATATAGTGATATGTATGAAAAATAAATGGGGTTGATTATGGACTATTGATCAATGTGATTATATTTTATTTTAGTTGAATGCTTGAATGAATAAGTTTTATTAAATGGGATTTGCTTACCTCGTCTTCTCTGGTTTTTCCTGGATATAAAATTGTATGTCCCTCTTATATACTTTACCTTGACTGCTGATCAAGGTTTCTATTTAAAATTAAATAGTTTATGTAATAAAAATAGTTAGAATTATATTAAAAAAAATTGAAAACCAATGAGCAAGGAGCGCGTGAAGACCCGTTTGTAATGGAGCCAGGGTTTAAATGTAATAGTTATGTTTAAATTTATATTCTTGTACTCCTAGGTTTGATCTTTTGGTTCACTTGGTGGCTTTAGTATACCAAACTCGAATAAAAGTCCATATTCAATTTGAGTAGAATATAATATTCTATATGTGCATGCTAAGTATTATATATTATATTTTATGCAGGCATGCTTCACATGTTTTAATAAAATAATTGTATTTTGTATATATATGTGCATGCGCGCTAAAGAAAATTATATTAAGTCTAAAGCGTTCAGAGATATTTGGAATAACAAACGTCGCCCTCTAGCATGATAAATGAATAGAGTATTAAATAATTAATACGAGTTTGTTGTACTATCCATAAGGCAAGTATTGCGTATTTAAGATATTAATTTAATCATATTTGATGCTTATCAAGAAAATTGAATAATATTGTTTTATTGTGCTATCCACAGGGACAATATTTTTCTTTTTTGAATTTATGGAAGTGCTAGGTTGGACTTAACTTAAATCATTTTAGTTCGCATGTGCACACACTTGACCATTATGATTTAAGAGGCAAAATAAAAATGAGTTACATGTTAATATAATTGACAAAGAGTTGTCTACCTATTTATTTATATATCGTTTGTTGTGCTATCCAGAAGGTTATATACATTTGAAATGGGATCCTTATTCTCACTAGCAAATCTTTAATTAGATGTTGCCGAACTATATAAGTGAGGGTAATATAGTTTGAAGAAAATAGTGGGAGATACCAATTTAAAATAAGACCTAATTTATTTTGGTATATAAAATTAATTAAATAAATGTTTTCTAAAATATTATCTTTTCACATATAGAAATTTAAAATATAAAAATCATTAATCTCACTACGTAGCATACTTGATGCTAATAAACTAATCGGGCCGAATTACACGGATTGGTTAAGGAATCTGAGAATAGTTCTCACTGCTAAAAAGATTTCTTATGTCCTAAATTCGTCTTTCCCTGGAACTATTCTAGAATCAGCCTCTGAGGAAGAGATTGCCACCATAACAAAGTGGTAAGATAATGCATATGTGGCTCAATGCAGCATGCTCGCATCCATGAATAACGAGCTTCAGCGTCAACATGAAAACATGGATGCTCGTACTATGTTGCTTCACCTCAAGGAGTTGTATAGTGAACAAAGTAGGACTGCTAGAGATGAGATATAGAAGGAGCTCTTTCGATCTTGGATGTCCGAGGGTTGAGACTCATGTCCTAAGGGTGATCAAACTGGATGTCCGAGGGTTGACTTCTCGTAGTTCGTTGTTAATTTTCTCATGAATAAGTTAGATGTCAGCTTGCCTGAATTACTTAACATGTTGAAAACTGCAGAAGGACACTTCTTATCCAAGAAGAATCATGTCTTATTGGTGGATGATTCTTTCAAGAATATGAAGAGGCCCAAGGTCCAAGGTATCTTCTGAAAAGAAAAAAATCTAAGAAGGCTAAGGGCAAGACGAAAATGAAGGATCAAAAGAAACCTGATTCAGTTAGCAAAAGAATGTGCTTCCATTGCAACGAGCCAGGTCATTGGAAGAGGAACTGCAAGAAGTTTCTAGTAGAGAAGAAGTTTGGAGAAGCTTCGACTTTCAATCAAGATTGAAATTAATTTTTCAGAAAGTCAAAATTCTACTTGGGTATTAGATACCGGCTGTGGTTCTCACATATGTAATACTGTGCAGGGACTGGTCAGAAGTAGAAAGCTGAACAAGGATGAGGTTATCCTACGAGTGAAAAATGGAGCAAAGGTTGTTGCATTAGCTGTAGTCACTTATTATTTAGCACTGCCTACGAACAAGTCTATTTATTTAAATAATTGTTATTTTGTTCCGAATATCATTAGAAACATTATTTCATATTTTGTATTAGATATGGATGGATTTGAAATTATAATAAAGAACAACAGTTATTTTATTTATAAAAACAATGTTTTCTATGGTTTTGGTAATTTGCAAAATGGACTTTACATACTTCACTTGCATAAAAATATATTTCAAATAGGACAAACTAAGAAAAGGAAAAGAGATGATGTTAATTATACCTATATGTGGCACTGTAGACTTGGTCATATCAATGAAACAAGATTATCCAAGTTGCATAAGGATGGGCTCTTAGAGCTATCCGATTATGAATCATATCAAACATTTGAATCTATTCTCATGGGTAAAATGACTAAATCTCCTTTTAGTGGAAAAGGAAAAAGAGTTACAGAGTTGTTAGAGTTGGTTCACACAGACGTTTGTGGACCTATAATAACGAATGCATGGGGAGGGTATTCTTATTTTATTACTTTCACTGATGATCACTCAAGATATGGAAATGTGTATTTAATGAAATACAAATCTAAATCATTTAAAAAGTTCAAAGAGTTCTGAAGTGAAGTAGAGAAACAAACTGACAAAAGTATTAAGATTCTTCGATCAGATCGAGGTGATAAATACTTAAGCAGTGAGTTTCTCGATTGTCTCAAAGAAAATGGTATAATCTCATAATGGACTCCACCAGGTATCCCACAGTTAAATGGAGTATCTGAAAGGAGAAATCAAATATTGTTGGACATGGTTCGTTCCATGATGTGTTTTACCGATCTTCCAGTATCATTATGGGGTTATGCCCTAAAAGTGGCTGTATATCTACTAAATAAGGTCCCCTCAAAATCAGTCCCCAAGACTCCATATTAGATGTTGACAGGGAGGAAACCTGGTCTTAAGCATGTTAAGATTCGGGGATGTCTAGCTTATGTGAAAAGGTTTCAAAATGATAAGCTTGGGACAAGATCTGATAAGTGCACGTTTGTCGGATATCCTAAAGAAAGTTTGGGATACTATTTCTACGATCCTATTGAACAAAAGGTGTTTGTTGCGAAACACGCGGCCTTCTTGGAAAATGAGTTTATTCTTGAAGGGGCTAGTGAGATGAAAATAAATCTTGAAGAAATTCAAAAACCACAAACCACTATAGATCAATTGGATGAACCTATCCAAGTAGAGACACCTATTGTACAACACCCTATTCGTAAATCAGGAGGAGTACCGAAGATACCTGAAAGGTATGAATTCATCATAGAGGATGACGATGAGGTACACGTCATGAATGGTGATGATCCATTGAATTACGAACAGGCTATGAGTAATTAAGACTTAGAGAAATAGTAGACGACCATAAAATCTAAAATGGATCTTTGATGCAATGCAAAAGTCCATTTGGATTTTACTTGCGATTGTAGCTTATTATTACTAAATTTGGCAAATGGAGGTGGAGACGCCCTTCCTCAAATATATATTATTAGAGCAGAATGTATGTATGATACAGCCAGATGAATTTATTTTAATGGTTGAAGCAAATCATGTATATGAGCTACAACAATCCATTTATGGATTGAAGCAAGCTTCTCGTAGATGGAACATTCATTTTGATGAGACAATCAAAAGAGTTTGATTTTATCAAAAACGAGAATGAACCTAATGTGTACAAAAGGGTCAGTGGGAGCTCTGTGACATTACTAAGTATTATATGTTGATATACTACTGATAAGGAATGACATTCCTATGCTACAAGCGATAAAAATAAAGTTGTCTAAACATTCCTCCATGAATGATTTGGGTAGAACATCCTACATTGCGGATATAAATTTGTATAGATAATTTTAAAAGGATGTTCGGCTTAACCCAAGGAACGTATATTCATTAGATGCTAAAGGCGTTTAGCATGACATACTCCAAAGGGTGTCTCATGATGATGAGCCATGGAGTGAATCCCTCTAAAATTATCCTCAATAAAAGAGAGGTCACATGAGTTACTACCATGTATACAATGAAATATACGAGACTTGATATTGATCAGTGATATTCTAGAGAAGATCACTATAGGACAGTGATGAACATCTTAAAGTACTTAACTAACACTAAGGATGTCATCATGACACATGACGGGTCTGGATTAAACAAAAGGACTAAACAAACTTAAGTTTTTCAGACTAACCAAGACGACAACAAATCCACCTTTGGGTAAGTCGTTACCTTAAAAGGTGGTGCAGTGAATTAGAAAGGTTCCAAACAGCAAAAAGTTGCTGGTTTATTGACAAAGACAAAGTATATAACTGTAAGTGAAGCTGCAAGTTGATGTTTTGGATGAAAAATTCGTTACAGAACTAGGAATAGTTCGTAAGTCTCATCTTGAATCCAAACATATGTTGCGGCACTTTGATTAAAGAAAATCATTGAAAGAGGAGACATCACCTTGGAGCGTGTAGACTCTCAAGACAACATTGCTGATCCATTTACTAAAGTTTTAACACAACAACAGTTTGATCGTCACTTAGAGAAGATGAGTATGAGATATCATGGAGATTGACTTTAGTGCAAGTGGGAGATTGAAAGTAGTATGCATACAAGCCAATCATATATGATGATAAAGTATATACTTTGTAAACAATCTTATTTATTTATTAATAAAAGTATTCATTTATTAAAGGTATTTAATTATCTACATGATGCTGTTTTTATAATATATAAATAACTCATAGTTTTAAGCAATGCTTTTAGAATTATGATGTTGATCATGCTAATGAGATCTAAATTCTTAGAAAGCTTAAAACTAAAATAGTTCTCAATCGTTGGATTACTAAAAAGGAGATTAGTAAATCCAGATAGATTGGTACATATGTTGATTGCTCATTGGATGAGGATGATTGATCTCATGATCATTTGTGTGGAGACAATATAGCAAGTATGTAGGTGCTTATTGGAGAATAAGTTCACTAAACGTGACTCGCTATGGAACACCTAATGGAGTTTTACTTGCCTGTCAATAAGAATTCCTAATGTGATAGTAGTACAAGTGATCTTTGGACTTGAGATCATCATAGTATCTTGTATGTAATGAATTATACTTTGACTTATTCCTTAAAAACCCTTAGGGTATATCAAAGGGCATGCTTGGGTATAATGAGTTATATATGGGGATAATGAATGATTAATAAAGAATATACCACTTCTAGTAAAAGAAGAGATATGTCCTATGTGATTCGTTAAACGACAACCCAGAAGTCCTTGGCCAAGACAGAATGAAATTAGAAAAGAGTTTCTAATTTGCATTATTTGGAGTTGTGCATTTTCTAATCGAAATACATATAATTAAATAAAATAAGACTTGACAGTAATTTCATGTTTTATAATTAATTGGGACATTATATGGTGGAAGGATTTAATTGTATGGTAAATATTTACTCAAAAGTTCTTTTATGATTAGTGTTGAAATCTATATTATCTGAAAAGTCGTTGATCGCTAGGGAGGCTTATCCCTATTGTAGAATAAATATTATTTATTTAAATAGATTATTAATTTAATTTATTTATTTAAATAAGATTAGAATTGTTCTAATTGATTTATTTAAATTATTAATTTAATGCATTAAGTGTAATTAATTTAATCTATGATGATAGAATAAACTAATTAGCTTAATGTTTATTATTTAATATTTTAGAAATATTAAATATAAATTAATAAGAGGAGTCTTATTAATATTATTATAATTATTATTATTTTAATTTTTAAAGGAGTTTAGGAATTAATTTAATATTAGTACTCTCATTTATTCCTAATAAGATTAGGAGACAAATTAATTAAATAAATTTAATTAATTATTCCCAATGTGGTGGGAAGTCTAAATTAATTAAACGAGTTTAATTAATTAAATGTAATGTAAGGCAATCTGACCTTCGCTAAAGTAGTTTTCAGCAGTTTTCATCATTGGCTTCCGAATATCACATCAGGGTCTTAACCAATGGCTTACATGAAGTTCCTCCCTTCGTCAAAAACTTGGCGCTTATACGCAGGATTTCAGGCCAATCCGCTGAATTGCGTAGCAGTTTTTTCTCAGATTTAACTTTTCAGCTTTTGTAAACTTCGTTTCGACTCGAACTTGACCGAACCGTAGGGGGTGGGGCCCACCCTAAGGTGTCGCAGGTAGAGGTGCAGCAGTCGCAGGCGGGGCTACTGTAATACCCGAGAAAATCCTAATATTATTAAATAAATATATTAATGGAAATGAGAATTTATTTGAATATAAATGATTTTGTGTTGTGAGAAGGATTGATTCAATTATATAAAATTGAATAATTATAATAATAATTGAGAAATTTATGGAGTTTGCGATAAACTCGTTGATAGCCTTGTGTGGCACAGTGATGAGGATTATTAATGATTATATTAATTAACGAATGAATTATTAAGTAAATAATTAATCTATATTAATTGTTAATTGCTATTGTAGAATATTAATTGATGGTTATGGAATATTAACTACGACTGATTAATAATACGTGGTTATTATTATTGCAAGAAATATAATAATAATAAGCAATGTGTTTATAAATATAATAAGATTTATATTCATTTAATGTGATATTTAATCATGTAAGTGTTAATCTATTTTTGTGAAAATTAATAATTTCATTAATTAATGAGGAATGGATTACTCAATATTATTGGTAATTAATCGATAAGATGAATAATTTATTTATTTGACATTATGAATAATAAAATAAATAAGAAAGTTATTAATATGATGAGATTATATTGATTGTTAAGTGAAAATGTGCAAGAATTAAATATAAAGTATATGGAATACAACTATATTATATAGTGTAGAGAAACACTTGAGTGTGACCATGCAAGTATGTTTAAATTCTATGATTGTACATAGCAAAACTATGTGTTATGAATACATCATGATGCCTAGGTAACAATGTGAATATGCAATAAAGTGAGACATCATGAGTATATGGTAGGTAATTTAATAAATAAGGGATATATAGTATAATGAGATAACATCCGATTAAATTATACCGGTGAGATAAATGTACATGGACTATATATGTACAAATTACATTTGCTACATTGCAATGTTACCTATTCATTGAGTTATATTGGGACATTTCATGATAACTTAAAGTACATATAATATAGGTATATGATATGTGTATTGTAATACAAGTGTAACATGTAGTTCATTTGCAAATGCTGAGATTTCTACGCCTTGTCCCATATTAATAGACACAATCCTTGTACACGTGAAACACTCAATGGCTAGCCTATTCTCCTTCTCCCAATTCTCAGCAATGTAGCTATAAATCATGGCATGGGGAGTGGCCTCAATAGTGTTCTTCAACCACTCTACCAAGTCTTCCTTAGCTGATATACAAAGCTTCAATCTATTGGTTCAATTTAATGGACAATTGTAGTGTCTGTGTAAGGATTCTTCTATAAATAGCAGCCATGTTTCTTCATTTTCAATTTGCTGAGAGTTTACATAAGTGGTGCGTGAAAGCAATATACATATATCAGTAGGAGAAGTTGGATTAGCATCAAACTTTATTTGAATCCTAGCAGAGGTACAATCCACCTTCCATTGTTCTTCTTTCATGTTCTTCAGTTGTATTCTATCCAAAATCTTGAATTTATTGATTCTAGTTGGAAATTCTGGTTTTGTGATTTGAGAATGATAATTAGTTTCTAAAAAGACTTATATACATGTTAGAATTACTATATAAGCTTCCTTGCTCTTCAAATTCATTTTGTGTTTCTGTTTCTAAGATTTCTGTGAAAATTTCAATTCTTGAAATTAAGTTGGAATTCATGAATTGCTGATTCAATAATGTTAAATGATTGTTATATAAGCTAATATAAGTGATCATGAGGTAATATAGTGGGATTGATAGTAATTTCGTAGGAATTTTCTGTGTTTGGATTTTGAAACTGTCGTTTTCTGGAACTGTCTGCCGTTGGCTTGGAGCCGGCGCAGCTGCGCCAGTTTTACACTGGGCAGCTGCGCAGCTGCGCCAGCAGCCTGCAGCAGTTCCCTGCCTCCTATTTGATTTCTGTTGTGTATATATTATGTGGTTTGGTTTAAACAAGCATACTAACTTGTGTAACATATATATATAAAAATATAATGAGGCAATGTAAGCGTGATTTAGTATATTAGCATACATGGTTAACAAAAAGCGTTTGGTGTCCGAAGTGAACTTAGAAGCTTTAAGAATGGACTTTGATATATAAGTGCCATAGTTAGGTTCTGACTTTTGAGGCACATAGTATGACCTAGAAACACATGAGATGCATGTTAACTCGCGTATATAAGCTCCGTAACGAAATGTGATCATGTGAACCTCGCTAAGTGAACTTAGAATTTTAAAAGGAACTGAGAGATTATGAAAATGGGATTTAGATGTGCTATAATTATATTCTGACTTTCGATACATGTTATTATGGTTCAAAAATGCATGAAGGATGTGATAACTTGTGTATATATGTATCTTAAGGTAGCATGAACATGTTTGAGTTCGTTAATAGAACTTACTAACGAAACATGGACTTTGAAAATGGACTTAACATGTTGTATTAAGATTCATATTCTGATATTTTTAACATGTTTAATCATGAATATAACATCACTAGTATACCATACATGTGTACTCACTTGTCAAATTCAATGAAAGGTTAACCAAGCACGAGTTCAAGCATATTTTTATAGTGATAAACGACGCTAGTGATGAATGAAAGATGTGGACACTTATAAACATGTATAGTACAAAGTTTGTGATCTCTTGATATGAACATATGATCAAATTGTATGCGTGGTGATTACATAACCCTATCGGACCTTAATTTTATGTAAATCCTAGACTAAAACTATAACATATAAAAATGAACTTGAGATGGTCATATGCTTATAAACGTCCTCTGACATGATTGTATGTTATGTGTAAATTGGTTAAGTATGCTAAAGTATGGACAGAATCAGAAAATGCAAGGCTTAACCCTGGTCTGGCGAGGGGACTGCGTAGCTGCGCCATCCCTAGGCCTAACCAGGCGAAGCTGCGCCGGTCGGGATTCTGAATTGTTGAAATTTGCTTGTTCTGGTCATATCAGTTAGTGTAAATTATTGTTCAAAAGTGCTAGAAATAATCTGTACCCTACTGATATGTGTATATATATGATGAATAAGTAACAAGATAATGTTTAACTTATATAATGGAAGCCCATGGGTCAAAGGATCATAACCACTTGAGCATGATGAGTTGCTATAGTATCATATATGTTATAACTATGTACTTGATACGTGATAACATATAATCTGATTTCATACCATATGAGTATAAGTATGACATGTGACTAAGATAGTAACAAGCATGTATATTGAGTAACAAGTTTGTGTAACGGATGTGTTAACTAATGAACATCCTATACTTATAATACACTATAAATAGGATTCGAAAGTGTTGGCTAGCTTTACGTGATTAAAGTACGCATAAGGCAAGTATCTAAACCTTATCTCTTTGGATGAAAGTTTCCTAACTTACACTCTTTTACGGTGCAAGTATTCTATCCTTGTATATTGCGAACTAGTTTCTTTACTTAATCGTTTGAATTGAATTAGCATACTTGAACTCTTATTTCATTAAAGCTATTACTCATGTTGAACTTGGTATTGTTCTTGAATATTGTTAAAGTGTCTATGCCATTTGATTCGGCTAGACTTATATTATTGAAAAGCGACCCAAACTACTTGACTAGTGCGGGATCTTGTATTTGACTGAGAAGAACAAAATATAACTGTCGGAGAACCTACGCGCGCACATTAGTATGATTGAGTGTTATGCATAACATAGGGTACTTTAGGCTGATCACCTGTTGTACTTATTTTTGTTGGATTTTCAGTTTATTACTGTCAATTCATGTGGAAGTTCATAGTCTTTGTGACTGCTCAGTATTCAGTTATCCTAAATCTTGAATTTATTTATTATTGAATCACATTGATATTATTCTGTCCTTAGCGACTGATATTGAAAACTGTTGATATTCTTGTTATCCTTGAACTGTCGAACCTTGCTATACCCTTTCAAGAATTGAGAATTATATTACAAACCCTTATTGTATATTACTTGTTGAGCAATTTGTGCTTATTCTTGCTTTCCCTAAAAACATTTCAGTTTAGGCCGAGCAGTGCGGACCCTCGAGTACCGACAAGGGCAAGGGAAAGGCTACTGAGTAGCTTTGTTTATGTAGGACTTTATTATTGTAATAAAGAACTTATGATATTATGTACTAGTTAAGGTTATTATTGCTTAAGATATGTCTAAGCTATGTAATCACTGTTTAAGTTACGAGATCTTGGGACGTGAATAAATTATATTATTTAAATGTAATCTATTCGGTATTAGTTGTGTATTATTTCTGCTGTGCGATGCAACATTTAGTCATATTATTATTGTGATGTATTACCATGAGCACGTGACAAACCGAATTCAAGCGACCCCGTAACGGTCCTGGAATTTGGGGGCGTCACAGGTTGGTATCAGAGTTGTAGTTATAAACCTTTGGAATGAGTTTCCTTAGACTATAACTTAGGCGAACTTAGAAGTTAGGTAGGAGATAAAACTCATGTAGAGTTTTCCTTGAGAGACCTAGTCTGTTATGAAATGTAACTTCATTTTATACAATGAACTTATGTTTTATTTAACATTCTAATGGAGTTGCTATTTCTTGTCTTGTGTTTGTGATTGTAGATGGCAGATATGGGAGTACCCGCTAAAGTGGCTGAGGAGGAGCCCAGGGATATACATGTAGTATACGGCGCACCCTTAGAGGCTGTGCCTGTGCAGGCTGTTGCACCGTTCGAGTCTGACGACGAGGACGAGATTGAGATAGGGTCCGATCCAGAGGAGGAGCCGATGGAGGATGAGCCAGTAGAGGACTCTGATGTGGCTACTATAGAGGAGTAGATGTTAGGCTAGTATGAAGAACGGATCCTAGAGTTGGACTGCAGAGTCCAGGAGTTAGAGACAGAGGCCCAAGAGAGAGAGTCCGAGTTCCAGAAACTGAGGGACGAGGACCACCAGAGGAAGCTGGCCATTCAGAAGTTAGAGGTGGAGATTTCTTACCGCAGGGAGGCAGGGATCCAGATGGGAACTTTATTCCACAGGTCAGTGGCGAGGAATATGGATCTGGCAGGAAAGCTGGAAGAGGTTGAATAGAGGGAACTAAGCGAGAAGACTGAAAAGGAAGCACTCCTCACTCAGTTGGAATTAGAAGTGATGGATAGGATACATTTCGAGGAGAAGTGGGAGGCTGTCCATGAGAAAGCTGACGACCTGGAGGATGAGGTCAGATGTAAGAAGAGAAAAATGAACAAGATGGGGTATGTGTTCCGTTTGGAATTCGAGAGGGTGCTTGATGGTGTGTACCACTACCCGGCAGAGCAGGGACAGACTCTACATACCTTGAGTCTAGAGCTGGTTGCTTATATAGCGCAGATGGAGTACAAGAGCGCTGTGGAGCGCGGGATGATGTGATGTGATTTCCTTAGATAGTCTAGTGGTAGTACTAGTTGTGTCTTTTATGGATTGTATATACTATGTTGTAATCCCGATCTTTTGTGTAAGATGTGGGATAATAATGTAAACCCCATGTTAACTTTTGTTAGAGGGGTAGTATGGTAGTAGGTTGGTATATTCCCCATCTTTTGTGATATTAGGGGATATATGTGATAACATTTATAGCAGTATGCTAGGATAATCATGTAATGAAATGAAACGGCATATGAATATAAATGGAGTTTATTCAGAAACGTGTTATAAATTTCTTCTTTTGTATTAAAAAGAAATACTTAAGTAATATACTTAAATAATAATAAAATGAAAATTTGCGATGCAGATAATGCCGCCCAGACGTAGATTGACTGCACCTGAGGAGTCAGTGAACAATGAGAGGGAACAAGTAGACCCGATCCAAAAACTGGTAGACCTGTTAGGAGAAGCATTAAGGGGAAGGAACAATGAACCCGTTTTCCCAAACCCTCAGGCTGTGCCAGTAACAACCTTTAAAGACTTTAAGAGTGTAGGACCCCCGGAGTTCGAGGGAACTACCGACCCAATCGTCGCACAAACGTGGGTCAAGGAGATCAAAAAAGCTTTCACTATAGCTCGCGTAGGCGAAGATCAGAAGACGGTGTTTGCCACGTACATGATGAGGGGAGAAGCGAACTACTGGTGGGAGGCTAATCAACAAAGAGCTGGAGAAGGGATAATAGCTTGGGATAAGTTTAAGACGCTATTTTTCGAGAATTTCTTCCCGAAAAGCATTAAGAATAGGATGAAGGTGAAATTTCTAGAGTTAAAACAAGGGGAGATGACGGTGGTGCAATAATCGGCTAGGTTTAACGAACTAGCCCGATTTATGGAGCACCAGGTAGGAGATGAAGAGAGGAACGCCAGACGATTTGACCAAGGACTGAAGCCATGGCTATTTAATAAGGTGTCAGTTCTTCAGATCGATTCTTTTGCAACATTGCTGGAAAAGGCTATTATTGCCGAGGGAGGAAGTGAAGCTTTGAGCTTGTACAACAAAGAGAAGAAAGGAAAGAATGCTGGAGCAGAGAATCGTACTGGAGGAAGAAGTAGTGGAAAAAGTAATTTGGGAAAGAGAAAGTGGAAGAATAACAACAACAGAAACAATAATCAAGGTGGGAGTCACTAGGGAAATTTTTAGAAAAGGAGTGGAGCTTGTAATAAGTGTGGGAAAAGTCACCAAGGGGAGTGCTGGAAAGAAAAGGGCACGTGTTATAACGACGGCCAAGAGGGGAACATATCGCCAAACTATTCGAAGCCAAAGAAGATCCAAGGGTGTTTTGCTTGCGGCTCAACTGAGCACCGTATTAAGGATTGCCCGAAAAAAGGAAGTGGCGGAAGTAACAGCCAATAAGGAGGGAACAAACTGATGATCGGCGGACCGGCACAATCCAATCGCCCAACTGCCAGAACCTTTAACATGATCGTCTAGGACGCAGTGGCTGCGAAGGACGTGGTGTCAGGTATAATCCCAATCAATGATATAAATGCTTATATATTATTTGATTTGGGTGCCACCTGTTCTTTTATATCTGAATAATTTGCTAGTAAACTTAGTACACCCCGATAACGATTTGAAAATTCTTTGAACATAGAAGTTGCGGATAAGGAAGTGCTCCCTGTAGAATACGTTTATCGAGATTATCGCGCAAACATTAGAGAACATGAACTGGGCGTAGACTTGATTCCTATTAGATTGGGAGAATTTGACGTAATATTGGGAATGGATTGGTTGTATAACCATGCTGCGATAATTGATTGTCAGAACAAATGTGTGAACCTTCAGACTCCGAGTAAGTCTAAGGTAGTGTTTTATGGTAGCTCATCGCTTAAGCAATCGTGTTGCGTTACGATGATGCAGGCCAATAAATTGTTAAGGAAAGGATGTGTAGGTTATTTAGCTTACATCGTTGATACTCAAAAGAAAGGGAGTAGAAATTAAGGATATATCCGTAGTTAATGAATTTTCAGATGTGTTTCCGGATGATCTGCCTGGTCTTCCGCCAGACAGAGAAATCAAATTCGTAATAGACTTAGCACCGGGAACGACATAAATTTTGAAAGCTCCATATCGTATGGCGCCAGTAGAAATGAAGGAATTGATGATACAATTGCAAGAGTTGTTGGATAAGGGTTACATTCGATCGAGTGTTTCTCCTTGGGTAGCAACAGTGTTATTTGTTAAGAAAAAGGACGGATCGATGAGGCTCTGTATAGATTATCGAGAATTGAACAGAGTAACGATCAAGAACCGATATCTGCTACTGAGGATAGACGACCTATTTGATCAACTGAAGGGAGAAAAATATTTCTCGAAGATCGACCTACGGACAGGGTATCACCAACTGAAGGTACGGGATGAGGACATACCAAAGACTGCGTTTTGAACCCGTTATTGACACTACGAGTTATTGGTAATGTCATTTGGATTGACTAATGCTTCGGAAGCATTTATGGACTTGATGAACCGAGTTTTCAAGCCATACTTAGATAAATTTGTAGTGGTTTTTATCGACGACATTTTGATCTACTCGAAGACAGAGGAAGAACACTCCAAACATCTGAAGATTATTTTGGAGGCACTAAGGAAGGAGAAGATGTATGCTAAATTTTCAAAGTGAGAATTTTGGATGGAGAAGGTTCAATTGTTAGGCCACGTGGTGGATAAGAATGGAATCTCTATAAATCCTGCGAAGGTAGAAGCAGTAAGTAATTGGGAACAGCCGAGAACGCCAACGGAGGTAAGAAGTTTTTTAAGATTAGTTGGGTACTATCGAAGATTCATCCAAGATTTTTCTAAGATAGCAACCCCGTTGACCAATTTGACTAGAAAGACGGTGAAATTTGTATGGACCGACAAATGCGAAGACAGTTTTCAAGAACTGAAAAAGAGATTGAGCATAGCACATGTGTTATCATTACCAGATGATGCGAGAAAATTTGTGTGTATAGTGATGCATCGCACAAGGGACTTGGCTGTGTGCTTATGAAGCATGCAAGGTCATTGCGTATGCGTCACGACAATTGAAGGATTACAAAAAACGATACCCTACCCATGACATAGAGTTAGCGGCAGTAGTTTTTGCGTTAAAAATATGGAGTCATTATTTATACGGAGAGAAATGTGAGATATACACGGACCACAAAAGTCTGAAATATATTTTCACACAGAAGGAGTTGAATATGCGTCAGAGAATGCGGTTAGAATTAATCAAAGACTATGACTGCGATATTCTTTATCACCCGGGAAGGCAAACGTGGTTGCCAATGCTCTGAGCAATAAAGAAAGGGAGAAGTTGTTTAATTTGACGACTCAGGAAGAGTTGATAAGAGAGATGGAGAAATTGGAGATAGAAGTGAAAGGACCAGAAAAGTCTGGTGAGAAGTTAATTGTAATGGAAGCTTGTCCGACGTTGTTGGATAGAGTAAAAGAAGCACAAGAGAAAGATGAGGAGTGCGAGAAAATCAGGAAGAGGATCGCAGAGAATGAGGAAGAGAAATTTTGAATGGATAAAGACGGTATCTTAAGATTTGAAGGAAGAGTGTGGGTACCAGCAATAACCGAGTTAAGGGAAGAGATTTTGCACGAGGCACACAGTACGACATATTCCGTTCATCCGGGAGGCACAAAGATGTACCGAGATCTAAGGCAATATTTTTGGTGGCCCAATTTGAAATGGGAAGTCGCAGAGTGCATCAGTAGATGTTTGACTTGCCAATGCATTAAAGCAGAGCATCAACGGCCGAGTGGTTTACTACAACCGTTGGAAATACCGGAGTGGAAATGGGAACATATTACGATGGACTTCGTGGTAAGACTTCCAGTTACACAAAAAGGTTATGATGCCATTTGGGTTATCGTGGATCAACTTACCAAGACCGCACATTTTCTACCGATCAAGATCCGTTACAGTTTGAATCAGTTAGCGGGTCTATACATAAAGGAGATTGTCTCACGACATGGAGTGCCGGTATCTATTGTCTCTGATCGAGATCCGTGCTTCACGTCTAATTTTTGGAAGAGTTTGCAAGAGAGAATGGGAACGCAGTTGAGGTTAAGTACGGCTTATCATCCTCAAACAGACGGACAGAATGAGCGAACAATACAAACACTGGAGGACATGCTTAGGACTTGCGTGATGTATTTTAAGGGAAATTGGGACGACCACCTACCCTTAGTCGAATTTGCGTATAATAATAGTTACCATGCGAGTATCGGTATGCCACCATACGAAGCTCTTTACGGGAGAAAGTGCAGAACGCCATTATGTTGGGACGAAGTCGGAGAGCGACGAATACTCGGACCAGAGTTAGTTCAACAAACCGTTGACGTAGTGACAATGATAAGAGCCAGATTAGTAGCAGCTCAATATCGCCAGAAAAAGTACCCAGATTTGCATCGGCAGGATCGAGACTTCAAAGTCGGCAGTTTCATATTCTTGAGGATATCTCCATGGAAGGGAAAGATCCGTTTCGGCAAGAAAGGAAAATTGAGTCCAAGATTCATAGGACCGTTTGAGATACTAAAGCGAGTGGGCGAAGTGGCATACAAAGTTGCGTTACCACCCGAGTTGGAGCACATCCACAACATGTTTCACATTTCCATGTTGCGACCATACAAGGCCGACTACAAGCACGTGATTTCTTATGAGCCCATTCAAGTGGAGAATAACTTGGCATATGAAGAGATTCCTGTCCAGATATTTGATAGGAAAGAGCAAACCTTGAGAAATAAAGTTATTTCATCTGTAAAAGTACTTTGGCGTAACCACGATGTCGAGGAGGCAACGTGGGAGTTAGAAGATAGGATGATGAGGGACTATCCCCATCTATTTGTGTAACCTTGTAGCAATTCCGGGACGGAATTTTTATAAGGGGGGAGGATGTAATACCCGAGAAATTCCTAATATTATTAAATAAATATATTAATGGAAATGAGAATTTATTTGAATATAAATAATTTTGTGTTGTGAGAAGGATTGATTCAATTATATAAAATTGAATAATTATAATAATAATTGAGAAATTTATGGAGTTTGCGATAAACTCGTTGATTGCCTTGTGTGGCACAGTGATGAGGATTATTAATTGTTAATTGCTATTGTAGAATATTAATTGATGGTTATGGAATATTAACTGTGATTGATTAATAATACGTGATTATTATTATTGCAAGAAATATAATAGTAATAAGCAATGTGTTTATAAATATAATAAGATTTATATTCATTTAATGTGGTATTTAATCATGTAAGTGTTAATCTATTATTGTGAAAATTAATAATTTCATTAATTAACGAGGAATGGATTAATTAATATTATTGATAATTAATCGATAAGATGAATAATTTATTTATTTGACAGTATGAATAATAAAATAAATAAGTTATTAATATGATGAGATTATATTGATTGTTATGTGCAAATGTGCAAGAATTAAATATAAAGTATGGAATACAACTATATTATATAGTGTAGAGAAACACTTAAGTGTGACCATGCAAGTATGTTTAAATTATATGATTGTACATAGTAAAACTATGTGTTATGAATACATCATGATGCCTAGGTAACAATGTGAATATGCATTAAAGTGAGACATCATGAGTATATGGTAGGTAATTTAATAAATAAGGGATATATAGTATAATGAGATAACATCCGATTAAATTATACCGGTGAGATAAATGTACATGGACTATATATGTACAAATTACATTTGCTACATTGCAATGTTACCTATTCATTGAGTTATATTGGGACATTTCATGATGACTTAAAGTACATATAATATAGGTATATGATATGTGTATTGTAATACAAGTGTAACATGTAGTTCATTTGCAAATGCTTAGATTTCTATGCCTTGTCCCAAATTAATAGACACAATCCTTGTACACGTGAAACACTCAATGGCTAGCCTATTCTCCTTCTCCCAATTCTCAGCAATGTAGCTATAAATCATGGCTTGGGGAGTGGCCTCAACAGTCTTCTTCAACCACTCTACCAACTCTTCCTTAGCTGATATACAAAGCTTCAATCTATTGGTTCAATTTAATGGACAATTGTAGTGTCTGTGTAAGGATTCTTCTATAAATAGCAGCTATGTTTCTTCATTTTCAATTTGCTAAGATTTTGCATAAGTGGTGAGTGAAAGCAATATACATATATCAGTAGGAGAAGTTGGATTAGCATCAAACTTTATTTGAATCCTAGCAGAGGTATAATCCACCTTCCATTGTTCTTCTTTCATGTTCTTCAGTTGTATTCTATCCAAATTCTTGAATTTATTGATTCTAGTTGGAAATTCTGGTTTTGTGATTTGAGGATGATAATTAGTTTCTAAAAAGACTTATATACATGTTAGAATTACTATATAAGCTTCCTTGCTCTTCAAATTCATTTTGTGTTTCTGTTTCTAAGATTTCTGTGAAAATTTCAATTCTTGAAATTAAGTTGGAATTCATGAATTGCTGATTCAATAATGTTAAATGATTGTTATATAAGCTAATATAAGTGATCATGAGGTAATATAGTGGGATTGATAGTAATTTTGTAGGAATTTTCTGTGTTTGGATTTTGAAACTGTCGTTTTCTGGAACTGTCTGCCGTTGGCTTGGAGCCGGCGCAGCTGCGCCAGTTTTACACTGGGCAGCTGCGCCAGCAGCCTGCAGCAGTTCCCTGCCTCCTATTTGATTTCTGTTGTGTATATATTCTGTGGTTTGGTTTAAACAAGCATACTAACTTGTGTAACATATATATATAAAAATATAATGAGGCAATGTAAGCGTGATTTAGTATATTAGCATACATGGTTAACAAAAAGCGTTTGGTGTCCGAAGTGAACTTAGAAGCTTTAAGAATGGACTTTGATATATAAGTGCCATAGTTAGGTTCTGACTTTTGAGGCACATTAGTATGACCTAGAAACACATGAGATGCATGTTAACTCGCATATATAAGCTCCGTAACGAAATGTGATCATGTGAACCTCGCTAAGTGAACTTAGAATTTTAATAGGAACTTAGAGATTATGAAAAGGGGATTTAGATGTGCTATAATTATATTCTGACTTTCGATACATGTTATTATGGTTTAGAATTGCATGAAGGATGTGATGACTTGTGTATATATGTATCTTAAGGTAGCATGAACATGTTAGACTTCGTTAATAAAACTTTCTAACGAAACATGGACTTTGAAAATGGACTTAACATGTTGTATTAAGATTCATATTATGATATTTTTAATATGTTTAATAATGAATATAACATCACTAGTATACCATACATGTGTACTCACTTGTCTAATTAAATGAAATGTTAACCAAGCACGAGTTCAAGCATATTTTTATAGTGATAAACGACGCTAGTGATAAATGACAGATGTGGACACTTATAAACATGTATAGTACAAAGTATGTGATCTCTTGATATGAACATATGATCAAATTGTATGCGTGGTGATTACATGACCCTATCCGACCTTAATTTTGTGTAAATCCTAGACTAAAACTATAACATATAAAAATGAACTTGAGGTGGTCATATGCTTATAAACGTCCTCTGACATGATTGTATGTTAAGTATAAATTGGTTAAGTATGCTAAAGTATGGACAGAATCAGAAAATGCAAGGCTTAACCCTGGTCTAGGAGGGGACTATGTAGCTGCGCCATCCCTAGGCCTAACCAGGGCGCAACTGCGCCGGTCTGGATTCTGAATTGTTGAAATCTTCTTGTTCTGGTCATGTCAGTTAGTGTAAATTATTGTTCAAAACTGCTAGAAATAATCTGTACCCTACTGATATGTGTATATATGTGATGAATAAGTAACAAGATAATGTTTAACTTATATAATGGAAGCCCACGGGTCAAAGGATCATAACCACTTGAGCATGATGAGTTGCTATAGTATCATTTATGTTATAACTATGTACTTGATACGTGATAACATATAATCTGATTTCATACCATATGAGTATAAGTATGACATGTGACTAAGATAGTAACATGTATGTATATTGAGTAACAAGTTTGTGTAACGGATGTGTTAACTAATGAACATCCTATACTTATAATACACTATAAATAGGATTCGAAAGTGTTGGCTAGCTTTACGTGAGTAAAGTACGCATAAGGCAAGTATCTAAACCTTATCTCTTTGGATGCAAGTTTCCTAACTTACACTCTTTTACGGTGCAAGTATTCTATCCTTGTATATTGTGAACTAGTTTCTTTACTTAATCGTTTGAATTGAATTAGTATACTTGAACTCTTATTTCATTAAAGCTATTATTCATGTTGAACTTGGTATTGTTCTTGAATATTGTTAAAGTGTCTATGCCATTTGATTCGGCTAGACTTATATTATTGAAAAGCGACCCAAACTAATTGACTAGTGCGGGATCTTATATTTGACTGAGAAGAACAAAATATAACTGTCGGAGAACCGACGTGCGCACATTAGTATGATTGAGTGTTATGCATAACATAGGTTACTTTAGGCTGATCACCTGTTGTACTTATTTTTGTTGGATTTTCAGTTTATTACTGTCAATTCATGTGGAAGTTCATAGTCCTTAGTGACTGCTCAGTATTCAGTTATCCTGAAATCTTGAATTGATTTATTATTGAATCACATTGATATTATTCTGTCCTTAGCGACTGTTATTTAAAACTGTTGATATTCTTGTTATCTTTGAACTATCGAACCTTGCTATACCCTTTCGAGAATTGAGAATTATATTATAAACCCTTTATTGTATATTACTTGCTGAGCAATTTTTGCTTATTCTTGCTTTCCCTAAAAACATTTCAGTTAAGGCCGAGCAGTGCGGACCCTCGAGTACCGACAAGGGCAAGGGAAAGGCTACTGAGTAGCTTTGTTTATGTAAGACTTTATGATTGTAATAAAGAACTTATGATATTATGTACTAGTTAAGGTTCTTATTGCTTAAGATATGTCTAAGCTATGTAATCATTGTTTAAGTTACGAGACCTTGGGACGTGAATAAATTATATTATTTAAATATAATCTATTTGGTATTAGTTGTGTATTATTTCGGCTGTGCGATGTGACATTTAGTCATATTATTATTGTGATTCATTACCATGAGCGGGTGACGAACCGAATTCGGGCGACCCCGTGACAGTCCTGGAATTTGGGGGCGTCACAGCTACTACTCCCTGCGATTATAACTTGGGCTCCCGTGGCTTTTGAAATTCATTTTCAAATTCGAAATCTAAAGAAAATTCAAAATTTCTTCTTCAGATCAACAGAGTTGGGGCTGCTTTTTTTAGATTTCGTCACTGTACAAACGTTCTGCACATCTCTGGTAACGTTTACATCCTTTCTTTTCTAGTTTAGACCATTAGAATGTTTTATATCACATAATATGCTTCTAAACACAATATAGCGAATAGGTGTGCCTATATGGCTTGATAAAAATTTTCAGATTTAGTAAATATGCATATTTTACTCTGCTGAACATTTTGATGTAAAAAAATTTAATTTTTGAGATAGTCAATTGACGCCCTTTTTGATCAGTTTACTCATCCTTTTTGAGGCCAAATGAGACTGAATTTTTAAATAAAAAATACTCATGGTAATTTAGCTGCCATGTGAATTTTAATTTTGATATTTTTCAAAAATATGAACTGTTTCTATTTTTGGGTAGGTGTGCTACTGAATGGCTACCTAGTCATGCCTATGTGCATGCGGACAATCCATTTTACAAAGGATACTCAGGCGAATTATTTTTAAAAGCCTGAGCATTCAATAAACATGCAATTTTAACTCTATTGGGGATTTTTGTTAACTAATGCATGCTTTAGGACTTAAAATGCATAAAGTAATGATTTAATTCAATAAGCCACATATTTAAAGCTTACCTCACCCTTTCTGAGGTGATTTGGAGATGTGGTCCAGGTTATGGAGCCAGATAGACCCGACAGTGCTAGTAGAGGCACTTCAGGTGTGAGGCAGAGGAGAGCTTTTGATGTTCCTCAACCACGTCCAGCCCGACTGCCTCGCAGGTTGGTTGAGTCTGTGATTCATCCGATCTGAGCTGAGCTGCCAGTCGATGTGGACGATGAGGATGTCCCATTTGTTGATCCTGCCCCAGCTCATGCTCTACGTAGGGAGCTTCCAGCCATCGTGGTTTCGATTCAAGAGTTGCTGGGCGATTTGAGACGCCATCCATCGATATACCTTCAAGCCAAAGAGGTGACTGAAGTTTCCCTTTCGAATTTTCTATCCTTCTTTCTTTTGCCATTTCAGGGCATAGGTTTAATCTAGATTGGCTTTTTGATGAAGGTTCCTGGATTTACGCAGCCCAAGGGGAACTGGTTCATCGTCCATTCCTTATATCATACTCTGCATCTGGAGTATCGAGCCATCGTCAACACCTGGGGGTTCGAGGCCTTCTTTTCTATTCCTCCCTGCCGTTGCCCCGAGGGTTACCTGATGGCTTCATCTGAGCGCTGGTTCCACCAAACCAAGTCTCTCCATCTATTGGACTGTGAGGTGATGATGACACCTATGGACTAGAGGTTCATCATTGGGATAGAGTTTATAGGCGAGCCAATGCCATTGGTGGCTGACATTTCACCTACTGTCGTTCCCTCCCTTTTGGGAGTTCCTACGACGGCCATCAAGGGTCGGACTGTCCGTTCTGGTCCCTTGAACATAGATGCCCAGAGTGGGGCTTTGAGTGAGCCTCTGCCTGATGACTAGAGGGTTAGAGATCGCATCCTCCGGTGATTGTTTTTGGTGACCATAAGGGGTTGTTTCATTGCAGACAACTCCTTGATGGTCACTTTCACCCTGGTTAGCGCTATTCGATACGTGGAGTGCCTCAGTGATTTTAATTGGGGTGCCTACACCTTTGCCTATTTTCTCTGCGGGATGTGCCTACGTTCGGACGGCATAACAGAGGCGTGGCTAGGTTTTTACCTATTCATGATGGTGAGTACTTCATCTTTCACCTCTCACTTTCCTCATTTATGTTTGTCAGTCTTTGTCACTGAGGACTTTTGATCTTTATATTGTTAGTTTTGGGTATATGAGAGGCTTCTTTGCCTACATCCTGCCACTACTCTATGCATGGAGACCTATCCTAGGGGACGGCGCTGACATTACTTCACGTTGACGAAGGTCCCTGTAGCTGAGGGATTTAGCCAGTCCCACTTGTAGCTAGAACTGTTGACGGATGATTCTATCTCGTGGGTCACTTACACCCCAAACTTTTTAACAGTCGAGTTTGAGGATGGCTTTTTGACTGGCCGGAAGTTTGCATTGTCCACTCGTCGGGTTCCTTTTTTGACCGAGGGAGGCTGGGTGCTTTACTTGGGAGAGCGCACTATTCAGAGCGTGATGAGAGATATCCGCATTCCATTTGTTCCTCCTTCTTGGCATCATTGGCCATTAGCTCTACCACTCACATATATTCCCATGGTGGGCGTAGATGGCTTCATCCTGTCGGAGGGTCCTTACAGCCAGGAGACATTTCATAGCTGGTGGAGGCTCCACACTATTAGGGCTTAGACTCGTGCTACATAGTTTATGATAGATATGGTATCGGAGTCTGTGATGACGACAGACTGGATAGCTTATCTCCGGTAGCCTACTCATTTGGACCAGATTTCAGGACTAACCTAGCGGCTGGAGAGGGCTCACTTTTTTATCTGGCATCTTGGCAGAGATCCGTCAGAGGCAAATTCGTTTGATCCTTTCAGTTCCAGAGCTGGCCCTTCAGCAGATTCATTTTATGGCACTTATAAAGGTGATGATCCTCCATTGTATCGACTGGACATTCCCACTAGCCAAGATTCTATTACTTAGTAGGTTTTGGAGCAAGTCGATCGCCTGGATGTAGATGTTATAGATTTCTTCAGATATCTTTTCTCGCTATATCTTTTGATAGGCCTCTGTTATATATTGGGCGGCTGTGCCCCATTTCTCGTTATAACTTTTGATAGGCCTCTGTTAGTTGTTCGGCAGTTGTGCCCCATTTACTTATATTTTTTATTTTATATTTTATGAGTAGACAGAGATGATGATTTTAGTAGATAGTTTTATTCTAGATATACATGATATTTCATATTTGTTGCATCCTATTGTCATTATGCATGTATTATATCATGGTTATGCACTTAGATAGGTAAGTTTAGATTTGACCCCTGGATGGTCTCACGATACTACTTATACAGATGTCTTCATCCATAGTCAGCTGTATCGAGCACTTACCACATACTTTAGTAGCATCTTCGCTATGATTGTGGTATGATAGTCTTCCTCTCACAGCTAGAGGGACAGTTGACCAGATGCTAGGGCACTCTCTAGCCCTTTTAGCTTTTCAGGTTTCGTAGGGATTTGTGGATGGAATGTTATCCTGCTGGATACCCGATCACCAGGTTTTCAGGTTCGGGCTTCACGAGTTGACTCCTACATTAGAGGTGTATGAGGTCCTTACAGGTTTGACACTAGATATGCCCTGTGCCAGGACAACCATCAGTGATATGAGGCGACCATTCATAACTATGACGGGTCTAAGATGCAGAGTCGTCACTGAGGAAGTTATTGCAGGACATGTGATGTTGATAGACTTTTTAATCGATCGTTTTGGCTGGTCAGACGGCTATGAACGATATTCTAGAGATTTCATCATTCCTGCAGATGAGTGGCAGTTTGCTCATATAGATGTTCTGCTGATGTGCGTCACGACTTATTTATACATGCCACTATATTCGGACCACTTGGATATTGGCTTGATTGTAGTGGGTTGTGGCCTTAGACAGGGTTGTACTATCCTGCCAATGATATTTTCCAAGGCCTTGAGGTTGGCTACATTTTGTAGCACCCATCCAGAAGGGTTTTTTAGGGGTAGCTCCGTTCTGCTGTATGTGTGGTTCATGACACACTTGAGTCCTATCGGCACCTTCAGATATCATGGGTATTGGTTTACGCATGAGATAACCATGTCCTACTCTTTCCAGCCGGCGGAGTATTCAGATGCGACATTATGGTCGGTCTTTTTATATGCGATTGAGCTTCCCTTTTCTATTTTGCCGTGCTCAAGGCTAAGTTCCCCTTACAGCTTCATCACTCATGCAGTTGGCATGGACTATCTGCCCCTGGATGGTTTGACTACATACCATTCGTTAGCAGTCATGGGCCAGTTTGATCAGTTTCAGATCCTTCACCACTTTGAGGGGGCTATGAATCAGCGGATATCAGCTTCATCTTTGTCGTCAGCTGACCTGATCAGGACTTATGAGTGTTGGACCCATAGGGAGATAGCTGATTTCTCTACTAGCCATCCAGATCATTCTTTAAAGTATTCGACATGGTTAGAGGCTGATATTGTAGCAGCTGCGGTTATCCAATCAGCTCCGAGCATTGATCCAGATGAGGAGGAGCCTATGGAGGATCTTGATTCTCCAACGGAGGATGATTTATTTACTAGTTTGACAGCATCTCTAGTTAGTCACCCTCCGAGCGTTCCGACTGGGACAGATCTAGCTCTCGTTGATTCACTAGCTCAGATGACTTTCGAGAGGGATCAGGCTAGGGCGCTGATGTTGACAACCCTTTCTAGCAGGGATACAACTTTTGTTGATAGAGACGAGCCTCGAGCTACCAGGGATGCAGCATTTGTTGAGATTGACGAGGCTTGATCTACCCGAGATGCAGCTTTTGCTGAGATTGTGGAGGCTCTGGTTGCCCGTGATGCTGCTTATATTGAGTGGGACAAGGCAATAGCTACCCGAGATGTTTATATTGCGGACAGTACTGCACTTAGATCATATACACACAGCTTGGTTGTAGATATGAGCGCTTTCATAGATGGACACAATTGCACTATGTAGATGGCTGTGGATATTCTTACTCGTATGGAGACCGAGGGTCATGAGCTTACCGCTGCTTCTCCATCTTCTGAGAGGGATGCCATGTTGTCACTGCTATCCCGCTTGTCCTTAGGTTCATCGACTAGCTTTATTTTTCCTGCACATTCTAGATCAGCCATTTTTGTCATGTACAGGACACATTGTAAATATCAAACAGTATTATATATTTGAGAAATATATTTTTATTCACTTCACTGTTGGATATGCATTGTCATTACTGAGTGATTACCACTTCTTTCATTACTTGCTGTTGTTGATGTATCATGAACTTTTCCTTGATGGACTGATAGTGAGATGCCGGAGAATACCTCAAAAGGGTTTGTTGACCAGGATGTTTTGATAGGATTTGGGTTTTGTAGGGTTTCGGTGTCTTGGAACTGGTTTTTATTGGTTTTTTATTTTTCTTTGAAGGTCAGACCGCACCATGAATGGCTACATACGTACTCTTGGGTTGAGGGAGATCAGGTCATTCGTAGTTCATGTTTTGCCTGAATGGCTTGAGAAATGCTTCTTTTAGGTTTGAGTTTGGTTTAATGGGTTTTTAAACTTTTTGTTTGGTTTGGAAAGTTTTTGAACTTTTTATTTGGTTTGACCGCACCAGGAATTGCTGCCTACGTACTCCCGAGTTGAGGGAGATCAGGTCATTCGTAGTTCGGTCTTTTTTGTGAAAACCAGAACTGATTTAATTGATTTGCAGGACCAGGATGATGGCTTGCAGGTGTGTCAGACATAGTACCTTTTCACAGTGTCTGGATTGATTAGCTAGGGAAATTCTTTCCCATCTATTTCTTATAATCTGATAGCTCCTCCAGTCAACACTTCATTGACAATGAAAGGGCCTTCCCAAGTCTGGGAAAATTTTCCTTTGGCTTCATCTTGATTGGCTAGAACTCTCTTCAGTACCAAGTTATTCTCTTTAAATTATCGGAGTCGAACTTTCTTGTTGTATGATCGAGAAATCCTTTGCTGATATAACTGCTAGTGAAATATGGTTGTAGCCCTCTTGTCATCTATCAGGGACAACTGGTGGTACCGATCTTGCAACCACTGATCTTCCTCCATCTAAGCGTCTATTAACACTCTAAGGGACTCAATTTCTACCTCTATGGGAAGTACTTCTTCCATGCCATAGACCAATGAGTAGGGGGTAGCCCCAGTAGATGTACGCATTGACGTTCTGTATGCTAACAGAGTCAGAGGCAACAAGTCATGCCATCCTTTGTAATTGGCGGGCATTTTTTGCATGATCTTCTTGATATTCTTGTTGGCTGCTTTGACAACACCATTCATCTTGGGCCGATATATGATGGAATAGAGATGCTTGATATGGAACTTACTTCATAGCTCTCTTATCATCAAATTGTTTAGATTATTGGCGTTGTTTGATACGATCACCTCCGGTTGTCCATATCGACAGACGACATTGTTTTCATGAAATTAATTATGACCTTTATGGTGACTTTGGGAAAAGATGTAGCTTCAACCTATTTGGTGAAGTAATCGATCATGGTGAAGATGAATCGATGACCATTGTTGGCTTTGGGTTCTATTAGCCCAATCACATCCATTCCCCACATAGAAACAAGCCATGGCAAACTCATATTCTGCATTTCATTTGGTGGAGCGTGTATAGCATTTCCATGGACTTGGCATTGGTAGCATCTCCTGACGTGATCATCACAGTAAGCTTTGAGAGAGATCCATTAATTATCTGTTCTTACTATCTTCTTGGCCAACAAATGACCACTCGTGTTTGGACCACAGACTCCACCCTGTACTTCATTCATTAATCTCTGAGCTTGATCTTTATCGAGGCATCTTAAGAGGCCTATCCCAGCATCCCTTTCTCCGCTCAGATAAAACTTTATAGCCATCTTATGAATTCACTTTTTTTCGGCTTGGCTTGCCCAAGCGGGTGTAGATCCATCTCGGAGATATTCTTTTATGTCTTGGTACCAAGGTTTGTCGATAAAAGGTATCTCATCTGACATTTCTCCAATGTAATTCCCATATGTCGGGGCCTTTTGGATTGTGAATTTGATGTCGGGAATTCCCATCCTATCAGATACATGTATCAGGGAAGCCAACGTTGCCAATGCATCAGCAAAGTTATTCCTACCTCGAGAGATGTGGATGAAGGATATATCTTTAAAATCCATGGATATGTTGTTAACCTGCCGATGATAGGGTAGCAAATACAATTCTTTGGTGTGATACGCCCCAGTGGTTTATTTGATAACCAACTCAGAATCCCCAAAGACTAGTAAACGTTTGATACCCATGGATTGGGCCAGTTTCAACCCCATTATGTAGCCTTGAAACTCAGCCGTGTTGTTGGTGTTGACAAACTGCAGCTTGGTAGCCATAGGATACTGTTGTCCTGTACTAGAGACAAGGACTGCCCCAGCTCCGACACCTTTTATGTTTACTGCTCCATTAAAATACATTTTCCAAGGTTGAACTGTATTCTCTAGATGGATTTGTTGAATTGCCATAATCCCATCATCCGGGAAATAAGTTTCCAAGGGTTCGAAATCCCCTGACGGTGCTTCGGCCAGTTGATCTGCAATTCATTGACCTTTGATGGACATCTTAGTTACGTAGACAATGTCAAATTGTTGGAGGATCAACTGCTATTTGGACAATTGTCAATTCAACATTGGTTTGTTGAATACGTATTTTAGTGGATCCATGTGGGATATAAGGTAGGTCGTGTGCCCATGCATATAATGTTGTAATCTCATGGCTGCCCATGCTAATGCACAACATGTCCTTTCAATCTAGGTGTACCTCTACTTGCCGCTGCTAAATCTTTTACTGAGGTAATAGATAGCTCTTTCCTTGCTTCTATCATTTTTCTGTCCCAACATATAGCTTATTGCATTGGCATTAACGGACAAGTACATAAATAGGGGAACTTCATCCCTCGGGGGTACCAAGACAGGTGCTTCAATCAATTGCTTCTTGATGGTAAGGAAGGCTTTCTGACATTTTTCATTCCATTTCATGGAGGAATTCTTCCTTAGCAGCTTGAAGATGGGTTCACACGTTGCTGTGAGCTGGGAAATGAACCTACTTATGAAATTGATTCTCCATAGGAATCCCCATATCTCCTTTTCTGTTCGTGGCACCGACATCTCTGTGATGGCCTTAATCTTGGCGGGATCCAGCTTAATGCCTTTGTTGCTCACAAAAAAATCTCAACAACTTGCCTGATTTGACGCCAAAAGCACATTTGGTTGGGTTTAGCTTTAGGTTGTAGTTGCGCAACCTATTGAAAAGCTTTTTTAGATGGCTGATGTGGTTAATCTCCTTCTGAGATTTGGCGATGATGTCATCCACATAAACCTCTATCTCCTAGTACATCTTGTCATGAAATAGGGCCATCATGGCTCGCAGATATGTGGCACCGGCATTAATAAGGCCGAAGGACAATCATCTATAACAGAAGGTTCCCCAGGGAGTGATGAAGGTTGTTTTCTCCCTGTCCTCTTCAGCGACCATGATTTGATGGTAACCAGCAAAGAAATTCACAAAAGAATACATGTCATACTGTGTCGTATTGTCTATCAAGATGTGGATTAAAGGTACGGTGAAATTGTCTTTTAGACAAGCTTTGTTTAAATCCCGGTAATCTAGGCATACTCATACCTTCCCTCTGGACTTAGGCATGGGAACTATATTTCACAGCCACTCCGGGTACGTTGATACCATGATGATGCAGGGTTTGAATTACTTGACAACCTCTTCTTTGACTTTCAGACTTCATTCATGTCTGAGCTTATGCTTGACCAGCTTGAATCCATCTTTGATGGGTAGTTGGTGGATGACAATGTCAGTGGACAAGCCAATCATATCCTCATGTGACCATGCGAACACATCCAGGAACTGTGTTAGGAATTCAATCAGGTCGGCTCTTTGGTTTTGGGTAAGGTCCATGCCTATCTAAAATTCTTTAATGTTTTTGGAGGTTCCGATATTGAAAGTGGTAGTTTGGTCGATGTTTGGTTTGGGTTTGTCTTCGACCCATTCTGTGATCTCCTCGGGCACCTCATAGTCATCTATCTTCTCTTGATCAATCTCCATCAAGTCGAAGTTCAGTTCTATATCAAAGTTGTAGTCACTGTGAAAGTTTGGCATCTCATCAGCAGGGACAAACAAATCCAATTCTGGAGTCCTAAAAACAAAATGCTTTCGCTTTAATAGATGAGACTGTTTAATCATACATAGCATTTAGAAAAAGCATGACAAAAGTTACTACTATAGTTGTGCAACAAAATAAGCAGTAAATGAAACCATGTTTCAGGATAGATGGACTTTCTGCCCTTTTACCCTTTTTGAATGAAGAATGGGATGCTGCTCCAATTGTCCAATGTCAGGCCCTCATGGAGAGGGGGGATACATAATTTGCGGTCATCTGTCTCCTCTTTGATGACGACCGAGACATCTTTTATATCATGGTCGGGGTTCTTCTTTGAACTGCCACCCTTCCCCTTCTTGATGTGAGGAATTCAGATGTGATCTTGTTAAGCAGTGTCTGGGATATCATCGTTCATACCCTCAGTCGACGTCGGGAAAAAATACTGTCGCTATTGGATGAAATCTTTCTCTCTTCCTAAATCTTTTGTTCTCTGCCTTTATTACCTTGTCTGTTTTATGAAGGGTGGAGTTTTTTAGGAAATGGCCAATATATATCGTGTCGACGATTTGAACGGTTTACAAAGTTTCCAGTTGGTAGATTTGAAATGCTTGTACCAACTCAACCGAGTTTTGTTTGAAAGTAGGCCCAATTACTGGACACTGTCGAAACTTAGACTTGAAACCAAAATTCTTAAGTTCGGGGGCTTGGTTAAGTGGGGGGAAGGTGTTAGGCACCCCCCAACTCCCGTGAAACACGTTACCACATCTTTTCAATATTTCCCTTTTTTATTTGCAATATGTGTGTGTGAATGCTGGAGGTAATTAGACCTACGCTTGTTTGTTTTGAAAGTATTGTCGTGCTTCGTTGAACCTATATATGAAGGGTCTGATTTGATTTGCAAAAGTCCTTTTTAGACAAGATATTAAAATGATGTTTTGAAAGTAGGTTTTCAATCCCTTACGCTGACGTAGGAATTGAAGTATGTTGATACTTCCATTTTTATCTTTTCAGCCTTTTGGCTCAATTTAGATGGTGATTGTCGGGCTGCGAAGCATCCTCGACCACAGAATATATACAAGTGTCGGTCTTCGCATGGGCATGATAGCCATTCGGAGTGACTCCAGCACGACAAACCATTATTTCATTATATTCGAGACCTTAAACCCTGATAACCGTTTTAAGGTCTTTTAGATGTATATTTTTACAAAAAAACTGGCAAGGTACATTTGTAATGTGGAGTTTGTTCATCGTGGGAATCAGATTCTGATCAGTTTGATCATGAATCCCACGATTCCTAGGCTCACAGTGAGAAGCCAAGAAAACCTGAACAATATAGATATTTGCAGAAAATGTATATTTACATCTAGACGTCGCAAAAACCAAGGATTCATCAGTCAAATCCTGGCATGCGCGTAGCCAATGCTTCTCGTTCCCACTAGATAGTGATCTAAAGGTCTCGAGGTTGCTTTAATAATGAATAAAGCTAGAAAGAAAGTTAGATTTAAATAAATCTTAGCCATTCTAGCTTCCCGGTTCGGGTTGGACCTATTTTGAACCGTTTGAAAAGGTATAAGGGACTGGATTTAAAGAAATCTAACTTGCCAGAATTGATATCAGGGCCAATTCATAGGAAATGAATATTTGAAGCAAATATTTAATCACAATGAATAAAGAATATATGTGTATATATATATATATATATATATATATGAAAGTTGTAAAGAGCAATGTGTTTTAACTCTCAGGCCCGTACTGGAATGTAAATATAAATATAAAAAATCTATAAATGGCGACGAATTTCCAATCCTATGCCCGGACAGAAATATAAATATATATATATAAAAATTTTGTAAAAAGCCACGAAGTAATCCAGGCTTGATAGAATTGAAATATATATATGTATAAAAGTTGTAAAGGGCGACAGATTTTCAATCCTATGTCCGGACTGGAATGGAAATATATTTATATTTATAAAAGCGGTAAAAAGCCACGAAGTAATCCAAGCTTGACATAATTGAAATATATATATATATATATATATATATATATATATATATATATATATATAAAAGCTGTAAATGAGCCACGAATTAATCCAGGCTCGACAAGATTGAAATATATATATATATATATATATATATATATATATATATATATATATATATTATAAAAGCTGTAAAGAGCCTCGAATTTATCTAGGCTCAACATAATGGAAATATATATATGTATAAAAGTAGTAAAAAGGCCACAAACTTTCAATCCAGGCAAAACTGAAATATAAATGTTTATATATATAGTTAGTATATATATATTAAAGCAATAATGGCCACGAATTAACAATCCAGGCCAAACGAAGTCAAAATTATATATATAAATATAAATATATATATATATATATATATATATATATATATAGTTATATATATAAAAGCAGTAATTGCCACAGATTTGCAATCCGGGCTTGACAAAATGAAAAATTAGTATATATATAGTCAAATATATACACAATTAAGTTAAAAATGCCACGAATCAGCGATCCAGGCCGTGAAAGTTAGTACATATATGTATAAATATACATAAAAGCGAGTAAAAGATACGGATCGTCGATTCAAGCTGTGCAAATGCAAAAAAAATGTATATATGTACTTAAAAAAGAAAAAACGTCCACAAAACTAAATTTCGCGCAAAATCAGAAGATGAAACATTACGTGCACGTGTATAAATACGCAATGAAGTAGAAAACGAGTTATGATCGCAAAATTACTTATAATGGACTGCTACACAGGCTTTTTGCCACTTGGTAGGCTTCAAATGGACGTTTCCACTGGTTATTTTTTGATATGTTGTAATATATGAGTATACCTACGTGTTATAGTAATAAAAATGAGGTTTGGAGTACTAGAAGTCGAGCTAGGAAATGAAATAGGCGGAGTTTCAGAGAGTTTTCTATTTTTTTGGCAAGGGGGCACTTGTATTTAAAGACTCGATGGAAAAGGGCCTACCCGCGATGGCCGCCAGTCTACCTGTGGCTGCACATGCCAGGGCCCACATGGTGGGTCCCATCATCTCAAAGTACTTGCACTCTGAAAAATGCGATGTCAGGTTCAAAACTTTCTAACTTTTGATCGGAGCGTCCGTTTGAGGTGTGCTATACCTTTTCGGAAAGCCCTCGCCAGAGAGCGTCACAATGACATGGGACTAAACCTTTTTCGAGTCCAAGAAGATGGGTTCATAACCAGATCTTCGTTTCTTCACAATTTATCCGTTGAGCTGTATTGTGCTATTTTCTCTTGGGCTCAATTTTATGGTTCTTTTTGACCTTCATTGCATCAATTCAACTTGATTTTGACCGGATTGACTTTAATTTAGTAAAATCACCATTTTTCCCCCCTAGGGGTTGTCTCCTGTACTAACACGGTGTTCGATTATTTTCTTGAGGTTGTCTCCGAGGTTTTGATCCTAGTCAATTCTGTTTGTCCTCAAGATTGTCTCTGAGGTTGACTTGGTTTCCCTGGGTTATCTCTAAGGGTGATATGATGTTTCGGGGTTGTCTCCAAAGTTGATTTGGCCTCCCGGGTTGTGACCGGGGCTTGACCTGACCTTCGGATTGTGATCGGGGTTGAGCTTGACATCGTAGGGTTGTCTTCGGGGCTTCTTGATTTCCCGGTATTTTCCACGGGGCTTAACTTGACATCTCGGTGTTATCGGGGTTTATCTTGACATCCATGTATAGTGACCGGGGTTGAGCTTGACATCCCGGGGTTGTCACCCGGGCTGCTTGACATCCCGGTATTGTCACCGAGGGTTCACTTGACGTATTGGGGTTGCCGGGGTTTGTCTAGACATCCCGGTATAGTTATCAGGGTTGAACTTGACATCTCAAGGTTATCGCCGGTGCTGCTGACATCCCGCTGTTATCACCGGGTCTTCCCTTGACATCCCGGTGTTGCTGGGATTTGACTTGACATCCTGGTATAGTGATCGGGGTTGAACGTGACATCCCGGGGTTATCATCGGGGCTTCTTGACATCTCGGTATTGTCATCGGGGCTTCACTTGACCTCTCGGTGTTGCTGGGGTTTGTTTTGACATCCCAGTATAGTGACCGGGGTTAAACTTGACATCCCGGGGTTGTCGTCGGGGCTGCTTAACATCCTGGTATTGTCACTGGGGCTTCACGTGACCTCCCGGTGTTTCCAAGGTTTGTCTTTGGTTTGAACTTCCAGTATTATCTTCGGAAGATCAAAGACAGTTTTGCCCTCCTGCAGGGTTAGTAACAGGAATATAAAATTTTGTGTGTCTACAAATGCCCCTCTTTATCATGTTTATGCAATGCAATGGAATGAACAGGATAAAGATTGTTAGACACAGGAAATATGATAGATGCAAAAGTAATGCAATGCGTGACCTGATATGTTGTGAATGTTAGATACATTAGTGATAATGGGGCTATCAAAGGCGGTTTATGTCATTTTTTGCTGGGGATAACGTCATCCGCGATAGCCCTTAAGGAAGATTTTCTCTCTGCTGATGCCGGTGGACATCTCTAAACTTGACGTTGGGGTTGTCACCAACACTTTTCGCTTTCAAATGAACTTTCTAATTTCCATCTCCACTGGGGATATTCTTCTATGCTGAGTTACCTCATTGGATAATCCCGATGAATATCCTGATGATAGCTCCCACCAGTTTACGTCATCAGACCTTTCCCGAAGCTACGTTGGAGTTGTCACCAATGGTCTGAATTATTGTTCAGTCGATGCTGATGTTTCTGTTGATGCCTACCTGACTGGTAGCCTACACAGGTCGATTGATCTTGACTCGGTTCATACTCGAACGATAGTTTGCAGAGTTTACCGTCATAGAACCTTCTCGTTGTTCACTCGAACTGTGGTTGCAACGGTTGGTTGAATCATTGATCCTTCTTGGAGATCCTTTTAGGGATTTGTATAATAGATTCCATCATATGTCCTCTGTGGGGAGAAACTGATACACTATTTTTGTCACCGGCTCATTCCCGATGCTTCACTGGATTTGTCGCCAACGGCTTATAGTGTTAAACCTTCTGACCTTCGCTGAAATAGCCTTCAATGGCTGATATCACATGATCGTTCCCAATGCTTCGTTGGAGTTATCGCCAATGGCTACAATGTCAGACCATCTGACCTTCGCTGAAGTAGCCTTCAATGGCTGATATCGCCGGATCATTCCCGATGTTTCGTTACAGTTGTTGCCAACGGCTGCAATATCAGACCATCTTACCATCATTGAAGTATCCTTCAACGGCTGATATCACCGGATTGTTCCCTATGCTTCGTTGGAATTGTCACCAACGGCTATAATGTCAGACCATCAGACCTTCGCTGAAGTAGCCTTCAATGGAATATATCACCGTATCGTTCCCGATGCTTCGTTGGAGTTGTCGCCAGAGTTTACGCAGCCCAGGGGGGACTGGTTTAATGTGCATTCTTTGTACCATATTCTGCATTCGGAGTACATGGCCATTGTTGACACCTGGGAGTTCAGACATTCTTTTCTATCCCTCCCCGCCGTTGTCCATAGGTTTATCTGAGGGCATTAACTTAGCGCTGGTTCCACTAGACACAGTCTCTCCATTTGTTGGATTGCGAGTTGATGATAACGCCTATGCACTGGAGGTTCCTTACTGGGATAGAGTTCACATGTGTGCCAGTGCTAGTTGTGGCTGATATTTCACCTACTGCTGTTCGATCCCTATTGGGAGTTTCTGTGACGGCCATCAAGGGTCGGACGGTCCGTTCTGGTCCTTGAGCGTAAATGCCCAGAGTGGGGCTTTGACTGAGCCTCTGCTTGATGATCAGAGGGTTAGAGATCGCATCCTGCGACGACTATTTTTGGTGATCATTATGGTAATACCCGAGAATTTTCAAATATTATTAATGAAAGTCGAATACTTATTTGAATATAAATATTTATGAGTTATGAGATGAGTTAATTCAAATGAATTTATAATAATTGAGAAGAATGTGGAGTTTATGATAAGCTCGAATAATGCCTTGTGTGGCACAGTTATGAGAATTACGATGATTTAATTAATTAAAAAAAGAATTAATAAGCGGCTGATTAATTGATAATATATTGTTAATTAATGGTTGTTATGAAAAATAGCATATTAATGAATAAATAATTAATTTATATTATAAGGTTAATTTTTGTTCAATTAATTGCTTAGTGTAAAGTTATGTAATCATTTAGTACATAGTAACTATATCTATATTGTATAAGGTGTAATATGACATTTTGATATAACTATGTAATATAAGGACTATATGGTAAAAGGGAGTAAGTCACATGAATTACATAAATAAACCCAAGTGAATACATGTTATGTGTACATTGTGCAATATGGAACCAAACTATATTATAAATTGTAGTGTGACACTTTAGTGAGACTATGCAATATGAAAACTATATTCTAAGAGTAATAAATTGTAAGAGTTACATAAATTATGTGACCATGTGATACGTATAGTGCATTACTGTGGGCTTTATAAAATATTAAATTAGACTATATAAATAATTAATATTAATAATTATTTCAATAAGTAACATAATTGGAATAATGAGGTGTATGATAATGTAGTGTGTCACTATTCAATTTACATCATAATTTAGCATATTAAAATGTACATGGATTATATATGGAGGTGTATACATGTACCCCAATTTGCTACCATGTAATATTGTAATGTCATTAAAATCCAAGTATGCACCCAATTGATTTTCAAAACCTAAGTATACATATATGTTTATTTAACTTAAGTGTATATTATATGTATATGGATATAACCTATAGTATATGATATTAGTTCATTCCCAATTGGCAAATGCTGAGTATTACTTGTCCCATATTGAGAGTCCCTCTCTTCCTCTTTCACGTGAAAGGCCAATGGCCTAAGCTACTTCTACACACCAACTCCATTTAGCTTCAATGATGGCAATGACGAGAGGGGAGTGGGTGATGGTAGTGGTTAGGGCACTATTTCACCAAACTAACCCTTGTCCAAAGAATTCCCTCATCTTCTATTGGATTCAATCCTTAAGGTAATGGCTTGACATGGTCCTTCAAATCTCTATAAATGAAGACCTCCTCTTCCCATAATCTAGTTGATAGAATTTGTGCTAAGTTGCTATTGAGAGAGTTGAGTGCAATTTGAAATTGAGTAAGTTTAGAAAGTTCAAGACTTCAAGAGGTATAATCTTTGAACCCACCTTAAAATTCAATTAATAGAAATTGCATGATCTTGTGGAAATTGAATATGTGAGACAATGTTAGTATGTTAGTAGAGTGTGTATATACATGTTATAAATGAAATGTCTCTATTTGTAAGCACGTTTCAAAAGATTTTTGAAATGGGTTTAGAGGCTCTGCTCTAACAGAAAGCTTTCTGGTCTAGAACCGGAGTGGCGCGGCTGCGCCACTCCCTAATACAAATAGGGCGCGGTCGCGCCCTTGTGCAGAGATAGTTGATGACTTTGTTATGCTTTCTAATGTAGGGAGCATGCTAGTATAACTTCATTATGACTATTGAAGCCCCTGAAATGTTGACATAAGTGACCTTGCATAGAACCACTTTCCAAAACTTGGTTTTTCCAAAGAAGATTTAAAGTTCTCAAAAGCAAACTTGTCAAACTAGAACACTTTGAGTTCTAAAAATTCTAGCATGTTTATGTGGTCTATTTATATGTATATGAAAGCATGAAAGCATGAAAGCATGAAAGCATGATATAGAATAGGTAGACTTACCTTGTATAATTAAATGATTTCAATGGCCTTCTAATATAAACTTAGAGTTTCAAATGTGAACTTGATAAGCTATATGTCCTTTAAGTTCTGAAACTTGTGAGCATGCTTAGGTGGTATGATTATGTATGTACAAGCAAGAAATATGATATGCGTAGTAGCTTTGCATACTTGGAGGGTTAATATGAGATTTTTAAGAGAAACCTTAATAGTTTGAAAACTAGTTTAGTTGACAAACACTTTGCAAGTATTCTAAAAATTTTGACTATCTTCATATGACTCTAGACATGATTGAAATGTATGCCTAGCTAATCATATGCATTGTAAACTAGTTGAACATGATTTAAGAACAAGTTTCGAGGAAGTAGAAACATAGAACTTGAAATACATGACAAAACTAACATGAGTATGTATAGTTGAGACGTAGAGACCACATAACATAAGTATAACGATTACATGTGAGAAACTTTGTTAATTGATCACTTAACGCCTTGATTGGACGAGAATGAATAGCAAACTATATTAAAGACAATATGGGGTCGAACCTAGTTATAAACATCCTGACATGTGTTTTTTACGTAAATCATTGTCTACGTACATTGTCGGGTTAAACCTGATTTCTTGTAGAAGCAACCCTGTCTTGGTTTAAACCAGGAGCAGCGCGGCCGCGCCATTCCTTAGTTCAAACCAAGTGCAGCCGTGCCAACTTGCAGTGTTGTCTGACCATTCTGTTTGTGCTCTGAGATTTGAAGCATGCAAGTATTGTTGTCCAAATCTGTAATACTTGTTCAGAACATTATTCAAAGTATCAATGAACATGTTATAAGGAAACCATCTTGAGTTGCTAAAGTGTTTATAAAACTTCAAATGTTAAGTCAAATAACGATTTCGAAACTATGTTATGTGATTTCATAGTATCTTATTAACGAATGTGAATATTTAACTTACATATCAAATTAGTGAAATGAATGTACATAGCTAATGAATATCCTATATACGTAAATATGTTATAATAGGATTCGATAAGCATTGATAAGCTATACTTTGGTAAACTACGCTTTAGGCAAGTTTCCTAACTTACACTCTTTTATTGTGCAAGTATCCTAAACCCTTGCATTACTTTATTCAACGGATATTGTAAGCAAGTATTCTACACATATTGAACATGTATTGAGCTTGTACTATTATTCCTTATACAAGTAAGCTATTTGAATTACGATTCATGACTTGTTGCTTCATAGAGATAAAGTCGATTATATTCTTCAAACTTTAATATCAAGTATTAAACTTATAAAGAGGGGTCTATGCCATTTAATTCGGCTAGACTTATATTCTGAATTTGAAAAGCAATCCAAACCAATTGATTGGTGCAGAATCTTATATTGACTGAGAAGAACAACCTTCCTTGAAGGGAAAATATAGTTGTTTGGAGACAGACGTGCGCACTTGAGTACGATTGAATGTTATGCATAATATAGGTGACTTTAGGCTGATCACCTGTTGTACTTATTTTTTTGGATTAGCAGTATATTTCTGTTAATTCTAGTAGAAGTTCATAGTCCTTAGTGACTACTCAATATTCAATTATCTTGGAATCTTGAATTGATTTAGCATTGAATCTTATTGATATCTTTCTGTCCATAGCGACTGTTATTGAGAACTGTTGATATTTCTTGCTATCCTCGAACTATCATATTCTGTTATACCCTTTGGGATTTGCAAACTATATTACTCACCCTTATTGCTATATTACTTGCTAAGCAAACTTGTTGCTCATTCTTGCTTTCCCTAAAACATTTCAGTTAAGGCAGAGCAGGGCAGACCTTCAGGCATTGAGAAGGGCAAGGGCAAGACTACCGACTAGCTAGTCCCTTTATGGTTTAGACATTCTCGTGATATATTATGACAACTATGATGATGTATTAAGACTGATTCAGAACTATGTTTAAACTTAAGTAGGGTTATGTAATAAGTCTTTATTTGATATTATTATGTAATCTATTAAGTACTGTAGGTTGCGAGACTTGGGGAAATAAATATAATAAACCATTGTATATTATTCTAGATTATCCGCTGTGATTGTATGATGTTAGTTATTATTGTTAGAATGTGATGAACCGAATTCGAGGCATCGTGGTTTGAATTTGGGGGCGTCACAGATTGGTATCAAAGCTGTAGTTATAAACCTTAGAAGCGAGTGTCCTTAGATTATAACTTGGGAGAACTTAGAAGTTAGAAAGGGATAGAACTCACATAGAGTTTTTTTTTCCTTGAGAGACTTAGTGTGTTATGAAATGTAACTTTATTCTTTATAATGAACTTATGTTTTATTTAACATTCTAACGGAGTTGCTGTTTGCTTGTCTTGTGTTTGTGATTGTAGGATGACAGACATGGGAGTATCTAGTAGAGTGGTAGAGGAGGAGCCCAGAGATATACATATCTTATATGAGGCACCTCTAGAGGTTGTGCCAGTGCAGGCTATTGCACCATCCGAGTCTGACGACAAGGATGAGATCGAGGTGGAGTTTGATCAAGAGGAGGAGCTTATGGAGGACGATCCTGTTGAGGATGAGCCTACAGAGGAGGAGCCCATGGAGGACTCTTACGAGGCTAACTTGGAGGAGCATATGATGGGAGAGTACGAGGAACGTATTCTAGAGTTGGACTGCAGAGTGCAGGAGCTGGAGGCTGAGGCCCAAGAGAGAGAGTCCGAGTTCCAGAAGCTGAGGGATTAGGACCATCAGAGGAGGCTCGTGATGCAGGAGTTAGAGGTAGATATTGCTTACCGCAGGGAGGCAGGGATCCAGATGGGGACCTTGTTTCAAAAGTCGGTGGCTAGGAATGTGGATCTAGCAGGATAGCTGGAAGAGGTAAAGTAGAGGGAACTGAGCGAGAAGACAGAGAAAGAGGCACTCTGTACTCAAATAGAGTTGGTGGTAATGGATATGATTCACTTTGAGGAGAAGTGGGAAGTAGCGAACAAGAGGGCAAACGACTTAGAGGATGAAGTCAGATGCAAGAAGAGGAAGATGAACAAGATGGGGTATGTGTTCCATTCAGCTTTCGAGAGAGTGATTGATGGTGCATACCACTAACCAGTAGAACAGGGATAGACCCTACACACTGTGAGCTGAGAGTTGTTGGCGTACATAGCGCAGATAGAGTACAAGAGCGCTGTGGAGCGTGGGATGATGGGATGAGACCCTTAGTCAGTCCAGTAGTAGTATTTACTTTATGTGTTGTATATACTGTGTTGTAATCATAACTTTTTGTGTAAAGTATGTGATAGCTATGTAAACCCCGAGTAGGCATATGTTAGAGGGGTAGTAGGTTGGTATTTTCCCCATCTTTTGTAATATTAGGGGATATGTGATGACATTTATAGCAGTATGCTAGGGAAAATTGTGACGCCCCCAAATTCCAGTGACCTCCACTTGGCCTCTCGAATTCAGTTCATCACATGCTAATGGTAATACATCACAATAATAATAACTAAATATCACACGATCATAGTGAAAAATCTATTCTAGAATAATTTACAATGACTTATTATAATTATTCCCCCAAGTCTCGCAACCTACAATACTTAATAGATTACATAATAATATTAATTAATGACTTATTACATAATCTGACTTAAGCTTAAACATAATCAAATCCAGTCTTACTACATCATCTCAATACAATATTAAAATATTTAAAACATAACAGAGACAACCTAGTTGGTAGCCTTGCCCTTGCCCTTATCAACGCCCGAAGGTTCGCCCTGCTCTGCCTTAACTAAAATGTTTTAGGGAAAGCAAGAATGAGCACAAATTGCCCAGCAAGTAATATACAATAAGGGTAAGTGATATAATTCTCAATTCTCGAAAGGGTATAACAAGGTTTGATAGTTCAAGGATAACAAGAATATCAACAACTTTCAATAACAGTCACTAAGGACAGAATAATATCAATGTGATTCAATAAAAAATCAATTCAAGATTTCAAGATAACTGAATACTGAGCAGTCACTAAGGACTATGAACTTCTACTAGAATTGACAGTAATAAACTGAAAATCCAACAAAAACAGGTACAACATGTGATCAGCCTAAAGTACCATCGTTATGCATAACAATCAATCATACTCAAGTGTGCACGTTGGTTCTCCGACAATTATGTATCCCCTTCAAAGAAGGTTGTTCTTCTCAGTCAAATACAAGATCCTGCACCAATCAATTGGTTTGGGTCGCTTTTCAATAATATAAGTTTAACCGAATCAAATGGCATAGACACTTTCACAATATTCAAGATCAATACTAAGTTCATCATGAATAATAGCTTTAATGAAATAAGAAATCAAGTATGCTAATTCAATTCAAACGATTAAGTAAAGAAACTAGTTCGCAATATACAAGGATAGAATACTTGCATAAAGTAAATGCGTCGGTTAGGATACTTGCACTGTAAAAGAGTGTAAGTTAGAAAACTTGCCTTATGCGTAGTTTACTCACGTAAAGCTAGCCAACACTTTTGAATTCCTATCGTAATATAGTTACGTATATATATGATATTCATTAGTCATATAATTTAACTTCACATTTTATCTCCGAATATACGATCAACACATAAGCTAAGTTTTAACCTAGCTACACAGTTATATAGTATTATATTAATATAACTTCTATCCTTAACTATCCTCTTTTCTCAAGTTGATCATATTTATACATCATTACTATCATGTGAGACAACCACAATTAGCAAACATACTCGCATATTATTAATATCACATAAGACCATAATCAATACTGAATATATTTCGTTTTAGCAAGTTATGGCATTCTCATAAGTTAACAGTCAAAATCGGGTTCAAGTAACATCGTAGCATATAATCATTCTTGAGTTCATTATCATAATTTTAACTTACATTTTACATGGTATTAAGGGATAGAAAAACCATGTGGCTATTATGCTTTATAACTTGGCTATATGTTTACATAGATGTCACATAATCTATTAATACACATGCTTATGGTGTTCACATTATTTATTCATAACTAGTATTGTTTAATACTTGGGAGCATGCTTTAAACTCATGTTATCATTATGTCTACTACATACGAATCATGTTTAGAGGCATATCAAACCCGAACATGCCATCATAACCCTTTAGAATCTAGATACTCAAGTGATGTAACTATCTTTTTGAAAACATGTTCAAGTTTTACCTTTCAAACTTATACTTTTACTTAGCAAGGTTCACAATTAAAGTCCACATACTCATGTCATGCTATGAAACATATCTACGCAAGTCAACATACCTTTCGTGCATTCTTAAACCATATTAACATGCTTGTACGGTCAGAATATCAACATGAATATAATTTATCAAAGTTTGTTTTCAAACTCTACGCTTTCGTTAGAAATGTTAAATGATGGAGTTCGCATGCTCACATTTCATCATGAAGCTTATGTATGCTAGTCAATACGTATTTTATGTGTTTCTAGGTCATACAAACATGTCTCGAAAGTCAGAATATTAACATGCTTCATATATGTTAACGTTTGTTCACGAAACTTTAAGTTTACTTCAACACTATATATGTTGTTTCCTAATCCTTGCATGTAATCATAGCCAAAGCGTGTTTACGCTATCTCCATATACTGATATAAGTATGTTAGACCCATTATCATGCTCATCTAAGCCATGTAAAGAAGCTAACACTTAGCAGACTTAAGCAGGAAGTAGGGAATTGCTGCAGGCTGCTGGCGCAGCTGCCCAGTGTAAAACTGGCGCAGCTGCGCCGGCTCCCAGCCAGGGACAGACAGTTCTAGAAAACGGCAAAAACCCAGCCCAACACAAAAATTACACTACGAATTTGGTTGTAATCACACCACATTGCTTACTAACATGCTCATTAGTTCATGTAACACTTAAACAATCATTATATAACCCAATTACACTTTAATTCCACATAATTAAGAATCTAAGAAATCACAGCAATAGAAACAGAAAATGAAAATGAAAAACAAGGAAGCTATTTTGTAATCCCAACATGTATACAAATCCATATAACAACTATACAGCTTCCTATAATTCAATTAGCATGAATGGCATCCATAATCCAGAAGCTTACTCTGAAAGAGAATTTCAAGAATAGAAATTGTTGACAGAAACCAAGAATGAAGAATACAGAAATGGGATTATACCTCTGTTATTGGAGTTTGAATTCTCCACTTCTCAGAATACTACACTGATGTATATATATTAGCTCTCAACTTATCAAACTCAAGCAAAATCTCAGCAAGATGAAATGTGAAGGAGAGATGCTTCATTTATAGAAAAATTAAAACACAGTCCATGCTTCTAACTCTCAAAATAAAATAACGTATGTTTGAATTGCATGCTGGATAAGAAGAAGTTGGTAGATAGTTGTTGAAGGTCATCATCATGCCCACACCCCATTGTATGATTGCTATGAAGGTTTGCTGAGTTTTAAGGTTATAGGGGAGTAGGATAGCTTGAGTATATCACGTGAAAGAGATAGTGACTCTCTCAGCAAAACAAACTCAGCCTTTTAGCAACATACTACACTTAAATCATTATACATATATGTATTAAATACTTATGCTATCTACACATATATATATTTTATACATATGTCTTTAATTGAAATGTCACACTATAATTCACATAATGTAGTAAGTGTGACTTGTACACATATAATCCAGGTACATTTTTATCACACTGGTATAATTTTCTCGGATATAATCACATCACGTTATTTCCTTTATTATTAAATTCTATTAATCACCCTTGTTTACAACACTTTCAAGATGTATTAATTTAATGTATACATACATGCATATTGTCACATAGGTATTAATCATGTAGCTTACATAGTTTAATAAATCCCAATACATGGTCCATATATATAGTATAGTCACATAAATGTTGCACCACACTATATAATATAGTTGTATTCTATATACTTTATATTTAATTAATGCATGCTTGTACAATATAATCTTATTATATTAATAACTTACTTATTTATTTTATTATTCATAATGTCAAATAAATAAATTATTCATCTTATTGATTAATAATGAAATTATTAATTTGCACAACCATTGCTCATTTATCATGCACAGTATATAAATATAAATCTTATTATATTATAGACATGTTGCTCATTATTATTATTATATTTATTGCAATAATAATAATCACATATTATTAATTAATCATCTATAACAATTATTCTACGATGACAATTAATTAATATTCTACGATTAACAATTAATATTGATTAATTGTTTGTTTAAATTAATATAATCATTATTATTTCCCGTCACGGTACCACACAAGGCATTTCATTGAGTTTATTATAAACTCCATATTTTTCTCAATTGTCATAAATATTCAATTTAATATTATTGAGTTACTCTCCTCATAACACCAAAATCATTTATTTTCAAATAAATTCTCATTCCCATTAATATATTCATTTAATAATATATGAAAATTCTCGGGTATTACAAAAATCATGTAATGAAAGGAATTGGCATATGAATATAAATGATCTTATTTCAGAAATGTGTTATAAAATTCTATTCTTTTAGCATTAAAGAAATACTTAAGTAATATAATTGAGTATTAATAAAATGAAAAATTTGTGATGCAGAAAATGCCGCCCAAACGTAGATTAACTGCACCTGAGGAATCAGTTAACAATGAGAGGGAACAAGTAGACCCGATTCAGAAGCTAGTAGACTTGTTAGGAGAAGCTCTTAGGGGAAGGAACAACGAACCCGTTCACCCCAATCCTCAAGCAGTACCGGTCACAAGTTTTAAAGATTTTAGGAGTGTAGGACCCCCAGAGTTTTAGGGTACTACTGATCCGATCATAGTTCAGATATGGGTTAAGGATATAGAGAAGGCTTTCACCATTGCTCGAGTGGGTGAAGACTAGAAGACGGTATTTGCTACGTATATGATGAGAGGCGAAGCCAACTACTGGTGGGAGGCTAATCAACAAAGAGCTGGAGAAGGGATAATAGTTTGGGATAGGTTCAAGACTCTATTTTTTGAGAAATACTTCCCAAAAAGCATGAAGAATAGGATGGAGGTTAAGTTCTTAGAACTGAAGCAAGGTGATATGACGGTGGCGCAGTAAGCGGATAAGTTCAACGAACTAGCGTGATTTGTAGAACACCAGGTAAAAGATGAAAAGAGGAAGGTGAGACGTTTTGAACAAGGACTGAAGCCTTGGCTGTTTAATAAGCTATTAGTTCTTCAAATTGATTCCTTTGCGATATTGCTGGAGATGGCGATCATTGCGGAAGGTGGCAGTGAAGCCTTAAGTTTATATAACAAGGAGAAGAAGGGTAAGAATACCGGAGGAGAAAATCGGGGAGGAGGTAGCAACAATGGACGAAGTAACTTAGGAAAAAGGAAGTGGGACAATAACAACAATAGCAACAAAAATAACAACAACCAGTCGGGAAACTTTCGGGGAGGATTTAAGAAGAGGGCAGAGGGATGCCCAAAATATAGAAAGAATCACCATGGTGAGTGCTGGAAGGGACGTGACACTTGCTACAATTGCGGTCAGAAGGGGCACATTTCACCCAACTGCCCAAAACCGAAGAAGATCCAAGGATGTTTTGCTTGTGGCTCGACAGAGCACCGAATCAAGGATTGCCCGAAGAAGGGAAGTGGCGGAGGTAGCAGCCAACAAGGGGGAAACAAATTAATGATTAGTGGACCAACACAATCCAATTACCCAACCTCTAGGACCTTTAACATGACAGTCTAGGACGCAGTAGCTGCAAAGGACTTGGTGTCAGGTATAATCCCAATTAATGATATAAATGCATATATATTGTTTGATTCGGGAGCCATCTATTCTTTTGTATCTGAAGAATTTGCTAGTAGACTTAATACACCCCGAGAAAGATTAGAAAATCCCTTGAACATAGAAGTTGCGAATAAGGAAGTAATCCCTATAGAATTCATTTACCGAAATTATCGCGCAAACATTAGAGATCATGAACTGAGCGTAGACTGATTCCAATGAGATTGGGAGAATTTGACGTAATACTATGAATGGATTGGTTGTATAACCATGCTGCAATAATTGACTGTCAGAGTAAAAGTGTGAACCTTCAGACTCCGAGTATGTCTAAGGTAGTGTTTTATGGTAGCTGATCGCTTAAGCAATCGTGTTGCATTATGATGATGCAGGCCAAGAAATTGTTAAGGAAAAGATGTGTAGGTTATTTAGCTTACATTGTAGACACTTGGAAAAAGGGAGTAGAAATTAAGGATATATCCGTAGTGAATGAATTCCAAGATGTATTTTTGGACGATCTGCCTGGTCTTCCGCCAGACAGAGAAATATAATTCGTAATAGAATTAGCACCGGGAACTGCACCTATTTCGAAAGCTCCATATCGTATGGCGCCATTAGAAATGAAGGAGTTGATGATACAACTGCAAGAGTTATTAGATAAGGGTTACGTACGACCAAGTGTGTCTCTTTGGGGAGCACCATTGTTGTTTGTTAAAAAGAAGGACGGATCGATGAGGCTCTGTATCGATTATCGAGAAATAATTAGAGTAACGATCAAGAATAGATATTCGTTATCGAGGATAAACGACCTTTTTAATCAACTAAAGGGATCAAAGTGTTTCTCTAAGATCGACCTACGGACAGGTTATCACCAACTAAAAGTACGGGAAGAAGATATACCAAAGACTGCGTTTCAAACCCGTTATGGACATTACGAGTTTTTGGTAATGTCATTCGGATTGACTAATGCTCCGGCAGCATTCATAGACTTGATGAACCGAGTTTTCAAGCCATATTTGGACAAGTGTAGTTTTCATCGACGACATCTTGATTTACTCGAAGACAGAGGAAGAGCATGCCGAACATCTGAAAATAGTTTTGGAAGCGCTAAGGAAGGAAAAGACGTATGCAAAATTTTCTAAGTGTGAATTTTGGATGGAGAAGCTTCAATTCTTAGGTCACATTGTGGATAAGAATTGAATCTCAGTAGACCCTGCGAAGGTAGAAGCAGTAAGTAATTGGGAACAGGTGAAAACACCAACAGAGGTAAGAAGTTTATTAGTACTATCGAAGATTTATCCAAGATTTTTCTAAGATAGTGACCCCGTTGACCAATCTAACAAGGAAGACGGTGAAATTTGTATGGACAGAAAAATAAGAGGAAAGTTTTCAAGAATTGTAGAAGAGATTATGCGAGGCACCTGTGTTGTCACTACCAGGCGAGACGGGAGGTTTTGTGGTGTATAATGATGCATCGCACAAGGGACTTGGCTATGTGCTTATGCAACTCGGTAAAGTCATTGCATATGCATCACAACAATTAAAGGATTATGAAAAACGATACCCTACTCATGACTTAGAGTTAGCGGCAGTAGTTTTTGCATTGAAGATATGGAGACATTATTTGTACGGAGAGAAATGTGAGATATACACGGACCACAAAAGTCTGAAATATATCTTCACGCAGAAGGAGTTGATTATGCGTCAGAGAAGGTGGTTAGAATTGATCAATGATTATGACTGTGATATTCTCTATCACCCGAGAATGGCAAACGTAGTTGCCGACGCTCTGAGCATAAAAAGAAGGGAGAAATTATTTCACTTGACAACTCAAGAGGAGTTAATAAGAGAAATGGAGAAGTTGGAAATAGAGGTAGAAGGACCGGAGAGGTCTGACGAAAAGTTATTTATAATAGAAGCTCGTCCGACATTGTTGGATAGAGTGAAGGAATCACAAGAGAAAGATGAGGAGTGCGAGAAAATTCGAAAGAGGATCGCAAAAAATGAAGAAGAGAGATTTAGAATGGATAAAGACGGTATCTTAAGATTCGAAGGGAGAGTGTGGGTGCCAGTGGTAACTGAATTGATGGAAGAGATTTTGCACGAGGCACGCAATACGACGTATTCTGTTCATCCGGGAGGCACGAAAATGTATCGAGATTTGAGGCAAAACTTTTGGTGGCCCAATCTAAAACGGGAAGTTGCACAGTGCGTTAGTAGATGTCTAACTTACCAACGCGTCAAAGTAGAACACCAACGGCCGAGTGGTTTACTATAATCGTTGGAAATACCAGAGTGGAAATGGGAGCACATTACGATGAACTTCGTGGTGGGACTTCCAGTCACGCAAAAAGGATATGATGCCATTTAGGTTATCGTTGATTGATTAACAAAAACCGCACATTTTCTACTGATCAAGATCCGCTATAGTTTGAATCAGTTAGCTAGTCTTTACGTAAAGGAGATTGTTTCACGACATGGAGTGTCGGTGTCAATTATCTCTTATCGAGATCCGCGCTTCACGTCAAACTTCTGAAAAAGCTTACAAAAGAGAATGGGAACACAGTTGAGGTTGAGTACTGCTTATCATCCTCAGACAGACGGATAAAGTGAGCGAACATTACAAATGCTGGAGGACATGCTTAGGACTTGCGTGATGGATTTCAAGGGAAATTGGGACGACCATTAGTGGAATTTGCGTATAACAATAGTTACCATGCGAGTATCGGCATGCCACCATATGAAGCTCTTTACGAAAGAAAATGCAAAACGCTGTTATGTTGGGACGAAGTTGGAGAGTGACGAATACTCGGACCAGAGTTAGTACAACAAACCACGGACGTGGTAGCAGTGATAAGAGCCAGACTAGCAGAAGCTCAAGATCGCCAGAAAAAGTACGCAGACTTGCATCGACAAGACCGAGACATTAAAGTCGGTAGTTTTGTATTCTTGAAGGTATCTCCATGGAAGGGAAAAATATGATTCGAAAAGAAGGGAAAACTGAGTCAAAGATTTATAGGCCCGTTCGATATATTTAAGCGAGTGGGCGAAGTGGCATAAAAAGTTGCATTACCACCCGAGTTGGAACACATCCACAATGTGTTTCAAATCTCCGTGTTGCGTCCATACAAGGCCGACTACAAGCACGTGATTTCTTACGAGCCCATTCAAGTGGAGAAGAACCTAGCGTATGAATAAATTCCTGTCCAAATATTAGATAGGAAAGAACAAATATTGAGGAATAAAGTTATTTCATCTGTAAAAGTACTTTGGCGTAATCACGATGTCGAGGAGCTACATGGGAATTAGAAGATAGGATGATGAGGGACTATCCCCATCTATTTGTGTAACCTTGTAGCAATTCCAAGGACAGAATTTTTATAAGGGGGGAGAATGTAATACCCGAGAATTTCTGTATATATTAATGAATATTATTAATGAAAGTCGAATATTTGTTAGAATATAAATATTTATGTGTTATGAGATGAGTTAATTCAAATGAATTCAAATTTAATTTATAATAATTGAGAAGAATGTGGAGTTTATGATAAGCTCCAAAAATGCTTTGTGTGGCGCAGTGATGAGAATTACGATGATTTAATTAATTAAAGAAAGAATTAATAAGTGGATAAATAATTAATAATATATTGTTAATTAATGGTTGTTATGAAAAATAGCATATTAATGAATAAATAATTAATTTATATTATAAGGTTAGTGTTTGTTCAAGTAATTGCTCATTGTAAAGTTATGTAATCATTTAGTACATAGTAACTATATCTATATTATAAAAGGTGTAATGTAACATTTTGATATAACTTTGTAATATAAGGACTATATGGTAAAAGGGAGTAAGTCACATAAATTACATAAATAAACCCGAGTGAATACATGTTATGTGTACATTGTGCAATATAGAACCAAACTATATTATAAAGTGTAGTGTGACACTTTAGTGAGACTATGCAATATGGAAACTATATTGTAAGAGTAAAAAATTGTATGAGTTACAAAAATTACGTGACCATGTGATACGTATAGTGCATTAGTGTGAGCTTTTTAAAATATTAAATTAGACTATATAAATAATTAATATTAATAATTATTTCAATAGGTAACATAATTGGAATAATGAGGTGTACGATAATGTAGTGTGTCACTATTCAATTTAAATCATAATTTAGCATATTAAAATGTACATGGATTATATATGGAGGTGTAACATGTACCCCAATTTGCTACCATGTTATATTGTAATGTCATTAAAATCCAAGTATGCACCCAATTGATTTTCAAAACATAAGTATACATATATGTTTATTTAACTTAAGTGTATATTATATGCATATGGATATAACTTATAGTATGTGATATTAGTTCATTCCCATTTGGCAAATGCTGAGTATTACTTGTCCAATATTGAGAGTCCTTCTCTTCCTCTTTCACGTGAAAGGCCAATGGCCTAAGCTACTTTTACACACCAACTCCATGTTGCTTCAATGATAGCAATGATGAGAGGGGAGTGGGTGATGGTGGTGGTTAGGGCACTATTTCACCAACTAACCCTTGTCCAAAGAATTATCTCATCCTGTATTGGATTCAATCCTTAAGGTCATGGCTTGGCATGGTCCTTCAAATCTCTATAAATGAAGACCTCCTCTTCCCATAATCTAGTTGCTAGAATTTATGCTAAGTTGCTATAGAGAGAGTTGAGAGCAATCTAAAATTGAGTAAGTTTAGCAAGTTCAAGACTTCAAGAGGTATAATCTTTGAACCCACCTTGAAATTCAATTAATAGAAATTGCATAAATTTGTGGAAATTAAATATGAGAGAAAATGTTAGTATGTTAGTACAGTGTGTATATACATGTTATAAATGAAATGTGTCTATTTATAAGCATATTTCAAAAGATTTATGAAATGCGTTTAGAAGCTCTGCTCTAACATAAAGCTTTCTGGTCTGGAACCGGAGTGGCGTGGCCACACCACTCCCTAGTACAAATAGGGCGCGGCCGCGCCCTTGTGCAGAGACAGTTGATGACTTTGTTATGCTTTCTGATGTAGGGAGCATGCTAGTATAACTTCATTATGACTATTGAAGCCCCTGAAATGCTGACATAAGTGACCTTGCATAGAACCACTTACCAAAACTTGGTTTTTCCAAAGAAGACTTAATGTTTTCAAAAGCAAACTTGTCAAACTAGAACACTTTGAGTTCTGAAAATTCAAGCATGTTTATGTGGTCTATTTATATGTATATGAAAGCATGAAAGCATGATGTAGAATAGGTGGACTTACCTTGTATGCTTAAATGATTTCGATGGCCTTCTAATGGAAACTGAGTTTCAAATATGAACTTGATAAGCTATATGTCCTTTAAGTTTTGAAAGTTGTGAGCATACTTAGGTGGTATGATTATCTATATACAAGCATGTAATATGATATGCGTAGTAGCTTTGAATGCTTGGAGGGTTAATATGAGATTTTTAAGAGAAACCTTAATAGTTTGAAAACTATTTTAGTTGACAAACATCTTGCAAGTATTCTGAAAATTTTGACTATCTTGATAGGGTCTCATATGCCTCTGGACATGATTGAAATGTATGCCTAGCTAATCATATGCATTGCAAACTAGTTGAGCATGATTTAAGAACAAGTTTCAATGAAGTAGAACCATAGAACTTGAAATACATGACTAAACTAACATGAGCACGTATAGTTGAGACATAGAGGCCACATAACATAAGTATAACGATTACACGTGAGAAACTTCGTTATTTGATCACTTAACGCCTTGATTGGACGAGAATGAATAGCAAACTATATTAAAGACAATATAGGGTCGAACCTAGTTATAAACATACTGACATGTGTGTTTTAAATAAATAATTTTCGAAGTACATTGTCGGGTTAAACCTGATTTCTGTAGAAGCAGCCCTGTCTTGGTTTAAATCAGGAGCAGCGCGGCCGTGCCACTCCTTAGTTCAAATCAAGGGTAGTCGCTCCGGCTTTCAGTGTTGTCTGACCATTCTGTTTGTGATCTGAGATTTGAAACATGTATGTATTGATGTCCTAATCTGTAATACTTGTTCAGAATGTTATTCAAAGCATCAATGAGCATGTTATAAGGAAACCATCTTGAATTGCTAAAGTGTTTATAAAACTTAAAATGTTAAGTCAAATAACGATTTCAAAACTATGTTATGTGATTTCATAGTATCTTATTAACGAATGTGGTGATATGTGTACGTAAAAGTATGTAATGATATAGGACTATACGACTAAGTTAGAATCACATGTGAATATTTAACTTACATATCAAGTTGGTGAAACGAATGTACATAGCTAATGAATATCCTATATACGTAAATATGTTATAATAGGATTCGAAAAGCATTGATAAGCTATACTTTGGTAAACTATGCTTGAGACAAGTTCCCTAACTTACACTCTTTTATTGTGCAAGTATCCTAAACCCTTGCATTACTTTATTCAACGGATATTGTAAGCAAGTATTCTACTTATATTGAACATGTATTGAGCTTGTACTATTATTCCTTATACAAGTAAGCTATTCGAATTACGATTCCTGACTTGTTGCTTCATAGCTAAGTTAAAGTCGATTATATTCTTCAAACTTTAATATCAAGTATTAAATTTATAAAGAAGAGTCTATGCCATTTGATTCGGCTAGACTTATATTATGAATTTGAAAAGCAATCCAAACCAATAGATTGGTGCAGAATCTTATATTGATTTAGAAGAACAACCTTCCTTGAAGGAAAAATATAATTGTCTAGAGACCGACGTGCGCACTTGAGTACAATTGAAAGTTCTGCATAATATAGGGTACTTTAGGCTGATAACCTGTTGTACTTATTTTATTAGATTATTAGTATATTTTTATTAATTCTAGTAGAAGTTCATAGTCCTTAGTGATGGCTCAATATTCAATTATCTTGGAATCTTGAATTGATTTAGTATTGAATCTTATTGATATCTTTATATCCGTAGCGACTGTTATTGAGAACTGTTGATATTTCTTGCTATCCTCGAACTATTATATTCTGTTATACCCTTTGGGATTTGAAAACTATATAAGTCACCCTTATTGCTGTATTACTTGCTGAGCAAACTTGTTGCTCATTCTTGCTTTCCCTAAAATATTTCAGTTAAGGCAGAGCAGGGCGGACCTTCGGGCATTGATAAGGGCAAGGGCAAAACTACCGACTAGCTAGTCCCTTTATGTTTTAGACATTCTCGTGATATATTATAACAACTATGATGATGTATTAAAACTGATTCAGAACTATGTTTAAACTTAAGTAGGGTTATGTAATAAGTCACTATTTGATATTATTATGTAATCTATTAAGTATTGTAGGTTGCGAGACTTGGGGGAATAAATATAATAAATTATTGTATATTATTCTAGATTATCCGCTGTGATTGTATGATTTTAGTTATTATTGTTAAAACGTGATGAACCGAATTTGAGGCATCGTGGCCCAAATTTGGGGGCGTCACAATCAGGGGTTATTTCCTTGCAGGCAACTCCTCGATGGTGTCATTTGCCCTGGTCAACGCTACTCGATACGTGGAGCACCTCAGTGATTTTTGATTGGGGTACCTGTACCTTTTCCTATTTTCTTCGAGGGATGCACATGTGCTCGGAGGCTGTGACGGAGGCTTGGCTAGGTTTTTACTCATTCGTACTGGTGAGTACATCTCTCTTGTACCTTTTTGATTTCCTCATTTATATTTGTTAGTCTTGATCACTATGAACTTTTGATATTTGTATGGCCAGTTTTGGGCATATTAGAGGCTTCCTTGCCTACGTCCTACCACTACTTTGGGCTTGGAGACTTATCCGAGAGGACGGCATTGGCATCACTCCACATTGACAGAGTTCCCTGTAGCTGAAGGATTCACCCATTCCAGCCTGCAGCTAGAGCTATTAATGGCCGAGTCGATCTCGTGGATCCCTTACACCTCAGACTTTTTGACATTCGAGTTCGCCGAGTTCTATTTTTGATAGAGGGTGGCTGGGAGCTCTATTGAGGAGAGCGTGCTATTCAGAGCACCACAGGAGATATCCGCATTCCCTTTGTTCCTCCTTCTTAGAATCATTGGCCATTAGCTCAACCACTTATAGACATTCAACTGGTGGGTGTAGATGGCTTTACCCTGTCATAGGGTCCTTATAGCTAGGAGGCATTTCACAGCTGGTGGAGTCCTTGTACCATTGGAGCTCAGACTCGTGCTACCCAGTTTATGGCAGACATGGTGCTGATGTCTGTGATGATGACAGACTGGATAGCTTGCCTCTAAGATCCGACTCATCTAGATCAGATTACAAGACTAACCTAGCAGTTGGAGAGAGCTCATTTGTTCATCAAGAACCTTGGCCGGAAGCCATTCGAGGCAGACTCTTTTGATCCAACCAGCTCTGGAGCTGGTACCTCCACAGGTCCATTTTCTAATAGTTATGCAGGTGGTGATCCTCTTTTGTATCTACCGGACGTTCCCACTGGCCGAGACTTTGTTACTCAAGAGGAGCTGGAGCATGTTAATAGCCTGCAGATAAGTATTTTGGATCTCTTTGGATAGCTTTTCTTGCTTTATCTTTTGATAGGCCTCTATTTAGCTATTGGGGGGCTGTGCCCCATTTCTCGCTATATCTTTTGGTAGGCCTCTGTTAGTAGTTGGGCGGCTATGCCCTATTTCCCTATACTTTTTATTTTGTATTTTATTAGCAGACAGAGATGATGCTTGCAGTAGATAGTTTATTGTAGATATGCATAATATTTCCTATCTATTGCATCATATTTATCATTGTCATTATGCATATATTATGTCATGGATATGCATTTAGACAGGTGAGTCCCCTGAATGGTCTTATGATACAGTGATACAAATGTCGTCCTCTATGATCAGTCGTATTGAGCACTTGCCACCATCTTAAGTAGCATCCTCATTGAGGTCTTGGTACGATAGTTTTCCCCATACAGCCAAAGGGACAGTAGACCAGATGTTGGGGAATGTTTTGGCCCTCCTAGATTTCTAGGTTTTCGCACGGATTCGTGGATGGCATCCTATCCTGCTGGATATCTGAGAGGCAGGTTTTTCTCTTTGGACTGCATGAGTTGACTCCTACCTTAGCAGAGTATGAGCGTCTTATAGGCTTGGCACTTGATCTGCCTTGTGCTCGCACAGCTATCAGTGACATAAGGAGACCATTTATAACAATGTCGGGTATGAGACACCAAGTTGTCACTAAAGAGATCATTTTAGGACACGTGATAACTATAGACTTTCTGATCGATCGCTTAGGCCTGCTAGACAGCTATGAGCAATACTCTGGGATTTTATCACTTTTATAGATGAGTGGCAGCTTGCCCGTGTAGACGACTTATTGATGTGCGTTACGGCCTATGTATACATGCCACTATATTTGGACCATTTAGGTATTGGCTTGATGGTCGTGGTCCGTGCTCTCAAACAGGGTAGTACTATTCTGCCGATGATACTGGCCGAGACCTTGAGGTCAACTACCTTTTGCAGCACCCATCCCAAAGGGTTTTTTAGAGGTAGCTCCATTCTGCTGTATGTATGGCACATGACACATTTGCATCCGATTGGCACCTTTAGACACTATGGGTACTGCTTCACCCACGAGAAAGCCATGTTATACTCCTTCTAACCAGCGGAGTGTTCAGTTACAGCAATATGGTCAGCCTTTTTGTCAGATATTGAGCATCCCTTTTCGATATTGCCATGCTCAGAGCTTGTATCCCCTTACAGTTTCATCACTCATGCAGTCGGCATGGATTATTTTCCCCTAGAGGGATTGAGAGGGGTGACCACTTACCTTTCGTTGGCCATTATGTGTCAGTTTGATCTGTTTCAGAGCCTCCGCCAGTTTAAGGGGGCTGTTGATCAGTGAATATCAGCTTCATCTCTATCGTCAGCTGACCTGATCAGGATTTATGAGTGTTGGACTCATAGGGAGAGGGCTGATTTCTCTACTAGCCATTCGGATCGTTCTATAGAGTATTCGGCATGGTTGTAGTCCGATATAGCGGCGGTTGCGGTTATCTAGTCAGCTCTGAGTGTTGATTCAGATGAGGAGGAGCCTATGGAGGATCCCAATTCTCCTATAGACGATGAGTTATTTACAGGCTTGACAGCGGATTTGGTTAGCGCCCATTCAAGCATCCCTGCCGGGACAGATCTAACTATTGCTGACTCATTAGCTCGGATGATTTTTGAGAGAGATAAGACTAGGGCGTTGATGTTGATGTTGACAGCCCTTTCTAGCATGGATACAGCTTTCGCCACTAGAGACGAGGCTCGACCTACTAGGGATGCAGCATTGGTTGAGAGAGACGAGGCTCGATCTACCCGAGATGCAGCCTTGAGGAGAGAGATGCGGTCTGGTTTATCCGGGATGTAGCTTTTAAGGAGATTGAGGAGGTCTTAGTTGCACTGGATGTTGCTTATGTAGAGAGGGAAGAGGCCATAGCTACCCGTGATGTTTATATTACGGACAACACAACACTCAGATCATATACACATAGTCTTGTCGTAGATATGAGCACTTTCATAGATGGTCACAGCAACACTATGCAGATGGCTGTGGATGTTCTTGATAGTATGGAGACTGAGGGTATTGAGCTTGTAGCTGCTCCTCCATCTCAAGAGAGGGATGCCATATTGGCAATGCTATCACGCTTGTCCACGGGCTCATAGACTAGCTCTGTTTTTATTGCATATACTAGATCAGCCATTTTTGTTATGTATAGGACACCATGTATATATATTAAATAGTATTATATATCAGAGAAATATATTTTGATTCACTTTCTTGTTGGATATGTATTGTCATTGCTGAGTGATTACTACTTCTTTCATGACTGGCTGCTGGTGATGTATCGCGAGCTTTTCCTTGATGGATGGACAGTGAGATGTCAGAGAATATCTCGGACTGGCCTGTTGACCAAGGAGACTTGATAAAATTTGGGTTTTATTGGGTTTTGGTGTCTTGGGACTGATTCTTATTGTTCTTTATTTTTTCTTTGACGGTCACACCGCACCATGAATGGATGCCTACGTACTCCCAGGTTGAGGGAGATCATGTCATTCGTAGTTCAGGTTTTTCCTTAATGGTTTGAGAAGTGTTTGTTTTGGGGTTTGGTTTGATGGGTTTTTTAGTTTTTAATTTGGTTTGACAGCACTAGGAATGGCTCCCTACGTACTCCCGGGTTGAGGGAGATCAGGTCATTTCGTAGTTTGATCTTCTAGTGAAAACAAAAACTGATTTGATCGATTCACAGAACCAGGATGATGGTTGGTATGTGTTTTAGACATAATACCTTTTCACGGTTTCTGAGTTGATGTGTTAGGGAAATTCGCTCCCATCCATCTCTTGCAATTTGATAGCTCCTCCTGTCAACACTTCCTTGATAATGAAAGGGCCTTCCCAATTCGAGGCAAACTTTCCTTTGGCTTCGTCCTAATTGGCCAGAACTTTCTTCAATACCAAGTCATTATCTTTGAATTGCTAGATTTGGACTTTCTTGTTGTATGATCGAGCAATCCTTTGCTAATATAACTGCCCATGATAAATGGTTGTAGGCCTCTTTTCATCTATCAAGGACAGCTGGTTGTATCGTTCTTGCAACCACTAGTCTTCCTCCATCTGAGCATCTATTAATACTTTCAGGGACTCCATTTCTACTTCTAAGGGAAGTACTGCTTCCATGCCATAGACCAATGAGTAGGGGGTGGCCTTAGTAGAAGTACGCATTGACGTCCGGTATGCTAACATAGTCAGGGGCAACAAGTCAAGCCACCCTTTGTGATTGACGGACATTTTTTGCATGATCTTCTTGATGTTTTTTTTTGGCTACTTTGACAGAACCATTCATCTTGGGTCGGTAGATGACGGAATTAATATGCTTGATATGAACTTGCTGCACAAACCTCTCATCATCTGATTGTTTAGGTTCTTGGTGCTGTCTAAGATGATCACCTCCGGTTGTCCATATCGACAGATGACATTATTTTTGATGAAACGAATGATTACCTCCTGGGTGACTTTAAGAAAAGAGGCAGCTTGAACCCACATGGTGAAATAATCGATCATGGTTAGGATGAATCGATGACTATTGCTAGCTTTGGGTTCTATTGGCCCGATCACATCTATTCCCCACATGGAGAAAGTGATAGTAGTGTGCATACAAGCCAATCATGTATGATGACAAAGAACATACTTTGTAAACAATCTTATTTATTTATTAATAAAATATTCATTTAAGGCATATAATTATCTACATGGTGCTGTTTTTATAATATGTAAATAACCCATAGTTTTAAGAAATGCTTTTAGAATCATGATGAGATCATGATAATGAGATCTAAATTCTTAGAAAGCTTAAAAACTAAAATAGTTCCCAATTGTGGGATTACTAAAATGGGGATTAGTAAATTCGGATAGATTGGTACATATGTTGCTTGCTCATTGGATGAGGATGACTGATCTCATGGTCATTTGTGTGGAGACACTAAAGCAAGTATGTAGGTGCTTATTGGAGAATAAGTTCACTGAACGTGACTCGCTATGGAATACCTAATGGAGTTTTACTCGCCTGTCAATAGGAATTCCTAATGTGATAGTAGTACATGTGATCCTTGGACTTGAGATCATCATAGTATCTTGTATGTAACAAATTATACTTTGACTAATTCCTTAAGGCCTTTTAAGGCATATATAGGGTATGCTTGGGTATAATGAGTTACATATGGAGATAATGAATGATCAATAAAGAATCTACCACCTCTAGTAAAAGAGGAGATATGTCCTATGTGATTCGTTAAATGACAACCCAGGAATCCTTGGCCAAGGTAGAATGAAATTAGAAAGAGGTTTCTAATTTGCATTATTTGGAGTTGTGCATTTTTTAATCGAAATACATATGATTAAATAAATTAAGACTTGACAGTAAATCCATGTCTTATATTTAATTGGGACATTGTATGGTGGAAGGATTGAATTGTACGGTAACTATTAACTCACAGGTTCTTTTATGATTAATGTTGAAATCTATATTATCTGGAAAATCGTTGATCGCTAGGGAGGCTTATCCCTATTGTAGAATAAATGTTATTTATTTAAATAGATTATTAGTTTAATTTGTTTATTTAAATAAGATTAGAATTGTTCTAATTGATTTATTCACAACCGGTTTACTATGAAGAACCTAAAGGGTCACACCATAAATGGAAGAAGAATTATTTAAGAAGAAAATGGCATTAGAGTAATAATGCATTAAGTATAATTAATTTAATCTATGATGATAGAATAAATTAAATAGCTTAATGTTTATTATTTAATATTTTAGAAATATTAAATATAAATTAATAAGAGGAGTCTTATTAATATTATTATTATTATTATTATTTTAGTTCTAAATGAGTTTAGGAATTAATATAATATCAGTACTCTCTCTCAATCCTAATAAAGATTAGGATATAAATTAATTAAAAGTATTTAATTAATTAAATAAATAAAACCCTATTCTAATTAGATTAGGAGGGTTAACCTAATATCAATATAAGAGAGTCTTATATCAGAAAAAAGGTACACGTGAATTTTTCAAGAGTTGGGAGTACACATATTCTATAGAGATAGAAACAAGGGTTAAGCCAATAACCCATCTTACTGAGTTCTTCATCTTCCTTGGTGGATCACCGTTAGAGGCCAAACATTTGGGTGGATGACATTGTTCAAGGGAAGGAGCCACTACAGAGGAATCAAAGGAATCAAAGCAGTAGAACTAGTACTTGAGGAAAGCTTGGATCTTCAAAGGTATAATTATGTTTTTCTCCTTCTTCATTCACTGATAATTGATGCACAAGAATGAACATGGCAATGGGTTTGTATAAATTTTTGAAAACCTAGTTTTTACGCTTCCGCCCTATTTATGTGATTTGATTACATGATTGCGTTACGTACAATCCCAACAGTGGTATCAGAGCCAATCTTGTGCTAATTATCAGTCTATGTGATTCCATACATGTATGATATGCGATTGGATCGAGCTCTAGGCAACAAAAATTTTTCAGATTCTGCGAAGCTGCGCCGGTACAAGGCAATATTGCTGCGCAGCTGCGCCGGGTGCTGTTCCTGGTTTTTATGCTGTGCAGCTGCGCCGGTTCCCTTTACATTATTGGCGCAGCTGCGCCACTTGACAGGAACTGAATTATTATTTTTTGTTTTATTTAATTAAATGAATGGTTTATTTAATTAATAAAGTTTTAAAATAAAGATGTTTATTTTATATGAAATGAGATTTCAGAATTGCTAAAATTAAAGAGTTTAATTTGGAATTGTTTTTGAATGAAATAAAGGAGTTTATTTTTCCAAAAACAAAGTTTAGCAAACTTTTGCCCATTAACTGATATTAATACATATATGGAATGAATTTATTTTCATGAGATGAATAAGTTTTATTGATACGTATAATGATATGTATGGTAATAAAAGGGATTGATTATGAACTATGACCAATGTGATTTGATTTTATTTTGGTTGAATGCTTGAATGAATGGGTTTTATAAAATGGGGTCTGCGTACCTCGTCTTCTCTAGTTTTATTCTCGATGTAAATTCTATCTCCTTTCTATGTACTTCCCCTTGACTGCTGATCAAGGTTTCTATTTAATTTTAAATAGTTAATGTAATAGAGATAGTTAGAATTATTTTGAAGAAATTAGAGACCAAGGAGCAAGGAACGCGTGAAGACTCATTAGAATGGAGCCAGGGTTTAAATGTAATAGTTATATTTAAATTTAAATTCTTGCACTCCTAGGTTTGACCTTTTGGTTCACTTGATGGCTCTAGTGAACCAAACTAGAATAAAAGTCCATAATCAATCCGGGTAGAATATAGTATTCTATATTGCATGCTAAATATTATATATATATATTATATTTTATACAAACATGCTTCGCATGTTTAATAAAATGACGCGTATTTTATATATATATGTGCATGCGCGCTTAAAAAGATGAGACAAATAATAACAAACCCCTCAAAGAAATAATATTAAGTCTGAAGCGTTCAAATGATATTTGGAATATCGAACGTCGCCTTCTAGCATGATTAGTTAATAGAGTATTAAATATTTAATATGAGTTTGTTGTGCTATCCACAAGGCGAGTATTGAATATTTAAGATGTTAATTAATCACATTTGATGCTTATCAAGAAAATTGAACGATCTAGTCTTGTTGTGCTATCCACAAGGACGAAAATTTTTCTTTTTTGAATTTATGGAAGTGCTAGGCTGGACTTAACTTAAATCATTTTAGTTCGGATGTGCACACACATGACCATTATGATTTAAGAGGTAAAATAAAAGGAGTTACATGGTGATGTAATTGACAAGAGTTGTCTACCTATTTATTTGTATATCGCTTGTTGTGCTATCCACAAGGTTATACACATTTGAAATGGGATCCTTAATCTCACTAGCAAACCTTTAATTAGATGTTGCCGAACTATATGAGTGAGGGTAATATAGTTTGATGAAAATAGTGGGAGATACCAATTTAAAATAAAGACCTAAATTTATTTTGGTATGCAAAGTTAATAAAATGAATGTTTGCTAAAATATTGTCTTTTCACATGCAGAATTTTAAAAATGTCAAAATCACTAATCTCACTACGAAGCATACTTGATGCAAATAAGCTTACCGACCCGAATTATGAGGACTGGCTAAGAAATCTGAGAATTGTTCTCACTGCTGAAAAGATTTCTTATATCCTAAATTCCACTATCCCTGAATCTGTTTTAGAAACAGCCTCTGAGGAAGAGCTTGCCACTTTCAATAAGTGGCAAGATGATGCATCTGTGGCTCAATGCATCATGCTCGCATCAATGAATAACGAACTTCAGCGTCAGCATGAAAAAATGGATGCTCTTGCTATGCTGCTTCACCTCAAGGAGTTGTATGGTGAACAGAGTAGGACTGCTAGATATGAGATATCTAAGGAGCTCTTCCGATCTCGGATGACCGAGGGCACTGCCGTCGAGACTCATGTTCTAAAGGTAATCAATTTGATTGAACGCCTTGGACAGCTTGGGTTCGTCATGGATGGGGAGTTGAGTCAAGACATGGTCTTGCAGTCACTCCCTGAGACCTTCTCGCAGATTGTGGTTAATTTTCACATGAATAAGCTAGATGTCAGCTTACCTGAGCTGCTTAACATGCTGAAAACTACAGAAGGTCACTTCTCATCCAAGAAGAACCATGTCTTGATGGTGGATTCTTCCAATAAAAGGAAGAGGCCCAAGGTGTCTTCTGAAAAGAAGAAATCTAAGAAGGCTAAGGGAAAAGGGAAAGAAAAGGAGAAAAAGAATCCTGAACCAGCTAAAGGAATGTGCTTTTATTGCAATGAGCCGGGACATTGGAAGAGGAACTGCAAGAAGTTTCTAGCAGAGAAGAAGCGTGGAGAAGCTTCGACTTCCAATCAAGGTTTGTTTATGATTGAAATTAATTTTTCTGAAAGTCATAATTCTACTTGGGTATTGGATACCGGCTGTGGTTCTCACATATGTAATACTGTGCAGGGACTGGTCAGAAGTAGAAAGCTGAACAAAGATGAGGTGATCCTACGAGTGGGAAATGGAGCAAAAGTTGTTGCATTAGCTGTAGGAACTTATTGTTTAGCAATGCCTTCGGACAAATCCATTTATCTTAATAATTGTTATTATGTTCCGAATATTATTAAAAACATTATTTCAATTTCTGTATTGGATATGGAAGGTTTTGACGTTATTATAAAGAACAATGGTTGTTCTATTTATAAAGACGATGTTTTATATGGTATTGGAAATTTGCGAAATGGACTTTATACCCTTGACTTACAAGAAAATATATTTCAAATTGAACAAATTAAGAAAAGGAAAAGAGATGATATTAATTATACCTATATGTGGCACTGTAGACTCGGTCATATCAATGAAACAAGATTATCCAAGTTGCATAAAGATGGGCTCCTCGAGCTTTCTGATTATGAATCATATCCAACTTGTGAATCTTGTCTCATGGGTAAAATGACTAAATCTCCTTTTAGTGGAAAAGGAGAGAGAGTTACAGAGTTGTTGGCATTGATTCACACAGACGTTTGTGGACCTATGACAACAAGTGCACGGGGTAGGTATTCTTATTTTATTACTTTCACTGATGATCACTCAAGATTTGGATATGTGTATTTAATGAAATATAAATCAGAATCATTTGAAAAGTTCAAAGAGTTCAGAAGTGAAGCAGAGAAACAAACGGGCAAGAGTATTAAGATACTTCGATCAGATCGAGGTGGAGAATACTTAAGCAGTGAGTTTCTCAATTGTCTCATAGAAAATGGTATAATCTCACAATGGACTCCTCCAGGTACACCACATTTAAATGGAGTATCTGAAAGGAGAAATCGAACACTGTTGGACATGGTTCGATCCATGATGAGTTTTACCGACCTTCCAATTTCCTTCTGGGGATATGCCCTAGAAACGGCTGCATACCTACTTAACAAGGTACCTACCAAATCCACCCCAAAGACTCTATATGAGATGTGGAAAGGGAGAAAACCAAATCTTAAGCATATTAAGACTTGGGGTTGTCCAGCTTATGTCAAAAAGTTTGAAAATGATAAGCTACAGACTAAATTCGATAAGTGTAGATTTGTGGGATACCCTAAAGAAACCGTATGGTATTATTTCTATCATCCAACTGATCAAAAGGTATTTGTTGCGAAACATGCTACCTTCTTGGAGAAAGAGTTTATCCATGAAGGGGTCAGTGGGAGCAAGATATATCTTGAAGAAGTTCAAGAACCACAAGTTACCACGGACCAAAGTCAAGTACCTAACCAAGTAGAAGAACCTACTGTACCACACCCTGTTCGTAAATCTGGAAGAGTACCGAAGATACATGAGAGGTATGGATTCGTTATAGAGGATAACGATGAGGTACACATCATGAAGGATGATGATCCATTGAATTACGAACAGGCTATGAGTAATAAAGACTCAGGGAAATGGCTTGAAGCCATGAAATCCGAAATGGACTCCATGTATGAAAACAAAGTATGGTCTTTGGTTTCACCACCTGAAGGTATTAAACCTATTGGGTGTAAATGGGTTTTTAAGAAAAAGACTGGAGCAGACGAAAAGGTAGAGACCTATAAGGCCCGACTGGTTGAAAAAGGTTTCAAACAAAGACAAGGAGTTGACTATGATGAAACCTTTTCACCAGTAGCCATGCTCAAGTCCATTCGGATTTTGCTTGCGATTGCAGCTTACAACGACTATGAGATCTGGCAGATGGACGTGAAAACGGCCTTCCTCAATGGGAAACTTGAGGAGGATGTGTATATGACACAGCCAGAGGGATTTATTTCAAAAGTTGGAACAAATCAAGTCTGTAAGCTACAACGATCCATTTATGGGTTGAAGCAAGCTTCTCGTAGATGGAACATTCGTTTTGATGAGACAATCAAAGAGTTTGATTTTATCAAAAACGAGGATGAACCATGTGTATACAAGAAGGTTAGTGGGAGCGCAGTATCAGTCCTTGTATTATATGTTGATGATATATTACTAATAGGGAATGACATTCCTATGTTACAATCCATTCAAATTTGGTTATCTAAAAACTTCTCCATGAAGGACTTGGGTGAAGCATCCTATATTTTGGGGATAAAGATCTATGGAGATAGATCTAAAAGGATGCTCGGCTTATCCCAAGGAACGTACATTGATACGATGCTAAAGAGGTTTAGCATGGAAGATTCCAAAAGAGGTCTTATGCCGATGAGCCATAGAATAAATCTCTCCAAGAAACAGGCCCCAAAGACACCTGAGGAGAGAGACCGTATGAGTAAGATCCCTTATGCTTCTGCAATATGATCTATCATGTATGGTATGATATGTACTAGATCGGATGTTTCTCACGCACTTAGTGTAACAAGCAGATACCAGTCGAATCCAGGAGAAGAGCACTGGAAGGCAGTGAAAAATATCCTAAAGTACTTGAGAAGGACTAAAGATATTTTTCTTGTCTACGGTGGGTCTGAATTAAAACTCGAGGGATTCACGGACTCAAGTTTTCAAACAGACCAAGATGACAGTAAATCTGTTTCAGGGTATGTGTTTACCTTGAACGGAGGTGCAGTGAGTTGGAAGAGTTCCAAGCAGCAAACGGTTGCTGATTCAGTGATAGAGGCAGAGTATATAGCTGCAAGTGAAGCTGCAAAGGAAGCTGTTTGGATGAAGAAGTTCATAACTGAACTTGGTGGGGTTCCTAGCATTGGAGAAGCAGTTCCCGTATACTGTGACAACACCGGAGCAGTTGCACAGGCTAAGGAACCCAAGTCTCATCAGAAATCTAAACACGTGTTGCGGCGATTTCACTTGATCAGGGAGATCATTGACCTTGGAGCGTGTAGACTCTCAAGACAACATTGCAGATCCATTTACTAAAGCTTTAACACAACAGCAGTTTGATCGTCACTTTGATAAGATGGGTATGAGATACCATGGCGATTGGCTTTAGTGCAAGTGGGAGATTGATAGTAGTGTGCATACAAGCCAATCATGTATGATAACAAAGCACATACTTTGTAAACAATCTTATTTATTTATTAATAAAATATTCATTTAAGGCATATAATTATCTACATGGTGCTATTTTTATAATATGTAAATAACCCATAGTTTTAAGCAATGCTTTTAGAATCATAATGAGATCTAAATTCTTAGAAAGCTTAAAAACTAAAATAGTTCCCAATTGTGGGATTACTAAAATGGGGATTAGTAAATCCGGATAGATTGGTACATATGTTGCTTGCTCATTGGATGAGGATGACTGATCTCATGGTCATTTGTGTGGAGACACTAAAGCAAGTATGTAGGTGCTTATTGGAGAATAAGTTCACTGAACCTGACTCGCTATGGAATACCTAATGGAGTTTTACTCGCCTGTCAATAGGAATTCCTAATGTGATAGTAGTACATGTGATCCTTGGACTTGAGATCATCATAGTATCTTGTATGTAACAAATTATACTTTGACTAATTCCTTAAGGCCTTTTAAGGCATATATAGGGTATGCTTGGGTATAATGAGTTACATATGGAGATAATGAATGATCAATAAAGAATCTACCACCTCTAGTAAAAGAGGAGATATGTCCTATGTGATTCGTTAAATGACAACCCAGGAATCCTCGGCCAAGGTAGAATGAAATTAGAAAGAGGTTTCTAATTTGCATTATTTGGAGTTGTGCATTTTTTAATCGAAATACATATGATTAAATAAATTAAGACTTAACAGTAAATCCATGTCTTATATTTAATTGGGACATTGTATGGTGGAAGGATTGAATTGTACGGTAACTATTAACTCATAGGTTCTTTTATGATTAATGTTGAAATCTATATTATCTGGAAAGTCGTTGATCGCTAGGGAGGTTTATCCCTATTGTAGAATAAATGTTATTTATTTAAATAGATTATTAGTTTAATTTGTTTATTTAAATAAGATTAGAATTGTTCTAATTGATTTATTCACAACCGGTTTAATATGGAGAACCTAAAGGGTTACACCATAAAAGGAAGAAGAATTATTTAAGAAGAAAATGGCATTAGAGTAATAATGCATTAAGTATAATTAATTTAATCTATGATGATAGAATAAATTAAATAGCTTAATGTTTATTATTTAATATTTTAGAAATATTAAATATAAATTAATAAGAGGAGTCTTATTAATATTATTATTATTATTATTATTATTTTAATTCTAAAGGAGTTTAGGAATTAATATAATATCAGTACTCTCTCTCAATCCTAATAAAGATTAGGATATAAATTAATTAAAAGCATTTAATAAAACCCTATTCTAATTGGATTTGGAGGGTTAACCTAATAACTATATAAGAGAGTCTTATATCAGAAATAAGGTACGTGAATTTTTCAAGAGTTGGGAGTACACATATTCTATAGAGATAGAAACAAGGGTTAAGCCAATAACCAATCTTACTGAGTTCTTCATCTTCCTTGGTGGATCATCGTTAGAGGCCAAACATTTGGGTGGCTGACATTGATCAAGGGAAGGAGCCACTACAAAGGAATCAAAGGAATCAAAGGAGTAGAACTTGTACCTGAGGAAGCTTGGATCTTCAAATGTATAATTTTGTTTTTCTCCTTCTTCATTCACTGATAATTGATGCACAAGAATGATCATGGTAATGGGTTTGTATAAATTTTTGAAAACCTAGTTTTTTATGCTTCCGCCCTATTTATGTGATTTGATTGCATGATTGCGTTACGTACAAACCCAACAATCCAGTTGTAAGAGACATCCTTAGAGGATTTCTTACTAGTGGAGTAGAAGAATGGATTAGGAGCCTTGTGTGCTCTGAACCACTTAAAACCTTCTATCTCATTAACTGTTATATCTGCTTATCAAACCATAACTTCAATATCTTGAAGGGGAACAAAACATATATTCCGCTGCTGTTAGTATAATCAATAATAACAAAGTATTTTAAACAAAGAATTTTTAAAATATCTATTCAACCCCCCTTCTAGATAACTAACGTGTCTTTGGGAACTAACACAGACTTGTATTCAAATACTGAGATGAACAACCCTATTTATTAGGGGAGGTTACTACGCGAAAACGTTGAATGTTTGTGCACAATACATGGTACGAAGGGCTAATCCCCCTAAGTACGTGTTAAAGGTCCATAGTCTCAATGACTGTTAAAGGTTTTAAATAGAAATATTTATAACCTAGGACATAGTTCAAGGTCATATGACCCTCAGATAAATTCAATATTTGAATTTTAAATATGATGAAAGATTTATTATTTAATTCTTTATTTTGACGAAAGTAAAGTTATTCAAACCCTTTTTGAAGTTATTCAGTTATGTCATATCATTGTTATATTTCAAGTGAGCTTTTGTTTGCTCACTCTTGCACATTTTATAACCCTTGCAGTTAAAGTCAAGAATGTTGACGTACTGTCAACTAGTAAAAGGAAAGGAAAGATGAGCAAGTGAAGACTTGTTGTCTTCAATCTTGATTGTAATAAGACTAGTTTATGATACCAGAGTGGAAATGGGAGCATATTACCATGGACTTCGTGGTAGGACTTCCAGTTACACAGAAAGGTTATGATGCCATTTGGGTTATCGTAGATCCACTAACAAAAACCGCACATTTTCTACCAATCAAGATCCGCTACAGTTTGAATCAGTTAGCGAGCCTATACATAAAAGAAATTGTCTCACGACATGGAGTGCCGGTGTCTATTGTCTCTGATCGAGATCCGCGCTTCACGTCTAATTTTTGGAAGAGTTTGCAAGAGAGAATGGGAACACAGTTGAGGTTGAGTACTGCTTACCATCCTCAGACAGACGGACAGAGTGAGCGAACTATACAAACGCTGGAGGATATGCTTAGGACTTGCGTGATGGATTTTAAGGGAAATTGGGACGACCACCTACCCTTAGTCGAATTTGCGTATAATAATAGTTACCATGCGAGTATCGGCATGCCACCGTACAAAGCTCTTTACGGAAGAAAGTGCATAACGCCATTATGTTGGGACGAAGTCGGAGAACGACGAATGCTCGGACCAGAGTTAGTACAACAAACCGAAGACGTGGTGACAGTGATAAGAGACAGATTAGTAGCAGCTCAAGATCGCCAGAAGAAATACGCAGATTTGCATCGGCAGGACCGAGACTTCAAAGTCAGTAGTTTTGTCTTCTTGAAAGTATCTCCATGGAAAGGAAAGATCCGTTTCGGCAAGAAAGGAAAATTGAGTCCAAGATTTATAGGACCGTTCGAGATACTGAAGCGAGTGGGCGAAGTGGCATACAAAGTTGCGTTACCACCCGAGTTGGAGCACATCCACAACGTATTTCACATTTCCGTATTGCGACCGTACAAGGCCGACTACAAACATGTGATTTCTTACGAGCCCATTCAAGTGGAGAAGAACTTGGCGTATGAAGAAATTCCTGTCCAGATATTAGATAGGAAAGAGCAAACCTTGAGAAATAAAATTATTTCGTCTATAAAAGTACTTTGGCGTAACCACGATGTCGAGGAGGCAACGTGGGAATTAGAAGATAGGATAATGAGGGATTGTCCCCATTTGTTTGTGTAACCTTGTAGCAATTCCGGGACGAAATTTTTATAAGGGGTGGAGGATGTAATACCCGAGAATTTCCTAATATTATTAAATAAATATATTAATGGGAATGAGAATTTATTTGAATATAATGATTTTGTGTTATGAGAATGATTAATTCAATTATATTAAATTGAATAATTATAATAATTGAGAAATTGATGGAGTTTACAATAAACTCGATGAAATGCCTTGTGTGGCACAGTGACGTAATATAAGAATGATTATATTAATTTAAGCGAACAATTAATCTATATTAATTGTTATTGTAGAATATTAATTAATTGTTGAGAATTATTAATGATTATATTAATTAACGAATGAATTATTAAGTAAACAATTAATCTATATTAATTATTAATTGCTATTGTAAAATATTAGTTGATGGTTATGGAATATTAACTGTGATTGATTAATAATACGTGATTATTATTATTGCAAGAAATATAATAATAATAAGCAATGTATGATATTTAATCATATAAATTAATAATCAATGAGGAATGGATTAATTAATACTATCATTAATTAATCAATGAGATAAATGATTTATTTATTTGACAAATAAGTGAGTTATTAATATAATAAGATTATATTAATTGATATGTGCAAATGTGCAATACTTGAATATATATAATATATGGAATACAACTATATTATATAGTGTAGAGAGACACTTAAGTGTGACCATGTATGTATATACATAAGCTATGTTATATAATGCAATGTGAATATATTACACATAGAAACCATATTTTAACATGAAGCATAATGTGATTATATTATGTACATGTTAAAACTATATGTTATGAATGCATGATAATACTTATGTAACAATAAATATGTGGGTATACACTGTATAATATATCATGAACATATTGTAAACTATTAATTTTAATAAAGTGAGACATCATGAATATATGGTGAACAATTTAATAATACATGAGATAATGTAATGTGATAACATCCGATTAAATTATACCAGTATGATAAAAATGTACATGAATTATATGTGTACAATTCACACTTACTACATTATGTGAATCCATGTTAGTATCATTAGAATTACATTGTAACTATAATTGTGGCCTAATTATATAGTATATATACATGTAACATATTTTGGCATAAGTGTTGTGTATATATACAAATTCTAGATTGCTGATATATGGCCTTGTCCCAATATAATAGTCACTCTCCTTCTCCTTCACGTGTATGGCAAAAAAGCTAAGGCCTATTCTCCCCATTCTTCTCCCAAGCTTAGCTAGCAATGATCAATGGGGAGTGGTTTTGATGATGAGATTTACCAACCATTTACCAACTCCCTCTTATCTAGCATGCAATCCATTTATCTGTTAGTTTGAATTGCAATATAATTGCATTGTCTGTGTAATAATTCGTCTATAAATAGTAGCCATGTTTCTTCACATTTCCTTTGCTGAGCATTTTGGCTAAGTGAGAATAGAGAGCATATATATATATATATATATATATATATATATATATATATATATATATATATATATATATCAGTGTTATTGAGATAGCATCAAGATTAATTCATAGCAAAGGTATAATTACATGATTTATGTTCTTCATTTTCATTTTTCTGTCAAAAATCTCAATTTCTGATTATGCCAAATTGGACTATAATTGGATTGAAGGAAGTTTGTTTAGTTGCTATATGACTTATATACATGTTTGAACTGGAATGTAGTTGTTTAAAAACTATTTTCGTGAAGCCATTTTGTGAGTTGGGCTAGAAACTGCCGTAGCTGCCTGCTGTCTGGTGCGAACCAGTAGTGGCGCAGCTGCGCTGGCACCTTGCTCCAGTTTTCTGCAATCTACTTAAATCCTGTTGTGTGTTAAGTAATTGATATGGCTTAAACCAGCATGCTAGCTTGTGTAACATATATATATAAACACAATGAGGCAATGTAAGCATGTTTTAGTATATTAGCATGCATGGTTAACAAAACAACATGTAGTTTGGAAATGCACTTACAGTTTTCGAAGGGAACATAAGGTTTATAAACGAACGTTAAACATATATGACGCATGTTAATATTCTGACTTTCGAGACACGTTAGTACCATCTAGAAACACATGAAATGAATGTTGACTTGTGTATACGTGTTTCATAGTATGACGTGAGCATGCTAAACCTCGATCAGTAAACATTTCGAGCGAAAATATAAGTTTTTAAAGGCAAACCTTGACATATAAAGATCATATATATATTCTGATTTTCGAGTATGTTTATATGGCCTTGACATACATGTCGGACACATTAACTTACGTATATAAATTTCATAATGTAGCATGAACGTTTTAGAGCGTATTAGCAAACTTTATTAATGAAAGTATAAGTGTTGAACGTGAACGTCGACATGTTACATTGAGATTTGAATTTCGATACTTATGAACATGTTTGATAGAACTTGTAGACTTGCTAAGTTATCATTCATGTTTTCCTACTATGTTACATGTAGTGAAACCAAATTTGCGTAAATAAAGCATGTTTTCAAACTAATGATAATGATAGTTGCATATATGTGATATGAAAACTCATGAACATGTTTAATGCAAGTTATGTGAATAATTTAAGTATTTAAAAAGCGAGCATGTTAGACCTTATGAGTTCGTATCCTTGAATGGCTTTAAGTTATTGAAAGTATTGACTTAGAATCCGTATCATATATATTTGAAACGAGAAAAGGTTGTACAAACATAAAAGTATCTTTTAATATATTTATATGCTATGTGGTGTTGTTGGCTTGCATGACCGGACAGAAACCATAAGGCACAGCTCAGCCTTGGCTTGGCCAGAAGGCTGCGCAGCTGCGCTGGCCCTAGGCTTTGCCATGGCGCAGCTGCGCCAGTCGGGAATCAGAATTGAGCCAGTTGTTGATCTGATTTTTTTGACAGTTAGCTTATGCGATTACTTTAACTTGTAATATATGACTAGTATGCTAAGAAATGTGTTAAGAGGCATGCTAAGTGATAAAATTGAATGTTTGATTATAAACTTCCCAAGGATAAGTCCAAAAGGTGTTTGGGGACTATAAAGCAACGATTAAAAACTATGTGATGACTTCATAATGTCTTGTAAACTGAAATGTGCTATATGTACGCAAAAGTATATGATGAAGTATGTGTATAGTATGCAACTAAGTTAAACGTTTATTGGTGCGTTTAAAATTACATATCATATGTGAGCATAAATGACTAATGAAAATCCTATACTTATAATACACTATAAATAGGATTCAAAAGTGTTGAATTACTTTACGTGGATAAACTACACTAAAGGCAAGTTTCCTAACTTACACTCTTTTACGGTGCAAGTATTCTATCCTTGTATATTGTGAACTAGTTTCTTACTAAATTGTTGAATTGAATTAGCACACTTGAACTCTTAATTCATTAAAGCTATTATACATGCTGAACTTAGTATTGTTCTTGAATATTGTGAAAGTGTCTATGCCATTTGATTCGACTAGACTTATATTATTGAAAAGCGACCCAAACCAATTGATTGGTGCGGGATCTTGTATTTGACTGAGAAGAACAAACTATAACTGTCGAAGAACTGACGCGCGCACTTGAGTATGATTGATTGTTATGCATAACGAGGGTACTTTAGGCTGATCACCTGCTGTATCTATTTTTGTTGGATTTTCAGTTTATTACTGTTAAATCCTGTGGAAGTTCATAGTCCTTAGTGACTGCTCAGTATCCAGTTATCTTGAAATCTTGAATTGAATTATTATTGAATCATATTGATATTATTCTGTCCTTAGCGACTGTTATTGAGAACTGTTGATACTCTTGCTATCCTTGAACTATCAAACTTTTCTATACCTTTTCGAGAATTGAGAATTATATCACTTACCCTTGTCGTATATTACTTGCTGGGCAATTTGTGCTCATTCTTGCTCCCCTAAAACATTTCAGTTAAGGCAGAGCAGGGCGAACCTTCGGGCGTTGACAAGGGCAAGGGCAAGGCTACCAACTAGCTTGTCTCTTTTATGTTTTTTTTATATTTTAATATTGTATTAAGATGATGAAGTAAGACTGGATTGATTATGTTTAAGCTTAAGTTAGATTATGTAATAAGTCGTTAATTTATATTAGTATGTAATCTATTAAGTACTGTAGGTTGCGAGACTTGGGGGAATAATTATAATAAATCATTGTAAATTATTCTAGAATAGATTTTCCGCTGTGATTGTGTGATATTTAGTTATTATTATTGCGATGTATTACCATAAGCACGTGATGAACCGAATTCGAGAGACCAAGTGGCGGTCCTGGAATTTGGGGGCGTCACAGGTTGGTATCAGATCTGTAGTTATAAACCTTAGGAACGAGTGTCCTTAGACTATAACTTAGGCGAACTTAGAAGTTAGGAGGGGGATAAAACTCATGTAGAGTTTTCCTTGAGAGACTTAGTCTGTTATGAAACGTAACTTCATTCTATAAAATGAACTTATGTTTTATTTAACATTCTAATGGAGTTGCTGTTTGTTTGTCTCGTGTTTGTGATTGTAGGATGACAGACACAGGGGTACCTAGTAGAGTGGCAGAGGAGGAGCCCAGGGATATACACATAGTATACGAGGCACCTCTAGAGGCTACACCAGTGCAGGCTGTTGCACCGTTCGAGTCTGACGACGAGGACGAGATTGAGATAGAGTCTGATCTGGAGGAGGAGCCGATGGAGGACGAGCCGATAGAGGATGAGCCAGTAGAGGACTCTGATGAGGCTACTATAGAGGAGCAGATGCTAGGAGAGTATGAGGAACGGATCCTAGAGTTAGACTGCAGAGTCTGGGAGCTGGAGGCAGAGGCCCAAGAGAGAGAGTCCGAGTTCCAGAAGCTGAGGGATGAGGACCACCAGAGGAAGCTGGCTATGCAAGAGTTAGAGGTGGAGATTGCCTACCGTAGGGAGGCAGGGATCCAGTTGGGGACTCTGTTTCACAGGTCAGTGGCTACGAATGTAGATTTGGCAGAGAAGCTAGAAGAGGTTGAGCAGAGGGAACTGAGTGAGAAGACTGAGAAAGAGGCACTCTGTACTCAGCTAGAGTTAGAGGTGATGGATAGGTTACACTTCGAGGAGAAGTGGGAAGCGTCCAATGAGAGAGCTGACGACCTTGAGGACGAGGTCAGGTGCAAGAAGAGAAAGATGGGGTATGTGTTCCGTTCAGCTTTTGAAAGGGTGATTGATGGTGTGTACCACTACCCGGCATAACAGGGACAGACTCTACATACCTTGAGCCGAGAGCTGGTTGTGTATATAGCACAGTTGGAGTACAAGAGCGCAGTGGAGGGCGGGATGATGTGATGAGATTTCCTTAGTCAGTCTAGTGGTAGTACTAGTCGTGTCTTTATATATTGTATATACTATGTTGTAATCCCAATCTTTTGTGTAAGATGTGGGATAATGATGTGAACCCCGAGTTAGCTTTTGTTAGAGGGGTAGTATGGTGGTAGGTTGATATATTCCCCATCTTTTGTGATATTAGGGGATATATGTGATAACATTTATAGCAGTATGCTAGGAAAATCATGTAATGAAATGATTTGGCATATGAATATAAATGAAGTTTATTTCGGAAACGTGTTATAGATTTATTCTTTTAGTATTAGAAGAAATACTTAAGTAATATACTTGAATAATAATAAAATGGAAACTTGTGATGCAGATAATGCCGCCCAGACGTAGATTGACTGCACCCGAAGAATCTGTTAACAACGAGAGGGAACAAGTAGACCCAATCCAGAAACTGGTAAACTTGTTAGGAGAAGCCTTAAGGGGAAGGAACAATGAACCTGTTTGCCTGAACCCTCAGACTGTGCTAGTAACAACCTTTAAAGACTTTAAGAGTGTAGGACCCCCAGAGTTCGAGGGAACTACCGACCCAATCGTCGCACAAACATGGATCAAAGAGATCGAAAAAGCTTTCACTATAGCTAGCGTAGGCGAAGATCAGAAGACGGTGTTTGCCACGCACATGATGAGGGGAGAAGCGAACTACTGGTGGGAGGCTAATCAACAAAGAGCTGGAGAAGGGATAATAGCTTGGGAAAGTTTAAGACGTTGTTCTTCGAGAATTACTTCCCGAAGAGTATGAAGAATAGGATGGAGGTGAAATTCCTAGAGTTAAAACAAGGTGAGATGACGGTGGCGCAATACGCGGCTAGGTTTAACGAACTAGCACAATTTGCGGAGCACCAAGTTGGTGATGAAGAGAGAAAGGCTAGACGTTTTGAACAAGGGTTGAAGCTGTGGCTGTTTAATAAGGTATCAGTTCTTCAAATTGATTCCTTTGCAACACTACTGGAGAAGACAATCATTACGGAAGGTGGCAGTGAGGCCTTAAGTCTGTATAACAAACAGAAGAAAGGAAAGAATGCTGGAGGAGAGAATCGTACGGGAGGAAGCAGTAGCGGAGGAAGCAACTTGGGAAAGAGAAAGTGGGAGAATAACAACAACAACAAAAAAAACAATAATCAATCAGGGAATTTTCATGGAGGTTTCAAGAAGAGGGCTAAAGGATGCCCGAAGTGTGGGAAGAATCACCAGGGCGAGTGCTGGAAGGGACGTGGCACTTGCTACAACTGCGGACAGGAAGGGCACATCTCACCCAACTGTCCGAAACCAAAGAAAATACAAGGATGCTTTGCGTGTGGCTCGACGGAGCACCGAATTAAGGACTGCCCAAAGAAGGGAAGTGGCGGGGGTAGTAATCAGCAAGGAGGCAACAAGCTGATGATCGGTGGACCGGCACAATCCAACCGCCCAACCGCCAAAACCTTTAACATGACCGTCCAGGACGCCGTTGTTGCGAAGGACGTGGTGTCAGGTATAATCCCAATCAATGATATAAATGCTTATGTATTATTTGATTCGGGTGCCACCTATTCTCTTGTATCTGAAGAATTTGCTAGTAAACTTAGTACACCCCGTGAACGATTAGAAAATCCTTTAGTCATAGAAGTTGCTAATATGGAAGTAATCCCTGTAGAATACGTTTATCGAGATTGTCGTGCAAACATTAGAGGACATGAACTGAGCGTAGACTTGATTCCTATTAGATTGGGAGAATTGTACGTAATACTAGGAATGGATTGGTTGTATAACCATGCTGCGATAATTGACTGTCAGAACAAATGTGTGAACCTTCAGACTCCGAGTAAGTCTAAGGTAGTGTTTTATGGTAGCTCATCGCTTAAGCAATCGTGTTGCGTTACGATGATGCAGGCCAATAAATTGTTAAGGAAAGGATGTGTAGGTTATCTAGCTTACATCGTTGATACTCGGAAAAAGGGAGTAAAAATTAAGGATATATCCGTAGTTTATGAATTTTAAGATGTATTTCCAGACGATCTGCCTGGTCTTCCGCCAGACAGGGAAATCGAATTCATAATAGACTTAGCACCGGGAACGGCACTGATTTCGAAAGCTCCATATCGTATGGCACTAGTAGAAATGAAGGAATTGATGATACAATTGCAAGAGTTGTTGGATAAGGGTTACATTCGACCGAGTGTTTCACCTTGGGGAGCACCAGTACTATTCGTTAAAAAGAAGGACGAATCGATGAGGCTCTGTATCGATTATCGAGAATTGAACAGAGTAACGATCAAGAACCGATATCTGCTACCGAGGATAGACGACTTATTTGATCAACTGAAGGGAGCGAAGTGTTTCTCAAAGATTGACCTACGAACAGGATATCATCAACTGAAAGTGAGGGATGAGGACATACCAAAGACTGCATTTCGAACCCGTTATGGACACTACGAGTTCTTGGTAATGTCATTTTGATTGACTAATGCTCCGGCAGCATTTATGGACTTGATGAACCGAGTTTTCAAGCCATACTTGGATAAATTTGTAGTGGTTTTTATCGACGACATTTTGATCTACTCGAAGACAGAGGAAGAACACGCCGAACATCTAAAGATTATTTTGGAGGCACTAAGGAAGGAGAAGATGTATGCAAAATTTTCTAAGTGCGAATTTTGGATGGAGAAGGTTCAATTCTTAGGCCACGTGGTGGATAAGAATGGAATCTCTGTAGACCCTGCGAAGGTCGAAGCAGTAAGTAATTGGGAACAACCGAAAACACCGACGGAGGTGAGAAGCTTTTTAGGGTTAGCTGGGTACTATCGGAGATTTATCCAAGATTTTTCTAAGATAGCAACCCCGTTGACCAATTTGACTAGAAAGACGGTGAAATTTGTATGGACCGACAAATGTGAAGAGAGTTTTCAGGAGTTGAAGAAGAGATTGAGCGAAGCACCTGTATTATCATTACCACATGATGCGGGAAATTTTGTGGTGTATAGTGATGCATCGCACAAGGGACTTGGCTGTGTGCTTATGCAGCACGGCAAGGTCATTGCATATGCATCACGACAATTAAAGGTTTATGAAAAACGATACCCTACTCACGACTTAGAGTTAGCGGGAGTAGTTTTTGCGTTAAAGATATGGAGGCATTATTTGTACGAAGAAAAATGTGAGATATACACGGACCATAAAAGTCTGAAGTATATCTTCACACAGAAGGAGTTGAACATGCGGCAGAGGAGGTGGTTAGAATGAATCAAAGACTATGATTGCGATATTCTTTATCACCCGGGGAAGGCGAATGTGGTTGCCGACGCTCTGAGCAGGAAAGGAAGGGAGAAGTTGTTTAATTTGACGACTCAGGAAGAATTGATAAGAGAGATGGAGAAATTGGAAATAGAAGTGAAAGAACCAGAGAAGCTTGGAGAGAAGTTGTTTGTAATGGAAGCTCATCCGACATTGTTGGATAGAGTAAAGGAAGCTCAGGAAAAGGATGAAGAGTGTGAGAAAATCCGAAAGAGGATCACAGAAAATGAAGAAGTGAAATTTTGAATGGATACAGACGGTATCTTGAGATTTGAAGAAAAAGTATGGGTACCAGCGGTAACCGAGTTGAGGGAAGAGGTTTTGCACGAGGCACACAATACGACATATTCCGTTCATCCGGGAGGCACAAAGATGTACCGAGATCTAAGACAACATTTTTGGTGGCCTAATTTGAAACGGAAAGTCGCAGAGTGCGTCAGTAGATGTTTGACTTGCCAACGCGTTAAAGCAGAGCATCAACGGCCGAGTGGTTTACTACGACCGTTAGAAATACCAGAGTGGAAATGGGAGCATATTAACATGAACTTCGTGGTAGGACTTCCAGTTACACAGAAAGGTTATGATGCCATTTGGGTTATCGTAGATCGACTAACAAAGACCGCACATTTTCTACCAATCAAGATCCGCTACAGTTTGAATCAGTTAGCGAGCCTATACGTAAAAGAAATTGTCTCACGACATGGAGTGCCGGTGTCTATTGTCTCTGATCGAGATCCGCGCTTCACGTCTAATTTTTGGAAGAGTTTGCAAGAGAGAATGGGAACACAGTTGAGGTTGAGTACTGCTTACCATCCTCAGACAGACGGACAGAGTGAGCGAACTATACAAACGCCGGAGGATATGCTTAGGACTTGCGTGATGGATTTTAAGGGAAATTGGGACGACCACCTACCCTTAGTCGAATTTGCGTATAATAATAGTTACCATGCGAGTATCGAAATGCCACCGTACGAAGCTCTTTACGGAAGAAAGTGCATAACGCCATTATGTTGGGACGAAGTCAGAGAACGACGAATGCTCGGACCACAGTTAGTACAACAAACCGCAGACGTGGTGACAGTGATAAGAGACAGATTAGTAGCAGCTCAAGATCGCCAGAAGAAATACGCAGATTTGCATCGGCAGGACCGAGACTTCAAAGTCGGTAGTTTTGTCTTCTTGAAAGTATCTCCATGGAAAGGAAAGATCCGTTTCGGCAAGAAAGGAAAATTGAGTCCAAGATTTATAGGACCGTTCGAGATACTGAAGTGAGTGGGCGAAGTGGCATACAAAGTTGCGTTACCACCCGAGTTGGAGCACATCCACAATGTATTTCACATTTCCGTATTGCGACCGTACAAGGCCGACTACAAACATGTGATTTCTTACGAGCCCATTCAGTGGAGAAGAACTTGGCGTATGAAGAAATTGCTGTCCAGATATTAGATAGGAAAGAGCAAACCTTGAGAAATAAAATTATTTCGTCTGTAAAAGTACTTTGGCGTAACCACGATGTCGAGGAGGCAACGTGGGAATTAGAAGATAGGATAATGAGGGATTATCCCTATTTGTTTGTGTAACCTTGTAGCAATTCCGGGATGAAATTTTTATAAGGGGGGAGGATGTAATACCCGAAAATTTCCTAATATTATTAAATAAATATATTAATGGGAATGAGAATTTATTTGAATATAATGATTTTATGTTATGAGAATGATTAATTCAATTATATTAAATTGAATAATTATAATAATTGAGAAATTGATGGAGTTTAGGATAAACTCGATGAAATGCCTTGTGTGGCACAGTGACGTAATATAAGAATGATTATATTAATTTAAGCGAACAATTAATCTATATTAATTGTTATTGTAGAATATTAATTAATTGTTGATCATTATTAATGATTATATTAATTAACGAATGAATTATTAAGTAAACAATTAATCTATATTAATTGTTAATTGCTATTGTAAAATATTAGTTGATGGTTATGGAATATTAACTGTGATTGATTAATAATACGTGATTATTATTATTGCAAGAAATATAATAATAATAAGCAATGTATGATATTTAATCATATAAATTAATAATCAATGAGGAATGGATTAATTAATACTATCATTAATTAATCAATGAGATAAATGATTTATTTATTTGACAAATAAGTGAGTTATTAATATAATAAGATTATATTAATTGATATGTGCAAATGTGCAATACTTGAATATATATAGTATATGGAATACAACTATATTATATAGTGTAGAGAGACACTTAAGTGTGACCATGTATGTATATACATAAGCTATGTTATATAATGCAATGTGAATATATTACACATAGAAACCATATTTTAACATGAAGCATAATGTGATTATATTATGTACATGTTAAAACTATATGTTATGAATGCATGATAATACTTATGTGACAATAAATATGTGGGTATACACTGTATAATATATCATGAACATATTGTAAATTATTAATTTTAATAAAGTGAGACATCATGAATATATGGTGAACAATTTAAAAATACATGAGATAATGTAATGTGATAACATCCGATTAAATTATACCAGTATGATAAAAATGTACATGAATTATATGTGTACAATTAACACTTACTACATTATGTGAATCCATGTTAGTATCATTAGAATTACATTGTAACTATAATTGTGGCCTAATTATATAGTATATATACGTGTAACATATTTTGGCTTGAGTGTTGTGTATATATACAAATTCTAGAATGCTGATATATGGCCTTGTCCCAATATAATAGTCACTCTCCTTCTCCTTCACGTGTATGGCAAAAAGGCTAAGGCCTATTCTCCCCATTCTTCTCCCAAGCTTAGCTAGCAATGATCAATGGGGAGTGGTTTTGATGATGAGATTTACCAACCATTTACCAACTCCCTCTTATCTAGCATGCAATCCATTCATCTGTTAGTTTGAATTGCAATATAATTGCATTGTCTGTGTAATAATTCGTCTATAAATAGTAGCCATGTTTCTTCACATTTCTTTTGCTGAGCATTTTGGCTAAGTGAGAATAGAGAGCATATATATATATATCAGTGTTATTGAGATAGCATCAAGCTTAATTCATAGCAAAGGTATAATTACATGATTCATGTTCTTCATTTTCATTTTTCTGTTAAAAATCTCAATTTCTGATTATGCCAAATTGGACTATAATTGGATTGAAGGAAGTTTGTTTAGTTGCTATATGGCTTATATACATGTTTGAACTGGAATGTAGTTGTTTAAAAATTGTTTTCGTGAAGCCATTTTGTGAGTTGGGCTAGAAACTGCCGTAGCTGCCTGCTGTCTGGTGCGAACCAGTAGTGGCACAGCTGCGCCGGTTTAAGCCTGGGATTCGGCGCAGCTGCGCCGGCACCTTGCTCCAGTTTTCTGCAATCTACTTAAATCCTGTTGTGTGTTAAGTAATTGATATGGCTTAAACCAGCATGCTAGCTTGTGTAACATATATATATAAACACAATGAGGCAATGTAAGCATGTTTTAGTATATTAGCATGCATGGTTAACAAAACAACATGTAGTTTGGAAACGCACTTAAACTTTTCGAAGGGAACATAAGGTTTATAAACGGACGTTAAACATATATCACGCATGTTAATATTCTGACTTTCGAGACACGTTAGTACCATCTAGAAACACATGAAATGAATGTTGACTTGTGTATACGTGTTTCATAGTATGACGTGAGCATGCTAAACCTCGATCAGTAAACATTTCGAGCGAAAATATAAGTTTTTAAAGGCAAACCTTGACATATAAAGATCATATATATATTTTGATTTTCGGGTATCTTTATATGGCCTTGACATACATGTCGGACACATTAACTTACGTATATAAATTTCATAATGTAGCATGAACGTGTTACAGCGTATTAGCAAACTTTATTAATGAAAGTATAAGTGTTGAACGTGAACGTCGACATGTTACATTGAGATTTGAATTTCGATACTTATGAACATGTTTGATAGAACTTGTAGACTTGCTAAGGTATCATTCATGTTTTCCTACTATGTTACATGTAGTGAAACCAAATTTGCGTAAATAAAGCATGTTTTCAAACTAATGATAATGATAGTTGCATATATGTGATATGAAAACTCATGAACATGTTTAATGCAAGTTATGTGAATAATTTAAGTATTTAAAAAGCGAGCATGTTAGACCTTATGAGTTCGTATCCTTGAATGGCTTTAAGTTATTGAAAGTATTGACTTAGAATCCATATCATATATATTTGAAACGAGAAAAGGTTGTACAAACATAAAAGTATCTTTTAATAAGTTTATATGCTATGTGGTGTTGTTGGCTTGCATGACCGGACAGAAACCATAAGGCACAGCTCAGCCTTGGCTTGGCCAGAAGGCTGCGCAGCTGCGCTGGCCCTAGGCTTAGCCATGGCGCAGCTGCGCCAGTCTGGAATCAGAATTGAGCTAGTTGTTGATCTGATTTTTTTGACAATTAGCTTATGCGATTACTTTAACTTGTAATATATGACCAGTATGCTAAGAAATGTGTTAAGAGGCATGCTAAGTGATAAAATTGAATATTTGATTATAAACTTCCTAAGGATAAGTCCAAAAGGTGTTTGGGGACTATAAAGCAACGATTAAAAACTATGTGATGACTTCATTGTGTCTTGTAAACTGAAATGTGCTATATGTACGCAAAAGTATATGATGAAGTATGTGTATAGTATGCAACTAAGTTAAACGTTTATTGGTGCGTTTAAAATTACATATCATATGTGAGCATAAATGACTAATGAAAATCCTATACTTATAATACAATATAAATAGGATTCAAAAGTGTTGAATTACTTTACTTGGATAAACTACACTAAAGGCAAGTTTCCTAACTTACACTCTTTTACGGTGCAAGTATTCTATCCTTGTATATTGTGAAATAGTTTCTTACTAAATTGTTGAATTGAATTAGCATACTTGAACTCTTAATTCATTAAAGCTATTATACATGCTGAATTTAGTATTGTTCTTGAATATTGTGAAAGTGTCTATGCCATTTGATTCGGCTAGACTTATATTATTGAAAAGCGACCCAAACCAATTGATTGGTGCGGGATCTTGTATTTGACTGAGAAGAACAAACTATAACTGTCGAAGAACCGACGCGCGCACTTGAGTATGATTGATTGTTATGCATAACGAGGGTACTTTAGGCTGATCACCTGCTGTATCTATTTTTGTTGGATTTTCAGTTTATTACTGTTAAATCATGTGGAAGTTCATAGTCCTTAGTGACTGCTCAGTATCCAGTTATCTTGAAATCTTGAATTGAATTATTATTGAATCATATTGATATTATTCTGTCCTTAGCGACTGTTATTGAGAACTGTTGATACTCTTGCTATCCTTGAACTATCAAACTTTTCTATACCTTTTCGAGAATTGAGAATTATATCACTTACCCTTGTCGTATATTACTTGCTGGGCAATTTGTGCTCATTCTTGCTCCCCTAAAACATTTCAGTTAAGGCAGAGCAGGGCGAACCTTCGGGCGTTGACAAGGGCAATGGCAAGGTTACCAACTAGCTTGTCTCTTTTATGTTTTTTTTATATATTTTAATATTGTATTAAGATGATGAAGTAAGACTGGATTTGATTATGTTTAAGCTTAAGTTAGATTATGTAATAAGTCGTTAATTGATATTAGTATGTAATCTATTAAGTACTGTAGGTTGCGAGACTTGGGGGAATAATTATAATAAATCATTGTAAATTATTCTAGAATAGATTTTTCGCTGTGATTGTGTGATATTTAGTTATTATTATTGCGATGTATTACCATGAGCACGTGATGAACCGAATTCGAGAGACCAAGTGGCGGTCCTGGAATTTGGGGGCGTCACAGTCTCCATATCTTTAGAGCAAACACTACTGCCGCCAATTCTAAATCATGGGTCGGATACCCTTTCTCATAATCTTTCAGCTGTCTTGATGCATAGGCAATGACCTTGCCGCTCTGCATTAGCACACAGCCCAATCCCTTATGTGAGGCATCATTATATACTACGAAATTTCCCGTACTATCCAGCAAAGATAATACAGGTGCAGTACTCATCCTCTTCTTCAGCTCTTGAAAACTTTTCTCACACTTTTCCATCCAAACAAACTTAACTGTTTTACGAGTCAAATTCATCAACGGAGTTGCGATTCTAGAAAAGTCTTGAATAAATCTCTGATAATAACCCGCTAATCCCAAGAAACTCCTCACTTCTGACGTCGTCTTTGACTGATCCCAATTCATTACAGCTTCAACCTTCGACGAATATACCGAAATCCCATCTTTATCAATCACGTGGCCAAGAAATTGCACATGTTCTAACCAAAATTCACAGTTCGAGAATTTCACATAAAGCTTCTCTCGTCTCAGCGATTCTAAGGTTAGTCTTAAATGTTCTGTGTGTTCCTCCTCGGTCTTAGAATAAACCAGGATGTCATATATGAACACTACTACGAACTTATCTAGGAATTGCTTAAACACGCTTTTTATTAAGTCCATAAATACAGATAGGGCATTCGTTAGACCAAATGACATCACCAAGAACTCGTAATGACCATACCGAGTCCTAAAAGCTGTCTTCGGTATATCTTCTCTCCTCACCTTCAACTGCTGATACCCACTTCTCAAATTAATTTTTGAGAAGTATCTAGCTCCCTTCAGTTGATTGAATAAGTCATCGATCCTAGGTAAAGGATACCTATTCTTGATCGTAACTTTGTTCAACTCCCTATAATCAATGCAAAGCCGCATCGATCCATCCTTCTTCTTCACGAATAAAATTGGTGCTCCCCATGGTGAAATGCTCAGTTCAATATATTTCTTGTCCAGTAATTCTTGCAGTTGAACCATCAGTTCCTTTATCTCGATCGAAGCCATTCGGTACGGAGCTTTCGAAATTGGAGCAGTCCCCGGCGCTAAGTCGATCACGAACTCTATCTCCCTATCTGGTGGAAGTCCTGGAAAATCATCTTGAAACACGTCCACAAACTCCCTAACCACTTATATCTCTTCTATCTTCGGGCTCTCCTTACGCGTATCTACTATGTAGGCTAGATATTTTATATAGCCTTGCATCAAAAGTTTCTTGGCTTGCATAACCGTCAGACAAGTCACTTGTCTAGGCGATTTACTACCATAGAACACTACCTTCGACAGAGTCGTCAGGTTTACCGACTTCTTTTGAAAGTCGATTACCGCCCCATAGTTGAACAACCAGTCCATACCCAGTATGACATCGAATTCCCCAAGTTTTATCAGAATCAAATCTACCCTATATTCCCGAACCTTAATGTCCAATCTACAGTTCTTATAAACAAACCTAATAGGAATAACATCCCTATTCGAAATCTCTATATTCAAGGGGTAAACTAATTCCTCTTTAGGTAAGTCTAAGGTCTTAGCAAAATCATCAGATATGAATGAACAAGTAGCACCCGAATCAAATAATACATATACATTTATACTATTGACCATAATAATACCTGCCACCACATCTTTTGACTGCACAGCATCCTGCACCGTCATGTTGAATGTGCGGGCAGTGGGTCGAACGACTTGTAGTGGTCCAGCGATAATCAGAGTGTTACCGCTGCCATTTCCTCCATTCCTTGTTGACCCTGCCATTGGCTTCTTTAGGCAATTACAAGCCACGTGATCCTTGGATCCACATGTGTAACAAGCTCTTTTCTTTGGGTTCGGGCAATTTGGTGAAATGTGGCCTTCCTGACCACAGTTATAGCACACCCGCTTCCCTTTCATGCACACTCCAGTGTGATTCTTCCTGTATATAGCACATGCTTTGAACTTCCTCTTCTGCTGGCCTCCCTGCTAACTCCTAGCAGAGGTATTGTCGTTCCATTTCATTTTCTGGTTGATAGCCCCGCTACCACTAGCCTTGTTCTCCGTCTCATTTTTCTTCTTCTTGTCTTGATTGAATTTAGTTACGGCGTCGCTCCCTCCTTCAGCGAGAATGGCTTTTTCTAACACAACAGCAAATGTGTTTAGCTGGAACATGGAGACCTTGCTGTAGAGCCAGGTTTTCAATCCCCGCTCAAACCTTCTAGCCTTCTTAGCGTCAGTGCTGGCCTGATAAGTAGCGAACCTGGCCAACTCGTTAAACTTTGCGGTGTATTCCGACACCGTCATCCCTCCCTGCTTTAGCTCTAGAAATTGGACCTCCATCTGGTCCTGCGAGGTCACGGGAAAGTACATTTCAAAGAACATTTCTTTGAAACGTTCCCACGGTATAACTCCTTCACCCTCTCTTGTCTTATTGGCCTGCCACCAGAATCTAGCATCCGACTTAAACATAAAAGTTGCAAATGATATTTTATGGTCTTCGCTAACCCTAGCCACGTCGAAGACATTCTCCATCTCCATTACCCACGTCTGGGCATCTATCGGGTTTACCGATCCCTTGAACTTCGGTGGTCCTACTGCTTTAAATTCTTTAAACGCCATGCCTTGCACTTGCGATTGATTCACAAGTGCTCCTGTCAGTAGGTTCACCAACTGTTAAACCGAGTTGGGATTTATTCTATTGTTATTGTTATTGTTGTTAGTCGAACCCTCGGGATTTTGACATGTAGGTCTTCTTATAGGAGGCATTTTCTGTGAAGAAATACTCTTATTAGATCCTTTACTAAATTCTTAAGTATTCAAGTTTATACTTAAACATTTAAATAACTCTGTTCGCAATATGAATAGATAGCACATCAATAACTTCTTTTATTCATTACTCGTAGTTTTGAAAAATATAGAATAGATAGCATCTCTGCTATTTACATCATCTTTCCTGAACTGGAACAAGTTGCATGACTACATCATTACTTTATCCCATTATTATCTCAAAGTATGGGATTTACATTTATTTATTACATAAGGAAACACATAGTTAAGGATTGTACTGTCTAAGTATGTTCAAACGTCGTGCAGCCTCTCTGCGTTCTTCCTCCAAGACCAGAAACACTGTCCTTTGGTCACCACATACCATGGTAAACCTTGGAACTGACCTGGGTAATAGAAGACATGATCATGGGCCATATCTATGGCCTTATAAAATGTGTATTCTATTTCCCTCAGCTTGGCCCTCTTGGCTTTAGCCTCTTCTTTAGCTCGATCGGCTCGTTGAGTAGCCCTCAAGCTTGTTTCCTCTGCTCTAGCACGCTTCATTGACTCTTCCTGGATGTCTTGCTTCAGCTTAGCTAGCTTGTCTCGTGCCTCATCTCTATCATTCTCTACGTGGATTAGCTTCCACTACATTTCTCCTAGCTCACTATCCATCTCCTCGACAGTCTCGTCCCGCTGTTGTATAGTAGTCTGACTTTTGTCCAACAATTCCTGAAGCTCCACATTGCGGTCGTAGACTGCCTCGTACATCTCAGCACTAGTAGAGTGAGGTGGAAATTCCTCCTCTGGATCCTCTTCCTCCTTTTCCTCCACTAACTTATCCTCGTCCTCCTCCTCTAAAATAGGTGTCAGCTCATGCTCCCGACTAGCTACGGTGATCACTGGAGATGGCTCTCTCCTAACCAACTGCTCCCAAACAACATAGATGTCTCGGGTCTCCTTGTAACGACCAAGAATTTTAAGCTCCTTATTAATTTTATATGTGATTTAAAAATTTTAGGAGTTAATTTTTCAAACTTATTTAAACCTTATGTGGTTATGTGCTTATGTGAATTAAACCTATGCGAATAAATGCTAGGATTTTTATTAAAGGGAATCACTAATGGTTATTTAAATTAGTATATTAACCTTGAGACTTGTATATCAGAATATTGATAAAAAGTGTTAGTAATTACATATTCAAATTTCTTGAATATAATGTAGAGATTTAATCGTGTTTGATTAATTTCAATTGGGAGTAATTAATTGATAATGTGTTGATTAATTATTATTATGAATAAATAATAATTAATGATTAAGAGATTAATAGATATAATAATATTATATTTACTTGGTTAATTGATTAATTGTTATATGCAAGTATATATTATATTAAACCTTTAGTATATGGTAGTCAACTGTATATTGTATAAGGTGTAAGGTAACATATTTGATATGACTATATAATATATATAGACTATATAGTAAATTTAATTACTTTATGTGAGTTACATTTTTTGACTTATGTAACATGATATGGGAGATAGACATTAATGTATACCCTAGTGACATATAGTACTAAACAATTGCTATGTGATAAATGATTTCGATAAATTATTAATTGAAATAATAAACATTATGGGATAATAAATAATAATAATATCCAATTGAATTATAGTTGGAAAATATACATGGAATATATGTTATTATATACATTGTTATATTATTTTCTCATTGAAATTGTAACTTTAAATTAGTTATAACTTATATATATACTATGTGTATATATTATAATCTAAGTGTTTACTACTACACTTGCTAGCTAATACTATGCTGAGTATTCTTGTCCCAATATGAGAGTCCTATTCTCTCATTCACGTGAAACACCCACATGCTATGCTACTCTATATCTTCCTCAAATTTTTCAACAAGCTAGCTAATCATAAGATGGGGAGTGTGTCTCATAATTTGATTCACCAACTACTCAACCACTTCTTGTTAACCACTATGTTCTTGTGCAATCCATTGGTATAAACTAGTGGGAAATAGCATTGTATGGATATTGATTTGCCTATATATATAAGCTCATCTCCCTTCTCATTTTTCATTGCTAAGGTTTTCTTTTAAGTATAGAAGAGAACTTCTAAACTGATTTTCATTTGAATTGAGAAGGAATTAGTTTAAACAGCAAGTTCAATTTCCAAATTTGCAGAGGTACATTCCCATTCTTGTATTTCATTCTCTACAATTTTCTAAATTTTTGAATTCTTGATTGAATAAGGATTGATGGTAATTGGATTGTGATATATGTTTGTTAAGAGTTATATGAAGTTATATTCATATTAGAATGGTATTATATCATGCTTAAATTATTTTTCGTTGGAAGAATTCTGAGTTGGGTTTCCAGTCTGCCGAAAACTGCACAGCTTCTAGCCTGGCCGCCAGCCTGCGCAGCTGCGCCAGTATTATACTGGCCAGCGGCGCAGCTGCGCCAGTGCCTGTCTGCAGAAAATTTTTCCTTTTTGCAATCTGTTCATGCTAACTTATGGTACTAGTTTGGATTAAGAATACTAGCATGAGTGATATATATATATATATATATATATATATATATATGGATGTATTGAGGCAATGTAAGCATGTTTCACTAATAGTTGCACAAGTAATTATAGTTTGAAATAAACTTAGCGTTTCATAAACTAACTTCGAATATGGAAACAAACTCGATATGTATACTTGCCATGATACTATTCTGACCTTGCAAGCATGATAGCATGACTTAGAATTATATGGGAGACATGTTGACTTAGGTATGCGGGTTTCATAATAGAATATGAACATGTGAACCCTACTATTGAACATTTCTAATGAAACATATAAGTTTCAAAGGTGAACGTTAGCATGAAAGTATTGTATATACATTCTAATTTGGCGAGCATGTTAATATGCATGATTAGAATATTAAACGCACTAGCATATGTGTTTGAAAGACTCAAAGGTTTACAAAGGAAAACTTATGTTTTGAAAATGAAGCTTGTAGTTTTGAATGCGAACTTTGACATATAAGTAGCATGTGTATATTTTGATATTATGAGCATAATAGTATGTTTACATTGACAGGAAATGCACGTTTAAAGTGTTGTACACACTACCATTCGAGATTGATGGATTTAAGGAGTTTTCAACGAAAACTTAAGAACTTTTAAAGTAAACTTGACCAATAATTTTGTCTTGTGATATAAGAGCATTCATGTGGCTTTGGTATATGTTTCTAATGCAAGTGAGTCATAGTTACAAAACACTTTGATTATACTAAAACGATCTTTGTGGACTTAGTATACTTTTGAAGGAGAACTTAAGATTTAAAAGTTAAATACCATGTGAGACATGTTGTGATCATATAAGCATAAGTATTAAGATTTCATTATGACTATAGATGTATTGACATGAACCACATCTGTTTATATACAAATTTCACATGTGTATGCTAACTTATAGAAATTGAACTTCAAGTATGAACTTGTTTAACTTAAGGTTTATCGGTATTAAACCTTATAACTTTGAATTATGAACGGAACCTTACAATATGTGTATCTTAAACTATATTGCATGATTAAAATGGAATGCTATGTGTTTCAAGCCTATGTTGATGCTTATGAACTAGTAATCTAAAGTTATTAAATCTAAGACCAAATTAGGATTGACTTACGTGAACTATGTGATAGAATTATATAATGACTAGATCCTTGTATGCGTGAGCTTATATTAGTTTATATATGCTAATTGAAAGGCCGAATTATTAATTATAGGTTATTTCAACGAGTTTTATTAAAGCTAGAATTATTTGTAGCTAAGCAAACAGACAAGTTCTTTTGAACCCGTTCTTGTATTATTTGCAAGTCTCCCTAACTTTACTCAAATTTATATTGAACAAGCTATTCTTGACTGACACTTATTTATTGTGCAAGTATCCTAGACCCTTGTATTACTTTATTCAACAGATATTGTAAGCAAGTATTCGAACCCTACTTTTATTGTGCAAGTATTCTAAATTCTTGTACTACTTTATTCAATGACTCGAGTAAGCGAGATTCTAAACTTCACCTTTATTGTGCAAGTTCCTATCCTTCTCATATTATATTGGGCAGGTTATTATTGTATTGCAAGTTCTTTTGAACCCGTTCTTGTATTATTTGCAAGTCTCCTAACTTCATTTGATTGTAATATTGAATGCAAGTTCTCTAACTTTACTCAAATTCATATTGAGCAAGTTTTCTTGACTTACACTTATTTATTGTGCAAGTATCCTATCCTTGTGTTTATTTTACCCAAAGAACGTTGTAAGCGAGTTCTTTAATTATTACTCTTTTATTTGAGCAAGTATCATGTCCTTGTGTTTAAATTTATGCAAAGAATCTATTATGGTGAAATTCCCCGAATTTCACTCTTTGATTTGGAAGTTCCTCGAACTTTATTCTTTGGTTATGCAAGTTCCTCACCGAACACTACTTATATTGTGTTGCAAGTTTCCTGACTTACTCTTTTATTTGAGCAAGTGTCCTAACCTATGCATTACTTTATGCAAGGAAATCTATTATTATGCAAGTTCTCCGAAGTTCACACGTTGAGTATTGGGCAAGTTCCCCGAACTTCACACTTTAAATATTGTGCAAGTTCCCCGAACTTCACTCTTTGATTTTGCAAGTTCCCCGAACTTACACAAATTCATATATTGTGCAAATTCTAAACTTCACTTTGTGCAAGTTCCCTATCCTTCTCATATTGTATTGAGTAGGTTATTATTGAATATAAAGTTATTTCCTTAATGCTTGAACTTTATTCCCAAGTATGTTATTTAGTGGTTTAACTATTCTACAATTATTCCACATCGATATTATTGATATCCGCACTTAGTGCATTTGAGTTCGTACAGTCTTGGACTTGTACATTATTCAAAGTTCTAAATTCTTGAACTGTGTCAGATAGAGTCTGAACCTTTGTTCGGCCAGACAAGTGTATGAAGTTTTCTTTAAAGCTATCCAAACCAATTGATTGTAAGGATTCTTAGATAAAACAGAACACCCCTCATATGTTAGGAGTCTGTCCATGTATCTAATATATGATACGAGTAAGCAGATGTAAGTATTATGCATATCCATGTTATACCCGAGGTTGATCTCCTCGAGGTACTAATTTTCTGTAGCCAATAGACAGTAACCAAAGGGAAAATTAGCTATTAAACTCATTGGAAGTTATAGTTCAAAGTCTACTTGACTATCAGTCATTCTAAAAGCAATTAGTATCCTTGCTTTTAGATATTCATATTGTTGAATCCTTTTAGATATTCGTATTGTTGAATCTTTCTAATATTCATATTGTTGAATCCTTTTAGATATTTATATTGTTGAATCTTTATAATATTCATATTATTAAATCCTTCTCATATTCATATTGTTGAATCTTTCTAATATTCATATTGTTGAATCCTTTAGATATCCATATTGTTGAATTCAGTGTCAGATATTTTTCCATTCATCATGATATATCATTTATTGTTGTATTTAAACTTGCTGAGCAAACTTGTTGCTCATTCTTGCTATATCATGACTTATATTGTAGTTAAGCCCGAGACTTCAGGGAAGGACAAGGGTAAAAAAAAGATTGTAGGATAGTTTGCAAGGAGCAGACTTTATCTTTATATTTCGTTTAATTACTATTATTGTAATATGACTAATGATTATTCTAGGGTATGTTTGTAAGAATGTATTAAGGTTATCGAATCTTGGGACTAGTAACACCTTTTAAATGAACGACGTACGTTTATTATATTACGTATTTTTAGTTATCGTATGTTGTTTAGAGGTGGATGTTAGTATTGTATCGTGGCGGCAGGATCGGGGTCAGAGGACCCGGATTCTGGGGTGTCACAATCCTCCTCTTTAGGCACCTGAGGTAACTCCTCTCTAGCCTGACTGGACTCACCAACGTTCGTCATCCTGACAAAAGAATTTTAAAGTTTATTATTACGTGATATCGAGTCGTCACTCTACGAATACTTAAACGTAAATATATAACAAATAAGGTAGTTTATTATCTTTACCTATCACCACTATCTTTTCGATCTTCCTATAAGGCTACTACCTGAGGTTTTTCCCCCCACCTAAGGTTCATAACCTACCGTTTTGATACTAACCTGTGACACCCCTAAATCTGGGTACTTCATTTCCACAAGATTTGGTGCTCACTGTCTAAATAAAACATGCATCTACCCAATAATAAAGAATTGCAAAGTAGATTACAACCTTCATAATTACTTAAATAAAAATCATCTTCCTTAAAAACGGATTACAACCTTGTCCAAAAAAAATCCCAGGGTTATCTAACCATAACATAACAATTAAGTGCGGAAATAAAATATCATAAACTAGTCTTATTACAATCAAGATTGAAGACAACAAGTCTTCACTTGCTCATCTTTCCTTTCCTTATACTGGTTGACAGTACGTCAACATTCTTGACTTTAACTGCAAGGGTTATAAAATGTGCAAGAGTGAGCAAACAAAAGCTCACTTGAAATATAACAATGATATGACATAACTGAATAACTTCAAAAAGGGTTTGAATAACTTTACTTTCATCAAAATAAAGAATTAAATAATAAATCTTTCATCATATTTAAAATTCAAATATTGAATTTATCTAAGGGTCATATGACCTTGAACTATGTCCTAGGTTATAAATATTTCTATTTAAAACCTTTAACAGTCATTGAGACTATGGACCTTTAACACGTACTTAGGGGGATTAGCCCTTCGTACCATGTATTGTGCACAAACATTCAACGCTTCCGCGTAGTAACCTCCCCTAATAAATAGGGTTGTTCATCTCAGTATTTGAATACAAGTCTGTGTTAGTTCCCAAAGACACGTTAGTTATCTAGAAGGGGGGTTGAATAGATATTTTAAAAATTCTTTGTTTAAAATACTTTGTTAGTATTGATTATACTAACAGCAGCGGAATATATGTTTTGTTCCCCTTCAAGATATTGAAGTTATGGTTTGATAAGCAGATATAGCAGTTAATGAGATAGAAGGTTTTAAGTGGTTCAGAGAACACAAGGCTCCTAATCCATTCTTCTACTCCACTAGTAAGAAATCCTCTAAGGATGTCTCTTACAACTGGATTGTTGGGTTTGTACGTAACGCGATCATGCAATCAAATCACATAAATAGGGCGGAAGCGTAAAAAACTAGGTTTTCAAAAATTGATACAAACCCATTACCATGATCATTCTTGTGCATCAATTATCAGTAAATGAAGAAGGAGAAAAACAGAATTATACCTTTGAAGATCCAAGCTTCCTCAGGTACAAGTTCTACTCCTTTGATTCCTTTGATTCCTTTGTAGTGGCTCCTTCCCTTGATCAATGTCAGCCACCCAAATGTTTGGCCTCTAACGATGATCCACCAAGGAAGATGAAGAACTCAGTAAGATGGGTTATTGGCTTAACCCTTGTTTCTATCTCTATAGAATATGTGTACTCCCAACTCTTGAAAAATTCACGTACCTTATTTCTGATATAAGACTCTCTTATATAGATATTAGGTTAACCCTCCTAATCCAATTAGAATAGGGTTTTATTAAATACTTTTAATTAATTTATATCCTAATCTTTATTAGGATTGAGAGAGAGTACTGATATCATATTAATTCCTAAACTCCTTTAGAATTAAAATAATAATAATAATAATAATATTAATAAGACTCCTCTTATTAATTTATATTTAATATTTCTAAAATATTAAATAATAAACATTAAGCTATTTAATTTATTCTATCATCATAGATTAAATTAATTATACTTAATGCATTATTACTATCATGCCATTTTCTTCTTAAATAATTCTTCTTCCTTTTATGGTGTAACCCTTTAGGTTCTCCATGTTAAGCCGGTTGTGAATAAATCAATTAGAACAATTCTAATCTTATTTAAATAAACAAATTAAACTAATAATCTATTTAAATAAATAACATTTATTCTACAATAGGGATAAACCTCCCTAGCGATCAACGACTTTCCAGATAATATAGATTTCAACATTAATCATAAAAGAACCTGTGAGTTAATAGTTACCGGACAATTCAATCCTTCCACCATACAATGTCCCAATTAAATATAAGACATGGATTTACTGTCAAGTCTTAATTTATTTAATCATATGTATTTCGATTAGAAAATGCACAACTCCAAATAATGCAAATTAGAAACCTCTTTCTAATTTCATTCTACCTTGGCCAAGGATTCCTGGGTTGTCATTTAACGAATCACATAGGACATATCTCCTCTTTTACTAAAGGTGGTAGATTCTTTATTGATCATTCATTATCTCCATATGTAACTCATTACACCCAAGCATACCCTATATATGCCTTAAAAGGCCTTAAGGAATTAGTTAAAGTATAATTTGTTACATACAAGATACTATGATGATCTCAAGTCCAAGGATCACATGTACTACTATCACATTAGGAATTCCTAATGACAGACGAGTAAAACTCCATTAGGTATTCCATAGCGAGTCACGTTCAGTGAACTTATTCTCCAATAAGCACCTACATACTTGCTTTAGTGTCTCCACACAAATGACCATGAGATCAGTCATCCTCATCCAATGAGCAAGCAACATATGTACCAATATATCCGGATTTACTAATCCCCATTTTAGTAATCCCACAATTGGGAACTATTTTAGTTTTTAAGCTTTCTAAGAATTTAGATCTCATTATCATGATCTCATCATGATTCTAAAAGCATTGCTTAAAACTATGGGTTATTTACATATTATAAAAACATCACCATGTAGATAATTATATGCCTTAAATGAATATTTTATTAATAAATAAATAAGTTGTTTACAAAGTATGTGATTTGTCATCATACATGATTGGCTTGTATGCACACTACTATCATGGATCACTTAGATCCCTTCAAGCCAGTAGCCCTGGAACTTCACTTATTTCACTTTTGAACTCTTCAAGTCCTCTGACTTAGATCTTCTCTTAGTTCACTTTTGAACTCTTCAAGTCCTCTGACTTGGTACGTCACTTAGATTTGCAGTAGTTGTTTGAGGTGTGCTACTCAGTTTCAGTTCAGCATTTGTCTCTTAAAGAATGAGTAGCGAAGCAAGATTTCCTCTTTCAGGATTGTAGTGTTGATCGTTGAGTGTTCCTGTTCTTTTCTCTTGATAATCATTTTTATTGTAACTTGCTTGCTTAGTCTGAATCCTTGTCTGATTTCCATATAAAAGAGCCATTCAGAATTAGCCGTTGTAATTCTCTCGTTGCTTCATTTAATGCTCTAGACGTTTTCTGTGCAGTGAAGTTGACGTCCTGCTTTTCTGCTATTCTTCCGCCTGGCCCACTGACACATCAGCCTGTATCTTTCACCTAACACCTGAGAAGGTACTTTCTGTAGGCAGCTTTAGTCCTTTCCTTAGCTTCTTCAATACGCTTCTTCGATTTGAACTAAGGATAATTATGGAAGTATTGGGACTATCACTTTGTCAACGGACAAAAGCCTTTCTTCATTTGTTGCTCTTCCTCCCTTCATCAGAACTACAATCTTTGATGTTGACTAGAGGAACACTACGATTATGATCATTGTGACATAATCGTTGTGTGTTGTCTTTGCACAGCTTGATTCAAACTTGATGGTAGAGAACACTACGATTTGTCTTAAGCTCTTGGTAGACTACGATTCCTTGCTTTCTTGTCTTGCAGACTCCACACTTCTGATAGCACTCTACAATTCTAAACTTGGCTCGTCAGATGATTTTAAACTTTATGATTCTCAGTGTGGCTTCCAAGGTAGATTACGATTCCTTGATGCTTTCACTTGAGCTCAACGGATCTTGCCTTGGCCTCTGCAGACTTGATTCTTTGGTAGACTACTATTCTGGACATCTTCATTTTAAGCTTCACGATTCTGCCTTTTCTTCTGCAAACTCGAATCTCTTGGCAGACTACGATTCTTGATATCTTCGTTCAAGCTCCACGATTCTGCCTTTTCTTCTGCAGACTTCGAATCTCTTGGCAAACTACGATTCTTGATATCCTCGTTCAAGCTCCACGATTCTGTCTTGTCTTCTGTAGACTTAAATCTCTTGACAGACTACGATTCTGGATGTCATCGTTCAAGCTCCACGATTCTGCCTTGTCATCTACGTGCTACCTTTGACAGACTGCGTTTCTGTCAAGGCTTTAACTTTTACAGCTCAAATAGATCAACCTAACAAGTTTGATCTTTTCTTCTATACATTTATTTACATAAATGATAAACATTAAAGCTCAGATCAACTTAACAGTTTTGATCTATCATCTAAGTCGTTGTACAATGATTCTCTTAAGGATTGTACACTTAAGCATTTATATTTACTTTCAGTATTAAATCTAAATATGCAATTCCAAATAATCTCCCCCTATTTGATGTTGACATAATCAAAGAGATTTAGATCATAGCATCATTTTCTAAATGCATAATTCTAGAAAGTAAATATGACTTAGTGTTTTAGTGAGCAGCTGAAATTTCTAGAGAATAAGCATGAATTTATTGATGTTTGAAGAGATATTACAATCAAGCATAGAAACATCAATATAAAGTTAAGCTTAGACTTATCTCTATTTTTTTTGCCTCTTATTCCTCGAAGACTCTGCAGCTCTCATTCTTCTGGTTTGCTCATCTCTCCATTCAATGTCTTCTAGCTCCTATCTGGACTGTGTAGAAGTCATGCCTTGTGAGCCAGAAGCTTGACCTTGATGTCTTTGAATAGGTATTCCCATTGGAGCTTGCTGCAGATATTGATCAGATCATAGAGTTTGAACATTTGGACTCCTGGGTTTGCCACCCAATGATTAACCAATATGAGTATGCCTCTGCCTTCCTTGTTGTGGAGGTGGTGGTTGAATCTGCGTCTGCCTCTGTCCACCTCTGCTGCTTCTACTTCTGCCTTTGCCCCTTGTCTATCTCCATGCTCATTATTCTCCCCCTTTATTTCATCATATAGGGTTCGAACATCTTCAGATAGGCGTCTGACTCCGTCCACTAGTTCATGCATTTGAGTTTATGTTGAGAAATGTCGCTACTTTGTTCAGCAACAATAGCTTCAGTTTTTCTTCTCTATTGCTGAAGTAGTTTGACTGCATCGTTGTTCGGGCAAATTTGAGTAACACTGCATTCTTGGAATTGTTGCAGAGAGATACACAGTGCTAAAATCTATTATGCCATCAGCTCATTTTGAGATTGCTGATTCTTTTCCAATAGTATCATATCCTCTTTATGCTTCTTTATCTCAGCAAAATGAATAGCATCCCTTACCTTAAGGCTTGCAGCCATTTCTTTGAAAATTTCTCTCAATGCTTTAGTTAGTTCAGTCTCCAAATGTCCTGGCAGAGTTTTGACAAATTCAAGGATGTGATCGAATCTTAAGTGGAGAGCAAGTGACTGATCTTCAAGAATCTTTTCAGACTCTGAACCTATTTGATTCAATGTTGCATTCAGCTCCTCCTTTGTTGGCATGAGAGCCAATTGATCTAGAATTTGTTATGTTTCTGGACGAGGAGGAGGAGCAAGTGTAGTGTGTTCATCTCTCCTTGACAGTCTTGCGAGAGCAAGTGTCATATCCAAATATTCATTATTTGAGGATGATTGGATGTCTGCTTGGGTTAGAGGGGTTGATGTTTGCTGGATTGTCGTAGTGTTTGGCTCAGATGTTTGTGTTTGTGTTTCTTTGAGCTGCTCTTGACACTCTATGATTTCTTCTTCGGATTGTTCAGCATGCCCGAATCGTAGTGTGTCATCTAGGGTTGGTGTTTCACTGATTGAGTTTGCAAGCATTTCTTTGACAACTCGTGTGATGTGCTCAATCATCATTGGATCGGGTTGCTCTATGAGAATGAGTTGATTGTTTGGTTCATCAGACACATAATTTTGGAACTCTGTGACTAGAAATTAATTTTCCACTCTATTTTCCAACACATCATCTTCAACGTCCATCATCACAGCATTAGCCAATATTATAGTTTCTTCGTGGACTGAGGAGACTACATTTTCTCGGATAACTGGTAGCTCTCCCACAACTTCTGCATTCTCTGGTTCTTTTGCTCTTAACAGTTCCCCCTCAACTGTAGCACTCTTTTCGTTGTGAATCTCCAGAGTTTTATTCAATGCTTCATTTTGACTAAGCTCAAGTGCTTCTTGCACTTTTTCCTCAGACTGAGCCATTTCTTCTTCTACCAGACCTTCTTCATGAGGACCAACATCCTTAGGTATTTCTTTTATAGCATTAGTTTCCTCCTGATTGATTGTGGTCTGATCCTCTTCTTGGTTTAGGATAGATGCTTGAGGTTCAGTGATCAGTCCAGTCTTCTCAATCGCCCTTCTTTTGTCCTCTTCCCTTAGAATTTCCTCATTGGTAAGAATATATTTCTTAACCAAATTCTTCTTCTTCTTGGGCTTGATTACATTTTCAGAACCTTCTTCTACTTCAGCCTTGATTGTCTATTCAGGCTGAGATGCTGTTGCATCATCTCCTTCAGTGGTCAGCCTAGACTCTACGAGTGGTGAAGACTCCATAATCGTATTCACTGTAGGCTTCCTTGTTCTGTGACTGTGTTTCTTCTTCTTCTGAGGCTCAGTGCTACCTTCAGTCATGCCTTTACTTGCTTCCTTCTTCTTCTTCATCTCCTTCTCTTTCAGAGTCTCCTCTAGTGCTTGAGTTGTCTCAGGAGTAGTAACTCTGTCAGACATTGAGCCTCTAAACTCTATTTTAGCACCAGGACAAGCTTAAAGTGCATCAGTGGTTGAGCCTTGGTGTTCCTCGGCCACTGGCATATCTTCATTCGTCTTCTTCTTTCCTTTGCTCTTTCTGACCAAAGCTTCAGCATTTTCTTGATTTACTTTTTCTTCTTCTATCTCCCAGGCTTCCCTCACAGCAGATGAAGTTGCAAATTTCATCTTTATATTTTCTGCCGGGTTTTTCTTCTAGTTTTGAAATAGTTGCTGGGTCATTTTTTTGTTGGGAGCAATGGAGACACCTTCCTTGTCTTCAATCTTGTTACCCGATTTAGCTTCAAGAATCATGTTGATAAACCTTTTATAGGGCATCTTTGTCGTGCTCTTGGTCTTCTTGGGACTTTCCATCCATTTTCCAAACCAGTCCATCAGTAGAGTTCCATAGTTGAGTTGAACTCTTTATTTGATAGCTGTCATGAGCTTCAGTTGCTTCTCATTAACAGTATCATGGACCGAGCCTTTGCAGCATATGCATTTTCCAACAATGTCAGCAAGAAATTCATATTCTTGGGGAAACTCTTTCTTTATGTAGCCACTCTTTCCGTCAGCTCTGATGTGCTTCATCTTCTTTAGTCCTTCATGAAAATCGATTCGGTTTAGTGATGGAAGACCTTTATTGTTCAGACCCAGGGCTAGGTTTATATTTTTAGCATTGAAGCGTATCTGCTCGCCCTTAACTTTGGTGAGGACGGAGTCTCCTTCAATAACTCCATTGGTGCAGAATTCTTTCATAAAATTTGTAAAGATCAGAGTGTCAGAGCTTAGGGCGTCTTCGAGTCTAGCTTTCTTTAGCAGAGAAAGAACTTTGTGGATTTCTTGACCAGCATCTTCAAATTTATCAAAGCATAGCTGATAGCCAAAAATAATTCTGGAAGCAGCCATTTATGTGGATTGATTCTTCTAAAATGAAAGAACTTGGCTTAACTTTCTGAAACTTAAGGTTTCATTTGAGAGAGAGAGAGAGAGATAAAGAGAGAAAGTAAGAGAGAGATAGTTTTTTGAAATTCAGAGGTAAACTGTCAGAAAGTAGTTCGAAATGAATTTAACTTCCCTCTATATGTTCTGCATCAAGGAACACGTGTCAGATTCTTTAGAGCTCCACGATTTTAATCCATGTGGAAATCTTCGTTCTGCCTTTAGCTCCCCCTGAGCTAGTGTGCCCTTATGAGAAGACTACGAATGCCGAAAACCACTCCACGATTGTTGAGTTCGATCCTTTTCCTGCTTCTTGACCGTTGACCCTAAGGTTTTCTGTGATGCCTTCTGAAATGGCAAACCTTCTGGATTAAGGTTGCTCAGGAAGGGCAAACCTCTTAGTTTGACACTAAGGATTAGGTTTGTCCCTGAGACACTTATCAAAATAGTTGCTTGGCTTGTTGTTGCTATCATAGTAAGCCTTTCTGTTTTGACTGGATCACTCCACGATCGTGGTTTCTCTTTGTCATCTCTACGATTTTGACTTAGCCTTTATATCTGCAAGGTTAGCACCATCTAGAGCATATAATTTATGGTTGCAAATTTAACATACCTAACTCACTTATCAGTTTATTAAATCTGGATTCATCTAAGGGTTTTCTAAACACATCAGCAAGTTAATTTTCAGTAGGGATATATTACAAAGATATTGTTCCATTTTGAACATGATCCCTGATAAAATGATATCTAATTTCTATATGCTTGGTCCTACAATGCATGACAGGATTATTTGTTATTGCTATGGCACTTGTGTTATCATAGTGTATGGGTATAGATTTGAAATCAAACCCATAGTCTGCTGGCTGGTTCTTCATCCATAGGATTTGAGCACAACAGCTGCCTGCAGCAATGTATTCAGCTTCTGCTGTAGAAGTTGATACTGAGTTTTACTTCTTGCTGAACCAGGACACTAGTCTATTTCCTAGCAGATGACAAGTGCCACTGGTATTTTTTCTGTCTATTTTGCATCCTGCAAAGTCAGCATCTGAATATCTTGTCAGTTCAAATGAGGACTCCTTGTGATACCATAGACCCAAGTAGGGTGTACCTTTAAGATACCTGAAAATCCTTTTTACAGCAGTTAAGTGTGATTCCTTAGGATTGGCTTGAAATCTAGCACATATACATGTTGCAAACATTATATCTGATCTACTGGCAGTTAAGTAGAGAAGAGAGCCTATCATACCTTTGTATTGAGTAATATCAATACAAAGAGAAGTTATCGAAGTTAACCATTCAAGAAGAGTTAGTGAAAGATTTTGAACGACTAGATTTGGAGGTTAAGTATCCGATGGAGACCAACGAGAAATTATTTACAGTAACAGCGAGCCCGACTTTATTAGATAAGGTTAAGGAGGCACAAGAAAAGGACAAAGATTGTGATATTATCAAGAAGCGTATTGTTGAAGGTGATGATTTGAAATTCAAGATTGATCGCACTGGACTGCTAAGGTTTGAAGGACGAATTTGGGTACCGTTAGTACCGGAACTGAGAGAAGAGATTTTGCAAGAAGCACACAGTACGAGATACTCGATACACCCAGGACACCCGAAAATGTACCAAGACCTGCGTCATCACTTTTGGTGGCCAAACATGAAGAGGGAGGTTACAGAATGCGTAAGTAGGTGTTTAACTTGTCAGAGAGTCAAGACAGAGCACCAACGACCAAGCGGGTTATTACAACCGTTAGAGATTCCAGAATGGAAATGGGAGCACATCACGATGGATTTTGTGGTGGGACTTCCAGCAACGCAGAAAGGGCACGATGCCATATGGGTAATTGTAGATCGTCTTACGAAGTCAGCTCACTTTTTATCGATTAAGATTAAGTATAGTTTGGACCAGCTAGCCAGATTATATGTCAAGGAAATTATCTAGAGACATGGGGTGCCGATATCTATTGTATCAGATAGAGATCCGCGATTCACGTCTAATTTCTGGAAGAGTCTTCAAGAGAGATTGGGGACACAGTTACGAATGAGTACAACATATCATCCGCAGACCGATGGGCAAAGCAAAAGAACAATTCAAACACTTGAAGACATGCTCCGAGCTTGTGTAATGGACTTCAAGGGTAGGTGGGAGGATCACCTTCCATTAGTAGAGTTTGCGTACAATAATAGTTATCACGCTAGTATCGGAATGCCACCGTAGGAATCGCTATATGGGAGAAAATATCGAACACCGTTGTGTTGGGACGAAGTTGGTGAACGTCGACTGTTGGGACCTGAATTGGTACAGCAGACCGTAAAAATTATCAATGTGATAAGAGCACGACTGGTAGCCGCTCAAGATCGCCAGAAGAAGTATGCGGATTTGCATCGCAAGAAGAAAGAATTTGAATTAGGAAGCTATGCTTTTCTGAAAGTATCTCCCTAGAAAGGGAAGATTCATTTTGGGAAGAAAGGCAAGTTGAGCCCTAGGTTCATAGGACCATTTGAGATTCTGAGGCGAGTCGGTGAAGTGGCATACGAGGTGGCGTTACCTCCTGAACTTGAGCACATTCACAACGTGTTTCATGTGTCAGTGTTGCGGCCGTATAAACCAGACTATAAATACGTTATCTCCTATGAACCTATCCAAGTCGAGAAAGACTTATTATATGAAGAGGTTCCTGTCCAGATACTAGATAGGAAGGAACAGAAGCTGAGGAATAAGATCATTCATTCCGTTAAGATTCTTTGGAGGAATCACACAGTTGAAGAAGCTACATGGGAGCTAGAAGAGAAAATGAGAGCGAATTATCCATTTTTATTTGAGTAACCTTATTTTTACAATTCCGAGGACGGAATTTTTATAAGGGGGCAGGGATGTAACGACCATGAATTTTACACTCCTTATTAATTGAATATGTGATTTAATTTTAACGAGTTAGTTTTGTGAGTGTATTTGAACCTTATGTGGTTATGTGAATTTGTGAAATGGTTAAAGGGAGTCACTAATGATTATTTAAATTTGTGGACTAACCCTAAGACTTTTATATCAGAGAATTGATAAGATTATTAATAATTAAATATTCAACTTATTTGAATATCGTGGTAGGATTTGAACGTGTTTGATTAATTTTAATTATGATTAATTAATTGATAATGTGTTGATTAATAATTATTATGAATAAATAATAATTAATGAGTAAGAGATTAATAAATATAATAATATTATATTTACTTAGTAAATTGTTTTATACAAGTATGCTATATATTAAACCTTGTAATATATAGTGGTTACCTTTATGTTATATAAAGTGCATGTGACACATTAATGTGGCTATATATTATTGTATAGACTATATAGTGAGATTAATAACATTATGTGAGTTACATCTTATGTGTGGGTAAAATTTGATGAATACCTTATTACCTTCTATTAATATCAATAACATTATTAATTGAAATTGCTTTCAATAAGTTATTATAATTATTATAATAACAATTATAATGGTAAGTAATAATAATGCCTAATTGAACTATATTTGGTTTAAAGGAAAATGTACATGGATTATATGTTGGTGTATATGTACCTATGTGATACATGATATTATTGATTTCTTATTTGGAGTAACATTGGGACTTAAATGTATTTAGAATGAATACATATAGCCTAAGTATATCCTATGTGTATATATATTATATGACCTTAGTGTTGTATTACACTTTGCAAATTGCTGAGAATTCCTTGTCCCATATATGTTCCCATCTCATTCTTCCCACGTGAAGAGCTAGCTAGCTACCCTATAACTCTTCTCAATTTCAGCAAAAATAGCCAATGATTTCAAGGAGAGTGGGCAACAAAGTGTTTCTCAACTACCATTCATTAACCAATACATAATCATGTAATCCTTTATGTTGATTTGGTGAGCAAAATCAAGAACCGTGTATTCATTTTCCTATATAAGAGCTCTCCTCCTTCATAATTAACATTGCTGAGATTTTTCTCTAAGTATAGAATTGAGCTTGTATTCTAAGATTTCAATTGAGTTGAGGGAGAGAAATATTGCAGCTAGTGCATTCCATAGCAAAGGTATAATCACTACCATTCTTGTTCTTCGTTTTTTTTGTAAACTTCTAAGGTCCTAATTCTTGATTTGTTCATGGATTGAGTAATTAATGGATTGGGATATGTTGTTAAGTGTTATATTAAGTTATAATCATGTTAGAATTGTATTATATCATGCTTAGATTGATTTTTCGTATAAAAAATTTCTGAGTTGAGCTAGGAACTGCCGAAACTGCACAACTTTTGGACTAGCCGCCAGCCTGCGCAGCTGCGTCAGTATTGCACTGGCCAGCGGCGCAGCTGCGCTAGTGCCTGTTCTTGGTTTCTTACTTCCTGCTTCCTGTTAAGGCCTGCTATGTGATAACTTGTTGCTATTGTTTAAGGCAAGCATGAAAATTAGTATCACTTCTACCATGTTTCTTGATACTACATGCATAATGTTAACCATGTTATTATGTACACTATGATGGGAAAAACATATGTTTGAAATGAAATTTATAGTTCCGATTGTGAACTTAGACACGTAAGTAGCATATACATATTCTGATTTTTAGAACACGGCCGTATGGTTTATATTAACATGAAATTCATGACAATCATGTACTAGCACACTTGAGCATAAGTTAAGACGTTTTCAAAAGAAAAGAACTAAAGACTTTTGAAATCAAACTTGACCAATACTTGAGCCTTTTAGATTCTGACCATATGAGGATGTTTACATAGTTTAGATATGCACTCTAATACATGTGAGTCATGACTATGAGATGCTTTACATGTACCACGTTACCTTTGTTGATTAAGTGCAACTTTTAATGAAAATGTAGAATGTGAAAGATCAAACACTATGAGGGTTTATATTATGATTATGCAAGCATGTATATTAGGATCTAATTACACCACCTATAGATATGTTGATGTGAGCATCCTACATGAATATCACCTATGCATGCTTATTTATAGGAAATAAATTTTAAGAATGAACTAATGACGGTTAAGGTATACACATGTTGTATACGCACAAGCATGATTACTTAAACATTGTTTAACCTTGTTATGTGATAACATGACTTTACTAATCAACTTTCAAGCATGAACTTGTATTGTTTAAAGTATGCGAATTACCGACACGAAAACATATGACTTTAAATTAGATTAGGATAAGCATGCTAGGTTTTTAAACTTGAAATTATAACCATAAAGCATGTGTATATAAGTAACTTGAAGTACTATGTGTTCAAGCCTATATTGATGCTTAGACACTAGATAATCTAAAGTTATTAAATCTAAGACATGATTAGATTAACTTACATGAGTTATGGGATAAACCTATATGATGATTTGATTCTTGTAAGTGTATACTCATTAGTTTACACATGCTAATTGAAAGACTGACTTGTTAATGTTAGGTCACTTCAACACAAGTTAATTAAAGATAGAACTTAATTGTAGCTGAGCAAACAGGCAAGTATCCTAACCTATGCATTTACTTTATGCAAGGGATATATAAATGTGCAAGGTTTCTAAACTTCACTTTTATTGTGCAAGTCTTTTGAAACTCACTCTTTATTGTGCAAGTTTCCTATCCTTCTCATATTGTATTGAGCAAGTTACTATCGTATTGACAGTTAATTATTTAAAGCTTAAACTTTATTTCCAAACATGTTATTAGGTGGTTTAATTACTTTACAATTATTCCACATCGATATTATTGTTATTCGCACTTGGTGCACTTGAGTTCGTACAGTCTTGGACTTGTACATCATTTAAAGTTCTATAATTCTTGAACTGTGTTTGATAGAGTCTGAACCCTTGTTCGGTCAGAAAATTGTATAAAATTTTATAAAAGCTATCCAAACCAATTGATGGTAAGGATTCTTAGACTGAAAGAGCACCCTTATATTATAAGGGGGTAGCAGGTATCTAATATAAGATACAAACAGCAGATCTAAATGTTATGCATACACATAAAGTACGCGAGGTTGATCCCCTCAAATACTAAATCTGTAGCCAGTAACCAAAGGGTCAATTAGCTATTGAATCCATTGGAGTTTTATAGTTCAAAGTCTACTTGACTATCAGTTATTCTAAAAGCAATTATTATCTTTGCTTATAATATTCATATTGTTGAATCCCTCAGATATTCATATTGTTGAATTCATTGTCAGATATTTTCCATTCATCATGATATTGATAGTAGTGTGCATACAAGCCAATAATGTATGATGATAAAGCACATACTTTGTAAACAATCTTATTTATTTATTAATAAAATATTTATTTATTTAAGGCATTTAATTATCTACATGGTGCTGTTTTTATAATATGTAAATAACCCATAGTTTTAAGCAATGCTTTTAGAATCATGATGTTGATCATGCTAATGAGATCTAAATTCTTAGAAAGCTTTAAAACTAAAATAGTTCCCAATCGTGGGATTACTAAAAAGGGGATTAGTAAATCCGGATAGATTGGTACATATGTTGCTTGCTCATTGGATGAGGATGACTGATCTCATGGTCATTTGTGTGGAGACACTAAAGCAAGTATGTAGGTGCTTATTGGAGAATAAGTTCACTGAACGTGACTCGCTATGGAATACCTAATGGAGTTTTACTCGCCTGTCAATAGGAATTCCTAATGTGATAGTAGTACATGTGATCCTTGGACTTGAGATCATCATAGTATCTTGTATGTAACAAATTATACTTTGACTAATTCCTTAAGGCCTTTTAAGGCATATATAGGGTATGTTTGGGTGTAATGAGTTACATATGGAGATAATGAATGATCAATAAAGAATCTACCACCTCTAGTAAAAGAGGAGATATGTCCTATGTGATTCGTTAAATGACAACCCAGGAATCCTTGGCCAAGGTAGAATGAAATTAGAAAGAGGTTTCTAATTTGCATTATTTGGAGTTGTGCATTTTCTAATCGAAATACATATGATTAAATAAATTAAGACTTGACAGTAAATCCATGTCTTATATTTAATTGGGACATTGTATGGTGGAAGGATTGAATTGTACGGTAACTATTAACTCACAGGTTCTTTTATGATTAATGTTGAAATCTATATTATCTGGAAAGTCGTTGATCGCTAGGGAGTCTTATCCCTATTGTAGAATAAATGTTATTTATTTAAATAGATTATTATTTTAATTTGTTTATTTAAATAAGATTAGAATTGTTCTAATTGATTTATTCACAACCGGTTTAATATGGAGAACCTAAAGGGTCACACCATAAAAGGAAGAAGAATTATTTAAGAAGAAAATGGCATGATAGTAATAATGCATTAAGTATAATTAATTTAATCTATGATGATAGAATAAATTAAATAGCTTAATGTTTATTATTTAATATTTTACAAATATTAAATATAAATTAATAAGTGGAGTCTTATTAATATTAATATTTTAATTCTAAAGGAGTTTAGGAATTAATATAATATCAGTACTCTCTCTCAATCCTAATAAAGATTAGGATATAAATTAATTAAAAGTAATTAATTAATTAATTAATTAAAACCCTATTCTAATTGGAATAGGAGGGTTAACCTAATATCTATATAAGAGAGTCTTATATCAGAAATAAGGGATGTGAAATTTTCCAAGAGTTGGGAGTACACATATTCTATAGAGATAGAAACAAGGGTTAAGCCAATAACCCATCTTCTTGAGTTCTGCATCAACCTTGGTGGATCACCGTTAGAGGCCAAACATTTGGGTGGCTGACATTATTTAAGGGAAGGAGCCACTATCCGAGGAATCAAAGGAATCAAAGGAGTAGAACTTGTTCCTGAGGAAGCTTAGATCTTCAAAGGTATAATTCCATGTTCTCTCTTTTCTGTTATTGATAACAAGCACAAAGCATGATCATGGTTATGGGTTTGTATAAATTTTGAAAACCTAGTTTTTACGCTTCCGCCCTATTTATGTGATTTGATTGCATGATTGCGTTACATACAAACCCAACAGTGGTATCAGAGCCTAACTTTGTGCTAATTATCAATTTTATAATTCCATGTATGAATTGATGTGAAAATTGGATCGTTTTTCTGGACAAAAATCGTTTTCTGCAAGTTTCTACGGCGAACAGCGCAGCTGCGCAGCTGCCCAGTTCATTACTGGCGCAGCTGCGCCGGTCTGCAAAAACTGCTGCTTCTGTCTACCTGCGCAGCTGCGCAGCTACCCAGTTCATTACTGGCGCAGCTGCGCCGGTACCTGGACAGACCCTGAAAATTGATTTTAATTAATTAAGTAAACTGTTTATTTAATTGATAAAGTTTTAAAATAAAGAAGTTTATTTTATCTGAAATATGATTTCAGAATGCTAAAATTAAAGGAGTTTAATTTGGATTTATTTTTGATTAAAATAAAAGAGTTTATTTTGTTTCAAAAATAAAATTTAGCAAAACTTTTGTCCATTAAATAACATCGATCCATATATGGAATAGCATTGTTATTCATGAGATGAATGGATATTTATTGATGCATATGTTGATGTGTATGATAATAAATGAGGTTGATTATGAACTATGACCAATGTGATTGGATTTTATTTTGGATGAATGCTTGAATGTATGGGTTTTATAAAATGGGGTCTGCGTACCTCGTCTTCTCTAGTTTTATTCTCGATGTAAATTCTATCTCCTTTCTATGTACTTCCCCTTGACTGCTGATCAAGGTTTCTATTTAATTTTAAATAGTTAATGTAATAGAGATAGTTAGAATTATTTTGAAGAAATTGGAGACCAAGGAGCGAGGAGCGCGTGAAGACCCGTTTGTATGGAGCCCGGGTTTAAATGTAATAGTTACATTTAAAATTTAAATTCTTGCACTCCTAGGTTTGACCTTTTGGTTCACTTGGTGGCTCTAGTGAACCAAACTAGAATAAAAGTCCATAATCAATCCGGGTAGAATATAGTATTCTATATTGCATGCTAAATATTATATATATTATATTTTATACAAACATGCTTCGCATGTTTAAATAAAATGACGCGTATTTTATATATATATGTGCATGCGCGATGAGACAAATAATAACAAACCCCTCAAAGAAATAATATTAAGTCTGAAGCGTTCAAATGATATTTGGAATATCGAACGTCGCCTTCTAGCATGATTAGTTAATAGAGTATTAAATATTTAATATGAGTTTGTTGTGCTATCCACAAGGCGAGTATTGAATATTTAAGATGTTAATTAATCACATTTGATGCTTATCAAGAAAATTGAACGATCTAGTCTTGTTGTGCTATCCACAAGGACGAAAATTTTTCTTTTTTGAATTTATGGAAGTGCTAGGTTGGACTTAACTTAAATCATTTTAGTTCGGATGTGCACACACATGACCATTATGATTTAAGAGGCAAAATAAAAGGAGTTACATGGTGATGTAATTGACAAGAGTTGTCTACCTATTTATTTGTATATCCCTTGTTGTGCTATCCACAAGGTTATATACATTTGAAATGGGATCCTTAATCTCACTAGCAAATCTTTAATTAGATGTTGCCGAACTATATGAGTGAGGGTAGTATAGTTTGATGAAAATAGTGGGAGATACCAATTTAAAATAAAGACCTAAATTTATTTTGGTATGCAAAGTTAATAAAATGAATGTTTGCTAAAATGTTGTTTTTTCACATGCAGAATTTTAAAAATGTCAAAATCACTAATCTCACTACGAAGCATACTTGATGCAAATAAGCTTACCGGCCCGAATTATGAGGACTGGCTAAGAAATCTGAGAATTGTTCTCACTGCTGAAAAGATTTCTTATGTCCTAAATTCCACTATCCCTGAATCTGTTTCAGAAACAGCCTCTGAGGAAGAGATTGCCACTTTCAATAAGTGGCAAGATGATGCATCTGTGGCTCAATGCATCATGATCGCATCCATGAATAACAAGCTTCAGCGTCAGCACGAAAAAATGGATGCTCCTGCTATGCTGCTTCACCTCAAGGAGTTGTATGGTGAACAGAGTAGGACTGCTAGATATGAGATATCTAAGGAGCTCTTCCGATCTCGGATGACCGAGGGCACTGCCGTCGAGACTCATGTTCTGAAGGTAATCAATTTGATTGAACGCCTTGGACAGCTTGGGTTCGTCATGGATGGGGAGTTGAGTCAAGACTTGGTCTTGCAGTCACTCCCTGAGACCTTCTCGCAGTTTGTGGTTAATTTTCACATGAATAAACTAGATGTCAGCTTACCTGAGCTGCTTAACATGCTGAAAACTGCAGAAGGTCACTTCTCATTCAAGAAGAACCATGTCTTGATGGTGGATTCTTCCAATAAAAGGAAGAGGCCCAAGGTGTCTTCTAAAAAGAAGAAATCTAAGAAGACTAAGGAAAAAGGGAAAGAAAAGGAGCAAAAGAAACCTGAACCAGCTAAAGGAATGTGCTTTCATTGCAATGAGCCGGGACATTGGAAGAGGAACTGCAAGAAGTTTCTAGCAGAGAAGAAGCTTGGAGAAGCTTCGACTTCCAATCAAGGTTTGTTTATGATTGAAATTAATTTTTCTGAAAGTCATAATTCTACTTGGGTATTGGATACCGGCTGTGGTTCTCACATATGTAATACTGTGCAGGGACTGGTCAGAAGTAGAAAGCTGAACAAAGATGAGGTGATCCTACGAGTGGGAAATGGAGCAAAAGTTGTTGCATTAGCTGTAGGAACTTATTGTTTAGCAATGCCTTCGGGCAAATCCATTTATCTTAATAATTGTTATTATGTTCCGAATATTATTAAAAACATTATTTCAATTTCTGTATTAGATATGGAAGGTTTTGACGTTATTATAAAGAACAATGGTTGTTCTATTTATAAAGACGATGTTTTATATGGTATTGGAAATTTGCGAAATGGACTTTATACACTTGACTTGCAAGAAAATATATTTTAAATTGAACAAATTAAGAAAAGGAAAAGAGATGATATTAATTATACCTATATGTGGCACTGTAGACTCAGTCATATCAATGAAACAAGATTATCCAAGTTGCATAAAGATGGGCTCCTCGAGCTATCTGATTATGAATCATATCCAACTTGTGAATCTTGTCTCATGGGTAAAATGACTAAATCTCCTTTTAGTGGAAAAGGGGAGAGAGTTACAGAGTTGTTGGCATTGATTCACACAGACGTTTGTGGACCTATGACAACAAGTGCACGGGGTGGGTATTCTTATTTTATTACTTTCACTGATGATCACTCAAGATTTGGATATGTGTATTTAATGAAATACAAATCAGAATCATTTGAAAAGTTCAAAGAGTTCAGAAGTGAAGTAGAGAAACAAACGGGCAAGAGTATTAAGATACTTCGATCAGATCGAGGTGGAGAATACTTAAGCAGTGAGTTTCTCAATTGTCTCAGAGAAAATGGTATAATCTCACAATGGACTCCTCTAGGTACACCACAATTAAATGGAGTATCTGAAAGGAGAAATCGAACACTGTTGGACATGGTTCGATCCATGATGAGTTTTACCGACCTTCCAATTTCCTTCTGGGGATATGCCCTAGAAACGGCTGCATACCTACTTAACAAGGTACCTACCAAATCCGCCCCAAAGACTCCATATGAGATGTGGAAAGGGAGGAAACGAAATCTTAAGCATGTTAAGACTTGGGGTTGTCCAGCTTATGTCAAAAAGTTTGAAAATGATAAGCTACAGACTAAATCCGATAAGTGTAGATTTGTGGGATACCCTAAAGAAACCGTAGGGTATTATTTCTATCATCCAACTGATCAAAAGGTGTTTGTTGCGAAACATGCTACCTTCTTGGAGAAAGAGTTTATCCATGAAGGGGTCAGTGGGAGTAAGATATATCTTGAAGAAGTTCAAGAACCACAATTTACCACGGATCAAAGTCAGGTACCTAACCAAGTAGAAGAACCTACTGTACCACACCATGTTCGTAAATCTGGAAGAGTACCAAAGATACCTGAGAGGTATGGATTCGTTATAGAGGATGACGATGAGGTACACATCATGAATGATGATGATCCATTAAATTACGAACAGGCTATGAGTAATAAAGACTAAGGGAAATGGCTTGAAGCCATGAAATCTGAAATGGACTTCATGTATGAAAACAAAGTATGGTCTTTGGTTTAACCACCTGAAGGTATTAAACCTATTGGGTGTAAATGGGTTTTTAAGAAAAAGACTGGAGCAGACGGAAAGGTAGAGACCTATAAGGCGCGACTGGTTGCAAAACGTTTCAAACAAAGACAAGGAGTTGACTATGATGAAACCTTCTCACCAGTAGCCATGCTCAAGTCCATTCGGATTTTGCTTGCGATTGCAGCTTACAACAACTATGAGATCTGGCAGATGGACGTGAAAACGGCCTTCCTCAATGGGAAACTTGAGGAGGATGTGTATATGACACAGCCAGAGGGATTTATTTCAAAAGTTGAAACAAATCAAGTCTGTAAGCTACAACGATCCATTTATGGGTTGAAGCAAGCTTCTCGTAGATGGAACATTCGTTTTGATGAGACAATCAAAGAGTTTGATTTTATCAAAAACGAGGATGAACCATGTGTATACAAAAAGGTTAGTGGGAGCGCAGTATCATTCCTTGTATTATATGTTGATGATATATTACTGATAGGGAATGACATTCCTATGTTACAATCCATTAAAATCTGGTTATCTAAAAACTTCTCCATGAAGGACTTGGGTGAAGCATCCTATATTTTGGGGATAAAGATCTATAGAGATAGATCTAAAAGGATGCTCGGCTTATCCCAAGGAACGTACATTGATACGATGCTAAAGAGGTTTAGCATGGAAGATTCCAAAAGAGGTCTCATGCCGATGAGCCATGGAATAAATCTCTCCAAGAAACAGGCCCCAAAGACACCTGAGGAGAGAGACCGTATGTGTAAGATCCCTTATGCTTCTGCAATAGGATCTATCATGTACGGTATGATATGTACTAGACCGGATGTTGCTCACGCACTTAGTGTAACAAGAAGATACCAGTCGAATCCAGGAGAAGAGCACTGGAAGGTAGTGAAAAATATCCTAAAGTACTTGAGAAGGACTAAAGATATTTTTCTTGTCTACGGTGGGTCTGAATTAAAACTCGAGGGATTCACGGACTCAAGTTTTCAAACAGACCAAGATGACAGTAAATCTATTTCAGGGTATGTGTTTACCTTGAACGGAGGTGCAGTGAGTTGGAAGACTTCCAAGCAGCAAACGGTTGCTGATTCAGTGACAGAGGCAGAGTATATAGCTGCAAGTGAAGCTGCAAAGGAAGCTGTTTGGATGAAGAAGTTCATAACTGAACTTGGTGTGGTTCCTAGCATTGGAGAAGCAGTTTCCGTATACTGTGACAACACCGGAGCAGTTGCACAGGCTAAGGAACCCAGGTCTCATCAGAAATCTAAACACGTGTTGCGGCGATTTCACTTGATCAGGGAGATCATTGAAAGAGGAGACGTCACCTTGGAGCGTGTAGACTCTCAAGACAACATTGCAGATCCATTTACTAAAGCTTTAACACAACAGCAGTTTGATCATCACTTAGAGAAGATGGGTATGAGATACCATGGCGATTGGCTTTAGTGCAAGTGGGAGATTGATAGTAGTGTGCATACAAGCCAATCATGTATGATGATAAAGCACATACTTTGTAAACAATCTTATTTATTTATTAATAAAATATTAATTTATTAAAGGCATTTAATTATCTACATGGTGCTGTTTTTATAATATGTAAATAACCCATAGTTTTAAGCAATGCTTTTAGAATCATGATGTTGATCATGCTAATGAGATCTAAATTCTTAGCAAGCTTTAAAACTAAAATAGTTCCCAATCGTGGGATTACTAAAAAGGGGATTAGTAAATCCGGATAGATTGGTACATATGTTGCTTGCTTATTGGATGAGGATGACTGATCTCATGGTCATTTGTGTGGAGACACTAAAGCAAGTATGTAGGTGCTTATTGGAGAATAAGTTCACTGAACGTGACTCGCTATGGAATACCTAATGGAGTTTTACTCGCCTGTCAATAGGAATTCCTAATGTGATAGTAGTACATGTGATCCTTGGACTTGAGATCATCATAGTATCTTGTATGTAACAAATTATACTTTGACTAATTCCTTAAGGCCTTTTAAGGCATATATAGGGTATGCTTGGGTGTAATGAGTTACATATGGAGATAATGAATGATCAATAAAGAATCTACCACCTCTAGTAAAAGAGGAGATATGTCCTATGTGATTCGTTAAATGACAAACCAGGAATCCTTGGCCAAGGTAGAATGAAATTAGAAAGAGGTTTCTAATTTGCATTATTTGGAGTTGTGCATTTTCTAATCGAAATACATATGATTAAATAAATTAAGACTTGACAGTAAATCCATGTCTTATATTTAATTGGGACATTGTATGGTGGAAGGATTGAATTGTACGGTAACTATTAACTCACAGGTTCTTTTATGATTAATGTTGAAATCTATATTATCTGGAAAGTCGTTGATCGCTAGGGAGGCTTATCCCTATTGTAGAATAAATGTTATTTATTTAAATAGATTATTAGTTTAATTTGTTTATTTAAATAAGATTAGAATTGTTCTAATTGATTTATTCACAACCGGTTTAATATGGAGAACCTAAAGGGTCACACCATAAAAGGAAGAAGAACTATTTAAGAAGAAAATGGCATGATAGTAATAATGCATTAAGTATAATTAATTTAATCTATGATGATAGAATAAATTAAATAGCTTAATGTTTATTATTTAATATTTTAGAAATATTAAATATAAATTAATAAGAGGAGTCTTATTAATATTAATATTTTAATTCTAAAGGAGTTTAGGAATTAATATAATATCAGTACTCTCTCTCAATCCTAATAAAGATTAGGATATAAATTAATTAAAAGTATTTAATTAATTAATTAATTAAAACCCTATTCTAATTGGATTAGGAGGGTTAACCTAATATCTATATAAGAGAGTCTTATATCAGAAATAAGGGATGTGAAATTTTCCAAGAGTTGGGAGTACACATATTCTATAGAGATAGAAACAAGGGTTAAGCCAATAACCCATCTTCTTGAGTTCTTCATCAACCTTGGTGGATCACCGTTAGAGGCCAAACATTTGGGTGGCTGACATTATTCAAGGGAAGGAGCCACTATCGGAGGAATCAAAGGAATCAAAGGAGTAGAACTTGTTCCTGAGGAAGCTTAGATCTTCAAAGGTATAATTCCATGTTCTCTCTTTTCTGTTATTGATAACAAGCACAAAGCATGATCATGGTTATGGGTTTGTATAAATTTTGAAAACCTAGTTTTTACGCTTCCGCCCTATTTATGTGATTTGATTGCATGATTGCGTTACATACAAACCCAACAGATATATCCCTTATCGTTGTATTTAAACTTGCTGAGCAAACTTGTTGCTCATTCTTGCTATATCATGACTTATATTGCAGTTAAGCCCGAGACTTTCGGGAAGGACAAGGGTAAAGGAAAGATGTATGATAGTTTGCAAGGAGCAAACTTTATCTTTATGTTTAGTTTAATTACTATTATTGTAATTTAAACCCTAATAACTTTTATAGGGTATGTTTATAATGATGTATTAAGGTTATCAAATCTTGGGACTAGTAACACCTTTTGAATGAACGACGTACGTTTAGTATATTCCGCACTTCAGTTATAGTATGTTGTTTAGAGGTGGATGTTTAGTATTGTTTTGTGATGACCGGACTGGGGTCAGAGGACCCGAATTCGGGGGTGTCACAGGATTTAGCTTGAGGTTATACTTACGCATCCTGTTGAATAGCTTCCTTAAATAACTGATGTGATCGTCCTCCTTTCGGGATTTGACGATGATGTCATCCACATAAACCTCTATCTCCTAATGCATCATGTCGTAAAACAAGGCCATCATGGATCGCTGATATGTGGCACCAGCATTGATAAGGTCGAAGGACAATCGTCTATAATAGAAGGTTCCCCAAGGAGTGATGAAGGCTGTCTTCTCGCTGTCCTCTTTAGAGACCATGATTTGATGATAACCAGTAAAGCAATCCACAAAAGAGTATATGCCATACTGTGCAGTATTGTCTATCAGGATGTGGATAAAAGGTACTGGGAAGTTATCCTTGAGACAAGCTTTGTTCAAATCCCGATAATCCACGCATACTCGTACCTTCCCTCCGAGCTTAGTCATAAGGACTATGTTTGACAGCCACTCTGGGTATGTTTATACCATGATGATGTCGTCTTTGAATTATTTGACAACTTCTTCTTTGACTTTTAGACTCCATTCGGGTTTCAATCACCTGAGCTTTTGCTTGACTGGCTTGAATCCATCTTTAATGGGCATTCGATGGATGACAATATCAGTGGACATGTTAATCATGTCTTCGTGTGACCGTACAAACACATCCTGGAACTGTGTTAAGATTTTAATCAGGTCGATTCTTTGGTCTGGGGTGAGGTATAGGTCTATCTAGATTTCTTTGAGGTTTTCTGAGGTTCCGATATTGACAGTGGTGGTATGGTTGAGATTTGGTTTGGCTTTGTCTTTGACCCATTCTTTAATTTCCTCGGGCAGCTCATAGTCATCAACATCCTCTTGATCAATTTTGATCAAGTCGAAGTTCAGTTCTACATCAAAGTTGCAGTCACTGTGACAGTTTGGCACTGATCAACAGTGACAAACAAATCCAATTCTGGAGTCCTGAAAACAAAATGCTTTCACTTTAATATATGAAACTGTTTAAACATACAAAGCACTTAGCAAAGCATGACAAAAGTTATTGCTATAGCTGTGCAACCAAAATAAGTAGTAAATAAAACCTTGTTAAAGGGCAGATGGACTTTCTGCCCTTTTACCATTTTTGAATGAGGCACGAGAGACTGCTCTAATTGTCCAAGGTTAGATCCTCATGAATAGGGAGGATAAAGGAGTTCTGGTTGTCTATCTCTTCTCTAATGACGACTAAGACATCCTTCAAATCAAGGTCGGGGCTCTTCTTTGAACTGCCACCCTTCCCCTTCTTGATGTGAGGAATTCGGATCTGATCTTCTTCATCACTATCTGGGATAACATCATTCATACCATCGTAGTGCATCAAAAAATACATGTTACCAAATGGGTCTCGTCCTTCGTGCAGGAACTTTTCTTTTTCCTTTTTGCTATCCCCATCAAGCTTTAGGGCTTTTCTCTCACTGATCGGTATGACTAGAGGAAATAATATGGCTGACATAACAACAGGAATCTTCCTCATTGGCTTTACAAACCCGGCATCAGTGAGGTTTAGTAGTAGTACAATAGAGGCAGAAACCTTTGGATGCTTGTGTGGATTCCAACGGATTGACCCAGATGAATAGCCCAATCTGGCCTTCCATGATTGGCTCGAGATTTACACTGGACTTTTGATTCCTTGCTGATTCTTTTCTAACCCTTCTCCAAGGCAAAAACCCAAATATACCCTCTCTTGACCCACCATCATCACTTCGAGAGAAACTCTTGGTTTCAAAGCTGGTTCCCCAATAGGTAGGTACTGAATATTGCTCACCTCTAATGCTTGAAAACTTTCAGGTTCAACCCCTTCATCCAGACTGATCACTGGCATGTCTCCCTGTATACAGGCAGGGTATTCTGGTTCGGCATTTACCGTGATTAGGTTGCCATTGATTATGTATCTGAGCTGCTGATGGAGGGTGGATGGAACCACTCTTGCTATGTGGATCCACGGCCTTCCCAGCAACAAGTCGTATCCGGTGGTAATGTTGAGTACCTAGAATGATATATAGAAAGTGTTGGGACCTATCTCTAGTGGAAGCTCTATCTCTTCCACAGCCTCTCGGCGAGATCCATTGAAAGCCCAGATAACCACATGACTGGTTTTGATCAGGTTTGGGTTGATCTTTATTCTTTCCAGGGTGTCGTAGGGACAGATTTTCATGGACGATCCTCCATCTATCAGTACACATCCGATCACATACCCTGATGACATCACTGCTATGTGCAGTGACTTAAGATAGCACATCTCCTCTGCAGATATATCATCGTCAGTGATAGATATCACATTGCTGTTGAAAATATGCTCTATCATATGACAGAATTTCTTAGTATCGACTGTCTTTGGCAGATGTGATAGTAGTGTGCATACAAGCCAATCATGTATGATGATAAAGCACATACTTTGTAAACAATCTTATTTATTTATTAATAAAATATTTATTTATTAAAGGCATTTAATTATCTACATGGTGCTGTTTTTATAATATGTAAATAACCCATAGTTTTAAGCAATGCTTTTAGAATCATGATGTTGATCATGCTAATGAGATCTAAATTCTTAGCAAGCTTTAAAACTAAAATAGTTCCCAATCGTGGGATTACTAAAAAGGGGATTAGTAAATCCGGATAGATTGGTACATATGTTGCTTGCTCATTGGATGAGGATGACTGATCTCGTGGTCATTTGTGTGGAGACACTAAAGCAAGTATGTAGGTGCTTATTGGAGAATAAGTTCACTGAACGTGACTCGCTATGGAATACCTAATGGAGTTTTACTCGCCTGTCAATAGGAATTCCTAATGTGATAGTAGTGCATGTGATCCTTGGACTTGAGATCATCATAGTATCTTGTATGTAACAAATTATACTTTGACTAATTCCTTAAGGCCTTTTAAGGCATATATAGTGTATGCTTGGGTGTAATGAGTTACATATGGAGATAATGAATGATCAATAAAGAATCTACCACCTCTAGTAAAAGAGGAGATATGTCCTATGTGATTCGTTAAATGACAACCCAGGAATCCTTGGCCAAGGTAGAATGAAATTAGAAAGAGGTTTCTAATTTGCATTATTTGGAGTTGTGCATTTTCTAATCGAAATACATATGATTAAATAAATTAAGACTTGACAGTAAATCCATGTCTTATATTTAATTGGGACATTGTATGGTGGAAGGATTGAATTGTACGGTAACTATTAACTCACAGGTTCTTTTATGATTAATGTTGAAATCTATATTATCTGGAAAGTTGTTGATCGCTAGGGAGGCTTATCCCTATTGTAGAATAAATATTATTTATTTAAATAGATTATTAGTTTAATTTGTTTATTTAAATAAGATTAGAATTGTTCTAATTGATTTATTCACAACCGGTTTAATATGGAGAACCTAAAGGGTCACACCATAAAAGGAAGAAGAATTATTTAAGAAGAAAATGGCATGATAGTAATAATGCATTAAGTATAATTAATTTAATCTATGATGATAGAATAAATTAAATAGCTTAATGTTTATTATTTAATATTTTAGAAATATTAAATATAAATTAATAAGAGGAGTCTTATTAATATTATTATTATTATTATTATTTTAATTCTAAAGGAGTTTAGAAATTAATATAATATCAGTACTCTCTCTCAATCCTAATAAAGATTAGGATATAAATTAATTAAATAAAACCCTATTCTAATTGGATTAGGAGGGTTAACCTAATATCTATATAAGAGAGTCTTATATTAGAAATAAGTGATGTGAAATTTTCCAAGAGTTGGGAGTACACATATTCTATAGAGATAGAAACAAGGGTTAAGCCAATAACCCATCTTCTTGAGTTCTTCATCTTCCTTGGTGGATCACCGTTAGAGGCCAAACATTTGGGTGGCTGACATTATTCAAGGGAAGGAGCCACTATCCGAGGAATCAAAGGAATCAAAGGAGTAGAACTTGTACCTTAGGAAGCTTAGATCTTCAAAGGTATAATTCCATGTTCTCTCTTTTCTATTATTGATAACAAGCACAAAGCATGATCATGGTTATGGGTTTGTATAAATTTTGAAAACCTAGTTTTTTACGCTTCTGCCCTATTTATGTGATTTGATTGCATGATTGCGTTACATACAAACCCAACAGTGGTATCAAAGCCTAACTTTGTGCTAATTATCAATTTTATAATTTCATGTATGAATTGATGTGAGAATTGGATCGTTTTTCTGGACAAAAATCGTTTTCTGCAAGTTTCTGCGGCGAACGGCGCAGCTGCGCAGCTACCCAGTTCATTACTGGCGCAGCTGCGCCGGTCTGCAAAAACTGCTGCTTCCGTCTACCTGCGCAGCTGCGCAGCTACCCAGTTCATTACTGGCGCAGCTGCGCCGGTACCTGGACAGACCCTGAAAATTGATTTTCATTAATTAAGTAAACTGTTTATTTAATTGATAAAGTTTTAAAATAAAGAAGTTTATTTTATCTGAAATATGATTTCAGAATGCTAAAATTAAAGGAGTTTAATTTGGATTTATTTTTGATTAAAATAAAAGAGTTTATTTTGTTTCAAAAATAAAATTTAGCAAAACTTTTGTCCATTAAATAACATCGATCCATATATGGAATAACATTGTTATTCATGAGATGAATGGATATTTATTGATTCATATGTTGATGTGTATGATAATAAATGAGGTTGATTATGGACTATGACCAATGTGATTGGATTTTATTTTGGATGAATGCTTGAATGTATGGGTTTTATAAAATGGGGTCTGCGTACCTCGTCTTCTCTTGTTTTATTCTCGATGTAAATTCTATCTCCTTTCTATGTACTTCCCCTTGACTGCTGATCAAGGTTTCTATTTAATTTTAAATAGTTAATGTAATAGAGATAGTTAGAATTATTTTGAAGAAATTGGAGACCAAGGAGCGAGGAGCGCGTGAAGACTCGTTTGTATGGAGCCAGGGTTTAAATGTAATAGTTATATTTAAATTTAAATTCTTGCACTCCTAGGTTTCACCTTTTGGTTCACTTGGTGGCTCTAGTGAACCAAACTAGAATAAAAGTCCATAATCAATCCGGGTAGAATATAGTATTCTATATTGCATGCTAAATATTATATATATTATATTTTATACAAACATGCTTCGCATGTTTAAATAAAATGACGCGTATTTTATATATATTTGTGCATGCGCGCTTAAAAAGATGAGACAAATAATAACAAACCCCTCAAAGAAATAATATTAAGTCTGAAGCGTTCAAATGATATTTGGAATATCGAACGTCGCCTTCTAGCATGATTAGTTAATAGAGTATTAAATATTTAATATGAGTTTGTTGTGCTATCCACAAGGCGAGTATTGAATATTTAAGTTGTTAATTAATCACATTTGATGCTTATCAAGAAAATTGAACGATCTAGTCTTGTTGTGCTATCCACAAGGACGAAAATTTTTCTTTTTTGAATTTATGGAAGTGGTAGGCTGGACTTAACTTAAATCATTTTAGTTCGGATGTGCACACACATGACCATTATGATTTAAGAGGCAAAATAAAAGGAGTTACATGGTGATGTAATTGACAAGAGTTGTCTACCTATTTATTTGTATATCGCTTGTTGTGCTATCCACAAGGGTATATACATTTGAAATGGGATCCTTAATCTCACTAGCAAATCTTTAATTAGATGTTGCCGAACTATATGAGTGAGGGTAATATAGTTTGATGAAAATAGTGGGAGATACCAATTTAAAATAAAGACCTAAATTTATTTTCGTATGCAAAGTTAATAAAATGAATGTTTGCTAAAATGTTGTTTTTTCACATGCAGAATTTTAAAAATGTCAAAATCACTAATCTCACTACGAAGCATACTTGATGCAAATAAGCTTACCGGCCCGAATTATGAGGACTGGCTAAGAAATCTGAGAATTGTTCTCACTGCTGAAAAGATTTCTTATGTCCTAAATTCCACTATCCCTGAATCTGTTTCAGAAACAGCCTCTGAGGAAGAGATTGCCACTTTCAATAAGTGGCAAGATGATGCATCTGTGGCTCAATGCATCATGCTCGCATCCATGAATAACGAGCTTCAGCGTCAGCACGAAAAAATGGATGCTCCTGCTATGTTGCTTCACCTCAAGGAGTTGTATGGTGAACAGAGTAGGACTGCTAGATATGAGATATCTAAGGAGCTCTTCCGATCTCGGATGACCGAGGGCACTACCGTCGAGACTCATGTTCTGAAGGTAATCAATTTGATTGAACGCCTTGGACAGCTTGGGTTCGTCATGGATGGGGAGTTGAGTCAAGACTTGGTCTTGCAGTCACTCCCTGAGACCTTCTCGCAGTTTGTGGTTAATTTTCACATGAATAAGCTAGATGTCAGCTTACGTGAGCTGCTTAACATGCTGAAAACTGCAGAAGGTCACTTCTCATCCAAGAAGAACCATGTCTTGATGGTGGATTCTTCCAATAAAAGGAAGAGGCCCAAGGTGTCTTCTGAAAAGAAGAAATCTAAGAAGGCTAAGGGAAAAGGGAAAGAAAAAGAACAAAAGAAACCTGAACTAGCTAAAGGAATGTGCTTTCATTGCAATGAGCCGGGACATTGGAAGAGGAACTGCAAGAAGTTTCTAGTAGAGAAGAAGCTTGGAGAAGCTTCGACTTCCAATCAAGGTTTGTTTATGCTTGAAATTAATTTTTCTGAAAGTCATAATTCTACTTGGGTATTGGATACCGGCTGTGGTTCTCACATATGTAATACTGTGCAGGGACTGGTCAGAAGTAGAAAGCTGAACAAAGATGAGGTGATCCTACGAGTGGGAAATGGAGCAAAAGTTGCTGCATTAGCTGTAGGAACTTATTGTTTAGCAATGCCTTCGGGCAAATCCATTTATCTTAATAATTGTTATTATGTTCCTAATATTATTAAAAACATTATTTCAATTTCTGTATTGGATATGGAAGGTTTTGACGTTATTATAAAGAACAATGGTTGTTCTATTTATAAAGACGATGTTTTATATGGTATTGGAAATTTGCGAAATGGACTTTATACACTTGACTTGCAAGAAAATATATTTGAAATTGAACAAATTAAGAAAAGGAAAAGAGATGATATTAATTATACCTATATGTGGCACTGTAGACTCAGTCATATCAATGAAACAAGATTATCCAAGTTGCATAAAGATGGGCTCCTCGAGCTATCTGATTATGAATCATATCCAACTTGTGAATCTTGTCTCATGGGTAAAATGACTAAATCTCCTTTTAGTGGAAAAGGGGAGAGAGTTACAGAGTTGTTGGCATTGATTCACACAGACGTTTGTGGACCTATGACAACAAGTGCACGAGGTGGGTATTCTTATTTTATTACTTTCACTGATGATCACTCAAGATTTGGATATGTGTATTTAATGAAATACAAATCAGAATCATTTGAAAAGTTCAAAGAGTTCAGAAGTGAAGTAGAGAAACAAACGGGCAAGAGTATTAAGATACTTCGATCAGATCGAGGTGGAGAATACTTAAGCAGTGAGTTTCTCAATTGTCTCAGAGAAAATGGTATAATCTCACAAAGGACTCCTCCAGGTACACCACAGTTAAATGGAGTATCTGAAAGGAGAAATCGAACACTGTTGGACATGGTTCGATCCATGATGAGTTTTACCGACCTTCCAATTTCCTTATGGGGATATGCCCTAGAAACGGCTGCATACCTACTTAACAAGGTACCTACCAAATCCGCCCCAAAGACTCCATATGAGATGTGGAAAGGGAGGAAACTAAATCTTAAGCATGTTAAGACTTGGGGTTGTCCAGCTTATGTCAAAAAGTTTGAAAATGATAAGCTACAGACTAAATTCGATAAGTGTAGATTTGTGGGATACCCTAAAGAAACCGTAGGGTATTATTTCTATCATCCAACTGATCAAAAGGTGTTTGTTGCGAAACATGCTACCTTCTTGGAGAAAGATTTTGTCCATGAAGGGGTCAGTGGGAGTAAGATATATCTTGAGGAAGTTCAAGAACCACAAGTTACCAAGGACCAAAGTCAGGTACCTAACCAAGTAGAAGAACCTACTGTACCACACCATGTTCGTAAATCTGGAAGAGTACCAAAGATACCTGAGAGGTATGGATTCGTTATAGAGGATGACGATGAGGTACACATCATGAATTATGATGATCCATTGAATTACGAACAGGCTATGAGTAATAAAGACTCAGGGAAATGGCTTGAAGCCATGAAATCTGAAATGGACTCCATGTACGAAAACAAAGTATGGTCTTTGGTTTCACCACCTGAAGGTATTAAACCTATTGGGTGTAAATGGGTTTTTAAGAAAAAGACTGGAGCAGACGGAAAGGTAGAGACCTATAAGGCCCGACTGGTTGCAAAAGGTTTCAAACAAAGACAAGGAGTTGACTATGATGAAACCTTCTCACCAGTAGCCATGCTCAAGTCCATTCGGATTTTGCTTGCGATTGCAGCTTACAACAACTATGAGATCTGGCAGATGGACGTGAAAACGGCCTTCCTCAATGGGAAACTTGAGGAGGATGTGTATATGACATAGCCAGAGGGATTTATTTCAAAAGTTGGAACAAATCAAGTCTGTAAGCTACAACGATCCATTTATGGGTTGAAGCTCGTAGATGGAACATTCGTTTTGATGAGACAATCAAAGAGTTTGATTTTATCAAAAACGAGGATGAACCATGTGTATACAAAAAGGTTAGTGGGAGCGCAGTATCATTCCTTGTATTATATGTTGATGATATATTACTGATAGGGAATGACATTCCTATGTTACAATCCATTAAAATCTGGTTATCTAAAAACTTCTCCATGAAGGACTTGGGTGAAGCATCCTATATTTTGGGGATAAAGATCTATAGAGATAGATCTAAAAGGATGCTCGGCTTATCCCAAGGAACGTACATTGATACGATGCTAAAGAGGTTTAGCATGGAAGATTCCAAAAGAGGTCTCATGCCGATGAGCCATGGAATAAATCTCTCCAAGAAACAGGCCCCAAAGACACCTGAGGAGAGTGACCGTATGTGTAAGATCCCTTATGCTTCTGCAATAGGATCTATCATGTACGGTATGATATGTACTAGACCGGATGTTGCTCACGCACTTAGTGTAACAAGCAGATACCAGTCGAATCCAGGAGAAGAGCACTGGAAGGTAGTGAAAAATATCCTAAAGTACTTGAGAAGGACTAAAGATATTTTTCTTGTCTACGGTGGGTCTGAATTAAAACTCGAGGGATTCACGGACTCAAGTTTTCAAACAGACCAAGATGACAGTAAATCTATTTCAGGGTATGTGTTTACCTTGAACGGAGGTGCAGTGAGTTGGAAGAGTTCCAAGCAGCAAACGGTTGCTGATTCAGTGACAGAGGCAGAGTATATAGCTGCAAGTGAAGCTGCAAAGGAAGCTGTTTGGATGAAGAAGTTCATAACTGAACTTGGTGTGGTTCCTAGCATTGGAGAAGCAGTTCCCGTATACTGTGACAACACCGGAGCGGTTGCACAGGCTAAGGAACCCAGGTCTCATCAGAAATCTAAACACGTGTTGCGGCGATTTCACTTGATCAGGGAGATCATTGAAAGAGGAGACGTCACCTTGGAGCGTGTAGACTCTCAAAACAACATTGCAGATCCATTTACTAAAGCTTTAACACAACAGCAGTTTGATCGTCACTTAGAGAAGATGGGTATGAGATACCATGGGGATTGCCTTTAGTGCAAGTGGGAGATTGATAGTAGTGTGCATACAAGCCAATCATGTATGATGATAAAGCACATACTTTGTAAACAATCTTATTTATTTATTAATAAAATATTTATTTATTAAAGGCATTTAATTATCTACATGGTGCTATTTTTATAATATGTAAATAACCCATAGTTTTAAGCAATGCTTTCAGAATCATGATGTTTATCATGCTAATGAGATCTAAATTCTTAGAAAGCTTTAAAACTAAAATAGTTCCCAATCGTGGGATTACTAAAAAGGGGATTAGTAAATCTGGATAGATTGGTACATATGTTGCTTGCTCATTGGATGAGGATGACTAATCTCATAGTCATTTGTGTGGAGACACTAAAGCAAGTATGTAGGTGCTTATTGGAGAATAAGTTCACTGAACGTGACTCGCTATGGAATACCTAATGGAGTTTTACTCGCCTGTCAATAGGAATTCCTAATGTGATAGTAGTACATGTGATCCTTGGACTTGAGATCATCATAGTATCTTGTATGTAACAAATTATACTTTGACTAATTCCTTAAGGCCTTTTAAGGCATATATAGGGTATGCTTGGGTGTAATGAGTTACATATGGAGATAATGAATGATCAATAAAGAATCTACCACCTCTAGTAAAAGAGGAGATATGTCCTATGTGATTCGTTAAATGACAACCCAGGAATCCTTGGCCAAGGTAGAATGAAATTAGAAAGAGGTTTCTAATTTGCATTATTTGGAGTTGTGCATTTTCTAATCGAAATACATATGATTAAATAAATTAAGACTTGACAGTAAATCCATGTCTTATATTTAATTGGGACATTGTATGGTGGAAGGATTGAATTGTACGGTAACTATTAACTCACAGGTTCTTTTATGATTAATGTTGAAATCTATATTATCTGGAAAGTTGTTGATCGCTAGGGAGGCTTATCCCTATTGTAGAATAAATATTATTTATTTAAATAGATTATTAGTTTAATTTGTATATTTAAATAAGATTAGAATTGTTCTAATTGATTTATTCACAACCGGTTAATATGGAGAACCTAAAGGGTCACACCATAAAAGGAAGAAGAATTATTTAAGAAGAAAATGGCATGATAGTAATAATGCATTAAGTATAATTAATTTAATCTATGATGATAGAATAAATTAAATAGCTTAATGTTTATTATTTAATATTTTAGAAATATTAAATATAAATTAATAAGAGGAGCCTTATTAATAATAATATTATTATTATTATTTTAATTCTAAAGGAGTTTAGGAATTAATATAATATCAGTACTCTCTCTCAATCCTAATAAAGATTAGGATATAAATTAATTAAATAAAACCCTATTCTAATTGGATTAGGAGGGTTAACCTAATATCTATATAAGAGAGTCTTATATTAGAAATAAGTGATGTGAAATTTTCCAAGAGTTGGGAGTACACATATTCTATAGAGATAGAAACAAGGTTTAAGCCAATAACCCATCTTCTTGAGTTCTTCATCTTCCTTGGTGGATCACCGTTAGAGGCCAAACATTTGGGTGGCTGACATTATTCAAGGGAAGGAGCCACTATCAGAGGAATCAAAGGAATCAAAGGAGTAGAACTTGTACCTGAGGAAGCTTAGATCTTCAAAGGTATAATTCCATGTTCTCTCTTTTCTGTTATTGATAACAAGCACAAAGCATGATCATGGTTATGGGTTTGTATAAATTTTGAAAACCTAGTTTTTTACGCTTCCGCCCTATTTATGTGATTTGATTGCATGATTGCGTTACATACAAACCCAACAAGATGGGCTTCCTCCAATACTTTCACCAGAATGTTGCGATGATCCACCGAGGATAAGACCAGGTCTAGGATGGATACCTGTTTGGGTGCATCCTTCAAGATTTGCACCACCTTGATCTCATTATGCCCCATTTAATAAGGAATTCTTTAATTTTCTCTTCAGCCACTTTTTCTTTAGCTTTGATGACTGAATTGATCACCCGCTGAGGCAAGTACAATGGATTCTCCTTGGATATGTTGCAATGTTGTTTGAGGTTGAACCCTTATCCTTCCCATAGTTCCATGGGACTCTTTTCAGACTGACAACAGGATATTGTGGTCTGAAGGGTAATATCAGAGGCTCGGATGCAGCTACCTTCACAGGATTCTATACTTCTTGGACCCCTTTTCCTTTTAGTATTAAGGGTTTCCTAGCAAGCTCCTTCTCACAAGAAATAACAGCCACTGTCTCCGGATTTCAAGCTATGGGAATAAAGAGTGTTTCCTCACTTGGATAGCCATAGTCTTGATTTGCTTTGATTAGCTCACCACTTTTAATAAGATTCTGAATCAGGTAACGAAGTCCCCAACAAACCTCGGTGTCATGACCGGGCGCATTGGAGTGATACTGGCAGATCCGGTCAGGTTTGAACTTACATGATTGAGGGTTCACCGGGGGTAACAAGTCTATAACCATCCCCTCATTGATCAACATTTGGAGGATTTCCTTCATTGGCTGATTTAGATTAGTGAAATTCCTCTGAAAGGAAAATTCCCTATCAGCTTGAAACTTTTCCTCCTTGGCCACCTTATAGGCCCGGGGTTCATGTTCATGAAATCGGTAACGATCCCTCATAGCAATGAGGTTAATTTCTGGTGTGGGAGGATTCGCTTCATGCTGGTTGGTCTGGTTTATCAGTTGCCTGGTTATCTGATGTTGATATACGACCATATCCGCTAACTGTCCAATCTGCTCCTTAATAGACTTGATTTCCTATTCTATCAAGAATCGCCTTTCTGATAACTCCCAAGTGTCTAGGCTATTGGTGCTGGATTAAGTTGATTCTCTGACATACTGGAGGTATTTGGATCCTTCTCCATTCTTTGTGTTAATCATGTTGACATTCTCCTCTTTGTGCTGAGGGAAGGGATTATCCTGCACATGCGGTTGATCTGGTTTGGTCACCCCAATCTCTTCGTTGTCTATCAAGTCTTGGATTTTGTGCTTGAGAGACCAACAGTCTTGTGTATCATAGCCCGAAGATCTGGAATGGTATGCATACTTTTTGCTTGGGTCGAAATTCCGTCCACCGGTACTGGTTGGCGGAAGGAGTTGAACAATCTTCTTTTGTACTGTCAATAGTTTCAGCACATTCTCGAGTTAATCCCCTAAAGGGGTGAACGTTCTCCGACGTCTGGCCTGCAAATTATTTTGACATGGAGGATTTGATGGTTGTGCTGGAGCTTGAAGAGGGGAATAGTTTCTCCTTTGAATGTGAATGAAGTTTGAATGGCCACTTTGATTCTGTCCTTGTAGTACTAAGGACACTTCTTATTCTTTCTTCTTGTGGGCTCTCCGGGGATTATTCCCATAACTTCCAGATTGGATATGCTCGACAACAGCTTCCAAGGTGGTAAGATCTTTTATCCTCCCAGATTTCAGCCCCATTTCAGCCATTTCTCTGTGCTTGATCATTTTCGAGAATGATTTTCCTATGCCTGCTAGGACCCTTTCATAATACAAAGCTTCTTGAATGTCGATGAAAGTCATGATTATCTCAGACTCAGTCATAGGTGGGGTGACTTGTGCTGCCACCCGCCTCTATCGGTGGGCGTATTCCCTAAATGATTCAGTACTTTGCTTTTTGATTTTAGTTATTTGATATCTGTCTGGAGCTATCTGAGACTGAAAGTTGTATTGATTGAGGAAGGAATGTTCTAACTCTTCCCAGCTATGAATCTTTAAATTGTCTAGTCTGGCATACCAGGCTCTAGCCTCTCCGGTTAGACTCTTCTAGAACAATTGCATTATGAGCTTCTCATCCTCTGCATAGGATCCGAGCTCTCCAATGAATACCTTCAAATGGGTGTAGGGATCTCCTAAATCATCATATTTCTCAAAATAAGGGACTTGAAATTTTTCTGGATAACAAGCCCCTGGAATATACATAAGTTTGAGTAATTAACAATTACAAATGCCCCAATCCCTTTAATGGGCCGGATGGTTTCTTCCATTTATTGTATTTTCTTCAGAATGTCACAAGCTTCTTGCTCTTTATTGAGGTTGATGGTTTCAGGGGTTTTGTTGGTCATATCCTGGTTCTGGAGTTCAGTAGTTTGACTGTCCTTCTTCCCGGTCTCTTGACTGCCACCGGGTGTAGATTGTTCTGTATGACCGGGTGTTTGCTTCCCTTGAAGGCTTTTGCTTTGTTCTTTCAGGAAGATAGCTAATTCTGCTATCTGTTTCTTCAATCCTTCAAACTCTTCCCTAGAAACAGGGGTGGATTCTGGCTAAGCACTTGAAGCCATTGTTGGGTTTGTACGTAACGCAATCATGCAATCAAATCACATAAATAGGGCGGAAGCGCAAAATATAGGTTTTTAAAAATTTATACAAACCCATAACCATGATCATGTTTTGTGTTAGTTATCAATAACAGAAAAGAGAGAACATGGAATTATACCTTTGAAGATCCAAGCTTCCTCAGGTAGAAGTTCTACTCCTTTGATTCCTTTGATTCCTCTGTAGTGGCTCCATCCCTTGATCAATGTCATCCACCCAAATGTTTGGCCTCTAACGGTAATCCACCAAGGAAGATGAAGAACTCAGGAAGATGGGTTATTGGCTTAACCCTTGTTTCTGTCTCTATAGAATATTGGTACTCCCAACCTTTGTAAAAATTTACGTACCTTATTTCTGATATAAGACTCTCTTATATAGATATTAGGTTAACCCTCCTAATCCAATTAGAATAGGGTTTTATTTAATTAATTAATTAAACACTTTTAATTAATTTATATCCTAATCTTATTAGGATTAATAGAGAGTACTGATATTATATTAATTCCTAAACTCCTTTAGAATTAAAATAATAATAATAATAATAATATTAATAAGACTCCTCTTATTAATTTATATTTACTATTTCTAAAATATTAAATAATAAACATTAAACTATTTAATTTATTCTATCACCATAGATTAAATTAATTACACTTGATGCATTATTACTATCATGCCATTTTCTTCTTAAATAATTCTTATTCCTTTTATGGTGTGACCCTTTAGGTTCTCCATATTAAACCGGTTGTGAATAAATCAATTAGAACAATTCTAATCTTATTTAAATAAATAAATTAAACTAATAATCTATTTAAATAAATAATATTTATTCTACAATAGGGATAAGCCTCCCTAGCGATCAACGACTTTCCAGATAATATAGATTTCAACATTAATCATAAAAGAACCTACGAGTTAATAGTTATCATACAATTCAATCCTTCCACCATACAATGTCCCAATTAAATATAAGACATGGATTTACTGTCAAGTCTTAATTTATTTAATCATATGTATTTCGATTAGAAAATGCACAACTCCAAATAATGCAAATTAGAAACCTCTTTCTAATTTCATTCCACCTTGGCCAAGGATTCCTGGGTTGTCATTTAACGAATCACATAGGACATATCTCCTCTTTTACTAGAGGTTGTAGATTCTTTATTGATCATACATTATCTCCATATGCAACTCATTATACCTAAGCATACCCTATATATGCCTTAAAAGGCCTTAAGGAATAAGTCAAAGTATAATTTGTTACATACAAGATACTATGATGATCTCAAGTCCAAGGATCACTTGTACAACTATCACATTAGAAATTCCTATTGACAGGCGAGTAAAACTCCATTAGGTATTCCATAGCGAATCACGTTCAGTGAACTTATTCTCCCATAAGCACTTACGTACTTGCTTTAGTGTCTCCACACAAATGACAATGAGATCAGTCATCCTCATCCAATGAGCAAGCAACATATGTACCAATCTATCCGGATTTACTAATCCCCATTTTAGAAATCCCACAATTGAGAACTATTTTAGTTTTTAAGCTTTCTAAGAATTTAGATCTCATTAACATAATCTCATCATGATTCTAAAAGCATTGCTTAAAACTATGGGTTATTTACATATTATAAAAACAGCACCATGTAGATAATTAAATGTCTTAAATTAATATTTTATTAATAAATAAATAAGATTATTTACAAAGTATGTGCTTTATCATCATACATGATTGGCTTGTATGCACACTACTATCAATCTCCCACTTGCACTAAAGCTAATCGTCATGGTATCTCATACCCATCTTCTCTAAGTGACGAACAAACTGTTGTTGTGTTATAGCTTTAGTAAATGGATCTGCAATGTTATCTTGAGAGTCTATATGCTCTTCTTTCAATGATTTCTTTAATCAAAGTGCCGCAACACATGTTTTAGATTCAAGATGAGACTTAGGAACTATTCCTAGTTCTGTAATGAACTTTTCATCCGAAACATCAACTTACAACTTCACTTACAGTTATATACTTTGTTTTTGTCACTAAATCAGCAACCTTTTGCTGTGTGGAACCTTTCCAATTCACTGCACCACCTTTCAAGGTAACGACTTACCCTATAGTGGATTTACTGTCGTCTTGGTCAATTTGAAAACTTGAGTCTGTTTAGCACTCTAGATTTATTCAGACCCATCACGTGTCATGATGACATCCTTAGTGTCAGTTAAATACTTTGGGATGTTTATCACTGTCTCAAAGTGATCTACTCCAAAATCTGACTGATCAACATCAAGTCTCGTATATTTTATTGCATACATGATAGTAAGTCATGCGATCTCTCTTTTACTGAGGATAATTTTAGAGAGATACACTCTATGGCTCATCATCATGAGGCACTCTTTTGGAGTTTGCCATGCTAAACGCCTTTAACATCTAATGAATATATGTTTCCTTAGGTTAAGCCGAACATCCTTTTAAATCTATTAATACAGATTTATATCCCCAATACGGGATGTTCTACCCAAATTATTCATGGAGGAATGTTTAAAAAATTTTATTTTGATTGATTTTAGCATAGGAATTTCATTCCCTATCAGTAATATATCATTAACATATAATACATGGAATGAAACAGCGCTCCCACTAACCTTCCTATATACACATGGTTCGTCCTCGTTTTTGATAAAATAAAACTCTTTGATTGTCTCATCAAAATGAATGTTCCATCTACGAGAAGCTTGCTTCAACCCATAAATGGATCGTTGTAGCTTACAGACTTGATTTGTTCCAACTTTTGAAATAAATCCCTCTGGCTGTGTCATATACACATCCTCCTCAAGTTTCCCATTAAAGAAGGCCGTTTTCACGTCCATCTGCCAGATCTCATAGTCATTATAAGCTGCAATCGCAAGCAAAATCCAAATGGACTTGAGCATGGCTACTGGTGAGTAGGTTTCATCAGAGTCAACTCCTTGTCTTTGTTTGAAACCTTTTGCAACCAGTCGGGCCTTATAGGTCTCTACCTTTCCGTCTGTTTCAGTCTTTCTCTTAAAAACCCATTTACACCCAATAGGCTTAATACCTTCAGGTGATGAACCCAAAGTCCATACTTTATTTTCATACATGGAGTCCATTTCGGATTTCATTGCTTCAAGCCATTTCCCTGAGTTTTTATTACTCATAGCCTGTTCGTAATTCAATGGATCATCATCATTCATGATGTGTACCTCATCGTCATCCTCTATAACAAATCCAAACATCTCAGGTATCTTCGGTACTCTTCCAGATTTACGAACAGTGTGGTACAGTAGGTTCTTCTACTTGGTTAGGTACCTGACTTTGATCCGTGGTAATTTGTGGTTCTTGAACTTCTTCAAGATATATCTTACTCCCACTAACCTCTTCATGGATAAACTCTTTCTACAAGAAGGTAGCATGTTTCGTAACAAACACCTTTTGATTAGTAGGATGATAGAAATAATACCCTACGGTTTCTTTAGGGTATCCCACAAATCTACACTTATCGGATTTAGTCTGTAGCTTATCATTTTCAAACTTTTTGACATAAGCTGGACAACCCCAAGTCTTAACATGCTTAAGATTTGGTTTCCTCCCTTTCCACATCTCATATGGAGTCTTTGGGGCGGATTTGGTTGGTACCTTGTTAAGTAGGTATGCAGCCATTTCTAGGGCATAACCCCAGAAGGAAATTGGAAGGTCGGTAAAACTCATCATAGATCGAACCATGTCCAACAGTGTTCGATTTCTCCTTTCAGATACTCCATTTAACTGTGGTGTACCTGAAGGAGTCCATTGTGAGATTATACCATTTTTTTGAGATAATTGTGAAACTCACCGCTTAAGTATTCTCCACCTCGATCTGATCTAAGTATCTTAATACTCTTGCCCGTTTGTTTCTCTACTTCACTTCTGAACTCTTTGAAAGTTTTAAATGATTCTGTTTTGTATTTAATTAAATACACATATCCAAATCTTGAGTGATCATCAGTGAAAGTAATAAAATAAGAATACCCACCCCGTGCACGTGTTGTCATAGGTCCACAAACGTCTGTGTGAATCAATGCCAACAACTCTGTAACTCTTTCTCCTTTTCCACCAAAAGGAGATTTAGTTATTTTACCCATGAGACAAGATTCACAAGTTGGATATGATTCATAATCGGATAGCTCTAGGAGCCCATCCTTATGCAACTTTGATAATCTTGTTTCATTGATATGACCGAGTCTACAGTGCCACATATAGGTATAATTAATATCATCTCTTTTCCTTTTCTTAGTTTGTTCAATTTGAAATATATTTTCTTGCAAGTCAAGTATATAAAGCCCATTTCGCAAATTTCCAATACCATATAAAACACCGTCTTTATAAATAGAACAACCATTGTTCTTTATAATAACATCAAAACCTTCCATATCTAATACAGAAATTGAAATAATATTTTTAATAATATTCGGAACATAATATCAGTTATTAAGATAAATGGACTTGCCCAAAGGCATTCCTAAATAATAAGTTCCTACAGTTAATGCAGCCACCTTTGCTCCATTCCCCACCCGTATGATCACCTCTTCATTGTCAGCTTTTTACTTCTGACCAGTCCCTGCACAGTGTTACATATGTGAGACCCACAGCTGGTATCCAGTACCCAAGTAGAATTATGACTTTCAGAAAAATTAATTTCAATCATAAACAAACCTTGATTGGAAGTCGAAGCTTCTCCAAGCTTCTTCTCTGCTAGAAACTTCTTGCAGTTCCTCTTCCAATGTTCCGGCTCGTTGCAATGAAAGCACATTCCTTTAGCTGGTTCAGGTTTCTTTTGTTCCTTTTATTTCCCCTTTCCCTTAGCCTTCTTGGATTTCTTTTTTTCAGAAGACACCTTGGGCCTCTTCCTTTTATTGGAAGAATCCACCATTAAGACATGGTTCTTCTTGGATGAGAAGTGACCTTCTGCAGTTTTCAGCATGTTAAGCAGCTCAGGCAAGCTGACATCTAGCTTATTCATGTGAAAATTAACACAAACTGCGAGAAGGTCTCCAGGAGTGACTGCAAGACCAAGTCTTGGCTCAACTCCCCATCCATGACGAACCCAAGCTGTCCAAAGCGTTCAATCAAATTGATTACCTTCAGAACATGAGTCTCGACGACAATGCCCTCGGTCATCCGAGATCGGAAGAGCTCCTTAGATATCTCATATTTAGCAGTCCTACTCTGTTCACCATACAACTCCTTAAGGTGAAGCAGCATAGCAGGAGCATCCATATTTACGTGCTGACGCTGAAGCTCGTTATTCATAGATGCGAGCATGATGCATTGAGCCACAGATGCATCAACTTGCCACTTATTGAAAATGGCAATCTCTTCCTCAGAGGCTGTTTTCAAAACAGATTCAGGGATAGTTGAATTTAGGACATAAGAAATCTTTTCAGCAGTGAGAACAATTCTAAGATTTCTTAGCCAGTCCTCATAATTCGGGCCGATAAGCTTATTTGCATCATGTATGCTTCGTAGTGAGATTAGTGATTTGGACATTTTTAAAATTCTGCATGTGAAAAGACAACAGTTTTAGCAAACATTCATTTTATTAACTTTTCATAACAAAATAAATTTAGGTCTTTATTTTAAATTGGTATCTCCCACTATTTTCATCAAACTATATTACCCTCACTTATATAGTTCGGCAACATCTAATTAAAGATTTGCTAGTGAGATTAAGGATCCCATTTCAAATGTATATAACCTTGTGGATAGCACAACAAGCGATATACAAATAAATAAGTAGACAACTCTTGTCAATTACATCACCATGTAACTCCTTTTATTTTGCCTCTCAAATCATAATGGTCATGTGTATGCACATCCGAACTAAAATGATTTAAGTTAAGTCCAGCCTAGCACTTTCATAAATTCAAAAAAAAAAATGTTCATCCTTGTGGATAGCACAACAAGACTAGATCGTTCAATTTTCTTGATAAGCATCAAATGTGATTAATTAACATCTTAAATATTCAATACTCGCCTTGTGGATAGCACAACAAACTCATATTAAATATTTAATACTCTATTAATTAATCATGCTAGAAGGCGACGTTCGATATTCCAAATATCATTTGAACGCTTCAGACTTAATATTATTTCTTTGAGGAATTTGCTATTATTTGTCTCATTTTGTTTAGCGAGCATGCACATATATATATAAAACACTCATCATTTTATTAAACATGCGAAGCATGTTTGCATAAAATATAATATATATAATATATAGCATGAAATATAGAATACTATATTCTACCCGGATTAATTATGGACTTTTATTCTAGTTTGGTTGACTAGAGCCACCAAGTGAATCAAAAGGTCAAAGCTAGGAGTGCAAAAATTTAAATTTAAATATAACTATTACATTTAAACCCGGGCTCCATACAAATGTGTCGTCACGTGCTCCTTGCTCCTTGGTTTACAGTTTCTTCAAGATAATTCTAACTATTTCTATTACATAAATTATAATTAAATAGGAACCTTGATCAGCAGTCAAGGGGAAGTACATAGGAAGAAGATAGAATTTACATTGAGAACAAAACTAGAGAAGACGAGGTACAGTAAGAACCCGAATTTTCAGAAATTATTAAATAATGATTTAGTAAATAAAATTTTTAAACTGTGAGATGGGTTCGAATAAGAGTATATATATATGTGATATGAGGTATGTAGTATTACATTACATAGGGTAATATGAACTATGTAATATGTGTTTTTGTGATTTATAAATATACTATTAATATATATTTGTTATTTAGCGTAGAGACGATTCAGTGGAGATAAAGGAAGTGGATAAATTCCTATCGATATTAAATAATTTATAGAATTATTTTATCATAGTAAGTTGGTGACATTAAATATCCTTAATGTATAATCACCATATTCTTGAGTATGTGTATTAATAACTAGTATATTTATAATATACGTTATGAATAACACTTAAGCTATCCGTGAATAGGTTTGGATAGTGAAGCATGAGTTAGTTAAGGAATTAACTAATAAGAATAAATATTAGTTAATTTAAGTTGGGAGTTATATTATGGAATAATATAATGTTAATATCGAACCTTAATGATATGGTGTAGTGTTTAATTTACTTAAGTAAAAGAGTGAATTAATATTTGTGTTGAATATGTAATTATAGTTGATACTTTTTATATATATTACTTAGAATGGTAATATGTGAGAAAGTCTAATGTGCGAATAACGTTAAATATATATACGTTATTAAAAGATGATGGAAATCATTATATCTTTAAATGAATAATTAATATTTGGGATATGGTTAAATGTATAGATTTAAAGAAATTGTTTTGGAGATAATTTATTGAAAGGGAAGGGAAATAATTAATATATATTTCTAATAAAAGATATTAAAATAATTTCTAATCTTGAATTATTTTAATAAATGAAAGAAATGTTATTTTTGAATAATACTATTACCTTATATATTTGAGATGATAGGTATGATTAATTAATATAGTAAATATATTAAATGTATTTCTATATGTAAATAAATTGATAGAAATAATTTATTACAAAATAAACGTATTATCTATTTTCTATATATAATATATGTACATGGTACATGTAATTATTTTAATAGATATTATATTAAGAATAATATCTTAAGACAATAAGTAAATTATTTTCTAATAATGAATGTCTTTATTTGGAAAAAACATAATATTTCATGTTATGGCTAAATACATAATTTATAATATATTTTCAAGGGAGTTTGATTAATGGAAGAAAACTAAGTTATTAAATAACTTAAGTTATTATTTTATCGTGTATATTATTATTTATAATGATTAATAGAATATATATTAATTATTATAAGCGTAAAGGTTATACTTAAAATAAGTATAATTAATTAAACTAGTTTAGCATTTTAATAGCTTGAGTTATTATATTACCGTAAAGGTTATATAGAATATTGGAATATTTCCATTCACGATATATTTATATATGTGAACCTTGTGACTTAATAGTTCTAAGTAAATTAAACATGTGGTGGACAAGTAGTGTGGTGGAAATGAATAAATATTGAGAGTAAGTATAAGCTTAATGTAAGCTTGTGAGAAATGCCTTGTGTGGCAAGATAATAGATCCGACGATTAATTAATTCAAGGATGGAAGAATTATTAATTAAATAATTAATCTATATTAATTGTTATTATTATAGTACGTGGATTTATTATTATGGCGAATGATAATATAATAATAAGGAAATCGATTATAAGTATAATCGGATTTGTAATTATTAAGTGGATGAGTAATGAGATAAATTGTCTTATAATATTAATTATTGTTATGGACAATATACCATTATCGAGTAATTATGTGATAATATGTTGATTAATGAGTAAATGACTTATAAATTTAATAAGATTTTTATTTATTTATTTAATATGATAATTAACCATATAAATGTTAATTAATTGTTATGGAGACTAATAATTTTATTGGTTGATGAGGGATAAATTAATTAATATTTTATTAATTAATTAATTACCATTGAATATAATAATATATAAACGAGTAGATTATATTTGCTCAACTAGTCGACATATGCAAAGGATGCGATAATTAAACCATTAGTACATGGTAGCTAACTATATATTATACATATAATACAAGGTGACGCATTAATATGGCTACACATGATACATGTAGACTAAATAGTAAGATTAGTAATATGAGTACATGTGTGAGTGTGCTAAGTACCACATGAATATTATAAGGAGTAGGCAATTGTTTAATTGATAATAATTTTAATAAATTATTATAACTGTAATAATAACCGTTATGATAATAATAACTGTTATGATAATGAATAATACCCAATAGATTTACATTTGGTATTAGTAAAATGTACATGGATTATATGTTGGTGTATATGTACCTATTTGTTACATGGTATTTAGAAGTGGACTTGTGACTTAAGTATATACTATATGTATATATATGTAGAACATAAGCATTGCATTTTATATTTGCAAGTTGATATTGCTGAGAATGAGCTTGTCCCAATATTAGAGTCCCTCCTCTTCTTCTCCTCCACGTGAACACCACATGGCTACTACTTTATATTTTTCTCAAACTCAGCAATGTATAGCTAATGATCATGGGGGAGTGGCCATCATGATAGGATTTACCAACCCTCTACCTAATCTCCAAGAACCATTAGATTCTTATTTCTTCCATTAGATTGAATTGGTGAGTAAATTCATGGACTAGATAATGAATTATCTATATAATGCACCCTTGTCCTTCTCATTTGGAATTGCTGAGATATTAATAAGTAGGGCTAGTATACTGAGTTTTCTTTTTGATTTGAGAGAGATATCAGTGAGGGAGAAATTGCTTTAGCAGCTCAATTCATAGTGACAGAGGTATAATTCCCATTTTCTGTAAATTCCTTACATGCTTAATTATGCTTGAATTCATGATAGTTGATTAGAGAATGTGTATTAGTTGCTATGATAGCCTATAAGCATGATAGAACTATTATATAGTTGCTCATAATCGAATTGCTGTGGAAAATTTTGAGTTTGGGCTAAGTTCTGCCGAAGCAGAACAGTTCTATCTTTGGCCGGCCACCTGCGCAGCTGCGCCAGTTTTGTACTGGCCAGCGGCGCAGCTGCGCCGGTACCAGACTTAAGTTGGCCAAGGCCCTGCGCAGTTGCGCCAGTTTTGAGCTGGAAAGCTGCACAGCTGCGTCGGTCCCTGATCCCAGTTTCTGCAGATTTTGTTCCTGCTTGATGTCTGCTAAGTGATAAATTTTGAAAGATATTAGGACAAGCATGCTGGTATGAATAATACATATATATGGACTTGTTAAACTAGGATGTGCATATTATATTCGGATCGCTTACGTGAACGATGAAGTTATAGTTTTGAAAATAAACTTAAGGTTTTATAAACGAATTTTGGCGTATATAAGTCATGTTTATATTCTGACTTTGAAGACACATTAGTATGGTTTAAGAATGCATGAAAGGCATGTTGATTTGCATACATATGTTTCATAGTATAACATGAGCATGCCGGACCTCGTTAGTAAACATTTCCAATGAGAATATAAGTTTTGAAGGTGGATCTTGACATGTAAATACCATGTACGCATTCTAATTTTTGTGAGCATGTTTAGATGACTTAGAAATGCATATCGAACATGTCAACCTATATATATATAGCATGAACATGTTAGGTATTGTTAGTGAGCTTCACTAATGAAAATGCGAGCTTTGAACGTGGACGTTAACATGTTACCTTAAGATTTGAATTCTGATATTTGTAAACAAGTTTGATAGTACTCGTAGACTCGATCATGTATCCTACATGTATATATACCATGATTAGGTGTTGTGATTCAAATGAAGCATAAACGAAGCATGTTTTCAAAAAAAAACAGTGTTAGTTGCATGAATGTGATATAATTATTCATGAGTATGCCTAATACAAAGTATATGAATACCCCATGTGTTTAAAAAGCGAGCATGTTAGACTTTATGACTTTATAGCCTTGAATGGACTTAAGTTTTTACGGGTATTAAATTAGAACCTATATCATGTAAATTGAACGTGAAAAGGTTAAACGAGTATGAAAGTATTCTTTAATGTGTATACATGCTATGTAGAACCATATGCTAATACTTGAATCCAATTTCCACGATTAATAGAGTATATTTGCTTTGATATGGTCTTATGTGTTAGTAATGATATATGAGAATGATTAACTCAAAAGATGGATTACACTAGCTATATGTAAAGAGATTAGTGGTAGACGGGCATGTGTATGTAGAGAATGGTAGTAAGTACGTATGGTTAAAGTATACTTATATGTACATAGTTATTCTAAGAATACGATAAAAAAGTAAGACAAAGGTTCTAAGAACCAAGATAGACAACAATGTAATACTTATTATTATATTGAGAATGTATGGAAGTGTATAACTGATGGGTGTGATCTCTATGATTAATATAACAGAGATTCTTAAGCAGTTAAGTCATAGTTGTTAAACTACGAATCAGGCAAGTCTTTCAGTTTTTATTTGATATATGAATTCAATAACTGTTAGTTGAATTATATTATGCTGTGATAATGTGAACTTATATATGAACTTTATATGAGATATATATGAGATTGAAAGTTGATCTTTGATGATATACTTGTTATGTGAAAAGTAACATGCGTAGTAATTATATATTGTTTATAAATGCATGAACTAAGTATGATGTTGTATGCTATGTGATGCATGAAAACTTTAGAATTGCTGAGCTGTCGAGCTCACTCTTGCAAATAACCACTTTTGCAGGTTAAGGACTTATGATAAAGACTTCGTGCTTCTTGACTAATAAAGATACATAGTATCACAACGAAGAATACTATTTAGATTATCGTTTGAACCCTGTTTAGGTTCTAGGAGTGTAGTTGGTATATATGCTTACGATATTTAATACTTGTGGTATTGTAAAAGATGTGCTAGCTAATACATAAAGGATATCAAGTTGAGTTATAAACGTTTATACAGAAATTTGTGTAAAGTGAATCATAATATATAGTGATTCGAGGATATGTAATTGATTCAAGTTATGAAATCAATAAAAGATTTTATTCAAAGGATATTGAAAAGTTTAAATTATTCCGCATTTTAGTAACATCGAATTTGATGTAAAGATGAGATCTTGGATATAAATAGAATTTATATTCTAAATTGTAATAAAGCAAGTTATATTCTTTTAGTAATGAATAAAAGATGTAATAGTTTGGCGATAGTAGTATCGTGACTGTACCAAATCTGAGGTTTCGAAGGAATGAGGATTTGGGGTGTCACATCATTAGGCAAGCATGTAGACATAAATAACATGCATATATGAGTACTTTGATATGACATAAGCATGTATAACCATGTTAGTATATGTTATGGAAGGAAAAAGTATGTTTTAAAAATAAAACTTATAGTTTCGATATGAACTTTGATATATCTGTATATGTGTGTTTTGACCTTGTAAGCGCATTTGTACGGTCTAGATATGCATGAAGATCGGGTTAGCCGGTGTATATATGTTTCATGATGAAGCATGAACGTGTTTGACCTCATTAGTGAGCGTTTACTAAAGAAAGTAGAAGTTTTGAAATGAACTTTGACATATACATATCATGTTTATATTATGACCTTTTTGAACATGATATATGGGTTAGATATGCATGATATGTGAGTCTAAGGTATTGAGCATACACTAGAACACATTGTTTAAATTGAAAATGATTTGAAAAGCAAAACTTGGACTTTTTGCAAACTAGTTGCATAATCATAGTGTATTAGTATTTTGACATTTTGAGCAAACATGCTAGTGCTTTTAACATCACTTAGATGTCATATATGTGCACACACCTTGATAAATACTACGAAAATTAGCTAAGCATGAACTAGACATGTTTTTAAAGCACCAAAGGATGCTAGATATGCGTATATGATAAATGTATGTGAGCATGTGTATTGTAGGACGTTTAACATGTTATGTGTAATACCTATGCATGCTAGAGAACCAAATTAGAATCAGAGGCCAAAAAGCCAAATTTGGTCTGGACAGGGAGCTGCGCAGCTGCGCCCCTCCCAGGTCTAAATTTGGCGCAGCTGCGCTACAGGGCAAGTTTGCCTGACTGTTTAAAATGTGGCCTGAACCTTGTGATAGGCTTACATTGTTATCATAAGTTATAAAAAAGAGTCTAACTAATGGCATGAGTGTTTATCAGCGTACTGGTGATATTAAAATCGGAATGGATAAATTTTCCTAAAGTTTTGCAAAACGTAAGGACGGTGTGATTATATATTCATAAGTTTTAAATATGTGTCGAACACTTAGATAGTTAAGTGTGTCGATATTGGTATTAAGTATGTCTGGTTAAGGTATACCTATACGTATATAGTTATTTTAGGAATACGATGATAAAGTAAAATGAAGGTTCTAAGAACCAAGTTAGAAAACAATGTAATCAATTGTTATTATATTAAGAATTTATGGATGTGTATAACTGATATGTATGAATCCATAATTATATAACTGTGTAGGATTACACGAAGTGCAGATATCTATAAGCAGTTAAGTCGTAGTTGTTAAACTACGAATCAGGCAAGTCTTTCAGTTCCTATTTGATATATGAATTCAATAGCTGTTAGTTGAATTATATTATGCTGTGATAATGTGAACTTATATATGAACTGTATATGAGATATAAATGAGATTGAAAGTTGATCTTTGATGATATATTTGTTATGTTAAAAGTAACATGCGTAGTAATTATAAATTGTTTATAAATGTATGAACTGGGTATGATGTTGTATGCTATGTGATGCATGAAAACTGTTAGAATTGCTGAGCTGTCGAGCTCACTCTTGCAAATAACCACTTTTGCAGGTTAAGGATTCACGGTAAAGATTTCGTGCTTCTTGATTGATAAAGATAGATAGTATCGCAACGAAGAATACTATTTAGATTATCGTTTGAACCTTGTTTAGGTTCTAAGAGTTGTACTTGATAATTGTATACGTTGTTTAAAACTTGTCGTGCTGTAAAGATGTATTAGTTGATACATAGAGGATATCAAGTCGAGTTGTAAATGTTATACGATAACTCAAATAGAATGAATCATATTATAAAGTTGATTCAGGAATTTGTTATTGATTCAAAGTTATGAAATCAATAAGAAAAATTTATTCAAAGGATATTGAAAAGTTTAAATTATTTCGCATTTTAGTAACATCGAATATGATGTAAAGACGAGATCTTGGATATAAATAGAATTTATATTCTAAATTATAATAAACAAAGTTGTATTCTTTTACTAATGATTAAAAGATGTAATAGTTTAACGATAGTAGTATCGTGACTGCACTGGATCCAAGGTAATAGAAGGGACCCGGATTTGGGGGCGTCACAGGTACGCCGATCCCATTTTATAAAACCCATTCATTCAAGCATTCATCCAAAAAAAATCCAATCACATTGGTCATAGTCCATAATCAACCCCATTTATTATCATACACATCAACATATGCATCAATAAATATCCATTCATCTCATAAATAATAAAGCTATTCCATATATGGATCGATGTCATTTAATGGACAAAAGTTTTGCTAAATTTATTTTTTTTTTAAAATAAACTCTCTTATTTTAATCAAAAATAAATCCAAATTAAACTCCTTTAATTTTAGCAATCTGAAATCATATTTCAAATAAAATAAACATCTTTATTTTAAAACTTTATTAATTAAATAAACAGTTTACTTAATTAATAAAAATCAAATTTCAGGGTCTGTTCAGGAACCGGCGCAGTTGTGCCAGTAATGAACTGGGCAGCTGCGCAGGTAGCCTGAAGCGCCAGTTTTTGCAGACCGGCGCAGCTGCGCCAGTAATGAACTGGGTAGCTGCGCAGCTGCGCCGTTCGTCGCAGAAACTTGCAGAAAACGATTTTGTCCAGAAAAATTGATCCAATTCTCACATCAATTCATACATGTAATCATAAAATTAATAATTAGCACAAAGTTAGGCATTGATACCATTGTTGGGTTTGTACATAACGCAATTATGCAATCAAATCACATAAATAGGGCGGAAGCGCGAAACATAGGTTTTCAAAAATTTATACAAACCCATAACCATGATCATGCTTTGTGTTAGTTATCAATAACAAAAAAGATAGAACATGGAATTAAACCTTTAAAGATCCAAGCTTCCTCAGGTACAAGTTCTACTCCTTTGATTCCTCTGTAATGGCTCTTTCCCTTGATCAATGTCAGCCACCCAAATATTTGGCCTCTAACTGTAATCCACCAAGGAAGATGAAGAACTCAGGAAGATGGGTTATTGGCTTAACCCTTATTTTATCTCTATAGAATATGTGTACTCCCAACCTTTGGAAAAATTCACGTACCTTATTTCTGATATAAAACTCTCTTATATAGATATTAGGTTAACCCTCCTAATCTAATTAGAATATGGTTTTATTTAATTAATTAATTAAACACTTTTAATTAATTTATATCCTAATCTTATTAGGATTGAGAGAGAGTATTGATATTATATTAATTCTTAAACTTTTTTTAGAATTAAAATAATAATAATAATAATAATATTAATAAGACTCCTCTTATTAATTTATATTTAATATTTCTAAAATATTAAATAATAAATATTAAGCTATTTAATTTATTCTATCACCATAGATTAAATTAATTACATTTGATGCATTATTACTATCATGCCATTTTCTTCTTAAATAATTCTTCTTCTTTTTATGGTGTGACCCTTTAGGTTCTCCATATTAAACCGGTTGTGAATAAATCAATTAGAATAATTTTAATCTTATTTAAATAAATAAATTAAACTAATAATCTATTTAAATAAATAGTATTTATTCTACAATAGGAATAAGCCTCCCTAGTGATCAACGACTTTCCAGATAATATATATTTCAACATTAATCATAAAAGAACCTGTGAGTTAATAGTTACCGTACAATTCAATCCTTCCACCATACAATGTCCCAATTAAATATAAGACATGGATTTACTGTCAAGTCTTAATTTATTTAATCATATGTATTTCGATTAGAAAATGCACAACTCCAAAAAATGCAAATTAGAAACTTCTTTCTAATTTTATTCCACCTTGGCCAAGGATTCCTGGGTTGTCATTTAACGAATCACATAGGACATATCTCCTCTTTTACTAGAGGTGGTAGATTCTTTATTGATCATACATTATCTCCATATGCAACTCATTATGCCCAAGCATACCCTATATATGCCTTAAAAGGCCTTAAGGAATAAGTCAAAGTATAATTTGTTACATACAAGATACTATGATGATCTCAAGTTCAAGGATCACTTGTACTACTATCACATTAGGAATTCCTATTGACAGGCGAGTAAAACTCCATTAGGTATTTCATAGCGAGTCACGTTCAGTGAACTTATTCTCCAATAAGCACCTACATATTTGCTTTAGTGTCTCCACACAAATGACCATGAGATCAGTCATCCTCATCCAATGAGCAAGCAACATATGTACCAATTTATCCGGATTTACTAATCCCCATTTTAGAAATCTCACGATTGAGAACTATTTTAGTTTTTAAGCTTTTTAAGAATTTAGATCTCATTAGCATAATCTCATCATGATTCTAAAAGCATTGCTTAAAACTATAGGTTATTTATATATTATAAAAACAGCACCATGTAAATAATTAAATGCCTCAAATTAATACTTTATTAATAAATAAATAAGATTATTTACAAAGTATGTGCTTTATCATCATACATGATTGACTTGTATGCCCACTACTATCAGCCATGTCTGTAGATGGACTTAGTGCTTTCTTAGATTTTGATTTGGTGACAGGACCAATTTTTACCTACAACAAACGTAGGCGTGTTAATTTCCTATTGTAGGTATCAGCCGAATGCATGTTATGCAATCTGTTTTATTTTTTAAGTTTCTCAATCTTATCTTGTAAAACAAAGGTTTGTGGTTTTGATGACATGATAGTATAACAAGGTTTACATGACATGTATATTTATATTGAAATTTACATTTGAATTGAAAAATTGACATTGTATTGACAAAAGAAAGCATGAAGAATCTTCCCTTCGGATTTGGTTAATCAGAGGCTAACCTATCTTAGGCTACTCTCGCGGCTTTTCGACATGAAGGTCCTCAGATCATCACAATCTACTAGAGGGGAAATTAATCCAGTCTTTCAATTGGAGCGTATCTGAGTGGTGCCTTTCCTGAGCCTCGCAGAATTAGTCTTCTTTGAGTCCAGTAATCAAACACCGACGTGTTTGCCTCCTGGTGGAGAAATCACGCAGCATATATTCACATACATCGCGTCTCACTGTATGAAATGATGACATTGTGCGAAGCACTAATATAAAGCGCTAAAGCATTCATTCAAATCCATTCAATGTAAAATGCAGAATCCACACACATGCATATATGAAAGAAAATTTTGAAAAGACTTGAACGCGGCGTAAGCCCTTTACTTTCCCCAGCAGAGTCGCCATTTGTCAACGTCTAGAAAAAATACTGTCGCTGTTGGACGGAATCTCTCTCTTCCTAAATCTTTTGTTCTCTACCCTTATTACCTTGTCTGTTTTTTGAAGGGTGAAGTTTTTTAGAAAAAGGCCAACATGTATCATGTAGACGATTTGAACGGGTTACAGAGTCGCCAGTTGGTAGGTTTGAAATGGTTGTACCAACTAAATCGATTTTTGTTTAAAAGTAGGCCCAATTACTAGATATTGTGGAAACTTAGTCTTGAAACTGAAATTCTTAAGTTTGCGGGCTTGGTTAAGTGGGGGGAAGGTGTTAGGCACCCCCCAACTCCCTTGAAACACTGTACTGCATCTTTTTAATTTTTCTATTTTTTATTTGCAATGTGTGTGTCGGAATGCTAGGGGCAATTAGGCCTACGTTTGTTTGTTTTGAAAGTATTGTCGTGCTTCGTTGAACCTATATACGAAGGGTTTGATTTGATTTGCAAAAAAGTCCTTTTTAGATAAGATATTAAAATGATGTTTTGAAAATAGGTTTTCAAACCCTTGCGCTGACGTAGGAATGGAAGCATGTGGATACTTTCATTTTTATCTTTTTAGCCTTTTGGCTCGATTTGGATGGTGATTGTCAAGCTACGAAGCATCCTCGACCACAGAAAATATATAAGTGTCGGTCTTCTCATGGGCATGACAGCCGTCGGAGTGACTCTAGCACGATAAACCATTATTTCATTATATTCGAGACCTTAAACCCGGATAATCGTTTTAAGGTCTTTAAGATGTACATTTTTATAAAAAAACTGGTAGGGTACATTTGTAATGTGGAGTTTGTCCATCGTGGGAATCAGATTCTGATCAGTTTGATCATGAATCCCACGATTCCTAGGCTCACAGAGAGAAGCTTAGAAAACTTGCATAGCGCAGATATTTGCAGAAAATGTTTATTTACATCTAGACGTTGCAAAAACCAAGGATTTTGTGACAACCCGAAGATTTATAAGATCTTGAATGGTTAAAATAAAGGTTAAAAGAATAAATCCTAGATGGAAATTTAAGGATTTATTAAAAAATTTAAGTAGAACCTATATGGTTTACTATTTGAATGAGAATAGAGAAAATATGGGTTATAAAATTTTTAAACCCTATAAATGAATTTAAATGTACTTGAAGGAATATTAACGATAATGAACTACGATACCTATAAATTTCATGTGAACTAAATGGTGTAAGAAATTTTATTAATGAAATTAAAAATGTAGAGATTTATGAAATATGTCTCAACCTATTAGATTATCTTGTATGATTATGTGAGTGGCCATAACTCATTAAGCCAGTTATGGCTATTTAGTTAATAAACTAATATAATATGTGATGACTTGTGAGAATGATGTATGTGCTTAAATAAATATACATTATATAATATGTATACATTTATTTTGTATATAAAGAGAATTAATAATAAAGTTATGGGACCTAATACATATATTAGGTATGGTAATTAAAAACCTAATGGGTTATAATATAAGAGAATGCTAGTATTTAAAAATATATACTAACCCTAAGAGATTTATTTTATACATCTCAATTAATTAATTTTATAACCTAAGTAAAGTAAGTCTAATTAGGTTATGAAATTAAAGATACATGAGTAAAGAATTTAATTACAAAGGAGGGGAAATGGAACCCTAACTAAATAATTAGGGTAAGATAAAATTAGATAGTATGAAACTAAGTTGATTTTATGGCCCAAAGAATTATATAAGTAGCCCAATTGTTTATTTAAGTATTAAACTTGTAGCTAATTTGATTTAATAGCAATTAAATTGTTAAACTAGCCCAATATAACATGAATAGGATAAGTATAATAATGACACAATTTAATTATTGGTGGAAGCCCAAGTCTATTTTAATTAGTAAGTAAACTAAGAAAAATCCAAGCCAAAAAGAAATTAAAAGAAGCTTAGCCTAATCAAGGAAGGGTATTATAGTCATTTAATAAAGCATAAAATAAACCAAATTTGGGTGGATAAGGCCACATGGCCGAAATTTTGGAGAGGAGGAATAAGGGGGAGATGTATGTAATGATTAGTATGCTTTAGTTGGTGAACTACCTTATTAGGTGTCACTTTTTCGTTTGGCCACCACTTTAGCTAAACTAACAAGTAACCTTTAGTCTTGCAAGCAACCATCTATCATGATGAGGAGAGAGTCAAGAAATTAAGATATTAGTGGATTAGATATAACAAATATATCTACTAGCTCACAGATCTATCAAACTAATAAAACTTAGTTTTTTTCTCTCTCATTTTTCATTTTCCACTAGTTGCCAACAAGAGAGAGGGAGAGAGAGAGAGGCTCATGTTTGGACACTATTGAGAGAGGATAGAAGAGGAGATTTTTGGTGTTCCATAGCTTCCTAACTAAGCTTATAAAGAAGAAGAAGGAGGAAAAACTAAGGTATAACAAAATTTCTACCTATATAGCCTAATTCCTTTTTGTTTGGGTTTGATCTTTTTAAAGTTATGATCTTTAGGTTAAAACCTTAGATTTATGTGTTTAATAGTGTTTCAAGTTTAGATCTAACCCTTTTATGTATCCAAAGTTGGATCTAAACTAAGAAATGGAACCTAGGTTTTTCAAAAGTTAGAAAATCCCAAAGTTTTAGCCTTGATTGTGTTTAATCTTGTGTTTGGTGATTATTTGATGAAATAGATCATGGATCATGGTAGATCCATGAGTATATAAGATATTAGTATATATTATGGTGATTGATGATGGGTAATATTTGATTAATCAAGAGATATGGAAGTTTTCATAGAAATCACCAAGTATTGAAAATCAGATTTTTGTGAAAATAAAGTATAAAATTGAAAAGACCATATCTCTTATTCTATTTTGAATTTTTGAGTGTAGTCAATTTTGAGAGTTAGATCTCTGAGTCTTCTAACTTTTTCAAGTGGAATCACTGAAGAAGGAGTTATAGATTCTTTTGTGGATTGTTTTTAGCAAAAGGGTTAAAATCTAAAAAATGCCTTAAAGTAGGTTGCATAAAAATACTAGGGGAATTTTTGGCAACTTAATTTATGAAATAAATTCCGATCTTTTGGGACATGCGAATATGTGAGATAAAGTAGCTTGTGTCCAAAAATGAACTCATTCTGACTTAAATTGACCAAGTTATGACCATTTCAATATTTGGGTTTTTTCGACGAAAATCTCTATAACTGGAGTTCTATAACTCCGTTGGCCACAAAATTTAAACTAGAAGCTCACGTTAATACGTGTAAGATTATGCCAAAAGTTGGGAATTTTTGGAGTTTGGCATGATAGGACTAATTTCTTAAGCTACGAGCTAAAAACGGATTTTTGAAAAATACTAAAAGGAGTTGAAAATTTTCAAAAAAATTCTTTGAGTATCGAATATATGTATATATGTTTGACCAAAGGATAGAAAAATAATAAGCTGATTTGGTATTTTCGTGAAAATGGTATTTCAGCTTGCTGAATTGAACAGTTCAGGATGCTGAAATGGAAAATGAAATGTCAGGTAGGGGATACAGTTTGGATTCAGCTTGCTGAATTAGCCATTCCAGGTTGTTATAATGGAAACTGAAATGTTAGAAAGGGAAGACAGTTTGGTTTCAGCTTACTGAAATAATGTATTTGGTTTGCTGAAATGGTAAATAGTTTACTAAGTTATAATAAGAACTTAAAGCATGTTTTTCCTAACTCAAACATGAGTTATATTTTTAAAGCATGTTGGTGACTAATTATTGTTGATTATTCACATCTATACTGATTATTGATTCGCACTTAGTGCATATTATATATATTCATCAGGTATGAAAGGCTAATCATCTTCATTACCCTAAGGTTCAGTTAAAGTTATTCATGGTCCTTGTTGACGTTAAACATTATTGATTCAGTCATTCAATTATTGACATTATGATTCATGCTCTTTCACAATTATTATATTATTTAAAATTCGAAAGCTTATTCTTTCTTTCAATCATGATATATCCTTGTTGTATTTAAACTTGCTGGGTAAATTAGTTGCTCACCCTTGCTATATCATGATAACAAATTTCAGATTAAGACGAAGGCTCGAGGAAAGACAGTGGCAAAGGTAAACTCCAAGAGTATATTATATACATTTATAACTATTAGTTATCTGATGAAAGTAATGTTGTAAACCTTTTTAATTACATAAGGTATGGATTCAGTTAAGGTTAGTAGACCTTGGGAAATGTGATAAAATCATATGAAATAAACAATTTATGTTTATATATTTCGCATTAGATTATAGAATATGTATGAAGATGAAGTACCGTAACATACTAGATCCCAGATTCTGGGGACCCGGATTTGGGGGCGTCACAAATTCATCAGTCAAATACTGGCATGCGCATAGCTAAAGTTTCTTGTTCCCACTAGATAGCGATTTAAGGGTCGCGAGGTTGCTTTAATAATGAATAAAATTAGAAAGAAAGCTAGATTTAAATAAATCTTAGCCATTCTAGCTTTCCGGTTCCGGTTGAACCTATTTTGAACTGTTTGAAAGGTAGAAAGGGCTAGATTTAAAGAAATCTAACTTGCTAGAATTGATATCAGGGCCAAATCATATCAAATGAATATTTGAAGTAAATATTTAATAACAATGAATAAAGAATATATATATATATATATATATATAATTATATATATATGAAAGCTGTAAATGGCGATGAGTTTTCACTCTCAGGCCTGTACTAGAATGTAAATATATATATATAAACTTGTAAAGGGCGACGAATTTCCAATCCTATGCCGGGACAAATATGTATATATATATATATATATATATATATATATAAGCTGTAAAAAGCCACGAAGTATTCCAAACTTGACAATATTTAAATATATATATGTATAAAAGTTGTAAAGGGCGACGAATTTTAAATCCTATGCCCGAACTAGAATGTATATATATATATATACTTATAAAAGCGATAAAAAGCCATGGAATAATCCATGCTTGACAGAATTGAAATATATATATATATATAAAAGCTATAAATGAGCGACGAATTAATTAAAGCTCGACAGAATTGAAATATATATATATATATATATATATATATATATATATATGTATAAAAGAAGTAAAAAGACCACGAATTTTCAATCCAAGCCAAACTGAAATATAAATGTTAATATATACAGTTAGTATATATATATTAAAGCGATAAAGGCCACAAATTAACAATTCAGGCCAAACTAAGTCATAAAAATTTATATATATATATATAGTTGTATATATAAAAGCAATAACTGCCAAGGATTTGCAATCCGGGCTTGACAGAATGAAAAGTTAGTATATATATATAGTCAAATATGTACACAATTAAATTAAAAAGGCCATAAATTAGCGATCCAAGAAGTGAAAGTTAGTACATATATGTATATATATACATAAAAGCGAGTAAAAGCCACAGATTGTAAATCCGGGCTGTGCATATGCGAAAAAAATGTATATATGTACTAAAATATACTAAAAAGTAAGTAAAAACGGCCACATAACTGAGTTCCAGGTAAAATCAAAAGTTAAAACTTTACGTGCACGTGTATAAATATGCAATGAAGTAGGAAACGAGTTCTGATCGTAAAAATACTTACAATGGATTGCTACACGGGCTTTTTGCCACTTGGTAGGCTTCAAATGGACGTTTCCACTGGTTAATTTTTGGTATGTTGTAATATATGAGTATATCTAGGCGTTAGAGTAATAAAAACAATGTTTAGAGTACTAGAAGTCGGGCTAGGAAACGAAATGGGTGGAGTTTTAGAACGTTTTCTATTTTTTTTCTTTTTTTTGGCAAGGGGGCACTTGTATTTAAAGACCCAATGGAAGAGGGCCTACCCGCTATAACCACGGGTCTACCTGTGGCTCCACGTGGCAAGGCCCACATGGTGGGTCCCGTCGTCTCGAAGTACATGCACTTTGAGCAATGCGATGTCAGGTTCAAAACTTTTAAACTTTTGATCGGAGCATCTGTTTGTGCTATGCTATACCTTTCCGGAAAGCCCTCGCCAGAGAGTATCACAATGACATGGGACTAAACCTTTTTCGAGTCCAAGAAGACGGGTATATAACCGGATCTTCATTTCTTTACAGTTTGTCCGTTAAGTTGTATTGTCCTATTTTCACTCGGGATCAATTTTATGGTTCTTTCTGACTTTCATTGCATCAATTCGACTTGATTTTGACCGGACTAGCTTTAAATTGGTAAAATGACCATTTTCCCCTCTAGGGGTTGTCTCCTGTACTGGCACGGTGTTTGATTATTTTCCCAGGGTTGTCTCCGAGGTTTTGATCCCAGTCGATTCTGTTTATCCTCAAGGTTGTTTTCGACACTGACTTGGTTTCCCAGGGTTCTCTTTGGGGGTGATATGATGCTTCGGGGTTGTCTTCGAAGTTGATTTGGCCTCCCGGGTTATGACTGGGGCTTGACATGACCTCCGGATTGTGATCGGGGTTGAGCTTGACATCCCAGGGTCGTTACCAGAGCAACTTGATATCCCGATATTGTAACCGGGGCTTCACCTAACATCCCGATGTTTTTGGGGTTTATTTTAACATTCCAGTATAGTGACCGAGGTTGAGCTTGACATCCCAGGGTTTTCACCGGGGCTGCTTGACATCCCGGTATTGTCACCAGGGCTTCACTTGACGTCCCGGTGTTGCCGAGGTTTGTCTTGACATACCAGTATAGTGATCGGGATTGAACTTGACATACTGGGTTTGTCACCGGGGAAACTTAACATTCCGTTGTTGTCAACGGAGCGTCACTTGACATCCCGGTGTTGCTGGGGTTTGACTTGACATCCCGATATAGTGACCGGGGTTGAACTTGACATCCCGGGGTTGTCATCGGAGCTGCTTGACATCCCAGTATTGTCATCGGGGCTTCAATTGACCTCCCGGTGTTGTCGGGGTTTGTCTTTGGTTTGAACTTCCAATGTTATCTCTGAAAGATAAAAGACAGTTTTACCCTCCTATACGGTTAGTAACAGGAATGCAAAATTTTTAGTGTCTACACCCTCGTAGTGCATCAGACAATACATATTAGCAAATGGGTCTCATCCTTCTTTCATGAACTTTTCTTTTCCATTTTTTCTTTCCCCCATATCTCCGAGGCTTTTCTCTCACTAATTGGTTTGATTGGAGGAAACAACATAGCTGACACAATAGCAGGAATCTTCCTCAATTGCCTTATAAAACCGTCATCAGTGAGATTTGATACCAGAATAGTGGGGGCAGGAACTTTTGGATGCTTATGTGGGTTCCGGTGGTTTGATCCGGATGAATAGCACAATCAGGCTTTCCCTGACTGGCTAGGGATATGCACCGGACTCTTGATACTTTGTTGATTTTTTCCTAACCCTTCTCCATGGCGGAAACCCAAAGATACCATCTCCTGATCCACCGTCATTACTTCGGGGAAAACTTTTGGTTTCAAAGTTGGTGCCCCAATAGGTAGGTACTGAGTATTGCTCACCTCCAATGCATGGAAACCAGTAGGTTCAATCTCTTCATCTAGGCTGATCAACGACATGTCTCCCTATATGCAGACAAAGTATTCTTGTTCGACATTTACCATGATTACGTTGCCATCAATAATATACTTGAGCTGCTAATGGAAGGTGGATGGAACTGCTCATGCCATGTGTATCGACAGCCTTCCCAACAATAAGTTGTATCCAGTGGTAATGTTGAGTACCTGGGAGGATACATAAAAAGTGTGGGGACCAATCTCTATTAGAAGCTCAATCTCCCCTACAGCCTCTCGGCGAGACCCATTGAAAGCCCGAATAACTACATGACTGGTACGGATCCGATTTGGGTTGATCCTCATTCTTTCTAGGGTGTCGTAAGGACAGATGTTTAGGGACGATCCTCCATCTATCAGCACTACTCCTATCACATACTCTGATGACGTCATTGCTATGTGTAGTGACTTGCCATGGCCCATCCCTTCTACAGGTATATCATCGTCAATGAAGGATATCACATTGCTAATGAAAATGTGTTCTATCACGTGACAAAATTTCTCGGTATCTACCGTCTTTGGCAGATGGGCTTCCTCTAGTACTTTCACCAGAATGTTGCGATGATCTGCGGAGGATAAGGCTAGATCCAGGATGGATATCTGTTTGGGTTCCTTCTTCAAGCTTTGCACCACCTTGATTTCATTATGCCCCATTTTGCTGAGGAATTCTTCAATTTTCTCTTTAGCCACTTTCCCTCTAGCTTTGATGACTGAATTGATCACCCACTGAGGCAGGTACAGTGGGTTTTCCTTCGATACAATAGAAATGTTATTTGAAGTTGAACCTTCATCCTTTCCATAGTTCCATGAGACTTTCTTCAGACTGACTACTAGATATTGTGCCTTGAAAGGCAATATTAAAGGCTCAAGCGCATCCACCTTTAGGGATCCTTTCCTTCTTATACCCCTTTCCCTTGCAGTATTAGGGGTGTTATGGCTATAACCTTCTCACATGAAATAACAATCATTGTTTTATGATTCCACACCATGGGAATAAAGAGTTCTTCATCAGGGAAGCCATAATCTTTATTTCCTTTTATCATTTCACCACTTTTAATCAAATTCTGAATCAGGTGACTAAGTCCCTAACAATCCTCTGTGTCATTACCGGGTGAATTTGAATGATACTGACAGATTCGGTCAGGCTTGAACTTCCTGGATCGAGGGTTTACCCGGGGTAACAAATCTGTAACCATTCCTTCATTGATCAGCATCTAGAGGTTCTTTCATCGGTTGGTTTAAAATAGTGAAGTTGCTCAGGAAGATGAATTCCCTATCAGCTTGAAACTTCTTTTCCTTGGCCACTTTTTAGGCCTAGGGTTCATGCTCATGAAATCGGTAATGATGCCTCATAGCAATGGGGCTAATTTCTGGTGTAGTAGAACTTGCTTCATGTTGGTAGTTTTGGTTTATCAGTTGCCTGGTTATCTGATGTTGATACACGACCAACTCTTCCAACTGTCCCATATGTTCCTTGATAGACTTAATTTCATATTCTATCAGGAACCGCCTTTCTGAGAACTCCCAACTGTCTAGGCTATTGGTACTTGATTGAGTTGACTCTCTAACATAACAGAGGTATTTGGATCCTTCTCCATTCCTCGTGTTAATCACATTGACACTCTCCTCTTTGTGTAGAGGGAGGGGATTGTCTTGCACGTGCGGTTGCTCTGGTGTGGTCACCACAATCTCTTCGTTGTCTATCAAGTGTTGGATTTTCTACTTAAGAGACCAACAGTCTTGTGTATCGTGGCCCGGGGATCCGAAATGGTAGGCACACTTTTTACTTGGGTCGAAATTCCGTCCTCCTGAACTGGTTGGTGGAAGGAGTTGAACAATCTTTTTTTGTGCTATCAGCAGTTTTAGCACATTTTCTAATGAATCCCCTAAGGGGGTGAACGTTCTTCGACGTCTGGCCTCCGTAGTTTTCTAAAATGGAGAATTAAAAGGTTGTGTTGGAGCTTCAAAAGGAGGATAGTTTATCCTTTGAACTTACAAGCTTGGATTTCCTATTTGATCCTGTCCTTGCAATACTAAGGACACATCTTCTTCTTTCTTCTTGTGTACTCTCTGAGGATTACTCCCATAACTCCCAGATTGGCTATGCTCGGCATCGGCTTCCAAGGCGGTAAGATCTTTTATCTTCCCAGACTTTAGCCCCATTTCAGCCATATCTCCGTGTTTAATCATCTCCGAGAACGGTTTTCCTATGCCTGCTAGGACCCTCTCGTAATATAGAGCTTCTTGAATGTCGAGTAAGGTCATGACTATCTTATTCTCAGTCATAGGCGGGGTAACTTGTGCCACCATTCGTCTCTATCGTTGGGCATACTCTCTAAATGACTCATTGTTTTGCTTCTTCATTTTGGTGATTTGATACCTATCTGGAGCCATCTGAGACTGGAATTTGTATTGATTAAGGAAGGTATGTGCCAGCTCTTCCCAGCTATAAATTTTGAAATTATCCAGTCGGGCATACCAGGATCTAACCTCTCCGGTCAGACTCTTCTAAAATAATTACATCCTGAGTTTCTCGTCCTCTGCATAGGATCCTAGCTCTCCAATGAATACCTTCAAATGGATGTAGGGATCTCCTAATCCATCATATTTCTCAAAATCAAGGACTTGAAACTTGTCGGGGCAACGAGCCCATGGGAATATACATAAGTCTGAGTAATTGACACTCCTAAATGCCCCAGTCCGTTTGATGGACCGGATTATTTCTTCCATTTGTTGGACCTTTTTTTAGAATATCACCAGCTTCCTGCTCTTTGTTGAGGTTGGTGATTTTAGGGGTTTTGTTGGTCATATCATGGTTCCGAGGCTCAGGAATCTAAGTATCTTTCTTTCTGGTATCCTGACTGCCACCGGGTGTAGATGCTTCTGTATGACCGGGTGTTTGTTTCCCTTGAAGACCTTTGCTTTGTTCTTTAAAGAAAATAGCCAATCCGGCTATCTGGTTCTTTAATCCTTCAAACTCTTCCCTAGAGATAGGGGTGGATTCAGGTTGAGCACTTGAAGCCATGTCTAGAGATGGGCTTAGTGCTTTCTTAAATTTTGACCTGGTAACGGGACCAATTTTTCCCTACAATAAACGTAGGTGTGTTAATTCGGAGGGATATATATCAACACGATTCATGCTATGAAATGTTTATTTTTTTAGGTTTTTTAATCTTATCCCGTAAAACAAAAGTAAGTTATTTTGACGACATAATAGAATGACAAGATTTACTGTTGGCTTGTTTCGGTGTTAATCAAATCAAACACACACGTGAAATGAGTAAGTTATTTTTATTGATTAATGCCTCTATTGGAGATAATATTATATAATAAACTTATTATATCATGTTATGAAGGAATTATTAAACGGGATTTATTGATATTGCTATGTGCAAATATACATGTGATGTGAGTTAGAGCCTATGCGAATAATTGCTAGGAGTAATTAAAGGGAGTCACTAATCGGTTATTAAATTAGTAGACCAACCCTAAGATTTTATATCAGAGTATTAATAGAAGCATTAGTATTTAAATATTCAATTTACTTGAATATAGTGTAGAGGTTTAAAAGTGATTGATTAATTAATATTTTGGACAATTAATCGATAACGTATGAATTTATTGTTGTTGAGAATAATAAAATATAAGCGTGTAAATGATTAATTGTGATTACAAAGGATAGATGATTTACGAGTAATTAATTGATAATATGTCAGTTAACTATTATTGTGACTAAATAATATGTTAATGAGCAAAGGATTAATAAATATAATGAGATTATATTTACCTGATTCATTGTTTTATGCAAGCATGCAATATATTAAACCTTTAATATATGGTAGTTAACTTTATATCATATAAAGTGCAATATGATGCATTAATATGGTTATATATTATTTTATATATAGACTATATAGTAAACTTAATTGCATTATAGGAGTTACATAATATTATTGCTTATGTGATATAATGTGTGTGGGTAAAACCTAGTGTATACCCTATCACCTTATATTAATATCAATAAACAATGGTTCATTGATAATGTTTTTAATAAGTTATTATAATTACAATAATAACCGTTATGAGGGGGAATAATAATAATATCCAATATTCGATATTAAGAAAATGTACACGGATTATATATGTGCACAGTAAATTTACTACATCATAGTATTATTTATTATGGGAATTACATTGTGACTCAATTATATAACCTAAGTAGGTATATGTTAAAGTGTAAAGGCTAAATGTTGAGCTTACATAATATATACAGTTGAATTGCTAGTTGCTTTTGCTGAGTTTTATTGTTGTCCCATAATATGAGCTCAATTTCCTCTACACGTGAACTCCCACATGGCTAGCTACCGTATAGTTCTTCTCAATTTCAGCAAATATAGATAATGATTATGGGGGGGGGGGGGGGGAGTGGGTATGATGATGGATTTCAACTACTCCCAATTATCCTCCATACAATTTCTATTTCCATTATTTTGATTTGGTGAGCAAAGTCAAGGACCGTATATTCATTTGCTTATATAATGAACTCTCTTCCTTCTCTATTGTAATTGCTAAGATTTCACTAAGTGTAGAATTGCTAGTAAGTTGCTGTGAGAGATATTAGTGAGGGAGAGTACTATAGCAACAGTATAGAAATTTCTTTAACAGCAAGTTCATTTCATATTAGCAGAGGTATAACTCCCTAACCATGTTCTTTAATTTTCAATTCTTGATTCTTGGATTTAAGCATGAATTGAATGAAAGGTGAATTGGAATATGATTATCAAGTATTATTTAAGTTGATAAGCATGATAGGAATATGTTGTGGCTAGTGTAACATTAAATTGCTGCAAAAATTTTGAGATGGGTTACAGATACTGCCGAAACAGTCTGTTTCTTGGTCTGGCCGGAGCCCTGCGCAGCTGCGCCGGTTTTGTACTGGCCAGCGGCGCAGCTGCGCTAGTAGCAGTTTCTAGAAATTTGTTTTTGCCTAGTTTCTGTTATATGTAACTGATTGGCATCACTTAGAACCAGCATGTGAACCTGACTAACTTGTAAATAGTAGTACTATGGCGTGACATAAGCATGTAAAATCATGTTAGCATACACTATTGACAAAAAGTTTCATAGTTTATAAATGAACTTAGACTTGTTAAAGTGAACTTGTCATGAACAAACTATATATGTATTTTGATATTTGTAAATGACTTAGACATGCATGAAATCAGGTTTAACATGTATGAGTAAGCACCTTAACATAGCATGAACGTTTTTGACTTCGTTAGTGTGCGATTTCTAAAGAAAGTTATAAAGTTTTAAAATAAGCCTTGACACATACTATTGATGATTATGTTCTGACTTTTTGAACATGATTGCATGGTCTAGATAGGCATGAAATGTAAATTTAAAAGTGTTAAGTTTACCCTAGCATTTATGGTTTAAGTCGTAAATGTTTTCAAAAGAAAGATTCAGACTTTTGCAAACTAAGTTGCGTGATCATAGTGCATTAGTTTCTAATATGTTTGAGCATACATGCTAGTGCTTTTAAATGTCATGTATGTGCACACACCTTAATAGACACTATGAAAGTTAGTTGAGCATGAATTAGATATGTTTTAAAGCAATTATCGATGCTAGTTGTGCGTATATAGTAAAGGTATTTGTTAGCATGCATATTAACTTTATTATGACATCTCACATGTATACATGAGGAATATAGTAGCCTTGCATTACTAGTTTAAATGTGACAAGGATTTTGAAAGGTGAAACTTAGAAAGTTTGAATGTAATGGTTATATAAAATCAAAATTTATGAATAAGGTTTGAGATATGAAAGAATAATATAGATCATGTATCTATGAATTTTAAATATATGTCGAACACCTTTAGATAAGTGTGTGATACATATATATGATAGATTATAGTAAGTATGTATGGATAAGGTATACCTATACGTACATAGTTTTCTAAAAACGTAATGAGAAAGTAAAACGAAGGTTCTAAGAACCAAGTTAGATAATCAATGGTTATTATATTGAGAATGTATGGATATGTATAACTGATATGTATGAATCCATAATTGTATGATTGTGTAGGAATACACGAAGCGCAAATATCTTTAAGCAGTTAAGTCGTAGTTGTTAAACTACGCATCAGGCAAGTCTTTCAGTTCTTATTTGATATATGAATTCAATAACTGTTAGATGAATTATATTATTTCATGATGATGTTAACTTATATATGAACTGTATATGAGATATGTATAAGATTGAAAGTTGATCTTTGATGATATACTTGTTATGTGAGAAGTAACATACGTAGTATATATCGATTGATTATAAATGCATGAACTGGGTATGATATTATGTGCTATGTGATGCATGAAAACTGTTAGAATTGCTGAGCTGTCGAGCTCACTCTTGCAAATAACCACTTTTGCAGGTTAAGGACTCACGATAAAAGTTACGATCTACGTGATAGAGTTCAAAGATTTTTGTTTATTTAAATACATGCTCTTGAATCATGTTTAAGTTCTAGAAGATGTATACGATAGTAGATTACAATGTTTTATACATGTTTAAATTGTAAAGTTGTGTTATGTAACACATAGGGGTTTCGAACTGAGATGTATACATTTATACAGTAATTCGAACACAGTGAATCATATTTTATAATTGATTCAAGGTTTTGTAATTGGTTCAAGAGTATGAACTCAATGAAAGATTTTATACAAGGAGATAGAAAAGTTTTAGTTATTCCGCATTTTTGTAAACATCGAATGTGATGTGTTGACAGGGATGGTATATGATCGAGATTTGAAAACTTATATTAAGGTTTAGGGTCATTATACAAGATCTTGGATATGAATAGAAATTATATTTCTATATTGTAATAAGTAAAATTTATTCATTAAGTTTTGAATAAAAGATGTATAGTTCCGCGATTGATGTATCGTGGCGGACCGGATCCGAGGTGTTTGAGAGACCCGGATTTGGGGTCGTCACAATAAGTAGGTAGAAAACCTACTTATCAAATACCCCCAAACTTAAACTATTGCTTGCCCTCAAGCAACAAACACAAATGCAAACTACATGCTATGCAACCTACGGTACCATAAAGATGAATCCCAAATTTTAATCAAAAATGAATTCTAATAAGAGGTGCCTCAGAGAAATCACAAGATATAAATAAACAAAGCATCAAACTAAGCAAAAGTCATAAAGACATACAATCTGAAAATCAAAACCTTTTGACAATGATGTAGTGTGTGTGTGTGCTAAGATCCACAAATAAGCTTGATAAAGGTAAAAATTCCACATGCTATGCTTCTAAGAAGGAAAAATAAAGCTTTAACTCAAGAAAACTGAGAACAAATGAAGCAACAACCAATCTCACACATCAATCCAAACTAAGGGTCAACAAAGGGCTTATTATGCTTTTATTTATACACAACGGCGATATTCGCGCATTCCAGTCGCTACACCTGACTGTGCAATGCCAAGCCCTCTTAGACATTTCAATGATACCTATGTAACGAGCTTTCGACCAATGACTCCCAAACCATAAGGTTTTAGGGTGCTGGGTGTAGAGACAATCCCCTAGGGCGTACTTGCTCGAATATCAAAGGCTACAGGACTCAACTAGCCAAGGTGTAAATTCTTTTTTATATATATTTTTTTCTCAATTTCCCATTTTCTTTTTTTTTTCTTTTTAGCATGCATACCCAATGTTTTCCCCCAAACATGAATTTTTGTGTCATTATGGTCATTACTCATTTTCTATAAAATTCTATTATTAAAAATAGATTTTCCCCCTTAGAAGACAAGCATGTGCTAATTATAACCGACAAATAAATAATAACAATACCGTGATATCCGGTAACATCAAAGCAACAGGTAAAGACTACATCATGTATGAAACTATAACTAAGCTTAAACTATCAACAGTGTTAAAAATTCTCTATAATTCCAATATCATCATCGACCAAAATGGAATTCAACAGACTAAAACATGGGATCCTGCAATGCAACTATACAAATATCTAAGTAAACAAACAAAAGAAAATTGAAAAAAAATTAATGCAAAATTAACTAATAAGTAATAAAATGCAGACTAACATGCAACCTAAATATGCACTACTACTATATGCAACTAACTACAATGCACTACTACTATATGCAACCCAATACCCCCAAACTTAAGATATACATTGTCTTCAATGAAGATAAAGGGTTAGAAAAATCCCCTAAGCATCCTTGTGGCCACCCGACTATGACTCAGGTGGTGAATCTGGCGGTGGATATGGCATGACTGAGCCGAATACAAGAAACTGCACAATCGTCCCCTGCTGAGCAAAAGCCTCGGCTAGGGCACTTGACATCCCATCGGCGTAGGCTTTGAAGTTGAAGTGCAGCGCGTCCATCCTCGCCTGTAGGTGCCTCATCTGGAGATCCTGTCTTGCTATACTGGCTGGAGGAGGTTCTGCTACCTCGAAAGACTGTGGTGGAGCCTCTACTAAATGCGTTAGTGAACGAGGCAAAATGAAACCACGACCTCTAGGATCCTCCTTGCCACCGTCCCATTTAGAATACTTTTTAATCGTGGCATGGTCTATGTCCTTGCTAGGCATCTTCACCTGCTCATCATCCCACTCAACCTCTGCCAGAGCACAGAGCTGCATCACCAATGATGTATGTGGAATCCCACTTGTCGTACCCCCTCGCATATAGCGGAGCATCGACTGATGAATCAAGTGACCGATGTTGATATAATTACCGGCGATGATCCCCCACAGAATAATGGCACTATCAGCCGTAATGTCATGCAGGTGGGTGGAAGGCATCAAATTCACGCATATAAAATTATTCCATGCCTTGGCATATCGATTCAATGCGGCGTGTGGGAAGTTCGGCTTTGTATCTGTGCCAGGCTTGATAGCCCACTTGGTGCCTGGCACGCAAAGCTCTCTGATTACCATATCAAAATCAGTCTCAAAATGCTTAGTTACAACCCAGTTTCTTGGCTCGCAGGGAGGTCAGGCAGATAGAACACTTCACGGATCACCGGCGGAAGATAATTGACTTGCTTTCCCAGCACGAATGAGATGCCACTCTGTGTTTCCTTGGCGTTTTCATAGAATTCCCGTACGATAGCCGAAAGCACATCCAAGCGAGTTGCCACCACTCCGATCCAACCCCTCTCTCAGATCATAACTAGCATCTGGCCATCCTCCTTGGTTGGCTTGAGACCTCGCTCCTGAACAAAAGACTTGGGCACCAACTTGTGATATTGATTCTGGGCTAATAGGTTGATGAACCTAGATGTGTCTAGCATATCCTCACCTAGGCTACTGCTAGAGGATGAAGATGGAGTAACTAATCTAGCCCTCTTTGGTCACATGATATTCTGCAAAAAAATTCACTTGCAAACCCTTAACTTGTGAATCCAAAAGAACAAACCCCAAACTTTCCCCTGAAATCTGTTGAGCAAACCCTAACTGATGAAGATTGAACCCCAAAACCTCCTTTGAGACCTTCTATGACAGCAAACCCTAACTCTGCTACTGAAATTAAAGATGGAATGATTTTATTGTGGAGGCTAGGGTTAGGGTGTTGAGTGAGAATGTGGACCGAGAACGTGGGAGATAATGATAGGAAGTAGGGAGGTTATGGAGAGGTGGGATTCGAATGAGATTAGGTTAGGTTTTTGAGAAAAGATGGAGCACAAACAGAGGGTTTGTATATTGTTATTTGCTGATGTGAGGAATTCAATTAAATAAATATAAGAGATGAGGGGTCGGGTCAGTTTTTAAGAATTTTAATTTCGCAGATTTCTGGGTATTGGCACGGGCACACTATGATGAAAGCTTGAAGAGGCGCGGCCGCGATTGAGGCAAAAAGTTACTGTGAGAAAATTTTATGGCGCGGGCGCACCATTTTAGCCTTGGTGAATCGCATGGTCGCGCCGCCCTGGTGCCTGCTGGTGTGCTGTCGTAGACAACCAAAAATAAAACCTTACTGCAAAAAATAATTATGTAGTAGTGCAAGTAAGAGTCGATCCCACAGAGACTGATTAATCTATTTTTATATACTTTGTATTCCAAAAGAGGGGTTTTTTTTGAATGTTGTTAATTAAAATAAGCTAATGAGTAAAATATTGTAACGAATTAAATCAAGAGAACAAACCTTGGGTTAAGTCAACTTCCACCTTAGAAACATACATCGATCATTGACTCAAATATACACAATCAATACTTTGAATATTCATTGTTAGAATCACTTCCATTTCTTTCCTTAATTTTAGTTAGATAGAAACATGCGATCTAAATAACCCTAACTACTAAACAACTTCAGACAAGCGCTAAAAGTTTAATCTAGTAGAAGCTTTAAGAATAAGAAAAACCGATGAAGTTAAACAACACAAGCAGAAGCGGTTGCAATTAATTTAGTTGAATATTCTTCCTAAGATATAATAATCTCGTGATCTGCATTCAATTATTAATCTTAGTTGCTTTGCAAATTAGAGTGATCAAATAATTACGGATTCGATATCTAATTTAGAAGTAGATTTTAATGATTGATAAACTAGTATCAACCTAGCAATTAAACAAATCAATCATGTAATTCAAGAATAGAAGAATAATCAATACTCACAATATTAATTGAACAATTAGAATTAAATAGATCTCATAGTGTAATACTCTAAGGCTTCCGTATCCTTAATCCAAGAACAAGAGTTAGCCGCACATGGCTATTGAAATCACCAAAGAAATAGAGAGGAGAAGTATTTTTCCATTGAAAAATAATATATCAGCCCCTATTTATAAGGATTAAAATATAAGCCTCCATATGCCCTAGCCTTGCTTCCACGAGTCCAATTCGCCAAAGGGAAAGCAGCTGGCCATTCTGCCTCCCCGCTGGGGCGGGAGTCTTCAAGTGCAAAGCCCCACTGGGGTGGGAGATGCTACTGTCCAGCAGCATTAATTCGCATGGATCCTTATTGCAAGCTGCTGACTTTAATTGCATTAGAGGCTGGGCTGCTTCATTCCTTTGCACGTGAGCTGCTATATTAAATTCGTGGGCCCACATGTGATATTCAATCTTAAGCTGCTTGTCCAATTCGTGAGTCCCATGTATATTATATATATACTAATTTCCTTTAATTGTAATACATGAAACTCACTTCTTAAAACCATGCCCATATGAGCTACTTCTCAATTAATGGGCCCATGTTAACTTCAAGTTGCTGCAATGACGTGAGAAGCTCCAGGACTTCTTATTCACTTGGACGTGAGGTGCTAACTTGGAAGGCATGCAAGACTTCAATTTGTGGCCTACATGTATTGCATCCGAGCAGGCTGCTGATTTCGTGGGCTACTAAATGCATTTGCTTATGAGTCCTTCACAGAACTATACAACTTTTACAAAGTAATTACAAAAAAAGTGCATTCATAAAATAATTACAAAAAAAGTGCAAAAATTCAAACCATTCAATTTCAAATTAAATATGGAAATCTAAAATCAAGGATAACTAATAATTCAAATTCAAATCTTTTAGATCTAACAATAATTTCAAATCCATAATTCAAAATTTAAATCAAAATGAGAAAATTAAAAACAAAAAATTATGAAGAGTTACTGTTCATCATTCTCCTCCCTCGCCTTCCACCGCCGCCGCCGCCGCCACCGCTATATCGCCGGAGTTGCTATTCTGATTTTTTTTTTGACGATTTGGTTACCTATAAAAATTAAAATGGTTACCTTTATACGAAGTTTGGCTACCAACTGCATCACATTCAAAATAAATTTGGTAATCAAATAAAACTGAATTGGTTACCTTATCGGAAGGTTTGGTAACCAACTACATGAAGTTTGGTTACCAACTGCATCACATTTAAAATAAATTGGTAACCTAATAAAACTGAATTGGTTACCTTCATACCAAGGTAACCAATCCTTCATACCAAGGTAACCAAACCTTTATAACAAGGTAACCAAATCTTCATAACAAGGAAACCTTCATATTAAGGTTCGGTTACCTTGGTATGATGGTTTGGTTACCTTGGTATGACTGTTTGGTAACCTACTGCATGAATTTTGGTTACCAACTACATCACATTCAAAATAAATTGGTAACCTAATAAAACTGAATTGGTTACCTTCATACCAAGGTAACCAACCCTTCATACCAAGGTAGCCGTACCTTCATAACAAGGTAACCAAACCTTCATAACAAGGAAACTTTCATATTAAGGTTCAGTTACCTTGGTATGAAGGTTTGGTTACCTTGGTATGCCTGTTTGGTTACCAACGTATGAAGGTTTGGTTACCAGTGGAGTTGGAGAATGGACCGGTGGTGGAAGGGAAGCAACGGGTGGTGGAGGGTCCTCCACCGCGGCCAGTGGCGGGGCCTCCACTGACGGCCACCTTGGATCGATTTGGGGGAAGAGGAGGAAGGGGGAGGAAGTGAAGGGGGTGGGGCGGGGCAGGGCGGGGCGGGGCGGGGGCGGGAGGAGGAGAAAGGGGGGGCGGGAGGAGGGGGATGGTAGTGGGAGGCGGAGGGAGGGGGTGGGGAGTGGGCGGGAGAGGAGAAGGGAGGCGGAGGGAAGGGAGGGGAGGGGAGGGGAGGGGAGGAGGTGGGGTGGGGTGGGAGGAGGATAAAGGGGTAGCGGTAGGAGGCAGAGGGAGGGGTGGGGCGTTGGCGGGGGGAAGAGAAGGGAGGCGGAGGAAGGGGAGTGGAGGGGGTAGGGGGTAGGGGGTGGGGCGAGGGCTGGGGCGGGAGGAGGAGCGGCGGAACAGTGAGGAGGGGGAGGGCGGTGGTGGAAGAGTAGGAAGAAGGTGGGTTGGAAGAGGAGGAAGAAGACTGAGTGGGAGAGAATCATGGGAGAGAATCGTGGGAGAGTATCATGGGCATAATTAAAGGGATAAGAATGCACTCTTTTTGTAATTAAATATTGCATATGCACTAATTTTGTAAATATTTTATTTATGTATTTTTTTTGTAATATTATATTAAAATGTACTATAATATGTAATTGTTCCTTTGCTTATTTTGTGGCCCACATGTGAGTTAGCAAGCCTCATAATGATTGCATGGATCATATAATTAAAAGGCTGCTATAATTTCGTGACCCACTTGCGTGGTATGCTGAAAATACATCTTTGCTTGTCCCTTTTGCATTCATTTTACTTTCTTGGTTCAATTTGTACCTAAAATAAAAATATAAGAACAATGAATGTATTTAGGTACAAAATAAATATAAAAGATTAAGTATTAAGGGAATAAAATATAAAATATAACATATTTCATTCGCATCAAATTCCCCCACACTTATCTTTTCCTCGTCCTCGGGCAAAATAAAGATAAACTATAACACAAAAATTCAACCAAATAACATATGCCAAACTTGAGCCACGAGTTAATATGAACTTCAACATTGACCTCAATGATTCAAAACAATAACCCTTGGGAAACTTCAAAACAATGTATCATCCGAAACCCAACTTTTCTTATCAATCTTACTTTACTCTCAACCCTTTGTGCGTGTGTGAATCCACCTGTATCAACCCAATCAAACCATAGAAAAATCTATAGAATCAAAGTCTTAAAGGAGAAAGATAAACTCTACCACTTGTTTTCACATAAATCACAGCTAACACCAGCAGATAACATGAAATAATCAAAAGGCTTTTTCTTTATGTCTTATTTTTTTCTTCTTTTCTTTGGTAATTACATTTTATGCTCCATCTTACCAGCGAGTGCGTTTTACTCTCCATCTCGCATGTTACGTGTTTATGAGTGAGTGCGTTTTACGCTCCATCTCATCCCGCCACATGAATCATTTCTTTTCTTTTTTAAATTTTTCTTTCTTTCAATCTTGCAAACTTTGCCTAAATCATTTCGCTTTTCTTAATTAATACCTCATATCAACTTCAAGTAGTGATCAAACAAATGATAGAGTTCAAAGTTTCTTCCCTAGACATTTAATCAAATAAATTCATTCCAATTCAAAACTGGTTCGAATGGATATGTGCTCAATATTGAAGGGTCTCAAATAAAGTAGTGATCAACAAAGAAAACCAAATTTAGATTAACCAATGTTTATCAATCCTCCCAGAAGTTATCACAAAGAAATCAAAATTTCACCATTGGTTAAGAATCTAAATCAAAATTGACTTATTGATCAACTGAGACATCCTAACACTACTCCATTTTCGTAGGAAACACGATTGCACTTAGCATGTGCAACAAGCCTTTAAACCCAAGGTTACCCCAAGTGGATGAGTTTTATTTCGTGAGGGTTTGTAGTGAATATACCAACAAAATTCAAAATAAACAAAATAAAATAAAAAACTTGAAAAATATCCTAAATAATAATAATAATAATAATAAGTATCCTAAATCCTTCCCCCACACTTAAAACTTACATTGTCCCTAATGTAAACTAAAATGTAAAGAAAAGTAAAGAGATACTCCCCTATGGGTTGCCTCCCATGTAGCGCCTTTGTTTATGGTCGTTGGCTCGACCCAACACTTCCTTTGAGTAAATTCGTGTAGACCGGATCTTTCAAGGTCCATATTCTTCATTTTTCTCTCTCGAAAACCCTCATAGAGATATGCAGTCGACTAAGAAGAGGCTTCAAATCCGGAATTAGTGCTTGCAACTCGGTGCTCAGCTTTAAATTCGCACTTGCTTCATCAATGTTCTTACTAAGTGCTATTTCCAAGTCATCCTTTCCATCAAGCTCAAAGACTTCTTGTGCTAAAGAGTCAATCACATCAACTGAATAAATAGACTTATCATAAGTGGGGTATTGCATGGCATCATAAATATTAAATTTAACACTTTCGCCATCAAATTCCATTCAAAGTGTACCACTATGAACATCTATTTTAGTCTTTGATGTCTTTAAAAATTGTATTCCTAACAAGATAGGAGCATTTTAGTCACCGTTTTCCATATCAAGCACATAAAAATTAGTAGGAAAGATCAAATTATTGACTTGCATAAGGACATCCTCAACTACACCTTTGGGATAAACATTAGATCTATCAACCAGCTGTATTACAATACCAGTTTTATTCAAAGGTTCAAGTGATAGATTAGCATAAATAGAATATTGCATGACATTTATCGAGGCTCCTAAGTTTAACATGGCTTTTTCAATTCTCGTGCTACCTATCGTGCACGGAATAGTGAACATACCCGGATCTTGGCACTTAGTAGGTAGGTTTCCTTGAATGACTGCTGAAACATTTTCCCCTACCCTTACCTTTTAATATTTTTTTCATTTCCTATTTCCTCTTGTGTGTACACAGTTCTTTCAAAAATTTAGCATAACGAGGTACTTGTTTAATAGCATCTAGCAGTGGAATATTTACCTCGCATTTACAAAAAGTTTCATACAAATCTGAATTTTTCTCGTATTTTCTATTTTCTCTTAAAGCAAGGGGGAAAGGAGGTACCGGTTTATATTCAGATAGAGGGGGGAATTTACGCTTAGGTTCATCCTTGTCCTTCAGAACACTTCTATCTGCTTCTTCTTTTTCCTCATCTGCCTTATCTTGATTTTGTGGTGTAGACACTGTCTTTTCGGGAATTGCTATCTCTTTACCATTCCTCAAAGTGATTGCACTTACATTTTCTTTTGGGTTCACCACTGTTTGAAAGGATAATTTTCCAGAGCTTTGCGCTTCCAATCAACTGATCGCAGTCGCCATTTGTCCCACTTGCATACCCAAATTATGAATACTTGCCCTCGTTTCCTGTTGAAAATTTAAAGTGTTAGTGGCAAGTGTTTTAACAATATCTTCTAAAGACATACTAGGGTGAGAAGATTGGCCCTGTTGTTTTCTATTGGGATACGATGGTTTGTACTGTTGCTGATTTTGAAAAGTTTGAGGTGTGGGTTAATTTGCTTGTGGATTCCCGTAGCTTAAGTTAGGATGATCCCTCCATCGAGAATTTTATGTATTTGAATAGGGATCATATTTCCTTTGTTGTTGCCCAAGAAATCCTCCTGCTGCATTTACCTGTTTAACGAATTCCTCTTGGAGAGTTGGGCAAATATCCATCGGATGTCTGTTTACTGCACAAATTCCGCAAACTTTCACCTCTGGTGTGTTACCTTCACCTATTTGACAAACAAGAGAAGTTAAATTCACAAGTTGTTGTTCAATAGCAGAAATTTGTACCTCACTAGTGTTCCTAGGTGCAGAATCAAGTCAAGTGCCAAATTGTTGAGAGTTGGGTGCCATATTTGCAATTAGGTTTCTTGCAGCTTCGGGAGTCTTATCTACCAACGCTCCGCCACTAGCAGTGTCAATCATGCTTTTATCGGTACAACTAAGACCTTCATACAAATATTGGATGAGAAGTTGATCACTGATTTGGTGATGAGGGCAACTAGCACACAATCTTTTGAAACTTTCCCAATACTTATGTAGGGATTCTTTGTTGTTCTGCCTCACACCACTAATTGACTTCCTAATGTTGTCACCCTTGAGCTGGAAAATATTTCTCTAAGAAGATTCTTTTGATCTCCTCCTATGTGGTGATACTTCCGGAGGGTAGATAGTAAAGTCAATCCTTAGCTGAATCTTTCAGAAAAAATGTGAAAGCTCTTCACTTGATCTGTTCTTCGGTTACTCTGGTAGGTTTCATACTCGTACATACCACATGGAATTTCTTCAAGTGTTTGTGGGGATCTTCACCTACCAAACCATGAAAAGAAGGTAGAAGATGTATTAATCCAGATTTCAATTCAAAATGAGTATTAGTATCAAGATTAGGGAAAGTTATGTATAAGGGTTGTTAGTTTACATCAGGAGCCGAAAACTCTTTCAGGGTTCGATTTGCTACCATGGCTCCTGTGACGCCCCCAAATTCCAGGACCGCCACTTGGTCTCTCGAATTCGGTTCATCACGTGCTCATGGTAATACATCACAATAATAATAATTAAATATCATACGATCACAGCGGAAAATCTATTCTAGAATAATTTACAATGATTTATTATAATTATTCCCCCAAGTCTCGCAACCTACAGTACTTAATAGATTACATAATAATATCAGTTAACGACTTATTACATAATCTAACTTAAGCTTAAACATAATCAAATCCAGTCTTACTATATCATCTTCATACAATATTAATATATTTAAAACATAACAGACATAAGCTAGTTGGTAGCTTTGCCCTTGCCCTTATCAACGCCCGAAGGTTCACCATGCTCTGCCTTAACTGAAATGTTTTAGGAAAAGCAAGAATGAGCACAAATTGCCCAGCAAGTAATGTACAATAAGGGTGAGTAATAAGATTCTCAATTCTCGAAAGGGTATAACAAGATTTGATAGTTCAAGAATAACAAGAATATCAACAGTTCTCAATATCAGTCGCTAAGGACAGGATAATATCAATATGATTCAATAATAAGTCAATTCAAGATTTCAAATAATTGAATACTGAGTAGTCACTACGGACTATGAACTTCTACTAGAATTGATAGTAATAAACTAAAAATCCAACAAAAATAGGTACAACAGGTGATCAGCCTAAAGTACCCTTGTTATGCATAACAATCAACCATACTCAAGTGTGCACGTCGGTTCTCCGACAATTATATATTCCCTTCAAAGAAGGTTGTTCTTCTCAGTCAAATACAAGATCCCGCACCAATCAATTAGTTTGGGTTGCTTTTCAATAACATAAGTCCAGCCGAATCAAATGACATAGACACTTTCACAATATTCAAGAACAATACTAAGTTCAACATGAATAATAGCTTTAATGAAATAAGAGTTCAAGTATGCTAATTCGATTCAACCGATTAAATAGGAAACTAGTTCGCAATACACAAGATAGGATACTTGCATAGTAAAAGAGTATAAGTTAGGAAACTTTCACAATCATAGATTTCCTTGCATAAAGTAAATGCGTCGGTTAGGATACTTGCACTTTAAAAGAGTGTAAGTAAGAGAACTTGCCTTTAACGTAGTTTATCCACGAAAAGCAATCAACACTTTCGAATTCCTATCGTAATACAGTTACGTATATATATGATATTCATTAGTCATATAATTTAACTTCACATTTTCTCTTTGAATATACGATCAACACATAAGCTAAGTTTTACCTAGCTACACAGTTATATAGAATATAATTTCTATCCTTAACGTTCCTTCTTTAGAGTTTAAAAGCATTCTCATATTATATAAGATCTCAACAATTAGCAAACATGCTTGCATATTATTAATATCACATAAGACCACAATCAATACTAAATATATTTTATTTTAGCAAGTTACGGCATCTCCTTAAGTTAACCGTCAAAATCGGGTTCAAGTAACATCATATAATATCGCGTAGCATGTATTCATATTTAAAGGATACTTTCATGCTTGTATAACTTTTCCAAATCCAATTGTACATGGTATAGGTTCTTAAGTTAATACTTAAAGCCATTCAAGGACACGAACTCATATGGTCTAACATGATTGCTTTTAAACACATAAGATATTCATATAACTTGTATTAGTCATGCTCATGAGTACTCGTATTGCATATATGTAGCTAGCATTGTTATTATCTTGAAAACATGCTTTGTTCATGCTAAACTTTAATCACGGCAACTAATCATGGTATATATACATGCATGACACATGAATGAGTCTAAGAGTACTATCACATGTGTCCATAAATGTCAAATTCTAATTCTCGTCATAACATACCAACGTTCACGTTCAAAGCTTATACTTTGTTAGTATAGTTCATTAATAAGGTCTATCATGTTCATGCTTCCTTATGAAACCTACATATGTAAGTTAACATGCTTTTAATGTATTTCAAGCCCCTATAAACATGCTCGAAAAGTCAGAATGTATACATGCTTCATATATGTTAACGTCGTTTATGAAACTTTAAATTCGTTTCCAAACTATGTGTCGTTTGGTTAACCATGCATGCTAATATACTAAAACATGCTTACATTGCCTCATTAGGTTTATATATATGTATTAATCATGCTCCCATGCTTGTTTAAACAAAAATAAAACAATTGGTACATAACAGTTTTGTTGCAGAATGCAGAAAACTGAACACAGAGGCTGGCGCTGCGGCGCGGCAACAGTAGCTTAATACTGGCGCTGCGGCGCAAGTGGCGCTGCGTGCGGCGCTGAGGCGCGGGCTGCGGCGCGTGTGGCGCTGCGTGCGGGCTGCGGTGCTGAGGCGTCGAGCCAGTTTTCTGCGGTTCAGACTGCAGCGAAAACCGACCCAAAACCTCCCATTTCATCGATTTGAACATACCCAGTTATTAGACTTGTTTAACTTACTAACACATACATATATGCTTATATAACAGTCAATAGCAATTATCAATTCCCAATTTCATGAACTCTAACTAATTTACGAATTTCATGTATTTACAGAAATTGAAGAGGAACAATGGAAATGAAAGACTATTCAGTGGTTCCATCATGTGTGTATGTTCATATAACAACAATATAAGGGTTCTACAAACCAATCATGAACCAATTTGGCATAATCAAGAATTTCAACAAAACTCAGAGAACAACAATGGAGTTCTTTTGACAGAAAATGAAAATGAAGACACGAAGAGGATTTATACCTCTGTTATGGAGTAAGCTTGCTGATGCTACTATAGAAATTCCTTCTGAACTAAATAGACAATCACAGTATACTCTCTTCTCTTAGAAATATTTCAGCAATGAAATGAAGGTGCAGGGAGTTCCTTTATATAGAAGAATGAATACACAGTCCAAGCTTCTAACTCCCAAATCAAACTAACGGATTGTCAAATTGCATGAAGGTTATAGAATGGTAGGTATTTAGTTGTTAGAATCCATCATTAAAACCACTCCCTTGCTCATCATTGCTACAAGGCTATGGAAATTTACTGAGTTTAAGGAGAAGCAATAGGCTTAGGCCATAATGGCTGTGCACGTGAATGAGGGAAAGGAGAGTGACTATTATATTGGGACAAGCCAAGCAAATCTCAGCATTCTTACAAATGGACTATATGCTACACTTATGTTATATATTATATGTACTCTTAGGTTATAATTACAATGTTCTCCCCATAATGTAATAAATGCAATTTCAATACATATAATCTATGTACATTTTATCTTACCGATATAATACAATCGGATACTACCACATTACATTATATCATATATTATTAAATTGTATTACTCAACAATTATTTATAATAGATCCATGATACATTATTTTAATGTATATCCACACATCATTTGTCACCTACACATATCATAACATATAGTTACTATACATTTAATTCGCCTGCTTGCACATATAATTTCTCATCTTATAAATTGAATATTAATTAATAATATACGCATATCCTACATCAATCAATATAATTGTTAACCTCCATAACAATTTAATTAACCTTTATATGATTAACTATCACTTTGATATAAATCTTATTATATTTATAAACACGTTGCTCATTATTATTATGTTTCTTGCAATAATAATCACATATTATTAATCAATCCTCATTAGTATTTTATAACAGTTAATTAATATTCTTCGATTAACAATTAATATAGATTAATTGTTCGCTTAAATTAATATAATCATTCTTATATTACATCACTGTGCCACACAAGGCAATCAACGAGTTTATCACAAACTCCACCAATTTCTCAATTATTATAATTATTCAATTATATATAATTGAATTAATTCATCTCATAACACAAAATCATTTATATTCAAATAAATTCTCATTTCCATTAATATATTTATTTAATAATATATGGAAATTCTCGGGTATTACAGCTCCTTTTTCTTCACGAATTTCCCGAGCTTCCTTCCTTAATCTGCGACTAGTTCTTTCTATCTCTGGATCACACTTTAAATCACCTTGATTAGTAGATCGAATTTTGGGCATAAACAACCAAGGGAATTCAAATTACTAAAGAAAAATAAAAACAAAAATAAACTAAGTATTACAAAAATATAAAAATAAACTAAAATTCGTCCCCGACAGTGGCGCCAAAATTTGGTGTGCTGTCGCAGACAACCAAAAATAAAACCTTACTGCGAAAAATAATTATGTAGTAGTGCAAGTAAGAGTCGATCCCACAGAGACTGATTAATCTATTTTTATATACTTTGTTTCCCAGAAGAGGGGTTTTTTTTTAATGTTGTTAATTAAAATAAGCTAATGAGTAAAATATTGTAACGAATCAAATCAAGAGAACAAACCTTGGGTTAAGTCAACTTCCACCTTAGAATCATACACTGATCATTGACTCAAGTATACACAATCAATACTTTGAATATTCATCGTTAGAATCACTTCCATGTCTTTCGTTATTTTAGTTAGATAAAAACAAGCGATCTAAATAACCCTAACTACTAAACAACTTCAGACAAGAGCTAAAATTTTAATCTAGTAGAAGCTTTAAGAATAAAAAAAATTGATGAAGCTAAACAACACAAGCACAAGCGGTTGTATTTAATTTAATTGAATATTCTTCCTAAGATATAATAATCTCGTGATCTGCATTCAATTATTAATCTTAGTTGCTTCACAAATTAGAGTGATCAAACAATTACGGATTTGATATATAATTTAGCAGTAGATTTCAATGAATGATAAACTAGTATGCATCCTAGCAATTAAACAAATCAATCATGTAATTTAAGCAAAGAAGAATAATCAATACTCATAATATTAATTGAACAATTATAATTAAATAGATCTCATAGTGTAATACTCTAAGGCTTCCGTATCCTTAATCCAAGAACAAGAGTTAGCCGCACATGGCTATTTAAATCACCAGAGAAATAGAGAGGAAAAGTATTTTTCCATTGAAAAACAATATATCAGCCCCTATTTATAACTATTAAAATATAAGCCTCCATATGCCCTAGCCTTGCTTCCATGAGTCCAATTCGTGAAAGGGAAAGCAGTTAGTAGCTCCACCTCCCCGCTGGGGAGGGAGATGCTACTGTCCAGCAGCATGAATTCACATGGATCATTATTGCAGGCTGTTGACTTTAATTGCATGGAATAAAATATAACATATTTCATTCTTATCACCTGCACCGAAATTTCTGCAGCAACATGGAACTAAGCAGCAATCTAAGACTTGACTCTTTTCCTGCAATAAAGGCATTCACAATATGAGACCTACTTTTAACCCATAACTCAAAATTTGACTATATAAGCTATCTGCATCTATTATCAAAAATGTTATATTTGTAAAATTGCTATGCAATGTCCAAAATGTACTCAAACTCAAAATTTTTCAGAATTAAACATGGGGGGAGAAAGAAATATAGACATGTAATAACAATTAAACAAGAGGGAGAAGAGAGTGCATAGGGTGCCTCCCATCGAGCGCTTGTTTATAGTCAGTTAGCTTGACTTTCTTAGATATGCTCATGTAGTGGAAAGGATCAAGGAGGCTTTCTATCGGTCGACTTCGGCCCCAAAGTAGTGCTTCAACCTCTACCCATTAACCTTGAACGGCTTGTCGGAGTCTTGACCTATGATCTCGACTGCACCGTGAGGATACACGGTCTTCACCGTGCATGGCCCCGACCAGCTAGACTTAAGTTTGCCCAGGAAAAGACGAAGACCCTAGTTAAACAAAAACACGGCTTGTCCCGGCTCAAACTCCGTATCTATAATTTTTCGGTCGTGCCACTTCTTCACCTTCTCTTTGTATAGCTTCGCATTCTCATAAGCCTGCAGTCGAAATTCATCAAGTTCATTTAGTTGGAGAAGTCTCTTCTCCCCTACGGCTTTGAAGTCAAAATTTAGGTTTTTAATTGCCCAGTATGCATTGTGCTCAAGCTCCATGGGAAGATGGAAGGATTTCCCATATACCAGCTGATAAGGTGACATCCCCAATGGTATCTTGTACGCAGTTCTGTAGGCCCACACTACATTATCGAGTTTGAGTGACCAATCTTTCCTCGTAGGATTGATAATTTTCTCCAATATCCTCTTTACTTCACGATTGGAGACTTCAGCTTGGCCATTAGTTTGGGGATGGTAGGCCATGGCGACTCGGTGATTCACCCCATACTTAGCCAATAACGTTGCAAACTATCTGTTGCAGAAGTGAGTGCCTTCGTCACTGATGATAGCTGTAGGCTCCCCGAATCTTGTGAATATTCTCTTTTATAGAAATTTCAAGACAACCTTTACATCATTAGTTGGCAAAGCCGCTACTTCCACCCACTTGGAAACATAGTCTACCGCCAATAGAATATACAGATTCCCGTAAGATGAAACAAATGGCCCCATGAAGTCAATACCCCAAACATCAAATATCTCAACCTCTAAGATCATGTTCAAAGACATCTCATTCCTCTTGGAGATGTTTCCTACCCGCTGGCATCTATCACATTTTTGCATAAAATTATAGCCATCTTTAAATAGTGTTGGCCAATAAAATCTTGTTTGAAGCACCTTGGTTGCTGTCCTCTCTCCCCCATAGTTTACCCCGTATATTGGTGCATGGCAACCATGTAAAATACTCTCAGTCTCACTGTGTGGGATACACCGCCTGATCATTCTATTTGCGCACTGCTTGAACATATATGGCTCATCCCATATGTACCATTTTACATCATTCAAAAATTTCTTCTTTTGGAGCCTTGTCAACTTAGGAGGGATAATATTGCAAACCAAGTAGTTTGTAAAAATGGCAAACCATGGGACTTCTCCTTGGACCACAAATAGCTGCTCATCCGGGAAAGACTTATTGATCAAAACTCTATCATCCGTGTCTTTCCCCGAATTCTCAAGTCGTGACAAGTGCTTCGCCACTTGGTTCTCGGTTCCCTTTCTGTCCTTTATCTCCAAGTCGAACTCCTGCAGAAGTAGAATCCATCAGATCAAACGGGGCTTGGCATCTATTTTCGCAATCAAATACAGAATGGCAGCATGATCTGTATACACTACTACTCACGTGCCAATCAAGTATGAATGGAATTTGCCGAAAGCATACACCACTACTAATAACTCCTTCTAAGTGGTTGTGTAATTGAGTTGTGGATCCGCCAAGGTCTTACTAGCTTAATAGATCACATAAAATATCTTGTCCTTGTGTTGCCCCAAGATAACTCCCACTGCAAAGTCACTAGCATCACACATTAACTCAAAGGGTAAAGTCCAGTCAGGAGCTGTGATAATAGGTGATATCGTCAACTTTCTCTTCAAGTGCTCAAAAGGTGTCAAACAATCTTCATCGAACTTAAAATGTTCATCCTTCTCCAGTAAACTGCACAAAGGCTTTGTAATATTGGAGAAGTCCTTTATAAATCAATGATAGAAACCCGCATGTCCAAGAAAACTGTGGACCTTCACTAAAGTCGGTGGCGGTAGGCTCTCAATAGTTTCCAATTTGGCTTTGTCTACCTCCAATCCTTTCCCTGATACCTTATGCCCGAGGATAATTCCTTCTTGTACCATGAAATGGCACTTTTGCCAATTCAGCACTAAGTTGGTCTCAACACACCTCTTCAACACCATAACCAAATTCTCCAAACATATGTCAAATGAGTCCCCTAATACTGAGAAGTCGTCTATGAAAACCTCCACATTTTTCTCAACCATGTCGGAGAATATAGCCATCAAACATCTCTAAAATATGGTCGGTGCATTACATTAGCCAAAAGACATCCTCCATAAAGAAAAAGTTCCATAGGGGCACGTGAAGGTAGTCTTTTCTTAATCTTCGGGAGCAATGACTATCTAATTATACCCCGAGTACCCATCAAGGCAGCAGTAGTAGTCATGGCAAGCCAACCTGTCCAACATTTGGTCAATGAATGGGAGAGGGAAATGGTCTTTCCTGGTCGCCTTGTTCAGCTTGCGATAATCCATACAAACTCTCCATCCCGTGACTGTTTTGGCAGCTAGGGATCAACTCATTATTTTCATTGGACACTATAGTCATGCCTCTTTTCTTTGGTACGCATTGCACCGGGCTCACCCATGAGCTGTCTGATATAGGATATATGATGCCGGCATCTAACCACTTCAGGATCTCTTTCTTGACCACTTCTTTCATGATGGGATTTAATCTTCGTTGTTGCTCCATTATCGGCTTGTTGTCATCCTCAAAAAGTATTTAATGCATTCAGAATGAGGGGCTTATCCCCTTGATATCTGCTATAGTCCACCCAATTACAGATTTGAACTCCCTTAATACTCGCAGCAACTTAGTTTCCTTACAAGTTGTTAGCGAAGAGGCAATTATAACAGGGAACATGGAAGAATTACCCAAAAATGCGTACCATAAGTGCTTGGTTTTAAGCGCTCAGAAGACTCCCCTGTGTGTTCAAGTGGTTTAGCCGGACTTTTGAATTTACCCATCCGTGGCACAGTATTCATATTTTGCACATACTCAACAACCTCTATATCTTCCATGACAAAGTCTCCTAGTAAAGCACTCTCTAAAGGGTCACTACTCATCACTTGCGTGGCCTGTTCATTCAATACCCTGTCGATTGCATCAATCCAGAAACATTCTTCTTCATCGGTGTGAAACTTCATAGCCTTGAATACATTGAAAGTAACCTCTTGGTCCTGAACTCTCATTGTAAGTTCTCCCTTTTGTAGATCGATGAGAGTTCATCCAGTGGCTAAAAAGGGCCTACCCAGAATGATCAGGATATCCTTGTCTTCTTTATAGTTAAGAATAATGAAGTCGGCAGGAAATAAAAACTTATCCACCTTTACAAGGGCATCTTCTACAATACCCCTCGGATATGTGATGGACCTATCGACAAGCTGCAATGATATGTTTGTCGGCTTCAGAGCCGGCAATCCCAACTGTGTAAAAACCGAGAGAGGCATAAGATTGATGCTCTCCCCCAAGTCACGTAAGCATTTGTCGAAGGACAATCCTCCAATAGAACAAGGTATCGTGAAACTGCCAGGGTCCTTGAGCTTAGATGGTAGCTTTCATTGCAACACCGCACTTCACTCTTCAGTTAAGGAATTTGTTTCATAATCTTCCAGTTTCTTCATCCTCGACAGAATACCTTTCATAAACTTAGCATAGCTCGGCATTTGCTCCAAAGCCTCTGTGAATGGTATGTTAATTTGCAGCTTCTGAAATACCTTTAAGAATTTAGCAAATTGTTTATCCAATTTTTGCTTTTGAATCCTTTGAGGGTATGGCAGAAGTGGGTATACAACCGGTGGTGTGGCACATGGTTTTTTTTATCTTTTTCTTGCTTCTCTGCCTGTACTACATGCTTCCCATCACTTTCCTTATTCAAAATTACCTCAAAATTTTCTGGGTATTGGCGCGCCTGCGTTGGTATTCCTTCTTCTTGGGGCGCGACCGCGCCAGGGTCAATTCCTGCAGTCTGCTTTCCACTCGTTAGAATGATGGCCTGGCACTGCCACTTTCTGTCCCTTCTTGGATTTGCCTCCGTTTTACTTGGTAGAGCTCATTGTGGTCTGTTAGTGAGCATATTGGCCATTTGTCCCATTTGGTTTTCCAATTTCTTAATCGCCACAGCTTTGCTCTTTATTAACACTTCGGTGTTCGCCATATACTTTAACATTATCTCCTCCATTTCTGATTTCTTTTCTGGCTGAGGAGCTAGAGCTGGAGGATGTTGATGTTGTTGGTTCTAAAACCATACAGGGTAAGATAGTCTGGGAGCATATTGTTGTTGTGGGTGTTATTGAGGTTGGTGTTGTTGTTGAGAACCTTGATTGTTACTCCAACTAAAATTTTGGATGTTTTATATTGTTCGGACGGTACGAGTTCTAGAATTGATTGGGTGGCCTTCGGTAGTTGCTCACAAATTGAACCAACTCTGCAATGATAGCACATTGATCCGTCGAGTGCGATCCCGCACATAACTCACAGATGAAGGCAACTTGCTGTACCTTAGACTCAGCCATAGAATCAATCTTTTTGGACATCGCTGCTAGTTGAGCTGATAACGACATGATGGCATCCACTTCCGATACCCCGATAACTTTTGGTTGAGGTATTCGAGCTAACGGATTTTTAAAGTCATTTACCGCCATGGTTTTTATTAAATCATAAGCTTCCTCATAGCTCTTTGCCCATAATGCTCGGCCTAGATTGCCATCCCAAACCATTATAGAATGTATTGATTACCATCCATTGCGGCATCCTGTGATGTGGGCACTTCCATAGCATCTCCTTGTATCGTTCCCAAGCTTTATACAAAGATTCTCCTTGTTGTTGCTCAAATTGAGAAAAGCACTCTTCATCTTTGCAGTCTTAGCCGTAGGAAAGAATTTAGCTATGAACTTCTGTGCTAAGTCCTCCCAAGTAGTCACGAAAACCGATGGTAGCGAATGAAGCCAACTCGTTGCCTTGTCCCTCAAGGTGAAAGGAAAGAGCCTGAGTCTCACCGCATCATCCGATACACCATTATACTTTAATGTGTCACAAATTTTAATAAAGCTCAAAAGATGCTCGTTAGGATCATCAGCAGCCGAATCCGCAAACTGAACCGTGTTCTGTACCATTTAGATTGTCCTTGGTTTGATTTCAAAGGTATTTGCGGCTATTACTGGCCTAATTATGCTCGACTGTAGCTCGTTGATTTTCGGCATAGAATAATCCCTTAAAGCTCTATGTTCTTCGGCCGCCATCTCCACCGTTGTTTCAGTTTCCTCTTGCATATTAGCAATGCATGTATTCAAACTCCAAGCTCTCCCATTGATGTTGTCCTCTCTAGGCACCAAAGCAGAATTTTTAGATCGAGTGCACATACACTAACCCAGAGTACCTGAAAAATAAGAAAAATAAAATAGAAGTGAGGTAAGATGTGAAATGTCTAAGTAAGACCAATTTAACTTAAACTGATGACGAAAGTAATAAAAATAAACACTATCCTCGGCAACGGCGCCAAACACTTGTTGGCTTGTTTCAGTTTTAATCAAATCACACACACACACATGCAAGTATACACGGTCAACAAGTAATACAGAGTAAGTAGATGATCGTTCCCACGGAGAAAAATGAATATTTATAATCTAACATGCAATAATTTTGGAATTGTTTCGAGCTTCTTAAACGATTAATCAACAGGTGATTTATATAACACTAAAGATTAACAAATACTAACTAATTATCAAGTAAATGATTCAGAAAAGGAAGATATGGGATTCCAACTTCACTTAATGCTACATTCAGATTAAATACCTCTTGTTAAGCCTATTTGATTACTTCGGATTGCTAGCCGAGAGCACGAAAGTGAGACAAGGCCATCTCTCGATGTACCAAATCCATATCACACACAATCCACAAAAGAAATAGAATATATGTGAACATCCAATATTACCTAAACCACTATATTTCTATGTGACTTAATAGCAATACAGATTTAAGCACAAGCTCTCTCAAATGACTACATGTAAGATCCCAACTTTTTATGAATAAGATTTAATTTCCTCTATATATTATTTTGAAATAGTAATGTGTGGATGGGTGGAATGTGCAAATTTTACAAAGTAAGCAAGTGGTTATAAAATATTCGTTTTGTCAGGGAATATTCGTTGGGTCGAGGAATATTCTTTTTATCGGAGAATATTCGTACGACGGCGCAGTCATTGGTGGACCCCACAACGGAATGAATGTCAGATATAGAAAGCGACAGAAGTAATTTTTTTCATAAAAATAATGGCAAAACTTTTGTCGTTAAACTGTTGAAATATCCGGTGATAAAAATACAGTAATACGCGTTGTTGCATAGTAGCACACGGTATTGCACAGTATTTTAAATTATTGGTTCTTACATAAGAAGTCACTCATTCAATAATTGTTATAGTAATTACTATTTAATATTTTATATTATTGATCCAATAATTTCTACATTGATATTTTATATTATTGTTTCAATAATTATCACAATAACTGCTGCACGGTATTTCACATTATTAAATCAATAATTTATATTATTTAAATGATATTATTAGATAACATTATTTATAATGTCTAGAATGTTTTGTCGAGGAAAGGGGTTAGGATATATAATTGTGCGCCAATGAGAATAAATTCTTATTGGAAAACCCCTTCTTTTCTGGGACCGACCTGGTTGTCATTATTGTGGTTCTGTAATATTATTTGGGAATAATAATTATTGATAAAAATGATAAGAAAATATTTATTCAATGTGGATATAAACGGAGGAATTTTTAGCAAAAGAGACAATTATTGAAAATTGATATTTTATCTTTTCTGATAAAATAATTTATTCAAATATATTATTATAATATTACATTATAAGTGTATAATGTGATAATATAATAATACAATAATGGTGATATTTTTACAATAAATTCACGATATAAGAATAAAATGAGGAGGAGGAGAGCAAATTAGGTCTGAATGGTATTTTTGGTGAATAAAACGTGTAAAATGTTTGGTGGAGGATTTTTTGAATTGAGTGGGCCCCACTTGTGGTTGGCTAAGTGCTGATGTTGATTTTTCAAAGTTAGGTTGCTCCGTTGTTAGAACGGGGGTGTGAAAAAATCATATGTTTGTATATTTGGGTCATTTTTCCGTTCGAAATTTGGAAAAACTTTCTTCTACAAAGTTATCGAGAATTAAATTTCATATGGAATGGACATAAGATTCATATTTTTCTGATAAATGGGCTATTTATTATGAATTATTGAAGTTTCTAAGTATTGTTTAAATTTAAATATTTTGGTGGATATTTTCTAGAATGGGTGGAACCCACTCTTGACTGTTGTTGGTTGTAAAAAGCTGAAGTTTGATTTTCAAATATGGTGGATTTGAAATCATACGTATAAAAATAAAATAAATGTTTTGTCAGCTTTGGTGTGCTAAGCATTTTCCTATAAATAGGCTGCTTAGTTAGAAATGAAAATCACACCAAAATCAAAAATTTCTTTTTCTATACTATTGAGCGTATTTTTGAGAGTATTTAGATACTTTGAGTGTTGATAACAGTGCAAGTTTTCCTCATTATAATATCCGATATTCCAGTCATATCGATTATTATACCTAGGTAAAGGATGTTATTTTTCTCGTAAATGTTGTTATTTCCTTTCAATATTCATAATGAATATTATTTTCTTTCATATTCCATATTATGAAAGTGATAATATTTCATTTCATATTTCTAAATATAAACTTACTACGATAAGTATTGTTTCTATAATTCTTGAAATGATCGGAAATTGTTTGAGTTTTGCGCTTCATCTAATATCATTTCACTGGAATATTGGTCTGAACTTTTTATGAAATTTTCATCTTTTCATGACGAGTTACTATTCATGAGTTACTATTCACGATAAAAGAAATATTATTTTTTTATCCAAATTATCTTTGATTGGATCCAAGTTTTGAACTTCATTCTTGAATTTTGCTCTACAATTGATTATTACGGAGTATTATTGAACTTGGATAAACTAAATTACGAATCCTAAATTTTTGTCCTTTATCTCACTGGATTCGTTCTATATATTATTTTTCATCATCCTTAGTCTTAAATGGTGATACAAACGAATATCTTTAGCCTGTAATGCAAAGATGAATGATTATTTGATGAATATCTTTGGCCTGTAGTGCAAAGATGATTACCTGATGAATATTTTTGGCCCATAGTGCAAAGATGGACATGTATTGAGATGAACATGACCACTGGTAATACAAATGAATATCTTTGGCCCGTAGTGCAAAGATGAATATTTGATTAGAGATATATATTAATTGATGTTACAGGGATAAAATATTGATGATAGACTTTTAAATCATAGAAGATAGTAGACATCATTCTCTACTTAACTCTTCTAATGAATTGTTATTTTCGCTGCAGTTATTGATCTAAAACTTGTTGTCCATAATATTTTATCTGATTTGTTGAAGACTAACGATAATTTACTCTTCATTATCTTAGTCATAATATTCTTTACTGGGCTAGTTGAGCTCACCCTTTTGTTCCATTGTTCTCTTTAGGAAATGAGAATATCGCAGGGACTAGTCGGGGATCGGGGTGATGGTCAGAGTTAGAGCAATAACAGTCCTCACTATTTTGTAGAATAGTGTGATAATGATTGTAATTAGTGAGGACTGAATTTGAGTGTTTATATTTCGTATTATATACGATTTGTATTGAAACTCATAGTTTGCGTGGTCGTATTTTGCACGACCGTATGATATAAAAGATTATATTTTGGATTCTGTACCATGTATTTGGCGACTCAGAATGGATTGAGTATTAAACCTATTTTGGGGGCGTCACACAACACACGGTAATACGGTATATGCCTATCCGGATTACAAATTTTGAAGTCTATCACATGTAAAAATCATGAACACATGCTAATATGGTCAAATCTACACTTATAATCCATTTTCCAATTTCATATAAGTTATTAGGGTAGTTGGTGATCAAGCAATTAAACAAGCAAAACAAACCATACTAGGCAATCCTTATATAATCAATTAGAGCTCAACATAGAAGCGTACAAATCTAAACTTAAGCATAAAGATCCATTAAAACCTCATAATGGAAATTAGTTCATAACTTAAGCAAAAACCATTATCATAACTTGTGCATACATTGAAAAAGCAATTAAAGAAGTAAAGAGAAGCTAAGAGATAGACAATACAAATCTAAAATCTCTACTTCAATGATTAACCATCAATGTCGAGCCAAGTTTTTCAAATATCCAATCCAAACCCTATTCTATGCAAAATGTAAGATAATCCAAGAGATATCAAGAGAGAAGCCAAAGATAAGGAAGAGTAGGCTACAAGCTCTCTCTATCTCTCTAAAACCCTAAAATAGTAAAAATAACTATTAAAAAATTAATCTATAACATCCCAATACACCCTTATAAGGAAAAACACGCAAACATAATTTTTAATGAAAAGTCAAACTCTGGTCAATATTTGTTGGGCGCAAACATGCCACCCCGTAGGCAAAACGGGGCAAGGGAGCGCTGCTGCTGGGCGACTTCTCCTCCTAGCGCTGGCGCGCCGTTTCAAAGCCTGATAGGGGCGCGGCCGCGCTATGCTGTTTTCTTACAAAAAATTTTCATTCTTCTGCTGGTGTTCTGCTATCTTGCTACTGCAAGCCTTTGCTTCGTAACTCCTTTCACTTCATATGCCACAGTCACATGCCATCTTCACTTGTGCACTCCACCATAAGTCCCTTGCTCATCATCAAGTCGGTTCATTCCATTTCCCCCACTATGCCATCAAGAGAGAGCTTCCACTATGCAATCTACAAAATGAATATAAAATGCATGAAAATGAACTAAAACACATGAAAGTAAGCTATAGTTATCGTGAGTTGATAGCCAATAAGTAGGTATAAAACCTAATTATCATTTGCAAGACGTGGAATGTATATTTACATTATGAAATTTACATTGGAATTGGAAAATTGACATTGAATTGAAAGAAGAAGGAAAGAAGTAGCTTCCTTTCGGATTTGGTTTATTAGAGGCTGACCTATCTTAGGCTACTCTCGCTACTTTTTGGCATGAAGGTCCCCAGATCATCACAATTTATTAGAGGAGAAATTAATCCGATCTTTCAATTGAAGCGGATCTGAGTGGTGCCTTTCCCGAGCCTCGCAGGATTAGTCGCCTTTGAGTCCATTAATCAAACACCGACGGGTTTGCCTCCTGGTGGAGGAATCACACAACATACATTCACATACATCGCATCCCATCGTATGCCATGATGACATTGTACGAAGCACTAACATAAATCAATAAAGCATTCATTCACATACATTCAATGTAAAATGCAGTATCCACACACAAGCAGATATAAAAGGAAATTTTAAAAAGATTTGAACGCGACCAAAGCCCTCTATTTTCCCCAGCAGAGTCGCAACCTGTCGACGTAGGGAAAAAATCTTGTCTCTTTGAACAGATCTTTCTCTGTTCCTAAGTTTTTTTTTTCTACCCTTATTTGTCTTATCTCTTTTATGAAGGGTGAAGTTTTTTAGGAAAAGGCCAACATGTATATCGACGATTTGAAAAATTTATAGAGTCGCCAGTGGGTCGATTTTGAAATGGTTGTACCAACTAAACCGAGTTTTATTTGATTTTGCAAGTAGGCCCAATTATTGGACACTGTCGAAACTTGGCCTTGAAACCAAGATTCTTAAAGTTCGGGGCTTGGTTAATCGAGGGGAAGGTGTTGGGCACCCCCCGACTCCCGTGAAACACGGTACCGCATCTTTTCAATATTTGTCTTTTTATTTGCAATGTGTGTATGCTGAAAGTAATTAAGCCTACATTTTTGTTATTTTGAAAGCATTGCCATGCTTTGTTGGACCTATATACGAAGGGTTTGATTTGTTTGAAAAAACCTTTTTGTTTTACACAAGATATTAAAATGACGTTTTGAAAGATTGGTTTTCAAACCCTTATGCTCACATATAATTTGAAGCATATTGATACATTAATTTTATTCTGATAAGCCTTTGGCTCGATTTGAATGTTTATTATCGGAATGCGAAACATCCTCGACCACACAATGTATATACAAGTGTCGGTCTTCTTAATTGCATGACAGCCATCTAAGTGACTCTAGCACGACAAACCATATTTTTTCACTATGTTCGAGACCTTAAATTCGGATAACCGTTTTATGGTCTCTCAGATGTACATTTTACATAAAATTTGGCATGATACATTTGTAATATAGAGTTTGTCCATTGTGGAAATCAGATTTAGATTAGTTTGATCATCAATCCCATGATTCCTAGGCTCACGAAAAATGTCAAAAAAAACCTACACAGCACAGATATTCACAGAGAAGAAGAATGCACTCTAGATGTCGCAAAAACAAAAGATTCATCAGTCAAATCTATATATGCGCATAGCTAAAGCTTCCTGTTCCCACTAGATAAGGATCTCGGGTCGCGAGGTCACTTTAATATGTACAAAACTAGAAAAACTAGATTTAAATAAATCTTACCCACTCTAGCTTCCCGGTTCTGGTTGGACCTATTTTGAACCGTTGGAAACGTAGAAAGGGCTAGATTTAGATAAATCTAACTCGCCAAATTTACATCATTGCAAATTCACATCAAATAAATATTTAAAGCTAATATTTAATCACAATGAGCAAGGAAATTATATATATATTTATATATATAAAAGCTGTAAAGGGCCACAAATTTTTGATTCAGGCCTGACTGGAATGTAAATATATATATATATATATATATATATATATATATAAGCTGTAATAGAGCCACAAATTACTCTATATAAGCTGTAATAGAGCCACGAATTACTCTAGGCTCGACAGAAAAGTATATATATATATATATATATATATATATATATATATATATAAAAGCTGTAAAAGAGCCACGAATTATTCCAGGCTCGACAGAAAAGTATATATATATATATATATATAAGCTATAAAAGGCCACGAATTACTCTAGGCTCGACAGAAAAGTATATATATATATATAAAAGCTGTAAAAGGCCACAGATTTCCAATCCAGGCCAAACTAAAATGTAAATGTTAATATATATAGTTATATATATATATATAAGCAAAAAAGGCCATTAATTAGCAATCCAGGCCAAACGAAGTTAGAAAAATTATATATATAGTTATATATATACAAAAGCAGTAAATGCCACGGATTTGAAATCCAGGTTTGATAGAATTTAAAATTAGTATATATATAATCAGTTATGTATATAATATAGCTGAAAAGTCCACGAATCAGCGATCCAGGCAGAACAAGTTATTATATATATATATATATATACATAAAGACGAGTAAAATCTATGGATCGACGATCTAGTCCGTGCAACCGAAGAAAAATGTATATATATATACATATATATACTAAAAAGTAAGCTAAAACGGCCACAGAACTGAGTTTCGTGCAAAATCTGAAGATGAAACTTGACACGCACGTTCACATATACGTAATGAAGTAATAGCAAGTTTCTGATCGTAAAAATACTTACAATAGACTGCTACACAAGCTCTTTGCAACTTGGTGGGCTTCAAATGGATTTTTTCATCAGTCAATTTTTGATATGTTGTATAATATACGTATACAAATATATTGGAAGAATAAAATTTAAGTTTGGAGTACTAGAAGTAGGGCTAAGGGACGAAATGGGCCGAGATTCAGAGCGTTTTTCTATTTTATTTTTCAAGGGTGGGGGGTTATATTTAAAGACTCGATGGTAGAGGGTCTACCTGTGACTGACGCAAGTAGAGTTGTTGCTCCTCATAGTGGGCCCCACCAGGTGGGTCCCATCGCCTCGAAGTATGTGCACTCTAAGCAACGCAATGTCAGGTTCGAACCTTTCTAACTTTTGATTAGAGCGTCCGTTTGAGGAGTGCTATACCTTTACGGAAAGCCCTTTTCGAGAGCGACATAATGACACGGGACTTAACCTTTTTCGAATCCAAGAAGATCGGTTTATAACCAGTTTTTTATTTTTTTGCAGTTTATCCGTTGAGCTGTATTGTGCTGTGTTAACTCGAGATTGATGTTATGGCTCTTTCTGACCTTCATTGCATCAATTCAGCTTGATTTTGGCTTAATTGACTTCGAGTTAGTAAAATGACTGTTTTGCCCATCTAGGGGTTGTCTCCTGTGTTGGCAAGGTTGTCGACTGTTTTCTCGGGGTTCTCTTCGATGTTTTATCCCATCCGACTTTGTTTTTCCTCAGGGTTATCTCCGAGGTTGATTCAGTCTCCCGGGGTTATCTCTGGGGATGACTTGATGCTTCGGGGTTGTCTCCAAAGTTGATTTGACTTCTCAGGGTTGTCTCTGGGTGATTGCATCTCCCGAGGTTGTTGTCGGGGCTGAGTTTGATCTCCCAATGTTGTCGCCGGGTTTGCTGTACCTCCCGGGGTAGTCGTCGGGGTTTGACTTGACATCCCGGTTCCACCATGGAGAAAAAGACAATTTTGCCCTCCTGTAGGGTTAGTAACAAGAATGCAAAAAAATTCGAGTGTCTACAATAAGCATGCAAAAATTATATATATAGCAGCGGAAGCGTAAAAATACAAGTTTTAAAATTTTACAAACCATATACCCGGATTATCCTTTATGCGCAATTATTAATTAAACGAACATAAGAAGATGAGATTCATACCATTAAAGATACGAGCTTCCTTAGGTACGAGTTCAACTCCAATCCAACGAGCAAGCAACGTATGAACCAATCTATCCGAATTTACTAATCTCCTATTTAGTAATCCATCGACTGGGAACTATTTTAATTTTAAGCTATCTAAGAATTTAGATCACATTAGCATGATCATCATTATGATTCTAAAAGCACTGCTTAAAACTATGGGTTTATCACATTTAAATATAACAGCATCATGTAGATAATATAAACGCCTTTAAATAAATAATTCTTTTATTAATAAATGAATAAGATTGCTACAAAGTATATGCTTTATCATCAAATATGATTGGCTTGTGTGCATACTACTTTCAATCTCCCATTTGCACTAAAGCCAATCGCCATGGTATCTCATACCCATCTTCTCTAAGTAATGATCAAACTACTGTTTGTGTTAAAGCTTTAGTAAATAGATCTGCAATGTTATTTTGAGTGTCCACATGCTCTAGGGTGACATCTCCTCTTTTAATGATATCTCTAATCAAATGAAATCTCCGTAACACGTGTTTGGATTTTTGGTGAGACGTGGGTTACTTGGCCTGTGCAACAGCTCCAGTGTTGTCATAGAATAAATGTACTGCTCCTCTAATGCTAGGAACCATACCAAGTTCAGTTATTAACGTTTTCATCCAAACAGCTTCACTTGCAACTATGTACTCTGCCACTATAACTGAGTAACCAATTGTTTGCTGCTTGGAACTTTTCCAACTCACTGCGCCATCGTTTAAGGTAATTGTTGGCTTGTTTCGGTGTTAATCAAATCAAACACACATGTGCACGTATGCACGGTCAACAAGTAATAGAGAGTAACTAGATGATCGTTCCCACAGAGAAAAATGAATATTTATAATCTAATATGCAACAGTTTTGTAGTTGTTTCGGGCTGCTTATACTATTGATCAAAAGGTGATTTATCTAACACTAAAGATTAATAAATACTAACTAATTATCATGTAAATGATCTAGAAAAGGAAGATATGGGATTCTAACTTCACTTAATGCCACATTCAGATTAAATACCTCTTATTAAGCCTATTTGATTACTTCGATTTGCTAGCCGAGAGCACAAAAGTGAGACAAGGCCATCTCTCGATGTACCAAATCCATATCACATATAATCCACAATTGATAGAATAGACGTGAACACCCAAATTATATAAAACACTATATTTATATGTGCTTTATCAATAACAAGGGTTTAAGCACAAGCTCTCTCAACTGACTACACATGGTAATACGGTATATGCCTATCCGGATTATAAATTATGAAATCTATCACATGTAAAAATCATGAACACATGCTAATATTGCTATATCTCAACTTATAATTCATTTTCCAATTTTATACAAGTTATAACAGTAGATGTTGATCAAGAATCTAAACAAGTAAAACAAACTATATTAGGCATCCATACACAATCAACTAGAGCTCAACATAGAAGCATACAAATATGAATTTAGGCAAAAAGATCCATTAAAATCCCATAAAGGAAATTAGTTCATAACTGAAGTAAAAACCATTATCAATACTTGTTCATACATTGAAAAGCAATTAAAGAAGTAAAATGAAGCTAAGAGATAGAGAATGCGTATCTAAAATCTCTACTTTAATGATTAACCATCAATGTGGAGACAAGTTCTTAAAACATCCAATCCAAATCATAATCTATGCAAAATGTAAGATAATCCAAGAGAAATTAAGAGAGAAGCCAAAGATAAGGAAGAGTAGGCTACAAGCTCTCTATATTTCTCTAAAACCCTAAAACAGTAAGAATAACATTGAAAAGATAATATCTCAACTTGCAAATAGACCCTTATAAAGAAAAACACGCAAAACAGGAATAAGTGAAAAAGTCAACTTTGGTCAATATGTGCTTGGCGCGGTCGCGCCACCCAGTAGGCAAAAAGGGGTACAGTCACGCAGAATCTGCTCTACTTCTTCTTCTGGCGCGAGAGCGTTGTGTTAAAGTCCTATAAAGGCGCGGCCGAGCTATGCTGCTTTTCTGCAGAATGCATGCTAGTCTCCTGCTGGTGTATTGTTGGTCCTCTTGGTGCTTTCATATTCCTTCTTCTTCACTTCCACACCACTTCCACATGTCATGTTCATCTTCACTCCACCACAAGCCTCAAGCTCGCAATTATGTCGGTTCCATGGCATTTCCACCACTATGCCATCGAGAGAGTTTCCAAAATGCAATCTACAAAATGAAGATAAAAATGCATAAAAATGAACTAAAACACACGAGATTAAGCTATAGTTATAGTAAGTTGATAGCCAATAAGTAGGTATAAAACCTAATTATCAAATACCCCCAAACTAAACCTATTGCTTGCTCTCAACAAATAAACAAAAATACAAACTATATGCTATGCAAACTATTATACCACGAAGATGAATCCCAAATTTTCAGTCAAGCTATGAAATCCAATAAGAGATGCCTTAGAGAAATCATAAGATCTATGAACAAAGCATCAAACCAAGCTAAAGTCATAAAGATATATAATCTGAAAATCACTACTTGTTGACAATGATATAGTGTGTGTGTGCTAATATCCATAAATAAGCTTGATAAAGGTAAAAATTCCACATGATATGCTTCTACGGAGGAAAAATAAGTCTTTAAATCAAGAAAACTAAGAACATATGAAACAACAACCAATCCAACACATCAATCCAAACTAAGGGTCAACAAAGGGTTTATTATGCTTTTATTTACACACGAGGGTGATATTCGCACATTCCCGTGGTTACACCCGACTGTGCAATGCCAAGCCCTCTTAGGCTTTTCAATGATACGCATGTAACGAGCTTTCGACCAACGACTCCCAAACCAAAAGGCTTTAGGGCGCTGGGTGTAGAGACAATCCCCAAGGGTATACTTGCTTGAATATCAAAGGTTACAGGACTCAACTAGCCAAGGTGTTTATTCTATTTTATTTTTATTTTTTTTAATTTTCTCACTTTCATTTCTTTTTCTTTTCTTTTTAGCATGCATACCCAATATTTTCCCCCAAACATGAATTTCTGTGTCATTATGGCTATTACTCATTTTCTACAAAATTCTATTATTAAAAATAGATTTTTCCTCTCAGAAGACAAGCATGTGCTAATCTAAACCAACAAGCAAATAATAACAATACCGTGCTATCCGGTAACATCAAAGCAACAAGTAAAGATCACATTATGTATGAAACTATGACTAAGCTTAATCTATCAATAGTGTTGAAAAATCTACACAATTCCAATATTATCATCGGCCAAACTGGAATTTAACAGAATAAAACATGGGATCAATTGCAACTAAACAGATAAATAATCAACAAAAATTAAAAAAAATTATAGAAAACTAACTAAAGAAAACTAAAATGCAAACTAAACATGCACTACTAGTATATGCAACTAAAATGCAACTAACTAACTAAGTACAAACTAACTAAATAACTACAACCCAATACCCCCAAACTTAAATTAAGTATTGTCCTCAATAGAGATAAAGGGTTAGAAAACTCCCCAAGGCATCCTCGTGGCCACCCGATTGCGACTCGGGTGGTGAATCAGGCGGTGGATATGGTATGGCAGAGCTGAAGACTGGAAACTACACAATCGTCCCTTGCTGAGCAAAAGCCTCGGCTAGGGCACCTGATATCCCATCCGCATATTCTTTGAAGTTAACGTGCAAAGAATCCGTCCTCGCCTACAGGTGCCTCATCTGGCGATCCTGTCTCGCAGCACTGGCTGGAGGAGATCATGTTGCCTCGGAAGGCTGTGGTGGAGCCCTTACTAAATGCGCTGGTGGACGAGGCAAAATGAAACCACGGCATCTAGGATCTGCCTTGCCACCGTCCCATTCAGAATACTTTTTAATCATGGCATGGTCTATGTCCTTACTAGGCATTTGCACCTGCTTATCTCCCCATTCTACTCTAGCTTGTGCACACAGCTGTATCACCAATGATGCATGCGGAATCCCACTTGTCGTACCCCCTCGCTCTGATCATTGCTAACATATACCTATCCTTTTTAGTCGAATTCAGACCCTTTTACTGCACAAAAGATTTTGGCACCATCTTGTAATACTAAGTATGCGCCGACAGGTTGATGAAACTGGATGTGTCTAGTATATCCTCATCCTGGCTGTTGTAAGAGGACGAGGATAGAGTGGCTGATCTAGCTCTTTTTGGTCCCATGAATTCTCTGTAGAAAAAATGTAATTGAAGACCCTATTTGTGAATCCAAAAGAATAAACCCCAAACTTGCCTTTGAACCCTCTCTCTGAAAACCCTAACTGATGAATCGAAGATGGAATGATGATGAGGTAGTGGCTATGATTAGGGTTATATAGAATTAAAGTGGAGAGTGGATTTCTGCTGTAGTAACGCTAGGATTTGAGGGAGATTGTGTGAGATAATGAATCGTGTGAGATGATGATGAAGGAGATGGAGTATTTTAATAGGATTAGGCTAGGTTTAGATAAGTAGATAGAATAAGAGAAGGAGGCTCGATTGTTATGTGATGTTCTGATAAGGGGTCGGCCAAAATCATATATGAAATAAGGACTAGGGTCAGTTTTTAAAAAATATTAAACGACAGAATTTTGGGTATTGGCGCTGGCGCTCCATGATGTAAGCTTTGACGGGAGCGGCCGTGCTTGTGCTGGAGAGCTATTGTGAGAAAATTGCCTGGCGCGGGCGCGCTATTTTTGGCCTGGTAAACTGCGCGGCCGTGCTGCCCTGGTTTTTGCACTTAACTGTTACAACAACATGTAATTATGCAGCTAACTAACACTTGACTCATTTTCTGCAATAAATACATTCACAACTTAGATATAAATTTATTCTATACTCAAAATTGGACTATATAAGCTAAATGTACTATTATCAAAAATGCTATATTTGAAAATTTTGCTATGCTATATGCAACATGTACTCAAATTCAAAATTTTTTAGAATTAAACATAGGGGAATGAAAAAAATATTGACATGTAACAAGAATTAAACAAGAGGGAGAAGAGAGTGGATGGGGTGCCTCCCATCGAGCGCTTGTTTATAGTCAATTAGCTCGACTTTCTCTGATATGCTCATGGAGTGGAAAGGATTAAGGAGGCCTTCTGTCGATCTACTTCGCCCGCAAAATATTCCTTCAATCTCTGCCCATTAACCTTGAACGGCTTGTTCAGGTCTTGACCGATAATCTCAACTACACCATGAGGATACACGGTCTTAACCGTGAATGGTCCCAACCATCTCAACTTAAGTTTTCCAGGGAACAGTCAAAGTCGTGAGTTGAACAACAAACCGGCTTGCCCCAGCTCAAATTTCCTCTCGATAATTTTTCGGTCGTGCCATTTCTTCACCTTTTCTTTTTATAATTTTGAGTTTTCATAAGCCTGCAGTCAGAATTTATCAAGTTCATTCAGTTGGAGAAGTCTCTTCTCCCCTGCGGCTTTGAGGTCAAAGTTTAGCCTTTTAATTTCCCAGAATGCCTTGCGCTCAAGCTCCATGGGAAGATTGCAGGCTTTCCCATATACCAACTGATAATGAGACATACCAAGCGAAGTCTTGTAAGCGGTTCTGTAGGCCCATACTCCATCATCAAGCTTGAACGACCAATCTTTCCTCGTTGGGTTGGCAATTTTCTCTAGGATCCTCTTTACTTCATGATTAGAGACTTTAGCTTGGCCATTAGTTTGGGGATGGTAGGCCGTGGCAACACGATGATTCACCCCATACGTAGACAATAACGCTGTAAACTGTCTATTGTAGAAGTGAGTGCCTTCGTCACATATAATAGCTCTAGGTGTCCCGAATCTTGTGAATATGCTCTTTTATAGAAATCTCAAGACCACCCTTGCATCATTTGTTGGCAAAGCATCTACTTCAACCCACTTGGAAACATAGTCCACCGCCAGTAGAATGTATAGATTTTAGCAAGATATTAATAAATGGCCCCATAAAGTCTATACCCAAAACGTCAAATATCTCAACCTCTAAGATCATGTTCAAGGGCATCTCATTCCATTTAGAGATGTTTCCTACCCGCTGGCATCTATCACATTTTTCCACAAAATTATAGGCATATTTAAAGAGAGTCGGCCAATAGAATCCCGCTTCAAGAACCTTGGCCAATATCCGCTCTCCCCCATAATGTCCCTCGTATACTGATGCATGGCAACCCTGTAGTATACTCTCTGTCTCACTATGTGGGATACACCGCCTAATCATTCTGTCTGCGCACTGCTTGAACAGATATAGCTTATCCCACATGTATCATTTTACATCATGTATAAACTTCTTTTTTTGGGGCCTTGTCAACTCAGGAGGGAGAATATTGCACACCAAGTTGTTCGCAAAGTCGGTAAACCATGGGATCTTTCCTTGAACCACAAACAGTTGTTCGTCCTAGAAAGACTCATTAATCATAACTCCATCGTCCGTGTCCTTTCCTGAATTCTCTAGTTGGGACAAGTGTTTCGCCACTTAGTTCTTCGTACCCTTTATGTCCTTTATCTCCAAGTCAAACTCCGTCAGAAGTAGAATCCATCGGATCAAATGGGGCTTGGCAACCTTTTTTGCAATCAAATACCGGATGGTAGCGTGATCTGTATACACTACTACTCTCGTGCCAATCAAGTATGAACAAAATTTGTCGAAAGCATATACCACTATAAATAGCTCCTTCTCAGTGGTCGTGTAATTTAGTTTTGCATCCGTCAAGGTCTTACTAACATAGTAGATCACATGAAATATCTTGTCCTTGTGCTGCCCGAAGATAACTCCCACTGTGAAGTCACTAGCAACACACATCAACTCAAAGGGTAAAGTCCAATCAGGAGTTGTGATAATAGGTGATGTCGTCAATTTCCTCTTTAAGTGCTCAAAAGCTGCCAAACAATCTATATCAAACTTAAAAGGGACATCCTTCTCTAGTAAACTGCACAAAGGCTTTGTAATCTTGGAGAAGTCTTTTATAAATCGATGATAAAAACCCGCATATCCAAGAAAATTGCGGACCCCCTTCACTGAAGTCGTTGGTGGTAGGCTCTCAATAGTCTCCAATTTAGCTTTGTCGACCTCCAATCCTTTCCCTGAATCCTTGTGCCCGAGGATAATTCCTTCTTATACCATGAAATGGTACTTTTCCCAATTCAGCACTAAGTTGGTCTCAACACACCCCTTCAACACCATAACCAAATTCACCAAGCATATGTCAAATGAGTCCCCAAAGACTGAAAAGTCATCCATGAAGACCTCCACATTCTGCTCAACCATGTCGGAGAATATAGCCATCATACATCTCTAAAATGTGGCCGGCGCATTACATAATCCAAAAGACATCCTCCTAAAAGCAAAAGTTCCATAGGGACACGTGAAGGTAGTCTTTTCTTGATCCTCGAGAACAATGACTATTTGATTATACACCGAATATCCATCTAGGAGGAAGTAGTATTTATGGTAAGCCAACCTGTCTAACATCTGGTCAATGAATGGGAGAGGAAAATGTTCTTTTCTGGTCGCCTAGTTCAGCTTGCGATAATCCATATAAACCCTCCATCCCGTGACTGTTCTGGTAGGGATCAACTCATTATTTTTGTTAGATACTATGGTCATGCCTCCTTTCTTTGGTACGCATTGCACCGGGCTCACCCATGAGCTGTCTAATATAGGATATATGATGTCGGCATCGAACCACTTTATGATCTCTTTCTTGACCACCTCTTTAATAATGGGATTTAGTCTACTCTATTGCTCCACTGTCGGCTTGTTGTCATCCTCATGAAGTATTTTATGCATGTAAAATGAGGGGCTTATCCCCTTGATATCCGCTATGGTCCACCCAATCGCAGATTTGAATTCCCTTAATACACACAACAGCTTACTTTCTTGACAAGATGTTAGCGCAGAAGCAATTATAATAGGCAACGTGGATGAATTACCCAAATATGTGTACCTTAGATGATTAGGAAGAGGTTTTAAATCCAATGTAGGAGGCATCTCCAGAGACAGTTTTAAGCGCTCAGAAGACTCCCCTATGTGTTCAAGTGGTTCAGCTGGACCTTTGAATTTACCCATCCGTGCCACTGTATTAAAAATTTGCACATACTCAACAACCTCTATATCCTCCATGCCAAAGTCCCCTAGTAAAGCACTCTCTAAAGGGTCACTGTTCATCACTTGTGTGGCCTCTTCATTCAATACCATGTCAACTGCATTAATTCGGAAACATTCTTCTTCATCGATGGGAAATTTCATAGCCTTAAATACATTGAAAGTAACCTCTTGGTCCTGAACTCTCATCGTAAGTTCTCCCTTTTGTATATCGATGAGAGTTCATCCAGTAGATAGGAAAGGTCTACCCAGAATGATCGGGATGTCTTTGTCTTCTTCATAGTCAAGAATAATGAAGTCGACAGGAAATATAAACTTGTACACCTTTACAAGGACATTATCTACATTACCCCTCGAATATGTGATGGACCTATCGGCAAGCTGCAGTGATATGCTTGTCAGCTTAGGAGTCTGCAATCCCAACTGTGTATATATCGAGAGAGGCATAAGATTGATGCTTTCCCCCAAATCACATAGGAATTTATTGAAGGACTATCATCCAATAGAGTAAGGTATCGTGAAACAGCCAGGGTCCTTGAGCTTAGGAGGTAGCTTTCGTTGCAACACCGCATTGCACTCTTCAGTTAAGGCAACTGTTTCATAATCTTCCAGTTTCTTCTTCCTGGATAGAATACCTTTCGTGAACTTAGCATAGCTCGGCATTTGGTCAAAAGCCCTTGCGAATGGTATGTTAATTTGCATCTTCTTAAACAACTCCAAAATCATAGCAAATTGTTTATCCAGTTTTTATTTTTGGAGTCTTTGAGGGTATGGCACATGTGGATATACAACTGGTGGTAGAGCACATGGTTTCTCAGCTTTATCTTGCTTTTCTGCCTCTGATCCTTGCTTTCCATCATTCTCCTTAGTCAAAATATGCTCAGAATTTTCTGTATATTGGTGTGGGCGTGCCATATTTCCTTCTTCTTGGGGCGCGACCGCGCCAGGCCCAATTTTTGCAGTCTGTTATCCACTGGTTAGAGTGATGGCCTGACATTGCTCCTTCCTGTCCCTTCTTAGGTTTGCCTCTGTATTTCTTGGTAGAGCTCCTTGTGGTCTATTACTCATCATATTTGCCATTTGGCCCATGTGGTTCTCCAAAGTTTTGATAGCCACTGCTTGGCTCTTTAATATTAACATTAACTCTTCCATCTTAGATTTCTTTTCTTGTTGAGGACCGAGAGCTTGAGGATGTTGATGTTGCTGGTACTGAAATTCAGGAGGGTAAGACGGTCTACGAGCATATTATTGTTGTGGGTGTTGTTGTTTAGAATGTTGTGGTTGGTGTTGTTGTTGAGAGGCTTGGTTGCTACTCCAAGAAAAGTTGGGATGATTTCTGTTGTTTGGATGGTAAGAGTTTTGGTATTGATTTGGTGGCCTTTGGTAGTTATCACAAATTGAACCGACTCTACAGTGATAGCACATTGATCCGTCAGGTGTGACCCCGCACATAACTCACAGACGTAGGCAACTTGCTGAACCTTGGACTCGGCCATAGAATCAATCTTCTTTGACATCGCTGCTAGTTGAGCCGATAATGCTATGATGGCATCCACTTCCAATACCCTGGAAACTTTTGGTTGAGGCAGTCTAGATGACGGATTTTGGAAGTCATTCGCCACCATGGTTTCTATCAACTCATAAGCTTCATCATAGCTCTTTGCCCATAATGCTCCTCCCGCGGTGATATCAACGCTCGGCCGAGATTGTCATCCCAATCCATTGTAGAATGTATTGATTACCATCCATTGTGGCATCCCTTAATGAGGACACTTTTGTAGCATCTCCTTGTATCTTTCCCAAGCCTCATACAAAGATTCTCCTTGTTGTTGCTAAAATTGAGAGAGAGCACTCCTCATCTCTGCAGTCTTAGCCATAGGAAAAAATTTCTGTAAGAACATCTGTGCTAAGTCCTCCCACGTAGTCACAGAACCCGATGGTAACGAGTGAAGCCAACTCCTCGTCTTATCCTTCAATGTAAAAGGAAAGAGCCAAAGCCTCACTACATCGTCCGAAACATTGTTATACTTGAAAGTGTCACAAATCTCAATAAAGCTCATAAGATGCTCGTTAGGGTCGTCACTAGCCAAACCCCCAAATTGAACCGTGTTCTGTACCATTTGTATTGTCGTCAATTTAATTTCAAAGGTTTTTACGGCTATTTCTAGCCTAACTATACTCGACTGTAGCTCATTGATTTTCAGAATAAAATAATCCCTTAACGCTCAATGTTCTTCGGCCACCATCTCTACCGTTGTTTCAGTTTCCTCTTGCGTATTAGCAGTTCGTGTATTCAATCTCCAAGCTCTCCCGTTGATGTTATCTTCTCTAGGCACCAAAGCATAATTTTTAGATCGAGTGCACATACACTAACCAGAGTACCTGAAACAAATGAAAAATAAAATAGAAATGAGATAAGATGTGATTTGTCTAAGTCAGACCAATTTAACTTAAATTGATGTTGAAAGTACTAAAAATAATAACATTTCCCCGGCAACGGCACCAAATACTTGTTGGCTTATTTCGATGTTAATCAAATCAAACACACACGTGCAAGTATACACGATCAACAAGTAATATAGAGTAATTATATGATCGTTCCCACAGAGAAAAATGAATATTTATAATCTAACATGCAACAGTTTTGTAGTTGTTTCAGGATGCTTATACTATTTATCAAAAGGTGTTTTATCTAACACTAAAGATTAATAAATACTAACTAATTATCTGTTAAATGATTTAGAAAAGGAAGATATGGGATTCTAACTTCACTTAATGCCACATTCAGATTAAATACCTCTTGTTAAGCTTATTTGATTACTTCGGATTGCTAGCCGAGAGAACAAAAGTGAGACAAGGTCATTTCTCGATGTACCAAATCCATATCACATATAATCTATAATTGATAGAATCCACGTGAACACCCAAATTATATAAAATAATATATTTCTATGTGATTTATCAATAATAAGCGTTTAAGCACAAGCTCTCTCAACTGACTACACATGGTAATACGGTATATGCCTATCTGGATTATAAATCATGAAATCTATCACATGTAAAAATCATGAACACATGCTAATATGGCCATATCTTAACTTATAATTTATTTTTCAATTTCATACAAGTTATAACGGTAGATGGGGATCAAGCATCTAAACAAGCAAAACAAACTATATTAGGCAATTCATACACAATCAACTAGAGCTCAACATAGGAGTATACAAATCTGAACTTAGGCAAAAAGATCCGTTAAAATCCTATAATGGAAATTAGTTCATAACTGAAGTAAAAACCATTATCATAACTTGTTCATACATTGAAAAGCAATTACAGAAGTAAAATGAAGATAAGAGATAGAGAATGCAAATCTAAAATCTCTACTTCAATGATTAACCATCAATGTGGAGCCAAGTTCTTCAAACATCCAATCCAAATCCTAATCTATGCAAAATGTAAGATAATCCAAGAGAAATCAAGAGAGAAGCCAAAGATAAGGAAGAGTAGGCTACAAGCTCTCTCTATCACTCTAAAACCCTGAAACAGTAAGAATAACGTTCAAAAGATAATATCTCAACTTGCAAATACACCCTTATAAGGAAAAACACGCAAAACAGAAATAAGTGAAAAAGTCAACTCTGGTCAATATGTGCTTAGCGCGGCCGCGCCACCCCGTACGCAAAAAGGGACGCGTAGCACTGAATCTGCTCGAATTCTTCTGCTGGCGCGGGCGCACCTTGTCAAAGGCATATAGAGGCGCGACCGCGCCCTGCTGCTTTTCTGCCGAATGCATGCTAGTCTCCTGCTGGTGTACTGCTAGTCCTCTTGCTACTTTTATATTCCTTCTTCTTTCACTTCCATGCCACTTCCACATGTCATGCTCATCTTCACTCCACCACAAGCCTCAAGCTCGCAATCAAGTCGGTTCCATGTTATTTCCACCACTATGCCATCGAGAGAGTTTAAAAAATGCAATCTATAAAATGAAGATAAAAATGCATAAAAATGAACTAAAACAAGCGAGATTAAGCTATGTTATAGTAAGTTGATAGCCAATAAGTAGGTATGAAACCTACTTATCAGTAAATACATACCCCGAAATGATTTTACTGTCATCTTGATCCATTTGGAAACTTAAGTTTTTATATCCCTCTATGTTCAATTCAGACCCACCATAGACAAGAAATACATCCTTAGTTCTTCTTAAGTACTTTAGAATATTTTTCACTGCCTTCCAGTGCCCTGCTCTTAGGTTCTACTGATATCTTTTTGTTACACTAAGTGTATGAGCGACATCCGATCTAGTACATATCATACAGTATATGATAAATCCTATTGGTGAAGTATAATGTTTCTTACTCATATGGTCTCTCTCCTCAGGTGTCTTTGGAGCCTGTTTCTTAGAGAGATGTATTCCATAGCTCATTGACATGAGACCTCTCTTGTAATCTTCCATGCTAAACCCCTTTAGCATCGTGTTAATGTACGTTCCTTGGGACAAGCCAAGTATCCTTTTAGATCTATCTCTATCGATCTTTATCCCTAAAATATAGGATGCTTCTCCTAAGTCCTTCATGGAGAAGTGTTTAGATAACCAGATGTTAATCGATTGTAGCATAGGAATGCTATTCCCTATCAGTAATATATCATCAACATATAATACAAGGAATGAGACAGCTCACCCACTAACCTTCTTGTACACACAAGGTTCATCCTCATTTTTGATAAAATCAAACTCTTTGATTATCTCATCAAAACAGATGTTCCATCTATAAGAAGCTTGCTTTAATCCATAAAGGGATCGTTGTAGCTTACAGACTTGATTTGTTCCAACCTTTAAAATAAATCCCTCTGGCTGTGTCATATACACATCATCCTCAAGTTTCCCATTGAGGAAGGCCACTTTCACGTCCATCCGCCAGATCTCATAGTCGTAATAAGCTGTAATCGCAAGAAAAATCTGAATGAACTTGAGCATAACTACCGGTGAGAAGGTTTCATCATAGTCAACTCCTTGTCTTTATTTAAAATCTTTTGCAACTAGTCGAGCCTTACCTACCTTGCCGTCAGCTCTAGCCTTTTATTTAAAGACCCATTTACACCCAATGGCCTTAATGCCCTCAGGTGCTGAAACCAAAGCCCATACTTTATTTTCATAGCATGTTCGTAATTCAATGGATCATCATCATTCATGATGCGTACCTTATCGTCATCCTCTATGACGAATCCATACATATAAGGTATCTTCGGTACTCTTCCAGATTTACGAATAGGGTGTTGTTCAATAGGTTATTCTACTTGGTCAGGTACCTTACTTTGATTTGTTATAATTTGTGGGTCTTGAACTTCTTCAAGAAATATCTTACTCCTACTAATCCCTTCAAGGATAAACTCCTTTTCCAAAAAGGTAACATATTTCGCAACAAACCCCTTTTGATCGGTAGGATGATAGAAGTAATACCCTGAAGTTTCTTTAGGCTATCCCACAAATCTATATTTTTTAGATCTAGTCTGCAGCTTATCATTTTCAAACTTTTTGACATAAGCTGGATAACCTCAAGTCTTAACATGCTTAAGATTTGGTTTCCTCTCTGTTCATAACTCATATGGAGTCTTTGGGACGCAAGTCGACATAGGGTGGAAATTTAAGTCCTCAGTCTCCCTTTTATTGAAGGTGGAGGTCTTTTTTTTCTCTGTTGGAGTTATTTGCCCTCGTCTCTTGTCCTTGGGACGAGAGAGGAGCGCCCCGATTTCCCTATTTTATTCTTTTCCCTCTCGCTTTCGCTTTGTCTTTGGGGTTCCATTTTAAAGGGTGAATTTCGTAGGAAACTAGTACCAACATATGTGTCAACGATTTTGAAAGATTGATTTTATTGATTGGACCGATTGAGACAGAGTCGCCAGTTGGTATTTTAGAAATGGATGTACCAACTCATCCGGGTTTTAATAGTTTTTCGCAAGATGGTCCAATGCGTGACTCTTTGATTTGGTCTTGAAACCCGAGATTCGTGGAATCCGGGGGCTAGGTTAAGCGGGGGGGAAGGTGTTAGGCACCCCCTGACTCCAGTGCAAGCACGGTACCACATCTTATTAATTTTCTTATGCAAAAAGTGTGTGTATGTGTGTGTTTGATTTTGAAAGCTTTATTAGTAGGTTTCTAAGTTTTTTTGGTGACTTAAAAGTAGTGTTGTACCTCTTTTGCGCCTAGGTACGAAGGATTTGATTTAATCAAAAGTTTATTTTTAGCAAGATATATGAATTGAAATGATGTTTTAGAATGTAAGGTTTTCACATCCTTTGCCCGACTAGGAATCGAGGACTTCGATACTTCCTTTTATTCTTTACGTTTATTATGTGATCTACCCCGAATCGCTTTATTTTCATCAAAAGCTCTTTGTGTTTTTCTTTAAGAAATCATTTTGATGATATGTATGCTAAAGCGTTAAAAAAGTTCGGATCATCTTCGGTCATAAAAGCCATCTCGATGAACCGAGCTCCCGTAATGAAAGTTTTCACTATCACGGGATCTTGAATCTGAGATCTCGAGACTAACCCCTCGAGTTCATTTTCAAGATCCAAATATGACATATACATTGATATTCACGTTATTTAAAGCATTTACAACATAAAACCGGTCCATCGTGGGAATCAAGTCGAATCCGTTCGGGGATCCCAACATCGGGATTACTAGGATCACATGATTTGTACAATATTATATATACATAACGTCCATGGCCTCGATACTAAGCGATTTCATTGGTTGAAATCATCATTCATGCCGATTCGCCCCCCCCCCTTTCGCCTCTAAATATAGATTTTGGGCTATACAGGTTAACTGGGACTGTTCAAAATAATAAATCCATAGATATACAATGAATCTAAGCCGTTATAGCCCTCGGGTTGAAGCTTCATGCTAACAACCTCTCGGGAACTAGATTAGGCCTAGATTTGGGTATATCTAGCCTCCGAAGTTTTTTTACAACGTAATAATCACAATATAACTGATAGAAACGTAAAATATATCAACTATTACACAATATGCTTAAAATACAACAAGTTTAACTATATTCAAAGTAAAATGACGCTTTTACCCTCCTGCAAGGTTAGTACAAAGAAAGAAAAATTTTGAGTGTCTACAACGTATTTGGTAGGTACGTTGTTAAGTAGGTATGCAGCTGCTTCTAGGGCATAACCCCATAATGATATGCGTCCCCATAATCTATCAACTATTACACAATATGCTTAAAATACAACACGTTTAACTATATTCAAAGAAGATATCTCATTAATCTATCATTTGAACAACATTTACAAAGAACAAAGCTAGAAAGTGCTTTATTTCACCTTGGGGGACGCGTGAACAAGCATTTTAACTCCCGGGATGAACTTAGAACACTCCCGTGGCTCCAAGTGGATGATAAATAAGAGTAAATAACTCCAAGTGTGTATATATAAGTCCCACCCGAGGATCTCTCTCTCTCTCTAAATGTGATTTTCTCTCTCTCTTTCATGTCTATGAGCTGCTAGCGCTGATATAGAGAAATTTGAGTAGCCTTAACCTTGTATGCGGTTGGAGTATATGTGGTTGAGGTTGGGCCCCATGTGTTTGGTTGCCTCAATGCGTGCCTTAGGTCTCGGTTTGGTGAAAGTCGAGCTTCGCAGACCGAACTTCTAAAAAGTCTTTACGGAATGCGGCCGAGTAATATTGAGTCTGACTGAGTCGGGGTACGGGAAGATAATGCTGATAGCTGAGAAGTATCTTCTGGTTCTTGACGGCAGTTAGTTGGTTTATCATTGATGGCATGCCTTTCGAGGTTTGCTGAGTTGGTTTCTAGTGGACACTGTCTCAACTTGGCCATCTTTGTTCGGTTCACGACATGTTTGGGCGTCATTGGTCCTTTGAATCTTTCACGGGGTTGTCTCCGGGATGACCTGGCTCTTTTGCCCTACCTTAGGGTTGTCTTCGAAGTAAAATAACGCTTTTACCCTCCTGCAGGGTTAGCACAAAGAAAGAAAAATTTTGAGTGTCTACAGATGCCCCTGTTTGTCATGCTTATGTAATGTAATGGAATGAATAGGACAAAGATGACTAGACACGGAGAATGCATGACAAAATATATTAGATAATGCAATGTCATGTATAACAGATGTAATGATATGTGAGATTAGAAAGGGGTTATTCTCCCCCAGCTGGGGAAGTTTAAGGATTACGTTATCGTGGTTAAGTCGACCTGCGTTGGGTTGTAGCCAACGATTTGCATCATCGGGTTTTTGCAGACCTTTGTTGGGTTATTGCCAACGAATTACATCATCAGAGATTTGTCGACCTGCGTTGGGTTGTTGCCAACGCATTACGTCATCGGGGATTTGCCGACATGGGTTGGGTTATTGCAAACGGATTAGATCATCGGGGATTTTCCGACATGCGTTGGGTTGTTGCCAATGGATTACATCATCAGGGATTTGCCGACCTGCGTTGGGTTGTTGCCAACAGATTACATCATCGGGGATTTGCCGATCTGCGTTGGGTTGTTGCCAACTGATTACATCATCAGGGTTGAGCTAATGCCTTCACTGGGTTGTAGCTAACGAATTACATCATCAGGGTTGAGGTGATGCGTTCACTAGGTTGTGGCCAACAGATTACATCATCAGAGTTGAGCTAACGCCTTCATTGGGTTATAGCCAATGGATTACATCATCAAGGTTGAGCTAACGCCTTCACTGGGTTGTAGCCAACGGATTACATCATCAGGGTTGAGTTGGTGCCTTTATTGGGTTGTAGCAAATGGATTACATCATCAGGGTTGAGCTGACGCCTTTACTGGGTTTTAGCCAACGGATTAACCCATCAGGGTTGAGCTGATGCCTTTATTGGGTTGTATCCAATGGATTACACCATCAGGGTTGAGTTGACGCCTTCACTAGGTTGTAGCCAACAGATTACATCATCAGGGTTAAGCTGACACCTTCACTGTGTTGTAGCCAATGGATTACATCATCAGGGTTGAGCTGACGCTTTCACTGGGTTGTAGCCAACGGATTACATCATCAGGGTTCAGCTGACACCTTCACTAGGTTGTCACCAACGAATTACGCTATCGGGGTTGAGCTGACGCCTTCACTAGGTTGTAGCCACTTGATTACATCATCAGGGTTGAGCTGACGCCTTCAATGGGTTGTAGCCAATGGATTACACCATCAGGGTTGAGCTGATGCCTTCACTGGGTTATAGCCAACGGATTACATCATCAGGTTTGAGCTGACGCCTTCACTTGGTTGTAGCCAACGGATTACACCATCAGGGTTGAGCGGACACCTTCACTGGGTTATAGCCAACGGATTACATAATCATGGTTGAGCTGACGCCTTCACTGGGTTATAGCCAATGGATTACATCATCAGGGTTGAGCTGATACCTTCATTGGGTTGTAGCTAATGGATTACATCATCAGGCTTGAGCTGACGCCTTCACTAGGTTATAGCCATCTGATTACATCATCAGGGTTGAGCTGACGCCTTCACTGGTATGTAGCCAACGGATTACATCATCAGTGTTGAACTGACGCCTTCATTAGGTTGTAGCCAATGGATTACATTATCAGGGTTGGGCTGACACCTTCCCTGGGTTGTAGCCAATGGATTACACCATCAGGGTTGAGCTGACACCTTCACTTGGTTGTAGCCAACGGATTACATCATCAGGGTTGAGCTGGCGCCTTCACTGGATTGTAGCCAATGGATTACATCATCGATTATAAAACGGCGAGTTATTTTTACTTACGACCCCACTGGATTAGATACTGGCTTGACTGATGACTAGGGTGCCACTGACGTCGTTAGAGGATGCGGCTCGCACTTTCACTACACAGATTTGAACTTCGATGTGGAGGCCTCGATTTATGAGGACTTGGCGCAGGTTGATTTATTTGATGAGGTAGAGTTCATTTGTTAGGCCTTTTGTTAGTCGACTGGCGACTCTGCCCCATTCCCTATAATTTTAACTTTTATTTATAGGACAGAGATGATATTTAATGTATATAGTTTTATATATTTCGCAGAGATGTATATATAATGCATATGGCATGCTGCATGCATTATATGTCATGGATTTGCATTTAAAAATTGTGAGTTAGGATTGACCCCTGGGTGGTCTTTTGATAAGGTTTTATAGATGAGGCGTTGTCTTTTTTCCTCGAGTAATGATTTTCAAGGAACTTTTTCCTTCTTTTACCTTCACAAGCTCATGTCATTGTAATTTCTTTCAGAAGTCCTCTCATTTCTTATGATGAGAAGTTGGGTCCTGTCGTAGGCTCTTTCCTTTTCCTTGTATCACAAAATGCCCCAGCCTTTTTGCATGGTGTTACCTGGGATTCATGTAAGAAACTCACTTTGTTGACCACGTCAAGAGTGAGCAATATCCTGCACATCAGACGAAGAATAAAATGCACCAAAAGCTTGACGGCTCGGGCTGTCGGGGATATCTTTGATATAAACATTAGTATAATATCATTAATGAGGCATATGAAGTTAAAGTTCATGAAATTGAATGCTCATCGGGTCTGTCACTTAACTCGTAATTGCTGTATTTTTTCTTATCGCTAAGATAGTTGTAAATCGCTAACCTTAAGGTTATTTTTTTCTTAAGGATTTTTTTCATTTAATTAGTTATGAAATCGCAAGAAAACTTTTAAGCATCCATGGTCATTATTTTATAAGTAAGATTAGATTGAAAAGACTTATCTCCCTTTATCAAAGATACTTCGTCTTTGCTCTAGATATCGTTCTTCGCAGAATTAACGCCATATGACATGTGCACTATGATTGGCGCAACCTTTAGTAGGGGTTTCTCTTCCATGACTTTAGATGATTTCATTCTGATCTCGAAATTTTTTTCTTAACTCTGAATTTTGTTCTTTTTTTTCTCCTCCTCGCTTAACTTGTCTCGCTTTCTTAGGCTATTCAGAGTTACCCGTTTAACGAGTTTTGCACCAATGACTCACAAACCAAACGGCTTTAGGGCATTAGGTGTAAAGACACCCCTTCATGTTTACTTGCTCGAGTAACAAAGGCCACACTTCAAGATAAGTCAGGCGGTCTCATCTATTTTCTCTTCCCTTGACCCAATGTATGATTTGTTTTCTTAGGCTTAGGTTACCCATGTAACCAGCGTTGGGCCGGTGACTCCCAAACCAAATGGTTATAGGGCACCAGGTTTAAAGACACCCCTCAGGCTTAATTATTCAAGTAACCAAGGCCACGATTTGAATCTGCTCAGGTCTCACCTTTTATCTCATTGCAATGCTCGTTTTCTTAGGCACTAAGTTACCCATGTAGCGAGCTTTAGGCCGGTGCCTCCCAAACCAGATGGCTTTAGGGCACCAGGTGTAAAAACACCTCTCAGGCTTAATTACTCGAGTAACCCAGGCCACGATTCGAGACATTAGGTTCACCGTCACTTATCTTCTATCTTCGCATTAATTGTCATCGATGTCGACATAGTTTCATACCCCACAATTAAGAGTCAAGGCAACCATAAAGTGTAGGCATACACAAGAGGTCGATTATGCTCCAAAAAGCTCTTTGAACTAGGATGTTGTGCATAATCAAAAGGTTGAATAGTCTTAATTCTCTAATCGTTCTAGTGATTCTTGCTCCGTGGATGCTTATCAGAATTAAACTTTCATAACAAGTTAAACATAATCTTCTTTTCTAAAACCTTTTTTACGATTCTAACGCAAGATTGATCTATACTTAAACTTGTTATCATCGCTAATGTATAATATCGCTAATGTATGGAGATAAAAAATAAAGAAATGAATGAAATAGTCGTACCTCGCATGTGGATCATTGTATTCTATAAAATTATGATTGGTAAATACCAAGTGTTCATACCGGATCGCCAGTGAAATGATATAAGGGAAACTCTGATGACGTCTCATACTGATGGGATTGCGGTATAGGTGCCAACTTATATTTTCCCTTTTGGGATGGTTGATAAATGCCCCAGTGTCTTGTTGTCGTTTTCTCCGATATTGCCCAAGTCTTGCTTGTCGTCTGGAGTAGTCGCTTTGTTGTGTTTGACGCATGGGCTGAGAAGATGCCGAGATCGTAAGAATCTTCTAACTTATGACCCACATGGTGAACAGGTCGAGGTGAGCTTTGATGTTCGGGTGCCCCCATTGTCGCTTCTAACTTGCAGGTGCACTTGCTGTAATCTTCTCTGTATTCACATTTTGCATCGCCTTGTTTTGTATCTGTACTCGCAGATGATCATGCTTGATATATTGCTGGGTTTCTCATTTTATGTTATCACTCTGGCTTTGATGTTTGATGTCAAGAGGCCTTCAGATTCCACTGAATTGGATCTAAGAGCTCGGCTTGGTTTCTGAATTGAGACACCTCTTGTTGATATCGTATTGCCTTCCTTTGGGATCAGCTGGAGGAGCGAGCTCAGTGATACTTTTCTGCGCAACCAACAGTGCCAATATATTTTCCAACGAGTCCCCTAGAGGCGTGAATACCCTTCTTCGTTTATTCTTTCTGACTTTCGATGTCGTAGGATTTTGGGGGTTTGCAGGTGTCTGGAATGTTGTTTGATCTAACCTCTTTAAGAATTTGAATTCCTTAGGGTGCTTTTTTCGCTGGCGAGATCTTTGAGTATTTTTATATTTCCCATTTTCCTGCCCTTTCAGCTCACTTTGCTCTTCTTCAATCCGGTGAATTCCTTTGGATGAATATAAGCTTGCATTCTGGCTACCCTCTTCCTTCTCTTGGTGCCTTGATGGTTGAGTGAAAAGCTCTCTTGTAATCTGATGTTGGAGCACTACCATCTTGGCAAACAGGGTTACTTGATGCTGGATCGTCTCCAATTTTTGTATTACTGTCACATACTCCTCTAGACTTTCCCACCCTAAGATATGTGCTCCGCTCCTTTGGGGGTATTCCTCCATCACTCGTATGTACTTACGATTTAGATCCATTCCAGCGTTTCCTGACCCGATCATGTTCACTCCCTCTGTATTGTACTGTCGCAGAAGGCTAGTGTTGACATCTGATTGGTCAGGTTGTTTGATCACAATATCGCCACTTTCAATCAGATTTTGGATTTTATATTTTAATGACCAACAGTCTTCCGTATCGTGTACCTGAGAATCTGAGTGGTAAGCACATCTCTCGTTTGGATCATATTGGTTACTCTTTGGATCTAGAGGTGGAGCCAAATCAGTAATTTTCTAGGGGTCAATCAATAAGGCCAATACGTTCTGAAGAGAATCGCCTAGTGGAGTGAACACTCTATTTTCCTTTCTTTCAAACTTTCTCTATCTATCCTGGCTTTGGTTGAATGAGGCTGGGTGTTGCTGTGGCAGATCGCTTCCCTTTATCCAGGTAGAAGGACTTTTGTCGGGACTCATAGATTGCCCTTGTGTAATGAAGAATACATCTTCATCGTTCTCCTCGTATATCATCTTGGGAACGCTCACATAGTTTCCAGACTGTATATGTTCGGCGACTGCTTCCAATGCCATGAGGTCTTTGATCTTACCGGACTTCAAACCCATCTCTGCCATTTCCCCATGTTTTGTCATTTTGGAGAAGGGTTTGCCTATTCTCGCTAGAAGTCTCTCGTAATAAGGCGCTTCTTGGATGTCGATGAACGTCATCACCATCTCTGCTTCTTCCATTGGCGGGTTAACCTGGGCTGCTATGTGCCTCCACCTCTGCGCGTAATCCCTGAACGATTCATTGCTCAGTTTCATAATCTTGGTCACTTGGTAGCGATCAGGTGCCATTTGGGTTTGGAAGCTATACTGGTTGAGGAACGCATGGGCCAAATCTTCCCAACCTTGGACTTTGGAATTCGCGATCCGGGCATACCACTTCACCGGTAAGGCTCTTTTGGAACAACTGCATTCGAAGGTTTTCATCCTCGGCATAGGATCCTAACTCGCCTATGTATACCTTCAGATGGGAGTAAGGGTCGTCCGAACCGTTGTATTTCTCAAACTCCGGGACTTGAAATTTATCGAGATATCTGACCGTTGGGAAAATACAGAGGTCAGAGTAGTTAACACTTTCGTGGGACCCTGTCCCTTTCATAGATCGGATATCATCCTCTATCTATCGCATCTTCTTCCTGATGTCTCTTATTTCTCTGTTCTCTCGAAGGTCTACTATTTCCCTTGTCATCTTTTGGACAGGGGCCTCCTTGACTATTTCGACGTCGAGTGGGGAGATAGGTGTGACATATGGGTATCACCTTTGTTTTCGGGTACTTTCATGTCTCCTTGCATAGAGGATTTAGTCAAACTTTTGTGTTTAGATTCTAGAGATAGTTTGCACTATTCTTTTAACAGGGTCGTCATCTCCACCATTTACTTCTTAAACTCCTCGAATTCATCTCAAGATACGAGGATGGGTTCTGATGAACTTGCTTCAGCCATCTGGACTGGTTAAAGGGACTTTTTGTCTCGAGATCGGGTTTTAGGACCAATCTACACAATAATCGATATCTAGTTTAGACTAGATACTGGTGGATAGGGATGAATGATATGCTATGCATCAGTTTAATGGTGTTTTAATCTTTTCCTGCAATACAACGAGTTAGTCGAATTGATGATAGGGTGTGAAAGATGTATGTATGACAGTTCAAGATAACGGTTATTTATATACGAGAAAGATTTAAATGAGGCATGAAGAAGCACACTGCGCGTTTGGTTTATCAGAGGCTGACCTATCTTAGGGTTACTCTCACGGGCTATTTGAAATTGGTTCCCAGATCTTCGCAATCTACTTGATGAAAACATCCATGTTTCGATTGGAGCGGATCTGAGTGGTGCCTTTCCTGAGCCTCACAATGGAAATATTCATAGGAGTCCAGTAATAAACAACCGACGGCATTGCCCCTTAATGGAGGTACCACACAACATACATTCACATACATTCACGTCCTCATCGCATGTAACATGATGACATTGTGCGAAGCATTAATATATTATGCGAGGCACGAATACAAAATTCTAAAAGATTGATACACACAAAGATCATTCACATAAATGCATATGCAGAATTAAAATCAAAAAGTTTGACCGCGGCTTAAGCCCTCTTTGATCCCCAGTAGAGTCACCACCTGTCGGCGCTGGGCGGAAAATCAAGTCCTCGGTCTCCCTTTTGTTGAAGGAGGAGGTCTCTTTTTTCTGTTTTGGAGTTGTTTGCCCTCGTCTCTTGTTCGTGGGACGAGAGAGGAGTGCCCCGATTTCCATATTTTATTATTTTCCTTTTCGCTTTCGCTTTGTCTTTGGGGTTCCGTTATAAAGGGTGAATTTTATAGGAAACCGGTACCGACATATGTGTCGACGATTTTGAAAGATTGATTTTATTGATTGGATCGATTGAGACAGAGTCGCCAGTTGGTATTTTCGAAATGGATGTACCAACTCATCCGGGTTTTAATAGTTTTTCGCAAGATGGTCCAATGAGTGACTCTTTGATTTGGTCTTGAAACCCGAGATTCGTGGAATCCAGAGGCTATGTTAAGCGGGGGGAAGGTGGTAGGCACCCCCTACTCCCGTGCATGCATGGTAACACATCTTATTGATTTTCTTATGCAAAAAGTGTGTGTGTGTGTGTGTGTTTGATTTTAAAAGCTTTATTAGTAGGTTTCTAAGTCTTTTTGGTGACTTAAAAGTAGTGCTGTACCACTTTGCGCCTAGGTACGAAGGATTTGATTTAATCAAAAGTTCATTTTTAGCAAGATATATGAATTGAAATGAGGTTTTAAAAAGTAAGGTTTTCAAATCCTTTGCCCGACTGGGAATCGAGGACTTCGATACTTCCTTTTATTCTTTACGTTTATTATGTGATCTACCCCGAATCGCTTTATTTTCGTCAAAAGCTCTTTGTGATTTTCTTTGAGAAATTATTTTGATGATATGTATGCTAAAGCGTTAAGAAAGTTCGGATCATCATCTGTCATAAAAGCCAACTCGATGAACCGAGCTCCCGTAATGAAAGTTTTCACTATCACGGGATCTTGAATCTGAGATCTCGAGACTAACCCCTCGAGTTCATTTTCAAGATCCAAATATGACATATACATTGATATTCACGTTATTTAAAGCATTTACAACATAAAAACCGGTCCATCATGGGAATCAAGTCGGATCCGTTCGGGGATCCCAACATCGGGATTCCTAGGCTCACATGATTTGTACAATATTATATATACATAACGTCCATGGCCTCGATACTAAGCGATTTCATCGATTGAAATCATCATTCATGCCGATTCGCCCCCCCTTTCGCCTCTAAATATAGATTTTGGGCTATACAGGTTAACTGGGACTGTTTAAAATAATAAATCCATAGATATATAATGAATCTAAGCCGTTATAGCCCTCGGGTTGAAGCATCATGCTAACAACCTCTCGGGAACTAGATTAGGCCTAGATTTGGGTATATCTAGCCTCCGAAGTTTTTTTACAACGTAATAATCACAATATAACTGATAAAAACGTAAATTCTATCAACTATTACACAATATGCTTAAAATACAACAAGTTTAACTATATTCAAAGTAAAATGACGCTTTTACCCTCCTGCAAGGTTAGTACAAAGAAAGAAAAATTTTGAGTGTCTACAACGTATTTGGTAGGTACGTTGTTAAGTAGGTATGCAGCTGCTTCTAGGGCATAACCCCATAATGATATTTGAAGATCGGTCTACAACTATTGTTCTTTATAATAATATCAAAACTTTCCATATCCAATATAGAAATCGAAATAATGTTTCTAATAAGTGTTGGAACGAACATAATAACAATTATTTAAATAAATAGACTTTCCCGAAGGCAGTGCTAAACAATAAGTCCCTATAGCTAATGCAGCAACCTTTGCTCAATTTCCCACTCGTAGGATGACTTCATCCTTGTTCAGTTTTCTACTTCTGACCAGTCGCTATATAGTATTACATATGTGAGAACTACATCCAGTATCCAATACCCAAGTAGAATTTTGACTTTGAGAAAAATTAATTTCAATATTGAACATACCTGTAGAGTCTCCAAGCTTGTTATGCTTTTGTTCCATAAGGTACTTATCACAGTTCCTCTTCCAGTGACCAGACTTGTTACAATGGAAGCACATTCCTTTGCTATCTGAATCAGGTTTCTTATTATCCTTTTTCTTTGCCTTGCCCTTAGCCTTCTTTTTATTCTTCTTTTTAGAAGATACCTTGGGCCCCTTCCTTTTCTTGGAAAAATCATCTACTATTAAGACATAGTCCCGCTTGGATAGGAAGTGACTCTCAATAGTTTTCAACATGTTAAGTAACTTAGGCAAGCTAATGTCCAACTTATTCATGTGAAAATTCACAACAAATTATGTGAAAGTGTATGGGAGTGACTGTAAGATCAAATCTTGACTTAACTTCCCATCTATGCCGAAACCCAATTGCTATAGTCGTTAAATCAAATTGTTCAACTTTAAACAATGAGTCTCAATCGTAGTGTCCTCAGACATACGAGATCGGAAGAGCTCTCTAGATATCTGATACCTAGCAGTTCTACTTTGCTCACCATATAATTCTTTTAGGTGCAACAAAATAGAATAAACATTCATTTTCTTATGCTAACGATGTAACCTTTTACTCATGGATGTGAGCATGATGCATTGTGCCATGGATGCATCATCTTACCACATTTTAAAAGTAACAATCTCTTCCTTAGAGGCTTTTTCTACAACTTTTGTAAGGACAAGCGAATCTTGGACATAAGAAAGCTTTTTAGCAGTGAGAACAATTCTCAAATTCCTTTTATGCCTCTTAGATTATTTTGATCAAGTGGTGACACATCTAAACAAAAATTATGCAAGTTAAGTCCAACCTAGCACTTTCATATATTCAAATAGAAAAATATAGTCCTTGTGGTAACACAACAAAATTGTATTGTTCAATTTCATTATAAGCATCAAATGTGATAAATTAACACCTTAAATATTTAATACTTTCCTTGTGGTGAGATAACAAATTCATATTAAATATTTAATACTCTATTAAATTTATCATGCTAGAAGGCGACGTTCGATATTCCAAATATCTTTGAACGCTAAAGACTTAATATAAATTCTTTGAGGGGTTTGTTATTAATTGTCTCATCTTGTTTAGCGCGCATGCACACACACACACACACACACACATATATATATATATATATATATAATACGCGTCATATTACTTTACATGCAAAGCATGTTCCATAATATACAATATATATATATACATATAGTATAAGCATGCATATAGAATACTATATTCTACCCAGATTAATTATTGACTTTTATTCTAGTATGGTTCACTAGAGCAACCATGTGAACCAAAAGGATTAACTTAGGGGTGCAAGAATTAAATGTAAATATAACTATTACATTTAAATCCCGGGCTCCATTACAAACGGGTCTTTATGCGCTCCTTGCTCCTTGGTCTCTAATTCTTCAAGATAATTCTAATTAATCCTATTACATAAACTATTTACATTAAATAGAAACCTTGATCAGCAGTCAAGGGAAGTACATATGAGGGAGATAGAATTTACATTAAGAAAAATTAGAGAAGACTAGGTACGCCGACCCCATTTAATAAAACTCATACATTCAAGCATTCAACTAAAATAAAATCAAATCTCATTGGTCAATAGTCCATAATAAACCCCATTTATTATCATATATATCAGCATATGCATCAATAAATTACATTCATTTCATGAATAATAAATCCATTACATATATATAGCAATATCATTTATTGGGCAATTAAAATTGTATGTAATCAAATAAAATAAACTCCTTTATTTCATTTTAGAAAAATTGCACAAAAATAAAAAATCAGAATTTTCTGCTAGTCCAGCGTGCCCTGCGCCGCGACAAAATATGGAATTTTGGATTCACGATTTTTTACTTTTTTCTTCCAAAATTTTGATTCTATACAACAAATTATGCCAAATAAGTTGTTCTAAACACATACCCATACATATATAGAATCAAAACAATTAATAACTCGCGTAAAGGTTTGGCTCTGATGCCACTATTAGGTTTGTAACTGTGACACCCTCAAATTCGGGTACTTCAATTTTCACGGGATTTGGTGTTCACTCTACAAATATCACATATCTATCTACCCATAATAAATGCATCTCATGAAATAGATAAAAACATCTCCCCTTATGGGGTTACAACATCTGAATAAAATAAATCCCATGTTGAACTAACCTTAAATCTTAAATGTGGAAACATAATCAAATATATACGTCTTAAAACATCAAAATCTTAAACATAATATTCTCAAATTAAATAACAAGTCTTCACCACTTGTTAACCTTGCCCTTGCCTTTGCTAGTAGAAGGCTCGTCGGACCTTTCGTTCTTAACTACAATGTTATTACGTAAGAGTGAGCATAATTTTTCACAAGTATAACAATATAACAATAATAAAAACATGCGAGTGAGTCAAAGAATTCTGAATAAAGAAAGCTTGGCTATTGAATTAAGAATGAATAGCAAGAATCCAAAGTACATCTGACAGTTAAAAGACCATGAACTATGTCATAGGTTGTCAAGTTTCTCTACTTTGAACCATTAACAGTCATAAGACTATATGGACTCTGCTACTCGTACTTAGGGGGATCAACCCTTAGTACCATAATGTGCACATCATCTCAACGCTAACACGTAATTAATCCCGTATAACAGTGTTGTTCATCTCAGTTTGACATCAGAGTCCGCACTGAAGAAAGTTTGGTTTGGATAAGCTCAATAACAGTTCTAGAATTTAGAATGTTCATCAACTATAGACTATTCGAATAAAAAAGGGTTCACTAGTCTTATAAGGTTCAACAATAACTGATAATCACATTTCTTGGGAATTGTATATCCAAATTTGATATTAAAAGTAAATATAAATGCTTAAGTGGAAAGTCCTTCAATGATCATATGTACAAGGACTTAGATGATAGATCAAAATTGTTAGATTGATCTGTGCTTTAATGTTTATCATTCTGTAAATGAATCTATAGAAGAGAGATCAAATCTGTTAGGTTGATCTACTTTGAGATGTAATTGTTAGGCTTGACAGAATTGTAGTTTGTCAAAAGCCAGTCTGCAAAAACCAAGGCAGAATTGTAGAGCTTAAATGAAGTTGTCAAGAAATCGTAGTCTGTCCTTGGAAGCCACACTCAGAATCGTGGAGATGATCTGAGCGCCTGTCGAACTAAGTCAGGAATCGCAGTGTGCTTTCGGAAGCATGGAATATGCAAGACAAGCAAGAAGGAAACGTAGTCTACCAAAGAGCTTAAGAGAAATCATAGTGTTCTCTCTACGATCAAGACTGAGTCCAGACTGTGCAAGACGACACACAACGATCATGGTACAAAGGCCACAATCGTGGTGACCCTCCTATCAGCATCAAAGTTCGTCTATCTGATGAAGGAGGAAGAGCAGCAAATGAAGAAAGGCTTAGAGACGTTGACAATTGATAGTCCCAATGATTCTATAATTATCCTTAGTATATATCGAAGAAGCGTATTGAATAAGCTAAGGAAAGGACTAAAAGCCTGCTGAAAATATCTTTTCAGGTGTTAGGTGAGATTGCAGTCTGCTGTGTCAGTGGGCCAGTCAGCTGTGCAGCAGGAAAGCAGGAAGTCAACATCACTTGCACAGAACTGTCTAATACATTTAATGCTACAACGGACGCCTTCAACGGATAGATTTCAAAGGCTCCTTATCAATAAAATTAGACAAGGATTCAGAAGAACTAAGCAAGCAAACAAGAAAGAAAAGATAGCTCAGTCTGCTCAAGAGCACTCAACGATAATACTCTATGATCCTGAAAGAAGGAAAGCTTGCTTCGCTACTCAGTTCTTTAGAACTGAAGCTTAATTGCAACTGAGTAGCACACACTAGAGTAAAACTCTCAATCTAAAGTGTACCAAGTGAGAAGGACTTGAAGATTTCTAAGTGAACTCAGAAAAGTTCTAAGATTGTTGATCTTAAAGAGTTCTAAGTGAACTAGAGAAGTTCCAAGGATGATGGCCTTGAAGGAATCTAAGTGATTCAAGTTGTAAGAGACATCCTTAGTGGATTTCCTACTCGTGGAGTAGAAGAGTGGACTAGGAGCTTTTTGTGCTCTGAACCACTTAAAACCTCTTTGTCTCATTATCTCTCATTAACTGCTATAACCGCTATATCTGTTATAACTACTATAACTGCTTATCAAACTATCATTGCATTATCTTAAAGGGGAACAATCATATATTCCGCTGCTGTCAGTATATTCAATACTGACAAGTATTTTAAAATAAAAAAAATTTTAAAATATCTATTCAACCCCCCTTCTAGATAACTATTTTGCCTTTGGGAACTAAAAATTTGTATCAGAGCAGGTTCTCTCAACTAGCCTACAAAGCTTTAGTAGATCCAATGGCACAACTGATAAGCAAGACCAAGACAGGTGGAGGCAGCAAACCACCAATGTGCAACAGAGACAAGTTTGCAAACTAGAAAGTTCGGATGCAAACATACATGGATTCAATAGATGATGATCTATTTGAAACCGTTCTGAATGGGCCCTATATTCCAACAAAGCTTGCACCAACTCTAGATGATCCAAACAGAGTTCAGATCAAGATCAAAGCTGAATGGACTGACAGTGAGAAGAAGGATGTCCAGCTAGATAATAAGAATAAGAAAATTTTGATCCAGTCTTTAGAAGACAATCTGTTTGACAAAGTGGTCAACTGTAAATCTGCCAAGGAAGTATGGGAAGCATTGCTCATTATGCATGAAGGAACTGAAGAAATCAAAGAAAACAAGCAATCTCTACTGACTCAACAGTATGAGATGTTTACCTATGTTCCAGGAGAAAAATGTCACTTCCACTTGTGAAAGATTCACTTTGCTGCTCAACTCTCTTCGAGCTTATGGAAAGGTCTATCCCAACAAATATCTTGACATCAAGTTCATGAGGTCCTCGCCAAGCAAGTAGGATGCGAAAACCACTATAATCAGAGAGTCAAAGAACCTACATAAAATGACTGTTCAACAAATCTATGGCAACCTTTTTACCTACAAACTAGAGTTGACTCAACGAGCAGAAACTCTATCTGAAGGAAGAAAGAAGGAAAAAGGAGTTTCTCTCAAGGAAACAAAAGAGATATCCAAAGCTCATGATGAAGATCAATCTGCATCTGAGGAAGATGATGATAATGATGATGAAGTTGTAATGCTGGCCAGAAAACTCAGAAGGTTCATGCGCAAAGGAAGAAGCGGCAGACCTAAGAGATTCAAAAATATCAACAGTCAGGAGCAGATAAATAACTTATGCTACATCTGTAAGAAGCCTAGCCACGTCATTGCAAACTACAACAAACCCGTCAAAGATGAGCTGAAAAAAAGACAAATCCAAAAGTGGAGTTTAGAGGCTACAAGAAACATCAAAAAAAGACAAAGGTCTTGTAGTTGGAAGTTCATGGAGTGACTCAGACAATGACACCAATGCTGAGTCTGGAGATGATGAAGAGCCTCAAAAAGCCAACCTATTGTAGACACTCGAAATTTCACTTTTGTTGTACTAACCCTGCAAGAGGGTAAAAGCATCATTTTACTTTGGAGACAACCCCGAAGTAGGGCAAAAGATCCCGGTAATATCGGAGATAACCCTCGGGAATGGTGAAGAGGACCAATAAAGTTTGAATATACCGCAACCCGATCGAAGATCGACGAGCTGATATAGTGATCATTGGAAACCACCTCAACAAACCTCGAACGATGTGCCATTAAGAGATAAGCCTGCAGACTGATATCTGGACTTGGAAGGTATCTCGGCTACGAGTATCAACTTCCCGAACCCTAATTCAGTTGGACTCAATCATATCTCGCTGCGTTCGTCAAATACGGTACGAAAGATCAAACGGCATACGTCAACTTTTGCCAAATTGAGACCGAAGGAGCCATAACCAAGCCAGGGTGTCCCACCTGGGTAGTCTCCACCATGTATGCGGCTAGCCGCATACATGTGTGTGGCTGCCCCGGATAGGTTATAACCCCCCACTCAGTTTATTTTTTAAAAAAGAGACATTTAGAGAGAGAAAGAGATTTCTAGAGAGAAGGAGGCTCGGTTGAACACCAACTAAGCCATTTGAAGCTCAAATCTTCCATCTAGCATCTACTTGAAGCCATCTTAGTGTTCTTTGTTCACCCCGGGAGTCAAAACGCTTGTTCATGCGTCTTCCAAGGTGAAATAACGCACTTTTAGCTTCGGTTTCTTTGTAAACTATGTTCAAATGATAGATTAATGAAATATTTTGTTTGAATCTAGCTATATTTGTTGTATTTTAAGCATATCGTGTAATAGTTGGTAGTTTTTACATTTTTATCGGTTATTTTGTGCTTAATACGTTGTATATTGACTTCGGAGGCTAGATATACCTCAATCTAAGTCTAATCTAGCTCCCGAGAGGTTATTAAGCATGAAGCTTTAACCCGGGAGCTATAATGTCTTAGATCAGTGGTATATCTATGGATTTATTGCTTTTAAATTGTCTCGATTAACCCGTATAGCCCTAAATCAATATTTAAAGGTGAAAGGGGGGCCGAATCGGCGTGAACGGTGATTTCAAAAGATGAAATCGCTTTGGATTGAGGCCATGGACATTATGTATACATAATATTGTTCAAAACATGTGAGCCTAGGAATCCCGATGTCGAGATCCCCGAATGGATCCGAATTGATTCCCACGATGGACCGGTTTTTATGTAAATATCTATGTACATGTAATATTTGGATCTTGGAAATGAACTCAAGGGATTAGTCTCGAGAGCTCAGATTCAAGATCCCGTGATAGTGAAAACTTTAATTACGGGAGTTCAGTTCATCTAGATGGCTTTCATGCCCGATGATGATCCGAACGTTCTTAACACTTTAGCAAGCATATCATCAAAATGATTTCTCAAAGAAAAACCACACAGAGCTTTTGATGAAATAGAGTGATTAGGGGTAGATCACGTAATCAACGTAAAGAATAAAAGGAAGTATAGAAGTCCTCGATTCCTAGTCGGGCAAAGGATTTGAAAATCTTACTTTCTAAAACCTCATTTCAAATTGCATACCTTGTTAAAAATGAAATTTTGATTAAATCAAATCCTTCATACCTAGGCGCAAAAGAGGTACAACACTACTTTCAAGTCACCAAAATAACTTAGAAACTAACTAATAATGCTTTCAAAATAAAAAAAAACACACACACACACACACACTTACACACGTTTTGCATATAAAATTAATAAGATGTGGTATCATGCTTGCACGGGAGTCGGGGGGTGCCTAACACCTTCCCCCCCGCTTAACCTAGCCCCCGGATTCCACGAATCTCGGATTTCAAGTCCAATCAAAGAGTCACGCATTGGACCATATTGCAAAAACTATTAAAACCCAGATGAGTTGGTACATCCATTTCCAAAATACCAACTAGTTACTCTGTCTCAATCGGTCCAATCAATAAAATCAATCTTTTCGAAATTGTCGACACATATATCGATACTAATTTCTTAAAAATTCACATTTTAAAATGGAACCCCATAGACAAAGCGAAAGCGAAAGGGAAAAGAATAAAATCAGGAAATCGGGGCACTCCTCTCTCGTCCCACTGATAAGAGACGATGGCAAACAACTCCAAAAGAGAAAAAGGACCCCGTCCTTCAACAAAAGGGAAAGGGGCGTTAAAGAAGGACCCGAAATCTTTTTTTCGCCCTGCGTCGACATGTGGCGACTCTGCTGGGGATCAAAGAGGGCTTAAGCCGCGATCAAACTTGCAACGACTAGGAATTTTAAGCTCGTTATTAATTTTATATGTGATTTTAAATTTTTAAGAGTTAATTTTTCAAACTTATTTAAACCTTATGTGGTTCTGTGCTTATGTGATATAACCTATGCGAATAAATGCTAAGATTTTTATTGAAGGGAATCACTAATGGTTATTTAAATTAGTAGATTAACCCTGAGACTTTTATATCAGAATATTGATAAAAGTGTTAGTAAATTATATATATTCAAATTTCTTGAATATAATGTAGAGATTTAATCGTGATTGATTAATTGATAACGTATGAAATTATTATTGTTGTTCATTTATAATTATTATGAATAAATAATAGTTAATGAATTGGGAGTAATTAATTGATAATGTGTTGATTAATTATTATTATGAATAAATAATAATTAATGAGTAAGAGATAAATAAATATAATATTTAATAAATACAATGAGTTTATATTTAATTAATTTATTATTTTTATACAAGCATGTGATAAGTAAACCTTTGGTATAAGGTAGTTACCTTTATATATTGTATAAGGTGCTATGTGACATATTAATGTGACTTACATTGTATGTAAGGACTATATGTTAAGATTAACTATATTAGATGAGTTATATAGAATTCCTTATGTAAAATAATAGGTATGGATAGACATTACTATGTATACCCTATTATATTATATTAATATAAATTAACTATTGTTATTTGATAATGATTTTTAATAAGTTATTATAATAATTATAATAACAGTTATGATATTAAATAATAATAATACCCAATTACCTTATATTTGGTGTTAATAGATAATGTATATGGATTATATGTATGTACACTACTTGATACCTTGTAATGAGAAAATACATTGTATGCCCTTTAAATTATTATAACCTATGTTATATGAAATAAATTATGTATGCATATTATATAACCAAAGTCTATATGATATGCCCCAAGTGTAGTATTTGCTAGTTGCTGAGAATTGTCCCAATATGAGAGCCCAACTTTTTCTCTTTCACGTGAAACACCCACATGCTATGCTACTCTATATCTTCCTCAATTTCTTCACAAATCATAGCTAATCATGAGTTGGGGAGTGGGTTTCATAATTTGATTCACCAACTCTTCACCAACTACTTGTTAACCACCATGTTATTGTACAATCCATTGGTTTGGAATTGGGGTTAATGACATTGTTTGTTTCTTTAATTTGCCTATATAATGAACTCTATCCTTCTTCATTGCATTTGCTGAGATTTCATTAAGTGAGAATTGAGAGCATATATATATATGTGTGTTAAGGATTCTTGAGTTAAAAAGGAGTTAAGATAGCAGGAAGTGCAAATCCTTCAATTTCAGGGGTATAATCAATTACATTCATTTATCATTCTCTGTAATTTCCTAATTCTTTGATCCTTGAATTTTGCATGGTTTGATTGATAACTTGATTGGAGTATGCTTATTAGTTGTTATGATAGTTTACTACCATGTTAGAACAGTATTACATTGTGGCTGGGATGATTTTGTAGAAATTTCTGAGTTGGGCTAAGTCACTGCTGAAGTAGAGCAGTTACTGTCTCTGGCCGACAGCCTGCGCAGCTGCGCCAGTTATGTACTGACCAGCGGCGCAGCTACGCCAGGACCAGAGTCTGGTTTTTGATTTTTTGTTGCAGAACTGTTATGGGCTATCTTGTAATATAAAATTAGAGCAAGCATGTGAACTAGATTAACACACATATATGAGTATGTTAACATTGTGTAAACGTGTTTCGCTATGTTTGCATACAAGGTTTATGAAACAACATATAGTTATGAAAATAAACTTAAGATTTCATGAGCGAACGTCAATATATGTGAAGCATACTAGTATTCTGACTTTGCAAGCATATTAGTATGATTTAAAGATGTATGAGAAGTATGCTAACTCGCGTATATAGGTTCCATAATGAACTGTGATCATATGAACCATACTAGTGCACATTCTTAACGAAAATAGAAGTTTTGAAAATAAACTTCGACATGTGTGTAACATATTTTGGTACTGATTTTGCAAGCATGTTAGTGTGGTTTAGAAATGCATGAATAATCCATTGACTTGTGTTTATATGACTCGTAATGAAGCATTAGCATGTTGAACTCTTTAGTGAACGTTACTAACAACAACATAAGCTTTGAATGTGAACTTTGATGTGTATGTAGTATGTATGAATTTTGATTTCATGGTCATGATTGTGTGTTCTATAAACATGAGAACTTAGTCTAATATGATAGAACACACTAGCATACTTAATCGTAAGTTAAGACTTTCAAAGAGAACTTAACCAAGACTTGTGTCTTTTAGATTGTGAACACTTGGATAATTGTATGTGACTTATGTATGCGTTCTAATAAATGAGAATAATGGTTATGAGATGCTTTACATATATCGTAGTGTTCTTGTGGACTTAGTATATTTTTGAAAGAGAACTTAAGATGTGAAAGTAAATAACATCAAATACCATGTGAATTATATTATGATCATGCAAGCATGTCATTATGCCTATAGACATATTGACATGAGCATCCGTTGGTTAAAGCATGGATTTCACATATGCACGTATTCATAGAAAATGAATCTCAAGTATGGACTATATGATTAAAGTATACACGTGTAGTATATGCACAAGCATGACTACTTAAACATTGTTTAACCTTATTATTTGATAATATGACTTTAGTAACTAATCTTGAAGCATGAACTTATATTATTTAAAGTATGTGAATATCCTACATACAAACTTGTGGACTTGAGGTGGACATAGAATGAACATGTTAGCTTTCGAACTTGAGTTAGATAAACTTGATAAACATGTGTGTTAATTTATATCAGTAACTGGAAGTGCTATGTGTTCAAGCCTATATTAACGCATAGAAACTAAGTAATCTAAAGTTAGTAAATCTAAAGACATGATTAGATTGACTTACGTGAATTATGTGGTAGAATTATATAATGACTAGATTCTTTTATGTGTGAATTTATATTAGTTTATATATACTAATTGGAGAGATCGACTTGTTAATATTAGGTCGTTCCAAAGCCGTTTAATTAAAGCTAGAATTATTTGTAGCTGAGCAAACTGGCAAGTTCCCTAACTTTATTCAAATTTATATTGAGCAAGTTTCCTAGACCTTTGCATTACTTTATTCAACAGATATTATAAGCAAGTTTCCCGAACTTCACTCTTTGATTGTGCAAGTTCTTTTGAACCCGTTCTTGTATTATTTGCAAGTCTCCCTAACTTTACTCAAATTTATATCGAGCAAGGTATTATTATATTACAAGTTTCCTAACTTCAGTTGATTGTTATATTGAATGCAAGTATCCTAAATTCTTGTACTACGTTATTCAATGAACTTTGTAAGCGAGATTCTAAACTTCACTTGTTTTTGGTGAAAGTTTCCTATCCTTCTCATATTATTTTGAGCAGGTTATTATTGTATTGTGAAAGTTCCCCGAACTTCACAATTTGGTTGTGAAAGTTCCCCGAACTCCACACTGTGGTTATTGTGAAAGTTCCCCGAACATCACATTTTGAGTATTGTGAAAGTTCCCCGAACTTCACACTTTAGTTATTTTGCAAGTTCCCGAACTTCATTTCTTTATTATGCAAATTCTCTAAACTTGTACAAACTTGTATATTGTGCAAGTATCTTATCTTTGTGTTTACTTTACTCAAAGAACGTTGTAAGCAAATGTCCTAACCTATGCATTTACTTTATGCAATGGATCTATTATGGTGAAATTCCTCGAATTTCACTCTTTGATGTTGTAAGTGTCTAAGCCTATGCATTTATTTTATGCCAGGAATCTATTATCGTACAAGTTCCCCGAACTTCACACGTTGAGCATTGTGCAAGTTCCCCGAACTTCACACGTTGAGTATTGTGCAAGTTCCCCGAACTTACACAAATTCATATATTCTGCAAATTCCAAACTTCACTTTGTGCAAGTTCTCTATCCTTCTCATATTGTATTGAGTAGGTTATTGTTGAATCGAAAGTTGGTTACTTAATTTCTTGAACTTTATTTCCAAGCATGTTATTTAGTGGTGTAATTACTTATCAATTATTTCACACTGATATTATTGATGTCCGCACCTAGTGCATTTGAGCTCGTACAGTCTTGGACTTGTACATTATTCAAGGTTCTAAATTTCTTAAACTATGTCAGTAAGTGTCTGAACCTTTGCTCGGTCAGACTAGTGTATGAACTTTTCTTTGAAGCTATCCAAACCAATTGATGGTAAGGATTCTTAGACGAAACAGAACACCCCTCATATGTTGGAGTGTGCCCAGGTATATAATATATATGATACGAGTAAACAGATACAAGTGTTATGCATATTCACGTTGTGCTCGAGGCTGATCTCCTCGAGGTACTTAGTTTCTGTAGCCAGAAGCCAGTAATCCCAAAAGGGTCAATTATCTATTGAACCCATTGGAAAGTTATAGTTTAAAGTCTACTCGACTATCAGTCATTCTAAAGGCAATTATTATCTTTACTTTTAATAGTCATATTAATGAATCGTTCAGATATTCATAGTGTTGAATCATGCAGGTTGTTGAACCTTACAGATATTCATATCGCTAAATTATACAGATATTCATAGTATTGAATCATACAGATTGTTGAATCATTCTAGCATTCATATTGTTGAATCTTTAAGATATTCATTTTGTTGAAATTATTGTCAGATATTTTTCCATTCATCATGATATATCGTTTATTGTTATATTTAAACTTGTTGAGCAAACCTGTTGCTCATTCTTGCTATATCATGACTTATATTGCAGTTAAGCCCGAGCCCTCAAGGAATGACAAGGGTAAATGAAAGATTTAGGATGGTTTGCAAGGAGCAGACTTTGTCATTGTGATTTGTTTAATTACTGTTAATGTAATATGAACCCTAATATTTATTATAGGGTATATTTGTATTGATGTATTAAGGTTATCGAATCTTGGGACTAGTAACACCTTTTGAATGAACGACGTACGTTTATTATATTTCGCATTTTAGTTATCGTATGTTACTTAAAGGTGGATGTTAGTATTATTTCGTGGCGACCGGACCAGGGTTAGAGCACCCGGATTCGGGGGTGTCACAGGTTGGTATGAAAGCTTTAGCTCATAAACGTTAGGAAAGTGAAACCTAAGTTATAACCTTAGTAGGAAACTAAAGTAAAGTTTATAGGTGATGGATTGAGGATATCCATCAAGTCTTATTGTGATACTGAAGTTATTTATTTAAATCAGCTAGGATTGATAGACGTCCTAACTTCTTAATGCTAACATGAATAGCATATCACATAAAGCCTAACGTTTTCTTCCTGTCGTCAGGATCATGCCGCCTAGGGGATTTTCGCGGAACCAGAGGAAGGAAGGATCGGTTAGCAATGGTGGAGGGGGAAATGTCGACCCTGCAGAACTTTGTTAACCTATTAACAGAAGCAATGCAAAACATAACCCCGCCAGCAGCTGAGTAGCAAGGACATTACTTGGCTAGCTTTAAGGACTTTAAATTGGTAGGAGCACCGAAATTCCGGGAAACCTTGGACCCAATTGAAGCCCATACATGGATAAAAGAAATTGAGAAGGTGTTTGAGGTAGCACGGGTGGCCGAAGCACAGAAGACGAGTTTTGCCACATTCATGATGAAGGGCGAAGCTAATAATTGGTGGGAACCCAATAAAGGACTAGTAGGCGAAGGAGTTATTATGTGGAGCAGATTTAAGAATTTCTTTTCGGAGAATACGCAACAAGATATGGAAGTTAAGTTTCTGGAGCTGAGACAAGGAGGTATGTCAGTTGCAGAGAACGCGACAAGATTTAAAGAGTGGGCTCGATTCACCTCGTATCAGGTGGATACGGAGGCCAGGAAAGCAAAGAGGTTTGAATTAGGATTGAAACCATGGGTGCAGAAGGCAATAGATGTATTGAAGATTAAAACTTTTTCTGATCTTTTGGAAAGGGCTATCATTGCCGAAGGAGGCATTGAAGCCATAGCGCTATTTAAGCAAGTTAAAAAGACCGGTCAGGAAGGACAGAAAGGGGGAAGCAACGGAGGTAGCGACCCCAATAAGCGTAAATGGATGGAGAGCCAATCATCCGGAGGTGGTAAATTCGGGGAAAAGGCTAAGAAAAGTTTAAAGTGCAGTAACTATGGAAGGAACCACTCAGGGGAATGCTTGAAAGGGAAGAACGCATGTTATCATTGTGGAAAACCGAGGCACATGGCTCCTCAATGTCCGAATAAGCCAAAAGGAGGATGTTTCGCGTGTAGAGCCACAGACCATCAAATCAAGAACTGCCCGAAGAGAAAGGGCGTTGCAGCTAGCGGCAACCGCAACAACAAGGACGTAGTGTCAGGTATCATCCCGATCAATTATATAGATGCATATGTGTTATTCGATTCGGGTGCCACCTACTCTTTTGTTTCTGAAGAATTTACTAAACAGTTAGACTTACCCGTGAGATATTAGAACACCCTATGGGCGTAGGAGTAGAAAACAAGGAAGTTATCCCCATAGAATACATTCATAGGAACTGTTATACAGATTTAAAGGGAATTCGTGGATGTCTTCCCAAACGAGATTTAGCAGCAGTAGTTTTTGCCTTGGAGTTTTGGAAGCATTTTTTGGAAGGAAAGTGTCGAACACCATTGTGTTGAGACGATGTAATACCCGAGAATTTCCATATATTATTAAATAAATATATTAATGGAAATGAGAATTTATTTGAATATAAATGATTTTGTGTTATGAGATGAATTAATTCAATTATATATAATTGAATAATTATTGAGAAATTGGTGGAGTTTGTGATAAACTCGTTGATTGCCTTGTGTGGCACAGTGACGTAATATAAGAATGATTATATTAATTTAAGCGAACAATTAATCTATATTAATTGTTAATCGAAGAATATTAATTAACTTTTATAAAATACTAATGAGGATTGATTAATAATATGTGATTATTATTATTGCAAGAAACATAATAATAATGAGCAACGTGTTTATAAATACAATAAGATTTATATCAAAGTGATAATTAATCATATAAGGGATAATTAAATTGTTATGGAGGTTAACAATTATATTGATTGATGTAGGATATGTGTATATTATTAATTAATATTCAATTTATAAGATGAGAAATTATACGTGCAAGCATGCGAATTAAATGTATAGTAACTATATGTTATGATATGTGTAGGTGACAAATGATGTGTGGATATACATTAAAATAATGTATCATGGATCTATTATAAATAATTATTGAGTAATACAATTTAATAATATATGATATAATGTAATGTGGTAGTATCCGATTGTATTATATCGGTAAGATAAAATGTACATAGATTATATGTATTCAAATTGCATTTATTACATTATGGGGAGAACATTGTAATTATAACCTAAGAGTACATATAATATATAACATAAGTGTAGCATATAGTCCATTTGTAAGAATGCTGAGATTTGTTTGGCTTGTCCCTAAATGATAGTCACTGTCTCTTCACACGTGAACACTCATGAAGCTAGCCTACTCTCTTCTCTCAAACTCAGCATTCTAGCCATCATGAAGGGAGTGGGCAGAATAGTGGAAATCACCAACTATTTACCAACTCCTTCTTATCTAGCATGCAATCCTTCAATCCGTTGTTTTGATTTGGAAGGAAAAGGCTTTGTCTGGTCATGAATTTCTCTATAAATAAGCTCTCCTCCTTCTTCAGTTCTTTTGCTGAGCATTTTGGCTAAGTGAGACTAGAGAGCATATATATATATATATATCAGTGTTATTGAGATAGCAGCAAGCTTAAATCATTTACAGAGGTATAATTCCTCTTCCTGTGTTTTTCATTTCCGTTTTCTGTTTCCGAAGTTTCCTTGAAATTCTTGATTATGCTAAATTGGTTCATGATTGGGTTGTAGAACCCTTATATTGTTGTTATATGAACATACACACATGATAGAACCACTGAATAGTCTTTCATTTCCATTGTTCCTCTTTAATTTCTGTGAATACATGAAATTCGTAAATTAGTTAGAGTTCATGAAATTGGGAATTGATAATTGATATTGACTGTTATATAAGCATATATGTATGTGTTAGTAAGTTAAACAAGTCTAATAGCATTTGGGTATGTTGAAATCGATGAAATGGGAGGTTTTTGGTCGGATTTCGCTGCAGTCTGAACTGCAGAAAACTGCATCGACGCCGCAGCGCCGCAGCCCGCGCCGCAACGCCGCACGCAGCGCCACTCGCGCCGCAGCGCCACTCGCGCCGCAGCGCCAGTAGTGAGCTGCTGTGCCGCGCCGCAGCGCCAGCCTCTGTGTTCAGTTTTCTGCATTCTGCAACAAAACTGTTATGTACCAATTGTTTGATTTTTGTTTAAACAAGCATGGGAGCATGATTAATACATATATATAAACCTAATGAGGCAATGTGAGCATGTTTTAGTATATTAGCATGCATGATTAACCAAACGACATATAGTTTGGAAACGAATTTAAAGTTTCATAAACGACGTTAACATATATGAAGCATGTTTACATACTGACCTTGCAAGCACGTTAGTACCACCTAGAGACACATGAAGTGCATGTTAACTTATCTATATTGGTTCCGTAATAAAATATGAACATGTGAACCTAACTAGTGCTCATTCCTAACAAGAATAGAAGTTTGAAGGTGGATATGATCATGTAAATGCTATATAGTCATTTTGATGTTATGAGCATGTTTAGATAACTTTGAAATATATAAATGAAGCCTTAACTTACATATATAGGTTTCATAAGGAAGCATGAACATGATAGACCTTATTAATGAACTATACTAACAAAGTATAAGCTTTGAACGTGAACGTTGGTATGTTATGACGAGAATTAGAATTTGACATTTATGGACACATGTGATAGTACTCTTAGACTCATTCATGTGTCATGCATATATATATACCATGATTAGTTGCCATGATTAAAGTTTAGCATGAACAAAGCATGTTTTCAAGATAATAACAATGCTAGCTACATATATGCAATACGAGTACTCATGAGCATGACTAATACAAGTTATATGAATATCTTATGTGTCTAAAAGCGACCATGATAGACCATATGAGTTCGTGTCCTTGAATGGCTTTAAGTATTAACTTAAGAACCTATACCATGTACGATTGGATCTGGAAAAGTTATACAAGCATGAAAGTATCCTTTAAATATGAATAAATGCTACGCGATATTATATGATGTTACTTGAACCGATTTTTGAGGTTAACTTAAGGAGATGCCGTAACTTGCTAAAATGAAATATATTTAGTATTGATTGTGGTCTTATGTGATATTAATAATATGCAAGCATGTTTGCTAATTGTTGAGATCTTATATAATATGAGAATGCGTTTAAACTCTAAAGAAGGAACGTTAAGGATAGAAATTATATTCTATGTAACTGTGTAGCTAGGTAAAACTTAGCTTATATGTTGATCGTATATTCAAAGAGAAAATGTGAAGTTAAATTATATGACTAATGAATATCATATATATACGTAACTGTATTACGATAGGAATTCGAAAGTGTTGATTTGCTTTTCGTGGATAAACTACGCTAAAGGCAAGTTCTCTTACTTACACTCTCTTAAAGTGCAAGTATCCTAACCGACGCATTTACTTTATGCAAGGAAAGCTATGATTGTGAAAGTTTCCTAACTTATACTCTTTTACTATGCAAGTATCCTATCTTGTGTATTGCGAACTAGTTTCCTATTTAATCGGTTGAATCGAATTAGCACACTTGAACTCTTATTTCATTAAAGCTATTATTCATGTTGAACTTAGTATTGTTCTTGAATATTGTGGAAGAGTCTATGCCATTTGATTCGGCTGGACTTATGTTATTGAAAAGCAACCCAAACTAATTGATTGGTGCGGGATCTTATATTTGACTGAGAAGAACAACCTTCTTTGAAGGGAATATATAATTGTCGGAGAACCGACGTGCACACTTGAGTATGGTTGATTGTTATGCATAACAAGGGTACTTTAGGCTGCTCACCTGTTGTACCTGTTTTTGTTGGATTTTCAGTTTATTACTGTCAATTCTAGTAGAAGTTCATAGTCCGTAGTGACTACTCAGTATTCAATTATTTGAAATCTTGAATTGACTTATTATTGAATCATATTGATATTATCCTGTCCTTAGCGACTGATATTGAGAACTGTTGATATTCTTGTTATTCTTGAACTATCAAATCTTGTTATACCCTTTCGAGAATTGAGAATCTTATTACTCACCCTTATTGTATATTACTTGCTGGGCAATTTGTGCTCATTCTTGCTTTCCCTAAAACATTTCAGTTAAGGCAGAGCATGGTGAACCTTCGGGCGTTGATAAGGGCAAGGGCAAAGCTACCAACTAGCTTATGTCTGTTATGTTTTAAATATATTAATATTGTATGAAGATGATGTAGTAAGACTGGATTTGATTATGTTTAAGCTTAAGTTAGATTATGTAATAAGTCGTTAACTGATATTATTATGAAATCTATTAAGTACTGTAGGTTGCGAGACTTGGGGGAATAATTATAATAAATCATTGTAAATTATTCTAGAATAGATTTTCCGCTGTGATCGTATGATATTTAATTATTATTATTGTGATGTATTACCATGAGCACGTGATGAACCGAATTCGAGAGACCAAGTGGCGGTCCTGGAATTTGGGGGCGTCACAGGTTGGTATCAAAGCCGTAGTTATAAACCTTAGGAACGAGTGTCCTTAGACTATAACTTAGGCGAACTTAGAAGTTAGGAAGGAGATAAAACTCATGTAGAGTTTTCCTTGGGAGACTTAGTCTGTTATGAAATGTAACTTCATTTTATACAATGAACTTATATTTTACTTAACATTCTAATGGAGATGCTATTTCTTGTCTTGTGTTTGTGAGTGTAGGATGACAGACATAGGGGTACCTAGTAGAGTTGCAGAGGAGGAGCCCAGGGATATACACGTAGTATACGAGGCACCTCTAGAGGCTACACCAGTGCAGGCTGTTGCACCATTCGAGTCTGACGATGAGGACGAGATTGAGATAGAGTCTGATCCAGAGGAGGAGCCGATGGAGGATGAGCCAGTAGAGGACTCTGATGAGGCTACTATAGAGGAACAGATGTTAGGCGAGTACGAGGAGCGTATTCTAGAGTTAGACTGTAGAGTCCAGGAGCTGGAGGCAGAGGCCCACGAGAGAGAGTCTGAGTTCCAGAAGCTGAGGGACGAGGACCACCAGAGGAAGCTGGCTATGCAAGAGTTAGGGGTGGAGATTGCCTACCGTAGGGAGGCAGGGATCCAGATGGGGACTCTATTTCACAGGTCAATGGCTAGGAATGTAGATTTGGCAGAGAAGCTAGAAGAGGTTGAGCAGAGGGAGCTGAGTGAGAAGACTGAGAAAGAGGCACTCCGTACTCAGCTAGAGTTGGAGGTGATGGATAGGTTACACTTCGAGGAGAAGTGGGAAGCGTCCAATGAGAGAGCTGATGACCTTGAGGACGAGGTCAGGTGCAAGAAGAGAAAGATGAACAAGATGGGGTATGTGTTCCGTTCAGCTTTTGAAAGGGTGATTGATGGTGTGTACCACTACCCGGCAGAACAGGGACAGACTCTACATACCTTGAGCCGAGAGCTGGTTGCGTATATAGCACAGTTGGAGTACAAGAGCGCAGTGGAGCACGGGATGATGGGATGAGATTTCCTTAGTCAGTCTAGTGGTAGTACTAGTTGTGTCTTTATGTATTGTATATACTATGTTGTAATCCCGATCTTTTGTGTAAGATGTGGGATGATGAAGTAAACCCCGAGTTAGCTTTTGTTAGAGGGGTAGTATGGTAGTAGGTTGGTATATTCCCCGTCTTTTGTGATATTAGGGGATATATGTGATAACATTTATAGCAGTACGCTAGGGAAATTATGTAATGAAACGATTTGGCATATGAATATAAATGGAGTTGATTTTAAAAACGTGTTATAAATTTATTCTTGGAGTATTAAAAGAAATACTTAAGTAATATACTTGAATAATAATAAAATGAAAAATTGTGATGCAGATAATGCCGCCCAGACGTAGATTGACTGCACCCGAAGAATCCGTTAACAATGAGAGAGAACAAGTAGACCCGATCCAGAAACTGGTAGACTTGTTAGGAGAAGCCTTAAGGGGAAGGAACAATGAACCCGTTCGCCCGAACCCTCAAACTGTGCCAGTAACAACCTTTAAAGACTTTAAGAGTGTAGGACCCCCGGAGTTCGAGGGAACTACCGACCCAATCGTCGCACAAACGTGGATCAAAGAGATCGAAAAAGCTTTCACTATAGCTAGCGTAGGCGAAGATCAGAAGACGGTGTTTGCCACGTACATGATGAGGGGAGAAGCGAACTACTGGTGGGAGGCTAATCAACAAAGAGCTGGAGAAGGGATAATAGCTTGGGACAAGTTTAAGACGCTGTTCTTCGAGAATTACTTTCCGAAAAGTATGAAGAATAGGATGGAGGTGAAATTCCTAGAGTTAAAACAAGGTGAGATGACGGTGGCGCAATACGTGGCTAGGTTTAACGAACTAGCGCGATTTGCGGAGCACCAAGTTGGTGATGAAGAAAGGAAGGCTAGACGCTTTGAACAAGGGTTGAAGCCATGGCTGTTCAATAAGGTATCAGTTCTTCAAATTGATTCCTTTGCAACATTACTGGAGAAGGCAATCATTGCGGAAGGCGGCAGTGAGGCCTTAAGTCTGTATAACAAAGAAAAGAAAGGAAAGAATACTGGAGGAGAGAATCGTACGGGAGGAAGCAGTAGCGGAGGAAGCAACTTGGGAAAGAGAAAGTGGGAGAACAATAACAACAACAAAAACAACAATAATAATCAATCAGGGAATTTTCGTGGAGGTTTCAAGAAGAGGGCTGAAGGATGCCCGAAGTGTGGGAAGAATCACCAGGGCGAGTGCTGGAAGGGACGTGGCACTTGCTACAACTGCGGACAGGAAGGGCACATCTCGCCCAACTGTCCGAAACCAAAGAAGATACAAGGATGCTTTGCTTGTGGCTCGACGGAGCACCGAATTAAGGACTGCCCAAAGAAGGGAAGTGGTGGGGGTAGTAATCAGCAAGGAGGCAACAAGCTGATGATCGGTGGACCGGCACAATCCAACCGCCCAACCGCCAGAACCTTTAACATGACCGTCCAAGACGCAGTGGCTGCGAAGGATGTGGTGTCAGGTATAATCCCAATCAATGATATAAATGCTTATGTATTATTTGATTCGTGTGCCACCTGTTCTTTTGTATCTGAAGAATTTGCTAGTAGACTTAGTACACCTCGAGAACTATTAGAAAATCCTTTGATCATAGAAGTTGCTAATAAGGAAGTGATCCCTGTAGAATACGTTTATCGAAATTATCGCGCAAATATTAGTAAACATGAACTGAGCGTAGACTTGATTCCTATTAGACTGGGAAAATTTGACGTAATACTGGGAATGGATTGGTTGTATAACCATGCTGCGATAATTGACTGTCAGAACAAATGTGTGAACCTTCAGACTCCGAGTAAGTCTAAGGTAGTGTTTTATGGTAGCTTATCGCTTAAGCAATCGTGTTGCGTTACGATGATGCAGGCCAAGAAATTGTTAAGGAAAGGATGTGTAGGTTATTTAGCTTACATCGTTGATACTCGAAAAAAGGGAGTAGAAATTAAGGATATATACGTAGTTAATGAATTTCAAGACGTGTTTCCGGACGATCTTCCTGGTCTTCCGCCAGACAGAGAAATCGAATTCGTAATAGACTTAGCACCGGGAACGGCACCGATTTCGAAAGCTCCATATCGTATGGCGCCAGTAGAAATGAAGGAATTGATGATACAATTGCAAGAGTTGTTGGATAAGGGTTACATTCGACCGAGTGTTTCTCCTTGGGGAGCACCAGTACTATTCGTTAAGAAGAAGGACGGATCGATGAGGCTCTGTATCGATTATCGAGAATTGAATAGAGTAACGATCAAGAACCGGTATCCACTACCGAGGATAGACGACTTGTTTGATCAACTGAAGGGAGCAAAGTGTTTCTCGAAGATTGACCTACGAACAGGATATCATCAACTGAAAGTGAGGGATGAGGACATACCAAAGACTGCGTTTCGAACCCGTTATGGACACTACGAGTTTTTGGTAATGTCATTTGGATTGACTAATGCTCCGGCAACATTTATGGACTTGATGAACCGAGTTTTCAAGCCATACTTGGATAAATTTGTAGTGGTTTTTATCGACGACATTTTGATCTACTCAAAGACAGAGGAAGAACACGCCGAACATCTAAAGATTATTTTGGAGGCACTAAGGGAGGAGAAGATGTATGCAAAATTTTCTAAGTGCGAATTTTGGATGGAGAAGGTTCAATTCTTAGGCCACGTGGTGGATAAGAATGGAATCTCTGTAGACCCTGCGAAGGTTGAAGCAGTAAGTAATTGGGAACAACCGAGAACACCGACGGAGGTGAGAAGCTTTCTAGGGTTAGCTGGGTACTATCGAAGATTCATCCAAGATTTTTCTAAGATAGCAACCCCGTTGACCAATTTGACTAGAAAGACGGTGAAATTTGTATGGACCGACAAATGCGAAAAAAGTTTTCAGGAACTGAAAAGGAGATTGAGCGAAACACCTGTGTTATCATTACCAGATGATGCGGGAAATTTTGTGGTGTATAGTGATGCATCGCACAATGGGCTTGGCTGTGTGCTCATGCAACATGGCAAGGTTATTGCGTATGCGTCACGACAATTGAAGGATTACGAAAAACGATACCCTACTCATGACTTAGAGTTAGCGGCAGTAGTTTTTGCGTTAAAGATATGGAGACATTATCTATACGGAGAAAAATGTGAGATATACACGGACCACAAAAGTCTGAAATATATCTTCACACAGAAGGAGTTAAACATGCGGCAGAGAAGGTGGTTAGAATTAATCAAAGACTATGACTGCGATATTCTTTATCACCCGGGAAAGGCAAATGTGGTTGCCGACGCTCTGAGCAGGAAAGGAAGGGAGAAGTTGTTTAATTTAACAACTCAAGAAGAGTTGATAAGAGAGATGGAGAAATTGGAGATAGAAGTAAAAGGACCAGAAAAGTCTGGTGAGAAGTTAATTGTAATGGAAGCTTGTCCGACGTTGTTGAATAGAGTAAAGGAAGCCTAGGAAAAGGATGAAGAGTGTGAGAAAATCCGAAAGAGGATCACAGAAAGTGAGGAAGAAAAATTTCGAATGGATAAAGACGGTATTTTGAGATTTGAAGGGAGAGTGTGGGTACCAGCGGTAACCGAGTTGAGGGAAGAGATTTTGCACGAGGCACATAATACGACATATTCCGTTCATCCGGGAGGCACAAAGATGTACCGAGATCTAAGGCAACATTTTTGGTGGCCTAATTTGAAACGGGAAGTCGCAGAGTGTGTCAGTAAATGCTTGACTTGCCAACGCGTTAAAGCAGAGCATCAGCGGCCAAGTGGTTTACTACAACCGTTAGAAATACCAGAGTGGAAATGGGAGCATATTACCATGGACTTCGTGGTAGGACTTCCAGTTACACAGAAAGGTTATGATGCTATTTGGGTTATCGTGGATCGACTAACGAAGACCGCACACTTTCTACCAATCAAGATCCGCTACAGTTTGAACCAATTAGCAAGCCTATATGTAAAAGAAATTATTTCACGACATGGAGTGCCGGTGTCTATTGTCTCTGATCGAGATCCGCGCTTCACGTCCAATTTTTGGAAGAGTTTGCAGGAAAGAATGGGAACGCAGTTGAGGTTGAGTACAGCTTATCATCCTCAAACAGACGGACAAAGTGAGCGAACAATACAAACGCTAGAAGACATGCTTAGGACTTGCGTAATGGATTTTAAGGGAAATTGGGACGACCACCTACCCTTAGTAGAATTCGCATATAATAATAGCTACCATGCGAGTATTGGCATGCCACCGTACGAAGCTCTTTACGGGAGAAAGTGCAGAACGCCGTTATGTTGGGACGAAGTCGGAGAACGACGAATACTCGGACCAGAGTTAGTTCAACAAACCGCAGACGTGGTGACAGTGATAAGAGCCAGACTTGTAGCAGCTCAAGATCGCCAAAAGAAATACGCAGATTTGCATCGGCAGGACCGAGACTTCAAAGTCGGCAGTTTCGTATTCTTGAAGGTATCTCCATGGAAGGGAAAAATCCGTTTCGGCAAGAAAGGAAAATTGAGTCCAAGATTCGTAGGACCGTTCGAGATACTGAAGCGAGTGGGCGAAGTGGCATACAAAGTTGCGTTACCACCCGAGTTGGAGCATATCCACAACGTGTTCCACATTTCCGTGTTGCGACCGTACAAGGCCGACTACAAGCACGTGATTTCTTACGAGCCCATTCAAGTGGAGAAGAACTTGGCGTATGAAGAAATTCCTGTCGAAATATTAGATAGGAAAGAACAAACTTTGAGAAATAAAATTATTTCGTCTGTAAAAGTACTTTGGCGTAACCACGATGTCGAGGAGGCAACGTGGGAGTTAGAAGATAGGATGATGAGGGACTATCCCCATCTATTTGTGTAACCTTATAGCAATTCTGGGACGGAATTTTTATAAGGGGAGGAGGATGTAATACCCGAGAATTTCCATATATTATTAAATAAATATATTAATGCAAATGAGAATTTATTTGAATATAAATGATTTTGTGTTATGAGATGAATTAATTCAATTATATATAATTGAATAATTATTGAGAAATTGGTGGACTTTGTGATAAACTCGTTGATTGCCTTGTGTGGCACAGTGACGTAATATAAGAATGATTATATTAATTTAAGCGAACAATTAATCTATATTAATTGTTAATCGAAGAATATTAATTAACTTTTATAAAATACTAATGAGGATTGATTAATAATATGTGATTATTATTATTGCAAGAAACATAATAATAATGAGCAACGTGTTTATAAATACAATAAGATTTATATCAAAGTGATAATTAATCATATAAGGGTTAATTAAATTGTTATGGAGGTTAACAATTATATTGATTGATGTAGGATATGTGTATATTATTAATTAATATTCAATTTATAAGATGAGAAATTATACGTGCAAGCATGCGAATTAAATGTATAGTAACTATATGTTATGATATGTGTAGGTGACAAATGATGTGTGGATATACATTAAAATAATGTATCATGGATCTATTATAAATAATTGTTGAGTAATACAATTTAATAATATATGATATAATGTAATGTGGTAGTATCCGATTGTATTATATCGGTAAGATAAAATGTACATAGATTATATGTATTCAAATTGCATTTATTACATTATGGGGAGAACATTGTAATTATAACCTAAGAGTACATATAATATATAACATAAGTGTAGCATATAGTCCATTTGTAAGAATGCTGAGATTTGTTTGGCTTGTCCCTAAATGATAGTCACTGTCTCTTCACACGTGAACACTCATGAAGCTAGCCTACTCTCTTCTCTCAAACTCAGCATTCTAGCCATCATGAAGGGAGTGGGCAGAATAGTGGAAATCACCAACTATTTACCAACTCCTTCTTATCTAGCATGCAATCCTTCAATCCGTTGTTTTGATTTGGAAGGAAAAGGCTTTGTCTGGTCATGAATTTCTCTATAAATAAGCTCTCCTCCTTCTTCAGTTCTTTTGCTGAGCATTTTGGCTAAGTGAGACTAGAGAGCATATATATATATATATATCAGTGTTATTGAGATAGCAGCAAGCTTAAATCATTTACAGAGGTATAATTCCTCTTCCTGTGTTTTTCATTTCCGTTTTCTGTTTACGAAGTTTCCTTGAAATTCTTGATTGTGCTAAATTGGTTCATGATTGGGTTGTAGAACCCTTATATTGTTGTTATATGAACATACACACATGATAGAACCACTGAATAGTCTTTCATTTCCATTGTTCCTCTTTAATTTATGTGAATACATGAAATTCGTAAATTAGTTAGAGTTCATGAAATTGGGAATTGATAATTGCTATTGACTGTTATATAAGCATATATGTATGTGTTAGTAAGTTAAACAAGTCTAATAGCATTTGGGTATGTTGAAATCGATGAAATGGGAGGTTTTTGGTCGGATTTCGCTGCAGTATGAACTGCAGAAAACTGCCTCGACGCCGCAGCGCCGCAACCCGCGCCGCAGCGCCACACGCGCCGCAGCCCGCGCCGCAGCGCCGCACTCAGCGCCACTCGCGCCGCAGCGCCAGTAGTGAGCTGCTGTGCCGCGCCGCAGCGCCAGCCTCTGTGTTCAGTTTTCTGCATTCTGTAACAAAACTGTTATGTACCAATTGTTTGATTTTTGTTTAAACAAGCATGGGAGCAGGATTAATACATATATATAAACCTAATGAGGCAATGTGAGCATGTTTTAGTATATTAGCATGCATGATTAACCAAACGACATATAGTTTGGAAACGAATTTAAAGTTTCATAAACGACGTTAACATATATGAAACATGTTTACATACTGACCTTGCAAGCACGTTAGTACCACCTAGAGACACATGAAGTGCATGTTAACTTATCTATATTGGTTCCGTAATAAAATATGAACATGTGAACCTAACTAGTGCTCATTCCTAACAAGAATAGAAGTTTGAAGGTGGATATGATCATGTAAATGTTATATAGTCATTTTGATGTTATGAGCATGTTTAGATAACTTTGAAATATATAAATGAAGCCTTAACTTACATATATAGGTTTCATAAGGAAGCATGAACATGATAGACCTTATTAATGAACTATACTAACAAAGTATAAGCTTTGAACGTGAACGTTGGTATGTTATGACGAGAATTAGAATTTGACATTTATGGACACATGTGATAGTACTCTTAGACTCATTCATGTGTCATGCATATATATATATACCATGATTAGTTGCCATGATTAAAGTTTAGCATGAACAAAGCATGTTTTCAAGATAATAACAATGCTAGCTACATATATGCAATACGAGTACTCATGAGCATGACTAATACAAGTTATATGAATATCTTATGTGTTTAAAAGCGACCATGATAGTCCATATGAGTTCGTGTCCTTGAATGGCTTTAAGTATTAACTTAAGAACCTATACCATGTACGATTGGATTTGGAAAAGTTATACAAGCATGAAAGTATCCTTTAAATATGAATAAATGTTACGCGATATTATATGATGTTACTTGAACCGATTTTTGACGGTTAACTTAAGGAGATGCCGTAACTTGCTAAAATGAAATATATTTAGTATTGATTGTGGTCTTATGTGATATTAATAATATGCAAGCATGTTTGCTAATTGTTCAGATCTTATATAATATGAGAATGCGTTTAAACTCTAAAGAAGGAACGTTAAGGATAGAAATTATATTCTATGTAACTGTGTAGCTAGGTAAAACTTAGCTTATGTGTTGATCGTATATTCAAAGAGAAAATGTGAAGTTAAATTATATGACTAATGAATATCATATATATACGTAACTGTATTACGATAGGAATTCGAAAGTGTTGATTTGCTTTTCGTGGATAAACTACGCTAAAGGCAAGTTCTCTTACTTACACTCTCTTAAAGTGCAAGTATCCTAACCGACGCATTTACTTTATGCAAGGAAAGCTATGATTGTGAAAGTTTCCTAACTTATACTCTTTTACTATGCAAGTATCCTATCTTGTGTATTGCGAACTAGTTTCCTATTTAATCGGTTGAATCGAATTAGCACACTTGAACTCTTATTTCATTAAAGCTATTATTCATGTTGAACTTAGTATTGTTCTTGAATATTGTGGAAGTGTCTATGCCATTTGATTCGGCTGGACTTATGTTATTGAAAAGCAACCCAAACTAATTGATTGGTGCGGGATCTTATATTTGACTGAGAAGAACAACCTTCTTTGAAGGGAATATATAATTGTTGGAGAACCGACGTGCACACTTGAGTATGGTTGATTGTTATGCATAACAAGGGTACTTTAGGCTGATCACCTGTTGTACCTGTTTTTGTTGGATTTTCAGTTTATTACTGTCAATTCTAGTAGAAGTTCATAGTCCGTAGTGACTACTCAGTATTCAATTATTTGAAATCTTGAATTGACTTATTATTGAATCATATTGATATTATCCTGTCCTTAGCGACTGATATTGAGAACTGTTGATATTCTTGTTATTCTTGAACTATCAAATCTTGTTATACCCTTTCGAGAATTGAGAATCTTATTACTCACCCTTATTGTATATTACTTGCTGGGCAATTTGTGCTCATTCTTGCTTTCCCTAAAACACTTCAGTTAAGGCAGAGCATGGTGAACCTTCGGGCGTTGATAAGGGCAAGGGCAAAGCTACCAACTAGCTTATGTCTGTTATGTTTTAAATATATTAATATTGTATGAAGATGATGTAGTAAGACTGGATTTGATTATGTTTAAGCTTAAGTTAGATTATGTAATAAGTCGTTAACTGATATTATTATGAAATCTATTAAGTACTGTAGGTTGCGAGACTTGGGGGAATAATTATAATAAATCATTGTAAATTATTCTAGAATAGATTTCCGCTGTGATCGTATGATATTTAATTATTATTATTGTGATGTATTACCATGAGCACGTGATGAACCGAATTCGAGAGACCAAGTGGCGGTCCTGGAATTTGGGGGCGTCACAGACGAGGTAGGTGAACGTCGACTGTTGGGACCAGAAGTGGTACAGCAGACGGTAGAGATTATTTAAGTGATAAGAGAGAATTATCCGTTTTTATTGGAGTAACCTTATTTTTACAATTCCGAGGACGGAATTTTTATAAGGGGGGAGGGATATAACGACCAGGAATTTTAAGCTCCTTATTAATTTTATATGTGATTTTAAATTTTTAAGAGTTAATTTTTCAAACTTATTTAAACCTTATGTGGTTATGTGCTTATGTGATTTAACCTATGCGAATAAATGCTAGGATTTTTATTGAAGATAATCACTAATGGTTATTTAAATTAGTAGATTAACCCTGAGACTTTTATATCAGAATATTGATAAAAGTGTTAGTAAATTATATATATTCAAATTTCTTGAATATAATGTAGAGATTTAATCGTGATTGATTAATTGATATTTAAGTAATTAATTGATAACGTATGAAATTATTATTGTTGTTGATTTATAATTATTATGAATAAATAATAGTTAATGAATTGGGAGTAATTAATTGATAATATGTTGATTAATTATTATTATGAGTAAATAATAATTAATGAGTAAGAGATAAATAAATATAATATTTAATAAACACAATGAGTTTATATTTAATTGATTTATTATTTTTATACAAGCATGTGATAAGTAAACTTTTGGTATAAGGTAGTTACCTTTATATATTGTATAAGGTGCTATGTGACATATTAATGTGGCTTACATTGTTTGTAGGGACTATATGTTAAGATTAACTGTATTAGATGAGTTACATATAGTTCCTTATGTAACATGATAGGTATGGATAGACAGTACTATGTATACCCTATTATATTATATTAATATCAATTAACTATTGTTATTTGATAAGTATTTTGAATAAGTTATTATAATAATTATAATAATAGTTATGATGGTAAATAATAATAATACCCAATTACCTTATATTTGGTATTAATAGATAATGTACATGGATTATATGTATGTACACTACTTGACACCTTGTAATTAGGAAATACATTGTATGCTATTTAAAATATTATAACCTATGTTATATGAAATAAATTGTGTATGCATATTATATAACCAAAGTCTATATGATATGCCCCAAGTGTAGTATTTGCTTGTTGCTGAGAATTGTCCCAATATGAGAGCCCAGCTTTTTCTCCTTCACGTGAAGCACCCACATGCTATGCTACTCTATATCTTCCTCAATTTCTTCACAAAGCATAGCTAATCATGAGTTGGGGAGTGGGTTTCATAATTTGATTCACCAACTCTTCACTAACTACTTGTTAACCACCATGTTATTGTGCAATCCGTTGGTTTGGAATTGGGGTTAATGACATTGTCTGTTTCTTCAATTTGCCTATATAATGAACTCTCTCCTTCTTCCTTGCATTTGCTGAGATTTCATTAAGTGAGAATTGAGAGGATATATATATATGTGTTAAGGATTCTTTAGTTAAAAAGGAGTTAAGATAGCAGCAAGTGCAAATCCTTCAATTTCAGAGGTATAAAAAATTGCTTCCATTTCTCATTCTCTGTAATTTCCTAATTCTTTGATCCTTGAATTTAACATGGTTTGATTGATAACTTGATTGGAGTATGCTTATTAGTTGTTATGATAGTTTACTACCATGTTAGAACTATATTACATTGTGGCTAGGATGATTTTTGTAGAAATTTTTGAGTTGGGCTAAGTCACTGTCGAAGCAGAGCAGTTACTGTCTCTAGTCGACAGCCTGCGCAGCTGCGCCAGGACCAGAGTCTGGTTTTTGATTTTTCTGTTGCAGAACTGTTGTGTGCTATCATGTAATATAATATTAGAGCAAGCGTGTGAAGTAGATTAACACATATATATGAGTGTATGAACATTGTGTAAACGTGTTTTGCTATGTTTGCATACAAGGTTTATGAAACAACATATAGTTATGAAAATAAACTTAAGATTTCATGAAAGAACGTCAACATATGTGGAGCATGCTAGTATTCTGACTTTGCAAGCATATTAGTATGATTTAAAGATGTATGAGAAGTATGCTAACTCGCGTATATAGGTTCCATAATGAACTGTGATCATATGAACCTTACTAGTGCACATTCCTAAAGAAAATAGAAGTTTTGAAAATAAACTTTGACATATGTGTAACATATTTACGTACTGATTTTGCAAGCATGTTAGTGTGGTTTAGAAATGCATGAATAATCCATTGACTTGTGTTTATATGACTCGTAATGAAGCATTAGCATGTTGAACTCTTTAGTGAACGTTACTAACAACAACATAAGCTTTGAATGTGAACTTTGACGTATATGTAGTACGTATGAATTTTGATTTCATGGTCATGATTGTGTGTTCTATAAACATGAGAACTTAGTCTAATATGATAGAGCACACTAGCATACTTGATCGTAAGTTAAGACTTTCAAAGAGAACTTAACCAAGACTTGTGTCTTTTAGATTGTGACCACTTAGATACATGTATGTGACTTATGTATGCGTTCTAATACATGAGAATAAAGGTTATGAGATGCTTTACATATATCGTAGTGTCCTTGTGGAGTTGATATATTTTTGAAAGAGAACTTAAGATGTGAAAGTAAATAACATCAAATACCATGTGAATTATATTATGATCATGCAAGCAAGTCATTATGCCTATAGGCATATTGACATGAGCATCCTTTGGTTAAAGCATGGATTTCACATATGCACGTATTCATAGAAAATGAATCTCAAGTATGGACTATATGATTAAAGTATACATGTGTAGTATACGCACAAGCATGACTACTTAAACATTGTTTAACCTTGTTTTTGATAACATGACTTTAGTAACCAATCTTGAAGCATGAACTTATATTGTTAAAAGTATGTGAATATCCGACATACAAACATGGGTCTTGAAGTGGACATAGAATGAACATGTTACCTTTCGAACTTGAGTTAGATAAACTTGATAAACATGTGTGTTGATTTATATCAGTAATTGGAAGTGCTATGTGTTCAAGCCTATATTAACGCATAGAAACTAAGTAATCCAAAGTTAGTAAATCTAAAGACAGGATTAGATTGACTTACGTGAACTATGTGATAGAATTATATAATGACTAGATACTTGTATGTGTGAATTTATATTAGTTTATATATACTAATTGGAGAGATCGACTTGTTAATATTAGGTCATTCCAACGCCGTTTAATTAAAGTTAGAATTATTTGTAGCTGAGCAAACAGGCAAGTTCCCTAACTTTATTCAAATTTATATTGAGCAAGTTTCCTAGACCCTTGCATTACTTTATTCAACAGATATTGTAAGCAAGTTTCCCGAACTTCACTCTTTGATTGTGCAAGTTCTTTTGAACCCGTTCTTGTATTATTTGTAAGTCTCCCTAACTTTACTCAAATTTATATTGAGCAGGGTATTATTATATTGCAAGTTTCCTAACTTCAGTTGATAGTTATATTGAATGCAAGTATCCTAAATTCCTGTACTACCTTATTCAATGAACCGTGTAAGCGAGATTCTAAACTTCACTTGTTTTTGGTGAAAGTTTCCTATCCTTCTCATATTGTTTTGAGCAGGTTATTATTGTATTGTGAAAGTTCCCCGAACTTCACAATTTGGTTGTGAATGTTCCCCGAACTTCACACTTTGGTTATTGTGAAAGTTCCCCGAACTTCACATTTTGAGTATTGTGAAAGTTCCCCGAACTTCACATTTTGAGTATTGTGAAAGTTCCCTGAACTTCACACTTTGGTTATTTTGCAAGTTCCCGAACTTCATTTCTTTTTTATGCAAATTCTCTAAACTTATACAAACTCGTATATTGTGCAAGTATCTTATCTTTGTGTTTACTTTACTCAAAGAACGTTGTAAGAAAATGTCCTAACCTATGCATTTACTTTATGCAAGGGATCTATTATGGTGAAATTCCCCGAATTTCACTCTTTGCTGTTGTAAGTATCTAAGCCTATGCACGTATTTTATGCAAGGAATCTATTATCATGCAAGTTCCCCGAACTTCACACGTTGAGTATTGTGCAAGTTCCCCGAACTTACACAAATTCATATATTGTGCAAATTATAAACTTCACTTTGTGCAAGTTCTCTATCCTTCTCATATTGTATTGAGTAGGTTATTGTTGAATCGAAAGTTGTTTACTTAATTGCTTGAACTTTATTTCCAAGCATGTTATTTAGTGGTTTAATTACTTATCAATTATTCCACATTGATATTATTGTTGTCCGAACCTAGTGCATTTGAGCTCGTACAGTCTTGGACTTGTACATTATTCAAGATTCTAAATTTCTTAAACTATGTCAGTAAGAGTCTGAACCTTTGCTCGGTCAGACTAGTGTATGAACTTTTCTTTGAAGCTATCCAAACCAAATGATGGTAAGGATTCTTAGACGAAACAGAACACCCCTCATATGTTGGAGTGTGCCCAGGTATCTAATATATATGATACGAGTAAACAGATACAAGTGTTATGCATATTCACGTTGTGCTCGAGGATGATCTCCTCGAGGTACTTAGTTTCTGTAGCCAGAAGCCAGTAATCCCAAATGGGTCAATTAGCTATTGAACCCATTGGAAAGTTATAGTTCAGAGTCTACTCGACTATCAGTCATTCTAAAGGAAATTATTATCTTTGCTTTTAATAGTCATATTATTGAATTGTTCAGATATTCATAGTGTTGAATGATGGAGGTTGTTGAACCTTACAGATATTCATATCGCTAAATTATATAGATATTCATAGTATTGAATAATACAGATTGTTGAATCATTCTAGCATTCATATTGTTGAATATTTAAGATATTCATTTTGTTGAAATCATTGTCAGATATTTTTCCATTCATCATGATATATCCTTTATTGTTGTATTTAAGTTTGCTGAGCAAACTTGTTGCTCATTCTTGCTATATCATGACTTATATTGCAGTTAAGACCTCGCCCTCAGGGAAGGACAAGGGTAAAGGAAAGATTTAGAATGGTTTGCAAGGAACAGACTTTGTCTTTGTGATTTGTTTAATTACTGTTAATGTAATATGAACCCTAATGTTTATTCTAGGGTATATTTGTATTGATGTATTAAGGTTATCGAATATTGGGACTAGTAACACCTTTTGAATGAACGACGTACGTTTATTAGATTTCGCATTTTAGTTATCGTATGTTACTTAAAGGTGGATGTTAGTATTGTTTCGTGGCGATCGGACCGGGGTTAGAGGACCCGGATTCGGGGGTGTCACAAAACTTTTTGATTTTCATTCTGCATATGCATTTGTGTGAATGATCTTTTTGTGTGTCAATCTTTTAGCATTTTGTATTAGTGCCTCGCACAATATATTAGTGCTTCGCACAATGTCATCATATTACATGCGGTGAGGACGCGAGTGTATGTGAATGTATGCTGTGTGGTACCTCCATTAGGGGGCAATCCCGTCGGTTGTTTATTACTGGACTCCTATAGATGTTTCCATTGCGAGGCTCAGCAAAGGCACCACTCAGATCCGATCCAATCGAAACATGAATGTTTTCATCAAGTAGATTGTGAAGATCTGGGAACCAATTTCAAACAGCCCGTGAGAGTAACCCTAAGATAGGTCAGCCTCTGATAAACCAAACGCGCGGTGTGCTTCTTCATGCCCCATTTAAATCTTCCGCGTATATAAATGACCGTTATCTTGATCTGTCGTACCTACATCTTTCACACCCTTTCATCAATTCGACTAACTCGTTGTATTGCAGGAAAAGATTAAAAAACCATTAAACTGATGCATAACATATAATGCATCCCTATCCACCAGTATCTAGTCTAAACTAGATATCGATTGTTGTGCAGATTGGTACTAAAACCCGATCTCTAGCCAAAAAGGCCCTTTCACCAGTCCAGATGGCTGAAGCAAGTTCATCATAAACCATCCCAGTATCTCGAGAAGAATTTGAGGAGTTTAAGAAGCAAATGGCTGAGATGACGACCCTGTTAAAAGAACAATGCAAACTATCTCAGGAATCTAAATACAAGAGTTCGACTGAATACTCTGTGCAAGGAGACATGAAAGTACCTGAAAAGGAAGGTGATACCCATACGTCCACACCTATATCTCCCCTCGATGTTGAAGTACCCAAGGAGGCCCCGATCCAGAAGACGACACGGGACATCACAAACCTCCGAGAGGACAAAGACACTGGAGACATTAGGAAGAAATTTAGACAGATGGAAGATGCTATCCCGTCTATGAAAGGGACGGGATCCCACTGGAGCGTGAATTACTCGGATCTGTGTATTTTCCCAAAGGCGAGATACTCGAATAAGTTTCAAGTCCCCATGTTTGAGAAATACAATGGACTGGGAGACCCGTACACTCACTTAAAAGTCTACCGATTTAATATGGAGAACCTAAAGGGTCACACCATAAAAGGAAGAAGAATTATTTAAGAAGAAAACGCCATGATAGTAATAATGCATTAAGTATAATTAATTTAATCTATGATGATAGAATAAATTAAATAGCTTAATGTTTATTATTTAATATTTTAGAAATATTAAATATAAATTAATAAGAGGAGTCTTATTAATATTATTAATATTATTATTATTTTAATTCTAAAGGAGTTTAGGAATTAATATAATATCAGTACTCTCTCTCAATCCTAATAAAGATTAGGATATAAATTAATTAAAAGTAATTAATTAATTAATTAAATAAAACCCTATTCTAATTGGATTAGGAGGGTTAACCTAATATCTATATAAGAGAGTCTTATATCAGAAATAAGGGGTGTGAAATTTTCCAAGAGTTGGGAGTACACATATTCTATAGAGATAGAAACAAGGGTTAAGCCAATAACCCATCTTCTTGTGTTCTTCATCTTCCTTGGTGGATCACCGTTAGAGGCCAAACATTTGGGTGGCTGACATTATTCAAGGGAAGGAGCCACTATCAGAGGAATCAAAGGAATCAAAGGAGTAGAACTTGTGCCTGAGGAAGCTTAGATCTTCAAAGGTATAATTCCATGTTCTCTCTTTTCTGTTATTGATAACAAACACAAAGCATGATCATGGTTATGGGTTTGTATAAATTTTGAAAACCTAGTTTTTACGCTTCCGCCCTATTTATGTGATTTGATTGCATGATTGCGTTACATACAAACCCAACAGTGGTATCAGAGCCCAACTTTGTGCTAATTATCAATTTTATAATTCCATGTATGAATTGATGTGAAAATTGGATCGTTTTTCTAGACAAAAATCATTTTCTGCAAGTTTCTGCGGCGAACAGCGCAGCTGCCCAGTTCATTACTGGCGCAGCTGCGCCGGTCTGCAAAAACTGCTGCTTCCGTCTACCTGCGCAGCTGCGCAGCTACCCAGTTCATTACTGGCGCAGCTGCGCCGGTACCTGGACAGACCCTGAAAATTGATTTTAATTAATTAAGTAAACTATTTTTTTAATTGATAAAATTTTAAAATAAAGAAGTTTATTTTATCTGAAATATGATTTCAGAATGCTAAAATTAAAGGAGTTTAATTTGGATTTATTTTTGATTAAAATAAAAGAGTTTATTTTGTTTCAAAAATAAAATTTAGCAAAACTTTTGTCCATTAAATAACATCGATCCATATATGGAATAGCATTTTATTCATGAGATGAATGGATATTTATTGATGCATATGTTGATGTGTATGATAATAAATGGGGTTGATTATGGACTATGACCAATGTGATTGGATTTTATTTTGGATGAATGCTTGAATGTATGGGTTTTACAAAATGGGGTCTGCGTACCTCGTCTTCTCTAGTTTTATTCTCGATGTAAATTCTATCTCCTTTCTATGTACTTCCCCTTGACTGCTGATCAAGGTTTCTATTTAATTTTAAATAGTTAATGTAATAGGGATAGTTAGAATTATTTTGAAGAAATTGGAGACCAAGGAGCGAGGAGCGCTGAAGACCCGTTTGTATGGAGCCCGGGTTTAAATGTAATAGTTACATTTAAAATTTAAATTCTTGCACTCCTAGGTTTGACCTTTTGGTTCACTTGGTGGCTCTAGTGAACCAAACTAGAATAAAAGTCCATAATCAATCCGGGTAGAATATAGTATTCTATACTGCATGCTAAATATTATATATATTATATTTTATACAAACATGCTTCGCATGTTTAATAAAATGACGCGTATTTTATATATATATGTGCATGCGCGCTTAAAAAGATGAGACAAATAATAACAAACCCCTCAAAGAAATAATATTAAGTCTGAAGCGTTCAAATGATATTTGGAATATCGAACGTCGCCTTCTAGCATGATTAGTTAATAGAGTATTAAATATTTAATATGAGTTTGTTGTGCTATCCACAAGGCGAGTATTGAATATTTAAGATGTTAATTAATCACATTTGATGCTTATCAAGAAAATTGAACGATCTAGTCTTGTTGTGCTATCCACAAGGATGAAAATTTTTCTTTTTTGAATTTATGGAAGTGCTAGGCTGGACTTAACTTAAATCATTTTAGTTCGGATGTGCACACACATGACCATTATGATTTAAGAGGCAAAATAAAAGGAGTTACATGGTGATGTAATTGACAAGAGTTGTCTACCTATTTATTTGTATATCGCTTGTTGTGCTATCCACAAGGTTATATACATTTGAAATGGGATCCTTAATCTCACTAGCAAATCTTTAATTAGATGTTGCCGAACTATATGAGTGAGGGTAATATAGTTTGATGAAAATAGTGGGAGATACCAATTTAAAATAAAGACCTAAATTTATTTTGGTATGCAAAGTTAATAAAATGAATGTTTGCTAAAATGTTGTCTTTTCACATGCAGAATTTTAAAAATGTCAAAATCACTAATCTCACTACGAAGCATACTTGATGCAAATAAGCTTACCGGCCCGAATTATGAGGACTGGCTAAGAAATCTGAGAATTGTTCTCACTGCTGAAAAGATTTCTTATGTCCTAAATTCCACTATCCCTGAATCTGTTTCAGAAACAGCCTCTGAGGAAGAGATTGCCACTTTCAATAAGTGGCAAGATGATGCATCTGTGGCTCAATGCATCATGCTCGCATCCATGAATAACGAGCTTCAGCGTCAGCACGAAAAAATGGATGCTCCTGCTATGCTGCTTCACCTCAAGGAGTTGTATGGTGAACAGAGTAGGACTGCTAGATATGAGATATCTAAGGAGCTCTTCTGATCTCGGATGACCGAGGGCACTGCCGTCGAGACTCATGTTCTGAAGGTAATCAATTTGATTGAACGCCTTGGACAGCTTGGGTTCGTCATGGATGGGGAGTTGAGTCAAGACTTGGTCTTGCAGTCACTCCCTGAGACCTTCTCGCAGTTTGTGGTTAATTTTCACATGAATAAACTAGATGTCAGCTTACCTGAGCTGCTTAACATGCTGAAAACTACAGAAGGTCACTTCTCATCCAAGAAGAACCATGTCTTGATGGTGGATTCTTCCAATAAAAGGAAGAGGCCCAAGGTGTCTTCTGAAAAGAAGAAATCTAAGAAGGCTAAGGGAAAAGGGAAAGAAAAGGAGCAAAAGAAACCTGAACCAGCTAAAGGCATGTGCTTTCATTGCAATGAGCCGGGACATTGGAAGAGGAACTGCAAGAAGTTTCTAGCAGAGAAGAAGCTTGGAGAAGCTTCGACTTCCAATCAAGGTTTGTTTATGATTGAAATTAATTTTTCTGAAAGTCATAATTCTACTTGGGTATTGGATACCGGCTGTGGTTCTCACATATGTAATACTGTGCAGGGACTGGTCAGAAGTAGAAAGCTGAACAAAGATGAGGTGATCCTACGAGTGGGAAATGGAGCAAAAGTTGCTGCATTAGCTGTAGGAACTTATTGTTTAGCAATGCCTTCGGGCAAATCCATTTATCTTAATAATTGTTATTATGTTCCGAATATTATTAAAAACATTATTTCAATTTCTGTATTGGATATGGAAGGTTTTGACGTTATTATAAAGAACAATGGTTGTTCTATTTATAAAGACGATGTTTTATATGGTATTGGAAATTTGCGAAATGGACTTTATACACTTGACTTGCAAGAAAATATATTTCAAATTGAACAAATTAAGAAAAGGAAAAGAGATGATATTAATTATACCTATATGTGGCACTGTAGACTAGGCCATATCAATGAAACAAGATTATCCAAGTTGCATAAAGATGGGCTCCTCGAGCTATCTGATTATGAATCATATCCAACTTATGAATCTTGTCTCATGGGTAAAATGACTAAATCTCCTTTTAGTGGAAAAGGGGAGAGAGTTACAGAGTTGTTGGCATTGATTCACACAGACGTTTGTGGACCTATGACAACAAGTGCACGGGGTGGGTATTCTTATTTTATTACTTTCACTGATGATCACTCAAGATTTGGATATGTGTATTTAATGAAATACAAATCAGAATCATTTGAAAAGTTCAAAGAGTTCAGAAGTGAAGTAGAGAAACAAACGGGCAAGAGTATTAAGATACTTCGATCAGATCGAGGTGGAGAATACTTAAGCAGTGAGTTTCTCAATTATCTTAGAGAAAATGGTATAATCTCACAATGGACTCCTCCAGGTACACCACAGTTAAATGGAGTATCTGAAAGGAGAAATCGAACACTGTTGGACATGGTTCGATCCATGATGAGTTTTACCGACCTTCCAATTTCCTTCTGGAGATATGCCCTAGAAACGGCTGCATACCTACTTAACAAGGTACCTACCAAATCCACCCCAAAGACTCCATATGAGATGTGGAAAGGGAGGAAACCAAATCTTAAGCATGTTAAGACTTGGGGTTGTCCAGCTTATGTCAAAAGTTTGAAAATGATAAGCTACAGACTAAATCCGATAAGTGTAGATTTGTGGGATACCCTAAAGAAACCGTAGGGTATTATTTCTATCATCCAACTGATCAAAAGGTGTTTGTTGCGAAACATGCTACCTTCTTGGAGAAAGAGTTTATCCATGAAGGGGTCAGTGGGAGTAAGATATATCTTGAAGAAGTTCAATAACCACAAGTTACCACGGATCAAAGTCAGGTACCTAACCAAGTAGAAGAACCTACTGTACCACACCATGTTCGTAAATCTGAAAGAGTACCGAAGATACCTGAGAGGTATGGATTCGTTATAGAGGATGACGATGAGGTACACATCATGAATGATGATGATCCATTAAATTACGAACAGGCTATGAGTAATAAAGACTCAGGGAAATGGCTTGAAGCCATGAAATCTGAAATGGACTCCATGTATGAAAACAAAGTATGGTCTTTGGTTTCACCACCTGAAGGTATTAAACCTATTGGGTGTAAATGGGTTTTTAAGAAAAATACTGGAGCAGACGGAAAGGTAGAGACCTATAAGGCCCGACTGGTTGCAAAAGGTTTCAAACAAAGACAAGGAGTTGACTATGATGAAACCTTCTCACCAGTAGCTATGCTCAAGTCCATTCGGATTTTGCTTGCGATTGCAGCTTATAACGACTATGAGATCTGGCAGATGGACGTGAAAATGGCCTTCCTCAATGGGAAACTTGAGGATGTGTATATGACACAGCCAGAGGGATTTGTTTCAAAGGTTGGAACAAATCAAGTCTGTAAGCTACAACGATCCATTTATGGGTTGAAGCAAGCTTCTCGTAGATGGAACATTCATTTTGATGAGACAATCAAAGAGTTTGATTTTATCAAAAACGAGGATGAACCATGTGTATACAAGAAGGTTAGTGGGAGCGCAGTATCATTCCTTGTATTATATGTTGATGATATATTACTGATAGGGAATGGCATTCCTATGTTACAATCCATTAAAATCTGGTTATCTAAAAACTTCTCTATGAAGGACTTGGGTGAAGCATCCTATATTTTGGGGATAAAGATCTATAGAGATAGATCTAAAAGGATGCTCGGCTTATCCCAAGGAACGTACATTGATACAATGCTAAAGAGGTTTAGCATGGAAGATTCCAAAAGAGGTCTCATGCCGATGAGCCATGGAATACATCTCTCCAAGAAACAGGCCCCAAAGACACCTGAGGAGAGAGACCGTATGAGTAAGATCCCTTATGCTTCTGCAATAGGATCTATCATGTACGGTATGATATGTACTAGACCGGATGTTGCTCACGCACTTAGTGTAACAAGCAGATACCAGTCGAATCCAGGAGAAGAGCACTGGAAGGTAGTGAAAAATATCCTAAAGTACTTGAGAAGGACTAAAGATATTTTTCTTGTCTACGGTGGGTCTGAATTAAAACTCGAGGGATTCACGGACTCAAGTTTTCAAACAGACCAAGATGACAGTAAATCTATTTCAGGGTATGTGTTTACCTTGAACGGAGGTGCAGTGAGTTGGAAGAGTTCCAAGCAGCAAACGGTTGCTGATTCAGTGACAGAGGCAGAGTATATAGCTGCAAGTGAAGCTGCAAAGGAAGCTGTTTGGATGAAGAAGTTCATAACTGAACTTGGTGTGGTTCCTAGCATTGGAGAAGCAGTTCCCGTATACTGTGACAACACCGGAGCGGTTGCACAGGCTAAGGAACCCAGGTCTCATCAGAAATCTAAACACGTGTTGCGGCGATTTCACTTGATCAGGGAGATCATTGAAAGAGGAGACGTCACCTTGGAGCGTGTAGACTCTCAAGACAACATTGCAGATCCATTTACTAAAGCTTTAACACAACAGCAGTTTGATCGTCACTTAGAGAAGATGGGTATGAGATACCATGGCGATTGGCTTTAGTGCAAGTGGGAGATTGATAGTAGTGTGCATACAAGCCAATCATGTATGATGATAAAGCACATACTTTGTAAACAATCTTATTTATTTATTAATAAAATATTTATTTATTAAAGGCATTTAAATATCTACATGGTGCTGTTTTTATAATATGTAAATAACCCATAGTTTTAAGCAATGCTTTTAGAATCATGATGTTGATCATGCTAATGAGATCTAAATTCTTAGAAAGCTTTAAAACTAAAATAGTTCCCAATCGTGGGATTACTAAAAAGGGGATTAGTAAATCCGGATAGATTGGTACATATGTTGCTTGCTCATTGGATGAGGATGACTGATCTCATGGTCATTTGTGTGGAGACACTAAAGCAAGTATGTAGGTGCTTATTGGAGAATAAGTTCACTGAACGTGACTCGCTATGGAATACCTAATGGAGTTTTACTCGCCTGTCAATAGGAATTTCTAATGTGATAGTAGTACATGTGATCCTTGGACTTGAGATCATCATAGTATCTTGTATGTAACAAATTATACTTTGACTAATTCCTTAAGGCCTTTTAAGGCATATATAGGATATGCTTGGGTGTAATGAATTACATATGGAGATAATGAATGATCAATAAAGAATCTACCACCTCTAGTAAAAGAGGAGATATGTCCTATGTGATTCGTTAAATGACAACCCAGGAATCCTTGGCCAAGGTAGAATGAAATTAGAAAGAGGTTTCTAATTTGCATTATTTGGAGTTGTGCATTTTCTAATCGAAATACATATGATTAAATAAATTAAGACTTGACAGTAAATCCATGTCTTATATTTAATTGGGACATTGTATGGTGGAAGGATTGAATTGTACGGTAACTATTAACTCACAAGTTCTTTTATGATTAATGTTGAAATCTATATTATCTGGAAAGTCGTTGATCGCTAGGGAGGCTTATCCCTATTGTAGAATAAATGTTATTTATTTAAATAGATTATTAGTTTAATTTGTTTATTTAAATAAGATTAGAATTGTTCTAATTAATTTATTCACAACCGGTTTAATATGGAGAACCTAAAGGGTCACACCATAAAAGGAAGAAGAATTATTTAAGAAGAAAATGGCATGATAGTAATAATGCATTAAGTATAATTAATTTAATCTATGATGATAGAATAAATTAAATAGCTTAATGTTTATTATTTAATATTTTAGAAATATTAAATATAAATTAATAAGAGGAGTCTTATTAATATTATTATTATTATTATTATTTTAATTCTAAAGGAGTTTAGGAATTAATATAATATCAGTACTCTCTCTCAATCCTAATAAAGATTAGGATATAAATTAATTAAATAAAACCCTATTCTAATTGGATTAGGAGGGTTAACCTAATATCTATATAAGAGAGTCTTATATCAGAAATAAGGGGTGTGAAATTTTCCAAGAGTTGGGAGTACACATATTCTATAGAGATAGAAACAAGGGTTAAGCCAATAACCCATCTTCTTGAGTTCTTCATCTTCCTTGGTGGATCACCGTTAGAGGCCAAACATTTGGGTGGCTAACATTATTCAAGGGAAGGAGCCACTATCAGAGGAATCAAAGGAATCAAAGGAGTAGAACTTGTACCTGAGGAAGCTTAGATCTTCAAAGGTATAATTCCATGTTCTCTCTTTTCTGTTATTGATAACAAGCACAAAGCATGATCATGGTTATGGGTTTGTATAAATTTTGAAAACCTAGTTTTTACGCTTCCGCCCTATTTATGTGATTTGATTGCATGATTGCGTTACATACAAACCCAACAGATACTACCTGTGGGACCCCCTTGGTACCACCATATAAAAGAATATCTACGAGATCAGTCAACCCAAGAAGGGATGAGTCAAGCCGCGAAGAAGCGAATACAAGAAATGGCTATGAATTTTTACCTAAGTGGAGATGCTCTCTATAAGAGAGATCCAGGTGTAGGCCTCCTGAGATGTCTAGACCGGGATCAAGCCCAACGACTTATGAATGAAGTACATGGTGGGGTATGCAGAGCACATATGAGTGGACCTCTACTTTCTAAAAAGATTCTGAGGACAGTACACTACTGGATATCCCTCAAAGCGGATTGCGATGATCATGTCAAGCGTTGCTATCAATGCAAGATCCATGCCAACATTCTTCATGCGCCTCCGAATCAATTGCATTGCAAAACATCACCATGGCCTTTTTCCATGTGGGGAATGGATGTGATAGGACCAGTTGAGCCTAAAGCCAGTAATGATCATCGATTCATCTCCACTATGATTGACTACTTTACCAAGTGGGTGGAAGCAGCTTCTTTCCCCAGGGTCACCAAAGAGGTCATCGTTTGTTTCGTTAGAAACAACGTCATCTGCCGGTATGGACAACCCAAGGTTATCATATCAGACAATGCGAAGAATCTGAATAACGAGATGATGAGGAAACTGTGCCGTAAGTTCAATATCAAACACTTCAATTCGGTTATTTATCGTCCAGAGATGAACGGCGCGGTGGAAGCAGCTAACAAGAACATCAAGAAGATAATGATGAAGATGTCAGCAAATCACCGGGGATGGCCCGAGCTATTGCCGTTAACCCAACTTGCATATCGGACTCGAACCTCGACTGGAGCAACACCCTACTCATTAGTATATGGTATGGATGTTGTACTTCCTATCGAAGTGTAGATGGAATCACTAAGAGTGATCCTTGATGCCCAGATAGAGGAGAGCCAATGGATACAAGATCGATATAATCAGTTATCCCTGATAAATGAAAGAAAAGCTACTGCTATATTTCACGGTCAACTCTATCAATAGCGAATGTCTCGATCTTATAACAAGAAGGTGCGACCTCGAGAATTCAAAGAGCATGATTTGGTACTGAAGAAGATCATTTCGGGCCAGGATGCAGCTAAGGGAAAATTTTCCCCAAATTGGGAAGGACCCTTTCTTGTCAAAGCAATCCTATCAGGTGGAGCTTTGAAATTGGAAGAGATAGACAGTGAGGAATTCCCGTAACTGATCAATTCTGATTCGATGAAACGGTATTATGTCTGAGACCTCTTTTCACCTTCTGACTGGACTGCTATATCTTGATAAAAGAAAAAGAAAAAAAAGAAAAAGAAAAAAAAAGAAAAGAAAAAATATATCAAGTCTAGTTTTTCAGGTCTGAGCCTGAACTACGAAAGACCTGATCTCCTATCTATGGGAGTACGTAGGCAGCCATTTATGGTGCGGTCTAACCCTGGAAAAACACCAAAATCCTATCAAATCTTACCCTTGAAAAACATCCAAAACCTCATCAAATCAAACTGAAAAACATCAAAATCTTATCAAATTAAACTCAAACCCCAAATAAACCCTTTTCAAACTTTTTAGGTCTGAGCCTGAACTACAAAAGACTTGATCTCCTATCTGTGGGAGTACGTAGGCAGCCATTTTTGGTGTGGTCTAACCTTCAAAAAAGTCAAACACTTTCCTATTGCATAAAGAAATCCATAACCTATCCATCAAGCCAAAACCAATCGATGGCTCATGCGGAGATGACCTAGCGACATTTCATCATCATTCCTGCCGAATCTGATGCCATATGACGAGACTAGTTCCATGTCTACATAATAAATCATGAAGCGAAAATGACAACAATGGATATGGTTAGACATGCGCAAACAAGGGAAGTGAACTAAATTTGCTTCTTTTTAATATATACAACTGTTTAGAATACAAAATTTAATTCTAGCCTACGACAAGTGATAATAACAAAGTCTCTACAGGAAAATAAAACGGAGCTATAAATCAGTGCTAAGACGAGCCAACATAGCCAAATATCTAGCTGTCTTTGTAGTCGAGGGAGCAGCTCTGAGCTCGTGCTCCAACATGTCAACTCTCCTTAGCTTCCCCACTGCCATATGGAAAATCTCCTCTTGACTCTGTACTACACCTTGTATGTGATCGATAAGTCCATCTGAGAAAGTCTCAGCTATATCTCTATCAATGATGGCCTGATCTCTGGAAGCATGGGCAGCATCTCTCGCAGTGATAGCAGTATCCCTACCAGCTACGGTGGTCAACAATAGAGCCCGAGCCTGGTCTCTCTCAAATGTCACCAGCTGAAGTTACCTATCCATCACCTCCATGGAAACTGAGGCCAAACGCGGGACAGTGCTCACTAAAGAAGTTGTCAACTCTACAAATAACGCATCCTCAGTTGGAGATATAGGATCCTCCATCTGTTTCGTCGCTACCGTTGACCAACCATCATCATCAGATAAAGATCCTGTACCAACCTGATCTGCGGTCTCTGGTGCCAAATCCAACTTCAGCCAAGCTGAATACTCTGCAGAGCGGCCCGGATGGCAATCTCCAAACTCTGCTGAGTGTCGATGAGACCATATCCCATAACCCCGAGCCAAATCAGCCTCGGTAACTGAGCAGATGGGGAATCGATAATCCTCAATCCCCTCAAATGTATGGACCGCCTGGTACTAATCAAACTGACCCATCACCGCGAGAGGATGATAGGTCGTCACACACCTCAAACCCACCAAGGGGAGGAAATCCAGGTCAGTGACATGGGTGGTGAAACTCATAAAGGAGCACTACCCAGAATATATGACTATAGCAAAAGGCTCCTCCATGGCACCCAGAAATGAAGTCGAGGATGCCTCATCGACGTAAGAAGTCGGGCGATATGATAAACCTGAGATAGGCCATGCCCAAAACAGAAACCATGACTACGAAGCCGCCCTATCGGTCGGACTTGCATCATCAACCAGATGTATAAAAGCACTGGACTACCTTTGAATTCCTGATCACCAGTGTCATGGCAGATAGAGGTTGAAATCAATGTCTCTGCCAGGATAAAGGGAAATATAGTAAAGTCCTCTCGAAGAGCCCTAACAGCCAACGACATCGCCATAGCCAGATGATCGGTATAAAATCGCATGTATAGATAAGCTACGAGGCACATAACCAATGCATCCACACGGGCAACGTACCAGCGCTCCTCCGAAATGGCGAAGTCTCCGTGATAAACAGCGAAGCTATCCGCTGAAGAAAAATGCCTAAACATAAAGTCCATGGAGATGATGTGGCTACCACCCACCTCAGCCATCACAACTGCTCTCCTCAATCTAGTCATCGTCATAAACTGGCTCCGCATATGGCCCAAAGCCACTCGAGCACATGGCCCCTCTATCGACAGTACTGAAATACGACTATACTCCTCCAATGTGGTAGTCAACTCGGCTAAGCCGAATCGGAAGACATGACGCTCAGCAGTCCAATACCTGAGTATCCCGACAATAAATCCCTCCGGAATCTGGAAGGACAGTAAAGACATGGAGTGGCCGAGCATGTGGTTGACATCGATATGATCGGGGGATAGCAGCTGGTCATACCAAACCCTCATGCTAGTAGCTATCTGGCTAGCAGGAAGGTGGTCCAAACGTACCACTACAGAGGACGACATCTGTAAAACCTGTGTCAATAAGACCATTTATAGGTCAATCTCTATCCAATCATTTAAATATATATGAAGCATGCATCATACTAATGATAAAACAGCATGTGTGATGAATAAATAAGAAGCATCATTAATAAATATCTGCCAAGTACATTAGTTTCATAAACATCACTGTCATACCTATGATACATGTGAAAACTAGAAATAAAAAGTACAGGATATTGCGACACAAATGCCCAATGACTAACAGAGGACCTATGGACTTTCCCCCTCATCAAAATCATCCAAGAAGGTGAGGGTCTCATCAAACTGATCAACCTGAGGTCGTCTACCTGGAGTGGGTGCATCCTGTTGATCCCGCCGATAAGGTATCTCCTGCGTATCCGGGGGAACGGTGAAGGGAACATCTCTATCCTGGAAGCAACCAAAACCTGAGGGTCTAGAACCATGGGAGCCACCACCGCCTGACGGTCCAGCCTCATGACCACGAGAAGCAAAAGTGTGAGCCAAGGACGGGTCAAAGCCATTGTAACTACAATAGGCCGACAACTCCTCCAACTGAAGTCTCAAGGCAGCAATCTGATCCTGATGAGATGGCTCCTGAAAACACGATATCCAATCCCTCATCGTAAGGGATCCTGGAACTAAATCGCCCAAGAACTGGGTAGCCCGGGTCTAAGCTCCTATCGTGCACCGGACCCACCAAGCGATAAAGTCCGCCGAAGAGATCGGACCCTCAAACAGGAGGAAACCATCATACCCCAAGGTGGGAATCGATGCAACTGATAAAGTCAGAGGCTAAAAGCGCTGGGCTGGAGGAAGATACGGCAGGCGAATCTCCCCTGTAATGCATCGAATAACGCGCTCTCCAAGGTAGATCTCCCAACCTCCATCAAAAAAGAGTGGAATCCGGCAAGTCTAAAAATAGTACGCTGGCCCTGTCGGCATGCCATCCTCAAATCCCTCAGCCAAGTGCTCTCCAGAATATGGGGTCCACAATATATCTCGAGCAAGCAACGTCTCCAATTGAAGACGGACATGGGCAAAGTCCTCCGCAACTGGGACCTCAGACGGAGTAGACTGATGCCATTTATGTCCCTGGGGACAAGTATCCAAGCCTAAGACAGAGGTAAGGCGAAGACAGGGAAGCCTCTCAAAAGCCCAGAACTGTCAATTCAAAGAAACCCTCCATCAGTTGTGGGAAAAGAGAAATCAATCAAAAGGTAAATAAATGAAATTCGGTCAAAAAGACTTCCCAGAAGAAACGGGAAAACTCTGACACAGGCGTCGGTAACTCCCTCGGATCGCAGTCGCATCCCATGCAAGAAAAGACCGAATGTGAACGACCCCCAATTGTAGCCCTCAATATGGTCTACATATCGAACATCCCCTACCATGCTGAAGGGCATAGTGGAGGAGTTGTTCACTATGAAACAACCCCTCATGATGGTCAAGAACAGACGCCGCAAGTTGCGATCCCTCTCCGCCAAATCAACAGGCAACTCCTGCTGCAAGGTGCCGTGAGCTGAATCAACGCCCAGGCATCCTGATCGAATACTATGAGCCTTGAAGGCTCGCTCCTGAGGAGAAAACTCTAGGAGGGCACGCACAGCAACCCCAGTGATAGACGGCTCCAAGGGCACCCTATCCCCGGTAAACTCCAAGCCAGTGATGTACCTCTAATCCAGAGGAGTCATCATCACCTCACAATCCAATAGATGCAACGACTGACTCTGGTGAAACCATCTCTCACCCAAAGCCTGCAAATAGCCCCCAGGGCAACGACGGGGAACAATGGTGAAGAAGGCCCCGAATCCCCAAGAATCTATAATCACTATGTACTCGGGATGTAGCGACTGATACAGAGCGTAGATACTGAACCAGTTACCCCTCAGCTGGGTAAACTCTGGCATCTGTACGACGTTAAGGTTAAGAAAACCCGTCTACGTTGGAAAGAAAAATAAAAAAAATAATTAATCCCATACCTCATTCGCCTGCAAGTGAATGGACGGATGGTGGCTCAAATCCGTGCCCAGCAATACTGGGACCTCTACCTCAATGCCCGAAAGAAATCTAGGCGCAGTAGGGAGTGGAGGCTGAACCTCATGCTCGAGAATATTCTTGTCCAGGAGTGGCTGATCCTTCCCAGCCTGTAAGCGTGCGGGCTCTGTCAAACGCTGCACCCGTCGGCTAATACATGGAAACGGAATATCAGAGGGGGTACTACGCTGGCGAACTCCTGATGAAATTGGTCGTCTAGTGGCACGACTAAGCTCCTCAAGATCCATTACTGAACAATGAGTTCGTAGGAATTAAAGCCAAGTCAGGTATATTCTTACAATTTCCAAATTTCAAATTAAACCCATAAAATATGATCATCACATCATGCATGTCTTACATGTGTCATTAAATGTGTATGTCATTTGCATCTAGTACATCTATAATGTATCTATGACCCGGACATTTGGTTTATGAATTTTTTTTGCCAGAGTCTTCTTTATAAAACGAACTATCCATAGGCCCGAAGCATATATTAAATCACCCTTTAAGGGTACATCATCACAACTAAGCATGCAAACATGAATTTCAACAGTTATTCTAACACATATGTAGAATGTATGTCTAGATTAACTGATAAATGGCAATATCTGGCATTCATACGACCCATATAATGATTTGTATACATGCATTGCATCATAAACACATTTATCCATCTATACATGCATACATGTTAGATATATTGCCTTTAAGAAAGGAAACACGCGTTTTCACCAAGGAAAACACGAAAAAATGAAGTCTAGACATTACCCTTAGTCCGAAGAAGGACTGTACGGTGACGGATAGCTCCAAATCAAGCAGGAATCGAGTATAGATGAATAAACGCTCTGTTTTGTAGAGAGAAACAATATAAAATCCGAATGGAATGGGTGAAAATGAGGTCTACCGAAGCTATAAGCTCGAACGCGGGTAGCCTTGAACATGGTTGCTCTAGCCGCAACCATATATGCGGCTACCTTAAGTGGGACCCGCATCATTTCATTTGGTAACAAGACGTCTAGAACGTGTTCTTTTGGGTTTAGAATGGTCACATTATGAAAAATGATGCCTTTTTAGGACAGTTTGAAACCCCGAAAACCTTAAAAATCCTCTAAAATAGTAAAATTTCAGCGAAGATCATACAACCCGATGTTGAACGCCGGAAGACCAGGAAATAAATCAAAATCCACCTTATAACATGTAATCCACCGATAATGAATCAGTGAAGGCGTCAGCTTGACCCCGACGATGTAATCCACCGACAATGAATCAGTGAAGGCGTCGACTTGACTCCGATGATGTAATCCACCGACAATAAATCAGTGAAGGCGTCGGCTTGACCCCGACGATATAATCCATTGACAATGAATCAATGAAGGCATCGGCTTGACCCCGACAATGTAATCCACTAACAATGAATCAGTGAAGGCGTCGGCTTGACTCCGACGATGTAATCCATCGACAACGAATCAGTGAAGGTGTCGGCTTGACCCCAATGATGTAATCCACTGACAATGAATCAGTGAAGGCGTCGGCTTGACCCCGATGATGTAATCCACTAACAACGAATCAATGAAGGCGTCGGCTTGACCCCGATGATGTAATCCATCGACGATGAATCAGTGAAGGCGTCGGCTTAACCCCGATGATGTAGTCCACCGACAACGAATTAGTGAAGGCGTCGGCTTGACCCCGACTATGTAATCCACCGACAATGAATCAGTAAAGTCATCGGCTTGACCCCGACGATGTAATCCACTGACAATGAATCAGTGAAGGAATCAGCTCAACCCTGATGAATGTAATCCGTTGGCTACAACCCTACGTAGGTCGGAAAATCCCCGATGATGTAATCCGTTGGCTACTACCTAGTGAAGGCGTCATCTCAACCCTTATGGTGTGCTCCATTGGCAACAAACCAATGAAGGCATCGACATGACCCCGATGGTGCAATCCGTTGACTACAATTCAACGTAGGTCGACTCAACCCCGACAACGTAATCCTTAACTTCCCTAGCCGAGGAAGTAACACTTTTATACATCTCATATATCATTGCATTGAACATACATGACATTGCATCATCAGATATACCCTGTCATGCATTCTCCTTGTCTATTAAATATTTGTCGTGTTCATTCCATTACATTGCATGTGTTGGGTTTGTATGTAACGCAATCATGCAATCAAATCACATAAATAGGGCGGAAGCGTAAAAACTAGGTTTTCAAAATTTATACAAACCCATAACCATGATCATGCTTTGTGCTTGTTATCAATAACAGAAAAGAGAGAACATGGAATTATACCTTTGAAGATCTAAGCTTCCTCAGGTACAAGTTCTACTCCTTTGATTCCTTTGATTCCTCTGATAGTGGCTCCTTCCCTTGAATAATGTCAGCCACCCAAATGTTTGGCCTCTAACGGTGATCCACCAAGGAAGATGAAGAACTCAAGAAGATGGGTTATTGGCTTAACCCTTGTTTCTATCTCTATAGAATATGTGTACTCCCAACTCTTGGAAAATTTCACATCACTTATTTCTAATATAAGACTCTCTTATATAGATATTAGGTTAACCCTCCTAATCCAATTAGAATAGGATTTTATTTAATTAATTTATATCCTAATCTTTATTAGGATTGAGAGAGAGTACTGATATTATATTAATTCCTAAACTCCTTTAGAATTAAAATAATAATAATAATAATAATATTAATAAGACTCCTCTTATTAATTTATATTTAATATTTCTAAAATATTAAATAATAAACATTAAGCTATTTAATTTATTCTATCATCATAGATTAAATTAATTATACTTAATGCATTATTACTATCATGCCATTTTCTTCTTAAATAATTCTTCTTCCTTTTATGGTGTGACCCTTTAGGTTCTCCATATTAAACCGGTTGTGAATAAATCAATTAGAACAATTCTAATCTTATTTAAATAAACAAATTAAACTAATAATCTATTTAAATAAATAACATTTATTCTACAATAGGGATAAGCCTCCCTAGCGATCAACGACTTTCCAGATAATATAGATTTCAACATTAATCATAAAAGAACCTGTGAGTTAATAGTTACCGTACAATTCAATCCTTCCACCATACAATGTCCCAATTAAATATAAGACATGGATTTACTGTCAAGTCTTAATTTATTTAATCATATGTATTTCGATTAGAAAATGCACAACTCCAAATAATGCAAATTAGAAACCTCTTTCTAATTTCATTCTACCTTGGCCAAGGATTCCTGGGTTGTCATTTAACGAATCACATAGGACATATCTCCTCTTTTACTAGAGGTGGTAGATTCTTTATTGATCATTCATTATCTCCATATGTAACTCATTACACCCAAGCATACCCTATATATGCCTTAAAAGGCCTTAAGGAATTAGTCAAAGTATAATTTGTTGCATGCAAGATACTATGATGATCTCAAGTCCAAGGATCACATGTACTACTATCACATTAGGAATTCCTATTGACAGGCGAGTAAAACTCCATTAGGTATTCCATAGCGAGTCACGTTCAGTGAACTTATTCTCCAATAAGCACCTACATACTTGCTTTAGTGTCTCCACACAAATGACCATGAGATCAGTCATCCTCATCCAATGAGCAAGCAACATATGTACCAATCTATCCGGATTTACTAATCCCCTTTTTAGTAATCCCACGATTGGGAACTATTTTAGTTTTAAATCTTTCTAAGAATTTAGATCTCATTAGCATGATCAACAACATGATTCTAAAAGCATTGCTTAAAACTATGGGTTATTTACATATTATAAAAACAGCACCATGTAGATAATTAAATGCCTTTAATAAATAAATATTTTATTAATAAATAAATAAGATTGTTTACAAAGTATGTGCTTTATCATCATACATGATTGGCTTGTATGCACACTACTATCAATCTCCCACTTGCACTAAAGCCAATCGCCATGGTATCTCATACCCATCTTCACTAAGTGACGATCAAACTGTTGTTGTGTTAAAGCTTTAGTAAATGGATCTGCAATGTTGTCTTGAGAGTCTACACTCTCCTCTTTCAATGATTTCTTTAATCAAAGTGCCGCAACACATGTTTAGATTCAAGATGAGACTTAGGAACTATTCCTAGTTCTGTAATGAACTTTTCATCTAAAACATCAACTTTGAGCTTCACTTACAGTTATATACTCTGCCTCTGTCACTGAATCAGCAACCGTTTGCTGCTTGGAACTCTTCCAACTCACTGCACCTCCGTTCAAGGTAAACACATACCCTGAAATAGATTTACTGTCATCTTGGTCTGTTTGAAAACTTGAGTCCGTGAATCCCTCGAGTTTTAATTCAGACCCACCGTAGACAAGAAAAATATCTTTAGTCCTTCTCAAGTACTTTAGGATATTTTTCACTACCTTCCAGTGCTCTTCTCCTGGATTCGACTGGTATCTGCTTGTTACACTAAGTGCGTGAGCAACATCCGGTCTAGTACATATCATACCGTACATGATAGATCCTATTGCAGAAGCATAAGGGATCTTACTCATACGGTCTCTCTCCTCAGGTGTCTTTAGGGCCTGTTTCTTGGAGAGATTTATTCCATGGCTCATCGGCATGAGACCTCTTTTGGAATCTTCCATGCTAAACCTTTTTAGCATCGTATCAATGTACGTTCCTTGGGATAAGCCGAGCATCCTTTTAGATCTATCTCTATAGATCTTTATCCCCAAAATATAGGATGCTTCACCCAAGTCCTTCATGGAGAAGTTTTTAGATAACCAGATTTTGATGGATTATAACATAAGAATGTCATTCCCTATCAGTAATATATCATCAACATATAATACAAGGAATGATACTGCGCTCCCACTAACCTTTTTGTATACACATGGTTCATCCTCGTTTTTGATAAAATCAAACTCTTTGATTGTCTCATCAAAACGAATGTTCCATCTACGAGAAGCTTGCTTCAACCCATAAATGGATCGTTGTAGCTTACAGACTTGATTTGTTCCAACTTTTGAAACAAATCCCTCTGGCTGTGTCATATACACATCCTCCTCAAGTTTCCCATTGAGGAAGGCCGTTTTCACGTCCATCTGCCAGATCTCATAGTCGTTATAAGCTGCAATCGCAAGCAAAATCCGAATGGACTTGAGCATGGCTACTGGTGAGAAGGTTTCATCATAGTCAACTCCTTGTCTTTGTTTGAAACCTTTTGCAACCAGTCGGGCCTTATAGGTCTCTACCTTTCCGTCTGCTCCAGTCTTTTCTTAAAAATCCATTTACACCCAATAGGTTTAATACCTTCAGGTGGTGAAACCAAAGACCATACTTTGTTTTCATACATGGAGTCCATTTCAGATTTCATGGCTTCAAGCCATTTCCCTGAGTCTTTATTACTCATAGCATGTTCGTAATTCAATGGATCATCATCATTCATGATGTGTACCTCATCGTCATCCTCTATAACGAATCCATACCTCTCAGGTATCTTCGGTACTCTTCCAGATTTACGAACATGGTGTGGTACAGTAGGTTCTTCTACTTGGTTAGGTACCTGACTTTGGTCCGTGGTAACTTGTGGTTCTTGAACTTCTTCAAGATATATCTTACTCCCACTGACCCCTTCATGGATAAACTCTTTCTCCAAGAAGGTAGCACGTTTCGCAACAAACACCTTTTGATCAGTTGGATGATAGAAATAATACCCTAAGGTTTCTTTAGGGTATCCCACAAATCTACACTTATCGGATTTAGTCTGTAGCTTATCATGTTTAAACTTTTCGACATAAGCTGGACAACCCCAAGTCTTAACATGCTTAAGATTTGGTTTCCTCCCTTTCCACATCTCATATAGAGTCTTTGGGGCTGATTTGGTAGGTACCTTGTTAAGTAGGTATGCAGCCGTTTCTAGGGCATATCCCCAGAAGGAAATTGGAAGGTCGGTAAAACTCATCATGGATCGAACCATGTCCAACAGTGTTCGATTTCTCCTTTCAGATACTCCATTTAATTGTGGTGTAGCTGGAGGAGTCCATTGTGAGATTATACCATTTTCTCTGAGACAATTGAGAAACTCACTGCTTAAGTATTCTCCACCTCGATCTGATCGAAGTATCTTAATACTCTTGCCCGTTTGTTTCTCTACTTCACTTCTGAACTCTTTGAACTTTTCAAATGATTCTGATTTGTATTTCATTAAATACACATATCCAAATCTTGAGTGATCATCAGTGAAAGTAATAAAATAAGAATGCCCACCCCGTGCACTTGTTGTCATAGGTCCACAAACGTCTGTGTGAATCAATGCCAACAACTCTGTAACTCTCTCCCCTTTTCCAGTAAAAGGAGATTTAGTCATTTTACCCATGAGACAAGATTCACAAGTTGGATATGATTCATAATCGGATAGCTCGAGGAGCCCATCTTTATGCAACTTGGATAATCTTGTTTCATTGATATGACCGAGTCTACAGTGCCACATGTAGGTATAATTAATATCATCTCTTTTTCTTTTCTTAGTTTGTTCAATTTAAAATATATTTTCTTGTAAGTCAAGTGTATAAAGTCCATTTCGCAAATTTCCAATACCATATAAAACATCGTATTTATAAATAGAACAACTATTGTTCTTTATAACAACGTTAAATCCTTCCATATCCAATACAGAAATTGAAATAATGTTTTTTAATAATATTCGGAACATAATAACAATTATTAAGATAAATGGACTTGCCCGAAGGCATTTGCTAAATAATAAGTTCCTACAGCTAATGCAGCAACCTTTGCTCCATTCCCTACTCGTAGGATCACCTCATCATTGTTCAGCTTTCTACTTCTGACCAGTCCCTTCACATTATTACATATGTGAGAACCACAGCCGGTATCCAATACCCAAGTAGAATTTTTACTTTCTGAAAAATTAATTTCAATCATTAACAAACCTTGATTGGAAGTCGAAGCTTCTCCAAGCTTCTTCTTTGCAAGAAACTTCTTGCAGTTCCTCTTCCAATGACCCGGCTCGTTGCAATGGAAGCACATTCCTTTGCTAGCTGGATCAGATTTCTTTTGTTCCTTTATGTTCACTTTGCCCTTGGTCATCCGAGATCGGAAGAGCTCCTTAGATATCTCATATCTAGCAGTCCTACTTTGTTCACCATACAACTCCTTGAGGTGAATCAACATAGTAGGAGCATCCATGTTTTCGTGCTGACGCTGAAGCTCGTTATTCATGGATGCGAGCATGATGCATTTAGCCACAGATGCATCATCTTGCCACTTTACAATGGTGGCAATCTCTTCCTCAAAGGCTGTTTCTGGAACAGTTCCAGGGATAGGTGAGTTTAGGACATAAGAAATCTTTTCAGCAGTGAGAACTATTCTCAGATTTCTTAGCCAGTCCGTATAATTCGGCCCGGTAAGCTTATTAACATCAAGTATGCTTCGCAGTGAAATTAGTGATTTTGACATTTTTAAAATTTTGCATGTGAAAAACAATATTTTAGCAAACATTCATTTTATTAATTTTGCATACCAAAATAAATTTAGGTCTTTATTTTAAATTGGTATCTCCCACTATTTTTATCAAACTATATTACCCTCACTCATATAGTTCGGCAACATCTAATTAAAGATTTGCTAGTGAGATTAAGGATCCCATTTCAAATGTATATAACCTTGAGGATAGCACAACAAGCGATATACAAATAAATAGGTAGACAACTCTTGTCAATTACATCACCATGTAACTCATTTTATTTTGCCTCTTAAATCATAATGGTCATGTGTGTGCACATCCGAACTAAAATGATTTAAGTTAAGTCCAGCCTAGCACTTCCATAAATTCAAAAAAGAAAAATTTTCGTCCTTGTGGATAGCACAACAAGACTAGATCGTTCAATTTTCTTGATAAGCATCAAATGTGATTAATTAACATCTTAAATATTCAATACTCGCCTTGTGGATAGCACAACAAACTCATATTAAATATTTAATACTCTATTAACTAATCTTCCTAGAAGGCGACGTTCGATATTCCAAATATCATTTGAACGCTTCAGACTTAATATTATTTCTTTGAGGGGTTTGTTATTATTTGTCTCATCTTTTTAAGCGCGCATGCACATATATATATAAAATACGCGTCATTTTATTAAACATGCGAAGCATATTTGTATAAAATATAATATATATAATATTTAGCATGCAATATAGAATACTATATTCTACCCGGATTGATTATGGACTTTTATTCTAGTTTGGTTCACTAGAGCCACCAAGTGAACCAAAAGGTCAAACCTAGGAGTGCAAGAATTTAAATTTTAAATGTAACTATTACATTTAAACCCGGGCTCCATACAAACGGGTCTTCAGCGCTCCTCGCTCCTTGGTCTCCAATTTCTTCAAAATAATTCTAACTATCTCTATTACATTAACTATTTAAAATTAAATAGAAACCTTGATCAGCAGTCAAGGGGAAGTACATAGAAAGGAGATAGAATTTACATCGAGAATAAAACTAGAGAAGACGAGGTACGCAGACCCCGTTTTATAAAACCCATACATTCAAGCATTCATCCAAAATAAAATCCAATCACATTGGTCATAGTCCATAATCAACCTCATTTATTATCATACACATCAACATATGCATCAATAAATATCCATTCATCTCATGAATAACAATGCTATTCCATATATGGATCGATGTTATTTAATGGACAAAAGTTTTGCTAAATTTTATTTTTGAAACAAAATAAACTCTTTTATTTTAATCAAAAATAAATCCAAATTAAACTCCTTTAATTTTAGCATTCTGAAATCATATTTCAGATAAAATAAACTTCTTTATTTTAAAACTTTATCAATTAAATAAACAGTTTACTTAATTAATTAAAATCAATTTTCAGGGTCTGTCCAGGTACCGGCGCAGCTGCGCCAGTAATGAACTGGGTAGCTGCGCAGCTGCGCAGGTAGACGGAAGCAGCAGTTTTTGCAGACCGGCGCAGCTGCGCCAGTAATGAACTGGGTAGCTGCGCAGCTGCGCCGTTCGCCGCAGAAACTTGCAGAAAACGATTTTTGTCCAGAAAAACGATCCAATTCTCACATCAATTCATACATGGAATTATAAAATTGATAATTAGCACAAAGTTAGGCTCTGATACCACTGTTGGGTTTGTATGTAACGCAATCATGTAATCAAATCACATAAATAGGGCGGAAGCGTAAAAACTAGGTTTTCAAAATTTATACAAACCCATAACCATGATCATGCTTTGTGTTTGTTATCAATAACAGAAAAGAGAGAACATGGAATTATACCTTTGAAGATCTAAGCTTCCGTAGGTACAAGTTCTACTCCTTTGATTCCTCTGATAGTGGCTCCTTCCCTTGAATAATGTCAGCCACCCAAATGTTTGGCCTCTGACGGTGATCCACCAAGGAAGATGAAGAACTCAAGAAGATGGGTTATTGGCTTAACCCTTGTTTCTATCTCTATAGAATATGTGTACTCCCAACTCTTGGAAAATTTCACATCACTTATTTCTAATATAAGACTCTCTTATATAGATATTAGGTTAACCCTCCTAATCCAATTAGAATAGGGTTTTATTTAATTAATTTATATCCTAATCTTTATTAGGATTGAGAGAAAGTACTGATATTATATTAATTCCTAAACTCCTTTAGAATTAAAATAATAATAATAATAATATTAATATTAATAAGACTCCTCTTATTAATTTATATTTAATATTTCTAAAATATTAAATAATAAACATTAAGCTATTTAATTTATTCTATCATCATAGATTAAATTAATTATACTTAATGCATTATTACTATCATGCCATTTTCTTCTTAAATAATTCTTCTTCCTTTTATGGTGTGACCCTTTAGGTTCTCCATATTAAACCGGTTGTGAATAAATCAATTAGAACAATTCTAATCTTATTTAAATAAACAAATTAAACTAATAATCTATTTAAATAAATAACATTTATTCTACAATAGGGATAAGCCTCCCTAGTGATCAACGACTTTCTAGATAATATAGATTTCAACATTAATCATAAAAGAACCTGTGAGTTAATAGTTACCGTACAATTCAATCCTTCCACCATATAATGTCCCAATTAAATATAAGACATGGATTTACTGTCAAGTATTAATTTATTTAATCATATGTATTTCGATTAGAAAATGCACAACTCCAAATAATGCAAATTAGAAACCTCTTTCTAATTTCATTCTACCTTGGCCAAGGATTCCTGGGTTGTCATTTAACGAATCACATAGGACATATCTCCTCTTTTACTAGAGGTGGTAGATTTTTTATTGATCATTCATTATCTCCATATGTAATTCATTACACCCAAGCATACCCTATATATGCCTTAAAAGGCCTTAAGGAATTAGTCAAAGTATAATTTGTTACATACAAGATACTATGATGATCTCAAGTCCAAGGATCACATGTACTACTATCACATTAGGAATTCCTATTGACAGGCGAGTAAAACTCCATTAGGTATTCCATAGCGAGTCACGTTCAGTGAACTTATTCTCCAATAAGCACCTACATACTTGCTTTAGTGTCTCCACACAAATGACCATGAGATCAGTCATCCTCATCCAATGAGCAAGCAACATATGTACCAATCTATCCGGATTTACTAATCCCCTTTTTAGTAATCCCACGATTGGGAACTATTTTAGTTTTAAATCTTTCTAAGAATTTAGATCTCATTAGCATGATCAACATCATGATTCTAAAAGCATTGCTTAAAACTATGGGTTATTTACATATTATAAAAACAGCACCATGTAGATAATTAAATGCCTTTAATAAATAAATATTTTATTAATAAATAAATAATATTGTTTACAAAGTATGTGCTTTATCATCATACATGATTGGCTTGTATGCACACTACTATCAGCATGAACATGACAAAGAGGGGCATCTGTAGACACTTAAAATTTTGCTTTTGTCGTACTAACCCTGCAGGAGGGTAAAAGCGTAATTTTACTTCTGAGACAACCCCAAAGTAGGGCAAAAGATCCTGGTAATCTCGGAGACAACCCCCAGGAATGGTGAAGAGGACCAATGAAGTCTGAACATACCGCAACCCGATCGAAGATCGACGAGCTAAGACAGTGATCATCGAAAACCACCTCAGCAAACCTCGAACGACATGCCATCAAGAGATATGCCTGCAGACTGATATCTGGACCTGGAAGGTATCTCGGCTACGAGTATCAACTTTCCGAACCCTAACTTAGTCGGACTCGATCATATCTCCCTACGTTCATCAAATACAGTCTAAAAGATCTGTGACGCCCCCAAATTCCAGGACCGCTACTTGGTCTCTCGAATTCGGTTCATCACGTGCTCATGGTAATACATCACAATAATAATAATTAAATATCATACGATCACAGCGGAAAATCTATTCTAGAATAATTTACAATAATTTATTATAATTATTCCCCCAAGTCTCGCAACCTACAGTACTTAATAGATTACATAATAATATCAGTTAACGACTTATTACATAATCTAACTTAAGCTTAAACATAATCAAATCCAGTCTTACTACATCATCTTCATACAATATTAATATATTTAAAACATAACAGACATAAGCTAGTTGGTAGCTTTGCCCTTGCCCTTATCAACGCCCGAAGGTTCACCATGCTCTGCCTTAACTGAAATGTTTTAGGGAAAGCAAGAATGAGCACAAATTGCCCAGCAAGAAATATACAATAAGGGTGAGTAATAAGATTCTCAATTCTCGAAAGGGTATAACAAGATTTGATAGTTCAAGAATAACAAGAATATCAACAGTTCTCAATATCAGTCGCTAAGGACAGGATAATATCAATATGATTCAATAATAAGTCAATTCAAGATTTCAAATAATTGAATTCTGAGTAGTCACTACGGACTATGAACTTCTACTAGAATTGACAGTAATAAACTGAAAATCCAACAAAAACAGGTACAACAGGTGATCAGCCTAAATTACCCTTGTTATGCATAACAATCAACCATACTCAAGTGTGCACGTCGGTTCTCCGACAATTATATATTCCCTTCAAAGAAGGTTGTTCTTCTCAGTCAAATACAAGATCCCGCACCAATCAATTAGTTTGGGTCGCTTTTCAATAATATAAGTCTAGCCGAATCAAATGGCATAGACACTTTCACAATATTCAAGAACAATACTAAGTTCAACATGAATACTAGCTTTAATGAAATAAGAGTTCAAGTATGCTAATTCAATTCAACTGATTAAATAGAAAACTTGTTCGCAATACACAAGATAGGATACTTGCATAGTAAAAGAGTATAAGTTAGGAAACTTTCACAATCATAGCTTTCCTTGCATAAAGTAAATGCGTCGGTTAGGATACTTGCACTTTAAGAGAGTGTAAGTAAGAGAACTTGCCTTTAGCGTAGTTTATCCACGAAAAGCAAGCAACACTTTCGAATTCCTATCGTAATACAGTTACGTATATATATGATATTCATTAGTCATATAATTTAACTTCACATTTTCTCTTTGAATATACGATCAACACATAAGCTAAGTTTTACCTAGCTACACAGTTACATAGAATATAATTTCTATCCTTAACGTTCCTTCTTTAGAGTTTAAACGCATTCTCATACTATAAAAGATCGCAACAATTTGCAAACATGCTTGCATATTATTAATATCACATAAGACCACAATCAATACTAAATATATTTCATTTTAGCAAGTTACGGCATCTCCTTAAGTTAACCGTCAAAATCGGGTTCAAGTAACATCATATAATATCACGTAGCATGTATTCATATTTAAAGGATACTTTCATGCTTGTATATCTTTTCCAAATCCAATCGTACATGGTATAGGTTCTTAAGTTAATACTTAAAGTCATTCAAGGACACGAACTCATATGGTCTAACATGGTCGCTTTTAAACACATAAGATATTCATATAACTTGTATTAGTCATGCTCATGAGTACTCGTATTGCATATATGTAGCTAGCATTGTTATTATCTTGAAAACATGATTTGTTCATGCTAAACTTTAATCATGGCAACTAATCATGGTATATATACATGCATGACACATGAATGAGTCTAAGAGTACTATCACATGTGTCCATAAATGTCAAATTCTAATTCTCGTCATAACATACCAACGTTCACGTTCAAAGCTTATACTTTGTTAGTATAGTTCATTAATAAGGTCTATCATGTTCATGCTTCCTTATGAAACCTATATATGTAAGTTAACATGCTTTTCATGTATTTCAAAGTTATCTAAACATGCTCATAACATCAAAATGACTATATAGCATTTACATGATCATATCCACCTTCAAACTTCTATTCTTGTTAGGAATGAGCACTAGTTAGGTTCACATGTTCATATTTTATTACGGAACCAATATAGATAAGTTAACATGCACTTCCTGTGTCTCTAGGTGGTACTAACGTGCTTGCAAGGTCAGTATGTAAACATGCTTCATATATGTTAACGTCGTTTATGAAACTTTAAATTCGTTTCCAAACTATATGTCGTTTGGTTAATCATGCATGCTAATATACTAAAACATGCTCACATTGCCTCATTAGGTTTATATATATGTATTAATTATGCTCCCATGCTTGTTTAACCAAAAATCAAACAATTGGTACATAACAGTTTTGTTGCATAATGCAGAAAACTGAACACAGAGGCTGGCGCTGCGGCGCGGCACAGCAGCTCACTACTGGCGCTGCAGCGCGAGTGGCGCTGCGGCGCGTGTGGCGCTGCGGCGCTGCGGCGTCGAGGCAATTTTTTTTGCAGTTCAGACCGCAGCGAAAATCGACCCAAAACCTCCCATTTCATCGATTTCAACATACCCAGATGCTATTAGACTTGTTTAACTTACTAACACATGCATATATGCTTATATAACAGTCAATAGCAATTATCAATTCCCAATTTCATGAACTCTAACTAATTTCACGAATTTCATGTATTTACAGAAATTGAAGAGGAACAAAGGAATGAAAGACTATTCAGTGGTTCTATCATGTGCGTATGTTCATATAACAACAATATAAGGGTTCTACAACCCAATCATGAACCAATTTAGCATAATCAAGAATTTCAAGGAAACTTCGGAAACAGAAAACGGAAATGAAAAACACAGGAAGAGGAATTATACCTCTGTAAATGATTTAAGCTTGCTGCTATCTCAATAACACTGATATATATATATGCTCTCTAGTCTCACTTAGCCGAAATGCTCAGCAAAAGAACTGAAGAATGAGGAGAGCTTATTTATAGAGAATCCATTATTCAGTCCGTAGCTTTGCTCATCATTTTGAACTAACGGAAGAGAGGATTGCATGGTGGTTATGGGAGAGTTGGTATTTAGCAGTTGGCTTACACTATTGAGGCCACTCCCCTTGCAATGATCATTGCTATTTTGCTGAGTTTGAGAAGGTAGGAGTAGGCTAGCTTCATGATGCATTTCACGTGTGAAGAGATAGTGACTATCATATTGGGACAAGCCAAGCAAATCTCAGCATTCTTACAAATGGACTATATGCTACACTTGTATATATATATACACCATATACTTATGTTATATATTATATGTACTCTTAGGTTATAATTACAATGTTCTCCCCATAATGTAATAAATGCAATTTGAATACATATAATCTATGTACATTTTATCTTACCGATATAATACAATCGGATACTATTACATTACATTATATCATATATTATTAAATTGTATTACTCAATAATTATTTATAATAGATCCATGATACATTATTTTAATGTATATCCACACATCATTTGTCACCTACACATATCATAACATATAGTTACTATACATTTAATTTGCATGCTTGCACATATAATTTCTCATATTATAAATTGAATATTAATTAATAATATACACATATCCTGCATCAATCAATATAATTGTTAACCTCCATAACAATTTAATTAACCCTTATATGATTAATTATCACTTTGATATAAATCTTATTGTATTTATAAACACGTTGCTCATTATTATTATGTTTCTTGCAATAATAATAATCACATATTATTAATCAATCCTCATTAGTATTTTATAACAGTTAATTAATATTCTTCGATTAACAATTAATATAGATTAATTGTTCGCTTAAATTAATATAATCATTCTTATATTACGTCACTGTGCCACACAAGGCAATCAACGAGTTTATCACAAACTCCACCAATTTCTCAATAATTATTCAATTATATATAATTGAATTAATTCATCTCATAACACAAAATCATTTATATTCCAATAAATTCTCATTTCCATTAATATATTTATTTAATAATATATGGAAATCCTCGGGTATTACAAGATCAAACAGCAAACGTCAACTTCTGCCGAATCGAGACCGAAGGAGCCATGACCAAGCCAGTGGGGACCCACCTGGGTAGCCTCCACAATGTATACGGCTAGCCGCATACATGTGTGCGGCTACTCCGGATAGGTTATAACCCCCCACTTAGTTTATTTTTTTTTTAAAAAAAAGAGACATTTAAAGAGAGGAAGAGATTTCTAGAGAGAAGGAGGCTCGGGTTGAACATCAACTAAGCCATTTGAAGCTCAAATCATCCTTCTAGCATCTGCTTGAAGCCATCTTAGCATTCTTAGTTCATCCTGGGAGTAAAAACGCTTGTTCACGCGTCCCCCAAGGTGAAATAATGCATTTTTAGCTTCGGTTTCTTTGTAAATTATGTTCAAATGATAGATTAATGAAATATCTTGTTTGAATCTAGCTATATTTGTTGTATATTAAGCATATCGTGAAATAGTTGGTAGTTTTTACGTTTCTATCGGTTATTTTGTGCTTAATACGTTGTATATTAACTTCGGAGGGTAGATATACCTCAAGCTAAGCCTAATCTAGCTCCCGAGAGGTTATTAAGCAAGAAGCTTTAACCCAAGAGCTATAATGGCTTAGATCCATGGTATATCTATGGATTTATCGCTTTTGAATCGTCTCGGTTAACTCATATAGCCCTAAATCTATATTTAGAGGTGAAAGGGGAGCCAAATCGGCGTGAACGGTGATTTCAAACGATGAAATCGCTTAGTATCGAGGCCGTGGACGTTATGTATACATAATATTGTTCAAAGCATATGAGCCTAGGAATCCCAATGTCGAGATCCCTGAATGGATCCTACTTTATTCCCACGATGGACCAGTTTTTAGGTTGTAAATGCTTTAAATAACGTAAATATCAATGTACATGTAATATTTGGATCTTGAAAATGAACTCGAGGGATTAGTCTCGAGAGCTGGGATTCAAGATCCTGTGATAGTGAAAACTTTAATTACGGGAGCTCGGTTCATCGAGATGGCTTTCATGCCCGATGATGATCCTAACCTTCTTAACGCTTTACTAAGCATATCGTTAAAATGATTTCTCAAAGAAAAACCAAAAAGAGCTTTTGATGAAATAAAGGGATTTAGGGTAGATCACGTAATCAACATAAAGAATAAAAGGAAGTATCGAAGTCCTCGATTCCTATTCGGGCAAAGGATTTGAAAATCTTACTTTCTAAAACCTTATTTCAATTTGCATATCTTGTTAAAAATGAACTTTTGATTAAATCAAATTCTTTGTACCTAGGCGCAAAAGAGGTACAACACTACTTTCAAGTCACCAAAAAGACTTAGAAACTAACTAATAAAGCTTTCAAAATTAAAAACACACACACACACACTTACACACTTTTTGCATAGAAAATTAATAAGGTGTGGTACCGTGCTTGCACGGGAGTCGGGGGGTGCCTAACACCTTCGCCCCGCTTAACCTTGCCCCCGGATTCCACGAATCTCGGATTTCAAGACCAATCAAAGAGGCACGCATTGGACCATCTTGCGAAAAACTATTAAAACCTAGATGAGTTGGTACATCCATTTCAAAAATACCAACTGGCGACTCTGTCTCAATCGGTCTAATCAATAAAATTAATCTTTTCAAAATCGTCGACACATATGTCGGTACCAATTTCCTACAAATTCACCCTTTAAAATGGAACCCAAAGACAAAGCGAAAGCGAAAGGGAAAAAAATAAAATCAAGAAATCGGGGCACTCCTCTCTCGTCCCACGGATAAGAGACGATGGCAAACACCTCCAAAAGAGAAAAAGGACCCCGTCCTTTAACAAAAGGGAAAGGGACATTAAAGAAGGACCTGATCTCTTTTTTTCGCCAGGCGTCGACACCTATGTCTGATGGCCAAGGATGCAAACAACAAGAAAAGCACTGACCATCATGAGGTAAACATAGAAGAGGTATTTGACTTCAACACTCCTGATGTAGATATGTATGACTTAAGAATTGCTCTTCATGACATAACATCTAATCTATATCAATATATGAGGTGGTTCAGAGTTCTTTCTAAAGATTATTCTGGCCTTTAAAGAGAGAAAGAGAAAGTTCAGAAAGAACTGGAAACAGCTCTACTCAGTTCTACTTATCTCTCTCAGTTTGAAGCTGAGAATAAAATCTTAAAATAGACCAATGAACTGAGCACACAAAGAGAGTCAAAACTAACCTCTAAGATTGAGGAGCTAGAAAAGACTATCTCTATATGAAATAGATCATCCTCATCCATGGACTCCCTGATCTCCAGTCAGAGATGTGCATCTGACAGAATAGGTTTGGGTTTTGGGGAATCTACCCCAGAACCAAGTGTGGAAAAGATTAAGGATATTAACAGTAATAGTGCTCCTAATTCAAATAGAAGCATTGTATTTGTGAAATCCACACAGAATGAAGAACAAGGGCAATCCTGCTCTTCTGATCCAAATCATGTCCCAAGACACAACTGATCCTATGCTGGCCTGGGGTTCAGAAAAGAAAAGAGTAACTCAGTCACCACTGCCTAACCTCGAAGAGTTATAGAGTCAAGTAAAACTGACTCCACGAATCAACCTGGAAGGAAGCGTGGTGTTGAGGTTTACTCGGCACAAACCATGAATCCCAAGGCTGTATGAAAAAAAAGAATTAATACAAGGTTATGGCCAACAAGTATCCACACAAGTCTGGGTACTAACATTGTAGGCCCCATGCAAGTCTGGGTACAAACATGAAAGCTAAAACTGTCTGCAGAAAATGAGCACCATGATTACAACAAGGTATCTGGATAGTGGTTGCTCAAGGCATATGACCGGGAACAAAGCCCTCCTTTCTAACTACACAGAGAATGAGGGACCAACAGTTATCTTTGGAGATAACAGCTCTAGCAAGACATAAGGATATGGCTCAGCTAGGAATGGTGTTGTGTCCTTCAGCAAAGTGGCTTATGTAGATGGATTAAAGCACAATCTTCTTAGCATCAGCCAACTCTGTGATAAAGGTCATCAAGTCACCTTTCTCAACAACTAGTGTCAAGTCAGGGATCTTGAGACATCCTCTATCAAGCTGACAAGAACAAAAGAAGGAAATGTCTACGCTGTCAACATTGCCCAACTAAGCTCTGATGAGATAGTATGCTTTCTTGCTAAAGCCTCTAAAGAAATAAGTTGGCTTTGGCATAAAAGGTTATCTCATCTTAATTTCAAGAGCATGTCAAAACTGGCTTCCAAAGATCTTGTAGCAGGCTTACCTAAGTTCAGCTTAGTCAAACAAAGATCATGCAATGCCTGCCAGCTTGGAAAGCAAACAAGGAGCTCATTCAAAGGTAAAGCAGTCAACTCAATTCACAGGCCTCTACAGTTACTACATATGGATCTCTTTGGGCCAATTCCAACTATGAGCCTAGGAGGAAAGAGATACTCACTAGTCGTAGTGGATGACTATATAAGATTCACATGGGTGTTCTTTCTTACCTCTAAAGATGAAACGAGCTCCCAACTGATCAAGATGTTCAAGCTGGTGATGAATGAAAAAGGAGAGACTATCAAGGCCATAATGAGCGATCATGGTAGAGAATTTGACTTCACAGAAAGGGATCAGTTCTATGTAAACAATGGCATCAACCATAACTTCTCAGCACCACAAACTCCATAGCAAAATGGAGTAGCTGAAAGGAAGAACAGAACACTGATAGAAGCAGTAAGAACTCTACTAGCAGCAGCTCATCTGCTTGAATACTTCTGGGCAAAAGCCATCAACACTGCGTGCTACACTCAAGAACAGGTCTCTTGTACACTCTAAGTTGAAGAAGACTCCCTACGAACTGTGGAAAGGAAGAAAGCCAAATGTCAGTTACTTCCATGTGTTCGGCTGTGCATGCTACATTCTCAACAATGGGAAACAATATCTGACTAAGTTCCAATCCATGTCATACGAAGGAATCTTACTTGGATATGCCATAGACAGCAAAGCTTATAGAGTGTTCAAAAAGAAAACACTCACTATTAAAGTCTCGATTCACATAATCTTTGAAGAAATAGACTCAAAAAAATCTGCACCACAAAACACTACGATCGATGATTCAGACAACACGATTGAGGTGGTCGAGCCCAACACCACAATCGTAGTCCCTGAAGGTGGAATCGTAGAGGTTAAAGAAGAAATTATAGAGAGAGCTGTACCAGACAATGATTCTGATCAACAAGAACCAGAAGTCAATCTTGAAGATTTCAGAGAAGAAGAAACCAGAACAGATGGGCAAGAGATCACACTTAAGACTTGATTATTGGAGATCCAACTGCCAGTATAAGGACAAGATCTGCAAACTCAGAATGAATGTTTCTATTTGTGCTTTCTATCTTAAATAGAACCCAAGAAGATAGAAGATGCAATGCAAGATGCAAGCTTGATTGAAGCCATGTAGGAGGAGCTAAATTTGTTCTAAAGGAGCAAAGTCTGGAGATTAGTTCCTAGACCAAAGAATCACCCAGTCATTGGCACCAAATGGGTCTTTAGAAACAAGATAGATGAAGATGGGGTGATCACAAGGAACAAGGCAAGACTAATGGCCAAAGGTTATTCTCAAGAATAAGGCATTGACTATGATGAGACATTTGCACCTGTTGCCAGACTTGAATCAATCAGAATATTCATTGCATTTGCTGCCCACATGAGGTTCAAAGTCTTCAAGATGGATGTAAATAGTGCATTCCTGAATGGTGAACTTCAAGAAGAAGTATATGTGGAATAACCTTCAGGTTTAATCAATCCAACTCTCTCTAATTATGTCTATAGATTAGACAAAGTCTTATATGGACTTAAACAAGCAACTAGAGCATGGTACGAAACACTAACTAATTTTTTAATTGAAAAAGGATTCATTAGAGGTAGAGTAGACACTACTCTATTTCTTAGAAAGCACAAAGATAAAGTTTTACTATTTCAAATATATGTAGATGATATTATGTTTGGCTCTACTGATGAAAATCTATGCAAGAGATTTGCCAAGCCTATGTAGAGCAAGTTCGAAATGAGTATGATGGGTGAGCTGAATTTCTTCCTTGGACTACAAGTAAAGAAGACTGATGAAGGTATCTTCATTAACCAAGCTAAGTATATCAAAGACTTACTTAAGAAGTATGGCATGGAATCAGCCTCTCCTATGAAAACATAAATTGCTCCAGCAACCAAGCTTGACAAAGATGAGAAAGGTAAATGTATTAAAATTACTCAATACAAAGGTATGATAGGTTCCCTTTTCTACTTAACTGCCAGTAGACTAGATATAATGTTTGTAGCATGTATATGTGCTAGATTTCAAGCTAATCCTAAGGAATCACACTTAACTACTATAAAAAAGGATTCTCAAGAATCTTAAAGGTACACCGTACTTGGGACTATGGTATCCCAAGGAGTCCTCCTTTGAACTTGCAGGATATTCAGATGCTAACTTTGCAGGATACAAAATAGATAGAAAGAGTACCAGGTGGCACTTGTCAATTGCTAGGAAGACTAGTGTCCTAGTTCAGTAAGAAGCAAAACTCAGTATCAACTTCAACAGCAGAAGCTGAATATATTGCTGTAGGCAGCTGTTGTGCTCAAATATTATGGATGAAGAACCAGCTAGCAAATTATTGGTTTTATTTCAAATCTATACATGTTCACTGTTATAACACAAGTGCTATAGAAATAACACATAATCCTGTAATGCATTCTAGGACTAAGCATATAGAGATAAGATATCATTTTATTAGGGATCATGTTCAAAATGGAACTATATCTTTGCAATATATCCCTACTAAAAATCAACTTGCTGATGTGTTTACAAAACCCTTAGACGAATCCAGATTCAATAAATTGATAAGTGGGTTAGGTATGCTAAATTTACAATCATGAATTCTATGCTCTAGTTGCTGCTAACCATGCAGATATATAGGCTAAGTTCAAAATCGTAGAGATGACTAAGAGAAACTACGATCGTGGAGTGATCCCAACAAAGCAGAAAAGCTCACTGTGGTAGCAGCATTATCAAGCTAAGCATTCCTTTTGTTAAGTGCCTCAGGAACAAACCTGATCCTTAGTTTCAAACTAAGAGGTTGGCCCTTCTTGAGCAACCTAATCTAGAAGGAATTCCATTTCAGAATGCATCACAGAAAATCGTAAAGTCAACGGTCAAGGAGCAAGCAAAGGATCGAACTCAACAATAATGGAGTGATTCTCAGAAATCATAGTCCTCTCACAAGGACTCACTAGCTCAGGGGGCAGAACGAAACTTTTCACAAGACTCAAAATCGTGGAATCTTGCAGAACTCGACACATGTCCCACTATGCAAAACATATGGAGGGAAGTTATAAATTCATTTTGAACTGTCATTTGTCAGTTTACTCTTTGAATTTCAAAAGCTTATATATATCTCTCTATATCTCTCTCTCAAACGAAACCCTAAGTTTTAGAAAGCTAAGCAAATTTGATCATCTCAGGATACTCAAATTAGATCAAATGGTTGCTGCAAATGTTGTCTCCGGTTACCAGCTATGCTTCGACGAGTTCAATAAGGCTGGACCTGATTTTCACAAGATTCTATCACAACTAGAGAAATTTGGACTCGAAGAAGCCTTGAGCACCAGCACACTAATATATCCGAAGCTGGTGAATGAATTCTACTGCAATGGAATCGTTGAAGGAGACTTCATCCTCACCAAGGTGAAAGGCGTGGAAATACGACTCAACGCTGAAGGAATAAACCTAGCCCTAGGTTTCAAATCTGAAGGTCTTCCATCCATGGAGGTTATTTATTTCCATGAAGGTCTGAAGAAGATGCACTACTCAAAAATTGAAGGAAATAGTGGCTACAAGAAGAAAGAGTTTCTCCAAGAATATGAGTTCCTTGCTGACATTGTTGGAAAATGCATATATTGCAAGGGCTCTGGTCATGATTCTGTCAACGAGAAGCAACTGAAGCTCATAACAGCCATCCTCTTCAGAGTCCAACTAAACAATGGAGCTTTGCTGATGGATTGGTTCAGGAAATGGATGCAAAGCCCTGAGAAGACCAAGAGCACTGCCAAAATGCTCTATGGGAGGTTTATCAGCATCATTGTACAGTCTTCCCTAGGTGACAAAATTGAGGACAAGGAAGGTGTCTCAATCATTCCCAATAGAAAGATGACCCAGCAGTTATTCTAGAATTGGAAGAGGAATCCAGCAGAAAATATAAAGATGATGTCTGCAACCTCATATGCTGTGAAGGAAGCTAAGGAAAATGAAGAGGTCAACCAAGAAGAACCAGTGGATTTGATCAGAAAGAGCAAAGGGAAGAAGAAAATGAATGAAGGTGTGAAAATTACTGTGGAGCCCCAAGGCTCAACCACTGATGCACTCCAAGTGGGTCCCGAGGTTGATATGTAGTTTAGAAGCCTTACCACTGACAGAGTCATCACTCCTAAATCACTAGAAGATGTTCTGAAGGATAAGAAGAAGAAGAAGAAGAAGAGGGAGACATGTGAGGACATATTTGAAGGTAGCTCTGAGCCTCGAAGGAAGAAGAAATGCAGCCATAGAACAAGGAAGTCTTCACTCACTATGATTGTGGAATCATCACCAATCGTAGAGTCCTGACTGGCTGCCACTGCAGAAGGAGAAGCTGTAACAACCTCTCAGCCTGAACAAACTCAAAGGGCTGAAGTTGAAGAAAGTGCAAAGGTTGTGCCCAAGCTAAAAAAGAGGGTGAAGACGTTGGTTAAGAAGTATGTTCTTACCAATGAGGAAATATTGAAGGAAAATGATAGACGGATTGCTGCTGAGAAGGCTGAAAAAACCTTTGAGCCTCTAACATCTGGTCCAACCCTAGAAGAGACTAGAGCATTTGAAGATGAGGTAGATTACCTCAGTCATACAGACAACACTGTTGCACCTGATCAAGCTAAGGAGGAGATACCTGAAGTTGGTACTCATGCTGATAAAGCTCAGAAAGAAGATATGGCTTACTCTGAAAGGGTTGTGTAAGAAAAAATTGAGATAAGCCCTAATGAAGTTGTGGCTGACAGAAATGAAGTTCTTGAAGAAGAAATGGCTCATAATGAAGAGGAGATACCAGAATCAAGTGCTGCTGCTGAGAAAGTATAGCCGAAAGTTATTGTTCATGCTGAGGAAGTTCTGGTAGAAGATGTGACTCAGTCTGAACAAGAAGAACCAGAAGTATTTGAAATGAACTCTGCTAGTGCTGAAGAAGAAACTCTGGAAGTTCCTATCCAAGGGAGTGCTACAGCTGAGGGGGAGCTGTTAGAAGCACCGGAAGCAGAGTATACATAAGTTGAGGGGGAGCTACCAATAGAAAATCGTGAAGTCCCTCTAGTTCATGATAAAATCGTAGAGTCTGCTGTTGCAGAGATGGTGGACATTGCTGATGATGTGATGGCAGATAAGGTGGAAGTTCTTGTTCAACTACTTACATATGATGCCCTATTATAGAGCCATGATTCACAACTCCTGGGATCATATATTTTGGACTTTCAAGGCCTATCTAGCAATCTCAGTGCTTGCCCATGGTTTCCCAAGGAACCTCAATTTTGCTCAGAAGTTGATCACAAATGATTCAACTTCAGAGACTGAGTACGAGGTACATTCTACTCCCATCACTTTCATTATCAACAACTCTCCATCATCACATTTCAACCAATTCTACGAATTACCAAAGTGGTTGGAAGTGATATTGTACCCACTCAATCAGTTTCCAGTTACAGAGTCCCAAAACTCTATACCTGATGAACCAAATAACCAACTTGTCCTCATAGAGCAAAATTACAATGATCCAATGGTTATTGAGCATATCACAAGAGTAGTTGAACAAATGCTCGCAAGCTCAACCATTAAGACACCAACTCTGGACGACGAACTACAATTTGTGCCTATTCAACAACCTAACACGTCAATCGTAGAGTCCCCAGAACAGCTCAACGAATCAAAAAGCCCTAAACTAAACACTTCGCCCATACAGCAAACACAAACACATGTAACCCAATCAGATATTCCCTCGTCCTCAAGCATTGAATATTTTGATATGGCTCTTAACCTCACAAGAATGTCAAGGAGAGGTGAACATACTACTGCCCCTCCTCCTCTTGAGACACAACAAATTCTTGATTGATTGTCTCTAATGCCAACAAAGGAGGAGTTGGTTGATCTGACAAACCAAATGGATCTAGAGTCTGGGGAGGTTCTTGAATCACACTTTCTGGCGCTTCACATGAGATTCGACCATATAATCGACTCAGTCAAGACTCTACTAGGGAACTTGGCAACTGAACTGTCCAAAAAGTTGAGAGAGATTGTAAAGGAAATGGCTGACAGTCTCAGCCAGAGGGATGCTATCCACTTTGCTGCAACAAAGAAGCATATGGAAGCTATGGAAATCATGTAAAAAACTCAGCAAACTCATAATGAGCTCATGACCAAACAGATTCATGAGTTGAGCTTCTCACTATGACACTTATAAGCCTGCAGTGTGACTTAAATTTACCAGACTAATGACGCGATGGAGCGGCTTCAGGAACAAAGAAGACACATTGAGCCTTTAGTCGAGGAAAATCGTAGTGACATTGCACTCAACCGCTCTTAGATGCATGAGCTGGTGCAAGGTGTCCAACGCCTCTCTGAAGATATTCGAACCCTTGATGTTGACATAAAGGGGGAGAATAATGAACAAGGAGATGGAAGCAGAGGCAGAGGTAGCATAAGAGGAAGCAGAAGGCTACCTCAGCAAGGAAGGAAAAGGCAAACACACATTGGTCAATCATCAGGTGGCAACCCCAAGAGTCCAAGTTATCAACCTCCATGATTTGATTAACAGTTGCAGCGCCCTCCTATGGCTGAACGCTATGAAAGAAGCCAAGGTCAAGCTTTTGGCTCACAAGGAGTAACCTCTACTAGTTTTAACGTGCCAGTTTGAGATCCTACCTTCATGAACAGACTTGATCATTCAGAAGCACTGAACCGAGAAGAGCTAGCTGACATTGCTTAGAGAGATGAAGTCAGCAGGAGAAGGAGAGCTGAAGAGCATGCTAACCCTCTGAAGAATAAGAGATAAAGAAGATAGAGATAAGTCAAAATTAATGCTGTATTGATGTTTCTGTGCTAGATTGTAATATCTTTTCAAACATCATAAATTCATACTTATTCTCTAGAAATTTTAGCTGCTCACTGAAACATACATTAATCCATATTTACTTTCTAGCACTATGTATTTAGAAAATGATGCTATGATATAAATCTCATTGGTTATGTCAACATCAAATAGGGGGAGATTGTTAGGAATTGCATATTCAAATTTGATATTGAAAGTAAATATAAATGCTTAAGTGGAAAGTCCTTCAATGATCATATGTATAATGACTTAGATGATAGATCAAAATTGTTAGATTGATCTGTGCTTTAATGTTTATCATTCTATAAATGAATGTATAGAAGAGAGATCAAATCTATTAAGTTGATCTATTTTGAGATGTAATTGTTAGGCTTGACAGAATCGTAGTCAGTCAAAAGTCAGTCTGCAGAAACCAAGGCAGAATCGTAGAGCTCAAATGAAGATGTCCAAAAATCGTAGTCTATCTTTGGAAGCCACACTCAGAATCGTGTAGATGATCTGAGTGCCTGCCGAACTAAGTCAGGAATCGCATTATGCTCTCGGAAGCATGGAGTGTAATACCCGAAATTTTTTGAATATTATTAAATGAATATATTAATGAAAATGAGTATTTATTTGAATATAAATAATTTTGTGTTATGAGATGAGTTAACTCAATTATATTAAATTGAATAATTATGATAATTGAGAAAATATGGAGTTTGCGATAAACTCGTTGAATGCCTTGCGTGGCACAGTGATGAGAAATATTAATGATTATATTAATCAACGAAGAAATTATTGAGCGAACAATTAATCTATATTAATTGTTAATTGTTATTTTGAGAAATATTATAATAGTCTGTTTATTTATTATTATTACAAATAATAGAATAATAATAAGCAACTTGTTTATAAATATAATAAGAGTTATATTTATTAATGTGATAATTAATCCTATGAATATTAATTAAGTGTTATTAATAATTACATTGATATATAAGGGATGAATTAATTAATATTTTATTAATTGATTAATTGCCATTATGAATGATAAAACAAGTATGTTATTAATATAATAAGATTATATTAATTATTATGTGCAAGTATGCACTAATTAAAAATATAAGTATATGGAATACAACTATATTATATAGTGTAGTGAAACACTTAAGTGTGACCATGCAAGTATATATAAAGTATATTATATAGTGCAATGTGATTATACTACACATAGAAACCATATATTAAGATTGATTAAAATATATAAACTACATGATGCTGATGAGACAATATGTATGTGAATTATACATTAAAATAATACATCATAGATATAATGTAAACAATTATTTTAACAAAGAAGATGATGTAATGTGAGAATATCCGGTTAAATTATATCAGTGTGATAAAATGTATATGGATTATATATATACAAATTAAATGTACTACATGGAAATATTATTGGGATTGGCATATTAATTCTACCTAAGTATACATATAATACCTAAGTGTATATAATATATAGTAGGGATATATGTTATAATGTAAGTATTGTATATAATATATGGTAGGCTTATTTGATTAAACATTTCATTGTATCACACTTGCTAGAATACTGGATATATGGCCTTGTCCCTTATTGATAGTCACATTTCCCTCACACGTGAATACACATGAAGCTAGCTCTTTATTCCTTAAACTTAGCATTTTATAGCTTCCTAGCTCATGATCAATGGGGGAGTGGGCATAATAGTGTAATTCAACTACCATTTACCTACCACTCCATAACCTCCATACAATTCAAATTTTCGTTGGTTTGATTTGGGAGAGAAAAGCTTTGTCTGGATAATAGTTCTTCTATAAATAATGGCTCTTCTTCTCTCATTTCAAGTGCTGAGAATTCATAACTAAGAAAGAATAGAGAGTAAGTATATATCAGTTGAGGAAGGAGTGAGATAGCAGCACATTCATTTTACATTTAGTAGAGGTATAATCTCTCTTTCCTTGTTCTTGATTTTTGTTTTCTAAAAATATTTAAATTCTTGGTTATGTCATACTAGATTGTAATTGGATTGGGAAGTGGTTGTTAAGTTGTTATATGGACTTATATACATGTTGAAATTACAATATGGCTGTTTAAAACTGTTTTCGTGAAAGAAAGTTGGCATTTGGCCAAAGTCCTGCCTAAGCAGGAAGTTCACTTGTATGGACTGGACACGGCGCAGCTGCGCCGAGTTTATACCCAAGCGCAGCGCAGCTGTGCCAGCCTCTGCAGACAGACTACTAATTTCTGCTATAAACTATTAATGCTAGGATGTTAAGGTGACATAGATAAAGCATAATAGTATGAGTAACCTACATATATTGGTACGTAGAACTAAAATGAGCATGTTTCATTACGTTCGCATGAATGATTAACGAAAGGACTTGTAGTTTGAAATTGAACTTATGGTTCTTAAAGTAAACTTTGATACGTATGTATCATATCTATATTCTGACTTTTGATATATATTAGTACGGTTTAGAATTGCATGAAGGACATGATGACTTGTGTATACGTGTTTAATAATGTAACATGGACATGCTATGCCTTAATAGTAAACCTTACTAATGAAAGTATGAGTTTTTGAACGTGCACTTAACATATTACATGGAATTTTAGATTCTGGTAATTTTGGACATGATTGGATAGTACCTTTTAACCTCACTAATGTATCAAACATACATATCTACCATAATAGAAGCCATGAAAGCATGTTAGGCACAAGTGAAGAATGAACTAAGTTGTAACATGTATATGATATAACTACTTGCAAGCATGTCTAAATCAAGTTAAATAATCACTTCACATGTTTACGTGACAAGCATGATAACTTACGAGAACTCATAACGTTGCATGACCCTAAGTCGTTAGAAACCATGATTTAGAACTATAGCATGTATGATTGAACTTGGAAAGGTTGAACAAATTTAAAATGTATATATGTTATGTGATATCATATGTTGATATTGGAACCCGACTTTGACTGTTAACTCACAATAATGCTAGAACTTGCTAAAAATAGTATGTTTGCTATTTGTTGTTATCTTATGTGATAATGACGATATGTAAACTTGATTAACCCAAAAAGAGGAACCTTAAGGATAAAAGATAATATAAGTTATGTCAATCTAGAGTCATGAAGTGATATAATACGATGTGTGATATATGACGATATAGTAAGATTGAAGACTTAACTTATATGTAGGTTGTACGAATAAGATAAAGTATAATGTTAAACTATATGATTAATGAATATCCTATACGCATAACTATATTACGATAGGGATTCGAAAGTGTTGATTTACTTAACGTGGATAGACTACGCTTAAGGCAAATATCTAAACCTTATCTCTTTGAATGCAAGTTTCCTTAAACCATTCTTGTATTATTAATTGCAACTATCTTATCCTTGTGTATACCTTATTCAAGGAACATTGTAAGCAAGTTCCAAACCCTACTCTTTATTGAATGTTTATTAAGCTTGTGTTATTATTACCATGTAAGTAAACTCTTGGAATTTGCGATTCATGTATTATAACTATATACTTCATAGATAAGATAAAAGTCGATTTATATTTTTCAAACTTTAAATCTTGAGATTTAACTTATAATTATTGTGATCTATGCCATTTGATTCGGCTAGACTTATATTGTTAAAAAGCGACCCAAACTAATTGATTGGTGCGGGATCATGTGTTTGACTGAGATGAACAACCTTCTTTGAAGGGAAATTATATTTGTTGGGAGACCGACGTGCGCACTTTAGTACGATTGAACGATATGCATACTATAAGGTACTTTAGGCTAATCACCTGTTGTACTTGTTTTGTTGGATTATCAGTATATTACTGTTAATTCTAGTAAGAGTTCATAGTTCTTAGTAACTGCTCAGTATTCAGTTATCTTGAAATCTTAAATTGATTTAGTATTGAATCATATTGATATTATTCTGTTCTTAGCGACTGTTATTGAGAGCTGTTGATATTCTTGCTATCCTTGAACTATCATACCTTGTTATACCCTTTTTGAGATTCGAGAACTATACTCACCATTGTTGTTATATTACTTGCTGAGCAAACTTATTGCTCATTCTTGCTTTCCCTAAAATATTTCAGTTAAGGTAGAGTAGTGCGGACCCTCGAGCACCAACAAGGGCAAGGGAAAGGCTACAGAGTAGCTTTATTTATGTAGAACTTTATGATTTGTAATAAGAACTTATGCTATTAAGTATTAGTTAGGTTTATATATGCTTAAGGTATGTTTAAGCTGTATAATCGATGTTTAAGTTTTGATACCTTGGGACGTGAATAAATTATATTAATTAAATATAATGTATTCGATAGTAGTTGTGTATTATTCCGTTGTGCGATGCGACATTTAGTCGTAATATTTATTGTGGTGTTAGATATTAGAACGTGACAAACCGAATTAGAGTGACCAAGTGGCGGTCCAAATTTGGGGCGTCACAGGTTGGTATCAAAGCTATAGTTATAAACCTTAGGAGCGAGTGTCCTTAGATTATAACTTAGGAGAACTTAGAAGTTAGGAAGGGGATAAAACTCATGTAGAGTTTTCCTTGAGAGGCTTAGTGTGTTATGAAATATAACTTCATTCTATACAATGAACTTATATTTTATTTAACATTCTAATGGAGTTGCTGTTTGTTTGTCTTGTGTTTGTGATTGTAGGATGGCAGACACAGGGGTACCTAGTAGAGTGGCAGAGGAGGAGCCCAGGGATATACATGTAGTATACGAGGCACCTCTAGAGGCTGTGTCAGTACATGATATTGCATCGTTCAAGTCTGACGACGAGGACGAGATTGAGATAGAGTCCGATCCAGAGGAGGAGCCGATGGAGGACGAGCCGATGGAAGATGAGCCAGTAGAGGACTCTGATGAGGCTACTGTAGAGGAGCATATGTTAGGCGAGTACGAGGAGCGTATTCTGGAGTTGGACTACCGAGTCCAAGAGCTGGAGGCCTAGGCCAAGGAGATAGAGTCTGAGTTCCAGAAGTTGAGGGACGAAGACCATCAGAGGAAGCTGGCCATGCCGGAGTTGGAGGTAGAGATTGCCAATCGCAGAGAGGCGGGGATCCAGATTGGAACCCTATTCCACAGGTCGGTATCCAGAAATATAGATCTGGCAGGAAAGCTAGAAGAGGTCTAGCAAAGGGAGTTGAATGAGAAGTCTGAGAAGAAAGCACTCCGTACTCAGCTAGAGTTGGAGGTTATGGATAGGATTCACTTCGAGGAGAACTGGGAAGCGGCTAACGAGAGAGCTGACGACATAGAGAATGAGGTTAGATGCAAGAAGAGGAAGATGAACAAGATGGGGTATGTGTTCCGTTCAGCTTTTGAGAGGTGATTGATGGTTTGTACCATTACCCAGCAGAGCAAGGACAAACCCTGCATACTTTGAGCCGAGAGTTGATGGCGTATATAGCACAAATCGAGTACAAGAGCGTCGTGGAGCGTGGGATGATGGGATGAGACCCTTAGTTAGTCTAGTAGTAGTATTTACTTTATATGATGTATATACTGTGTTGTAATCCCAAATTTTTTGTGTAAAGTGTGGGACAGTGATGTAAACCCCGAGTAAACTTTTGATAGAGGGGTAGTATGGTAGTATGTTAGTGTTCCCCGTCTTTTGTGATATTAGGGGATATATATGATAACATTTATAGAAATATGCTATGGGAAATCATGTAATGAAACGATTTGGCATATGAATATAAATGAAGCTTATTTCATAAATGTGTTATAAAATTTTATGCCTTTAGTATTAAAAGAAATACTTAAGTAATATAACTGAGTAATAATCAAATGAAAATTTGTGATGCATGTAATGCCACCCAGACATAGATTGACTGCACCTGAGGAGTCAGTGAATAATGAGAGGGAACAAGTAGACCCGATCCAGAACCTAGTAGATCTGTTAGGAGAGGCCCTTAGGGGAAGGAACAACGAACCCGTTCGCCCCAATCCTCAAGAAGTACCAGTCATAAACTTTAAGGACTTTAGGAGTGCAGGACCCCCAGAGTTCGAGGGTACTACCGACCCAATCATTGCGCAGACATGGGTTAAGGATATCGAGAAGGCCTTCACTATCGTTCGTGTGAGTGCAGACCAAAAGACTGTATATGCTAGATATATGATGAGAGGCAAAGCCAACTACCGGTGGGAGGCTAATCAACAAAGAGCTGGAGAAGGGATAATAGCTTGGGATAGATTCAAGACTCTGTTTTTCGAGAACTACTTCCCGAAAAGCATGAAGAATAGGATGGAGGTGAAGTTCTTAGAACTGAAGCAAGGTGATATGACGGTGGCGCAGTGCACGGCTAAGTTTAATGAATTAGCGCGATTTGCGGAGCACCAGGTAGGATATGAGGAAAGAAAGGCGAGACGATTCGAATAAGGGCTGAAGCCTTGGCTGTTCAACAAGGTATTAGTGCTTCAAATTGATTCCTTTACGAAATTGCTGAGAGAAGACAATCATTGTGGAAGGTGGCAGTGAGACCTTAAGTCTGTATAACAAGGAGAAGAAAGGAAAGAATACCGGAGGAGAGAACAATGCTGGAGGAAGCAATAGTGGAGGAAGCAAATTGGGTAAAAGAAAGTGGGAGAACAATAACAACAACAACAACAACAAAAACAACAACAATCAATCGAGAAATTTTTGTGGAGGTTTTAAGAAGAGGACTGAGGGATGCCCAAAATGTGGAAAGCACCATCAAGGTGAGTGCTGGAAGGGATGTGGCACTTGCTACAACTGCGGACAGGAAGGGCACATTTCACCCAACTGCCCGAAGCTAAAAAAGATCCAAGGATGTTTTGCATGTAGCTCGACGGAGCACCGAATTAAGGACTGCCCGAAGAAGGGAAGTAGCGGAGGTAGCCAACAAGGGGGAAACAAACTGATGATCGACGGACCGGCACAATCCAACCACCCAACCGCTAGGACCTTTAACATGACCATCCAGGACGCAGTCACTGCGAAGGACGTGGTGTTAGGTATAATCCCAATCAATGATATAAATGTTTATGTGTTATTTGATTTGGGCGCCACCTGTTCTTTAGTATCTGAAGAATTTGCTAGTAAACTTAGTTCACCCCAAGAACGTTTAGAAGATCCTTTGAACATAGAAGTTGCGAATAAGGAAGTAATCCCTGTAGAATATGTTTATCAAAATTATCGCGCAAACATTAAAGAACATGAACTGAGCGTAAACTTGATTCCTATTAGATTGGGAGAATTTGACATAATACTGGGAATGGATTGGTTGTATAACCATGCAGCAAGAATTGACTGTCAGAATAAATGTGTGAACCTTCAGACTCCGAGTAAGTCTAAGGCAGTGTTTTATGGTAGCTCATCGCTTAAACAATCGTGTTGCATTACGATGATGCAGGCCAAGAATTTGTTAAGGAAAGGATGTGTAGGTTACTTAGCTTACATTGTAGATTCTCAGAAAAAGGGAGTAGAAATTAAAGATATATCCATAGTGAATGAATTCCAAGACGTATTTCCGGATGATCTGCCTGGTCTTCAGCCAGACAGAGAAATCGAATTCGTAATAGACTTAGCATCGGGAACGGTACCAATTTCAAAATCTCCATATCATATGATGCCAGTAGAAATGAAGGAATTGATGATACAACTACAAGAGTTATTAGATAAAGGTTACGTGCGACCAAGTGTGTCTCCTTGGGGAGCACCAGTGTTATTCGTTAAGAAAAAGGACGGATCGATGAGGCTCTGTATCAATTATCGAGAATTGAACAGAGTAACGATCAAGAACAGATATCTGTTACCGAGGATAAACGACTTATTTGATCAACAGAAGGGAGCGAAGTGTTTTTCGAAGATAGACCTATGGACAGGTTATCACCAACTGAAAGTACAGGATGAGGACATACTAAAGACTGCGTTTCGAACCCGTTATGGACATTACGAGTTTTTGGTAATGTCATTTGGATTGACTAATGCTCCGGCAACATTTATGGACTTGATGAACCGAGTTTTCAAGCCATACTTGGATAAATTCGTGGTAGTTTTTATCGACGACATCTTGATCTACTCAAAGACAGAAGAAGAGCACGACGAACATCTGAAGATAGTTCTGGAAGCACTAAGGAAAGAGTGGATGTATGCAAAATTTTCTAAGTGTGAATTTTAAATGGAGAAGGTTCAATTCTTAGGTCACGTGGTGGATAAGAATGGAATCTCATTAGACCCTGCGAAGGTCGAGGCAGTAAGTAATTGGGAGCAACCGAGAACACCAACAGAGGTGAGAAGTTTCTTAGGGTTAGCTGGGTATTATCGAAGATTCATCAAAGATTTTTCTAAGATAGCAACACCGTTGACCAATCTGACAAGAAAGACGGTAAAATTTGTATGGACAGACAAATGCGAAGAGAGTTTTCAAGAACTGAAAAAGAATTGAGCGAGGCGCCTGTGTTATCACTACCAGATGATGCAGGAAATTTTGGGGTATATAATAATGTATCGCACAAGGGACTTGGATGTGTGCTCATGCAGCACGACAAGGTCATTGCGTATGCATCACGACAATTGAAGGATTACGAAAAATGATACCCTACTCACCACTTGGAGTTAGCGGCATCACTTATACGGAGAGAAATGTGAGATATACACAGACCATAAAAGTCTGAAATATATCTTCATATAGAAGTAGTTGAATATGCGTCAGAGAAGGTGGTTAGAATTGATCAAAGACTATGACTGTGACATTCTTTATCACCCGGATAAGGTAAACGTAGTTGTCGACGCTCTGAGCAGGAAAGGAAAGGAGAAATTATTTCACTTGACGACTCAAGAGGAGTTGATAAGAGATGGAGAAATTGGAAATAGAAGTAAAAGGACCAAAGAAGTTTAAACAGAAGTTGTTTGTAATGGAAGCTCGTCCAACCTTGTTGGATAGAGTAAAAGAAGCACAAGAGAAAGATGATGTATGCGAGAAAATCAGAAATAGATTCACAGAAAATGGAGAAGAAAGATTCCGAATGGATAAAGACGGTATCTTAAGATTCGAAGGAAGAGTGTGGGTACCAGCGGTAATCGAGTTGAGAGAACAAATTTTGCACGAGGCACACAATACGACGTATTCTATTCATCCGGGAGGAACTAAGATGTTCCGAGATTTGAGGCAACACTTTTGGTGGACCAATCTGAAACTTGAAGTCGCATAGTGCGTTAGTAGATTTTTTTACTTGTCAACATGTTAAAGCAAAGCACCAGCGACCGAGTGGTTTACTACAACCGTTGGAAATACCAGAGTGGAAATTAGAGCATATTACAATGGATTTCGTGGTAAAACTTCCAGTCACACAGAAGGGATATGATGTCATTTTGGTTATCGTGGATCGACTAACAAAGACCGCACATTTTCTACCGATCAAGATCCGCTATAGTTTGAATCAGTTAGCAAGTCTGTACGTAAAGGAGATTGTTTCACAACATGGAGTGTCGGTATAAATTATCTCTGATCGAGATCCGCGCTTCACGTCGAACTTTTTAAAAAGCTTATAAGAGAGAATGGGAACACAGTTGAGGTTGAGTACAACTTATCATCCTCAGACAGACGGATAGAGTGAGAGACCGATAAAAATGCTGGAGGACATACTTAGTACTTGCGTGATGGACTTCAAAGGAAATTGGGATGACCACCTACCCTTAGTCGAATTTGCGTATAATAATAGTTATTATGCGAGTATCGGGATGCCACCGTACGAAGCTCTTTATGGGAGAAAGTGTAAAACGCCATTATGTCGATGAATACTCGGTCCAGAGTTAGTTCAACAACCCGCGGATGTGGTGACAGTGATAGGAGCCAGACTAGTAGCAGCTCAAGACCGCTAGAAGAAATACGCAGATTTGCATCGGCAGGACCGAGACTTTAAAGTCGGCAGTTTCTTATTTTTGAATGTATCTCCATGGAAGGGAAAGATCTGTTTCGGCAAGAAAAAAAAGTTGAGTCCAAGATTCATAGGACCGTTCGAAATACTGAAGCGAGTGGGCGAAGTGGCATACAAAGTTGCGTTACCACCAGAGTTGGAGCACATCCACAACGTGTTCCACATTTTTGTGTTGCGACCGTACAAGGCCGACTACAAGCACGTGATTTCGTATGAGCCCATTCAAGTGGAGAAGAATCTAGCGTATGAAGAAATTCCTGTCCAGATATTAGATAGGAAAGAGCAAAACTTAAGAAATAAAATTATTTCATCTGTAAAAGTACTTTGGCGTAACAACGATGTCGAGGAGGCTACGTGGGAGTTAGAAGATAGGATGATGAGGGATTATGCCAATCTATTTGTGTAACCTTGTAGCAATTCCGAGGGCGGAATTTTTATAAGGGGGGGGAGGATGTAATACCCAATTTTTTTTGAATATTATTAAATAAATATATTAATGGAAATGAGTATTTATTTGAATATAAATGATTTTGTGTTATGAGATAAGTTAACTCAATTATATTAAATTGAATAATTATGATAATTGAGAAAATATGGACTTTGCGATAAACTCGTTGAATGCCTTGTGTGGCATAGTGATGAGAAATATTAATGATTATATTAATCAATGAAGGAATTATTGAGCGAACAATAAATCTATATTAATTGTTAATTGTTATTATGAGAAATATAATAATAGTATGTTGATTTATTATTATTACAAATAATAGAATAATAATAAGCAACTTATTTATAAATATAATAAGAGTTATATTTATTAATGTGATAATTAATCCAAAGAATATTAATTAAGTGTTATTAATGATTACATTGATATATGAGGGATGAATTAATTAATATTTTATTAATTAATTAATTGCCATTATGAAAAATAAAACAAGTTATTAATATAATAAGATTATATTAATTGTTATGTGCAAGTATGCAATAATAAAAAATATAAAGTATATGGAATACAACTATATTATATAGTGTAGTGAAGCACTTAAGTGTGACCATGCAAGTATATATAAAGTATATTATATACTGCAATGTGATTATACTACACATAGAAACCGTATATTAAGATTGATTAAAATATATAAGCTACATGATGCTGATGAGACAATATGTATGTGAAGTATACATTAAAATAATACAGCATGGATATATTGTAAATAATTATTTTAATAAAGAAGATGATGTAATGGGAGAATATCCGGTTAAAATATATCGATGTGATAAAATGTATATGGATTATATATGTACAAATTAAATGTACTACATGGAAATATTATTGGGATTGGCATATTAATTCTAACTAAGTATACATATACTACCTAAGTGTATATAATATATAGTAGGCATATATGTTATAATGTAAGTATTGTATATAATATATGGTAGGCTTATTTGATTAAACATTTTTATTGTATCACACTTGCTAGAATGCTGGATATATGGTTTGTCCCTTATTGATAGTCACATTTCCCTCACACGTGAATACATCATGAAGCTAGCTCTCTATTCCTTAAACTCAGCATTTCATAGCTTCCTAGCTAATGATCAATGGTGGAGTGGGCATAATAGTGTAATTCAACTACCATTTACCTACCACTCCATAACCTCCATACAATTCAAATTTTCGTTGGTTTGATTTGGGAGAGAAAATCTTTGTCTGGATATTGGTTCTTCTATAAATAATGGCTCTTCTTTTCTCATTTCAATTGCTGAGAATTTATAAGTAAGAGAGAATAGAGAGTAAGCATATATCAATTGAGGAAAGAGTGAGATAGCAACACATTCATTTTACATTTAGCAGAGGTATAATCCCTCTTTCCTTGTTCTTGATTTTTTTTTCTAAAAATATTCAAATTCCTAGTTATGTCATACTTGATTGTAATTAGATTGGGAAGTGGTTGTTAAGTTGTTAGATGGACATATATACATGTTGGAATTACAATATGGCTGTTTAAAACTATTTTCGTGAAAGAAAGTTGGCATTTGGTCTAAGTCCTGCCGAAGCAGGAAGTTCACTTGTATGGACTGGACACGGCGCAGCTGCGCCGGATTTATACCCAGGCACAGCGCAGCTGCGCCAGCCTCTGTTGACAAACTACTAATTTCTACTATAAACTGTTAATGCTAGAATGTTAAGGTGACTTAGATAAAGCTTAATAGTATGAGTAACCTATATATATAGGAATGTAGAAATAAAATGAGCATGTTTCATTATGTTCGCATGGATGATTAACGAAAGGACTTGTAGTTTGAAATTGAACTTATAGTTTTTAAAGTAAACTTTGATACGTATGTATCATATCTATATTCTGACTTTTGATAGATTTTATTACTGTTTAGAATTTCATGAAGGACATAATGACTTGTGTATACGTGTTTAATAATGTAACACGGACATGTTATGCCTTATTAGTAAACCTTACTAATGAAAGTATGAGTTTTTAAACGTGCACTTAACATATTACATGGAGTTTTAAATTCTGATAATTTTGGATATGATTGGATAGTACCCTTTAACCTCACTAATGTATCAAACGTACATATCTACCATGATAGAAGCCATGAAAGCAAGTTAGGCACAAGTGAAGCATGAACTAAGTTGTAACGTGTATATGATATAACTACTTGCAAGCATGTCTAAATCAAGTTATATGATCACTTCACATGTTTACATGACAAGCATGATAACTTACGAGAACTCATAACGTTGCATGACCCTAAGTCGTTAGAAACCATGATTTAGAACTATAGCATGTATGATTGAACTTGGAAAGGTTGAACAAACATAGAAAAACCCTTTAACATATATATATGTTATGTGATATCATATGTTGATATTGGAACCCGACTTTGACGGTTAACTTACAACAATGCTATAACTTGCTACAAAGAGTATGTTTGCTATTCGTTGTGATCTTATGTGATAATGACGATATGTAAACTTGATTAACCCGAAAAGAGGAACCTTAAGGATAGAAGACAATGTAAGTTATGTCAATCTAGAGTCAAGAAGTGATATAGTACTATGCATGATATATGACGGTATAGTAAGATTGAAGACTTAACTTATATGTTGGTTGTACGAATAAGATAAAGTATGATGTTAAACTATATGACTAATGAATATCCTATACGCATAACTATACGCAAGTTCCTAACCCTACTCTTTATTGAGCATTTATTAAGCTTGTGTTATTATTGTCATGCAAGTAAAGTCATGGAATTTGCAATTCATGTATTATAACTATATACTTCATAGATAAGATAAAAGTCTATTTATATTATTCGAACTTTAAATGTAGAGATTTAACTTATAATTATTGTGATATATGCCATTTGATTCGGCTAGACTTATATTGTTGAAAAGCTACCCAAACCAATTGATTAGTGCGGGATCATGTTTTTGACTAAGATGAACAACCTTCTTTGAAGGGAAATTATATTTGTCGAGAGACCGACGTGCACACTTTAGTACGATTGAACGATATGCATACCGTAGGGTACTTTAGGCTGATTACCTGTTGTACTTGTTTTGTTGGATTATCAGTATATTACTGTTAATTCTAGTAAGAGTTCATAGTCCTTAGTGACTGCTCAGTATTCAGTTATCTTAAAATCTTAAATTGATTTAGTATTGAATCATATTGATATTATTCTGTCCTTAGCGACTGTTATTGAGAACTGTTGATATTCTTGCTATCCTTGAACTATTATACCTTGCTATATACCTTTTTGAGATTCGAGAACTATAATACTCACCCTTGTTGTTATATTACTTGCTGAGCAAACTTGTTGCTCATTCTTGCTTTCCCTAAAACATTTCAGTTATGGCAAAGCAGTGCGAATCCTCGAGCACCGACAAGGGCAAGGGAAAGGCTACAAAGTAGCTTTATTTATGTAGAACTTTATGATTTGTAATAAGAACTTATGCTATTATGTATTAGTTAGGTTTATATATGCTTAAGGTATGTTTAAGCTATATAATCGATGTTTATGTTTCGAGACCTTGGGACGTAAATAAATTATATTAATTAAATGTAATCTATTTTTATAGTAGTTGTGTATTATTCCGCTGTACGATGCGACATTTAGTCGTAATATTTATTGTGGTGTTAGATATTAGAACGTGACAAACCGAATTCAAGTGACCAAGTGGTGTTCCGAATTTGGGGGCGTCACATGGAGTCTGCAAGACAAGCAAGAAGGAATCGTAGTCTACCAAAGAGCCTAAGAGAAATCGTAGTGTTCTCTATACGATCAAGACTGAGTCCAGCTTGTGCAAGACAACACACACAATCATGGTACAAAGACCACAATCGTGGTGACCCTCCTATCAGCATCAAAGTTCGTCTATCTGATGAAGGAAGAAGAGCAACAAATGAAGAAAGGCTTAGAGATGTTGACAATTGATAGTCCCAATGATTCTATAATTATCCTTAGTATATATCGAAGAAGCGTATTGAATAAGCTAAGGAAAGGACTACAAGCCTAATAAAAACATCTTTTCAGGTGTTAGGTGAGATTGCAGTCTGCTGTGTTAGTGGGCCAGTCATCTGTGCAGCAGGAAAGTAGGAAGTCAGCATCAACTGCACAGAACTGTCGAATGAATTTAATGCTATAACAGACGCTTTCAACGGATAGATTTCAAAGGCTCCTTATCAAGAAAATCAGACAAGGATTCAGAAGAACTAAGCAAGCAAACAAGAAAGAAAATATAGCTCAGAAAGCTCAAGATCACTCAACTATAATACTTTACGATCCTGAAAGAAGGAAAGCTTGGTTCGCTACTCAGTTCTTTAGAACTGATGCTTAAATGCAACTTAGTAGCACACCCCAGAATACAACTCTAAATCTAAAGTGTACCAAGTCAGAAGGACTTAAAGAGTTTGAAGTGAACTAAGAGAAGTTCCAAGATTGTTAATCATGAAGAGTTCTAAGTGAACTAGAGAAGTTCCAAGGCTGCTGGCCTTGAAGGAATCTAAGTGATTCAAGTTGTAAGAGACATCTTTAGTGGAGTAGAAGAGTGGACTAGGAGCCTTGTGTTCTCTGAACCACTTAAAACCTCTGTGTCTCATTGTCTCTCATTAACTGCTATAACTGCTATATCTGTTATAATTGCTATAACTACTTATCAAACTATCATTGCATTATCTTAAAGTGGAACAAACATATATTCCGCTGCTATCAGTATATTCAATACTGACAAGTATTTTAAAACAAAGAAAATTTTAAAATATCTATTCAACCCCCCTTCTAGATAACTATTGTGCCTTTGGGAACTAACACATTGAATAATGAATCTCGAGAGTATACAATTCAATAAGTATTGTATACTGAAGTAATTTCTTACAAGGATTATGATATCTCATACAAATCTTGACTTGAATAAACAAGAATAAGAACTTGATTGATATAGAAACAAAAGTTTAGAACTTATTCAATGAATAACTTTGAATTTAGAAACTTACTCAACAATAGTAAACTAGGGATAACACTTGCTCAATAAAAGTAAAGTTTAAGAAATTTCTTAATAAAAGGTTTGAGTTTAGAACACTTGCCTCGTGTACAAGCTACAATTACAATTCTCGTTCCTCAATTATTCCTACATATCTTTACATTCGCAATGATAATTAATTCTATGTTTGATCGAATAATAAACATCAGTCTTGAATGCGTTATTAGACTTACGAATAACGGGTTTACACAAATTATTTAACGTATAAATTAATCACGTGAAATAAGTTAATGAATTGTTCTAACATCTCAATATATGCTTAACATGTCATCAAGTTCATTACATTAAGTTAGCTCATCATGTAATGGATAAAAACTACATAAAACAACAATTTTTCTCTATACCCTGTGCTGGGGAGGGGATTTGCTCAGTAGGTGGCCCACTGGGCGGGGTTCTTAGGCAAAAAAGCCTGCCGAAGCGGTGGTCCTCTGAACGGCGAACTGCAGTTCGCGAACTACATTGTTCATAACCCAATTAAATCCAAATTAAACTAACACGACGATTTTTAATGCTACCCATGAATTATAAACTTCACTGAACATGTAATAACATATATGGCATGCATTTAACACTTTAGATTACGAAATCGTTCAAATTAGAACACATAAATTCACTGTTTTTTGGTATTTTACAAAGTTTCGAGAAAAATCATGAAATTCGACATTACAGATTCGTTATAACTCCGAATATGTCCGTTTGAATTTCGTTTTGTTCGCTTAAACATGCATAATCATAGTCAACTATCAATTTCAAGTTAAACAGACAATTAAAGCATGCAAATTTGTACATATGGCCATATTCAAACTTTTCATACTCTGTAACGTATGAAATTCCAATTAAAGCATAATTACATGTATTTAGTTACTTTAAATCACGCATACATGATATAAAACCTGTTATGGACATATACGAACATACATATACCCATCAATCATCAATAACCTTAGTCACGGAGAACTTTGAAGTAGTTTTCATGAAGAACATATAAAAACGTGAACTTAGAATTTCAGATAAGGAAATTACCACTTGCTTATTTGTTTAAATTGCTAGAAACTCCTTCTTTGATTCTACAAAAATCTATCTAATCAATCAATTCTCTCAATTCTCTCTCTAATTTATCTTAGATTTCTCTGATATAAGATATACAATATATGAAGGTCTGATAAAATATAAGTTATATAATACGTATATTAATTAACTGGTAGAGATAATGGGCTAGTTAATTAACTGACACCCACTATCTTTAGGGCATGTTTGGTTGTCTCATTTATTACTCCTTTCCATTATTTTAATTAAATGCTTATTCTATAATTTAATGTCACACTCCAAATAATCCTATTTAATTTCAATTAAATAAAATATTATATTACACATAAAAGATCATATCAACACATAATTAAAATTCTCATTTATTAATTATGTTAAATCATTAAATCTCTAATTAATTATTAAATTAATTAGAATAATATTAAGCTTGTTAAATAATTCATTTAATTAAATAAACTCAATTAATTTCACACTTTGAACTATAAAAATTATCCACATTAATTTAATCAATGTAACACAAGTAATTAAATTAATCTACAACGATTCCATCAAATAATTATTTAACTCGATAATTAAATCATCGATAACAAAATAAATAAATCATCAAAAATATTTATTTAATTGAATAAATATTTAAATTAAATTATAAAATTCTCGTTTGTCACATCTTTCCCCCCTTAAAAGGATTCTGTCCCCAGAATCACGATTCAATTAAATTCGTCCCGTTACATTCTCCCCCCCCCCCCCTTACAAAGATTCTATCCCCAAAATCGCTTACACATAGATTATGCAAATAAATGCAGGTAAGTCTTCATCATATGTTCTTCGAATTCCCACGTAGCTTCTTCAGCGTTGTGGTTCCTCCATACTACATTAACAGAAGGTATTACTTTATTTCTGAGAACTTGCACTTTCTTGTCAACAATCTGAACAGAAACTTTTTCATTGGATAAGTCTTTCTCAAATTGCAAGGTTCATTTTCAATTACATGTTTGTAATCGGGTTTATATGGTTGTAAGACTTAAACACGTATACGTTGTGGACATGCTCTAGTGCCGTAGGTAAGGCTACTTCATACGTAACTTCTTTAATTCTTCGCAACACTTCAAAGGGTCCAATGAACCTCGGGCTCAATTTTCCTTTTCTTGGAAAATCTGATCTTTCCCTTCTAAGGAGAGACTTTCAAGAATATAAAGCTACTCGATTCAAATTCTATGTTCTTGCGGTGTGGATCGGTGTCTTCTGCCTATCCTGAGCAACTACTAATCTTGTACGGATCACTTTGACAATATCGACTGTCTGTTGTACCAGTTCCGGTCCTAGCAATTGTCTTTCACCGACTTCATCCCAGTATAATGGAGTTCTACACTTTCAGTCATACAACGCTTCGTAAGGTGGCATGCCAATACTTGGTTAGGAACTGTTGTTGTAACTGAATTCCACGAACGGTAGGTGGTCATCCCAATTTCCTTTGAAATCCATGATGCATGCTCTCAACATATCCTCCAATGTCTAGATTGTTCTTTCACTCTGCCTGTCTGTCTGAGGGTGATACGCCATACTAATTCTCAACTGCGTCCCAATGCCTTCCTATAGTCGCTTTTAGAAGTTCGATGTGAAACGCGGATCCCTATCGGAAACAATCGACACTGGCACTTCGTGCCTTAAAACAATCTCCTTCACATATAACTTCCCCAACTGATCTAAGTTGAATCTAATCTTGATCTGTAGGAAGTGTGCTGATTTTGTCAGTCGATCAACAATAACCCATACTGCGTCGTAGCCTTTCTGAGTTATCGGAAGACCCACTATGAAATATATACTATTATGTTCCCATTTTCATTCTTGGATCTCTAATGGTTGTAGCAACCCACTCTACCTCTGATGTTTTGTTTTCACTTTCTGATAAGTCAGGCACTTGGCAACACAATCAGCAACGTCTCATTTCATATTCGGCCACCAAAAATGCTGTCAGAGATCCTGATATATCTTGGTACTCCTAGGGTGAATCGAATACTAAGAACATTAAGCCCCGCTCAAAATGTCCTCCTCAATCTTTGGCACTGGCGGTACCCAAACTCTGCTCTCAAATCTCAACAGCCCCTCACTGTTTACCTTGAATTTCATTTCATTCCCTTCGGGTATCTTCTTCTTTATCTTCTCACAGTCTTCATCTTGAAGTTATGCTCTTTAACCATATCCAACAAAGTTGTACCAAATCCCAGCTGGAACAACTTCTCGTCAGAATCCATCGGATATCTCACCTCCAATTCCAGCTTCTCCATTGCTGAAATTAGCTCCTCCTGGGCAATCAGCATCATTAACTTCTCCCAATTATTTTTACTTAAGATGTCCGCAACCACATTCTCTTTACCCGGATGGTATAAGATCTCACAATTATAGTCCTTTATCAATTCTAACCAACTTCTCTGGCACATATTCAATTCCTTCTATGTAAAAATATATTTCAGACTCTTGTGGTCTGTATATATTTCACACTTCTCCCCATAGAGATAATGTCTCCAGATTTTCAAAGCAAATACCTTGTAGCCAATTCCAAATCATGGGTCGGATACCCCTTCTCATAATCCTTCAGCTGTCGTGACGCATACGCAATAACTTTGCCGTTTTACATAAGCACACAGCCTAGAACTTTATACGACGCATCACTATACACACAATATTTCCTGTGCTATCTGGAAGAGATAACACAGGTGTCGTACTCAACCTCTTCTTAAGCTCTTGGAAGCTTTCCTCACACTTCTCCGTCCAAATAAATTTCACCGATTTCCTAGTCAAATTCGTCAGTAGAGTTACGATCTTGGAAAAGTCTTGAATAAATCTTCTATAATATCCTGCCAATCCAAGAAAACTTCTAACTTCCGACGGTGTCTTCGGCTTATCCCAGTTCATCACAACTTCAACCTTGGATGGATCTACCGAAATTCCTTTTTTATTACTCACTTGTCCGAGAAATTATAGCCGCTCAATCTCAAATTCGCATTTCAAAAACTTGGCGTACAATTTCTCTCTAACGCCTTTAATGTCACCTTCAGATGCTCTACGTGTTCCTCCTTGGTCTTTGAATACACCAAAATGTCGTTGATAAATACCACTACGAATTTATCCAAAAATGGTCTAAACAATAGGTTCATTAGGTCCATAAATGTTGCATGAGCATTTGTTAGACCAAATGACATCTCCAGAAATTTATATTGACCATATCGAGTCCTGAATGCTGTCTTCGGAACATCCTCTGTTCTCACCTTCAACTGATGGTGTGACGCCCCCAAATCCAGGTACTTGAAACCCGTACTTGGTGCTACACGATACTATTCATACGAACTTCTTAATATATTAAAAACATAAAAATTATATCAAAGTTAACGAATCCCCTAGTACGGCGAACCTTAAGTACTTTATTACATGATAGATACCATATTATCACAATACAAAGTTCTAAATATTACAACCAACACCTTAAAACTATTCCTTCAGCTTCCCCTTTCCGTTGTCCTTGACAGAACCTTTGGGTCGATCACGCTTAGCTAAAAATATTTAATTTAAAGCAAGAATGAGCATTTAATTACTCAGCAAGTAATAGCAGATAATAAACATCAGCTGAAAGAAATAAATGTTTTCTTTGAAGTATAATTCTACAACGAATCAATAGTTGTGAAGCCGTTTGAAACCATTCATGACAACATATTAAACTTTTTATAATTTTGACACGACGTAGTAACTATAAATGCTGAGTGGTCAATAGACCATGAGCCATTGTTTTCAAGTTTGAAAAGGTTTGTACAAAAATTCATCTGCAAACCATCATGACTTACGGACACGTTGGATGATCAGCCCGTATGCCCTGTATTGATTAACACTATATGCTGGAACGACGTATGAGTTCATCATAACCGCCTTTGACCCATAAAAATTTCCCAATTTAGGGATGTTCATACTTAGTCTGGAGTCCGAACTAAAGCAATTTAGTTGGATGACTCTATCTTAACCAATAATATTCAACGATACATTGTAAACTATGTCTAGCCGAGTCAAATAGTTTAGACAACTTTTAAACTATGTGTACATACCAATATTGAATAGTGTGCATCAATACTTGTAATGTCAAAGAATTTTGAGTTCAAGAATAATTGTTAAAATACAATAGTTCATACAAGCGAGGACACTTGGACAACCAAACTTAGCTTAGAAAGAACAGGATAATATTGATTATATATGAATCATATGAAGACAGTAATACAATAATGGTAAACAATAAACAAATCGAATGAAATTCGAGAGTTTCATTGAATATAAATGAATTAGGAATACTTGTTCAACCAAAGATCCATTGCATAAATCCAAGGGTTCAAATACTTGCTCAACAATAAATAAGTTAGAGATACTTACTTACACAAAAAACCATTGAATAAAGTAAATACAAAGGTTAGAATACTTGCATAGTTATAGATATCTTGCATAAAGTAAATGCATAGAGTAGAGATACTTGCCTTGATCGCTACTTACTACTACGCAATATAGTTTTATTTTTAATACAAAGACCTATCATTAATAAGATTATTCTTGTAATCAGTATATCACATTATAATTCATAATACAACTACTTTATAAGTAAATTATCTAGCAGGTAATCACATGATCAAACATTAGATAACCCATACATATTCATAAGTTTAAACCTAGAGCACATCAAATCTTTAAGAGTATTCAATATAGTATACTGAGTGGTTTCTCACAAATAACCAACAAATTAGTTTCCGTCTCGTCTACACTATTTTCACAGTGAGTTAGATAAGTTGCTAATTCGTATATACCTCCGCTCTCTGAAGGAATTGTTTAGCCCAAATACTATACATCAACAATTAAAGAGTACGAATGCACTACCTTAGACTTAACACTTACTCGTTCATTTATAAGTTTTTATTAGGACTTGGTAAACTATTTATGAATTCAGGAGACTGATTATATCATTTCAACAAACTGAAACCAAATTGTCTTTCCTTTTTAACCTTTTCAGTTTTCATTTCAATAAGCTAAAACCAAACTGTCTTCCCTTTCTAACCTTTTCAGTTTCCATTTCAGCAAGCTGAAACTAAGCTGTCTTTCCTTCATAACCTTTTTAGTTTCCATTTCAGCATTCTTAATTGATCAATTAAGCAAGCTGAAATACCCTTTTCACGAAAATACCAAATCAACTTGTTATTTTTCTACCCTTGGCCACACACATATACATATATTTCATACATAAAAAGATTTTTTCTGAAATTTTTCAACTCCCTTTAGTATTTTTCAAAAATTCGTTTTTAGTTCGTAGCTTTAGAAATTAGCCCTATCATGCTCAACTTCTGAAATGCCCAACTTTTGGCTGGACCTTACACGTATTAACGTGAAATCCTAGTTTAAATTCTGTGGCCATCGGAGTTATAGAGCTCCGGTTATAGCGATTTTTGTCAAAAAAACTCAAATATTGAAATGAATATAACTCGGTTAATTTAAGTCGGGATGAGCTCATTTTAGGACAAGAGCTACTTTATCACATATATTTTCATGTCGCAAAATATTGGAATTTATTTCATAAATTAAGTTGTCAAAAATTCCCCTAGCAGTTTTATGCAGATTGCTTTTTTGACTTTTTTAGATTTTGACTCCTCTACTAAAATCAGTCCAAACAAAAATCTTCAACACCTTTTTTCGTGATTCTACTTGAAAAAGTTAGAAGACTCATAGATCTATCTCTAAAAATTGACCACGCTCAAAAATTCAAAATATAATAGGATATATGGTCGTTTGAATTTTATGTTTCATTTTTACAAAAAATCTGATTTTCAATCTTTTGTGATTTATAAGAAATCTTCCATATTCTCACCTAATAACCAACTTAACTTATCATATAACCTACTAATACCTCATATACTCTAGGATCTACCATGATCCATGATCTATTTCATCAAAAAATCATCAAACACAAGATTAAACATAATAGAGGCTAAGAAAATTAGGATTTTCTATATTTTGAACGAACTAGTTTCCATCTCATACTTTAGATCTAACTTTTGATCCAAAAAAGGGTTAGATCTAAACATAAAACACTATTAAACACATAGATCTATGGTTTTAAATCTCAAGATCACAACTTTACAAAAATCAAAAATTAAATCAAATAAAAAAGAAATTAGACTATATAAGTATGGATTTTTATTATACCTTAGCTTTTCTTTCCTCTCCTTCTTCCTAAAATTGATTAGGAAATTATGAAACGAACAAAAGCTATCCCTCTTTCTCACCTCTCTTAGCCGAAATATCTCTGTCTCTTGTCTCTCTCTATATTTTGCTTTGGCTAGTTAAAGAAAGATGTGAGATGAAAGAGAAATGAAAGAGATGGAAGATATATTACAACACTCTTGCTCCTCCTTTCTCTTCAATCATTATTAGATTGCTTGCACACTATAGTTAACTTGCAAGCTTAGTAAAAGTTGTTGGTCAAGTAAAGAGATGACACCTAAGGAGGTTAGGTGGAGTGGTTCACCAACTAAAGTAGAGTAATGATTACATGCACTCCCCTTTCTCTTCCTCTTGTAATTTTTGGCCCTATAGGCCTTTTGGGATTAAATTTTATTTGCTTTTCATACTCCACTTAGCATACTTAATGTCCAATAAATCCCCTTTTCCATTGGGCTAAGTTTGGGCTACTCTGTTAATGTTTTAGGTTTTGCGATTTAATTCTTTAGGCTTGCAAATCAACATGGTTTCATACCCTAATCATTTAATTAGGGTTTCCATTACACACATTGGTAAATGAATATATCTTAAATTTTATTACCCAATTAGACTTGTTATTCTTAGGTTATAAAATTAATTAATTGAGATGTATAAAATAAATCTTATAGGGTTAGTATATATTTTAAATACTAACATCCTTCCATATTATAATCCCTTAGGTTATTTAATTATCATACCTAATATATGTATTAGGTTACCTAACTTTATTCTTATTTCTCTTTATATATAAAATAAATGTATACACATTAGATAATGTATATTTTATTTAATCAATTACATAACCCACATAAGTCATCACACAATCAAATAGTTTATTAACATAATAGCTCTAATTGGCTTAGTAAGTTATGACCACTCACATAAACAATATATATAATCCATATCAATAATTAATCACTTAACATTAATCACATAATGTACATACATATCATCTTAAATACAACAACAAATGTATTAATATTCAAATCCCTATTTGAAATTCAAATTTAGGTTTTGAACAACAATTCATCTTGATTTCCTTTCTTAGTCAACTAATAATCATTAAATTAACTAACTTGCTTAATCCATATCGTATATGTTCAAAATATTACTAATAACAATAATGATAATAGTTAATAAAAAAATCATTCGTAAAATTATAGTAGTATAAAATTCTCGGTCCTTACATTTTTCCGTCCTTATAAGGATTTCGTCCCCGGAATCACCATTACCGTACGCTTAATTTCATGTCTATCCTTATATTTTATTTATAAAATTGTTATTTTATTAAATTACTACATTCTCCCCTCCTTATACGTTTTCGTATAACGAGTCCAGAACTGCTGCGCATCTTGATTCATTGCTTGCAATTTACTTGAACCAATTATGGTAGTTCCAAACGAAACTCAAATTTATCCTTCAAAATCTGTTTATTAACGAGTTATTATTATAATATATATCTTTTCTTGAAATTTTCTTTCGCATATCTATATTCAAGGGTTCCTAACGTTCACAAGGGTAAACGTATTTATCCTAACAATCTCACGGTATATAAGAAAATAGGTTATATCTAAATCAAGTATATACATTGATATCATTGATCGAAATCATACCTTGAACTCCATCTCCAGCTGCTACTGTATCTTGGACCGTTATATTTAAGGTCCTTACAGTTGATTTATTTGGTGGAGTTGGACCAGCTATTGCTAACATTTCGCTACTTTTCCCTGCATTCGCCATTCCCCCGTCAATTCTCCTTTTCGAAAAATCCCTCACCATATGATCTGTCGACCCACAGATAAAAAACCCACTATTCTTCTTTGGATTGGGGCAGTTTGGAGAGAAGTGTCCCTCCTGCCCGCATTTAAAGCACACAAACTTCCCCTTCAGACACTCACCCGAGTGATTTTTCCCACAGTTACCACATTGCTCACCCTGCTTCCTTATGCCTCCCTACCTATTATCAGTATTTCCAGAATTGTTCCACTTTTTTTTTCCACCTCCACCTCCACTGCTTCCCTCCACCTCCCTCGATTTTAACCTTATTCTTCTTTTCCTTGTTATAGAGGCTCATGGCCTCACTTCCTCCTTCGGCTATGATAACCATTTCCAAGAGCGATCCAAAATAATCAATCTGCAACACCGTCACCTTATTGTAGAGCCAGGGTTTAGGCCCTGCTCAAATCTTCTTGCTTTCCTTACTTCTGTATCCACTTGGTGTGGAGCGAATCTTGCTAACTCATTAAACTTAGCTGCGTATTCCGGCACAGACATATTTTCCTGCTTCAATTCTAAAAATTTCACCTCCATCCTAGCCTGCATACTGGATGAGAAATAATTCTCAACGAACAGTTCCTTAAATCTAGTCCATGCTACCACTCCTTCTCCAGCTCTAGTTTGATTTGCCTCCCACCCGAAATTCGTCTCCCCCTTCATTATATAGGTAGTAAAAGTTATCTTTTGCTCCTCCGCTACCCTAGCAATAACAAATGTTTTCTCCATCTCCTTCACCCAAGTTTGGGCTTCTATAGGGTCAGTTGTACCTCTAAATTCTTGCGGTCCTACTGCCTTGAAGTCTTCGAAGTTTACCAATCGATTGTTTGTTCAATTCCTTGTTGTTGGTATTCCATTCTGCATGGCTTGCGCCAACATATTCACAAGATTCTGCATTGGGTTTGCTTGACCTTCTACATTGTTAACAGATTCATCTACTCTTTGGTTTCGATTTCGTCTCTTTGGCGGCATTATCTGGTTAAACAAAACCTTAAATTATTTATTCTTATTTTACATTTTATGCCTCATCGTATATGTGTTAACATTTAAAAAAAATGTAATGCGAGATCTTAAACTCAGACGTACATATAATTAAATAGACAATTACTATCTTATTTCTGAAAACTTATTTACTTAATCAAACGTATATTCATATTCATTTAATGAGTTCATAGTACTCCATATCATATAGCACAAATATTGCTATAAACATCTATTCCCTGGTGACAACAAAAGTAGGGAATCCCTGCTACAACTTATACAAACGTTGGGTAATACATTACACACACACACACACACACACACACACACACACATATATATATATATATATATATATATATATATCATACACACTTTTCCTACCATATATAATCATATAATACATATCCTACTTGTTTCCTACACCCTTCCTTGATCCAGGACAACCTTTAGCCTGGTGACCTACTAACCCACATATAAAACAAACACCTTGCTTCGGATTGGGACAATGAGGAGAGATATGTCCCTCATGCCCCCAATTATAGCATATATTTTGCCCTTTCATGCATACGCCTTTATGTTTCCTTTTACAGTGTGTACGCTTTCTTATCTTTTTAAAGTTCCCTTGGTTATAATCAAAATTTCTTAGATCACGGTCATTCAACTTTCTTTTCCTCTTCTGGCTTGGAGCTGCACACGATATGCTGCATTTAGCTCCTATCTGATTAATTTGGATCTTCAACCTATCTTGTTCTTCCATTATTTCGATTAAAGGCTTTTGTAATTGACTATTTAGTAACTTTTCTATTTCCAACAACTTTTCTAGAGAAGAAACCTTATTCTTCAAATTCTGCACTTTAGTTGATGCTTGATCAGCACCAACTTTCGTGTCTGAATCACTATCTGTCAGTACCACCGGTACTGGTTCCGGAACTATATTTTCTACAATGATCACCTCGTCAATGTTACTTTCAATGTCAGCCTCTATTTCAGCTATTGGCTTAGATATTAGCTCGGGTAGGACGATTTTCTCCTTCTTCACGATATGAGAGTTTCCTAATCCTTTTTCGCCTGACATCTACACATAAATTTATTTCTGATTAATACATATTATATACATATAACAAATAATAGTTTCATATAAGTTACTTTTATTTTATTTTTATGACAAATTTCCTTAATTCGTCTCCTTTAAACTCTATTTGAGTTACTTATTTTTCAACTCTTCTATCTAGCCTAAGGTATCCCTACCTAAGGTTTCTAACCTAAAGCTTTGATACCAACCTGTAACGCCCCCAAATTCGGGTACTTAAAACTCGTACTTGGTGCTACACGATACTATTCATACGAACTACTTAATATATTAAAAACTTAAATATTATATCAAAGTTAACTAATCCCCATGTACGGCGAACCTTAAGTACTTTATTACATGATAGATACCATATTATCACAATACAAAGTTCTAAATATTACAACCAACACCTTAAAACTATGCCTTCATCTTCCCCTTTCCTTTTTCCTTGCCAGAACCTTCGGGTCGATCACGCTTAAGCTAAAAACATTTAATTTAAAGTAAGAATGAGCATTTAATTGCTCAGCAAATAATAGCAAATAATAAACATCAGCTTGAAGAAATAAATATTTTCTTTGAAGTATACGTCTATAATGAATCAATAGTTGTGAAGCCATTTGAAACCATTCATAACAACATATCAAATCGTTTACAATTTTGAAATGAGGTAGTGACTATAAATGTTGAGCGGTCAATAAACCTTGAACCATTGTTTTCAAGTTTGAAAAGATTTGTACAGAAATTCATCTTCAAACAGTCATGACTTACGAACACATTGGGTGATCATCCCATATGTCGTGTATTGATCAACACTACATGCTGGAACAACGTATGCGTTCATCATAACCGCCTTTGGCGCATAAAAATTTCCCAATTTAGCGATGTTCATACTCAGTCTGGAGTCCGAACTAAAGCAATATAGTTGGACGACTCTATCCTAACCAATAATATTCAACGATACATTTTAAACTATGTCTAGCCGAGTCAAATAGCTTAGACAACTTTTAAACCATGTGTACATACCAATATTGAATAGTATGCATCAATACTTGTAATGTCAAAGAATTTTAGATTCAAGAATAATTGTTAAAATACAATAGTTCATACAAGTGAGAACACTTGTACAACCAAACATAGCTTACATTTTGATTATATATGAATCATATGAAGACAATAATACAATACTGGTAAATAATAAACGAATCGAATAAAATTCGAGAGTTTGCTTGAATATAAATTAATAAATAATACTTGTTCAACCAAAGATTCATTGCATAAATGCAAGGTTCAAATACTTGCTCAATAATAAATAAGTTAGAGATACTTGCTTACACAAAGAACCATTGAATAAAATAAATGCAAAGGTTAGAATACTTGCATAGTTATAGATCTCTTACATAAAGAAAATGCATAGAGTAGGGATACTTTCCTTGATCGCTGCTTACTGCTATGCAATATAGTTTTATCTTTAATACAAAGACCTATTATTAATAAGATTATTCTTGTAATCAGTATATCACATTATAATTCATAATACTACTACTTTATAAGTAAATTATCTAGCAGGTAATCACATAATCAAATATTAGATAACTCATACATATTCATAAGTCTAAACCTAGCGCACATCGAGTCTTTAACAGTATTCAATATACTATACTAAGTGGTTTCCCACAAACAACCAACAAATTAGTTTCCATCTCGTCTACACTATTTTTTACAGTTAGTTAGATCGGTTGCTAATTCGTATATACCTCCGCTCCCTGAAGGAATTTTTTTGCCCAGTTACTATGCATCAACCATTAAAGAGTATAACTGCAGTACCTTAGACTTAACACTTACTCGTTCATTTATAAGTTTTTATTATGACTTGGTAAACTATTTATGAATTCAGGAGACTGATTATATCATTTCAATAAGCTGAAACTAAACTGTCTTCCCTTTCTAACCTTTTCAGTTTCCATTTCAGCAAGCTGAAACCAAACTGTCTTTCCTTTCTAACCTTTTCAGTTTCCATTTCATCAAGCTGAAACTAAACTTTCTTCCCTTGCTAACCTTTTAAGTTTCAATTTCAGCAAGCTGAAACCAAACTGTCTTCCATTCCTAACCTTTTTAGTTTCCATTTCAGCACCCTGAATTGATCAATTCAGCAAGCTGAAATAGCCTTTTCACGAAAATACCAAATCACCTTATTATTTTTCTACCCTTCGGCCACACATATATAAATATATTTCATACACAAAAAAGAATTTTTCTAAAAATTTTCAACTCCCTTTAATATTTTTCAAAAATCCGTTTTTACATCGTAGCTTAAGAAATTAGCCCTATCATGCTCAACTTTTGAAATGCCCAACTCTTGGTGGGACCTTACATGTATTAACGTAAACTCCCAGTTTAAATTTCATGGCCATCGGAGTTATAGAACTCCGGTTATAGCGGTTTTTCTCGTAAAAACCCAAATATGGAAATCACCATAACTAGGTCAATTTAGATCGGAATGAGCTCATTTTTGGACAGGGGATACTTTATCTCATATATTTTCATGTCCCAAAATATTGGAATTTAGTTCGTAAATTAAGTTACCAAAAATGCCCCTAGCAATTTTATGCAAATTGCTTTTTTGACTTTTTCAAATTTTGTCTCCTTTAGTAAAATCAGTCCACACGAAAATCTACAGCACCTTTTTCAGTGATTCTACTTGAAAACGTTAAAAGACTCATAGATATATGTCCAGAAATTGACCACACTCAAAAATTCAAAATATAATAGGAGATATGGTCGTTTGAATTTTATGTTTCATTTTTACAAAAATCATATTTTTTAAATTTTTGTGATTTCTAAGAAATCTTTCATATTCTCATCTAATAACCAACATAACTCATCATATAACCTACTAATACCTCATATACTCATGGATCTTCCATGATCCATGATCTATTTCATCAAACAATCATCAACCACAAGATTAAACACAATAGAGGCTAAGAAAATTAGGGTTTTCTACATTTTAAACAAACTAGTTTCTATTTCATACTTTTGATCTATCTTTTGATCCAAAAATGGGTTATATATAAACATGAAACAATATTAAACATATAGATCTAAGGTTTTAAACCTCAAGATCATAACTTTACAAAAATCAAAACTCAAATCAAATAAAAAAGAAATTAGACTATATAAGTAGGGATTTTTATTATACCTTAGCTTTTCTTTACTCTCCTTCTTCGTAAAATTGATTAGGGAATTATGAAACTAACAAAAGCTCTCCCTATTTCTCTTCCCTCTTGGCTAAAATATCTCTCTCTCTCTTATCTCTCTATATATTTTGCTTTGGCTAGTTAAAGAAAGAAGTGAGATGAAAGAGATGGAAGATATATTATGTATATCCATATAATTACAACACTCTTGCTCCTCCTCTCTCTTCAATCATTATTAGATTGCTTGCACACTATAGCTAACTTGTAAGCTTAGTAAAAGTTGTTGGCCAAGTAAAGAGATGGCACCTAAGGAGGTTAGGTGGAGTGGTTCACCAACTAAAGTAGAGTAATGATTACATACACTCCCCTTTCTCTTCCTCTTGTAATTTTTGGCCCTATAGGCCTTTTGGGCTTAAATTTTATTTTCTTTTCACGCTCCACTTAGCATACTTAATGTCCAATAAATTCTTTTTTTCCATTAGTCTAAGTTTGGGCTAATCTTTTAATGTTTTAGGTTTTGCAATTTAATTCTTTGGGCTTTCAAATCAACATGGATTCATACTTATTAATTTTTATCATACCCTAATCATTTAATTAGGGTTTCCATTACACACATTGAAAAATGAATTCCTTACTCATATATCTTTAATTTCATAACCCAATTAGACTTGGTATTCTTAGGTTATAAAATTAATTAATCTAGATGTATAAAATAAATCTTTTAGGGTTAGTATATATTTTAAATACTAACATTCTTCCATATTATAATCCCTTAGGTTATTTAATTATCATACTTAATATATGTATTAGGTTACCTAACTTTATTCTTAATTCTCTTTATATACAAAATAATTATATACACATTAGATAATGTATATTTTATTTAATCAATTACATAACCCACATAAGTCATCACACATTCAAATAGTTTATTAACTTAATAGCTCTAATTGGCTTAGTAAGTTATGACCACTCACATAAACACAATATTTAATTCATATCAATAATTAATCACTTAGCATTAATCAAATAATGTACATACATATCATCTTAAATATAATAACAAATGTATTAATATTCAAATCCCTATTTAATATTCAAATTAGGGTTTTGAACAACTATTCATCTTGACTTCCTTTCTTAATCAACTAATAAAAATTAAATTGACTAACTTGCTTAATTCATATCGCATATGTTCAAAACATTACTGATAATAATAATGATAATAGTTAATAAAATAATAATAAAAAAAAAATCATTCGTAACTTTATAGTCGTATAAAATTCTCGATCCTTATAGATGATAACCACTTCTCAAGTTTATCTTTGAGAAGTATCTCGCACCCTTCAATTGTTCAAACAAGTCGTCAATCCTTGGCAATGGATACTTATTCTTGATTGTGACCTTGTTCAACTCTCTGTAGTCAATACAGAGCCGCATCATCCCATCCTTCTTCTTAACAAATAACACCGGCGCTCCCCACAGCGATACGCTCGGCTGAATATACTTCTTGTCCTGTAGCTCTTGCAGCTGCACCATCAATTCTTTCATCTCTACCGGAGCCATACGATATGGTGCCTTAGATATTGGAGCCGTTCCTGGGGCAAAATTGATCACAAACTCTACTTCCCTATCTGCCAGAAATTCTGGCAAATCATCTGAAAGTACGTCCACGAAGTCTCTCACGACTGATATCTCCTCTAACTACGAGCTCCCTTTACGACTATTGACTATGTAGGCTAAATATCCTACACAACCTTATCTCAATAACTTCCTAGCCTGCATCATCGTCAGACAACTCGCTTGTCTAGGCGACTTACTGCCATAAAAATAACCTTTGACAGAGTCATAAGGTTAATACACTTCTTCTGGCAATTAATTATCGCACCATAATTGAATAGCCAATCCATCCCCAAGATAACGTCTAATTCCCAGAGTCTAATCGGGATAAGATCTACGTTCATCACATTCCCATTAATATCCATCCTACATTTCTTGTGTATATACTTAACAGGAATCACTTCCCTATTCGCAATCTCTATGTTCATAGGGTATTCTAACTTGTCCTTAGTCAATTCTACGTTCTTAGCAAAGTTATTGGATATAATTGAGCAAGTAGCACCCGAATTAAATAAAATATAAGCATTAACTTTATTGATCAGAATGATACCTGACACCACATCGCGAGACTGCACAGCATCCTGAACTATCATGTTGAATGTCCTGGCAGTAGGTCGGTTGGTTGATGTTGGTCCTGTAATCGTCAGAGCGTTGCCACCGCTGTTACCTCTGTTTCTTCTTGCTCCTGCTCCTCCTCCTCCAGACACCTTCTTGGGACAGTCGCTCGCCAGATGGTCTGTCGACCCATATGTGAAGCAGGCGCCCTTCTTAGGGTAAGGGCAGTTAGGTGCTATGTGGCCTTCCTGACCACAATTGTAGCAGACTTATTTTCCTTTCATACAGACCCCTAGTAGGTTCTTCCCACAGGTCGAACATGCTTCAACTCTCTTCTTCTGGTTTCCCTACTGACTCACGATTGACGTGTTGTCATTCCACCTTCTCTTTTGATTACTGCACCCACCAGTGTTGCTAGCACTCACCTTGTTACCTTCTACTTCGCTCTTCTTCTTCTTCATCTCTTGCTTGTATTTGGTCATAGCATCGCTTCCACCTTCATCGACGATTTCTTTTTCCAATACTCCGGCAAAGGTGTTCAACTGGAACATTGACACCTTGCTATACAACCAGGGATTCAGTTCCTGTTCGAATCTTCTGACCTTCCTCTCATTAGTGTGCACTTGGTCTATGGCAAACCTAGCCAGCTCATTAAATCTTGCCGCATAGTCTGGCACAGACATGTTGCCCTGCTTTAGCTTCAAAAACTGAACCTCCATTTGGTTCTGTGAGCTGGTCGGGAAGTACATTTTGAAAAATATTTCTTTGAACCTCTCTCATGTGATCACACCTTGTCCTCCCCTGACCTTGTTTGCCTCCCACCAATAACAGGCCTTAGCCTTCAGCAAGAATGTCGCATACGTTGTCTTCTGACCATCGCTGACACTAGCAACATCAAAAACCTTATCCATTTTCATAACCCAAGTCTGTGCTTCGATCGAGTTCATGGATCCCTTAAATTTTTGTGGTCCCACCGCCTTGAAGTCTTTGAACGAAGTGTTCGGTGGAGCTTGCGGCTAGTTGTTCAGAGCTCCAACCAAAAGATTCACCAACTATTTTACGGGGTTGGCGTTGGCATTGGCGTCGTTATTGGTTAATCCTTATTGGGCTGGTTGACGGTTAAGGCGTCTTCTCGGCGGCATATTTCTGTTAAGATATACGCTTATTAGATCTTTATTCAATCTTTTAAATATTTAGGGCTTAACTTAAATACTTTAAGATAACACTTAACACATAACATCTCAAATAAACTCTGATATTTTATTTAATTAAAAGTTTTAAACAAAACAAGATAGCATTACTGCTATTTACATCAACTATCCCGAGATAAAGAATCTTCAGGATTTAAATAATTAAAATATTCCTTTGTTTATAATCACATCAAAATTTACATTATTTAACTAACATGAAATATTCACACAATCATACTGTTCTTATCACGGCCTACTAAGGCGTCAAACAGCTTTACTGCATTCTTCCTCCATAATGCAGAACATCGTCCAGCGATCTAGCATATACCAAGGTAGATCCTCGAACTGCACTGGATAGCACATAACCCGATCTTAAGCCTTATCAATCGCAGTCTGAAAAATGTAGTCTGTCTCCTCGATCTTAGCCTTCTTTGCCCGATCGTTATCCTTGACAAGATATGCAAGTCGTGAAGCCCTCATCCAAGCATCCTCTGCTATGGCAAGCTTTACTGATTCCTCATGCAAATCATTCTTCAGCTTTTCTATCTCCTCTGACTTCTGCTCACTTTGGCCCTTCTCATGAACCAACTCCCACTCCACGTGTATACAGAGTCTTGATCTTTCCATCCTTCTGCTCAATGGTAGTCTGTTGAGAAACTGTCTCCTCCTTCAGCTCCCAAATAATATCCTGTAACTCTATGTTACGGGCATACAGTTTGTTGTACATCTTAGCACTGATAGAGTTCGGTGGGAACTCATCAGGGTCTTCATCCTCCTCCTCAGCAGCCTCAGCCTCAACATCAATCTCCACAGAGTCCTCCTCTGAGTCAAACATTGGCTCATTCTTCTGACACCCAACAGTGATCAAAGGAGATGGCTCTCTACGAACCAACTGCTCCCAGACATTATCAATGTCTCGAGGCTCCACCTCAATATCCATTTGGGGTATAACCTCCCTAGGCTGACTGAATCCTCCAACATCCGACATCCTGACAATCAAAATTTTAAGACTTTAGTTATTATGTGATGTTAATTGATACTCGGGTAGGTACATAAATATAAACACATAGCACATAAGGTAATTTATTATCTTTCTTAGAACTCGATAAGAGTGATCATTAGTATGTTATCGAAGGCTACTACCCTAAGGTTTTCCCCCACCTAAGGTTCATAACCTACAGCTTTGATACCAACTTGTGACACCCCCAAATCTGTGTACTTTAATTTCCACGGGATTTAGTGTTCACTGTACAAATATCACATATATATCTACCCATAATAAATTCATCTCATGAAATAGATAAAAACATATCTGTTTATGGGATTATACCATCTGAATAAAATAAATCCCACGTTGAACTAACCTTAAATCTCAAATGCGAAAACATAATCAAATACATATGTCTTAACACATCAAAGTCTTAAACATAATATTCTCAAATTAAATAACAAGTCTTCAACACTTGTTAACCTTGCCATTGCCTTTGCTAGTAGAAGGCTAGTCGGACCTTTCGTTCTTAACTGTAATGTTATTACGCAAGAGTGAGCACGATTGCCGATAAGTATAAAAATATAACAATAATTATAACATGCGAGTGAATAAAAGAATTCTGAATAAAGAAAGCTCAGCCTTTGAATTAAGAATGAATAACAAGAATCAAAAGTATATCTGAGGGTCATAAGACCATGAACTATGTCCTAGGTTGTCCAGTATCTCCACTTTGAACCTTTAACAGTCATAAGACTATATGGACTCTACTACTCGTACTTATGGGGATCAGCCCTTAGTACCATAATGTGCACATCATCTCAACGCTAACGTGTAATTAATCCCCTATAACAGGGTTGTTCATCTCAGTTTGACATTAGAGTCCGCACCAAAGGAAGTTTGGTTTGGATAAGCTCAATAACAGTTCTAGAATTTAGAACGTTCATCAACTGTGGACTAGTCAAATCAATAAGGGTTCGCTAGTCTTACAAGGTTCAACAATAACTGATAATCACATTGAATAATAAATCTCGAGAGTATACAATTGAATAAGTATTGTATATTGAAGTAATGCCTTACAAGGATTATGATATCTCATACAAATCTTGACTTGAATAAACAATAATAAGAACTTGATTCATATAGAAACATAAGTTTAGAACCTGTTCAATGAATAACTTTGAATTTAGAAACTTGCTCAACAATAGTAAACTAGGGATAACACTTTCTCAATAAAAGTAAAGTTTAGGAAACTTGCTCAATAAAAGGTTTGAGTTTAGAACACTTGCCTCATGCACAGGCTACAATTATTGTGACACCCCCAAATTCGGATACTTCAATTTTCACGAGATTTGGTGTTCAATGTACAAATATCATATATCTATCTATCCATAATAAATGCAAACCATGAAATAGATAAAAACATCTCCATCATCTCCCCTTATCGGTTTACAACATCTGAATAATAAATACATACTTAAATCACAGGTCAAACTAACCTTAAATCTCAAATGTAGAAACGTAAACAATTAAATAAGTCTTAAACATCACAACATAAGTCTTAGACAAATATCATCAAAATACAACAAGTCTTTATCACTTCTTGACTTTGCCCAAGTCTTTGCTAGTGGAAGCCTCGTCGGACCTTTCGGTCTTAACTGCAATATTATTATGCAAGAGTGAGCACGATTGCCCACAAGTATAACAATATGAAAGTAATAATAACATGAAAGTAAATCAAAGGGTTCTGAATAAAGAAAGCTCTGCTTTTGAATCAAGAATGGATAATAAGAATCAAAAGTGCATCTAAGGGTCATAGGACCATGAACTATGTCCTAGGTTGTTAAGTATTTCTACTTTAAAACTTTAACATTCATTAGACTATATGGACTCTACTACTTGTACTTAGGGGGATCAACCCTTAGTACCATACTGTGCACAATATCTCAACGCTAAAGCATAAATAATCCCCTATAAAAGGGTTGTTCAACTCAGTTTGACATCAAAGTCCTCACCAAAGGAAGTTTTGTTTGGATAAGCTCAATAACAGTTCTCAAATTTAGAACGTTCGTCAACTATGGACTACTCAAATCAATAAAGGTTCGCTAGCCTAACCAAGTTCAACAACAATTGATAATCAAATTGAAATATTGAATATCGAGGGTATACAATTGAATAAGGATTGTATACTGAAGTAATACTTTACAATGATTATAATATCTCATACAAAATCTTAACTCGAATAAACAAGGATAGGAACTTGATTGATATATAAACATAAGTATAGAACTTGCTCTATGAATAACTTTGAATTTAGAAAGCTTGCTCAATAAAGGTTTGAGTTTAGAACACTTGCGTAACGTAAAATTAAGGTTTAGAAACTTGCTTAACATAAAAATAAGGATTAGGAAACTTGCTCAACAAAAGTAATTTAGGGATAGAACATTTGCCTCGTGTACAAGCTACAATTATAATTACAATTCACTTCCTCAACGTCCTACACATTACATTACGTTTACAACATCGATTAGTTCTATTATCACTACGTTTAACTACTGAACTTCTCACTTAAGTTCAACTTAACAACTTGGTTCACAAATCGTAACTTGTTAACTAACAACATAGCGTGAATCTGAATCACAACATGCATACCACATAATATGAACTCTTAGACAATCGTAATTAAGTCTTACGACATTAATATTTAAGTTCGCACATAGTTTATTAACATGAAACTTCAAATTATATTATAAATGTCAACATCATGTTAAAGTATTGTCTTACATGTTGATTATATTATCAGGTTCATTAGGTTAGGCTAACTCGTCATGTTATAGCTTAAAAATACTCAGATGGACGAAAATTTGATTTTTTTTCTCTGCACTGCCCTGCTGGTTACAGTTCGCGAAAAATTGCAGAGAATACCAAATAAATCCAAATTAAACTAATATAGTGATTCCCATAAAGTATAAACTTCACAAGAACATCATACAAAGGTTTTAACAAGCTTTTAATACTTTAGATCACGTAATTACTCAAATTAAAACACTTAAAATCACTGTTTTTGGTATGTTGCAAGGTTTCGAGAGAAATTATGTAATTTAACATTACAGATTCGTTATAACTCTGAATCTGTTTGTAATACCCGAGAATTTTTCTAATATTATTAAATAAATATATCAATGGAAATGAGAATTTAATTTGAATATAAATGATTTTGTGTTATGAGAATAATTAATTCAATTAAATATTAAATTAAATAATTATAATAATTGAGAATATGTGGAGTTTGCAATAAACTCGTGGAAGCCTTGTGTGGCACAGTGACGTAATATAAGAATAATTATATTAAGTTAAGCGAACCATTAATTTATATTAATTATCGTAGAATATTAATTAATGGTTATAAAATATTAATGGTGATTGATTAATAATATGTGATTATTATTATTGCAAGAAATATAATAATAGTAATGAGCAACGTGTTTATAAATATAATAAGATTTATATTAAAGTGATAATTAATCATATAAGGGTTAATTAAATTGTTATGGAGGTTAACAATTATATTGATTGATGAAGGATATGTGTATATTATTAATTAATATTTAATTTATAAGATGAGTAATTCTATGTGCAAATGTACAATACTTGAATATATAAAGTATATGAAATACAACTATATTATAGTATAGAGAGACACTTAAGTGTGACCATGCTTGTATATATAAACTATGATATATAATGCAATGTAAATATATTACATAGAGACCATGTATTAGGATTGATTGAAATATATAAGCTACATGTTTATGCTAATGTGACAATATGTATGTAAGTATACATTAAATTAATACATCTTGAAAGTGTTGTAAACAAGGGTTGATTAATAGAATTTAATAATAAAGGAAATAATGTGATGTGATTATATCCGAGAAAATTATACCCGTAAGATAAATATGTACATGGATTATATGTGTGTGGATTATACTTACTACATTATGAGTATAACATGGTAATATTATTATTGGGATTACATTATAAATCTAATTGTAATCTAAATATATATAGTATGTATATATTTATATATGATAACTTAAGTATACTTGTATGCCTAAATATATATATAACATATGTATAAACTAAGTGTTGTGTACCTTAATGATGTATGAATGCTGAGATATATGGCTTGTCCATTCCTCCTTCCTCTCATTCACGTGTAAGGCCAAAGGCCTAAGCTACTCCCTCATATCAACTTGCTAGCTAGCCAATGATGCTCATGATGAAGAAGGATGTGGGTGATGGGGGTGGTTGGCAACTATTTCACCTAATGCTTGTTGCCCATCATCTCTTCTCCTTCTCCAATTGTTTGATTTCATGGACAATGGCTTGGCATGGTTATTCATTTCCCTATAAGTTGAGTGCTCCCCTTCTCATTTCATTTTTGCTAGACTAATTGCTAAGTATTATAGAAAGAGTGAAGTGAGAGTAATCTAATTTTGGGAAGCAAGCTTAGCTAATTCAAGGTATAATCTCTAAACCCATTTGAAATTCAATTAATAGAATTAGCATGTTTAGTTGGAAATGGTGATATGAAATGATGATTAACATGCTAGGACAGTATATAGAGGTGTTATATGTACAATGTGATAACTAGCAAGCATGTTTCATGTAGTGTATTGGGTTTGGCCTGAAGCTCTGCTTTAGCAGAAGACTCTCTGGACTGGAACGGGAGCCGCGCGGCCGCGTGTCTCCCTAGTACAATTTAGGCGCGGTCGCGCGCCACTGCAGAAATTGTTGATGATTTCTTTTATATCTTCTGATGTTTTAAACATGTTATACTAGTAGGGTATGCTTATAACTCACATTAACATATGGAATAAGGTTACTAGGTTATAGCAATCCATGCTCGTTGTTTAGTTGAATATTTCAAAGAAAACTTAAAGTTATGAAAAGGGGAACCTGGATATATAAATACCATAATAGTATTCTGACTTTTGAGACATGTTAGTATGACTTAGAAACACATGGAATGCATGCTAACTTATGTATATGGGTTCCGTGATACATTATGAACATATGAACCTAACTAATGCACATTTCTAACAAAAGCGTAGAGTTTGAAAACAAACTTTGATAAATTATATATGTTAATATGGTTAAGAATGCACGAAAGGCATGTTGACTTGTTTAGATATGTTTCATAGCATGACATGAGAATGTGGACATCGTTTGCGAACTTTACTAAGTGAAAGTATAAGTTTGAAACGTAAATCTTAACATGTTATTGTAAGTTTCATATTCAAATATTTATGGACACATGTGATATTAATCTTAGACTCACTCACGTATCATGCATGTATATATACCATGATTAGTTGTCGTGATTCAAGTTTAGCATAAACGAAGCATGTTTTCAACTAATAACTATGATAGTCCCATGTATGGAATGCGAATACTCATAAGTATGCTTAATATAAATACCTTAAGTGCTTACAAGGAGAGCATGCTAGATGTTGTAACGTCATGACCTTGAATGGCTTTAAATTATTGAAAGTGTTGACTTAGAATCTATTGCATATATGTTTGGAACGAGGAAAGGTTGTATACAAACATTAAAGTATCCTTTAAACATGTATACATGCTACGTGATATTATATGATGTCACTTGAATCCGATTTTGACGGTTAACTTATGAGAATGCCATAACTTGCTAAAATGAAATATATTTAGTATTGATTGTAGTCTTATGTGATATTAATAATATGCGAATATGTTTGCTAATTGTGGTAGTCTCACATGATAGTAACGATGTATGAATATGATCAACTTGAGAAAAGAGAAAGTTAATAATAGAAATTAGATACTAAATAATTGTGTAGCTAGGGTAAAACTTAGCTTGTGTGTTGATCGTATATTCGAAGATATAATGTGAAGTTAAATTATATGACTAATGAATATCATATATATACGTAATTGTATTACGATAGAAATCCGAAAGTGTTGGCTAGCTTTACGTGAGTAAACTACGCATAAGGCAAGTATCGTAAACCCTTGCATTATTTTATTCAACGGATATTGTAAGCGAGTATCTAAACCTTATCTCTTTGGATACAAGTATTCTATCTTTGTATATTGCGAACTAGTTTCCTACTTAATCGTTTGAATTGGATTAGCATACTTGAACTCTTATTTCATTAAAGCTATTATTCATGTTGAACTTAGTATTGTTCTTGAATATTGTGAAAGTGTCTATGCCATTTGATTCGGCTAGACTTATATTATTGAAAAGCGATAATTGATTGATGCGGGATCTTGTATTTGACTGAGAAGAACAACCTTCTTTGAAGGGAATATATAATTATCGGAGAACCGACGTGCACACTTGAGTATGATTGATTGTTATGCATAACGATGGTGCTTTAGGCTGATCACCTGTTGTACCTGTTTTTGTTGGATTTTAAATTTATTACTGTTAATTCTAGTAGAAGTTCATAGTCCTTAGCGACTGCTCAGTATTCAGTTATCTTGAAATCTTGAATTGATTTGTTATTGAATCACATTGATATTATTCTGTCCTTAGCGACTATTATTGAAAACTATTGATATTCTTGTTATCCTTGAACTATCAAACTTTATTATACCCTTTCTAAAATTAAGGATTATACACTTACCCTTATTGTATATTACTTGCTGGGCAATTTGTGCTCATTCTTTCTTTCCCTAAAATATTTTAGTTAAGGCAGAGCAGGGCGAACCTTAGGGCGTTGATAAGGGCAATCAAGGGCAAGGCTACCAACTAGCTTGTCTCTTTTATGTTTTTAAATATTTTATTGTTATATTAAGATGATGTAGTAAGACTGGTTTTGATTATGTTTAAGCTTAAGTTAGGTTATGTAATAAGTTGTTAATTGATATTATTATGTAATCTATTAAGTACTGTAGGTTGCGAGACTTGGGGGAATAATTATAATAAATCATTGTAAATTATTCTAGAATAGATTTTCCGCTGTGATGTGTGTTATTTAGTTATTATTATTGTGATGTATTACCATGAGCACGTGGTGAACCGAATTCGAGAGACTAAGTGGTGGTCCTGGAATTTGGGTGCGTCACAGGTTGGTATCAGAGCTGTAAATATAAACCTTAGGATCGAGTGTCCTTAGACTATAACTTAGGCGAACTTAGAAGTTAGGAAGGAGATAAAACTCATGTAGAGTTTTCCTTGAGAGGCTTAGTCTATTATGAAATGTAACTTCATTTTATACAATGAACTTATGTTTTATTTAACATTCTAATGGAGTTGCTATTTGTTTGCCTTGTGTTTGTGATTGTAGGATGTCAGACACAGGTGTACCTAGTAGAGTGGCAGAGGAGGAGCCCAGGGATATACATGTAGTATACGAGGCACCTCTAGAGGCTACACCAGTACAGGCTGTTGCACCGTTCGAGTCTGATGACGAGGACGAGATTGAGATAGAGTCTGATCCAGAGGAGGAGCCGATGGAGGATGAGCCAGTAGAGGACTCTGATGAGGCTACTTAGAGGAGCAGATGCTAGGAGAGTATGAGGAGCGGATCTTAGAGTTAGACTGCAGGGTTCAGGAGCTGGAGGCAAAGGCCCAAGAGAGAGAGTCCGAGTTCCAGAAACTGAGGGACGAGGACCACCAGAGGAAGCTGGCCATGCAGGAGTTAGAGGTGGAGATTGCCTACCGTAGGGAGGCAGGGATCCAGATGGGGACTCTGTTTCACAGGTCTGTGGCTCAGAACGTGGATCTGGCAGGAAAGCTGGAAGAAGCAGAACAGAGGGAATTGAGTGAGAAGACTGAGAAAGAAGCCCTCTGTACTCAGCTAGAGTTGGAGGTGATGGATAGGATACACTTCGAGGAAAAGTGGGAAGCGACCAATGAGAGAGCTGACGACCTAGAGGACGAGGTCAGGTGCAAGAAGATAAAGATGAACAAGATGGGGTATGTGTTCTGTTCAGCTTTTGAGAGGGTGATTGATGGTGTGTACCACTACCCGGCAGAACAGGGACAGACTCTACATACCTTGAGCCGAGAGCTGGTTGCGTATATAGCACAGTTGGAGTACAAAAGCACAGTGGAGCGCGGGATGAGATTCTCTTAATCAGTCTAGTAGTAGTTAGTAGCATTTATCTTTATGTGTTATACATTCTATGTTGTAATCCCGATCTTTTGTGTAAGATGTGGGATAATGATGTGAACCCCGTGTTAGCTTTTGTTAGAGGGGTGGTATGGTATTAGGTTGGTATGTTCCCCGTCTTTTGTGATATTAGGGGATATGTGTGATAACATTTATAGCAGTATGCTAGGGAAATCATGTAATGAAACGATTTGGCATATGAATATAATGGAGTTTATTCTGAAATGTGTTATAAATATATTCTTTTAGTATTAAAAGAAATACTTAAGTAATATACTTGAATAATAATAAAATGAAAAAATTGTGATGCAGATAATGCCGCCCAGACGTAGATTGACTGCACCCGAAGAATCTATTATCAATGAGAAGGAACAAGTTGACCCGATCCAGAAACTGGTGGACTTGTTAGGAGAGGCCTTAAGGGGAAGGAACAATGAACCCGTTCGCCCAAACCCTCAGATTGTGCCAGTAACAACCTTTAAAGATTTTAAGAGTGTAGGACCCCCGGAGTTCGAGGGAACTACCTACCCAATCGTCGCACAAACCTGGATCAAAGAGATCGAAAAAGCTTTCACTATAGCTAGCGTAGGCGAAGATCAGAAGGCGGTGTTTGCCACGTACATGATGAGGGGAGAAGCGAACTACTGGTGGGAGGCTAATCAACAAAGAGCTGGAGAAGGGATAATAGCTTGGGATAAGTTTAAGACGCTATTTTTCGAAAATTACTTCCCGAAAAGTATGAAGAATAGGATGGAGGTAAAATTCCTAGAGTTAACACAAGCTGAGATGACGGTGGCGCAATACGCGGCTAGGTTTAACAAACTAGCGCGATTTGTGGAGCACCAAGTTGGTGATGAAGAGAGAAAGGCTAGACGCTTCGAACAAGGGTTGAAGCCATGGCTGTTCAATAAGGTATCAGTTCTTCAAATTGATTCCTTTGCAACATTACTAGAAAAGGCAATCATTGCGGAAGGTAGCAGTGAGGCCTTAAGTCTGTATAACAAATAGAAGAAAGGAAAGAATGCTGGAGGAGAGAACCGTACTGGAGGAAGCAGTAGCAGACGAAGCAATTTGGGTAAGAGAAAGTGGGAGAACAACAATAACAACAACAAGAACAACAATAATCAATCAGGGAATTTTCATGGAGGTTTCAAGAAGAGGGCTAAAGGATGCCCAAAGTGTGGGAAGAATCACCAGGGCGAGTGCTGGAAGGGACGTGGCACTTGCTACAACTGCGGACAGGAAGGGCACATCTCGCCCAACTGTCCGAAACCAAAGAAGATACAAGGATGCTTTGCGTGTGGCTCGACAGAGCACCGGATTAAGGACTGCCCAAAGAAGGGAAGTGGCGGGAGTAGCAATCAGCAAGGAGGCAAACAAGCTGATGATCTGCAGACCGACACAATCCAACCGCCCAACCGCCAGAACCTTTAACATGACCGTCCAGGATGCCGTGGCTGTGAAGGACGTGGTGTCAGGTATAATCCCAATCAATGATATAAATGCTTATGTTTTATTTGATTCGGGTGCCACCTGTTCTTTTATATCTGAAGAATTTGCTAGTAAACTTAGTATACCCCGAGAACGATTAGAAAATCCTTTGAACATAGAAGTTGCGAATAAGGAAATAATCCCTGTAGAATACGTTTATCGAGATTATCGCGCAAACATTAGAGAACATGAACTGAGCATAGACTTGATTCCTATTAGATTGGGAGAATTTAACGTAATACTGGGAATGGATTGGTTGTATAACCATGCTGCGATAATTAACTGTCAGAATAAATGTGTGAACCTTCAGACTCTGAGTAAGTCTAAGGTAGTGTTTTATGGTAGCTCATCTCTTAAGCAATCGTGTTGCGTTACGATGATGCAGGCCAGGAAATTGTTAAGGAAAGGATGTGTAGGTTATTTAGCTTACATTGTTGATACTCGAAAGAAGGGAGTAGAAATTAAGGATATATCCATAGTTAATGAATTTCAAGATATGTTTTCGGATGATCTGCCTGGTCTTCCGCCAGACAGAGAAATCGAATTCGTAATAGACTTAGCACCGGGAACGACACCGATTTCGAAAGCTCCATATCGTATGGCACCAGTAGAAATGAAGGAATTGATGATACAATTGCAAGAGTTGTTGGATAAGGGTTACATTCGACCGAGTGTTTCTCCTTGGGGAGCACTAGTGTTATTCGTTAAGAAGAAGGACGTATCGATGAGACTCTATATCGATTATCGAGAATTGAACAGAGTAACGATCAAGAACCGATATCCGCTACCGAGGATAGACGACTTGTTTGATCAACTGAAGGGAGCAAAGTGTTTCTCGAAGATCGACCTACGAACAGGATATCATCAACTAAAGGTACGGGATGAAGACATACCAAAGACTGCGTTTCGAACCCGTTATGGACACTACGAGTTTTTGGTAATGTCATTTGGACTAACTAATGCTCCGGCAGCATTTATGGACTTGATGAACCGAGTTTTCAAGCCATACTTGGTTAAATTTGTAGTGATTTTTATCGACGACATTTTGATCTACTCGAAGACAGAGGAAGAACACGCCGAACATCTGAATATTATTTTGGAGGCACTAAGGAATGAAAAGATGTATGCAAAATTTTCAAAGTGCGAATTTTGGATGGAGAAGGTTAAATCTTAGGCCACGTGGTGGATAAGAATGGAATCTCTGTAGACCCTGCGAAGGTTGAAGCAGTAAGTAATTGGGAACAACCGAGAACACCGACGGAGGTGAAAAGCTTTTTAGGGTTAGCCGGATACTATCGAAGATTCATCCAAGATTTTTCTAAGATAGCAACCCCGCTGACCAATTTGACTAGAAAGACGGTGAAATTTGTATGGACCGACAAATGCGAGGAAAGTTTTCAAGAACTGAAACGGAGACTGAGCGAAGCACCTGTGTTATCATTACCAGACGATGCGGGAAATTTTGTGGTGTATAGTGATGCATCGCACAAGGGACTTGGTTGTGTGCTCATGCAACACGGCAAGGTCATTGCATATGCGTCACAACAACTTAAGGATTACGAAAAACGATACCCTACTCACGACTTAGAGTTAGCGGCAGTAGTTTTTGCGTTAAAGATATGGAGGCATTATTTGTACGGAGAAAAATGCGAGATATACACGGACCACAAGAGTCTGAAATATGTCTTCACACAGAAGGAGTTGAATATGCGTCAGAGGAGGTTGTTAGAATTGATCAAGGATTATGACTGCGATATTCTTTATCACCCGGGAAAGGCAAACGTGGTTGGCGACGCTCTGAGCAGAAAAGGAAGGGAAAAGTTGTTTAATTTGACGACTCAGGAAGAATTGATAAGAGAGATGGAGAAATTGGAAATAGAAGTGAAAGAACCAAAGAAGCCTGGAGAGAAGTTGTTTGTAGTGGGAGCTCATCCGACATTGTTGGATAGAGTAAAGGAAGCCCATTAAAAGGATGAAGAGTGTGAGAAAATTCGAAAGAGGATCACAAAAAATGAGGAAGAAAAATTTCGAACGGATAAAGACGGTATTTTGAGATTTGAAGGAAGAGTATGGGTACCAGCGGTAACCGAGTTGAGGGAAGAGATTTTGCACGAGGCACACAATACGATGTATTCCGTTCATCCGGGAGGCACTAAGATGTACCGAGATTTGAAGCAACATTTTTGGTGGCCCAATTTGAAACGGGAAGTCGCAGAGTGCGTCAGTAGATGTTTGACTTGCCAACGCGTTAAAGCAAAGCATCAACGGCCAAGTGGTTTACTACAACCGTTAGAAATACCAGAGTGGAAATGGGAGCATATTACCATGGACTTCGTGGTAGGACTTCCAGTTACACAGAAAGATTATGATGCCATTTGGGTTATCGTGGATCGACTAACGAAGACCGCACATTTTCTACCAATCAAGATCCACTATAGTTTGAATCAGTTAGCAAGCCTATACGTAAAAGAAATTGTCTCACGACATGGAGTACCGGTATCTATTGTCTCTGATCGAGATCCGCACTTCACGTCAAATTTTTGGAAGAGTTTGCAAGAGAGAATGGGGACACAGTTGAGGTTGAGTACTGCTTACCATCCTCAGACCGACGGACAGAGTGAGCGAACGATACAAACGCTGGAGGACATGCTTAGGACTTGCGTGATGGACTTCAAGGGAAATTGGGACGACCACCTACCCTTAGTCGAATTTACGTATAATAATAGCCACCATGCGAGTATCGGCATGCCACCATACGAAGCTCTTTACGGAAGAAAGTGCAGAACGCCATTGTGTTGGGATGAAGTCGGGGAACGACGAATACTCAGACCAGAGTTAGTTCAACAAACCGCAGACGTGGTGACAGTGATAAGAGCCAGATTAGTAGCAGCTCAAGACCGCCAGAAAAAGTATGCATATTTGCATCGACAGGACCCATACTTTAAAGTCGGCAGTTTTGTTTTATTGAAAGTATCTCCATGGAAGGGAAAAATCAGTTTTGGCAAGAAAGGAAAATTGAGTCCAAGATTCATAGGACCGTTCGAGATACTGAAGCGAGTGGGCGAAGTGGCATACAAAGTTGCGTTACCACCCGAATTGGAGCACATCCACAACGTGTTCCACATTTCTGTGTTGCGACCGTACAAGGCCGACTATAAGCATGTGATTTCTTACGAGCCCATTCAAGTGGAGAAGAACTTGGCGTATGAAGAAATTCCTGTCCAGATATTAGATAGGAAAGAGCAAACTTTGAGAAATAAAATTATTTCTTCTGTAAAAGTACTTTGACGTAACCATGATGTCGAGGAGGCAACGTGGGAATTAGAAGAAAGGATAATGAGGGATTATCCCCATTTATTTGTGTAACCTTGTAGCAATTCCGGGACGGAAATTTTATAAGGGGGGGGAGGATGTAATACCCGAGAATTTTCCTAATATTATTAAATAAATATATCAATGGAAATGAGAATTTATTTGAATATAAATGATTTTGTGTTATGAGAATAATTAATTCAATTAAATATTAAATTGAATAATTATAATAATTGAGAATATGTGGAGTTTGCGATATACTCGTGGAAGCCTTGTGTGGCACAGTGACGTAATATAAGAATAATTATATTAAGTTAAGCGAACCATTAATTTATATTAATTATCGTAGAATATTAATTAATGGTTATAAAATATTAATGGTCATTGATTAATAATATGTGATTATTATTATTGCAAGAAATATAATAATAGTAATGAGCAACGTGTTTATAAATATAATAAGATTTATATTAAAGTGATAATTAATCATATAAGGGTTAATTAAATTGTTATGGAGGTTAACAATTATATTGATTGATGAAGGATATGTGTATATTATTAATTAATATTTAATTTATAAGATGAGTAATTCTATGTGCAAATGTGCAAGACTTGAATATATAAAGTATATGAAATATAACTATATTATAGTATAGAGAGACACTTAAGTGTGACCATGCTTGCATATATAAACTATGATATATAATGCAATGTGAATATATTACATAAAGACCATGTATTAGGATTGATTGAAATATATAAGCTACATGTTTATGCTAATGTGACAATATGTATGTAAGTATACATTAAATTAATACATCTTGAAAGTGTTGTAAACAAGGGTTGATTAATAGAATTTAATAATAAAGGAAATAATGTGATGTGATTATATCTGAGAAAATTATACCCGTAAGATAAATATGTACATGGATTATATGCGTGTGGATTATACTTACTACATTATGAGTATAACATGGTAATATTATTATTGGGATTACATTATAAATCTAATTATAATCTAAATATATATAGTATGTATATATTTATATATGATAACTTAAGTATACTTGTATGCCTAAATATATATATAACATGTGTATAAACTAAGTGTTGTGTACCTTAATGATGTATGAATGCTGAGATATATGGCTTGTCCATTCCTCCTTCCTCTCATTCACGTGTAAGGCCAAAGGCCTAAGCTACTCCCTCATATCAACTTCCTAGCTAGCCAATGATGCTCATGATGAAGAAGGATGTGGGTGATGGGGGTGGTTGGCAACTATTTCACCTAATGCTTGTTGCCCATCATCTCTTCTCCTTCTCCAATGGTTTGATTTCATGGACAATAGCTTGGCATGGTTATTCATTTCCCTATAAATTGAGTGCTTCCCTTATCATTTCATTTTTGCTAGACTAATTGCTAAGTATTATAGAAAGACTGAAGTGAGAGTAATCTGATTTTGGGAAGCAAGCTTAGCTAATTCAAGGTATAATCTCTAAACCCATTCGAAATTCAATTAATAGAATTAGCATGTTTAGTTGGAAATGGTGATATGAAATGATGATTAACATGCTAGGACAGTATATAGAGGTGTTATATGTACAATGTGATAACTAGCAAGCATGTTTCATGTAGTGTATTGGGTTTGGCCTGAAGCTCTGCTTTAGCAGAAGACTCTCTTGACTGGAACGGGAGCCGCGCGGCCGCGCGTCTCCCTAGTACAATTTGGGCGCGGCCGCGCGCCACTGCAGAAATTGTTGATGATTTCTTTTATATCTTCTTATGTATTAAACATGTTGTACTAGTAGGGTATGCTTATAACTCACATTAACATATGGAATAAGGTTACTAGGTTATAGCAATCCATGCTCGTTGTTTAGTTGAATATTTCAAAGAAAACTTAAAGTTATGAAAAGGGGAACTTGGATATATAAATACCATAATAGTATTCTGACTTTTGAGACATGTTAGTATGACTTAGAAACACATGGAATTCATGCTAACTTATGTATATGGGTTCCGTGATACATTATGAACATATGAACCTAACTATTGCACATTTCTAACAAAAGCGTAGAGTTTGAAAACAAACTTTGATAAATTATATCCATGTTGATATTCTGACCATACACGCATGTTGATATGGTTAAGAATGCACGAAAGGCATGTTGACTTGTTTAGATATGTTTCATAGCATGACATGAGCATGTGGACTTCGTTTGCGAACTTTACTAAGTGAAAGTATAAGTTTGAAACGTAAATCTTAACATGTTATTGTAAGTTTCATATTCAAATATTTATGGACACAAGTGATAGTATTCTTAGACTCACTCACGTATCATGCTTGTATATATACCATGATTAGTTGCCGTGATTCAAGTTTAGCATAAACGAAGCATGTTTTCAACTAATAACTATGATAGTCACATGCATGGAATGTGAATACTCATAAGTATGCTTAATATAAATACCTTAAGTGCTTACAAAGAGAGCATGCTAGATGTTGTAACATCATGACCTTGAATGGCTTTAAATTATTGAAAGTGTTGACTTAGAATCTATTGCATGTATGTTTGGAATGAGGAAAGGTTCTATACAAACATTAAAGTATCCTTTAAACATGTATACATGCTACGTGATATTATATGATGTCACTTGAACCCGATTTTGACGATTAACTTATGAGAATGCCATAACTTGCTAAAATGAAATATATTTAGTATTGATTGTAGTCTTATGTGATATTAATAATATGCGAATATGTTTGCTAATTGTGGTAGTCTCACATGATAGTAACGATGTATGAATATGATCAACTTGAGAAAAGAAAAAGTTAAGAATAGAAATTAGATACTAAATAATTGTGTAGATAGGGTAAAACTTAGCTTGTGTGTAGATCGTATATTTGAAGATATAATGTGAAGTTAAATTATATGACTAATGAATATCATATATATACGTAATTGTATTACGATAGGAATCCAAAAGTGGTGGCTAGCTTTACGTGAGTAAACTACGCATAAGGCAAGTATCCTAAACCCTTGCATTATTTTATTCAACGGATATCGTAAGCGAATATCTAAACCTTATTTCTTTGGATACAAGTATTCTATCTTTGTATATTGCGAACTAGTTTCCTACTTAATCGTTTGAATTGAATTAGCATACTTGAACTTTTATTTCATTAAAGCTATTTTTCATGTTGAACTTAGTATTGTTCTTGAATATTGTGAAAGTGTCTATGCCGTTTGATTTGGCTAGACTTATATTATTGAAAAGCGACCCAAACTAATTGATTGGTGCGGGATCTTGTATTTGACTGAGAAGAACAACCTTCTTTGAAGGGAATATATAATTGTCGGAGAACCGACGTGCACACTTGAGTATGATTGATTGTTATGCATAACGATGGTGCTTTAGGCTGATCACCTATTGTACCTGTTTTTGTTGGATTTTTAATTTATTACTGTTAATTCTAGTAGAAGTTCATAGTCCTTAGCGACTGCTTAGTATTCAGTTATCTTGAAATCTTGAATTGATTTGTTATTGAATCACATTGATATTATTTTGTCCTTAGCGACTATTATTGAAAACTGTTGATATTCTTGTTATCCTTGAACTATCAAACTTTGTTATACCCTTTCGAAAATTAAGGATTATATCACTTACCCTATTGTATATTACTTGTTGGGCAATTTATGCTCATTCTTGCTTTCCCTAAAACATTTCAGTTAAGGCAGAACAAGGCGAACCTTCGGGCGTTGATAAGGGCAAGGGCAAGGCTACCAACTAGCTTGTCTCTTTTATGTTTTTAAATATTTTATTGTTGTATTAAGATGATGTAGTAAGACTGGTTTTGATTATGTTTAAGCTTAAGTTAGGTTATGTAATAAGTCGTTAATTGATATTATTATGTAATCTATTAAATACTGTCGGTTGCCAGACATGGGGGAATAATTATAATAAATCATTGTAAATTATTCTAGAATAGATTTTCCGCTGTGATGTGTGTTATTTAGTTATTATTATTATGATGTATTACCATGAGCACGTGATGAACCGAATTCGAGAGACCAAGTGGCGGTCCTGGAATTTGGGGGCGTCACACTGTCTATTTAAATTTCATTTTGTTCGTTTAAACATGCATAATCATAACCCACTATCAATTTCATGTTAACTAGCCAATTAAAGCAAGCAAATTTGTACATAAGGGCCATATACGTGTTCTTCATACTCTTCATACTCTATAACTCATAAAACTTTGATTAAAGCATAATTACACGAAATTGATTGTTTTAAAACATATATAGATGGTAGAAAACATGTTAAGATCATATACTAACATAAATATAATCATATAGTCAACAATCATAAACAAATTATGTTACAAAGAACTAACAAATTATTTTAATGGAGAAATATAAGAATCGTGAATTTAAACTTGGGTTGAAGAATCATACCCTTGCTAACTTTGTGAAGATGATTCAAAGATGATGATAGAGACTTCTTAAATTCTCCCTCAATCTTTTCTCTCAATTTTCTCTCTAAGTTCCCTCTGATGGAAAGCTACGTAATATAAAACTGATATGATATATGATATTTTAGATATACAATATACGTATAGAATATATAATGTATATAACTGCTAGTTAGTGTTCTTCAGTTAATTCCCATATCTGATTAAGTGCTTCCACTAACTTAAGGCCATGTTTGGTTCTTCTTCTTTATTCCTCCTTTCCCTTTAATCTAATTAAATGCTTATTATATAGTTTAATGTCACAATTCTAATTAATCAAAAAATTTTATTTAAATTTAAATAAATAAAATATAATAATCCACATTAAATCACATTATCACATAATTGAAATTCTTATTTATTAATTATGTCAAATCATTACATCTCTAATTAATTATTAAATTAATTAGAATAACATTATACTTATCAAATGATTCATTTAATTTCATATACTCAATTAAATACATACTTTGAAATATGAAAATTCTTCACATTAACTTAATTAATGTAACACATATAATTAAATTCAGCTACCATAATTCCATCAAATAATTATTTAACTCAATAAATAAATCATCAAAAAAATTATTTAATTCAATAAATATTCAATTAAAATTACAAAATTCTCATTCGTCACATCTTTCCCCCCTTAAAGAGATTTTGTCCCCAGAATCATAATTCAATTAAATTCGTCCCGTTACATTCTCCCCCCTTACAAAGATTCTGTCCTCAGAATCGCTTACACATAAATAAATCAAATAAGTGTGGGTAAGTCTTCAACATATGTTCTTCGAGTTCCCACGTAGCTTCTTCAGCGTTATGGTTTCTCCAAATTACCTTAACAGAAGGTATCACTTTATTTCTAAGAACTTGTTCTTTCCTGTCTATAATCTGAATAGGAACTTCTTCATAGGATAAGTCTTTCTCAAATTGCAGGGGTTTATATTCAATTACATGTTTGTAATCGGGTTTATATGGTCGTAACACGGACATATGGAAGACGTTGTGGACATACTCTAGCGCCGGAGGAAAGGCAACCTCATACGCAACTTCTCCTATTCTTCGCAACATCTCAAAGGGTCCAATGAACCTCGGTCTCAATTTTCCCTTTTTGTCGAATCTGATCTTTCCCTTCCAGGGAGAGACTTTCAAGAAAACAAAGCTACCCGATTCTTTTAGTTCCCAATAGGCACACAATAGATCTAGAAGGGGGGTTGAATAAATCCTTTGCATTTTTATACTCTTTTCCATTTTATTTTGTATTGCTAAGAAGTTAGCATATGACAAACATAAGAATCATTTCAAGTACAGTGGAATAAGTTAAATGTCCCCATCATTGATATATTGATAAACATTGATACATTGTTCTTGGAGTTAGTTTAGTTATAAGTAGTTAATACAAACATAGCAGTTGTAGTAGTTAAGAACATAATGTAAATGACAAAAAGTAAATTACAGAATGTAAACGACACAAGGGTCTTTAAGTGGTTCAGAGAGTCAAGCTCCAAATCAACTCTTCTACACTCTCGTATGAAATCCATTAAGGAAGGGCAGCACCCTGAATCTCTAAGATTCCTTTAAGGTCAACAACCTTAGAACTTCAGTTCACTAAGAACTCTTCAAGCCCAGCAGGCTTGGAACTCCTCTAGTTCACTAAGAACTCTTCAAGGCCAGCAGCCTTGGAACTCAGTTAGTCCCTCTGTACAAGGACCTCTTAGGCCCTGGCTACTCGTTGTTGTAGTTGTTGTTGTTGTTGATGCTTTGCTGCTAAGATGACTTGAAGCTTTATCATCTCTTGTTCTTAGCAGCTTGGCTTGGTCCTTAGCATTCTATTTTGACTCTAGACCTCTTCTTCTTAGGTGCAGCTGATCTTTATTCTGTTCAACTCATCTTCTTTTGATGTCTGCTGTGCACCATCACCACATAGGACTGCTAAGGCGTTTCATTATAGGTCACCTTCTTCTGGTCATTAGCACTCCTTGAACCCTTCTTGATAGATAAGCAGACATGGTTCTACATCTTTTTCTTTTCAGATTCTGGTTATTCATGGTGATCCGTAGAGTGGCTCTTCTAATCTTCTTTATGCTCAGCCACTTTCTTGAATGCTATCTTCTTCGCCTTTTCGGCTCTTAGCTTAGCTGCCATCTTCAAAGGCATTCTCATCCTTGTTGAGTGAAGCTTTAGTCTGTTCAAGTCCTTCAAATATGCTTCATTCAACCTTCGTAGTCTCAATGCCACTGAGACTTGTTTTGTTCAACTCTTGTGGAACTCGTAGAGTCAATAATGTAGCATTCCAACAACTCAACGATTCTTCAACTTAGTAACTCTTTCATCTTTGAAGCTTCAGTTGTTAAATACTCTTCCAAGATCTTCCCATTGGAAATTAGTCGTTGGAAGCTATTTGAATTGCTTCGCAGATCTCGAGCTATTTGGTGCAGACTGCTGATGTGACGTGACAACTCCTTTTTGACTTTACTGACACAGCAGTCTGCTACTTCACCTAACGCCTCAGAGATGTCACTATTTTGTGTCAGGCTGGTAGTCACTTTTATATCTCCTTTCTGATTCTCTGATTCGAATCTACAGGAATTGTTCTTTTGCATCGATGCACTTAATTAGTAACGTTCGGATGTCAGTCTTCATATTGAGACGTTGCCAGTGCTTTAATATCCAGATGCCCAAACTCTACGATTCTGATGCAAATGTTCTTGGACCTTGATCGTAGTGTGTCTTTTTGAATGTTGCTCTTTGACTGGTTGAGACAACACTACGATTCTGAAGAGTGTTCTTTGGGTTTGCATTATAGAACACGTCTTCCTTCACTTGTATAGTGCTTCAATACTTCTGATTGCCTTGACTGATCTTAGGAACTGATAGCTTGACTTGACATTTTGGCCTCCTTCTGAATAGTAAAACACTATAGATTTATGGCATACCCATCTCTCTTTCTCCTGGTGATCTCCCGTTCACCTATCAACAATGGTCTGACCCATGCTTAATCACTTCTGTCTTGTTCTTCACAAGTTGGTAGTGTAAACTGCATCAGTTCCTGCTCATTTGGCAAACACTACGATCCTGGTTAATCCCAAGATCGTTGTCTTCTGTTCTTTTGACAGCTACTGCACTTGCTGACTTTCTCTAGTCAGTTACTTTATCTGAAGTCTTCTTCTGATCGGCTTGTGGAAGACTTTATCTCAAATGGCTTCACAACTCAATCTGGATGACGATTGAGTTGGTACTTAGATCTTCCGTTAGCTTGCATGATATTCATTGAGTGCTCTCTGGTTTCCTTCAGGTGGAATATATGTTTGCAGCTCAAACCAGAGGCTTCATCTTTGGATTCTATGGGAGTGCTCATCTATTGAGAATTGTGTTGACACTACGATTCTTCCTTGGCATTGTAAGCAACCTCTGTAGACGCCTTAGTCCTGCAGACTATGATTTAGCCTTATTTCTACAGATACTACGACTCCGAGATAAGATCTTGATAGACTACGATTTTTTCCTTTCATGCTTGATGTCCTTGTCTGATTTGGCTTAACAAAGATCTATGCCTCTGATAAGATCTGTAGACTCCAGTACTACAAGTGTGAGCTACGATTCTTGACTTAGCTCTGGCAGATGCTCTGTCGGCTCATAGACGGGTTGTCTCTACGATTCTGAGCATGAGTTCCTTAGCAGACTACGGCTCTGAGAAACTTTTTTCCGACACACTACGATCCTTTCTCGTCTCTCCTAGCAGACTACGAACTCCGAGATCTACTATCCTTGCAGACTACGATTCTGCCTTGATAGTTCTTGAGTCATCCTTGTCTCTCTTGGCAGAATACGATACTGGGGCAGTACTCGACGATCAGACACTCCTATCTATTACACTTTATAAGATCAACCTAACAAGTTTGATCTTTCTATATTTATAGTCCTTGTACATCATTTATTTGTAACGACTTTACAAAGCTATTTTGTTTATGTAGGATCAACCTAACATATTTGATCATTTCAGTCTAAGTCCTTGTACATATATTCCTATTCTTTATCAAGGACTTTACAGCTTTTATCAATGCAAGCATACTTGCATATTCTTTCATTTATATCATAATCAAATTATATAAAATAGGAATACCATTCTTATGAATATTCCTAACAATCTCTCCCTATTTGATTATGACAAAAATAATCAGTGTATATGTATGAGATGAATGAATCTTATATACAATGAGTAGTTGTATTTCTAAAACATATAATCATGAATGTCATTGATGATAGTATAGAATTACATAAACTATGACACTATACATCCTGGATCCAAAACATACCTAACTAGATAGAGATGTACCTTTTCTGCTCCATGTATGTCTCCAGGATGTCTGTTGATTATCTATTTAGCTTTTCTGCTCCATGTATGTCTCCAGGATGTCTGTTGATTATCTATTCAGCTACTCATCTTTCTTTCTTCTTTTTCTTCTTTCCTTTGCTCCCCCTCAGATGCATGCTCTCCTTTGTCTGGCTCCCCCTCAGATTCTGTGTTCATGGGGTCATCATCTTTTGACTCCCCCTCAGATGATGTCTCTGCTTCTGCTGCTGGTTTCTTCTTCTTTTTCTGCTCCTTTGCCTCTCTGCTCTTGTTCTTTTTTTCTTCCTTCATTCTTTTCTCCTTATTCTTTCTTGAATGCCACTTTCTATGTCTCTTTTGATGTATCTTTATCTCCCCCTTTTTGTCATTAATCACTTGAGACAGCTGCTCCACGTTTGACATAAGCTGCTCTATCAGGTGAGATGAGTTACCAACCTTAATTTTGAGTTCTTGTTGGCTTAGCTCGAGTTAGAGGGAAAGAGACTGTTTTAGATTGTCAATCTTTTCAGATAGATATAGAATTTGCTCTTCATTAGCCTACTGAGCTCGTAGAGCTTTTTCCTTCTGATCACTCATAGCCTTTAGAAAAATATGATCCCTTATTGAAACTTGAGGGATATGTCTGAGAGTCTGGCTTGAAGCCTTTTTAACAGCTCATTGTCTTCTCCTGTTGACATGTCCTTGACTTCTGCAGCTATAAGAGAGATCTCCTAAATCAGTTCTTCAGAGTTCTTTAGTAACTCTTGCTTTTAAAGAGATCTGGCATCAAGTTATTCATCCTCTTTTTGAGCAACTGTTTGGTCAGCCTGCTGCTGAGCGACTGGTTGATCAATCTCATGCTGAGAACCAGATTGAACTCCATGATTTTCACCATTGGACAAGTTTTCAAAAGTAGTGAGAATCTGATAGATCGTTGAGTACCAATCATCGTTGAAGGATGGAGGATTAGCAGTTAGCACTGTTAGATCAACATCGAGTTTTTCAAACTCAGTTTGATCATCTTCATTGGTAGAGTGAAGTGACTCTACGATTGTAGACATGGGAAAAATCCTTCTATCATTTGAATCTGCTCGACAATCATAGGGGATGTAATGATTTTCAGCATATCGATAGACCTTGAAATGAGATTGGTCTTTGATTAACAGAGTTGCAAATTTCTTGACCCTTGGAAAGTTCTGTGCCACCAGCTCAAGGTTGGGAAGATGGGAGAAACACCATATGAGATATCCACTGTCTCAGGTGAGGGATGCCTTTACCTATGGCATGTGAGGATGAAACCACCTTATTGCATGATCCTTGATTTCAGTATCATAAATCAAGGTTAAAGAGTCTAGCTTTATAGTTTCACGATGGTTAAGTAGATGTGCTGCAGTTATTTTCACCACATTCAGCCTTCCATTCCCATGATTAATCCATTTCTTTGGAAGTGCATCTAGTGGTTCTTCATCAATTTCTACCACTATTTTTCTTTTACGTTGAACAAGACAAGGGATGTGAAAATCTTCTGGCACGTCATCCTCATGATTGGAGTCTCCTTTACTTTCTTCATAATCTGAGCTGAAGTCAGACTGGTGTAGACTTCCTTCAACTGACTCATCAATTTGTTTCAGCATTTGATCATCATCAGCACTATCAGCAGAGCTTGCCTTTGTAGATTCACTAGCCTCTTATAGCTCTTTAGTCTTCACCCTTTTGCTGCTATTCTTTGCAGACATCTTCATTTGTCTTCCCTTTGATACAGCCTCATCATCACTAAGTTCTATAATAGTTGTAGATGATTCCGAGAATAGCTTGAGCACGCAATCTGTTGCTCTTCCTCCTTTTTGGGGTTTGAACTTCAGGAGATTCAGATCTTTCTTCATCTTCAGATTTTGAAGTCTCTGAATCATCAGACAGACTTCCTTGAGGTTCAACAGCAGGAGGGATTGATGTTTCTTCTTCAAACTCTATGTCGTTTGAATCATCATAAGGGCTCCTTGATACTTCAGCACTAGGAGATCTAACTGTTTCAAGATTAGATTCTCCTTTATCAGCAGAATGGCTGCTCTGAGGATTAGCCATAGGACTTGCAGCTTCTCCTTCATTATCAGACTTGCTCCTTAAAGAATCATCCTTAAAGTTCTCAGTTCCCACTTTATCTTCTGACTCTATGTTTTCTTCCTCGGTAGATTTATTTCGTTGGGGAACTAATTTTTGCTTCTGCACCTTTTTGGCTTTCTTCTTAGAAGGCTCTGCAGACTTGGGCTCTGGGATATTTGCACCTTCAGAGGATGAAGACTCTTCTTCTTTCATAGCACTTGCCTTCCTCTTCCTTGAAGTACTCTTGCTGTTGCTGCCATGTGTTAGTCATTTGTTCTCCATTGGATTCTTCTTCCAGTTTGTAAACAGTTGTGTAGTCATTATCTTATGACTGTTTAGGACTTCACCTTCAACATCTTTAATCTTATTCTTTAGCCTCTTCTTCAGAATAATACTCAATAGCCTTCCATGGAAAACCTTTGTGAGTGGTTTCCCTGTTAACCTCTTTTTTTCTGCCTTATCCAGCCATTTGGACATTTGGTAGAGCAGAATAACTCCAAAGTTGATACGCTTCTTCAAGACTATCACAGACATGATCTTTAGCTGTTAATCACTCACAGTGTCATGTGCAGTGTCCTTGTATAGTATATATTTGCCTACAATCTCTGCGAGGAACTCAAATTCTGCAGGAACTCTTTTTTCTTCATGTCCTTCAGGCTAGGGTTTCTTCTGTACCTCATAATCTTCTTGGCTTCTTCAGTGTTGACTTCATCAAGATCTTTTAGACATAGGTCAGGAAAACCTAAGCACTAATTGATGTCAGAAGATTTCAGCTTCAGAATCTTACCTTTTACTTTGGTATAAAGCGTTCCATAGTTTGTAGTCATGTTGGAGTAGAACTCTTTAACCAAGTTAGCATAGATTGGAGTATTTGAGTCAAGGCATTCTGAGAATCCAGCTTTCTTCACAAGTTCAAGAATATCTTTGAACTTCTTCTCAGATTTCTCAAATGTCTTAGTCCCGAGCTGAATGCCAGTGATTACTCACCAATGTGACATTTGAAGAGTTAGGGTTTTCTGGGTTTATGGCTTTGTGAGGATCTTGTGAGGTCACAGGAAGTGATTTGAGAGAGGATATCTATTTCAGATGGTTTGACTGTTTGGAAGTGTTTAGGTTTTGGCTTGAGAGGGTAAATGTATGCATTTGACAGGTTTGCTGCTTTTGATGAACTCTCTAAAATGAAACTGCCAATAATTTGAATTTTCCTCTTGTAACTATTCCCTCTACGTTTCTTAGTGGGACAGTTGTAAGATATTGATAGGTCACAATCTGTAACTTCTCCATCATATCAGTTAACCAGATTTTACTTTTTTCTGTTGACCATTAACTTCTTCAATCCATGGAGTGACTTATTTCTTAGCTCAGTACTCCACGATTCCCAGACTGATTTACACTATCAGCATCTTCTCCGATGATCGTAGTCTGTGGTCATGCTTCAATAGACAACTTATTCATTGTACTCTGAGGGATTGGCAATTCTCATTTGCAACTTGTAATCTTCTGATAAGATGCTGCTTGCTTTAGCAAAGATTCTTGTGGTGCATTTCATATTAGCATTCCTTCTAAAATAAGGTAGCTCTGGAAGGGCCAACCTCTTAGCTCATCGCTAAGGATCAGGTTTGTCCTTGAGGCACTTATCAGATGAAAAGCTTTACACATGGTCAGTACTGGCATCACATTTGACCTCTCTACTGGGAAGTTCATTCACCAATTCTTGATATTCAATGGTGTTGTTTTTAGTGTAGGCTATAATCGTGGCGTCCTTCTATTCTTACACTACGATCAGATGTTTGATCGTAGGCACTCCACGATTTAAGGTGGATGGTTGATATGGTTATCAGTAGCACATTTTGGGACGTTACTACTGACTATGGATCTTCATTTGGTTCATCAGCCACAAAGTTTTGGGACTTTGTAATTGGGATTTTTGTTTTTGGGTTAGCTCCTATTTTCTATGACTCTACAGAAGTGATCATGGTGTGGTTGACAGACATGCACCATGATTGACTTATCTTCTGAGCTTGTCTCAGATCTTCTGGCAAGAATTCCATTTCTTCATTTTATCTTCAGAGCTTCACCATCTCCATATCTTCAGATAATCTTCTACACTCTTCACCACCTTCAAACTGTTCTTTCTCAGCAGCATCACTTGGTTCTTGCATTCCTTTTTCATCATTGATTATGGTCTGATCAGGTGCAGTAGTAATTTGTCTGGACTCTACGATTGGTGATGACTCCACAATCGTAGTGAGTGAGGACTTCTTTTTTCTGAAATTCACAACTTCTTCAACTTCTCACTTGATCTTTTTGAGTCAATCAATTCACTATCTTTTCTGCTTGGAAGATCTGAAGGATTTGCTTCATTATTCATCTTAGACACCTTTAGTGCTGCTGCTCTTAGCAAATCACTACTCCCCCATAGATGATGTTCTCTTCTCAAAGAAGCATGAATTCTTCTTCTTCATATTCATCAGAAGGCAGTCTTGTTGGGTTTGTACGTAACGCAATCATGCAATCAAATCACATAAATAGGGCAAAAGCACAAAAACTAGGTTTTCAAAAATTTATACAAACCCATAACCATGATCATGCTTTGTGTTAGTTATCAATAACAGAAAAGAGAGAACATGGAATTATACCTTTGAAGATCCAAGCTTCCTCAGGTACAAGTTCTACTCCTTTGATTCCTTTGATTCCTCTGTAGTGGCTCCTTCCCTTGATCAATGTCAGCCACCCAATTGTTTGGCCTCTAACGGTGATCCACCAAGGAAGATGAAGAACTCAAGAAGATGGGTTATTGGCTTAACCCTTGTTTCTATCTCTATAGAATATGTTTACTCCCAAGTCTTGGAAAAATTCACGTACCTTATTTCTGATATAAGACTCTCTTATATAGATATTAGGTTAACCCTCCTAATCCAATTAGAATAGGGTTTTATTTAATTAATTAAATACTTTTAATTAATTTATATCCTAATCTTTATTAGGATTGAGAGAGAGAGTACTGATATTATATTAATTCCTAAACTCCTTTAGAATTAAAATAATAATAATATTAATAAGACTCCTCTTATTAATTTATATTTAATATTTCTAAAATATTAAATAATAAATATTAAGCTATTTAATTTATTCTATCACCATAGATTAAATTAATTATACTTAATGCATTATTACTATCATGCCATTTTCTTCTTAAATAATTCTTCTTCCTTTTATGGTGTGACCCTTTAGGTTCTCCATATTAAACCGGTTATGAATAAATCAATTAGAACAATTCTAATCTTATTTAAATAAATAAATTAAACTAATAATCTATTTAAATAAATAACATTTATTCTATAATAGGGATAAGCCTCCCTAGCGATCAACGACTTTCTAGATAATATAGATTTCAACATTAATCATAAAAGAACCTGTGAGTTAATAGTTACCGTACAATTCAATCCTTCCACCATACAATGTCCCAATTAAATATAAGACATGGATTTACTGTCAAGTCTTAATTTATTTAATCATATGTATTTCGATTAGAAAATGCACAACTCCAAATAATGCAAATTAGAAACCTCTTTCTAATTTCATTCTACCTTTGCCAAGGATTCCTGGGTTGTCATTTAACGAATCACATACGACATATCTCCTCTTATACTAGAGGGGGTAGATTCTTTATTGATCATTCATTATCTCCATATGTAACTCATTATACCCAAGCATACCCTATATATGCCTTAAAAGACCTTAAGGAATTAGTCAAAGTATAATTTGTTACATACAAGATACTATGATGATCTCAAGTCCAAGGATCACTTGTACTACTATCACATTAGGAATTCCTATTGACAGGCGAGTAAAACTCCATTAGGTATTCCATAGCGAGTCACGCTCAGTGAACTTATTCTCGAATAAGCACCTACATACTTGCTTTAGTGTCTCCACACAAATGACCATGAGATCAGTCATCCTCATCCAATGAGCAAGCAACATATGTACCACTCTATCCGGATTTACTAATCCCCATTTTAGTAATCCCACAATTGGGAACTATTTTAGTTTTTAAGCTTTCTAAGAATTTAGATCTCATTATCATGATCTCATCATGATTCTAAAAGCATTGCTTAAAACTATGGATTATTTACATATTATAAAAACAGCACCATGTAGATAATTATATGCCTTAAATGAATATTTTATTAATAAATAAAGAAGATTGTTTACAAAGTATGTGCTTTATCGTCATACATGATTCGCTTGTATGCACACTACTATCAAGTCCTGCATATCTCCTTCTAACTAGAATCATCACTATCATGTAAACCTCCTTGCATCATAGAGAGAGATATCTTCAGAACTGATTACTCCACGATTGTTGACAGAACTACCAACGTAGTCTTCTTTATCTGACACCTAAACAGGTGTTTACAGCCGGCTTGTAGTCCTTCCTTACTTTCTTCAGTATACACTAAGGATGAATGAAGAATCATTTGGGACTATCAATTCGTCAACATTTATCAGCTTTTCTTCAGTTGGTTGCCCTTCCTCCTTTATTAGAACTACGGACTTTGATGCTGACTGGAGAGACACTACGATTGTGGTCATTGTACCATAATCATTGTGTGTTGGCTTGCACAGGCTTGACTCAATCTTAACCGTAGGGAACACTACAATTTTCTTTAAGCTCTTTGATAGACCGCACTCATGGAGTTCTACTTCTATGATGAATTCTTCATACTTAAGAATTGATGATCCTCTGATGTGAACTTCTTTGAGATTTATTCTGAGATGATATTCCTTTCATGGATGGGTCATGGAAGATCCTCCTTTTTTTCATCTTGGTATGAATGATCAGCTTTCATATGGAGATCAACAATCTTGTGAGCTTCGTTCATGTGAGCTCAACAAATCTTCAGAAACCGGCTTTAGCATAGGATGATTTTTGACAAGAACAGTGTTGAAATGTTTTGAGCCTCCAGCTAGGTGAATCTTCGTGACTGAACCATCTGCTTCAGCATTCCTTAGTGTGGTCAGATAGACCATGTAAGACCCCAACTTTTATGAATAAAGATTTAATTTTTTTTTATATTATTTCGAAATAGTAAGGTGTTGATTTGATAAATGTGAAAAGTTATGGGTGAAATGTGCAAATATTTTAAAATGAGCAAGTGGTTATAAAATATTCTTGTTGTCGGGGAATATTCGTTTAGTCGTGGAATATTCTTGTTGTCGGGAAATATTCGTACGACAGCGCAGCTATTTGTGGGCCCCACAACGGAATAACTGTCGGATATAGAAAGCGACAGAAATAACCTTTTTATAAAATAATGGCATAGTTGTTACCGTTAGTACTGTTGAAATACCCGGTGGTTAAAATACAGTAATACGCGGTGTTGCACAGTAGCACACGGTATTGCACAGTATTTTGAATTATTAATTCTTACGTGAGAAGGAACTTACTCAATTATTGTTACAGTAATTACTGTTCAATATTTTATATTATTGATTCAGTAATTGCATGATATTTTATTGATTCAATAATTGCTACGTTGATATTTTATATCAATAAGTGCTACGTTGCTATGATTGATTCAATAATTGCTACCGTTGATATTTTGTATTCAATAATTGTCACTGCACAGTATTCCACATTATCAACTCAATAATTTATATTATTTGAATAATATTATTAGATAACATTATTGACAATGTCCAAGGAAGTTCTGTCTAGGAGGGGTTATTTAATTGCGCGCCAGTAAGGAGAAGTCTTTATCGGAAGGCCCCCTTTTCTTGGGAACGACCTGGTTGTCAATATTGTAGTTCTGTAATATTATTTATGAATAATTAATTATTGATTTATATGATAAGATAATATTTATTTTGTGGATATAAAAGAAGGAATTAGTGCTGATGTGTTTTTATCAATATTTTGGTGTGGAAAATCATCCGTTTGTGGATTTCGGATAATTTATGTTTGGAATTTGGAAAAACTTCCTTCAACAAAGTTGTAGAGAATTAAATATCCTATAGAAAGACATAGAATTTGTATTTTTTTTGATAAAATGGCTATTTATTATGAATTATTGAAGTTTCAAAAAATAAATATTTTTTTTATAAAATAGTGGGCCCCACTTTTGGTTGGTGTGGAAAATGCTGATGGCTTTTAGCTTTTGAGGCGGCTGGAGATTTTTTTTAAAAACATATTATTTTATTAAAAAAGTCTACTTTGGCATCCTAAGCTTTTTCTATAAATAGGGTGCTTAGGTTAGAATTGAAAATCACACCAAAATCAGAAGTTTTCTCTCTCTATAATACCAAACGTATTTTTGTGAGTATTTAGATATTTTGAGTGTTACTATTCAGTGCAAGTTTTTTTCAGCCTTATATTCGATATTTGAGTCAGAAGTACTATTCTTTTGTGGTAAGGCATGTTATTTTCTTTCGTAAATGATGTTATTCTTTTCAATATCATTATACCAAAATATTGGCATGGATTTTATTATGAAATTCTTACTTTTTCCATCGGGGTTACTATTCACGTATACGGCACTATTCACGGAAAAATTAAATTTTCTTCTATTTGCCCAAGTTGCTTGTTAAAGTTCTTATCTTTGATTGGATCTAAGTTTTGAGCTTCATTCTTGAATTTTTCTCCACAAAGAATTATTATGATATATTCTTGAACTTGAATAAACTAAAATACGAATCCTTAATCTTGTCCTTTATTTCACTGGATTCGTTATTTAAATATTTTTCATCATCCTCAGTCCTAAAAGGTGATATAACTGAATATCTTTGGCCTGTAGAGCAAAGATGAATGATTACCTGATGAATATCTTTGGCCTGTAGAGCAAAGATGAATGATTACCTGATGAATATCTTTGGCCTGTAGAGCAAAGATGAATGATTACCTGATGAATATCTTTGGCCCGTAGTGCAATGATGAACAGGTGTTGAGATGAACATGACCACTGGTGATACAAATGAATATCTTTGGCTTGTAGTGCAAAGATGAATATTTGATTTGAGATGTATATTGATTGATGTTACAGGGATAAAATATTGATGATGAATGGTTATTTCCGCTGCGAATATTGATCTAAAACTTGTTGTCAATAATATTTTATCTGAATTGTTGAAGACTAATGATAATTTATTTTCCATTATCTTAGTCGTAATATTCTTACTGGGCTAGTTGAGCTCACCCTTTTCATCTATTGTCCTATTCAGGAAATGAGAATGTTGCGGGAACGAGTCAGGGGACAGAGTGATGGTCCGAGTTAGGGCAGTAGTAGTCCTCACTATTTTTGATAAATAGTGTGATAATAATTGTAATGAGAACTTAGTTTGAATGTTAATATTTTGTACATATTTGTATTGACACTCACAGTTGTGTGCTCGTATTTTGCACGACCGTATGATATAAAGTTTGTATTTGAATTCTGTACCATGCATTTGGCGACTCAAAATGGGTTGGGTTGACTGGACCTATTCTGGGGGCGTCACAGTTGGTATCAGAGCTTAGAGATATGGTCTTTGGCTGAGATTGGAGAATAGAACTAGGAGGGGAGAGACGAGTAAATCCTTCACTAGTATGTCCTATCTAAGCTTACGTGGTATTTAATTGGTCAGTCGGAGCATAGGGTTAATATGTGATATGTTAATTTCTTTAATTAACCCTTGTTTTATGGCAGTATTTGAGAATGGCAGCTGAGAATGTTAACAATGAAGTGAATGAGACCGTGGAGACACCTTTAATCACCAACCAGAAGAACGTGCAACAAGAAGGCAATGTTCATCCTAAAAACAATGCTGATCAGACGATAAACAATGAGATGTTTAGAAGTTTTTGCAGTTCATGCAAAACCAGAAGAGGGAGACTCGTGTGCAACATACAGGTGGAGATAATAACAACTCGCGGCTTGTCACTGCCAAGAAGTTCAAAGAGTTGGGACCACCAGAATTTTAGGGAAAGCCAAATCCGATCAAGGCGGAGACGTGGGTTAAGAAAATTACCAAGATATTTGATGTCTTGGGATGCAAGGAGGAACAGAAGGTTCCAATCGCCACGTTTATGTTCCATGGAGAAGCAGATTACTGGTGGGAGTCTGTGAAGCGTACCCAGCCTGCCGCACTCAAGATGTTTTGGGAAGCGTTTCAGAAACTGTTCAATAACAAGTACTTTCCTGAAAGTATTCGTCATATAAAGGAGGTAGAGTTTATCCGGCTAGAACAAAATAGCATGGCAGTGTCCCAGTACGAAGCTAAGTTCACGGAGCTGTCCAGGTTTGCACCTCATTTGGTGGAGAATGAGGAACGTATGACGCAGATGTTTCTAAGAGGTTTGAAACTCGAAAAACGTCAATACCTCATTTCTCATAAATTTTCTCTATATTCGGATGTAGTGAACAGGGCCCAGTTGTTAGAATGAGATAGTGATTATGTTCAACCAAGGGACAACAACCAAGGTCATACTAGTGGCAGCAATCATCGGAGCAATGACAACCAGCGGGGAGGAAAGTATGACAGAAGCGGTAACCAGTCCGGTGGTAATCGTGGTCATGATAGTAGAAAAAGCGAATCGGGAGGAGATTTCAAGAAGAGAAGGTACAATAATGAGAACGTGAAGACGTCAACATCAGCACCAGCATCAACTGTTTCTAGGGGAGGAGAACGACCACCGGTCGTATGCTATAAATGCGAGAAAGAGGGACACATCAGCCCAAACTGCCCATAACAATTCAAAGCATGCTATAACTATGGAAAAGAAGGACATATAGCTCGAGATTGTCCTATAGTGAAACCAAATCCAGCGGGGGTGGTGATTCCAAAGGCGGTTTTGGACAAGTCAAAGTCGGTGATTCCTAGAAGAGCGTTTGCCGTGATAACCCAAAACGCGAGGAACCCAGACGAGGTGATTATGGGTAAGCTAATCATAAACTCTTGCGAAGTTTACACGTTGTTAGATACAGGTGCTACCCATTCCTTTATTTCACCTGCTTGTGCTCAACGTTTGAACTTGACTTCTGATAAATTAGAACTTGACTTATCTGTTGAAACTCCGTTAGGAGAAACCTTGGTTACATCTACAGTTTACAAATCTTGCTTGATTCAGATTGGTACCCTTACCTTACCTGTTGATCTTATATCTTTGAAAATACTTGCATTTGACGTGATTTTAGGAATTGACTAGTTAACTACTTACCATGCCAGAATTGATTATTTTCGTAAGGTTGTTAGTTTTCATATTCCTAATCAACCTGTTGTGCAAATCCAAACCACCAAACCACTAAAATCAGTTAATGTCATTTCAAGTCACAAAGCTATTCGTTTATTGAAAAACGGATGTCAAGCTTTCTTAGCCCATGTCACTGATCTAAACCAGAATACATCAGATTTGAATAATATTTCTGTGATTAATGAGTTTCCTGATGTATTTCCCGAAGAACTTCCCGGTCTACCCCCAGAACGTGAAGTTGAATTCTTTAGAACCCGGTACAAAACCCATTTCTAAAACCCCATATCGAATGACTCCTATTGAACTTCAGGAGTTAAAGGTCCAATTACAGGAATTGTTAGACATCGATTTTATTCATCCCAGTACGTCTCCTTGGGGTGCTCCTATTTTATTCGTAAAGAAGAAAGACGGGAGTATGCGACTTTGTATTGACTATCGGGAGTTGAACCATGTCACCATCAAGAATAGGTATCCGCTACCTCGTATTGATGACCTGTTCGACCAGTTGCAAGGAGCACAATTCTTTTCAAAGATCGATCTTCGTTCTAGATATCATCAGCTAAAGATTAAAACTGAGGACATTCTGAAGACTGCCTTCAGAACTCGGTACGGGCATTATGAGTTCTTAGTCATGTCTTTTGGATTAACTACTGCTCCTGCTGCTTTCATGGATATGATGAACCGTGTATTTAAGGAATATTTGGATCAGTTCGTTGTTATCTTTATTGATGACATCCTCATCTATTCTAAAAGTCATGAAGATCATGAGCACCACTTGAAGTTGGTACTTCAAAAGCTTCGTGAGAACAAGCTATATGCCAATCTGAAGAAATGCGAGTTCTGGCTTGAGGAAGTAGCATTTCTTGGGCACATGGTATCGAAACGTGGAGTATCTGTTGACCCAAAGAAGATTGAAGCACTACAAAGCTGGGAGCAACCTAAGTTGGTGACCGAAGTACGAAGCTTTCTGGGCTTAGCTGGTTATTATCGGAGGTTCGTAGATGGATTTTCCCGAATAGCTACTCCATTAACTCAGTTAACTCGGAAAGATACAAAATTCGTTTGGAGCGAAGAATGCGAGAAGAGCTTCCAAGAGCTCAAGAGAAGACTTTTCTCGGCACCTGTTCTACTAATACCATCTGGTTCGGATGGATTTGTTATCTACAGCGATGCTTCGGTCAAAGGGTTAGGATGTGTTCTCATGCAACATGGGAAAGTCATAACCTATGCCTCGCGACAACTCAAAGAATATGAGAGGAATTATCCTACTCATGATCTAGAGTTGGCAGCAGTCGTTTTCGCGTTGAAAATCTGGAGACATTACCTGTACGGAGAGAAAGTGGAGATTTATACAGATCATAAGAGCTTTAAATATTTCTTCACTCAGAAGGAACTCAACATGAGGCAACGACGTTGGCTTGAACTGTAGAAAGATTACGATCATACCATCCAATACCATCCTCGAAAACTGAACATGGTAGCTGACGCGTTGAGTAGAAGATCATATGTGGGAACGAGTGCGATGATGTTAAGTATACGCGTAGAACCAGCTTTGGTGGATAAAGTTAAAGCTGCTCAAGCTACGGATCCGGAGCTGATGAAGATGAAGAAGAACGTGCAAGAAGGTGCCATTCCAGAAGCAAAAATCGATGAAGAGGGAATACTTCGAGTCAACTCCAGACTTTGTGTTCCTAACGATTCTGACTTGAAGCATAGAATCATGATGGAGGAACACAACACACCGTTTGCAATCCATCCTAGGAGTACCAAAATGTATCGTGATCTTCGACATACATTTTGGTGGAGCAATATGAAAAGAGAGATCGCGGAGTTTATTTCGAGATGTTTAACGTGTCAACGTGTAAAGGCGGAGCATCAAGTGCCGAAGGGTCCATTGCAACCACTGGAAATTCTGAAATGGAAGTGGGAACACATTACGATGGATTTCGTTACGGGTCTTCCCAAGGTTTCTCAAGGCATAGATGCGATTTGGGTTATTGTTGATAGATTAACCAAGTATGCTCATTTTTTGCCGATACGAGAGACTTATTCCCTTGAACGTCTTGCCCATATATACGTGAATGAGATTGTGAGATTGCATGGCATGCTAGTATCTATAGTTTCAAATCATGACCCCAGATTTACTTCACGATTTTGGATCAGTTTGTAGAAAGCTATGGCACGGATTTACGATTCAGTAGGCTTATCATCCTCAAACAGACGGACAATTAGAGAGGACTATTCAAACTCTTGAAGATCTATTGAGACTCTGTGTTCTAGACTTCAAAGGGAGTTGGGATAAGTACTTACCATTGGTGGAATTCTCCTACAACAACAGCTATCAGGCAAGTATAGGCGTGGCTCCATTCGAAGCGTTGTATGGACGAAAGTGTCGCACTCCAATATGCTGGAATGAGGTGGGTGAAGCAACATTATTGGGATCGGAGTTGGTACGTATGACTACAGAAAAGATCCAAATGATCCGACAATGGATACAAACTGCACAAGATCGACAAAAGAGTTATGCGGATCTTCATCGAAAGGACGTGGAATTTAATGTTGGGGACCATGTGTTATTATGTGTTGCTCCGTGGAAAGAAGTTACGAGGTTTGGGAAGAGAGGAAAGCTCAATCCACGATTCATTGGTCTATTTGAGATTCTTGACCGAGTAGGAAATGTGGCCTATAGACTCGCTTTACCTCCAAGCATGTCTCGTGTTCATAACGTGTTTCACATATCCATGTTACGTAAATATGTGAAGGATCCAAACCGCATTATTGAGTTAGAACCAGACGAGATAGCCAAAGATTTAACGTACGAGGAGGTACCTGTCAAGATCTTGGATAGGAAAGAGCATATCCTATGCTCGAAAATTATACCCCAAGTTAAAGTTTTGTGGAGAAACTATGCTATTGAGGAAATGACCTGGGAGTTGGAATCAGAAATGAAAGCGAGGTATCCTCACCTTTTCGACATACCATATACGTATGTCAATTTCGAGGATGAAATTTCATAAGGAGGGGAGGTTGTAAGACCCCAACTTTTATGAATAAAGATTTAATTTTCTTTATATATTATTTCAAAATAGTAAGGTGTTGATTTGATAAATGTGAAAAGTTATGGGTGAAATGTGCAAATATTTTAAAAATGAGCAAGTGGTTATAAAATATTTTTGTTGTCGGGAAATATTCGTTTGGTCGTGGAATATTCTTGTTGTCGGGGAATATTCGTACGACGGCGCAGCTATTTGTGGGCCCCACAACGGAATAATTGTCGAATATAGAAAGCGACAGAAATAACCTTTTTATAAAATAACGGCGTAGTTGTTACCGTCAGTACTGTTGAAATACCCGGTGGTTAAAATATAGTAATACGCAGTGTTGCACAGTAGCACACGGTATTGCACAGTATTTTGAATTATTGATTCTTACGTGAGAAGGCACTTACTCAATTATTGTTACAGTAATTACTGTTCAATATTTTATATTATTGATTCAATAATTGCATGATATTTTATTGATTCAATAATTGCTACGTTGATATTTTATATCAATAATTGCTACGTTGCTATGATTGATTCAATAATTGCTACCGTTGATATTTTGTATTCAATCATTGTCACTGCACAGTATTCCACATTATCAACTCAGTAATTCATATTATTTGAATAATATTATTAGATAGCATTATTGACAATGTCTAAGAAAGTTTTGTCTCGGTGGGGTTATTTAATTGCGCGCTAGTAAGGAGAAGTCCTTATCGGAAGGCCCCCTCTTTTTTGGGAATGACCTGGTTGTCAATATTGTAGTTCTGTAATATTATTTGTGAATAATTAATTATTGATTTATATGATAAGAAAATATTTATTTTGTGGATATAAAAGAAGGAATTAGTGCTGATGTGTTTTTATCAGTATTTTGGTGTGGAAAATCATCCGTTTGTGGATTTCGGATAATTTATGTTTGGAATTTGGAAAAACTTCCTTCTACAAAGTTGTAGGGAATTAAATTTCCTATAGAAAGATATAGAATTTGTATTTTTCTGATAAAAGGGCTATTTATTATGAATTATTGATGTTTCGGAAAATAAATGTTTTTTTTATAAAATGGTGGGCCCACTTTTGGTTGGTGTGGAAAATGCTGATGGCTTTTAGCTTTTGAGGCGGCTGGAGATTTTTTTAAAAGATATATTATTTTATTAAAAAAATCTACTTTGGCATTCTAAACTTTTCCTATAAATAGGGTGCTTAGGTTAGAATTAAAAATCACACCAGAATCAGAAGTTTTCTCTCTCTATAATATCAAGCGTATTTTTGTGAGTATTTAGATACTTTGAGTGTTACTATTCAGTGCAAGTTTTTTTTTAGTCTTATATCCGATATTCGAGTCAGAAGTACTATTCTTTTGAGGTAAGGGATGTTATTTTCTTTCGTAAATGATGTTATTCTTTTCAATATCATTATACCAAAATATTGGCATGAATTTTATTATGAAATTCTTACTTTTTCCATCGGGGTTACTATTCACGTATACGGCACTATTCACGAAAAAAAAAAAATTTCTTCTATTTGCCCAAGTTGCTTTTTAAAGTTCTTATCTTTGATTGGATCTAAGTTTTGAGCTTCATTCTTGAATTTTGCTCCACAAAGTATTATTAAGGAATATTCTTGAACTTGAATAAATTAAAATACGAATCCTTAATCTTGTCCTTTATTTCACTGGATTCATTATTTAAATGTTTTTCATCATCCTCAGTCCTAAAAGGTGATATAACTGAATATCTTTGGCCTGTAGAGCAAAGATGAATGATTACCTGATGAATATCTTTGGCCTGTAGAGCAAAGATGAATGATTACCTGATGAATATTTTTGGCCCGTAGTGCAAAGATGAACAGGTGTTGAGATGAACATGACCACTGGTGATACAAATGAATATCTTTGGCCTGTAGTGCAAAGATGAATATTTGATTCGAGATGTATGTTGATTGATGTTAAAGGGATAAAATATTGATGATGAATGGTTATTTCGGCTGCGAATATTGATCTAAAACTTGTTGTCAATAATATTTTATCTGGATTGTTGAAGTCTAACAATAATTTATTTTCCATTATCTTAGTCGTAATATTCTTTACTGGGCTAGTTGAGCTCACCCTTTTCATCTATTGTCCTCTTCAGGAAATGAGAATGTTGCGGGAACTAGTCGGGGGACAGAGTGATGGTCCGAGTTGGGGCAGTAGTAGTCCTCACTATTTCTGATAAATAGTGTGATAATAATTATAATGAGGACTTAGTTTGAATGTTAATATTTTTTACATATTTGTATTGACACTCACAGTTGTGTGGTCGTATTTTGCACGACCGTGTGATATAAAAGTTTGTATTTGAATTTTGTACCGTGTATTTAGCGACTCAGAATGGGTTGGGTTGACTGGACCTATTTTGGGGGCGTCATAGACCAAGTACCTGCAGTTTTAGATAAGTTCTATTTTGGTACCCAAGCTTGATTGGATCCTGCTAGGTTAGTTTTCTCAAAAACCCTATTCCTCATATATTTGAATTTACATCAAATTTAGCATCAATGATCATATCCATGCATGTATCAGATTTAGATATGACATTTAAAATGCATGATGGTGAGTGTATGTAAGATTAATAATTTTAATAAGACACTCCTTTTCTTTGATGGTTTCACCCTTTGCTCGGTTATGTTCACAGTTTTTGAATGTTCACAGAGTAGGAATCAACTCTATTACTTAGTTGTATCTAGTTGATTCATGGAGATGATCAGTTTCAAAGAATCTTCAAGATACTCCTTTATAACTGATCATACTCTACGTGTTATCAAAAACTTAGACCATGGGTTTGTACATACTTACCAACCTTTAAGCAAGAATTACTCCACTTAAACTTAATTAATTCTTGATATGCTTATGACTTATTTCAGACTTCTTTCAAGATGTTATCTTCAACCTAAAACTTGGGTTGAGAGAAATTTTGTTAGCAATTGAGTTCCCACCTTAGTGTACTTTCTCTCTTCCCCTTTTTAGGAAGAGTATGGTCTCTTGATAGAATACTGTTATAGTACATAAGGTGATGCAACACGATGTACACATTTATAATGAATGAGGAACCGTACGTTTACACTATCATTCTCTTGATAGTCATTTACCTAGCTTGCTATAATGAGGTTAGGCATTGATGTGCATATCTTTATATTTATTTTTGACAGCTTGTTGCTCTAGTTGTCCTTCGATCAATCAGTCATAGCCTTGAAGAGGTAAGCTAAGAAAGTCCTGGCATCTTTAGTTCTTTAATCACCTTGACCCTCAGGGTTCACATCCAACTACTGGTTAGCCAAATACATATTTGAGAAATTTTTCTTTCTCCTCTGGATAAGCGTTTCTTAGCATGCATGGCCTTTCATCTTTCAGAATGGAGGATGCTTGACTCTTTGCTGTTGATACCTCTTGACTTCCCATCTCTGGTCTTCAGACTACAAGATTGACTGTGGACAAGGATTGGTCTTGATGCTATGTCTTTTAAGAACATGGACCAATCTGAGCAGCTTCAGGTGTATATACACATTTACCTGTACACATTATTTCCAACGTGTGAGGTCATCTGCATTTACACGTGACTTACTACTAAACTGAGTTTAGAACAATGTTTGTGCCTAGGATCAAACTCAAAGCGATTAGCTTTGGAATATAGCATAAGAACCTGCTTTGATACCAATTGTTAGTTCCCAGTAGGCACACAATAGATCTAAAAGGTGGGGTTGAATAGATCTTTTGTTTTTTAATGCTATTTTCCATTTTATTTTGTATTGTTAAGAAGTTAGCATATGACAAACATAAGAATCCTTTCAAGCATAGTGAAATAAGTTAAATGTCCCCTTCATTGATATATTGATAAACATTAATACATTGTTCTTAGAGTTAGTTTAGTTGTAAGTAGTTAATACAAACATAGCAGTTATAGCATTTAAGAACATAATGTAAATGACAGAAAGTAAATGACAGAACGTAAACGACATAAGGAGTTTTAAGTGGTTCAGAGACTCAAGCTCCTAATCCATTCTTCTACACTCTCGCAGGAAATCCTCTAAGGAAGGGCAGCATCCTGAATCACTAAGATTCCATCAAGGCCAACAGCCTTGGAACTTCAGTTCACTAAGAACTCTTCAAGCCCAGCAGGCTTGGAACTCCTCTAGTTCACTAAGAACTCCTCAAGGCCAGCAACCTTGGAACTCATTTAGTCCCTCATGACAAGGACCCCTCAGGCCCTGGCTACTCGTTGTTGTAGTTGTTGTTGTTGTTGATGCTTTGCTACTAAGATGACTTGAAGCTTTATCATCTCTTGTTCTTAGTAGCTTGGCTTTGTCCTCAGCATTTTGCTTTGTGTCTGGATCTCTTCTTCTCAGGTGCAGCTGATCTTTATTCTGTTCAGCTCATCTTCTTCGGATGTCAGCTGTGCACCATCACCACATAGGACTGCTAAGGCGTTTCATTGTGGGTCACCTTTTTCTGGTCCTTAGCACTCCTTGAACACTTCTTGATAGATAAGCAGACATGGTTTTGCATCTTTTCCTTTTCAGCTTCTGGTTCTTTATGGTGATCCGTATAGTGGTTCTTCTGATCTTCTTTATGCTCAGCCACTTTCCTGAATGCTATCTTCTTGGCCTTCTATGCTCTCAGCTTAGCTGCCATCTTCAAAGGCATTCTCATCCTTGTTGAATGAAGCTTTAGTCTGTTCAAGTCCTTCTTCAAATCTGCTTCATTTCCACCTTCGTAGTCTCACTGCCACTGAGACTTTTTCTGTTCAGCTCTTGTAGAACTCGTAGAGTCAATAATATAGCATTGCAATGACTCAAATATTCTTCAACTTAGCAACTCTTTCATCTTTGATGCTTCAGCTGTTAATTACTTTTCCAGGATCTTCCCGTTAAAAAATAGCCATTGGAAGCTATTTGAATTTCTTCGCAGATCTTGAGTTATTTGGTGCAGACTGCTGATGTGATGTGACACCTCCTTTTTAACTTTACTGACACAGCAGTATACTACTTCACCTACTGCCTCGGAGATGTCACTATTCTGTGTCAGGCTAGTAGTCACTTTTATATCTCCCTTCTGATTCTCTGATTCGAATCTACAGGAGTTGTCCTTTTGCATCGATGCTCTCAATTAGCAACGTTTGGATATCAGTCTTCATATTGAGACGTTGCCAGTGCTTCAATATTCAGATGCCCAAACTCTATGATTCTGATGTAAATGTTCTTGGACCTTGATCGTAGTGTGTCTTGTTAAATGTTTCTCTTTGACTGGTTGAGACAACACTACTATTTTGAAGAGTGTTCTTTGGGTCTTCATTGTAGAACACCTCTTCCTTCACTTGTGCAGTGCTTTAATAATTCTGCTTGCCTTGACTGATCTTAGGAACTGATAGCTTGACTTGTCGTTCTGGCCTCATTCTGAATACTAAGACACATCAGATTTGTGGCATACCCAGCTCTCTTTCTCTGGGTGATCTCCCGTTCACCTATCAACAATGGTCTGACCCATGCTTAATCACTTCTGTCTTGTTCTTCACAAGCTGACCAGTATCTCTGTGTAAACTGCATCAGTTTCTGCACGTTTGGCAAACACTACGATCCTGGTTAATCCCAAGATCGTTGTCTTCTGTTCTCTTGGTAGCTACTGCACTTGCTGACTTTCTCTAGTCAGTTACTTTATCTGAAGTCTTCTTCTGATCGGCTTGTGGAAGACTTTATCTCGAATGGCTTCACAATTCAACCTGGATGACGATTGAGTTGGTGCTTAGATCTTCTGTTAGCTTGCATGCCATTCGTTGAGTGATCTCTGGTTTCCTTCAGGTGGAATGTATCTTTGCAGCTCAAACCAAAGGCTTCATCTTTGGATTCTATGGGAGTGCCCATCTATTGAGAATCGTGTTGACACTACGATTCTGCCTTGGCATTGTGAGCAGCCTCTGTAGACACCTTAGTCCTACAGACTATGATTTAGCCTTGTTTCTACAAACACTATGACTCCGAGATCAGATCTTGACAGACCACTATTTCTACCTTTCATGCTTTTTGTCCTTGTCTGATCTGGCTTGACTACGATCTCGGCCTCTAATATGATCAATAGACTCCACTACTACAAGTGTGATCTACGATTCTTGACTTAGCTCAGGCAGATGCTTGGTCGGCTTATAGACGGCCTGTCTCTATAATTCTGGGCATGACTTCCTCAGCAGACTACTACTTTGAGAAAGTTCTTTCCGACACACTACGATCCTTTCTCGTCTCTCCTAGCAAACTATGAACTCCGAGATTTACTATCCTTACAGACTACGATTCCGCCTTGATAGTTCTTAAGTCTTCTTTGTCTCTCCTGGCAGACTACGATATTGGTGCAGTGCTCGACGATCAGACACGCCTATCTATTACACTTTATAAGATCAACCTAACAAGTTTGATCTTTCTATATTTATATTCCTTGTACATCATTTCTTTTTAAGGACTTTACAAAGCTGTTTTGTTTATGTAGGATCAACCTAACATATTTGGTCATTTCAGTCTAAGTCCTTATACATATATTCCTATTATCTATCAAGGACTTTACAGCTTTTATATTCATTCATTTATATCATAATGAAATAATATAAAATAGGAATACAATTTTTATGAATATTCCTAACAGATTCGAATTCTACATTCTTGCGGTGTGGATCAGGGTATTTTTTCTTCCTATTCTGAGCCGCTACCAATCTTGTCCGGATCACCTTGACTTTCTTGATTGTCTGTTATACCAATTCTAGACCTAGAAATTATCTTTCGCCAACTTCATCCCAGTACAATGGTGTTCTGCACTTTCTGCCTACAACGCTTCGTAAGGCGGCATGGCAATACTTGTGTGATAACTGTTGTTGTAGCCGAATTTCACAAGCGGTAGGTGGTCATCCCAATTTCTTTTAAAATCCATGATGTATGCTCTCAGCATATCTTCTAGTGTCTAGATCGTCCTTTCACTCTGCCCATCGGTCTGAGGATGATATGTCGTACTCACTCTCAACTGCGTCCCCATGCATTTCTGTAGTCACTTCCAGAAGTTTGATGTGAAGCGCATATACCTATCGGAAACAATCGACACTAGAACTCCATGCCTTGAAACAATCTGCTACACATATAGCTTTGCCAGCTTATCTAGGTTGAATCTGATCTTGATCAGAAGGAAGTTTGCTGATTTTGTCAATCGGTCAACAATAACCCATACTGAGCGTAGCCTTTCTGAGTTGTCGAAAGGTCAACCACGAAATCAATAGTAATATGTTCCTATTTCTATTATGGGATTTCTAGTTGTTTTAGCAAACCACTCGGCCTTTGATGTTCTGCCTTCACTTTCTGACATGTCAGGCACTTGACAACACAATTGGCAACATCTCGTTTCATATTCGGCCACCAGAAATGTTGTCGAAGATCCTGGTACATCTTGGTACTTCCGAGGTGAATCGAATACCTTGAGCTATGAGCCTCGCTCAAAATTTCTTCCTTAATCTCTGGCACTGGCGGTACCCAAACTTTGCTCTCAAACCATAACAGTCCTTCACTGTCCACTTTGAATTTCTATTCATCCCCTTCAGATATTTTCTTCTTTATCGTCTCACAGTCTTCATCATGAAGTTGTGCTTCCTTAACCTTATCCAATAAAGTTGTACCAGCTCCCAGCTAGAACAGCTTCTCGTTTGACTCCTTAGGATATCTCACCTCTAATTCCAGTTTCTCAGTTGCTGAAATTAGCTCCTCATGGCCAGTCAACAACATTAATTTTTCTTGACCCTTTCTGCTTAAGGCGTCGGCAACCACATTCGCTTTACCCGGATGGTATAATATCTCACAGTCGTAGTTCTTTATCAATTCCAACCATCTTCTCTGGCGCATATTCAGATCTTTCTGTGTAAAAATATATTTCAGACTCTTGTGGTTTGTATATATTTTACACTTCTCCCTATAGAGATAGTGTCTCCGTATCTTCAAAGCAAATACCACCGCAGCCAGCTCTAAATCATGGGTCGGATACCCTTTCTCGTAATCCTTCAACTGTCGTGACGCATATGCAATGACTTTGCCATTTTGCATAAGCACACAGCCAAGTCCTTTATGTGACGCATCACTATAAACCACAAAATTTTATGTGCTATCCTGGACAGAGGACACAGGTGCCTTGCTCAACCTCTTCGTAAGCTCTTGGAAACTTTCCTCACACTTCTCCGTCCAAATGAACTTCACCGATTTCCTTGTCAAATTTGTCAGTGGGGTTGCAATCTTGGAAAAGTTCTGAATGAATCTTCTATAGTATCCTTCAATTCCAAGAAAACTTCTCACTTCCAACGGTGTCTTCGGCTGATCTCAGTTCATCACAACTTCAACTTTTGAGGGATCTACCGAAATTCCGTCCTTATCGATCACATGTCCAAGAAATTGCACCCTCTCATTCCAGAATTCATATTTTGAAAACTTGGCATATAACTTCTCTATCCTCAATGCCTCTAGTGTCACCTTCAGATGTTCAACGTGTTCCTCCGTAGTCTTTGAATACACCAAAATGTCGTCGATAAACACCACTACGAATTTGTCCAAAAATGGCTTGAACACTCAGTTCATTATGTCCATAAATGTTGTAGGCGCATTAGTGAGACCAAATGACATCACCAAAAATTTGTAGTGGCCATATCGAGTCATGAATGTTGTCTTTGAAACATCCTCTGTTCTCACATTCAACTGATGGTAACCACTTCTCAAGTCTATCTTCGAGAAGTATCTCGCACCCTTCAACCGATCAAATAGGTCATCAATCCTAGGCAACGGATACTTGTTCTTAATCGTAACCTTGTTTAACTCTCTGTAGTCGATACAGAGCCTCATCGTCCCATCCTTCTTCTTCAAAAATAACACCAGCGCTCCCCACGACGATACGCTCGGTTGTATGTACTTCTTGTCTAATAGCTCTTGCAGCTGTAATATCAATTCCTTCATCTCTACTGGAGCCATACGATACGATTCCATCGATATTGGAGTCGTTCTTAGCACCAAATCGATCACGAACTCCACCTCCCTATCTTCACCGACCCTAGCAACAGCAAAAACTTTCTTCATTTCCCTGACCCAAGTCTGTGCTTCAATCAGGTTCATGGATCCCTTGAACTCTGGCGGTCCCACCGCCTTGAAGTCCTTGAACGTCGTGTTCAGTGGATCTTGCGGCTGGTTGTTCAGAGCTCCAATCAAAAGATTCACCAACTGCTGAACGGGTTTGGCGTTGGCATTGGCGTCGTTATCGTTAGTCGACCCTTCTTGGGCTGGTTGACTGTTAGGGCGTCTTCTCGGAGGCATATTTCTGTTAAGATATATGCTTATTAGATCTTTATTCAATCCTTTAAACATTTAAGACTTAACTTAAATACTTTAAGATAACACTTAACACATAACATCTCGAAAAAACTCTGATATTTTATTTAATCAAAAGTTTTTTTTACACAAACGAAAGATAGTATCACTGCTATTTACATCAACTATCCCGAGATAAAGAATCTTCAGGATTTAAATCATCAAAATATTCCTTTGTTTATAATCACATCGGAATTTACATTATTTAACTAACAAAGAAATATTCACATAATAATATTGTTCCTATCAAGGCCTACTAAGGCGTCAAACAGCTTTGTTGCGCTCTTCCTCCATAACGCGTAATATCGTCCTGCGATCAAGCATATACCAAGGTAGGTCCTCGAACTTAACTGGATAGCACATAACCCGATCCTGGGCCTTATCAATCACGGTCTGAAACGTATAGTCCGTCTCCTCAATCTTAGCCTTCTTTGCCAGGTCGTTATCCTTGGCAAGATCTGCACGTCGTGAAGCCCTCATCCAAGCATCCTTTGCTATGGCAAGCTTCGCTGATTCCTCACGCAAATCATTCTTCAACTTTTCTATCTCAATTCACTTTTCTTCACCTTGGCCCTTCTCATGGACTAACTCCCACCCCACGTCTCCAAGACGTGTATACAGAGTCTCAACCTCACCATCCTTTTGCTCGATGGTAGTCCGCTGAGTAACTGTCTGTTCCTTCAGCTCTCAAATAGTATCATGTAACTCTATGTTACGGTCATACAGCTCGTCGTACATCTCAGCACTGATAGAGTTTGGTGGAAACTCATCAGGGTCTTCATCCTCCTCCTCAGCTACCTCAGCCTCAGCCTCAATCTCCTTAGAGTCCTCCTCTGAATCGACCACCGGCTCATGCTCCCGACCAACAATAGTGATCAAAGGAGATGGCTCTTTATGAACCAACTGCTCCCAGAATGTATGAATGTCTCGGGGCTCCTCCTTAATAGCCACTCAGGGTACAACCTCCCTAGGCTGACTGGATCCTCTAATATCCAACATCCTGACAATTAAAATTTTAAGTCTTTAGTTATTACGTGATGCTAATCGATACTCACACAAGTATATATAAAATATAAATACATAGCACATAAGGTATGTTATTATCTTTCTTAGAACTCGATAAGAGTTATTATTACTATGTTATCAAAGGCTACTACCTTAAAGTTTTCCCGCACCTAAGGTTCATAACCTATAGCTCTGATACCAACTTGTGACACTCCCAAATCCGGGTACTTCAATTTCCACGGGATTTGGTGTTCACTGTACAAATATCATATATCTATCTACCCATAATAAATGCAAACCATGAAATAGATAAAAACATCTCCATCATCTCCCCTTATAGGGTTACAACATCTAAATAATAAATACATACTTAAATCCCAGATCAAACTAACCTTAAATCTCAAATGTGGAAACGTAAACAATTAAATAAGTCTTAAACATCACAACATAAGTCTTAGACAAATATCATCAAATAACAACAAGTTTTCATCACTTGTTGACTTTGCCCTTGCCTTTGCTAGTGGAAGGCTCGTCGGACATTTGGTTCTTAACTGCAATGTTATTATGTAAGAGTGAGCACGATTGCCCACAAGTATAACAATATGACAATAATAATAACATGCAAGTAAATCAAAGGGGTTCTGAATAAAGAAAGCTCGGCTTTTGAATGAAGAATGGATAACAAGAATCAAAAGTGCATCTGAAGGGCATAAGACCATGAACTAAATCCTAGGTTGTCAAGTATTTCTACTTTAAACTTTTAAAAGTCATTAGACTATATGGACTCTACTACTCGTACTTAGAGGGATCAGCCCATAGTACCATACTGTGCACAATATCTCAATGCTAAAGTATAAATAATCCCATATAAAAGGGTTGTTCAACTCAATTTGACATCGGTGTCCTCACCAAAGAAAGTTAGGTTTGGATAAGCTCAATAACAGTTCTCAAATTTAGAACGTTCATCAACTATGGACTAGTCGAATGAATAAGGACTCGTTAGCCTTACAAGGTTCAACAACAATTGATAATCAAATTGAAATAATGAATATCGAGGGTATACAATTGAATAAGGATTGTATACTGAAGTAATACTTTACAATGATTATAATATCTCATATAAAATCTTAACTCGAATAAACAAGGATAGGAACTTGATTGATATAGAAACATAAGTATAGAACTTGCTCAATGAATAACTTTGAATTTAAAAAGCTTGCTCAATAAAGGTTTGAGTTTAGAACACTTGCGTCACGTAAAAGTAAGGTTTAGAAACTTGCTTAACATAAAAATAAGGATTAGAAAACTTGCCTAACAATAGTAAATTAGGGATAGAACACTTGCCTTGTGCACAAGCTATAATTATAATTACAATTCACTTTCTCAACGTCCTACACATTACATTACGTTTACAACATTGATTAGTTCCATTACCACTACGTTTAACTATAGAACTTCTCACTTAAGTTCAACTTAACAAGTTGTTTCACAAATCTTAACTTGTTAACTAATCACATAGCGTGAATCTGAATCACAACATGTATACCACATAATATGAACTCTTAGACAATCGTAATTAAGTCTTACGACATTAATATCCAAGCTCACACATAGTTTATTAACATGAAACTTCAAATTATATAATACATGTCAACATCATGTTAAAGTATTGTATTACATGTTCATCATATTATCAGGTTCATTAGGTAAGGTTAACTCATCATGTTATGGCTTAAAAATACTCAGAAAGACCAAAAATTAATTTTTTTTTCTCTACACCCCCCCCCCCCCCGCTGGGGCGGGCATGGTTTCGGTAGGGGGCCTGCTGGGGCGGGTCTGGAGCCCGCTGGGGAGGGTGGCCTCGGCTGGTTCCGTTACAGTTTGCGAAAAATTGCAGAGAAGGCCAAATAAATCCAAATTAAACTAATACCGTGATTCCCATAAAGTATAAACTTCACAGGAACATCATACAATGATTCTAACATGCTTTTAACACTTTAGATCATGTAATTACTCAAATTAAAACACTTAAATTCACTGTTTTTGGTATTTTACAAGGTTTCGAGAGAAATCATGTAATTCAACGTTACAGATTCGTTATAACTCCCAATCTGTCCGTTTAAATTTCATTTTGTTCATTTAAACATGCATAATCATAATCCACTATCAATTTCATGCTAACTAACCAATTAAAGCATGCAAATTTGTACATAAAGGCCATATATGTGTTCTTCATACTCTTCATACTCTTCATACTCTATAACTCATGAAACTTTGATTAAAGCATAATTACATGAAATTGATTGTTTTAAAACATACATAGATGATAGAAAACTTGTTATTATCATATACGAACATACATATAATCGTATAATCAACAATCATAAACAAATTATATTATAGAGAACTAAAAATTAGTTTTAATAGAGAAATATAAGAATCATGAATTTAAACTTGGGTTGAAAAATCATACCCTTGCTAACTTTGTGAATATGATTCAAAGATGATAGAGACTTCTTAAATTCTCCCTTAATCTTTTCTCTCAATTTTCTCTCTAAGTTCTCTCTGATGGAAAGCTATGTAATATAAAACTGATATGATATATGATAGTTTAGATATACAATATACGTATATAATATATAATGTATATAACTGCTAGTTACTAGTCGTCAGTTAATTCCCATATCTGATTAACTGCTCCCACTAATTTAAGGCCATGTTTGGTTCTTCTTCTTTGTTCCTCCTTTCCCTTTAATCTAATTAAATGCTTATTATATAGTTTAATGTCACAATTCTAATTAATCAAAAAATCTTATTTAAATTCAACTAAATAAAATATAATAATCCACATTAAATCACATTATCACATAATTAAAATTCTCATTTATTAATTATGTCAGGTCATTACATCTCTAATTAATTATTAAATTAATTAGAATAAGATTATGTTTATCAAATGATTCATTTAATTACATAAACTCAATTAAATACATACTTTGAACTATGAAAATTCTCCACATTAACTTAATCAATGTAACACATATAATTAAATTAATCTACCATAATTTTATCAAATAATTATTTAACTCAATAATTAAAACATTGATAACTCAATAAATAAATTATCAAAAATATTTATTTTATTCAATAAATATTCAATTTAAATTACAAAATTCTCGTTCATCATAATTACAATTCTTGTTCCTCAATTGATCCTAGAAATCATTACATTCGTAATAATAATTAATTCTAAGTCTGATTGAATCACAAACATCAGTCTTAAACGCGTTATTAGACTTACGAATAACGAGTTTACATAACGTATTTAACTTATAAATTAATCACGTGAAATAAGTTAATGAATTGTTCTAACATCTCAATATATGCTTAACATGTCATCAGGTTTATTACAGTAAGTTAGCTCATCATGTTATGGATAAAAATGACATAAACCAACAATTTTTCTCTGTACCCACCGCCGGGGCGGGGGTTTGCTCTGTAGGTGGCCCGCCGGGGCTGGGTTCTTAGGCAAAACAGCCCGCCGGGGCGGGGGTCCCCTTAACGACGAACTGCAGTTCGCGACTTGCACTGTTCATAGCCCAATTAAATCCAAATTAAACTAACACGATGATTTTTAATGCTACCCATGAAGTATAAACTTCACAGAACATGTAATAACATACAGTAGAACCTCTTTAAATTGATACTCGGTAAATTAATAAACTCTCTAAAATAATATTTTTCTCCAGTTCCGACTTGGGCCAGTTGAAAAATTAACAAATTTCGATAAGATAATAAGATAATATATTTTCAAAAAACCCCTATGTAAATATAGGGTCACATTAATATCATAAATTAATAATTATATAAACTTACACAAACATAACTAAGACAATTTAGTGAAATATGATTCTAGAGTTGTTTGTTTTAGATGAGGAGCCATTATTGGGTGTGGTTTCAAGAAATTTTCTATCTTGTTTATATAGTATTTTCTATTACCATCATATATTGAATGTTTTTAGTAAAAATACAATGAATAATACTTAATTATTAAGAAACAATGAACATTATTTATTAGTTTTCATTAATATTATGTACAATGAATCTATGTTTTAGATTAATTCAATTAATATGATACATGATTTTTTCTAAGATACAATGCTTTTTGATGTAATCAAAATTTAACTTCAATCAATTACAAAAATCTCTTTAAATTAATAAATATTAATTTATCGGTTAATTAATATCTCTATAAAATAATAAAATATCATGGTCCCAACCATATTAATTTATAGAGGTTTTACTGTATATGGCATGCATTTAACAGTTTAGGTTACGAAATCGTTCAAATTAGAACACATAAATTCACTATTTTTGGTATTTTACAAGGTTTCGAGAGAAATCACGAAATTCGACATTACAGATTCGTTATAACTCCGAATCTGTCCGTTTGAATTTCGTTTTGTTCGTTTAAACATGCATAATCACAGTCAACTATTAATTTCAAGTTAAATAGACAATTAAAGCATGCAAATTTGTACATATGGCCATATTCAAACTTTTCATACTCTGTAACGTATGAAATTCCAATTAAAGCATAATTACATAGATTTAGTTACTTTAATCATACATGATATAAAACTTGTTATGGACATATACTAACGTACATATAATCATATAACCATCAATCATCAGTAACCTAAGTCACAAAGAAATTTAAATTAATTTTCATAGAAAAAATATAAAAATGTGAACTTAGAATTTCAGATAAGAAAATTATCCCTTGCTTGATTGTTTAAATTACTAGAAACTTTTTCTTTGATTCTATAAAAATCTACCCAATCAATCAATTCTCTCTCTAATTTCTCTCTCTCTGATATAAGATATATAATATATGAAGGTTTGATAATATATAAGTTATATAATACGTATATTAATTAACTAGTAAAGATAATGGGTCAGTTAATTAACTGACACCCACTATCTTAAGGGCATGTTTGGTTGTCTCATTTATTACTCATTTCCATTATTTTAATTAAATGTTTATTCTATAGTTTACTGTCGCACTCCAAATAATCCTATTTAATTTTAATTAAATAAAAGATTATATTACACATAAAAAATCATATCAACACATAATTAAAATTCTCATTTATTAATTATTTTAAATCATTAAATCTCTAATTAATTATTAAATTAATTAGAATAATATTAAGATTATTAAATAAATTATTTAATTAAATAAACTCAATTAAATCCACACTTTGGACTATAAAATTCTCCACATTACTTTAATCAATGTAACACATGTAATTAAATTAATCTACCACAATTCCATAAAATAATTATTTAACTCGATAATTAAAACATCGATAACTCAATAAATAAATCACCAAAAATATTTATGTAATTCAATAAATATTTAAATTAAATTATAAAATTCTCGTTTGTCACAGTAAGATTCATAAGCATGAAACAATTACATACATAGTAGCGGAAGTGTAAAAATAAGAGTTTTAAAAATTTACAAACCATATACCCGGATCATCCTTTATGCGCAATTAATAATTAAACAAAAAGAAGAAGATAAGATTCATACCCTTGAAGATACGAGCTTCCTCTTGTACGAGTTCAACTCCAATCCTTTCCTTATTCGACTAGAATCTACCGGGTGTGATTCTTTTTTTTGATCGACATTAGCCACCCAAGTGTTTGGTCTCTAGAGATGATTCACTAAGGATTAACAAGTATTAAGAAGATGAGTTATTGGAAAACCCTTAGTTTTCTCTCTCTCTAGAAAAAGTGTGCTCTCCCAACTCTTTGAAATTGTATTAGCCTTAATCAAAATAAGACTCCTCTTATTTATAGATGTAGGCAACCCTTCTAAATATTTTAGGATTAATGTTTCATATTAATTAATTAAATTCTTTTAATTAATTAGGCTTCCTAATCTTATTATGAGCAATTAATTTACCTTTTTAATTTATTTACCTCCTAATCTTATTAGAAATATGGGAGAGTACTTTTATTAATTAATTCTCAAACTCCTTTAGGAATTAAACTAATAATAATAATAATAATAATAAGACTCCTCTTATTAATTTATAATTAATATTTCTAAAATATTAAATAATAAATATTAAGAAATTTAATTTATTCTATCACCATAGATTAAATTAAATATACTTAACTTATTATTATGATTATGCCATTTGTTTCTTAAATAAATATTCATCATTTTATGGTGTAACCCTTTAGGTTCTCCATATTAAACCAGTTGTGAATAAATTAATTAGAACAATTCTAATTTTATTTAAATAAATAAATTAACTATTATTTTATTTAAATAAATCATATTTATTCTACAATAAGGGTAAGCCCCCTTAGCGCTCAACGACTTTTCAGATAATATAGATTTAAACATTAATCATAAAAGAACCTTTGAGTAAATAGTTACCGTACAATTCATTCCTTCTACCATACAATGTCACAATTAAATATAAGATATGGATTTACTATCAAGTCTTATTTTATTTAATTATATATATTCCCGATCCTAAATGCACAAACTCTGATAATGTAAATTAGAAACTTTTTTCTAATTTCATTATGCCTTGGCCAAAGACTATTGAGTTGTCATTTATCGAATCACATAGGACATTCACTTCTTTTACTAAAAGTGGTAGATCCTTTACTGCTCATTCATTATCTTCATGTATAATTAATTATACCCAATCATACCCTTTGATATACCCTTAGGGTCTTAAAGGACATGTCAAAGTATAACTCATCATACATAAGATACTATAATGATCTCAAGTCTAAGGATTACTTGTACTACTATCACTAAAGGAATTTCTATTGATAGGCGAGTAAAACTCCATTAGGTATTCCTTAGAGAGCCACGTTCAGTGTACTTATTCTCCAATAAGCAACTCCATACTTGCTCTAGTATCTCCACACAAATGATTATGAGATCGATCATTCTCTTCCAAAGAACAAGTAAGTATGTACCAATCTATCCGAATTTACTAATCCCGTATTTAGTAATCTATCGATTGGGAACTATTTTAGTTTTAAGCTATCTAAGAATTTAGATCTTATTAGCATGATCATCATCATGATTCTAAAAGCATTGCTTAAAACTATGGGTTTATCACATTTAAATATAACAACATCATATGGATAATATAAACGCCTTTAAATAAACAATTGTTTTATTAATAAATGAATAAGACTGTTACAAAGTATATGCATTATCATCAAATATGCTTGGCATATGTGTATACTACTTTCAGTTCCTCCTCTATAATCTTACTAGGTCCTCTTAGCTCCGACATCCTACAACCACAAACACAAAACATCAAACAAACTCCAATAATATTTCATGATAAAACATAAATTCATTGTAGGGAATGAAAATATATTTCATAACGCTACTAACTCTCCAAGAAACTCTGCATGAGTTTTATCTCCTTCTATACCCTAAATTCTTTGTAAGGTTATAGCCCAAGGACTCTCTCTCTCTCTCTCTCTCTCTATCCTAAGGTTTAAAACCTACAACTTTAATACAAATCTGCGACACCCCCAAATTCAGATACATATACTTCGAATCTGGTGCTTCATGATCTAACTCTAATAACATAGTAATATTTCATATAACGAAATATTAGAATAATTTACATTGATATAATATAAATATTCTCGTCCCAAGTCTCGAAACTATTACTAATACACTTCATAACTTAATCCCAAACATAACTTAATACATAACATTAATCATGTCTTAATACAACATAAAGAAAATTGTACGACCCCAAATTTTATGAATAAGATTTAATTTTCTTTATATATTATTTTGAAATAGTAAGGTGTTGATTTGATAAATGTGATAAGTTATGGGTGAAATGTGCAAAGTTTACAAAGTAACCAAGTGGCTATAAAATATTCGTTGTGTCGGGGCATATTCGTTTGGTCGAGGATTATTCTTTTTGTCGGAGAATATTCGTACGACGGCACAGTCATTGGTGGACCCCACAACGGAATGAATGCCGGATATAGAAAGCGACAGAAGTAACCTTTTTATAAAAATAACGGCAAAACTGTTACCATTAGTACTGTTGAAATACCCAGTAGTTAAAATATACAGTAATACGCGGTGTTGCACGGTAGCACACAGTATTGCACAGTATTTCGAATTATTGATACTTACGTAGGAAGGCACTTACTCAATTATTGTTACTGTAATTACTGTTCAATATTTTATATTATTGATTCAATAATTGCATAATATTTTATTGGTTCAATATTTGCTACGTTGATATTTTATATCCATAAGTGCTACTTTGCTATTTTATATTATTGATTCAATAATTGTCATTGCACATTATTTCAAACTATCAAATCAATATTTCATATTATTTGAATAATATTATTAGATAGCGTTATTGGGAATGTCTAAGAAAGTTCTGTCTAGGTAAAGGGTTGATTAATTACGCGCCAGTAAGGAGAAATCTTTATCGGAAGGCCCCCTCTTTCTTGGGAATGACCTGGTTGTCAATATTGTAGTTCTGTAATATTATTTGTGAATAATTAATTTTTGATATATATGATAAGGAAATATTTATTCAATATGGATTTAAACGGAAATTTTTTTAACATGTGACATTTGTTGAAAGTTGGTATTTTATCTTGTCCGATAAAATAATTCATTCAAATATATTAATATAATATTACATTATAGTAGTATGATGTGATTATATAATAGTATGATTTTTAAAATTTGAATGGTAACATTATTATAGTAAATTCACGATATAAAAGTTAAACGAGGTGGAAGAGTGCAAATTGAATTTGAACTCTTATGATGCAAACAATGATGTCATCGGAGCGATGAGATAAGCAATGATATCATCAGAGCGATGAGGTAAGCAATGATGTCATAGATCGATGATGTAAGCGATGATGTCATAAATTATGGCAAAAAGACTATTTTACCCTTACTCTGCCGAGCCTATAAATAAAAGTTCATTTCTTTATTATTTCTCACCAATTCACTAAAGCTATAGAGAAAAAGTATAGATAGGATAAGAGAGAAAGAAGAAGCGTATTCTGCTATTACGCTAGTGCAGTCTCCAAATTTTAAGGTAAGGGGTATTATTTCTTTCGTATTCATGAAGAGAGTTATTTTCTTTCAATACTCGTAAGGGTTGTTATTCCATTCTTTATTATTCTGTTGGAATAACCTATCTACGCGGACTACCGCATGCACGGTGAAATCATGTTGTTATTCTATTCTTTATTATTCTGTGGGAATAACCTGTCTACGCGGACTACCGCATGCTTGGTGAATAACCCTTCGTATTCAGTTGTTATTAAATTATGGAAATAATCTGTCTGAGCGGACTACCGCCAAACGGGTGAAAATTCAATTGCAGTTTCGTATATTGTTTCATTTCAGATTCCTAACTATAAACTTACTACGGTAAGTATTGCTTCTATAATTCCTAAAATGATCAGATATTACTTGAGTTTTGCGCTGCATCTAATATTATTTCACTGGAATATTGGTCTAAACTTTCTTGTGAAATTTTTATCTTTTCATGTCGAGTTACTATTCATGAGTTACTATTCATAGGGTACTATTCACGGTAAAAAAAAATATTTTTATTCTTTCAAATCATCTTTGATGATCAAGGTTTTGATCTTCATTCTTTAACTCTGAATAAATTCTCTAATATTTGTCCTTTGTCTCACTAGATCCGTTATTCGTATTATTTTTCATCATCCTCAGTTCTAAATGGTGATATAACTGAATATCTTTGGCCTATAGTGCAAAGATGAATAATTACGTGATGAATATCTTTGGCCTGTAGTGCAAAGATGAATGATTACCTGATGAATATCTTTGGCCCGTAGTGCAAAGATGGACAGGTGTTGAGAAGAATATGACCAACTGATGATACAAATGAATATCTTTGGCCCGTAGTGCAAAGATGGATATTTGATTCGAGATGTATATTGATTGATGTTACATGGATAAAATATTGATAATGGACTTTTAAATCAAAGAAGATAGTAGACATCATTCTTTAGTTAACTCTTCTAATGAATTATTATTTTCGTTGCGAATATTGATCTAAAACTTGTTATCCATAATATTTTATCTGATTAATTGAAGGGTAACGATAATTTATTTTTCATTATCTTAGTCATAATATTCTTTATTGGGCTAGTTGAGCTCACCCTTTTCTTCCATTGTTCTTTTCAGGAAATTAGAATATCGCGGGTACTAGTCGAGGAATGGAGTGATGGTCCGAGTTAGAGCTGTAGAAGTCCTCACTATTTTTTTATTTAAAATAGTGTGATAATAAATGTAATGAGGACTTAGTTTGAATGTTAATATTTTCTACATGTCTGTATTGACACTCACAGTTGTGTGGTCGTATTTTGCAAGACCGTGTGATATGAAAGATTGTATTTGAATTCTGTTGAGTGTATTTGGCAACTCAAAATGGGTTGAGTATTGAACCTATTTTGGGGGCGTCACAGTTGGTATCAGAGCTTAGGGATATGATCTCTGGCGGAGATCTGGGAATAAGAACTAGGAGGGGAGAGATGAGTAAAACCTTCGCTAGTGTGTCTTACCTAAGCTTAATTGTTATTGGTCGATTGGAATATAAGGTTAATATGTGATATGTTAATTTGTTTGATTAACCCTTGTTTTGTGGCAGTATTTGAGAATGGCAGCTGAAAATCTAAACAATGGAGTGAATAAGACCGTTGAGACCCCTTTAATCACTAATGAGGAGAACGTGCAACAGGAGGGCTATATTCCTCCTGTAAACAATCCTACACAAGAAATGATAAATGACGGGATATTTAGATGCTTTTTGTAGTTCATGCAAAACCAGACGAGGGAGACTTGTGTTCATAATACTGGTGGAAATAACAACTCTCGGCCTGTCACTGCCAAGCAGTTTAAAGAGTTAGGACCACCAGAGTTTTAGGGAAAGCCAGATCCAATTAACGCAGAAAATTGGATAAATAAATTACCAAGATATTTGATGTCTTGGGATGCACGGAGGAACAGAAGGTTCCATTTGCCACCTTTTGTTTCCGTGGAGAAGCAGATTACCGGTGGGAATCTATGAAACGTACCCAGCCTGCCTCACTCAAGATGACTTGGGGGGCGTTCCAGAAACTGTTCAATGGCAAGTACTTTCCAGAAAGTATTCGTCACATGAAAGATGTAGAGTTCATCAGACTGGAACAGAACAACATGACTGTGTCCCAGTACGAGGCTAAATTCGCAGAGTTATCCCGGTTTGCACCTCATTTGGTGGAGAATGAGGAACGTATGACGCGGATGTTTCTGAGAGGTTTAAAACCCAAGATTCGTCAATACCTCATTTCTCACAAATTTTCTCTATATTCGGATGTAGTGAACAAGGCCCAGTTATTAGAACGAGATAATGATTATGTTCAACCACGGGACAACAACCAAGGTCGTACTAGTGGCAGCAGTCATCAAAATAATGACAACCAGTAAGGAGGAAAGTACCATGCCAGAAGTGGTAACTACTCCGGTAGTAATCGTGGCCATAATAATATAAGAAGTGAGTCGGGGAGAGATTTCAAGAAGAGAAGGTACAACATTGAGAACGTGAAAGCATCGACAGCAGCACCAACATCAACTGTTTCTAGGAGAGGAGAACGACTGCCGGTCGTATGCTATAAATGCGGGCAAGAGGGACACATCAGCCCCAACTGCACACAACAATCCAATTTGTGTTATAATTGTGGAAAGGAAGGGCACATAGCTCGAGTGTGTCGTGTATCAAAACCAAGTCCAGCAGGGATGGTGACTCCAAAGGCTATCCCTGACAAGTCAAAGTCAGTGATTCCTGGAAGAGCTTTTGTCGTGACTGCCCAACAAGCAAGGAACCCGAACGAGGTTTATTACGGATAAACTGATAATAAACTCTTGCGTAGTTTACACTTTATTAGATACTGGTGCTACCCATTCTTTTATTTCACCTGCTTGTGCTCAACGTTTGAACTTGACACCTGAGAAATTAGACTTAGACTTATCTGTTGAAACTCCGTTGGGAGAAACCTTCGTTACATCTACAGTTTACAAATTTTGCTCGATTCAAATTGGTACCTTCCCCCTACCTGTTGATCTTATATCGTTGAAAATACTTGCATTTGATGTGATTTTAGGAATTGACTGGTTGACCACTTATCATGCCAAAATTGATTATTTTCGTAAGGTTGTTAGTTTTCATATTCCTAACCAACCTATTGTGCGAATTCAAACAACCAAACCACTAAAATCAATCAATGTTATTTCAAGTCATAAAGCTATTCGTTTATTAAAAAACAGATGTCAAGCTTTCTTAGCCCATGTCACTGATCTAAACTAGAATACTTCAGGTTTGAATGATATTTTTGTTGTTAATGAGTTTCCTGATGTATTTCCTGAAGAACTTCCCGTTCTACCCCCGAAACGTGAAGTTGAATTCTTTATTAACCTTGAACCCAGTACAAAACCCATTTCTAAAACCCCATATTGAATGGCTCCTATAGAACTTCAGGAGTTAAAGGTCCAACTACAGGAGTTGTTAGACATCAATTTTATATGTCCTAGTACATCTCCTTGGGGTGCTCTTATTTTATTCGTAAAGAAGAAAGACGGGAGTATGCGACTTTGTATTGATTATCGGGAGTTGAATCATGTCACCATCAAGAATAGGTATCCGTTACCTCGCATTGATGACCTGTTCGACCAGTAGCAAGGTGCACAACTCTTTTCAAAGATCTATCTTCGTTCTGGATATCATTAGCTGAAGATTAAAATTGAGGATATTCTGAAGACTGCTTTTAGAACTCGATACGGGCATTATAAATTCTTAGTCATGTCTTTTGGATTGACTAATGCTTTTGCTGCCTTCATGGATATGATGTACCATGTATTCAAGGAATATTTGGATCAGTTCGTGGTTGTCTTTATTAATGACATCCTCATCTATTCCAAAAGCAATGAAGATCATGAGCACCACTTGAAGCTAGTACTTCAAAGGCTTCGTGAAAATAAGCTATATGCCAAGCTAAAGAAATGTGAGTTCTAGCTTGAGGAGGTAGCATTCCTTGGGCACATGGTATCAAAACGTGGAGTATCTGTTGACCCGACAAAGATTGAAGCAATAAAAGTTGGGAGCAACCGAAGTCGGTGACCGAAGTACGTAGCTTTCTGGGCTTAGCTGGTTATTATCGGAGATTCGTGGAAGGATTTTCTCGAATCGCTACTCCATTAACTCAGCTGACTCGGAAAGATACAAAATTCGTATGGAATGACGAATGTGAGAAGAGCTTGCAAGGGCTCAAGAGGAGACTCATTTTCGGCACCTGTTCTGACGATACTATCTGGTTCGGATGGATTTGTCATTTATAGCGATGCTTCGGGCAAAGGGTTAGGATGTGTTCTCATGCAACATGGGAAAGTCATAGCTTATGCCTCACGACAACTCAAGGAATATGAGAGGAATTATCCTACTCATAATCTAGAGTTGGCAGCAGTCATTTTTGCGTTGAAGATCTGGAGGCACTACCTGTATGGGGAGAAAGTGAAGATCTATACGGATCATAAGAGCCTCAAGTATTTCTTCACCCAAAAGGAACTCAACATGAGGCAACGACGTTGGCTTGAGCTGTTGAAAGATTATGATCATACCATCCAATACCATACTGGAAAAGTGAAAGTGGTAGCTAACGCGTTGAGTAGAAGATCATATATTGGAACGAATGCGATGCTTTCAACGCCTATTTTGTGTGATTTACAAAAGATGGAGATAGAGTTCAAGACTACGGGGACCCATGCGATGATATGAAGTATACGCGTAGAACCAGCTTTGATTGATAATGTTAAAGCTGCTAAAGCTACAGACCTGGAGCTAATGAATATGAGGAAGAAGGTGCAAGAAGGTGCTATTCTAAAAGCAAGGATTGATGAAGAAGGAATACTTTGAGTCAACTACAGACTTTGTGTTCCTGACGATTATGATTTGAAGTATAGAATCATGATGGAGGCACACAACACACTATTTGAAATCCATCCTGGAAGTACCAAAATGTATCATGATCTTCGACATATATTTTGGTGGAGTAATATGAAGAGAGAGATCGCGGAGTTCATCTCGAGGTGTTTAACGTGTCAATGTGTCAAGGCGAAGCATCAAATGACAAAGGGTCCATTGCAACCACTTGAGATTCCAAAGTGGAAATGGGAACACATTACCATGGATTTCGTTACGGGTCTTCCTAAGGTTTCTCAAGGCATAGATGCGATTTGGGTTATTATTGATAGATTAACCAAGTCTGCTCATTTCTTGCCGATACGAGAGACTTATGCCCTTGAACGACTTGCTCGTATGTACGTGAATGAGATTATGAGATTGCATGGCATGCCAGTATCCATAGTTTCGGACCATGACCCAAGATTCACTTCACGATTTTGGGTTAGCTTGCAAAAAGCTATGGGCACGGATTTACAATTCAATTCGGCATATCATCCATAAACGGACGGGCAATCGGAAAGGACTATCCAAACTCTTGAAGATCTATTGAGACTCTGTGTTCTAGACTTCAAGGGGAGTTGGGATAAGTACCTACCATTGGTGGAATTCTCCTACAACAACAGTTATCAGGCAAGTATAGGCATGGCTCCATTGTATGGACGAAAATATCATTTTCCAGTATGCTGGGACGAGGTGGGTGAAGCAACATTGTTGAGACCGGAGTTAGTACATATGACTACGAAAAAGATTCAAATGATCCGGTAACGTATACAAACTGTACAAGATCGACAAAAGAGTTATGATGATCTTCATCGAAAGGACATGGAATTTAAAGTTGGGGATCATGTATTGTTACGTGTTGCTCCGTAGAAAGGAGTTACAAGATTTGGGAAGAGAGGAAAGCTCAATCCTTGATTCATTGGTCCATTTGAAATCCTTGACCGAGTAGGAAATGTGGCCTATAGACTCGCCTTACCTCCAAGCATGTCTCGTGTTCATAATATTTTTCACATATCTGTGCTTTGTAAATATGTGAAAGATCCAAACCACATTATTGAGTTAGAACCAGACGAGATAGCCGAAGATTTAACATAGGAGGAGGTACCTGTTAAGATCTTGGATAGGAAGGAACATGTCCTACGCTCAAAGGTTATACCTCAAGTTAAAGTTTTGTGGAGGAACCATGATATCGAGGAAATGGACCTGGGAGTTAGAATAAAAAATAAAAACGAGATATCCTCAACTTTACGACATATCGGGTACGTACGTCAATTTCGAGGATGAAATTTCATAAGGAAGGGAGGTTGTAAGACCCCAAATTTTATGAATAAGATTTAATTTTCTTTATATATTATTTTGAAATAGTAAGATGTTGATTTGATAAATGTGATAAGTTATGGGTGAAATGTGCAAAGTTTACAAAGTAAGCAAGTGGTTATAAAATATTCGTTGTGTCGGGGAATATTCGTTTGGTCGATGAATATTCTTTTTGTCAGAGAATATTCGTACGACGGCGCAGTCATTGGTGGACCCCACAAAGGAATGAATGTCGGATATAGAAAGCGACAGAAGTAACCTTTTTATACAAGTAACGGCAAAATTGTTACCGTTACTACTATTAAAATACGCAGTGGTTAAAATACAATAATACGCGGTGTTGCACAGTAACACACGGTATTGCACAGTATTTCGAATTATTGATTCTTACGTTGGAAGGCACTTACTCAATTATTGTTATAGTAATTACTGTTCAATATTTTATATTATTGATTCAATAATTGCATAATATTTTGTTAGTTCAATAATTGCTACGTTGATATTTTATATCTATAAGTGCTACTTTGCTATTTTATATTATTGATTCAATAATTGTCATTGCACATTATTTCAAATTATCAAATCAATAATTCATATTATTTGAATAATATTATTAGATAGCATTATTGGCAATGTCTAAGGAAGTTCTGTCTAGAAAATGGGTTGATTAATTACGCGCCAGTAAGGAGAAATCTTTATCGGAAGGCCCCCTCTTTCCTAGGAATGACCTGGTTGTCAATATTGTAGTTCTGTAATATTATTTGTGAATAATTAATTTTTGATATATATGATAAGGAAATATTTATTAAATGTGGATTTAAACGGAGAAATTTTTAACATGTGACATTTGTTAAAAGTTGGTATTTTATCTTGTTTGATAAAATAATTCATTCAAATATATTATTATAATATTACATTATAGTAGTATGATGTGATTATATAATAGTATGATTTTTAAAATTTGAATGGTAATATTATTATAGTAAATTAATGGTATAAAAGTTAAACGAGGTGGAAGAGTGCAAATTGAATTTAAACTCTTATGATGCAAACAATGATGTCATCGAAGCGATGAGATAAGCAATGATGTCATCGGAGCGATGAGGTAAGCAATGATGTCATAGATCGATGATGTAAGCGATGATGTCATAAATTATGGCAAAAGACTATTTTATCCTTACTCTGCCGAGCCTATAAATAGAAGCTCATTTCTTCATTATTTCTCACCAATTCACTAAAGTTATAGAGAGAGAAAGTATAGATAGAATAAGAGAGAAAGAAGAAGAGTATTCTGCTATTACGCTAATGCAGTCTCCAAATTTTAAGGTAAGGGGTATTATTTCTTTCGTATTCATGAAGAGAGTTATTTTCTTTCAATACTCGTAAGGGTTGTTATTCTATTCTTTATTATTATGTTCGAATAACCTATCTACGCGGACTACTGCATGCATGGTAAAATTATGTTGTTATTCTATTCTTTATTATTCTGTGGGAATAACCTGTCTACGCGGACTACCGCATGCCTGGTGAATAACCCTTCATATTCAATTGTTATTAAATTATGGAAATAATCTGTCTGAGCGGACTACCGCCAGACGGGTGAAAATTCAATTGCAGTTTCGTATATTGTTTCATTTCAGATTCCTAACTCTAAACTTACTACGGTAAGTATTGCTTCTATAATTCCTAAAATGATCAGATATTACTTGACTTTTGCGCTTCATCTAATATTATTTCACTGGAATATTGGTCTGAACTTTCTTGTGAAATTTTTATCTTTTCATGTCGAGTTACTATTCACGGGGTACTATATACAGTAAAAAAATATTTTTTTTCTTCCAAATCATCTTTGATTGGATCCAGGTTTTGATCTTCATTTTTGAACCCTGGATAAATTCTCTAATATTTGTCCTTTATCTCACTGGATCCGTTATTCGTATTATTTTTCATCATCCTCAGTTCTAAATGGTGATATAACTGAATATCTTTGGCCTGTAGTGCAAAGATGAATAATTACGTAATAAATTTCTTTGGCCTTTTGTGCAAAGATGAATGATTACCTGATGAATATCTTTGGCCCGTAGTGCAAAGATGGACAGGTGTTGAGATGAACATGACCAACTGATGATACAAATGAATATTTTTGGCCCATAGTGCAAAGATGGATATTTGATTCGAGATGTATATTGATTGATGTTACAGGGATAAAATATTGATGATGGACTTTTAATTCAAAAAAGATAGTAAACATCATTCTCTACTTAACTCTTCTAATGAATTGTTATTTTCGTTGCGAATATTGATCTAGAACTTGTTTTCTATAATATTTTATTTGATTTATTGAAGGCTAACGATAATTTGTTTTTCATTATCTTAGTCATAATATTCTTTACTGGGCTAGTTGAGCTCACCCTTTACTTCCATTGTTCTCTTTAGGAAATGAGAATATCGCGGGTACTAGTTGGGGAATGGAGTGATGGTCCGAGTTAGAGCTGTAGAAGTCCTCACTATTTTTTTTATTTAAAATAGTGTGATAATAAATATAATGAGGACTTAGTTTGAATGTTAATATTTTCTACATGTCTGTATTGACACTCACAGTTGTATGGTCGTATTTTGCACGACCGTGTGATTTGAAAGACTGTATTTGAATTTTGTTAAGTGTATTTGGCGACTCCAAATGGGGTGAGTATTGAACCTATTTTGGGGGCGTCACAAAAATATTCTAGCAAAGAAGAACAAAGCTTCTCCATAGCGTTGTCTTTGCTCTTTCCCTTTCCTGAGGTTCCAACTTGCTCTGCCCTAAATGAAATGTTTAAGGGAAGCAAGAGTGAGCAACAAATTTGCCTAACAAGTAATATGACAAGAAAAGTGACCATGTGTATAAAAGGTTCTTAATCTCAAAGGTAAAATGGTAATTATAGCATAGGAATTTAAATAAGAATGGTGTGAACAAAGTCAATGTTAATGGTTCCAAACCTATCGTTTGAAGTCAATAAAGAGTCACTATTAACCGAAAGATTATAAAAGCATTCAAAGGTTTCAATAATTTCAAGTGAATGAATAGATGTCACTGAGTGTCACTGTGGACCAAAATTTGAAGAATTAAAAGATTTCAGCAAATTCCAAAATAAATATTAAATACTGAGTAGTCGCTATGAACCATGAACTCCTTCTAGAATAAACAGTATTAACTTGCTAATCCAATAGGTACAATAGGTGATTAGCCTAAAGTACCTGGTGTTATGCATAACATACCCTGTTGTTCGTGCAATGTCGGCACCCTGATTGTATAGTTTTCCATTTTTATGAGGGTTGTTCCTCTCAATAGATTAGAAAAGTCCGCACCAAAGCAATTGGTTTGGATTGCTTTCTAATTCATAGATATTGGTGTAACCGAATCAAATGGCATAGACACACTTTAACACACTTAGGAACAATTAATACGCTCAACGTTCATAACAAGATTCAAAGAATTATTTTTTTTCAAAGATGTAAGTATAATTAAAATAAACTTCAGAGTATGAATAATAATTTTCAAGAATTTAGATATCATAAGAATTAGAACAATTGGCTTATACAATCAATAAGTGTATAAGCTTAGACATTTGCTCAATATATATGGTCGATATAACAGTAATTAGAAACTTGCACAATACTCAAGGTTGTGTAGGTTAGGATATTTGCATTCAATATGAAAACCAAATGAAGTTAGGAACTTTCACAATATATAACAGTTGGTATAACAATAATTTGTTTACTCAAAATGAGGGAACTTGCAAAATGCACAAAGTTATGTAAGTTAGAGAACTTGCACAAAAATAGATAAGGTTTGGATACTTGCATAATATCTAAAGTTGTGTAAAATAGTGAACTTGTCTTTCACGTCGATTACAGTTCTATAGCTTAACGTCACCTCAATGTCCTATTGTATCATGGTTATTTATATATACACATTCATTAGTTACACAAGCTCGATACGTAACCAACAAGCTTATATACCAATTAGACTCATGTTCAATTACGCATGATAAGTACATTATTCAAATCCTATCTTTGTTATATAATTAGGCCACATATTAGCACACTATCAAACCACATAGTTTCATAAGCAACATTGTCTTCGCTTTTGAAAAGCTTAATAAAACTTGACAAATCTTGGTTCTATATAGTCACTACATGTTGAATACTTAAAATACCACTTAAATCAAGTATTATAGCTTAAGATAGTAATATACACATGTTACAAGTCTCATATCATAGTTTAAAAAGTCAGACAACACTGCCCTGCAGCGCAACTGCGCTGCAGATTGGCCTAGGAGTGGCACAGCTGCGCAGATTCTTGTCTAGGCCAAATTTAATTTTTTAATTTCTTGATCCCAACTTACTTCTTAGCATTCATGGATACTAACATATATCATCTAAACATGTTAAGAGGTCTTGGGATAGGTTTGGTCTCTCCTAGGGTCATTTCAAATTCACTTTCACACATTATTATTTTATAGTGAAAATTTTTATTTATTCAAGGCTAAGTGAGTTCATGCAACAAGAGACTAACTATGCAATCATTAAACCACATCACGATGTCAAACATCCTTCAATACGTATGCTCACATGTATTCTACTCATGTATTCAAAGTTAACATAGCTTTACTCTTGAAATTTGTTAAAATTCATGTTGGAGTAGTTCGTATTGTGTCTAACTAGATGATTGCACATTTTAGTCATGTTTAGAGGCCTAAAGTGTTCTAGCATGCGATCTTATAAGTTCAGATAACATAAGGCTTGTACCTTTTAGTTTTCAAAACTTAAAGTTTTATTTCAAAATAAATACTAAGTCATGCTATAGAAGGCCATTATAAGTAAGGTAACCTCAAACCACCTATCATATCTATTTTCATGCATAATTAAGCCACATACACATGCTAACAATATCAGAACTCAAAGGATACAAGTTTCGTTAAGGTTTGTTTTTAAAACTCAAAGTTTTATTTAGAAAATGTATACTAAATCAAGCTAGAGCAACTCATGATATGCATAGAGACTCTAGACCATATGTCAGACCTATTTTAATGCATAACCAAGTCAAACTAATATGTTAAAAATTGTCAGATTATAGCAGAAGTCAGAATTCAGCTCTAGTCCATGGCGCAACTGCGCTGTTCTGTACTATGGGAGTGACGCAGCTACGCTGCTTGATGAGAATGAAATATGTTATATTTTATTCCCTTAATACTCAATCTTTTATATCTCTTTTGTACCTAAGTATATTCATTTATCTTATATTTGTTATTTTATGTACAATTGAGCCAAGGAAACGAAATGGGCTCAAAAGGGACAAACAAGCTCACGAATTAGCTTGCAAAAGAGAAGCAGCTCATGAATTGACATGCAAAGGGGGACCCACGTGCATGCAAGGTTCCATGCATTCCAATTTAAAGGAGCAGCTCATGTCCTAAGCAGCTCTCGGTTTCATAAGCATGATGGAAATTGAATCAAACTCATCTTGCCAATTTATGTGGGCCACGAACTAAGCATGCAATCATACTTATCTTCCCAAAATATGTGGGCCATGGTTTGCTTGTGAATGGGAGGAAGGAGAATTAAGTGGGCTTGCAGCAAAATATTCCATGAAATTCAATCCAATATCATGGCACAAGCAGCTGGCAAATAAAATAATATCATGGAATGGCCCACGGTTTCATGCATTACCAAGTGAATTGCAAGAGCAGCTCACGTGCCTAGAATTTTAATTCAGCAGTTTGGAAAGGAGCTGGGCAGTGGTCCAACCCGCTGGGGTGGGGCTTCACTAAGGAATTCTCCCGCTGGGGCGGGGAGGCGGTACTTCTGATGCTGATTTCCTTTAGCGAGTTGGAATCGAGAGAAATTAAGGAAGCAACTAGGGCATATTGAAGGCTAGGTTTTGAAACAATATATAAGGGCTGTAATAAAGCATATAGAGGATATCATATATTCCTTGAATAAAGTAATTCTCTCTATAATTCTTGGGTGTTTTCTATGGCTATGGATAGCTAAGTTCTCGTTCTTGGATTAAGGAGACGGGAGCCTTGGATTAATACATTGTGAGATCTAATTGATTTTATTGTTTAATTAATATTTAAGTATTGTTTATTTTTCTGTGCTTGAATTATATTATTGATTTGATTAAATTCTAGGGTGCACACTTGTTTATTATTCATTAAAATCTACTTCTAAATTAGATATCGAATCCGTAATTGTTTGGTCACTCTAATTTGCAAAGCAACTAAGATTAATAATTGACTGCAGATTACGAGATTATTATATCTTAGGAATAATATTCAACTAAATTAAATGCAACCGCTTGTGCTTGTGTTGTTTAGCTTCATCGATTTTCTGATTCTTAAAGCTTCTACTAGATTAAACTTTTAGCACTTGTCTGAAGTTATTTAGTAGATAGGGTTATTTAGATCGCTTGTTTCTATCTAACTAAAATTAAGGAAAGACATGGAATAATTCTAATTGGTGAATTAATTTTAACGATGAATATTCAAAGTATTGATTGTGTATGCTTGAGTCAATGATCAGTGTATGTTTCTAAGGTGCAAGTTAACTTAACCCAAGGTTTGTTCTCTTGATTTAATTCATTACAATGTTTTACACATTAGTTTATTTTAATTAATAACAATCAAAATCCCCTCTTTTAGAATACAAAGTAGAAAAATAGATTAATTAGTCTCTGTGGGATTGACTCTTACTTGCACTACTACATAATTATCTTTCGCAATAAGGTTTTATTTTTGGTTGCCTGCGACAGTACACCAAATTTTGGCGCCGCTGTCGGGGACTGATTTCAGTTTATTTTTAATATTTTTGTGATCCTTATTTTATTTTAGTTTTTTATTTTATAGGTAAGTTGAATTTCCTTGATTGTTTATGCCCGAAACTCGATCTACTAATCAAGGTGATTTAAAGTTTGATCCAGAGATTGAGAGAACCATTCAAAGATTAAGGAAGGAAGCTCGGGTGAATCGTGTAGAAAAGGAAGCCATGATTGCAAATTGAACCCTGAAAGAGCTTTTGGCTCCTGATTTGAACCAACAACCCTTATGCATAACTTTCCCTAATCTTGATACTAATACTCATTTTGAATTGAAATCTGGATTAATACATCTTCTACCTTCTTTTCATGGTTTGGCGGGTGAAGATCCCCACAAACACTTGACGGAATTCCATGGGGTATGCGCAAGTATGAAACTTACCGGAGTAACCGAAGAGCAGATCAAGCTAAGATCCTTCCTATATTCTCTGAAAGATTCAGCTAAGAATTGGCTTTACTATCTACCCTCCGGAAGTATCATCGCATGGGAAGAAATTAAAAGACTATTCTTAGAGAATATTTTCTAGCTTTAAGGGCGGCCAACATTAGGAAGTTAATTTGTGTTGTGACACAGAACAACGGAGAATCCCTACATGAATATTGGGAACGCTTCAAGAGATTGTGTGCTAGTTGCCCTTATCATTAAATCAGTGATCAGCTTCTCATCAAATACTTTTATGAAGGTCTTAGTTGTACCGATAGAAGCATGATTGACGCCGCTAGTGGCGGAGCGTTGGTAGATAAGATCCCCAATGCTACAAGAAACCTAATTGCAAATATGGTAGCCAATTCTCAGCAATTTGGCACTCGACTTGATTCTACACCTAGGAACACTAGTGAGGTACAAATTTCTTCTATTGAACAACAAATTGCAAGTTTAACTTCTCTTGTTCGTCAACTTGGTGAAGGTAACACACAACAGGTAAAAGCTTGCGGAATTTGTGCGGTAGTAGGACATCCGACAGAAGCATGCCCAACTCTTCAAGAGGAATCCGTTGAACATGCAAATGCAGCAGGAGGATTTCCTAGGCAACCACAAAGGAAATATGATCCCTATTCGAATACGTATAATCCTGGATGGAGGAATCATCCTAACTTTAGCTACGCGAATCCACAAGTAAGTTAACCCGCACCTCAAACAGTTCCAAATCAATAGCATTACCAATCGTCGTATCCCAATAGACAACAACAGGGCCAATCTTGTGACAACCTAAAATTTATAAGATCTTAAATGATTAGAATAAAGGTTAAAAGAATAAACCTATATGAGAATTTGAGGTATAATTTAAAAAATAACCTCTATGGTTTATTATTCGAATGAGAATATAAAATATATGGGTTACTAAATTTCTAAACCCTAGAAATTTAATCTATATGTACTTGAAGGAATATTAAGGATAAGGTACTACGATACCTATAAAGTTTGGCGACCTAATATATATATTAGGTAGGATAATTTAATAACCTTAAGAGATTTGTTTTGTACATCTTAAATAATTAATTTAATAACTTGATTGAAGCAAGTCTAATTGGGTTATAAAAATAAAGTATAATTATTGATATTATAAAGTTAGGTAATAGTCCAATTAGTAAATTACTAGAGGACTAGCCCAATTGAATTATCTATCAAGCCCACTTAATGAATTAGTTATGGTTTTTAAAGATTAGAATATGAATTGAATAATTAGCCAACATATTGGGAGCCCAATAACTTAATAAACTAGAAGTCCAAGGTTGGTAATAACTAATTTAATTAAGTTTGGTTTTCTAGTAGCCCAAGTTGATGTATTCCAAGCCCAAATGAATAATTAAGTAGCCAATGGTTTATTTAAGCATTGAACTTGTAAATAATTGATTTAATAGCAATTAATTTATTAAACTAGCCCAATATTTTATGTATGGAACAAGTATTATGATGGCCCAAATTAATTTGCAGAGGAAGCCCAAGTTTAATTTAATTAGTAAGCATACTAAGCAAAATCCAAGCCCAAAGGAATTAAAACAAAAAACACCAAGAGCTTAGCCCACTTAAGGAGGGTTATAATAGTCATTGTATAATGTATATAATAAAACAAGCAAGTTGGGTGGAGAACAAGGCCATATGGTCGGTTATTCAAGGAGGAGATAAGGGGGGAGTAATGTTATAATTACTTTCACTTTATTAGGTAGCATACTTTTTAGGTGTCATTTAATGAGTCCTTATTCCTTTCTTGCAAGCAAACACTTCCATTATGATGAGAGAGAGGGAGTTGTTGGATGATAAGATTAGATATATCAAATATATCTACTATCCCACCAAAAACCAAATGATATTTTTTTTCTTTCCTCTTTTATCTTATTCTTCTAAGTTAGCCAAAGAAACATGAGAGAGGAGAGAGAGTACGGTGGGGATGGGGAGAGGAGAGAAGGAGGGTTTTGAGGTTTTGAGATTTCATAAGTTTCCTAAACTAATCTTAGGAAGAAGAAGAGGAGGAACAACCAACGGTATAACAAAATTTCTAATTTTATTGTTTAATTTTCTTCGTGGTTTGATTTGAGATTTGTTTTTTTGAAAGGTTATGATCTTGAGGTCAAAAACCTTGGATCTACGTATTTACTAGTGTTTCATGTTTAGATATAAACCTTTTGATGATCAAAAGTTAAATCTAAAGTATGAAATGTGAAATAAGTTTTTCAAAAGTTAGAAAACCTAATTTTTCTTAGCTTTATTTGTGTTTAGTGATTGTTTGGTGAAATAGATCATGGATCATGATAGATCCATGTGTCTATGAGGTATTAGGTTGTGTTATAATATTTTATAATGGATTATATTGATGAAGTGGTAAGTATATGAAAGTTTTCGTAGAAATCACAAAAACTGGAAAATCAGATTTTTAGAAAAGGCAACATAAAATTAAAATAACCATAAATCTTATTGTATTTTGAATTTTTGAGTGTGGTCAATTTCTAGAGTTAGATATACACGGCTTCTAACTTTTTCAAGTGGAATCACTGAAAAATTCTATGTAGATTTCCGTGTGGACTATTTTTTGCAATGGATGCCAAAACTGAAAATGGCCAAAATGCAATCTGTCTAGATCTTCCAGGGGACGTTTCGTCCACTTAATTTATGAAATAAATTCCAATCATTTGGGATATAAAAATATATGTTATAAAGTAGCTTGTGTCCAAAAATGAGCTCATTCAGATATAAATTGAGCAAGTTATGACCATTTTAATATTTATTTTTTTCCAACAAAAATCGCTATAACCGAAGTTGTATAACTCCGATGGCCACAAAATTTTAACTGTAAGCTCAAGTGAACATGTGTAAGATCCCGCCAAGAGTTAAGAATTTCTGGATTTAAGCGTATGGTAGCTAATTTGTTAAGGAATTAACGAGAAATGGATTTTTAAAAAAATACTTAAGGGAGTTGAAAAATTCCATAAAAATACTTTTTGTGTATGGAATATATGTCTAAATGATTGGTCAAAGGATAGATAAATAATACACTGTTTTGATATTTTTGAGAAAAAGGAATTTCAGCTTCCTGAAATGAACAGTTTAGGGTGCTGAAATGGAAATAAAAATGTCAAGAAGAGGAAACAGTTTGGTTTCAGTTTACTAAAATGTTATATTAAGTCTCTTGAATAGTAAACAGTTTACCGAGTTATAATAATAACTTATAAAGTGATCAAGTAAGTGTTAAGTCTAAGGTAGTGCAATCGTACTCTTTAATGGATGATGTATAGCAGCTGGGCTAAACGATTCCTTCATATGGGGAAGGTATATACAAATTAGCAACCGATCTAACTCACTGTGAAAATAGTGTAGACGAGACGAAAGCGAATTTGTTAGTTATTTGGGGAAACCACTCAGTATACTATATTGAATACTATTAAAGACTCGATATGTGTTAGTTTTAGACTTGTATATAAGTATGATGTTAAGGTTATCTAATATTTGACTATGTGGTTAAGTGTTAAATGGTTTACTTTTAAAGTAATAGTATTATGAGATAAGTATGTTATACGAATTGAAAGATCAATCTTATAACTGATAGGTCTTTTCAATAAAGTGATTAAATTAGATTACGTAGCAGTAATAGACGATACAGGCAAGTTCCTTGTACTCTTTTATTTAGCAAGTTTTCTCTAACTCAACTTTGAGTTATATTTTGAAGCATGTTCGTGAATAATTATTGTTAATTATTCACATCTATACTGATTATTGATTCGTACTTAGTGCATGTTACATATGTTCATCAGGTATGAAAGGCTGATCACCTTCATTACCATTTGGTTCAGTTAAATTTATTCATGTTCATTGTTGGCCATTCTTCATTATTGACTCGGTCATTCAGTTATAAAAGTTGATTTATATTATTTCACAATTATTATATTATTGAAAGTTTGTCAACTTATTATTCTTTTCAATCATGCTATATCTTCATTTGAACTTAAACTTGCTGGGCAAACTTGTTGCTCACCCTTGCTATATCATGATAAACATTTCAGATGAAGACGAAATTTTGGATACAGGCAAAGACAAAGACAAACTTCATAATTGGATTTGGATGCAGGTTAAACTTGTAATAGTATTGAATGCAAATGACATGGTATGTCGTATAGGATATTGAAGGCAGGTATTAAGTTAAGGTTACAGACCTTGGGGATTATGTTGTAAAAAATTATTGTATAAACAATTTAGGTTTATATATTTCGCAATAGTTATAGAAATGATGTATCGTAACGTACCAGGTCCGAGGTTCTGGGGACCCGAATTTGGGGATGCTACAGTTGGTATCAAAGCTGTAGGTTATAAACCTTAGGTAGGGCTACCTTAGGCTATAACCGCAGGGATGAGGATAAGGAATAAACTCAAATAGAGTTTTAAATTTAAGCGATGAATTTGGGCAAGGTATTGGTAAGTCAATAAGATTCAAAGAAGTATCCTAACAAGTAATAAAGATCCAGAGTTACCTAACTCTAATAATAAAGATGAACAGTAGTAATGAATATATAGAGTCTAAAAGACTAAAAGTATAAAGTGAAAAACTATCGTAAAATAAAATGATCAAAATATAGAAAAGAATCGTGAAATAACACGATTATAATATGAGATCACAATGTGATCTGATGAGGTCATTGGAGGACAGATGATCAATCGTTTGATTGAAAACTTTATAGCAAAATTGCTATAAGAATATGGTACTGTAAAATAGTACGAGTTAAACTCAGGAAAGAGTTGTAGTATTGTAGATACAGATTAAATGAAATTCGTATCGAGTAAAGAGGGAGCTAGGATTACGTGGGATTTCAATTGAGGACTCATGTGATAGCTGAGTTATACAAACCTTTGTATGGGCGGGGGTTTTGTGCTTGGTCTAACGACTAGTTAGTTTATCAGATTGATAATCATTGAAATGTTGGTGTCGCGCTATTCGCTATATGTATGTTGAGAAGGTGATTATTTTCTCATATGTATAACGGATAGGTAGAGAATATAAGATTAGGTGCGAGTTCTTTTAACTCATAGGTATGTTAAGTTCGTGACTCATAATCGTATGGTGGAACCCCTCAGCGAATGGACGACTTTGGTCTGACTAGAATAAGTTCCTAAACCCATATGATTTTGGTAAGTTCCTAAACTCATAACGTGTGGTATATTTGATGAACTATACTGGGTATAAGAAAGTTGTGGAAGAAGAATTGAGGATTTTTAGTGTAGTAAGTTTTAAGTATGATAGAATAGATAGAATTATTAAGCAATTGATCATTAGAAGAATTGAAGTTGGTGGTGGAGGCATAGGTATTCCAAATCTTCTAGCTATGCTAGACTTCAAAATTTTTGATATCAAGCTAAACTCGCACTGATGTGCCTTTTTTGAAATAAAATGAATTTTTGGTTATCTTCAAAACATGGTGACAAGGGTGTGGAGATGGACTTCGAGCCATTATCACATTGTTACCTGTTGCGATATGATAATTCCAAAAATATTTTTCAATAGTTTTGAACGGTTTAAAGAAGAGTCTACGCTAATTGTTTTGGCTAGACAAAAATAATTTAAAATATTAAAATATATTTTATATATCATCGATGCGTAATGAATCCTGGTGCAAAGATGATAAAAACGATGGAGTCATTAATGTAGTATTGCCTAGTGTTAGATGTGATATAAGGATCGTCAGCCCACTATGGTATATTATATTATGACAAAGTCACAAAATAACAGAATCTTCAACGAACTGTAAATACAGTGCGGTATAATGACGTCATAAAATAATTTTTAGAATTTTAAATAATATTCAAGTGCCAATTAAATTTGGCCAGACACATGTTTTGATTGATGTTCGAATTATTGGTATATGTCTAAAGCTATTTGATTCAGCTAGACAAATATTTATGAAAATTCAAGTATCTGTTTAAGAACTTATCCCGAACCATATTATTTTGATTCGAATTTCTGGCTGAGTATGAACAACCCCAAAAAAGGGGGATATATTAGTTGGATAACGTACATTCCAATCATTGAACGCATACGGTCGTTCAACTAATTAAGGCCAGTGGTAGTTTACCTTCTTCGTGATTGTAAACAAGCCTATTATTTGGTTACGGTGAATACCATTAAACCCAAGTGTTCATAATCTATATGGCCACTCAGCATAATTTGAAAAAATTTCACTCCTTAGAGAGAAGTCTGGGTAGAATATGATGATTGAATAGTTTCTCGTAGAAGGAAGCCGTATGTACTCATTAAATGAGAATGAAATCAGATAAAGGTTCAGTGGAAAATTTAGTTTTGATGAATAAAGGAGTAGGGATTAGTAGGCTGTAATTTCGAGGATGAAATTCTTAGAAGAAGGGGGGAATGTGACAACCCAAAAATTTATAAGATCTTAAATGATTAGAATAAAGGTTAAAAGAATAAACCTAGATGAGAATTTGAGGTATAATTTAAAAATTTTAAGGAATAACTTCTATGGCTTATTATTCGAATGAGAATATAGAATATATGGGTTACAAAAATTTTAAACCCTAAAAATTTAATCTATACGTACCTGAAGAAATATTAAGGATAAGGTACTACGATACCTATAAAGTTTGGTGACCTAATATATATATTATGTAGGATTATTTAATAACCCTAAGAGATTTAGTTTGTACATCTTAAATAATTAATTTTATAACTTGATTGAAGCAAGTCTAATTGGGTTATATTAATAAAGTATAATTATTGATATTATAAAGGTAGGTAATAGTCCAATTAGTAAATTACTACAGGACTAGCCCAATTGAATTATCTATCAAGCCCACTTAATGAATTAGTTATGGATTTTAAAGACTAGAATACGAATTGAATAATTAACCAACATATTGGGAGCCCAATACCTTAATAAACTAGAGGCCCAAGGTTGGTAATAACTAATTTAATTAAGTTTGGTTTTTTAGTGGCTCAAGTTGATGTATTCCAAGCCCAACTGAATAATTAAGTAGCCCAATGGATTATTTAAGCATTGGACTTGTAAATAATTGATTTAATGGCAATTAAGTTATTAAACTAGCCAAATATTTCATGTATGAGACAAGTATTATGATGGCCCAAATTAATTTGTAAAGGAAGCCCAAGTTTAATTTAATTAGTAAGCATACTAAGCAAAATCCAAGCCCAAAGGAATTAAAACAAAAAAGCCCAAGAGCTTAGCCCACTTAAGGAGGGTTATAATAGTCATTGTATAATGTATATAATAAAACAAGCAAGTTGGGTGGAGAACAAGGCCATATGGTCGGTTATTCAAGGAGGAGATAAGGGGGGAGTAATGTTATAATTACTTTCACTTTATTAGGTAGCATACTTTTTAGGTGTCATTTAATGAGTCCTTATTCCTTTCTTGCAAGCAAACACTTCCATTATGATGAGAGAGAGGGAGTTGTTGGATGATAAGATTAGATATATCAAATATATCTACTATCCCACCAAAAACCAAATGATATTTTTTTTCTTTCCTCTTTTATCTTATTCTTCTAAGTTAGCCAAAGAAACATGAGAGAGAAGAGAGAGTACGGTGGGGATGGGGAGAGGAGAGAAGAAGGGTTTTGAGGTTTTGAGGTTTTGAGGTTTCATAAGTTTCCTAATCTAATCTTAGGAAGAAGAAGAGGAGGAACAAGCAAAGGTATAACAAGATTTCTAATTTTATAGTTTAATTTTCTTTGTGGTTTGATTTGAGATTTAATTTTTTGAATGGTTATGATCTTGAGGTCAAAAACCTTGGATCTATGTATTTACTAGTGTTTCATGTTTAGATCTAAACCTTTTGATGATCAAAAGTTAGATCTAAACTACGGAATGAAAAATAAGCTTTTCAAAAGTTAGAAAACCTAATTTTTCTGAGCTTTATTTGTGTTTTGTTTGTTTATTGATTGTTTGGTGAAATAGATCATGGATCATGATAAATTCATGTGTCTATAAGGTATTAGGTTGTGTTATAATGTTTTATCATGGATTATGTTGGTGAAGTGATAAGTATATGAATGTTTTCTTAGAAATCACAAAAACTGGAAAATCAAATTTTTAGAAAACGCAACATAAAATTAAAACAACCATAACTCTTATTGTATTTTGAATTTTTGAGTGTGGTCTATTTTTAGAGTTAGATATACAAGGCTTCTAACTTTTCCAAGTGGAATCACTGAAAAATTTCATGTAGATTTCCGTGTGGACTGTTTTTTGCAAAGGACGCCAAAACTGAAAATGGCCAAAATGCAATCTGTCTAGATCTTCTAAGGGCAGCTTCGTCCACTTAATTTATGAAATAAATTCCAATCATCTGGAACATAAAAATATATGTTATAAAGTAACTTGTGTCTAAAAATGAGCTCATTCCGATATAAATTGAGCAGGTTATGACCATTTCAACATTTATATTTTTTCAACAAAAATCGCTATAACTGGAGTTGTATAACTCCGATGGCCACAAAATTTAAACTGTAAGCTCACATTAACATGTGTAAGATCCCTCCAAGAGTTGGGAGTTTCTGGAGTTAAGCGTAAGGTAGCTAATTTGTGAAGGAATTAAAGAAAAATTGATTTTTGAAAAATACTTAAGGGAGTTGAAAAATTCTATAAAAATACTTTTTGTGTATGGAATATATGTATATATGATTGGCCAAAGGATAGATAAATAATACACTATTTTGATATTTTCAAGAAAAAGGAATTTCAGCTTCCTGAAATGAACAGTTTAGGGTGCTGAAATGGAAACTGAAATATCAGGAACAGAAAACAGTTTGATTTCAGTTTACTGAAATATTATATTAAGTCTCTTGAATAGTAAACAGTTTACCGAGTTATAATAATAACTTATAAAGTGATCAAGTAAGTGTTAAGTCTAAAGTAGTGCAGTCGTACTCTTTAATGGTTGATGTATAGTAGCTAGGCTAAACGTTTTCTTCATATGGGGAAGGTATATACGAATTAGCAACCGATCTAACTCACTTTGAAAACAGTGTAGACGAGACGGAAGCTAATTTGTTAGTTGTTTGTGAGAAACCACTCTACTATATTGAATACTATTAAAGACTCGATGTGTGCTAGGTTTAGACTTGTATATAAGTATCGTGTTTAGGTTATCTAATATTTGACTATGTGGTTAAGTGTTAAATGGTTTACTTTTAAAGTAATAGTATTATAAGATAAGTATGTTATACTAATTGAAAGATCAATCTTATAACTGATAGGTCTTTTCAATAAAGTGATTAAATTAGATTGCGTAGCAGTAATCGACGATATAGGCAAGTTCCTATACTTTTTTATTAAGTAAGTTTTCTCTAACTCAACTTTGAGTTATATTTTAAAGCATGTTCGTGAATAATTATTGATAATTATTCACATCTATACTGATTATTGATTCGCACTTAGTGCATGTTGCATATGTTCATCAGGTATGAAAGGTTAATCACCTTCATTACCATTTGGTTCAGTTAAATTTATTCATATTCATTGTTAGCCATTTTTCATTATTGACTCGGTCATTCAGTTATAAAAGTTAATTTATATTATTTCACAATTATTATATTGTTGAAAGTTTGTCAACTTATTATTCTTTTCAATCATGATATATCTTCATTTGAACTTAAACTTGCTGGGCAAACTTGTTGCTCACCCTTGCTATATCATGATAAACATTTCAGATTAAGATAAAATTTCGAATACAGGCAAAGACAAAGATAAACTCCCGAATTGGGTTTGGATGTAGGTTAAAATTGTAATAGTATTGAATGCAAATGGCATGGTATGTCATATAGGATATTGAAGGCAGATATTAAGTTAAGGTTACAGACCTTGGGGATTATGTTGTAAAAAGTTATTGTATAAACAATTTATGTTTATATCTTCCGCAATAGTTATAGAAATAATGTATCGTAACGTACCAGGTCCGAGGTTCTAGGGACCCGGATTTGGGGGTGCTACAAATCTTCTAACCCTAGTATGTCTTTAGAAGATATTGTTAAAACATTTCCCACTAACACTTTAAATTTTCAACAGGAAACAAAGGTAAGTATTCACAATTTGAGTATGCAAGTGGGACAAATGGCAACTGTAATAAGTCGATTGGAAGCTCAAAGCTCTGGAAAATTACCCTCTCAAACAGTGGTGAACCCAAAAAAAAATGTAAGTGCAATCACTTTGAGGAATGGTAAAGAGATAGCAGTTCCAGAAAAGACAGTGCCTACACTACTAATTGGGGACAAAGCTGATGAGAAGAGTAAAGAAGCAGACAGCAGTGCTCCAAATGCCAAGGATGAACCTTAGCGTAAATTTCCCCCTCTTTCTGAATATAAATCGGAATCTCCTTTCCCTCTTGCTTTAATAGAAAACAAAAAATACGAGAAAAATTCAAATTTGTATGAAACTTTTTGTAAATGCGAGGTAAATATTCCATTGTTAGATGCTATTAAACAAGTACCTCGTTATGCTAAATTTTTGAAAAAACTGTGTACACACAAGAGAAAACAAGAACTGAAAAAATATGAAAAGGTGAGGGTAGGAGAAAATGTTTTCGCAGTCATTCAAAGAAAGCTACCTACTAAGTGCCCAGATCCGGGTATGTTCACTATTCCGTGCACGATAGGTAGCACTAAAATTGAAAAAGCCATGTTAGACTTAGGAGCCTCGATAAATGTCATGCCATATTCTATATATGCTAATCTATCACTAGAACCTTTGAATAAAACTGGTATTATAATACAACTGGCTGACAGATCTAATGTTTATCCCAAAGGTATAGTTGAGGATGCCCTTGTGCAAGTTAATGATTTGATCTTTCCTACTGATTTTTATGTGCTTGATATGGAAAACGGTGACCAAAATGCTCCTATTTGTTAGGAAGACCATTTTTAAAGACATCAAAGACTAAAATAGATGTTCATAGTGGTACACTTTCAATGGAATTTGATGGCAAAAGTGTTAAATTTGATATTTATGATGCCATGCAATACCCCACTGATGATAATTCTGTTTATTCAATTGATGTGATTGACTTTTTAGCACAGAAAATCTGTAAACTTGATGGTAAGCATAAGTTGGAAATTGCAATTAGTGAGAACATTGATGAAGAAAGTGCGAATTTGACCATGAGCACCGAGTTGCAAGCAACTGTAACAGCGTTGAATGACACTCCGAAGACATGTAACATATTTTATGCTAAAGTGCCGATTTCTAACGAGAAGTCTTTACCCTCTGCTTTGCAGGCACCAATTCTGGATTTGAAGCCTCTTCCTAGTCGACTGTATATTTCTATGAGGGTTTTCGGGAGAAAAAATGGAGAATATGGACCTTGAAGGATCCGGTCTACACAAGATTAATTCAAAGGCAATATCAAGTCGAGCCAAAGACAATAAACAAAGGCGCTATATGGGAGGCAACCTATAGGGGAGTATCTCTTTACTTTTCTTGGCATCTTAGTTTACATTAGGGACAATATAAGTTTTAAGTGTGGGGGAAGGATTTAGAATACTTATTATTATTATTTTTCTACTTTTTTTAGAATTTTGTGAGTATATTCACTACAAACCCTCATGAGACAAAACTCTTCCACTTGGGCTGACTATGGGATTTAAAGGCTTACTGCACATGCTAAGTGCAATCGTGTTTCCTATGAAAATGGAGTAGTGTTAGGATGTCTCACTTGAGCAATAAGTTAATTCTGATTTTGATTTTTGAACAATGATAAAATTATGACTTCTTTGTGATAACTTTTGGGAGGACTGATAGACATTGGATAATCGAAATTTGATTTTCTTTGTTGATCACTACTTTATTTGAGACCCTACATTATTGAGCACATATCCATTTGTTCGGCCTAGTTCTGACTTGGAAGAAATTTATCTGATTAAATGTCTAAGGGAGAAATTTTGAACTCTATCATTTGTTTGATCATTACTCGAAGTTTATAAGATGTGCTATTTAAGAAAAGGGAAATGATTTAGGCAAAGTTTGCAAGATTGAAAAAAAAAATTAAAATTAAAAGAGAAAAGAAATGATGCATGTGGTGGGCTGAGATGGAGCGTAAAACGCACTCACTCATAAACACGTAACATGTGAGCTGGAGCGTAAAATGCACTCGCGGGTAAGATGGAGCATAAAATGCACTTACCAGAAGAAAAAAAATAAGACAGAAAGAAAAGACTTTTGATCCTTTGATGATTATCTGTTAGTTTAACTGATATTTGTAAGAAAACAAGTGGTTGAGTTTATTTTTCTCCTTTAAGGCTTCGATTTTATAAATTTTTCTGTAGTCTGATGGGTTTGACACAAGTAGATTCACACACGCACAAGGGGTTGAGAGTAAAGTAAGATTGATAGAGGAATTTGGGTTTCAGATGATACATTGTTTTGAAGTTTCCCAAGAATTATTGTTTTGAATCTATGAGGTCAATGTTGAAATCCATAATAACTCGTGGCTCAAGTTTGACATATTTGCTTAGTTTAATTTTTGTGTCATTGTTTATTTTTATTTTGCCCGAGGACGAGTAAAAGATAAGTGTGGGGAATTTGATGAGAATGAAATATGTTATATTTTATTCCCTTAATACTCAATCTTTTATATCTCTTTTGTACCTAAGTATATTTATTTATCTTAATTTGTTATTTTATATACAATTGAGCCAAGGAAGAGAAATGGGCTCAAAAAGGACAAACAAGCTCACGAATTAGTTTGAAAAAAAGAAGCAGCTCACGAATTGACATGCAAAGGGGGACCCACGTGCATGCAAGGTTCCATGCATTCCAATTTTAAGGAGCAGCTCATGTCCTAAGCAGCTCTCGGTTTCATAAGCATGATGGAAATTGAATCAAACTCATCTTGCCAATTTATGTGGGCCACGAACTAAGCATGCAATCATACTTATCTTCCCAAAACATGTGGGCCATGGTTTGCTTGTGAATGGGAGGAAGGAGAATTAAGTGGGCTTGCAGCAAAATATTCCATGACATTCAATCCAATATCATGGCATAAGCAGCTGGCAAATAAAATAATATCATGGAATGGCCCACGGTTTCATGCATTACCAAGTGAATTGCAAGAGCAGCTCACGTGCCTAGAATTTTAATTTAGCAGTTTGGAAATGAGCTAGGCAGTGGTCCAACCCGCTGGGTGGGGCTTCACTAAGGAATTCTCCCGCTGGGGCGGGGAGGCGGTACTTCTGATGCTGATTTCCTTTAGCGAGTTGGAATCGGGAGAAATTAAGGAAGCCACTAGGGCATATTGAAGGCTAGGTTTTGAAACAATATATAAGGGCTGTAATAAAGCATATAGAGGATATCATATATTCCTTGAATAAAGTAATTCTCTCTATAATTCTTGGGTGTTTCTATGGCTATGGATAGCTAAGTTCTCGTTCTTGGATTAAGGAGATGGAAGCCTTGGATTAATACACTGTGAGATCTATTTGATTTTATTGTACAATTAATATTTGAGTATTATTTATTCTTTTGTGCTTGAATTATATGATTGATTTGATTAAATTCTAGGGTGCACACTAGTTTATTATTCGTTGAAATCTACTGCTAAATTAGATATCGAATCCGTAATTGTTTGGTCACTTTAATTTGCGAAGCAACTAAGATTAATGATTAACTGCAGATTATGAGATTATTATATCTTAGGAATAATATTCAACTAAATTAAATCCAACCGCTTGTGCTTGTATTTTTTAGCTTCATCGATTTTTTTGATTCTTAAAGCTTCTACTAGATTAAACTTTTAGCACTTGTCTGTAGTTGTTTAGTAGATAGTGTTATTTAGATCTCTTGTTTCTATCTAACTAAAATTAAGGAAAGACATGGAATAATTCTAATTGGTGAATTAATTCTAACGATGAATATTCAAAGTATTGATTGTGTATGCTTGAGTCAATGATCAGTGTATGTTTCTAAGGTGAAAGTTGACTTAACCCAAGGTTTGTTCTCTTGATTTAATTTGTTACAATATTTTACACATTAATTTATTTTAATTAATAACAATCAAAACCCCCCTCTTTTGGAATACAAAGTAGAAAAATAGATTAATCAGTCTCCGTGGGATCGACTCTTACTTGCACTAATACATAATTATCTTTCGCTATAAGGTTTTATTTTTGGTTGCCTGCGACAGCACACCACTACTCCAGGACTGTCCCAGAATCAGCAGCCGGTGCAGTTGCGCTAGCTTGAACTGTAGAAGGGGCGCAACTGCGCCATTACTAGGCAGCTCTGCTTCTGCAGAACTCAAAAACCAAACTTGAAATCCTTTAATTTAACACGCTTCAGCCAGCCACATTGATTTCATTCATGAATATGAACTCAGTTAACATCGTGATAGCAATTTACAAACCAATTCATACATAATTCATGCAAATTCTAAAAATTCATCAAACTTGAATTCAAGAACATGTTTGATAGTAATGCTACCTTTTGAGGTTAAATTCCTAACTTCTTGCTCCGACACACCGATTACTCTATAATCTAGCAGTACTCACTCTCAAATGGAACTTATCAGAGAATTTAACAAATTGAATTTGAGAAGAGGAAACTTCAATTTGTAGAGAAACTCTTACATAGACCATGGCTTTATCCCAAGGATTGAATCCAATGGAAGATGGAAGAAGATGATGGGCAATGAGAAGTTAGTGGAATAGTTTCCACACACTATTGAGATCACTCCCTCCTCCATCATCACCATCATTAGCAGCTATTCTCAGCAACAATGAAATAGGATAAGCCAAATGGCCTATTACGGCTTATTAATGAAGTGTTACACTAATTTTGGGACAAGGCTTATTACTCTCTTATTAATCAGTAAAGTGGACCTCATACACTAAGGTTATTTCCTGTTTTGGACTTACAAGTGCAATTTTAATGAGTTAATATTATTCTCTTGTGATAAGTTAGGGTTATATATACATATAATCATATAATCCATGTACATTGGGTTAGTGCAAATAATGTTTTAGTTGAGCTAGAATATAAATTAGTTGGGTACTAACAACCCATTATTTTTTAAAAAACTTCTTCTTCAAATTACACCCAAATATCATACTGATAATTAATATCAAACATTTTATTTTCTTAAAATTAAGTCTCTTCCATAATTCTAATTAAACCTTCAATTGGTCCAAAATTAACTATTATGCCACACGAGGCTCATTGTTCAAGCTTAGTAAAATTACATAACTTAAACTTATAATAATATAATCTTATAGAATAATTATTCATATAATAATATTATTCTTCATATCCCATTTTATATTTCATACATGATGAAATTTTACTGAACTATTATTTATATGTTCACACAACACATAATTGCACATAACAAACAACTAATTACATATAATAATAATAATAATAATAATAATAATAATAATAATAATAATAATAATAACGATAATAATAACTCCTCATTTTGCATTATTTAATCATATCCATATTAATTAAACTAATGAATTCCTTAATCCACTGTTATGTCACACTAGATATATCTCATAAGCTTAAATAAGCTTCATTATCGTCTCCACTATAATTCTCAATTATCACATATGTAAATCAATTTAAATTGAATTACCACAATTCAAGACATACATAAATATATATGTATTTCCACATAAATCTCCTAACATTTTTATTTTCATCATTAATAAAAATATATATATTAAAATTTTCACGGGTATTACATAATGAACAGGGAAATAAAAATCTCAAGTTTGGGTTGAACAGGGAGTAGCGCAGTCGCGCCACTCCCAAACATAAATGCAGCGCTGCCGCGCCGCTCTGCAAAGTAATCAAGATGTTGCAAATTATGAACTTGACCTTGGGGCAGGATAATATGGATCTCTAAAGTTTTAAGGCATGAGATACAAAGTGTTTAGACTAACTAAACATAATTTGGCTATGATAATCAAAGCTAAGTAAGAGATCATCAAAGCTAAAACAAATATTATGATAGATCAATGCAGAGTCAATTTGATATATATTTCTGATGCGTGTATCTGTGTATTCCTAAATTGTGTAGGATATACACAAAGTGGTTAAGCTATACTCGTGATCAACAAGCCAGGCAAGTCTTCCAGTTCCTATATGCTATCTGAACTCGATATTAATTTCTTATAAACTATACTGCAATGTGTATGTTGAAATACATATGATGTGTATATGAATTGCGAAAGTCAATCTATGAATATGTTGATTGAGTTAAGGAACTTAGCCTTTATATTTGATATGTGAAATACAATATGTATGTTTTATTCGAATGATTATAACGTATAAACTGAGCATAATATTATGTGTTATGTGAAGCATGAAAATTGTTATATTTGTTGAGCTGTTGAGCTCAATCTTGCTAAAATAAACTTTTTAGATGTTAAGGATTATGCGGTATTAATTGTTATCTAATAAATAATAAAGATTGGTCGTCATGCAAAGAAATACTTCTTCTTTTACTAGGAAGTTCACTGAACCATGTGTATGCTTTTTCGATATGTGTGCAATTGACAGCTATGTAAAACTCTACAATATTCCACAAAGGGTATTTTTTCTGGTTATAGTGTTATGATTGTTTTGTAATGGAAAGATGTATATCGATGATATTATATAAGAAATAATTCGTATTGAGAATTAAATTGTACATACTCATATCTACTCTAATCAAATAAGTCTTAATATAAATATGATTCTAAATTATATAATTGTAAGGGTTTGTGATTTAGGGAACAAAGAAAGAAAGATTTTTTTTAATTATTTCGCATTTTTATTATTTACAATTAATATCGAATAATGATGGAAAACTAATGTAAGATAGTTTCTAACGCACAGGATCGGGATGGAAGAATAGTCATAATTTTGGGGTCGTTACAGACACAACCAAGGGTGGCAGGGATAAGTGAAGTTTATACAGTTACAACATTATTAGCACATATAACAACACTTTCAAAGAAAATTAACACTCTTGGGAGTCAATCGATTCAGAATGCCTAATATCAACAACAACGTAGTACCAACCCAAATTACTATTATCCAGTTTGGCATGATCATCAAGACTTTTCATGGAGCTATGATAATTAAGTTTAATTTTATGGTCCAAGACCATCATACACACCATTCTCGTATCCACCTTCACCACAACAAGAAGAAAATTTAAATTTAAAGGAAATTCTTAATAAATTCATAGAGCAGACTACGATTTAGAGGAGTAATCAAGAAGCTTCAATACAAAACCTAGAGAACCAAATGAGACAACTTGTCGATGCTATCATTAATTACCTTCAAAGCATTTTATCTAGCGATAAAAAGATTAATCTTAAAGAGGAAGGTAAAGACTAATGCAAGGTGGATACACAAGGTAGTGGCGAGAAGTTACATGAGGCTATGAGAGGAAAACTACAAAGGACACAGAATGATGCAGAAGATGTTAATGAAGCTAAAAAGGGAAAGTTTACGAATGGGCCATGTCGACGTCGAGAAAAAATCCGTGGGTCGGGTCACAACCCGGATCTTTATCTCTTCCTAAGTTATCTCTACCCTTACTCTTTTTATTGTAAAAAATAGTTTTAAAGGGTTTTTTAGGAAAAGGCCAACATGTATCATGTCGACGATTGAATGTTTTACAGAGTCGCCAATTGGTAGATTTGAAATGGTTGTATCAACTTAATCGAGTTTTGTTTGAAAGAGGCCCAATTGTTGGACACTGTCGAAACTTGATCTTTGAAACCAAAGTTTTGAGCTTGGGGGCTTGGTTAAGTGTAAGGAAGGTGTTAGGCACCCCACGACTCCCGTATAAACACGGTATCGGATCTTTTCAATATTTCCTTTATACCTTAAATGCGTGTGTGAATGCTGTTTAAAAATTGGGCCTATGTTTGATTGATTGATTGAAAGTAGTGCTTTGCTTCGTTGAACCTATATACAAAGGGTTTGATTTGATTTGCAAAAAGTCTTTGATTTGATTTGCAAAAGTGTTTAATTTGATTTGCAAAAGCTTTTCTTTTGATTGAATTAAAAATGATGTTTTGAAAGCTGGTTATCAAACCCTTACGCTAACATAGGAATTAAAGCCTGTTGATACTTCCATTTTTATATTTATAGCCTTAAGGCTTGCATTTGAATGGTGATTTGTCGGGCTGCAAATCATCCTCGATCACAGAAATAAATACAAGTGTCTGTCTCCTCATGGGCATGAAAACAATCGGAGGGACGCTGACATGGCAAACCATTATTCTCATTATATTGAGACTTTAAATCCGGATAACCGTTTTAAGGTCTTTTGTATGTACATTTTACAGAAAAAATGGCAGGGTAGATTCATAAAATGGAGTTTGTCCATCTTGGGAATCAGATTCCGATCAGTTTGATTCTGAATTCCACGATTCCAAGGCTCACATATAAGTAGCCAATAAACCTGCATAATTCAAATTTGTACAGGAAAAGAAATATATCCCAAATGTAGCCAGAACCGAGGATTCATTTAGTAAATTCGGGTTCGCACAGTCGAAGCGGCTCGTTCCCACTAAATAGCAATCTAAGGGACACAAGATTGTTTTTGTAACTAAAAAATGTTGCATTTGTTAATGTCGATTCATATCAAATGAATATTTAAAACAACAGTTTAATAAAATGAGTAAAGTAATATATTTACAATTATATATACGCAAGTTATAAAGGGCGATGGGTTTTCACACCGATGCCCGGACTGAAATTGAATATATATATATATATATATATATATATATATATATATATTGACAGAAAAGTAGTCAACCAAGACTGGGAAGAAAACCCAGTGGTGGTGAAGGCTGCTTATATATGCATTTTTATATATAAAATCAGTAAAAAGGCCACAGAATAATCCAGGACGAATTGAAATATAAATGTACAAAAAAGTAATCAACTAGGGATTGGGAAGATAACCCAGTAATGGTGAAGGGTGCAAAAAATAGTATAAAGGCAACAGAATGATCCAGGCCAGACTGAAATATATAAATATATATATAGAGACAAAAACGTAGTCAACTAAGACTGGAAAGAAAACCCAGTGGTGGTGAAGGCTGCTTATATATGCATATTTATATATAAAAGCAGTAAACTATCTCGGATTTGACATCCGAACTTGACAGAATTGAAAAATTAGTATATATACAGTTAAACATATAAAAAAATGCCAAACCCAAACTGAGAAGATAACCCAGTCGGGCAAAGTTGCTTAAAACAAAGGTGATAGTGCTCTGAAGTTGTTAGAGATGACGGATCGTCAATCCGAGTTGTAGAAATGCCAAAAAACGCAGTTATGTACAAAAATGTACAAAAAGTTGATGAAAATGGCCATGGAACTACGTTCCGGGAATATTTAGAAAATGAAACTTCATATATGCAAATGCAAAATAGTTCAAAGAAGTAATATTAACTTTCTGATCGTAAAAATACTAACAATGGACTGCTACACGGTCTTTTTGCCAAATCGTTAGCTCTAAATGTCCAAATCTACAGATTATTTTTTGATATGTGGGTATATCTACGTGTTAGAGTGAAAAATTTTGGATTTAGAAGAGGTTAAAAAGTCAAAAAATCAAACGAGCATAGGTTCGTTGCGTTTTGAAATTTTTTGAAATGAGGGGAGTCACCTCATATATATAATTCAGGGAGCCTCTACTTTACTTTCTACTGCCATATGTAGAGGTGCGACTCCCCTGGTGGGTCCCACGTGTCCAGTTGAGTTATCTCGAAGTACGTGCACTCAGAGCAATGCGAGGTTAAAGTTGAAACTTTCTAACTTTTGATCAGAGCGTCCATTTGAGGCGTGTTGTACCTTTCCAGAAAGCCCTCGCCGAGAGTGTCACAATGATAGGGGATAAAAAAAATTTGGGTCGAAGAAGACGAGTTCATAACCAGGTCTTCGATTCCCCGTAGTTTATCCTTTGAGCTGTCTTGCGCTGTTTGCACTCGGGATCATCGTTATGGTTTGTTCTGACCTTGCTGGCATCAATTCGGTTTAATTTTGACCGAATCAGCTTATAGTTGTTAAAATAACCATTTTGCCTTTACCTAGGTTGCCCTCAGTGTCGGCATGGCCTTTGGTTGACTTTCGAGAGTTATTTCCAAGACTTGGATCCCATTCGAGTCTGTTTGTCCTCAGTGATGTCTCTAGGGCTGACTTGGTCATTCCAGATTTTCCTTTGGAGATGTTGTGAGGCTTCAGGTTTGTTCCCAAAGTTGTCTTGACTTCTCGGGTTGAGACCGGGGCTGACCTGCACTTCCCGGGTTGAGATCGGGGCTGACCTTTACCTCCCGAGTTGAGACCGGGGCTAAGTTGACATCCCGAGACTGGTGATCAAGGCTGAGGTTGTCTTGCTATTGGTGACTGGGGTTGAGTTGACATTCTGGTATTAAGATTAGAATTGATTTGAAGGCCCGATATTGAGATTGGGGTTCATATGACTACCCGATTTGAGATTGAGGTTGATATGATGGCCCGATATTGAGATCGGGGTTGATTTGACAGCCCGATTTGAGATCGGGGTTGATATGACTGCCCGATTTGTGATCGGGGTTGATCTGACGGCCCGATTTGAGATCGGGGTTGATCTGACGGCCCGATTTGAGATCGGGGTTGATCTGATGGCCCGATTTGAGATCGGAGTTGATCTGACGGCCCAATTTGAGATCGAGGTTAATCTGACGGCCAGATTTAAGATCAGGGTTGATATGATGGCCCGATATTTAGATCGGGGTTGATTCGAAGGCCCGATTTGAGATCAGGGTTGATCTGATGGCCCGATATTGAGATCGTGGTTGATCTGATGGCCCGATTTGAGATCAGGATTGATCTGACAACCCGATTTGAGATCGGGATTTATATGATGGCCCGATTTGAGATCGGGGTTGAATTGATGGTAGTTTTACCCTCCTACAGTGTTAGTAACAGGGAAAGGAAATTTTGAGTTTCTAAAGATGCCCTTCGTTATCATACTCATGCAATGTAATAAAATGAGCAGGATAAAGATTGCTAAACACTTGAAATGCAAAGGCAAAGGGGTTGCAATGCATGATATGGTATGAAAGGAGTGTTAGATACCTTTGAGGAGGTGGGGTTATCACTGAGGGATTACGTTAGTTTTTGCTGCGGATAACGTCAACCGTGATAACCCATGTTGCAGCATTATTATGCGATTACTGGTAGGATATCAAATTTAAGCTATCACAGAACGTTCTTGTCACTTTCTGTTGGGGATGATGTTAATAGGCTACCACGAATTGTTCTTCGTCATTTCCTGTTGGGGATTACATCATTAATGATATCCTAGGTATGATATTGTTACAGCCTAGTTAGGCAAATGCATTTTCAATTCCTACCTTAACCATAATTTACACCGGTAGTTGGCAACAGAGGGATTGAACCACTAGTCCTTCTTGATGCTCCCTTCTGAAGATGTCTATAACAGATTCCATCATTAGGGATGGACTATTATATGGTTTCAGTTACCAGATCCCTTCCGATGCTTTGAGGAGGCTGCTTTAACGGCTAAACTGTACTCAGTCTGTACCCGAACCTTCATTGGGTTGAAGCCAACGGCTGAACTATTATCGGTCAGTACCCGATGCTTAGCTGGGTTGAAGCCAACGACTGAATAGGACTCAGTCTGTACTCGATGTTTGGTTGGAATGAAGCCAACGGCTGAATTGGACTCGGTCTGTACCCAAAACTTCATTGGATTAAAGCCAACGACTGAATTGAACTCGATCTGTACCTAAAACTTTATTTGATTAAAGCCAATGGCTGAATTGAACTCGGTTTGTACCCAGAACAGCATTGGATTTAAACCAACAGCTGAATTGAACTTGGTCTGTACCCAAAACTTTGTTGGATTGAAGCCAACGGCTGAATTAAACTCGGTCTGTACCCAAAACTTTATTGGATTGAAGCCAACGGCTGAATTAAACTCGGTCTATACCCGAAACTTCGTTGGATTGAAGCCAACGGGTGAATTGAACTCGGTCTGTACCCGAAACATCGTTGGAATAAAGCCAACAACTGAATTGAACTCGGTCTGTACCTGAAACTTGGTTGGGTTGAAGCTAACGGCTGAATTGAACTCGGTCTATACCCGACGCTTCGTTGGATTAAAGCCAACGACTAAATTGGACTCAGTCTATACCCGATGCTTTGTTAGATTAAAACCAACGGCTGAATTGAACTCGGTCTGTACCCGAGGCTTCGTTGGATTGAAGCCAACGGCTGAATTGAACTCGGTCTGTACCCGATGTTTCGTTGGATTGAAACCAACGGCTGAATTAGACTCGGTCTGTACCCGATGCTTCGTTGGATTGAAGCCATCAGCTGAATTGGACTTGGTCTGTACCCAAAACTTCGTTGGATTAAAGCTAATGACTGAATTAAACTCGGTCTGTACCCAAAACTTTGATGGATTGAAGCTAACGGCTGAATTGAACTCGGTATGTACCCGAAGCTTTGAAAGTGGTAGTTTTTCTGTAGTTTTTTGGCAGTTTTCTCACAGTTTGCATTGTTGATCCCCTGATATGATTTCGGGATGAATACCAAGGGTTTACAGAGTGTCCCCCTTTCTGTCAAGATTACACTGCTTAAACGCAGGATTTCAGGACAAACCGCTCAATCGCGTAGCTATTTTTCTTCAGATTTGACTTGGCAGCACATAGAAACTCCGTTTCAACTCGAAAACCAAACTGAGCCCAAGGGAGTGGGACACACCCTAGGGAGTTGCAGGTGGAGGTGCAGCAGTCACGGGTGGGCCCGCTTTCACCTGGACATTATATTAGGCAGCTGCAGCTCATTACTTGCAAGTCTCATTTCGTGTTTTAAACGGATTTTAATCTTTTTTTTAAGATCTACGGGGCTTGGGCAACTGTTTTTTGATTCCATCAGTTTCTATGCATTCAGCGCATCGCATGTACCATTTTACGTCCTTTTTTCTCAAGTTTTAACCGTTAAAAGCATGTGAACCACGTAGGGGGCTTTTAGACACAATGTATGAAAAAGGTATGCCTATATGATTTGTTAAAAAAAATTTGACTTCACATGTATGCATATCTTACTGTAATGCACGTTTGGATGCAAGAAAATTCAGATTCTGGGACAGTCATATTTTGCTCTTTTTGATCAGTTTACTCATTATTTTTGAGGCCTAATGTGTCTGAATTTCAACTAAAAATGTCCATGGTAATTTGGCTACCATGTGAATTTACTTTTGATTTTATTTCATAAATATGAACTGTTCCTGCTTTTTGGAAAAGTGTGCTACTGAATGGCCACATAGACATGCCTATGTGCATGCGGACAGTCAATTTTACAAAAGAGACTAGCGAAGTTTTTTTCAAAACCCGAGTATTTAATTAACATGCAATTTTGACTCTACTGGGGTTATTTTACTGGCCCATGCATGTTTTAGGATTTATCTCTTCAAAAAACATGCAGTGTTGACTTTACTGGGTATTTTTGACTGACCCATGCATGTTTTAGGACTTAGAGATGCATTGAGTACTAATTTAAAAAGTAATAAGCCACAGGTTTTAGGCTTACCACACCATTTCTGAGGTGATTTGTAGACTTGGTCCAGGTGATGGAAAGAGATAGACCCGGCAGTGCCTGCAGAGTTGTTTTAGGCTTTAGACGTATGAGGGCTTCTGATGTTCCTCAGTCATGTCCGGCTCGACCGCCTCGCAGATTGGCGGAGTCAGTGATTTATCCAGCACAGGACGAGCAGCCGATCGATATTGATGATGAGTAGGCTCATTTTACTGCTCCGGCCCCTACTCAGGCTCCGCGTGCGGAGGTTCCAGGCATTGTTGTGCCGACCCAGGAGCTGTTGGTCGACTTGAGTAGCCATCCACCGAGGCTTCTCCACGCCAATGAGGTGACTTGAAGTTTTTCTCTTCTTGGTTTCTTTTCTTTCTTTTGCCATTCTCGGGGCACATATTTTTGACATGGGTTGTCTTTTTGGATATAGGTTCCCGGCTTTACGCAGCCTCGAGGAAACTGGTTCAACGTGCATTCCCTATACCATACTCTTCATCAGAATTACAGGGATATTGTTGATGGCTGGGGGTTCCAGGCTTTCTTTTCTATTCTTCCCCACCGATGCCCCTAGGGGTATATGAGGGCTTTGTCTAAGCGCTGGTTCCACCAGACTTAGTCCCTTCACTTATTGGATTGTGAGGTGATGATGACCCATATGGATTGGAGGTTCATCACTGGTATTGAGTTTGAGGGTGAGCCAGTGCCTCTCATGGCTGACATCACACCTACTGTCGTTCGGTCCCTGCTGAGAATTCCTGCGACGACGCTCAAGAGTCAGACTGTCCGATCTGGTCCCTTGAGTATAGATCCCCAGAGCGGGGATTTGCTAGACCCTCCACCTAATGATCGGAGGGTTAGAGATCGCATTCTGAGGTGATTATTTTTAGTAATCATCAGGGGTTATTTTGTAGCGGACAACTCATCTACTATGTCCTTTGCTCTGGTCAGTGCTACCCGACATGTAGAGTGCCTCTGTGACTTTGATTGGGGTTCCTACACCTTTGCCTATTTTCTCTGGGGCATGCTCATACTTTCGGAGGGTTCAACAGAGGCTTGGTTAGGGCCCATTTCTGCTGGTGAGTACATCTTTCTTGTACCTTTTTAATTTTAGCATTTATATTTCTTAGACTTAATCACTGAGGACTTTTGATATTGACATGGCCAGTTCTGGGCATTTGGGCTTTAGGTCTGGAGACCTATTCTCGAGGACGGCGTTGGCATCACTCGACTTTGACGGAGGTCCCAGTTGTTGAGGGATTCACCCATGCTCGCTTATAGTTGGAGCTTTTGACGGCGGGATCGATCTCCTAGATGTCGTATACCTCCGAGTTCTTGACGGTTAGATTTGAGGGAGGCTTCCCTACTGGTCGAAAGTTTGCATTGTCGACCCGTAAAGTCCCGATTTTGACAGAGGGAGGCTGAGAGCTCTATTTGGGAGAGCGTGCTATCAGGAGTATTACGGGTCAGATTCGTATTCCCATTGTTCCTTCTGCTTGGCATCATTAGTCGTTGATCATGCCATTGACGAATATTCCCATGGAGGGCATAAATGGCTTCACCCTATCAGAGGGCCCGTTCAGCCAGGAGGCATTTAGTAGATGGTGGAGAGCTCGCACTATTGGAGCTCAGACTAGGGCTATCCAGTTCATGGAAGACATGGTGCCAGGGTCTGTGATGATGACAGACTGGATAGGTTACCTCAAGGAGACCACTCATTCAGATCAGATTGCAGAGCTGACCCGAGAGTTGGAGAGAGCTCGTTTTTTCATCAGGTACCTTGACCGAGATCCGTTAGAGGCATCTTCTTTTGACCAGTCCAGCTCAGGAACGGGCCCCTCTTCAGGTCCATTTTCTAGCAGTTTTGTAGGGCCTGATCCTCCCTTGTACCACCCAGACATGCCTGATGATCGTAATTTTGTGTCCACTGTAGAGATGGAGCATGTTAATAACCTGGGCACAGATTATCTTGACCTCTTTTGATAGCTATGACAGCTATATCTTTTTGTTCAGCCACTATTTTGGCTATTTAGGCGGCTATGCCATCATTTTGATAGACCACTGTTAGTAGTTGGGTGGTGGTGCCCCACTTTCCTGTACTCTTCATTTCGCTTTATAGTATCAGACAAGGATGATGCCCGTAGTAGATAGCTTGCTGTTGATGCTCATGATATTTCCTACCTATCGTACCATATTTATATTTGTCATCATACATGTATTATGTCATATATATGCATTTAGATAGATGAGTTTAGACTTGACCCCTAGATGGCCTTGTGATACGGTGATACAGATGACGTCGTCTGCAGTTAGCCGTATCGAGCATCTACCACCGTCTGAGGTGGCTTTATCATTGAGGTCGTGGTACGAGAGCCTGCCCTTCTCATCCAGAGGGACAGTAGATCAGATGTTGGGGCATTTGTTAGCCCTTGCAGATTTTTGAGGGCCATATGGATTCATCGATGGCATTTTATCCTGCTGGATACCCGAGAGGCAGGTTTTTCGCATCGGGCGACATGAGCTGACGCCGACTCTGGATGAGTACGAGTGGCTTACTGATTTGGCTCTAGACTTGTCATGCGCTTGAACTGCTATTAGCGATATGAGGAGACCGTTCCTGTGGATGTTCGGGCTTTTGCCAGAGGGTAATCACGGACGAGATCATTTCTGGGCGTGTGATCTCGATTGACTTCTTGATCTATCATTTTGGCGAGCTTGATAGCTACGATCGACATGTCAGGGATTTTGTTATTTCAGAAGAGGCGTGTTATCTAGCCATGGTAGATATTTTGCTGATGTGCATTGTGTCATACGTCTACATGCCGTTACGCTTGGATCACCTGGATGTGGGATTAGTAGTTATGGTTAGGGCCCTTAGACAGGGTAGCACCATCATCCCAATGATATTGGCTGAGATGCTACGGTCAGCCACTCACTGTATTACCCACCCGAAGGGGTTCTTCAGAGGCAGTTCGATCTTACTGTATATATGGCTTATGTCCCATATACGACCGATTGGATCTTTCAGGCATCATGGGTATTATTTTTCCCATGATATAGCTATGTCCTACTCCTTTCAGCCAGCGGAGTGTACCGATGCAGAGACATAGTCGGCATTTTTGTTAGATATTGAGCATCCGTTCTCGATCTTTCCATGCTTAGGGCTATCCTCCCCATATAACTTCATTACTCATGTATCTATCATGGATTATCTACCCCTATCGGGATTGAGGGGGTGACTACTTATCATCCCCTGGCTATTATTAGCCAGTTTGATCAGTTCTAGAGCCTACACCAATTTGAGGGGGATGCTGATCTGAGGATGTCAGCTTCTTCTATATCATCTACTGATTTGATCAGAGTATATGAGTGTTGGACTCATAGAGAGAGGGCTGAGTTCTCCGGTAGCCATCCAGACCGTTCTCCAAAGTATTCTGCATGGCTGGAGGCAGATATGGCAGTAGCAGCAGATGCCCATTTATCTCCGATTGTCAACTCTGATGAGGAGGAGCCTATGGAGGATCCTGATTCTCCCACTGAGGATGAGCTATTTATGGTTTTGACAGCGGCACTTGTTAGTGATCCACTAATTATTCCTTCAGGGACAGATCCGGCTTTGGAGGACTCACTATTCAGGAATACCTTTGAGCGAGATCAGGCTAGAGCGCAGATGTTGACCGCTTTGTCTGGCAGAGATATAGCTTTGGCTGAGAGGGATGCGTCTCGAACCGCTCAGGATACAGTATTAATTGAGCGAGAGGAGCTCCGATTTACCAGAGATGCATCTTATATAGAGAGGGATGAGATCTGCTCAGCCATAGATGCAGCTTTTGTTGAGATCGAGGAGACTTTAATTGCTCAGGACGTAACTTTTGCGGAGAGGGATGAGGCTATAGCTTCCCCTGATTTCCACATTGCTGACAGTACTGCTCTTTAATCTTATACTCACGGCCTGGTAACCGAGATGAGTGTATATATTGATGACCACAGTGCTACACTGCAGATGACTGTGTAGGTTTTGAGCCATATGGAGACTGAGGGTATCGCACTTGCAGCTGCTCTTCCATCTTTAGAGAGAGATGCTATGGTGGCATTGCTGGCCCACTTATCCTTGGGTCCACAGATTAGCTTTATTTTTCCTGTACATACTTGATCAGCCATCTTTTGTCATGTACATGACACTATGTATATATCAAACAGTTTTATATATCAGAGAAATATTTTTGATTCACTTCCCTGTTTGGAGAAGTTTTGTCATTGCTGAGTGATTACCACTTCTTTCATGACTCGCTGCTATTGATGTATCCTGAACTTCTCATTGAGGGACGGACAGTTAAGATGTCAAGGAGTATCTCAAATGGGCATGTTGATCAGGGAGCTTGATAGAATTTAGGTTTTATGAGATTTCAGTGTCTTGGGACTGGGTTTTTTTATTGGTTTTTTCTTGAAGGTCAAACCGCACCGTAAATGGCTGCCTACGTACTCCTGGGTTAAGGGAGATCAGGTCATTCGTAGTTCTGGCTTTATAGGATAGAGGATTGAAAAGTATTTATCTTTGGTTTTGATTTTGGTTTAACGAGTTTTTGAGTTTTTATTTGGTTTGACCGCACCATAAATGGCTGCCTACGTACTCTCAGGTGTAGGGAGATCAGGTCATTCGTAGTTCCGACTTTATAGTGAAAACCAAACCTGATTTGATTCTTAGGACCCGAATGCGGGCATGCATGTGCTTCAGATATAGTACCTTTTCACGGTGTCTGAATTGATGAGTTGGGGAAATTCATTCTCGTCCATTTCTTGTAGTCTGATAGCTCCTTCTGTCAACACCTCCTTGACAATGAAAGGGCCTTCCCAATTAGGGGTGAACTTTCCTTTGCTTCGTTTTGATTGGCCAGGATTTTCTTCAGCACCAAGTCATTTTCTTTGAATTACCGTATTCGGACCTTCCTGTTGGAGGACGGAACAATCCTTTGCTGATATAACTGCCTGTGAAAAATGGTTTTAGCCCTCTTTTCATCTATCAGGGACAATTGGTGATATCGGTCTTGCAACCATTGATCTTCATCCATCTGAGCGTTGATTAACACTCGCAAGGACCCCATCTCTACTTCTATAGGGAGGACTGCTTCCATGCCATAGACTAATGAATAGGGGGTAGCCCCAGTAAAGGTACGCATGGACGTCCTGTATGCTAACAAGGTTAGAGGCAATAGGTCAGGCCATTCTTTGTGGTTGGCAGACATTTTTTGCATGATCTTTTTGATGTTCGTATTGGCCGCTTCGACAGCCCCATTCATCTTGGGCCGATAGATGACAGAAATGAGATGCTTGATGTGGAACTTCCTACATAGTTCTCTCATCATCTAATTTTTTAGGTTCTTAGTGTTGTTTGATATGATCATCTCCAAAGACCAGCAGGTGTTCTTAGTCTTCAAATTCTAGAGATATTTTGACAACCTACCGATGATAGGGCAGCAAATACAGTTCCTTGGTGTGATATGCCCCAGTGGTTTGTCTAATAACCAATTCAGAGTCTCCAAAGACCAGCAGGTGTTTGATACCCATGGATTGGGCTAGTTTCAACCCCATTATATAACCTTCATACTCGACTGTGTTGTTGGTGTTGCCAAATTAAAGTTTGGTAGCCATATGATATTGTTCTCCTGTACCAAAGATAAGGATAGCCCCAGCTCCGTCACCTTCCATGTTTACTGCTCCGTGAAAATACATTTTCTAGGGTTGGACTGTATTCTCTTGTTGGAATTGTTGAATTATCATGATTCCATCATCTGGAAAATAAGTCTCCAAGGGCTCGAACCCTCCTGAAGGTGCTTCAGCTAATTGATCTGCAATGCATTGACCTTTGATTGACTTCTGAGTCACGTAGACAATGTCGAATTATTATAGGATCAATTGCCATTTGGACAGTAGACAATTCAACATTGGCTTGTTGAATACATATTTGAGTGGATCCATGCGGATTTGAGGTAGGTCGTGTGCCCATGGAGGTAATGTTGTAACCTCATTGCGGCCCACGCTAACGCACAACATATTTTCTTGATCACGGTGTAGTTCTATTCACCATTGCTGAATCTTTTGCTGATGTAGTAGATGGCTCTTTCTTTGCTACTATCATCTTACTGTCCGAGCATGTAGCCCATTGCATTGGCGTTGAAGGACATATACATGAACAAGGGAACTCCATCCCTTGTAGGTACCAAAACAGGTGCTTCGACCAGCTGTTTCTTGATGTCAAGGAAGGCTTTCTGACAATACTCATTCCATTTAGTGGAGGAATTCTTTCTTAGTAGCTTGAATATGGGTTCACAGGTTGCTGTGAGCTTGAAAATGAATCGGCTTATGAAGTTAATCTCCCCAAAAACCCACGTATCCCCTTCTCTGTTCGAGGTATTGGCATCTCAGTGATGGCTTTGATCTTGGCAGGGTCTAGCTCGATGCCTCAATTACTCACCAAGAATCCTAGCATATTTGGCAGGATTTAGCTTGAGGTTGTACTTACGCAACCTGTTGAACAGCTTCCTGAGATGTTCGATGTGATCTTCCTCCCTCCGGGATTTGATGATGATGTCGTCCACATAAACCTCTATCTCTTTGTGCATCATGTCATGAAACAGGGCCATCATGGCTCGCTGATAGGTGGCTCCAGCATTTATGAGGCTGAAGGAGAGTCGCCAATAGCAGAAGGTTCCCCAGGGAGTGATGAAAGCTATTTTCTCCCGGTCCTCTTCAACAACCATGATTTTATGGTAACCAGCAAAGTAATCTACAAAGGAATACATGTCATACTGCGCCGTATTGTTTATCAGGATGTGGATATAAGGTACTATGAAATCGTCCTTGAGGCAGGCTTTGTTCAAATCTCGGTAATCCATGCATACTCGTTCTTTACCTCCGGGCTTAGGTACAGGGACTATGTTTGACTGCCACTCTGGGTAGGTTGATACCATGATCATCCCGACTTTGAATTGTTTAACAACTTCTTTTTTAACTATCAGACTCCATTCAGGTTTTAATCGCCTGAGCTTTTGTTTGACTGGCTTGAATCCCTCTTTAATGGGCATTCGATGGATGACAATGTCACTGGACAGGCCAATCATGTCTTCATCTGACTATGCCAACACATCCTAGAACTGTGTTAGTAGTGCGATCAGGTTAACTTTTTGGTCTGGTGCGAGGTCTAAACCTATCTGGATTTCTTTGATGTTTTCGGAGGTTCCTATATTGATAGTGGTGGTTTGGTCGAGGTTTGGTTTGGGTTTGTCTTTAACCCATTATTTGATCTCCTCGGGCACCTCATAGTCGTCTTCCTCCTCTAGATCAATATCCATCAAGTTGAAGTTCAGTTCTACATCAAAGTTATAGTCACCTTGACTGGTTGGCATTTCATCAGCAGAGACAAACATATCCAATGCTTGAGTCCTGAAAACAAAAAATGCTTTCATTTTAATATATATAACTGCTTAAATATACAAAGCATTTTGCAAAGCATGACAAAAGTTACTGCTATAACTATGCAATGAAAAGTAAGTAGTAAATGAAAGCATGTTTAAAGGGCAGATGCACTCTCTGCCCCTTTACCCTTTTTGATCGAGGCAAGGGACACTGCTCCATTTATCTAGGGTTTGATCCTCATGAACAGGGAAGATCAAGGATTTGTGCTTGTCTGTCTCATCTCGGATGATGACGAAGACATCCTTTTCAACAGGGTCGGGGTTTTTCTTTGCATTACCCCGTTTTCCCTTCTTGATGCGAGGAACTTGAATCTGATTCTCATTGTCGCTGTTAGGGATTTCATCATTCATACCCTCGTAGTTTATGATGACCCGCATGTTAGCGAATGGGTCTCGTCCTTCATACATGATCTTTTCTTTTCCTTTTCGCTATTTGCCTCAGGCTTGAGGGCTTTTCTTTCATTGACAGGTATGATTAAAGGAAATAACATGGTTGATACCATAGTAGGGATCTTCCTCATTGGTTTTACCCATTCGACATTAGTGAGGTTTGGCAAAAATATGGTGGAAACATGAGCTTTAGGATGCTTATGCGGGTTCTTGTAATTTGCCCTGGACGAAAATCCCAATCCGGCTCTCCCAGTCTGACTCGGGATTTGTACTGGATTTTGGATACCTTGCTGATTCTTTCCTAACCCTTCTTCAGGTTGGAAACCCAAAGATACCATTTCCTGGCCCACTGTCATAACTTTAGTGGAGACCTTTGGTTTCAGGGCTGGTGCTCCGATAGGTAGATACTGCGTATCACTAACCTCCAGGGCTTGAAAACTTGCAGGCTCAATCCCTGCATCAAGGCTAATCACTAGCATATCTCCCTGTATGCAGACAGGGTATTCTAGTTCGACATCAACTATGATGAAGTTGTCGTTGATAATGTATTTGAGCTATTGATGGAGGGTGGACGGCATTGCCCCTGCCATATGGATCCATTGTCTGCCCAACAACAAGTTGTACCCAGTAACTATGTTAAGCACTTGAAAGGACAAATAGAAAGTGTGTGGGCCAATCTCTAAAGGAAGCTCTATCTATTCCATGGCTTGTCGGCGAGATCCATCGAAAGCCCGGATGACCACATGACTGGTTTTGATTCGATTCGGGTTGATCTTCATTTTTTCCAAGGTATCGTAGGGACAGATGTTGTGGGATGATCCTCCATCTATGAGCAGACGTCCAATCACATACCCGGAAGACATCAAATCTATGTGTAGGGACTTATAATGGCTTGTTCCCTCTGCAGGGATATCATCGTCAGTGAAAGATATCACATTGCTGTTGAAAATGTGTTCCACCACGTGATGGAATTTCTCGGCATCCACGGTATGAGGCAGATGGGCTTCTTCTAGTACTTTCACTAGAATGTTGTGATGATCCACCGATGATAAGATCATGTCTAGGATGGACATTTGCTTGGGTGCTTCTTTCAAGCCTTGCACCACCTTAATTTTATCGTGTCCCATTTTGCTGAGCAACTCTTCAATTTTCTTATCATCCACCTTTGCTTTGGCTTTGATGACAGGTTTGATCACCCACTGAGGCAGGTATAATGGATTATCCTTTGGTACAATTGCAATGTTATTTGAAGTGGAACTTTCATCATTCCCGTAGTTCCATGGGACCCTCTTCAAACTAATAACTGGATACTGAGGTCTGAAGGGCAAGATTAAAGGCTCGGGTGCGGCCACCTTTACATGGTTTTGTATTTCTTGGACCCCTTTCCCTGGCAGTACTAATGGTGTGATGGTTGACTCATTGTCATAAGATACAACAGCCACCGTATCCTGATTCCATGCAGTGGGGATCCAGAGAGTGTCTTCATCTGGAAGGTCGAGAAGTTCATTTCCCTTTATCAATTCACCACTTTCAATCATGTCTTGAATCAGGTTACGAAGTGCCCAGCAATCCTCAGTATCACTGCCGGGTGAATTGGAGTGGTACTGATATATTTGGTCAGGCTTGAATTTTCTGGATCGAGGGTTTAATGGAGGTAATAAATCTGCAACCATTCCCTCGTTGATTAACATCTGGAGGATTTCTTCTATCGACTGGTTCAGGTTGGTGAAATTCCTTTAAAATAGGAATTTCCTACCAGATTGGACACTTGCTTCTTCAACCCCCTTGTTGGTCCAGGGTTCATACTCATAAGACTGGCTATGATCCATCACGGGATTAATCTCTAGTGTGGGAGGACGATCGATGTCAGACTAGCTGGCCTGTTTTATCATCTTCCTGGTGATCTGATGCTGGTAGACGACCAGTTCCGCTAATTGTTATATTTTTTCCTTGATAGATTTTATCTCTTGCTCTATCAGGAATCTCCTTTCTGAGATCTCCTAACTGTCTGGGGTATTATTACTGGATGAAGTTGATTCTCCTATATAACGGAGGTACTTGGATCCTTCTCCACTTGTGGTGCTGATCATATTGACATTCTCCTCTTTATGTTGTGGAAGAGGATTGTCCTGTACATGAGGTTGCACAGGCTTTGTTACCACAATCTCTCTGTTGTCAATCAAGTCTTGGATTTTATGCTTGAGAGACCAACATTCTTGAGTGTCATGGCCTGGAGATCCGGAATGATAAGCACATTTCTTGCTTGGATAAAAATTTTGTCAACCGATATTGGTGGGTGGAAGGAGTTGGACAATCTTCTTTTGGGCTGTCAAAAGTTTAAATACGTTCTCGAGTAAATCCCCTAGAGGGGTAAAAGTTCTTCGACGCCTGACCTCCATATTTTTCTGGAATGGAGGGTTTGAAGGCTATGCTGGAGCTTGGAAAGGGGTATAGTTCCTCCTTTGAATGGGCATACTGTTTGACTCGCCTCTTTGATTATGTCCTTGTAACACTAAGGACACTTCTTAATCTTTCTTCTTATGTACTCTCCGGGGATTACTCCCGTAATTTTTGGACTGGATATGTTCAGCGACAGCTTCGAGGGCGGTCAGATCTTTTATATTGCCCGACTTGAGACCCATTTCTGCTATTTTGCCGTGTTTGATCATTTTAGAGAATGGTTTACCTATGCCTGCTAGGACCCTCTCATAATACGGAGCTTCTTGGATATCGATGAAGGTCATGACTATCTCAGACTCAGTTATAGCTGGGGTGACTTGTGCTGCAACCCGCCTCCATCGTTGGGCATACTCTCTAAATGATTCGGTGTTCTTTTTCTTGATTTTGGATATTTGGTATCTGTCTGGAGCCAGCTAAGATTGGAAGCTATATTAACTGAGGAAGTCATGGGCCAGCTCTTCCCAGCTGTGAATCTTAGAATTGTACAGACGGGCGTACCAGACGCTAGCCTCTCCAGTCAGACTCTTTTAAAATAACTGCATTCAAAGTTTCTCGTCCTCTGCATAGGATCCGAGTTCTTTGATGAAAACTTTCAGATGTGTATAGGGGTCTCCCAATCCAACATATTTCTCAAAATCAGGAGTTCTGAATTTTTTGGGATAACGAGCCCTAGGGAAAATACAGTGGTCAGAGTAATTAACACTACCGAATACCCCAGTCCCTTTGATAGACTAGAGAGTTTCCTCCATCTGCTGTACTTTCTTCACAATGTCATGAGCTTTACGTTCTTTATTGATGGTGGTGATTTCAAGGGTTTTGTTGGTTGTGTCCTGGTTCTGTGGTCCAAGAATCTGAGTCTCAGCTTTTCAGTCTCTTGACTGTCACTACTACCACTAGGTGCTCCCGGTTCTGTGTGAGTTTGGGCTTGCTTCCCTTTAAGGGCCTTGCTTTGTTCTCTCAGAAAATCGACCAATTCGACAATCTGACTTCTCAGTCCTTCAAACTTTTTCCCTAGATACAGGGGTAGATTCTGGTTGAGCACTCTAAGTCATGTCCGTGGATAGACGTAGTGCTTTCTTAACCTTAGATCTAGTGACAGGACCAAATTTTCACCTTCAACAAAACGTAGGCGTGTCAATTTCCTAAGGTAGGTAAGGATAGGATGCATGTTATGATGTGGTTTTTAATCTTTTCCCGCAAAACAGTGGTCAATTGTTTTGATGACAGGATGATAAGAGATATATGACAAGAAATGTAAATCTTTCATTATGATATTTACATTGAAAACTTGATATTGAATTGAAAGAGGAAGGCATGAAGAAGCTTCCCGTCGGATTTGGTTAATTAGAGGCTGACCTATCTTAGGGTACTCTCGCGCGGCTTTTTGGCATGAAGGTCCCCAGATCATCGCAATCTACTAGAGGGAAAATTAATCCGATCTTTCAACTGGAGCGAATCTGGGTAGTGCATTTTCATGAGCCCCAGAGACTTAGCCGATCCCCAAAGACATTACTTATCACCGACGGGTTTTGCCTCCTTGTGAGAGGAACACAACATACATTCACATACATTACCCTCACCGTATGTATATGATGACAATTGGTGTGAAGCACTAATATGGGTGCGAAGCACTAAAAAGCAGGAAAGCATTCATTCACCTTCATTCAATGTAAAGACGCAGTATTCACACATTTATTCAATGTAGAGACGCAGCATTCACGCATTCATTCAATATAGAGACGCAGAATTCACACATTCATAGTTTTGAAAAGGAAATGCTTTGAAAAGATTTGAAAGCAGCCTACGCCCTCTACTGTCCCCAGCAGAGTCACCACCTGTCGACGTCGGGAAAAATCCGAGGGTCGGGTCACAACCCGGATCTTTCTCTCTTCCTAAGTTATCTCTACCCTTACTCTGTTTATTGCAAAACAAGGTTTTGAAGGGTTTTTTAGGAAAAGGCCAACATGTATCATGTCGACGATTGAACTTTTTACAGATTCGCCAGTTGGTAGATTTGAAATGGTTGTACCAACTCAACCGAGTTTTGTTTGAAAGAGGCCCAATTGTTGGACACTGTCAAAACTTAAACTTTGAAATCGAAGTTTTGAGCTCGGGGGCTTGGTTAAGTGTGGGGAATGTGTTAGGCACCCCACGACTCCCGTGTAAACACGGTACCGCATATTTTTAATATTTCCCTTAAAACTGAAATGCGTGTATGAATGCTATTTGAAAATTGGGCCTATGTTTGATTGATTGATTGAAAGTAGTGCTTTGCTTCGTTTAACCTATATACGAAGGGTAAAAAGCCTTTGATTTGATTTACAAAAGTGTTTAATTTGATTTGCAAAAGCTTTTCTTTTTATTGAATTAAAAATGATGTTTTGAAAGCTAGTTATCAAACCCATACGCAAACATAGGAATTGAAGCCTGTTGATACTTCCATTTTTATCTTTATAGCCTTAAGGCTTGCATTTGAATGATGATTTATCAGGCTGCGAAGCATCATAGACCAGAGAAATAAATACAAGTGTCGATCTCCTCATGGGCATGAATACTATCGGAGGGACGCTGACACGGCAAGACATTATTATCATTATATTGAGATCTTAAATCCGGATAACCGTTTTAAGGTCTTTTGTATGTATATTTTACAGAAAACTGGCAGGGTACATTCGTAAACTTGAGTTTGTCCATCGTGGGAATCAGATTCCGATCAGTTTGATCATGAATCCCACGATTCCTAGGCTCACATATAAGTAGCCAATAAACCTGCACAGTTCAAATTTGTAAAGAAAAAGAAATATATCCCAAATGTCGCCAGAACCGAGGATTCATTCAGTAAATCCGGGTTCGCACGGCCGAAGCTTCTCGTTCCCACTAGATAGCGATCTAAGGGACAGGTTGCTTTTGTAATTAAAAAATGTTGCATTTGTTAATGCCGATTCATATCAAATGAATATTTAAAGCAACAGTTTAATAAAGCGAGTAAAGCAATATATATACAATTATATATATGCAAGCTATAAAGGGCGATGGGTTTTCACACCAATGCCCGGACTGAAATTGAAATATATATATATATATATATATACATATATATTGACAGAAAAGTAGTCAACCAAAACTGGGAAGAGAACCCAGTGGTGGTGAATGCTGCTTATATATGCATATTTATATATAAAAGTAGTAAAAAGGTCACAGAATAATCCAGACAGAACTGAAATGTAAATGTACAGAAAAGTAGTCAACCAGGGACTAAGAAGATAACCTAGTAATGGTGAAGGGTGCAAAAAATAGTATAAAGGCCACAGAATGATCCAGGCCAGACTAAAATATATAAATATATATATAGAGACAGAAACGTAGTCAACCACGACTAGAAAGAGAACCCAGTGGTGGTGAAGGCTGCTTATATATGCATATTTATGTATAAAACCTGTAAACTACCTCGAATTTGACATCCGGGCTTGACAGAATTGAAAAATTAGTATATGTACAGTTAAATATATACAAAAAAAAGTGAAACCTAGAATGGGAAGATAACCCAGTCCGATAAAGTTGCTTAAAACGAAGGTGCTAGTGCACTGAAGCTGTTAGAGCCGATGGATCGTTAATCCGAGTTGTAGAAATGCCAAAAAAAATGCAGTTATGTACAAAAATGTATAAAAACTTGATGAAAACGGCCACGAAACTGAGTTCCGGGCATATTTAGAAAATAAAACTTGATATAAAAGTGCAAAACAGTGCAAAGAAGTAATATTAACTTTTTGATCATAAAAATACTCACAATGGACTGCTACACGGGCTTTTTGCTAAATTGTAGGCTCTAAATGTCCAAATCTATCGGTTATTTTTTGATATGTTGTAGTATATGGGTATATCTACGTGTTAGAGCGAAAAGATTTGGGTTTAGAAGAGGTGAAAAAGTCATAAAATCAAACGGGCAAAGGTTCTTTGCGTTTCAAAATTTTTTAAAATGAGGGGGGTCACCTTATATATATAGGCCAGCGAGCCTCTACTCTACCTGCTACTGCCGCAGGTAGAGGTGCGGCTCCCTTGGTGGGGCCCACGTGTCCGGTTGAGTCGTCTCAAAATACTTGCACCCCGAGCAACGCGAGGTCAGAGCGTTCGTTTGAGGCGTGTTGTACCTTTTCGAAAAGCCCTTGCCGAGAGTGTCACAATGACAGGGGATAAAACATTTTTCGGGTCCAAGAAGACGTGTTCATAACCAGGTCTTCGATTCCCCGCAGTTTATCCGTTGAGCTATCTTGCGTTGTTTGCACTCGGAATCATCGTTATGGTTTGTTCTGACCTTGGTGGCATCAATTCAGTTTGATTTTGACCGAATCATCTTGGTTGGTTAAATAACCATTTTGCCCGTTTTGGGGTTGCCCCTAGTGTCGGCATGGCCTTCGGTTGACTTCCGGGAGTTATTTCCAAGACTTGGATCCCATTCGAGTCTGTTTGTCCTCAGTGTTGTCTCTAGGCTGACATGGTCATTCCAGATTTTCCTCTGGAGATGTTATGAGTCTTTAGGTTTGTTCCCGAAGTTGGCTTGACTTCTCGGGTTGAGACCGCGATTAACCTGCACTTCCAGGGTTGAGACCGGGGCTGACCTGTACCTCCCGGGTTAAGATCGGGGCTGAGTTGACATTCCGAGACTGGTGATCGAGGCTGGGGTTGTCCCAGTATTGGTGACCGCGGTTGAGTTGACATTCCGATATTGAGACCGAGGTTGATTTGAAGGTCTGGTATTGAGATCGGGGTTGATCTGACGGCCCAATTTGAGATTGGGATTGATATGATGGCCCGATATTGGGATTGGGGTTGATTTGACGGCCCAATTTGAGATCGGGGTTGATCTGACGGCCCGATATTAAGATCGGGGTTGATCTGACGGCCCGATTTGAGATCAGGGTTGATCTGACGGCCCGATTTGAGATCGGGGTTGATATGACAGCCCGATATTGAGATCGGGGTTGATCTGACGGCCTGATTTGAGATCGGGGTTGATATGATGGCCCGATATTGAGATCGGAATTGATCTGATGGCCCGATTTGAGATCGAGGTTTATCTGACTGCCTAATTTGAGATCGGGGTTGATACGATGGCCCGATTTGAGATCGGGGTTGAATTGATGGTAGTTTTACCCTCTTATAGTGTTAGTAATAAGGAAAGAAAATTTCGAGTGTCTACAGGCCACAAGAAGAAGATGTTACATTCAAGGTGGTCAATGCAATCAATGTAATAGGACGAACTTATTGAATTGTGATTCATGGGGACAGAATCCTTTTAAGGAGGGAAGGATGTGATGAACGAGATTTTTGTAATTTATTTTAAATATTTATGAATTAAATAAATATTTTTTGTTGATTTAGTTATTGAGTTAAATAAATATTTGATGGAATTGTTGTGGATTAATTTGAGTAAGTGTTATACATTAATTAAATTAATGTGGAATAATTCTATAGTTCGAAGTTCGAATTTAATTGGGATAATTAAATTAAACGATTTGTTTAATAATTATAATATTTTTCTAATTAATTTAATAATTAATTAGAGATTTACTGATTTGTTATAATTAATAAATAAGAATTTTAATTATGTGCTAATTTGATTTAATGAGTAATATTGGCTTTAATTTAATTAAATTTAAATAATATAATTTGATTAATTAAAGTGTGACATTTGTACCACATAATAAGAGAGTTAATTAAAATAAATTAGAAAGGGAGCCTTTAAGGACTAGCCAAACATGGCCTTGAGAACATGTGATTAGTTAAGGCCATGATGCGCTTAACTGATACCCACGTATATCAGTTATACGCATTATATTGTCAGTCTTGTATTTCACGTATTTTAATCGTAAATCTAAAGCTAGAGAACACAAAGAGAAAAAGAGAGAAAGCTTGAGAGAAGTTAATTGAATAAAAAGATTTGGAGAATTAAAAGAGGAGTATTCTACAGCATCTTGCTCAATCTAAAGAGATAAATCAAGGGTAATTTTTTAATCTCAAATCTTTAGTTTATGTTCTTGAGTTTTCTCCATGAAAATTGGTTTTAGTTCTCTATAAATGGATTTTGATGGTTAATTTGTTAAGAAATTAATTATAGATGTTTATTAGTATGCATAATCTGTTTTTATATGGTTTGTATGTGATTTAGAATAATCAAATCCATGAAATTATGTTTAAAAGGGAAGTTTTGAGTTTACAGTGGAAAATATATGAATATGATTTATATGTATAAAAATTAATGCTTAAATTGTATGTTAATCGGTAAATTGATGATTGATTATGTTTATACATTAAGATAAGAAAAGAATGCAAGTTTAATGGACTGATTTGGTGTAATAACGAATCCGTTATGTGTAATTTCATTAAATTTGAAGAAATTTTGATAAAATGACAAAAACCTTAATTTATGAGTTCAAATTTAGTTGCTTATGTGATTTATATTGTTAAAATCATGCTTTGATTGTTGTAATATATTTTTGTAAAGTTTAGAACTTATGGGTATGATTAATTTGTTGTTTGAGCAAAGTTTTTGGGTCTATTTTGGCTCTGTTCTGTGTCGTTCGAGAACTGCGGGAACTTGTGACGCCCCCAAATCCACGTTCCTTCGAAACCTCGGATTCGGTGTAGTCACGATACTACTAACGCCAAACTATTATATCTTTTATTCATTACTAAAAGAATACATCTTTACTTATTACAATTTAGAATATAAATTCTATTTATATCCAAGATCTCGTCTTTACATCATGTTCGATGTTACTAAAATGCGGAATAATTTAAACTTTTTCAATCCTCCTTGAATAAAATCTTTTATTGATTTCATAACTTGAATCAATTACAACCCTTGAATCAATTATAAAATATGATTCATTATATTTGAGTTATCGTATAACGTTTACAACTCGACTTGGTATCCTCTATGTATTAACTAATACATCTTTACAACACAACCTGTATTAAACAGTGTAAACAACTATCAAGTAATACTTTTAGAATCTAAACAGGGTTCAAGCAATAATCTAAATAGTACTTCTTCAATTCGATACTATCTATCTTTATCAATCAAGAAGCACGAAGTCTTTATCGTAAGTCCTTAACCTGCAAAAGTGGTTATTTGCAAGAGTGAGCTCGACAGCTCAGCAATTCTAACAGTTTTCATGCATCACATAGCATACAACATTATACTCAGTTCATGCATTTATAAACAATTTATATTTACTACGCATGTTACTTTTCACATAACAAGTATATCATCAAAGATCAACTTTAAATCTCATTTATATCTCATATACAATTCATATATAAGTTCACATTATCACAGCATAATATAATTCAACTAACAGTTATTGAATTCATATATCAAATAGGAACTGAAAGACTTGCCTGATTCGTAGTTTAACAACTACGACTTAACTGCTTAAAGCTATCTGCACTTCGTGTATTCCTACACAGTTATATAATCATGGATTTACATCCATCAGTCATACATTTCATATGCTCTTAATAGAATAACAATTCGTATATCGTTTTCTAATCTTGGTTTCGTTTCACTCTATCTTAGGATAACCACGATGTTACAACATCATACCTTCATACTTATTCTATAGAAACCATTCTATTTCGGTCCTTAGGGTCCTTAAGGAAAATAACTTAGGACCAGACAGTTAACAAACTGTTCTTGGCAGCTCTGCAACACGGCGCGGCCGCGCGGCAATTAAGCTTGGGAGTGGCGCGGCCGCGAGACTCCCTGCCAGAACCAAACTTGAGATTTCATAAACTCAGTTTGGTCCTAATATATCATGCATTCTGATATATATTATACACACACATTAAGTAGGCATGCTCGTGCTTATACTACACATGTATACTTAATCACATAGTCTATGCTTTTGAAATTCATTTTCTCGAATATGCGTGCATAGGTGAAATCCATGTTTCATCACATGATGCTTATGTCAACATGTCTATAGGCATAATGAATCCTAATATACATGCTCGTATGATCATAATATAATTCACTCCGTGTTTGATGCTATCATCTTACACATTCTAAACATTTCATAAAAATCGCTTTAAGTCAACAAAGGTAACTAAGTATATGCAAAGTACCTCGTAGTCATGACTCTCACGTATTAGAACACATACATAAGCCACTTTTACATGCTCAAATGATCAAAACGTGGACATCCTATATATACGTCCAAAAACTCTAAGTTTGTCTTTTGAAATCATTTTTAATTTAAACAATGTGTTCTAGTGTATGCTCAATACCTTCGACTCACATATCATGCATATCTAAACCATATAATCATGCTTAAAAAGTCAGAATATAAACATGACTTATATACGCCAAAATTCATTTATAAAACCTTAAGTTTTCATTAAAAACTCCACTACAACAAGGTATAATTGTTTACTATTAGCCAAGGTAATTAATCAACAACTACCTTCATACCCATTGATGCACATAACCAAGACACTTACACATGTCTCAAAAGTCCGACTCAAAGAACACAAAATTCGTCAAGTCTCATTTTCAAAACTTTACGTTTTCTTTTAGGAAATTATGTTAAACCAACTACTACTACTCACTATGTGCATGACAACCTTAGTACACATGTCAGACCCCTTTATGAAATTATTAGAGTCTAACTAGTATGCTTAACCAACCAGAAAACACAAAATCACCAAGAGTTTCTGCAAAGGGCGCGGCCGCGCCCCATTTGTACTAGGGAGACGCGCGGCCGCGCGTCCCCGTTTCCAGACCAGAAACTTTTCTGCTTCGGCAGTCTCTTAGCCCAACTCAAAAATTTCTTCAATAATTCGAATTTAAACATGCTAGAAATCAACTACATAGTATTTACAACATGTATACAACTTAACTAACGTGCTAGCATCTTTTCACATGACCAATTACTACTACTTCATGCTATTGCTATGAATTGAATTCCAAAGTAGTTTAGAGATTATACCCCTTGAGCTTCAACATGGGTAGAGCTTCCCATGAATTTCAGAATTCTCTCCCTCAATACTCATCAACACACTCACTATGTGAAACTTATCAAGAGTTTAGCAACTTGGGTTTGTGAGGGGGAGCTTCCAATTTATAGAGAATTGGTTAACCATGCCAAAGCTTTGCACCATGAATTAAACTAATGGAAGAAGAGAAGAATTGTTGGGCAATATATAGTTAGTAAATCCCATCATGAAGCCCACTCCCCCCATAATCATCACACTCATTGCTAGCTAGGAAGTTGAGAGATGAAGGAGACAGGCTAGCCTTAGGCCATTCACGTGAAGGAGAAGTTGGGCACTCATTGTGAGACAAATAATCTAACTCATCAATAGCAATTAGCAAATGTAATTCCACACTTGGTTACACACCTCTATATATAATATATACACTTAGGTTATATAATTTATGTATACATTTCATCCCATATGACTTAGGTTATAGGTACATATATACAAACCTACAAATATGTACACTCACACCTAATTAGGTATAATCATATTTTGAATATACACTACTATATATAATCATGTACCTCATGTACATAGGTTAAGTTAATATTCTAATTGGACTAAATATAATATGGTTGGGTACTATCATCCCACCATTTTCCATAAAATTATTATCATAAATATACTCAAATATTATAATGATAATTAATATCAACCATTCATTCTCTTATAATACTTCCAATTAAATCCCCTTGATTTAACTTCATTATTTATGCCACACAAGGCATAATTATGTGAACTTAATACTTAATAGTCCACAAGCTTATAATAATATAATCTCCTAAAATAATATTATACTCAATGTTACATCTTATAATATGTTCATAATGTAATACCATTGCATTACATGTTCTCTATTATAAACAATCTATTACCCTCCTATGGGTAATACCCAATGGTCAAAGAGGAGTTGGTGGCTAACTCCACCAACTACTACTATTCATAGTCCTTCCTCATCATTACACCTTATAACATGCTCATGATGTAATTACATTTCTTATTATATGCTTTCTTAGCAACAATGTAGTAATTGAATTAACAAACCCTACACACCAATGTATTGCATCTATTCGTTATCAAGCTATTATCCTCCTATGGTTATTACCCAAAGGGCAAAAGAGAAGTTGGTGGCTAACTCCCACCAACTACCACTATTCATGCACCCTAACCACTTGATTGACCATTATTGTTCTCACATGGACTAATTTGCAAGCTTATATCTAATAACTTAATGTTATTACCATATGATATGATAGGGTCACACATACACCCAATCATATAATCCATGTACATTTGACAATACCGAATATATTTTAATTGAGTAGTGTCACACCCCATTATTGTAACTTTATTATTACACTTAATCATATAGTTTCTTATATTATATAGTTTTCTTGAAGTGTCACACTTCATTCCATATTATATAGATGTAGCTACTATATAACTTATAATTACACATCATTGCACATAGAAATTTATTCACATAATAATAATAATTAATTTCATTAATTATTCATTCATTAATTTTATTTAATGAATGTTTATTCTACCACTTTGCCACACTAGGCATATCTCACAAACTTACCTTAAGCTTATTATCACTCCCATCACACTTTAATATTCTTTTAATAAAAGGTTTGCGTGACACATGCACTTTAATGCTAAATTATTTAGCTACCTTGAACAATTATATGTATAACCTTTACACTAGAATAATTAATATTTACTCTATTAATTATTATAAAATCTACGATAAAATAATAACTTAAGTTATTTAATATATTGAAATAACTTAGTTTTCTTTCATTAATAAACTTTCTTGAAAATACATTAGGAATTATGTATTTTGCCATAACATAAAATATTATGTTTTCTCCAAATAAAGATATTCATTGTTAGGAAATAATTTACTTATTGTCTCAAGATATTATTCTTAATATAATATCTACTAAAATAATTACATGTATGGCACATGTACATACATTATATATAGAAAATAGGTAATAAGTTTATTTTTTATTATAATAATTTATTTCCATCAATTTATTTATATATAGCAAATATGTTTTAATGTATTTGCCATATTAATTAATCACACTTATTACATCATACCAAAAACATATAGGGTAATATTATTATTCAAAAATAATATTTCCTCCTTTATTAAAATAATTCAATATTAGAATTTATTTTAATATCCTTTATAATAATTATTTCTCTTTCTTTTCTATAAATTGTTCCCAAAATAATTTCTTCAAATATTTATTTAAAGATATAATGATTTCCATTTCTCTTTAATAACGTATATATTTATTAACGTTATTCGCACATTAGACTTTCTCACATATTACCATTCTAAGTAATATATAGAAGGTACTAATTATAATCATATATTCAACATATATATTAATTCACTCATTTACTTAAGTAAATTAAACCTTGTACCATATTACCTTAGTTAATTAAGGTTCAATATTCACATTATATTATTCCATAATATAACTCTCAACTTAAATTAACCAATATTTATTCTTATTAGTTAATTCCTTAACTAACTTATGCTTCACTATCCAAACCTATTCACGGATAGCTTAAGTGCTATTAATAACCTATATTATAAACATACGAGTTATTAGTACACATACACAAGAATATGGTGATTATACATTAAGAATATTTAATGTCACCAACTTACTATGATAAAATAATTCTATAAATTATTTAATATCGATAGGAATTTATCCACTTCCTTTATCTCAACTGAATCGTCTCTACGCTAAGTAACAAATATATATTAATAATATATTCATTAATCACAAAAATACATATTATATAGTCCATATTACCCTATGTAATATAATACCACATATATATCTTTTTATTCGAACCCATCTCACGGTTTAAGAATTTTTATTTATTAAATCCTTATTTAATAATTTCTGAAAATTCGGGTTCTTACAGAACTGATTCTGCGATACAGCGCTGCAGCGCCTCTTAGAGGGCTTTTATGCGCGCCGCAGCGCCTGTGCTATGTTAAATGGTCGCGCCACAGCGCCAGATGCTAAGCCTTGGGGTTGCGTCGCAGCGCCAGTTAGCAGAATCCCCTAGAAAATTTTATTTAAGTGTTCAAAGTCCAGAATATGAAATTTATACCTAGTCTAATGAACATGAAAATGTATTAATCATGGAATAAAATGTTAAAACAGATTAATAAAACGTCAATGATGGTTTTATGTGATTAATTGTTGAGTTGAATGTGTAGTTAAACTCTTTATCCGTTAGGCTTAATAATGTGATTTAGAGTTAAAAGAAAGCTTACTTATGATGTTAATTATGTTATAATTAATTGGTATCGTGACTTTAAATGGTATGTAGAATTAATTGGAGAACGTGAATTGTAATTTATAGCTTACGCACAAGGCAAGTTTTCTCACCCTATCTTGATTACAATTATGCAAGTTCCCTAACTCTAATCTTTTACATTGAACAATTTCCTAACCTTAGCTTATTGTATTCAAGCGAGGTTATTTATAGTATTCAATGCTTATGTTTCGATTAAGCTTTCTAATCTTTAATGAAAAGGTTATTTAGTTATATAATGTTTATTCAATTATATATAGTTGAGATTCAATCTTTGATTTAATTATCGATTTCATTATTCTATTGAACCTTTAATGGATAGCGAACCCTTTGTAAGTCGACTAGTCCATAGTTGATGAGCGTTCTAAATTCTAGAACTTTTTTTGAAGTTAATCCAAACCAAACTTCCTTTGATGCTGACTTTTATGTCAAACTGAGATGAACAACCCTAGTACAGGGGATTATATTACGCGATAGCGTTAAGATATTTGTGCACAATACATGGTACGAAGGGCTGATCCCCCTAAGTATGAGAAGTAAGGTCCATATAGTCTTATGACTATTAAAGGTTTAAAGTAGAAATACTTGACAACCTAGGACATAGTTCATAGTGTTGTGACCCTCAGATGTACTTTTGATCTTATTTTCTAATCTTGATTCAAAAGCCGAGCTTTTTATTATTCAGTATCCAATTATTACTCACATGTTATTATTATTGTTGTTATTGTTATACTTGTTTGCAATTATTTGCTCACTCTTGTATAATACCATTGCAGTTAAGGTTGAAAGAACTGACGAGCCTTCCACTAGTAAAGGCAAGGGCAAGATGAACAAGTGATGAAGACTTGTTTAATGTTATTTGAGATGTTATGTATAAGACTTCTGTGAATTATGTTATGTTTCCTGATGAGTGGGATTTATACCCGCGAATTGACTACTTTTATACTTAAGAAGTTGCATGTTCTTATTATTTTATATTGCTTTTATATTGTTTTGTTATTATTTTGCTTAATATATGTTTTACAGGAGTTTTCAGGTCATTTCCAGCTTTCTGGGGAAAAAAGGGCATTTTTATAGCATTGGCGCAGTGCCGGTTTTTAGTGTAATTATGGCGCCGCAGCGCCCCCTCGTTGCCAGCTCACCCACTTACCGCGTCGCAACGCCTCAATTCCTTTACAAATCTGGCGCCGCAGCGCCACTTATTGACCAGAGCCCTTGACCAAGCGCTGCAGCGCCGTTTGAAGGCTTAATCTTGGCGTCACAACGCCACCTCCAGTTTTCAGACAGGAATAAGTGGAAATGACCTAGAGGGAAGGAGAAAAGCATATATATCATTTCAGCCTCCATCGCTGATATCTCTCACTCTCTCTCACAAGAGACCATCTCATTAGCTCATAACTTAGTTTATTTTCCCTTTAGTTCTTTGTATATAGCTTTTGATAACAACATAGAGTAGGGAGAGGATTGGGATTTCATGGAGCTCAAGAGCACTTAGAAACATGGATTGGAAAGCATAAATTGATTGGAATTCTTGGAGATTGAAGAAAGCTTGACAGAGTTTATTCTTCTCTATTTATTTCATTTGATTTTGTAATCTACAAGTGTTGTATATATTGCTACTGATGTTTAGTTTAAAAGCTATGAACTAATTATTTGCTCTAAGAGTATAATGGAACCCTTTGATGTATTGAATTGAGTTTCTTATCTCTTCGGTTGGCACCATATGGATTGGTCTAATATATTTATGCTTAACTGATTAATTGCTATTAAATTAGTGATTAACTTGGTGATCTATAAGAAATTGGAAAAATGATTATAGATTTATACCTTAAATATTTGGCATGTGTTTATGATTTGTCTGTATGAGTAGACTGTGTAATTTGTGTGTAGGATAGGAATATACATGTGCGACATGTGTGACCTACTTGAGAACCTAAGCTTTAATTCCTTGTCTATGCTTAATTCGCATAGGAATGTGTCGAATTATTTAGTTAGGATGTTCTTTTCTGTTCTATTCCCTTTTGGGTTGATCTAGAGAGGATGGATTTATACTAACCTCGGAAGAGGCATATGAGCACTTGTGAGTTCTTAGTCGACAATCCGTCGTGACCACTAAGACCACATGGAGAGTTAGGATGTTTAATAAAACATGGCACACCAAGTGTTTGACAAAATGCTAGTGTGGGGGGGGGGGGGGAAATTATGATCTTAGCTTGTAGCGCCTTAGATACCAGTCATTATTCCATTTACTTGCTTTGATAATTAGAATTAACTAGATTAATTACATAGCTTCTATTTAACTGTTTAAATAAGACTTAAGCGATATAAAGTCGGTACTTGGTAAATATTAGCAATAGTTCCTCGTTGGTTCAACACTCATCTTATCATTATATTACATGTGGACCGCCTATACTTGAGCGTGTTTTATTGATTGCGAAATCGATCAACATTTCCGCATTTGATGTATTTAAGGTTAGACAACCTGGGATTTATTATGATGTTGTATGTAACAGATGAGAATTTTTATGAGAATTTTTTTTATATTGTGATTCTGGGGACAGAATTCTTTTAAGGAGGGAAGATTGTAACGATTGAGAATTTTATGTATTAATTGTAAATATTTATTGAATTAAATAAATATTTTATTGAATTTATTTGTTGAGATAAATAAATAAATTATGTGATTGTGTGGACTGATTTAATTAAGAGTAATATTTAAGTAAATTGATATGTTGTAGCATAATTGTAATTTAATTAAGGATAGTTAAATTAGATTTAATGTTATGTGCTAAGTGTTGATAATAATTTGTTACATGAATTATGTTTAATAAAGGAATTACAATGGTGTAACAATTTGGTATTATATGTTTTATTAAGTTATAAATGTTAGCTTTTATTTAATTGAATTAGAATGTTGTAATTTAAATAAATAAGTGTAGTATTTAATCTATGGATTAAGGATTTATTAAAATAAAGAAAAGGGTTTTAAAAGATTTTTGCCAAACGAGGACCTTGCACCTCTTTTAAATTTATTTTACCCAAACAAGGCCTTAGCTAATAATCTGTTTTTTTAAATAATTGAGTTGCCAAACATGGCCTAACCTTTCAAATTATTGTAACCTATGTAATTAGTAATAATTATTATGGTAATTAGTATTATACTTATTACTTATAATAATAATATAGGTTACATATATATTATATATGTATATGTATATCAAATGTATATACATTATACGTTAAGTTAAAGGTTAGTCAATTAAAACAAAACAAAGAAAGAAAAACAGAAAAGAGAGGTAACAGAGAAGAAGAAGAGAAAGAAGAAGAAGAAGGGAAATCTTGAGAAAGCAAGAGAAGAACATCATCATCTCCATCTCTTCTCTTAGTCCAACTAGTAAGGTTATAATCTTAACCCTTATAACTATAGAATCAATTCATGTGTGTTATAATTCTTCTTTGTTAAATTAGGTTTTCATAATCATGAATTTATATATATATATATATATATATGGTATTCATATGTTCTTCATATGTAATTGTATGCCATGAAAGGATTTTCAAAATTCAATTGTTGTAAAAATAAGTTTTAAAAGTTATGTTCTTCTACATGTTCTTGGTTTAAAACTTCTCTATAAAAATCTCTTTGTGAAAATTCTTGATTTTGATATGTGTATGGGATGTGTACATATATATACTTATAGATATATGCTTACATATGATTTTTATAAGTTGTTTAAATGTTTCAATGCACAAAGATATGAGGAACATGAAGAAATCATGTTCATAGTGTTCTATTATGAAGTTAATTTGAAAATAGTTCTTAAATTGTTAAAGAAATTGATGAAAGCATGAAGTTATGTGTAATATGTGATATAGCATGATTATATATGAGTTATATGGTTGTTATAACAATTCAATTCATCAAATTTTGATAAACAAGAAGAATGGTGTTATAGTGATTTTCTGTGAATTAATTTTTGAAAAATGGCTTTTGAAACTATCAATTGATGTTTGATTTTGAGTTATTGTTAAAATTGATCATGTATTATGTTAGTATGTTAAGAATAGAAGTTATTAAAATTGGAATTACTTGAATTAATTGAAAAACGAATTCGTAATAGCAATTTTCGTCAAGAACGCTTAATATTGTATTTTTCTTTAAAAATCATGAAATTTTGGTTTTAATTATGTGATGTACGGATTTTATATGTTATAATCATGTTAAAGAGTTTAAAATATTGTTTGTATCAAGTTTCATGTTTATCATGTTGGGAAAAATCGAATTCGGTGTGAAGGAATAAGCCAAATTGGCTATTTTCTCCACCAGTTCGCGAACCAGCCTCTGTGCCAGAGGGAGGACCTGCCCCAGCGAGGCTTTGGCCCATGGGGGACCCGCCCCAGCGGGGTATGTTGCTGTTCGGAAAAGTTAGTTTTTGGTTTTTGAGTTTTCATGCCCCGTTTGTTTAGCTAACTTATTTCTATGACTTGGAAAGTGAAATAGGTAATAAGATAACATGTTTTTGATGTGTTTAAGATGGATTAAAGTTGTATATGAATGTGTTACATGTGTGTGGGTGTGTTACTTTCTTAAGGTACACAACACGATTGATAGCGTTATAAGCTTACGAATGTATGCCATGAGTATAGACTCACTTACTTGACTTGTTATCAACCAATGTGGTAAATTACATTGTGAGTTGGACTTGGATATGAAGTTCGACAGTTTGAACGTTGTAGTTGGATACTAATAGACGTTTTAAACGTAATGTAATGTGTAGGGTAATTATGGAAGTGACTGTAGTTATTAAAGTGTAGCTTGCGCTTGAGGCAAGTTTCCTATCTCTGAACTTATTGTTGTGCAAGTTTTCTAATCCTTATTCTCTTACGTTAAGCAAGTTTCCATTTCAAACTTGTGGTTTACTTTGTTGGGTTTGTACGAAATCGTGATGCAATCAAATTGTAAAAATTAGCGGAAGCATGGTATATATCAGAGTTTAAAAAATTTCTACAAAACCATTACCCGGATCATCCTTTATGCAAATTATTAATTTAAAATGATAAATAAGAAGTTATGGAATCATACCCTTGTAGAACGAAGCTTCCACATGTACTAGTTCAACTCCTTGTTCTTCGTGATCTCCTTGAATTTCTGGGTTAGATTCCTTCCTTTGATCAACGTTAGCCACCCAAGTATTTGGCCTCTAGAGGTGATCCACCAAGGAAGAGGAATTATCAAGAAGGAGGGTGTTTGGCTAAACCTTAGTTTTCTATCCTCTATAGAAAAGGAGTACTCTCCAACAATTGGAATTGCCTCAACTGATATCTATTATAAGACTCCTCTTATATAGATATTGGTCAACCCTTCTAATCCTATTAGACATGGGATTTCTTTTAATTAATTAAACTCCTTTAATTAATTTAGGCTTCCCACCACATGGGGAATAATTAATTAAATTCATTTAATTAATTTGTCTCCTAATCTTATTAGGAATAAATGAGAGTACTAATATTAAATTAATTACTAAACTCCTTTAGAAATTAAAATAATAATAATTGTAATAATATTAATAAGACTCCTCTTATTAATTTATATTTAATATTTCTAAAATATTAAATAATAAACATTAAGCTATTTAATTTATTCTATCACTATAGATTAAATTAATTACACTTAATGCATTATTACGATTATGCCATTACCTTCTTAAATAATTATTCTTCCTTTTATGGTGTGACCCTTTAGGTTCTCTATATTAAACCGGTTGTGAATAAATTAATTAGAACAATTCTAATCTTATTTAAATAAATAAATTAAACTAATAATCTATTTAAATAAATAATATTTATTCTACAATAGGGATAAGCCTCCCTAGCGATCAACGACTTTTCAGATAATATAGATTTCAACATTAATCATAAAAGAACCTGTGAGAAAATAGTTAACATACAATTCAATCCTTCCACCATACAATGTCCCAATTAAATATAAGACATGAATTTACTGTCAAGTCTTATTTTATTTAATTATATGTATTTCGATTAGAAAATGCACAACTCCAAATAATATAAATTAGAAACTCCTTTCTAATTTCATTTTACCTTGGCCAAGAATTCTTGGGTTGTAATTTAACGAATCACATAAGATATATCTCTTCTTTTACTAGAGGTGGTAGATTCTTTATTGATCATTCATTATCTCCATATGTAACTCATTATACCCAAGCATACCATTTTATATACCCTAAAGGACTTTAAGGAATAAGTCAAAGTATAATTCATTACATACAAGATACTATGATGATCTCAAGTCCAAGGGTCACTTGTACTACTATCACATTAGGAATTCCTATTGACAGGCGAGTAAAACTCCATTAGGTATTCAATAGCGAGTCACGTTCAGTGAACTTATTCTCCAATAAGCACCTACATACTTGCTTTAGTGTCTCCACACAAATGATCATAAGATCAATCATCCTCATCCAATGAGCAAGCAACATATATACCAATCTATCCGTATTTACTAATCCCCTTTTTAGTAATCCCACGATTGGGAACTATTTTAGTTTTAGAGTTTTTTAAGAATTTAGATCTCATTAGTATGATCATCATCATGATTCTAAAAGCATTGCTTAAAACTATGGGTTATTTACATATTATAAAAATAACACCATATAGATAATTAAATGCCTTTAATAAATAAATATTTTATTAATAAATAAATAAGATTGTTTACAAAGTACGTGCTTTATCATCATACATGATTGGCTTGTATGCACACCACTATCATACTTTGTACAAGCTTTGTTGTATTCTAATATTCTTATTGCACAAGTAGTGAAATATTATTGAAGCATTGTGATCTTGACTTAGTTGTTCAGTTGTTTTGAGTTACTTCTAAAGCATGCCTATCTATTATGTAAATTTGTTCTATATCTTGCAATTGGTTCATGATTCTTATATTATCGAACTGTTAAAGTATTATAAGTCGATTCAACTACTCCTAGTTAATGATAGTTGAAACTCTAAAGTTCCATTACCTATCCAAACCAAACTTTCTTTGGTGCGGACTTGTTTTCAAATACTAAGAATGAAGAACCCTAATTACTAGGGGACATTTATGCGAAAGCGTTAAGATGGTTGTGCACAATTCATGGTACAAAGGGTTGATCCCCCTAAGTACGAGTTAAAGGTCCATAGTCTTATTGACTATTAAAGGTTTAAATAGAAATATTTATAACCTAGGACATAGTTCAAGGTCTTATGACCCTCAGATGATTCTATATTCGAATTCTACGTATTGATGAAAGAATTATAATTCAATTTTTTATATTGATGAAAGCAAAGTTATTCAAACTCTTTTGAAACTATTCGCTTATGTTAGATCACTGTTGTATTTCCAAGTGAGCTTTTGTTTGCTCACTCTTGCATGTTTTATCACCACTTGCAGTTGAAACCAAGAATATTGACATACCATCAACAAGTAAAGGAAAAGGAAAGACGAACAAGTGAAGGCTTGTTGTTTCAAGTCTTGATTGTAATAAGACTTAGTTGGTTATGTTTTATTTCTGCATTTATTTGATTAATGTTAAGGTTTAGTGAACCTTGAGATTTTATTTGGACAAGTTGTAATCCTTTATCAAGGAAGATTTTATTTAAGTATTACGAAGGTTGTAATTTACTTTGTAATTCTTTATTATTGGGTAGATGTATGTGTTAGTTAGAAAGTGGACATCAAATCATGTGGAAACGAAGTACCCGAAGTTTAAGGGATCGACAAACCCTATAGATGCTCATACGTGGGTTATGAAAATGGAGAAAGTCTTTGACGTGGCTAGGATTGGTGAAGACCAGAAAACGGCATTTGTGACTTTTATGTTGAAGTCAAATGCTAGTTTCTAGTGGCAGGCGAATAAGACTAGAGAGGGTGAAGGAGTCATAACGTGGGAACGTTTCACGGAAATGTTCTATGAAATGTACTTCCTAGTGAGTTCGCAGGACCAGATGGAGGTCCAATTCTTAGAGCTGAAGCAAGGAGGGATGACAGTGTCGGAATACGCCGCAAAGTTCAACCAGTTGGCCATGTTCGCAACTTACAAGGTCAGCACTGACGCTAGGAAGGCGAGGAGGTTTGAGCGGGGACTGAAACCCTGGCTCTACAACAAGGTCTTTATATTCCAGCTGAACACATTTGCAGCTGTGCTAGAAAAGGCCATACTTACTGAGGGAGGAAGCTACGCGGTGACTAAATTCAACCAAGATAAGAAGAAGAAGATTGAGACGAAAAACAAGGTTGGTGGTAGCTGAGCTATCCATCAGAAAAGGAAGTGAAATGACAACACCTCTGCTGGGAGTTAATAGGGAGGACAACAGAAGAGGAAGCTTGAAACATGTGCTATATGCGGGAAGACTCACACTGGAGTGTGCCTGAAAGGGAAGCGTGTGTGCTACAACTGTGGTCAGGAAAGCCACATCGCGCCGAACTGCCCAAACCCAAAGAAGGGAGCTTGCTATACATGTGGATCCAAGGATCACATGGCTCGTAATTGCACTAAGAAGCCAGCGACAGGGTCAATAGGGAATGGAGGAAATGGCAGCGGCAGTACTCTGACTATTGTCGGACTGTCGCCACTGCAAGCCGTTCGACCCACTGCTCGTACGTTCAATATGACGGTGCAGGACACCGTGCAATCAAAGGATGTGGTGGCAGGTATTATTTCAATCAATAGTATAAATGCATATGTATTATTTGATTCGGGTGCTACTTGTTTATTCATATCTGATGATTTTGCTAAAACCCTAGACTTATCTATAGAGGAGTTAGCGTATCCCTTGAACATAGAAATTGCGAATAGGGAAGTCATTCCTGTTAGGTTTGTATACAAGAACTATAGATTGGATATTAAGGGTCAGTAGCTGAGGGTAGATTTGATTCCGATTTGGAGAATTCGATGTCATATTGGGGATGGACTGGTTGTTCAACCATGGGGCGGTAATCGACTATCAGAGGAAGTCGGTAAATCTTACGACTCCATCGAAAGTAGTGTTCTATGGTAGTAAATCGCCCAGACAAGCGAGTTGTCTGAGTGTGATATAAGCCAAGAAACTTTTAACGCAAGGCTGTGTAGGATATCTAGCCTACATAGTAGATACGCGTAAGGAGAGCCCGAAGGTAGAAGAGTTATCGGTGGTTAAGGAGTTTGTGGACGTGTTTTCGAGTGACTTGCCAGGACTTCCACCAGATAGGGAGATAGAGTTCGTGATCGATTTAGCGCCGAGAACTACTCCAATTTTGAAGGCTCCGTACCGAATGGCTCCAGTTGAGATGAAGGAACTGATGGTTTAACTTCAAGAATTGCTAGACAAGAATGATATTTAACCGAGCGTTTCGTCGTGGGGAGCGCCAGTATTATTCGTGAAGAAGAACGATGGAACAATGCGTCATTGCATTGACTATAGAGAGTTGAACAAAGTTACGATCAAGAATAGGTATCATTTACCTAGGATCGATGACTTATTTGATCAACTGAAGGGTGCTAAGTACTTCTCAAAAATTGATTTGCGAAGCGGGTATCATTAATTGAAGGTGAGGAAGGAAGATATACCGAAAACGGCTTTTAGAACTAGGTATAGTCATTACGAGTTCTTGATGATGTCATTTGGTCTGACGAATGCCCCAGCTGCATTTATGGACCTACTGAATAGGGTGTTTAAGCCATTCCTGGATAAGTTTGTAGTGGTGTTCATAGATGACATCTTGGTTTATTCCAAGACCGAGGAGGAACACGCTGAACACTTAAGGCTAACCTTAGAATCGCTGAGACGAGAGAAGCTTTATTCAAAATTCTCGAAGTGTGAATTTTGGTTAGAACGTGTGCAATTTCTTGGCCACGTAATCGACAAGGATGGGATTTCGGTAGATCCGTCGAAGGTGGAAGCAGGGATCAGCCAAAAACGCCAACTGAAGCGAGGAGTTTCTTGCCATTGGCAGGTTATTACCGGAGATTTATCCAAGATTTTTCCAGGATCGCAACTCCGTTGACGAATTTGACTCATAAAATAGTTAAGTTTGTTTGGACGAAAAAGTGTGAAGAAAGTTTCCAGGAATTGAAGAAGAGGTTGAGTACTGCGCCTGTGTTGTCTTTACCAGATAGTATGGGGAATTTTGTGGTATATAGCGATGCCTCACATAAGGGTTTAGGTTGTGTGTTGATGTAGAGCGGCACGATCATTGCTTATGCATCACGTTAGCTGAAGGATTACGAGAAGGGGTATCCAACCCATGACTTAGAATTGACGGCAGTAGTGTTTGCTCTAAAGATTCGGAGACACTACTTATATGGAAAGAAGTGTGAAATATACACAGATCACAAGAGTGTGAAGTATATTTTTACCCAGAAGGATTTGAACATGCGCCAAAGAAGGAGGTTGGAACTGATCAAGGACTACGACTGCGAGATACTTTACCATCCGGGTAAAGCTAACGTCGTCGCCGACTGTTTGAGCAGAAAAGGTCGGGAGAAGCTAAATATGTTAACTGATCAGGATCAGTTGATAGAACAGATGGCTAGATTACAGCTGGAAGTGAAGTTTTCGAAGGAATCGAATGAGAAGTTATTTCAAGTAACTACTGGTTCTACTCTGGAAAACAAAGTGAAAGAAGCACAACTTCACAATAAAGAATACGAGAAGATTCGGAAGAGAATAGCCGATGGCGAAGAGTTTAAATTCAGAATAGACAGTAAGGGACTGCTATAATTTGAAGGTAGAATCTGGGTACCGCCAGTACTAGAAGTTAAGGAGGAGATCTTGAGTGAAGCTCATAGTTCAAGGTATTTAATTCACCCTAGGAGTACGAAGATGTACCAGTATCTTAGGAAACATTTTTGGTGGCCGAATATGAAGAGGGATGTTGCTGAGTATGTTGCGAAATGTCTAACTTGTCAGAAAGTCAAGGCAGAACACCAGAGACATAGCGGATTGCTGCAACTGTTAGAAATTCCAGAATGGAAGTGGGAGCACATCATGATGGATTTCGTGGTTGGTCTTCCAATGACTCAAAAGGGTTTTGATGCGATTTGGGTGATTGTGGATCGATTGATAAAGTCAGCCCACTTTCTACCAATCAGGATAAAGTACAACTTGGAACAATTGGCGAAGTTGTATGTTATGAAAATTATTTCTTGAAACGGTGTTCTGGTGTCGATTGTGTCCAACAGAGATCCGCGGTTTACATCGAATTTTTAGAAGCGATTGCAAGAGTGTCTGGGAACGCAATTGCGAATGAGTACAGCATACCATCCTCAAGCCGATAGCTAGAGCGAGAGAACAATTCAGACGCTTGAGGATATGCTGAGATCTTGCGTGATGGATTTCAAGGGAAGTTGGGATGATCATCTACAGTTGGTGGAGTTCGCCTATAACAATAGTTACCACGCGAGTATTGGCATGCCACCTTACGAAGCGTTATACGGCAGAAAATGCAGAACTCCTTTGTGCTGGGATGAAGTCGGTGAACATCAACTGATGGGACCGAAATTAGTACAACAAACTGCTGAAATTGTGAAGCTGATCAGAACAAGATTGGTTATTGCTCAAGACAGACAAAAAAAATATGCCGATCAACATCGACAGAACCGAGAATTCTTACCAGGGAGCTTCGTTTTCCTGAAAGTATCTCCCTGGAAAAGGAAGATTCGATTTGACAAAAAGGGGAAGTTGAGTCCACGATTTATTGGACATTTCGAGGTACTGCAAAATATGGGCGAGGTTTCTTACAAGGTGGCATTACCTCTAGAGCTTGACAATATACATAACGTATTTCATATTTCGGTGTTACGACTCACAAGCACGACTATAAACATGTAATAGAAAAGAGCCTTTACAATTTGATAAAGACTTAACTTATGAAGAGGTTCCTGTTCAAATAGTTAATATGAAGGAACATGTACTTAGGAATAAAGTGATACCTTCTGTTAAGGTAATTTGGAGGAACCACAGTGATGAAGAAGCCACGTGGGAACTCGAGGATGTAATAAGGAAATCGTATCCTCAATTATTTGCTTAATTGATTTGTGTAACCCCTTATATATGGATTTTGGGGACAGAATCCTTTTAAGGGGGGAAGAATGTAACAGATGAGAATTTTTATGAGAATTTTTTTTTATGAGAATTTTTTTTTATGTTGTGATTCTATGGACAAAATCCTTTTAAGGATGGAAGATTGTAACGATTGAGAATATTATGTATTAATTGTAAATATTTATTGAATTAAATAAATATTTTATTGAATTTATTTGTTGAGATAAATAAATAAATTATGTGATTGTGTGAACTAATCTAATTAAGAGTAATATTTAAGTAAATTGATATGTTGTATCATAATTCTAATTTAATTAAGAATAGTTAAATTAGATTAAATGTTATATGCTAAGTGTTGATAATAATTTGTTACATGAATTATGTTTAATAAAGGAATTACAATGGTGTAACAATTTGGTATTATGTGTTTTATTAAGTTATAAATGTTAGCTTTTATTTAATTGAATTAGAATGTTATAATTTAAATAAATAAGTGTAGTATTTAATCTATGGATTTAGGATTTATTAAAATAAAGAAAATGATTTTAAAAGATCTTTGTCAAACGAGGCCCATGCACCTCTTTTAAATTTATTTTACCCAAACAAGGCCTTAGCTAATAATCTATTTTTTTAAATAATTGAGTTGCCAAACATGGCCTAACCTTTCAAATTATTGTAACATATGTAATTAGTAATAATTATTATGGTAATTAGTATTATACTTATTGCTTATAATAATAATATAGGTTACATATATATTATATATGTATATATGTATATGTATATCATATGTATATATATTATACGTTAAGTTAAAGGTTAGTCAGTTAAAACAAAACAAAGAAAGAAAAACATATAAGAGAGTTAGAGAGAGTTAACAGAGAAGAAGAAGAGGAAGAAGAAGAAGAAGGGAAATCTTGAGAAAGCAAGGAGAAGAACATCATCATCTCCATCTATTCTCTTAGTCCAACTAGTAAGGTTATAATCTTAACCCTTATAACCATAGAATCAATTCATGTGTGTTATATTTCTTCTTTGTTAAATTAGGTTTTCATAATTATGAATTTATATATATATATATATATATATATATGGTATTCATATGTTCTTCATATGTAATTGTATGCCATGAAAGGATTTTCAAAATTCAATTGTTGTAAAAACAAGTTTTAAAAGTTATGTTCTTCTACATGTTCTTGCTTTAAAACTTCTCTGTAAAAATCTCTTTGTGAAAATTCTTGATTTTGATATGTGTATGGGATGTGTACATATATATACTTATAGATATATGCTTACATATGATTTTTATAAGTTGTTTAAATGTTTCAATGCACAAAGATATGAGGAACATGAAGAAATCATGTTCATAGTGTTTTATTATGAAGTTAATTTGAAAATAGTTCTTAAATTGTCAAAGAAATTGATGAAAGCATGAAGTTATGTATAATATGTGATATAGCATGATTATATATGAGTTATATGATTTTTTAACAATTTAATTCATCAAATTTTGATAAACAAGAATAATGGTGTTTATAGTGATTTTCTATGTATTAATTTCTGAAAAATGGCTTTTGAAACAATCAAATTGATGTTTAATTTTGAGTTATTGTTAAAATTGATCATGTATTATGTTAGTATATTAAGATATAAGTTATTACAATTGGAATTACTTGAATTGATTGAAAAACGAATTCGTAATAGCAATTTCTATCAAAAACGCTTAATATTGTGTTTTTCTTCAAAAATCATGAAATCTTAGCTTTGATTATGTGATGTATGGATTTTATATGTTATAATCATGTTAAAGAGTTTAAAATATTGTTTGTATCAAGTTTCAGGTTTATCATGTTGGGAAAAATAGAATTCGGTGTGAAGGAATAAGCCAAATTAGCTTATTTCTCCACCAGTTCGCGAACCAACCTCTATGCTAGAGGGAGGACCCACCCCAGTAGGGCTTTTGCCCTTGGGGGATCTGCCCTAGCGGGGTATGTTTCTGTTCGAAAAAGTTAGTTTTTGGTTTTTGAGTTTTCATGCCCCGTTTGTTTAGCTAACTTATTTCTATGACTTGGAAAGTGAAATAGGTAATAAGATAACATGTTTTTGATGTGTTTAAGATGGATTGAAGTTGTATATGAATGTGTTACATGTGTGTGGGTGTGTTACTTTCTTAAGGTACACAACACGATTGATAGCGTTGTAAGCTTACGATTGTATGCCGTGAGTATAGACTCACTCACTTGACTAGTTATCAACCAATGTGGTAAATTACACTGTGAGTTGGACTTGGATATGAAGTTCGATAGTTTGAACGTTGTAGTTGGATACTAATAGACGTTTTAAACGTAATGTAATGTGTAGGGAAATTATAGAAGTGACTGTAGTTATTAAAGTGTAGCTTGCGCTTGAGGCAAGTTTTCTATCTCTAAACTTATTATTGTGCAAGTTTTCTAATCCTTATTCTCTTACGTTAAGCAAGTTTCCATTTCAAACTTGTGGTTTACTTTGTATAAGCTTTGTTGTATTCTAATATTCTTATTGCACAAGTAGTGAAATAGTATTGAAGCATTGTGATCTTGACTTAGTTGTTCAAGCAAGATCTACTTATTCTTTCAGTTGATTTGAGTTACTTCTAAAGCATGCCTATCTATTATGTAGATTTGTTCTATATCTTGCAATTGGTTCATGATTCTTATATTATCGAACTGTTAAAGTACTATAAGTCGATTCAACTACTTCTAATTGATGATAGTTGAAACTCTAAAGTTCCCTTATCTATCCAAACCAAACTTTCTTTGGTGCGAACTTGTATTCAGATACTGAGAATGAAGAACCCTAATTACTAGGGGACATTTATGCGAAAGCGTTAAGTTGGTTGTGCACAATTCATGGTACAAAGGATTGATCCCACTGAGTACGAGTTAAAGGTCCATAGTCTTATTGACTTTTAAAGGTTTAAATAGAAATATTTATAACCTAGGACATAGTTCAAGGTCTTATGACCACTTGCAGTTGAAACCAAGAATGTTGACATACCGTCAACAAGTAAAGGAAAAGGAAAGATGAACAAGTGAAGGCTTGTTGTTTCAAGTTTTGATTGTAATAAGTCTTAGTTGGTTATGTTTTATTTCTGCATTTATTAGATTAATGTTAAGGTTTAGTTAACCCTGGAATTTTATTTGGACAAGTTGTAATCCTTTATCAAGGAAGATTTTATTTAAGTATTACGAAGGTTGTAATTTACTTTGCAATTCTTTATTATTGGGTAGATGTATGTTTTAGTTAGAAAGTGAACACCAAATCATGTGAAAACGAAGTACTCGGATTTGGGGGTGTCACATTGTAACCCTTTTGTGAGAGGATATCTATTTCAGTTATGAGTTTTATTTATATCATTATTCATGGGTAGTTAGATGTGCTTTAATTGGACAGTGAAAACCAAATCCTGTGGAAATAAAGTACCCAGATTTAGGGGTGTCATAATCAAGCTTCCAAATGATCTTGAGGAATGCTTCTGGGTTGATGTGGTCAAGGATGCATGAAAGCTTGAATTGAATGATGAGAGTTATTTTCTGCCAATGGATGAAGATAAGTTTGACGGTCGTCAATCGTGCAATGATGCCTGTGAATTCAAAGAAAAAACTAAGAGGATGTATACAGTGATAACTTTTGCGATTGAACCAGATTGAGAGAATAGGAAGTAGTCAGGCTAAGACTATAAAACAATAGTTTATTGGGAGGCAACCCAAGTTTAATTCTTAGTTTTTGTTTTTATTATGTTTCACAGTAGTTAATAAAATTACATTTATCGAGATTTAATAAACTTTCTTCTATTGTGTTTACATGTTATTAAAGTCCAATTCAAGTGTGATGCTTATTCAATCTAATGTGTTGAGCATATTCTTCAGACTTAGCAGACAAGGAGGAAGATTGCTATATTTTTCAGGGAAGTCCTTTGCTTTACTTTTTTCTATCTTAACTATTGAGGACAATGTTTAATTTAAGTTTGGGGGTATGGTCTTATTTTGTTTTATGTTTTTTATTTTATTAGGTTTTCATGTTAGATAATATGTTTTAAGGATAAATGAGCAATATCTTGATTGTATTTGATTGTGGTCAATGATAAAAGAAAAAAATGAGTTTAATATCTGCCTCTTTGGAAATTAAGAAGCATGCTTAGTTTATGCTTTCACTTATTAGTTGGTTTGACACTATTTATGATCTTTTTTGCACTTAAAAGAACATATCCATATATTTAGCTAGTTGGGGGCTTAAAAAATTTTGGTTAAATGCATGTGGGAGATATCATTGAAACTTTAGAAATCTTATTGAAGCATCTTTTGAAGCGAAATTAGGCATTAACATAAGTTTAGGGAAAATCTTGGAGTGTTTTTAAAATTTTGAACCTTCTCGAGTTCAAATAAGGAATCACATGGTGGGTTGAGATTGAGTGTAAAACACACTCACCCATAAATACAGACACGAGATAGAGCGTAAGACGCACTCATTTAATGGAAAGCGAGATGGAGTGTAAAACGTACTCGTTTAATGGGAAGTGAGATAGAACATAAAACACACTCACTAAAAAAAGAAATAAAGGGAATTTTTTACGTTTTTAAATTACTTAGGAAGGGTTCAAGTGTGTTAAAATGTTTTAAATATCCCTTTGATCCTTTAAATTTACATTTTTCCTTCATTAGCCGAGATTGATGTGACAAGAAGGTTTTAAAGTTGTTTTTGAAAATCTTTTATGAGTATATGTTTATATGATCTTCTCTAAATTATGACTAGTTTGAACATTTAAATGTACACACACGCACTTAATGGATCATGAGTAGATATGGAACTAACGGATTTGTTAAAATTTTAGACATGAAATTGTTTTGAATTTTTTTTGGGATTATCATTTGTTGTAATCTTTAAGGCCATTGTTCAAATTCATATTGCTTCTGAGAGTCTAATAAAAATCTAGAAGGGGGTTGAATAGATTATTACCATTTAAAATTTATCCTAGGCCTTTTTGAATTTTGAATTAATTAATCTGCAATATATAATTAATATGCAAGATAATAAAAATTCAATCACACAATGTACAAAGATTTATTTAGTTCACAACATACATCTCGGGTATGTTGCTACGTTCAGTCTCGAGCTCCTCTCTAGGGCTTGAGATCCTATTACTTCTTCTAATAAAAACTCATTCAATTGGTGGAGAAGCCTTTACAAAGTTTTATAGACAAACATATAACTATTTTCAGCTAACTATCTTGGACAGCAAACTATCAGCTCCCTTCTAAAGCTTAGTTGTACCTTCTTTTGAGTTCAGTTCTATTCTATGATCTGGTCTTGAAACAACAGTCTCTTCCTCACCTCACAAGTACACTAGAGACCCAACTCCCAGTTAACCTCTCTAAGACTCTGGTCTTGGTTGAAGAATTACTCGTTTTTCTCACAGTTACATAAAATAAACTAAATCTACCATTTCTCCTTTTTACAAAAGATTTAATAGAGATTTGCTTCTAACAGAAGCAAATAGAATTAAAGATCAAGTAATTATATAAAAGTTCAATGAACTTTATATATATGAAATGTGCTTCTGTGTAAGCAGATATAAGTTTATGTTCAGTTATAAAAGTTTATAACTGTTATATTTGTGTAGATATGCTTCTTGATTAAGCAGATAAATTTGTTTAAGTATAAGTCCCAGATGCTTATGTGATAGCAGATATATAGTTTAATGCAAGATTATAAAAAATTATTTATACTTTATAATAAAGAATGGGTTTCTATGGATTTAAAGTATAACTTTAATTTCAGATATTATGAATGAATTTATGTTCAAATACTTGTGATGACAAATATCAAGTATTATAAATAAATCAGTTATGCAATACTTGATATAACAAATATATTTATTTTAATTAAAGAATATATAATAATATATTTTATCTATTATGTGAATAATAGATAAATAATGCCACTTAGGATTTTAAAGATCGTTTGAATAATTCATGTTATCATTCGCTCAAGGGTGAATAAATTCAAATTGTTTCGGTATCTAAGTACTGACCAAATTTATAATTTCACTTTTTAATACTTATATAAATATTTTTGATAGACCACTTAGAAATTCAAAGAAAGTTTGAATAGTTCTCAAAGAGAAATATCTCATGGTCGTTTTGACGATCAAGTGCTAATCTATTTTACGAGATTTATATAAATAATAAATAGATGAAATATATATATATATATATATATATATATATATATATTTGTGTGTGTGTGTGTAACAATTTATATTTTTATATCTATAATAATAAACAAGTAGGAGATAATTCAATTGACTAAATTAAATAACTTATCTCAAATACTTGTGACCAATTTTCTCTTCTTCAAGTAATCAGAATTTTGAAATAGAAGAGAGATTAAAGCATTAGAAAGTATGTAGGCAAGGAGTAAGATTTTTCTTTGATAGTAAATTGGTAAGTTTGGAATGAAGAAAAACATCATATTTATAGGATTTTCAAGCTTGGGCAAAATGGTCTTTTTTAAAATCAAAGGCTGAAATTTATTTGTTTGAAATAGAGGGCTAGGATGAAGTTTAGCAATTTGATCACACGGATTGCCCAGTCAGAAAACCATCTGAATTTTGAAGCCTTTGGACCATTGAAAATTTTGACTACTTTCTTACATTAAATAAGCACATGCACATTTTTCAAATTTCAATTCTCAACACATGGACGGATATAACAAAGATTTGTCCTAAATGAATGTCTCATTCCTTTTGTACAAATGATCATATCTGACATTATATGCTTAATTCAATCCTTTACTTTTTCTTTTTGTATACATACACGGATGCACACACATGGACAAAAATATTTTAAGTTTCCAAGAACACATACAAATGATTTTGGAAAAATCTTTTTTCCCATTTTTGTGAAAGTGATTTTGAAAGTTTGAATAAAAGGAAATATGAATCCTTATTGCATGGGAGAAATGTTTTTATGTGAAATAATCTTTTTAACACTTGATATTAAATTATCAAGGTTAAGAAAATATTATTTCAATTTAGAAAACATTTTTGGTTAAAGTAAATAAGATTAAAAAATACAATTAAATCCTTTGGATAGAATTCTAATTAATTAAACTTTTTCCTAATTATTTTTATCATCAAAATATATACTAAAAATTGGAGACCTTTCAGATTTATTGCTTGATTAGTTCATTGCTAGAGATTAAATCTTACTAATTTTTATTCTTAGTGCTTTTCTTGAGAGCAAACAAATGTTTAAGTTTGGGGTTATTTGATAAGTGGGTTTTATACATGTTATTAATAATCTTTTAACCTGATAATTTATGAGTTCTTAAGTATTTTAAGATATTTTTATGTACTTATAGTGTTTTTATGTTATTTCGTAGTAATAAAAAAGGAAAAGCAATCCAAACATCTTTTGGAGTACAATATGCAAGCAAGTATATGAAGGGGAGATTGCAGGACTTTTAACACCAAGTTGGATGTATTTTATTGGCTTGTAACTTGGATTTTATTTTACTTCTCATCCATAGCTTTGATTTGATAGGTGGCACGTCCCGTAACTCTTTCGGGTTCAAAAATTATGACAATTTTACCAACGGACGTTGAACCTCAAGGTTTGGAGTTGCCATTGACATTACAGACATTTTAAGCCCAATTTAGACCTTGATCCAGTAAGAATCTCTTAATTATCAAAAAATAAAAGTTGTAGATCTACTTCTTATCTTTCCGTAACATCTTGAATTGTCCTAGTCGGAATTCGTATGAAAACGTTATGGCCATTTTACCAAAGGACGTTGCAATAAAAAATGGACTGGCGCAGCCACACCATTCGCCAGTTTTTTTTGGCCACGACAGCGCCCAGCAACAGAGAATTCAGCTCGGCAGTGCCAGAAACAGGTGCGGCAGAGCCCGAGGTCGAGCTAGATCAAGTTAGGACTCGTTTTTGCATGCTTTTTAACTCCTAATTGGATTGGGTTTCCTCCTAAGCTTGGGATTGGAATTGTAACCTATAAATACATGATGTGAGGCATAGAATTGGGGGTAATTAGATATACAACCTAGTAATTAGAGAGTAACACAATTTAGGATTAGAGTAGGAGTATGAGTAGAATTAGAAGCAAGGCTTTCATCAAATCTGAATGAGAATTCAAAGGAAGGATTGCAAGGATTGAAGGCTAAAGTAAAGATTACGCATAAATACAGATTCTTATCTCTTCCCTTTTCTTTTAATTTTTGTATTATGAACTTGATGGATTATCTTATTAATTTGATTTCTTTTTCAATTATGGACTAACTTTTTAATTAAGATTGCAATTGAACCTAATGCCTAGTTTTAATTAATTTGCTTCCTTGTTGATTATCATTGACTATATTTGGATTGTCTATTATGCCTTGTGCTTAATTGTTTAATTTCCTGATCAACAAGTAGTGTTGTAATCTATATGAAATTAAGAGATGAATTATAGATTTAGACCTGTATATAATAGTATGTGACTGTGTTTTCTACATGTGATGGAATTCATAATTTGTGTATAGGATAGAGATATACCTCTATGTCACATGTAATCTTAGAAGAACCTATGCTTGAAATTCTTTTTAATTATGATTCATATAGAGATATAGTGAATTAGTTAACTAGGGTGTTCATCTTAATTCTATCTTTTGTGTATTTAAGTTAATTTGTTTATGATGCATCGAGAGATGGTTATAAATATTTATGAGTTCTTGATTAATAATACGTTATAGTTAATATAATTTAACAAGAAGTGAAAAAGTTGAAACATAACATTATAGGAAGTTGTAATCTTAAGTATTTTTATTCTGATTTTAATCCTTGCCTTGATAGTAAATTAGTTGTTAATTTTAATTAGATTTTATCATACAATTTAAATCAATTGTTTATATAAAATTAATTTGGTTAAGAGTTAGTAATTGGTAATTATTAAATTAATTTGGTTAAGAGTTAGTACTTGGTAATTATGATAATCTTCTTGCGTGTATTTGCTAATAATAAATTAGTCAAACAAGAAGAGAGAATTAGGGTTAGCCACCCAAGGTTTTGTAGAACCTAAATTCACTTTTTCAATCAATATACTCTTAGTGGATCAACTTTAGAGCGTTACACATTTGGTTAGCGAACGTTTGATTCGAGGAATACGAGAAATGCGAAGGAACAAAGAATTGAAGCTTGAAGATTACATCAAAGAGTCGTTAATCCTCATAAGGTATATCTTTTATCCTTCCTCAATTAATGATATTGCATAAGGTGATTTTTAGGATTGTAAAAAATTTTAAATTCTGTTTATGTCATGTTTTCGCTTTTACTTACAATATGATTGTATGTATGTCCTACTTCTATAATCCAACAGTTACATCAGAGCCATACTTATGTGAATTATTAATTATTTTGATTTAATATATACGTTGATATATGTTTAGAATAATTTAATTGGGCATAATTGTTAGTATAGAATCATATTTTTAAGAACAAAATATTAAAAATATGATTTGGGCAAGAAAAATCACGTTGAAAATGAAAATAGTATGCACATAAACCAATCATGTTTGATTATAAAGCATATACTTTGTGACAATCTTATTCATTTATTAATAAAAATATTATTTAATTAAAGACATTTATTTATCCACATGGTGCTGTTTTTTATAATATGTGATAAACTCATAGCTTTAAGCAATATTTTTAGAATCATGATGATGATCATGCTAATGAGATCTAAATTCTTAGATAGCTTAAAACTAAAATTGTTCCCAATCGTTGGATTACTAAAAAAAGAATTAGTGAATCCTGATAAATTGGTACATACATTGCTTGCTAATTGGATGAGGATGATCGATCTCATAATCATTTGTGTGGAGACATAAAAGTAAGTATGTAGGTGTTTATTGGAGAATAAGTACACTGAACGTGGCTCGCTAAAGAATACAAAATAGAGTTTTACTTGCCTATCAATCGGAATTCCTTAAGTGATAGTAGTACAAATAATTCTTAGACTTGAGATCATCATAGTATCTTGTGTATGATGAGTTATACTTTAACATGTCCCTTAATTAAGACCCTACGGGTATATCAAATGGTATGCTTGGCTATAATAATTTATACATGGAGATAATGAATGATCAATAAAGAATCTACCACTTCTAGTAAAGAAGAGAATGTCTTGTGTGATTCGATAAATGACAACCTAGTAGTCATTGGCCAAGGCATAATGAAATTAGAAAGAATTTTCTAATTTGTATTATTTGGAGTTGTGCATTTTAGAATCAAAATATATATAATTAAATAAAATAAACTTGATATTAATTCCATGTCTTATATTTATTTGGGACATTGCATGGTGGAAGGATTAAATTGTACGGTAATGATTTACTCAAAGGTTTTTTTTATGATTAATGTTAAAATCTATATTATCTGGAAAGTCGTTGATCGCTAAGGGGTCTTACCCTTATTGTAAAACAAATGTTATTTATTTAAATGAATTATTAGTTTAATTTATTTATTTAAATAAGTTTAGAATTGTTCTAATTGATTTATTCACAACTAATTTAATATGAAGAACTTAAAGGGTCACACCATAAAAGGAAGAATATTTATTAAAGAATCTAATGGTATAATCGTAATAATAAGCTAAGTATATTTAATTTAATCTATGGTGATAGAATAAATTAAATAGCTTAATATTTATTATTTAATATTTTGTATTAAATATAAATTAATAAGAGGAGTCTTATTATTATTATTATTATTATTATTATTATTATTATTATTATTTAATTCCTAAAGGATTTTGAAAATTAATTAATAAGATACTCTCTCATATATATATTCATAATAAGATTAGGAGGTTAATTAATTAAAAGAATTTAATTATTTCCAATGGGATTGGGAAGCCTAATTAATTAAAAATATTTAATTAATTAATATGAAACCCTAATCCTAAATAAATTAGGAGGGTTGCCTATATCTATTAATAAGAAAATCTTATTATGGAACAAGATCACACAATACATTCCAAGAGTTGGGAGAGTATACAGTTTCTATAGAGATAGAAACTAAGGTTTAGCCAAACACCCACCTTCTTGAATAACTCTTCTTCCTTGGTGGATCACCTCTAGAGGCCAAACACTTGGGTGGCTAATGTTGATCAATGAAATGAATCAAACCAGGAGAACTCAAGGAGTGCGCGAAGGATTTAGAGTTGAACTTGTATCTGTGGAAGCTTAGTTATACAAGGGTATGAATCTAATCTCCATCTATTTCGTTTAATTAATAATTGTGCCTAAAGGATGATCCAGGTATATGATTTATAAAATTTTAAAACTCTGATTTACCATGTTCTGCTTATTTTATGCAATTTGATTGTGTTCATGAATCTTACAAACCTAACAGTAATATCAGAGCCATGTTTTATGCGAGTTATTAATTGTTTTAATTATATATATGTATATGTATGTGTTTGTAACAATTTATTGGGCATAATTTGTTGTATAAAATTAAAATTTTAGAAGAAAAAGGTCAAAATCGCGAATAAGAAATTCTAGATTTCGCTGCGGCGCGGGGCGCGCCGGATGGACAGGAATCCGAAATGTTTCTGCAGGACCAGTAGAAAATTCTGAATTTTTTTATGCAATTTTTCAAAATGAAATAAAGGAGTTTATTTTATTTGATTACATACAATTTTATGTTTCTCATTAAATGATATCGATGCATATATAGAATGGATTTATTATTAATCAGATAAATGTCATTTATTGATACATATGTTGATATTTATGATAATAAATGGGGTTGATTATGGACAATTGACCAATGTGATTGGATTTTATTTTAGTTAGATGCATGAATGTATGAGTTTTATTAAATTAGTTTGTGTACCTTGTCTTCTCTAATTTTTCTTGATGTGATTTCTATCTTCCTTCTATGTATTTCTCCTTGACTGCTGATCAAGGTTTCTATTTATTGTAAATAGTCTATGTAATATGACTAGTTAGAATTACTTGAAGAATTGGAGATGGTAGATGTCATCTAGCACTACAAAATTTACCTTACTCAGGCTCTACTATCTCAATAATCAGTATAGCAATAAGCAAGGATCGATCCCACAAAGAGTGAATTGTATTTTAACTATCCAATGATTTTCAATGAATTGGGGGGGTTTAGTTTGAACAACTATAATTAACAAAGGTAAGTTTAAAGAAAATATCAATGAGTAAAAAGATCAATTTCTCAGTTCAGTATCCCCCTTTTACAATTATGATTTAACCAAGTGTTTACACTATTTATCTTCCACTAAGATTAATAACCCTAGATAAACGCGATCGCAAATTACCCGAAATTCTCCTTAAGTGTAGATCTAATGCGACGATCGCCAACAAGTGATTCTAACTAACATACAACCTAGAACAATCAGTCTAGATTTAATATGATAGAAGCATTAAGCATGATAATTAGATTATTCCAAGCAATAATTACACAATCAGGAATTATTTAACTTGTCTTCTGAAAACCTTAACAATATTTTAAAGCTTGACCACAATAAAACACTGTTAATTGCTACTTAGATTAGACACACTTCATTTGCTTAAAATCTGTCTTAATCTAGCAAATGATAACAATTTACTAATTTAATCCTGCAGAAACCAAATTAGTCAATTAGATAACATACATGAAAGTTTATATGGATAATCATAATAAATCTCAATATAAAAGAATAAATATAATAACTTGATCAAATCATTAATTGATAAATAAGTTCAACATCCCTTTAGAATTGAAATAAAGAACTTAGCCTGACATGCTTGAATCTCCCAAATAAAAGGTTTGTTACCTCCAAACAATCCAAGAGATAGAATAAATCAGATCCAAGATCCAAGATGGTTTAAACCTAGGAAAATAACTCCTATTTATATCTTATCAAAACCCTAATTAAATAAGGTAAGCTTCAAATCCCTTTCTAAGTCAAATTGTGCTATAAAATCCTAATTTCTTGTCAGCCCCGTCTGCCTGGCGCGCCCCGTGCCCGTCCTCTTCATAACCTGGCGCGCCCCGCACTATATATGCAGCAACTATGACATCTTTGTGGCGCGGCCCGCGCCACTTGTAGTGTTGAGCCAGCGTGCCCCGCGCCTGGCTGTCGGCAATATTGACTTGTAATTCTTTTGTTCTTTAATCCTCCCTTTTGTCCCTTTAAGTTTAGCTTCACTCCAATCATGCACATGCACACAAAACATATGAAAAGTAATATGCACACTTAAGTAGGTTAAAAACCTACTTATCAAATACCCCCAAACTTGAACAATTGGTTGTCTTCAAGCAAACAAACACAATGAATGCAACTAACAGAATGAATGCAACCTAACAAAATCCAGCAGACATCTCAGTAATCAAACACAGGTTTATAATCCTTACAAATTAACACTTTAGCTTACAATCCACGTTGACTCACGACCAATCATAGACTCTCGCATCATCACATCACATACATAACTCTAATCCACTCTCGTGTTTGTGTGTCCAATCTTATATCAGCAATTTAAAGTAATTCACATGATTATTCCCAACAAACATCCTACTTTTACACAGATATCTTTCACAAACATAGCATTCAGATAGGCATTGCGAAAATCAGGCTAAATAAGCAATAACAAAATAAACATCAAAGCTCATGCTTTGTGGGAATCCCACCAAATATTTCATATTTCTAATTTGTGCAATGTTCAACCCCCTTAGGCTCTTCAATGTCTCCTATGTAACGGACTTTTGGCCAACGACTCCCAAACCCGAAGGCTTTAGGGCGCTAGGTGTTAAGACATCCCCAAGGATTTACTTGTCCGAGTAACGAAGGCCACGAGGTCAAACTAAATCATTTTTTATTTCACAAGTATTTTTTTTCTAATTTTTTTTTTCTCTTTTTTTTTTCTTTTTTTTTCTTTTCTGAGTCTTAATTCCCCCAAACTTATGTTTCAGCCAATTCTTTATCTCTCATCTGTGATCAAGTACGTGTTCGTGTTCTTAATACATATGAATTCCTAGTCACTACTGATAGTTAATTGGTGTGCTTGAAAGTTGAGAGAAAACTACAATCATGCAATGACGTTACTATGTATGAAACTAATCAGATCAAGAAGCTCAATTTTATTCAAGATTTAGTGAGAATCGAAATTATCAACCATGTATTTCTTTACCTTAACTTACTGCTCAATCTCTACATATGATCCTATATACATGCTTTTACTGACAAAATCCTATATGAATGCATTATTTTGAATTTTTTTAAGATGCATATGAACAGAATCTACTCTAAATGCAACCTAATCTATATGCTAAAAAAATAAAAATTTGAATTTATTCCCCCCCCCCCACACTTAAATCAAGGAATGTCCTTATTACTTGGCATATGAAATAAGAAAAACGAGGACTTCCCTGGGCGACGTGTTAAAACTCGTTGAATTCGTCGGAGTCTGCTGGGGGGTATCTGAACTGGGCGGAGTTTGGAGAGAAATGCGAGAATGCGTCAGCCAATGCGGTAAAGGCCCCAACATTAAAGATGTGCATCGCAGCTTGGCGTTGGGCCAGTCGCATACTCCTTTGTTGACTTCGTCGCTGGAAAGTAATAGGCGACTCTGGTGGCGACTCTGGTTCGGCCTCATCATCCGATGGCTCGTCAGCTTGTGGCGGCGAGGTTGGTGCGGATGGTGGAATCATAATGAACCCTTCTCCCCGCGGATGTGATGTTGCCCCTGTCCAAGGTCTGTACTATTCAATGCTGCGATGGTCAATGACGGTCATAGATTGTTGTATAAGCTCTGAAGCATGCCACTGAACTCCCGCTTGGCGGCACAGGTCGGTGATCAAAAACCCATGCATTAGTCCGCCTGTGGTGCTCCCTCACAGAGATCAGTAAATTGACTGTTGAATGCAAAGGCCGATGTCTACATTTAAAATCTCAACCTCATTATTATCACCGACCTCATGAGTGACGATTCCATAGGGAAGCCTTACTCGTTCTTTGGTTACATCATTTTGATGACGCGCTGGCATTAGGCAAGCACATATAAAGGCGTACCAGGCTTTACCGTAATGACTCAATGCGCCATGTGGGAAACAGAATTTTTCCCTGATTTTTGCATTTGTCACCCATTGAGTGCCTGGCCTGTAAAGGAGAAATATTACTTCATCTAGATTGGGTAGACGATCTTTGTATCGGTTCATATGCGGTGTCTCCACCCCAAAATAGTCGTTGCTCTGAATGACACCGGCTTGCCCCGAACCGTGACCACACGATCAACATGATCTATTATGTTGGAGTAGAACTCCTTCACAATGTTGATCACCACTGGCCTTGGTTGCTTTACCAGTTGAAATCATCCACGCTCCGCAATCATCTGTGATATGTCGCCGTCTATGTTTGCATCCGGCTTCAGCCATCTTTCTAGAACCAAGGTCTTTTTGATAGTAGTGTGCATACAAACCAATCATGTATGATGATAAAGCACATACTTTGTAAACAATCTTATTTATTTATTAATAAAATATTCATTTATTAAAGGCATTTAATTATCTACATGGTGCTATTTTTATAATATGTAAATAACCCACAGTTTTAAGCAATGCTTTTGGAATCATGATGTTGATCATGCTAATGAGATCTAAATTCTTAGAAAACTTAAAAACTAAAATAGTTCCTAATCATGGGATTACTAAAAAGGTGAATAGTAAATCCGGATAGATTAGTACATATGTTGCTTGCTCATTGGATGAGGATGATTGATCTCATGATCATTTGAGTGGGGACACTAAAGCAAGTATGTAGGTGCTTATTGGAGAATAAGTTCACAGAACATGACTCGCTATGGAATACCTAATGGAGTTTTACTCGCCTGTCAATAGGAATTCCTAATGTGATAGTAGTACAAGTGATCCTTGGACTTGAGATCATCATAGTATCTTGTATGTAATGAATTATACTTTGATTTATTCCTTAAAGCCCTTTAAGGTATATAAAAGGGTATGCTTGGGTATAATGAGTTACATATGGAGATAATGAATGATCAATAAAGAATCTACCACTTCTAATAAAAGAGAAAATATGTCATATGTGATTTGGTAAATGACAACCCAGGAATCCTTGGCCAAGGTGGAATGAAATTAGAAAAGAGTTTCTAATTTGCATTAAATGGAGTTGTGCATTTTTTAATCGAAATACATATAATTAAATAAAATAAGACTTGACAATAATTCCATATCTTATATTTAATTGGGACATTGTATGGTGGAAGGATTGAATTGTACGGTAACTATTTACTCATAGGTTCTTTTATGATTAATGTTGAAATCTTTATTATCTGGAAAGTCGTTGATCGCTAGGGAGGTTTATCCCTATTGTAGAATAAATATTATTTATTTAAATAGATTATTAGTTTAATTTATTTATTTAAATAAGATTAGAATTATTCTAATTGATTTAATCACAACCGATTTAATATAGAGAACCTAAAGGGTCACACCATAAAAGGAAGAATAATTATTTAAGAAGGTAATGGCATATTCGTAATAATGCATTAAGTGTAATTAATTTAATCTATGGTGATAGAATAAATTAAATTTGTTAATGTTTATTATTTAATATTTTAGAAATATTAAATATAAATTAATAAGAGGAGTCTTATTAATATTATTACAATTATTATTTTTTTAACTTCTAAAGTAGTTTAGTAATTAATTTAATATTAGTATTCTCATTTATTCCTAATAAGATTAGAAGGCAAATTAATTAAATGAATTTAATTAATTATTCTCAATGTGGTGGGAAGCCTAAAATAATTAAATGAGTTTAATTAATTAAATGAAATCCCATGTCTAATAGGAATAGAATGGTTGACCAATATCTATATATGAGGAGTCTTATAATAAATATCAGTTGATGCAATTCTAATTGTTGGAGAGTACTCCTTTTCTATAGAGGATAGAAAACTAAGCCAACCACCCTCCTTGATAATTCATCTTCTTTGGTGGATCACCTCTAGAGGCCAAACACTTGGGTGACTAACGTTGATCAAAGAAAGAAATCTAACTCCAAAATTCAAGGAGATCACGAAGAACAAGGAGTTGAACTCGTACTTGTGGAAGCTTCGTTCTACAAGGGTATGATTCCATAACTTCTTATTTATCGTTTAAAATTAATAATTTGCGTAAAGGATGATCCGGGTAATGGTTTTGTAGAAATTTTTTAAACTCTGATATACTATGATTCTGCTAATTTTTGCAATTTGATTGCGTCACGATTTTGTACAAACTCAACAGTGGCATCATAGCCAAACCTTTATGCAATTATTAATTATTTTGATTCCATATATGTATGGATATGTATTTAGAATAATTTATTGGGCATAATTAGTTGTATAAAATTATTATTTTTTATGGAAAAAAAACGGAAACCAATCCTAATTTTTTTTTGGTTCGCTGGTGGCATCTGTGCTGTTGAGTGATGTATCAATTTACGAAAAACAAATTGGGACCAAATTAGGTTACTGTAGCATACATGCTCTCATATATAGTATTTTAAGTATTTCAAAAAGAGATCCATTCAAAAAGGACCCAGGATGTTTTTTTCAAAAACTTCCTTATTTGGCGAATTTTTAAAGGAGATGCATGCTTTGTTTTCCAAACGGGTGAATCAGGATTCACTATATATATATATATATATATATATATATATATATATATATATTATTCTTAATAATTTTATAATTAAAATAAAGAGTTTATTTTAATCTTGAAATTGGATTTCATGCAATTTAATATTGCCCATTAAATAATAATCATATATATATGGAATGTTTTTATTCATGAGATGGATATTTATTTATTGATATATATGGTGATATGTATGATAATAAATGGGGATTGACTATGGACTATTTGACCAATGTGATTGGATTTTATTTTAGTTGAATGCTTGAATGAATGAGTTTTATTAAATGGGGTCTGCGTATCTCGTCTTCTCTAATTTATTCTTGATGTAAATTCTCTCTCTCTCCTATGTACTTTTCCTTGACTGCTGAACAAGATTTTTATTTAAATTTAAATAGTTTATGTAATAGAGATAGTTAGAATTATCTTAAAGAAATTAGAAACTAAGGAGCAAGGAGCGTGTGAAGACCCATTTATATGGAGCCCGGGTTTAAATGTAGTAGTTATGTTTCAATTTAAATTCTTACACTCTTAGGTTTGACCTTTTGGTTCACTTGGTGGCTCTAGTGAACCAAACTAGAATAAAAGTCCATAATCAATCCGAGTAGAATATAGTATTCTATATATGCATGCTAAATATTATATATATTATATTTTATGCAAACATGCTTCGCATGTTTAATAAAATAACGCATATTATATATATATATATATATATATATATATGTGTGTGTGTGTGTGTGTGTGTGTGTGTGTGCATGCACGCTAAACAAGATGAGACAAATAATAACAAATCCCTCAAACAAATTATATTAAGTCCGAAGCGTTCAAATGATATTTAGAATATCGAACATCGCCTTCTAGCATGATAAATTAATAGAGTATTAAATATTTAATATGAGCTTGTTGTTCTATCCACAAGGCGAGTATTGCGTATTTAAGATGTTAATTAATCACATTTGATGCTTATCAAGAAAATTTAACAATATAGTCTTGTTGTGCTATCCACAAGGACGAATATTTTTCTTTTTTGAATTTATGGAAGTGCTAGGTTGGACTTAACTAAAATCATTTTAGTTCGAATGTGCACACACTTGACCATTATGATTTAAGAGGCAAAATAAAAGAAGTTACATGTTGATGTAATTGACAAGAGTTGTCTACCTATTTATTTATATATCATTTATTGTGCTATCCACAAGACTATATACATTTGAAATGGGATCCTTAATCTCACTAGCAAATCTTAAATTAGATGTTGCCGAACTATATAAGTGAGGGTAATATAGTTTGATAAAAATAGTGGGAGATACCAATTTAAAATAAAGACTTAAATTTATTTTGATATGCAAAATTAATAAAATGAATGTTTGCTAAAAATATTGTCTTTTCACATACAGAAATTTTAAAAATGTCAAAATCACTAATTTCACTGTGAAGCATACTTGATCCTAATAAGCTTACCGGGACGAATTATACGAACTGGCTAAGGAATCTGAGAATAGTTCTCACTGCTGAAAAGATTTTTTATGTCCTAAATTCACCTGTCCCTAGAATTATTCCAGAAACAACCTCTGAGGAAGAGATTGCCACCATTGTAAAGTGGCAAGATGATGCATCTGTGGCTCAATACGTCATGCTCGCATCCATGAATAACAAGCTTCAGCGTCAGCATGAAAAAATGGATGTTCGTGCTATGCTTCTTCATCTCAAGGAGTTGTATGGTGAACAGAGTAGGACTGCTAGATATGAGATATCTAAAGAGCTCTTTCGATCTCGGATGACCGAGGGCACTACCGTCGAGACTCATGTCCTAAAGGTGATCAATTTGATTGAACTCCTTGGACAGCTTGGGTTCATCATGGATGGGGAGTTGAGTTAAGACTTGCTCTTGCAGTCACTCCCTGAGACCTTCTCGCAGTTTGTGGTTAATTTTCACATGAATAAGCTAGATGTCAACTTGCCTGAGCTGCTTAACATGCTAAAAACTGCAGAAGGTCACTTCCCATCCAAGAAGAACCATATCTTGATGGTGGATTCTTCCAATAAAAGGAAGAGGCCCAAGGTATCTTCTGAAAAGATAATATCCAAGAAGGCTAAGGGAAAGGGGAAAGAAAAGGAACAAAAGAAACATGAACTAGCTAAAGGAATGTGCTTTCAATGCAATAAGCCGGGACATTGGAAAAGGAACTGCAAGAAATTTCTAGCAGAGAAGAAGCTTGGAAAAGCTTCGACTTCCAATCAAGGGACTGGTCAGAAGTAGAAAGCTGAACAATGATGAGGTGATCCTACGAGTGGGGAATGGAGCAAAGGTTGCTGCATTAGCTGTAGGAACTTATAGTTTAGCAATGCCTTCGGGCAAGTCCATTTATCTTAATAATTGTTATTATGTTCTGAATATTATTAAAAACATTATTTCAATTTCTGTATTGGATATGGAAGGATTTAACGTTGTTATAAAGAACAATTGTTGTTCTATTTATAAAGACGATGTTTTATATGGTATTGGAAATTTGCAAAATGGACTTTATACACTTGACTTACAAGAAAATATATTTCAAATTGAATAAACTAAGAAAAGAAAAAGAGATGATATTAATTATACCTACATGTGGCACTGTAGACTCGGTCAAATCAATGAAACAAGATTATCCAAGTTGCATAAAGATGGGCTCCTAGTGCTATCCGATTATGAATCAAATCCAACTTGTGAATCTTGTCTCATGGGTAAAATGACCAAATCTCCTTTTAGTGGAAAAGGAGAAAGTGTTACAGAGTTGTTGGCATTGATTCATACAGAAGTTTGTGGATCTATGACAACAAGTGCACAGGGTGGGTATTCTTATTTTATTACTTTCACTGATGATCACTCAAGATTTGGATATGTGTATTTAATGAAATACAAGTCGAAATCATTTGAAATGTTCAAAGAGTTCAGAAGTGAAGTAGAGAAACAAACAGGAAAGAGTATAAAGATACTTCGATCAGATCGAGGTGGAGAATACTTAAGCGGTGAGTTTCTCAATCATCTCAAAGAAAATGGTATAATCTCACAATGGACTCCTCCAGGTACACCACAGTTAAATGGAGTAGCTGAAAGGAGAAATCGAACACTGTTGGACATGGTTCGATCCATGATGAGTTTTACCAACCTTCCAATTTCCTTCTGGGGATATGCCCTAGAAACTCATATGAGATGTGGAAGGGGAGGAAACCAAATCTTAAGCATGTTAAGACTTGGGGTTGTCCAGCTTATGTCAAAAAGTTTGAAAATAATAAGCTACAGACTAAATCTGATAAGTGTAGATTTGTGGGATACCCTAAAGAAACTTTAGTGTATTATTTCTATCATCTAACTGATCAAAAGGTGTTTGTTGCAAAACATGTTGCCTTCTTGGAAAAGGAGTTTATCCATGAAGGGGTCAGTGGGAGTAAGATATATCTTGAAGAAGTTCAAGAACCACAAATTACCACGGATCAAAGTCAGGTACCTGACCAAGTAGAAAAACCTACTATACCACACCCTGTTCGTAAATCTGGAAGAGTACCGAAGATACCTGAGAGGTATAGATTCGTTATAGAGGATAACGATGAGGTACACATCATGAATAATGATGATCCATTGAATTACGAACAGAATATGAGTAATAAAGACTCAAAGAAATGGTAGATGACCATAAAATCTAAAATGGATTTTGAAGCTATGCTCAAGTCCATTTGGATTTTACTTGCGATTGCAGCTTATTATTGCTTAATTTGGCAAAATGGACGTGGAGACGCCCTTCCTCAAATATACATTATTAGAGGATAATATATGTATGATACAGCCAGATGGTTTTTTGTTTCAATGGTTGAAACAAATAATGTATATGAGCTACAACAATCGATTCATGGATTTAAGCAAGATTCTCGTAGATGGAACATTCGTTTTGATGAGACAATCAAAGAGTTTGATTTTATCAAAAATGAGGATGTACCATGTGTGTAGAAGAAGGTTAGTGGGAGCGCTACTTCATTCCTTGTACTATATATTGATGATATATTACTGAAAAGGAATTAAATTTCTATGCTACAATCTATCAAAATAAAGTTGTCTAAACATTCCTCCATGAATGATTTGGGTAGAACATCCCATATTGGGGATATAAATCAGTATTGAAAGATTTAAAAGGATGTTCGGCTTAACCCAAGGAAATGTATATTCATTATATACTAAAGGCGTTTAGCATAGCAAACTCCAAAAGGTGTCTCATGATGATGAGACATGGAGTGAATCTTTCTAAAATTGTCATCAATAAAAGAGAGATAGCATGAGCTACTATCATATATGCATTGAAATATACGAGACTTGATGTTGATCAGTCATATTCTAGAGAAGATCACTATGCGACAGTGATAAATATCTTAAAGTACTTAACTGACACTAAGGATGTCATCATATGACATGATGAGTCTGAATTAAACTAGAGTGCTAAACAAACTCAAGTTTTCAGACTGACCAAGATGATAACAAATCCACTTTAGGGTAAGTAGTTACCTTGAAAGATGGTGCACTGAATTGGAAAGGTTCCAAACAGCAAAAGGTTGTTGGTTTACTGACAAAGATAAAGTATATAACTGTAAGTGAAGCTGTAAGTTGATGTTTCGGATGAAAAGTTCATTACAGAACTAGGAATAGTTCATAAGTCTCATCTTGAATCTAAACATGTGTTGCAGCACTTTGATTAAAAAAAATCATGAAAAGAGGAGTATATAGGCTCTTAAGATAACATTGCAGATCCAATTACTAAAGCTTCAACATAACAGCAGTTTGATCGTCACTTAGAAAAGATGGGCATAAGATACCATGGCGATTGGCTTTAGTGCAAGTGGGAGATTGATAGTAGTGTGCATACAAACCAATCATGTATGATGATAAAGCACATACTTTGTAAACAATCTTATTTATTTATTAATAAAATATTTATTTATTAAAGGCATTTAATTATCTACATGGTGCTGTTTTTATAATATGTAAATAACCCATAGTTTTAAGCAATGCTTTTAGAATCATGATGTTGATCACTCTAATGAGATCTAAATTCTTAGAAAACTTAAAAACTAAAATAGTTCCTAATCATGGGATTACTAAAAAGGAGAATAGTAAATCCGGATAGATTAGTACATATGTTGCTTGCTCATTGGATGAGGATGATTGATCTCATGATCATTTGTGTGGGGACACTAAAGCAAGTATGTAGGTGCTTATTGGAGAATAAGTTCACTGAACGTGACTCGCTATGGATTACCTAATGGAGTTTTACTCGCCTGTCAATAGGAATTCCTAATGTGATAGTAGTACAAGTGATCCTTGGACTTGAGATCATCATAGTATCTTGTATGTAAGGAATTATACTTTGATTTATTCCTTAAAGCCCTTTAAGGTATATAAAAGGGTATGCTTGGGTATAATGAGTTACATATAGAGATAATGAATGATCAATAAAGAATCTACCACCTCTAATAAAAGAGAAAATATGTCATATGTGATTTGGTAAATGACAACCCAGGAATCCTTGGCCAAGGTGGAATGAAATTAGAAAGGAGTTTCTAATTTGCATTAAATGGAGTTGTGCATTTTCTAATCGAAATACATATAATTAAATAAAATAAGACTTGACAATAATTCCATGTCTTATATTTAATTGGGACATTGTATGGTGGAAGGATTGAATTGTACGATAACTATTTACTCACAGGTTCTTTTATGATTAATATTGAAATCTTTATTATCTGGACTGTCGTTGATCGCTAGGGAGGTTTATCCCTATTGTAGAATAAATATTATTTATTTAAATAGATTATTAGTTTAATTTATTTATTTAAATAAGATTACAATTGTTCTAATTGATTTATTCATAACCGGTTTAATATGGAGAACCTAAAGGGTCACACCATAAAATGAAGAATAATTATTTAAGAAGGTAATGACATAATCGTAATAATGCATTAAGTGTAATTAATTTAATCTATGGTGATAGAATAAATTAAATTGCTTAATGTTTATTATTTAATATTTTGGAAATATTAAATATAAATTAATAAGAGGAGTCTTATTAATATTATTACAATTATTATTATTTTAGTTTCTAAAGTAGTTTAGTAATTAATTTAATATTAGTACTCTCATTTATTCCTAATAAGATTAGGAGGCAAATTAATTAAATGAATTTAATTAATTATTTTCAATGTGGTGGGAAGCCTAAATTAATTAAAGGAGTTTAATTAATTAAATAAAATCCCACATCTAATAGGATTAGAATGGTTGACAAATATCTATATAAGAAGAGTCTTATAATAGATATCAGTTGATTAAATTCCAATTGTTGGAGAGTACTCCTTCTCTATAGAGGATAGAAAACTAAGTCAACCACCCTCCTTCTTGATAATACATCTTCTTTGGTGGATCACTTCTAGAGGCAAAACACTTGGGTGGCTAACGTTGATCAAAGGAAGGAATCTAACCCGAAAATTCAAGGAGATCATGAAAAACAAGGAGTTGAACTCGTACCTGTGGAAGCTTCGTTCTATAAGGGTATGATTCCATAACTTCTTATTTATCGTTTTAAATTATTAACTTGTATAAAGGATGATCCGGGTAATGGTTTTGTAGACATTTTTTAAACTCTGATATTCCATGCTTTCGCTAATTTTTGCAATTTGATTGCGTCACGATTTCATAAAAACCCAACACTTTTTGTCTATTACCTTGGCGTAACGTGTTGTCGTTCCTTCGCTCACGAATCGAGTGGCATCAAAACATAGAGGAGCACTAGAGGATGAAGTCCTAGCTCTTTTGGATGTCATTATGAAGTTCTGGTGTTGAATTGCTCACAACAAATAAACAATAGATGGGAAATCCTGTTGAAACAATTTCACTAACACGTGGTGGGCGACAAAGTCTCTCCCCCAAACTTAGTATAATTTATAATAGCAAATATCCGAAATTCAAGCAATTCAAATTACCTCTTGGTCATTCAGTAACCAAAGGATTCTCAAAATAATTTAAGCAATTCAATGAAAGTTTTGATCCTTAGACAATACAATCCAATTATCAATGAATACTTTTGATACCTTTGGTTGCTTTGATTTGAAATTTGGATGTTTGCCGATTGACTACCTTTGAAATCCTTGCTCCCAAGTCCAATTGCTTCCAATGTCTCTTGCATTCTATTTCAGATGAAGATTTGTGTAGTGATTGATGGAATTCGGGAGTGAGGGGTAGTGGTGGCCGAATTTTTGATGATGGGTGGAAGTAGATTGAGTATTTGTAGTGGGTTAGGTTTAGAAAGAGAGTAGAAGTAGAAAAGGAATTGGATTTGGAGAGTGTTGGACTTAGATTAGGTTTAGGGAGTTTGTATAGGAGGAGGAGTAGAGACAGGAGAGGTTAATTTGGATTAGGAGAGAGAAAAGAAAGAACGAAGTCGTATTTTACAAACCAGCCCTTCCGATCGGCGCGCCCCGTGCTAGGTCTTGTACCCTTTTAGCGCGGCCCGTGCTTGCAGCGAGTTAACTTTTCTGAACCCTTAGCGCGCCCTGCGCCTGGGGAAGAGCTCCCTGTGCCTGGGGAAGTGCCCCTCATGCCTACCTGCTATTTTCGGCCTTAATCTTTCTGCGTAGGTGGCGCGCCCCGCGCGAGGGGGTCTATGTATGTGGGTGTGGCCCGCGCCGGACTAGTGATTTTTGTGCAACTTTTGGACTTTTGAATCCCTTTTCTGTGTCTCTTGCCCTCAATAAATATGAAATGTATTAGGATATGATATACATTTATATACATTAAATTAAATACTAATACGACTAAAAGTCAATAAATTGGGTTACCTCCCAATGAGTTGCCCGTGTTTAACATCGTTGGCTCGAATGTAATTCCCATCAATTATTCGGAGGGCAGATCCATCAGCATCACGACTTCGACTTCCTCTAGTTGACTGCTATCTAGAAACGGCTTTAGTCGATGCCCGTTCACCTTGAACACATTTCCTGCTTTTGGATTTTGGATATCAACTACACCATGCTGAAAAACATAAGTGATGACAAGTGGTCCCTCCTAGCGAGAGCGTAATTTTCCTAGAAATAACTTCAATCGTGAATTGAAAAGAAGAACTTTATGTTCCACAGTGAAATTTTTCCTCAAGATCTGCTTATCTTGAAAAGCTTTTGTCTTCATTTTGTACAGCTTAGAACTCTCGTATGCTTCGATACGTAATTCCTCGAGTTCTTGTAACTTCAGCTTCCTATTGACACCAACTTGATCCATGTTCATATTGCATTACTTGATCGCCCAGAAAGCTTTATGTTCGAGCTCTACAGGTAGGTGGCATGGTTTCCCGAACACTAGCCTATAAGGCGACATACCGATTGGAGTTTTGTATGCTGTCCTATATGCCCACAGTGCATCTTCTAATCGAATACTCCAACCCTTTCTGTTTGGGTTGACTACCTTTTCCAAAATTGACTTTATCTCTCGATTGGATACCTCAGCCTGGCCATTGCTTTGCGGATGATAGGATGTAGAGACCCTGTGAAGATCGTTGTACTTCTTCAATAAGGCTGCTAACACCCTATTACTGAAATGAGTGTCACGATCACTGATGATGGCCCGTGGTGCTCCAAACCTGACAAAAATGTTAGTCCTGACAAATTATGCAACGACTTTAGAATCTTCAATCCTAGTGGCTTTAGCTTCTACCCATTTTGAAATATAATCTACTGCCAGCAAGATGTAAATATTTCCAAAAGAAACCGAAAACGGTCCCATGAAATCAATACCCCAAACATCAAAGATTTCTACAATTAGTATAGGGTTTTGTGGTATTTGATTTTTACGAGAAATATTACCAGTTCTTTGACAATTTTCACAAGATTTACAGAATTCATACGAGTAATTGAAAATAGAGGGCCAAAAGAAACCACTCTCTAACACCTTACGTGTTGTTCGCTTAGGTTCAAAATGACCCCCCCCCCCCACAAGCATAAGAATGACAGAAAGTTAGAATAGAGTTAAAAGGTACACAACGTCTAACTATCTGATCAACACAAAATTTTCACGAATATGGGTCATCCCACACATAATGTTTTGCATCACTCCTAAGCTTTTCTTTCTGAGATTTGGAAAAATCACTTGGTAAATAAGCACTTACCAGAAAATTCACAATATCGACATACCATGGAGTTGTGTTGCCAATGGAGAGTAGATGTTCGTCCGAGAACATGTCATGTAAAGGTAGTGCTTCCTACTCTTTGAGAATTCTGCTTAGGTGATCCGCTACCAAGTTGTCCGCACCCTTCTTATCTTTAATTTCCAAGTTAAATTCTTGCAGCAGTAAGATCCACCGAATGATTCGAGCTTTGGACTCTTTCTTGATCAGCAGGTACCTGAGAGCAACATGGTCAGAATAAACTATTACTTTAGTACCAAGTAGATATGATCTGAATTTTTCTAAAACAAATACAACAGATAATAGTTCTATTTCCATTGTTGAATAGTTTATCTGAGTCGCGTTCAACGTCCAAGAGGCATAATAGATGCCATGGACAGCTTTGTCACTCTTTTGGCCCAAGACGGCGCCGACAGTATAGTTGCTTGCATCACACATTATCTCGAACGGGAGCTTCCAATACAGTTGTAAGAACCCGAATTTTCAGATATTATTAAATAAGAATTTAATAAATAAAATTCTTAAACTGTGAGATGGGTTCGAATAATAATATATATATATGTGATATGAGGTATGTGGTATTATATTACATAGGATAATATGGACTATGTAAAATGTGTTTTTGTGATTTATAAATATATTATTAATATATATTTGTTACTTATCGTAGAGACGATCCAGTTGAGATAAAGGAGGTGGATAAATTCCTACCGATATTAAATAATTTATAGAATTATTTTATCATAGTAAGTTGGTGACATTAAATATCCTTAATGTATAATCACCATATTCTTGAGTATGTGTATTAATAACTAGTATGTTTATAATATAGGTTATTAATAGCACTTAAGCTATCCGTGAATAGGTTTGGATAGTGAAGCATGAGTTAGTTAAGGAATTAACTAATAAGAATAAATATTAGTTAATATAAGTTGTGAGTTATATTATGGAATAATATAATGAGAGTATAAAACCTTAATGATATAGTACAGTGTTTAATTTACTTAAGTAAATGAGTGAATTAATATGTGTGTTGAATATGTAATTATAGTTGATACTTTTTATATATATATTACTTTGAGTGGTAATATGTGAGAAAGTCTAATGTGCGAATAACGTTAAATATATATACGTTATTAAAGGGAGATGGAAATCATTATATCTTTAAATGAATATTTAAAGAAATTGTTTTGGGAACAATTTATAGAAAAGAAAGAGATATGATTTTTCTAATAAAGGATATTAAAATAGTTTCTAATGTTGAATTATTTTAATAAAAGGAGGAAATGTTATTTTTGAATAATAATATTACCTTATATGTTTTTGTATGAGGTGTGTTTGGTTAATATAGTAAATATATTAAAACGTATTTGCTATATGTAATTAAATTGATGGAAACGATTTATTATAATAGAAAATAAACTTATTATCTATTTTCTATATATAATGTATGTACATGTGTCATACATATAGTTATTTGATATTATATTAAAAATAATATAATGAGACAATAAGAAAATTATTTTCTAATAACGAATGTGCTTATTTGGAGAAAACATAATATTTTATGATATGGCTAAATACATAATTTTAAATGCATTTTCAAGGGAGTTTAATTAATGAAAGGAAACTAAGTTATTTTAATATATTAAATAACTTAAGTTATTATTTGATCGTGAATATTATTATTAGAATAATTAATAGAGTATATATTAATTATTATAAGCGTAAAGGTTATACTTATTATAAGTATAATTAATTGAAGTAATTTAACATTTTAATAGCTTGAGTTATTATATTTTCGTAAAGGTTATATATAATATTTGAATATTCGATTTGTAAACTATTTATATGTGGACCTTGGATTTAATAGTTCTAATTTAATTGAACAGGTTATAAGTAGTAATGTGGTGAGAAATGAGTAAGTGATGAAAATAATGATAAGCTTAAGTTTGAGCTTGTGAGAGATGCCTTGTGTGGCACAATAATAGATTCAGTAATAGATTGACTATAATTAGAGAACATGTAAATAAGCATTGTAATGGTATTACATCATGAACTTATTATAAGATGTGACATTGAGAGTAATATTATTTTGTAAGCTTGAGGTCTATTAAATACTAAGCTTGCATAATTGTGCCTTGTGTGGCATGAGTGGTAAAGTTAAATCAATTAAAGGTTTAACTATAATTATTAAAAGAAATGGCAAGTTAATAAATAATTGATATTAATTATCATTATAATATTTGGGTGTAATTGAGATAATAATTTATGAAAAATGTTGGGATAAGAATAACCAACTATTTTATATCTAGTCCAATTAAAATACTAATTCAATGTACATGAGGTACATAATTATATGTGTTGGTGTATATCTAAAGTATGAATATACTTAGGTGGGTGTACATATGTGTTTGTGTATATATACATGTGACTTATATTAATGTGTCAATATTAAGTAAGCATAATGTGAATTATAATGTCCAAATGGATATAACCTAAGTGTACAATTATACATTGATGTAGGAGTATATGTAATATACATATGTATATTGCACAAAGGAATACAATGCTGAGTTTATTGAGCCTTGTCCCATTAGGAGAGGCACACTTCTTTCTCACGTGAATAGCTATAAGGCTAGTCTAGCTTATTCCTTCTCAAACTCAGCAAACCTTAGCTATCCTGATGAATAAGGGAGTGGGAATTATGATTGATTCTAACAACTAATCACCAACTCCCTCATAACCAATATGCAATCCTTACTCCCATTGGTTTGAATTGGTGGAAATTAACATTGTCTGGATTCTTATTCTTCTATAAATAATAGCTCTTCTCCTCTCAAATTCATTTGCTGAGAATTTTGTCTAAGTATTGAATTGAGGGTGTTGTGAGTTGGATAGCAAGGTAGTTTGCAGAGAGTTGAGAATCCAATTTGAGCTAGCTTAATGCATAGCAGAGGTATAAAATTCTTCATTTCTTGTTCTTCCTTCAAATTTACTGTCAAGATTTTTATTCTTGAAATTGAGCATGAAATCCATGATTTTGTGATTTTATAATGATTGTTAGTTGCTATATGAACTTATATACATGTTGGAATTACAATATGGTTGTTTAAAAGTGTTATCGCGAAAGAAATTTAGCATTTGGGCTGGAACCTGCCGAAGCAGGCTACTCTCTGGCAAGAACCAGACACGGCGCAGCTGCGCCGGTCCCCTGCACCAGATTCTAATTTTCTGCTAAAGGCTGCTATGTGCTAGATTAATAACACTACATAGAGCAAGCATGAGGACATGATAATATGCATATATGACTATCTTGGCGTAGCATGATGCATGTATAACCATATTAATATGAGAAACTTATAATTTTTAAAGTAAACGTATAGTTTCAAAAATATACTTTGACTTATACGTTTGACGTGTATATGCTGACTTTTGAGCATGATTGTATGGTTTAAATATGCATGTAATGTGAGTCTAAAGTAACATGCATAACTATGTTAGTACACTCTATTGAATAAAAAGGTTTATAATTTAGAAGTGAACATTTTTAACGAAAATGTAAGTTTTAAAAGTGAACTTGGACATGTAAAGATCATATATGTATTCTGATCATTGAGAATGTAAAAGTGTCTTATATATGTGTTCTAAATACATGAGAGCCATGGCTACAAGACACGTGGCATGTACTAAGTTACCTAAGTTGACTTAGCGTACTTTTAAAAGAAAGATTAGAATGTGAAAGCTAATATCATCAAGTACTAAGTGAACTTACGTTATGAACATGCAAGCATGTATATTAGGATTTCATTGTGCCTATAGACATGTTGACATAAGCATCATATAATGAAACATGGATTTCACCTATGCACGCATATTCATAGAAAATGAATTTCTAAAGCATAAACTATGTGATTAACATATACATGTGTGATATACGCACGAGCATGTATACTTAGTATTGTTTAGCCTCGTGGTGTATTGATATGACTTTAGTAATGGACCATTAGTAACGTGGGCTTGATTTGTTTAAAGTTTATTGGCATATGGCCTTTATTGGATTAGGATGAGCATGCTAGGTTTCGAACTTGAAATTTATAACCATAGAGCATGCGTATTGATATTGATTGAACTCGGGTGGTCCAGCAAAATGAAATTTCCTTCCTGGTTTGATCAGTGAGTGGCGCAGCTGCGCCACTCTTAAGGCCAATACCTGCGCAGCTGCGCCATCCTGTTTTCAGGATTTGTGCAGTCTGTTTGTTCTTGATTTTGTAGTAGACTTGTATTATTACTTAAACTGCAAATCATGGTCTGACCCCTACTGGTTTATGACTATATGATAAACATAATAACCTTGCATGCCTAGTTTAAAATATGACAAGGATTTTGAAAGGTGAAACTTAGAAAAGTTTGAATGTAATGGTTTCGATAAGGTTTGAGAAACATGAAAGTAATATAGATCATGTATCTATGAGCTTTAAATACGTGTCGAACACATAGCGAGTCGAGTAAAGGTGTATAAATGTTGATATTAAAAGTATACCTATACTAGCTATTATAGGAGTATGTTAAGAAAGTGAAACAAGGTTCTAAGAACCAAGCTAGACAACAATGTAATACTTATTATTATATTGAGAATGTATGGAAGTGTATAACTGATGGCTGTGATCTCTATGATTAATATAACTGTGTAGGATTACACAAAATGCAGAGATTCTTAAGTAGTTAAGTCGTAGTTGTTAAACTACGAATCAGGCAAGTCTTTCAGTTCCTATTTGATATATGAATTCAATAACTGTTAGTTGAATTATATTATGCTGTGATAATGTGAACTTATATATGAACTGTATATATGAGATATAAATGAGATTGAAAGTTGATCTTTGATGATATACTTGTTATGTGAAAAGTAACATGCGTAGTAAATATAAACTATTTATAAATGCATGAACTGAGTATGATGTTATATGCTATGTGATGCATGAGGACTGTTAGAATTGCTGAGCTGTCGAGCTCACTCTTGCAAATAACCACTTTTGCAGGTTAAGGATTCACGGTAAAGATTTCGTGCTTCTTGATTGATAAAGATAGATAGTATCGCATTAAAGAATATTACTTAGATTATTGTCTGGACCATATTTAGATTCTAGATGATGTACTCGATAGTTGCTTACACTGTTTAATACTTGTTGTATTGTAAGAATGTATTAATTAATACATAGAGGATATCGAGTTGAGTTGTAAATGTTTATACGATAACTCAGATAAGAAGGAATCATATTATATAGTTGATTCAAGATTTGTAATTGGTATCAAAGTTGTGAAATCAATAAAAGAATTTATTCAAAGGATATTGAAAAGTTTAAATTATTCCGCATTTTAGTAACATCGAATATGATGTAAAGACGAGATCTTGGATATGAATAGAATTTATATTCTAAATTATAATAAACAAAGTTGTATTCTTTTACTAATGATTAAAAGATGTAATAGTTTGACGATAGTAGTATCGTGACTGCACCGAATTCGAGGTTTCGAAGGAACGTGGATTTGGGGGCGTCACAACAGTGGTTGAATGATAGGGGCTGACGTCAATAACTTTTTCAAGGTATCAAAAGCCACCTTGCATTCATCAATAAGCTAGAATTCTTCATCTTTTTGAAGCAACTTGCATAAGGGCAATGCTATCTTGGCGAAATTTTTGATAAACCTACGATAAAATCCTGCATGTCCAAGGAAAGAACGAATCTCCCGTACACTGACGGGGTAAGGCAATGCAGATATAATATCTATTTTAGCTTTATCGACTTCTTAGCCATTAACTGACACTACATGACCTAGCACAATTCCTTGTTCTACTATAAAGTGACATTTTTTCCAATTGAGCACAAGGTTTGTTTCTAAACACCTATCCAACACACGTGTCAGATTATCTAAACAGTCATCCAATGAATCACCATAAACTGTGAAATCATCCATAAAGACTTTGATGCATTCTTCTAAAAGATAAAAAAAAATACTCACCATGCATCATTGAAAAGTACCTGGGGCATTGCAAACTCCAAAGGACATTCGCCGGTAGGCAAAGGTTCCAAAGGGACACGTGAATGTGGTCTTTTCCTGGTCTTTGGGGGCGATCACAATCTGATTATAACCTAAAAACCCATCTAAAAAGCAATAGTAAGAATGCCCGGCTAGTCGTTCTAACATCTGATCAATAAAAGGAAGGGGAAAGTGATATTTTCTAGTTACGGTGTTCAACCTCCTATAGTCGATACACACTCTCCAACCTGTTTACATTCGTGTGGGCACTAACTCATTATTGTCATTCTTGACAATCGTGATTCCGGATTTCTTAGGAACTACCAACACCGGACTTACCCATTGACTGTCGGAGATGGGGTAGATGATTCCTGCATCAAGCAATTTAATTACCTCTTTCTTTACTACCTCCATCATCGGTGGGTTCAATCGTCTTTGTGCATCTCTCATTGGTTTAGCTCCTTCTTCTAACAGAATTTGATGCATGCACATCGCGGGACAAATACCCTTGATGTCTGCTATAGTCCAACCAAAAACTTTGATGTGGTCCCTAAGGACTCTCAACAATTTTTCTTCCTGCACTTTAGTTAGATTACTAGCAATTATCACAGGCAAAGTTTCATTAGACCCTAAATATGCATATTTCAAGTGTGCCGATAATTGTTTCAATTCAAGAGTTGGAGCTTGCTCCACAAATGGTAATAATTTTTGATAAGTTACAAGTAATTGAATTAATTGGACTGCATGATTATTTGTGTGTTTAGGCAATGAATGTAGTGCAGCCACAATTTCCTTCAATTCCTGACTGTGCTCAAATTCATATATCTCATCCAGGTCTAAACTGCTGGAAATAGCCACCTCCAAGTTGTCTCTTTGAATTTGCTCAAAAGTCTTCTGCACTAGAGAGTCACACACATCAATTGTAAAAACTTGACAAACATCACTAGGGTACCTTATGGCATCATATATGTTAAATTGGATATTCTCGCCATCAAACTCCATTGTCAAGGTCCCGTTGTGCACATCAATCATGGTCCTTGCTGTCTTTAGGAATTGTCTTCCTAGCGAGATGTGTGATGGGTTCGGGGATGTATCATCTTCCATATCCACAATGTAAAAATTTGCAGGAAAGATTTAGTTCGTTCACCTACACCAAGACATCTTCAACTACCCCTCGAGGGTAAGTGTTAGTATGATCAGCTAATTGAAAAATAACACCAGTATTTTTCAAAGGTCCAAGATTCAGAGCCTTATAAATAGATAATGGCATAACATTAATTGAAGCACCTAAGTCTAGCATGGCCTTTTCAAATCTAGTGTTTTTTATTTTACATGGGATCATAAACATGCCTGGATCTTTACATTTAGGTGGCATTTTTCTTTGAAAAACTGCTGATACATTCTCCCCAAATGTACCTTTCTCATCATTTTCCAATTTACGTTTGTTAGTGCACAATTCTTTCAAAAATTTTAGCATAACGTGGCACTTGTTTAATTGAGTCAAGTAGTGAAATATTTACTTCTACTTTTTTAAAGGTTTCTAGAATTTCCTTATCTTGTTCATCCTTCTTTGATTTTCTAGAATTTTTGTAAGAAAATGGAAGTGGAATATCATTAATTTGACAAGGAGGGTTAGGGTTTACCTTAGGTGTTTTCGGTTCCTCCATTGTTTGCTCTTTCTCATATTCAACTGTTGTTGTTGGTGTATCCATCTATTTTTCGCTCCGCAGGGTTATGGGACTGGCATTCTCCTTTGGGTTCACAACAGTCTGCGATGGAAGCTTCCTTGAACCTTGAGAGTCCAACCGACCTACAGTAGTGGCTAATTAGCTCATTTGACTCTCCAAGCTGTGGATGGAAGACTTCGTCTCTTGTTGGAATTGTTGTCTGTTGCATGAACGCCTTGAACATGTCCTCCAAGGATGTTCCAGGATTGGTCGGTGTTGCTGGTCTTGGTTGGTACTGTGGCTGATTTGGCTGAAACTGCGGTTTAACTGGGTAAAACCCTTGCGCCTGCGGCTTAGCACCCCCATAACTGAGTTAGGATGATCCCCCCATCCTGGATTGTATGTGTTGGAGAAAGGGTCATATTTCCTCTGCGGCTGAGCTTGGTAGTTTCCCACTGCATTAGCTTGTTGTGTGCTATCTTCCTCTTGTAATGTCGGGCATGCATCTGTAGGGTGACCCGCTATTAAACAGATTTGGCAAGCTTGTTCAACTGGTGCGTTACCTGTAGCTAATTGTTTCACCAAAGCAGTTAAGTCAAAAATCTATTGCTCGACATTAGTCGTGCTTACCTCAGTTAGCCTTTGTGCTGGATGATCATTCCTTGTTCCATATTGATGTGCATTAGCCGCTATATTTGCAATCAGATTCTTTGCAGCCTCTGGTGTTTTATCCACTAATGCCCCTCCACTAGCAGCGTCGATCATATTCTTATCCATCGGTACGAGTCCTTCATAAAAGTAGATGATGAGATGTTGATCGTCGATCTGGTGGGGTGGACAGCTGGAGCAAAGCTTCTTGAATCTCTCCCAATACTCATATAATGTTTCACAACTGAATTGTCGGACTCCGCAAATTTCCTTCCATATGTTGGCTACTCTTGAAGCAGGAAAGTACTTCTCCAAAATTGCCTTTTCATGTCATTCCATGATTGAATTAATCCCACGGGGAGATAAAACAACCAATCTTTTGCTAAGTCTCCCAATAAGAATGGGAAAGCTCTCAGCTTAATCTGATCCTCCGTGACATTGTGTGGCTTAATGGTGGAGCACACAAAATGGAATTCCTGCAAATATTTGTATGGATCGTCACCTGTAAGACCACGAAAAGTAGGCAAAAGGTGAATTAGTCCAGATATTAGTTCAAACGAAATATTTAAAGCAGGATATTCAATACAAAGAGGTTGTTGAGAAGATTAGGAGTTGACAACTCCTTCAAAGTCCTGTTATTTGGCACCGCCATCTCCTCTTCTGATTCGCTTAAAGAAGATTGGTCCGAAAGTAGTGTGAGTGCGATGTTGAGGCCCGGTGATGGAGCTTCTTCGGAATCTGCAAGTGAACCTTAGTTTTTTCGAGCTTCCATCCTAAGCCTTCGTGCGGTTCTCTCTATTTCTGGATCAAATTTCAAATCAAGAGAGTGAGAGGATCGAGTCATAAAAAAAATGAAAACAATTGAATAAATAAAAACAAATTACGCTCCCTGGCAACGGCGCCAAAATTTGGTAGCTGTCGTCTAGCACTACAAAATTTACCTTACTCAGGTTCTATTATCTCAATAATCAGTATAGCAATAAGTAAGGATCGATCCCACAAAGAGTGAATTATATTTTAATTATCAAATGATTTCCAATGAATTAGGGGGTTTTAGTTTGAACAACTATAATTAACAAAGGTAAGTTAAAGAAAATATCAATGAGTAAAAAGATCAATTCCTTAGTTTAGTATCCCCTTTTTATAATTATGATTTAAAAAAGTGTTTATACTATTTATCTTCCACTAAGATTAATAACCCTAGAATACCGCGATCGCAAATTACCCAAAATTCTCCTTAAGTGTAGATCTAATGCGACGATCGCCAACAAGAGATTCTAACTAACATATAACCTAGAACTATCAGCCTAGATTTAATATGATAGAAGCATTAAGTATGAGAATTAGATTACTCCAAGCAATAATTACACAATCAGGAATTATTTAACTTGTCTTCTGAAAATCTTAACAATATTTCAAAGCTTGACCATAATAAAATACTGTTAATTGCTACTTAGAATAGACTCACTTCGTTTGCTTAAAATATGTCTTAATCTAGCAGATGATATCAATTTGCTAATTTAATCCTGAATAAACCAAATTAGTTAATTATATAACATACATGAAAGTTTATATGGCTAATTAGAATAAATCTCAATATGAAAGAATAAATAGAATAACTTGATCAGATCATTAATTGATAAATAAGTTCAACATCCCTTCAGAATTGAAATAAAGAACTTAGCCTGACATGCTTGAATCTCCCAAAACAAAGGTTTGTTACCTCCAAACAATCCAAGTGATAGAATAAATCAGATCTAAGATCCAAGATCCAAGATGGTTTAAACCTAGGAAAATAACTCCTATTTATAGCTTATCAAAACTAAATAAGGCAAGTTTACAATCCCTTTCCAAGTCAAATTGTGCTATAAAATCCTAATTTCTTGTCAGCCCCGTCTGCTTGGCGCGCCACGCGCCCGTCCTCTTCACAACTTGGCCCGCCCCGCGCTATGTATGCAGTAACTATGACCTCTTTGTGGCGCGGCCCGCGCCACTTGTAGTGTTGAGCTAGCGGGCCCCGCGCCTGGCTGTCAGCAATATTAACTTGCAATTCTTTTGTTCTTTAATCCTCCCTTTTGTCCCTTTAAGCTTAGCTTCACTCCAATCCTGCACATGCACACAAAACATATGAAAAGTAATATGCACACTTAAGTAAATGCAATATATCAAGCTAAAAAATACCTATTACGTATGCTAAAAACTTACTTATCAGGAGACCAATTAGCAAGGAGCGCTTTAAGACCCGTTTGTAATGGAGCCTGGGATTTAAATGTAATAGTTATATTTAAATTTTATTCTTTCACCCCTAGGTTTTACCTTTTGGTTCACTTGGTGGTTCTAGTGAACCAAACTAGAATAAAATCCATAATCAATCCATGTAGAATATAGTATTCTATATGTATGCTTATACTATATATATATATATTATATATTATTCAACATGCTTCGCATGTCCATTCATATAACGCGTATTTTATATATATATGTACATGCGCTAAACAAGGTGAGGAATTCCCACAATTGATCAATTCCAATTCTGTGAAACAATATTATGACTGAGACCCCTTTCATTTCAAAATGGAATACTTGGCCTTGATAAAAAAAGAAGAAAAAAGAAGAAGAAGAAAAAAAAAAGAAAAGAAAAGAAAAGAAAAGAAAAGAAAAGAAAAAGGAAATAAAAGAAAGAAAGAAAATATATCAAGTCTGGTTTTCAAGTCTGAGCCTGAACTATGAAAGACCTAATCTCCCATCTGTGGGAGTACGTAGGCAGCCATTTACGGTGCGGTCAAATCAAACAAAAAAAAATCAAAAACCCATTAAATCAAACAAAAAAAATCAAAATCCCATCAAACCAAGCTCAAACCTAAATAAACCTTTTTCAACTATTCAGGCCAAGCCTGAACTACGAAAGACCTGATCTCTTATTTATGGGAGTACGTAGGCAACCAATTATGGTGCGGTCTAACCTTCGAAAAAGTCCAAACACTTTCACCTTATATTCTCAAAACCAAAATATTAACCTATACAGAAATCGAAATATAACATAAACCCGCCCAATCAACGGCTCATGCGGAGCGGACCTAGAGACATCTCAGCATCACCCTGCCGAATCTAGCACAAGTATGACAAGACCAGTTCTATGTCGACATAATAAATCATGAAGCGAGAATGGTAACAGTGTACAAGGCTAGACATGCTCAAATAAGGGAAGTGAACTGAACTTGTATCTTTTTATATATATAACTGTTTATAATACAAAAGTTGATTCTAACCTATGATAAAAGATAATAACAAAGTCTATACAAGAAAATAAAATAGGGCTACAAATCGGCAGTAAGGCGATTCTACATAGCCAAATATCCAGCAGTCTCTGCGGTCTGAGGGGCATCCCTACACTCATGCTCCAGTACCTTGACACGTCTCAGCATCTCCATGACCATGCGATAAACATCCTCCTGACCCTACACTACGCTCTGTACTTGACTAATGAGTCCATCTACAAAATTCAGGGCTGCATCTCTATCAATGAGGGCCTTGTCTCTGGAAGCAAGGGCTACATCTCTCAGCGATAGCAACATCCTGACTAGCTACAGTTGTCAACATCAGAGACCGAGCCTGATCCCTCTCAAAGGTCACCAGATGAAGCTATCTGTCCATCGCCTCCATGGAAACTGAGGACGAACGCGGGATAGTAGTAACAAGAGAAGCTATCAACTCTATAAACAAAGCATCCTCAGTCGGAGATATAGGATCCTCCATAGGCTCCTCAACATCAGTAGACCCACCATCATCCTCGAATAAAGATCCTGTCTTAACATGGTCCACTGCGTCTGGTGCTAAATCTGACTCTAACCAAGAGTAGTACTCTGCAGATCGGCCCAGATGGCAGTCTCTGAACTCCGCTGTCTGCCGATGAGACCAAAATCCTTAAACAAGAGCTAGATCAGCCTCGCTAACTGAGCAGACGGGGAAACGATAATCCTCAGTCCCCTAAAATGAATGGATGGACCTCCTGATACTGATCAAACTGGCCCATCACCTCTAGAGGATGATAGGTCGTCACACGCCTCAAACCGGCCAACGGAAGGAAATCCAGGTCAGCACATGAGTGGTGAAACTCAGAAAGGAGCAGTAACCAGAATACATAACTATTGCAAAAGGGTCCACCATGGCAAATAAAAATGAAGTCCAGGATGCCTCGTCGATGCAGGAAGTCGGGCGGTATGAGTAAACCTATGACAAGCCATGTCCAAAGCAGATCCCATGGCGACTAAGCCGACCGATCTGTCTGAGTTGAGTTATGAACCACATATATAGGAGAACAGGGCTACCTCTGGACCCCTGATCACCAACAGTCCAGCAGATAGATGTTGTTAACAATGTCTCTGCCAAGATAAGAGGAAGTATGGTGAAGTCATCTCTAAGAGCTCTGATAGCCATCGACATCGCCACATCTATATGGTCAGCATAGAATGGCATATATAGATATGCTATGAGGCACATAACTAGGGCATCCACTCGAGAAGTAAGCCATCTCTCCTCTGAAATGGAAAAATCTCCATGATAAATGGCGAAGCTGTCAGCAGATGCGAAGTGGCCTATCATAAAGTCCATAGAAATAATGTGGCTGCCACCCACCTCTGCCAGTACGACTGCCCTCCTTAATCCAGTAACCTTCATGAACTAGCGGCGCATATGGCCTAACGCCATCTGAGCACACGGCCCCTCCATCGATAATCCAGAGATGCGACCGTACTCCTACAGAGTGGGAGTCAACTCATCAGAGCCAAACCAGAAAATATGGCTCTCTGGAATCCAATAACTAAGTATACCAGCAACAAACCCCTCTAGAACCTGAAAGGATAACAGAGATAAGGAATGGCACAACAAGCCACCGACTGTAATGCGGTCAGAATCTGGCAAATGGTCATGCCAAATCCTCAAACTGGTAGCTATCCGACTAGGCGGAAGGTGATCCAAGCGAGCAACAGTGGAGGAGGCCATCAGTAAACTATGTCAATAAGATATAGGGGTTAATCTCTATCCAATCATTTAAATATATATAAAGCATGCATCATAACAAGTGATAATATAGCATGTGCGATGAATAAATAGAAAACATCATACATAGATATCTACCAAATACATCAGTTTTATATAAATCATTGTTATACCTATGATACATGTTAAAACTAAGAAATAAAAAAGTACAGGATAATGGGGCACAAATGCCCAAGGACTAACAAAATACTTATGGGATCATCACAATGTCGAAATCCTCCAAAAAGGTGCTAAAATCATCAAACTAATCAACCCAGGGCAAGCCACCTGGGGTGGGCATATCCTGCTGATCTGGGCGATATGGTATCTCCTGCATATCTGGGTGATAAGTAAATAGATCACCTCCATCCTGAGAACCACCAGTGCCTGAGGGTCCATCCCCATGAGAACTACCAGTGCCTGATAGTCTAGCCTCGTGATCCTGAGCAGCAAAAGTACTAGCTAAGGAAGGGTCCACACCAACATGACGATAGTACGGTGACAGCTGCTCTAACTAATGTCTCAAGTTAGCTATCTGAGTCTGATGAGAGGGTTCCTGGAAGCATGATATCCAGTCCTTCATCATAAGAGACCCCAGAACTATGTCTCCCAGGAACTAGGTAGCCCGGGTCTGAGATCCTATAGTGAGTGGCCCCCACTAAGTAAGTCCTCAAAAGTGATAGGACCATCGACAAATGAAACCCATCATACCCAGCATTGGGAATCGCTACAGCTGGCTGAGATAAAGGCCAAAATCACTAAGCTGAAGGAAGAAAAGAAAGGCTAATCTCCTCAGTGATACATCAAAAACCGCTCTCCCCTAAGTAGAGCTCCCAACCTCCATTAAACAGGAATGGAATCTGGCGAGTAGACAGATGATACTCAGGCCCTACCGGTAGACCATCCTTAAATCCCTCAGATAAGTGATCTGCCAAATAAGGGACCCACACTACGTCATAAGCCGTCAATGTCTCTAGCTGAAGACGGGCATGGGTGAAGGCCTCTACAACCGGGACCTCCAATAGAGTAGACTGATGCCATCTACGTCCCCAAGGTTAAGAGTCCAAGCCCAGAACAGAGATAGGGCGAAGATAGGGAAGCCTCTCGTAAGCCCAAAACCATTAATTTAAAGAACCCGTCATTAATCATGGGAAAAGATAAACCAATCAAAATTCAGACAAATGAAATTCAGTCAAAAGGACTCACTAGGAGAAATGGGTAGAATCCGACCCAGGCATCGGTGACTCCCTCGGATCGCAGTCGCATCCCATGAAGAAAGAGGGCGAATGTAAAAGATCCCCAATCATAGTCCCTAATACGGTTTACATCCCAAACATCCCCTACTAAGCTAAAGGAATAGTGGAGGAGTTGTTCGTAATTAAACAACCCCTCATGATGGTCAAGAATAGACGCCGCAAGATTCGATATCTAACGGTCAAATCTGTAGGCAACGACTGCTGTAAAGTGCCTCGATCCGCATCGATGCTTAGGCATCCCGACCGAATACTGCTAGCCTTAAAGGCCTGCTCCTGAGAAGAAAACCCTAAAAGGGTACGCACCGCCGTAGAAGTGATACTAGTCTCCAAGGGCATTCTGTCCCCAGTAAACTCCAGGCCTGTGATATACCTCCAATCCATAGGTGTCATCATAACCTCGCAGTCCAGCAGATGGAGGGACTGACTCTGATGAAACTATCGCTCTGATAAAGCTCGTAAATAGCCCCAGGGGCAGCGACGGGGAACAATGGTGAAGAAAGCCTCAAATCCCTAAGAATCTACTATTACCCGGTACTCTGGATGTAGCGAATGATACAAATAGTTTATGCTGAACCAGTTATGCTGAACCAGTTACCCTTGGACTGGGTACACTTTAAAACCTGCACAGCTTTAAGATTAAGAAAATCGGTTGATGACAGAAAAGAAAAATTGAGAGAAATTAATGTAAAGATCATGTACCTCATTAGCCTGTAAGTGAATAGAGGGATGGGGGCTCAGATCCATACCTAGCAAATCAGGGATATCTACCTGAATGCCAGGAAGAAATCGTGGCACAGCATTGGGCTGAGGCAGAACCTCAGGCTCTGATATATCCTCCTCGTCCAAATGAGGGTGGTCCTCACTAAGAGGACGCATGACTGGATCCATCAATCGCTAAACCCGTCTACTGATCTGGGGAATAGGAACATCAGAGGGAGGTCTCCGTCGGCGAACTCCAGCTAAAACCCGTTGGGATGAAGAACGGCTAGGTCCCGCAGAATCCATATCTGAACAATGAGTTCATAGGAATCAAAGAAAAGTCAGGTATATTCCTGCCCTTTTCAAATTTTGAATTCAATCCGTGAAATATAATTTAATTCATCACATCATGCATGTCCTACATGTGCCATTATATGTGTACATCATTTTCAACTCTCATCCTAGCATATCTATACATATATCTAGGACCCTGACGTCTGACTCATGTAAATTTTTTGCTAGAGTCTCCCCTATAAAATGGCCTATCCACATGCCTGAAGCATGCATTAAATCACCTTACCATCACAACCAACCAATTAAATAGCAATTTAAACTTTTGTTCTAACACATAGCTATAATGCATGTCTAGATTAACTAATAAATGATAATATATCGCATTCATACGGCCCATAAGATGATACGTAAGCATGCATTGCATTATAAACATGTCCATAAGGCTATCTATGAATACATGTTAGATATAATGCGTTTAAGGAAAGAAATATAGTTTTTCACATATGAAAACACAAAAAACAGAGTCTATACGTTACCCGTAGTACGTAAAAGAGATGTACGGTGACGGATCTCTCCAAATCAATCCGGAATAGCATAGATCTGAAGAGAGTCTCGGATTTTTCAAAAAGAATACATGAAAACTCAAGTCGAATGAATGAAAATGAGCCATCCCGAGGGTATAAACCAGATCACGGGCAGCCTCAACCATACACGCTCCAGGGGCATGTATGGATACGGCTTCCATAGGTGGGTCCCGCGGCTTCCCGATTGGTAAAGTGAAGTCTGAAACATGTTATTTTGGGTTCATAATGGTCATATTATTTAAAGTGGTACCTTTTCGGGTCCCTAAAAACCCTCCGAAATAGCAAAAATTATGTAAAGATCAAAAATCCCGATGTTGAATGCCGAAAGACTAGAAAGTCAGTTAAAATCAATACTACATCTCAGAATCCACCGATAACGAACCAGTGAAGGCGTCTGCTCGACCCACGATGATGTAATCCACCAGCAACGAAAAAGTGAAGGCGTCGGCTCGACCCCCGATGATGTAATCCACCGACAACGAACCAGTGAAGGTGTTAGCTCGACCCTCGATGATGTAATCCATAGGCAACAAACCAATAAAAGCATCGGCTAGACCCCCGATGATGTAATCCACCGACAACGAACCAGTGAAGGTGTCGGCTCGACCCCCGATGATGTAATCCACTGGAAACGAACCAATGAATGAGTTGGCTCGACCCTGATGATGTAATCCACCGACAATAAACCAGTGAAGGCATCGGCATAACCCCGATGATGTAATCCACTAGCAACAAACCAGTGAAGGCATTGGCTTAACCCCCGATGATGTAATCCACTAGCAATGAAATAGTAAAAGCATCGGCATAACCCCGATGGTGTAATCCGTTGGCAATGAACCAGTGAAGGCATCGGTATAACCCCGATGGTGTAATCCATTGGCAATGAACTAGTGAAGGCATCGACATAACCCCGATGGTGTAATCCATTGGCAATGAACCAGTGAAGGCATCGGCATAACCCCGATGGTGTAATCTGTTGGCAACAAACCAATGAAGGCATCAACACAACCCCGATGGTGAAATATGTTAACTACAACCCAACGCCAGTCAGCTCAGCCCCTATATAGTAACCCATTGACTACAACCCAATGTGGGCGTCGGCTTAACCCCGAAGACGTAATCCTTAACTTCCCCAATAAGGGGAGTATCTTTTATAATCTCACATATCATTACATATTTTATACATGACATTGCATCATCAGATATACCTTGTCATGCATTCTCTGTATCTAGAAATCTTTGCCGTGTTTATTCCATTACATTGCATAAACATGAAGACGAGGGGCATCTGTAGACACTCAAAATTTTGCTTTCTTTATACTAACCTAGAAGAAGGGCAAAAGCATAATTTTACTTTGGAGACAACCCCGAGGTAGGGCAAAAGTATCAGGTCATGCTGGAGACAACCCTCTGGGTGATTCAAAAGACCAATAACGTCCGAACATGTCACGAACCGAACGAAGATCGCTGTAACGAATGAGATTTTATATATTAATTTTAAATATTTATTGAATTAAATAAATATTTATTTTAATTTATTTATTGAGTTAAATAAATAAATTATGTGATTGTTGTGGGGTAATTTAATTAAGTGTTATATATTAATTAAATAAATATTTAATATTTAATTTAATTGATGTATACTGATTTTATGGAATAGTTCTAATTTAATTGAGATAATTAAATTAGATGAAGTTTATGTGATAATTATTACATGAATTTATAATTAGCGAGTAATTATAAATTGTTATCTAACATTTTTATGTGGTTAATTGATGTTAGCTTTTATTAATTAAATTAGAATATTAAAGATTTAATTAATTAAAGTGTGATATTAGAATATGTGTTAAAAGATTTATTAAAAGGATAAAAAGGGCTTTTAAATTAGTTTTACCCAAACAAGGCCCTTAAAACTGTTTTTAAAAGGTTTTACCAAACAAGGCCCTTACTTTTGTTTTAATCATGTTTTACCAAACAATGCCTTAACTATTAAATAATTTGTTTTTAAAATTAAAGGGATTTTTCCAAACAAAGCCTTATGGCTTTTGGTTTTCAAAAATTTTGTAACTGTTATATATTAAGTAGAGATATAATTATTTGGCAGTTATGTATTATATAATTATGTTTTATATTATATACATATATCAGTTATGTATATTTTATATTACGTTAGTTAAAGTTAAGTTAGTCAGTGTTAGAAAAGAGAAAGTTAGAGAGAATACAGAAAAAGAAAGAGAGAAGAAGAAGAGAAAGAAAGGGAAAGTTTGAGAAATCAAAAGCAATCAACTTCATCTTATTCCTCACTAAGCATAAGGGTATAATCTCAATTCCCAATTATTTTAATTATGTTTTCTTTATGTTCTTCATGAAATTTAGTTCTCTGTTAAGTGAGTTCTTATGAAAATTGTATAAACATGATTTATATATATATATATATATATATATATATATTATGTTTATGGCATGCTTTTATATGAATCTCATGCTTATTTAAGTTGTTAATTCGTAGATACAGGATGAACATAAGAGATTCATGTTCATCAAGAATCACATTAAGTATTTTGAAAATATGTATAGTTTTCTTTTAAAATCACAAATTTATGTTTGATTGTTCATTTTTGTTTAAATTAATTGTAGATGATGATAGCATGTTTAAAAATTTATTTACTATGTTTGAAATTGTGTGAATTTGTTTAAAAACAAAGGTTCAGTGTTCAATTTCATCAAGAATACTTAACAATGGCTTTTCTTCAAAAATCATGAAGTTGAGTTTTTAATTATGTGTTTTAATGGTTCAATGTGTTAAAACATGTTAGAAACTTTAATATTATGTTTCTGTAAAGTTTTATATGTAATTGATTGGCAAAATTTGGAACTCGATGTGGAGAAATAAGCCAAATTTGCTTTTTCTCTGCACAGTTCGCGAACCTATCTGCCGACGCTGCAAGGGGCCAGCCCCGGCGGGCCTATCAAGGTTAAAAACCCCGCCCCGGCGGGGGGGTGACAGAAAAGAATTTTATTATAAAACTTGTGTACTTTTGTTTAGATCATGAAAGTTAACCTAATATGATTATGTGATAACATGTTAGACATACATTAAAATGCTAAATGAATATTAATAGATTATATTAATAAAATATAATATATAATTATAATTTGAATAATTATAATTAAAGTAAAGGTTTAATTTAAATTATAATTTTGTTAAATTATAATGAATCTTATTTAGGAGCAAACTATGAGCAGATTTTGACGGAATTGTGCAAGCCGGATGCCACATGGTCATCAAACGGATCTCACTTTCAGACGGGTCACCAAAGTCTATTTGGGAAGATATGGCATGCATTCTTGTGTGCCAAATTGCTACCTTGCACACACACTAGCGATGTCACGAAGGAAAGGTCAATTCTACTGTACACCATTTGTAAAGACCGATCAATTGACGTGGGCTGCCTCATCCATCACTTTATTCGCTGACATCTGCGGTGATCAATTCAGGGCAGATTACCCCACCCATCATTGATATGTGCACTATGTGCCTGGGCATGGGTACAATGGAGTTCCACGGAGCCTATCCAGCAGCCGCTACTGTGCTTAGATCCAAATTTGATTCAAAGGTATAGATGCTGGAAAGGAGGAGAATCGCACCCACGCGGCCTAGGGTTTACATTTTCTGATGATGAGGATTATGAAGAGGCAGAAGCACAGGATAATGATTTCATTGAGGAAGAAGAGCAAGAGGACCAAACCGGGACTTCAACCTCGTCCCGATCAAAGGCAACTTTCAGTTTTTAGTTCCGTAATATGCAGCAGTATGTCGATCGGAGGTTCCAAGGGTTAGCAACCAGGCAAGATCATATGTTTGCCACTCAAAATGAATTCAACGCGTATCTTGCAGCTGCCTTTGCCCGACTCAATACCACGAGTGAAGATTTCCAGTTTCCAATTCCACAGCCGCTACCACCTTTTCTCCCCCCACAACCTGTTGAGGACCCGATTGATGACCCACTTACCGAGGATCCACCGATTGAACATGACACTTGATCACTCAGGGCAGTCCTCAAACTTTTATTGTTATATCCAATGAGGACATTGAATTATTTAAGTTTGGGGGTAGAATTAGTCATTTAGGTAATTAGTTTGCATGATAAAGTATCACATAGTTAGTTAGTTTGCATATTAACATAGTTCATTTTGAATGATTAGTTAATTGCACTTTTGAATTTAAAGTTTACATGAGTTATAAGGTATATAAAAAATGAAGAAAATTAAGAAAAGTCACAAAAAATACAATCTTTGCATATAGGTTGCATGGGTTTAAGCAATGGATTAATGTGTATTTAACTCGGCCGATGATAGGATTGGTATTGCATGTTAACGCGAACAAACGTGAGGATTAATGATGAGTTCTAATGTTAATCAAGATGAAAATTCGATTCTATCTGAAACTTATGTAACTGGTTAGCACGTAAGAGTTTAACTATCTAATCAACTCAGTTCAAGGGGTCACAACTTGTTTCTAGGGGGAAATCTTAGTTAAAATTTGATGATAGTGGTATATTGACATTAAAGGTTTAAAAGTAAGTAATAACTTGAGTTTGGGGGAGTAAGTGGGGTGAAAGAAAAAGAGAAATAAAAAAAAGAATAAACATATGGACTGGTTTGTATCTGTGGCCTTTGTTACTTAAATAAGTAAGCCCTTGACCCATCTGGTTTGGGAGTCGTTGGTCGAAAGTTCGCTAAACAGGTAACATTGAAAAGCCTAATAGATGCAGACATTGCACAGTCGATTGTGAACACGGGATGGAGCGTAAAACGCACCCGTGAATGAAAAATAAGAAAAATGAGCCTCATCTGAAATCCCCAAACTTAGTAATTACTATGTTTGACTGGTTTTGTCATGAATACCGAATATTTGACATAGAACTGAAATTTTCCCTCTAAGAAGTTTGTATGTGATGTTTTTGAATTGTTGGTGATTAGAATGGTTAACGAGCACACACGCACAACATGGGTGAGGACAGGGTTGGATGGACTGATAGATTATTGATGAACTGTACATTGAATTTTCAGTATTGTTTGAGTATCTTATAATATCTTTGAGGCTTGTGTTGAAAAACATGTTGATCTATTGCTAGATTCGTAGGCATATAGGAAGTAGGTCATGCATATGTATACATATAGATTACGGTGTTTGTTATTTTCATTTTGTTGTTGTTTTCACTTGAGGACAAGCGAAATCTTAAGTTTGGGGGTATTTGATAAGTAGGTTTCATACCTACGAATCGACGCCATTTAAACCTAGGATATCGCTACTTTAAGTATGTTGAAGGTTTTTTTCATGCATTTACATTGGTTTGCATACAGGGACTGATTGGGACGAGAAGCTGATGGAATGGAAGTTTAAGAAGAAAAATGTGTTGATTGCTGTAAATTTGAGTCGGGGCGCGCTTGCATAGTATGAAATCTGCCAAGGCTCACCTTCAAGGTATAGAACTGTGTTGGGGCACATTTACAGTAGATTGGATGTGGTTCTCCTATTTCGAATAGGACTCTAATGGAGGTTGGCTAGAGTTGCTGCTCGTGAATAAATGAATATATAGGGTTGCAGAGGCACAGATAATGACAGACTTAGACAGATTGAAGCCCTAGTTCGTGACTTTGACATGTGAGGAGATTTGACGCAAAGCGAAACACGACGAACGCAAGGCGAATGTGGAGACGAGTAACGACAGAATTTTAGATTCTATTTTCTCTCTTCATATTTATCTTGTATTTAGAATGTTTAATACTTGGTGGATTATGGGTTTTATTCATTCATGATGAACTAAATTCTTATTTAAGCCTAAGACGGATCTTGTTATGTAACGGAGGATTAAATTACTTTCAAATTAGTTTATGGATATTATGTCCAGGTTATTTATTATGTGTTGTGCATAACTTATATAGTTTCTTGATCACCAATTATCTGTTATCCCATATAAATATGAGAGATGATATATGGGATTAGAACTGGCCATAGTAACGTATGTTTGTGATTTCTACCGTAGTTAGGATTCATAATTCATGTGTAGGACATAGATATCTATGCATCATACGCAATCTGAAGAGAATTTGATAATAAACCTTTTTCAATTATAATTCACATAGAGATATAGTGAGTTAGTTAATTAAGGTGTCATGCTTAATTCTATCATTTGTGGATTTGAGTGAGTATGGATGTATTGCATTGAGAGATGGTTATATCTGCTTTTGTATTCTTGGTTAATAATCTGGAGTAATTGATATCCGAAGTGAAGTAATAGGTGAAGTTGTAGGCTTAATTCTCCAAAACTTGTTAAAATCCTGAATTAGTGTTAATTTTGGTCTAAGTAATAGTTTATTATAAAAATCATCAGTTATTCATTAGTTTAATAAAACTGAAATAATATAAAATTGGTACTTGTTTGAATAAATTAGAATTATTGTCTCTGTGGGTACGATACTTAATCTTATCATTGTATTACTTGTTAACCATGTACACTTGCGTGTTGCGCGTATAGATTTTTGCCAACAAGTTTTTGGCGCAGTTGTTCAAATTATTACACGATGTGAAGTGATATGTGTAGGATGAACCGTATCTGTTCCGATAGTGTGCTGACAGAATGATTCAGTAATGTGTGCCAGAAAGTGAAGTAGAAAGCATATTACAGGCATGTCGCACCTCATAATATGGGGGACACTACGGGAGCGAAAGAATGGCCGCAAAAGTCCTTCAGGCAGGCTTCTACTGGCCCACCTTGTTCAAAGATGCACATCAGTGCGTGAAAAACTGCGATAGATGTCAACGAGTGGGGAATATTTCTAGGAGGAATGAGATACCTCTCAATATAATTTTGGAAGTCGACGTTTTTGATGTATGGGGAATCAAATTCATAGGACCATTTTTATCTTCGTTCAATAATTTGTACATCCTATTGGCAGTTGACTATGTATCGAAATAGGTTGAGGCAGTTGCGCTACCAAAGAATGATGCGAAGGTTGTACTAAAATTCTTACAAAAGAATATCTTCACCCGATTTGGCACCCCAAGGGCAATTATCAATGATGAAGGGAGCCATTTCTGCAATAAGTACTTCACCGCTCTCTTGACTAAGTATGGAGTCAACCACAAAATTGCCAAAGCCTACCATCCTCAGATAAGTGGCCAAGCCGAAGTTTCCAACCTGGAGGTAAAGTGAATCTTTGAAAAAGTCGACAACCCGAATCAAAAAAATTGGTCGCTGAAACTAGACGACGCTCTTTGGGCATATCGAACCGCTTATAAGACCCCGATAGGCATGTCTCCCTATCAGTTAGTTTACGAAAAGGCGTGTCACCTACCAGTGGAACTCGAGCATAAAGCTTATTGGGAAATCAAGAAACTCAACTTTGATCTAGCAACGGTAGGGGAGAGAAGACTTTTGCAAATCAATGAGTTAAATGAATTCCGCCTGTAAGCATACGAGAATTCAAAGTTGTATAAAGAAAAGGTCAAGAAATGGCACGATCAGAAGATAGTGGAGAAAAAGTTTGAACCGGGCCAGTCAATATTGCTATTTAACTCTCAGTTGAAACTCTTCCCTGAAAAATTGAAATCCTGGTGGTCGGGCCCTTTTACAATCAAGACAGTGTTTCCACATGAAGCCGTTAAAGTATACAGTTGGGACTCGTCCGAAACATTCAAAGTCAACGGCCAACATTTAAAGCACTACTAGGGTGGTGATCTCGATCACCAAACAACTTCAATTAACCTCGTCGATCCAGTTTAAAACAGAGAGTAGTCAGGCTGAATGACTCTAAATCAAGCGCTTGATGGGAGGTAACCCAATCATTAGTTTATTTCAAGTTTTGAAAGTTATTTGTTTTGATTAAGTAAAGTAGCAGTAGATTAGAACGGGTTGTAGAGTAGAAATTGTATTTAATTGTTGAGTCAACATCGATACTAAGGATGTGTATAGTTTGGATTTCAGGAGGGGACCAGAAATGAGCATGACAACAAATAGGAACCAACTCAATGGAATGGGGTGATTACGGGCAGTGCAGATAAGCAAGGAAAAATGTACAGCAGGAAAGTACCATCTACGCCCCGGCTTAGATTCAAGGAACAAATAATGCACCCCGGCGCGTACCTCTCAGCCAAACTGCACCCCAGCGCAAATTTATAAAGGCAAAATCACGCCCCAGCGCGTACTTCTCTGTCCAACTTCGCACCGACGCGCCTTCATGCACAAAAATGTGCGCCCCAGAGTGTGTTCCTTTTCTCAGTTTTAAAAAATCAGAATTCGACAGTTACAATCCCAATTCAAACACAACTCTACCATCTTTTCCCATCTGAAACCAAAGGGGCATACCCAATATAAACCAAATACATCCCCAATCTAAAATTGACTCATCCTCAAGTTCACCTTCAGAATTTTATCATCAAATCTACTCCTCATTCACCCTCTAGGGTTCCTACTTCAACTAAATTCCAAAGGAAAAAGGGGATTCTTCACTACCACAAGGCTACCCTCCGAATTCATCACACTCACTTACAGGTAACGTTGATTTTGGGCTAATCGTTAGAGATTTTTCAGGTTTCTACACTAAGCCATGAAGAATTGACCAATTGGGCATAACAATTCAAGTTTGGGGGTAAAATAATCAAGCTCTAACAGTGTGCATACCAAGTGTTCGTCAAAAGGTCTCAACAACAACTTCATCATCCTATTGCAAGTTAGAGGCATACCGGCGAAACAATGACATCCAGGCAACAAAAAAGACAACGTGGGGAACGTTCGTCCACCGCCTCGCAGTAATTCGACAGACGAAAATTCTTAAACGCCGAGGCGGCGGAGAGATACGAATATCTATTAGGCAAATCATTGATACCGGAGGGTGGTTTGGCCCCCGACGAGTTTAATGGGGGTATGTTTAATCAAATTCGGAAGAGGGGATGGGAAATGCTCGTAGTACAATCGGACGCTGCCGTACTAGCGGTGGTTAAGGAATTTTACGCCAATGCTCCCGATAAATCACCATTTTTTGCTTTCGTGAAGGGAAAAATGATTCCGTTTACCGTGCAAGAGATCAACGATTACTACAATCTGCCATAAATAACTTGTTTGTATTCGGCCCTCAAGGAAATTGGAGCAAACTATGAGCAGATTTTGACAGAGTTATGCTTATCGGACGCCATATGGTCGTCAAACGGATCTCACTTTCAGACGGGTCACCTAAGTCTATATGGGAAGATATGGCATGTGTTCTTGTGTGCCAAATTGCTACCTTGCACACACACGAGCAATGACACGAAGGAAACGTCAATTCTAGTATACACCATTTGTAAAATCGATCAATTGACATGGGCCGCCTCATCTATCACTCTATTCGCCGACATTTACGGGGATCAATTCATGGCAGATTGCCTCACCCATAGTTGATATGTGCACTATGTGCTCGGGCAGGGGTACAATGGAGTTCCACGGAGCCTATCTAGCATCCTCTACTGTGCTTAGATCCAAATTTGATTCAGAGGTATGGATGCTGGAAAGGAGGACAATCTCACCCACGCGACCTAGGGTTTACATTTTTTGATGATGAGGATGATGAAGAGGCGGACGCATAGGATGACAATTTCATTGATGAAGAAGAGCAAGAGGACCAAGCCAGGACTTCAACCTCATCCCAATCAAAGGCAATTTTTAGTTTCCAGTTCTGTAATATGCAGCAGTATGTCAATCAGAGGTTCCAAGGGTTAGCAGCCAGGCAAGATCACATTTTTGCCACTCAGAATGAATTCAATGCGTCTCTGGCAGCTGCCTTTGCCCGACTCAATTCCACCAGTGAAGATTTCCAGTTTCCAGTTCCACAGCCGCTACCAACTTTTCTCCCTCCACCGCCTGTTGAGGAACCGGTTGATGACCCACCTACCAAGGATCCACCGATCAAGCATAACGCTTGATCGCTCAGGGCAGTCCTCGAACTTTTATTGTTATATCCATTGAGGACATAGAATTGTTTAAGTTTGGGGTAAGAATTAGTCATTTAGGTCATTAGTTTGCAAGATAGAGTATCGCATAGTTAGTTAGTTTGCATATTAGCATAGTTCTTTTTGCAAGATTAGTTAATTGCACTTTAGAATTTAAAGTTTACATGAGTTATATGGTATATAAAAAATTAAGAAAATTAAGAAAAATCACAAAAATACATTCTTTGCATATAGGTTGCATGAGTTTAAGCAATAGATTAATGTGTATTTAACTCGGCCAATGATAGGATTGCTATTGCATGTTAACGCGAACAAACGTGAGGATTAATGATGAGTTCTAATGTTAATTAAGATAAAAATTCAATTCTGTCTGAAACTTGTGTAACTGGTTTGTAACGACCATGAATTTTAAACTCCTTATTAATTAAATATGTGATTTAATCTTTAATGAGTTAGTTTTGCGAGCATATTTAAACCTTATGTGGTTATGTGATTATGTGAGTTGAGCCAATGCGAATAAATGCTAGGATGTTATTAAAGGGAGTTACTAATAGTTATTTAAAATAGTGATCTAGCGCTAAGACCTTTATATCAAAGGATTTAAAGAAGTGTTGTTAACTAAATATTCAATTTACTTGAATATAGTGTAGAGATTTTAAACGTGTTTGATTAATTGACATTTTGAATGATTAATCGATAACGTATGAATTTATTGTTGAGAATAATATATTAATAAGCAAAGGATTAATAAATATAATAAGATTATATTTACTTGATTAATTAGTTTATGCAAGCATGCGATATATTAAACCTTATATATATGGTAGTTAACTATATATTATATAAAGTACAATGTGACACATTAATGCGAATATATACTATGTAGTAAGAGTAATGACATTATGTGAGTTACATGTTATGTGTGGGTAAAATTTAACGAATACCCTATTACCTTATATTAATATCAATAAACATTATTAATTGATAATGCTTTCAATAAGTTATTATAATTATTATAATAACAGTTATGATGGTAAGTAATAATAATGCCTAATTGAACTATATTTGGTATTAAGGAAAATGTACATGGATTAAATGTATGTACACTACTTGATACATTATATCATTATTCGCTCATTAGAAATAACATTGTAGCACCCATTTAAATATATATGGAATGGATACATGTAGCTTAAGTATATACTACATGTATATATGTATATAACATTAGTATATTGAATTGCAAGTTGCTGAGTTCTTATTGCTGAGTCTCACATTGAGTGTTCAACTTCTCCTTCATGTGAACACTAAAGAGCTACCTATACTACTCAACTCCTTCTCTCAATCTCAGCAATATAGAGCTAATGAATAAATGGGGAGTAGGATTCATGAGTGGAATCACCAACTCCTCAACAATTTCTTGTTAACCACCATGTTCTTGTGCAATCCATTGGTATAAACTAGTGGGAGATAGCATTGGATGGATATCCATTTGCCTATAAATATGGTCTCTCTTCCTTTCATTTTCTTTTGCTGAGCTTTACATTATGAGTTATATTGGATTGAGAGAGTGAGAAAGATATAGCAGCAAGTCCATTTCTATAGCAGAGGTATAACTCCATTTTCAGTTTCTGTAAAAATTTCTAGTTCTTGATTATTGAATTGATCATGGGTTAACTAATTAATGGATTCGGATATGTTGTTAAGTGTTATATAAAGTTATAAACATGTTAGTTAGATAATGTAGCTGCAATAGAATCAAAGTCATTAAGAATTTCTGAGATGGGTTGTCAAAACTGCCAAAGCAGTTTAGCTTCTGGTCTGGCCGACAGCCTGCGCAGCTGGGCTAGTTATGTACTGGCCAGCGGCTCAGCTGTGCCAGGACCAGTTTCCAAATTCTATTTTCTGTTAAGTGTTGTGATATACTAACATGTGATATACCATTGGAACAAGCATGTGAACATGATTAAACTATAAATATTAGTACATTACATAACATAAGCATGAATAATCATGATAGTGTACACTATTGATGAAAAAAAAACTTTATGATTTTGAAATAAACTTGTAGTTTCGAAAGTGAACCTTATCACGAACACATCATGTGAGCATTCTGATTTTATGCACATGATCATATGGTTTATATTGACATAAAACGTACGTTTAAAGTATTGAACACACTAACATACATGATTGAAAGATTCAAAGGTTTTCAAAGGAAAAACTTAAAGACTCTTGAAGTAAACTTGACCAAGGTTAATGTCTTTTAGTTTCTGACCGTATGAGAACGTTTATGTGACTTAGTTATGTGTTCAAAGACATGTGAGTTATGATCACGAGACACTTAACATGTACTATGATGCCTTTGTTGACTTAGTACAATTTTGAAAGAGAACTTAGAAATTGGAAGCTAATGTCATTGATCAATACGTGAGATACGTTCTAAGCATGCAAGCATGTATATTAGGATCTCATTATGCCTATAGACTTGTTGACATGAGAGTCATTTTGATTAAATATAGTTTTCACCTATGCACCCACATTCATGAAAAGGAATTTCTAAGTCATTAATTATGTGGATTAAAGTATACATGTGACTCCCCCAAATTCGTGTAACATCGATTACCGGACATGGTGCTCACGGTACAACATACGTCATCATCTAACTACATAAACTCCGAAAATAATAATAATAATAACTATTACATACTTATTCAAATAAAATCCCAAGTCTTTACAACCTTAAATAAACTGAAACTTAACTTAGTGTTTATCGCTACATTACATCGTATGCGAAAATATAAACTTATTACATAAATAACTCTCAATATTTTATCTTAGACTTCCTCTTGTCCTTGCCCGAGCCCTCAGCGTTCTCAGCCTTAACTGAAAGGTTTAAGAAAGAATGAGCACAAATTGCCCAGCAAGTATATAAAGTAGTTTGAAATCATACATCAGGAGTAAAAGCTTCTGTATGGCTATATCTCAACAGTTGAAAGAATTATCGAGTGTTAAACAAGAATGTAAAAGAGTAGGAGTGTAAGAATCCTCAACATCATACTAAAGGGTGTTAAATACCCTGAACGTTACTTTGTTTCATCAAAAACCATCAGACGGTTTAACAATAAATTAGATTGCAAACGGTCTCTGCAAGTACTCCAGGTGATCAGCCTATCGTACCCTACATTGTGCACAAGTATAAATTTTAAACTACATAAGCCTAAATGGGACTATATGACCGACATCTGTTTGCCCGTTTATTCGTGTTGTTCATCTGAGTATTCATGCAAGACCGCACCAAAGCAATTTGGATTGGTAAACATTAAATAACTTCGAAAGATTTGAATTAAATCATTTTTCATCAATAATAACTAGCCGAAAACAAAGACCAGGAAACGAACTTAGAAACAGTTCTTTAAATAAATAGAACTTTAAAGCATAGCAGTTGAACAATAACTGAGTAATCAACAATAAAACTAGCAAGATAATTGGAGTTGTAGAACTTTACATCAAAGGAACTTGTACGTGCCAACGAATAAACACGAGCTCGGTACTTACACTTATCGCAATAAAAGAAGTAAGGCTTGATTAATTTATCAATGAAAAATATGGTAAGAAACTTGCCTGATACGTCTGCTATCGTTAAAACTAGCAATTAACCTTCACGTAACCTAATCAGAGATGTCACGTTAAGCAATTAGGTTCTCGAACTCAAATTTGAAAGAAAATAGTTTCCTTTTATTTAAATTACGTTATTAACTAACACGTATTCTCTCAACATACCATTCAATTATACAAGCATGTTGCATTTTATAGGTCTCAGGGTTTAATATCAGAATCTGGGAAAAAATAAGCTTTTGAAATTTTTTCGGCCCGACACGACCCGACCTGGACCGGCGCTGCTACACAGGCACAAGCCTGATGAGCGGCGCAGCTACGCTGCTCTTCGTTGCCCAGAAAACTCCTCAACTCGAGCAGCCCACTTTGTAATTTAATTCTGATTAAACTACACAACATCTGACCATGAAAATTGGACACAATATACTTCATATAGCATAGTATTTTACAAAAATATCACATACCAGAAACTAGCATGTTAGGACCACAAATCGACTGCCTAGAAAAATGTGCCAGACAGCGTTCTATACTTCGAAATTTTTTGGGAAACAACCAGAAATCTGCAGATTTTTATTTCCAACATGCTTCCTAACGAAAATTATAACTCTCTCAATTTAGCTCTGTTCCTTATGAAATTTGGTCAGGTTGTACATGATACTACATAGTATTTTACAAAATTATTATATACACTAATCAGGTCATAGAAACTATAATTCCGAGGCTCCGAAAAACCAGAAAAGTCACAGATTCTATGTTCAACCAACTTTGACAAAATTTGTGATTTTGATTCTAGCATGCAAGGACTCGATTCCTACTGTCCAGATAATATCTACTAGCATATATACACCTGTTACAACAATTAAACCCACTAAATTTCCACGTTTGATCAAATTAGCATCGTTGAGGCATTTTATCAACTAGTTAGCATACATGGCATTAATTAATTCGATTCCGTACATAAGAGACATGTTAAAACCAGAACTTTCGTTCTCTACCACCATATATCAGTACCCAACACGAATATAGCCTCATAAAATCAAAACAAATCATTTAGCATGGCTATACATGCGTTTTCTTACTATTTTCTTAAGAACGTATGAAATAGGTCATGAATTACCTCTTGGTGCGAATTTCTCCTTGTTTTGATTCTGATATTCCTTCCTCCTTGCTTGTTTAGACTCTCCAAACCTCCAAAATTCTCAAGATCTCTCAAACTCTCATTCTCCCAAGTTTATTTTGGTAGAGTTTCTAAGAAAAAAAGAATTGCTTTGGGAGAGAGATGCTCTTATAGAGCTTGGATTTCCATGTAACGTGAATAGTGAATTCACCAGTTACAAGACTCTTAGAATATCCCATGATCAATTGCTAATTAAATCAAAGAAAGTGGGAGTTAGAGAATGAAAAGGTGTTGGGTTTAAGGAATAAAATTGAAATACTCCCTTCCCATTAATCTTGTAATATGCGTATACTCTCTTGTCCTAATATGTTTCCCACGAAGACCCCCCCCCCCAGCTGCTAACTTTGTATAAATAAACACATTATAATATTATTTAAATCAATTAATTAGCTATTTGACCGTTTTGCCCTTCGAAGCCAAACGTTTCATACTTATATCGATTCCTACTAAAGTCGACGTTTCGGACGTTATGGGACTATCCGTTTCGTCAAATTCATCTCCGAAATTTGTGGTTGACTTTTTCTTTGTGGTTGACTTTTTCCCCAAAAAAGTCAACCGATTGACTTTGACCAAAATGTCAGCCGTGACACATTTTTGTGGTTATAGTCTTTCCTGACTAATTTCAACGTTCCGGACTCAAATACGCAGTCCGCGTCTCTAAATTCTGCTCCGAACTCCAACTCATATTTTAATACCATCCCACGAAATTAATAGAATTAATTCTCTACTTAACCAACTCAAATAGTTAAATTAAACTAAACCAACTATTTAAATACTACTCATCACATAACATATATGAATAGCACATATACCCCTAATAATAGAAATCACACAAGAGTTTCACATAAATTCGTCTATTGAAAATTATTAAATTACACAATAATCTCGGATAGTACATTCACCCTCCCTTATAAGGATTCTGTCCCAGGAATCATTACAAGTTAAACAAAAAGACTAGGGTAATTTTCCATCATTTTCTCCTCAAGTTCACACGTAGCCTCTTCGGCATTGTGGTTCCTCCATACTACCTTTACAGAAGGTAATATATTATATGTTAACACTTGCTCTTTTCAATCAATTATCTGTACAGGAACCTCTTCATAGGTTAGGTCCTTCTCAAATTGGATGGGTTCATACTCTATGACATGCTTGTAATCCTGTTTATAGGGTCGTAAAACTGATACGTGGAACACATTGTGCATATGTTCTAACTCTGGAGGTAAAGCTATTTCATAAGCTACCTCATCGACTCGCCTTAACACTTCAAAGGGTCCTATGAATCTAGGACTAAGTTTTCCCTTCTTCCCAAACCTCATTTTCCCTTTCCAAGGAGACACCTTCAAAAACACATAAGTGCCTAAGTCGAAGTCTCGTTGTTGCTGATGTTGATCATCATATTTCTTCTGTCGATCTTGAGCCGTCACTAGTCTCGCTCGTATCGTTTTGATTACATCCACAGTTTGCTGCACTAATTCTGGCCCTAGCAGTTGCCGTTCTTCCATTTCATCCCAGCACAATGGCGTTCTATATTTTCTTCCATATAAAGCTTCATAAGGTGGCATCCCGATGCTTGTGTGGTAACTGTTGTTGTATGCAAATTCCACCAACGGTAGGTGGTCATCCCAGCTTCCTTCGAAGTCCATAACACATGCTCTCAGCATGTTCTCTAAAGTTTGAATAATTCTCTCACTCTGCCCATCTGTTTACGGATGATGCGCAGTGCTCAACCTTAGTTGCGTTCCCATGCGTTCTTGAATCCTTTTCCAAAAATTTGCTGTGAAACGCGGATTGTGATCTGACACAATTGATACTGGTACACCATGCCTGGAAACAATCTCTTTGATATAAAGTTTTGCCAACTGATCCAAGGTATATCTGATCTTGATTGGCAAGAAATGCGCTGACTTGGTCAATCGATCAACGATCACCCATACCGCATCGTAACCCTTCTGTGTAGTTGGAAGTCCTACCATGAAATCCATCGTGATATGCTCCCATTTCCATTCCAGAATTTCTAGAGGTTGAAGTAACCCGCTCAGTTTCTGATGTTCCGCCTTGACTCGCTAACATGTTAAACACTTACTGACGCACTCAGTGACTTCTCTATTCATATTGGGCCACCAATAATGTTGGCGAAGATCCTGATACAGCTATGAGCTCCCTGCAAGATTTCCTCCTTTAACTCAGATACCACTAGCACCCAAATTCTCCTCTCAAATCTTAAGAATCCATCACCACCCATATTGGACTAAGCTCCTCTCCATCTGCAATTCTTTTCCTCATCTTCTCACATTCTTCATCGCTGCTTTGTGCTTTCTTGATTTTGTCCAATAGAGTCGGATGAGCCCCCATTGCGAACAATTTCCCATCTAGCTCCCTCGTACTTTTTATCTCGAGTTCCAATCTCGCCATCTCCTTAATTAACTGCTCTTGAGCTGTTAGCATTGCCAACCTACCACTGCCCTTTCTGCTTAGCGCATCTGCTACCACATTAACTTTCCCTGGATGATACAAAATGTCGCAATCGTAATCCTTTATTAGTTCCAACCATCTTCTATGTCTCATATTCAACTCCTTCTGCGTGAAGATATACTTCAGAATTTTATGGTCCGTATATATTTCACACTTTACACCATATAAATAGTGCCTCCACGTCTTTAGGGCAAATACTACCGCTGCCAATCCAGGTCATGAGTAGGATATCCCTTCTCCTAATCCTTCAACTGACGCGATGCATACGCAATAACTTTACCATGTTGCATAAGCACACAGCCAAGTCTTTGTGTGACGTATCACTAAAAATCATGAAGTCACTTGTATCGTCTGGTAGAGACAACACCGGTGCTTCATTCAATCTTTTCTTGAGTTCCTGAAAACTTTCTTTACATTTATCAGTCCAGACAAATTTTATCGACTTCTTCGTTAAATTCGTCAACGTTCCTGCTATCTTCGAAAAATCTTGGATAAACAGTCTGTAATAGCCTGCCAATCCTAAGAAACTTCTTACTTCAGTCGATGTCTTTGGTTGTTCCTAATTTTGTACCGCTTCCACCTTTGCTGGATCCACAGAAATTCCGTCCTTGTCGATCACGTGCCCCAGAAATTAAACTTTCTCCAACCAGAACTCGCACTTCAAAAATTTTGCGTATAACTTATCCTTCCTCAACGCCTCCAATACCATTCTTAAATGTTCAACATTATCTTCCTGAGTCTTAGAATAGATCAGGATATCATCTATGAACACGAATACAAATTTATCTAAGTTTTGCTTGAATACCCGATTCATTATGTCCATAAATGCCGCTGGCGCGTTTGTTAACCCAAATGACATCACCAGGAACTCGTAGTGTCCGTATCGAGTCCTGAATGCTGTCTTAGGAACATCTTCCTTCCTCACCTTCAACTGGTGATATCCTGTCCTCAAGTCAATCTTGGAGAAATATTTCGCTCCCTTCAACTGATCGAACAGATCATCTATCTTAGGTAACAGGTACTTGTTCTTGATCGTCACCTTGTTTAACTCTCGATAGTCGATGCAAAGTCTCATCGTCCCGTCCTTCTTTTTCACAAATAAAACTGGTGCTCCCCAAGGAGACACACTCGGTTGAATATACTTTCTACCCAATAATTCCTGCAACTGTACCATCAGCTCCTTCATCTCTGCTGGTGCCATTCTGTATGGGGCTTTTGAAATCGAGGCCGTTCCCGGTACTAAATCTATGACGAATTCAACCTCCCTATCTGGCAGAAGACCTGGAAAATCCTCCGAAAATACATCTGGAAATTCATTCACTACTGGTATCTGTCCCATCCCTACCCCTACTTTCTGCGTATCGACGATATGGGCCAAATAACCTATACATCCCTTTCTTAGAAACTTCCTCGCTTACATCATAGTCAGACAACTCAAGTGTCTCGGCGACCTACTCCCGTAGAACACTACCTTAAACTGATCTGGAGTCATAAGGTTTATACATTTCTTCTGACAATCTATTAATGCCCCATGGTTAAATAACCAATCCATTCCTAGAATTACATCAAATTCTCCTAATTGAATCGGCATTAAATCCATAGGTAACTTATACCCCATGATATCTACAACACAATTCCTATGAATATATCTAACGGGAATGATTTCCTTATTAGAAACTTCTATGTTCATAGGATATTCTAATTCTTCCTGGGGTAAGTTTAATTGTTAGGAGAATTCATGCGATACGAAGGAACAAGTAGCACCCGAATCAAGGAATACGTAAGCAGATATATCATTGATCGGAATGATACCTGAAACCACATCCTTGATGCGACCGCATCCTGAACTGTCATGTTGAAAGTTCTTGCTGTTGGTCGATTCTGAGTTGGTGGTCCAGTAATTGTGAGATTTCCACCGCTTGGTCCCTTCCTCCATTTCCTCCTGCTGAATTCTTCTTTGGGCAATTCCTTGCCTGATGATCCAGTGCTCCACAATTGAGTCATCCATTTCTCTTTGGTGCAGAGTAATTGGGAGAGATGTGCCCCTCTTGCCCGTAATTGAAACAGACATTCTTCCCTTTTAGACAAGCACCCGAGTGATTCCTCCCACACTCCTTGCACGCCTCAGTCCTCTTCTTTGCTTCCCCTGGTTTGCCCCCAGGGTTTCTTGAATTAAAATTGTTGCTGCTGCTGTTGTTGTTGTTCCACTTCCTTTTGTTTGCACCACTGCCACTGCTACCTTCCCCACGGTTCCCTCCTTCATTCTTCTTCTTTTTCTCCTTGTTAAATTTCATCAGGGCTTCACTTCCGCCCTCTACGATTATAGCTTTCTCTAGGAGAGTTGCGAAGCTATTCGTCTGTAACACCAAAAGTCTGCTGTACAACCAGGGTTTGAGACCCTGCTCAAACCTCCTCGTTTTCCTCTCCTCGGTGTCAACCTGATGAGGCGCGAACCTCGCCAGCTCATTGAACTTTGCGGCGTACTGAGGTTCCGTCATGTTGTCTTACTTCAGCTCCAAGAATCGCATCTCCATGCGACTCTGCATACTCACAGGAAAATATTTTTTAAAAAAGATCTTCTTAAACTCTTCCCAAGGTATCACACCTTCTCCAGCCCTGGACTGGTTTGCCTCCCACCAGAAGTTGGCTTCGCCCTTCAGCATATATGTGGCGAAGATTGCCTTCTGCTTATCTCCAACTCGAGCGATAGCGAACACCTTTTCCATTTGATTGATCCATGTTTGGGCTTCAAGGGGTTCGGTGGTTCCTTTAAACTTAGGTGGTCCCGCGCTCTTGAAGTCCTTAAAGTTTGCCACTTGGACCGTTGGAAGGTAATTGATATTCGAGGTTCGAGTCTGAAGTGCCACCACTAACATGTTTACGAATTGTTGCATGGGGTTCGGTAGACCCCCAGCATTACCGCCTGACCCTTCTGGTACTTGTTGACGATGTCTTCCTCTAGCCATCTTTCTGTTTAAATAAACTTAGTGTTATCATCTCATAACTTATTCCTACAACATTTATAATTCTTATAAAAACTTAATCATCACATCGCACATTTAAATAAAAGCATATTTATTTATTTAAAAATCATACTACCCAAGGTATTTAATCATCTTATGGCATTAAGCCATTTACATCATTTAAACCAAGATACTTAACAAAAAACAAAAACCAAGTTTTTATGCCATAGTTAAGCGTTCTATACGCTAATAGTAAAAGTTCATCACGAATAACCTAAAGACCCCGCGTAATGGCGTCATCATACTCTTCATCTGCTATCTCCAGCACCATCTCTCGGCTTATAGCATGCCTAGACCGGTACTCCTCACGTGGAAAGTGATACACCCTATGCTAGAACCTCCCATGCGCTGACTTAAACGTGTACTTCATCCTGCCCATCCTAACCTTCTTATCTCTCACTTCTCCTTCTAACTCGCCTGTTAGCTTCTCGGCCCGAACACGGCCTCTCATCTCCTCTCCCCAGAAAGTGGTAATGATCTGCTTGTCAGTTTGGAGACTCTGTATCCTCGACTCCAACCCATTAATGGTATACCCCAAGTGGGTCCTGATAGCCTCTTTCTCATCCTTCAGCCTATCAGCCTTCTGACCTGCTGCTCGCAGCTTGTCAGCCAGATCCCCGTTCCTAATCACCAGGTGTTGCACCAATGCCCCAAGCAATGCTGCAGCTTCCTGCTCCTCCTGATACAGCTCCTCCAGCTCATGGGCTTTTTCGTCCAGCTCAGTAATCCTATCCAGCAACTCATCTAACAGATTATTCTCAGGTGCTTCTTCGGAGTCCCCCTCGGCCTCCTCTTCCTCTTCAGGATACTCCTCTGGGTCTGAGCCAGCTGCTGCCTCAGCTATGGGCTCAGGTACAGCTGCCACCAACTGCACACTCACAACGTGAATATCTCTAACCTCCTCTTCTCCTAACATCCTACAATCAAGACAAACAACTCGATTAATATTTTAAAATAGATATTGATTTTGTTTTTAGAAAAAAAGATTCGACACTACACCTAGAACTCTACGTGAGTTCATCTCCTTATTACCTGCACTAACTCCTCTAAGATTACAGTCTAAGGTTCCCCACCTAAGATTTATAACCTACGTCTCTAATATCAACCTGTGACGCCCCCAAATCTGTGTAACAGCGATTACCGGACATGGTGCTCACGGTACAACATACGTCATCATCTAACTACATAAACTCCGAAAATAATAATAATAATAACTATTACATACTTATTCAAATAAAATCCCAAGTCTTTACAACCTTAAATAAACTGAACTTAACTTAGCGTTTATCGCTACATTACATCGTATGCGAAAATATAAAATTATTACATAAATAACTCTCAACATTTCATCTTAGACTTCCCCTTGTCCTTGCCTAAGCCCTCAGCATTCTCAGCCTTAACTGAAAGGTTTAAGCAAGAATGAGCACAAATTGCCCAGCAAGTATATAAAGTAGTTTGAAATCATACATCAGGAGTAAAAGCTTTTCTATGGCTATATCTCAACAGTTGAAAGAATTATCAAGTGTTAAACAAGAATGTAAAAGAGTAGGAGTGTAAGAATCCTCAACATCATACTAAGGGGTGTTAAATACCCTGAACGTTACTTTGTTTCATCAAAAACCATCAAACGGTTTGAAAATCAATTAGATTGCAAACGGTCTCTGCAAGTACTCCAGGTGATCAGCCTATCGTACCCTACATTGTGCACAAGTATAAAGTTTAAACTGCATAAGCATAAATACGACTATATGTCCTACATCTGTTTGCCAATTTATTCGAGTTGTTCATCTTAGTATTCATGCGAGACCGCACCAAAGCAATTTGGATTGGTAAACATTAAATAGCTTCGAAAGATTTGAATTAAACCATTTGTCATCAATAATAACTAGCCGAAAACAAAGGCCAGGAAACATACTTAGAAACAGTTCTTTAAATAAATAGAACTTTAAAGTATAGCAGTTGAAGCAATAACTGAGTAATCAACAATAAAACTGGCAAAATAATTGGAGTTGTAGAACTTTACGTCAAAGGAACTTGTATGTGTCAACGAATAAACACGAGCTCGGTACTTACCCTTATAGCAATAAAAGAAGTAAGGCTTGATTAATTTATCAATGAAAAATAGGGTAAGAAACTTGCCTGATACGTCTGCTATCGTTAAAGCTAGCAATTAACCTTTACGTAACCTAATCATAGGTGTCACGTTAAGCAATTAGGTTCTCGAAATCAAATTTGAAAGAAAATGGTTTCCTTATATTTAAATTATATTATTAACTAACAAGTATTCTCTTAACATACCATTCAATTATACAAGCATGTTGCATTTTATAGGTCCCGGGGTTTAATATCAGAAGCTGGGAAAAAATAAGCTTCTAAAATTTTTTCGGCCCGACTCGACCAAACCCAGACTGGCGCAACTGCGCAGGCACAAGCCTGATGAGCGGCGCAGTTGCGCTGCTCTTCGTTGCCCAGAAAATTCCTTAACTCGAGCAGCCCACTTTGCAATTTAATTTCGATTAAACTACACAACATCTGACCATGAAACTTGGACACAATATACACCATATAGCATAGTATTTTACAAAAATATCACATACCAGAAACTAGCATGTTAGGACCACAAATTGACTGCCTGGAAAAATGTGCCAGACATCGTTCTATACTTCAAAAATTTCTGGGGAAAACCCAAAAATCTGCAGATTTTTATTTCCAACATGCTTGCTAACGAAAATCATAACTCCCTCAATTTAGCTCTGTTCCTTATGAAATTTCGTCAGGTTGTACACGATACTATATAGTATTTTACCAAATTATTACATACACTAATCGGGTCATAAAAACCATGATTCCGAAGCTCTGAAAAACCTAAAAAGTCACAGATTCTATGTTCAACCAACTTTGACAAAATTTGTGATTTTGATTCTAGCATGCAAGGACTCGATTCCTACTATCCAGATCATATCTACTAGCATATATACACCTGTTACAACAATCAAACCCACTAAATTTCCACGTTTGATCAAATTAGCATCTTTGAGGCATTTTATCAACTAGTTAGCATACATGGCATTAATTAATTCAATTCCGTACATAAGAGACATGTTAAAACCATAACTTTCATTCTCTACCACCACATATTAGTATCCAACACCAACATAGCCTCACAAAATCAAAACAAATCATTTACCATGGCTATATATGCTTTTTCTTACTATTTTCTTAAGAACATATGAAATGGGTCATGAATTACCTCTTGGTGCGAATTTCTCCTTGTTTTGGTTCTGATATTCCTTCCTCCTGGCTTGTTTAGACTCTCCAAACCTCCAGAATTCTCAAGATTTATCAAACTCTGATTCTCCCAAGTTTATTTTGGTAGAGTTTCTAAGAAAAGAAGAATTGCTTTGGGACAGAGATGCTCTTATAGAGCTTGGATTTCCATGTATTGTGAATTCACCAGTTACAAGACTCTTAGAATATCCCATGATCAATTGCCAATTAAATCAAAGAAAGTGGGAGTTAGAGAAAATGAAAAGGTGTTGGGTTTAAGGAATAAAATTGAAATACTCCCTTCCCATTAATCTTGTAATATGCGTATACTCTCTTGTCCCAATATATTGCCCACGAAGACCACACCCCCCCCAGCTGCTGACTTTGTATAAATAAAGACATTATAATATTATTTAAATCAATTAATTAGCTATTTAACCGTTTTGCCCTCCGTAGACAAACGTTTCGATACTTATATCGATTTCTACTAAAGTCGACATTCCGGACGTCATGGGTCTATCCGTTTCGTCAAATTCATCTCCAAAATTCGTGGTTGATTTTTTCCCCGAAAAAGTTAACTAGTTGACTTTGACCAAAAAGTCAACCGTGACACATTTTTGTGGTTACAGTCTGTCCTGACTAATTTTGACGTTTCGGAATCAAATACGCAGTCCGCGTCTCTAAATTCCGCTCTGAACTCCAACTCATGTTTTAATACCATCCCACGAAATTAATAGAATTAATTCTCTACTTAACCAATTCAAATAGTTAAATTAAATTAAACCAACTATTTAAATACATCTCATCACATAACATATATGAATAGCACATATACCCCTAATAATAGAAATCACACAAGAGTTTCACATAAATTCGTCTATTGAAAATTATTAAAATACACAATAATCTCGAATATTACAATACATGTGTAGTATACACACGAGTATGCATTTTAAATATTGTATAGTCTCGATAGGTGATATTATGACTTTAATAGTTGGCCCTTGAGACATGAAATTGATTTAACTTAAGGTTTACCGGCATTGAACAATATAACCTTGAGATATGAACAGAACCTTGCAATGTATGTATCTTAAACTGTATTGCATGATTAAATTGAAGTGCTATGTGTTCAAGCCTATATTGATGCATAGGAACTAGATAATCTAAAGTTGTTAAATCTAAGACATGATTAGATTGACGTACGTGAACTATATGCTAGACTTATATGATAAGTAGATTCTTGTAAGTGTAGACTCATATTAGTTAATGTTAGGTTATTTCAACGAGATTTAATTAAAGATAGAACTTATTTGTAGCTGAGCAAACAGGCAAGTATCCTATCATTGTATTTACTTTATTCAAGGAACATTGTAAGCAAGTTCTTTTGAACCCGTTTTTGTATTATTATGCAAGTTCCCTATCTTACACAACTCTAAATATTGCGCAACTTTCTGAACTTCACTTTTTATTGTGCAAGTTTCCTATCCTTCTCATATTGTATTGAGCAGGTTATTATTGTGTTACTAGTTATTTATTGACGCTTGGACCTTATTTCCAAGTATGCTATTAGGTGGTTTAATTTCTTTACAACTATTCCACATCAATCTTTTTGATATTCGCACTTAGTGCACTTGAGTTCGTACAGTCTTGGACTTGTACATTGTTTAAAGTTCTATAATTCTTGAACTGTGTCAGATAGAGTCTGAACCCTTGTTCGGTCAGACAATTGTATAAAATTTTATAAAAGCTATCCAAACCAATTGATGGTAAGGATTATTAGACTGAAAGAACACCCCTTATATATATAGGGGAGTACCCCAGGTATCTAGTATAAAGATACAAATAGCATAGTTGAATGTTATACATATACATGGCGTACGCAAGGCTGATCCCCTCAAGTACTTATTCTGTAGCCAGTAACCAAAGGGTCAATCAGCTATTGATTCCATTGGAGTTTTATAGTTCGAAGTCTACTTGACTATTAGTTATTCTAAAAGCAATCATTATTCTTGCTTCCGATATTCATATTGTTGAATTCATTGTCAGATATTTTCTATTCATCATGATATATCCTTTATTGTTGTATTTAAACTTACTGAGCAAACTTGTTGCTCATTCTTGCTATATCATGAATTCTATTGCAGTTAAGCCCTAGACTTCAGGGAAGGACAATGAGTAAAGGAAAGATGTAGGAATAGTTTACAAGGAGCAGACTTTATTTTATGATTAGTTTAATTACTGTTATGTAATATGAACCCTAATGATTATTCTAGGGTATGTTTGTAAGTTGTATTAAGGTTATCGAATCTTGGGACTAGTAACACTTTTTGAATGAACGACATACGTTTATTATTTTCTGCATTTAGTTGTTGTATGTTGTTTAGAGTTGGATATTTGTATTGTATCGTGACGACCGAATCGGGGTTAGAGGACCCAGATTTGGGGGTGTCACATGGTTAGCACGTAAGAGTTTAACTGTCTAATCAACTCAATTCAAGGGGTCACAACTTATTTCTGGGGGGAAAATATTAGTTAAAATTTGATGATAGTGGTATATTGACATTAAAGGTTTAAAAGTAAGTAATAACTTGAGTTTAGGGGAGTAAGTGGGGTGAAAGAAAAAGAGAAATAAAAAAAGAAAGAGAATAAACACATGGACTGGTTTGTATATATGGCCTTTGTTACTTGAAAATGTAAGCCCTTGGGGGTGTTTTTACACCTAGCGCCCTAAAACCATCTAGTTTGGGAGTCGTTGGTCGAAAGTTCACTAAATGGGGAACATTAAAAAGCCTAATAGCTGCAGATATTGCACGGTCGATTGTGAACACGGGATGTAGCATAAAACGCACCCGTGAATGAAAAATAAGAAAAATGAGCCTCATCTGAAATCCCCGAACTCAGTAATTACTATGTTTGACTGGTTTTTTCATGAATACCGAATATTTGAAATAGTACTGAAATTTTCCGTCTAAGAAGTTTGTATGTGATATTTTTGAATTGTTACTGATTAGAATGGTTAACGAGCACACACGCACAATGTAACGAATGAGAATTTTATATATTAATTTTAATATTTATTGAATTAAATAAATATTTTAATTTATTTATTTATTGAGTTAAATATATAAATTATGTGATTGTTGTGGATTAATTTAATTAAGTGTTATATATTAATTAAATAAATATTTAATAATTTATTTAATTGATGTGTAATGATTTTATGGTATAGTTCTAATTTAATTGAGATAATTAAATTAGATGAAGTTTCTATGATAGTTGTTGCATGAAATTATAATTAGCGAGTAATTATAATTGTTATGTAGAAATTTTTATGTGTTTAATTGATGTTAGCTTTTAATTATTTAAATTAGAATGTTAAGATTTAATTAATTAAAGTGTAACATTTAAAGTATGTGTTAAAAAGGATTAAAAAGAGTTTTAAATCCGTTTTGCCAAACAAGGCCCTTGCACATGTTTTAAATTCATTTTGTCAAACGGGGCCTTAACTACTAAAAACCTATTTTTTTAAATAAATTTGTTTTGCCAAACAAGCCTTATGGCTTTTAAACTTCAAAATAGTGTAACGTATATATTAATTGTTAATTATTAATTGATAATTATTATATGTATTAAGTAATTGTCAGTTACATATATTATGTAAGTATATGTATTATATGTTATACAACATAGTTTTACGTTAGTTGAATTAGAAGAACAAAACAAAGAACAAAGAAAATACAGAGAAAGGTAGAGAGAAAAGAAGAGGGAAGAAGAAGAGGAAAAGGGAAGAGGCTTGGAGAGAATCCTTGCTAAACCATCATCTTCTCCTCCTAATACTAATCAAAGGGTATAACCTCTAAATTGCAGTTATATATTATGTTTTATGTTCTTCATATGGTTGATTCTCTAGAACATGAATTTTTATGAAAATTAGTATAAATATGATGTATATATATAAATCGTGTGCATAACATGCTTATACATGAATTTTATGCTTAATTAAGTTATTTACTTCATGTATGTATGATGAACATGAAGAATTCATGTTCATCAAAAGTTACAGTGATGTATTTTGAAAATATATATAGTTTTCTTTTAAAAACAAAATTTCATGTTTGATTGTTAATTGTTGTTTAAATTAATTGAAGATAATGATAGCATGTTTAGAAACTAATTGATTATGCTTGAAATTGTGTGAATTGATTTAAAAATAAATTCACAATGTTCAATTTCATCAAGAACACTTAACAATGGCTTTTCTTTAAAAAAATCATGAAATTAAGAGTTTTAAATTATGTGTTTTGATGATCCAATGTGTTAAAACATGTTAGAAGCTTTAAATTTTATTTTCTATAAAGTTTTATATGAATTATGTTGGCTGAATTCAGAACTCGATGTAGAGGAATAAGCCAAATTGGCTTTTTCTCTGCACAGTTTGCCAGCCAAGAATTCGCCGCTGCAGGGGGGCCGCCCGGGCGGGGGGGGGGGGGGGGGGGGGGGAGGGTGCAGTAAATAATGATGTTTTATTTTTTTGTGTAATTTGAAAAACTAACTTAATGTGATGTAATTGATAACATGATAGGCACACATTAAAATGCTAAATGAGTAGTAATGAATTTTATTAATAAAATATTTAATGTATGATTATAATTTAAATAATTATAATTAAAGTAAAGGTTTAATTTAAATTATAATTTGTTAAATTATAATGAATATAGTTTGATTAATTTTAATCAAAGTAAATGTTTAACTTAAATTAAAATTTGTTTAAATTATACTTTGTTTAAATTATAATTTGTTTAAATTATAATTTTATTAATATAAGATATAATTATAATTTGATTAATTATAATTAAAGTGAATGTTTAATTTGAATTATAATTTGTTTAATTATAATTTAATTAATATGAGTACATAATTATTATTTGATTAATTATGTGAGTATATAATGTGAACATGTGATGTGATTAACTATGTGATTATTAATTTAATAATTAAAGAGGAATGAGCTAACCTAATGAGTTAACTAATTATATAAATTAGTTATGTGATAACTAATTTAGATTATTATGATTAAATATATATGTGTAGGATTTGTTAAGGAACGTGATAGTAATTGTAGCTTGCGCTTGAGGCAAGTCTTCTATCCTTAAACTTGTTAATTATATGCAAGTGTTTTAAATTCAAATATTTATTGTATTTGAGATTGTACTTTTATTTCTACAATGGACAAATACTTATTTAAAGTTTATGAAATTATTAAAGTGACCTTGACTTAATTGTTCAAATAAGGTCTATCTTATCTTTCATATACTTTAAGTTTAAATTCTAAAGTATAAGTTATTTTATAATTCGTTATTATTGAATTATTCTTGGTTGTGAGTAGATTCAACTACTCCTTAGTTGATGATAGTTGAAACTCCAAATTTCCTTTTAGCTATCCAAACCAAACTTTCTTTGGTGCGGACTTGTATCAAATACTGAAATGAACAACCCTATTTATTAGGGGAGGTTACTATGCGAAAGCGTTAAATGTTTGTGCACAATACATGGTACGAAGGGCTGATCCCCCTAAGTACGAGTTGAGAGTCCATAGTCTAAATGACTGTTAAAGGTTTTAAACAGAATTTTTTATAACCTAGGATAAAGTTCAATTCTTATGACCCTCAGATGATTTCAATATTCGAAATTCTAAATATTGATGAAAGAACTATTATTCAATTCTTTATTGTTGATGAAAGTAAAGATATCCAAATCTTTTGAAGTTATTCAGTTATGTCATATTATTGTTGTATTCCAAGTGAGCTTTTGTTTGCTTACTCTTGCATATTTAATAATCCCTTGCAGCTAAAGTCGAGAACATTGACGTTTCGTCAACAAGTAAAGAGAAAGGCATGATGAACAAGTAAAGACTTGTTATCTTTTGATTTTGATTGTAATAAGACTTTATGTATTGATATTTTATTTGCGCATTATTGTTTATGTTAAGGTTAGATAAACCATGGAATATTTTGATTTAAGATTGTAATCCTTTTTATAAGGAAGATTTTTATTTAATTATAAGGTTGCCATTATTTTGCATTCCTTATTATTGGGTAGATGTATATTTTATTTAGATAGTGAACAACAAATCATGTGGAAACGAAGTACCCAGATTTGGGGGTGTCACAGGTTGGTATCAGAGCTTTAGGTTATGAACCTTAGGTGGTGAAAAAATCTTAGGTAGTAGCCTTATAGGAAGATCGAAAAGATAGTGGTGATAGCCAAAGTTAATAAATTACCTTATGTACTATGTGTTTAAGTTCTAGTATTTGAAGAGTGTCGATGACTCGATATCACTTAATAATTAAACTTTAAAATTTTCTTGTCAGGATGACGAACATTGGAGAGTTCAATCAGACTAGAGAGGAGTTACCTCAGATGCCAAGGGACGAGGAGCCCCTAGACATTCATGTTTCCTGGGAGCAGTTGGTTCAGAGAAAGTCATCTCCATTTATCACCATAGCTGGTCAGGAGCATAAGCCAATATCTGACCAAGACGATGAGGAAGAGGATGAGCCAGAGTAGGAAGAGGAGGAGGAGGATCCTGAAGAGGAATTTTGACCTCACTCGACTAGTGCTGAGATGTACGAGGAGGTCTATGACCTCAACGTGGAGCTACATGGTCGAGACGGAGAACTCGAAGTAACCATACAGCAGCGAGACGAGACGATTGAAGAGCTGGACATTGAGGTTGGAAACGTGAAGTGGGATCTAATTCACATGGAGAGTAAAAAAGATGACGCACTGGCAGAACTAGCAAAGCTGAAGAACGACATCCAGAAGGAGTCAGCAAAGCGCGCCAGAGCAGAGGAAACAAGCTTGAGGGCTACTCAACTTGTCGATTGAGCTGAAGACGAGATTCAAGAAAAGAAGGCCAAGCTAAGGGAGAGGAAATACGCATTCCATACGGCTATAGATAGGGCCCAGGATCGTGTCTTCTATTACCCAGCTCAGTTCCAAGGTTTACCATGGTACGTGGTGGATCGCGGAACGGTATTTTGGGTGATGGAAGAAGAACGCAGAGAGGTTGTGCGACGTCTTAACATGCCTAGATAGTAGAGTCTTTCATTATGTGTTTCTTTATTTATAAATAAATGTAAATCCCAAAATTTGAGATAATAATGGGATGAGGTGATGATGTAATCCTGTAACTTTTTTAGTTCAGGAAAGATGATGCAAATAGTATGAATGCTATCTTTTCTATGTTTTTTCAAAAACTACGAATAAATGAATAACGAAGTTATTTGACGTGCTATTTGTTCAAGTGTGAATTATTTAAATATTTTAAATTGAACTTGAATATTTAAGAAATGAGTAAATGATCTAATAAGGATATTTCTTAACAAAAAATGCCTCCTAGAAGAAGACTTGCACGTCAAAACCCCGAGGGTTCGACGAACAACAATAACGATGGGACAAATCCCAACTCGGTTCAACATTTAGTGAACCTGCTGACGGGAGCACTTGTGAATCAGCTGCAAGTGCAAGGCATGATGTTTAAGGAATTTAAAGCAGTAGGACCGCCAGAGTTCCAAGGATCGGTAAACCCGATAGATGCCCAGATGTGGGTAATGGGGATGGAAAAGGTCTTCGAAGTAGCTTGAGTGAGCGACGACCAGATGACGGCTTTCGCGACTTTCATGTTGAATTCGGATGCTATTTTTTGGTGGCGGGCCAATAAAATGAAGGAAGGATAAGGAGTTATAGCATGGGAATGTTTCAAAGAGATGTTCTTTGAAATGTACTTCCCCGTTAGCTCGCAGGACCAGATGGAGGTCCAGTTTCTAGAGCTTAAACAGGGAGGAATGACGGTGTCGGAATACGCCATGAAATTTAACGAGTTGGCCAAGTTCGCTACATACCAGGTCAGTACCGACGCTAGGAAGGCGAGAAGGTTTGAGCGGGGACTTAAGCCCTGGCTTTACAGCAAGGTTTCCATGTTCCAACTGAATACGTTTGTAGCTGTATTAGAAAAGGCCATTCTCGCTGAAGGTGTAAGCGACGCGGTGACCAAGTTCAATCAATACTAGAAGAAGAAAAAGAATAAGACAAAAACCAAGGCTGGTGGTAGCGGGGCTATCAATCAGAAAAGGAAGTGGAACGAGAACACTTCTGCTGGAAGTCAACAGGGAAACCAGCAGAAGAAAAAGATTAAAGCAAGTGCAACATGCGGGAAGAATCACACGGGAGTGTGCATGAAGGGGAGACGGGTGTGCTTCAACTGTAGTCAAGAAGGCCACATTGCGTCGAATTACCCGAATCCGAAGAAGGGAGCTTGCTACACATGTTGATCCAAGGATCACATGTCCCGTAGTTGCCCGAAGAATCCAGCAGTAGGGTCAACTGGGAATGTAGGAAATGGCAGCGGCAGCACTCTGACTATCGCTGGACCACTGCAGGCCGTTCGACCCACTGCCCGAACATTTAACATAATGGTGCAGGATGTTGTGCAGTCAAAGGATGTGGTGTCAGGTATTATTTTGGTCAATAGTATAACTGTATATGTATTATTTGATTCGGGTGCTACTTGTTCATTCATATCTGATGATTTTGCTAAGACCCTAGACTTACCTAAAGAGGAATTAGTTTATCCCTTGAACATAGAGATTGCGAATAGGGAGATTATTCCTGTTAGGTTTGTTTGCAAGAACTGTAGATTGGACATTAAGGGTCAAGAATTAAGGGTAGGTTTGATTCTGATAAAACTTGGGGAGTTTGATGTAATACTAGGTATGGATTGGTTGTTTAACCATGGGGCAGTAATCGACTGTCAGAGGAAGTCGGTAAACCTTACGACTCCGTCAAAGTTAGTGTTATATAGTAGCAAATCGCCTAGACAAGCGACTTGTCTGATGATCATGCCAGCCAAGAAACTTTTGACACAAGGCTGTGTAGGATATCTAGTCTACATAGTAGATACTCGTAAGGAGAGGCCGAAGATAGAGGAGATATCAGTGGTTAGGGAATTTGTGGATGTATTTTCAAGCGATTTGCCAGGACTTCCGATAGATAAAGAGATAGAGTTCGTGATCGACTTAGCGTAAGGAACTGCTCCAGTTTCGAAAGCTCCATACAGAATGTCTCCAGTCAAGATGAAGGAGTTGATGGTTCAACTGTAAGAATTGATGGACAAGAAGTATATCCAGCTGAGCGTTTCACCGTGGGGAGCGCCAGTACTGTTCGTGAAGTAGAAGGATGGATCGATGCGACTTTGCATTAATTATAGGGAGTTGAACAAAGTTACGATCAAGAATAGGTATCCTTTACCTAGGATCGATGACATGTTCGATCAACTGAAGGATGCCAGATACTTCTCGAAAATCGATTTGAGAAGTGGATATCATCAGTTGAAGGTGAGGAGAGAAGATATAGTGAAGATGGCTTTTAGAACTTGGTATGGACATTACGAGTTCTTGGTGATTTCATTTGGTCTAACGAATGCCCTAGCTGCATTTATGGACTTAATGAATAGGGTGTTTAAGCCATTCCTAGATAAGTTTGTGTTAGTGTTCATAGATGACATCCTGGTTTATTCCAAGACTGAGAAGGAACACACTGAACATTTGAGGCTGACCTTAGAATCGCTAAGATGAGAAAAGCTTTACGCTAAATTCTTGAAGTGCGAATTCTGGTTAGAATGTATGCAATTTCTTGGCCACGTGATTGACAAAGATGGGATTTCGGTAGATCCGTCGAAGGTTGAAGCTGTAATAAATTGGGATCAGTAGAAGACGCCGTCTGAAGTGAGGAGTTTCTTGGGATTGGCAAGTTATTACTGAAGATTTATTCAGGACTTTCCAAAATTGCAACTCCATTGACGAATTTGACTCGTAAAACAGTTAAATTTGTTTGGACGGAAAAGTGTGAGGAAAGTTTTCAAGAGTTAAAGAAGAGGTTGAGCACTGCGCCTGTGTTGTCTTTACCGGATGGTACGGGGAATTATGTAGTAAACAGTGATGCCTCACATAAGGGATTAGGATGTGTGCTGATGCAGAGTGGCAAAGTCATTGCGTATATGTCGCGTCAGCTGAAGGATTATGAAAAAGGGTATCCGACCCATGATTTAGAATTGGCGGCAGTAGTGTTTTCTCTGAAGATTTGGAGACACTACCTTTATGGAGAAAGGTGTGAGATATACACGGATCATAAGAGTTTGAAGTATATCTTCACCCAGAAGGATTTAAACATGCGCCAAAGAAGATGGTTGAAACTAATAAAGGACTACGACTACGAGATACTTTACCATTCGGGTAAAACTAACGTGGTTGCCGACGCTTTAAGCAGGAAGGCTCGGGAGAAGTTTAATATGTTAACTGATCAGGATCAGTTGATAGCAGAGATGGCTAGGTTGGAACTTGAAGTAAAGTATCCAAAGGAATCGGATGAGAAGCTGTTTCAAGTAACCACTGGTTCTACTCTGGTAGACAAGGTGAAAGAGGCACAACTTCACGATGAGGAGTGCGAGAAGATCCGGAAGAGAATAGCTGATGGTGAAGAAATTAATTTCAAGATCGATAACAAAGGACTGTTACGATTTGAAGGAAGAATCTGGGTACCGCCAGTACCGAATGTCAAAGAGGAGATTTTGAGTGAATCTCATAGTTCGAGATATTCGATTCACCTTGGGAGTACGAAGATGTACCAGGATCTCAGACACCATTTTTGGTGGCCGAATATGAAGAAGGACGTTGCTGAATGCGTTGCGAGATGCTTAACGTGCTAGAAAGTCAAAGCAGAACACCAGAGACCAAGTGGATTACTACAATCGCTAGAGATTACGAAATGGAAGTGGGAGCATATCACGATGGATTTTGTGGTTGGTCTTCAAGTGACTCAGAAGGGTTTCAATGCGATATGGGTTATAGTGGATCGACTGACGAAGTCGGCACATTTCCTACCAGTCAAGATTAAGTTCAACTTGGATCAGTTAGCAAAGTTGTACATTAGGGAAATTATTTCTCGACACAGGGTTCCAGTGTCGATTGTGTCCAACAGAGATCCGCATTTTACGTTGAATTTCTGGAAGCGACTACAAGAGTGCTTGGGAACGCAATTGCGAATGAGTACGGCGTACCATCCTTAGACTGATAGCTAGAGCGAGAGAACGATTTAGACGCTAGAGGACATGCTGGCAGCTTGCGTTATGGACTTCAAAGGAAGCTGGGATGATCATCTACCATTAGTGTAGTTTGCCTACAACAATAGTTACCATGAGCGAGTATTGGCATACCGCCTTACGAAGCGTTATACGACAAGAAATGTAGAACTCCACTGTACTGTGACGAGGTCGGTAAACGTCAACTGTTGGGACCAGAATTGGTGCAATAAACCGCTAAAATCGTGAAGCTGATCAGAACCAGATTGGTTGCTGCTTAAGACCGACAGAAGAAGTATGCCAATCAACATCGATAGAACCGAGAGTTTGTAGCAGGAAGCTTCGTTTTCCTAAAAGTATCTCCCTGGAAATGGAAGATTCGATTCGGCAAGAAGGGGAAGCTGAGTCCCCGATTTATTGGACCTTTTAAGATACTGTGAAAGGTTGGCGAAGTGGCTTACGAGGTTGCGTTACCTCCGGAGCTAGACAATATACACAACGTTTTCCATATTTCTGTGTTGCGACCGTACAAACACGACTACAAACATGTAATAGAATACGAGCCTTTACAGTTTGATAAAGACTTAACATATGAAGAAGTGCCTGTTCAAATAGTTGATAGAAAGGAACAAGTACTTAGAAATAAAGTGATACATTCTGTTAAGGTAATCTGGAGGAACCACAGTACTGAAGAAGCTACGTGGAAACTCGAAGATATTATGATGAAATCGTATCCCCAATTATTTGCTTAACAATTTGTGTAAACCCTTATATACCATTTCTGGGGACAGAATCTTTTTAAGTGGGGGGGAATGTAACAGATGAGTTTTTTTTATTTGTGATTCTGGGGACAGAATCTTTTTAAGGAGGGAAAATTATAACGAATGAGAATTTTATATATTACTTTTAATATTTATTGAATTAAATAAATATTTTAATTGATTTATTTATTGAGTTAAATAAATAAATTATGTGATTGTTGTGGATTAATTTAATTAAGTGTTATATATTAATTAAATGAATATTCAATAATTTATTTAATTGATGTGTAATGATTTTATGGTATGGTTCTAATTTAATTGAGATAATTAAATTAGATGAAGTTTATGTGATAGTTGTTGCATGGAATTATAATTAGCGAGTAATTATAATTGTTATGTGGCAATTTTTATGTTTTAATTGATGTTAGCTTTTAATTATTTAAATTAGAATGTTAAGATTTAATTAATTAAAGTGTAACATTTAAAGTATGTGTTAAAAAGGATTAAAAAGTGTTTTAAATCCGTTTTGGCAAACAAGACCCTTGCACATGTTTTAAATCTGTTTTGTCAAACGGGGCCATAACTACTAAAAACCTATTTTTTTTAAATAAAGCTGTTTTGCCAAACAAGCCTTATGGATTTTAAAATTTAAAATAGCGTAACTTATATATTAATTATTAATTATTAATTGATAATTATTATATGTATTAAGTAATTGTCAGTTACATATATTATGTAAGTATATGTATTATATGTTATACAAAATAGTTTTACGTTAGTTGAATTAGAAGAACAAAACAAAGAACAAAGAAAATACAGAGAAAGTTAGAGAGAAAAAAAGAGGGAAGAAGAAGAGGAAAAGGGAAGAGGCTTTGAGAGAATCCTTGCAAAACTACCATCTTCTCCTCCTAATACTAATCAAAGGGTATAAGCTCTAAATTTCAGTTTAATATTATGTTTTATGTTCCTCATATGGTTGATTTTTTGTAAACATGATTTTTTATGAAAATTTGTATAAATATGATGTATATATATAAATTGTGTACATAACATGCTTATACATGAATTTTATGCTTAATTAGGCTATTTACTTCATGTATGTATGATGAACATGAGGAATTTATGTTCATCAAAAGTTACAGTGATGTATTTTGAAAATATATATAGTTTTCTTTTAAAATCAAAATTTCATGTTTGATTGTTAATTGTTGTTTAAATTAATTGAAGATAATGATAGCATGTTTAGAAACTAATTGATTATGCTTGAAATTGTGTGAATTGATTTAAAAACAAATTCACAATGTTTAATTTCATCAAGAACACTTAACAATGGCTTTTCTTCAAAAAATCATGAAATTGAGAGTTTTAAATTATGTGTTTTGATGATTCAATGTGTTAAAACATGTTAGAAGCTTTAAATTTTATTTTCTATAAAGTTTTATATGAATTATGTTAGCTGAATTCAGAACTCAATGTAGAGGAATAAGTCAAATTAATTTTTTCTCCGCACAGTTCGCGAGTCAGGAATTTGCCGCTACAAGGGGCCAGCCCCGGCGGGCCTATCAAGGCTAATACACCTGCCCCGACAAGGGGCCGGGGGGGGGGGGGGTGCAGAAAATAATGATATTTTATTTTTTTGTAATTTGAAAAACTAACTTAATGTGATGTAATTGATAACATGATAGGCACACATTAAAATGTTAAATGAGTAGTAATGAATTTTATTAATAAAATATATAATGTGTGATTATAATTTGAATAATTATAATTAAAGTAAAGGTTTAGTTTAAATTATAATTTGTTCAATTATAATGAATATAGTTTGATTAATTTTAATCAAAGTAAATGTTTAACTTCAATTATAATTTGTTTAAATTATAATTTAATTAATATAAGATGTAATTATAATTTGATTAATTTTAATTAAAGTGAATGTTTAATTTGAATTATAATTTGTTTAATTATAGTTTAATAAATATGAGTACATAATTATTATTTGATTAATTATGCGAGTATATAATGTGAACATGTGATGTGATTAACTATGTGATTATTAATTTAATAATTAAAGAGGAATGAGTTAACCTAATGAGTTAACTAATTATGTGAATTAGTTATTTGATAACTAATTTAGATTATTATTATTAAATATATAAGTGTAGGATTTGTTAAGGAACGTGATAGTAATTGTAGCTTGTGTTTGAGGCAAGTCTTCTATCCCTAAACTTGTTATTTATATGTAAGTATTTTAAATTCAAATATTTATTGTATTTGAGATTGTCCTTTTATTTCTGCAATGGACAAATACTTATTTCATGTTCATAAAATTATTAAAGTGACCTTGACTTAATTGTTCAAGTAAGATCTATCTTATCTTTCGTTTGCTTTAAGTTTAAATTTTAAAGCATGAGTTGTTTCATAATTCGTTATTATTGAATTATTCTTGGTTGTGAGTAGATTCAACTACTCCTTAGTTGATGATAGTTGAAACTCCAAATTTCCTTTTAGCTATCCAAACCAAATTTTCTTTGGTGTGGACTTGTATCAAATACTGAGATGAATAACCCTATTTATTAGGGGATGTTACTATGCAAAAGCGTTAAATGTTTGTGCACAATACATGGTATGAAGGGCCCCTAAGTACGAGTTAAGAGTCCATAGTCTAAATAACTGTTAAAGGTTTTAAACAGAATTGTTTATAACATAGGACAAAGTTCAAGGTCTTATGACCCTCAGATGATTTTAATATTCGAAATTTTAAATATTGATGAAAGAACTATTATTCAATTCTTTATTGTTGATGAAAGTAAAGATATCCAAATTTTTTGAAGTTATTCAGTTATGTCATATTATTGTTGTATTCCAAATGAGCTTTTGTTTACTCACTCTTGCATATTTAATAATCCCTTGCAGCTAAAGTCGAGAACGTTGACGTACCGTCAACAAGTAAAGGAAAAGGCAGGATGAACAAGTGAAGACTTGTTATCTTTTGATTTTAATTGTAATAAGACTAGATGTATTGATATTTTATTTTCGCATTATTATTTATGTTAAGGTTAGATAAACCCTGGGATATTTTGATTTAAGGTTATAATCCTTTTTATAAGAAAGATTTTTATTTAATTATAAGGTTGTCATTATTTTGCATTCCCTATTATTGGGTAGATGTATGTTTTATTTAGATAGTGAACACCAAATCATGTGGAAACGAAGTACCCAGATTTAGGGGTGTCACACACAACATGGGTGAGGACAGGGTTGGATGGACTGATAGATTACTGATGAACTGTACATTGAATTTTCAATATTGTTTGAGTATCTTATGATATCTTTGAGGCTTGTGTTGAAAAATATGTTGATTTATTGCTAGATTCATAGTCATATAGGAAGTAGGTCATGCATATGCATACATATAGATTACGGTGTTTGTTATTTTCATTTTGTTGTTGTTTTCACTTGAGGACAAGCAAAATCTTAAGTTTTGGGTGTATTTGATATGTAGGTTTCATACCTACTAGGATATCGCTACTTTAAGTATGTTGTAGGTTCTTTTTCATACACGTGCATTAGTTTGCGTGTAGGGACTGATCGGGACGAGAAGCTGATGGAATGGAAGTTTAAGAAGAAAAATGTGGTTGATTGCTGTAAATCTGCGCCGGAGCGCGCTTGCATAGTGTAAGACCCCAATTTTTTATGAATAAAATTGAATTTCCTCTATATATTATTTTAAATAGTAAGGGGTTGATTTGATAGATGTGATAAGTTATGGGTAAAATGCACAAATATTTCAAAATAAGCAAGTGGTTATAAAAAATTCATTGTTGTCGGGGAATATTCGTTTGGTCGTGGAATATTCTTGCTGTCGGGGAATATTCGTACGACGGCGCAGCCATTTGTGGGCCCCATAACGAAAAACTGTCGGATGAAGAAAACAACACTAATGAGTTTTTTAATAATAATGGCGTAGTTGTTACCGTTAACATTGTTGGAATACCTGGTGGTTAAAGTAAAGTAATACGCGTTGTTGCACAGTAGCACACGGTATTGCATAGTATTTTTATATTATTGTTAATTCAATAATTGTCACTGCACAGTATTTTCTATTATCAGATCAATAATTCATATTATTTGAATAATATTATTAGATAGCATTATTGGCAATGTCTAAGGAAGTTCTGTCTAGGAAAGGGGTTTGGTCACCTAATTGCGCGACAGTAAGGAGAAATCCTTATCGGAAAGCCCCCTCTTTCTTGGGAACGACCTGGTTGTCAATATTGTAGTTCTGTAATATTATTTATGAATAATTAATTGTTAATTTATATGATAAGGAAATTGATAGTAGTGTGCATACAAGCCAATCATATATGATGATAAAACACATACATTGTAAACAATCCTATTTATTTATTAATAAAATATTCATTTAAGACATTTAATTATCTACATGGTGTTGTTTTTAATAATATGTAAATAACCCATAGTTTTAAGCAATGCTTTTAGAATCATGATGAGATCATGCTAATGAGATCTAAATTCTTAGAAAGCTTAAAAACTAAAATAGTTCCCAATTGTGGGATTACTAAAATAGGGATTAGTAAATCCGGCTAGATTGGTACATATGTTGCTTGCTCATTGGATGAGGATGACTGATCTCATGGTCATTTGTGTGGAGACACTAAAGTAAGTATGTAGGTGCTTATTGGAAAATAAGTTCACTGAACGTGACTCGCTATGGAATACCTAATAGAGTTTTACTCGCCTGTCAATAAAAATTCCTAATGTGATAGTAGTACAAGTGATCCTTGGACTTGAGATCATCATAGTATCTTGTATGTAACAAATTATATTTTGACTTATTCCTTAAGGCCTTTTAAGGCATATATAGGGTATGCTTGGGTATAATGAGTTGCATATAGAGATAATGTATGATCAATAAAGAATCTACCACCTCTACTAAAAGAGGAGATATGTCATATGTGATTCGTTAAATGACAACCCAAGAATCCTTGGCCAAGGTAGAATGAAATTAGAAAGAGGTTTCTAATTTGCATTATTTGGAGTTGTGCGTTTTCTAATCGAAATACATATGATTAAATAAATTAAGACTTGACAGTAAATCCATGTCTTATATTTAATTGAAACATTGTATGGTGGAAGGATTAAATTGTATAGTAACTATTAACTCACAGGTTCTTTTATGATTAATGTTGAAATCTATATTATTTGGAAAGTCGTTGATCGCTAGAGAGGCTTATCCCTATTGTAGAATAAATGTTATTTATTTTAATAGATTATTAGTTTAATTTATTTATTTAAATAAGATTTGAATTGTTCTAATTGATTTATTCACAACCGGTTTAATATGTATGAATTCAAAGGCTATCAACGTATCCAACTGGATAAAATAATTTATACTGAGCAGTCACTAAGAACTATTGAACATCTACTAGAATCATTAATATTAAACTAACAACCCTAAAGAAATAAGTACGATAGATGATCAGTCTTCAATACTCTATGTTATGCATAACACCACAGTAATATTCACGCGTGTGTTGGGGCTTCCAACAATATACACTCCCCTTACCATAAGGGTTGTTCAACTCAGTTTTTAAGATTTCCGCACTAGTCAATTGGTTTGGACAGTTTATAAACATGCATATAGTCTAGCCGAATCAAATGGCATAGACACTTTCACAATATTCAAGAACAATACCAAGTTCAACATGAATAATAGCTTTTATAAGACTTAATGAAATAAGAGTTCAAGTTAGAGAGCTTACACAATAAAAGTATGGTTCGGATACTTGCCTTATGCGTAATTTATTCACGAAAAGCAAATCAACACTTTCGAATCCCTATCGTAATATAGTTATGTATATATATGAGATTCATTAGTCATATAATTTAACATCATATCTTGTCTTCAGATATACGATCAGCACATACGCTAAGTTTTAACCTAGCTACATAGTTATACTATATATAGTATCATATTAATATAACTTTTATCCTTAACGTTCCTCTTTTCGAGTTTAACATATTCTCATATCATTAATATCACATAAGATCACAACAAATAGCAAACATACTCTTTTTAGCACGTTATAGCATTATTGTAAGTTAACCGTCAAATTGGATTTAAGTATCACATAACATATGATATCACATAGTATGTATACTTATTAAAGGATACTTTCATTCTTGTTCAACCTTTCCTCGTTTCAAATATACGTGATATAGATTCTAGTCAATACTTTCGTTAACTTTAAGCTATTCAAGGTCATGAAATTACAAAGTCTAACATGCTCACCTTGTAAACATATAAGGTATTCATATAACTTGTATTAAGCATATTCATGAATATTCATATCGCATACATGTAACTATCATTTTTATTAGTTCGAAAACATGCTTCAATTATGCTTAGCTTGATTTCATGGCATCTAGCATGGTATATATACATGTGTGATACATGAGTGGGTCTACGAGTGCTCTCTATCATGTCCATAATTTTTAGAATCCAACTCTCAAGGTAGCATGTTAACATTCAAGTTCAAAGTTCGTATTTTCATTAGTAAAGCTTACTAATAAGTCCAACATGTTCATGCTTCCTTACGAATCGTATAAACATAAGTTAACGGGTTATTCATGCATTTCTAAGTCATCTAAACATGCTCGCAAAAATCAGAATCTAGACTTCGATATAAAATGTCAAGATAAAACTTATACTTTCACTAGTAAAGTTCATTTAACGCGATCCACATACTCATGTTACCTTATGAAACATGTATACATCTATGAACATGTTTTTCATGCCTTCCTAGATCATAATAATATGCTTGCAAGGTCAGAATACCGTCGTAAGTCATATATATTTAAAGTTCAATTATAAACCTTATGTTCACTTCGAAAACATTAACCGTTCGTTAATCATGCATGTACTCATAGAAGAACATGCTCATATTAGGTCTACATACCCCTCTATACAAGTTATTCATGATAATATGCCTTGCCTAAGTCATAACATTCAAGTACGCTTAACAGATTTGCAGCAGATTGCAGAAACTGGAACAGGCTGCTGGCGTAGCTGCGCAGCTGCCCAGTACAAGACTAGCGCAGCTGTGCCGGCTCCCGGCCAGTAGTAGACAGTCTCTGTATCGGCAAACTACAAACCCAAACACAAAGATTTCCTACTAATTTGTTATCAGATCAGTTATATTACTTTGCTAACATCTATATAAGCTTATAACAATCAGTTTGTCATGATCAAATCACCAAATTATGAACCCCAATTCAAATCGAGAATTGAGAATTTTACAAAAATTGCAGACATATGAATTTGAAGAACATGGAAATTGATATATGAATTTGATTGCTAGTAAGCCTCGTTGTATACTAATATGATTATAAGTTGTATACAACAATCAACAAACACTATCCAATCACAACTTCATGGATTTCATGCTTAACTCAAGAATTGAGAAATCTCAAAAAATTTGCAGAAACAGAAAATGGAAAATGAAGAACAAGAAGAGGAATTATACTTCTGTTAAATTGTGAACTGAACTTGCTGCTATACTCCCACTCACAATGCTGCTATACTATCAATGTATTCTCTCAACTCAACACTTATGCAAACTCACAGCAAATGAAATTGAAGGAGATGGGTTGTATTTATAGAGAAACCAATATACAGACAATACCTTTAACTTCCAAATTAAACTAACGGAAAAGAGGATTGCATGGTGGTTATGGGAGAGTTGGTATTTGTTTGTTAGAATCAATCATAATTATCACTCCCTTGTTCATCATGATAGCTAAGGTTTTGCTGAAGTTGAGGAAGTATAGGCTTTAGCCTTTTCATGTGTGAGGGAAATGAGCCTCATTGTGGGACAAGATCTTAGCATTTGGACAATCTTATAACACTTAGTTATACTACACATGCTAAGGTTACATATATATAAGTCCACTTAGGTTATATAATATATACTTTAGGCTATAATTTAAGTCACAATGTACTTCACATAATATAATAAGTGTAATTTACACACATATAATCCATGTATATTTTATCATGCCAGTATAACTTACTCGGATATTATTACGTTACATTATCTCCGTTGTTATTAAATTGTTCACTAATTATCTATGATATATTATTTTAATATACACTTCATATACAATTGTCACATACACATTTCATGTAACTCTTACAACTTAATAAACTTTACTATATAGTTTATATATATATATACACACACACACACATAGTCACATTGCACTTTACACTTTGTACAATATGTAGGTAGTTACTATACATCATACATTTAATCATCACATGCTTCCATATAGCAATTTAATAGATTACTTATCTTAGCAATTAATTACATAATAATATTAATTAATCTATTTTTCATCAATCAATGAAACTATTAATTTTCACAATAATTGATTAACACTTATATGATTAAATATAACATTAAATGAATGTAAATCTTATTATGTATATAAACATGTTGATTATTATTATTATATCTTTTGCAATAATAATAATCACATATCATAATTAATCATTATTAATATTCTATAACAATTAACAATTAATATAGATTAATTGTTCACTTAATAATTCCTTTGTTAATTAATATAATTATTAATATTTCCCATCACAGTGCCACATAAGGCTTTTAACGAGTTTATCGCAAACTCCACATTTCCTCAATTATTATAATTATTCAATTTAATATAATTGAGTTAACTTATCTCATAACACGAAATCATTTATGTTCAAATAAATATTCATTTCCATTAATAAATTCATTTAATAATATTCAAAAATTCTCGGGTATTACATCCCGTCAGCCTCAGAGACAACCCTGAGGTCTGAAGATCCAAGTTTTGAAATCAACTCCCGAAAGTTAACCAGCGACCATGCCGACACTACAAGAGCCCCGGGTGGGGTACAATAGTCATTTCATCAACTCTTAACCGACTTGGTCAAACTCAAGTCAAATCGATGCCGAAAAAGTCAGAATGAACCCTAACGACGATCTCGAGTGGCAACTACGCAAGACAGCTCAACGGATAAACTGCGGGGAATCAAAGACCTGGTTATGAACCCATTTTCCTGGACCCAGAATTTTTTTTCCCCTGTCATTGCGACACTCTCGGCGAGAGCTTTCTGGAAAGGTATCGCACGCCTCAAACGGACGCTCTGATCAAAAGTTAGAAAGTTTTCGACCGGACATCGCATTGCTCAGAGTGCACGAAGTTCGAGATGACCAAGCCAGGTACGTGGGTCCCACCTAGGGGAGCCACAGCTCTACCTGCAGCTTTTGCATGTAAAGTGGAGGCTCCCTGGCCTATAAATAAACGTGCCCCCGCCGCTCATTTGAAAAAAAATGAAACGCAGTAAAGCTCTGCCAATTTGATTTTTCGACTGTTACACCTCTTCCAAACCCAAATATTTTCACCCCAACACGTAGATATACCCATATACTACCACATATCAAAAAACCACAGGTAGATTTGGATGTTTAAAGCCTACGATTTGGCAAAAGCCCGTATTGCAGTCCATTGTAAGTATTTTTACGATTAGAAAGTCAATACTACTACTTTGCACTGCTTTACACTTGCACACAAAGTTTCATCTTCTAAATATGCCCGAAACTTAGTTCCTTGGCCATTTTCGTCAAAAATTGATATATTGTTTTTACATAAACTCCGTTTTCAACATTTCTACAACTCAGATTGACAATCCGTCAGCTCTAGCAGCTTCAATGCACTAGCACGCACATTCTGGCAACTTCGCCGGACTAGGTTATCTTCCCAGTCCGGGTTTGGCCGTTTTTTGTACATATTTAACTGTTTATGTACTAACATTTCAATTTTGTCAAGCCCGGATGTCAAATCGGAGGTAGTTTACCGCTTTTATATATATTTACGCATATATAAGCGACTTTTACCATCACTGGTATTCCAATCAGTCCTGGTTGACTACATTTCTATCAATATATATATATTTATATATTTTCAGTCGGCTTGGACAATTCCGTGGCCATTTTGCTGCTTTTGTACATTTCCCCATACTGGGTGCTCTTCCCAGTCACTTGGTGACTACTTTCTGTCAATTTCAATTCAAGTACGGGCACCGATGTGAAAACCCATCGCTCTTATTACTATATACATATATTTCATTTCTTTCACAGCCTAGATTATTTTGTGGCTATTTACAGTTTTTATAAATATATATATATATATATATATATTTCAATTCCAATCCGAGCTTGCGAGTGAAAAACCCATCGCCCTTTTACAGCTTTTATATATATATATATATAACTATATATATTGCTTTATTCAATTTATTCAACTGATGCATTTAACATTCATTTGTATATGAATTTGCATTGACATACCTGCGGGCGGACTAGATTTATCCAAATCTCGCCGATTCTAGATTTTAACGGTTCAAACAGGTCCCGACAGAACTTGAAAGCTATAATGGCTGAGATTTCTTTAAATCTAGTTATTTTTATAGTTTCAGCTCCAAAAGCAACCTCGCATCCCTTAGATCGCTATCTAGTGGGAACGAGACACTTTGGCCACGCGCAGCCATGATTTACTAATGAATCCTTGGTTCCATTGTGACGTGATGATACATACATTTATTTCTGTACAAATTTGAACTGTGCAGGTTTTCTAGTCACTCACATGTGAGCCTAGGAATCGTGCGATTCGTGATCAAACTGATCAGAATATGATTCCCACGATGGACAAACTCCGATTTACAGATGTACCCTGCCAGTTTTTCTGTAAAATGTACATGCACGGACCTTAAAATGGTTATCAGAATTTAAGGTCTCAACATAGTGAAAATATGGATTGTCGTGTCAGCGTCCCTTCGATGGTTTTCATACCCATGAGGAGACCGACACTTTATATTTTTTGTGGTCGAGGATGCTTTGCAGCTCTACAGATCACCACTTGTATGCAGCCTTAAGGTTATAAAGATAGAATTAAAAGTGGCGATGTGCTTCAATTCCTATGTCAGCGTAAGGGTTTGATAAAACCAGCTTTCAAAACATCACTGTCAATTCAATTCAAAAGCTTTTGCAAATCAAATTAAATGCTTTTGGCAAATCAAATCAAAGACTGATTTTCAAAATCAAATCAAACCCTTCGTATATAGGCTCAACGAAGCCTGCCAAAGTTTTTAATCAATCAAAAGGCCCAATTTTCAAACAGCATTCACTCGCGTATTCCAGTTTTAAGAGAAATATTGAAAAGATTGCAGTACCGTGTTTACACGGGAGTCGTGGGGTGCCTAACATCTTCCCCACACTTAACCAAGCCCCCGAACTCAAAACTCTGATTTCAAAAGATCAAGTTTCGATAGTGTCCAACAATTGGGCCTATTTTCAAATCAAATTCGGTTGAGTTGGTACAACCATTTTCAAAACCACCAACTGGTAACTCTGTTTAAATCAAATCGTCGACATATACACATGTTGGCCTCTTTACTAAAAAGCCCTTCAAAAAACCTTTTTTGCAATAAAAAGAATAAGGGAAGAGATAACTTAGGAAGATCATTTTGAGGAAAATCGGGTCATCAATCAACTCGCGGTATTTATTAAATTTTCCAATGTCGACAAGTGGCGACTCTGTTGGGGACTGTAGAGGGCTTAGGCCACTTTCAATCTTTTCAAACATTTCCCTTTCAAAACTATTGAATGCTTGAAATCCTGCGTCTCCACAGTCAATGGATGAGTGAATGCTGCGTCTTTCATTGAATGTATGAATGCTATGCCTTTACATTGAATGAATGAGAATGAATGCTTTAGTGCTTCGCACCCATATTAGTGCTTCGCACGAACTGTCATTGAATGCATAAGCGGTGAGGCCGATGTATGTGAATGTATGATGTGAGTCCCTCCACCAGAAGGCTAACCCGGTCGGTGATAAGTAAGGACTCTGGGGAAGACTAAGTCTCTGGGGCGGCCTCCTTAAAATTCACCACCCAGATTCGCTCCAGTTGAACGATCGGATTAACTTCCCTTCTAGTAGATTGCGATGATCTGGGAACCTTCATGCCGAAACAAAAAGCCTTGTGAGTAACCTAGGATAGGTCAGCTTGATCGACTGAATTCGACGGGATGCTTCTTCATGCCTTCCTCTTTCAATACCTTGTCAAGTCTCCAATTACTGAGGAGCACAACGTAAATGAAAATAATGAAAGATTTACTTTGCTGTCAAATTTCCTGTCATCCTGCCATCAAAACAACTAACCTTACTTTTACAGGATAAACTAAAAAAATATACATCATAAATGCATCCAATCATTACCTACCACAGGGAACTGACACTCCTACATTTTGGTGTACGTAGGGAAAAACTGGTCCTATCACTAGATCAAAGGCCAGAAAAGCACCCAGTCCATCTACGGATATGACTTCAAGTGCAGAATCCACCCCTGTGTCTATAGCAGAGTTCGAAGGATTAAAAAATCAAATAACCGAGCTAGCCGGTTTCCTTCGAGAGCAAAGCAAGGCCTTCAAAGAGAAACAATCTCAAACTCGTCCAGAACCAGGAGCATCTGGTAGTGGTGCTGGCAGTCAGGATACAAAAAAGGCCGAAACTCAGATACCTGGACCACAGAACCAGGATACAATCAACAAAACTCCAGAAATCTCCATCCTATGCAAAGAATAGGAAGCTGGTGACATTCTCAAGAAAATGCCGCAAATGGAAGAAACCCTCCGGTCCATCAAAGGAACTGGGGCATTTGGCAGTGTCAACTACTCGGACCTCTGTATATTCCACGGGGCTCGTTATCCTGATTAATTCAGAACCCCCGAATTCGAGGAATATGATGGGTTGGGAGATCCATACACACATCTGAAAGTTTTCATCTGAGAACTCAGATCCTATGCTGAGGACGAGAAACTTCGAATGCAGCTATTTCAGAATAGTTTAACTTGAGAAGCCAGAGCCTGATATGCCCGTCTGGACAACTCCAAAATCCACAATTGGGAAGAATTGGCTCACGCCTTCCTCAGCCAGTATAGTTTCCAATCTCAGCTAGCTCCAGATCGGTTTTAAATTACCAAAATCAAGAAGAATAACACTGAATTATTCAGAGAATATGCCCAGCGATGGAGACGGGTCGCAGCACAAGTCACCCCTGCCATGACAAAATCTGAAATAGTCATGACCTTCATCGATATTCAAGAAGCTCCTTATTATAAAAGGGTCCTAGCAAGCATAGGAAAAGCTTTCTCTGAAATGATCAAACACTGCGAAATGGCCGAAATGGGCCTCAAGTCCGGAAAAATAAAAGACCTAACGGCACTCGAAGCTGTTGCTAAGCATATCCAATCCAAAAATTATGGGAGTAATCCCCGGAGGGTCCACAAAAAGAAAGATGAAGAAGTTTCCTTGGAGTTACAAGGACAAAATTCAAGCGGTAATTCAAACAATACAACCATTCAAAGGAGGAACTATACCCCTTTCTAAGCTACAACACAACCTTCAAATCCTTCATTCCAGAAAAACATGGAGGTCAGACGCAAAAGAACTTTCACCCCACTAAGGGATTCACTCGAGAGCATCTTCAAACTTCTGACAGCTCAGAAGAAGATTGGCCAATTCCTTCCGCCAACTAACACTAATGCAAGGAACTTCGACCATAGCAAGAAATGTGATTATCATTCCGGATCACCGGGATATGGCATCCAAGATTGTTGGTCCCTCAAGCACAAGATTCAAGATTTGATTGATAATGGAGAAATTGTTGTCACAAAGCCCGATCAACCGCATGTCCAAGATAACCCTCTCCCACAGCAAAAGGAGGAGAGGGTCAACATGATCAACACTTCAAGTGGAGAAGGATCCAAATATCTTCGCTACGTTGAAGAATCAACTCAATCCAACAACCTCAACCCAATGAGTTGGGAAGCTTTTGAAAAATAATTCTTGATAGAGCAAGAAATAAAGTCTATCAAGGAATGAGTCAAGCAGTTGGTTGAACTGGTTGTCTACCAATATCAACTCACCAGAAAGATGTTGAAGCAAATCCATCAATCTATTGGCATTCGCTCTTCTCCAGCGGAAGTCAATTCCAATCAAGATCATAGCCGGACTTGTGAGCTTACACCCTAGACTGACAAGGGGTTCGAAGAAGCAAGTGTCCAAGCAGGTAGGAAGTTCCTATTTTAAAAGAATTTCACTAATTTGAACCAGTCAATGGAAGAAATCCTGCAAATGATGATCAACGAGGGAATGGTTGAAGACTTGCTACCTCCGCTGAACCCTCAATCCAGAAAATTCAAACCTGACCAAATATGTCAGTACCATTCCAACTCTTCCGCCATTATTCAGAAGAATGCTGGGCACTTCGTAACCTAATTCAAGACCTGATTGAGAAAGGTGACCTAATTAGAGGAGATCAAATCCTCGACATGACAGATAAAGATAGCCTCTGGATCCCCGATGCATGGTATCAGGACACCGTGGCTGTCATATCCTATGATAAAGAATCAATCATCACACCCCTGGTACTGACAGGTAAAGGGGTCCAAGATAAACAAAATCCTGTGAAGGTGGCTGCACCTCATCCTTTAATTTTGCTCTTCAGGCCTTAGTATCCAATCCTCAGTCTGAAGAAGGTCCCATGGAACTACGGGGACATTAAAAGCTCTACTTCAAATAACATTTCCATCCTGACAAAGGATAATCCATTGTACCTGCCTCAGCGGGTGATTAAACCAGTTACCAAAGCAAAAGAAAAGGTGGATGAAGAAAAGATAAAAGAGTTCCTCGAAAAGATGGGACACAATGAAATCAAGATAATGCAAAGCTTGAAAGACGCACCCAAGCAAATATCCATCCTAGACTTGGTCCTATCATCAGAGGATCACCGTAATATCCTAGTGAAGGTACTAGAAGAAGCTCATTTGCCATACACGGTAGACACAGAGAAATTCCGTCAAGTGATAGAACACAGTTTCAACAATAATGTGATTTCCTTCACAGACGATGATATCCCAGTTGAGGGAAGGGGCCACCACAAGTCCCTGCATATAGCCGTTATATCCTCCGGATACGTGATCGGAGGAGTGCTTATTAATGGAGGATCTTCCCTCAACATATGTCCATACAACACGTTGGAAAGAATGAAGATCAATCCAAACAGGATCAAAGCCAGTCACATGGTTATCTGGGCTTTCGATGGATCTCGCCGCCAGGCTATGGGGGAAATCGAGCTTCCTCTAGAAATTGTCCACACACCTTCTACGTATCTTTCTAGGTGCACAACATAGCCACCGGATATAACTTGTTGTTGGGAAGGCTATGGATCCATATGGCCGGGCTGTTCCATCCACCCTCCATTAATAACTCAAGTACATTATCAACGGGAGCCTCATCACAGTAAATGTCGAACTAGAATACCATACCCACATATATGGGGGCATGCCAGTGATTAGCCTGGATGTCGGGGTTGAGCCTGTAAGTGTTCAAGCTCGCGAGGTAAGTGATATTCAATATCTACCAATTGGGACACCAGCCCTGAAGCCTAAAATTTCCACTGAAGTAATGGTAGTGGGCTAAGAAATGGTAGCTGCGGGTTTCCAACCTGGAGAAGGGTTAAGAAATAACAAGCATGACATTAAGATGATAAATCAAATCCCAAGTCAGATGGGAAGAGCAGGACTAGGATACTTATCCTGGTCAAACAACCAGAATCCACACAAACATCCCAAGGCTCATACCTACACAATTCTGCTCCCAGACCTCACGAGTGCCGGGTGGAAGAAGCCTGTGAGAAAAATCTCGACTGCATTATCAACCATGCTATTTCCTCCGGTCATACCTGTTGGGTTTGTACGTAACGCAATCATGCAATCAAATCACATAAATAGGGCGGAAGCGTAAAAACTAGGTTTTCAAAAATTTATACAAACCCATTGCCATGATCATTCTTGTGCATCAATTATCAGTGAATGAAGAAGGAGAAAAACAGAATTATACCTTTGAAGATCCAAGCTTCCTCAGGTACAAGTTCTACTCCTTTGATTCCTTTGATTCCTCTGTAGTGGCTCCTTCCCTTGATCAATGTCAGCCACCCAAATGTTTGGCCTCTAACGGTGATCCACCAAAGAAGATGAAGAACTCAGTAAGATGGGTTATTGGCTTAACCCTTGTTTCTATCTCTATAGAATATGTGTACTCCCAACTCTTGAAAAATTCACGTACCTTATTTCTGATATAAGACTCTCTTATATAGATATTAGGTTAACCCTCTTAATCCAATTAGAATAGGGTTTTATTTAATTAATTAATTAAATACTTTTAATTAATTTATATCCTAATCTTTATTAGGATTGAGAGAGAGTACTGATATTATATTAATTCCTAAACTCCTTTAGAATTAAAATAATAATAATAATATTAATATTAATAAGACTCCTCTTATTATTTTATATTTAATATTTCTAAAATATTAAATAATAAACATTAAGCTATTTAATTTATTCTATCATCATAGATTAAATTAATTATACTTAATGCATTATTACTATCATGCCATTTTCTTCTTAAATAATTATTCTTCCTTTTATGGTGTGACCCTTTAGGTTCTCCATATTAAACCGGTTGTGAATAAATCAATTAGAACAATTCCAATCTTATTTAAATAAATAAATTAAACTAAAAGCATGTAGATAATTATATGCCTTAAATGAATTTAGATCTCATTATCATGATCTCATCATGATTCTAAAAGCATTGCTTAAAACTATGAGTTATTTACATATTATAAAAAACAGCACCATGTAGATAATTATATGCCTTAAATGAATATTTCATTAATAAATAAATAAGATTGTTTACAAAGTATGTGCTTTGTCATCATACATGATTGGCTTGTATACACACTACTATCAATACCTGTCCATGAAAGGAAAGCCCTCAAGCCTGAGGCAGATAGCGAAAAGGAAAAAGAAAAGATCCTGCACGAAGGACGAGACCCATTCGCTAACATGAAAGTCATTATCAACTACGAAGGGATGAATGATGAACTCCCAGATAATAACGACGAGGATTGTGCTCACTTTCCTCGCTACAAATAGAGGAACAATTCACAGAAAAGCCTCGGCCATATCCTAAAGGATGTCTCAGTTGTCATTCAAGACGAGACAGACGAGCACACTTCCAGCATCCTCCCTATCCATGAGGATCTAACAATGGATAATTGGAGTAGTGTCCCTTGCCTCAGTCGTAAAGGGTAAAGGGGCAGACAGTCAATCTGCCCTTAATCATGCTTTCATTTACTGCTTATTTTTGATTGCACAGCTGAAGAAGTCACTTTTATCATGCTTTACAAATGCTATGTGTATTTAAGCAGTTGTATATATTAATGAAAGCGTTTTTGTTTTTAGGACCTAAGCATTGGATATGTGCGTCTCTGCTGATGAGATGCCAACTTGTCAACATAACTCTAACCATGATGCAAGATTAAGCTTCAACTTGACGGATCTTGATCAAGAGGAGGAAGATGACTATGAGGTGCCAGAGGAGATCAAGGAATAGGTCGAAGATAAACCCAAACCAAACCTTGACCAAACCTCCACCATCAACATAGGAACCTCCAAAACCATTAAAGAAATCCAAATAGGTTTAGACCTCACATTGGATCAAAAAGCCGACCTGTTCGCGCTTTTAACCCAGTACCAGGATGTATTTGCATGGTCGCATGAAGACATGATCGGTCTATCCACAGACATTGTCATCCATCGGATGCCCATCAAAGAAGGGTTTAAACCAGTCAAACAAAAGCTCAGACGATTGAAACCTGAGTGGAGTCTCAAAGTCAAGGAAGAAATTGTTAAGCAATTCAAAGCCAGGATCATCATGGTATCAACATATTCAGAATTGCTATCAAACATAGTCCCCATGCCTAAACTAGGAGGGAAGGTACGAGTCTGCGTGGATTACCAGGACCTAAACAAAGCCTGCCTCAAGGACAATTTCCCGATACCTTTTATCCACATCCTGATTGACAATACTGCACAGTACGACATGTATTCCTTCGTAGACTGCTTTGATGGTTACCATTAAATCATGGTTGCTGAAGAAGACCGGGGGAAAATAGCTTTTATCACTCCCTGGGGAACTTTTTGCTATCGACGATTATCCTTCAGCCTTATCAATGCCGAAGCAACATATCAGCGAGCCATGATGGCCCTCTTTCATGATATGATGCACAAAGAATTAGAAGTATATGTTGACGACATCATCATCAAATTCCGGAGGGAGGATGATCACATAGACCATCTTAGGAAGCTGTTCAATAGGTTGCGCAAGTACAACCTCAAGCTAAATCCCGCCAAATGCGCTTTTGGCTTCAAGGCAGCCAAACTGCTAGGATTCCTGGTGAGTAATCGGGGCATTGAGTTAGACCCTGCCAAGATCAAAGCCATTTCTAAAATGCCCATGCCTCATACAGAGAAGGAGATATGAGGATTCCTAGGAAGGATCAACTTTATAAGTCGGTTCATTTCCAAGCTCACAGCAACCTGTGAGCCCATCTTCAAGCTGTTAAGGAAGAATTCCTCCATCAAATGGAATGGGGATTGTTAATAAGCCTTCCTTGCCATTAAAAAGGAGCTTATCGAAGCACTTGTTTTGGTACCTCTGAGGGATGGAGTCCCCATATTCATGTACCTGTCTGTCAATGCCAATGGCATGGGCTGCATGCTAGGACAGAAGAATTATAGTAGCAAAGAAAGAGCTATCTACTACATCAGCAAAAGATTTAGCAGCGGGGAACAAAAATACACCTTGATCGAGAAGACATGATGTGCATTAGTATGGGCCTCCATAAGGTTGCAACACTACTTGCATGGGGATACGACGTATCTCATATCCCGTATGGATCCACTCAAATACGTATTCAATAAACCAATATTAAATTTCTGACTGTCCAAATGGCAGTTGATTCTACAGCAATATTGTCTACGTGACTCAGAAGTCTATAAAAGGCCAAGGCATTGCAGATCAATTAGCAGAAGCACCTTCAGGAGGGTTCGAGCCCCTTGAGACATATTTCCCAGATGAAGGGATTATGACAATTCAACAACTCTAGTCAGAGAATACAGTCCAACCATGGAAAATATATTTTGATGGAGCAGTAAACATGGAAGGTTCCGGAGCTGGGGCAGTCCTTATCTCTGATATAGGTGATCAATAACCCGTGGCTACCAAACTTTTATTTGGCAACACCAACAACACGGCCGAGTATGAAGACTGTATAATGGGGTTGAAACTAGCCCAATCCATGAGTATCAAACACTTACTGGTCTTTGGAGATTTCGAGTTGGTCATCAGACAAACCATCGGCAAATATCTCACAAAAGAACTACATTTGCTGCCCTATCATCGACAAGTCCTCAAAACGTCCCAGGAGTTTGAAGCAATAACCTTTTTCCACATTCCTCGGGGTTAAAATGACTTTGCCGATACATTGGCAACGTTGGTTTCATTAATCCGCATATCCAACAGGAGCGGGTTTCCCAACATCCAGTTCAAAAATAAAAAAGCCCCAATATACGGGAATTACATTCGAGAAGTATCAGACGAAATACCTCCTGTCAAGCAACCTTGGTTTCAAGACATCAAGGAATATCTCTGTGATGGATCTACACCCGCAGGTGCAAGCCAATCAGAGCGGAAACTGATTCTCAGAATGGCCATGAAATTCTATTTGAGCGGAGATGCACTTTATAAAAAGGATGCTGGAATAGGCATGTTAAGATGCCTCGACAAGGAGCAAGCCCAAAGACTAATGGATGAAATCCATGGCGGAGTCTGTGGTCCACACATGAGCGGTCATCTGCTGGCCAAGAAGATAATCAGAACAGGACATTACTGGATCTCACTCAAAGCTAATTGTGATGATCACGTCAAGAGATGTTTTCAATGCCAAATACATGGAAATGCCATCCACGCTCCTCCAAATGAGCTGCACAACATGAGTGCACTATGGCCTTTTTTTTATATGGGGAATGGACGTGATAGGTCCAGTCAAACCCAAAGCCAGCAACGGTCATCGGTTCGACTTCACCATGATCGACTACTTCACCAAATGGATTGAAGCAGTCTTTTTCCTAAAGTTACAAAAGAGGTCATCATCAGTTTCATCAGAAATAATGTCGTCTGTCGATATGGACAACCAGAGGTGATCGTATCAGACAACGCCAAATACCTGAATAATCAAATAATGGTAGAACTATGTGCCAAGTTCCACATCAAGTATCTCAACTCCGTCATCTATTGGCCCAAGCTGAACGGTGCTGTCGAAGCGGTCAACAAAAATATCAAGAAGATCATGCAAAAAATGTCTGCCAATCACAAGGACTAGCCTGACCTTCTACCTCTCACCCTGTTAGCCTACAAGACATTAATGCGCACGTCTACTGGGGCTACCACCTATTCCTTGGTCTATGGCATAGAAGCAGTCCTCCCCATAGAAGTAGAGATGGAGTCTTTACGAGTGTTAATAGATGATTAGATGGACGAAGATCAATGGTTGCAAGACCGATATCATTAACTGTCCCTGATAAACGAAAAAAGGGCCACAGCCATTTTCCACGGACGGTTATACCAGCAAAGGATCGCCAGGTCCTACAACAAGAAAGTCCGAATTAGGCAATTCAAAGAAAATGATTTGGTGCTAAAGAAAATCTTGGCCAATTAGGATGAAGCCAAAGGAAAATTTGCCCCAAACTGGGAAGGCCCTTTCATTATCAAGGAAGTGCTGACATGGGGAACCATCAGGCTACAGGAAATGGACTGGAACGAATTTCCCCAACTCATCAATTCAGACACAGTGAAAAAGTACTACGTCTGAAGCACATGCATACCCGCATCTGGGTCCTACAAATCAAATCAGGCTCGGCTCTTCAATCAAACAGCCTGAACTATGAATGACCTGATCACCCTCAGCCCGGGAGTACGTAGGCAACCATCTATGGTGCGGTCAAACCAAGCAAAAATCCAAAGAACTTGCAAATTCCAGCATCAAATTCCAAAACTCATCAAACCAAATTCAAACCTTAGATAAACTCTTTGCAAGCCTCTTCAATGAAACAACCAGAACTACGCATGACCTGATCTCCCTCAACCCGGGAGTATGTAGGCAGCCCTCTACGGCACGATTTGACCCCCAAGAAAACAAATAAAAGCTAAAATATTGTCAAGCTGTCTGGCTACCAGACCCATTTGAGGAACTCCCTTGAAACCTCAACTGTCAGTCCATCAAGGAGAAGCTCAAAATGCATCAACAACTACGAGTCATGACGGAAGTTGTAATCACTCAGCGATGACAATACATATCTAAGCATGGAAGTATCTTAAAAATATTTTTCTCTGATGTATATACTTCTTTATATACATAGTGCCCTGTACATGACAAAAATGGCTAATCTAGTATGTGGAAGAAAAATAAAGCTAGTCTATGGACCCAAGGACAAGCGGGTCAGCAATGCCAGCATGGCATCTCTCTTTGAAGATGGAGGAGCATCTGTAAGAGTAGTCCACTCAGCCTCCATACTGCTAAGAACATCCATAGTCATCTGCAAGGTGGCACTGTGGTCATTAATGTAAGCACTCATCTTGGTAATCAAACTATGGGTGGAAGATCGGAGAGCAGTACTATCAGCAATGTGGAAATCACGGGAAGCGATAACCTCATCCCTCTCTACAAAAACTGCATCCCGAGAAATCAAAGTCTCCTCAATCTCAACATATGTTGCATCTCTGGCTAAGCAAATCTCATCTCGCTCCATAATGGCGGTATACAAAGCAGAGCGAAGCTCCTCCTGCTCTATAAATCCAGTATCCAAAGCGGTCCTGAGACCATCCGTCTCAGCAAAAGCTAAATCTCTGCCAGATACATCAGCCAACATCTGTTCTCTAGCTGAGTCTCTCTCAACGGTCACCCTAAATAGAGAATCTGATAAAGCTGGATTTGTCCTTATGGGCATAACCAGGGGATCACTAATCAAAGGTACCACCAAATCTGCGAACAGCTTATCCTCAGTAGGAGAATCGGGATCCTCCATGGGCTGCTCCTCGTCAGAATTAGCAAACGGAGGTAAATAAAGCTCTACTACTGTGACTACGGTCTCTGCCTCTAACCATGAAGAATACTCCGGAGAACGACCTGGATGTCTACTGGAGAACTCAGCCCTCTCCCTGTGAGTCCAACACTCATAGACTCTAACCAAGTCGGCCGGTGACATAGATGAAGATGACATCCTCTGATCAGTAGAATCCTCAAGGAGATATATACTCTACCACTGATCAAACTGCTCCATAACTGCCAAGGGATGATAAGTAGTCACACCCCTCAATCCTGCCAAAGGCAAATAATCCATGCCAGATGCATGAGTTATGAAGCTGAACAGGGTCTCCATCCCTGAGCATAACAAAACTCCGAACGGATGCTCAATATCCGATAAAAATGCTAACAAGGACTCTGAGTCGACGCAATCAAGTGGACGGAAGGAGTAAACTGACGATATCTCGTGGCTAAAATAATAGGCATGAGGTTTAAATGATCCAATCGGTCGCATGTGTGACATCAACCACATATACAGCACGACCGAGCTACCCTATAAAAACCCCGCTGGATGGGTACTGCAATAGGTGAGCGACCTCAGTGTCTCCGCCAAGATCATAGGGATAATGGTACTCCCCTGCCTAAGGGCTCTGACTACAACAACCAATCCCACATCAAGGTGATCTAAATGCAATGGCATATAAACATACGCCATGATGCACATCAGCAACATGTATATCCTGGCTGTCTGTCAATCCTCTACGAAAATGATGAAATCTCCGACGTGCCAGTTGTAGCTATCAAGCTCACCATAGCGCTCTATCAAGAAGTTAAGGGAGATCACATGCTCTGAAACGATCTCAGCCATGACTATGCTCTGCTGAAGACTGGACATCTGAGTAAACGGTCTCCGCATATCACTGATAGCCGTCCAAGCAAACGGCAACTCTAAATCCAAGCCAGAAAATCTCTGGTACTCCTCCAAAGTAGGCGAAAGCTCACACCGCTCAATGCAGAATACCTGTCTCTCCGGTACCCATTAGGGGTAGGACGCCATCAATAAAGCCGTCTGGAACCCTAAAATTTACAAGGGCCATCGAATGCCCCAGCATCTGGTCAACTATCCCCCTAGCTGGAAAGGGCAGACTATCATACCATGACCGCAATGATGCAGCCACCTCTGACCGTGGCAAATGCACTATACGGCTGACTGTAGATGTCGTCATCTGTAGCACCGTATCACAAGAATGTCTAGAGGTCAAGTCAAATAGCAGATGTCTGAATGCATACACATGATACATGCATGATGATAATGATATAAACATGATGTAGCAGATAAAGATGACAGAAATATCTACAAAAGCTATCTACTGCATACATCATCCCTATATCCTAGTACAAAGTAAAAGGAAGAATACAAGGAAATGGGGCACCACCACCCAACTAATACAGTGGTCTATCAAAATGATAACACAGACGTCGAATAGCCAAAACAGTGGCTGACCAAAAATATAGTTGCCATAGCTATCACAGTGTTGGGTTTGTACGAAATCGTGACGCAATCAAATTGCAAAAATTAGCGGAAGCATGGTATATCAGAGTTTAAAAAAATTTCTACAAAACCATTACCCGGATCATCCTTTATGCAAATTATTAATTTAAAATGATAAATAAGAAGTTATGGAATCATACCCTTGTAGAACGAAGCTACCACAGGTACTAGTTCAACTCCTTGTTCTTCTTGATCTCCTTGAATTTCCGGGTTAGATTCCTTCCTTTGATCAACGTTAGCCACCCAAGTATTTGGCCTCTAGAGGTGATCCACCAAGGAAGATGAATTATCAAAAAGGAGGGTGTTTGGCTAAACCTTAGTTTTCTATCCTCTATAGAAAAGGAGTACTCTCCAACAATTGGAATTGCATCAACTAATATCTATTATAAGACTCCTCTTATATAGATATTGGTCAACCCTTCTAATCCTATTAGACATGGGATTTCTTTTAATTAATTAAACTCCTTTAATTAATTTAGGCTTCCCACCACATTGGGAATAATTAATTAAATTCATTTAATTAATTTGTCTCCTAATCTTATTAGGAATAAATGAGAGTACTAAATATTAAATTAATTACTAAACTCCTTTAGAAATTAAAATAATAATAATTATAATAATATTAATAAGACTCCTCTTATTAATTTATATTTAATATTTCTAAAATATTAAATAATAACTATTAAGCTATTTAATTTATTCTATCACCATAGATTAAATTAATTACACTTAATACATTTTTACGATTATGCCATTACCTTCTTAAATAATTATTTTTCCTTTTATGGTGTGACCCTTTAGGTTCTCTATATTAAACCGGTTGTGAATAAATCAATTAGAACAATTCTAATCTTATTTAAATAAATAAATTAAACTAATAATCTATTTAAATAAATAATATTTATTCTACAATAGGGATAAGCCTCCCTAGCGATCAACGACTTTTCAGATAATATAGATTTCAACATTAATCATAAAAGAACCTGTGAGTAAATCGTTACCATACAATTCAATCATTCCACCATACAATGTCCCAATTAAATATAAGACATGAATTTACTGTCAAGTCTTATTTTATTTAATTATATGTATTTCGATTAGAAAATGCACAACTCCGATTAATGCAAATTAGAAACCTCTTTCTAATTTCATTCCACCTTGGCCAAGGATTCCTGGGTTGTCATTTAACGAATCACATAGGACATATCTCCTCTTTTACTAGAGGTGGTAGATTCGTTATTGATCATTCATTATCTCCATATATAACTCATTATACCCAAGCATACCCTATATATGCCTTAAAAGGTCTTAAGGAATAAGTCAAAGTATAATTTGTTACATACAAGATACTATGATGATCTCAAGTCCAAGGATCACTTGTACTACTTTCACATTAGGAATTCCTATTGACAGGCGAGTAAAACTCCATTAGGTATTCCATAGCGAGTCATGTTCAGTGAACTTATTCTCCAATAAGCACCTACATACTTGCTTTAGTGTCTCCACACAAATGATCATGAGATCAATCATCCTCATCCAATGAGCAAGCAACATATGTACCAATCTATCCGGATTTACTAATTCCCTTTTTAGTAATCCCACGATTGGGAACTATTTTAGTTTTAAAGCTTTCTAAGAATTTAGATCTCATTAGCATGATCAACATCTTGATTCTAAAAGCATTGCTTAAAACTATGGGTTATTTACATATTATAAAAACAGCACCATGTAGATAATTAAATGCCTTTAATAAATAAATAAGATTGTTTACAAAGTATGTGCTTTATCATCTTACATGATTGGCTTGTATGCACACTACTATCAATCTCCCACTTGCACTAAAGCCAATCGCCATGGTATCTCATACCCATCTTCTCTAAGTGACGATCAAACTGCTGTTGTTTTAAAGCTTTAGTAAATGGATCTGCAATGTTGTCTTGAGAGTCTACACGCTCCAAGGTGATGTCTCCTCTTTCAATGATCTCCCTGATCAAGTGAAATCGCCGTAACACGTGTTTAGATTTCTGATGAGACCTGGGTTCCTTAGCCTGTGCAATTGCTCATGTGTTGTCACAGTAAACGGGAACTGCTTCTCCAATGCTAGGAGCCACACCAAGTTCAGTTATGAACTTCTTCATCCAAACAACTTCCTTTACAGCTTCACTTGCAGCTATATACTATGCCTCTGTCACTGAATCAGCAACTGTTTGCTGCTTGGAACTCTTCCAACTCACTGCGCCTCCGTTCAAGGTAAACACATACCCCGAAATAGATTTACTGTCATCTTGGTCTGTTTGAAAACTTGAGTCTGTGAATCTCTCGAGTTTTAATTCAGACCCACCGTAGACAAGAAAAATATCTTTAGTCCTTCTCAAGTACTTTAGGATATTCTTCACTACCTTCCAGTGCTCTTCTTCAGGATTTGACTGGTATCTGCTCGTTACACTAAGTGCATGAGCAACATCCGGTCTAGTACATATCATACCGTATATGATAGATCCTATTGCAGAAGCATAAGGGATCTTACTCATACGGTCTCTCTCCTCAGGTGTCTTTGGGGCCTGTTTCTTGGAGAGATGTATTCCATGGCTCATCAGCATGAGACCTCTTTTGGAATCTTCCATGCTAAACCTCTTTAGCATCGCATCAATGTACATCCTTGGGCTAAACCAAGCATCCTTTTAGATCTATCTCTATAGATCTTTATCCCCAAAATATAGGATGCTTCTCCCAAGTCCTTCATGGAGAAGTGTTTAGATAACCAGATTTTAATCGATTGTAGCATAGGAATGTCATTCCCTATCAGTAATATATCATCAGCATATAATACAAGGAATGAAACTGCGCTCCCACTAACCTTCTTGTACACACATGGTTCATCGTCATTTTTGACAAAATCAAACTCTTTGATTGTCTCATCAAAACGAATGTTCCATCTACGAGAAGCTTGCTTCAATCCATAAATGGATCGTTGCAGCTTACAGACTTGATTTATTCCAACCTTTGAAACAAATCCCTCTGGCTGTGTCATATACACATCCTCCTCAAGTTTCCCATTGAGGAAGGCCGTTTTCACGTCCATCTGCCAGATCTCATAGTCGTTATAAGCTGCAATTGCAAGCAAAATCCGAATGGACTTGAGCATAGCTACTGGTGAAAAGATTTCATCATAGTCAACTCCTTGTCTTTGTTTGAAACCTTTTGCAACCAGTCGGGCCTTATAGGTCTCTACCTTACCGTCTGCTCCAGTCTTTCTTTTAAAGACCCATTTACACCCAATACGCTTAATGCCTTCAGGTGGTGAAACCAAAGTCCATACTTTATTTTTATACATGGAGTCTATTTCGGATTTTATGGCTTCAAGCCATTTTTTTGAGTTTTTATTACTCATAGCCTGTTCGTAATTCAATGGATCATCATCATTCATGATGTGTACCTCATCGTCATCCTCTATAAAGAATCCATACCTCTCAGATATCTTCGGTACTCTTCCAGATTTACGAACAGGGTGTGGTATAGTAGGTTCTTCTACTTTGTCAGGTACCTGACTTTGATCTGTGGTAATTTGTGGTTCTTGAACTTCTTCAAGATATATCTTACTCCCACTGACCCCTTCATGGATAAACTCCTTTTCCAAGAAGGCAGCATGTTTCGCAACAAACACCTTTTGATCAGTTGGATGATAGAAATAATATCCTAAAGTTTCTTTAGGGTATCCCAAAAATCTACACTTACCGGATTTAGTCTGTAGCTTATCATTTTCAAACTTTTTGACATAAGCTGGACAACCCCAAGTCTTAACATGCTTAAGATTTGGTTTCCTCCGCTTCCACATCTCATATGCAGTCTTTGGGGCGGATTTGGTAGGTACCTTGCTAAGTAGGTATGCAGCCGTTTCTAGGGCATATCCCCAGAAGGAAATTGGAAGGTCGGTAAAACTCATCACAGATCGAACCATGTCCAACAGTGTTCGATTTCTCCTTTCAGATACTCCATTTAACTGTGGTGTACCTGGAGGAGTCCATTGTGAGATTATACCATTTTCTTTGAGATAATTGAGAAACCCACCGCTTAAGTATTCTCCACCTCGATCTGATCGAAGTGTCTTTATACTCTTGCCCGTTTGTTTCTCTACTTCACTTCTGAACTCTTTGAACTTTTCAAATGATTCTGACTTGTATTTCATTAAATACACATATCTAAATCTTGAGTGATCATCAGTGAAAGTAATAAAATAAGAATACCCACCTCGTGCACTTGTTGTCATAGGTCCACAAACGTCTGTGTGAATCAATGCCAACAACTCTGTACCTCTTTCTCCTTTTTCCACTAAAAGGAGATTTAGTCATTTTACCCATGAGACAAGATTCACAAGTTGGATATGATTCATAATCAGATAACTCAAGGAGCCCATCTTTATGCAACTTGGATAATCTTGTTTCATTGATATGACCGAGTCTACAGTGCCACATGTAGGTATAATTAATATCATCTCTTTACTTTTTCTTAGTTTGTTCAATTCGAAAAATATTTTCTTGTAAGTCAAGTGTATAAAGTCCATTTCGCAAATTTCCAACACCATATAAAACATCGTCTTTATAAATAGAACAACTATTGTTCTTTATAACAACGTTAAATCCTTCCATATCCAATACAGAAATTGAAATAATGTTTTTAATAATATTCGGAACATAATAACAATTATTAAGATAAATGGACTTGCCCGAAGGCATTGCTAAATAATAAGTTCCTACAGCTAATGCAGCAACCTTTGCTCCATTCCCCACTTGTAGGATCACCTCATCATTGTTCAGCTTTCTACTTCTGACCAGTCCCTTCACATTATTACATATGTGAGAACCACAGCCGGTATCCAATACCCAAGTAGAATTATGACTTTCAAAAAAATTAATTTCAATCATAAACAAACCTTGATTGGAAGTCGAAGCTTCTCCAAACTTCTTGTCTGCCAGAAATTTCTTGCAGTTCCTCTTCCAATGACCCGGCTCGTTGCAATGGAAGCACATTCCTTTGCTAGCTGGATCAGGTTTCTTTTGTTCCTTTATGTTCACCTTGCCCTTGGTCATCCGAGATCGGAAAAGCTCCTTAGATATCTCATATCTAGTAATCCTACTTTGTTCACCATACAACTCTTTAAGGTGAATCAACATAGTAGGAGCATCCATGTTTTCGTGCTGACGCTGAAGCTCGTTATTCATGGATGCGAGCATGATGCATTGGGCCACAGATGCATCATCCTGCCACTTTACAATGGTGGCAATCTCTTCCTCAGAGGCTGTTTCTGGAACAGTTCCAGGGATAGGTGAGTTTAGGACATAAGAAATCTTTTCAGCAGTGAGAACTATTCTCAGATTTCTTAGCCAGTCCGTATAATTCGGCCCGGTAAGCTTATTAGCATCAAGTATGCTTCGCAGTGAAATTAGTGATTTTGACATTTTTAAAATTCTGCATGTGAAAAACAACATTTTAGCAAACATTCATTTTTATTAATTTTGCATACCAAAATAAATTTAGGTCTTTATTTTAAATTGGTATCTCCCACTATTTTTATCAAACTATATTACCCTCACTTATATAGTTCGGCAACATCTAATTAAAGATTTGCTAGTGAGAATAAGGATCCCATTTCAAATGTATATAACCTTGTGGATAGCACAACAAGCGATATACAAATAAATAGGTAGACAACTCTTGTCAATTACATCACTATATAACTCCTTTTATTTTGCCTCTTAAATCATAATAGTCAAGTGTGTGCACATCCGAACTAAAATAAGTCCAGCCTAGCACTTCTATAAATTCAAAACAGAAAAATGTTCGTCCTTGTGGATAGCACAACAAGACTAGATCGTTCAATTTTCTTGATAAGCATCAAATGTGATTAATTAACATCTTAAATACGCAATACTCGCCTTATGGATAGCACAACAAGCTCATATTAAATATTTAATACTCTATTAATTTATCATGCTAGAAGGCGACGTTCGATATTCTAAATATCATTTGAATGCTTCGGACTTAATATTATTTCTTTGAGGGGTTTGTTATTATTTGTCTCATCTTGTTTAGCGCGCATGCACATATATATATAAAATACGCGTCATTTTATTAAACATGCGAAGCATGTTTGCATAAAATATAATATATATAATAATTAGCATGCAATATAGAATATTATATTCTACCCGGATTGATTATGGACTTTTATTCGAGTTTGGTTCACTAGAGCCACCAAGTGAACCAAAAGGTCAAACCTAGGAGTGCAAGAATTTAAATTTAAATATAACTATTACATTTAAACCCGGGCTCCATACAAACGGGTCTTCACGCGCTCCTTGCTCCTTGGTCTCCAATTTTTTAAAGATAATTCTAACTATTTCTATTAAATTAAACTATTTAATTTAAATAGAAACCTTGATCAGCAGTCAAGGGAAAGTACATAGGAGGGAGATAGAATTTTACATCAAGAAAAAAAAATTAGAGAAGACGAGGTACACAGACCCCATTTAATAAAACACATTCATTCAAGCATTCAACTAAAATAAAATCCAATCACATTGGTCAAATAGTCCATAATCAATCCCCATTTATTATCATACATATCACCATATATATCAATAAATAAATATTCATCTCATGAATTAAAAAATTCCATATATATATGAGTATCATTTAATGGACAATTTTAAATTGCATGAAATCCAATTTCAAGATTAAAATAAACTCTTTATTTTAATTATAAAATTATTTAGAATATAATATATAAATATATCATATATCATATATATATATATATATATATATATATATTTGATATTACCGATATATATATTTATATAACGAATCAGGTTATATATATATATATATATATATATATATATAATATAATATAAATTCACATTTATTTTTTAAAAAGAAGTCACCTTCTTTTATTAAAAGAGTCCTTTCATGATGGGTCACCTTCTTTTTGGAATAAGAAAGAGACAACACCTTTTCTTTGCAGAATTCAAGAGTAGCACCCAAAAAAAAAATTTGTGATTCGTCCCAAAAAAAAAACGTAATTTTTTTTTCTTCAAAAAAATAATTTTATACAATAAAATTATGCCCAATAAATTATTTTAAATACATACCCATATGTATATGAAATCAAAAATAAATTAATAATTGCATAAAGGTTTGGCTCTGATGCCACTGTTGGGTTTGTACGAAATCGTAACGCAATCAAATTGCAAAAATTAGCGGAAGCATGGTATATCAGAGTTTAAAAAAATTTCTACAAAACCATTACCCGGATCATCCTTTATGCAAATTATTAATTTAAAACGATAAATAAGAAATTATGGAATCATACCCTTGTAGAACGAAGCTTCCACAAGTACTAGTTCAACTCCTTGTTCTTCTTGATCTCCTTGAATTTTCGGGTTAGATTCCTTCCTTTGATCAATGTTAGCCACCCAAGTATTCGGCCTCTAGAGGTGACCCACCAAGGAAGATGAATTATCAAGAAGGAGGGTGTTTGGCTAAACCTTAGTTTTCTATCCTCTATAGAAAAGGAGTACTCTCCAACAATTGGAATTGCATCAACTGATATCTATTATAAGACTCCTCTTATATAGATATTGGTCAACCCTTCTAATCCTATTAGACATGGAATTTCTTTTAATTAATTAACTCCTTTAATTAATTTAGGCTTCCCACCACATTGGGAATAATTAATTAAATTCATTTAATTAATTTATCTCCTAATCTTATTAGGAATAAATGAGAGTACTAAATATTAAATTAATTACTAAACTTCTTTAGAAATTAAAATAATAATAATTGCAATAATATTAATAAGACTCATCTTATTAATTTATATTTAATATTTCTAAAATATTTAATAATAAATATTAAGCTATTTAATTTATTCTATCACCATAGATTAAATTAATTACACTTAATACATTATTACGATTATGCCATTACCTTCTTAAATAATTATTTTTCCTTTTATGGTGTGACCCTTTAGGTTCTCTATATTAAACCGGTTGTGAATAAATCAATTAGAACAATTCTAATCTTATTTAAATAAATAAATTAAACTAATAATCTATTTAAATAAATAATATTTATTCTACAATAGGGATAAGCCTCCCTAGCGATCAACGACTTTTCAGATAATATAAATTTCAACATTAATCATAAAAGAACTTGTGAGTAAATCGTTACCATACAATTCAATCCTTCCATCATACAATGTCCCAATTAAATATAAGACATGAATTTACTGTCAAGTCTTATTTTATTTAATTATATGTATTTCGATTAGAAAATGCACAACTCCGATTAATGCAAATTAGAAACCTCTTTCTAATTTCATTCCACCTTGGCCACGGATTCCTGGGTTGTCATTTAACGAATCACATAGGACATATCTCCTCTTTTACTAGAGGTGGTAGATTCTTTATTGATCATTCATTATCTCCATATGTAACTCATTATACCCAAGCATACCCTATATATGCCTTAAAAGGTCTTAAGGAATAAGTCAAAGTATAATTTCTTACATATAAGATACTATGATGATCTCAAATCCAAGGATCACTTGTACTAGTACTTTCACATTAGGAATTCCTATTGACAGGCGAGTAAAACTCCATTAGGTATTCCATAGCGAGTCACGTTCAGTGAACTTATTCTCCAATAAGCACCTACATACTTGCTTTAGTGTCTCCACACAAATGATCATGAGATCAATCATCCTCATCCAATGAGCAAGCAACATATGTACCAATCTATCCGGATTTACTAATCCCCTTTGTAGTAATCCCACGATTGGGAACTATTTTAGTTTTAAAGCTTTCTAAGAATTTAGATCTCATTAGCATGATCAACATCATGATTCTAAAAGCATTGCTTAAAAATATGGGTTATTTACATATTATAAAAACAGCACCATGTAGATAATTAAATGCCTTTAATAAATAAATAAGATTGTTTACAAAGTATGTGCTTTATCATCATACATGATTGGTTTGTATGCACACTACTATCACACAGGAAGTCAAAGACCTCGATATCAAACCGATCGACCTGCTCCAGATCCTCTGTCTGCACAAAGCTGCTGGGATCAGGCATATATGGGAGGTATAAGGGAGGATCTGCCTTTGTATAACTGCTACTGAATGGACCTGAAGAGGGGCCTGCTCCTGAGCTGGATGGGTCAAATGAAGATGCCTCTGATGGATCTCGGCCAAGGTGCCTGATAAAGAAATAAGCCTGGTCCAACTCCCTGGTCAGATGTGCTGTCTGGTCTGCATGAGTAGGCTCTCTAATACAAGTTATCCAGTCCGTCGTCATCACGGACCCCGACACCATGTCTTCCATAAAATGGGTGGCACGAGTTTGATCCCCGATAGTGCGTGGACTCCACCAACTGTAGAAGGCTGCTTGGCTGTCTGGGCCCTCTGATAAATTAAAGCCATCTATACCCTCCAAAGGGATGTCTGTCAAAGGCACGGACAATGGCCAATGATGCTAAACAGGAGGAGCAACGGGAATACGGATCTCCCCTGTAACACTTTGAATGGCATGCTCTTCAAGATAGAGCTCCCAGCCTCCCTCCATCAACTGAGGGACTCTGCGGGTCGATAAGGCAAACATCCGGCCAGTGGGGAAACCTCCATCAAACCTGACAGTCAAGTGCTAGGATGTGTATGGCGTCTAGGTGATTGAGGCCGCCGTCAAAAGCTTCAACTGCAGACGGGCATGAGTGAATCCCTTAGCAACAAGGACCTTCGTCAAAATGGAGTGATGCCATCTCCGTCCACGTGGATAGGTCTCCAGACCTAATGCTAAAATGGGTCGTAGGCAATGAAGCTTCTCAAATGCCCAAAGCTATCCATGCAAATATCAAAAGTCCTCAGTGACCAAGACTGCCAAAAAGTAAGTACAGAAATTAAAAAGGTACAGAAAGATATACTCACCAGCAAAAACTGATGGAATCCTAACCAAGCCTCCGTCACACCCTCCGAAAGCAGGCGCATACCTCGGAGAAATTAGGCAAAGGTCTAGGAGCCCCAATCAAAGTCACTGAGGCGCTCTACATGCTGAGTGGCATTGATCAAAGCAAAGGACACTGTCAACGAGTTATTCACCAAGAAACAACCCCTGATGATCGACAAAAATAATGGCCTCAGAATGCGATCTTTAGCCCTCCGATCATCAGGCGGAGGCAACTACAAAGTCCCGTCCTGGGCATCTATACTCAAGGGACCAGATCGGACTGCCTGACCCTTGAATGCCGACTGAGGGACTCTCAACAGGGATCTAACTACGGTGGGCGAAATGTCAGAGACGACAGGCACTGTCTCGCCCTCAAACTCAATGCCAGTGATAAATCTCCAATCCATAAGAGTCATCATCACCCCGCAATCAAGCAGATGAAGGGACTGAGTCTGGTGGAACCAACGCTCAGACAAAGCCCTCAGATACCCCCAAGGATAACGACGGGGCAGGATCGAGAAGAAGGCCAAAAATCCTCAGCCATCCACGATCTCCCTATAATATTCATGCAGAGTCTGATAAAGGGAGTGCACACTAAACCAGTTCCCTCGAGGCTGTGTCAAGCCAGGGACCTGCATCAAAAATTAACCCATGTCAAAAACCTGTGCCCCGAGAATGGCCAGAAGATGGGAAAAGAATCCAGAGAGAAGAAAGACTTCAAGTCACCTCGTTGGCCTGAAGATATCTCAAAGGATGGCGACTCAAGTCGCCCAGCAACTCCTGTGTCTGCACAACAATGCTCGGGACTTCCGCAAGTGGAACCTGAGCTTGAGCTGGAGCAACAAAAGTATCCTCCTCGTCATCAATGTCAATGGGCTGCTCGTCCTTAGCTGGATGTATCCTGCTCTCTACCAATCTGCGAGGCGTCCTAGCTGAACGGGCCTGTGGGACGGTAGAAGCCCTCCTCCGTTTAACGCCTGATAAAACCCCGGTAGAGCTGCTGGGTCTATCACGATCCTCATACACAAGTACTAAAAATCACCTCAGACAGGGTGTGGTAAGCCTAAAACCTGTGGCTTATTAATCAATAAATCCAGCATACATATCTAAGTCTTAAAACATGCATGGGTCCATCAAAAATACCCCGTACAGTCAAAACTGCATGTTTTCAAAATCCCAAAAGCTCAAAACCTGCATTGGGTTAGTAAAAAACTCCCCACAGAGTTAAAAAATGCATATTTTTCAAAACCTAAGATTTTGGAAAAATTTCGTCAGAGTCTCCTTTGTAAAATGGACTGTCCACATGCACACAGGCATGCCTAGGTGGCCATTCAGTAACACACCTACCCAAACACAGAAATAGTTCATATTTAGTGAAAAAATCAAAAACAAGACTCACATGGTCTCCATAATACCATAAGCATTTTTAGTTGAAAGTCCAGGCTCATTAGGCCTCAAAAAGGATGATTAAACTGATCAAAAAGTGGAAAAATTGACTGTCACAGAACCTGAATTTTCTTACATCCAAACGTGCATTACAGTAAGATATGCATACATATGTAGACATAAAATTTTTCACAGGTCATATAGACATGCATTTTTTATATATTTTGTTTAAAAGCACCCTAGGCAATTCACATGCTTTTAACGGTCAAAAACTACGAAAGAAGGATGGAAAACGTTACCTGCGCTGTACTGAATTCGTAGGAACTGATGGATTCAGAATCTTACTGCCAGAACTCCGTAGATTTGAAAAAAAAGATCGAAAATACTTTCGCTGCTAAAACGGGAAACTTGCAAAATGAAAATCCCGCAGCACATTAAGTACCGCAGGTGGCCACAGCTCCACCTACGACTGCCGCACCTCCACCTGCGGCAGCCCAGGTGGGTCCCATCAACCCCGGGCCCAGTTCTATTTGATTCAAAACGGAGTTTAAACGGGCCTCCAAATCAAATCTGAAGAGAAATCGCTACGCGATTCAGCGGTTTGTTCTGAAATCCTGTGTTCAAGCAGTGCAATCCTGACAAGGAGGGAAACACTATAGAGACCCTTGACATTCAACCCGGGGCCATGTTCGGGGGTCAACAGATCAAACTACAAAAGAAATGCACAAATATTGCCCAAAACTGCCAAAAACTGCCATTTCCAAAGCAATTTCAACCGTTGGCTTAGCCCCAGCAAAGTTCGGGTTCTGACCGAAGTAGTTTCAGTCATTGGCTTAGCCCCAGCGAAGTTCGGGTTCCAACCAAAGCAGTTTCAGCCTTTGGCTCAGCCCCAGCAAAGTTCAGGTTTCTACCAAAGTAGTTTCAGTCGTTGGCTCAGCCCCAGCGAAGTTCGGGTTCCGACCGAAGCAGTTTCAGCCGTTAGCTCAGCCCCAGCGAAGTTTGGGTTCTGACAAAAATAGTTTCAACCGTTGGCTTAGCCCCAGCGAAGTTTGGGTTCCGACCGAAGCAGTTTCAGCCGTTGGCTCAGCCCCAGCAAAGTTCGGGTTCCCACCGAAGCAGTTTCAGCCGTTGGCTCAGCCCCCATGAAGTTCGGGTTCTGACCGAAGAAGTTTTAGCCGTTGGCTCAGCCCCAGTGAAGTTTGGGTTCTGACTGAAACAGTTTCAACCGTTGGCTCAGCCCCAGCGAAGTTTGGGTTCCGACCGAAGCAGTTTCAGCCGTTGGCTCAGCCCCAGCGAAGTTCAAGTTTCGACCGAAGCAGTTTCAGCCGTTAGCTCAACCCCAGCGAAGTTCGGGTTCCGACCGAAGCAGTTTCAACTATTGGCTCAGCCATAGTAAAGTTCTGGTTCTAACCGAAATTGACTCAGCCGTTGGTTCCAGTCCAGCGAAGCATCGGGTACTGACCGGTGACAACTCAGCCGCTGGTTCAAATCCATCGAAGCATCGGGTACTGACCGGTGACAACTCAGTCGTTGGTTCAACCCCAACGAATTTTGGGTGCCAACCAAAATCAATTTCAACCTTAAAGACTAGTCCCATGAGATGTAAGGAGACGATCTACGGTTGAGAGTCATATAACAATCCATCTTCACAAAGGACAGATGATGGAATTTGTTATACACGGCCTCAAAGAAGATTATTGAGGTAGTATCAATCCTAGACACTTCCTCAATACCTACAAAGCTATCACAGAGGACGTCATCCCCAGCAAATCAAGACGGGGAAATTTGTGATAGCTCACCCCCTCAGAATCTACGAAGCTATTACAGAGGATGTCATCCCCAACAGGTCAATACGGTAAAGTCTATGATAAATCATCTTCAACGAACTCATCAGAGTCAAACAAATTATCGTGAATGATGTCATCCACCGTAGAAAATAACAAAACTGGCTCGCGATAACTTCCTAATACCATTAATGGCTATACTGGATAGCGTCATCCCCAGCAAAGTGATAACGTACACAGCCAAAAGTAGCCCCATTCTACTCCAAGATGCCCAACTTCAAAATGGCTCTGGCACTCTTTATTTCAAGTGTCTACTAGTCTTTATCCTGTCCATTCCACCACGCTACATGGACATGATAAAGAGGGGCGGCATCTGTAGACACTCAAAATTTTCCTTTCCCCAATATCAACATGTAGGAGGGCAAAACCATCAATCAATCCAAATCTGGCCACCAACGCCGGGCCTTCAACCTAAATCTGATTTCCAATATCATCAATCAAGCTCCGATAGTCAATCGGACCATCAATCAAGCTCTAACAGTCAATCGGACCATCAATCAAGTTCCGAGAGTCAATCGGACCATCAATCAAGCTCTGACAGTCAATCGGACCATCAATCAAGCTCCGACAATCAATCGGACAATCAATCAAACTCTGACAGTCAATTGGACCATCAATCAAACTCCGACAGTCAATTGGACCATCAATCAAACTCCGACAGTCAATCAGACCATCAATCAAGCTCTGACAGTCAATCGGACCATCAATCAAGCTCCGACAGTCAATCAGACCATTAATCAAGCTCCGACAGTTAATCGGACCATCAATCAAGTTCTGACAGTTAATCGGACCATCAATCAAGGTCAAACAGTCGATCGGATCATCAAGCTCTTGGTCTCAACCCGGGTAGTCAATTCAACCCCGACAACAACCCGGGAGGTATTAATAAACCCCAGTCTCGACCTAAGAGGTATCAATCAACCCCGGTCTTAATTCGGGAAGTCAAAGTCAACCCTGGTCTCAATCTGAGAAGTCATGGCAACCTCGACATCAATCGAGGACATGTAAAGCCATCTTCAGTCTCAATCAAAGAAACAAAATTCATCCTCGACAGCAACCCGAGAAGTCAAACTTAACCCCGGTCTCAACCCGGGAAGTGCAGGTCATCCCCGGTCTCAACCTGAAGCGTCACAATAACTCAAGAGCAAAACCTGGAACAACCCCGTTAGCCTCATACACAACCCTGAGGTCTGAAGATCCAAGTCTTGGAATTAGCTCCCAAAAGTCAACCAGCGACCATGCCGACACTACAGGCAGCCTCGGGAGAGGTACAATGATCATTTCATTAACTCCCAACCGACTTGGTTAAACTCAAGCCAAATCGATGCCGACAAAGTTAAAATGAACCCTAACAACGATCTCGAGTGGCAACTACGCGAGATAGCTCAACGGATAAACTGCGGGGAATCAAAGACCTAGTTATGAACCCGTCTTCTTGGACCCAGAAAATGTTTTTTCCCATGTCATTGCAACACTCTCGATGAGAGCTTTTCAGAAAGATATCTCACGCCTCAAATGGACGCTCCGATCAAAAGTTTTAAAGTTTCTGACTGGACATTATATTGCTCAGAGTGCACGTAGTTCGAGACAACCAAGCCGGGCATGTGGGCCCCACCTAGGGGAGCCGCAGCTCAACCTTTGGTTGCCACAGGTAAAGTGGAGGCTCCCTGGCATATAAATAAACGTGCCCCCCGCTCATTTGAAAAAAAATAAAACGCAGTGAAGCTTTGCCCATTTGATTTTTCGACTGTTACACCTCTTCCAAACCAAAATATTTTCACCCCAACACGTAGATATACCCATATACTACCACTTATCAAAAAACCACTAGTAGATTTAGACGTTTAAAGCCTACGATTTGTCAAAAAGCCCGTATTGTAGTCCATTGTAAGTATTTTTACGATCCGAAAGTCAATACTACTACTTTGCACTGCTTTACACTTGCACACAAAGTTTCATGTTCTAAATATGACCGGAACTTAGTTCCGTGGCCATTCTCGTCAAAAATTGATATATTATTTTACAAAAACTCCGTTTTCAACATTTGTACAACTCAGATTGACGATCCGTCAGCTCCAGCAGCTTCAATGCACTAGCACACACATTCTGGCAACTTCGTCCGACTGGGTTATCTTCCCAGTCCGGGTTTGGCCTTTTTTTGTACATATTTAACTGTTTATGTACTAACATTTCAATTCTATCAAGCCCGAATGTCAAATTCGAGGTAGTTTACCGCTTTTATATATATTTACGCTTATATAAGTGATTTTCACCATCACTGGTATTCCAATCAGTCCTGGTTGACTATATTTCTGTCAATATATATATATATATATATATTTATGTATTTTCAGTCGGCTTGGACTATTTCGTGGCCATTTTGCTGCTTTTGCATATTTCCCCATACTGGGTGCTCTTCCCAGTCACTGGGTGACTACTTTCTGTCAATTTCAATTTCAGTACGGGCTCCGACGTGAAAACCCATCGCTCTTATTACTATATACATATATTTCATTTTTGTCACAGCCTGGATTATTTCGTGGCTATTTACAGTTTTTATAAATATATATATATATATATATATATATATATATATATATATATATTTCAATTCCAATCTTTGCTTGCGAGTGAAAAACCCATCGCCCTTTTACAACTTATATATATATATATATATACTATATATATTGCTTTATTCAATTTATTCAACTGCTTCATTTAACATTCATTTGCATATGAATTAGCATTGACATACCTGCGGGCGGACTTGATTTATCCAAATCTCGCCAATTCTAGCTTTCAACGGTTCAAACAGGTCCCGACAGAACCTGAAAGCTATTAAATCTAGTTATTTTTATAGTTTTAGCTCCAAAAGTAACCTCGCATCCCTTAGATCGCTATCTAGTGGGAACGAGACACTTTGGCCACGCGCAGCCATGATTTACTGATGAATCCTTTCTTCCATTGTTGCGTGATGATACATATATTTATTTCTGTACAAATTTGAACTGTGCAGGTTTTCTAGTCACTCACATGTGAGCCTAGGAATCGTGCGATTCGTGATCAAACTGATCAGAATATGATTTCCACGATGGACAAACTCCGATTTACAGATGTACCATGCCAGTTTTTTTGTAAAATGTACATGCACGGACCTTAAAATGGTTATTAGAATTTAAGGTCTCAACATAGTGAAAATATAGATTGTCGTGTCAGCGTCCCTCCGATGGTTTTCATACCCATGAGGAGACCGACACTTTATATTTTTGTGGTCAAGGATGCTTCGCAGCTCGACAAATCACCACTTGTATGCAGCCTTAAGGCTATAAAGATAAAATTAAAAGTGGCGATGTGCTTCAATTCCTATGTCAGCGTAAGGGTTTGATAAAACCAGTTTTCAAAACATCATTGTCAATTCAATTCAAAAGCTTTTGCAAATCAAATTAAATGCTTTTGGCAAATCAAATCAAAGATTGATTTTTAAAATCAAATCCAACCCTTCGTATATAGGCTCCACGAAGCCTGTCAAATCTTTCAATCAATCAAAATGCCCAATTTTCAAATAGCATTCACTCACGCATTCTAGTTTTAAGGGAAATATTGAAAAGATTGATGTACCATGTTTACACGGGAGTCATGGGATGCCTAACCCCTTCCCCACACTTAACCAAGCCCCCGAACTCAAAACTCCGATTTCAAAAGATCAAGTTTCGACACTGTCCAGCAATTGGACCTATTTTTAAATCAAATTCGGTTGAGTTGGTACAACAATTTTCAAAACTACCAACTGGCGACTCTGTTTAAATCAAATCGTCGACATATACATATGTTGGCCTCTTTCCTAAAAAGCCATTCAAAAAACCTTTTTTGCAATAAAAAGAATAAGGGTAGGGATAACTTAGGAAGATCGATTTGAGAAAAACCGGGTTATCAATCGACCCGCGGTATTTCTTAATTTTTTCAACGTCGACACAGCTAATACAGTGGTCTATCAAAATGATTGCACAGACGCCGAATAGCTAAAATAGTGGCTGACCAAAAACATAGCTGCCATAGCTATCATAGGAAGTCAAAGACCTTGGTATCAAATCGATCGACCTGCTCCAGATCCTCAGTCTGCACAAAGATGCTGGGATCAGGCATATCTGGGCTGTTTAAGGGAAGATTTGCCCCCGTATAACTACTACTGAATGGACCTAAAGAGGGGCCTGCTCCAGAACTGGATGGGTCAAATGAAGATGCCTCTGATGGATCTCGGCAAGGTGCCTGATAAAGAAACAAGCCTGGTCCAACTCCATGGTCAGATGTGCTATCTAGTCTACATAAGTAGGCTCTCTAATACAAGCTATCCAATCCGTCATCATCACGGACCCCGGCACCATGTCTGCCATAAAATGTTTGACGCCCCCAAATTCGGGACCGCCACTTGGTCTCTCGAATTCGGTTTGTAACGTGCTCATGGTAATAAATCACAATAATAATACGACTAAATGTCGCATCGCACAACGGAATAACACACAACTATTACCGAATAGATTACATTTAAATAATATAATTTATTCATGTCCCAAGGTCTCGTAACTTAAACAGTGATTACATAGCTTAGACATATCTTAAGCAATAATAACCTTAACTAGTACATAATATCATATGTTTTTTATTACAATCATAAGTCCTACATAATTAAAGCTACTTAGTAGCCTTTCCCTTGCCCTTATCTGTGCCCGAAGGTCCGCACTGCTCTGCCTTAACTGAAATATTTTAGGGAAAGCAAGAAAGAGCACAAATTTCCCAGCAAATAATATACAATAAGGGTGAGTAATAAAATTCTCAATTCTCGAAAGGGTATAGTAAGGTTTGATAGTTCAAGGATAACAAGAATATCAACAGTTCTAAATAACAGTCACTAAGGACAAAATAATATCAACGTAATTCAATAATAAATCAATTCAAGATTTCAAGACAACTGAATACTGAGCAGTCACTAAGGACTACGAACTTCTACTAGAATTAACAGTATTAAACTGAAAATCTAACAAAAATAGGTACAATAGGTGATCAGCCTAAAGTACCCTATGTTATGCATAACAATCAATCATACTCAAGTGCGCACGTCGGTTCTCCGATAATTATATATTCCCTTCAAAGAAGGTTGTTCTTCTCAGTCAAATACAAGATCCCGCACCAATCAGTTGATTTGGGTCGCTTTTTAATAATATAAGTCTAGCCGAATCAAATGGCATAGACACTTTCACAATATTCAAGAAAAATACCAAGTTCAACATGAATAATAGCTTTAATGAAATAAGAGTTCAAGTATGCTAATTCAAATCAAACGATTAAGTAAAGAAACTAGTTCGCAATATACAAGGATAGAATACTTGCACCGTAAAAGAGTATAAGTTAGGAAAGTTGTCTTAAGCGTAGTTTATCCCCGTAAATTAATCAACACTTTTCGAATCCTATCGTAATATAGTTACGTATATATGATATCCATTAGTCATATAGCTTAACATTATATCTCATCTCGTATATACGATTAACACATAAGCTAAGTCTTGACCCAGCGACACAGTTATACTATATATAGTATCATACAATTTCACAAGTCTGGACTTTTAATATCTTTTATCATTAACGTTCCTCTTCTCAAGTTAATCGTCTTCATACATCATTACTATCATATCAGACTATAACAAATAGCAAACATACTCTATTTTAGCAAGTTATAGCATTACTATAAGTTAACCGTCAAAATTGGATTCAAATATGTCATATAGTATATATACATGTTAAAGAGTCTTTTTATATTCGTATAACCTTCCCTTGTTCCAAACATATGTGATATAGATTCTAAGTCGACGCTTACGATCATTCAAGGTCATGGAGTTTACAAAGCCTATTATGCTCGCTTTTAAAACACATAAGGTATTTATATTAAGCATAGTTATGAGTATTCGCATTCCATATATGTGACTATCACAGTTATTAGTTGAAAACATGCTTCGTTTATGCTAAATTTGAATCTGGATACCTAATCATGGTATGTATACATGTATGATGCATGAGTGAGTCTAAAAGTACTATCACATATGTCTATAAATATCAGAATACGGGACTCGCAAAAACATGTTAAGATTTACGTTTCAAACTTACACTTTCACTTAGTAAAGTTCGCAAATGAAGTCCACATGCTCATGTCATACTATGAAACATATATAAGCAAGTCAACATGCCTTCCATGCATTTCAAAGTCATCTAAAGATGATCATAACATCAGAACGTATATATGGCATTTACATGTCCATATCCACTTTCAAAACTTACATATTCGTTAGGAAGGCGCACTAGTTAGGTTCACATGTTCATATTATATCACGGAACCTATATAGATAAGCTAACATGCACTTCATGTGTTCCTAAGTCATACTAGCATATCTCAAAAGTCAGAATATATTTATGGTCTATATATGTTAAAGTTTGTTTAGGAAATTTGAAATTTATTAGCGCTATTCGTCATTCCATTAATCTTGCATGACATCATAGCAACACACGTGCACATCATGTTAATATACTCATGTATAGGTAGTACTCATGCTAACATGTTCGTCTAAGTTATTCAAGTAAACTATCACGTAGCAGAATCAAGCAAAAAGCAAAATCTGCAGCAGGCTGCTGGCGCAGCTGCCCAGTGCAAAACTGGCGCAGCTGCGCCAGCTCGCGGCCAGTGGCAGACTGTTCCAGCCTCGGCAGATTTCCAGCCCATATCACGAAATTACTTCACGAAATCAGTTTCAATCAACCACATAATACTTCTATTATACTTATAAGTTCATATAACAGCTAAGAAACATATCCCAATCCAAATTGGCATGAATTGCAACAAGAATCAAAAATTTGATTTTGACAGAAAATGAAAATGGAGTTCTTGACAGAAAAATGAGAATGGAGAACAAGAATGTAAAACATGGGAGCTATATTGAAATCCAAATTATGTATGTGTGTCCATATAACAACTAAACAAACATTCTTCAACCCAATTGAAATCTAATTTAACATACTCAAGAAATTGGAATTCAAAACTAGAAGTTTTTGACATAGAATGAAAAAGAATACAAGAAATGCTCATTATACCTCTGTTAATGCAATCTAAGATTTAATTGAACTCCTCAACTCTTAGAACACTTAACACTGATATATATGCTCTCTCTTAACACTTAAGAATTTTCTCAGCAAATGATATGTGAAGAGAAGGGGCTTAATTTATAGAAAATATATTATCCAGACAATGCTTATACACTCCAATACAAACTAACGGATTGTCAAATTGCATGGAGGTTATCAAAGGGTAGGTAATTAGTTGTTAGATTCATCATGAATCCCACATCCTTGATCATCATGAGCTATGAAAGCTATGAAATGTTTGCTGAGTTTGAGGGATATAGGCCTCAGACTTCATAATGCTATTCACGTGTACAAGGTTTGTGTCTATCAATATGGGACAAGGAATGGTATCTCAGCATTTGTAACACTCCACACTTAAACTATTATACATACATAACATATACTTATGTTATAATTTGAGTCACAATGCACCTTTAATAGGTAACAAATATTACAATGTAGCAAGTAGGGATACATATATTTAACATATAATCCATGTACATTTTGTTAATATCCGATATAATCTTATCAGATATTACCGCATTACACTATCTCATTTATTATAGGCTCCTACAATTCAACAATTGTTTGCTATACTTATGATGTATTGTTTTAATGTTCACACACTTATCTTGTTACATACACATTTCATGTAATTCTTATAACTCAATAAACTTTACTATATAGTTTATTTATATAATATAGTCACATTATGCTTCATATAATATATGGTTAGCTACCATAAATCCGTATGCTTGCACATAGAAATTAATAATTCACTTATCTTATCAATTAATTAACAATAATATTAATTAATTAATTCCTCGTAATTATTAATAACACTTAATTAATAATCATATGATTAATTATCACATTAACAAACATAATTCTCAGCATTTTTATGAACAAGTGTTTTATTATTATTATTATATTTCTTGCATTAATAATAATCACATATTATAACTTAACCAAAATTAACAATTAATATAAATTAATTGTTCACTTAATAATTCTTTCGTCGATTAATATCATTATTAACATTTCTCATCACAGTGCCACACAAGGCTTCCCAAGTTTATGATAACTCCACATTTTCCTCAATTATTATAATTATTCAATTTAATATAACTGAGTTAACTCACAAAATTATTTATATTCAAATAAATATTTATTTTCATTAATATTTTTATTTAATAATATATGAAAATTCTCGGGTATTACATCCTCCCCCCTTATAAAAATTCCGTCCCGGAATTGCTATAAGGTTACACAAATAAATGGGGATAATCCCTCATCATTCTATCTTCTAACTCCCACGTTGCCTCCTCGACATCGTGGTTACGCCAAAGTACTTTTAAAGAAGATATAATTTTATTTCTCAAGGTTTGCTCTTTCCTATCTAATATCTGGACAGGAATCTCTTCATATGCCAAGTTCTTCTCCACTTGAATGGGCTCGTAAGAAATCACGTGCTTGTAGTCGGCCTTGTACGGTCGCAACACAGAAATGTGGAACACGTTGTGGATGTGCTCCAACTTGGGTGGTAACGCAACTTTGTATGCCACTTTGCCCACTCGCTTCAGTATCTCGAACGGTCCTATGAATCTTGGACTCAATTTTCCTTTCTTACCGTAACAGAATTTTCCCTTCCATGGAGATACCTTTAAAAGTACGAAACTATCAACTTTGAAGTCTCTGTCCTGCCGATGCAAATCTGCGTATTTCTTCTGGCGATCTTGAGCTGCTACTAGTCTGGCTCTTATCACTGTCACCACGTCTGCGGTTTGTTGTACTAGCTCTGGTCCGAGTATTCGTCGCTCCCCGACTTCGTCCCAACACAATGGCGTTCTGCACTTTCTCCTTTAAAGAGCTTCGTACGGTGGCATGCAGATACTCGCATGGTAGCTATTATTATATGCGAATTCTACTAAGGGTAGGTGGTCGTCCCAATTTCTCTTGAAATCCATCATGCAAGTCCTAAGCATGTCCTCCAGCATTTATATTGTTCGCTCACTCTGTCCGTCTGTTTGAGGATGGAAAGCCGTACTCAACCTCAACTGTGTTCCCATTCTTTCTTGCAAACTCTTCTAAAAATTAGACGTGAAGCGCGGATCTCGATCAGAGATAATCGATACCGACACTCCATGTCGTGAGATAATCTCCTTTATGTATAGACCAGTTAACTGAATCAAACTATAACGGATCTTGATCGGTAGAAAATGTGAGGTCTTGGTAAATTGATCCACGATAACCCAAATGGCATCATAACCTTTCTGCGCAACTGGAAGTCCTACCACGAAGTCCATCATAATATGCTCCCATTTCCACTCCGGTATTACCAACGGTTGCAGTAAACCACTCGGCCGTTGATGCTCTGCTTTAACGCGTTGGCAAGTCAAACATCTACTGACGCACTCTACAACTTCCCATTTTAGATTGGGCCACCAAAAATGTTGCCTCAAGTCTCGATACATCTTAGTGCCTCCCGGATGAACGGAATATGTCGTGTTGTGTGCCTCGTGCAAAATCTCTTCCCTTAACTCGGTTACCGCTGGTACCCACACTCTTCCTTCAAATCTCAAAATACCGTCTTTATCCATTCAAAATTTCTCTTCCTCATTATTTGTGATCCTCTTCCTGATTTTCTCGCACTCCTCATCTTTCTCTTGTGCTTCTTTTACTCTATCCAATAATGTCGGACGAGCTTCCATTACAAATAACTTATCTTCAGACCTCTCTGGTCCCTTTACCTCTATTTCCAATTTCTCCATCTCTCTTATTAATTCGTCCTGAGTCGTTAACTGAAATAATTTCTCCCTTCCTTTCCTGCTCAGAGCGTCGGCAACCACGTTTGCCTTACCCGGGTGATAAAGAATATCACAGTCATAATCTTTGATCAATTCTAACCACCTCCTCTGACGCATATTTAGCTCCTTCTGTGTGAAGATATATTTCAGACTTTTGTGGTCCGTGTATATCTCATATTTTTCTCCGTACAAATAATGCCTCCAAATCTTTAACGCAAAAACTACTGCCGCTAACTCTAAGTCGTGAGTAGGGTATCATTTTTCGTAATCCTTCAATTGTCGTGATGCATACGCAATGACTTTGTCGTGCTGCATTAGCACACAACCAAGTCCCTTGTGCGATGCATCACTATACACCACAAAATTTCTCGCATCATCTGGTAATGATAATACAGGTGCTTCGCTCAATCTCCTTTTTAGCTCGTGAAAACTCTCTTCGTATTTTTCTATCCATACAAATTTCACCGTCTTCCTCGTCAGACTGGTCAACGGGGTTGCTATCTTAGAAAAATCTTGAATGAATTCGATAGTACCCAGCTAACCCTAAAAAGATTCTCACCTCCGTTGGAGTTCTCAGCTGTTCCCAATTACTTACTTCTTCTACCTTTGCAGGGTCTACTGAGATTCCATCCTTATCCACCACGTGGCCTAAGAATTGAACCTTCTCCATCCAAAATTCGCACTTTGAAAATTTTGTATACATCTTCTCCTTCCTTAGTGCCTCCAAAAAAATCTTCAGATGTTCGGCGTGTTCTTCCTCTGTCTTCGAGTAGATCAAAATATTGTCAATAAAAACCACTACAAATTTATCCAAGTATGGCTTGAAAACTCGGTTCATCAAGTCCATAAATACTGCCGGAGCATTAGTCAATCCAAATGACATTACCAAAAACTCGTAGTGTCCATAACGGGTTCGAAACGCAGTCTTTGGTATGTCCTCATCCCTCACTTTCAGTTGATGATATCCTGTTCGTAGGTCAATTTTAGAGAAAAACTTTGCTCTCTTCAGTTGATCAAATAAGTCATCTATCCTTGGTAGCGGATATCGGTTCTTGATCGTTACTCTGTTCAATTCTCGATAATCGACATAGAGCCTCATCGATCCGTCCTGTTTCTTAACGAATAACACTGGTGCTCCCCAAGGAGACACACTCGGTCAAATGTAACCTTTATCCAATAGCTCTTGCAGTTGTATCATTAATTCCTTCATTTCTACTGGCGCCATACGATATGGAGCTTTCAAAATCGGTGCCATTCCCGGTGCTAAGTATATTACGAATTCGATTTCTCTGTCTGGCGAAAAACCAGGCAGATTGTCCGGAAACACATCTTGAAATTCATTAACTACGAATATATCCTTAATTTCTACTCCCTTTTTTCGAGTATCAACAACGTAAGCTAAATAACCTACACATCCTTTCCTTAACAATTTCTTGGCCTGCATCATCGTAACGCAACACGATTGTTTAAGCAATGAGCTACCATAAAATACTACCTTAGACTTAATCAGAGTCTGAAGGTTCACACATTTATTTTGATAATCTATTATCGCTGCATGGTTATACAACCAATCCATTCCCAGTAATACGTCAAATTCTCCCAATCTAATAGGAATCAAGTCTACTTTCAGTTCATGTTCTCTAATGTTTGCGCAATAATTTTGATAAACGTAATCTACAGGAATCACTTCCTTATTAGCAACTTCTATGATCAAAGGATTTTCTAATAGTTCTCGGGGTGTACTAAGTTTCCTAGCAAATTCTTCAGATATAAAAGAACAGGTGGTACTCGAATCAAATAATATATAAGCATTTATATCATTGGTTGGGATTATACCTGACACCACGTCCTTCACAGCCACGACATCCTAGACGGTCATGTTAAAAGTTCTGGCAGTTGGGCGGTTGGATTGTGCCGGCCCGCTGATCAAAAGCTTGTTTCCTCCCCCTTGTTGGCTACCACTTCCCTTCTTCGGGAAATCCTTAATACGGTGCTCAGTTGAGCCGCAAGAAAAACACCCTTGGGTCTTCTTTGGCTTCGGACAGTTTGGTGATATGTGCCCCTCTTGGCTGCAGTTATAACACGTGCCCTTTCCTTTCCAGCACACCCCTTGGTGACTTTTCCCACACTTATTACAAGCTCCACTCCTTTTCTTAAAATTTTCCTGGTGACTCCCACCTTGATTATTGTTTCTGCTACTATTGTTGTTGTTGTTGTTGTTGTTGTTGTCCCACTTTCTCTTCCCGGAGTTACTCCCTCCGCCACTGCTTCCTCTATAATTTTCACTACTACTATTCTTTCCTTTCTTCTCTTTGTTATACAAGCTCAAAGCTTCACTTCCTTCTTCGACGAAAATAGCCTTCTCCAGCAGTGTTGCAAAAGAATCGATCTGAAGAACTGATACCTTATTGAATAGCTAAGGCTTCAGTCCTTGTTCGAATCATCTAGCCTTCCTCTCTTCATATCCTACCTGGTGCTCTGCAAATCGGGCTAGTTCGTTAAACCTAGCCGCGTATTGCTCCACCGTCATCTCCCCTTGTTTTAACTCTAGGAATTTCACCTCCATCCTATTCTTCATTCTTTTCGGGAAGTAATTCTCAAAAAACAGCGTTTTAAACTTATCCTAAGCTATTATCCCTTCTCCAGTTCTTTGTTGATTAGCTTCCCACCAATAGTTTGCTTCTCCCCTCATCATGTACGTGGAAAACACCATCTTATGATATTCGCCTACGCGAGCTATAGTGAAAGCTTTTTCGATCTCCTTGATCCACGTTTGTGCGATGATTGGGTTGGTAGTTCCCTCGAACTTTGGGGGTCCTGCACTCTTAAAGTCTTTAAAGGTTGTTACTGGCACAGCCAGAGGGTTGGGGTGAACGGGTTCATTGTTCCTTCCCCTTAATGCCTCTCCTAAAAGGTCTACCAGTTTCTGGATCGGGTCTATTTGTTCCCTCTCATTGTTCACTGACTCCTCAGGTGCAGTCAATCTACGTCTGGACGACATTATCTGCATCACAAATTTTTATTTTATTATTATTCAAGTATATTACTTAAGTATTTCTTTTAATACTAAAAGAATAAATTTATAACACGGTTCTGAAATAAGCTTCATTTATATTCATATGCCAACCGTTTCATTACATGATTTCCCTAGCATATTTCTATAAATATTATCACATGTATCTCCTAATATCACAAAAGACGGGGGAAATACCAACCTACTACCATACTACCCCTTTAACAGAAGCTTACACGGGGTTTACATCACTATCCCACATCTTACACAAAAGATTGGGATTACAACATTGTATGTACAACACATAAAGATAAATTCTACTAAACTACCACTAGACCATTTAAGGAAATCTCATCACATCATGCCACGCTCCACAGCGCTTTTGTACTCTAACTGTGCTATATAAGCTACCAGCTCTCGACTCATAGTATGTAGAGTCTGTCCCTGTTCTGCCGGGTAGTGGTACACACCATCAAGTACCCTCTCGAATGCCGAATGGAACACGTACCCCATCTTGTTCATTTTCCTCTTCTTACATCTGACCTCATCCTCCATGTCGTTAGCTCTCTCATGGGCAGCCTCCCACTTCTACTCGAAGTGTATCCTATCCATCACTTCTAATTTCAACTGAGTACGGAGTGCTTCCTTCTCAGTCTTCTCACTAAGCTCCCTCTGTTCTACCTCTTCTAGCTTCCCTGCCAGATCCACGTTCCTAGCCACAGACTTATGAAATATGGTTCCCATCTAAATTCTCGCCTCTTTGGGATAAGCAATTTCTACTTCCAACTCCTGCATAGCCAGCTTCCTCTAGTGGTCTTCGTCCTGCAGTTTCTGGAACTCTGACTCTCTCTCTTTGGCCTCTTCCTCTAACTCCTGGACTCTGCAGTCCAACTCTAGGATCCGCTCCTCATACTCGCCTAGTATATGGTCCTCTAAGTTAGGCTCATAGGAGTCCTCCATGGGCTCCTCCTCCGAAGGCTCGTCCTCAATCGGCTCGTCCTCCATCTGCTCGTCCTTTGGATCAGACTCTATCTCAATCTCAATCTCATCCTCGTCATCAGACTCGGATGGTGCCACAGCCTATACCGGCACAGCCTCTAAGGGTGCCTCGTACACTACATGAATATCCCTGGGCTCATCCTCAGCCACTCTAGCGGGTACTCCCATATCTGCAATCTATAATCACAAACATAGACAAAAAATAACAACTCCATTAGAATGTTAAATAAAACATAAGTTCATTGTATAAAATGAAGTTACATTTCATAACAGACTAGGTCTCTCAAGGAAAACTCTACATGAGTTTTATCTCCTTCCTAACTTCTAAGTTCTCCTAAGTTATAATCTAAGGACACTCGTTCCTAAGGTTTATAACTACAGCTTTGATACCAACCTGTGACGCCCCCAAATTCAGGACCGCCACTTGGTCTCTCGAATTCGATTTGTCACGTGCTCATGGTAATACATCACAATAATAATACGACTAAATGTTGCATCGCACAGCGAAATAATACACAACTATTACCGAATAGATTACATTTAAATAATATAATTTATTCACGTCCCAAGGTCTCGTAACTTAAACAGTGATTACATAGCTTAGACATATCTTAAGCAATAATAACCTTAACTAGTACATAATATCATAAGTTCTTTATTACAATCATAAGTCCTACATAATTAAAGCTACTCAGTAGCCTTTCCCTTGCCCTTATCTGTGCCCGAAGGTCCGCACTGCTCTGCCTTAACTTAAATATTTTAGGAAAAGCAAGAATGAGCACAAATTGCCCAGCAAGTACTATACAATATGGGTGAGTAATAAAATTCTCAATTCTCGAAAGGGTATAGTAAGGTTTGATAGTTCAACGATAACAAGAATATCAACAGTTCTCAATAACAATCGTTAAGGACATTATAATATCAACGTGATTCAATAATAAATTAATTCAAGATTTCAAGACAACTGAATACTGAACAGTCACTAAGGACTATGAACTTCTACTAGAATTAACAGTATTAAACTAAAAATCCAACAAAAACAGGTACAACAGGTGATCAGCCCAAAGTACCCTACGTTATGCATAACAATCAATTATACTCAAGTGCGCACGTCGGTTCTCCGATAATTATTTATTCTCTTCAAAGAATGTTGTTCCTCTTAGTCAAATACAAGATCCTGCACCAATCAGTTGATTTGGGTCGCTTTTCAATAATATAAGTCTAGCTGAATCAAATGGCATAGACACTTTCACAATATTCAAGAATAATACCAAGTTCAATATGAATAATAGCTTTAATGAAATAAGAGTTCAAGTATGATAATTTAATTCAAATGATTAAGTAAAGACACTAGTTCGCAATATACAAGGATAGAATACTTACACTGTAAAAGAGTGTAAGTTAGGAAACTAGCCTTAAGCGTAGTATATCCCCGTAAATTAATCAACACTTTTCGAATCCTATCGTAATATAGTTACGTATATATGATATCCATTAGTCATATAGCTTAACATTATATCTCATCTCGTATATATGATTAACACATAAGCTAAGTCTTAACCCAGCGACACAGTTATACTATGTATAGTATCATACAATTTCATAAGTCTCGACTTTTAATATATTTTATCATTAACGTTCCTCTTCTCAAGTTAATCGTCTTCATACATCATTACTATCATGTGAGACTATAACAAATAGCAAACATACTCTATTTTAGCAAGTTATAGCATTACTATAAGTTAACCATCAAAATCGAATTCAAATATATCACATAGTATATATACATGTTAAAGAGTCTTTTTATATTCGTATAACCTTCCCTTGTTCCAAACATATGTGATATAGATTCTAAGTCGACACTTATGGTCATTCAAGGTCATGGAATTTACAAAGCCTATCATGCTCGCTTTTAAAACACATAAGGTATTTATATTAAGCATAGTTATGAGTATTCGCATTCCATATATGTGACTATCACAGTTATTAGTTGAAAACATGCTTCGTTTATGCTAAATTTGAATCACGATACCTAATCATGGTATGTATATATGTATGATGCATGAGTGAGTCTAAAAGTACTATCGCATATGTCCATAAATATCAGAATATGGGACTTGCAATAACATGTTAAGATTTACATTTTAAACGTACACTTTCACTTAGTAAAGTTCGCAAATGAAGTCCACATGCTCATGTCAAACTATGAAACATATATAAGCAAGTCGACATGCCTTCCATGCATTACAAAGTCATCTAAAGATGCTCATAACATCAGAACGTATATATGGCATTTACATGTCCATATCCACTTTCAAAACTTACATATTAGTTAGGAAGGCGCACTAGTTAGGTTCACATGTTCATATTATATCACGGAACCTATATAGATAACCTAACATGCACTTTATGTGTTTCTAAGTCATACTAGCATGTCTCAAAAGTCAGAATGTATTCATGGTTTATATATGTTAAAGTTTGTTTAGGAAACTTGAAATTTATTTCAACACTATTCGTTATTCCATTAATCTTGCATGACATCATAGCAACACACGTGCACATCATATTAATATACTCATCTATAGGTAGTACTCATGCTAACAAGTTCATCTAATTATTCAAGTAAACTATCACGTAGCAGAATCAAGCAAAAAGCAAAATCTGTAGCAGGCTGCTGGCACAGCTGCGCAGCTGCCCAGTGCAAAACTGGCGCAGCTACGCCTGCTCGCGGCCAGCGACAGACTGTTCCAGCATCGGCAGATTTCCAGCCCATATCACGAAATTAGTTTCAATCAACCACATAATACTTCTATTATACTTATAAGTCCATATAGCAGCTAAGAAACATATCCCAATCCAAATTGGCATGAATTGCAACAAGAATCAAGAATTTGATTTTGACAGAAAATGAAAATGGAGTTCTTGACAGAAAAATGAGAATGGAGAACAAGAATGTAAAACATGGAAGCTATATTGAAATCCCAATCATGTATGCATGTCCATATAACAACTAAACAAACATTCTTCAACCCAATTAAAATCTAATTTAACATACTCAAGAAATTGGAATTCAAAACTAGAAGTTTTGACAGAGAACGAAAAGGAATATAAGAAATGCTCATTATACCTCTGTTAATGCAATCTAAGTTTTAATTGAACTCCTCAAATCTTAGAACACTTCACACTGATATATATGCTCTCTCTCAACACTTAAGAATTTTCTCAGCAAATGATATGTGAAGAGAAGGGGCTTAATTTATAGAAAATATATTATACAGACAATGCTTATACACTCCAATACAAACTAACGGATTGTCAAATTGCATGGAGGTTATCAAAGGGTAGGTAATTAGTTGTTAAATTCATCATGAATCCCACATCCTTGATCATCATGAGCTACGAAAGCTATGAAATGTTTGCTGAGTTTGAGGGATATAGGCCTCAGACTTCATAATGCTATTCACGTGTACAAGGTTTGTGTCTATCAATATGGGACAAGGAATGGTATCTCAACATTTGTAACACTCCACACTTAAACTATTATACATACATAACATATACTTATGTTATAATTTGAGTCACAATGCACCTTTAATAGGTAACTAATATTACAATGTAGCAAGTAGGGATACATATATTTAACATATAATCCATGTACATTTTGTTAATATCCGATATAATCTTATCAGATATTACCACATTACACTATCTCATTTATTATAGGCTCCTACAATTCAACAATTGTTTACTATACTTGTGATGTATTATTTTAATGTTCACACACTTAACTTGTTACACACACATTTCATGTAATTCTTATAACTCAATAAACTTTACTATATAGTTTATATATATAATATAGTCACATTATGCTTCATATAATATATGGTTAGCTACCACAAATTCGCATGCCTGCACATAGAAATTAATAATTCACTTATCTTATCAATTAATTAACAATAATATTAGTTCATTCATTCCTCGTAATTATTAATAACACTTAATTAATAATCATAGGATTAATTATCACATTAACAAACATAATTCTCAGCATTTTTATGAACAAGTGTTTTATTATTATTATTATATTTCTTGCATTAATAATAATCACATATTTTAACTTAACCAAAATTAACAATTAATATAAATTAATTGTTCACTTAATATTTCTTTCGTCGATTAATATCATTATTAACATTTCTCATCACAGTATGATAACTCTACATTTTTCTCAATTATTATAATTATTCAATTTAATATAGTTAAGTTAACTCACAAAATTATTTATATTCAAATAAATATTTATTTTTATTAATATATTTATTTAATAATATAGGAAAATTCTCGGGTATTACAAAATGGGTGGCACGAGTCTGAGCCCCAATAGTACGAGGACTCCACCAACTGTAGAAGGCTGTCTGGCTGTATGGGCCCTCTGATAGATTAAAGTCATCTATACCCTCCAAAGGGATGTCTGTCAAAGGCACGGACAATGGCCAATGATGCCAAGCAGAAGGAGCAATGGGAATGCGGATCTCCCTTGTAATGCTCCTAATGGCACGCTCTCCAAGATAGAGCTCCCAACCTCCCTCCGTTAACATAGGGACTCTACGGGTCGATAAGTCAAACTCCCGGCCAGTGGGGAAACCTCCATCAAATCCGACGGACAAGTGCTCGGATGTGTACGGCGTCCAGCTGATCGAGGCCCCGGTCAAAAGCTCCAACTGTAGACGGGCATTAGTGAATCCCTCAGCAACAGGGACCTCCATTAAAGTGGAGTGGTGCCATCTCCGTCTACGTAGATAGGTCTCCAAACCTAATGCTTAAATGGGCCGTAGGCAAGGAAGCCTCTCAAATGCCCAAAGCTATCCATGAAAATATTAGAAGTCCTCAGTGACCAAAACTACCTAAAATAAGTGTAAAAATCAAAAAGGTACAAAAAGATGTACTCACTAGCAAAAACTGATGGAATCCTAACCAAGCCTCTGTCACACCATTTGTAAGCAAGCGCATGCCTCAGAAAAAATAAGCAAAGGTATAGGACCCCCAATCAAAGTCACTGAGGCTCTCTACATGTTGAATGGTGCTGATCAAAGCAAAGGACACCGTCGACGAGTTGTCCGCCACAGAACAACCCCTGATTATCGACAAAAATAATCGCCTCAGAATGCGATCTCTAGCCCTCCGATCATCACCTCGTAATCAAGAAGATAAAGGGACTGAGTCTGGTGGAACCAGCGCTCAGACAAAGCCCTCAGATACCCCCAAGGGAAACGGCGGGGCAGGATCGAGAAGAAGGCCTGAAATCCCCAACCATCCACGATCTCCCTGTAATCTTCGTGCAGAGTCTGATAGAGGGAGTGCACACTAAACCAGTTTCCTCGAGGCTATGTCCAGCCAGGGACCTGCATAAAAAACCAACCCAAATCAAAAATATGTGCCCCGAGAATGGCCAGAAGATGGAAAAGAGTCCAGAGAGAAGAAAGACTTCAATTCACCTCGTTGGCCTGAAGATATCTTAAAGGTTGGCGACTCAAGTCGCCCAGTAACTCCTGTGTCTGCACAGCAATGCCCGGGACCTCCGCACGTGGAACCTGAGGGGGAACAGGAGCAATAAAATCAGACTCCTCGTCATCAATGTTAATGGGCTCCTCGTCCTGTACTGGACGTATCCTGCTCTCTACCAATCTGCGAGGCGTCCTAGCTGGACGGGCCTATGGGACGGCAGAATCCCTCCTCCGTCTAACGCCTGATGAAACTCCAGTAGAACTGACGGGTCTATCGTGATCCATCGCATACACCAATACTCAAAATCACCTTAGACAGGGTGTGGTAAGCTTAAAACCTATGGCTTATTAATTAATCAATCCACCATACATATCTAAGTCCTAAAACATGCATGGGTCCATCAAAAATACCCCGTATAGTCAAAACTACATGTTTTCAAAATCCCAGAAGTTCAAAACCTGCATTGGGTCAGTAAAAAACTCCCCACAAATTCAAAAAGGCATGCTTTTCAAAAGCTAAGATTTTGGAAAAATTTCATCAGAGTCTCCTTTGTAAAATGGATTGTCCACATGCACACAGGCATATCTAGATGGCTATTCAGTAGCATACCTACCCAAAAAATAGAAACAGCTCATATATATCCAAAATAAATTAAAAACCAGCCTCACATAGTCTCCAAAATACCATAGGCATTTTTTAGTTTAAAGTCCAGGCTCACTAGGCCTCAAAAAGGATGACTAAACTGATTAAAAAGTGGAAAAATTGACTGTCTCAGAACCTGAATTTTCTTACATCCAAACGTGCATTACAGTAAGATATGCATACATATGTAGACAGAAAATTTTTCACAGGTCATATAGACATACATTTTTTATACATTGCATTTAAAAGCATGCTAGGTGGTTCGCATGCTTTTAACGGTCAAAAAACTATGAAAGAAGGATGGAAACGTTACCTGCGCGTGCTAAACGAGTAGGAACTGACGGATTCAGAATCTGACTGCCAGAACTCCATAGATCTGAAAAAGAAGATCGAAAATCCTTTCGCTGCTCAAACGGGAAACTTGCAAAATGAAAAATACCGCAGCACATTGAGTAGCCCAGGCAGCCGCACCTCCACCTGCGGTTGCTGCACCTCTAATTGCGGAAACCTAGGTGGGTCCCACCTACCCAGGCCCGGTTCAGTTCAAGTTGAAACAGAGTTTAAACGAGCCGCAGATTCCAATCTGAAGAGAAATCGCTACGCAATTGAGCGGTTTGTCCTGAAATCCTGCGTTCAAGCAGTGCAATCCTGACAAAAAGGGAAACTCCATAGAGACCCTTGACATTCAGCCCGGAGCTATGTCCGGGGGTCAACAGATCAAACTAAGGAAAAGCAGCGCAAAAATTGAGCAAAACTACCAAAAACTGCCATTTTCGAAGCATCGGGTACTGACCGGTGACAACTCAGCCGTTGGTTCCAGTCCAGCGAAGCATCAGGTAATGACCGGTGACAACTCCGCCGTTGGTTCCAGTCCAGTGAAGCATCGGGTACTGACTGGTGTCAGCTCAGCCGTTGGTTCCTGTCCAGCGAAGCATCGGGTACTGACCGATGACAACTCAACCTATGGTGCAACCTCAGCGAAGTTTGGGTGCTGACCGAAGTCAATTTCAACCTTCAGACTAGTCCCATGAGATGTCGGGAGACGATCTATGGTTAAGAGTCGAATAATAATCCATCTTCACAAAGGATAGATGATAGAATTTGTTATACACATCCTCAAAGAAGATCATTGAGGTAGTATCAATCCTGGCCACTTCCTCAATACCTACAAAGCTATTGCAGAGGACGTCATCCCCAGCAGATCAAGACGGGAAAATTTTTGATAGCTCACCCCCTCAGAATCTACAAAGTTATTGCAGAGAACGTCATCCCCAGCAGGTCAAGACGGGAAAATATGTGATAAATCATCTTCAACAAAATCATCAGAGTCAAACAAATTATCGTGAGTGATGTCATCCACCGCCGAGAATGATAAAACTGGCTTGCGATAACTTCCTAATACCATCAATGGCTATACCAGATAGAGTCATCCCCAGCAAAGTGATAACGCACACAGCCAAAAGTAGTCCCATTCTACTCCAAGACGCACAACTTCAAATTGACTCTAACACTCTTTATTTCCAGTCTCTACTAATCTTTATCCTGCCCATTCCACCACATTACATGGACATGATAAAGAGGGGCATCTTTAGACACTCAAAATTTTCCTTGCCCCAATACTAACCCGGTAGGAGGGAAAAACCGTTAATCAATCCAAATCAGGCCAGCAACGCCGGTCCTTCAACCTAAATATGATTCCCAATATCGGTAATCAAGTTCCGATAGTCAATTGGACCATCAATTAAGTTCCAACAGTCAATCGTACCATCAATCAAGTTTTGGATGCCAATCGGACCATCAATCAAGTTTCGACAGTCAATCGGATAATCAATCAAGTTTCAATAGTCAATCGGACCATCAATCAAGTTCTGACAGTCAATTGGACCATCAATCAAGTTTTGACAGTCAATCGAACCATCAATCAAGTTTTGACAGTCAATCGGACTATCAATCAAGTTTCGACAGTCAATCGGACCATCAATCAAGTTTCAACAGTCAATCGTATCATTAATCAAGTTCCAATAGTTAATCGGACCATCAATCAAGTTCCGACAGTCAATCGGACCATCAAGTAAGTTCCGACAGACAATCGGACCATCAATCAAGTTCCGACAATCAATCAGACCATCATTCAAGTTTCGACAGTCAATCGTACCATCAATCAAGTTCCAACAGTCAATCGGACCATCAATCAAGTTCTGACAGTCAATCGGATCATCAATCAAGTTTTAACAGTTAATTGGACCATCAATCAAGTTCTGACAGTGAATCGGACCATCAATCAAGTATCGACAGTCAATCAGATCATTAATCAAGTTCTGACTGTCAATCGGACCATCAATCAAGTTTCGACAGTCAATCGGACCATCAATCAACTTTCAACAGTCAATCGGACCATCAATCAAGTTTCGACAGTCAATCGGACCATCAATCAAGTTTCGATAGTCAATCGTACCATCAATCAAGTTTCGACAATCAATCGAACAATCATCAAGTTTCGACAGTCAATCGGACCATCAATCAAGTTCTGACAGTCAATCGGACCATCAAGCTCAACTCCGATCTAAACCCGAGATGTCAGGTCAACTTCAGATATGAACCTGAAGCATCACAATAACTCTAGAGCAAAACCTGGAACGACCACGTCAGCCTCAGAGACAACCCTGAGGTCAAAAGACTCGACTGGGATCCAAGTATTGGAATCAGCTTCCAGAAGTCAACCAACGACCATGTCGACACTACAGGCAGCCCCAGGAGGGGTATAATGACTATTTCATCAACTCTCAACTGACTCGATAAAACTCAAGCTAAATCGATGCCGCCAAATTTAGAATGAACCCATCCCGAGTGGCAACTACGCAAGACAGCTCAACGGATAAACTGCGGTGAATCGAAGACCTGGTTATGAACCCATCTTCCTGGTGACACTCTCGACGAGAGCTTTCTGGAAAGGTATCGTACGCCTCAAACGGATGCTCCGATCAAAAGTTAAAAAGTTTCTGACCGAACATCGCATTGTTCGAAGTGCACGTACTTTGAGACGACTAAGTCGGGCATGTGGGACCCACATACAGGAGCCACAGATCTACCTGCGGCTTCCGCAGGTAGAGTGAAGGCTCCCTGGCCTATAAATAAACGTGCCCCCCGTTCATTTAAAATAATTCAGAAACGTAGCGAAGCCCTGCCAGTTTGATTTTCTGACTTTTACACCTCTTCCAAACCCAAATATTTTCATTCCAACACGTAAATATACCCATATACTACCATATATCCAAAAAACCACCGATAGATTTGGACGTTTAAAGCCTACGATTTGGCAAAAAGCCCGTAGTACAGTCCATTGTAAGTATTTTTATGATCAGCAAGTCAATACTACTACTTTGCACTGTTTTACACTTACACATCAAGTTTTATCTTCTAAATATGCCCAGAACTTAGTTCCGTGGCCTTTTTGTCAAAATTTGATATATTTTTCTACATAAACTCCATTTTCAACATTTTTACAATTCGGATTGACGATCCGTCAGCTCCAGTAGCTTCAATGCACTAGCACTCACAGTTTTGGCAACTTTGTCGGACTGGATTGTCTTCCCAATCTCGGTTTGACCTTTTTTTGTATATATTTAACTGTTTATGGACTAACATTTCAATTCTATCAAGCCCAGATGTCAAATCCGTTGTAGTTTACCGCTTTTATATATATTTACGCATATATAAGCGACATTCACCATCACTGGTACTCATCAGTCCTGGTTGACTACATTTTTGTCAATATATATATATATATATATATATATATATATATATATATATATTTATATATTTTTAGTCGGCCTAGATTATTTCGTGCGGACTGGGATTTACTGAAAGAATCCCTGGTTCTGACTATCTTGGGATATTTATCTCTTTTTGTACAAATTTGAACTGTGCAGGTTTTCTAGCCACTCATATATGAGCCTAGGAATCATGGGATTCATGATTAAACTGATCAGAATCTAATTCCTACGATGGACAAACTCCGATTTACAGATGTACCATGCCAGTTTTTTTCTATAAAATGTACATGCACAGACCTTAAAATGGTTATCCGGATTTAAAGTCTCAACATAGTGAAAATATGGATTGTCATGTCAGCGTCCCTCCGATGGTTTTCATACCAATGAGGAAACCGACACTTTATATTTTTGTGGTCGAGGATGCTTAGCAGCCCAATAAATCACCATTTGCATGCAGCCTTAAGGCTATAAAGATAAAATTAAGAGTAGAGATATGCTTCAATTCCTATATCAGCGTAAGGGTTTGATAAAACCAGCTTTCAAAACATCATTGTCAATTCAATTCAAAATCTTTTGCAAAAAAACAAATTAAATGATGCTTTTTTTTTAAAACAAATCAAAGATTGATTTTCAAATCAAATCAAACCCTTCGTATATAGGCTCAACGAAGCCTGTCAAAGCTTTCAATCAATCCAAAGGCCCAATTTTCAAATAGCATTCACTCACGCATTCCAGTTTTAGGGGAAATATTAAAAAGATTGTGGTACCGTGTTTACATGGGAGTCGTGGGGTGCTTAACACCTTCCCCACACTTAACCAAGCCCCCAAACTCAAAACTCCGATTTTAAAGATCAAGTTTCGACAGTGTCTAGCAATTGGGCCTCTTTTCAAATGAAAATTCAGTTGAGTTGGTACAACCATTTTCAAAACTACTAACTGGTGACTCTGTTTAAATCAAATCGTCGACATATACACATGTTGGCCTCTTTCCTAAAAAACCCTTCAAAACCTTTTTTGCAATAAAAAGAATAAGGGTAGAGATAACTTAGGAATATCGATTTGAGGAAAATCGGGTTATAAACCGACCCACGATATTTTTTAAATTTTCCAACGGCGACATTGGGTATGTTGATACCATGATTATTCCGGCTTTCGATTATTTAACAATTGCTTCTTTAACTTTCAGACTCCATTCAGGTTTCAATCGCCTGAGCTTTTACTTCACTGGTTTGAATCCATCTTTGATGGGCATTCGATGGATGACAATATCAGTGGATAAGACAATCATGTCTTCATGTGACCATGCAAATACATCCTGGTACTGTTTTTGGAGTTCAATCAGGTCGGCTTTTTGATTGGGTGTGAGGTCTGAACCTATTTGGATTTCTTTGATATTTTTGGAGGTTCCTATGTTGATGGTGATGGTTTGTTTGAGGTTTGTTTTGGGTTTATCTTCGACCCATTATTTGGTCTCCTCGGGCACCTCATAGTCATCTTCCTCCTCTTGATCAATAGCCATCAAGTCGAAGTTCATTTCTACATTAAAGTCGTAGTCATTTTGACAGGTTGGCATCTCATCAGCAGAGACACGCACATCCAATGCTTGGGTCCTGAAAACAAAAATACTTTCATTAATATATACAACTACTTAAACATACAGAGCATTTGTAAAGCATGACAAAAGTTACTGCTATAGTTGTGCAAACAAAAGTAAGTAGTAAATGAAAGCATGATTAAGGGCAGATTTACTCTCTGCCCGTTTACCCTTTTCGACAGAGGCAAGGGACACTACTCTAGTTATCCAAGGTCAGATCCTCATGAACCGGGAGGATTAGGGATTTGTGATTATCTGTCTCATCTTGGATAATGACTGAGACATCTTTAATAATAGGGCCAGGGATCTTCTTTGAACTTTTCCCTTTTCCCTTCTTGATGCGAGGAATTTGAACTTTATCCTCGTCGTCGCTGTCTGGGAGTTCGTCATTCATGCCCTCGTAGTTCATAATGACCCTCATATTAGCGAATGGGTCTTGTCCTTCATACAGGATCTTTTCTTTTTCTTTTTTGATGTCTGCCTCAGGCTTGAGGATTTTTCTTTCACGGACAGGTATGATTGGAGGGAATAGCATAGCTGATACCATAACCGGGATTTTCCTCGTAGGTTTCACCGATCCGGCATTTGTGAGGTTTGGCAGCAGAATTGTGGAGGCATGAGCCTTGGGATGTTTATGTGGGTTCCGATGGCTTGACCCAGATGAATATCCTAATTCTGCTCTCCCGGTCTGAATTGGGATTTGGACTGGCATCTTGATACCTTGCTTATCCTTTTCCAATCCTTCTCCAGGTTGGATGCCCGAAGATACCATTTCTTGTCCCACTGTCATTACTTCGGTGGAGATTTTAGGTTTTAGGGTTGGTGCTCCGATAGGTAGATACTGAGTATCGCTCACCACTAGAGCTTAAAAACTAGCAGGTTCAATCCCCGTATCCAGGCTAATCACTGGTATATCCCCATATATGTAGCTAGGGTATTCTGGTTCGGCATTCACTGTGATGAGGCAGCCGTTGATAATGTACTTGAGTAGTTGATGGAGGGTGGATGGCACTGCCTCTGCCATATGGATCCAGGGTCTGCCCAATAATAAGTTGTATCCGATGGCGATGTTGAGAACCTGGAAAGATACGTAGAAAGTATGTGGGCCAATCTCTAGAGGTAGCTCTATTTCCCCCATAGCTTGTCGGCGAGATCCATCGAAGGCCTGGATGACCATAAGACTAGTTTTGATCCGGTTCGGATTGATCTTCATCCTTTCTAAAGTATCATATGGACAGATGTTGAGGGATGATCCTCCATCGATGAGCACACCTCCGATCACATATCCAGAGGACATTACCGCTATATATAGGGACTTGTGGTGGCCCGTTCCCTCTACCGAGATATCATCGTCAGTGAAAGATATCACATTGCTGTTGAAGATGTGCTCAATCACATGATAAAATTTCTCAGTGTCCACTTTATGTGGCAAATGAGCTTCTTCTAGTACTTTCACTAGAATATTGCGATGATCCTCTTAGGATAGGACCAAGTCAAGGATGGACATTTGTTTAGGTGCGTTCTCCAAGCTTTGCACTATTTTGATTTCATTGTGTCCCATTTTGTTGGGGAACTCTTTGATTTTCTCTTCAGCCACCTTCTCTTTTGCTTTGATGACCAGTTTTATTACCCGCTGAGGTAGGTATAAGGGATTGTCCTTCGGCACAACGGTAACGTTGTTTGAAGTGGAGCCTTCATTGTCCCCGTAGTTCCATGGGACACACTTCAGACTGATGATTGGATACTGAGGTCTGAAGGGAATGATTAGAGGCTGAGGTGCAGCCACCTTCACATGATCTGGTAGTTCTTGAGCCCCTTTCTCGGTCAGTACTAAGGGTTAGAGAGTCGACTCTCCATTGCAGGATATAACAGCCACTATATTCTGGTTCCATACAGTGGGGATCAAGAGAGTGTTATTTTCTGGGAGATCGAGAATTTGATTTCCCCTTATCAGGTTCCCATTTTCAATTATGTCTTTAATCAAGTTACGAAGTGCCCAGCAATCTTCAGTATCATGGCCGGGTGAATTTGAATGGTACTGACATATTTAGTCAGGTTTGAATTTTCTAGCTCAAGGGTTTAATGGAGGTAACAAGTCTGCAACCATTCCTTCATTGATTAGCATTTGAAGGATTTCTTCCATTAATTGATTTAGGTTGGTGAAGTTCCTTTGGAATAGAAATTTCTCATCTGCTCGGAGATTCTCTTCTTCGGCCACCCTGTTGGCCCAAAGATCATTCTCATTAGACTGGTATTGACTTCTCGGGGAAGTGATCTCTGGTGTGGGAAGACGATTGTCAATGGACTATTTGATTTGTTTCACCATATTCCTGGTAAACTGATGCTGGTAAACAACCAGTGCTGCTAACTGCTCGATCTGCTCCTTGATAGACTTGATCTCCTGCTCTATCAAGAACCGCCTTTCAAAAACTTCCCAACTATCTGGGCTGGTGTTGTTGGATTGAATTGATTCTCCCACATAACGGAGGTAATTGGATCCTTCTCCATTTGTGGCGCTGATTATGTTAACATTCACCTCTTTATGATGTGGTAGAGGATTGTCCTGCACATGGGGTTGCTCAGGCTTTGTGACCACAATTTCTCTACTGTCAATCAAGTCTTGTATTTTATGCTTGAGAGACCAACAGTCTTGGGTGTCATGGCCTAGAGATCCAGAGTGATAAGCACACTTCTTGCTTGAGTCGAAATTCTGACTATTAGTGTTGGTTGGTGGAAGGAGTTGGACAATCTTCTTCTGGGCTGTCAGAAGTTTGAATACATTCTCAAGTGAATCCCCCAGAGGGGTGAAGGTTCTTCGACGCCTAACCTCCATATTTTTCTAGAGTGGAGGGTTTAAAGGCTGTGCTGGATTTTGAAAAGGGGTATAATTCCTCCTTTGAATGGGCATACTGTTTGACTCGCCCCTTAGATTTTGTCCTTGTAAGACTAAGGACACTTCCTTGTCTTTCTTTTTGTGCACCCTCCGGGGATTACTCTCGTAATTTTTGGACTAGATATGCTTAGCGATAGCTTCGAGGGCGGTTAGATCTTTTATCTTCCCCAATTTGAGCCCCAATTCGGCTATTTCGCCATGTTTGATCATTTCAGAGAATGGTTTTCCTATGCCTTCTAGGACCCTCTCATAATAAGGCGCTTCTTGGATGTCGATAAAGGTCATGACTATTTCAGATTCAGTCATGGCTGGGGTGACTTGTGTTACAACCCGTCTCCGTCGCTGGGCTTATTCTCTGAATGATTCAGTGTTATTCTTCCTTATCTTGGTAATTTGGACTCTGTCTGGAGCCAGCTGAGATTGGAAGCTGTATTGACCGAGGAAAGCGTGGGCCAGTTCTTTCCCAATTGTGGATTTTGGAGTTGTCCAGACGGGAGTACCATGCTCTCGCCTCTCCGATTAGACTCTTCTGAAATAGCTACATTCGAAGCTTCTCGTCCTCTGCATTGGATCCAAATTCTCCAATGAATACTTTTAAGTGTGTGTAAGGATCTCCCGTTCCATCATACTTCTCGATGTCAGGAGTCTTAAATTTTTTGGGATAACGAGCCCCGAAGAATATACAAAGGTCGGAGTAATTGACACTACTGAATGCCCCAATCCCTTTGATTGACTGGAGAGCTTCCTCCATTTGTTGTACTTTCTTTATAATGTCACCACCTTCCTAGTCTTTGACGAGGGGGGTGATTTCAGGGGTTTTGTTGGTCATGTCCTGGTTTTGTGGTCCAGGAATCTGAGTTCCGGCCTTTTCAGTCTCTTGACCGCCAGAACTACCACCAGATGCTCCTAGTTCTGTGTGAGCTTGAGATTGTTTCCCTCTAAGGGCCTTGCTTTGTTCTCATAGAAAATCGGCTAACTCAGCTATCTAATTTTTCAGTCCTTCGAACTCTTCCCAAGATACCGAGGCGGATTCTGCTTAAGCACCAGAAGCCATGTCCGTCGATGGATTGGGTGCTTTAGATTTAGACCTAGTGATAGGACCACTTTTTAACTACAACAAAATGTAGGCGTGTCAATTTCCTGATGTAGGTAAGGACAGGATGCATGATGTGTTTTTTAGATTTGATCCTGCAAAACCGAGGTTAGTTGTTTTAATGGCAGGATGATATGGTATTTTGATAGGGAAAGTAAATCTTTCATTGTGATATTTACATTGTACTCCTTGATAATTGGAGGCTTAACATGGAATTGAAAGAGGAAGGCATGAAGAAACCTCCCTTCGAATTTGGTTAATCAGAGGCTGACCTATCCTAGGTTATTCTCGTGGCTTTTGTTTCGGCATGAAGGTTCCCAGATCATCACAATCTACAAGAGGGGAAATTAATCCGATCGTTCAACTGGAGCGAATCTGGGTGGTGCATTTTCATGAGCCCCAGAGACTTAGCCGTCCCCAGAGACAATACTTATCACCGATCGGGTTTTCCTCCTTATGAGAGGGACACACAACAAACATTCACATATATCATGCCTTACCGTTGTGCATATGATGACATGGGTGCAAAGCACTAAATATGGGTGCAAAGCACTAAAAAGAATGAAAGCATTCATTCACATTCATTCAATGTATAGATGCAGCATTCACTCATTCATTGACTGCAAAGACGTAGAATTTCATGCATTCAATAGTTTTGAAAGGGAAATATTTGAAAAGATTTGAAAGTGGCCTAAGCCCTCTATTGTCCCCAGCAGAGTCGCAACCTGTCGACGTTGGTTTAAAAAATTAGCGGTTCGAGTCACAACCCGGATCTTTTAATCTATTTTCCTAAGTTCTCTCTACCATCACTCTTTTTATTTAGGAAAAAGGTTTTGAAGGGTTTTTTAGGAGAAAGGCCAACATGTATCATGTCGACAATTTGAAAGTTTTATAGAGTCGCCAGTTGGTAGATTTGAAATGGTTGTACCAACTCAATCGAGTTTTATTTGAAAGAGGCCCAATTGCTGGACACTGTAGAAACTTAATCTTTGAAAATAAAGTTTTGAGCTCGGGGCCTTGGTTAAGTGTGGGGAAGGTGTTTCGCACCCCACGACTCCCATGTAAACACGGTACCGCATCTTTTCAATATTTCCCTTTAAAATTGGAACGCGTGAGTGAATGCTGTTTGAAAATTGGACCTATTGATTTGATTGATTAAAAGTAGTGCTTTGCTTCGTTGAACCTATATACGAAGGGTTTGATTTGATTTGAAAATCAGTCTTTGATTTGATTTGAAAATCAGTCTTTGATTTAATTTGCAAAAGCATTTAATTTGATTTTCTTGAAACGCTTTTCTTTTTATTGATTTGAAAATGATGTTTTGGAAGCTGGTTTATCAAACCCTTACGCTGCCATAGGAATTGAATCCTGTTGATACTTCTAATTTTATCTTTATAGCCTTAAGGCTGCATCTGAATGGTGATTTATCGGGCTGCGAAGCATCCTCGACCACATAATATACAAGTGTCGGTCTCCTCATGGGTATGAAAACCATCGGAGGGACGCTGACATGACAATCGATATTTTTTCATTATCTAGAGACCTTAAATCCGGACAACCGTTTTAAGGTCTGTTTACATGTACATTTCTACAAAAAAAATTGGCAGGGTACATTTGTAAATCAGAGTTTGTCCATCGTGGGAATCAGATTCCGATCATTTTGATTGTGAATCCCACGATTCCTAGGCTCATATATAAATAGCCAAAACCTGCACAGTTCAAATTTGTACAAAAACAAATAAATATCTCAGAATTGCCAAAATTGAGGATTCATTCAGTAAATCCCGGTCCGAAAGGCCAAAGCATCTCGTTCCCACTAGATAGTGATCTAAGGGATGCGAGGTTGCTTTTGAAGCTGAAACTAGAAAGAAAGCTAGATTTAAGGAAATCTCAGCCATTCTAGCTTCCTGGTTCAGTCTGAAGGTTTTGAACTGTTTGAAAACTAGAATTGGCGAGATTTAAATAAATCTAGTCCGCCTGCAAATATATCAGTGTCAATTCATATAAGATGAATATTTGCAGCAGCAGTTGAATAGAAAGCGAGTAAAGCAATATATATATATATAAATATATATATATATATATATATATATATATATATATATACAAATATATATAAAAGCTATAAAGGGCGATGGGTATTCGCGCCAGTGCCCGGACTGGAATTGAAATATATATATTGATAGAAATGTAGTCAACCAAGACTGGGAAGAGGACCAGTGATGGTGAAGGCTGCTTATATATGCATGCATATATATAAAAGCAGTAAAAAGGCCATAGAATGATCCAGGCCGAACTAGAATGTAAATGTACAAAAAAAATAGTCAACCAGTGACTGGGGAGATCACCCAGTATGGCGAAGTGTGCAAAAAATAGTATAAAGACCACGAAATAATCCAGGCCAGACTGGAATGCAAATGTACAGAAAAGTTATCAACCAGTGACTGGGGAGATCACCCAGTATGGCGAAGTGTGCAAAAAATAGTATAAAGGCCACAAAATAATCCAGGCCAAACTGAAATGTAAATTGTGGAAAAGTAGTCAACCAGTGACTGGGGAGATCACCCAGTATGGCGAAGTGTGCAAAAACAGTATAGAGGGCGATGGGTTTTCACGCCGATGCCCGGACTGAATTAAAATATATATATATATATATATATATTAATAAAAATGTAGTCAACCAAAATTGATATATGCATAAATATATATATATATATAAGCGGTAAACTACCTCGGATTAGACATTCGGGCTTGACAGAATTGAAATGTTAGTATATATATACAATTAAATATATACAAAAAGGGCCAAACCCGGACTGGGAAGATAACCCAGTCCGACAAAGTTGCCAGAACGTGTGTGCTAGTGCATTGAAGCTGCTGGAGCTGACGGATCGTCAATCCGAGTTGTAGAAATGCCAAAAAATTAGTTTATGTACAAAAATGTACCAAATTTTGACGAAAACGATCACGGAACTAAGTTTTGAGCATTTTTAGAAAATGAAACTTAACGTGCAATTGTATAAAAGTACGAAGAAGTAATATTCACTTTCTGATCATGAAAATACTTACAATGGACTGCTGCACGAGCTTTTTGCCGAATCGTAGGCTTTATACGTCCAAATCTACCAGTTATTTTCTGATATGTGGTAGTATATGGGTATATCTACGTGTTAGAGTGAAAATATTTGGGTTTGGAAGAGGTGTAAAAGTCAAAAAATTGAACTTCCAGAGCTTCGCTGCGTTTCTGTATTCTTAAAAATGAGGGGGGTGGCCTCATATTTATAGACCAGGGGGCCTCCACTCTACCTGCTGCTGCCACAGGTAGAGGTGCGGCTCCCCTAGTGCGGCCTGTGGTGCCAGTTTCTGTCATCTCGAAGTACGCGCACTCCAGACAACGGGCAGTCAAAGTCGAAACTTTCTAACTTTTGATCGGAGCGTCCGTTTGAGGCGTACGATACCTTTTCGAAAATCCCTTACCGAGAGTGTTGCAATGACATGGGATAAAACATTTTCCGTGTCCTAGAAGATGGGTTCATAACCAAGTCTTCGATTCCCCGTAGTTTGTCCGTTTAGCTGTCTTGCGTCGTTTGCACTCTAGATCGTCGTTATGGTTCATTCTAACTTCGATGGCATCAATTTGGCTTGAGTTTTACTAAATTGACTGAGATTTGATAAAATGACCATTATGCCCCTCCCGGGGTGGTCCTTGGTGGATCTGGCTTCCTAGGGTTATCTCTAGGGCTGAACTGCACTTCCCGGACTGAGGCTAGGCTAATCTGTACTTCCTGGGCTGAGACCGGGGATGACTTGACATGTCTTAGGTTGATGTCAAGGTTGACCTATACCTCCCAGGTTGATGCCGGATCTGACTTGACGGCCCGATATTAAGATCGGGATTGATTGGTACCTCTCGGGTTGATGCCGGGGCTGACTTGTACCTCTTGAATTACTGTCGAGGCTGATTTGAAGGCCCGATATTGAGATCATGGTTTGAACTGATGATCCGATTGGAGATCGAAGTTGGATTGACGGTCTAATTAGAGATCAGAGCTGGATTTACGGTCCGATTGGAGATCGAGCTGGATTGACGATCCGATTAGAGATCGAATTTGACTGGCGTACTGTCATTGGTAATCGAATTTGACTGGAGTACTGATATTGGTGATCGAATTTGACTAGAGTACCGATATTGGTGATCAAATTTAATTAGAGTACCGATATTGGTGATCGGATTTAACTGGAATACCGATATTGGTGATCAGATTTGACTGGAGTACCGATATTGGTTATCGAATTTAACTGCAGTATCGATATTGGTGATCGATTTTGAGTGGAGTACTGACATTAGTGATCAGATTTGAGTTTACCGGCATTGGTGGCCGGATTTCAACTGAATAACATGCATTGGTGGCCGGATTTGGATTGGAAGCCTGGTATCAGTACCGGGATTGGCTTGATTGACGGTTTTGTCCTCCCACAGTGTTCATATTGGGGTAAGGAAAATTTTGTGTGTCTACACTAGGGTTTAGCCAAATATCCACCTTTTTGAATAATTCTTCTTCCTTGGTGGATCACCTCTAAAGGCCAAATATTTGGGTGGCTAACGTTGATCAAAGGAAGGAATCAAACCCGGAGAACTCAAGGAAAGAGTGAAGGATTTGGAGTTTAACTTGTACTTGTGGAAGCTTAGTTCTATAAGGGTATGGATCTAATATCCATCTATTTCGTTTAAATTAATAACTGTGCATAAAGGATGATCCGGGTATATGGTTTGTAAAAATTTTAAAATCCATTTTTATCATGCTTCTGCTACTTTGATTATTACAAACCTAATAGTGGTATCAAAGCCAAACCTTTATGCGAGTTATTAATTGTTTTGATGCCATATATGTATGGGTATGTGTTTGAAACAATTTATTGGACATAATTTGTTATATGAAATCTTGTTTTTTGGATGAAAAGGTCAAAAATCGTGAATCAGAAAATCTAGATTTCGCCGCGCCAAGGGCAGCGCGGGGCGCGTCGGGTATTCAAAAATCTGGAATTTTTCTGTAAGGTCGGCGAAGGGCGCGCCAGTGGTGGCGCGGGGAGCGTCGGACCTGCAGAAAAAATTCTGACTGTTAATTTTGTGCAAGTTTTTCAAAAATAAAATAAAGGAGTTTATTTTATTTGATTACATACAAATTTTAATTGCCCAATGAATGATATTGATGCATATGTGGAATGGTTTTATTATTCATGAGATGAATGTTATTTATTGATGCATATGATGATATGTATGAAAATAAATGGGGTTGATTATGGACTATAGACCAATGTGATTGGATTTTATTTTAGTTGGATGCATGCATGTATGGGTTTTATTAAATGGGGTCTGCGTACCTCGTCTTCTCTTATTTTTGTTGATGTAATTTCTATCTTCGTCTTATGTACTTCTCCTTGACTGTTGATCAAGGTTTCTATTTATTGTAAATAGTTTATGTAATAGGACTATTGAGAATTATCTTGAAGAATTGGAGACCAAGGAGAAAGGAGCGCTTGAAGATCCGTTTGTAATCAAGCCCGGGATTTAAATGTAATAGTTATGTTTAAACTTAATTCTTGCACCCTAGGTTTGATCTTTTAGTTCACTTGGTGGCTCTAGTGAACCAAACTAGAATAAAAATCCATAATCAATCTAGGTAGAATATAGTATTCTATATGCATGCTTATACAATATATATATATATATATATATATTATTGTGCAACATGTTTCGCATGTTAATTAATATGACACCTATTTTATATATATGTGTGCATGCGAGCTAAACAAGATGAGACAATTTATAACAAACCTCTCAAAAAAATTATATTAAATTTTAACATTCAAAGATATTTGAAATATCGAACGTCGCCTTCTAGCATGATAAAACAATAGAGTATTGAATATTTAATATGAGTTTGTTGTGCACACACAAGGCAAGTATTAAATATTTAAGATGTTTTATTACATTAAATGTTTATAAAGGAATTAAACATTACCGCTTTGTTGTGCACACACAATGGCTGTAGTTTTCTCTTCACTTGTATGGAAATATTGGGTCTGACTTAACTTAGATCATTTTAGTTCGGATGTGCACACACTTGACCATTATGATCTAAGAGAAAAAATACAAGGAGTAACATGATGATGTAATTGACAAGAGTTGTCTGCATATTTATTTATATATAATTTGTTGTGCACACACAAGGCTATATACATTTGAAATGGGATCCTTATTCTCACTAGCAAATCTTTAATTAGATTTACCGAACTATATATTATGAGGGTAATATAGTTTGAAGAAAATAGTGGGAGATACCAATTTAAAATAAGACCTAATTTATTTTGGTAATTAATTAAATGAATGTATGCTAAAATGTTGTTTAATTTCACATGCAGAATTTGAAAAATGCCACACTCACTATAAATGCGTAGCATACTTGATGCTAACAAACTGACCGGCCCGAATTACACTGGTTGGTTAAGGAATTTAAGAATTGTTCTCACTGCTGAAAAGATTTCTTATGTCCTGAATTCGTCCATTCCTGCAATTGTTGCAGAAGAAGCCTCTGAGGAAGAGATTGCTACTTTTAAGAAGTGACAAGATGATGCATTTGTGGTTCAATGCATCACGCTCGCATCCATGAGTAACGAGCTTCAACGTTAGCATGAAACTATGGATGCTCCTGCTATATTATTTCACCTCCAAGAGATGTATGGTGAGCAAAGTAGGACCGCTAGATATGAGATATCTAAGGAGCTCTTCCAATCTCGGATGACCAAGGGAACTACTTTTGAGACTCATGTCCTAAAGATAATTAATTGGATTAAACGTCTTGGACAGCTTGGGTTCATCATGAATGGGGAGTTAAGTCAAGATTTGATCTTTCAGTCACTCCCAGATACCTTCTCACAATTTGTTATGAATTTTCACATGAATAAGTTGGATGTCAGTTTGCCTGAATTACTTAACATGTTGAAAATTGCTGAAGGACACTTCCCATCCAAGAAGAACCATGTCTTACTGATGGATAATTCTTCTAAGAAAAGGAAGAGGCCCAAGGTTTCTTCTAAAAAGAATTAATCCAAAAAGGCTAAGAGCAAGGTGAATAACAAGGATCAAAAGAAGCCTGATCCAGCTAGCAAAGAAATGTGCTTCCATTGCAACAAGTCGGGTCACTGAAAGAGGAGCTGCGAGAAGTTTCTGGCAGAGAAGAAGCTTGGAGAAGCTTTGACTTCCAATCAAAGTTTGATCATGATTGAAATTAATTTTTTTTTGCAAGTCAAACTTCTACTTGGGTATTAGATACCGGCTGCGGTTCTCACATATATAATACTATGCAGGGACTGGTCTGAAGTAGAAAGCTGAATAAGGATGAAGTCGTCCTACGAGTGGAAAATGGAGCAAAGGTTGTTGCATTAGCTGTAGGGACTTAATGTTTAGCACTGCCTACGGGTAAGTCCATTAGCTTAAATAATTGTTATTTTGTTCCATCACTTATAAGAAACATTATTCCAATTTCCATATTATATATGGATGACTTTGATATTATAATAAATAACAATAGTTGTTCTATTTATAATAATAATATTTTATATGGTGTTGGAAAATTGTTCAATGGACTTTACATACTTAACTTGCATAAAAATATATTTCAAATTGAACAAGCTAAGAAACAGAAAAGAGATGATGTTAATTATACCTTTATGTGGCACTGTAGACTTGGTTATATTAATGAAACAAGATTATCCAAGTTGCATAAAGATGGTCTCCTAGAGCAATCTGATTATGAATCATATCCAACTTGTGAATCGTGTCTCATGGGAAAGATGACTAAATCTCCTTTCAGTGGAAAAGGAGAAAGTGTTATAGAGTTGTTAGCGTTGGTACACACAGATGTTTGTGGATCTATTACAACGAATGCACAAGGAGGGTATTCTTATTTTATTACTTTCACTGATGATCATTCAAGATTTGGATATGTATATTTAAAGAAATACAAATATGAATCATTTGAAAATTTCAAAAAATTCAAAGGTGAAGTGGAGAAACAAACTGGCAAAAGTATTAAGATTCTTCGATAAGATCGAGTTGGTGAATACTTAAGCGGTGAGTTTCTCAATTGTCTCAAAGAAAATGTTATAATCTCAAAATGGACTCCACTAAGAACACCATAGTTAAATTGTGTATCTGAAAGGAGAAATCAAATGTTGTTAAACACGGTTCGTTCTATGATGAGTTTTACCGATCTTTCAGTATCATTATGGGGTTATGCCCTATATACGGCTGCATATCTACTAAATAAGGTCCCCTCGAAATCCGTCTCTAAGAATCCATAAGAGATGTGAACAAGGAAGAAACCTAGTCTTAAGCATGTTAAGATTTGGGGATGTCCAGCTTATGTGAAAAGGTTTCAAAACGATAAGCTTGGGACAAAATCAGAGAAGTGCACGTTTGTGGTGTTAGGTTTGTAAGAAATCATGGCGCAATCAAATTACAAAAAGTAGCGAAAGCATGGTAAAATCAGAGTTTAAATTTTCTACAAACCAATAACCCGAATCATCCTTTATGCACATTAATAATTTAAAACGATAAATAAAAAGTTATGGAATCATAACCTTGTAGAACTAAGCTTCCACAGGTATGAGTTGAACTCCTTGTTCTTCGCGATCTCCTTGAATCTTCGGGATTGATTCTTTCCTTTGATCAACGTTAGCCACTCAACTGTTTGGCCTCTAGAGGTGATCCACCAAGGAAGAGAAATTGTTCAAGAATGAGGGTGGTTGGCTAAACCCTAGTTTTCTATTCTCTATAGAAAAGGAGTACTCTCCAACAATTGGAATTGTATAAACTGATATCTAGTATAAGACTCCTCTTATATAGATATTGGTCAACTCTTCTAATCTAATTAGAAATAGGATTTTATTTAATTAATTAAACTCCTTTAATTAATTAGGCTCCCAACACATTGGGAATAATTAATTAAACTATTTTATTCAAATTGCCTCCTAATCTTATTAGAAATAAATGAGAGTACTAATATTAAATTAATTCCTAAACTCCTTAAGAAATAAAAATAATAATAATTGTATTAATATTAATAAGACTCCTTTTATTAATTTATATTTAATATTTCCAAAATATTAAATAATAAATATTAAGCTATTTAATTTATTCTATCACCATAGATTAAATTAATTACACTTAACATATTATTACGATTATGTCATTACCTTCTTAAATAATTATTCTTCCTTTTTATGGTGTGACCCTTTAGGTTCTCCATATTAAATCGGCTGTGAATAAAATAATTAGAACAATTCTAATCATATTTAAATAAATAAATTAAACTAATAATCTATTTAAATAAATAATATTTATTCTACAATAGGGATAAGCCTCCCTAGCTATCAACGACTTTCCAAATAATATAGATTTCAACATTAATCATAAAAGAACATTTGAGTTAATAGTTACTGCAAAATTTAATCATTCCACCATACAATGTCCCAATCAAATATAAAACATTGAATTACTATCAAAACTTATTTTATTTAATTATATGTATTTCGATCAGAAAATGCACAATTCCAAATAATGCAAATCAGAAACTCCTTTCTAATTTCATTCCACCTTGGCCAAGGATTCCTGGGTTGTCATTTATCGAATCACATAGGATATATCTCTTCCTTTACTATAAACGGTAGATTCTTTATTGATTATTCATTATCTCCATATATAACTTGTTACACCCAATCATACCCTTGATATATCCTAAGCGTCTTAAGAAATAAGTCAAAGTATAATTCATTATACACAAGGTAGTATGATGATCTCAAGTCTAAGGATCATTTGTACTACTATCATATTAGGAATTCCTATTGACAGGTGAGTAAAACTCCATTAGGTATTCTTTAGTGAGTCACGTTCAGTGTACTTATTCTCCAATAAGCACCTACATACTTGTTTTAGTGTCTCCATACAAATGATCACGAGATCAATCATCCTCATCCAATGAGCAAGCAATATATGTACCAATCTATCCGAATTTACTAATCCTATTTTTAGTAATCCATCGATCGGGAACTATTTTTGTTTTAAGCTATCTAAGAATTTAGATCTCATTAGCATGATCAACATCATGATTCTAAAAGCATTGCTTAAAACTATGGGTTATTTACATATTATAAAAAACAGCATAATATAGATAATTAAATGCCCTTAATAAATGAATACTTTTATTAATAAATAAATAAGATCGTTTACAAAGTATATGCATTGGCTTGTATGTATACTACTTTCACTCTCCCACTTGCTCTAAAGCCAATCGTCATTGTATCTCATACCCATCTTCTCTAAGTGACGATCAAACTATTGTTGTGTTAAAGCTTTAGTAAATGGATCTGCAATGTTGTCTTAAGAGTCAACACGCTCCAAGGTGACGTCTCCTCTTTCAATGATCTCCCTGATCAAGTGAAATCGTCGCAACACGTGTTTGGATTTAGGATGAGACCTGATTTCCTTAGCCTGTGCAACAGCTTCGGTGTTATCACAAACCAAGGGGACTGCTCGTCCAATATTATTAACAACACCAAGTTCGGTTATGAACTTCTTCATCCAAACACCCTCCTTTGAAGCTTCACTTGCAGCTATGTACTCTGCCTCAGTCACTGAATCATCAACTGTTTGTTGTTTGAAACTCTTCCAACTCACTGCGCCATCATTTAAGGTAAACACATACCCCAAAACGGATTTACTGTCATCTTGGTACATTTGAAAACTTGAGTCTATGAAGCCCTCGAGTTTTAATTCAGACCCACCATAGACAAGAAATACATCCTTAGTCCTTCGTAAGTACTTTAGGATATTTTTCACTGCCTTCCAGTGCTCTTCTCCTAGATTCGACTGATATCTGTTTGTTACACTAAGTGCATGAGCGACATCTGGTCTAGTACATATCATACAGTATATGATAGATCTTAGTGTTTAAGCATAAGGGATCTTACTCGTATGGTCTCTCTCCTCAGGTGTCTTTGGGGTCTGTTGCTTGGAGAGATTTATTCCATGGCTCATCAACATGAGACCTCTTTTGGAATCTTCCATGCTAAACCTCTTTAGCATTGGTATCAATGTACGTTTCTTGGGATAAGCCAAGCATCCTTGTAGATCTATCTCTATAGATATTTATCTCCAAAATATAGGATGCTTCTCCCAAGTCCTTCATGGAGATGTGTTTAGATAACCAGATTTTAATCGACTGTAGCATAGGAATGTCATTCCCTATCGGTAATATATCATCAACATATAATACAAGGAATGAAACAGCGCTCCCACTAACCTTTTTGTACACACATGGTTCATCCTCATTTTTGATAAAATTAAACTCTTTGATTGTCTCATCAAAACAGATGTTCCGTCTACGAGAAGCTTGCTTTAATCCATAAATGGATCGTTGCGGCTTAAAGACTTGATTTGTTCCAACCTTTGAAACAAATCCATTTGGTTGTGTCATTTACACATCCTCCTCAAGTTTCCCATTGAGGAAGGTCGTTTTCACGTCCATCTTCTAGATCTCATAGTCGTTATAAGCTGCAATCGTAAGCAAAATCCGAATAAACTTTAGCATAGCTACTGGTGAGAAGGTTTCATCATAGTCAATTCCTTGTCTTTGTTTGAAACCTTTTGCAACTAGTCGGGCCTTATAGGTCTCTACCTTGCCGTCCGCTCCAGTCTTTCTTTTAAAGACTCATTTACACCCAATAGGCTTAATGCCTTCAGGAGGAGAAACCAAAGTCCATACTTGGTTCTCATCCATGAAGTCCATCTCGAATTTCATGGCTTCTAGCCATTTCCCTGAGTCTTTATTACTCATAGCATGTTTGTAATTCCATGGATCATCATCATTCATGATGCGTACCTCATCGTCATCCTCTATGACTAATCCATACCTATCAGGTATCTTCGGTACTCTTCCAAATTTACGAATAGGGTGTTGTGCATTAGGTTCATCCACTTAGTCAGGTACCTGACTTTGATTCGTAGTAATTTGTGGTTCTTGATCTTCTTCAAGATATATTTTACTCCCACTGACCCCTTCATGGATAAACTCCTTTTCCAAGAAGGCAGCATATTTCACAACAAACACCTTTTGATCAGTTGGATGATAGAAATAATACCCTTGTGTTTCTTTAGGGTATCCCACAAATCTACACTTGTTGGATTTAGTCTGTAGCTTATCATTTTCAAACTTTTAGACATAAGCTGGACAACCCCAAGTCTTAACATGCTTAAGATTTGGTTTCCTCCCTTTCCATATCTCTTATGGGGTCTTTGGGACGAATTTGGTAGGCACCTTGTTAAGTAGGTATGCATCCATTTCTAGGGCATAACCCCAGAAGGAAATTGGAAAATCGATAAAACTCATCATGGAACCAACCATGTCCAACAATGTTCGATTTCTCCTTTCAGATACTCCATTTAATTGTGGAGTTCCTGGTGGAGTCCATTGTGAGATTATACCATTATTTTTGAGATAATTAAGAAACGCACCGCTTAAGTATTCTCCACCTCGATCCGATCAAAGAATCTTAATACTTTTGCCAGTTTGTTTCTCTACTTCACTTATGAACTCTTTGAACTTTTCAAATGATTTAGATTTCTATTTCATTAAATACACATATCCATATCTTGAGTGATCATCACTGAAAGTAATAAAATAAGAATACCACCCCCGTTCAGTCGTTGTCATAGGTCCACAAATGTCTGTGTGAACCAATGCTAACAACTCTGTAACTCTTTCTTCTTTTCCACTAAAAGGAGATTTAGTCATTTTACCCATGTGACAAGATTCACAAGTTTGATATGATTTATAATCAGATAGCTCTAAGAGCCCAACCTTATGCAACTTGGATAATCTTGTTTCATTGATATGACTGAGTCTACAGTGTCACATATAGGTATAATTAACATCATCTCTTTTCCTTTTCTTAGTTTAATTTGAAATATATTTTCATGCAAGTCAAGTATGTAAAGTCCATTTCGCAAATTTTTAATACCATATAAAACATCATCATTATAAATAGAACAACTGTTATTTTTTATTATAATATTAAAACCATCCATATCCAATACAGAAATATAAATAATGTTTTTAATGATATTCAGAACAAAACAACAATTATTTAAATTAATAAACTTGCCCGTAGGCAATGCTAAATAATATGTGCCTATAGCAAATGCAGCAACCTTTGCTCTATTTCCCACTCGTAGGATGACCTCATCCTTGTCCAGCTTTCTACTTCTGACCAATCCCTGCATAGTATTACATATGTGAGAACCACAGCCGGTATCTAATACCCAATTAGAATTTTGACTTTTGAAAAAATTAAGTTCATCATAAACAAACCTTGATTAGGATTTGAAGCTTCTCCAAGCTTCTTCTGCTTTTGTTCTGCAAGAAAATCCTTGCAGTTCCTCTTCTACTGACCCGACTTGTTGCAATGGAAGCACATTCCTTTGCTATCTGGATCAGGTTTCTTATTTCCCTTTATTTTTTCCTTGCCCTTAACCTTCTTAGATTTCTTCTTTTGAGAAAATACATTGGGCCTCTTCCTTTTCTTGGAAGAATCATCCACCATAAAGACATGGTTTTTCTTAGATGGGAAGTGACCTTCAGCAGTTTTTAACATGTTAAGTAATTCAGGCAAGCTGACATCTAACTTATTCATGTGAAAATTCACAACAAATTGTGAGAAGGTCTTAGGGAGTGACTGCAAGAATAAATCTTGACTCAACTCCCCATCCTGACGAACTCAAGCTGTCCAAGGCGTTCAATCAGATTGATCACCTTTAGGACATGAGTCTCAACGATAGTGCCCTCAGTCATCCGAGATCGAAAAAGCTCTTTAGATATCTCATATCTAGCAGTCCTACTTTGTTCACCATACAGTTCCTTGAGGTGAAGCAACATAGTAGGAGCATCCATGTTTTCATGCAGACGCTGAAGCTCGTTATTCATGGATGCGAGCATGATGCATTGAGCCATAGATGAATCATCTTGCCACTTCTCTATAGTAGTAATCTCTTCCTCAAAGGTTGTGTCTGCAAAAATTGCAGGGACAGGCAAATTCAGGACATAAGAAATCTTTTCAACAGTGAGAACTATTCTCAGATTCCTTAATCAGTCCGTACGGTCCGGTCAGTTTGTTAGCATCAAGTATGCTACGCAGTGAAATTAGTGATTTTGACATTTTTAAATTTTTGCATGTGAAAAGACAACATTTTAGCAAATATTTATTTAATTAATTAACATACCAAAGTAAATTAGGTCTTATTTTAAATTGGTATCTCTCACTATGTTCTTCAAACTATATTACCCTCACTTATATAGTTCAAAAAAATCTAATTAAAGGTTTGCTAGTGAGAATAAAGATCTCTATTCAAATGTATATAGCCTTGTGGAAAACACAACAAACCATATATAAATAAATAGGTAGACAACTCTTTGTCAATTACATCAACATGTAACTCCTTTTGTTTTGCCTCTCAGATTATTTTGATCAAGTGGTAACACATCCGAATTAAAAATTATATAAGTTAAGTCCAACCTACCACTTCTATATATTCAAAAAAGAAAAATATTATCCTTGTGAAAAACACAACAAAACAATATTGTTCAATTTTTTTTATAAGCATCAAATGTGATAAATTAACATCTTAAATACTTAATACTTGCCTTGTGAAAAACACAACAAACTCATATTAAATATTTAATGCTCTATTAATTTTATCATGCTAAAAGGCGACGCTCGATATTTCAAATATCTTTGAACGCTTTAGACTTAAAATAATTTCTTTGAGGGGTTTGTTATTATTAGTATCATCTTGTTTAGCGCGTGCACATATCTATATAAAATACACGTCATTTTATTAAAACATGTGAAGCATGTTTGCATAAAATATAATATATATATATATATATAATACTAGCACGTATATATAGAATACTATATTCTACCCAGATTGATTATAGACTTTTATTCTAGTTTGGTTCACTAGAGACATCAAGTGGACCAAAAGGTCAAATCTAGGAGTGCAAGAATTAAATTTAAACATAACTATTACATTTAAACCCAGGCTTCATACAAATGGATCTTTAAGCTCTCCTTGCTCCTTGTTCTCCAATTCATCAAGATAATTCTAACTTGTTCTATTACATAAACTATTTAATTTAAATAGAAACCTTGATCAGCAGTCAAGGAGAATTACATAGGAGGGAGATAGAATTTTACATCAAGAAAAAAATTAGAGAAGACGAGATATGCTGACCCCATTTAATAAAACACATTCATTCAAATATTCAACTAAAATAAAATTCAATCACATTGGTCAATAGTCCATAATCAACCCCATTTATTTTTATACATATCACTGTAACAATTGAGTTTTTTTTATTTAGTTGTGATTCTGAGGACATAATCCTTTTAAGGAGGGAAGATTGTAACAAACGAGAATTTTGTATATTAATTTTAAATATTTATTGAATTAAATAAATATTTTAATTGATTTATTGAGTTAAATAAATAATTGATGTGATTATGTATGGATTAATTTAATTATGCGCAATATGTTAATTAAGTTGATGTAATAATTTTGTGGTGTAGTTCTAATTTATTTGAGATAATTAAATTAGATGAATATTATGTGGTATTTGTTACATGAGATTATGATTAATGAGTAATTATAATTGTTATGTAGTAATTTTATTTAGTTAATTGATGTTAGTTTTAATTTAATTAAATTAGGATAGTAAGAGTTAATTAGATAAAGTGTGACATTGAAAACTATGTGTTAAAGGAGTTATTAAAATAAAATAAAAGGGTTTTAATTCTGTTTTACCAAACAAGGCCCTTAAATATGTTTTAATCCTGTTTTACCAAACAAGGCCTTAGTCCTAAAAATCTGTTTTTAAATTTAAAGAGTTTTTGCCAAACAAGCCTTATGGCTTTTGAGTTTTAAAAAGTTGTAACTGATATATTATTAATATTATATATTAAGTATTTCTTAGTTATATAATATATGTAATTATATGTATTATATCTATATTGTTAGTTTTCTATTCTATATAAGTTAGAGTTAGAGTAAGAATAGAGAGTTAGAAAGAACATAGAGCTAGAGAGAAAAGAGAGAAGAATGAAGGAAAAGTGGAAGAAGAGCTTTGAGAAATCAAAACAAAGAATCAAAACATCCTCATCACCATATTCATCTTCTTTCTCTAGAAGCAAAGGTATAATCTAATTTTAAGTTTTGTTCATTATTGTTCTTCATTGTTATTCATGTTTTTAACTTCTCTGTAAAATAGTTTTTCATAAAAATCATGTGGTTATGATTTATACATGTTGTATTGTATATATAAACTATTATATATGTGTTATATGATAATTTAAGTGATTCAATTCATATAAATATGATGAATATGATGAACATGAAGGAATTGATAAGTGGTTTTATAACCACTTATTTAGATATCAACTCACTGCGATTGTTGTTTAAACTCAAGTGTTATCGTAGCTTTTCATGCCTTTTTACTTGCTTTTGCAGATTTATATTTAGGAACGCTCCGGGTGCATTTTGAGCTTAAAAGGATGAAAAGGTGCTAAAAAGGGGACAACGCTTAAAGAGTAAGCTAGGCATGAGGGATTGACAGAAGCTAGGAGCAGATAGAATCAAGAAGGAATTCAGAAGGGCAGCAGGAGAGTGCAACAGCAAAGCAAAAGCAGCAGAATTTCAGAACATGAGCCTGCGCAGCTGCGCCGGCTGCAGGCATAGGACCTGCGCAGCTGCGCCGGTCAAGCTCCACAGTTGACTTAGTTTTTAACACAGCAGTTTTGGTTTGTTGGGAGCAGCAAGGCAGGCTCGGCGGGAAAAGGCATATAAGGGCATTTTGGCAACAGAATATAGCTCTCTCCCCTTAAGGGAGCTTAGCCCTAATTTTCTTATTCTAGTTTTTCATTTTCTTTTACATTTTCTTGTCTAGGAGTAGAATAGAAGTAGAGATTAGACTAGTTTATACTAGTTAATGTTGTAGGGTTTTATTAGACTTGATTGCTGAAGCATTTGAAGAACATCAAGGATTCGTATTTTGATCAAGAGGAATCAGATTTGCATTTCTTACTCTTATTTTCTCTTTGATTCATATTTGTGTTATTACGATGCTTATTCTACATGTGGATGGTATGTTTGAGTTGTCTATGACTTAAAGTATACCTTGAGGTTCTAATGGAATCTAATGAGTAGTCTATATTAATTTCTCTTCCTTATTGGTTCTTATTGATTATTTTGTGATTGTCTACTGCGATATTTATTTTCATTTCTTAATTGAGTCATGACCAATTACTGTGATAACCCAAATGGGATTGAAAGACGAAATGTGGGTTTAGATCAAATCGTAGTAGCGAGCGATTGTACGTTCACATGGCGTTGGATGTATGATTTATGCTTAGAATAGACATATACCGAAGCGCCGCTCGTGGCCAATAGAGAACTTAACCTTAAACCCTAATTATTTGTAAATCACATAGACATATAGTGGTTTAGGTAATGTGGGTGTTCACGTGCGTTCTATCATCTGTGGATTGCACGTGATATGGATTAGGTGCATCGAAAGATGGCCTTTTCTCACTTTCGTGTTCTCGGCTAGCACTCTTAACGATTAATTTGACCTAATTGGAAGTGAATTGACTTAGATGAATCATTAGGGGAAATTGGAGTCTCATCCCTTCATTATCTGATTCTACCTTAGGATTATTTATTTTAATTCCTTACCTAGTTAACTTAGTTTTAATTCCAACTCTTTATCTCTCGTTTAAATAAGACTGAGGCGATTATGTGCTAGTGGTTTGGCGACCTTTTATTTGTTAATTCTCCGTGGAAACGATCTTTACTTATCTTATATTACTTGTTGACCGCGTATACTTGCGCGTTAATTGTCGTTACATAAATCAACCAACAAGTTTTTGGCGCCATTGCCGGGGAATTAATTGGATAACTGTTTGCCAACATTAGTTTAAATCAAATTAGTCTTAATTTAAACTTTTTATTTTTGTTTAATTCTCTTCTCATATTCTCTTTTCAGGTACAATGGACTTAAATTTTATTCATGGAACTGTACAAGACAAGAGCAACCAAGGGAAGAAAACACTGATGGACTCGACCCAATTGCCACACTCTCAGCACAGTTAGAGGAGCTCTCAAGAAAGCTGGATACTGTTTCAGTCCAACAGAGTCGAGAGCCAGTGACTTCATATGACTATGGTGCTGGAGCTTATATGAAGAAGAACTTTGCGTATGAAGAAATTCCTGTCCAGATATTAGATAGGAAAGAACAAACTTTGAGAAATAAAGTTATTTCATCTGTAAAAGTACTTTGGCGTAACCACGATGTCGAGGAGGCAACGTGGGAGTTAGAAGATAGGATGATGAGGGACTATCCCCATCTATTTGTGTAACCTTGTAGCAATTCCGGGACGAAATTTTTATAAGGGGGGGAGGATGTAATACCCGAGAATTTCCATATATTATTAAATAATTATATTAATGAAAATGAGAATTTATTTGAATATAAATGATTTTGTGTTATGAGATGAATTAATTCAATTATATATAATTGAATAATTATAATAATTGAGAAATTGGTGGAGTTTGTGATAAACTCGTTGATTGCCTTGTGTGGCACAGTGACGTAATATAATAATGATTATATTAATTTAAGCGAACAATTAATCTATATTAATTGTTAATCGAAGAATATTAATTAACTGTTATAAAATTCTAATGAGGATTGATTAATAATATGTGATTATTATTATTGCAAGAAACATAATAATAATGAGCAACGTGTTTATAAATATAATAAGACTTATATCAAAGTGATAATTAATTATATAAGGGTTAATTAAATTGTTATGGAGGTTAACAATTATATTGATTGATGTAGGATATGTGTATATTATTAATTAATATTCAATTTATAAGATGAGAAATTATATGTGCAAGCATGCGAATTAAATGTGTAGCATATATTAGCTGACTATGTATTATGTGAAGTGTAATATGACACTATTATATGGTAAGGCTTATTAAACCATGTGAGCTACTTGATTAATAACTTGTGAGACAATAAATATGTGTGTCTATAACCTAAGTATTAACACTAGTTTGTTTACAAATTGGAAATGCTGAGATTTTTATGCCTTGTCCCATATTAATAAGACACAAACCTTGTACACGTAAAACACTCATGAAGCTAGCCTACTCCTACCTTCTCAAACTCAGCATTCTAGCAAATCATGATACGGGAAGTGGGCACAACAGTGTTCTTCAACCACTCTACCAACTCTTCCTTAGCTGATATACAAAGCTTCAATCTAGTGGTTCAATTTAATGGACAATTGCATTGTCTGTGTAAGGATTTTTCTATAAATAGCAGCCATGTTTCTTCGTTTTCAATTTGCTGAGAGTTTGCATAAGTGGTGAGTGAAAGCAATATACATATATCAGTAGGAGAAGTTGGATTAGCAGCAAACTATATTGGAATCCTAGCAGAGGTATAATCCCTCTTCCTTTGTTCTTCATTTTCGTTTTCTGTTTTCGAAGTTTCCTTCAAATTTTTGATTATGCCAAATTGGTTCATGATTGGTTTGTAGAACCCTTATATTGTTGTTATATGGACATACATACGTGATGGAACCACTATATAGCTTTCTTGACTTTCATTTCCATTGTTGCTCTATAATTTCTGTAAAGCATCGAATTCGTGAAATAAGTTGGAGTTCATCAAATTGGGAAACGTTTGGGCGATTGACTGTTATATAACAATATATATGTGTTAGTAAGGTAAAAAGGTTAGTCTAATAGCATATGGGTATGTCGAGATCGATAAAATGGGAGGTTTTGGGTCGGTTTCGCTGCAGTCTGAACTGCAAGAACTGTCCCCACGCCGCAGCGCCGCAGCCAGCGCCGCAGCCCGCGCCGCAGCGCCGAAGCCCGCGCCGCAGCGCCGAAGCCCGCACCGCAGCCCCACCCACGCCGCAGCGCCAGAGTATGCTGCTGTTGCCGCGCCGCAGCGCCGGCCTCTGTGTGCAGTTTTCTACATTCTGCAACAAAACTGTTATGTACTAATTGGTTGATTTTTGTTTAAACAAGCATGGAAGCATGATTAATACATATATATAAACCTAATGAGGCAATGTAAGCATGTTTTAGTATATTAGCATGCATGGTTAACCAAACGACATATAGTTTGAAAACAAACTTAAAGTTTCATAAACGAACGTTAACATTATAAAGCATGTTTACATACTGACCTTGCAAGCACGTTAGTACCACCTAGAGACACATGAAGTGCATGTTAGCTTATCTATATTGGTTCCATAATAAAATATGAACATGTGAACCTAACTAGTGCTCATTCCTAAAAAAAATATAAGTTTGAAGGTGGATATGATCATGTAAATGCTATATAGTCATTTTGATGTTATAAGCATGTTTAGATAACTTTGAAATATATGAATGAAGCCTTAACTTTTGTTTATATAGTTCGTAAGGAAGCATGAACATGTTAGGCTCTATTAGTAAGATTCACTAATAGAAATACAAGCCTTGCACATGAGCATTAACACGATACGTGGAGATTTAAATTCTGATATTTATGGACACATGTGATAGTACTCTTAGACTCATTCATGTGTCATGCATATATATACCATGATTGGTTGCCGTGATTAAAGTTTAGCATAAACAAAGCATGTTTTCAAGATAATAACAATGCTAGCTACATATATGCAATACGAATACTCATGAGCATGACTAATACAAGTTATACGAATATCTTATGTGTTTAAAAGCGACCATGTTAGACCATATGAGTTCGTGTCCTTGAATGGCTTTAAGTATTAACTTAAGAACCTATACCATGTACGATTGGATTTGGAAAAGTTATACAAGCATGTAAAGTATCCTTTAAATATGAATACATGCTACGTGATATTATATGTTGTTACTTGAACCCGATTTTGATGGTTAACTTAAGGAGATGTCGTAACTTGCTAAAATGAAATATATTTAGTATTTATTGTGGTCTTATGTGATATTAATAATATGCAAGCATGTTTGCTAATTGTTGAGATCTTATATAATATGAGAATGCGTTTAAACTCTAAAGAAGGAACGTTAAGGATAGAAATTATATTCTATATAACTGTGTAGCTAGGTAAAACATACCTTATGTGTTGATCGTATATTCAAAGAGAAAATGTGAAGTTAAATTATATGACTAATGAATATCATATATATACGTAACTGTATTACGATAGGAATTCGAAAGTGTTGATTGCTTTTCGTGGATAAACTACGCTAAAGGCAAATTCTCTTACTTACACTCTCTTAAAGTGCAAGTATCCTAACCGACGCATTTACTTTATGCAAGGAAAGCTATGATTGTGAAAGTTTCCTAACTTATACTCTTTTACTATGCAAGTATCCTATCTTGTGTATTGCGAACTAGTTTCCTATTTAATCGGTTGAATTGAATTAGCATACTTGAACTCTTATTTCATTAAAGCTATTATTCATGTTGAACTTAGTATTGTTCTTGAATATTGTGAAAGTGTCTATGCCATTTGATTCGGTTAGACTTATATTATTGAAAAGCGACCCAAACTAATTGATTGGTGCGGGATCTTGTATTTGACTGAGAAGAACAACCTTCTTTGAAGGGAATATATAAATTGTCGGAGAACCGACGTGCACACTTGAGTATGATTGATTGTTATGCATAACGATGGTACTTTAGGCTGATCACCTGTTGTACCTGTTTTTTGTTGGATTTTCAGTTTATTACTGTCAATTCTAGTAGAAGTTCATAGTCTGTAGTGACTACTCAGTATTCAATTATTTGAAATCTTGAATTGACTTATTATTGAATCATATTGATATTATCCTGTCCTTAGCGACTGTTATTGAGAACTGTTGATATTCTTGTTATTCTTGAACTATCAAATCTTGCTATACCCTTTCGAGAATTGAGAATCTTATTATTCACCCTTATTGTATATTACTTGCTAGGCAATTTGTGCTCATTCTTGCTTTTCCTAAAACATTTCAGTTAAGGCAGAGCATGGCGAACCTTCGGGCATTGATAAGGGCAAGGGCAAGGCTACCAACTAGCTTATGTCTGTTATGTTTCAAATATATTAATATTGTGTGAAGATGATGTAGTAAGACTGGATTTGTTTATGTTTAAGCTTAAGTTAGATTATATAACAAGCCGTTAATTGATATTGCTATGTAATCTATTAAGTACTGTAGGTTGCGAGACTTGGGGGAATAATTATAATAAATCATTGTAAATTATTCTAGAATAGATTTTCTGCTGTGGTTGTGTGATATTTAGTTATCATTATTGCAATGTATTACCATGAGCACGTGATGAACCGAATTCGAGAGACCAAGTGGCGGTCCTGGAATTTGGGGGCGTCACAGGTTGGTATCAAAGCCGTAGTTATAAACCTTAGGAACGAGTGTCCTTAGACTATAACTTAGGCGAACTTAGAAGTTAGGAAGGAGATAAAACTCATGTAGAGTTTTCCTTGAGAGGCTTAGTCTGTTATGAAATGTAACTTCATTCTATACAATGAACTTATGTTTTATTTAACATTCTAATGGAGTTGCTATTTGATTGTCTTGTGTTTGTGAGTGTAGGATGACAGACACAGGAGTACCTAGTAGAGTGGCCAAGGAGGAGCCCAGGGATATACATGTAGTGTACGAGGCACCTCTAGAGGCTACACCAGTGCAGGCTGTTGCACCGTTCGAGTCCGATGACGAGGACGAGATTGAGATAGAGTCTGATCCAGAGGAGGAGCCGATGGAGGATGAGCCAGTAGAGGACTCTGATGAGGCTACTATAGAGGAACAGATGTTAGGCGAGTACGAGGAGCGTATTCTAGAGTTAGACTGCAGAGTCCAGGAGCTGGAGGCAGAGGCCCACGAGAGAGAGTCTGAGTTCCAGAAGCTGAGGGACGAGGACCACCAGAGGAAGCTGGCTATGCAAGAGTTAGAGGTGGAGATTGCCTACCGTAGGGAGGCAGGGATCCAGATGGGGACTCTATTTCACAGGTCAGTGGCTAGGAATGTAGATTTGGCAGAGAAGCTAGAAGAGGTTGAGCAGAGGGAGCTAAGTGAGAAAACTGAGAAAGAGGCACTCCGTACTCAGCTAGAGTTGGAGGTGATGGATAGGTTACACTTCGAGGAGAAGTGGGTAGCGTCCAATGAGAGAGCTGACGACCTTGAGGACGAGGTCAGGTGCAAGAAGAGAAAGATGAACAAGATGGGGTATGTGTTCCGTTCAGCTTTTGAAAGGGTGATTGATGGTGTGTACCACTACCCGGCAGATCAGGGACAGACTCTACATACCTTGAGCCGAGAGCTGGTTGTGTATATAGCACAGTTGGAGTACAAGAGCGCAGTGGAGCGCGGGATGATGGGATGAGATTTCCTTAGTCAGTCTAGTGGTAGTACTAGTTGTGTCTTTATGTATTGTATATACTATGTTGTAATCCCGATCTTTTGTGTAAGATGTGGGATGATGATGTCCCCGAGTTAGCTTTTGTTAGAGGGGTAGTATGGCAGTAGGTTGGTATATTCCCCTTCTTTTGTGATATTAGGGGATATATGTGATAACATTTATAGTAGTATGCTAGGAAAATCATGTAATGAAATGAAATGGCATATGAATATAAATGGAGTTGATTTTAGAAACGTGTTATAAATTTATTCTTTTAGTATTAAAAGAAATACTTAAGTGATATACTTGAATAATAATAAAAATGAAAATTTGTGATGCAGATAATGCCGCCCAGACGTAGATTGACTGCACCCGAAGAATCCGTTAACAATGAGAGAGAACAAGTAGACCCGATCCAGAAACTGGTAGACTTGTTAGGAGAAGCCTTAAGGGGAAGGAACAATGAACCCGTTCGCCCGAACCCTCAAACTGTGCCAGTAACAACCTTTAAAGACTTTAAGAGTGTAGGACCCCCGGAGTTCGAGGGAACTACCGACCCAATCGTCGCACAAACGTGGATCAAAGAGATCGAAAAAGCTTTCACTATAGCTAGCGTAGGCGAAGATCAGAAGACGGTGTTTGCCACATACATGATGAGGGGAGAAGCGAACTACTGGTGGGAGGCTAATCAACAAAGAGCTGGAGAAGGGATAATAGCTTGGGATAAGTTTAAGACACTGTTCTTCGAGAATTACTTTCCGAAGAGTATGAAGAATAGGATGGAGGTGAAATTCCTAGAGTTAAAACAAGGTGAGATGACGGTGGCGCAATACGCGGCTAGGTTTAACGAACTAGCGCGATTTACGGAGCACCAAGTTGGTGATGAAGAGAGGAAGGCTAGACGCTTTGAACAAGGGTTGAAGCCATGGCTGTTCAATAAGGTATCAGTTCTTCAAATTGATTCCTTTGCAACATTACTGGAGAAGGCAATCATTGCGGAAGGCGGCAGTGAGGCCTTAAGTCTGTATAACAAAGAAAAGAAATGAAAGAATACTGGAGGAGAGAATCGTACGGGAGGAAGCAGTAGCGGAGGAAGCAACTTGGGAAAGAGAAAGTGGGAGAACAACAACAACAACAAAAACAACAATAATAATCAATCAGGGAATTTTCATGGAGGTTTCAAGAAGAGGGCTGAAGGATGCCCGAAGTGTGGGAAGAATCACCAGGGCGAGTGCTGGAAGGGACATGGCACTTGCTACAACTGCGGACAGGAAGGGCACATCTCGCCCAACTGTTTGAAATCGAAAAAGATACAAGGATGCTTTGCGTGTGGCTCGACGGAGCACCGAATTAAGCACTGCCCAAAGAAGGGAAGTGGCGGGGGTAGTAATCAACAAGGAGGCAACAAGCTGATGATCGATGGACCAGCACAATCCAACCGCCCAACCGCCAGAACCTTTAACATGACCGTCCAAGACGCAGTGGCTGCGAAGGATGTGGTGTCAGGTATAATCCCAATCAATGATATAAATGCTTATGTATTATTTGATTCGGATGCCACCTGTTCTTTTGTATCTGAAGAATTTGCTAGTAGACTTAGTACACCCCGAGAACTTTTAGAAAATCCTTTGATCATAGAAGTTGCTAATAAGGAAGTGATCCCTGTAGAATACGTTTATCGAAATTATCGCGCAAGTATTAGTAAACATGAACTGAGCGTAGACTTGATTCCTATTAGACTGGGAGAATTTGACGTAATACTGGGAATGGATTGGTTGTATAACCATGCTGCGATAATTGACTGTCAGAACAAATGTGTGAACCTTCAGACTCCGAGTAAGTCTAAGGTAGTGTTTTATGGTAGCTCATCGCTTAAGCAATCGTGTTGCGTTACGATGATGCAGGCCAAGAAATTGTTAAGGAAAGGATGTGTAGGATATTTAGCTTACATCGTTGATACTCGGAAAAAGGGAGTAGAAATTAAGGATATATACGTAGTTAATGAATTTCAAGATGTGTTTCCGGACGATCTGCCTGGTCTTCCGCCAGACAGAGAAATCGAATTCGTAATAGACTTAGCGCCGGGAACGGCACCGATTTCGAAAGCTCCATATCGTATGGCGCCAGTAGAAATGAAGGAATTGATGATACAATTACAAGAATTGTTGGATAATGGTTACATTCGACCGAGTGTTTCTCCTTGGGGAGCACCAGTACTATTCGTTAAGAAGAAGGACGGATCGATGAGGCTCTATATCGATTATCGAGAATTGAACGGAGTAACGATCAAGAACCGGTATCCGCTACCGAGGATAGACGACTTATTTGATCAACTGAAGGGAGCAAAGTGTTTCTCAAAGATCGACCTACGAACAGGATATCATCAACTGAAAGTGAGGGATGAGGACATACCAAAGACTGCGTTTCGAACCCGTTATGGACACTACGAGTTTTTGGTAATGTCATTCGGATTGACTAATGCTCCGGCAGCATTTGTGGACTTGATGAACCGAGTTTTCAAGCCATACTTGGATAAATTTGTAGTGGTTTTTATCAACGACATTTTGATCTACTCAAAGACAGAGGAAGAACACGCCGAACATCTGAAGATTGTTTTGGAGGCACTAAGGAAGGAGAAGATGTATGCAAAATTTTCTAAGTGCGAATTTTGGATAGAGAAGGTTCAATTCTTAGGCCACGTGGTGGATAAGAATGGAATCTCAGTAGACCCTGCAAAGGTCGAAGCAGTAAGTAATTGGGAACAACCGAGAACACCGACGGAGGTGAGAAGCTTTCTAGGGTTAGCTGGGTACTATCGAAGATTCATCCAAGATTTTTCTAAGATAGCAACCCCGTTGACCAATTTGACTAGAAAGACGGTGAAATTTGTATGGACCGACAAATGCGAAGAAAGTTTTCAAGAACTGAAAAGGAGATTGAGCGAAGCACCTGTGTTATGATTACCAGATGATGCGGGAAATTTTGTGGTGTATAGTGATGCATCGCACAAGGGGCTTGGCTGTGTGCTTATGCAACATGGCAAGGTTATTGCATATGCGTCATGACAATTGAAGGATTACGAAAAACGATACCCTACTCACGACTTAGAGTTAGCGGCAGTAGTTTTTGCGTTCAAGATATGGAGACATTATCTATACGGAGAAAAATGTGAGATATACACGGACCACAAAAGTCTGAAATATATCTTCACACAGAAGGAGTTAAACATGCGGCAGAGAAGGTGGTTAGAATTAATCAAAGACTATGACTGCGATATTCTTTATCACCCGGGAAAGGCAAATGTGGTTACCGACGCTCTGAGCAGGAAAGGAAGGGAGAAGTTGTTTAATTTGTCGACTCAGGAAGAGTTGATAAGAGAGATGGAGAAATTGGAGATAGAAGTGAAAGGACCAGAAAAGTCTGGTGAGAAGTTAATTGTAATGGAAGCTTGTCCGACGTTGTTGGATAGAGTAAAGGAAGCTCAGGAAAAGGATGAAGAGTGTGAGAAAATCCGAAAGAGGATCACAGAAAATGAGGAAGAAAAATTTCGAATGGATAAAGACGGTATTTTGATATTTGAAGGGAGAGTGTGGGTACCAGCGGTAACCGAGTTGAGGGAAGAGATTTTGCACGAGGCACACAATACAACATATTCCGTTCATCCGGGAAGCACAAAGATGTACCAAGATCTAAGGCAACATTTTTGGTGGTCCAATTTGAAACGGGAAGTCGCAGAGTGCGTCAGTAGATGCTTGACTTGCCAACGCGTTAAAGCAGAGCATCAGCGGCCGAGTGGTTTACTACAACCGTTAGAAATACCAGAGTGGAAATGGGAGCATATTACCATGGACTTCGTGGTAGGACTTCCAGTTACACAGAAAGGTTATGATGCTATTTGGGTTATCGTGGATCGACTAACGAAGACCGCACACTTTCTACCAATCAAGATCCGCTACAGTTTGAACCAATTAGCAAGCCTATATGTAAAAGAAATTGTTTCACGACATGGAGTGCCGGTGTCAATTGTCTCTGATCGAGATCCGCGCTTCACGTCCAATTTTTGGAAGAGTTTGCAAAAAAGAATGGGAACGCAGTTGAGGTTGAGTACAGCTTATCATCCTCAAACAGACGGACAAAGTGAGCGAACAATACAAACGCTAGAAGACATGCTTAGGACTTGCGTGATGGATTTTAAGGGAAATTGGGACGACCACCTACCCTTAGTAGAATTCGCATATAATAATAGCTACCATGCAAGTATCGGCATGCCACCGTACGAAGCTCTTTACGGGAGAAAGTGCAGAACGCCGTTATGTTGGGACGAAGTCAGAGAACGACGAATACTCGGACCAGAGTTAGTTCAACAAACCGCAGACGTGGTGACAGTGATAAGAGCCAGACTTGTAGCAGCTCAAGATCGCCAGAAGAAATACGCAGATTTGCATCGGCAGGACCGAGACTTCAAAGTCGGCAGTTTCGTATTCTTGAAGGTATCTCCATGGAAGGGAAAAATCCGTTTCGGCAAGAAAGGAAAAATTGAGTCCAAGATTCATAGGACCGTTCGAGATACTGAAGCGATTGGGCGAAGTGGCATACAAAGTTGCGTTACCACCCGAGTTGGAGCATATCCACAACGTGTTCCACATTTCCGTGTTGCGACCGTACAAGGCCGACTACAAGCACGTGATTTCTTACGAGCCCATTCAAGTGGAGAAGAACTTGGCGTATGAAGAAATTCCTGTCCAGATATTAGATAGGAAAGAACAAACTTTGAGAAATAAAGTTATTTCATCTGTAAAAGTACTTTGGCGTAACCACGATGTCGAGGATGCAACGTGGGAGTTAGAAGATAGGATGATGAGGGACTATCCCCATCTATTTGTGTAACCTTGTAGCAATTCCGGGACGGAATTTTTATAAGGGGGGAGGATGTAATACCCGAGAATTTCCATATATTATTAAATAATTATATTAATGAAAATGAGAATTTATTTGAATATAAATGATTTTGTGTTATGAGATGAATTAATTCAATTATATATAATTGAATAATTATAATAATTGAGAAATTGGTGGAGTTTGTGATAAACTCGTTGATTGCCTTGTGTGGCACAGTGACGTAATATAAGAATGATTATATTAACTTAAGCGAACAATTAATCTATATTAATTGTTAATCGAAGAATATTAATTAACTGTTATAAAATACTAATGAGGATTGATTAATAATATGTGATTATTATTATTGCAAGAAACATAATAATAATGAGCAACGTGTTTATAAATATAATAAGACTTATATCAAAGTGATAATTAATTATATAAGGGTTAATTAAATTGTTATAGAGGTTAACAATTATATTGATTGATGTAGGATATGTGTATATTATTAATTAATATTCAATTTATAAGATGAGAAATTATATGTGCAAGCATGCGAATTAAATGTGTAGCATATATTAGCTGACTATGTATTATGTGAAGTGTAATATGACACTATTATATGGTAAGGCTTATTAAACCATGTGAGCTACTTGATTAATAACTTGTGAGACAATAAATATGTGTGTCTATAACCTAAGTATTAACACTAGTTTGTTTACAAATTGGAAATGCTGAGATTTTTATGCCTTGTCCCATATTAATAAGACACAAACCTTGTACACGTAAAACACTCATGAAGCTAGCCTACTCCTACCTTCTCAAACTCAGCATTCTAGCAAATCATGATACGGGAAGTGGGCACAATAGTGTTCTTCAACCACTCTACCAACTCTTCCTTAGCTGATATACAAAGCTTCAATCTAGTGGTTCAATTTAATGGACAATTGCATTGTCTGTGTAAGGATTTTTCTATAAATAGCAGCCATGTTTCTTCGTTTTCAATTTGCTGAGAGTTTGCATAAGTGGTGAGTGAAAGCAATATACATATATCAGTAGGAGAAGTTGGATTAGCAGCAAACTATATTGGAATCCTAGCAGAGGTATAATCCCTCTTCCTTTGTTCTTCATTTTCATTTTCTGTTTCTGAAGTTTTCTTCAAATTTTTGATTATGCCAAATTGGTTCATGATTGGTTTGTAGAACCCTTATATTGTTGTTATATGGACATACATACGTGATGGAACCACTATATAGCTTTCTTGACTTTCATTTCCATTGTTGCTCTATAATTTCTGTAAAGCATCGAATTCGTGAAATAAGTTGGAGTTCATCAAATTGGGAATCGTTTGGGCGATTGACTGTTATATAACAATATATATGTGTTAGTAAGGTAAAAAGGTTAGTCTAATAGCATATGGGTATGTCGAGATCGATAAAATGGGAGGTTTTGGGTCGGTTTCGCTGCAGTCTGAACTGCAGGAACTGTCCCCACGCCGCAGCGCCGTAGCCAGCGCCGCAGCCCCACCCACGCCGCAGCGCCAGAGTGTGCTGCTGTTGCCGCGCCGCAGCGCCGGCCTCTGTGTGCAGTTTTCTACATTCTGCAACAAAACTGTTATGTACTAATTGGTTGATTTTTGTTTAAACAAGCATGGAAGCATGATTAATACATATATATAAACCTAATGAGGCAATCTAAGCATGTTTTAGTATATTAGCATGCATGGTTAACCAAACGACATATAGTTTGAAAACAAACTTAAAGTTTCATAAACGAACGTTAACATTATAAAGCATGTTTACATACTGACCTTGCAAGCACATTAGTACCACCTAGAGACACATGAAGTGCATGTTAGCTTATCTATATTGGTTCCATAATAAAATATGAACATGTGAACCTAACTAGTGCTCATTCCTAACAAAAATATAAGTTTGAAGGTGGATATGATCATGTAAATGCTATATAGTCATTTTAATGTTATGAGCATGTTTAGATAACTTTGAAATATATGAATGAAGCCTTAACTTGTGTTTATATAGTTCGTAAGGAAGCATGAACATGTTAGGCTCTATTAGTAAGATTCACTAATAGAAATACAAGCCTTGCACATGAGCATTAACACGATACGTGGAGATTTAAATTCTGATATTTATGGGCACATGTGATAGTACTCTTAGACTTATTCATGTGTCATGCATATATATATACCATGATTGGTTGCCGTGATTAAAGTTTAGCATAAAAAAAGCATGTTTTCAAGATAATAACAATGCTAGCTACATATATGCAATACGAGTACTCATGAGCATGACTAATACAAGTTATACGAATATCTTATGTGTTTAAAAGCGACCATGTTAGACCATATGAGTTCGTGTCCTTGAATGGCTTTAAGTATTAACTTAAGAACCTATACCATGTACGATTGGATTTGGAAAAGTTATACAAGCATGTAAAGTATCCTTTAAATATGAATACATGCTACGTGATATTATATGATGTTACTTGAACCCGATTTTGACGGTTAACTTAAGGAGATGCCGTAACTTGCTAAAATGAAATATATTTAGTATTTATTGTGGTCTTATGTGATATTAATAATATGCAAGCATGTTTGCTAATTGTTGAGATCTTATATAATATGAGAATGCGTTTAAACTCTAAAGAAGGAACGTTAAGGATAGAAATTATATTCTATATAACTGTGTAGCTAGGTAAAACTTACCTTATGTGTTGATCGTATATTCAAAGAGAAAATGTGAAGTTAAATTATATGACTAATGAATATCATATATATACGTAACTGTATTATGATAGGAATTCGAAAGTGTTGATTGCTTTTCGTGGATAAACTACGCTAAAGGCAAGTTCTCTTACTTACACTCTCTTAAAGTGCAAGTATCCTAACCGACGCATTTACTTTATGCAAGAAAAGCTATGATTGTGAAAGTTTCCTAACTTATACTCTTTTACTATGCAAGTATCCTATCTTGTGTATTGCGAACTAGTTTCCTATTTAATCGGTTGAATTGAATTAGCATACTTGAACTCTTATTTCATTAAAGCTATTATTCATGTTGAACTTAGTATTGTTCTTGAATATTGTGAAAGTGTCTATGCCATTTGATTCGGCTAGACTTATATTATTGAAAAGCGACCCAAACTAATTGATTGGTGCGGGATCTTGTATTTGACTGAGAAGAACAACCTTCTTTGAAGGGAATATATAAATTGTCGGAGAACCGACGTGCACACTTGAGTATGATTGATTGTTATGCATAACGATGGTACTTTAGGCTGATCACCTGTTGTACCTGTTTTTTGTTGGATTTTCAGTTTATTACTGTCAATTCTAGTAGAAGTTCATAGTCCGTAGTGACTACTCAGTATTCAATTATTTGAAATCTTGAATTGACTTATTATTGAATCATATTGATATTATCCTGTCCTTAGCGACTGTTATTGAGAACTGTTGATATTCTTGTTATTCTTGAACTATCAAATCTTGCTATACCCTTTCGAGAATTGAGAATCTTATTATTCACCCTTATTGTATATTACTTGCTGGGCAATTTGTGCTCATTCTTGCTTTCCCTAAAACATTTCAGTTAAGGCAGAGCATGGCGAACCTTCGGGCATTGATAAGGGCAAGGGCAAGGCTACCAACTAGCTTATGTCTGTTATGTTTCAAATATATTAATATTGTGTGAAGATGATGTAGTAAGACTGGATTTGTTTATGTTTAAGCTTAAGTTAGATTATATAACAAGTCGTTAATTGATATTGCTATGTAATCTATTAAGTACTGTAGGTTGCGAGACTTGGGGGAATAATTATAATAAATCATTGTAAATTATTCTAGAATAGATTTTCCGCTGTGGTTGTGTGATATTTAGTTATCATTATTGCGATGTATTACCATGAGCACGTGATGAACCGAATTCGAGAGACCAAGTGGCGGTCCTGGAATTTGGGGGCGTCACAGAAGGACATCTTGATTGAGCAACAGAAGTCAGTCAAGAATATCCAGAACTGGGCAGAGCAAATTAGTAGGGCCTTGATGGTAGAGGAGGAGCAAGGGCAGACCCATACTGTGAGCTATCAAGAACAATGCGAGCCAAGTCTAAATTTTGCACCAGGACCCACTTATCAATCCCCGTGTTTACAAGGAGAACAGTCGACAATGGACTTCATGTATAGAGCCTTAGCGAACCAAGAGGAGATGATTAGGATCCAAGAGCTATCGAACCAGAATTTTCAGAATCAGATGGCCCTAATCAACAATACTCCAACAAATGAGACTCACTACATGGAGCCCGTGGCTGAAACAGAAAAGGAAGGATTGGAAATTATGTGGGGGAATTCCATAGCATCAACACAGGAGACCTTGGTTGAGCAAGAACAATCAATTGAGGATCTTCAGATTTGGGTGGAGCAAATTAACACAGCTTTAAGGAATGAGGAGGTGATTGAGGAAGGAACCGCTCAAGATCGTCAAAGTCCAATGCCTCAGATAACTGAAGCCGTGAGTAATGATCCCCAGGATACTTGGTGCTATGACATGGGTGCAGAAACTGATAGAAAATCTGAAGTGCAATTCCAACTGGACGAGCCAAAAGCAATGGCAATAGAGGAGCCAATTGGGGATGTGGAGTATGAACCAACAGTGATAATACCCCAAGAGCCTCCTCCGCCAAAGTGTGAGACTCCAGTCAAGTTTGCACACCCTTGCCCCCTTGGTAGCCACATCACAGAGACGGGTCTCGATGACACGAGAAATTCCGCAGTCTTGACACCATGGTGGTCAGAAGAAAAGAGAAGAGAAGAAGAGTCCGTTATGTGTTATATGCCTCCATGCCCCGATCATTTCACATACACAACGGAACCATTGCCTAGCTCCCCTACTTTCCGTACGGGGAATTCTTGTTCATATCATGTGCTAGGTAGTTTAATTCCGAGTCCTCCTCTATTGGGAAGCCTCCAAAAGCATATAGCAATTCTGATGGATGGAGGGGTTCTCCAATATCGTCGGGGAGTCGGATAGCAGTAGTCAGACACAGTCGAGCTAGAGGACTATAAATCAAGCGCTAGATGGGAGGCACCCCATCATCTCTCTTTCTCCCTACCTGTTTAATTCTCCATTACATGCTTTCTATCACATTTCCCTCCCCATGTTTAATTCTCAGTAGTATAGTTCTTAGTTGTAAATATTTCCACATTTTGGTTGTACAAGGTACAATGCCTACGTTTGTGGACTTAGACAGTGACGCGTATAATTTTTGGGGCATGAAATGCTTATTGAATATAGTATGATGCCGTGACACATTTCGTATACGCATGTAAAGAAATTTTTTTTGGGATTCAAACGGTTAATGGACATATTTTCGTTGCACGTACATGTTGCATATATATTTTTGGGACTTAAAAGTGTTCTGATCATATTTTTGAAAATGAGCTTGTGGCTTATGTGCACATATTGACATTTTTGGGATTTGATATGCCTATGATTATCGTCTTTATTATGTAATTTTCTCCCTTTTTGTAATTCTCTTAATCGTTATTAGTTAATAGTAATAATAATTGTTTGTTGTAATTAAGTGACTTGACAGTTTTTGCATGCCTTCTAGGTCTATGTATTTGGTTGCAAAGCCTTTTGATCCACTACAATTGAGATGCTGCACTCCAGACCAGTCACAGAGTTTCCTGAAACTTGGCGCGCCCGCGCCAAGTCTAGCCAACCAGCCGCGCGGCCGCCTTGATTTCCAGACAAGAATCCGGATTCTATACCCTGCGCAGCTGCGCCCATTTTCCTCATGTCCTTTGCGCAGCTGCGCCATTATCGTCCTGTCGAAAAATTTTTGTTTTAAAACAAAGCCCGCCCACTTCTTTATTTCATTTCCCTACTTGAAAACTCGGCAGTTCTTTCTGACTCGCTCCCTAAAACCGAAACCTCTTTCCCTCACTCGGCAACCTGCATGACTCGATTCCCTCCTACAGAAACCCTATTCCTCTCATTCTCCATCTCTCAAGGCCCATGCTGACCTTCTCTATTCTTTGTAACTTGTGGATTCTAGGGCTCAATTCATTTAGTCAGCACCCCAAGTGTTTGATACAAGTTCAATGAGAAATCGGGGGGGCACATTTGACGGAATTTGAGGCACTTCACCAAATTTGATAGTAAAAGAGGTAGATTTTTGGGTTCTATTGGAGAGTTGCATTTGATACAAGTCTGACAGATGGTTCAGGGAAGGTTTTTGGCAGTTTGAAATAGAGCAATTTCTGGAAATTGGGGGCATCCTTCTTGGAGAGATTAGGGGCAGAAATTTTGACAAAGGTTGGGATAATTTTACAGAGCATCGAAACCAAAAGCAGATAGGGTGTATTCCCAGTGTTTGATCATCACTGGGTTTGCATTCATTCAGTTGCTTATTGTATTTCAATTTCAACATGCCCAAGCGAATTCGAACTCCATCACCCCCGTCTCCCCCTCCGAGCACAGAGCATGGCGAGGGTAGTTCCCATGAGGCTCTTGACGCCTTTAGATTTGCGGACTTGACTGCTCAGCGTTACTACTTCAATGTTTTGGACAGAAAGAACTGTGTGAAGGAGAGGGAATTAAAGCCGGGCAAAGACGATGGGATTATGAAGAGGCAGATTATTGATCATGGCTGGGCGCTTGTTGCGGCCACACCGCTGCCAGCTCCTATTCCCCATGTGAAGGAGTTTTATGCCAATGCACACGAGGCGAAGAATGGGATATCATATGTAAGGGGGAAGCAGGTGCCGTACACCAAGCAGGCCATAAATGACATTTTCAAGCTGGACACTATTCCTTCTGGCCCGACAAATTGAGCCGAGTCTCAGCGTCATGAGACTAACTTGGACAGACTGATAAAGGAATTGTGCAAACCGGGCACCAAATGGACAACATACTCAGGCACGACCAGAAAGATAGGTTTCCCTCAGACTGCCTTGAGTCGATACGCCAAGGCTTGGTACAGCTTCATTTGTGCGAGCATTCTTCCTTCGAGCCATCATGCCGAGGTCACCACTGAGCGAGCTACCCTACTCTACGGCATTATCAAGAATAGACGGATTGACATTGGACACATTCTGAATCAATCCATGCTGAAGTTTATGAGGGGGAGCACCTCAGGAGGGATTCCACATGCCTCGGTGATTACACGCTTATGTTTGGCTGCTGGAGTGGTATGGGATAATGAAGAGCTGCTGCGCCCGATGCGCGATATAGACCATACAACCATCCAGCAGTACACCATCTGGCAGGGGGCATAGTCTCATCCCCGAGGACTGGGGTTTGTGCGAGATGATGATTCTGATGAGGATGAGGATGATGAAGAAGACGAAGAAAATGAGCCAGAGCAGGCTCAGCAGGCGGTAGGGCCAACTCCCGCACAGTATGCTATGCAGCAGAGGGAGATTCGACTGCTGAGGAGACGGATGGATACCACATACACAGACTTCAAGACTTATACATCCAGTTTCTCCCAAGCTTTATCTCATGTATTCGGGCAGTTGGGCATACAAGCAGAGTTTCCTACATTTGGCACCGGCAGTCAATATCCTCCTCCAGACACACCACCAGAGCAGATTGATGAGGAGGAGGACGACGAGTCCGAGTAGGGGAGTTCCCTTTGTACCCTTTTTACCTTCAATGCGGACATTGAACATTTTAAGTTTGGGGGTATTAGGGGGTTTATTTGCATGTAGTTTAATTCATTTAGTGCATGTTATTTGTATATTTAGTGCATGTTATTTGTATGTAGTTTAATTCATTTAGTGCATGTAGTTCGTATTATGTTTAAAAATTATCAAATTTTTAAAATTTTTGTTTTGATTAAGTTAACTGTGTTAGGACATGTTGCATGACATACTGCATAAATCCAGGTTGAAGTTGGTTTGTGAGTTAGTGGCCTATGATGAAAACTAAAATTTCTTAATTTTTGAACTAAGTTGAGACTTAAGCTTGATTTCATTATTATATATGTAAATCCTTATCTGTCAGATACTGTGTAACCAATGAGCACGATAGAGTAACCATCATGACATGCTAAGTTTAAATGTTCACATACTTGTCTTCTAGTGGGAAATCTTTGTTTTAATAAAGGAATTTTAGTTCTCATATGATAATAACTAGACTGTAAAAAAGCTTAAGTTTGGGGGAAACAGGGGACAAGCATGATATATGCGGGGAGATGGAGCGTAAGACGCACTCCCTTGCAGGATAAGAAAAAGAAAAAGAAAGCAAAAGAAAACGCATTGAAAAAAAAATAGAATAAACACTTCGGCTACGTCGAGTTCTGTGGCCTTTGATATTCGAGCAAGTAAGCCCTCGGGGTGTCTCTACACCCAGCGCCCTAAGACCATCTGGTCTGGGAGTCGTTGGTCGAAAGCTCGCTACATGGATATCATTGAAAAGCCTAAGAGGACTAGGCATTGTACAGTTGAATGTGTACACGGGTAAGTGCGATTACGCCCTCGTGATTCAATAAGAGGAATAATAAACCCCTGTTGTCTCTTAACTAAAGTAATACATGGTCATAGTTAGAAATTATATGATTTACTGCTTTCCTTAAATTGAAACTGGTTTTTTTCCCCCTAAGAAGCATGGTATGTGATTTATTTGTTCAGAGCATGTTTAATGGTTGCTAGGCACACAACACATAATACATCAGTGCTGACAGATTTGGATTTGCAAGGTTATACTTTTGATCTTATCTTGGGTTGCTTATATGTTTGATTGGCCTGTGACTTTTCTGAGGCATGGCATGTGAATATCCATTCTGACTGAGACCTGGATTCACTTTCATTCTAGTATTGATTGCATACATTATAGTTACTTACATTGCATTTGTGTTTGGTTTTGTTTGTGTTACTTGAGGGCAAGCAACGTTTAAGTTTGGGGGTATTTGATAAGTGGTTTTATAACCACTTATTTAGATATCAACTCACTGCGATTGTTGTTTAAACTCAAGTGTTATCGTAGCTTTTCATGCCTTTTTACTTTCTTTTGCAGATTTATATTTAGGAACTCTCCGGGTGCATTTTGAGCTTAAAAGGATGAAAAGGTGCTAAAAAGGGGACAACGCTTAAAGAGTAATCTAGGCATGAGGGATTGACAGAAGCTAGGAGTAGATAGAATCAAGAAGGAATTCAGAAGGACAGCAGGAGAGTACAGCAGCAAAGCAAAAGCAGCAGAATTTCAGAACCTGAGCCTGTGCAGCTGCGCCAGCTGCAGGCATAGGACCTGCACAGCTGCGCCGGTCAAGCTCCACAGTTGACTTAGTTTTTAACGCAGCAGTTTTGGTTTGTTGGGAGCAGCAAGGCAGGCTCGGCGGGAAAAGGCATATAAGGGCATTTTGGCAACAGAATATAGCTCTCTCCCCTTAAGGGAGCTTAGCCCTAATTTTCTTATTCTAGTTTTTCATTTTCTTTTACATTTTCTTGTCTAGGAGTAGAATAGAAGTAGAGATTAGACTAGTTTATAGTAGTTAATGTTGTAGGGTTTTATTATACTTGATTGCTGAAGCATTTGAAGAACATCAATGATTCGTATTTTGATCAAGAGGAATCAGATTTGCATTTCTTACTCTTATTTTCTCTTTGATTCATATTTGTGTTCTTACGATGCTTATTCTACATGTGGATGGTATGTTTGAGTTGTCTATGACTTAAAGTATACCTTGAGGTTCCAATGGAATCTAATGAGTAGTCTATATTAATTTCTCTTCCATATTGGTTCTTATTGATTGTTTTGTGATTGTCTACTGCGATATTTATTTTCATTGCTTAATTGAGTCATGACCAATTACTGTGATAACCCACATGGGATTGAAAGACGAAATGTGGGTTTAGATCAAATCGTAGTAGCGAGCGATTGTACGTTCACATGGCGTTGGATGTATGATTTGTGCTTAGGATAGACATATACCGAAGCGTCGCTCGTGGCCAATAGAGAACTTGACCTTAAACCCTAATTATTTGTAAATCACATAGACATATAGTGGTTTAGGTAATGTGGGTGTTCACGTGCGTTCTATCATCTGTGGATTGCACGTGATATGGATTAGGTGCATCGAAAGATGGCCTTCTCTCACTTTCGTGTTCTCGGTTAGCACTCTTAACGATTAATTTGACCTAATTGGAAGTGAATTGACTTAGATGAATCATTAGTGGAAATTGGAGTCTCATGCCTTCATTATCTGGTTCTACCTTAGGATTATTTATTTTAATTCCTTACCTAGTTAACTTAGTTTTAATTCCAACTCTTTATCTCTCGTTTAAATAAGACTGAGGCGATTATGTGCTAGTGGTTTGGCGACCTTTTATTTGTTAATTCTCCGTGGGAATGATCTTTACTTATCTTATATTACTTGTTGACCGCGTATACTTGCACGTTAATTGTCGTTACATAAATCAACCAACAGGAATCATATTCATAGCAATTTCTAGTGAACTATTTTGAAAAGATGGGTTATTAAATATCAAAATTTGTGTTTAATTGTGATATATTATATAAATTGAATCTAGATTATGATAATATGTTAAGAAACAAAATTAACATGATTTAAATTATATGATTTGGTTTAAAAACAAAGTCACAGTGTTAATTTTCTTCAAGAACGCTTAACATTGGTGTTTTCTTCAAAATCATAAAATTAAGGGTTTTGATTATGTGTTGTGGTGTTTATGTATATTAAAAACATGTTAGATGTTTAAAGTTATAATTTTATAAAGTTTTATATGCAATATATGTACAAAAATTTGAGCTTAGTGCGAAGAAATAAACCAAATTGTGCTTTTCCTCTGCATAGTTCGCGACAAGATTTTTCCCTTAGAAGGGACACCCGCCCCAGCGGGCTTCTATGCTGTCCGAAATTTTGTTTTGTGTGTTTTAAGCCTAACATGAAAAGCTAACCTAACATGATTCACTTGATGACATGTTAAGCATACATTGAGATGTTAGAATGATTCATTAATGTATTTCACATGATTAATTTGTAAATATGAAATGTATAATGTAAATTATAATTTGATTAATTATAATTTAATAAAAGTGAATGTATGATTTAATATCATAATTTGAGTATAGTTTGATTGATTATTAAGATGTATGGTTTGATCATTATGTAATAATTGATAATTAAACCTAATAATGATGAGTTAACTTAGATGGGTTAACCAATGACGTGAGTTAGTTATATGGTAACTAATGTATGTTATTATTATTAATTACGTGTACGTAGGATAATTGTAGAACGTGATAGTAATTGCTAGCTTACGCTCGAGGCAAGTTTCTAAACCTTTCTTTTGCATTATGCAAGTGTTCTAAACTCAAACTTTACTTTTATTGAACAAGTTTTTCTATCCTTTCTTGTTTCGTTTATGAAATGTTATTTTATTCTATAAATTCCATATTGAGCAAGTATATTATTGAAGTTCCTTATCGAATTAATATAACCTTGAGTTAATTGTTCAAGCAAGGTTTTATTGAATTTTTCAAATGCTTTAAGTTAAATTTTAAAGCATAAGTTATTCCATAATTGTTTTATTATTGAATTCTTTTTTATTGTAAGTTGATTCAACTACTCCTTAGTTGATGATAGTTAAACTCCAAATTACCCTTCGAGCTTATCCAAACCAAACTTTCTTCGGTGCGGACTTGTTAATGAAAATTGAGATGAACAACCCTAGTAATAGGGGATTAACATGCGAAAGCGTTAAGATGTTTATGCACAATACATGGTACGAAGGGCTAATCCCCCTAAGTACGAGTTAAGAGTCCATATAGTCTAAGGACTGTTAAAGGTTTAAATAGAATTATTTATAAACTGGGATATAGTTCAAGGTCTTACGACCCTCAGATGAATTCTAAATCTTATTCTTGATTATTGAAGAATGAAATATTATCTATTCAGTTGAAGCTATTCAATACTATGTCATCACTATTGTTTGCTATTTCAAGTGAGCTTTTGTTTGCTTACTCTTGTATTATATAACCATTGCATCTAAAGTCGAAAGAGTTGACGAACCGTTAACTAGTAAAGGCAAGAGCAAGATGAACAAGTGAAGACTTGTTTAAATATTTATGATATGATTTGTAATAAGACATAAATTTTATTATGTGATGTTTTATTTTCTGCATTTGTTGATGATAAGGTTAGATAACCCTGGGAATGTTTTTGGACAATGTTGTAATCCTTTTTATAAGAAAGATTTTATTTATTAATAAAGGTTGTAATTTATTTTACATTCCTTATTTATGAGCAGTAGTGATGTCTTATTTAGATAGTGAACACCAAATCCCGTGAAAATGAAGTACCCGGATTTGGGGGTGTCACAATCACCATATGCATCAATAAATAAAACATTTAATAAATACATTGATATCGATTTAATGGAAAATCCTAGTTAGTTTTGGAAACTAATTTCAACTCTAATTAGTTATCATGGAATCCAATTCCAACTCTAATTAGTCAGCATGAAATCCAATTCTAATTAAAATAAACATCTTTATTTTAATCCAATTCCAAATCTAATAAACTCCTTTTTAATTTGGAATTACAGAAAAATATTTAATTTTAATTTTTAATTAAAATAAACCATTTATCTTAATTTAAAAAACAAAATAATATAATTTTTATTTTCTGGTGGGGTGGCACTGCGGCGCTGCTAGTGAACTAGCATCCGGCGTTGCCGCCCCACGTCACCAATTTTTTAGAAAACCAGAGACGGCGCTGTAGCGCTTTGATTATACAGTAATTAGGAGCTGCTGCGCCGGGTCACCTTTTTAGAATTCAAACCGGCACTATAGCGCCAGGAATTACACTGTAATCTGGTGTCGCGGCGCCAGTTAACAGAATCAATTTTTTCAGTTCACGAATTATGCAGTTTTTTTCAAAAAACTTGATTCCTAGCTAACGATTATGCCTAATTAAATTGTTCAAAAACACATATCAGTATATATATCAAATCAAAACAATTAATAACTTGCATAAAGGTTTGGCTTTGATACCACTGTTAGGTTTGTAACAAATAATGGCGCAATCAAATTGTAAAAAGTAGCAGAAGCATGGTAAAATCAGAGTTTAAATTTTCTACAAACTAATTATCCGAATCATCCTTTATGCACATTATTAATTTAAAACGATAAATAATAAGTTATGGAATCGTACCCTTGTAGAACTAAGCTTCCACAGGTACGAGTTTAACTCCTTGTTCTTCGCGATCTCCTTGAATCTCTTCGGGATTGATTCCTTCCTTTGATCAATGTTAGCCACCCAAGTGTTTGGCCTTTAGAGGTGATCCACCAAGAAAGATGTTTTGTTCAAGAAGGAGAGTGGTTGGCTAAACCCTAATTTTCTATTCTCTATAGAAAATGAGTACTCTCCAACAATTAGATATCTATCAACAGATATCTAGCATAAGACTCCTCTTATATAGATATTGGTCAACCCTTCTAATTTAATTAAAAATAGAGTTTTATTTAATTAATTAAACTCTTTTAATTAATTAGGCTCCCAACACGTTGGGAATAATTAATTAAACTCTTTTAATTAATTTGACTCCTAATCTTATTAAGAATAAATGAGAGTACTAATATTAAATTAATTCCTAAACTCCTTAAAAAATTAAAATAATAATAATTGTACTAATATCAATAAGACTCCTCTTATTAATTTATATTTAATATTTCCAAAGTATTAAATAATAAATATTAAGCTATTTAATTTATTCTATCACCATATATTAAATTAATTACACTTAACATATTATTACGATTATGTTATTACCTTCTTAAATAATTAGTCTTTCTTTTATGGTGTGACCCTTTAGGTTCTCCATATTAAACCGGTTGTGAAAAAATCAATTAGAACAATTCTAATCTTATTTAAATAAATAAATTAAACTAATAATCTATTTAAATAAATAATATTTATTCTACAATAGGGATAAGCCTCCCTAACGATCAACGACTTTTCAAATAATATAGATTTCAACATTAATCATAAAAGAACATTTGAGTTAATAGTTACTGCAAAATTCAATCATTCCACCATACAATGTTCCAATTAAATATAAAACATTGAATTACTGTCAAATCTTATTTTATTTAATTATATATATTTCGATCAGAAAATGCACAAATCTAAATAATGCAAATTAGAAACTCCTTTCTAATTTCATTCCACCTTGGCCAAAGATTCCTGAATTTTTATTTATCGAATCACATATGACATATCTCTTCTTTTATTAGAAGCGGTAGATTCTTTAATGATTATTCATTATTTTCATATATAACTTGTTACACCCAAGCATACCCTTGATATACCCTAAGGGTCTTAAGAAATAAGTCAAAGTATAGTTCATTATACACAAGATACTATGATGATCTCAAGTCTAAGGATCATTTGTAATACTATCACATTAAGAATTCCTATTGACAAACGAGTAAAACTTCATTAGGTATTCATTAGCGAATCACATTCAGTGCGGTTGGGTTTGTACGTTACGCATACATGCAATTAAATTACACAATTAAGGGCGAAAGCGTGATAAAATAGATTTTAAAATTTTATACAAACCCTCACCATGATCATGCTTTGTGCTCAATTATCAATAACAGAAAAGTAATGATAAATCAGAATCATACCCTTGTAAAAACTAGCCTCCACAAGTACGAGTTCAACTCCTTGCTCTTCGTAATCTCTTTGAATCTCATGTATTGGCTCCTTCCTTTGATCAGCGTTAGCCACCCAAGTGTTTGGTCTCTAGAGGTAATCCACCAAGGAAGAAGAATTGCTCAAGAAGATGGGTGGTTGGCTAAACCCTGTTTTCTATCTCTGTAAAAAAGAAGTACTCTCCAACTCTTTGAATTACGTGTATTTGATATCTGATATAAGACTCCTCTTATATAGATATTGGTTAACTCTACTAATCTAATTAAAATTGGGTTTCATTTAATTAATCAATTAAACTCTTTTAATTAATTAGGCTTCCCAACATATTGGGATTAATTAATTAAACTCCTTTAATTAATTTGTCTCATAATCTCATTAAGAATAAGTGAGAGTACTAATATTAAATTAATTTCTAAACTCCTTTAGAATTAAAATAATAATAATAATTGTAATAATATTAATAAGACTCCTCTTATTAATTTATATTTAATATTTTCAAAATATTAAATAATAAACATTAAGCTATTTTATTTATTCTATCACCATATATTAAATTAATTACACTTAATGCATTATTACGATTATGCCATTACCTTCTTAAATAATTATTCTTCCTTCTATGGTGTGACCCTTTAGGTTCTCCATATTAAACCGGTTGTGAATAAATCAATTAGAACAATTTTAATCTTATTTAAATAAATAAATTAAGCTAATAATCTATTTAAATAAATAATATTTATTTTACAATAGTGATAAGTCTCCCTAGCGATAAACGATTTTCCAAACAATATAGATTTTAACATTAATCATAAAATAACCTGTGAGTTAATAGTTACCGTACAATTCAATCCTTCCACCATACAATGTTCCAATTAAATATAAGACATGGTTTTACTGTCAAGTCTTATTTTATTTAATTATATGTATTTCGATTAGAAAATGCACAACTCCAAATAATGCAAATTAGAAACTCCTTTCTAATTTCATTCTGCCATGGCCAAGGGCTACTGGGTTGTCATTTAACGAATCACATAGGTCATATTTCTTCTTTTACTAGTAGTGGTAGATTTTTTATTGGTCATTCATTATCTCCATATGTAACTCATTATACCCAAGCATACCCTTTGATATACCCTAAGGGTCTTAAGGAATAAGTCAAAGTATAATTCATTACACACAAGATACTATGATGATCTTAAGTCCAAGGATCACTTGTACTACTATCATATTAGGAATTCTTATTGACAGGCGAGTAAAACTCCATTCGGTATTCTATAGCGAGTAAGGTTCAGTGAACTTATTCTCCAATAAGCACCTACATACTTTCTTTAGTGTTTCCACACAAATGATCATGAGATCAATCATCCTCATCCAATAAGCAAGCAACATATGTACCAATCTATCCGGATTTACTAATCCCCTTTTCAGTAATCCCACGATTGGGAACTGTTTTAGTTTTTAAGCTTTCTAAGAATTTAGATCTCATTAGCATGATCAACATCATGATTCTAAAAGCATTGCTTAAAATTATGGGTTATTTACATATTATAAAACACAGAATCATATAGATAATTAAATGCCTTTAATAAATGCATAATTTTATTAATAAATAAATAATATCGTTTACAAAGTATATGCTTTATCATCATACATGATTGGCTTGTATGCCTACTACTTTCAATCTCCCACTTACACAAAAGCCAATCGCCATAGTATCTCATACCCATCTTCTCTAAGTGACGATCAAACTGCTGTTGTGTTAAAGTTTTAGTAAATGGATCTGCAATGTTGTCTTGAGAGTCTACATGCTCCAAGGTGACGTCTCCTCTTTCAATGATATCCCTGATCAAGTGAAATCGTCGCAACACGTGTTTAAATTTCAGATGAGACCTGGGTTCCTGAGCCTGTGCAACCGCTCCGGTGTTGTCACAATATAAGGGGATTGCTCCTCCAATGCTAGGAACCACACCAAGTTCTGTTATGAACTTCTTTATCCAAACAGCTTTCTTTGCAGCTTCACTTGCAGCTACATACTCCGCCTCTGTCAGTGAATCAGCAACGGTTTGCTGCTTGGAACTCTTCCAACTTACTGCGCCTCCGTTCAAGGTAAATACATACCCCAAAATAGATTTACTGTCATCTTGGTCCGTTTAAAAACTTGAGTCCGTGAAGCCCTCGAGATTTAATTCTGACCCACCGTAGACAAGAAATACATCCTTAGTCATTCATAAGTACTTTAGGATATTTTTCATCGCCATCCAATGCTCTTCACCTAGATTCAACTGATATCTGTTTGTTACACTAAGTGCATGAGCGACATCTGGTCTAGTACATATCATACAGTACATGATAGATCTTAGTGTTAAATCATAAGGGATCTTACTCATACGGTCTCTCTCCTCAGGTGTCTTTGGGGTCTGTTTCTTGGAGAGATTTATTCCATGGCTCATCAGAATGAGACCTTTTTTGGAATCTTCCATGCTAAACCTCTTTAGCATGGTATCAATGTACGTTTCTTGGGATAAGCCAAGCATCCTTTTAGATATATCTCTATAGATCTTTATCTCCAAAATAGTGGATGCTTCTTCCAAGTCCTTCATGAAGATGTGTTTAGATAACCAGATTTTAATCGACTGTAGCATAGGAATGTCATTCCCTATCAGTAATATATCATCAGCATATAATACAAGGAATGAAACATCGCCCCCACTAACCTTCTTGTACACACATGGTTCATCCTCATTTTTGATAGAATCAAACTCTTTGATTGTCTTATCAAAATGGATGTTCCATCTACGAGAAGCTTGCTTCAATTCATAAATGGATCGTTGCAGCTTACAGACTTGATTTGTTCCAACCTTTGAAACAAATCCCTCTAGCTGTATCATATACACATCCTCCTCAAGTTTTCCATTGAGGAAGGCCATTTTCACGTCCATCTGCCAAATCTCATAGTCGTAATAAGCTGCAATCGCAAGCAAAATCTGAATGGACTTGAGCATTGCTACCGGTGAGAATGTTTCATCATATTCAATTCTTTATCTTTGTTTGAAACCTTTTGCAACCACTGGGGCCTTATAGGTCTCTACTTTGCAGTCCGCTCCAGTCTTTCTTTTAAAGACCCATTTACACCCATTAGGCTTAATGCCTTCAGGTGGTGAAACCAAAGTTCATACTTGGTTTTCATCCATAGAGTCCATCTCGGATTTCATGGCTTCAAGCCATTTCCCTGAGTGTTTATTACTCATAGCATATTTGTAATTCAATGGATCATCATCATTCATGACGCGTACCTCATCGTCATCCTCTATGACCAATCCATACCTATCAGGTATCTTCGGTACTCTTCCATATTTACGAATAGAGTGTTGTACAGACGGTGTCTCTACTTGGAAAGGTTCATCCATTTTATCTGTAGTGTTTTGTTGTTCTTGAATTTCTTCAAGATCTAATTTCCTCCCACTAGCCCCTTCAAGAATAAATTTATTTTCCAAGAAGGCAGCGTGTTTTGCAACAAACACCTTTTGCTCAGTAGGATTGTAGAAATAGTATCCCAAACTTTCTTTAGGATATCCCACAAACGTGCACTTATCAGATCTTGTCCCAAGCTTATCATTTTGAAACTTTTTCACATAAGCTGGACATTCCCAAATCTTAACAAGCTTAAGACCAGGTTTCCTCCCTACCCACATCTCATATGGAGTCTTGGGGTTGGATTTCGAGGGGACCTTATTTAGTAGATATGCAGCCGCTTCTAGGGCATAACTCTAGAATGATACTGGAAGATCGGTAAAACTCATCATGGATCGAACCATGTCCAACAATATTCGATTTCTCTTTTCAGATACTCCATTTAACTGTAGTGTACCTGGTGGAGTCCATTGTGAGATTATACCATTTTTTTTGAGACAATCGAGAAACTCACCGCTAAAGTATTCACCACCTCGATCTGATCGAATAATCTTAATACTTTTGTCGGTTTGTTTCTCTACTTCACTTCTGAACACTTTGGTCTTTTCAAACGATTCAGATTTTTATTTCATTAAATACACATATCAATATCTTGAGTGATCATCAGTGAGAGTAATAAAATAAGAATACCCCTCCCCGTGCATTCGTTCTCATAGGTCCATAAACGTCTGTGTGAACCAATGCTAACAACTCTGTAACTCTTTCTCATTTTCCACTAAAAGGAGATTTAGTCATTTTACCCATGAGACAAGATTTACAAGTTGGATATGATTCAAAATCGGATAGCTCTAAGAGCCCATCCTTATGCAACTTGGAGAATCTTTTTTTATTGATATGACTAAGTCTACAGTGCCATATATAAGTATAATTAACATCATCTCTTTTCCTTTTCTTAGTTTGTTCTATTTGAAGTATATTTTCATGCAAGTCAAGTATATAAAGTCCATTTTGCATAAAACCAAAACTATATAAAATAATATTTTTATAAATAGAACAACTGTTGTTCTTTATTCTAATGTCAAACCCTTCCATATCTAATACAAAAATAGAAATAATATTTCTAATGATATTTGGAACAAAATAACAGTTATTTAAATAAATGGACTTGCCCGTAGGTATTGCTAAACAATAAGTGCCTACAGTTAATGCAGCAACCTTTGCTCCATTTCCCACTCGTAGGACGATCTCATCCTTGTTCAAATTTTTACTTCTAACCAGTCCCTGCACAACATTACATATATGTGAGAACCACAGCCGGTATCCAATACCTAAGTAGAATTTTAACTTTCTGAAAAATTAATTTCAATTATGAACAAATCTTAATTGGAAGTCGAAGCTTCTTCTCTGCCAAAAACTTCTTACAATTCCTCTTCTAGTGACCCGGCTCATTGCAATGGAAGCACATTCCTTTGCTAGCTGGATCAGGTTCCTTTTGTTCCTTCATGTTCACCTTGCCCTTAGCCTTCTTAGATTTCCTCTTTTCAGAAGACACCTTGGGCCTCTTCCTTTTCTTAGAAGAATCCCCCAATAAGATATAGTTCTTCTTAGATGGGAAGTGACCTTCTGCAGTTTTCAACATGTTAAGTAATTCAGGAAAGCTGACATCTAACTTATTCATGTGAAAATTAACAACGAACTGCGAGAAGATCTCAGGGAGTAACTATAAGACTAAGTCTCGACTCAACTCCTCATCCACGACGAACCCAAGATGTCCAAGGCGTTCAATCAGATTGATCACCCTTAGGACATGAGTCTCAATGGCAGTGCCCTCGGTCATCTGAGACCGAAAGAGCTCCTTAGATATCTTATATCTTGTAGTCCTACTTTGTTCACCATACAACTCCTTGAGGTGAAGAAATATAGTAGGAGCATCCATGTTTTCATGCTGACGCTGAAACTCATTATTCATGGATGCGAGCATGATGCATTGAGTCACAAATGCATCCTCTTGCCACTTTACAATAGTGGCAATCTCTTCCTTAGAGGCTGTTTCCGAAATAATTTCAGGGACATGTGATTTTAGGACATAAAAAATCTTTTCAGCAGTGAGAACTATTCTCAGATTCCTTAACCAGTCCTAATAATTCGGTCCGGTCAGTTTGTTAGCATCAAGTATGCTACGAAGTGAAATTAGTGATTTTGACATTTTTAAATTTCTGCATGTGAAAAGACAATATTTTAGCAAGCATTCATTTAATTAATTTTACATACCACAATAAATTTAGGCCTTATTTTAGATTGGTATCTCCCACTATTTTCTTTAAACTATATTACTCTTACCTATATAGTTCGGCAACATCTAATTAAAGATTTTCTAGTGAGATTAAGGATCTCATTTCAAATGTATATAGCCTTGTGTGTGCACAACAAACGATATATAAATAAATAGGTAGACAATTTTTGTCAATCGCATCAACATGTGACTCTTTGTATTCTGCCTCTTAGATCATAATGGTCAAGTGTGTGCACATCCGAACTAAAATGATTTAGGTTAAGTCCAACCTAGCACTGCATATATTCAAAAAAAATATTGTCCTTGTGTGTGCACAACAAAATAATATTGTTCAATTTTCCTTATAAGCATCAAATGTGATTAAATTAATATCTTAAATACGCAATACTCGCCTTGTGTGTGCACAACAAATTCGTATTAAATATTTAATACTCTATTAATTTATCATGCTAGAAGGCGAAGTTTGATATTCCAAATATCTTTGTACGCTTTAGGCTTAATAAATTTTTTTTGAAGGTTTGTTATTATTTGTCTCATCTTGTTTAGCGCGCATGCACATATATATATAAAATACGCGTCATTTTATTAAACATGCGAAGCATGTTTGCATAAAATATAATATATATATATATATATAATACTTAGCATGCACATATAGAATACTATATTCTACCCGGATTGATTATGGACTTTTATTATAGTTTGGTTCACTAGAGCCACCAAGTGAACCAAAAGGTCAAACCTAGGAGTGTAAGAATTTAAATTTAAACGTGACTATTACATTTAAACTCGGGCTCCATACAAACGGGTCTTCACGCGCTCCTTGCTCCTTGGTCTCCAATTTCTTCAAGAAAATTCTAATTATTTCTATTACATAAACTATTTCAATAAATAGAAACCTTGATCAGCAGTCAAAGGAAAGTACATAGGAGAGAGATAGAATTTTACATCAAGAAAATTCAGAGAAGACGAGGTACGCAGACCCCATTTAATAAAACCCATACATTCAAGCATTCAACTAAAATCAAATCAAATCAGATTGGTCAATAGTCCATAATCAACCCCATTTATTTTCATACACATCAACATATGCATCAATAAATAATCATTCATCTCATGAATAATAAAACCATTCCATATATAGATCGATGTCATTTAATGGACAAAAGTTTTGCTAAATTTTAGTTTTGAAACAAAATAAATTCTTTTATTTTAATCAAAAACCAAATCCTAATTAAACTCCTTTAATTTTTAGCAATCTGAAATCATATTTTAGATAAAATAAACATCTTTATTTAAAACTTTTATTAAATGAATAAACCATTTACTTAATTGAGGAAAAAAAATCAGAATCTGCAGGGTAGCGCGCCCACTCCCAGAATGAACTAGGATTTGACGGTGTCGCAATGTGCACTGGTTCTAGTTTGCTGCCTGGCGCGCCCGCCCCCAGAATGAACTGGGACACGGCGTGGCCGCGCTGAGCACTGGATCCTATTTTACAGTCGGCGCACCCGAGCCCATAATGAACTGGGACGCTGCGCGGCAGAGCTGTTCATCGCAGAATCTGCAAAATTCAAATTTTGTCCAGAAAATTCGATCCAATCTTACATCAATTCATATATGGAATCATAAAATTGATAATTAGCACAAAGTTAGGCTCTGATACCACTGTTGGGTTTGTACGTTACACATGCATGCAATCAAATTACACAATTAAGGGCGGAAGTGCGATAAAATAGCTTTTAAAATTTTATACAAACCTCACCATGATCATGCTTTGTCCACAATTATCAATAACAGAAAAGTAAGGATAAATCAGAATCATACCCTTGTAGAAACTAGCTTCCACAGGTACGAGTTTAACTCTTTGCCCTTCGTGATCTCCTTGAATCTCCTATATTGGCTCCTTCATTTGATCAACGTTAGCCACTCAAGTGTTTGGCCTCTAGAGGTGATCCACCAAGGAAGAGGAATTGCTCAAGAAGATGGGTGGTTGGCTAAACCCTGTTTTATATTCTCTATAGAAAAAGAAGTACTCTTCAACTCTTGGAATTACGTGTATTTGTTATCTGATATAAGACTCCTCTTATATAGATATTGGTTAACCCTACTAATCTAATTAGAATTGGGTTTCATTTAATTAATTAATTAAACTTTTTTAATTCATTAAGTTTCCCAACAAATTGGGATTAATTAATTAAACTCCTTTAATTAATTTTTCTCCTAATCTCATTAAGAATAAATGAGAGTACTAATATTAAATTAATTCCTAAACTCCTTTAGAATTAAAATAATAATAATTGTAATAATATTAATAAGACTCATCATATTAATTTATATTTAATATTTCTAAAATATTAAATAATAAATATTAAGCTATTTAATTTATTCTATCACCATAGATTAAATTAATTACACTTAATGCATTATTACAATTATGTCATTGCCTTCTTAAATAATTATTCTTCCTTTTATGGTGTGACCCTTTAGGTTCTCCATATTAAATCGGTTGTGAATAAATCAATTAGAACAATTCTAATCTTATTTAAATAAATAAGTTTAGCTAATAATCTATTTAAATAAATAATATTTATTCTACAATAGGGATAACCCTCCCTAGCGATAAACAACTTTCCAGATAATATAGATTTCAACATTAATCATAAAAGAACTACTAAGTTAATAGTTACCGTATAATTCAATCCTTCCACCATACAATGTCTCAATTAAATATAAGACATGGATTTACTGTCAAATCTTATTTTATTTAGTTATATGTATTTCGATTAGAAAATGCACAACTCCAAATAATGCAAATTAGAAACTCCTTTCTAATTTCATTCTGCATTACCAATGACTACTAGGTTGTTATTTAACGAATCACATAGGATATATCTCTTCTTTTACTAGAAGTGATAGATTCTTTATTGATCATTCATTATCTCCATATATAACTCATTATACCCAAGTATATCCTTTGATATATCCTAAGGGTCTTAAGGAATAAATCAAAGTATAATTCATTACACACAAGATACTATGATGATCTCAAGTCCAAGGATCACTTGTACTACTATCACATTAGGAATTCCTATTGACAGGCAAGTAAAACTTCATTAGGTATTCCATATCGAGTCACGTTCAGTGAACTTATTCTCCAATAAGCACCTACATACTTTCTTTAGTGTCTCCACACAAATGATCATGAGATCAATCATCCTCATCCAATGAGCAAGCAACATATGTACCAATCTATTCGGATTTACTAATTCCCTTTTTAGTATTCCCACTGTAGACACTCAAAATTTCCTGCCCCGATACTAACACTGTAGGAGGGTAAAACTGTCAGATCAACCCCGATCTCAATATCGAACCATCAAATCAACTCTGATCTCCAATCGGGCAGTCAACTCAACCCCGATCTCAATATCGGGCAATCAAATCAACTCCGATCTCCAATCGGACCGCCAAATCAACCCTGATCTCAATATCGGGCCATCAAATCAACTACGATCTCCAATCGGACCGTCAGATCAACCCTCTCAATATCGGGCCATTAAATCAACTCTGATCTCCAATCGAACCGACATATCAACCCCGATCTCAATATCGGGCCATCAAATCAACCTCGATCTCCAATCGGACCGTGAGATTAACCCGATATCATTATCGGGCCATTAGATCAACCCCGATCTCCAATCAGACCGTCAGATCAACCCCGATCTCAATATTGGGCCATCAAATCAACCCCGATCTCAATATCGGGCATTTCAAATAAACCCTGATCACTAATATCGGGACAACCACAGCCTCGAACACCAGTCTCGAGATGTCAACTCAGCCCCGGTCTCAGCCCGGGAGGTACAGGTCAGCCTCATTTGCAACCCAAAAAGTCAAGTTAACTTAGGGAACAAACTTGAAGCTCCACAACATCTCCAAAAGACAACCTGGAATGACCAAGTCAACTTCAGAGATTACACTGAGGACAGACAGACTTGAATGGGATCCAAGTCTTGGAAACAACTCTCGAAAGTCAACCAAAGGGCATGCCAACACTGAAGGCAACCTCGGGAGGGGAAAAATGGTTATTTTACCAACCTCAAGCCGATTCAGTCAAACTTAAGCCGAATTGATGTCACCAAGTTCAGAACGAACCATAACGACGATCCCGAGTGCAAACAGCGCAAGACTGCTCAACGGACAAACTGCGTGGAATCGAAGACCTGGTTATGAACCCGTCTTCTTCGATCCAAAAAATGTTTTATCCTACGTCATTGTGACACTCTCGATGAGGGATTTTTGGAAAGGTATAGCACGCCTCAAACGAACGCTTTGATCAAAAGTTAGAAAGTTTCGACTTCGACCACGTGTTACTCGGAGTGCACGTACTTCGAGATGACTCAACCGGACACGTGGGCCCCACCAGGGGAGCTGCACCTCTACCTGCGGTAGCAGAAGGTAGAGCTGAGGCTCTCTGGCCTATATATATGAGGTGCCCCATCATTTGAAAAAAGAAAAAACGCAGCGAACAACTGCCTGTTTGATTTTCTGACTTTTTCACCTTTTCTAAACCCAAATTTTTTCACTCTAACACCTAGATATACCCACTTACTACTACATATCAGAAAATAACTGGTAGATTCTGACGTTTAGAGCCTACAATTTGGCAAAAAGCCCATGTAGCAGTTCATTGTAAGTATTTTTACGATTAGAAATTGATTCCTACTTCTTCGCACTGTTTTGCACTTGCATATCAAATTTCGTTTTCTAAATATTCCCGAAACTTAGTTCCATGGTCGTTTTCGTCAAAATTTGGTATATTTTTGTACATAAACTCAATTTCTGGCATTTCTACAACTCGGATTGACGATCCGGCAGCTCTAACAGCTTCAGTGCACTAGCACCTTCGTTTTAAGAAACTTCGCCAGACTGGGTTATCTTCCCAGTCCGAGTTTAGCTTTTTTTGTGTTTATTTAACTGTATATATACTAACTTTTCAATTCTGTCAAGCCCAGATGTCAAATCCGAGATAGTTTACTGCTTTTATATATATTTATGCATATATAAGCAGCCTTCACCACCACTGGGTTCTCTTCCCAGTCTTGGTTGACTATATTTCTGTCAATATATATATTTATATATTTCTATCCGGCCTGGATTATTCTATGGCCTTTTCACTACTTTTGCACCCTTCACCATTATTGGGTTATCTTCCCAGTCCCTAGTTGACTACATTTCTGTACATTTATATTTCAGTTCGGCATGGATTATTCTGTGGCCTTTTTACTGCTTATATATATATAAGTATGCATATATAAGCAGCCTTCACCACCACTGGGTTCTCTTCCCTGTCTTGGTTGACTACTTTTCTGTCAATATATATATATATATATATATATATATATATATATATATATATATATATATTTCAATTCCAGTCCGAGCACCGGTGTGAAAACCCATCGCCCTTTACAGCTTTTGTATATATAATTGTGTATATATATTGGCTTTACTTGCTTTTCATTAAATTAATGCTTTAAATATTCATTCGATATGAATCAGCATTTTTCAGTCACAAAAGCAACCTCGCATCCCTTTGATCGCTATCTAGTGAGAACGAGTCGCTTCGGCCAGGTGCGAACCAGGATTTACTGATGAATCCTTGGTTCTGGCAATATTGGGATATATATATATATGTTTCTATACAAATTTGGACTGTGCAGGTTTATTGGCTACTCTCATGTGAGCCTAAGAATCGTGGGATTTATGATCAAATCGATCAGAATATGATTCCCACGATGGACAAACTCCGCTTTATGAATGTACCCTGCCAGATTTTCTGTAAAATGTACATGCGAAGACCTTAAAAGGTTATCCGGACTTAAGGTCTCAACATAGTGAAAAATATGGTTTATTGTGTCAGAGTCCCTCCAATGGTTTTCATGCCCATGAGGAGATCGACACTTGTATTTATTTCTGTGGTGGAGGATGCTTCGCAGCCCGATAACTCATCATTCAACTGCAAGCCTTAAGGCTATAAAGATAAAAAATGGAAGTATCAACAGGCTTCAATTCCTATGCTGGCATAAAGGGTTTGATAAACCAGCTTTCAAAACATCATTTTTAATTCAATCAAAAGAAAAGCTTTTGCAAATAAAAAATATTTTTACAAATCAAATCAAAGACTTTTTGCGAATTAAATCAAACCCTTCGTATATAGGTTCAAACGAAGCAAAGCACTACTTTCAATCAAACAAACATAGGCCCAATTTTTAAACAGCATTCACACATGCATTTTAATTTTAAGGGAGATATTAAAAAGATGTGGTACCGTGTTTACACGGGAGTCGTGGGGTGCCTAATACCTTCCGTACACTTAACCAAGCCCCCGAGCTCAAAACTTTGTTTTCAAAGATCAAGTTTTGCCAGTGTCCAGCAAATTGGGCCTCTTTCAAACAAAATTCGGTTGAGTTGGTAAAACCATTTTAAATCTACAAACTGGCAACTCTGTAAAACGTTCAAATCGTCGACATGATACATGTTGGCCTTTTCCTAAAAAACCCTTCAAAACCTTTTTCGCAATAAAAAGAGTGAGGGCAGAGATAACTTAGAAAGAGAGAAAGATCTGAGTTGTGACCCGACCCGCAGATTTTTTCTCGACGTCGACACCCACGATTGGGAACTATTTTAGTTTTTAAGCTTTCTAAAAATTTAGATCTCATTAGCATGATCAACATCATGATTCTAAAAGCATTGCTTAAAACTACGGGTTATTTACATATTATAAAAACAGCATCATGTAGAAAATTAAATGCCTTTAATAAATGAATACTTTTATTAATAAATAAATAAGATCGTTTACAAAGTATATGCTTTATCATCATATATGATTGGCTTGTATACATACTACTTTCACAGTGTACTTATTCTTCAATAAGCACCTATATACTTGCTTTAGTGTCTCCACACAAATGATCATGAGATCAATCATCCTCATCCAATGAGCAAGTAACATATGTACCAATCTATCCGAATTTACTAATCCCCTTTTTAGTAATCCATCGATTGGAAACTATTTTAGTTTTAAGCTATCTAAAAATTTAGATCTCATTAGCATGATCAACATCATGATTCTAAAAGCATTGCTTAAAACCATGGGTTATTTACATATTATAAAAAATAGAATCATGTAAACAATTAAATGCCTTTAATAAATGAATAATTTTATTACTAAATAAATAAGATCGTTTACAAAGTATATTATTTATCATCATACATGATTGGCTTGTATGCATACTACTTTCATGTGGGATATCTTAAAGAAAGTTTAGGATACTATTTCTACAATCCTACCGAGCAAAAGGTGTTTGTTGTGAAACATGCTGCCGTCTTGGAAAAGGATTTTATCCTTGAAGGGGCCAGTGGGAGGAAAATAGATCTTGAAGAAATTCAAGAACCACAAACCACTACAGATCAATTGGATAAACCTGTCCAAATAGAGACACCTTCTGTACAACACCCTATTCGTAAATTTGGAAGAGTACCGAAATACCTGAAAGGTATAGATTCATCACAGAGGATGATGATGAGGTACGCATCATGAATGATGATGATCCAATGAATTACGAATAGACTATGAGTAGTAAAGACTCAGAGAAATGGCAATAAGCCATGAAATCCGATATGGACTCTATGTATGAGAAAAAAGTATGGACATTGGTTTCATCACCTGAGGCATTAATCCTATTGGGTGCAAATGGGTCTTTAAAAGAAAGACTGGAGTGGACGGCAAGGTAGAGACTTATAAGGCCCGACTGGTTGCGAAAGGTTTCAAAAAAAGACAAGGTGTTGACTATGATGAAACCTTCTTGTCAGTAGCAATACTCAAGTCCATTCGGATTTAACTTGCGATTGCAGCTTACTCTGACTACGAAATCTGGTAGATGGACGTGAAAATGGCCTTCCTCAATGGAAACCTTGATAAGAATGTGTATATGACACAGTCAGAGGAATTTATTTCAAAGGTTGGAACAAATCAAGTCTGTAAGCTGCAACGATCCATTTATGTATTGAAGCAAGCTTCTCAAAGGTGGAACATCCGTTTTGATGAGACAATCAAAGAGTTTGATTTTATAAAAAATGAGGATGAACCATGTGTGTACACAAAGGTTAGTGAGAGCGCTGTATCATTCCTTGTATTATATGTTGATGATATATTACTGATAGGGAATGATATTCCTATGCTACAGTCGATCAAAATTTGGTTTTCTAAACACTTCTCCATGAAGGACTTGGGAGAAGCATCCTATATTTTGGGGATAAAGATCTATAGATATAGATCTAAAAGGATGTTTGGCTTGTCCCAAGGAACGTAAATTGACACAAAGAGGTTTAGCATGGGAGATTCCAAAATAGGTCTCATGCCAATGAGCCTCGGAATACATCTCTCCAAGAAACAGGCCCCAAAGACACCTGCGGAGAGAAACTGTATGAGTAAAATTCCTCATGCTTCAGCAATAGGATGTATCATGAACGGTATGATATGTACGAGACCTGATGTTGCTCATGCACTTAGTGTAACGAGCAGATATCAGTCAAATCCTGAAGAAGAACACTAGAAAGCAATAAAAAATATCCTAAAGTACTTAAAACGAACTAAGGATGTATTTCTTGTCTACGGTAGGTCTGAATTGAAATTAGAGGGCTACACAGACTCATGTTTTTAAACGGACCAAGATGACAGTAAATATGTTTCGGGGTATATGTTTCCCTCAAACGGTGGCTCAATGAGTTGGAAGAGTTCCAAGCAGCAAACTTTTGTTGATTTAGTGACAGAGGCAGAGTACATAGCTGCAAGTGAAGCTGCAAAGGAAGCTGTTTGGATGAAGAATTTCATAACTGAACTTGGTGTGATTCCTAGCATTACAGGAGCAGTAACTTTATTCTATGACAACACCAGAGCTGTTGCACAGGCTAAGAAACCCAGGTCTCATCAAAAATCCAAACACGTGTTAGGGAGGTTTCATTTGATTAGAGAGATCATCGAAAGAGGAGATGTCACCCTGGAGCATGTGGACTCTCAAGACAACATTACAGATCCATTTACTAAAGCTTTAACACAACAGCAGTTTGATCGTCACTTAGAGAAGTTGGGTATGAGATACCATGGCGATTAGCTTTAGTGCAAGTTAGAGATTGAAAGTAGTATGCACACAAGTCAATCATGTATGATGATAAAGTATATACTTTGTGACAATCTTATTCATTTATTAATAAAAGTGTTATTTAATTAAAGGTATTTATTTATCTACATGGTGCTATTTTATACTATGTGATAAACTCATAGTTTTAAGAAATGCTTTTAGAATCATGATGGTGATCAAGCTAATGAGATCTAAATTCTTAGATAGCTTAAAACTAAAATAGTTCCCAATCGTTGGATTACTAAAAAGGAGATTAGTGAATTCGGATAGATTGTTACATACGTTGGTTGCTCATTTGATGAGGATGATCGATCTAATAATCATTTGTATGGAGACACTAAAGCAAGTATGTAGGTGCTTATTGAAGAATAAGTACACTGAACGTGGCTCGCTAAGGAATACCTAATTGAGTTTTACTTGTCTATCAACAGGAATTTCTTAAGTGATAGTAGTACAAATAATTCTTAGACTTGAGATCATCATAGTATCTTGTGTGTAGACACTCAAAAAAAATTTCAGTCATGTTGTAGACACTCAAAATTTTGCATTCCTGTTACTAACCCTGCAGGAGAGCAAAATAGTCTTTTCAACTCAACTCAACCCCGGTCTCAATACCAGGATGTCAACTCAACCCCGGTCTCAATATCGGGACGTCAAATCAACCCCGGTCTCAATACCGGGATGTCAACTCAACCCCGGTCTCAATACCGGGATGTCAACTAAACCCCGATCTTAATATCGGGATGCCAACTCAATCCCGATCTCAATACCGGGACGTCAAATTAACCCCGGTCTCAATACTGAGATGTCAACTCAACCCCGGTCTCAATACCAGGATGTCAACTTAACCCCAGTCTCAATACCGGGATGTCAACTCAACCCCAGTCTCAATACTGGGATGTCAACTCAACTCCGGTCTCAATACCGGGACGTCAAATCAACCCCGGTCTCAACCCGAGAAGTATAGGTCAACCTCGGTCATATCTTGGGAGGTACAGGTCAGCCCTGGTCTCATTCCAGGAGGTACAGGTCTGTTGGGTTTGTATGTAACGCAATCATGCAATCAAATCACATAAATAGGGCGGAAGCGTAAAAACTAGGTTTTTAAAATTTATACAAACCCATAACCATGATCATGCTTTGTGCTTGCTATCAATAACAGAAAAGAGAGAACATGGAATTATACCTTTGAAGATCTAAGCTTCCTCAGGTACAAGTTCTACTCCTTTGATTCCTTTGATTCCTCTGATAGTGGCTCCTTCCCTTGAATAATGTCAGCTACCCAAATGTTTGGCCTCTAACGGTGATCCACCAAGGAAGATGAAGAACTCAAGAAGATGGGTTATTGGCTTAACCCTTGTTTCTATCTCTATAGAATATGTGTACTCCCAACTCTTGGAAAATTTCACATCCCTTATTTCTGATATAAGACTCTCTTATATAGATATTAGGTTAACCCTCCTAATACAATTAGAATAGGGTTTTATTTAATTAATTAATTAAATACTTTTAATTAATTTATATCCTAATCTTTATTAGGATTGAGAGAGAGTACTGATATTATATTAATTCCTAAACACCTTTAGAATTAAAATAATAATAATAATAATAATATTAATAAGACTCCTCTTATTAATTTATATTTAATATTTCTAAAATATTAAATAATAAACATTAAGCTATTTAATTTATTCTATCATCATAGATTAAATTAATTATACTTAATGCATTATTACTATCATGCCATTTTCTTCTTAAATAATTCTTCTTCCTTTTATGGTGTGACCCTTTAGGTTCTCCATATTAAACCGGTTGTGAATAAATCAATTAGAACAATTCTAATCTTATTTAAATAAACAAATTAAACTAATAATCTATTTAAATAAATAACATTTATTCTACAATAGGGATAAGCCTCCCTAGCGATCAACGACTTTCCAGATAATATAGATTTCAACATTAATCATAAAAGAACCTGTGAGTTAATAGTTACCGTACAATTCAATCCTTCCACCATACAATGTCCCAATTAAATATAAGACATGGATTTACTGTCAAGTCTTAATTTATTTAATCATATGTATTTCGATTAGAAAATGCACAACTCCAAATAATGCAAATTAGAAACCTCTTTCTAATTTCATTCTACCTTGGCCAAGGATTCCTGGGTTGTCATTTAACGAATCACATATGACATATCTCCTCTTTTACTAGAGGTGGTAGATTCTTTATTGATCATTCATTATCTGCATATGTAACTCATTACACCCAAGCATACCCTATATATGCCTTAAAAGGCCTTAAGGAATTAGTCAAAGTATAGTTTGTTACATATAAGATACTATGATGATCTCAAGTCCAAGGATCACATGTACTACTATCACATTAGGAATTCCTATTGACAGGCGAGTAAAACTCCATTAGGTATTCCATAGCGAGTCACGTTCAGTGAACTTATTCTCCAATAAGTACCTACATACTTGCTTTAGTGTCTCCACACAAATGACCATGAGATCAGTCATCCTCATCCAATGAGCAAGCAACATATGTACCAATCTATCCGGATTTACTAATCCCCTTTTTAGTAATCCCACGATTGGGAACTGTTTTAGTTTTTAAAGCTTTCTAAGAATTTATATCTCATTAGCATGATCAACATCATGATTCTAAAAGCATTGCTTAAAACTATGGGTTATTTACATATTATAAAAACAGCACCATGTAGATAATTAAATGCCTTTAATAAATAAATATTTTATTAATAAATAAATAAGATTGTTTACAAAGTATGTGCTTTATCATCATACATGATTGGCTTGTATGCACACTACTATCAATCTCCCACTTGCACTAAAGCCAATCGCCATGGTATCTCATACCCATCTTCTCTAAGTGACGATCAAACTGCTGTTGTGTTAAAGCTTTAGTAAATGGATCTGCAATGTTGTCTTGAGAGTCTACACGCTCCAAGGTGACGTCTCCTCTTTCAATGATCTCCCTGATCAAGTGAAATCGCCGCAACACGTGTTTAGATTTCTGATGAGACCTGGGTTCCTTAGCCTGTGCAACCGCTCCGGTGTTGTCACAGTATACGGGAACTGCTTCTCCAATGCTAGGAACCACACCAAGTTCAGTTATGAACTTCTTCATCCAAACAGCTTCCTTTGCAGCTTCACTTGCAGCTATATACTCTGCCTCTGTCACTGAATCAGCAACCGTTTGCTACTTGGAACTCTTCCAACTCACTGCACCTCCGTTCAAGGTAAACACATACCCTGAAATAGATTTACTGTCATCTTGGTCTGTTTGAAAACTTGAGTCCGTGAATCCCTCGAGTTTTAATTCAGACCCACCGTAGACAAGAAAAAAATCTTTAGTCCTTCTCAAGTACTTTAGGATATTTTTCACTACCTTCCAGTGCTCTTCTCCTTGATTCGACTGGTATCTGCTTGTTACACTAAGTGCGTGAGCAACATCCGGTCTAGTACATATCATACCGTACATGATAGATCCTATTGCAGAAGCATAAGGGATCTTACTCATACGGTCTCTCTCCTCAGGTGTCTTTGGGGCCTGTTTCTTGGAGAGATGTATTCCATGGCTCATCGGCATGAGACCACTTTTGGAATCTTCCATGCTAAACCTCTTTAGCATTGTATCAATGTACGTTCCTTGGGATAAGCCGAGCATCCTTTTAGATCTATCTCTATAGATCTTTATCCCCAAAATATAGGATGCTTCACCCAAGTCCTTCATAGAGAAGTTTTTAGATAACCAGATTTTAATGGATTGTAACATAGGAATGTCATTCCCTATCAGTAATATATCATCAACATATAATACAAGGAATGATACTGTGCTCCCACTAACCTTCTTGTATACACATGGTTCATCCTCGTTTTTGATAAAATCAAACTCTTTGATTGTCTCATCAAAACGAATGTTCCATCTACGAGAAGCTTGCTTCAACCCATAAATGGATCGTTGTAGCTTACAGACTTGATTTGTTCCAACCTTTAAAACAAATCCCTCTGGCTGTGTCATATACACATCCTCCTCAGGTTTCCCATTGAGGAAGGCCGTTTTCACGTCCATCTGCCAGATCTCATAGTCGTTATAAGCTGCAATCGCAAGCAAAATCCGAATGGACTTGAGCATAGCTACTGGTGAGAAGGTTTCATCACAGTCAACTCCTTGTCTTTGTTTGAAACCTTTTGCAACCAGTCGGGCCTTATAGGTCTCTACCTTTCCGTCTGCTCCAGTCTTTTTCTTAAAAACCCATTTACACCCAATAGGTTTAATACCTTCAGGTGGTGAAACCAAAGACCATACTTTGTTTTCATACATGGAGTCCATTTCAGATTTCATGGCTTCAAGCCATTTCCCTGAGTCTTTATTACTCATAGCCTGTTCGTAATTTAATGGATCATCATCATTCATGATGTGTACCTCATCGTCATCCTCTATAACGAATCCATACCTCTCAGGTATCTTCGGTACTCTTCCAGATTTACGAACATGGTGTGGTACAGTAGGTTCTTCTACTTGGTTAGGTACCTGACTTTGATCCGTGGTAACTTGTGGTTCTTGAACTTCTTCAAGATATATCTTACTCCCACTGACCCCTTTATGAATAAACTCTTTCTCCAAGAAGGTAGCATGTTTCGCAACAAACACCTTTTGATCAGTTGGATGATAGAAATAATACCCTACGGTTTCTTTAGGGTATCCCACAAATCTACACTTATCGGATTTAGTCTGTAGCTTATCATTTTTAAACTTTTTGACATAAGCTGGACAACCCCAAGTCTTAACATGCTTAAGATTTGGTTTCCTCCCTTTCCACATCTCATATGGAGTCTTTGGGGCGGATTTGGTAGGTACCTTGTTAAGTAGGTATGCAGCCGTTTCTAGGGCATATCCCCAGAAGGAAATTGGAAGGTCGGTAAAACTCATCATGGATCGAACCATGTCCAACAGTGTTCGATTTCTCCTTTCAGATACTCCATTTAACTGTGGTGTACCTGGAGGAGTCCATTGTGAGATTATACCATTTTCTCTAAGACAATTGAGAAACTCACTGCTTAAGTATTCTCCACCTCGATCTGATCGAAGTATCTTAATACTCTTGCCCGTTTGTTTCTCTACTTCACTTCTGAACTCTTTGAACTTTTCAAATGATTCTGATTTGTATTTCATTAAATACACATATCCAAATCTTGAGTGATCATCAGTGAAAGTAATAAAATAAGAATACCCACCCCGTGCACTTGTTGTCATAGGTCCACAAACGTCTGTGTGAATCAATGCCAACAACTCTGTAACTCTCTCCCCTTTTCCACTAAAAGGAGATTTAGTCATTTTACCCATGAGACAAGATTCACAAGTTGGATATGATTCATAATCAGATAGCTCGAGGAGCCCATCTTTATGCAACTTGGATAATCTTGTTTCATTGATATGACCGAGTCTACAGTGCCACATATAGGTATAATTAATATCATCTCTTTTCCTTTTCTTAATTTGTTCAATTTGAAATATATTTTCTTGCAAGTCAAGTGTATAAAGTCCATTTCGCAAATTTCCAATACCATATAAAACATCGTCTTTATAAATAGAACAACCATTGTTCTTTATAATAACGTCAAAACCTTCCATATCCAATAAAGAAATTGAAATAATGTTTTTAATAATATTCGGAACATAATAACAATTATTAAGATAAATGGATTTGCCCGAAGGCATTGCTAAACAATAAGTTCCTACAGCTAATGCAGCAACTTTTGCTCCATTTCCCACTCGTAGGATCACCTCATCTTTGTTCAGCTTTCTACTTCTGACCAGTCCCTGCACAGTATTACATATGTGAGAACCACAGCCGGTATCCAATACCCAAGTAGAATTATGACTTTCAGAAAAATTAATTTCAATCATAAACAAACCTTGATTGGAAGTCGAAGCTTCTCCAAGCTTCTTCTCTGCTAGAAACTTCTTGCAGTTCCTCTTCCAATGTCCCGGCTCATTGCAATGAAAGCACATTCCTTTAGCTGGTTCAGGTTTCTTTTGCTCCTTTTCTTTCCCTTTTCCCTTAGCCTTCTTAGATTTCTTCTTTTCAGAAGACACCTTGGGCCTCTTCCTTTTATTGGAAGAATCCACCATCAAGACATGGTTCTTCTTGGATGAGAAGTGACCTTCTGTAGTTTTCAGCATGTTAAGCAGCTCAGGTAAGCTGACATCTAGTTTATTCATGTGAAAATTAACCACAAACTGCGAGAAGGTCTCAGGGAGTGACTGCAAGACCAAGTCTTGACTCAACTCCCCATCCATGACGAACCCAAGCTGTCCAAGGCGTTCAATCAAATTGATTACCTTCAGAACATGAGTCTCGACGGCAGTGCCCTCGGTCATCCGAGATCGGAAGAGCTCCTTAGATATCTCATATCTAGCAGTTCTACTCTGTTCACCATACAACTCCTTGAGGTGAAGCAGCATAGCAGGAGCATCCATTTTTTCGTGCTGACGCTGAAGCTCGTTATTCATGGATGCGAGCATGATGCATTGAGCCACAGATGCATCATCTTGCCACTTATTGAAAGTGGCAATCTCTTCCTTAGAGGCTGTTTCTGAAACAGATTCAGGGATAGTGGAATTTAGGACATAAGAAATCTTTTCAGCAGTGAGAACAATTCTCAGATTTCTTAGCCAGTCCTCATAATTCGGGCCGGTAAGCTTATTTGCATCAAGTATGCTTCGTAGTGAGATTAGTGATTTTAACATTTTTAAAATTCTGCATGTGAAAAGACAACATTTTAGCAAACATTCATTTTATTAACTTTGCATACCAAAATAAATTTAGGTCTTTATTTTAAATTGGTATCTCCCACTATTTTCATCAAACTATATTACCCTCACTCATATAGTTCGGCAACATCTAATTAAAGATTTGCTAGTGAGATTAAGGATCCCATTTCAAATGGATATAACCTTGTGGATAGCACAACAAGCGATATACAAATAAATAGGTAGACAACTCTTGTCAATTACATCACCATGTAACTCCTTTTATTTTGCCTCTTAAATCATAATGGTCATGTGTGTGCTGATAGTTGTGTGCATACAAGCCAATCATGTATGATGATAAAGCACGTACTTTGTAAACAATCTTATTTATTTATTAATAAAATATTCATTTATTAAAGGCATTTAATTATCTGCATGTTGCTGTTTTTATAATATGTAAATAACCCATAGTTTTAAGCAAAGCTTTTAGAATCATGATGATGATCATGCTAATGAGATCTAAATTCTTAGAAAGTTTTAAAACTAAAATAGTTCCCAATCGTGGGATTACTAAAAAGGGGATTAGTAAATCCGGATAGATTGGTACATATGTTGCTTGCTCATTGGATGAGGATGATTGATCTCATGATCATTTGTGTGGAGACACTAAAGCAAGTATGTAGGTGCTTATTGGAGAATAAGTTCACTGAACGTGATTCGCTATGGAATACCTAATGGAGTTTTACTCGCATGTCAATAGGAATTCCTAATGTGATAGTAGTACAAGTGATCCTTGGACTTGAGATCATCATAGTATCTTATATGTAACAAATTATACTTTGACTTATTCCTTAAGACCTTTTAAGGCATATATAGGGTATGCTTGGGTATAATGAGTTACATATGGAGATAATGAATGATCAATAAAGAATCTACCACCTCTAGTAAAAGAGGAGATATGTCCTATGTGATTCGTTAAATGACAACCCAGGAATCCTTGGCCAAGGTGAAATGAAATTAGAAAGGAGTTTATAATTTGCATTATTTGGAGTTGTGCATTTTCTAATCGAAATATATATAATTAAATAAAATAAGACTTGACAGTAAATCCATGTCTTATATTTAATTGGGACATTGAATGGTGGAAGGATTGAATTGTACGGAACTATTAACTCACAGGTTCTTTTATGATTAATGTTGAAATCTATATTATCTGGAAAGTCGTTGATCGCTAGGGAGGCTTATCCCTATTGTAGAATAAATATTATTTATTTAAATAGATTATTAGTTTAATTTATTTATTTAAATAAGATTAAAATTGTTTTAATTGATTTATTCACAACCGGTTTAATATGGAGAACCTAAAGGGTCACACCATAAAAGGAAGAATAAATATTTAAGAAGGTAATGGCATAATCGTAATAATGCATTAAGTATAATTAATTTAATCTATGGTGATAGAATAAATTAAATAGCTTAATGTTTATTATTTAATATTTTGGAAATATTAAATATAAATTAATAAGAGGAGTCTTATTAATATTATTACAATTATTATTATTTTAATTTCTAAAGGAGTTTAGTAATTAATTTAATATTTAGTACTCTCATTTATTCCTAATAAGATTAGGAGACAAATTAATTAAATAAATTTAATTAATTACTCCCATGTGGTGGGAAGCCTAAATTAATTAAAGGAGTTTAATTAATTAAAAGAAATCCCATGTCTAATAGGATTAGAAGGATTGACCAATGTCTATATAAGAGAAGTCTTATAATAGATATTAGATTGATGCAATTCCAATTGTTGGAGAGTACTCCTTTTCTATAGAGAATAGAAAACTAAGCCAAACACCCTCCTTCTTGATAATTCATCTTCCTTGGTGGATCACCTCTAGAGGCCAAACACTTGGGTGGCTAACGTTGATCAAAGAAAGGAATCTAACCCGGAAATTCAAGGAGATCACGAAGAACAAGGAGTTGAACTAGTACCTGTGGAAGCTTCGTTCTACAAGGGTATGATTCCATAACTTCTTATTTATCGTTTTAAATTAATAATTTGCATAAAGGATGATCCGGGTAATGGTTTTGTAGAATTTTTTTTTAAACTCTGATATATCATGCTTCCGCTAATTTTTGCAATTTGATTGCGTCACGATTTCGTACATACCCAACAGTGGTATCAGAGCCAAATCTTTATGCAATTATTAATTTATTTTTGATTTCATATACATATGGGTATGTATTTAAAATAATTTATTGGGCATAATTTTATTGTATAAAATTATATTTTTTATGGGAAAAAAAAAGAGACTTTTTTTGGGACGAATCACAATTTTTTTTGGTGCTAATCTTGAATTCTGCAAAGAAAAGGTGTTGTCTCTTTCTTACTCCAAAAAGAAGGTGACCCATCAGGAAAGGACTTTTTTAATAAACCTGCAGGACTCTTTTAATAAAAGAAGGTGACTTCCTTTTAAAAAATAAATATGATATATTTATATATTATATTCTAAATAATTTTATAATTAAAATAAAGAGTTTATTTTAATCTTGAAATTGGATTTCATACAATTTAAAATTGCCCATTAAATGATACTCATATATATATGGAATGTTTTAATTCATGAGATGAATATTTATTTATTGATATATATGGTGATATGTATGAAAATAAATGGGGATTGATTATGGACTATTTGACCAATGTGATTGGATTTTATTTTAGTTGAATGCTTAAATGAATGGGTTTTATTAAATGGGGTCTGCGTACCTCGTCTTCTCTAATTTTTTTTTCTTGATGTAAAATTCTATCTCCCTCCTATGTACTTCCCCTTGACTGTTGATCAAGGTTTCTATTTAAATTAAATAGTTTAATGTAATAAGAATAGTTAGAATTATCTTGAAGAAATTGGAGACCAAGGAGCAAGGAGCGCGTGAAGACCCGTTTGTATGGAGCCCGGATTTAAATGTAATAGTTATATTTAAATTTAAATTCTTGCACTCCTAGGTTTGACCTTTTGGTTCACTTGGTGGCTCTAGTGAACCAAACTAGAATAAAAGTCCATAATCAATCCGGGTAGAATATAATATTCTATATTGCATGCTAAATATTATATATATTATATTTTATGTAAACATGCTTCGCATGTTTAATAAAATGACGCGTATTTTATATATATATGTGCATGCGCGCTAAACAAGATGAGACAAATAATAACAAACCCCTCAAAGAAATAATATTAAGTCCGAAGCGTTCAAATGATATTTGGAATATCGAACGTCGCCTTCTAGCATGATAAATTAATAGAGTATTAAATATTTAATATGAGCTTGTTGTGCTATCCACAAGGCGAGTATTGCGTATTTAAGATGTTAATTAATCACATTTGATGCTTATCAAGAAAATTGAACGATCTAGTCTTGTTGTGCTATCCACAAGGACGAACATTTTTCTTTTTTGAATTTATGGAAGTGCTAGGCTGGACTTAACTTAAATCATTTTAGTTCGGATGTGCACACACTTGACCATTATGATTTAAGAGGCAAAATAAAAGGAGTTATATAGTGTTGTAATTGACAAGAGCTGTCTACCTATTTATTTGTATATCGCTTGTTGTGCTATCCACAAGGTTATATACATTTGAAATGGGATCCTTATTCTCACTAGCAAATCTTTAATTAGATGTTGCCGAACTATATAAGTGAGGGTAATATAGTTTGATAAAAATAGTGGGAGATACCAATTTAAAATAAAGACCTAAATTTATTTTGGTATGCAAAATTAATAAAATGAATGTTTGCTAAAATGTTGTTTTTCACATGCAGAATTTTAAAAATGTCAAAATCACTAATTTCACTGCGAAGCATACTTGATGCTAATAAGCTTACCGGGCCGAATTATACGGACTGGCTAAGAAATCTGAGAATAGTTCTCACTGCTGAAAAGATTTCTTATGTCCTAAACTCACCTGTCCCTGGAACTGTTCCAGAAACAGTCTCTGAGGAAGAGATTGCCACCATTGTAAAGTGGCAAGATGATGCATCTGTGGCTCAATGCATCATGCTCGCATCCATGAATAACGAGCTTCAGCGTCAGCACGAAAATATGGATGCTCCTACTATGTTGATTCACCTCAAGGAGTTGTATGGTGAACAAAGTAGGACTGCTAGATATGAGATATCTAAGGAGCTCTTCCGATCTCGGATGACCAAGGGCAAAGTGAACATAAAGGAACAAAAGAAATCTGATCCAGCTAGCAAAGGAATGTGCTTCCATTGCAACGAGCCGGGTCATTGGAAGAGGAACTGCAAGAAGTTTCTGGCAAAGAAGAAGCTTGGAGAAGCTTCGACTTCCAATCAAGGTTTGTTCATGATTGAAATTAATTTTTCAGAAAGTCAAAATTCTACTTGGGTATTAGATACCGGCTGTGGTTCTCACATATGTAATAATGTGAAGGGACTGGTCAGAAGTAGAAAGCTGAACAATGATGAGGTGATCCTACGAGTGGGGAATGGAGCAAAGGTTGCTGCATTAGCTGTAGGAACTTATTATTTAGCAATGCCTTTGGGCAAGTTCATTTATCTTAATAATTGTTATTATGTTCCGAATATTATTAAAAACATTATTTCAATTTCTGTATTGGATATGGAAGGATTTAACGTTGTTATAAAGAACAATAGTTGTTCTATTTATAAAGACGATGTTTTATATGGTATTGGAAATTTGCGAAATGGACTTTATACACTTGACTTACAAGAAAATATTTTTCAAATTGAACAAACTAAGAAAAGGAAAAGAGATGGTATTAATTATACTTACATGTGGCACTGTAGACTCGGTCATATCAATGAAACAAGATTATCCAAGTTGCATAAAGATGGGCTCCTTGAGTTATCTGATTATGAATCATATCCAACTTGTGAATCTTATTTCATGGGTAAAATGACTAAATCTCCTTTTAGTGGAAAAGGAGAAAGAGTTACAGAGTTGTTGGCATTGATTCACACAGACGTTTGTGGACCTATGACAACAAGTGCACGGGGTGGGTATTCTTATTTTATTACTTTCACTGATGATCACTCAAGATTTGGATATGTGTATTTAATGAAATACAAGTCAGAATCATTTGAAAAGTTCAAAGAGTTCAGAAGTGAAGTAGAGAAACAAACGGGCAAGAGTATAAAGATACTTCGATCAGATCGAGATGGAGAATACTTAAGCGGTGAGTTTCTCTATTGTCTCAATGAAAATGGTATAATCTCACAATGGACTCCTCCAGGTACACCACAGTTAAATGGAGTATCTGAAAGGAGAAATCGAACACTGTTAGACATGGTTCGATCCATGATGAGTTTTACCGACCTTCTAACTTCCTTTTGGGGATATGCCCTAGAAACGGCTGTATACCTACTTAACAAGGTACCTACCAAATCCGCCCCAAAGACTCCATATGAGATGTGGAAGGGGAGGAAACCAAATCTTAAGCATGTTAAGACTTGGGGTTGTCCAGCTTATGTCAAAAAGTTTGAACATGATAAGCTACAGACTGAATTCAAAAAGTGTAGATTTGTGGGATACCCTAAAGAAACTGTAGGGTATTATTTCTATCATCCAATTGATCAAAAGGTGTTTGTTGCGAAACATGCTGCCTTCTTGGAAAAGGAGTTTATCCATGAAGGGGTCATTGAGAGTAAGATATATCTTGAAGAAGTTCAAGAACCACAAATTACCACGGATCAAAGTCAGGTACCTGACCAAGTAGAAGAACCTACTATGCCACACCCTGTTCGTAAATCTGGGAGAGTACCGAAGATACCTGAGAGGTATGGATTCGTTATAAAGGATGACGATGAGGTACACATCATGAATGATGATGATCCATTGAATTACGAACAGGCTATGAGTAATAAAGACTCAGGGAAATGGCTAGAAGCCATTAAATCCGAAATGGACTCCATGTATGAAAATAAAGTATGGACTTTGGTTTCACCACCTGAAGGCATTAAGCCTATTGGGTGTAAATGGGTCTTTAAAAGAAAGACTGGAGCGGACGGCAAGGTAGAGACCTATAAGGCCCGACTGGTTGCAAAAGGTTTCAAACAAAGACAAGGAGTTGACTATGATGAAACCTTTTCACCAGTAGCTATGCTCAAGTCCATTCGGATTTTGCTTGCGATTGCAGCTTATAACGACTATGAGATCTGGCAGATGGACGTGAAAACGGCCTTCCTCAATGGAAAACTTGAGGAGGATGTGTATATGACACAGCCAGAGGGATTTGTTTCAAAGGTTGGAATAAATCAAGTCTGTAAGCTGCAACGATCCATTTATGGATTGAAGCAAGCTTCTCGTAGATGGAACATTCGTTTTGATGAAACAATCAAAGAGTTTGATTTTATCAAAAATGACGATGAACCATGTGTGTACAAAAAGGTTAGTGGGAGCGCAGTTTCATTCCTTGTATTATATGTTGATGATATATTACTGATAGGGAATGAAATTTCTATGCTAAAATCGATCAAAATAAAGTTGTCTAAACATTCCTCCATGAATGATTTGGGTAGAACATCCCACATTGGGGATATAAATCTGTATTAATAGATTTAAAAGGATGTTCGGCTTAACCCATGGAAACGTATATTCATTAGATGCTAAAGGCGTTTAGCATGGTAACTCCAAAAAGGTGCCTCATGATGATGAGCCATGGAGTGTATCTCTCTAAAATTATCCTCAGTAAAAGAGAGATCGCATAAGTAACTATTATGTATGCAATGAAATATACAAGACTTGATGTTGATCAGTCATATTCTGGAGAAGATCTCTGTGAGACAGTGATAAACATCTCAAAGTATTTAACTGACACTAAGGATGTCATCATGACACATGATGGGTCTGAATTAAACTAGAAGACTAAACAAACTCAAGTTTTCAGACTGACCAAGACGACAGCAAAATCCACTTTATGGTAAGTCGTTACCTTAAAAGATGGTGCAGTAAATTGGAAAGGTTTCAAACAGCAAAAGTTGCTGGGTTAGTGACAAAGACAAAGTATATAACTGTAAGTGAAGCTGCAAGTTGATGTTTCGGATGAAAAGTTTATTACAGAACTAGGAATAGTTCCTAAGTCTCATCTTGAATCTAAACATGTGTTGCGGCACTTTGATTAAAAAAAAATAAAAAATCATTGAAAAGGAGAGTGTAGACTCTCAAGACAACATTGCAGATCCATTTACTAAAGCTTTAACACAACAGCAGTTTGATCGTCACTTAGAGAAGATGGGTATGAGATACCATGGAGATTGGCTTTAGTGCAAGTGGGAGATTGATAGTAGTGTGCATACAAGCCAATCATGTATGATGATAAAGCACGTACTTTGTAAACAATCTTATTTATTTATTAATAAAATATTCATTTATTAAAGGCATTTAATTATCTGCATGTTGCTGTTTTTATAATATGTAAATAACCCATAGTTTTAAGCAAAGCTTTTAGAATCATGATGATGATCATGCTAATGAGATCTAAATTCTTAGAAAGTTTTAAAACTAAAATAGTTCCCAATCGTGGGATTACTAAAAAGGGGATTAGTAAATCCGGATAGATTGGTACATATGTTGCTTGCTCATTGGATGAGGATGATTGATCTCATGATCATTTGTGTGGAGACACTAAAGCAAGTATGTAGGTGCTTATTGGAGAATAAGTTCACTGAACGTGATTCGCTATGGAATACCTAATGGAGTTTTACTCGCATGTCAATAGGAATTCCTAATGTGATAGTAGTACAAGTGATCCTTGGACTTGAGATCATCATAGTATCTTATATATAACAAATTATACTTTGACTTATTCCTTAAGACCTTTTAAGGCATATATAGGGTATGCTTGGGTATAATGAGTTACATATGGAGATAATGAATGATCAATAAAGAATCTACCACCTCTAGTAAAAGAGGAGATATGTCCTATGTGATTCGTTAAATGACAACCCAGGAATCCTTGGCCAAGGTGAAATGAAATTAGAAAGGAGTTTATAATTTGCATTATTTGGAGTTGTGCATTTTCTAATCGAAATATATATAATTAAATAAAATAAGACTTGACAGTAAATCCATGTCTTATATTTAATTGGGACATTGAATGGTGGAAGGATTGAATTGTACGGAACTATTAACTCACAGGTTCTTTTATGATTAATGTTGAAATCTATATTATCTGGAAAGTCGTTGATCGCTAGGGAGGCTTATTCCTATTGTAGAATAAATATTATTTATTTAAATAGATTATTAGTTTAATTTATTTATTTAAATAAGATTAAAATTGTTTTAATTGATTTATTCACAACCGGTTTAATATGGAGAACCTAAAGGGTCACACCATAAAAGGAAGAATAAATATATAAGAAGGTAATGGCATAATCGTAATAATGCATTAAGTATAATTAATTTAATCTATGGTGATAGAATAAATTAAATAGCTTAATGTTTATTATTTAATATTTTGGAAATATTAAATATAAATTAATAAGAGGAGTCTTATTAATATTATTACAATTATTATTATTTTAATTTCTAAAGGAGTTTAGTAATTAATTTAATATTTAGTACTCTCGTTTATTCCTAATAAGATTAGGAGACAAATTAATTAAATAAATTTAATTAATTATTCCCATGTGGTGGGAAGCCTAAATTAATTAAAGGAGTTTAATTAATTAAAAGAAATCCCATGTCTAATAGGATTAGAAGGATTGACCAATGTCTATATAAGAGAAGTCTTATAATAGATATTAGATTGATGCAATTCCAATTGTTGGAGAGTACTCCTTTTCTATAGAGAATAGAAAACTAAGCCAAACACCCTCCTTCTTGATAATTCATCTTCCTTGGTGGATCACCTCTAGAGGCCAAACACTTGGGTGGCTAACGTTGATCAAAGAAAGGAATCTAACCCGGAAATTCAAGGAGATCACGAAGAACAAGGAGTTGAACTAGTACCTGTGGAAGCTTCGTTCTACAAGGGTATGATTCCATAACTTCTTAATTATCGTTTTAAATTAATAATTTGCATAAAGGATGATCCGGGTAATGGTTTTGTAGAAATTTTTTTTAAACTCTGATATATCATGCTTCCGCTAATTTTTGCAATTTGATTGCGTCACGATTTCGTACATACCCAACATGTGCACATCCGAACTAAAATGATTTAAGTTAAGTCCAGCCTAGCACTTCCATAAATTCAAAAAAGAAAAATTTTCGTCCTTGTGGATAGCACAACAAGACTAGATCGTTCAATTTTCTTGATAAGCATCAAATGTGATTAATTAACATCTTAAATATTCAATACTCGCCTTATGGATAGCACAACAAACTCATATTAAATATTTAATACTCTATTAACTAATCATGCTAGAAGGCGACGTTCGATATTCCAAATATCATTTGAACGCTTCAGACTTAATATTATTTCTTTGAGGGGTTTGTTATTATTTGTCTCATCTTTTTAAGCGCGCGTGCACATATATATATAAAATACGCGTCATTTTATTAAACATGCGAAGCATGTTTGTATAAAATATAATATATATAATATTTAGCATGCAATATAGAATACTATATTCTACCCGGATTGATTATGGACTTTTATTCTAGTTTGGTTCACTAGAGCCACCAAGTGAACCAAAAGGTCAAACCTAAGAGTGCAAGAATTTAAATTTTAAATGTAACTATTACATTTAAACCCGGGCTCCATACAAACGGGTCTTCACGCGCTCCTCACTCCTTGGTCTCCAATTTCTTCAAAATAATTCTAACTATCTCTATTACATTAACTATTTAAAATTAAATAGAAACCTGATCAGCAGTCAAGGGGAAGTACATAAAAAGGAGATAGAATTTACATCGAGAATAAAACTAGAGAAGACGAGGTACGCAGACCCCATTTTATAAAACCCATACATTCAAGCATTCATCCAAAATAAAATTCAATCACATTGGTCATAGTCCATAATCAACCCCATTTATTATCATACACATCAACATATGCATCAATAAATATCCATTCATCTCATGAATAACAATGCTATTCCATATATGGATCGATGTTATTTAATGGACAAAAGTTTTGCTAAATTTTATTTTTGAAACAAAATAAACTCTTTTATTTTAATCAAAAATAAATCCAAATTAAACTCCTTTAATTTTAGCATTCTGAAATCATATTTCAGATAAAATAAACTTCTTTATTTTAAAACTTTATTAATTAAATAAACAGTTTACCTAATTAATTAAAATCAATTTTCAGGGTCTGTCCAGGTACCGGCGCAGCTGCGCCAGTAATGAACTGGGTAGCTGCGCAGCTGCGCAGGTAGACGGAAGCAGCAGTTTTTGCAGACCGGCGCAGCTGCGCCAGTAATGAACTGGGAAGCTGCGCAGCTGCGCTGTTCGCCGCAGAAACTTGCAGAAAACGATTTTTGTCCAGAAAAACGATCCAATTTTCACATCAATTCATACATGGAAGTATAAAATTGATAATTAGCACAAAGTTAGGCTCTGATACCACTGTTGGGTTTGTATGTAACGCAATCATGCAATCAAATCACATAAATAGGGCGGAAGCGTAAAAACTAGGTTTTCAAAATTTATACAAACCCATAACCATGATCATGCTTTGTGCTTGTTATCAATAACAGAAAAGAGAGAACATGGAATTATACCTTTGAAGATCTAAGCTTCCTCAGGTACAAGTTCTACTCCTTTGATTCCTTTGATTCCTCTGATAGTGGCTCCTTCCCTTGAATAATGTCAGCCACCCAAATGTTTGGCCTCTAACGGTGATCCACCAAGGAAGATGAAGAACTCAAGAAGATGGGTTATTGGCTTAACCCTTGTTTCTATCTCTATAGAATATGTGTATTCCCAACTCTTGGAAAATTTCACATCCCTTATTTCTGATATAAGACTCTCTTATATAGATATTAGGTTAACCCTCCTAATCCAATTAGAATAGGGTTTTATTTAATTAATTAATTAAATACTTTTAATTAATTTATATCCTAATCTTTATTAGGATTGAGAGAGAGTACTGATATTATATTAATTCCTAAACTCCTTTAGAATTAAAATAATAATAATAATAATATTAATAAGACTCCTCTTATTAATTTATATTTAATATTTCTAAAATATTAAATAATAAACATTAAGCTATTTAATTTATTCTATCATCATAGATTAAATTAATTATACTTAATGCATTATTACTATCATGCCATTTTCTTCTTAAATAATTCTTCTTCCTTTTATGGTGTGACCCTTTAGGTTCTCCATATTAAACCGGTTGTGAATAAATCAATTAGAACAATTCTAATCTTATTTAAATAAACAAATTAAACTAATAATCTATTTAAATAAATAACATTTATTCTACAATAGGGATAAGCCTCCCTAGCGATCAACGACTTTCCAAATAATATAGATTTCAACATTAAGCATAAAAGAACCTGTGAGTTAATAGTTACCGTACAATTCAATCCTTCCACCATACAATGTCCCAATTAAATATAAGACATGGATTTACTGTCAAGTCTTAATTTATTTAATCATATGTATTTCGATTAGAAAATGCACAACTCCAAATAATGCAAATTAGAAACCTCTTTCTACTTTCATTCTACCTTGGCCAAAGATTCCTTGGTTGTCATTTAACGAATCACATAGGACATATCTCCTCTTTTACTAGAGGTGGTAGATTCTTTATTGATCATTCATTATCTCCATATGTAACTCATTACACCCAAGCATACCCTATATATGCCTTAAAAGGCCTTAAGGAATTAGTCAAAGTATAGTTTGTTACATACAAGATACTATGATGATCTCAAGTCCAAGGATCACATGTACTACTATCACATTAGGAATTCCTATTGACAGGCGAGTAAAACTCCATTAGGTATTCCATAGCGAGTCACGTTCAGTGAACTTATTATCCAATAAGCACCTACATACTTGCTTTAGTGTCTCCACACAAATGACCATGAGATCAGTCATCCTCATCCAATGAGCAAGCAACATATGTACCAATCTATCCGGATTTACTAATCCCCTTTTTAGTAATCCCACGATTGGGAACTATTTTAGTTTTTAAAGCTTTCTAAGAATTTAGATCTCATTAGCATGATTAACATCATGATTCTAAAAGCATTGCTTAAAACTATGAGTTATTTACATATTATAAAAACAGCACCATGTAGATAATTAAATGCCTTTAATAAATAAATATTTTATTAATAAATAAATAAGATTTTTTACAAAGTATGTGCTTTATCATCATACATGATTGGCTTGTATGCACACTACTATCAAGGTCAACCTCAGTCTGAACCCGGGAGGTACAGGTCAACCTCGATCTCAACCCGGGAGGTACAGGTCAACCCTGGTCACAACCCGGGAGGTACAGGTAAACCGCAGTCTCAACTCGGGAAGTATAAGTCAACCCCGGTCACATTCGAGGAGGTACTGGTCAGCCCCAATCTTAACTCGGGAGGTACAGGTCAGCCCTGATCACATCTCGGGAGGTATAGGTCAGCTCCGACCACAACCCGGGAGGTCAGGTCAAGCTCCCGTCAGAACTCAGGAGGCCAACTCAACTTTGGAGACAACCCCGAAGCCTCACATCATCTCTAGAGACAAACTTGGAAGAACCAAGTCAGCCTCAGAGACAACCCTGAGGACGAACAGAATCGGCTAGATCCAAACCTCAGAGACAACCCCGAAAAGTCAGCCGAATGCCATGCCAGCACTGAAGGCAATCCCGGGAGGGACAAAATGGTCATTTTACCAACTTGAAGCCAATTCGGTCAAATGTAAGCCTAATTGATGCCACTAAGGTTAGAAAGAACCATAACATTGATCCCGAGTGGAAACAGCGCAAGATAGCTCAACGGACAAACTGCTGGGAAATAAAGACCTAGTTATGAACCCGTCTTCTTGAACTCAATAAAGGTTTAATCCCATATCATTGCGACACTCTCGACGAGGGCTTTTCGAAAAGATATAGCACTCCTCCAACGGACGCTCCGATCAAAAGTTAAAAAGTTTTGAATCTGACCCCGCATTGCTTCGATTGCACGTACTTCGATGCAGCATGACCCATCACCGGGGGCCTGCCACGTGAGGCCATAGGTAGACCCGTGACTGCTATGGGTAGACCCGCTTCCACCGGGTCTATACATATGAGTGCACCCCCAACTCATTTTATAGAGAAAAATGCTCTGAACCTCTACCGGTTTCGTTTCTCAGCCCCACTCTTGTACTCAAAATCACTCTAACACATAGATATACTCATATGCTACCACATATCAAAAACTGAGCGGTAGAATCGAAGGTTTAAAGTCTACGATTTGGCAAAAAGCCCTTGTAGCAGTCCATTGTGAGTATTTTTACGATCAGAAAGTTCATACAACTTCATTCCGCATTTATACACTTGCATGTTAAGTTTCGTTTTCTGATTATGCCCGGAACTCAGTTCCATGGCCGTTTTTGCTTACGTTTTCGTACATTTTAGTACATAAACACGTTTTCTGGCATTTCCACAGCTCAGATCATTAATCAGTCACTTTTAACAGCTTTCACACACACATATACATATATATATATATATATATATATATATATATATATCTTGGTATAGAGCAATTTTGTCGGACTGGGTTATCTTCCCAGTCCCGGTTCGGCTTTTTAATGTATATATTTAACTGTATATATACTAACTTTTCAATTCTGTCAAACCCGGATGTCAAATCTGCGGTAGCTACTGCTTTTATATATATAACTATATATATATAAATTTTTCTGATTTCGTTTGGCCTGGATTTATACTTTGTGGCCTTTTTATTGATTTAATATATATATATATATATTAACTATATATTTATATTAACATTTACATTCAAGTTTGTCCTAGATCATTCTGTGGTCTTTTTACTATTTTTATAAATATATATATATATATATATATATATACTTATATTTTTGTCCGGGCAAACGATAAAATGTACGTCGCCCTTCACAGCTTCTCTCTATATATATATTTACATTCTGTCCAACCTGGATTACTCCGTGACTTTTTACAGTTTATATATATATATACATTCCAGTTCGGGCATCGGACTGAAAACCCATCGCCCTTTATAGCTTTTATATATATATATTTCCATTCTGTCAAGCATGGATTACTTTGTGGCTTTTTCCAACTTTATATATATATATATATATTCCAGTCCGAGCATCGAAGTGAAAATCGGTTGCCCTTTACAGTTTTCGTATATATATATAATTATATGTATATCCTTTACTCGTTGTGATTAAATTGCTGCTTGAAATATTCATTTGATATTAATCAGCACTAACATCTTTTTGGCCGAACTAGATTTTTTTAAATCTCGCCGACTCTAGCTTTCAAACGGTTCAAAATAGGTCCAGACGAAAACGGGAAGCTAGAATGGTTGAGATTTACTTAAATCTAGCAATTTTTCTAGTTTCATTTCTGAAAGCTATCTCGCGACCCTTAGATCGTTATCTAGTGGGAACGAGATGCTTCGGCTATGCGCAGGCCAGGATTTACTAATGAATCCTTGGTTCTGGCGACATCTGGAAGTAAATATATATTTTTTGTACATGTTTGAACTGTGCAGGTTTTATTGGCTTCTCTCTCTAAGCCTAAGAATCGTGGGATTCACGATCAAACTCATCTGAATCTGATTCCCACGATGGACAAACTCTACTTTATAGATGTACCCTGCTAGTTTTTCTATAAAATGTACATCCGAAAGACCTTAAAACGGCTATCCGGGTTTAAGGTCACAACATAGTGAAGATATGGTTTGTCGTGTCAGAGTCACTCTGATAGCTGTCATGCCCATGAGAAGACCGAACAATCACCATTCAAATTGAGCCCAAAGGCTGAAAAGATAAAAATGGAAGTATCAACATGCTTCAATTCCTACTTGAGCGTAAGGGTTTGCAAACCTGCTTTCAAAATAATCATCTTAATAATCTTGTCTAAAAAAAGAGATTTTTTCAAATCAAATCAAACCTTTCATATGTAGGTTCAATGAAGCATGTCCATACTTTCAAATCAAACAAATATAGGCCCAATTTCTTTTAGCATTCACACACACATTGTAGATTTAAAAGGGAAATGATGAAAAGATGCGGTACCGTGTTTCACGGGAGTTGTGGGGTGCCTAACACCTTCCCCACACTTAACCAAGCCCCCGAAGTTAGAATTTCGATTTCAAAGATCAGGTTTCGAAAGTGTCCATCAATTGGGCCTCCTTTCAAACAAAACTCGGTTGAGTTGGTACAACTATTTCAAAACTACCAACTGGCGACTTTGTAAAACATTCAAATCGTCGACATGATACATGTTGGCCTTTTCCTAAAAAAACCCTTCAAAACCTTTTTCACAAAAACAGATAAAATAAGGGTAAACAAAACTTAGTAAGAGAGAAAGATTCGGGTCCAACTCAATCCGAATTTTTTCCCAACGTCGACAGGTAGCCTGCTGGGGACAGTAGAGGGCTTAGGCCGCATTCAAATCTTTTCAAAATCCCCCATTCATATCTGCATATATGTGAATGTTGTGTCTCTACATTGAATGAATGCGAATGTTGCGTCTTTACATTGAATGAATGTGAATGAATGCTTTACTGCTTTATATTAGTGCTTCGAACCAATGTCATAGTATGCATATGGTGAGACACGATGTATGTCAATGTATGTTGTGTGATTCCTCCACCAGGAGGCAAACCCGTCGGTGACAGAGTAATGTCTTCGAGGGCGAATAAGTCTTCGGGGATCATGAAAAAGCACCACTCAGATCTGCTCCAATTGAAAGATCGGATTAATTTCCCCTCTAGTAGATTGCGATGATCTAGGGGACCTTCATGGCTAAAAGCAGGGAGAGTAGCCTAAGATAGGTCAGCCTCTGATTAACCAAATCCAAAGGGGAGCCTCTTTATGCCTTCCTCTTACAATTCAATGGCAAGTCTTCAATTCCAATGTAAATACCATATTATACATTCCATGTTTTGTAAATCCTGTCATATTATCCTATCATCAAAACAACTGACCTCTGTTTTGCATGATAAGATTAAAAAAACCTTAAAAACACATCATGGCATGCATTTTATCCATACCTATATCAAGAAATTGACACTCCTACGTTTGTTGTAGGTGAAAAAATTCTGTCACTAGATCTAAGTCTAAGAAAGCACTAAGTCCATCTCTGGACATGACAACCAGTGCTCAGCAAGAATCTACCTCTGTCTCTAGGGAAGAGTTTGAAGGACTGAAGAACCAAATAGCCGAATTGGCCACTTTCTTAAGAGAGCGAAGTAAAGCTCTTAAAGGGAAACAAGCACAGGGTCATATAGAACCAAGAACACCTGGTGGTAGTCAAGAGACAGGAAAGACAGACACTCAGATCTCTGATCCTCAGAACTAGGGTCCTACTGACAAAACCCCAGAAATCACCACCCTCAACAAAGAGTAGGAAGCGGGTGACATTCTGAAGAAAGTCCAACAGATGGAAGAGATTATCCGGTCTATCAAAGGGACTGGGGAAATTGACAGTGTTAATTATTCAGACTTATGTATTTTCCATAGGGCTCGTTATCCCAAAAAAATGTAAGTCCCTAATTTTGAGAAATACGATAGATTGGGAGAACCCTACACTCACTTAAAGGTATTCATTGGAGAGCTCGGATCCTATGCAGAGGATGAGAAACTCTGAATGCAGTTATTCCAGAAAAGTCTGACCAGAGAGGTTAGAGCTTGGTATGCCTATCTAGATAACTCTAAAATTCACAGATGGAAAGAGCTGGCACATACCTTCCTCAATTAATATAGTTTATACTCTCAACTGGCTCCAAATAAATATCAAATAACCAAAATCAAGAAACAAAACACTGAGTCATTCAGAAAATATGCTCAACGCTGGAGACGAATGGCGGCACAAGTCACTCTGCCTATGACGGAGTCTGAGATAGTCATGACCTTTATCAACATTTAAGAAGCCACGTATTAGGAAAGGGTCCTAGCAGGCATAGGAAAGCCATTCTCAGAGATGATCAAATAAGGCGAGGTGGCAAAAATGGGGCTCAAATCTGGGAAGATAAAGAATCTGAGCGTCTTAGAAGCTATTGCCGAGCATATTCAATCTGGGAGTTATGGGAATAATCCCCGGAGAGCACACAAGAAGAAAGACGAAGAAGTTTCCTTAGTCTTGCAAGGACAGAATCAGAGGGGTGATTCAAGAAGCATTCCCATTCAACGAAGATACTATTCCCCTTTTCAAGCTCCAGCCCAATCTCCTAACCCTCCATTTCAGAAAAATATGGAGGTCAGATGTCGAAGAAGGTTCACCCCTTTAGGGAATTCACTCGAGAATGTGCTAAATTGTTGACGGCACAGAAAAAGATTGTTCAACTCTTTCCACCAACCAATACTGGGGGACGAAATTTTAACCCAAGTAAAAAGTGTGCCTACCATTCCGGAGCTCCGGGCCATGATACTCAAGACTGTTGGTCTCTCAATCACAAAATCCAAGACTTGATTGACAATGGAGAGATTATGGTGACCAAACCGGAGCAAACGCACATGCAAGATAATCCCCTCCCTCAGCACAAAGAGGAGAGTGTCAACATGATTAGCACCCAAAATGGAAAAGGATCCAAATACCTCTGATACATCAGAGAGTCAACTCAATCCAGCAATAATAGCCCGAACAGCTGGGATTTATCCAAAAAGCAGTTCTTGATGGAACAGGAAATCAAATCCATCAAGGAACAGGTGGGACAGTTGGCAAAATTGGTTGTATATCAACATTAGCTAACCAGACAGCTGATAAATCAGACCAACCAACAGGAGACAAGTCTGCTTACCCCTGAGATTAGCCCCATTGCTATGAAGGATCATTACCGGTTTTATGAACGAGAACCTTGGGCCGATAAAAGGTCCAAGGAGGAGAAGTTCCAGGCTAGTCGGGAATTCGCCTTTCAAAGGAATTTCACCAATTTGAATCAACCCATGAAAGAGATCCTCCAAATGTTAATCAATGAGGGAATGGTTGCAGATTTATTACCCCTATTAAATCCTCGGTCCAGGAAATTCAAGCCTAATCGAATCTGCCAGTATCACTCCAATGCACCTGGTTAGGACACCGAAGATTGCTAAGGACTTCATCACTTAATTTAGAATATGATTGAAAGCAGTGAACTGATATGAGGGAATCAGGATTATGGCCTCCCAGATGAAGAAACTCTCTTTATTCCCACTACGTGGAGTCAAGATACAGTGGCTGTTATTTCCTGTGATAAGGAGCCAGCCCTCACACCCCTAATGCTATCAGGGAAAGGGGTCTAAAAAACACAAAATCCTATGAAGGTGGCCGCATTTGAGCCTTTAATCTTACCTTTCAGACCCCAGTATCCAGTGACCAGTCTGAAAAAAGTTCCCTGGAACTATAGGAAGGATGAAGGGTCAACTTCAAACCACATTGCCATTATATCCAAGGAGAATCCATTGTACCTGCCTCAGCGGGTGATCAATTCAGTTATCAAGGCCAAAAGGAAGGTGGCTGAAGAGAAAATTAAATAGTTCCTCAGTAAAATGGGACACAATGAAATTAAGGTGGTGCAAAGTTTTAATGATGCACCCAAGCTGATGTCCATCCTAGATTTGGTATTATACTTGGTGTATCATCACAACATTCTGGTGAAAGTACTAGAGGAAGCTCATCTGCCAAAGATAGTAGATGCCGAGAAATTATGTCACGTGATAGAACACATCTTTAATAGCAATGTGATATCTTTCACTGACGATGATATACCCGTAGAAAGGATGGGCCATCGTAAGTCACTACACATAGCAGTAATGTCATCAGGGTATATGATCGGAGGTGTGCTGATAGATGGAGGATCATTCCTAAACATCTGTCCCTACGACACCTTGGAGAGAATGAAGATCAATCCAAACCGGATCAGAACCAGTCATGTGGTCATCCGGGCTTTCGATGGATCTCGCCGAGAGGCTATGAGAGAAATTGAACTTCCTTTGGAGATTGGACCGCACACTTTCTATGTATCTTTCAGTACCTACCAGTTAGGGCACCAGCCTTGAAGCCTAAAGTCTCCCTCGAAGTGATAACAGTAGGCCAGGAGATGGTATCTTTGGGTTTTCGCCCTTGAGAAGGGTTAGGAAAGAATCAACAAGGTATTGAAAGCCCGATGCAAATCCCGAATCAGTTAGGGAGAGCCGGATTGGGTTATTCATCCAAGTCAAACCACCAAAATCCACACAAGCATCCAAAGTCTCATGCTTACACCATACTATTGCCAAACCTCACTGATGCTGGATTTGTGAAGCCAATGAGGAAGATCCCTACTGTGGTGTCAGCCATGTTGTTTCCTCCAATAGTACCGGTAAGTGATAGATGTAATACCCGAGAATTTCTGAATATTATTAATGATTAAATTAATAAAAATAAATATTTATTCGAATATAAATATTGATGTGTTATGAGATGAGTTAATTCAAATGAATTCAAATTGAATTTATAATAATTGAGAAGAATGTGGAGTTTACGATAAGCTCGAAGAACGCCTTGTGTGACGCGATAATGAGAATTATGATTTAAATAATTTAAAGGATGAATGAATTATTAAGTGAACAATTAATCAATATTAATTGTTAATTTATTGTTATTAGGAGGAATAGAATATTAATGGGTGATTAATTAATAGTATGTTGACTTATTATTATTGCCGGTATAGAATAATAATAAGTAAATTGTTTATAAATATAATAAGTTTTATATTTATTTAATTAAATGTTGTTATGGGTGATATACTATTATTAAGTAATTAATTGATAATATGTCAATTAATGAGTAAATAATTTATAAATATAATGAGATTATATTTACTTGATTAATTGTGATATGCCAAGTATGCGATAATTAAACGTATAAAGTATAGTGGTTACAACTATATTATATAGTGTAATGTGACGTTAAATGTGACTATACTATATATAGAAACTATATGATATGACTAATTAAATAAGTATATGAATACATCATGAGACTATGTGACAATAGGTGAGTGTGTGAACATTTAATTAGTACCTCATGAATATATTGTAAACAATTGATAATTATTGAATACTTCAATAATTTAATATAATTAAATGATAGAGTGGAACAAGGAATGTAATAATACCCGATTAAACTGTGTTCGGTATTATGATGTGTACATGGATTATATATGTGCAAAGTAAATTTACCACATTGAAATATTGTTTCCTCATTTGAAATTACATTGTGACTCTAACTTAATACCTAAGTGTATATAATATATGGTAGGCATATATGTTATAACATTGTATTGTACAACACTTGCTAGAATGCTGAACTTTAATTTTTGTTCCATACTGAGAGTCTCACACCCTCTCCTACACGTGAAAGGCTAAAGCCTACACTTCTTCTTAATTTCAATAAACTAGGATAGCCTTGTAGCAATGATCAAAGGGGGAGTGGGAACCATGATGAGATTCAACCACCATTCAACTACTCTTCCTTAACCACCAAATAATTCCCCAATCCATTAGTTCGATTTAATGGAGGATCTCATTGTCTATGTAATTGAATTTCTATAAATGGAAGCTCTGCTCCTCTCTTTTCATTTGCTTAGATTTTCTTAAGTGTTGAGTTGAGAGCTAATATATACAATAGTGATAACATTCTGAGAATTTGAGAGATTTCAGTTAGCAGTAAGTCCAATTCATATCAACAGAGGTATATTACATTCAATGTTCTTTATTTCTTATTTTCTGTCAAAGTTCTAATTCTTGATTTTGGTTGCAATTCACGCTAAATTGGATTAGAACATGTTTCTTATTTGCTATACAAACTTATAAGTATGTTAATGGAGCAATGTAGTTGTGTAGAATCAAAATTGTGAAGGAAATTTGGTGTTTGGCTTAAGTCCTACTAAACCAGGAAGCTTTCTGGTGCAGACCAGACACGGCGCAGCTGCGCCCTTTTTATACTGGGGTGCAGCGCAGCTGCGCAAGTCTCTGATAGTTGTTTTCTGTTTCTGATCCAAACTGTTAGGTGCTAATAGTGGTACCACTTTAGACAAGCATGAGAACATGAGTAATATGTATAAATGAGTACGTTGACATAGCATGAGCATGTTTGGCCATGTTAGTATGTATGATTGATGAAAAGTCATAGTTTTTAAAATGAACTTTGATATAGGCAAACCATGATTATATTCTGACTTTGAGCATGTTTGTATGGCCTATAAATGCATGAAGAACGTGATGGCATGTGTATATATGTTTCATGATATAGCATGCACATATTGGACCTCTTTAGTGAACGTGTGCTAACGAAAATATAAGTTTTGAAAGAAGACTTGACATGTTATATTGAGGGTTATGTTCTAATATTTTAAACATGCTTGATAGTGTTTTTAACGTCACTAAAACGTCATATATATACACACACTTGTTAGATGTAATGCAAGTTAATCAAGCATGAGTTCGATAAGGTTTTCAAGTAAGTAGCAATGCTAGTTATATGTATATGATGTAGAAACATGTGAGCATGCCTATCAACAAAATATATGACTATCTTATATGTTTAAATGATAAGCATGATTGCTTATGTGAATTCATGGTGTTATATGACCATAAGTCATTAGAAACCGTGATTTAGAACTATATCATGTATGATTGAACTTGGAAAGGTTGAACAAACATGGAAGGACCCTTTAACATGTATGTATGCTATGTGATATCATATGTTGATGCTTGAATCTGATTTTGACAGTTAACTTATAACAATGCTATAACTTACTAAATAGAATATGTTTGGTATTGGTTGTGGTCTTATATGTTAGTGATGATATATGAAGATGTTTAACTTGAAAAGAGTAACTTTAAAGATAAAAGAAGATGAAAGTTATATCTATCGAGAATCGTGAATTGGTATGATACTATGCATGATATAAACTGTGTAGCTAGTTTAAGACCTAACTTATGTGTTGATTAATAAAGTATGATGTTAAACTATATAGCTAATGAATATCCTATACATGTAAATATATGATAAATAGGATTCGAAAGTGTTGATTAACTTTACGTGGATAGACTACGCTTAAGGCAAGTATCCTAGACCCTTGCATTACTTTATTCAACGAATATTATAATAAGTTCCCTAACTTACACTCTTTTATTGTGCAAGTTTCCTTGAACCTGTGCTTGTATTGTTAATTGCAAGTATCCTAACCTTTGCAATGGACTTGTGAAAGCAAGTTTTCTTACTTACTCGTTTAAATTGAGTTAGTATGCTTATTGAATAAACTCTTGTTTCATTTGAGTCTTATGGAAGCTATTATTCATGTTGAACTTAGTATTGTTCTTAAATATCGTGAAAGTGTCTATGCCATTTGATTCGGCTAGACTATATACATATTTAGAAAACTATCCAAACCAATTGATTGGTGCGGAATCTTATATTTGACTGAGACGAACAACCATTATGGTAAGGGGAGTGTATATATTGTTGGAAGCCCAACACACGCGTGAAAATTATTGTGGTGTTATGCATAACATAGAGTATTGTAGACTAATCATCTATCATACTTATTTTTTTGGGTTATTAGTTTAATATTGATAATTCTAGTAGAAGTTCATAGTCCTTAGTGACTACTCAGTATTCAATTATCTTGAAATCTTGAATTGATCTAGCGTTGAATCTTATTGATATTTTATCCTTAGCTAATATTATTGAGAACTATTGATATTTCTTGCTATCCTTGAACTATCATATCCTGTTATACCTTTTTGGAATTCAAAAACTAAATTACTCACCCTTATTGCTATATTACTTACTGAGCAAACTTGTTGCTCATTCTTGCTTTCCCTAAAATATTTCAGTTAAGGAAGAGCAGGGCAGACCTTCAGGCGTCGATAAGGGCAAGGGCAAAGCTACCGACTAGCCAGTCCCTCTATATTTTTAGAAGTTCTTGTGTTGTATTCTGACAACTATGATAATGTATTAAGACTGATTCAGAACTATGTTTAAACTTAAGTAGGGTTATAAGTCTTTATTTGATATTATTATGTAATCTATTAAGTACTGTAGGTGGCGAGACTTGGGGGAATAAATATAATAAATTATTGTATATTATTCTAGATTATTCACTGTGACTGTATGATTTTAGTTATTATTGTTAGAACGTGATGAACCGAATTCGAGGCATCGTGTCCCAAATTTGGGGGCGTCACAAGTTGGTATCAAAGCTGTAGTTATAAACCTTAGGAGTGAGTGTCCTTAGATTATAACTTAGGAGAACTTAGAAAGTTAGAAGGAGATAAAACTCATGTAAAGTTTTCTTTGAGAGACTTAGTGTGTTATGAAATGTAACTTCATTTTATACAATGACTTATGTTTTATTTAACATTCTAATAGAGTTGTTGTTTGTTTGTCTTGTGTTTGTGATTGTAGGATGACAGACGTGGGAGTACCTAGAAGAGTGGCAAAGGAGGAGCCCAGAGATATACATGTCGTATATGAGGCACCTCTAGAGGCTGTGCCTGTGTAGGCTATTGCACCGTCTGAGTTTGACGACGAGGACGAGATTGAAGTAGAGTTTGACCTAGAGGAGGGACCCATAAAGGACGAGCCTGTGGAGGACGAGCCTACGAAGAGCGAGCCCATAGAGGACTCTTACGAGCCTAACTTGGAGGAGCATATGCTGGGAAAGTACGAGGAGCGTATTCTAGAATTGGACTACAGAGTGCAGGAGCTGGAGGCTGAGGCCCAGGAGAGAGAGTTCGAGTTCAAGAAGCTGAGGGATGAGGACCATCAGAGGAAGCTAGCGATGCAGGAGTTAGAGGTGGAGATTGCCTATCGCAAGGAGGCAGGGATCCAGATGGGGACCTTGTTTCACAAGTCGGTGGCTAGGAATGTGGATCTGGCAGAAAAGCTGGAAGAGGTAGAGCAGAGGGAACTGAGCGAGAAGATAGAGAAAGAGGCAATCCGTACTCAGCTAGAGTTGGAGGTAATGGATAGGATCCACTTAGAGGAGAAGTGGGAAGCGGCTAACGAGAGAGCTGAAGACTTAAAGGATGAGGTCAGATGCAAGAAAAAGAAGATGAACAAGATGGGGTATGTGTTCCGATCATCTTTCGAGATGGTGATCGATGGTGTATACCACTACCCAGCGGAGCAGGGACAAACCCTACATACTTTGAGCCGAGAGCTGATAGCATACATAGCACAGATCGATTACAAGAGAGTTGTGGAGCGTGGGATGATGGGATGAGACCCTTAGCTAGACTAGTAGTAGCTTAGTGGTTTTTGTAACGATTGAGATTTTATATAATAATTTTAAATATTTATTGAGTTAAATAAATATTTTATGTGATTTATTTATTGGGTTGAATAAATAAATTATGTGATTTTATGGAGTGACTTAAATTAAGTGTTATATATTAATTAAATGAATATTTAATTGTTAATTTAATTGATGTATATTATTTTTAGTATAGTTCTAATTTAATTGAGATAATTAAATTAGATGAATTATGTGTTAAGTGTTACATGATTTATAATTAGCGAGTAATTATAATTTTGTGGCAATTTTTATGTGATTAATTGATGTTAGATTTTAATTGATTAAATTAGAATGTTAGAGATTTAATTAATTAAAGTGTAATATTAAAGTATGTGTTAAAATGATTTATTAAAAAAAGGGTTTTAAATTAGTTTTAACCAAACAAGGCCCTTACTTTTGTTTTAAAAGGCTTTTGCCAAACAGGGCTCTTGCATTTGTTTTAAATCCATTTTTGCCAAATGATGCCTTAACACTAAAATCTGTTTTATTTAAAAGGGTTGCCAAACAAAGCCTTAGACTTTTTAAATTCAAATTATGTAACTCATCTATTAATTATAATATTTATTATATGGGTTAATTATTTGTCAATTATATGTATATATGATATATGTATATCAATAGTTTTACGTTAGTTAGTTTTAGAACAAGAGTTAGTCAGAAGAACAAAACAGAAAAAAGATAGAAAGAAAAGGAAGAAGAGAGAAGAAGAAGAGGACTTTGAGAAATCCAAAGGAAAGCTTTACACCATTATCTTCATCTTTTCTCCTAGCTTTAATCAAGAGGTATAATCCTAACTTATAGTTTTAGAAGTTATGTGTTTGTGTTCTTCGTAGTGATAGTTCTCTGTAAATATGAATTGTTATGAAAACTTTATAAATATGAATTTTATGTATAATTTGTGTTTATAGCATGCTTAGATATGAATTCTATGCTAAATTAATGGTTTAGTCCATATATATGTGATGAATGTGAGGAGTCCATGATCATCAGTGAGTTAGTGAAAGTATTTTGATTATATATATGTATATAGTTTTCTTTTAAAATCAAAGAAATTCATGTTTGATTGTTCATCTTTGTTTAAATTAATTGTAGATGATGATACCATGTTTAAGAATTGATTTGCTATGATTGAAATTGGGTGAATTGGTTTAAAAAAACAAAAGTGCAGTGTTCAATTTCATGAAGAAAACTTATCTATGGTTTTTCTTCAAAAATCATGAAATTGATTGTTTTGATTATGTGTTATAATGTTTATGTATGTTAGAATCATGTTAGAAGTTTTAAGTTTATGTTTTCTATAAATTTTTATGAATTGTATGAACTGGAATTAGAATTTGGTGTGGAGAAATAAGCTAAATTGGCTTTTTCTCTGCACAGTTCGCAAACTTGTCTGCGTTCGCTGGAAGGGGCTTGCCCCGGCTGGCCTATCAAAAAAAAAAAAAAAACCCGCCCCGGCGGGGGGGGGGGGGGGGGGGGGGTGGCAGGAAAAAAGGAAACTTATTTTCTTTTGTATTTTGTAAAGCTAATTTTATGTAATAACTTTTAAAGCATGATTAAACCTATATTAAAATGCTAAATGAATATTAATAAATTATATTAATAAAATATAATTTGTGATTATAACTTTGAATAATTATAATTAGAGTAAAGGTTTAATTTAAATTATAATTTTGTTAAATTATAATGATTATATTCAAGTGAATGATAATTTTAAATTATAAATTATGTAATTATAATAAATTTATGATTAATTATAGATTATAATCTTGTGTATTATAATTCAATATTTGCATGATTAATTATAAATTATAATTTGTGTAATTATAATTTAATAAATGCATGATGTAGTTAATTAATTATAAATTATAATTTGTTTATAATTTAATTAAATAAGATGTGATTATAATTTGAGTAATTATAATTAGATTAAATTATAATTCATTTAATTATAATTAATATGAAATACATAATTATTAATTAATTTAATTATGTGAGCATGCTTATGTGGTATAATTAACTATGTGATGGTTAATTATTTAATTAAATTAGAATGGGTTAACCTAGAAGGATTAACTAATTATGTGAATTAGTTACATGTTAACTAATTTAGGTTATTGTGATTAAATATATATGTGTAGTAATTGTTAGAACGTGATTTTATTAGTAACTTGCGCTTGAGGCAAGTTTTCTAAACCCTGATCTTGTATTAATTTTTATGCAAGTCTTTTATCCCTAAACTCGTTAAATTTTATACAAGTTCTTTAAGTTCATATATTCATTGTTTGAGATTGTCCTTTTTTATTCTGCAATGGACAAGTATTTTATTTAAGTTCATAATTTAATGTGATCTTGACTTATTGTTCAAGCAAGGTCCAACTTATCTTTTAAATGCTTTAAGTTTAATTCTAAAGCATATATTAATTCATAATTCTTTTGTTATGAATTATTCTAAGTTATTGAAAGTCGATTCAACTATTCCTTAGTTGATGAATGTTGAATTCCAAATTACCCTTTTATTTTATCCAAATCAAACTTTCTTTGGTGCGGACTTGTATTCAAATACTAAGATGAACAACCCTATTTACTAGGGGAGGTTACCACGCAGAAGCGTTAAATGTAGTGCACGTACATGGTACAAAGGGCTGATCCCCCTAACTACGAGTTGAGGTCCATAGTCTTAATGACTGTTAAAGGTTTAAAATAGAAATTTTTATAACCTATGACAAAAGTTCAAGGTCTTACGACCCTCAGATGAATTCTATATTCGAATTTCTAATGTTGATAGAGAATTATTATTCAATTCTTTATCGTTGTGAAAGTAAAAGTTATTCAAACCTTTTTAAAGATATTCTTGTATGTCTTATATATTGTTGTATTCCAGTGAGCTATTGTTTGCTCACTCTTGCATTAAATAACCATTGCAGCTAAAATTAAAAGTGTTGATGCCCCGTCAACGAGTAAAGGCAAAGGGAAGCTAAATAAGTGAAGACTTGTTTAAATTATTGAATGATTGTAATAAGATATTTTAAGTTATGTTTTTATTTCCGCATTAAATGTTTTGTCAAGTTTAGAGTAAACCCTGGGATTAGTTTTGAAAAGTTGTAATCATTTTTATAAGGAAGATTTTATTATTTATAAAGGTTGTAACTTATTTTGCAATTATTTATTATTGGGTAGATGTATGTTATATTTAGAAAGTGAACACCAAATTATGTGAAAGTGAAGTACCCGGATTTGGGGGTGTCCCAGGTTGGTATCAAAGTAGTAGGTTATGAACCTTAGGTTAGGGAAAAACCTTAGGTAGTAGCCTTATAGTAAGATCAAAAAGATAGATGTGATAGGTAAAAGATAATAAACTACTTTATGTGCTATGTGTTTACGTTATAGTATTTGAAGAGTGACGACTCGATATCACGTAATAAGGAACTTTAAAATTCTTTTGTTAGGATGACGAACGTTGGAGAACCTAGTCAAGCTAGAGAGGATATACTTCAGGTGCCTAGAGAGGAGGAGCCCCAAGACATCCATGTTGTCTGGGAGCAGCTGGTTAGGAGAGAGCCATCTCCAGTGAGCACCATAGCTGGTCGGGAGCGTGAGCTAACACCTATTCCAAAGGAAAAGGACGAGGATGAGTCAGAGGAAGAGGAGGAAGAGGATCCCGAAGAGGAATTCCCACCTCACTCTGCTCGTGCTGAGATGTACGAGGCAGTCTACGACAGTAACGTAGAGCTACATGGTCGAGTCAGAGAGCTCGAAGAAACCATCCAGCAGCGGGACGAGACTATCGAAGAGATGGATAGTGAGATAGGAGAAGCGCAGTGGAAGTTAATCCACGTAGAGAATGATAGAGACGCGGCTCGAGCTGAGATAGCGAAGCTGAAGCAAGACATCCAAGAGGAGTCGACCAAACGTGCCAAAGCTGAGGAGATAAGCTTAAGGGCTACTCAACGAGCCGATAGAGCTGAAGACGAGGCTGAAACCAAGAGGGCAAAGCTGAGGGAGACAGAGTATGCTTTCCACACGGCTATAGATAGGGCCCAGGATTGTGTTTTCTATTACCCAAATCAATTCCAAGGTTTACCATGGTATGTGGTGGACCGAAGGACAGCGTTTTGGGTGATAGAAGAGGAGCGCAGAGAGGCTGTGCAACGTATTAATATGCCTAGGCAGTAGAGCTTTTATTTATGTGTTGCTTTTTGTATTAAATAATGTAATCCCATAATTTGAGATAAGAATGGGATGAGTTAATAATGTAATCCTGTAACTTTTCCAGTTCAGGAAGGATGATGAATAGCAAAAATGCTATCTAATTGATGTTTTTAAACTACGGGTAATGAATAAAAGAAGTTTATTGACGTGCTATGTGTTCTATGTGAACTGAGTTATTCAAATGTTTAAGTATGAACCTGAATATTTAAAAATTGAATAAAAGGATCTAATAATAATATTTTCTTAACAGAAAATGCCTCCTAGAAGAAGACCAACACGTTAAAACCCTGAGAGTTCAACGAACAACAACAACAATAACGATGGGAAAAATCCCAACTCGGTTCAGCAGTTGGTGAACCTGTTAACAGGAGCTCTTGCGAATCAGCCGCAAGTGCAGGGTACTACGTTCAAGGATTTCAAGGCAGTTGGACAGCCTGAATTCAAGGGATAGACAAACCCTATCGAGGCCCAGACGTGGGTGATGGAAATGGAGAAGGTCTTCGACGTAGCGAGAGTAGGTGAAGACCAGAAGACGGCGTTTGTGGCTTTCATGTTAAAGTCAGATGCTAGCTTCTGGTGGCAGGCTAATAAGACCCGAGAGGGAGAAGGAGTCATAACGTGGGAACGTTTCAAGGAAATATTCTATGAAATGTACTTTCCAGTGAGTTTGTAGGACCAGATGGAGGTCCCATTCCTAGAGCTTAAGCAGGGAGGGATGACGGTGTCCGAGTATGCTGCTATATTTAATGAGCTGGCCAGGTTCGCTACATACCAGATCAGTACTGACGCTAGGAAATCGAGGAGGTTTGAGCGGGGACTGAAGCCCTAGCTCTACAGCAAGGTTTCCATATTCCAGTTGAACATGTTTACAGCTGTGCTGGAGAAGGCTATACTGGCTGAAGGAGGAAGCGACGTAGTGACGAAGTTCAACCAAGACAAGAAGAAGAAAAATGAGATAGAAACCAAGGCTGGAGGTAGCGGCGCTATCAACCAGAAAAGGAAGTGGAACGACAACACCTCTGCTGGGAGTCAGCAAGGAAGCCAGCAGAAGAGGAAGTTCGAAGCATGTGCTACATGCGGTAAGAATCACACTGGCGTGTGCATGAAGGGGAAGCGGGTGTGTTTCAACTGTGGTCAGGAAGGCCACATCGAGCCAAATTACCCAAACCCGAAGAAGGGAGCTTGCTACACATGTGGTTCCAAGGATCACATGGCTCGCAGTTGCCCGAAGAAGCTGACGGCAGGGTCAACAGGGAGCGGAGGGAATGGAAGTGGCAGTACTGTGACTATCACTGCACCATTGCAAGCTTTTCGACCCACTGCCCAGACATTCAATATGACTGTGCGGGATGCTGTGCAATCAAAGGACGTAGTGTCAGGTATTATTCTGGTCAATAGTATAAATGCATATGTATTATTTGATTCGGGTGCTACTTGTTCATTCATATCTGATGATTTTGCTAAAACCTTGGACTTACCTATAAAGGAGTTAGTTTACCACTTGAACATAGAAATTACGAATAGGGAGGTTATTCCTGTTAGGTTCGTTTATAAGAACTGTAGATTGGACATTAAGGGTCAGGAGCTGAGAGTAGATTTGATTCCGATAAAACTTGGGGAATTCGATGTCATACTGGGTATATATTGGTTATTCAACCATGGGGCGATAATCGACTGTCAGAAGAAGTCGGTAAACCTTACGACTCCGTCGAAGTTGGTATTCTATGGTAGCAAATCGCCTAGACAAGCGAGTTGTCTGACGATTATGCAAACCAAGAAACTTTTGACGCAAGGCTTTGTAGGATATCTAGCCTACATAGTAGATACGCGTAAGGAGAGCCCGAAAGTAGAAGAGATATCTGTGGTTAAGGAGTTTGTGGACGTTTTTTCTAGAGATTTGCCTGGACTTCCACCAGATAGGGAGATAGAGTTCGTGATCGACAAAGCGCCGAAAACTGCTCTGATTTTGAAGGCTCCGTACAGAATGTCTCCAGTTGAGATAAAGGAACTGATTGTTCAATTACAAGAATTGCTAGACAAGAAGTATATTCAACCGAGCGTTTCACCGTGGGGAGCGCCAGTCTTATTCATGAAGAAGAAGGATGGATCGATGCGTCTTTGCATTGATTATAGGGAGTTAAACAAAGTTACAATCAAGAATAGGTATCCTTTACCTAGGATCGATGACTTGTTCGATCAACTGAAGGGTGCTAGGTACTTCTCGAAAATCGATTTGAGAAGTGGGTATCATCATTTGAAAATGAGAAGGGAAGATATACCGAAGATGACTTTTAGGACTCGATACGGTCATTACGAGATCTTTGTGATGTCATTTGGTCTCACAAATGCCCCAGCTGCATTTATGGACCTAATGAACAGGGTGTTTAAGCCATTTCTAGACAAGTTCATAGTTGTGTTCATAGATGACATCCTGGTTTATTCCAAGACTGAGGAGGAACACGCTGAACACTTACGACTAACCTTAGAATTGCTGAGACGAGAGAAGCTTTATGCTAAATTCTTGTATTAATTTTTATGCAAGTCTTTTATCCCTGAACTCGTTAAATTTTATACAAGTTCTTTAAGTTCATATATTCATTGTTTGAGATTGTCCTTTTTTATTCTGCAATGGACAAGTATTTAATTTAAGTTCATGATTTAATGTGATCTTGACTTATTGTTCAAGCAAGGTCCAACTTATCTTTTAAATGCTTTAAGTTTAATTCTAAAGCATATGTTAATTCATAATTCTTTTGTTATGAATTATTCTAAGTTATTGAAAGTCGATTCAGCTATTCCCTAGTTGATGAAGGTTGAATTCCAAATTACCCTTTTATTTTATCTAAACCAAACTTCCTTTGGTGCAGACTTGTATTCAAATACTGAGATGAACAACTCTATTTACTAGGGGAGGTTACCACGCAGAAGCGTTAAATGTAGTGCACGTACATGGTACAAAGGGCTGATCCCCCTAAGTACGAATTGAGGTCCATAGTCTTAATGACTGTTAAAGATTTTAAATAGAAATGTTTATAACCTAGGACAAAAGTTCAAGGTCTTACGACCCTCAGATGAATTCTATATTCGAATTTCTAATGTTGATAGAGAATTATTATTCAATTCTTTATCGTTCTGAAAGTAAAAGTTATTCAAACTTTTTTAAAGATATTCTTATATGTCTTATATATTGTTGTATTCCAGTAAGCTATTGTTTGCTCACTCTTGCATTAAATAACCATTGTAGCTAAGATTGAAAGTGTTGATGCCCCGTCAACGGGTAAAGGCAAAGGGAAGCTAAACAAGTGAATACTTGTTTAAATTATTGAATGATTGTAATAAGACATTTTAAGTTATGTTTTTATTTCCGCATTAAATGTTATGTCAAGGATAGAGTAAATCCTGGGATTAGTTTTGAAAAGTTGTAATCCTTTTTATAAGGAAGATTTTATTATTTATAAAGGTTGTAATTTATTTTACAATTATTTATTATTGGGTAGATGTATGTTATATTTAGAAAGTGAACACCAAATCATGTGGAAGTTAAGTACCAGGATTTGGGGGTGTCACAGTTTTCTTTTGTGAGGTATATACTATGTTGTAATCCCAATCTTTTGTGTAAGATATGGGATAGTGATGTAAACCCCGAGTAGACTTATGTTAGAAGGGTAGTAGGTTGGTATATTCCCCATCTTTTGTGATATTAGAGGATATATGTCATGACATTTATAGCAGTATGCTAGGGAAAATCATGTAATGAAATGATTTGGCATATGAATATAAATGATCTTATTTCAGAAACGTATTATAAAATTTTTTGCCTTTAGTATTAAAGAAATACTTAAGTAATATAATTGAGTATTAATAAAATGAAAAATTTGTGATGCAGAGAATGCCGCCCAGACGTAGATTAACTGCACCTGAGGAATCAGTGAACAATGAGAGGGAACAAGTAGACCCGATCCAGAAGCTAGTAGATCTGTTAGGAGAAGTTCTTAGGGGAAGGAACAATGAACCCGTTCGCCCCAACCCTCAAGTTGTTCCAGTGACAAACTTTAAAGATTTTAGAAGTGTAGGACCCCCAGAGTTCGAGGGTACTACTGACCCGATCATCGCGCAAACCTGGATAAAAGAAATAGAAAAGGCTGTCATCATCGCTCATGTGGGTGAAGACCAGAAGACGGTATTTGCCACATATATAATGAGAGGAGAAGCGAACTACTGGTGGGGGGCTAATCAGCAAAGAGCTGGAGAAGGGATAATCGCATGGGAGAGATTCAAGACGCTATTTTTTGAGAAATACTTCCCGAAAAGCATGAAGAACAGAATGGAGGTTAAGTTCTTGGAACTTAAACAAGGTGATATGACGGTGGCGCAGTACACAGTTAAGTTCAATGAACTAGCGCGGTTTGTAGAACACCAAGTGGGAGACGAAGAGAGGAAGGCGAGACATTTTGAACAAGGACTGAAGCCTTGGCTGTTTAATAAGGTATTAGCTCTTCAAATTGATTCCTTTGCGACATTGCTGGAGAAGGAGATCATTGCGAAAGGTGGCAATGAAGCCTTAAGTCTTTATAATAAGGAGAAGAAAGGAAAGAATACCGGAGGAGAAAATCGGGGAGGAGGAAGCAGCAGTGGAGGAAGTAATGTGGGAAAAAGAAAGTGGGAGAACAATAACAACAACAACAACAAAAACAACAACAATCAGTCAAGAAACTTTTGGGTAGGATTTAAGAAAAGGGCAGAAGGATGCCCAAAATGCGGAAAGAATCACCAGGGCGAGTGCTGGAAGGGACGCGACACTTGCTACAACTGCAGTCAAGAGGAGCACATTTCACCCAACTGCACGAAACCAAAAAAGATCCAAGGATGTTTTTCTTTTGGCTCGATGGAGCACCGAATCAAGGATTGCCTGAAGAAGGGAAGTGGCGGAGGTAGCAGCTAACAAGGGGGAAACAAACTGATGATCGACAGACTAGCACAATCCAACCACCCAACCGCTAGAACCATTAACATGACCGTCCAGGACGCAGTAGCTGCAAAGGACGTGGTGTCAGGTATAATTCCAATCAATGATATAAATGCATATGTATTATTTGATTCGGGTGCCACCTGTTCTTTTATATCTGAAGAATTTTCTAGTAGACTTAATACACCCCGAGAATGATTAGAAGATCCCTTGAACAAAGAAGTTGCAAATAAGGAGGTAATCCCCATAGAATACGTTTACCGAAATTATCGCACAAACATTAGAGATCACGATTGAGCGTAGACTTGATTCCAATTAGATTGGGAGAATTTGATGTAATACTAGGAATGGATTGGTTGTATAACCATGTTGTAGTAATTGACTGTCAGAATAAAAGTGTGAACCTTCAGACTCCGAGTAAGTCTAAGGTAGTGTTTTATGGTAGCTCATCGCTTAAGCAATCGTGTTGTCTTACAATGATGCAGACCAAGAAATTGTTAAGGAAAGGATGTGTAGGATATTTTGCTTACATTGTAGATACTCGAAAAAAGGGAGTAGAAATTAAAGATATATCTGTAGTGAATGAATTCCCAGACGTATTTTTGGACAATCTGCCTGGTCTTCTGCCAGACAGAGAAATCAAATTTGTAATAGACTTAGCACCGGGAACTGCATCGATTTTGAAAGCTCCATATCGTATGGCGCCAGTAGAAATAAAGGAATTAATGATACAACTGCAAGAGTTATTAGATAATGGTTACGTATGACCAAGTGTGTCTCCTTGGGGAGACCAGTGTTGTTCGTTAAGAAAAAGGACGGATCGATGAGGCTTTTTATCGATTATCGAGAATTGAATAGAGTAACGATCAAGAACATATATCCGTTACTGAGGATAGACGACCTGTTTGATCAACTGAAGGGAGCGAAGTGTTTCTCAAAGATAGACCTACGGACAGGTTATCACCAACTGAAGGTACAAGAGGAAGACATACCAAAGACTGCGTTTCAAACCCGTTATGGACACTACGAGTTTTTGGTAATGTCATTCGGATTGACTAATGCTCCGACATCATTCATGGACTTGATAAATCAATTTTTCAAGCCATACTTGGATAAATTCATAGTAGTCTTCATCGACGACATCTTGATCTACTCGAAGACAGAGGAAGAGCACGTCGAACATTTGAAGATACTTTTGGAGGCGTTAAGGAAGGAGAAGATGTATGCAAAATTTTCAAAGTGTGAATTTTGGATGGAAAAGGTTCAATTCTTAAGTCACGTGGTGGACAAGAGTGGAATCTCAGTAGACCCTGCAAAGGTTGAAGCAGTAAATAATTGGGAGCAGTCGAAAATGCCAACATATATAAGAAGTTTCTTAGGTTAGCTGGGTACTATCGAAGATTCATCCAAGATTTTTCTAAGATAGCAACCCCGTTGACCAATCTGACGAGGAATACGGTGAAGTTCGTGTGGACGGACAAATGTGAAGAAAGTTTTCAAGAATTGAAGAATAGTTAAAGCGAGGCGCCTGTGTTATCACTACCAGATGATGCGGGAAATTTTGTGGTGTATAGTGATGCATCGCACAAGGGAGTTGGATGTGTGCTTATGCAACATGGCAAAGTCATTACGTATGCATCACGACAATTAAAGGACTACAAAAAATGATACCCTACTCACGACTTAGAGTTAGCAACAGTAGTTTTTGCGTTGAAAATATGGAGGCATTATTTGTACGGAGAGAAATGTGAGATATGCATGGACCACAAAAGTCTGAAATATATCTTCACATAGAAGGAGTTGAATATACGTTAGAGAAGGTGGTTAGAATTAATCAAGGATTATGACTGTGATATTCTTTATCACCCGGGAAAGGCAAACATGGTTGCCGACGCTCTGAGCAGAAAAGGAAGGGAGAAACTATTTCACTTGACAACTCAAGAGGAGTTAGTAAGGAAAATGGAGAAATTGGAAATAGAAGTAAGAGGAGCGGAGAGGTCTGAAGAAAAGTTATTTGTAATGGAAGCTCGTCCAACATTATTGGATAGAGTGAAGGAAGCACAAGAGAAGGATGAAGAGTGTGACAAACAAGATTTTTGTAATTTATTTTGAATATTTATTGAATTAAATAAATATTTTTCGATGATTTAATTATTGAGTTAAATAATTAATTGATGAATTTGTGGTAGAGTAATTTAATTATATGTGTCACATTAGTTAAATTAATGTGGTGAATTTTTTATATTCAAAGTATGTATTTAATTGAGCTTATTTGATTAATATAATAATTAATAAGCATAATGTTATTCTAATTAATTTAATAATTAATTAGAGATTTATGATTAGACATAATTAATAAATAAGAATTTTAATTATGTGACTATGTGATTTAATGTAGATTTATGCTATTTTATTTAATTAATTTAAATAGCATTATTTGATTTAATTGGGTGTGACATTAATTAACTATATAATAGTAAGTTAATTAAATTAAATGGAAAGGAGGAATAAGGGACAAACAAACTAAGCCCTAGTGGGGGTTGGAGCCAGTTAACCCATTATGGGATTAACTGACGACCCATAACCCACGACTTCTAATTACGCGTATAATATATTAATTTACATATACATATCAGTTCATATAATTAATTTGTAAGACACTAAGTTCCAGAGAGAAAAAGAGAGAAATTGAGAGAAAAGACTCGAGAATTAGTTAGAGAAGAGATTGAAGAATTTAGTTGCATCATCATCACTAACTAGCAAGGGTAATTCTTTCTCCTACGTTTTTAAATTCAAGTTCTTACAGTTTCCATTAACGTATTCTTAAAAAGTTCTCTGTGAATGACTAATTTGATGATTAATGCATGATATGATTTTATATGTATTATTATATGATCATAACATGTTTTATACCATGTATGCATGATTTAATGTGATAAATTTCATACAATTATACTTGATTTGATTTTTACAAAAGTCACAGAGTAGAAAAGTTGTATATATGGCCATACAGCCCTTATGTACAATTTTTATACTATGAATCGATGATTTAACTTTGAATTAGCACTTACATATGATTGTACACGTTTATACGAACAAAACGGAAGTTAAACGAACGGATTCGGTGTTATAACGAATCCGTAAAGTTAAATTTTGTGATTTTCCTTCAAAACATGATAAAGTATGAAAAATAGTGAATTTGATTGCTATAACTTGTGTAATTAAGTGATTTAGAATGCTAAGATCATGCTAGAAATATTGTATAGTGTTTCTATGAAGTCCATACTTCATGGGTAGCAATTAAATTGTTGTGGTAGCATTTACTCTGGGCCTGGTTCTCTGTTATTCGTGAACTGCAGATTCTGAAAATGGCGTTTGGAGCTGCAGCGCCAACTTTAAGCCTAAGATTGGGGCTGCAGCGCCAAGATTGGGGCCGCAGCGCCAGTGGAGCTGCAACGCCAAGATTGGGGCCGCAGCGCCAGTGGAGCTGCAGCGCCAAGATTGGGGCTGCAGCGCCAGTGGAGCTGCAGCGCCACTTGGCAATTTTGCCCAAAAATGAGATTTTAATTGTTCAAGTCCAGGAAATGTAATTGTAACCTAATGTAATAAACATGAAGACATGATTAAACATATAATAAGAGGTTAATAACTTATATTACGTGAGTAATTAATAAGTTAATTACATGACTTGATTCGTTAATTGTATAGTCCAATAACGTGCTCAAGACCGATGTGTGAGTCGATACGTATATCGAGTTATTGATTAATGTGTATTGTGAACGTATTGATATGTAGGATTTAATAAAGAACGTGAATTATAATTGTAGCTTGTGCAAGAGGCAAGTTTCCTATCCTTAAACTTGTTCTATATTTTGCAAGTTTCCTAAACTCAAACTTTACTTTTACATCGAGCAAGTTCTTATCCTTGTTTATTCAAGTTAAGATTTTCATATGAGATATTGTTATTCCTTTAAATATTATACAATACTTATTCGATTGTATACTCTTGAGAATTATTGTTCAAGTTGAATATCGATGTTATTATTAAATCTTATAGGACTAGTGAACCCTTATCGATTCGACTAGTCCATAGTTGATGAACGCTTCAAATTCTAGAATACTTATTGAGCTTATCCAAACCAAACTTCCTTTGGTGCGGACTCTGATGTCAAAACTGAGATGAACAACCCTGTAAAGGGGATTATTTACGCTTTAGCGTTGAGATATTGTGCACAGTATGGTACTAAGGGCTGATCCCCCTAAGTACGAGAAGTAGAGTCCATAGTCTTATGACTGTTAAAGGTTTAAAGCATAAACACTTTACAACCTAGGACATAGTTCAAGGTCTTATGACCCTCAGATGTTCTTTTGATTCCTATTATTTATCCTCGAGTCAGAAGTTGAGTTTCTTTATTCAGATGTCTTTGATTTACTCGCATGTTAATATATTGTTGTCATATTATTATACTTGTGGGCAATCGTGCTCACTCTTGCGTAATAATAACATTGCAGTTAAGAACGAAAGGTCCGACGAGCCTTCTACTAGCAAAGGCAAAGGCAAAGTCAACAAGTGATGAAGACTTGTTGTTTATTTTAATTGTTATGTTTCAGACTTATGTTAAAGTTGTGTAAGACTTATTTAATTATTTATATTTCCGCATTTGAGATTTAAGGTTAAGTACGACCTGGGATTGATGTATTTATTTTCAGATGTTGTAACCCCATAAGGGGAGGATTATTTCTATTTATTTCATGGTTTGCATTTACTATGGGTAGATAGATAGATGATATTTGTACAGTGAACACCAAGTCCCGTGGAAATTGAAGTACCTGGATTTGGGGGTGTCACAGGTTGGTATCAGAGCTGTAGGTTATGAACCTTAGGTGGGGAAAAACCTTAGGATAGTAGCCTTTTTAGAGATCGAGAACATAGTAATGATAACTCTTATCGAGTTCTAAGAAAGATAATAACTTACCTTATGTGCTACGTGCTTATACTTATATATTCGAGTCTCGATTAGCATCACGTAATTACTAAAACTTAAAATTTTATTTGTCAGGATGACGAATGCTGGAGAACCTAGTCAGTCCAGGGACCTTGTACCCCTAGAGGCTAGAGAGGAGGAGCCCCGAGATATCCACGTAGTTTGGGAGCAGTTAGTCCGACGAGAGCCATCACCCTTGATCACAGTCATTGGTCAGGAGAATGTGCCGGTGTCTGATTCAGAGGAGGACTCTGAGGAAGACCCTGAGGAGATTGAAGTTCAGGCTGAGGCAGCTGAAGAGGAGGAGGAAGACCCTGAAGAGTTCCCGCCGAGCTCTATCAGTGCCGAGATGTATGACGAGCTGTATGACCGTAACATAGAGTTACGTGATACTGTTCAGGAGCTGAGGGAGACTGTTCAGGAGCTGAGGGAGCGGTCGGTTACTCAACAGTCTACCATCGAGCTGAGGGATGGAGAGGTTGAGGCTCTTCACACACGTTTGGGAAATGTAGAGTGGAATTTGGTTCACGAGAAAGGCCGAACTGAGCAGAAGTCAGAGGAAATAGAGGAATTGAAGAATGAACTGAAAGAGAAATCAGCAAGGCTGGCCATAGCAGAGGAGGCTTGGGTAAGGGAATCACGACGAGCAGATCTCGCAGAAGATAATTGTCGGGCGAAGAAGGCCAAGCTTGAAGAGACGTACTCTACACTTCAGTATGCAATTGACGAGGCCCAGGATCGGGTTATGAGGTACCCAATTCAGTTCGAAGGACTACCGTCGTACATGCTAGATCGCAGGACGATGTCTCGGATTATGGAAGAAGAGCGTGGCAAAGCTGTTCGTCGCCTTAATGGGCAGTGATAGGAACATTTGATTTTGTGAAACCTATCTGGTAGTTAATAATGAAAATTCCAATGTGTTTATAAACAGAGGAATATTTTATGTTTTAAATCCTGTAGATTCTTTATCTCAGGATAGTTGATGTAAATAGCAGTGATGCTATCGTATTATGTTAAAACTTTTGATTTAGTAATATATCAGAGTTTATTTGAGATAATGTGTTGACTGATTGTGTCTAAATGTTTAAGTTAAGCCTTAGATATTTAAAAGATTGAATAAAGTTCTAATACGCGTATTTCTTAACAGTAAAATGCCGCCAAGGAGACGATCTAACCGTCAACAGGCCCAAGAAGGGTCAACTAACAACAACGACGACGCCAATGCTAACCCCGTTCAGCAGTTGGCGAACTTACTTGCTGGAGCGCTTAACAACCAACCTCAAGCTCCACCGAACACAACGTTCAAGGACTTCAAGGCGGTGGGACCGCCAGAGTTTAAAGGCACCATGAACCCGATAGAAGCTCAAACCTGGGTCATGGAGATGGAAAAAGTTTTTGACGTCGCCAGAGTCAGAGAGGACCAGAAAACCACCTATGCAACGTTCATGCTGAAATCTGAGGCCAGCTATTGGTGGCAAGCGAATAAGGTCCGGGGAGGTGAAGGTGTGATTACCTGGGAGAGGTTCAAGGAGATGTTCTTCGAGATGTACTTTCCGACCAGCTCGCAGAATCAAATGGAGGTCCATTTCTTGGAACTGAAACAGGGAAATATGTCCGTACCAGAATATGCGGCGAAATTCAATGAGTTGGCTAGGTTTGCCACGTATCAAGTGCACACCGATCAGAGGAAGGCAAGGAGGTTTGAACAGGGCCTGAAGCCCTGGTTGTATAGTAAAGTGTCAATGTTCCAATTGAACACTTTTGCTGGGGTGTTGGAGAAGGCCATTCTCGCTGAAGGCGGGAGTGATGCAGTTACAAAGTATAACCAAGATCAGAAAAAGAAGAAGAGTGAAGGTGAAGGAATTAACAAGGCTAGTGGTAGCAACACGGGAGGGAGTAATAATCAGAAGAGGAGGTGGAATGATAACTCATCGACTGGGAATCAGCAAGGTGGTCAGAAAAAGAGGATCAAAGCTTGTTCGACCTGCGGGAAAGCTCACCTGGGGGTCTGTATGAAGGGAAAACGAGTATGCTATAATTGTGGTCAGGAAGGCCACATAGCACCTAACTGTCCGAACCCAAAGAAGGGCGCTTGCTTCACTTGCGGCTCAAAGGACCATCTGGCAAGGGACTGTCCCAAGAAGGGATCTGGAAGGGAAGGATCATGTGGAAACAGGGGAAACAGCAGTGGAAGTGCTTTAACTATCACGGGACCAACCGCAACCAACCGACCAACCGCAAGGACCTTCAACATGACCGTGCAGGATGCTGTGCAGTCTCGCGATGTGGTGTCAGGTATCATTCCGATCAATAAAGTTAATGCTTATGTACTATTTGATTCGGGTGCTACTTGTTCATTTATATCCGATGACTTTGCTAAGAACTTAGAACTTCCTATGGACGAGTTAGAATACCCCATGAATATAGAGATTGCGAATAGAGAAGTAATCCCTGTTAAGTATGTACACAAGAACTGTAGAGTAGATATTAAGGGTAACATTATGAACGTAAATCTTATCCCGATTAGACTTGGGGAATTCGATGTTATTCTGGGAATGGATTGGCTAGTCAATTATGGGGCTGTAATTGATTGCCAGAGAAAGTGTATCAACCTTATGACCCCGTCAAAGGTTGTGTTTTATGGCAGTAAATCGCCTAGACAAGCGAGTTGTCTGACGATGATGTAGGCCAGGAAGTTGTTAAGACAAGGCTGTGTAGGATATTTAGCCTACATAGTCGATAGTCGTAAAGAAAACCCAAAATTAGAAGATATACCAGTCGTGAGGGACTTCTTAGACATATTTCTGGATGATCTGCCAGGACTTCCGCCAGACAGAGAGGTTGAGTTTGTGATTGATTTGGCGCCAGGGACGGCCTCAATATCGAAGGCACCGTACCGGATGGCTCCGGTAGAGATGAAAGAGTTAATGGTACAACTGCAAGAGTTACTGGACAAGAAGTACATCCAACCGAGCGTATCGCCGTGGGGAGCGCCAGTGTTGTTTGTGAAAAAGAAGGACGGGAAGATGCGACTTTGCATCGACTACAGAGAACTGAATAAGGTCACAATTAAGAATAGATATCCATTACCGAGGATCGACGATCGGTTCGACCAATTGAAGGGTGCAAGGTACTTTTCAAAGATAGACTTGAGGAGTGGCTATCATCAGCTGAAGGTGAGGCCAGAGGATGTTCCAAAGACAGCATTTAGGACTCGATATGGTTACTACGAATTTTTGGTAATGTCATTTGGTCTAACGAATGCTCCTGCAGCATTCATGGGCTTAATGAATGGAGTGTTCAAGCCGTTTTTGGACAAATTCGTGGTGGTCTTTATCGACGATATTTTGGTATACTCGAAGACCAAGGAAGAACATGTAGAACATCTGAAGTTAACATTAGAGGCGTTGAGAAGAGAGAAGTTGTACGCCAAATTTTCTAAATGTGAATTCTGGATTGAAAGAGTGCAATTTCTTGGACATGTGATCGACAAGGACGGAATTTCGGTAGATCCCTCTAAAGTAGAAGCTGTGATGAACTGGGATCATCCGAAAACACCATCGGAAGTGAGGAGTTTTCTTGGATTGGCGGGTTATTATAGAAGATTTATTCAGGACTTTTCCAAGATCGCAACTCCGCTGACGAATTTGACTAGAAAATCAGTGAAATTCGTTTGGACAGAGAAGTGTGAGGAAAGTTTCCAAGAGCTTAAGAGGAGGTTGAGTTCGGCACCTGTGTTATCCCTTCCGGATGACACAGGAAATTTTGTGATTTATAGTGATGCGTCACATAAAGGACTTGGCTGTGTACTTATGCAAAACGGCAGGGTCATTGCGTATGCGTCACGACAATTGAAAGACTATGAGAAGGGGTATCCGACCCATGACTTGGAGTTAGCTGCAGTGGTATTTGCTTTAAAAATTTGGAGACACTATCTCTATGGGGAGAAGTGTGAAATATATACAGACCACAAGAGTCTGAAATATATTTTTACACAGAAGGACTTGAATATGCGCCAGAGAAGGTGGCTGGAGTTAATTAAGGACTATGACTGTGAAATCTTATACCATCCGGGTAAGGCTAATGTGGTTGCCGACGCCTTAAGCAGAAAGGGTCGGGAGAAATTGATGATGTTGACTGCTCAGGAGGAGCTAATTTCAGCAATGGAAAAGCTGAAATTGGAAGTGAAGTATCCGATAGAGATTGACGAGAAGTTGTTTCAGATGCAAACTGGTACAACCCTATTGGATAAAGTTAAGGAAGCTCAACTTCAGGATGAAGAATGTGAAAAGGTTAAGAAAAAGATATCTGAAGGAACCGAACCGAGATTCAAGATAGACAGTGAGGGACTACTGAGATTTGAGAACAGAGTTTGGGTACCGTCAGTGCCAGAGATTAAGGATAACATTTTGAGCGAGGCTCATAGCTCACGATATTCGATTCACCCCGGTAGTACCAAGATGTACCAGGATCTTCGACAGCACTTCTGGTGGCCGAATTTGAAACGAGATGTTGCTGAGTGTGTTGCAAAGTGTCTAACCTGTCAGAAAGTGAAAGCAGAACATCAGAGACCAAGTGGTTTGCTACAACCCCTGGAAATCCCAGAATGGAAATGGGAACACATTACGATGGATTTCGTGGTTGGCCTTCCGACGACTCAGAAAGGCTACGACGCAGTATGGGTTATCGTTGACCGACTGACGAAATCCGCACACTTCCTTCCGATCAAAATCAGATTCAACTTAGACCAGTTGGCAAGGCTATATGTGAAAGAGATTGTTTCGAGGCACGGAGTTCCAGTGTCAATTGTTTCAGACAGAGATCCGCGTTTCACATCGAACTTCTGGAAGCGACTACAAGAATGCATGGGGACACAGTTGAGAATGAGTACGGCTTATCACCCTCAGACAGACGGGCAGAGTGAAAGAACGATCCAGACATTGGAAGATATGTTGAGAGCATGCATCATGGATTTTAAAGGAAATTGGGATGATCACCTACCGCTTGTGGAATTCAGTTACAACAACAGTTACCACGCTAGTATTGGTATGCCGCCTTACGAAGCGTTGTACGGAAGAAAATGCAGAACTCCGCTATACTGGGATGAAGTTGGCGAGAGACAACTACTAGGTCCAGAACTGGTACAGCAGATAGCAGAGATAGTCAAAGTGATCAGAACAAGACTGGTAGCAGCTCAGGATAGGCAGAAGAAATACGCCGATCCACACCGTAAGAACGTTGAGTTTGAATCGGGTAGCTATGTGTTCTTGAAAGTCTCTCCCTGGAAGGGAAAGATCAGATTCGGTAAGAAGGGAAAATTGAGCCCAAGGTTCATTGGACCCTTTGAAGTGCTGCGAAGGATTGGAGAAGTTGCATATGAGGTAGCCTTACCTCCGGCCCTTGAGAATGTCCACAACGTCTTTCATGTGTCAGTTTTACGCCCCTACAAACCCGATTACAAACATGTGATTGAATATGAACCCCTACATTTTGAGAAAGACTTATCCTATGAAGAAATTCCTGTTCAGATTGTTGACAGGAAAGAGCAAGTCCTCAGAAATAAAGTTATACCTTCTGTTAAGGTAATTTGGAGGAACCACAATGCTGAAGAAGCTACGTGGGAACTCGAAGAGCATATGATGAAGAATTACCCAGATTTATTTACTTAATTTTTTGTTTATGCGATTCTGGGGACAGAATCTTTGTAAGGGGGGGAGAATGTAACGGGACGAAATTTAATTGAACCGTGATTCTGGGGACAGAATCCTTTTAAGGGGGGAAAGATGTGACAAACAAGATTTTTGTAATTTATTTTGAATATTTATTGAATTAAATAAATATTTTTCGATGATTTAATTATTGAGTTAAATAATTAATTGATGAATTTGTGGTAGAGTAATTTAATTATATGTGTCACATTAGTTAAATTAATGTGGTGAATTTTTTATATTCAAAGTATGTATTTAATTGAGCTTATTTGATTAATATAATAATTAATAAGCATAATGTTATTCTAATTAATTTAATAATTAATTAGAGATTTATGATTAGACATAATTAATAAATAAGAATTTTAATTATGTGACTATGTGATTTAATGTAGATTTATGCTATTTTATTTAATTAATTTAAATAGCATTATTTGATTTAATTGGGTGTGACATTAATTAACTATATAATAGTAAGTTAATTAAATTAAATGGAAAGGAGGAATAAGGGACAAACAAACTAAGCCCTAGTGGGGGTTGGAGCCAGTTAACCCATTATGGGATTAACTGACGACCCATAACCCACGACTTCTAATTACGCGTATAATATATTAATTTACATATACATATCAGTTCATATAATTAATTTGTAAGACACTAAGTTCCAGAGAGAAAAAGAGAGAAATTGAGAGAAAAGACTCGAGAATTAGTTAGAGAAGAGATTGAAGAATTTAGTTGCATCATCATCACTAACTAGCAAGGGTAATTCTTTCTCCTACGTTTTTAAATTCAAGTTCTTACGGTTTCCATTAACGTATTCTTAAAAAGTTCTCTGTGAATGACTAATTTGATGATTAATGCATGATATGATTTTATATGTATTATTATATGATCATAACATGTTTTATACCATGTATGCATGATTTAATGTGATAAATTTCATACAATTATACTTGATTTGATTTTTACAAAAGTCACAGAGTAGAAAAGTTGTATATATGGCCATACAGCCCTTATGTACAATTTTTATACTATGAATCGATGATTTAACTTTGAATTAGCACTTACATATGATTGTACACGTTTATACGAACAAAACGGAAGTTAAACGAACGGATTCGGTGTTATAACGAATCCGTAAAGTTAAATTTCGTGATTTTCCTTCAAAACATGATAAAGTATGAAAAATAGTGAATTTGATTGCTATAACTTGTGTAATTAAGTGATTTAGAATGCTAAGATCATGCTAGAAATATTGTATAGTGTTTCTATGAAGTCCATACTTCATGGGTAGCAATTAAATTGTTGTGGTAGCATTTACTCTGGGCCTGGTTCTCTGTTATTCGTGAACTGCAGATTCTGAAAATGGCGTTTGGAGCTGCAGCGCCAACTTTAAGCCTAAGATTGGGGCTGCAGCGCCAGTGGAGCTGCAGCGCCAAGATTGGGGCCGCAGCGCCAGTGGAGCTGCAGCGCCAAGATTGGGGCCGCAGCGCCAGTGGAGCTGCAGCGCCAAGATTGGGGCTGCAGCGCCAGTGGAGCTGCAGCGCCATTTTTAGTTCAAATGGTGGAGCTGCAGCGCCACTTGGCAATTTTGCCCAAAAATGAGATTTTAATTGTTCAAGTCCAGGAAATGTAATTGTAACCTAATGTAATAAACATGAAGACATGATTAAACATATAATAAGAGGTTAATAACTTATATTACGTGAGTAATTAATAAGTTAATTACATGACTTGATTCGTTAATTGTATAGTCCAATAACGTGCTCAAGACCGATGTGTGTGATTCGATACGTATATGGAGTTATTGATTAATGTGTATTGTGAACGTATTGATATGTAGGATTTAATAAAGAACGTGAATTATAATTGTAGCTTGTGCAAGAGGCAAGTTTCCTATCCTTAAACTTGTTCTATATTTTGCAAGTTTCCTAAACTCAAACTTTACTTTTACATCGAGCAAGTTCTTATCCTTGTTTATTCAAGTTAAGATTTTCATATGAGATATTGTTATTCCTTTAAATATTATACAATACTTATTCGATTGTATACTCTTGAGAATTATTGTTCAAGTTGAATATCGATGTTATTATTAAATCTTATAGGACTAGTGAACCCTTATCGATTCGACTAGTCCATAGTTGATGAACGCTTCAAATTCTAGAATACTTATTGAGCTTATCCAAACCAAACTTCCTTTGGTGCGGACTCTGATGTCAAAACTGAGATGAACAACCCTGTAAAGGGGATTATTTACGCTTTAGCGTTGAGATATTGTGCACAGTATGGTACTAAGGGCTGATCCCCCTAAGTACGAGAAGTAGAGTCCATAGTCTTATGACTGTTAAAGGTTTAAAGCATAAACACTTTACAACCTAGGACATAGTTCAAGGTCTTATGACCCTCAGATGTTCTTTTGATTCCTATTATTTATCCTCGAGTCAGAAGTTGAGTTTCTTTATTCAGATGTCTTTGATTTACTCGCATGTTATTATATTGTTGTCATATTATTATACTTGTGGGCAATCGTGCTCACTCTTGCGTAATAATAACATTGCAGTTAAGAACGAAAGGTCCGACGAGCCTTCTACTAGCAAAGGCAAAGGCAAAGTCAACAAGTGATGAAGACTTGTTGTTTATTTTAATTGTTATGTTTCAGACTTATGTTAAAGTTGTGTAAGACTTATTTAATTATTTATATTTCCGCATTTGAGATTTAAGGTTAAGTACGACCTGGGATTGATGTATTTATTTTCAGATGTTGTAACCCCATAAGGGGAGGATTATTTCTATTTATTTCATGGTTTGCATTTACTATGGGTAGATAGATAGATGATATTTGTACAGTGAACACCAAGTCCCGTGGAAATTGAAGTACCTGGATTTGGGGGTGTCACAAAGAGTGCGAGAAAATTAGAAAGAGGATTGCAGAAAATAAAGAGGAGAGATTCATAATGGATAAAGACGGTATCTTAAGATTCGAAGGAATAGTGTAGGTGCCAGCGGTAACCGAATGGAGAGAAGAGATTTTGCACGATGCACACAATACGACGTATTCCGTTCACCCGGGAGGCACGAAGATGTACCGAGATTTGAGGTAACACTTTTGGTGGCCCAATCTAAAACGGGAAGTCGCAGAGTGCATTAGTAAATGTCTGACTTGCCAACGCGTTAAAGCAGAGTACCAGCGGCCGAGTGGTTTACTACAACCGTTGGAAATATCGGAGTGGAAATGGGAGCACATTACGATGGACTTCGTGGTGGGACTTCCAGTCACGCAGAAAGGTTATGATGCCATTTGGGTTATCGTGGATCGACTAACAAAGACCGCATAATTTCTACCGATCAAGATCCGCTATAGTTTGAATCAGTTAGCGAGTCTTTACGTAAAGGAGATTGTTTCGCGACATGGAGTGCCGGTGTCAATTATCTCTGATCGAGATTCGCGCTTCACGTCGAACTTTTGAAAAAGCTTACAAGAGAGAATGGGAACGCAGTTGAGGTTGAGTACTGCTTATCATCCTCAAACAGACGGACAGAGTGAGCGAACTATATAAACGTTGGAGGACATGCTTAGGACTTGCGTGACGGACTTCAAGGGAAATTGGGACGACCACCTACCCTTAGTAGAATTTGCATATAACAATAGTTACCATGCAAGTATCGGCATGCCACCATACGAAGCTCTTTACAGAAGAAAATGCAAAACGCCGTTATGTTGGGACGAAGTCGGAGAACGACAAATACTCGGGCCAGAGTTAGTGCATCAAACCGCAGACGTGGTGACAGTTATAAGAGCCAAACTAGTAGCAGCTCAAGATCGCCGAAAAAAGTACGTAGACTTGCATTGACAAGACCGAGACTTTAAAGTCGGTAGTTTCGTATTCTTGAAGGTATCTCCTTGGAAGGGAAAAATACGATTCGACAAGAAAGGAAAGTTGAGTCCGAGATTCATAGGACAGTTCGAGATATTGAAGTGAGTGGGCGAAGTGGCATACAAAGTTGCATTACCAACTGAGTTGGAGCACATCCACAACGTGTTCCACATCTCCGTGTTGCGTCCGTACAAGGTCGACTACAAGTACGCGATTTCTTATGAGCCCATTTAAGTGGAGAAGAACCTAGCGTATGAAGAAATTCTTGTCCAAATATTAGATAAGATAAAGCAGATATTAAGGAATAAAGTTATTTCATCTGTAAAAGTACTTTGGCATAACTAAGATGTCGAGGAGGCTACGTGGGAATTAGAAGCTAGGATGATGAGGGACTATCCCCATCTATTTGTGTAACCTTGTAGCAATTCCGAGGATGAAATTTTTATAAGGGGGGGAGGATGTAATACCCGAGAATTTTTGAATATTATTAATGATTAAATTAATAAAAATGAATATTTATTCGAATATAAATATTTATATATTATAAGATGAGTTAATTCAAATGAATTCAAATTGAATTTATAATAATGGAGAAGAATGTGGAGTTTACGATAAGCTCGAAGAACGCCTTATGTGGCGCGATAATGAGAATTATGATTTAAATAATTTAAAGGATGAAGGAATTATTAAGTGAACAATTAATAATTAATAATTATTAATTTATTGTTATTAGGAGGAATAGAATATTAATGGGTGATTAATTCATAGTATGCTGACTTATTATTATTGCCGGTATAGAATAATAATAAGTAAATTGTTTATAAATATAATAAGTTTTATATTTATTTAATTAAATGTTGTTATGGGTGATATACTATTATTAAGTAATTAATTGATAATATGTCGATTAATGAGTAAATGATTTATAAATATAATGAGATTATATTTACTCGATTATTTGTGATATGTCAAGTATGCAATAATTAAACGTATAAATTATAGTGGTTACAACTATATTATATAGTGTAATGTGACGTTAAATGTGACTATACTATATATAGAAACTATATGATATGACTAATAAAATAAGTATATGAATACATCATGAGACTATGTGACAATAGGTGAGTGTGTGAACATTTAATTAGTACCTCATGAATATATTATAAACAATTAATAATTAATGAATAATTCAATAATTTAATATAATTAAATGATAGAGTGGAACAAGGAATGTAATAATACCCGATTAAATTTTGTTCGGTATTATGATGTGTACATGGATTATATATGTGCAAAGTAAATTTACCACATTAACATATTGTTTCCTCATTTGAAATTACATTGTGACTCTAACTTAATACCTAAGTGTATATAATATATGGTAAGCATATATGTTATAACATTGTATTGTACAACACTTGCTAGAATGTTGAGCTTTAATTTTTATCCCATACTGAGAGTTTCACACACTCTGCTACACGTGAAAGCCTAAAGCCTACACTTCTTATCAATTTCAATAAACTAGGATATCCTTGTAGCAATGATCAAAGGGGGAGTGGGAACCATGATGAGATTCAACCACCATTCAACTACTCTTCCTTAACCACCATATAATTCCCCCATCCATTAGTTTGATTTAATGGAGGATCTCATTGTCTGTGTAATTGAATTTCTATAAATGAAAGCTCTTCTCCTCTTTTTTCATTTGCTAAGATTTTCTTAAGTGTTGGGTTGAGAGCTAATATATACATTAATGATAACATTCTGAGAATTTGAGAGATTTCAGTTAGCAGTAAGTCCAATTCATATCAATAGAAGTATATCACATTTCATGTTCTTCATTTCTTATTTTCTGTCAAAGTTCTAATTCTTGATTTTGGTTGCAATTCATGCTAAATTAGATTAGAACATGTTTCTTAGTTGCTATACAAACTTATAAGTATGTTAATGAAGCAATGTAGTTGTGTAGAATCGAAATTGTGAAGGAAATTTGGTATTTGGCTTTAGTCCTGTATAAGTAGGAAGCTTTCTGGTGCAGATCAGACACGGCGCAGCTGCGCCCTGTTTATACTGGGGTGCAGCGCAGCTGCGCTAGTCTCTTATAGTTGTTTTTTATTTCTGATGCAAACTGTTAGGTGCTAACAGTGGTACCACTTTAGACAAGCATGAGAATATGAGTAACATGTATAAATGAGTACGTTGACATAGCATGAGCATGTTTGGCCATGTTAGTATGTATGATTGATGAAAAGTCATAGTTTTCAAAATGAACTTTGATATAGGCAAACTATGATTATATTCTGACTTTGAGCATGTTTGTATGGCCTAGAAATGCATGAAGAACGTGATGACATGTGTATATATGTTTCATGATATAGCATGCACATATTGGACCTCATTAGTGAACGTGTGCTAACGAAAATATAAGTTTTGAAAGAAGACTTGACATGTTATATTGAGGGTTATGTTCTAATATTTTAAAAATGCTTGATAGTGTTTTTAACGTCGCTAAAACATCATATATATATATTCACACACTTGTTAGATGTAATGCAAGTTAATCAAGCATGAGTTCGATAAGGTTTTAAAGTAAGTAGCAATGCTAGTTATACGTATATGATGTAGAAACATGTGAGCATGCCTATCAACAAAATATATGACTACCTTATATGTTTAAATGACAAGCATGATAGATTATGTGAATTCATGGTGTTGTATGACCATAGGTCATTAGAAATCATGATTTAGAACTATATCATGTATGATTGAACTTGGAAAGGTTGAACAAACATGGAAGGACCCTTTAACATGTATGCATGCTATGTGATATCATATGTTGATGCTTGAATCTAATTTTGACAGTTAACTTATAACAATGCTATAACTTACTAAATAAAATATGTTTGGTATTGGTTGTGGTCTTATGTGTTAGTGATGATATATGAAGATGTTTAACTTGAAAAGAGTAACTTTAAAGATAAAAGACGATGAAAGTTATATCTATCGAGAATCGTGAATTGGTATGATACTATGCATGATATAAACTGTGTAGCTAGGTTAAGACCTAACTTATGTGTTGATTAATAAAGTATGATGTTAAACTATATAGCTAATGAATATCCTATACATGTAAATATATGATAAATAGGATTCGAAAGTGTTGATTAACTTTACGTGGATAGACTAAGCTTAAGGAAAGTATCCTAGACCCTTGCATTACTTTATTCAACGAATATTATAAGCAAGTTCCCTAACTTACACTCTTTTATTGTGCAAGTTTCCTTGAACCTGTGCTTGTATTGTTAATTGCAAGTATCCTAACCTTTGCAATGGACTTATGAAAGCAAGTTTTCTTACTTACTCGTTTAAATTGAGTTAGTATGCTTATTGAATAAACTCTTGTTTCATTTGAGTCTTATGGAAGCTATTATTCGTGTTGAACTTAGTATTGTTCTTAAATATCGTGAAAGTGTCTATGCCATTTGATTCGGCTAGACTATATGCATATTTAGAAAACTATCCAAACTAATTGATTGGTGCGGAATCTTGTATTTGACTGAGATGAACAACCCTTATGGTAAAGGGAGTGTATATATTGTTAGAAGCCCAACACACACGTGAAAATTCTTGTGGTGTTATGCATAACATGGAGTACTGTAGACTAATCATCTATCATACTTATTTTTTTGGGTTATCAGTTTAATATTGATAATTCTAGTAGAAGTTCATAGACCTTAGTGACTGCTCAGTATTCAACTATCTTGAAATCTTGAATTGATCTAGCGTTAAATCTTTATTGATATTTTGTCCTTAGCGAATATTATTGAGAACTGTTAATATTTCTTGCTATCCTTGAACTATCATATCCTGTTATACCTTTTTGGAATTCGAAAACTAAATTACTCACCCTTATTGCTATATTACTTGCTGAGCAAACTTGTTGCTCATTCTTGCTTTCCCTAAAACATTTCAGTTAAGGCAGAGCAGGGTGGACCTTCGGGCGTCGATAAGGGCAAGGGCAAGGCTACCGACTAGCCAGTCCTTCTATATTTTTAGAAGTTCTTGTGTTGTGTTCTGACAACTATGATAATGTATTAAGACTGATTCAGAATTATGTTTAAACTTAAGTAGGGCTATGTAATAAGTCTTTATTTGATATTATTATGTAATCTATTAAGTACTGTAGGTTGCGAGACATGGGGGAATAAATATATTAAATCATTGTATATTATTCTAGATTATCCGCTGTGACTATATAATTTTAGTTATTATTGTTAGAATGTGATGAACCGAATTCGTGGCGTCGTGGCCCGAATTTGGGGGCGTCACAATAAAAAAGCCCCAAAGCTTGAGGGGGACAGCAAAAAGGGAAAAGAAAAGCTCCTGTACGAAGGACGAGACCCATTTGCTAACATGCGGGTTCTCATACACTACGAAGGTATGAATGATGATATCCCAGACAGTGACGAGGAGGATCAGATCCAAATTCCTTGCATCAAGAAAGAGAAGGGAGGCAGTTCAAAGAAAAACCCCGACCCTAGTTTGAAGGATGTCTCAGTCATTATCCGAGACGAGGCAGACGAGCACAATTCCTTGATCCTCCCTGTTCATGAGGATCTGACCCTGGACAACTTGAGAAGCGTCCCTTGCCTCATTCAAAAAAGGGTAAAAGGGCAGAGAATCTGTCTGCCCTGTAACATGGTTTCATTTACTGCTTGTTTTATTGCACAGCTATAGCAGTAACTTTTGTCATGCTTTGCCAAATGCTTTGTATATTTAAACAGTTGCATATATTAAAGTGAAAGCATTTTGTTTTTAAGACTCCAAGATTGGATTTGTTTATCCTTGCTGAGATGCCAACCTGTCATAGTGACTACAACTTTGATGTAGAACTGAACGTTGACTTGATGGAAGTTGATCAAGAGGAAGAAGAAGACTATGAGGTGCCCGAGGAGATCAAAGAATGGGTTGAAGACAAACCCAAACCAAACCTCGACCAAACCACCGCTGTCAACATCAGAACCTCAGAAAACCACAAAGAAATCCAGATAAGTATAGACCTCACAAAAGATCAAAAAGCCGACCTGATTGAACTCCTAACACAGTTCCAGGGTGTGTTTGCATGGTCACATGAAGACATGATTGGCCTGTCTACTGACATTTTCTTCCATCGAATGCTCATAAAAGATGGATTCAAGCCAGTTAAGGAGAAACTTAGGCGATTGAAACCTGAATGGAGTCTGAAAGTTAAAGAAGCAATTGTTAAGCAATTCAATCACGTGGCTAAGAAATTGCACATGTTCTAACCAAAATTCGCATTATAAGAATTTCGAGTATAGCTTCTCTCGTCTCAGCGATTCTAAGGTTAGCCTTAAATGTTCGGTGTGTTCCTCTTTAGTTTTGGAATAAACCAAGATGTCAGTTATGAACACCACTACAAACTTATCTAGGAATGGCATAAACACTCTGTTCATTAGGTCCATAAATGCCGCTGGTGCATTTGTTAGACCAAATGACATCACTAAGAACTCGTAATGACCATACCGAGTCCTAAAAGTCATTTTCGGTATATCTTCCCTTCTCACCTTCAACTGATGATATCCACTTCTTAAATCAATTTTCGAGAAGTATCTACCACCCTTTAGTTAATTGAACAAGTCATCGATCCTAGGTAAAGGATACCTATTCTTGATCGTAACTTTGTTAAACTCCCTATAATAAATGCAAAGCCGCATCGATCCATCCTTCTTCTTCACGAATAATACTGGCGCTCCCCACAGTAAAATGCTCAGTTGAATATATTTCTTGTCCAGCAATTCCTGCAGCTGAAACATCAACTCCTTCATCTCGACTGGAGCCATTCTGTATGGAGCTTTCGAAATCAGAGCAGTCCCCGGTGCTAAGTCAATCACGAACTCTATCTCTCTATCTGGTGGAAGTCCAGGTAAATCGTTCGAAAATACGTCCATAAACTCCCTAACCACTGATATCTCTCTATCTTCTGACTCTCCTTAAGAGTATCTACTATATAGGCTAAATACCCTACACAGCCTTGCATCAAAAGTTTCTTGGCTTACATAACTGTTAGACAACTCTGGTACAGGAGAACAATATCATATGGCTACCAAGCTGTAGTTTGTCAACACCAACAACACGGCTGAGTATGAAGGCTGCATGATCGGATTGAAACTAGCTCAATCCATGGGTGTCAAGCATCTATTAGTCTTTGGAGATTCTGAATTGGTCATTAGACAAACCACTGGGGTATATCACACCAAAGAACTGCCTTTGCTGCCTTATCATCGGCAGGTCATCAAAATATCCATGGAGTTTGAAGATATAACTTTCATTCATATTCCTCGGGGTAGGAATGACTTCGCTGATGCATTGGCAATATTGGCCTCCCTGATCAACCTCTTGGGTAGGAGGGGAATTCCCGACATCAAATTTACAAACCAAAAGGCCCCGACATACGGGAATTACATTGGGGAAGTATCAGATAAAATACCTCCTATTAATCAGCCTTAGTATCAAGACATCAAGGACTATCTCCTAGATGGGTCTACACCCGCTGGGGCAAGTCAAGCTGAACGAAAGCGGATTCACAAGATGGTTATGAAATTCTATCTGAGCAGAGACGACTTTACAAAAGGGATGCTGGAATAGGCCTGTTACGATGCCTCAATAGAGCAAGCCTAGAGATTGATGGATGAAGTCCACGGTGGAGTCTGCGGTCCACACATGAGCGGTCATTTGCTGGCTAAGAAAATATTGAGAATAGGGCATTATTGGATCTCTCTCAAAACTGACTGTGACGATCACGTCAGGAGATGCTTTCAATGCCAAGTACATGGAAATGCCATCCACGCTCCTCCAAATGAGCTTTACAACATGAGTTCGCCATGACTTTTTTCCATGTAGGGAATGGATGTGATAGACCCAGTAAAACGCAAAGCTAGCAATGGACAGCGATTCATCTTCACCATGATCGATTACTTTACTAAATGGGTTGATGCTGCCTCTTTTCCCAAAGTCACCAAAGAGGTAATCATTGGGTTCATCATAAATAATGTCGTCTATCGATATAGACAACCAGAGGTGATCGTATCAGACAGCTCCAAGAACCTAAACAATCAGATGATAAGAGAACTATGTAGCAAGTTCCACATCAAGCATCTCAATTTCATCATCTATCGGCCCAAGATGAATGGTTCTGTCAAAGCGGCTAACAAGAACATTAAGAAAATCATGCAAAAAATGTCCGCCAATCATAAAGAATGGCCTGACCTGTTGCCTCTAACCTTGTTAACATACAGGACGTCAATGCTTACTTTTACTGGGGCTACCCCTTACTCATTGATCTATGGCATGGAAGCAATACTTCCCATAGAAGTAGAAATGGAGTCTTTACGAGTGTTAATAGACTCTCAGATGGAAGAAGATCAATGGTTGCAAGAACGGTACCACCAGCTGTCCCTGATAGACGAAAAAGAGGGCTACAGCCATTTTCCACGGGCAGTTATATCAACAAAGGATTTCTCGATCATATAACAAAAAAGTCTGAATCCGACAATTCAAAGAAAATGACTTGGTGCTGAAGAAAGTTTTGGCCAATCAAGACGAAGCTAAAGGAAAATTTGCCCCAAATTGGGAAGGCCCCTTCATTGTCAAAGAAGTGTTGATAGGAGGAGCTATCAGATTGCAAGAGATGGAATGAACAAATTTCCCCAACTCATCAACTTAGACACCATAAAAAGGTACTATGTCTGAAACACATGCCAGCCAGCATCCTGGTCCTGCGAATCGATCAAATTAGTTTCAGTTTTCACACAAAAAACTGAACTACAAATGACCTGATCTCCCTCATCCCGGGAGTACGTAGGCAGCCATCCCTAGTGCGGTCAAACCAAACAAAAAACTCAAAAACTCAAAAACTCATCAAACCAAACTCAAAAGAGACACTTCTCAAGCCTCTCTCACACAAAAAATAGAACTACGAATGAACTGATCTCCCTCAACCAGGGAGTACGTAAGCAGCCATTCACGGTGCGGTTTGACCTTCAAGAAAAAGCTAACACGGGGTTATTATTCATGAGATATCGATGCATATGTGGAATGGAGTTATTATTCATGAGATGAATTTTATTTATTGATGCATATATGGTGATATGTATGATAATAAATGGGGTTGATTATGGACTGTTGACCAATGTGATTGAATTTTATTTTAGTTTAATTCTTGAATGTATGAGTTTTATTAAATGGGGTCTGCGTACCTCGTCTTCTCTAATTTTTCTTGATGTAAAATTCTATCTCTCTCTTATGTACTTTCCCTTGACTGTTGATCAAGGTTTCAATTTAAATTAAATAGCTTATGTAATAGGACTAGTTAGAATTATCTTAAAAAATTAGAGACCAAGGAGCAAGGAGCGCTTGAAAACCAGTTTGTAATGGAGCTCGGGTTTAAATGTAATAGTTATATTTAAATTTAATTATTGCACTCCTAGGTTTGACCTTTTGGGTCACTTGGTGGTTCTAGTGAACCAAACTAGAATAAAACTGCATAATCAATCAGGATAGAATATAGTATTCTACATGTGCATTCTAGTATTATATATATTATATTTTATACAAACATGTTTCGCATGTTTTTAATAAAATGACGTGTATTTTATATATATATATATATATATATATATGTGTGTGTGTGTGTGTGTGTGTGTGTGTGCGCATGCGACTTAACAAGATGATACTAATAATAACAAACCCCTCAAAGAAATTATTTTAAGTCTAAAGCGTTCAAGTATATTTGGAATATCGAACGTCGCCTTCTAGCATGATAAAATTAATAGAGCATTAAATATTTAATATGATTTTGTTGTATTTTCCACAAGGCAAGTATTAAATATTTAAGATGCTAATTTATCACATTTGATGCTTATAAAAAAATTGAACAGTATTATTTTGTTTTGCTTTCCACAAGGACAATATTTTTCTTTTTTAAATATATGAAAGTGCTAAGTTGGACTTAACTAATATAATTTTGATTCGGATGTGCTACCACTTGATCAAAATAATCTGAGAGTCAAAATAAAAGGAGTTATATGTTGATATAATTGACAAAGAGTTGTCTACCTATTTATTTATATATGGTTTGTTGTGTTTTCCACAAGGCTATATACATTTGAAATAGGATCCTTATTCTCACTAGCAAATCTTTAATTAGATTTTGCTGAACTATATAAGTGAGGGTAACATAGTTTAAAGAAAATAGTGGGAGATACCAATTAAAAATAAGACCTAATTTATTTTGGTATGTAAAATTAATTAAATGAATGTTTGCTAAAATATTGTCTTTTCACATGCAGAAATTTAAAAATATCGAAATCACTAATTTCATTGCCTAGCATACTTGATGCTAACAAACTAACCGGACCGAATTTCACGAACTGGTTAAGGAATCTGAAAATAGTTATCACTGCTGAAAAGATTTCTTATGTCCTAAATTCGCCTGTCCTTGGAACTATTCCAGAAACAGCCTCTGAGGAAGAGATTGTTGTGACACCCCCAAATTCGGACCGCCACAGTCTCGAATTCGGTTCGTCACGTTCTAAATAATAATATCTCACACAACAGAAATACAAATACGAATAGATTATATTTATTTAATATAACCATTCATGTCCCAAGGTTTCGTAACTTAAACATCTCTTACATCTTAAACATAGCTTAAGCATACATAATCTTAACTAATAAATAATACTATATAAACTTATTACAATCATAATAGTTCTAATCAAGTACAAGCTACTCCGTAGCCTTGCCCTTGCCCTTGTTAGTGCCCGAGGGTCCGCCTTGCTCTGTCTTAACTAAAATATTTTTAGGGAAAAGCAAGAATGAGCAACAAGTTTGCTCAGCAAGTAATATAGCAATAAGGGGACAATATAGTTTTTAATTCCCAAGGGTACGACAATAAAGGATAGTTTGAGAATAACAGAAGTATCAAAAATTCTCAATAACAGTCGCTAAGGACAGAAAGATATCAATAAGATTCAACACTTAAACATTTCAAGATTTCAAAATAATGAATACTGAGCAGTCACTAAGGACTATGAACTTCTACTAGAATTAACAGTAATATGCTGATAATCCAATAAAACAAGTACAACAGGTGATCAGCCTAAAGTATCCTACGTTATGCATATCGTTTAATCGTACTCAAGTGCGCACGTCGGTCTCCCGATAATATATAGTTTTTCCTTTCAAGAGGGTTGTTCATCTCAGTCAATATAAGATTTTCGTACCAATCAATTGGTTTGGATCGTTTTCAAATTATAATATAGGTCTAGTTGAATCAATTGGCATAGACTGTTCTTTCAAGGTATATAAGAACAATTATAAGTTCAAACAATGTAAACAACTTTATCTTAGCTTCCTCGATGTATTAATTCGTAAGACATGAATAATAATTTCAATGTTTTACTTATACGACCAATAATAGCACAAGCTTAAGAATGCTCAATAAAGAGTAGGGTTAGGAAACTTGCCTCAAGCGTAGTTTATCAACCTTTAGCTTATCGATACTTTTCGAACCCTATTATAACATATCTATGTATATAGGATATTTATTAGCTAAGTACATTCAGTACACAAACTCGATATGTAAGTTAAATATACACATACGATTCTAACTTAGTCGTATAAACCTATACATACGTCATTACGTACTTATACACATGTAGCACAAAATCAGTTTATAAGACACCATGAAATCAAGTAACATAGATATGTGTATAAATATATCCATTAGTTACACAGTTTAACAACATATATTACCTCACATAAGCAATATATACTTAAGTCTTATCCTTGCTACATAGTTATACCACGTATAGCATTATATTTATTTACAACTCTTAATCGATTGTCTCTTTATTATCTTTAGAGTTCCTTTTACAAGTTTACAATCTTTATACCATATCATCATCACATTTGAATACGATCAGTATCAATCAGACTCTTTTTAATAGTTTAGTTTTTCATTGTAAACCAATTGAAAAAATCAGAAAGCAAGCAAAATACTTAGACAAGATTTCATGCTGGCGCAACTATGCCCTAGTTAAGCCTTGGGACGGCGCAGCTGCACTGTCCCCTGGCCAGACCAGAGTTGAGCTTTGCTCTGCTGCTTCTGTCCAAAACATAAGCATATATTGCCACATAGTATATACACATGTTAAAGGGTCTTGTATGCTTACATAATCTTTCCAAGTTCAACTTATATGTTATAGTTCTAGATTAATATCTCTAATAACTTAAGGCCATACAAGGTCATGAAATCATATAGGTTACTATGTTCGTCGTGTAAACATGTGAGGTGGTCATATGATCTGTTAATATGCATGTTCACAAGAGTTTACGTCATATACGCATAGCTAACATCATCTATTACATTAAACCATGTCTTATTCATGCTTAACTAACTTTCACGATATCTAACAAAGTACGTGCACATGTAGGCCATCTAAGTGATGTTAAAAGCACTATCATGTATGTTCAAAAAAATCAGAATATAGACACATCATGTTCGTGCAACTTAGTTTGCAAAAAGTTCAAGTTTTATTTTTGAAATCATTCTCAACGTACACCATGTATTCTAGTTCTTACTCAACACTTTAGACTAATATTTCATGCATATCTAGACCATACAAACATGCTCAAAATGTCAGAACATAAATATCATGGTATGTGTCAAGTCTATTTTCAAAACTTATACTTTCTTTAGTAAACGTACACTAATGAAGTCAAACTCGTTCATGCTATGTTTAGGTACTTATATATACATGTTAAACCTATTTTCATGCATGTCTAAGTAATATCAATACGTTAGCACTTAGCATATTGTAACAGAAACTGAAAATCAAAACTGGTGTCTGGCGCAGCTGCGCTGCACCCTAGTACAAAATGGGCGCAGCTGCGCCCCTTCTACGCCAGTGTAATACCCAAGAATTTCATAATATTATTAAATAAATATATTAATGGAAATGAATGTAAGACCCCAAAATTTATGAATAAGATTTAATTTTCTTTATATATTATTTTGAAATAGTAAGGTGTTGATTTGATAAATGAGATAAGTTATGGGTGAGATGTGCAAATTTTACAAAGTAAGCAAGTGGTTATAAAATATTCGTTGTGTCGGGAAATATTCGTTTGGTCGAGAAATATTCTTTTTGTCAGAGAATATTCGTACGACGGCGCAGTCATTGATGGACCCCACAACGGAATGAATGTCAGATATAGAAAGCGACAGAAATAACCTTTTGACAAAAATAACGGTAAAACTGTTACCGTTAAACTGTTGAAATACCCGGTGGTTAAAATACAGTAATACGCGGTGTTGCACAGTAATTCTAATTATTGATTCTTACGTAAGAAATCACTATTCAATAATTATTACAGTAATTACTGTTTAATATTTTATATTATTGATCTAATAATTGCTACATTGATATTTTATATTAGTGATTCAATAATTGTCATTGCACATTATTTCAAATTATCAAATCAATAATTCATATTATTTGAATAATATTATTAGATAGCATTATTGACAATGTTTAGAAAGTTCTGTCGAGGAAAGTGGTTAGGTTACATAATTGGGCGCCAATGAGGAGAAAACCTTATCGGAAAGCCTCCTCTTTCCTGGGAACGACCTGGTTGTCAATATTGTAGTTCTGTAATATTATTTGTGAATAATTAATTGTTGATATATATGATAAGGAAATATTTATTCAATGTGGATTTAAACGGAGGAATTTTTAGCAGGTGACATTTGTTGAAAGTTGGTATTTTATCTTTTTGAATAAAATAATTCATTCAAATATATTATTATAATATTACATTATAGTAGTATGATGTGATTATATAATAGTATGATTTTTATAATTTGAATGGTAACATTATTATAGTAAATTCATGGTATAAAAGTAAAATGAGGTAGAAGAGAACAAATTGAATTTGAATTCTTATGATGTAAGCAGTGATGTCATCGGAACGATGAGGTAAGCAATGATGTCATCGGAACGATGAGGTAAGCAGTGATGTCATAGGATCGATGATGTAAGCGATGATGTCATAAATTATGGTAAAAATACTATTTTACCCTTACTCTGCCAAGCCTATAAATAGAAGCTCATTTCTTCATTATTTCTCATAAATTCACTAAAGCTATAGAGAGAGAAAGTATAGAGAGAATAAGAGAGAAAAAAGAAGAGTATTCTGCTATTACACTAGTGCAGTTTCCAAATTTTTATTAAGGTAAGGGGTATTATTTCTTTCGTATTCATGAAGAGAGTTATTTTCTTTCAATACTCGTAAGGGTTGTTATTCCATTCTTTATTATTCTGTTGGAATAACCTGTCTACGCGGACTACCGCATGCATGGTGAAATCCTGTTGTTATTCTATTCTTTATTATTCTGTGGGAATAACCAGTCTACGCGGACTACCGCATGCCTGGTGAATAACCCTTCGTATTCAGTTGTTATTAAATTGTGAAAATAATCTGTCTGAGCGGACTACCGCCTGACGGGTGAAAATCCAATTACAGTTTCGTATATTGTTCCATTTCAGATTCCTAACTCTAAACTTACTACGGTAAGTATTGCTTCTATAATTCCTGAAATGATCAGAAATTCCTTGAGTTTTGCACTTCATCTAATATCATTTCACTGGAATATTGGTCTGAACTTTCTTGTGAATTTTTTATCTTTTCATGTCGAGTTACTATTCACGAGTTACTATTCACGGGGTACTGTTCACGGTAAAAAAATATTTTTTTTCTTTCCAAATTATCTTTGATTGGATCCAAGTTTTGAATTTCATTCTTGAATTTTGCTCCACAATTGATTATTATGGAGTATTCTTGAACTTGGATAAACTAAATTACGAATCCCTAATCTTTGTCCTTTATCTCACTGGATTCGTTCTTTAAAATATTTTTCATCATCCTCAGTCCTAAATGGTGATATAACTTAATATCTTTGGCCTGTAGTGCAAAGATGAATGATTATTTGATGAATATTTTTGGCCTGTAGTGCAAAGATGAATGATTACCTGATGAATATCTTTAGCCCGTAGTGTAAAGATGGACAGGTGTTGAGATGAACATGACCAACTGGTGATACAAATGAATATCTTTGGCCCGTAGTGCAAAGATGAATATTTGGTTTGAGATGTATATCGATTGATGTTACAGGGAGAAAATACTAATGATGGACTTTTAAATCATAGAAGATAGTAGACTTCATTCTCTACTTAACTCTTCTAATAAATTGTTATTTTCGCTGCAGTTGTTGATCTAAAACTTGTTGTCCATAATATTTTATCTGGTTTATTGAAGACTAACGATAATTTATTATTCATTATCTTAGTCATAATATTCTTTACTGGGCTAGTTGAGCTCACCCTTTTCTTCCATTGTTCTCTTCAGGAAATAGGAATATCGCAGGGACTAGTCGGGGAACAGAGTGATGATCAGAGTTAGATATGTAGAGGTCCTCACTATTCTATAAAATAGTGGGATAATAATTATAATTAATAAGAAATGAATTTGAGTGTTTATATTTCGTATTTTATACGATTTGTATTAAAGCTCATAGTTTGTGTGGTCGTATTTTGCACGACCATTTGTTAATAAAGATGTGTATTTAAATTCTGTACCATGTATTTGACGACTCAGAATGGGTAGGTATTGAACCTATTTTGGGGGGCGTCACAATGAATATTTATTTGAATATAAATATTTACGTGTTATGAGATGAATTAATTCAAATGAATTCAAATTATAATTATAATAAATTGAGAAAAATATGGAGTTTATGATAAGCTCATTGAAATGTCTTGTGTGGCACAAGAATAGATTTGATGATGAATTAATTAATTCGAAGAGGAAGGAATTGTTAAGTGAGCAATTAATCTATATTAATTGTTAATTGTTATTATGAGAAATATAATAATAGTATGTTGATAAGTAAATTGTTTATAAATATAATAAGATTTATATTTATTAAATTGTTGAGGAATGTGATAATTTACCGTATAATAATGTTAATAAATTGTTGTTAAGGGTAAATTAATGAGGGATGGATTAATTATTAATATTATTATTAATTAATTGATAAGATAAGTAATTAATTTATTGTCATAATATATAACCGAGTAGATTATTAATATAATTATATTTACTCAGTTAATTGTTATATGTCGAGCATGTGATAATTAAATATCGTAGCTACAACTATATTATATAGTGTAATGTGACGATCAATGTGACTATATTATATATAGAAACCATATATTAAGATTGATTAAATTATATAAGTTACATATCATTGCTTATGTGGAAATATGTGTGTGTATGAACATTAACTTAGTATATATTGAATATATAATAAACAATTGCTAATTGGTGATATTTCAATATGTAATATAATTGAATAATAAATGAGATAATGTAATGTGATAATACCTGATTAAATTATATCGGTATGATAAAATGTACATGGATTATATATGTGTAAATTACCTTTACTATATTGAAGTAGTATTTAGTTGAATTACATTGTGACACTAATTTATAACCTAAACGTATATTGTATGCATATGAAATATATAACTTAAGTATATAGTATGTATATTATAACACAAGTGTAGCATGTAGTTCATTTGCCCAATTGTAGAGTTTCATACCTGGTCCCATAATGAGAGGCATTTCCTCTTCACGTGTGCAAGCTCAAGGCTAGCCTACTCCCTATAATCTCAAAATCAGCAACTTAGATGGTAATCATGCAATGGGGAGTGGGTATGATGATGGAATCCAACCACTACTCACCAACTTCTCTATAACCACCATGAAATGCATTTTCCCATTGGTATAATTTGAAGTGTATAAGCATTGTCTGTGTAATAATTCTTCTATAAATATAGTCCCTCCTCTTCACAAATTAAATGCTGAGAATATGCCTAAGTATAGAAGTGAGAGCAAATTATATATCAGTGATAGCATTCTAAGAATTTGAGAGAGTTCAGCTTAGCTCAATTCGTATAACAGAGGTATGCTACATTTCCTGTTCTTCATTCTTGTTCTTCATTTCTTATTTTTTGTCAAAGTTTAAATTCTTGATCATGTTGAATTAGATTGTAATTGGAGTATAGAATGCTTGTTTAAGTGTTACGTGAACTATTAAGTATGTTAGTATACAATGTGGCTTGATTACCTTCAATTTCGTGAAGAAATTTTGAGGTTTAGCTTGCTTTCTGCCGAAGCAGAAGCTTTCAGCTCTGTCTAGGCAACAGTGCAGCTGCGCCCTATTTATACTAGGGTGCAGCGCAGCTGCGCCAGAACCTGCCTTTGAAATTGCTGGCCGAGACACTACGCAACTGTGCCAGTAATGAACTAGGACGCAACGCAACTGCGCCAGTCCCTGGTTCCAGATTCTGACTCCTGCTAAAAATCTGTTAGAGTGTAGTTAGTTAATATGGTTTAAACAAGTATGCTAATAGGTTTGACATGCCTATATGAGTACATTGAGATAACGTAAACATGTTTTACTAGGATCGCATGCATGATTGATGAAAACATATAGTTTTGAAATAAACTTAGAGTTTTAAAAAGGAACTTTGATATGTTAGACTCATGTTTGTTTTCTGACTTTTAATGCATGTTCGTATGAACTAGAGAGGCATGAAAAACTTGTTGACTTGTGTATATATATTTCAGAATATAACATATACATGTTGAACTCATTAGTGAACGATACTAACGAAATATGAGCTTTGAACGTGAACGTTGACATGTTATATTGAGATTTAGATTCTGATATTTATAGACATGTTTGATAGTGCTCTTAACCTCACTAATATATCATACATATATACATGTCATGTTAGATGCCATGAAAACTATTTAAGCATAAGTGAAGCATGATTTAAGCTAGTAACAATACTAGTTATGCGTATATGAAATAGAAACTTGCAAGCATGCCTAAAACGAGTTATGTGATCACCTCATATGTTTAAAATGACAAGCATGAGAGCTAATGTGGTTTCATGACCTTAAATGGCCTTAAGTTATTAAAGGTATTAACTTAGAACTTATATCATGTAAAATTGAACGTGAAAGGTTCAACAAAGCATAGAAAGACCCTTCAACATGTATATATGCTATGTGATATCGTATGTTGATGCTTGAATCCGATTCTTGACAGTTAACTTATAGTAATGCTAGAACTTACTAAATAAAATATATTTGGTATTGATTGTGGTCTTATGCGATAATAATGATATGCGGATACGTTTAACTCAAAAAGAGGAACATTAAGGATAAAAGACAATAAAAGTTATATTAGTCGAGATTTGTGAATTAGTATGATACTATACATGGTATGACTGTATAGTAAGGTTAAAGACTTAACTTATATGTGGATTGTATATATATAAGATAAAGTATGATGTTAAACTATATGACTAATGGATATCATATATATACGTAACTATATTACGATAGGAATTTGAAAGTGTTGATTTACTTAACGTGGATAGACTACGCTTAAGGCAAGTTCTCTAACTTACACTCTTTTACGGTGCAAGTTTCCTAAATCCTTGCATTACTTTATTCAACGAATATTGTGAGCAAGAACTTGAACTCTATTCTTATTGAATTCGTATCAAGTTTATTGTTGTGCAAGTGAGTTATTCAAATTATGACTTATTACGTCATAGTTACGATAAATTCGATTATATTCTTCGAACTTTAATGTCAAGTATTGAACTTATAAAGAGTGATCTATGCCATTTGATTCGGCTAGACTTATAGCATGATTAGAAAGCTATCCAAACCAATTGATTGGTGCGGAGTCTTATATTGACTGAGATGAACAACCTTTTTTGAAGGGAAATTATATTTGTCGATGGACCGACGTGCGCACTTGAGTACGATTAAATGTTATGCATAACGTAGGGTACTTTAGGCTGATAACTTGTTGTACTTGCTTTTGTTGGATTATCAGTATATTACTATTAATTCTAGTAGAAGTTCATAGTCCTTAGAGACTGCTCAGTATTCAATTATCTTGAAGTCTTAAATTGATTTAACATTGAATCATATTGATATTATTATGTCATTAGCGACTGTTATTGAGAATTGTTGATATTCTTATTATCCTTGAACTATCATATCTTGCTATACCCTTTTGGATTCGAGAACTATATTAATCACCCTTGTTGTTATATTACTTGCTGAGCAAACTTGTTGCTCATTCTTACTTTCCCTAACAAGGGAAAGGCTACAAGTAGCTTTTATTTATATAGAACTTTATGATTGTAATAAGAACTTATGTTGTTATGTATTAGTTAGGTTTATATATACTTAAGGTATGCTTAAGCTATGTAATCGATGTTTAAGTTACGAGACCTTGGGACGTGAATAAATTATGTTAATTAAATGTAATCTATTCGGTAGTAGTGATGTGTATTATTCCGTTGTGTGATGCAACATTTAGTCGTAATATTATTATCATGGTGTTAGATTATAGAACGTGATGAACCGAATTCGAGAGACCAGTGGCGGATCCGAATTTGGGGGTGTCACAGCCAGAACTAGAATGGCTTCTGCTCGGCAGAAACCAAAACCAAATACAAAATTTTCTTACAAAATCTATTCTAACTCAACCACATTATAGTCCTAACATAAATACTAACTTAAATAACAACTATCAATCATTACTTGATCCAATTAACATGGAATTCATGCATAATCCAGAACTTAGAATTTCAAGAATGAAGAACATGGAAGTTATACCTCTGCTAGTTGAAATTGCTGCTATATGATTTCCTTCAATCTCAGAATCTCTCCACTGATATATATTCACTCTCAATTCCCTCTATAACACTTAGAAATTATCTCAGCAAAATCAAATGAGAAGGAGGGAGCTTTATTTATAGAAAATTCAATACATAGACAATGCTATTCTACTCTATTTCAAACCCACGGGAAAGATCAGAATACATTGGTTAAGGAAGAGTAGTTGGTAGTTGTTGATTTCCACTGTTGAGCCCACTCCCCATTGATGATTACTGGCTATGTTTGCTGAGTTTGAGAAGCAACTAATAGGCTTAGGCTATTGAGTGCACACGTGAAGAGAAATGACAATGAATGTGGGACAAGGCTATATCTCGCAACTTGCCAAAATAACATACTGCATATTCAGTTTTATAACATATATACTCATATATATATATATATATATATATATATATATATATATATATATATATATACACTTAGGTTATAAATTCCATTTGAGTGTACACCTGAACCTTCAATTATTACAATTTAGCAAGTTGGGGTATATATCTTATACACATAATATAATCCATATGCATTTTGCTAATACTGAATATAATCTAATTGGGTATTATCTTTCCTTATTATCATAAAATATATTATTTCAATTATATCTAAGTGTTGAAATAATCATTAAATAACAATTGTTCATCTAGTTTATTATAATATTCATACATACACCTTAATGTATCTACTTATCATATATTTGTCACATAAGCATTAATTATGTAACTTACATCATTCATTAAATCTTACTATATAGTTTCTATATATTATATAGTCTCATTTAAGTGTCACACTATAATATAGATGTAACTACTATATATTATATGTTTGATTATCACATACCTTGCACATAACAATTAATCGAGTAAATATAAATCTTATTATATTTATTAATCATTTACTCATTAACATTTTATTGCTTATAATAATAATTAATTAACAATATAATATTAATTAATTATTCACTTATTAATTCTTTCATCCTCTAATTAATTAAATCATCATCATATCTATTCTCGTGCCACACAAGGCATTCTACGAGTTTATCGTAATTCTTCATATTCTCTTAATTATTATAAAATCAATTTGAAATTAATTGAATTACTCATCTCATAACACATAAACACTTATATTCAAATAAATATTCATTTTCTTATTAATATCAAAATTAATATTTATTCATGAAATTCACGGTTTTTATAATTTCCACTATTGTAAAGTGGAAAGATAATGCATCTTTAGCTCAATGCATCATGCTCGCATCCATGAATAACGAGCTTCAGCGTTAGCATGAAAACATGGATGCTCCTACCATGTTGTTTCACCTCAAGGAGTTGTATGGTAAACAAAATTGGACTGCTAGATATGAGATATCTAAGGAGCTCTTTCGATCTTGGATGACCGAGGGCACTACTGTTGAGACTCATGTCCTAAGGGTGATCAATCTGATTGACCGCCTTGGACAGCTTGGGTTCGTCATGGATGGGGAGTTGAGTCAAGATTTAGTCTTTCAGTCACTCCCTAACACCTTCTTACAATTTGTTGTGAATTTTTACATAAATAAGTTGGACGTCAGCTTGCCTAAATTACTTCACATGTTGAAAACTGCAAAAGGTCATTTTTCATCCAAGAAGAACCAAGTCTTAATGGTGGATGACTCTTCCAAGAAAAAGAAGAGGCCCAAGGTATCTTCTAAAAAGAAGAAATCTAAGAAGGCTAAGGGCAAGGTGAATATGAAGGAACAAAAGAAACCTGGTCCAGATAGCAAAGGAATGTGCTTCCTTTGCAACAAGTCGGGTCACTGGAAGAGGAACTACAAGGATTTCCTTGCAGAACAAAAGCAGAAGAAGCTTGGAGAAGCTTCAAATCCTAATCAAGGTGTGTTTATGATTGAAATTAATTTTTAAGAAAGTTAAAATTCTACTTGGGTATTGGATACCGGTTGTGGTTCTCACATATGTAATACTATGCAGTGACTGGTCAGAAGTAGAAAGCTGAATAAGGATGAGGTTATCCTACGAGTGAGAAATGGAGCAAAGGTTGCTGCATTAGCTGTAGACACTTATTGTTTAGCACTGCCTACGGGCAAGTCCATTAATTTGAATAATTGTTATTTTGTTCCAAATATCATTAGAAACATTATTTCTATTCCTGTAATAGATATGGATGGATATGACATTATAATAAAGAACAACAGTTGTTCTATTTATAATAACAATGTTTTATATGATGTTGGTAATTTGCGAAATGGACTTTACATACTTGACTTGCATGAAAATATATTTCAAATTGATCAAACTAAGAAAAAGAAAAGAGATGATGTTAATTATACCTCTATGTGGCACTGTAGACTCGATCATATCAATAAAACAAGATTATCCAAGTTGCATAAGGATGGGCTCTTAGAGCTATCTGATTATAAATCATATCCAACTTGTGAATCTTGTCTCATGGGTAAAATGACTAAATCTCCTTTTAGTGGAAAAAGAGAAAGAGTTACAGAGTTGTTAACATTGGTTCACACAGAAGTTTATGGACCTATGACAACAAATGCACGAGGAGGGTATTCTTATTTTATTACTTTCACTATTGATCACTCAATATTTAGATATGTGTATTTAATGAAATACAAATTTGAATAATTTGAAAAGTTCAAAGAGTTCATAAGTAAAGTAGAGAAACAAACTGACAAAAGTATTAAGATTCTTCGATCGGATCGAGGTGGAGAATACTTAAGCGGTGAGTTTCTCAATTGTCTCAAAGATAATGGTATAATCTCACAATGGACTCCACTAGGTACACCACAGTTAAATGGAGTATATGAAAGGAGAAATCAAACATTATTTGACATGGTTCGTTCCATGATGGGTTTTACCGATCTTCTAATTTTCTTCTGGGTTATGCCCTAGAATCGGCGGCATACCTACTTAACAAGGTGCCTACCAACTTCGTTCCAAAGACCCCATATGAGATGTGGAAAGCGAGAAAACCAAATCTTAAGCATGTTAAGACTTGGGGTTGTCCAACTTATGTCAAAAAGTTTGAAAATGATAAGCTACAGACTAAATTCGACAAGTGTAGATTTATGGGATACCCTAAAGAAACATGAGGGTATTATTTCTATCATCCAACTAATCAAAATATGTTTGTTGCAAAGTATGCTGCCTTCTTGGAAAAGGAATTTATCCATGAAGGGGTCAGTGGGAGTAAGATATATCTTGAAGAAGTTCAAGAACTACAAATTACTACGGATCAAAGTAAGTTACCTGACCAAGTGGATGAACCTATTGTACAACACCTTATTCGTAAATCTAGAAGAGTATCGAAGATACCTTATAGGTATAGATTCGTCATAGAGCATGACGATGAGGTACGCTTCATGAATGATGATGATCCATTGAATTATGAGCATGCTATGAGTAATAAAGACTCAAAGAAATGGCTAGAAGCCATGAAATGCGCGATAGACTCCATGGATGAGAATCAAGTATAGACTTTGGTTTCACCACCTGAAGGCATTAAGCCTATTGGGTGTAAATGGGTCTTTAAAAAAAAGACTGGAGCGAACAGCAAGGTAGAGACCTATAAGGCCCGACTGGTTGCAAAAGGTTTCAAACAACGACAAAGAGTTGACTATGATGAAATATTCTCACCAGTAGCTATGCTCAAGTCCATTCAGATTTTGCTTGCAATTGAAGCTTATTACGGCTATGAGATTGGTAGATGGACGTGAAAACAGCCTTCCTCAATGGGAAACTTGAGGAGGATGTTTATATGACTCAACTAGAGGGATTTGTTTCAAAGGTTAGAACAAATCAAGTCTGTAAGCTGCAACGATCCATTTATGGATTAAAGAAAGCTTCTCGTAGATGGAACATTCGTTTTGATGAGACAATCAAAGAATTTGATTTTATCAAAAATAAGGATGAACCATGTGTGTACAAGAAGGTTAGTGGGAGCGCTGTTTCATTGCTTGTATTATATGTTGATGATGTATTACTGATAGGGAATTATATTTATATGCTACAATTAATCAAAATTTGGTTATCTAAACACTTCTCAATGAAGGACTTGGGAGAAGAATCCTATATTTTGGGGATAAAGATCTATAGAGATAGATCTAAAAGGAGGCTTGGCTTATCCCAAGGAGCGTACATTGACTCGATGCTAAAGTGGTTTAACATAGAAGATTCCAAAAGAGGTCTCATACCGATGAGCCATGGAATACATCTCTTCAAGAAACAGGCCGCAAAGACACCTGAGGAGAGAGACCGTATGAGTAAGATTCCTTATGCTTCAGGAATAGGATCTATCATGTATGGTATGATATGTACTAGACCGGATATCGCTCATGCACTTAGTGTAACAAGCAGATATCAGTCGAATCTAGGAGAAGAGCACTGGAAGGCAGTAAAAAATATCCTAAAGTACTTACGAAGGACTAAGGATGTATTTCTTGTTTACGGTGGGTCTGAATTAAAACTCGAGGGCTTCACAGACTCAAGTTTTCAAATGGACCAAGATGACAGTAAATCCATTTCGGTGTATATGTTTACCTTAAACGGTGGCGCAGTGAGTTGGAAGAGTTCCAAACAACAAACAATTGTTGATTCAGTGACAGAGGTAGAGTACATAGCTGCAAGTGAAGCTGCAAAGGAGGCTGTTTGGATGAAGAAGTTCATAACAAAACTTGGTGTGGTTCCTAGCATTGGAGGAGCAGTCCCCTTGTACTGTGACAACACCGGAGCTATTGCATAGGCTAAGGAACCCAGGTCTCATCAGAAATCCAAACACGTGTTGCGGCGACTTCACTTAATGAAGGAGATCATTGAAAGAGGAGACGTCACCTTGGAGCATGTAGACTCTCAAGACAATATTGCAGATCCATTCACTAAAGCTTAAACACAACAGCAGTTTGATCGTCACTTAGAGAAGATGGGTATGAGATACCATAGCGATTGGCTTTAGTTCAAGTGGGAGATTCAAAGTAGTATGCATACAAGCCAATTATGCATGATGATAAAATATATACTTTGAAAACAATCTTATTTATTTATTAATAAAAGTATTCATTTATTAAAGGCATTTAATTATCTACATGATCCTGTTTTTATAATATGTAAATAACCCATAGTTTTAAGCAATGTGTCGACGCCGGGAAAAATTCCTCATGCCATCTCCTTTTTGTTTGTTGAAGGAAGAGGTCTTTTTCTTTGGTTTTGTTTCCCATCCTCTCTCATCCGGGGTAAAAAGAGAGAAATGCCCATATTTCCTAATTCGATATTATTCTACCCTTTCGCTTTCGATTTGTCTTTGGGGATTCCGTTTAAAGGGTGAATTTGTAGGAAATTGGTACCGACATAAGTGTCGACGATTTTGAAAAGATTGATTTTATTTTGATGATTGGACAGAATGAGACAGAGCCGCCAGTTGGTATTTTGGAAATGGATGTACCAACTCATCCGAGTTTTAATAGTTTTTCGCAAGATGGTTTAATGCGTGACTCCAAAAGATTGGTCTTGAAACCTGAGATTTATGGAATCCGAGAGCTAGGTTAAGCGGGGGGGGAAGGTGTTAAGCACCCCCTGACTCCCGTGCAAGCACGGTACCATATCTTATTGATTTTTTATGTATAAAGTGTGTATGCGTGTGTGTTTTATTTTGAATACTTTATTAGTTTTTTTCTAAGTCTTTATTTTGGGTGACTTGAAAGTAGTGATGTACCTCTTTTACGCCTAGGTACAAAGGATTTGATTTAATGAAAAGTTCATTTTTAACAAGATATATAAATTGAAATGAGGTTTTGGAAAGTAAGGTTTTTAAATCCTTTGCCCAACTAAGAATCGAGGACTTCGATACTTCCTTTTATTCTTTACATTTATTATGTGATCTACCCCGAATCACTTTATTATGATTGAAAGCTCTTTGCAGTTTTGATTAGAAATTATTTTGATGATATGCATGCAAAAGCTTTAAAAAGGGTTAGATCATCATCGGGCATGAAAGCCATCACAATGAACTGAGCTCCCACAATTGAAGTTTTCACTATCACGGGATCTTGAATCCGACTTCTCGGGACTAACCCCTCTAGTTCATTTTCAAGATCCAAATATTACATATACAATGATATTTACGTTATTTAAAGAATTTACATCATAAAAATCGGTCCATCGTGGGAATCAAATCGGATCCATTCGGGGATCTCAACACTGGGATTCCTAGGCTCACATTATTTATGCGGGAAAACAATATATACAAGGTCCTCGGCTTTGATATTAGATGATTTCATCGGTTGAAATAACTATTTCAAGCCATTTCGGATCCCTTTCGCCTCTAAATAGAAATCTAGGGTTATACGGGGTTACTGGGACCGTTAAAGTAGTAAATATATAGGTCCACAATGAATCTAAGCCAATATAGCACACGGGTTAAAGCTTCATGCTTAATAACCACTCAAAGGCCAAATTCGGCTTAGATATAGGTAGACCTAGCCTCCTCGATCGATTTACAACGCAATAAGCACAATATAACCAATAGAAACGTAATATCTATCAACTATTACACAATATGATTAAAAACAACAATATTAACTATATTTAAATAAACTATATCATCAATCTAGTATATTTAAGCAAGATTTACAAAGAACGAAGCTTAGAAAATGCGTTATTTCACCTTGAGGGACTCGTGAACAAGTGTTTTAACTCCTGTAATTAACATAGAACACTCCCGTGGCTCCAAGTGGATGCTAAATAAGATGATCAAGCTTCAAGTTGGTGTTATAGTGTTCCACCCGAGCCTCTCTCTCTAGAATGTCTATTCTCTCTTTAAAATTATATCTCTCTTTTATGGGCTGCTAGCTGCTGATATAGAGAATTCTGGGCAGTCGCAACCATACATGCGGCTAGCCTTGAATATGGTTGAGGCTAGAGCAGATATGGTTGAGGCTGGGCCCCACGTGTTTGGTTGCCTCAAAATGCATGCCTTAGGTCTTGGTTTGGTGAAAGTCGAGCTTCGCAAACCGAAGTTTCGAAAAGTCTTTGCGAAATGCGGCAGAGTAATATTGAGTCTGACTGAGTCGGGTTCCAGGAAGATAATGCTGATAGCTGAGAAGTATCTTCTGGTTCCCGACGGCAATTAGCTGGTTTATCGTCGATGGCACGCTTTTTGAGGTTTGCTGAGTTGGTTTTTGGCGGACACTGTCTCAGCTTGGCGATCCTCGTTCGGTTCACGACATGTTCGGGCGTCATTGGTCCTTTGAATATTTCACGGGGTCATCTCTGGGATGACCTGGCTCTTTTACCCTACCTCGAGGTTGTCTCTAAAGTAAAATTATACTTTTGCCCTTTTGCCAGGTTAGTACAAAGAAAGCAAAATTTTGAGTGTCTACACAATGCTTTTAGAATCATGATGTTGATCATGCTAATGAGATCTAAATTCTTAGATAGCTTAAAACTAAAATAGTTCCCAATCGATGGATTACTAAAAAGGGGATTAGTAAATCTGGATAGATTGGTACATATGTTGCTTGCTCATTGGATGAGAATGATTGATCTCATGATCATTTGTGTGGAGACACTAAAGCAAGTATATAGGTGCTTATTGGAGAATAAGTACACTGAACGTGACTCGCTAAGGAATACATAATGGAGTTTTACTCGCCTGTCAATACGAATTCCTAATGTGATAGTAGTACAAGTGATCCTCAGACTTGAGATCATCATATTATCTTGTGTAGAATGAATTATACTTTGAGTTTCGACAGTGTCCAGCAATTGGTGATGAGTTGGTTTTATACCAACAATTTGATATCCGTTATAGGTTGTTTCTTACTTACTTTGAGTTATTTTAGTATTATTTTACCTGGTTTCATGTTATGCTTGTTCAGGATTTGATTTGAGGACAAACCGGAAAGAAAAAGGGCAAAAAGTTGAGTTTTGCAGAAAAAGCCCCTGCTGGGGCGGGCATTTACGAGCTAAAACCCCCGCTGGGGCGGGGGTGCGAATTTGTCACGCTCAGAAAATGACCCCCGCTGGGGCGGGCGTACAGAAGGCTAGAATGCCGCCGGGGCGGGCCTACTGCAGGGAAAGATTACAGTTTCCTGTTCTGATTAGGATTGTGCAGAAAAGAAGGGCTAATTAGTATTACGACTGGGAAGACATAAAAGGGAGAAGAGACGGCTGTTTTAGATAGACTCGGACAGATAGAGAAGCCCTAATTGAAGGATTAAACGTGCTTGGAGGATTGAAGCATCAATTTTTACACGACGGACTCAAGATCGAAGTGGAGATTGGTGATATTATTCTAGTGTCTACCTTTTCTTTATTTTTTATCTTGTATTCAGGATGTTTAGTTTGATGTTGATCATTGGATTTTACTTATCTATGATGAACTAAATTAATTTTAAGCCTACAACGGATCTTTGATTGTAATGGATGATTAAGTATCTTTAGAACTTAGTTTATAGATGTTATTCTCAAGTTATTCACTATGTGTGTGATTCATTTGTATAATTGCCTGATCAACGATTATTCTGTTATTTCTTATGAACTTGTGAAGGAACATAGGAGATTAGAACTGGCCATAGTGACATATGTTCGTGAATTCTGCATAGATGGAATTCGTGATTTGTGTTTAGGATAGATGTATGCCTTTACGCCATATGTAATCTGAAAGAAAATTTGGTAATAAATCCTAATTAATTGTAATTCACATAGAAATATAGTGAATTAGTTAATGAGGATGTCTCGCTTGAATCTATCATATGTGGATACAAATGAGTATGGATATTATGCATCGTGAGGTGGTTTTATCTACGTTAATGTTTTCGATTAATAATCTGGGGGTAACTGAAATAAACTGGGGAAAAGGATAATTATCAGCAATGCAATCATAAGTGAAATTGTGGGCTTTACTCTCTCAAATTTGTTAAATTCTTGATTTAGTGTGCGATTGTTCTAAGTAATAATTTAGTTATAAAAACATCACATGACCGCTAGTTTGATAAAGTTGAAATACTATAAAATTGGTAATTGTTTGATTAAGCAGTAATTATTGTCTCTGTGGGTACGATCTTTGATTTATCACTGTATTACTTGTTGACCACGTACACTTGCATGTTGCGCGTAGAAAATACCCAATAAGTTTTTGGCGCCGTTGCCGGGGACAGTAATTGCGTTTATTACTTACAATATCGATTTAAGTAGATCAGTTTTAATTAAACATATATATATTTATTCTTATTTTTGTTTGTTCGGTTATTTTAGGTACTTTCGAGTAGTGCATGCAAACTCGATTGAAGAAGCCAGAGCTGTTGCCCTTGGAGGACGACATCGACAAAAGGTTTCGGGGGTTAACTGAGTAGATTGCAAAGAATCGAGAGGAATTTGAAATACCCAGAACAAACATGGCGGAACAGCAACGGGAAGACAAACCAATGAAGGATTATGATATACCAAAGATCTCAGAAATTCACTCAAGTATAGCCAGGCCAGCAATCAATGCAAATAACTTCGAGATTGAGCCTGGGACAATACAAATGGTGTAGAACACGTGTCAGTTTGGGGGTCTTCCGAATGATGATCCGAATAGTCATATTTTCACCTTCATCGAAATCTGCGACACTTTCAAGGTTAATGGAGTGTCAGACGATGCGCTCAAGTTGAGGTTATTTCCATTCTCGCTCAGAGACAATGCCAAGGCTTGGTTACATTCTGAACCACTAGGGTCGATCACGACATGGAATGATCTAGCGCAAAAATTTGGCCAAGTTTTTCCCACCATTGAAGACACACAAGATAAGGTCGGAGATATCTGCGTTTGCACAGTACCAAGGGGAGCCACTGTATGAAGCATGGGAAAGATACAAAGAGTTTTTGAGGAAGTGTCCACATCACGGATTCCCACCCTAGATGCAGTTGAGTATTTTTTACAATGGAGTATCCAGTCAGATACAGTCTAGCATTGACGCAACATCACAGGAAGCTTTTCTGACAAAGAGATTTGAGGACGGATGGGCATTGATAGAAACGATGGCTGCAAATGGGTACCAATGGCCGACTGAAAGATTAACTCAGCCCGCAGTAGCAGGTGTTCTGCAAGTGGATAATTCAACAGCTATATTGGCACAACTGGCATCGTTACAAAAGAGTATTGAGACCATGACAAAGGGAAACATGCTGCAGGTTGCAGTCGTATGCAAACTTTGTGCAGGAGAACATCCGATTGAACAGTGTACAATTAACCCAGCTGCAGTTCATTATGTGGGTAACTATAATAGATCAGCCAACACCTACCAGAATACATACAATCAGGGGAACAGAAATCATCCAAACTTTTCATGGTGCAACAACTAGACTCAGAACCAGCAGGCTCCACGACAACCATACCCTCCTGGTTTTCAAAATCAGCAGCAACAGGCAGCTCCGTAGCATGATTAAAAGTTCAATTTAGAAGAGATGCTGACCAAACACATAACAAATCATGAAGCAATAATGAATTCTCATAATGCAGCAATTAAGAATTTAGAAAATTAAATAGGACAGATGGCGATTGCACTGAATAGCCGGCCCCAAGGATTTTTGCCAAGTGACACAGAGAAGAATCTGAAGGGAGGACATGAGCAATGTCAAGCGGTGACACTCAGGAGTGGAAAACAGCTAGCTGAGTTAGATTTGGAGAAGCCAGTAACCGAGGAGAAAGTCGAGGTTAATAAGGAACAGATCGTGGCAAAGGAAGCAGGAGAAAAACCTGCGGAAGAAGAAAAGGTAAGTCACCCAATAGTCTACCCTCCATCGCCATTTCCACGAAGGCTCCACAAACAGAAACTACAGCAACAGTTTACTAAATTCCTGAAAGTGTTCAAAAAGCTGCATATAAATATACCTTTTGCAGAGGTATTAGAGCAGATGCCTAGTTATGCCAAGTTTATGAAGGATATCCTTTCAAAGAAAAAAAGACTAGAGGAATTCGAAACTGTGGCATTGACAGAAGAATGTAGTGCGATTCTGCAAAAGAAGCTTCCACCGAAGTTGAAGGATCCGGGTAGTTTCACCATTCCATGCACTATAGGGAGTGTAACTTTCAACAAATGCCTTTATGATTTGGGTGCCAGTATTAACCTTATGCCATTATCAGTCTACACTTAGCTAGGGTTACCAGCACCTAAAGCTACCAACATCTCCCTACAGTTGGCGAACAGATTAGTAACTTATCCTCGGGGAATTATCGAAGACATTTTGGTGAAAGTGGACAAATTACTCTTTCCAGCAGACTTCATCATCCTCGACTACGAAGAATATAAGGAAATTCCAATAATCCTTGGGCGACCATTCTTGGCTACTGGCAATACACTCATCGACGTGCAGAAAGGAGAGTTGACTATGAGGGTGCATGATCAACAAGTCACCTTCATTGTATTCAAGGCCATGAACTTTCCCAAGGAAGATGAGGAATGTTATCGGGTGGATATAATAGACACAGTGGTGGATGAGGAACAACTTCGGATACTGAATACTGACCCACTAGAATTAGCATTGCTGGAAGATTGTGATGAGGGGGATGCCGAAATAATAGAGTATATACAGCTGTTAGAAGCTCATCCGAGAGCAAATAGATTCACACTACCAGTTGAGCCTTTGGAAATGGAAAGAGCCTTATCAGAAAAGATGAAGCCATCTCTCCAGGAACCACCTAAGCTTGAACTAAAGCCCTTACCTAATCACCTCAGGTATGCATTTTTAGGCGATTCATCTACTTTACCTATTATTATTGCATCTGCACTTAACCCAATGCAGGACAATCACCGATATTAAAGGGATCAGTCCATCATTCTGTATGCACAAAATCCTAATAGAGGAGGATAGCAAGCCCACAGTAGAACAACAGAGGCGGCTCAATCCTATAATGAAAGAAGTGGTGAAGAAAGAGATTTTAAAATGGCTAGATGCAGGAATCATCTACCCAATTTTAGATAGTGCATGGGTGAGTCCGGTCCAATGTGTACCGAAAAAAGGTGGGATGACAGTGGTGAAAAATGAAAATAATGAGTTGATACCGACCAGAACAGTAACCGACTGGAGAGTCTGCATGGATTATAGAAGACTGAATAAGGCAACTAGAAAGGATCATTTCCCCTTGCCTTTTATTGATCAAATGTTGGACAGATTAGCCGGACATGAATATTACTGCTTATTGGATGGATATTCTGGGTACAACCAGATCGTCATTGAACCAGAGGATCAAGAGAAGACGACGTTCACATGTCCCTATGGCACCTTTGCCTTTAGGAGGATGACATTCGAACTGTGCAACTCACCGACGATATTTCAGTGATGCATGATGACGATATTTTCAGATATGGTGGAGCGAAGTGTTGAGGTTTTTATGGATAATTTCTCCGTATTTGGGGAATCGTTTGATAGATGCCTCAAAAATCTAGTGTTGGTTTTGAAGAGATGTGTGGATACAAACTTAGTGCTCAACTGGGAGAAGTGCCACTTTATGGTCCAAGAGGGGATAATTCTTGGCCACAAAGTCTCAGAAAAAGGGTTGGAAGTCGATCGAGAAAAATTAGAAACAATTGAAAATCTGCCACCGCCTACGTCAGTAAAGGGTATTCGAAGTTTTCTCGGTCATGCTAGATTCTACCGACGGTTTATCAAGGACTTCTCGAAAATAACTAAACCACTCTGAAGTCTATTGGAAAAAGATGTCCCATTCAAATTTAATGAAGACTGTCAAGTGGCTTTTGAGCAGTTAAAGAAGAAGTTGACCACGGCCCCAGTAATCACAGCACCTGATTGGACTAAGCCATTTGAACTCATGTGTGACGCAAGTGATTTTGCAGTTGGAGCAGTATTGGGACAAAGACAGGAGAAAATCTTTCATACCATCTACTATGCAAGCAAGATTCTGACGGATGCACAGTTAAACTACACAACCACGAAAAAGGAACTACTTACAGTTGTTTATGCCTTTGATAAGTTCCGGTCGTACTTGGTGGGAACTAAGGTGGTGGTGTACACCGACCACTCAGCTATCAGGTATTTAGTTGAGAAGAAAGACGCAAAGCCAAGGCTTATCCGTTGGGTGTTGCTACTATAGGAATTTGACCTGGAAATCAAGGATAGAAAGGGGACAGAGAACCAGGTGGCCGATCATCTCTCACGGATTTAAAACCCAAAGCAGGATGAAACAGACAAGTTAGCAATCAATGAGTTTTCTTCTGACGAGCAGCTATTTTTGATAAACGGTGAGTTGCCGTGGTATGCGGACATTGCTAATTACGTGGTCAGTAACATCATCCCACCAGACTTGTCCCAACACCAAAAGAGAAAATTCTTACACGATGTAAAGTGGTTCATGTGGGACGAACAATACTTGTTCCGCCAATGTGCTGATAAAATGATCCTGTGATGTATATCGGAAAGTGAGGTGGAGAGCATCCTACAGGCATGTCACGCATCACCATATGGGGGACACTATGGAGTTGATCGCACGACAGCAAAAGTTCTTCAACCGGGATTCTACTGGCCAACGTTGTTCAGAGACACACATCAATGTGTGAAGAATTGTGATAGATGGCAGAGAGTGGGAAACATTTCGAAGCGGAATGAAATGCCATTAAACATGATCTTGGAAGTCGAGGTGTTCGACGTATAGGGGATCGATTTTATGGGACCATTTTCATCTTCATTCAATAACCTGTATATCCTCTTGGCTATAGATTACGTCTCAAAATGGGTTGAAGCGGTGGCATTACCGACGAACGATTCAAAAGTGGGATTAAGGTTCCTACAAAAGAATATTTTCACTCAGTTCAGAACCCCAAGAGCAATTATCAGCGATGAAGGGAGCCATTTTTGTAATAAATTTTTCACAACTCTCGTGGCAAAGTATATGGAAAAACATCGGATAGCTACAGCCTATCACCCGCAAAACAAGTGGACAAGCGGAGGTGTCCAACCGGGATGTCAAAAGAATACTAGAAAAAGTTATCAATCCAAATAGAAAGGACTGGTCAGTGAAGTTAGATGATGCTTTGTGGGCGTATCGAACCGCTTATAAAATGCCGATAGGCATGTCTCCCTATCAGCTTGTCTACGGGAAAGCATGCCACCTGCCGGTTGAACTCAAGCATAGAGCTTATTGGGCAATCAGGATGTTAAATTTTGATCTATCAGCGGCAGGTGAAAAGAGGTTGTTACAACTCAATGAACTAGACGAATTTCGCCTGTAGGCGTATGAGAATGCCAAGTTGTACAAGGAAAAGGTGAAAAATGGCACGATCAGAAAATAATGCACCGCCATTTGGAACCAGGTCAATCAGTACTGTTATTCAACTCTCGGTTGAAGTTATTCCCCAGAAAGCTGAAGTCTAGATGGTCAGGCCCATTCACAATAAAGACGGTATTCCCGCATGGCGCCGTTGAACTATTCACCAAATAATCAACCGAAACATTTAAAGTCAACAGTCAACGGTTAAAGCATTACTGGGGCGAAAAAGTCGATCGCCAGGCAACCTCGAACGACTTGGCCGAGACAAACTAAAAACAGGGAGTAGTTAGGCTGAAAGACTAAAAATCAAGCGCTCAATGGGAGGCAACCCATCTTTTATATTAATTTATATTATATCCAAGTCGATTATTTAGAGTCAGTTGGAGCTTAATAGTAATTGAGTCTTACAAATGTGTGTCTAACAATTTAAAGTTTGTTGTGCAGAGATGGGGAAAAAACACTAATCTTCAAGCCACAACAATAGCAAGGGAATCATTGATGGAACACAAGAAGGCTAGAAGACTATTTCAGAAATGCCTTAGAAGAATTTTCAACTGGAATTCCCTGTAGACCCCCTGCCCTGGCGGGAGTAGTAGTGCAAATTATGCCGCCCCGGCTGCCCCCTGGACCGATTCCCTGGAACACCCCTGCCCCGGCGTGACCACAAGGCCAAGATAGTGCCGCCCCGGCGGGCTCCTTAGACCAAATCCCTGGAATACCCCCGCCCCGGCGGGCATATGGCAAATCTATTTTTTAAAACACAGGACTCGGCAGTGCATTGAAGCCACACCTAAACCCAAGCGAACCCTAAGTGACCAGAACATACACTCTCCCCACCTTCCAAGCATCTAAAAGCTTCTTTTTGACCGAATTCGGCTACAAATCCGAAGCAATCAATTTGGAACTTCGGCTCACATTAGTCCAACTACATCTCAATTCCACAATCGAAGGGAGTCACAGTCAAGTCCTTACAGGTAATAAGTTTGGGGGTTTCCCTGAGGAACCGGTAGTGTGTGTCTGAAACTCTTAGCTACTTTGGGATCATATATATATTGTTTGTTTGGGCTGCTTCAACAACAAATTTGGGGGGAAATTGAAGAACTACTCATCACGAACAAAACCGTAAAACTGCCTTGCCCACTAACTGTTCGACACAAAGTCTCACCACCAGAATTTAAACAACTTCATCTTGAACACTTGATCACTATGCCTCCACGAGCACAAAAGCTCCAGAAGGGCGAATCTTCATCAGCACCAACACGGTCTTATGACAAAGTATAATTCAAAAACAAGACCGCCGCCGACCGGTTCGATTATTTGGCAACGAAGAAGCTCACACCTGAGCGTGGTCTTAGACCAGCATCTACTGATGGGGAAATGTCTTTACAGATTGATGAGCAGGGTTGGGATGTTGGGTTTGTACGAAATCGTGACGCAATCAAATTGCAAAAATTAGCGGAAGCATGGTATATCAGAGTTTAAAAAATTTCTACAAAACCATTACCCGGATCATCCTTTATGCAAATTATTAATTTAAAACGATAAATAAGAAGTTATGGAATCATACCCTTGTAGAACGAAGCTTCCACAGGTACTAGTTCAACTCCTTGTTCTTCGTGATCTCCTTGAATTTCCGGGTTAGATTCCTTCCTTTGATCAACGTTAGCCACCCAAGTGTTTGGCCTCTAGAGGTGATCCACCAAGGAAGATGAATTATCAAGAAGGAGGGTGTTTGGCTTAACCTTAGTTTTCTATCCTCTATAGAAAAGGAGTACTCTCCAACAATTGGAATTGCATCAATCTCATATCTATTATAAGACTTCTCTTATATAGACATTGGTCAACCCTTCTAATCCTATTAGACATGGGATTTCTTTTAATTAATTAAACTCCTTTAATTAATTTAGGCTTCCCACCACATGGGAATAATTAATTAAATTCATTTAATTAATTTGTCTCCTAATCTTATTAGGAATAAATGAGAGTACTAAATATTAAATTAATTACTAAACTCCTTTAGAAATTAAAATAATAATAATTGTAATAATATTAATAAGACTCCTCTTATTAATTTATATTTAATATTTCCAAAATATTAAATAATAAACATTAAGCTATTTAATTTATTCTATCACCATAGATTAAATTAATTATACTTAATGCATTATTACGATTATGCCATTACCTTCTTAAATAATTATTCTTCCTTTTATGGTGTGACCCTTTAGGTTCTCCATATTAAACCGGTTGTGAATAAATCAATTAAAACAATTTTAATCTTATTTAAATAAATAAATTAAACTAATAATTTATTTAAATAAATAATATTTATTTTACAATAGGGACAAGCCTCCCTAGCGATCAACGACTTTCTAGATAATATAGATTTCAACATTAATCATAAAAGAACCTGTGAGTTAATAGTTACCATACAATTCAATCATTCCACCATACAATGTCCCAATTAAATATAAGACATGGATTTACTGTCAAGTCTTATTTTATTTAATTATATGTATTTCGATTAGAAAATGCACAACTCCAAATAATGCAAATTAAAAACTCCTTTCTAATTTCATTTCACCTTGGCCAAGGATTCCTGGGTTGTCATTTAACGAATCACATGGGACATATCTCCTCTTTTACTAGAGGTGGTAGATTCTTTATTGATCATTCATTATCTCCATATGTAACTCATTATACCCAAGCATACCCTATATATGCCTTAAAAGGTCTTAAGGAATAAGTCAAAGTATAATTTGTTACATACAAGATACTATGATGATCTCAAGTCCAAGGATCACTTGTACTACTATCACATTAGGAATTCCTATTGACATGCGAGTAAAACTCCATTAGGTATTCCATAGCGAATCACGTTCAGTGAACTTATTCTTCAATAAGCACCTACATACTTGCTTTAGTGTCTCCACACAAATGATCATGAGATCAATCATCCTCATCCAATGAGCAAGCAACATATGTACCAATCTATCCGGATTTACTAATCCCCTTTTTAGTAATCCCACGATTGGGAACTATTTAAGTTTTAAAACTTTCTAAGAATTTAGATCTCATTAGCATGATCATCATCATGATTCTAAAAGCATTGCTTAAAACTATGGGTTATTTACATATTATAAAAACAGCAACATGTAGATAATTAAATGCCTGTAATAAATGAATATTTCATTAATAAATAAATAAGATTGTTTACAAAGTACGTGCTTTATCATCATACATGATTGGCTTGTATGCACACTACTATCAATCTCCCACTTGCACTAAAGCCAATCGCCATGGTATCTCATACCCATCTTCTCTAAGTGACGATAAAACTGCTGTTGTGTTAAAGCTTTAGTAAATGGATCTGCAATGTTGTCTTGAGAGTCTACACTCTCCTCTTTCAATGATTTTTTTAATCAAAGTGCCGCAACACATGTTTAGATTCAAGATGAGACTTAGGAACTATTCCTAGTTCTATAACGAACTTTTCATCCGAAACATCAACTTGCAGCTTCACTTACAGTTATATACTTTGTCTTTGTCACTAACCCAGCAACTTTTGCTGTTTGAAACCTTTCCAATTTACTGCACCACCTTTTAAGGTAACGACTTACCATAAAGTGGATTTTGCTGTCGTCTTGGTCAGTCTGAAAACTTGAGTCTGTTTAGTCTTCTAGTTTAATTCAGACCCATCATGTGTCATGATGACATCCTTAATATCAGTTAAGTACTTTGAGATGTTTATCACTGTCTCACAGAGATCTTCTCCAGAATATGACTGATCAACATCAAGTCTTGTAAATTTCATTGCATACATAATAGTTACTTATGCGATCTCTCTTTTACTGAGGACAATTTTAGAGAGATACACTCCATGGCTCATCATCATGAGGCACCTTTTGGAGTTGCCATGCTAAACGCCTTTAGCATCTAATGAATATACGTTTCCATGGGTTAAGCCGAACATCCTTTTAAATCTATTAATACAGATTTATATCCCCAATGTGGGATGTTCTACCCAAATCATTCATGGAGGAATGTTTAGACAACTTTATTTTGATCGATTTTAGCATAGAAATTTCATTCCCTATCAGTAATATATCATCAACATATAATACATGGAATGAAACAGCGCTCCCACTAACCTTCTTGTACACACATGGTTCATCGTTATTTTTGATAAAATCAAACTCTTTGATTGTCTCATCAAAACGAATGTTCCATCTACGAGAAGCTTGCTTCAATCCATAAATGGATCGTTGCAGCTTACAGACTTGATTTATTCCAACCTTTGAAACAAATCCCTCTGGCTGTGTCATATACACATCCTCCTCAAGTTTCCCATTGAGGAAGGCCGTTTTCACGTCCATCTGCCAGATCTCATAGTCGTTATAAGCTGCAATCGCAAGCAAAATCCGAATGGACTTGAGCATAGCTACTGGTGAAAAGGTTTCATCATAATCAACTCCTTGTCTTTGTTTGAAACCTTTTGCAACCAGTCGGGCCTTATAGGTCTCCACCTTGCCGTCCGCTCCAGTCTTTCTTTTAAAGACCCATTTACACCTAATAGGCTTAATGCCTTCAGGTGGTGAAACCAAAGTCCATACTTTGTTTTCATACATGGAGTCCATTTCGGATTTCATGGCTTCAAGCCATTTCCCTGAGTCTTTATTACTCATGGCCTGTTCGCAATTCAATGGATCATCATCATTCATGATGTGTACCTCATCGTCATCCTCTATAACGAATCCATACCTCTCAGGTATCTTCGGTACTCTCCCAGATTTACGAACAGGGTGTGGTATAGTAGGTTCTTCTACTTGGTCAGGTACCTGACTTTGATCCGTGGTAATTTGTGGTTCTTGAACTTCTTCAAGATATATCTTACTCCCACTGACCCCTTCATGGATAAACTCCTTTTCCAAGAAGGCAGCATGTTTCGCAACAAACACCTTTTGATCAGTTAGATGATAGAAATAATACCCTACAGTTTCTTTAGGGTATCCCACAAATCTACACTTTTTGGATTTAGTCTGTAGCTTATCATGTTCAAACTTTTTGACATAAGCTGGACAACCCCAAGTCTTAACATGCTTAAGATTTGGTTTCCTCCCCTTCCACATCTCATATGGAGTCTTTGGGGCGGATTTGGTAGGTACCTTGTTAAGTAGGTATGCAGCCGTTTCTAAGGCATATCCCCAGAAGGAAATTGGAAGGACGATAAAACTCATCATGGATCGAACCATGTCCAACAGTGTTCGATTTCTCCTTTCAGATACTCCATTTAACTGTGGTGTACCTGGAGGAGTCCATTGTGAGATTATACCATTTTCTTTGAGACAATAGTGAAACTCGCCGCTTAAGTATTCTCCACCTCGATCTGATCGAAGTATCTTTATACTCTTGCCCGTTTGTTTCTCTACTTCACTTCTGAACTCTTTGAACTTTTCAAATGATTCTGACTTGTATTTCATTAAATACACATATCCAAATCTTGAGTGATCATCAGTGAAAGTAATAAAATAAGAATACTCACCCCGTGCACTTGTTGTCATAGGCCCACAAACGTCTGTGTGAATCAATGTCAACAACTCTGTAACTCTTTCTCCTCTTCCACTAAAAGGAGATTTAGTCATTTTACCCATGAGACAAGATTCACAAGTTGGATATGATTCATAATCGGATAGCTCGAGGAGCCCATCTTTATGCAACTTGGATAATCTTGTTTCATTGATATGACCGAGTCTACAGTGCCACATGTAGGTATAATTAATATCATCTCTTTTCCTTTTCTTAGTTTGTTCAATTTGAAATATATTTTCTTGTAAGTCAAGTGTATAAAGTCCATTTCGCAAATTTCCAATACCATATAAAACATCGTCTTTATAAATAGAACAACTATTGTTCTTTATAACAACGTTAAATCCTTCCATATCCAATACAGAAATTGAAATAATGTTTTTAATAATATTCGGAACATAATAACAATTATTAAGATAAATGGACTTGCCCGAAGGCATTGCTAAATAATAAGTTCCTACAGCTAATGCAGCAACCTTTGCTCCATTCCCTACTCGTAGGATCACCTCATCATTGTTCAGCTTTCTACTTCTGACCAGTCCCTTCACATTATTACATATGTGAGAACCACAGCCGGTATCCAATACCCAAGTAGAATTTTGACTTTCTGAAAAATTAATTTCAATCATGAACAAACCTTGATTGGAAGTCGAAGCTTCTCCAAGCTTCTTGTCTGCCAGAAACTTCTTGCAGTTTTTCTTCCAATGACCCGGCTCGTTGCAATGGAAGCACATTCCTTTGCTAGCTGGATCAGATTTCTTTTGTTCCTTTATGTTCACCTTGCCCTTGGTCATCCGAGATCGGAAGAGCTCCTTAGATATCTCATATCTAGCAGTCCTACTTTGTTCACCATACAACTCCTTGAGGTGAATCAACATAGTAGGAGCATCCATGTTTTCTTGCTGACGCTGAAGCTCGTTATTCATGGATGCGAGCATGATGCATTGAGCTACAGATGCATCATCTTGCCACTTTACAATGGTGGCAATCTCTTCCTCAGAGGTTGTTTCTGGAACAGTTCCAGGGACATGTGAGTTTAGGACATAAGAAATCTTTTCAGTAGTGAGAACTATTCTCAGATTTCTTGGCCAGTCCGTATAATTCGGCCCGGTAAGCTTATTAGCATCAAGTATGCTTCGCAGTGAAATTAGTGATTTTGACATTTTTAAAATTCTGCATGTGAAAAACAACATTTTAGCAAACATTCATTTTATTAATTTTGCATACCAAAATAAATTTAGGTCTTTATTTTAAATTGGTATCTCCCACTATTTTTATCAAACTATATTACCCTCACTTATATAGTTCGGCAACATCTAATTAAAAATTTGCTAGTGAGAATAAGGATCCCATTTCAAATGTATATAACCTTGTGGATAGCACAACAAGCGATATACAAATAAATAGGTAGACAACTCTTGTCAATTACATCACCATGTAATTCCTTTTATTTTGCCTCTTAAATCATAATGGTCAAGTGTGTGCACATCCGAACTAAAATAATTTAAGTTAAGTCCAGCCTAGCACTTTCATAAATTCAAAAAAGAAAAATGTTCGTCCTTGTGGATAGCACAACAAGACTAGATCGTTCAATTTTCTTGATAAGCATCAAATGTGATTAATTAACATCTTAAATACGCAATACTCGCCTTGTGGATAGCACAACAAGCTCATATTAAATATTTAATACTCTATTAATTTATCATGCTAGAAGGCGACGTTCGATATTCCAAATATCATTTGAACGCTTCGGACTTAATATTATTTCTTTGAGGGGTTTGTTATTATTTGTCTCATCTTGTTTAGCGCGCATGCACATATATATATAAAATACGCGTCATTTTATTAAACATGCGAAGCATGTTTGCATAAAATATAATATATATAATATTTAGCATGCAATATAGAATATTATATTCTACCCGGATTGATTATGGACTTTTTATTCTAGTTTGGTTCACTAGAGCCACCAAGTGAACCAAAAGGTCAAACCTAGGAGTGCAAGAATTTAAATTTAAATATAACTATTACATTTAAACACGGGCTCCATACAAACGGGTCTTCATGCGCTCCTTGCTCCTTGGTCTCCAATTTCTTCAAGATAATTCTAACTATTCTTATTACATTAAACTATTTAATTTAAATAGAAACCTTGATCAACAGTCAAGGGGAAGTACATAGGAGGGAGATAGAATTTTACATCAAGAAAAAAAAAATTAGAGAAGACGAGGTACGCAGACCCCATTTAATAAAACCCATTCATTCAAGCATTCAACTAAAATAAAATCCAATCACATTGGTCAAATAGTCCATAATCAATCCCCATTTTTTTCATACATATCACCATATATATCAATAAATAAATATTCATCTCATGAATTAAAATATTCCATATATATATGAGTATCATTTAATGGACAATTTTAAATTGCATGAAATCCAATTTCAAGATTAAAATAAACTCTTTATTTTAATTATAAAATTATTTAGAATATAATATATAAATATATCATATTTATTTATTTTATTTTATTTTAAAAAAAAAAGTCACCTTCTTTTATTAAAAGAGTCCTGCAGGTTTATTAAAAAAGTCCTTTCCTGATGGGTCACCTTCTTTTTGGAGTAAGAAAGAGACAACACCTTTTCTTTGCAGAATTCAAGATTAGCACAAAAAAAATTGTGATTCTTCCCAAAAAAAGTCTTTTTCTTTTTTTTCTTTTTTTTTTCTAAAAATATAATTTTATACAATAAAATTATGCCCAATAAATTATTTTAAATACATACCCATATGTATATGAAATCAAAAATAAATTAATAATTGCATAAAGATTTGGCTCTGATGCCACTGTTGGGTTTGTACGAAATCGTGACGCAATCAAATTGCAAAAATTAGCGGAAGCATGGTATATCAGAGTTTAAAAAATTTCTACAAAACCATTACCCGGATCATCCTTTATACAAATTATTAATTTAAAACGATAAATAAGAAGTTATGGAATCATACCCTTGTAGAACGAAGCTTCCACAGGTACTAGTTCAACTCCTTGTTCTTCGTGATCTCCTTGAATTTTCGGGTTAGATTCCTTCCTTTGATCAACGTTAGCCACCCAAGTGTTTGGCCTCTAGAGGTGATCCACCAAGGAAGATGAATTATCAAGAAGGAGGGTGTTTGGCTTAACCTTAGTTTTCTATCCTCTATAGAAAAGGAGTACTCTCCAACAATTGGAATTGCATCAATCTCATATCTATTATAAGACTTCTCTTATATAGACATTGGTCAACCCTTCTAATCCTATTAGACATGGGATTTCTTTTAATTAATTAAACTCCTTTAATTAATTTAGGCTTCCCACCACATGGGAATAATTAATTAAATTCATTTAATTAATTTGTCTCCTAATCTTATTAGGAATAAATGAGAGTACTAAATATTAAATTAATTACTAAACTCCTTTAGAAATTAAAATAATAATAATTGTAATAATATTAATAAGACTCCTCTTATTAATTTATATTTAATATTTCCAAAATATTAAATAATAAACATTAAGCTATTTAATTTATTCTATCACCATAGATTAAATTAATTATACTTAATGCATTATTACGATTATGCCATTACCTTCTTAAATAATTATTCTTCCTTTTATGGTGTGACCCTTTAGGTTCTCCATATTAAACCGGTTGTGAATAAATCAATTAAAACAATTTTAATCTTATTTAAATAAATAAATTAAACTAATAATTTATTTAAATAAATAATATTTATTTTACAATAGGGACAAGCCTCCCTAGCGATCAACGACTTTCTAGATAATATAGATTTCAACATTAATCATAAAAGAACCTGTGAGTTAATAGTTACCATACAATTCAATCATTCCACCATACAATGTCCCAATTAAATATAAGACATGGATTTACTGTCAAGTCTTATTTTATTTAATTATATGTATTTCGATTAGAAAATGCACAACTCCAAATAATGCAAATTAAAAACTCCTTTCTAATTTCATTTCACCTTGGCCAAGGATTCCTGGGTTGTCATTTAACGAATCACATGGGACATATCTCCTCTTTTACTAGAGGTGGTAGATTCTTTATTGATCATTCATTATCTCCATATGTAACTCATTATACCCAAGCATACCCTATATATGCCTTAAAAGGTCTTAAGGAATAAGTCAAAGTATAATTTGTTACATACAAGATACTATGATGATCTCAAGTCCAAGGATCACTTGTACTACTATCACATTAGGAATTCCTATTGACATGCGAGTAAAACTCCATTAGGTATTCCATAGCGAATCACGTTCAGTGAACTTATTCTTCAATAAGCACCTACATACTTGCTTTAGTGTCTCCACACAAATGATCATGAGATCAATCATCCTCATCCAATGAGCAAGCAACATATGTACCAATCTATCCGGATTTACTAATCCCCTTTTTAGTAATCCCACGATTGGGAACTATTTAAGTTTTAAAACTTTCTAAGAATTTAGATCTCATTAGCATGATCATCATCATGATTCTAAAAGCATTGCTTAAAACTATGGGTTATTTACATATTATAAAAACAGCAACATGTAGATAATTAAATGCCTGTAATAAATGAATATTTCATTAATAAATAAATAAGATTGTTTACAAAGTACGTGCTTTATCATCATACATGATTGGCTTGTATGCACACTACTATCATGGGAGACACTCACGGATCAGCCCGAGGCAATGGTAGTTCCAGTTGTGCAAGAATTCTATGCAAACGCTAAAGATGTGCAGCCGTTTTAGGCATTTGTTTGGGGAAAAATGGTGGACTTCAATCCCACGGCCATCGCTGACTACTATAATTTGCATCACCCAAATCCATGCCGATATCAGCAGATGCTCGACAGAGACCCAGACTATGATGATATAATAGATCGAATTTGCAAATCAGGAACTACGTGGTTCAGAGGCAAGAAAGGGGGGACACTAATCATGAGCTCTAGCCTGAGCCAGTAAGGAAAAGTTTGGTACTCCTTCCTGTGCGCCAAGCTCTTGCCATCCAAGCACACCAGTGAGATCACTCAGGAGAAAATTTCACTATTGTATGCTATCCTCAAGGACAAAGACATCGACATAGGCTTCATCATAAATTTTTCTATCCGTCGATGTCTTCGAGGAATGTTCTTAAGCGGCTTGCCTTACCCGTCTTTGATTACGGGACTGTGTCATCGTGCCGGTGTCAAGTGGACGGCCAAGGAACCAACTCAGCCACCTCTTCAGTTATTGGACACAAGGATGATCGCCCGGTTCGAAAAATGGACGGTAGCACCACCACACCCTCGGGGGCTGGGATTCATTTTTGCATCAGCCGAGGAGAAACAACGAGTAGCGGTTATGGCTAGGAAAAAGCCAACTGAGGAGGCTGGCGAGGGGGACCCGACAATGAAAAATGAGGGCACCTCTGCTTCGCAAACTCCAGCCACTCGGCAGCAGATGGATGAACATCGTCGTCTGTCTAACACATTGGCGGCACGGCAGGACCATATGTTCACCACGCAGAATCACTTCAATGTCGCCGTCACAGATGCGTTAGCCAGACTGAACACATCGGATGAGCCATTCCAGTTCCCGTCTCCACAGCCGCTGCCACCATATCCACCACCTCCTTACTCGGACTTCGACGAGGATGTTTGACACCGCAGGGAAGTCCTCCATACTTTTAGTGCTTTATATTTTTGATCAATGAGGACATTGTTATGTTTAAGTTTGGGGGTGTGAGTTTTTATTTTCATGAAATTGTTAAGACTTGCATGTAGTTAGTATTCAGTATAGTTGTACTTGCAGTATAGTTGTTAAATTGTTATGCTTAATAATTAAAAAAAATGAAAAATCATAAAAAGACCAAAAAGAGTTAGTAATTAGAATTGTTGAGTCAGTATGTCAGTGTCTAGATATATCAGTAGCCAATGATGAAACTAGATTAACATCAGAACATAACCTGTAATGAGAACTAGGACAATGATGTGATTTTGGACCTTTACATGAATCCTTACATGTGTTATACCTCTTCAATCGGTTAGCACAATAGGCAACAATTTGGTCAGCTTAGTTCGACTAATCACATAATTGTCATCTGGGCTAGAAATTTGAGTTTAATGACAGGAATTAAATAAATTGGTAGAGTGATGACGGTCAGACTAAAACATAAGTTTGGGGGAAGATATGGGAGCTATCTGAAAAGAGAAAAAAAAAAGAGAAAAAAAAAAGAGAAAAACATCTGTAAAATATATATATATATATATATATATATATATAAAGAATAGAAGTGCATGAATAAACACCATGACTAGTTGAGTTTCGTGGCCTTTGGTACTCGAGTAAGTACGCCCTAGGGGATATCTTTACACCCAGCGCCCTAAAGCCATCTGGCTTGGGAGTCGTTGGTCAAAAGCTCGCTACATGGGTATCACTGAAGAGCCTAAGGGAACTAAACATTGCACAGTCATGAGTGAAATAGAGATACGGGAAAACGAGTAAAATGCCCCCGTAAGTAAAGAAAGATATAAAATCTCCCATGTTAACTTCCGGCTTGGTTTATGTATGTTGAATTCACTTTATCTGGTATATGCAATTTCTTGAAATAGAACTGTGATTTCACTCTAAGATGCATATTATGTGGTATATTCGATCGAAAGCTAAGTTTATTGTTGTTAAGCACACACGCACAGCAGAGGTGTTGACAGGTATAGATTAATTAATTTATCCGAGATGCAGATATGATTCTGATTGGATTTGTTGGTTATCTATGATATGAATTCTCTGAGGCAATACTGGTTGTATTCTTGCTATCTGATAGTTGCATTTCAGTAGGCATTATATTGATATTGCATATGCATTGTTTTGCTTGAGGACAAGCAAAGTCTCAAGTTTGGGGGTATTTGATGAGTTGGTTTTATACCAACGATTTGATATCCGTTATAGCTTGTTTCTTGCTTACTTTGAGTTATTTTAGTATTATTTTACCTAGTTTTATGTTATGCTTGTGCAGGATTTGATTTGAGGAGAAATCGAGAAGAAAAAGGGCAAAAACTTGAGTTTTGCATAAAAAGCCCCTGCTGGGGCGGGCATTTACGTGCTAAAACCCCCGCTGGGGCGGGGGTGCGAATTTGTCACTCTCAGAAAATGAACCCCATCGGGGCGGGCGTACCGAAAGCTAGAATGCTGCCGGGGCGGGCCTACGGCAGGGAAATATTGCAGTTTCCTGTTCTGACTAGGATTGTGCAAAAAAGAAGGGTTAATTAGTATTGCAACTGGGAAGACATAAAAGGGAGAAGAGACGGCTGTTTTAGATAGACTCGGAAAAATAGAGAAGCCCTAATTGAAGGATTAAACGTGCTTGGAGAATTGAAGCATCAATTTTTACCCGACGGACTCAAGATCGAAGTGGAGATTGGTGATATTGTTCTAGTGTCTACCTTTTCTCTATTTTTTTTATCTTGTATTCAGGATATTTAGTTTGATGTTGATCATTGGATTTTACTTATCTATGATGAACTAAATTCATTTTAAGCCTACAACGGATCTTTGATTGTAATGGATGATTAAGTATCTTTAGAACTCAGTTTATAGATGTTATTCTCAAGTTATTCACTATGTGTGTGATTCATTTATATAATTGCCTGATCAACGATTATTCTGTTATTTCTTATGAACTTGTTAAGGAACATAGGAGATTAGAACTGGCCATAGTGACATATGTTCGTGAATTCTGCATAGATGGAATTCGTGATTTGTGTTTAGGATAGATGTATACCTTTACGCCATATGTAATCTGAAAGAGAACTTGGTAATAAATCCTAATTAATTGTAATTCACATAGAAATATAGTGAATTAATTAATGAGGATGTCTCGCTTGAATCTATCATATGTGGATACAAATGAGTATGGATATTATGCATCGTGAGGTGGTTTTATCTACGTTAGTGTTTTCGATTAATAATCTAGGGGTAACTGAAATAAACTGGGGAAAAGGATAATTATCAGCAATGCAATTATAAGTGAAGTTGTGGGCTTAACTCTCTCAAATCTGTAAAATTCTTGATTTAGTGTGCGATTGTTCTAAGTAATAATTTAGTTATAAAAACATCACATGACCGCTAGTTTGATAAAGTTGAAATAGTATAAAATTGGTAATTATTTGATTAAGCAGTAATTATTGTCTCTATGGGTACGATCTTTGATCACTGTATTACTTGTTGACCACGTACACTTGCGTGTTGCGCGTAGAAAATAACCAACAATTGGGCCTCCTTTTCAAACAAAACTCGGTTGAGTTGGTACAACCATTGCAAAACTACCAATTAGCGACTCTGTAAAACGTTCAAATCGTCGACATGATATATGTTGGCCTTTTCCTTAAAAACCCCTTCAAAACCTATTTCATAAAAACGATAAAATAAGGGTAGACAACTTAGGAAGAGAGAAAGATTCGGGTCCAACTCGACCCGCATTTTTTCCCAACGTCGACAGGTGGTGACTCTGCTGGAGACAGTAGAGGGCTTAGGCCGCATTCAAAATCTTTTCAAAATTTCCCTTTCATATTTGCGTATGTGTGAATGCTGAGTTTCTTTACATTGAATGAATGCGTGAATGCTGCAACTTTACATTAAATGAATGTGAATGAATGCTTTCCTACTTTATATTAGTACTTCGCACCAATGTCATCATATGCATACGGTGAGACGCGATGTATGTGAATATATGTTGTGTGATTCCTCCACCAGGAGGCAAACCCGTCGGTGACAGAGTAATGTCTTTGAGGACGGCTAAGTCTTCGGGGATCATGAAAAAGCACCACTCAGATTCGCTCCAGTTAAAAGATTAGATTAATTTCCCCTCTAGTAGATTGCGATGTTCTGGGGACCTTCATGCCAAAAAAGCCACGAGAGTAGCCTAAGATAGGTCAGCCTCTGATTAACTAAATCCGAAGGGAAGCCTTTTCATGCCTTCCTCTTTCAATTCAATGTTAAGTTTTCATTTCCAATGTAAATAGCACAATGTAGATATCATAATGTAAATATACATTCCCTATATAAAGCCTGTCATGTTATCTTGTCATCAAAACAACTGGCCTTTGTTTTGCAGGATAAGATTAAAAAATCTCAAAAAAACATCATGGCATGCATCCTATCCATACCTACCTTAGGAAATTGACACGCCTACGTTTGTTGTAGGTGAAAAATTGGTCCTGTCACTAGATCTAAGTCCAAGAAAGCACTAAGTCCATCTTCGGACATGGCTTCCAGTGATCAGCCAGAATCCACCCCTGTCTCTAGGAAAGAGTTTGAAGCACTGAAGAACCAGATAGCCGAATTGGCCACTTTCCTGAGAGAGCAGAGTAAAGCCCTTAAAGGGAAATAAGCACAGGGTCACATAGAACAAGGAACACCCAGTGGTAGTCAAGAGACTGGAAAGAAAGACACTCAGATTCCTGAACCACAGAACCAGGATACTACCAACAAAACCCCTGAAATCACCATCCTTAACAAAGAACAGGAAGCTGGTGACATCCTAAAGAAAGTCCAACATATGGAAGAAACTATCCGGTCTATCAAAGGGACTGGGGCATTTGGCAGTGTCAATTATTCAGACTTATGTATTTTCCCTGGGGCTCGTTATCCCGAAAAATTTTAAGTCCCTGATTTTGAGAAATACGATGGATTGGGAGTCCCCTACACTCACTTAAAGGTGTTTATTGGAGAACTCGGATCCTATGCAGAGGATGAGAAACTTCGAATGCAGTTATTTCAGAAAAGTCTGACCGGAGAGGCTAGAGCCTGGTATGCTTGTCTAGACAACTCAAAAATTCACATTTGGGAAGAGCTGGCACATGCCTTCCTCAATCTATACAGTTTCCAGTCTCAACTGGCTCTCTACAAATACAAAACAACCAAAATCAAGAAACAAAATACTGAGTCATTCAGAGAATATGCTCAATGCTGGAGACGAATGGCGGCACAAGTCACTCCACCTATGACTGAGTCTGAGATAGTCATGACCTTCATCGACATTCAAGAAGCCCCGTATTATGAAAGGGTCCTAGCAAGCATTGGAAATCCATTCTCAGAAATGATCAAACACGCCAAAATGGCAGAAATGGGGCTCAAATCTGGGAAGATAAAGGATCTGACAGCCTTAGAAGTTGTTCCCGAGCATATTCAATCTAAGAGTTATGGGAATAATCCCCGGAGGGCACACAAGAAAAAAGACGAAGAAGTTTCCTTGGTATTGCAAGGACAGAATCAGAGGCGTGATTCAAGCAGCATGCCCATTCAAAGGAGGAACTATTCCCCTTTTCAAGCTTCAGCACAACCTTCAAACCCGCCATTCTAGAAAAATTTGTAGGCCAGACATCGGAGGACGTTTACCCCCTTAAGGGATTCACTCAAAAATGTGCTAAAACTATTAACGGCACAGAAAAAGATTGTGCAACTCCTTCCACCAACCAATATCGGTGGACAAAATTTTGACCCAAGTAAAAAGTGTGCCTACCATTCCGGATCTGCGGGCCATAACACACAAGACTGTTGGTCTCTCAAGCACAAAATCCAAGACTTGATAGACAATAGAGAGATTTTGGTGACCAAACCGGAACAACCACACGTACAAGACAATCCCCTCCCTCAGCACAAAGAGAAGGGTGTCAACATGATTAGCACGCAAAATGGAGAAGGATCCAAATACCTCTGATACGTCAGAGAATCAACTCAATCTAGCCCAAACAGTTGGGAGTTATCAGAAAGGCGATTCTTGATAGAACAAGAGATTAAGTCTATCAAGGAATAAATTGGACCGTTAGCAGAGCTGGTTGTATATCAACATCAAATAACCAGGCAACTAATGAACCAATCCAATTAACAGGAAACAAGTCTGCCTACACCGGATATTATTCATATTGCCATGAGGGACCATTATCGATTTTATGAGCATGAACCTTGGGCCGATAAGGTGGCCAAGGAGGAGAAGTTTTAAGCAGATAGGGAGTTTGCCTTCCAGAGAAATTTCACCAATCTAAACCAGCCAATGAAGGAGATCCTCTAAATGTTAATCAATGAGGGAATGGTTACAGATCTATTACCCCGGTAAACCCTCGATCCAGAAAATTCAAGTCTAACAAGATCTGTCAATATCATTCCAATGCACCTGGTCATGATACTGAGGATTGCTGGGGACTTTGTCACCTGATTCAGAATATGATTAAAAATGGTGAACTAATCAGGGGGAATCAGGATTATGGCCTCCCAGATGAAAAAACTCTCTTTATTCCCACTGTATGGAATTAGAATATAGTGGCTGTTACTTCCTGTGATAAGGAGCCATCCCTCACACCGCTAATGCTACCAGGGAAAAGAGTCCAAGAAATACAAAATCTTGTGAAGTTGGCGGCACTTGAACCTTTGATATTACCATTCAGACCCTAGTATCCAGTGATCAGTCTGAAGAAAATTCCATGGAAATACAGGAATGATGAAGGTTCCACCTCAAACAACATTGCCATTGTACCAAAGGAGAATCCATTGTACCTGCCTCAGCGGGTGATCAAATCAGTGATCGAGGCCAAAGAAAAGGTGGCCGAAGACAAAATTGAAGAGTTGCTCAGTAAGATGGGACACAATGAAATCAAAGTGGTGCAAAGCCTAAAAGATGCACCCAAGCAAATGTCCATCCTAGATCTCGTCTTATCATCAGTGGATCATCACAACATTCTGGTGAAAGTACTGGAAGAAGCCCATCTGCAAAAGACAGTGGATGCCAAGAAATTTTATCACGTGATAGAACACATCTTTAACAGCAATGTGATATCTTTCACTGACGATGATATACCCGCATAAGGGACGAGTCATCGCAAGTCACTACACATAGCGGTAATGTTATCAAGGTATGTGATCGGAGGTGTGCTAATAGATGGAGGATCGTCCCTAAACATCTATCCCTACGACACCTTGGAGAGAATGAAGATCAACCCAAACTAGATCAGAACCAGTCATGTGGTCATCCGGGCTTTCGATGGATCTTACCGAGAGGCTATGGGAAAGATTGAGCTTCCTCTAGAGATTGCTCCACACACTTTCTATATATCTTTTCAGGAGCTCAACATCACCACCGGATACAATTTATTGCTGGGAAGGCCATGGATCCACATGGCAGGAGCTGTGCCATCCACCCTCCATCAGCAACTCAAATACATTATCAATGGCAACCTAATCACGGTGAATGCCGAACCATAATACCTTGTCTGTATACAGGGAAACATGCCAATGATCAGCGTGGATGTAGGGACTGAACCTACTAGTTTTCAAGCCTTGGAGGTAAGCGATACTCAGTGCCTACCAATTGGGGCACCAGCCTTGAAGCCTAAAGTCTCCCCCGAAGTGATGACAGTGGGCCAGGAGATAATATCTTTGGGTTTCCACCCTGGAGAAGGGTTAGGAAAGAATCAACAAGGAATCAAAAGTCCAGTGCAGAACCCGAGCCTATCAGGGAGAGCCGGATTGGGTTATTCATCCGGGTCAAAACACCAAAACACACATAAACATCCTAAGGCTCATGCTTCCACTATACTATTGCCAAACCTCACTAATGATGGATTTGTAAAGCCAATGAGGAAGATCCCTGCTGTGGTATCAGCCATGTTATTTCCTTCAATCATACCGGTAGGTGAGAGAAAGACCCCAAAGTCTGAAGGGTAGAGCAAAAAGGGAAAAGAAAAGTTTCTGTACGAAGGAAGAGACCCATTTTCTAACATGCGAGTTCTCATACACTAAGAGGGTGGAATGATGATATCCCAGACAGTGACGAGGAGGATCAGATCCAAATTCCTCGCATAATGAAAGAGAAGGGAGGTAGTTCAAAGAAAAACCTCGGCCCTATTTTGAAGGATGCCTTAGTCATCATCTGAGATGAGGTAGACAATCCCAATTCCTTGATCCTCCCAGTTCATGAGGATCTGACCCTGGATAATTGGAGCAGCGCCCTGTGCCTCATCTATAAAGGGTAAAAGGGCAGAGAATCTGTCTGCCCTGTAACATGGCTTCATTTACTGCTTGTTTTATTGCGCAGCTATAGCAGTAACTTTTGTCATGCTTTGCCAAATGCTTTGTATGTTTAAACAGTTGCATATATTAAAGCAAAAGCATTTTGTTTTCAGGACTCCAAGATTGGATTTATTTGTACCTGCTGATGAGATGCCAACCTGTCACAGTGACTACAACTTTGATGTAAAACTGAACTTCGACTTAATGGAAGTTGATCAAGAGGAATAAGATGACTATGAGGTGCCCGAGGAGATCAAACAATGGGTCGAAGACAAACCCAAACCAAACCTCGACCAAACCACCACTGTCAATAGCAGAACCTCAAAAAACCTCAAAGAGATCCAGATAGGCATAGACCTCACCCAAGATCAAAAAACAGACCTGATTGAACTCCTAACATAGTTCCAGGATGTGTTTGCATGGTCATATGAAGACATGATTGGTCTGTCAACTGATATTGTCATCCATCGAATGCCCATTAAAGATGGATTCAAGCCAGTCAAGCAGAAGCTTAGGCGATTGAAACCTGAATGGAGTCTGAAATTCAAAGAAGAAGTCGTTAAACAATTCAAGGCCGGTATCATCATGGTATCAACATACCGGAAGTGGCTGTCAAACATAGTTCCCGTGCCTAAGCCCGGAGGGAAAGTACGAGTATGCGTGGATTACCATGATTTGAACAAAGACTATCTCAAGGATAATTTCCCGATACCTTTCATCCACATCTTGATAGACAACACGGCGTAGTACGACATGTATTCTTTTGTGGATTGCTTTGCTGGTTACCATCAAATCATGGTCGCTGAGGAAGACAGGGAGAAAACAGCTTTCATCACTCCCTGGAACTTTCTATTACAGATAATTATCCTTTGGCCTCATCAATGCCGGAGCCACATACCAGCGAGCCATGATTGCCCTGCTTTATAATATAATGCATAAGGAGATAGAGGTCTATGTGGATGACATCATCGTCAAATCTCGGAAGGAGGACGATCACATTGACCATCTCAAGAAGCTGTTCAATAGGTTACGCAAGTACAACCTCAAGCTGAATCCAGCCAAATGTGCTTTTGGCATCAAATCAGGCAAGCTGTTGGGATTCCTAGTGAGCAATAGAGGCATTGAGCTGGATCCCGCAAAGATTAAAGCCATCACTGAAATGCCCATACCCCGAACAGAGAAGGAAATACGTGGGTTCCTTGGGAGAATCAATTTCATAAACAGTTTCATTTCCCAGCTCACAGCAACTTGTGAACCCATCTTCAAGCTACTAAGGAAGAATTCCTCCACCAAATGGAATGTGGATTGCCAAAAAGCCTTCCTTGCCCTCAAGAAGAAGTTGATTGAAGCGCCTGTCTTGGTACCTCCAAGGGACGGAGTTCCCTTATTTATGTACTTATCAGCCAACGCCATGGGATGTATGTTGGGACTGAAAGATGATAGTAGCAAGGAGAGAGCTATCTACTATATCAGTAAAAGATTTAGCAGCGGTGAGCAGAAGTACACCCTAATTGAAAAGACATGTTGTGCGTTAGCATGGGCCGCCATAAGGTTACAACATTATCTACATGGGCACACAACCTACCTCATATCCCGTATGGATCCGCTGAAATACATATTCAACAAGCCAATGTTGAATTATTGACTGTCCAAATGGAAGTTGATCCTCCAACAGTTCGACATTATCTACATGACTCAGAAGTCCATCAAAGGTCAAGGCATTGTAGATCAACTAGTCGAAGCACCGTCAGGAGGGTTTGAACCCCTGGAAACTTACTTCCCAGATGATGGGATTATGACAATTCAGCAAGATCTTCAAGAAAATGCAGTCCAACCATGGAAGATATATTTTGATGGAGCAGTAAACATGGAAGGTTCCAGAGCTGGGGCAGTCCTTATCTCTAGTACAGGAGAGCAGTATTTTGTAGCTACCAAGCTGCAGTTTGTCAACACCAACAACACAGCTGAGTATGAAGGTTGTATAATGGGGTTGAATTTAGCCCAATACATGGGTGTCAAGCATCTATTGGTCTTTGGAGATTTTGAGTTGGTCATCAGACAAACCACTGGGGCGTATCACATTAAAGAACTGCATTTGCTGTCCTATCACCGGCAGGTCATCAAAATATCCATGGAGTTTGAAGACATAACTTTCATCCATATTCCTCGGGGTAGGAATGATTTCGCTGATGCATTGGCGACGTTGGCTTCCTTGATCCGTATATCCGATAGGAGTGGGATTCCCGACATTAAATTCACAAGCCAAAAGACCCCGACATACAGGAATTACATTGGAGAAGTATCAGATGAAATTCCTCCTATCAAACGGCCTTGGTATCAAGACATCAAGGAATATCTTCGAGATGGATCCACACCCGCTGGGGCAAGCTAATTCGAATGAAAGTGAATTCACAAGATGGCTATGAAATTCTATCTGAGTGGAGATGCACTCTACAAAAGGGATGCTGGAATAGGCCTCTTAAGATGCCTTAATAAAGAGCAAGCTCAGAGACTTATGGATGAAGTACACGGTGGAATCTGTGGTCCACACATGAGTGGTTAGCTGTTGGCCAAGAAGATATTAAGAACAGGGCATTATTGGATTTCTCTCAAAGCTGACTGCGATGATCACGTCATAAGATTCTTTTAATGCCAAGTTCATGGAAATGCCATTCATGCTCCTCCGAACGAGCTGCACAACATGAGTTCGCCATGGCCTTTCTTCATGTGGGGAATGGATGTGATAAGCCCAGTAGAACCCAAAGCCAGCAATGGTCATCGATTCATCTTCACCATGATCGACTACTTTACCAAGTGGGTTGAAGCTGCCTCTTTTCCCAAAGTCACCAAAGAGGTTATCATTGGTTTCATCAGAAACAATGTCTTTTGTTGATATGGACAACCAGAGGTGGTCGCATTAGATAACGCCAAGAACCTAAATAATTAGATGATGAGAGAACTATACAGTTAGTTCCATACCAAGCATCTCAATTTCGTCATCTATCGGCCCAAGATTAATGGTGTTGTCGAAGCGGCCAACAAAAACATCAAGAAAATCATGCAGAAAATGTCCGCCAATCACAAATAATGGCCTGACCTGTTACCCCTAACCCTGTTAGCATACAGGACGTCAATGCGCACTTCTACTGGGGCTATCCCCTACTCATTGGTCTATGGCATGGAAGTAGTACTTCTCATAGAAGTAGAAATGGAGTCCATGAGAGTGTTGATAGACGCTCAGATGGAGGAAGACCAGTGGTTGTAATAACAGTACCACCAACTGTCCCTGATAGATGAAAAGAGGGCTACAGCCATTTTCCACGAGCAGTTATATCAGCAAAGGATTGCTCGATCCTACAACAAGAAAGTCCAAATCCAAAAATTCAAAGAAAACAACTTGGTGCTGAAGAACGTTCTGGCCAATCAGGACAAAGCCAAAGGAAAGTTCGCCCCAAGTTGGGAAGGCCCTTTCATTGTCAAGGAGGTGTTGACAGGAGGAGCTATCAGATTGTAAGAGATGGATGGGAGCAAATTTCCCCAACTCATCAACTCATACACCATAAAAAGGTATTATGTTTGAAACACATGCCTACCAGCATCCTGGTCCTGTGAATCAATCAAATCAGTTCGTTTTTCACTAAAAAATAGAACTACGAGTGACCTGATCTTCCTATACCCAGGAGTACGTAGGCAGCCATTTCTGGTGCGGTCAAACCAAACAAAAACTCAAAAGCTCATTAAACCAAACTCAAAACCCAAGACAAATACTTCTCAAGCCTCTCTCACACAAAAAACTGAACTACGAATGACCTGATCTCCCTCAGCCCGGGAGTACGTAGGCAGCCATTCATGGTGCGGTTTGACCTTTAAGAAAATACAAAAAATCAATAAAAACCAGTTCTAAGACACCGAAACCCGATAAATTCTAAATCCTATCAAGCCTCCCTAGTCAACGGGCCCGTCCGAGATATTCTCTGACATCTCACTGTCATTCCATCAAGGAGAAGCTCATGATACATCAACAACAGCAAGTCATAAAAAAAGTGGTAATCACTCAGCAATGACAATACATATCCAAACAGGGAAGTGAATCAAAATATATTTCTCTGATATATAATACTATTTGATATATACAATGTGTCCTGCACATGACAAAAATGGATGAACTAGTATGTGCAGGAAAAATAAAGCTAGTCTATGGACCCAAAGATAAACGGGATAGCAGTGCCAACATGGCATCTCTCTCTAAAGATGGAAGAGCCGCTGCAACTGCAATACCCTCAGCCTCCATACGGGCCAAAACACCCACAGCCATCTGTATAGTAGAACTGTGATCATTAATGTAAACACTCATATCGGCAACCAGTCCATGAGTATATGATCGGAGAGCAATACTATCGGCAATGTGGAAATCTCAAGAAGCTATGGCCTCATCCCTCTATACAAAAGCAGCATCCCGGGCAATCAAAGTCTCCTCAATCTCAACAAAAGCAGCATCTCAAGAAGATCAAGCCTCATCCCTCTCGACCAATGCCATATCCCGAGTGGCTCGAGCCTCATCTCTATCAGCAAAAGCTATATCTCTGCCAGACAGGACAGTCAATGTTACGAATGAGATTTCATATATTAATTTTAAATATTTATTGAATTAAATAAATATTTTATTTGATTTATTTATTGAGTTAAATAAATAAATTATGTGATTGTTGTGGAGTAATTTAATTAAGTGTTATATATTAATTAAATGAATATTTAATATTTAATTTAATTATTGTATATTGATTTTATGAAATAGTTCTAATTTAATTGAGATAATTAAATTAGATGAAGTTTATGTGATAATTGTTATATAAAATTATAATTAGCGAGTAATTATAAATTGTTATGTGGCATTTTTATGTGGTTAATTGATGTTAGCTTTTATTAGTTAAATTAGAATATTAAAGATTTAATTAATTAAAGTGTGATATTAGAATATGTGTTAAAAGATTTATTAAAAGAATAAAAAGGGCTTTTAAATTAGTTTTACCCAAACAAGGCCCTTAAAACTGTTTTTAAAATGTTTTACCAAACAAGGCCCTTACTTTTGTTTTAATCATGTTTTACCAAACAAGGCCTTAACTATTAAATAATCTGTTTTTAAAATTAAAGGGATTTTTCCAAATAAAGCCTTATGGCTTTTGGTTTTCAAAAATTTTGTAACTGTTATATATTAAGTAGAGATATAATTATTTGGCAGTTATGTATTATATAATTATGTTTTATATTATATACATATATCAGTTATGTATATTTTATATTACGTTAGTTAAAGTTACGTTAGTTAGTGTTAGAAAAGAGAAAGTTAGAGAGAATACAGAAAAAGAAAGAGAGAAGAAGAAGAGAAAGATAGGGAAAGTTTGAGAAATCAAAAGCAATCAACTTCATCTTCTTCCTCACTAAGCATAAGGGTATAATCTCAATTCCCAATTATTTTAATTATGTTTTCTTTATGTTCTTCATGAAATTTAGTTCTCTGTTAAGTGAGTTCTTATGAAATTTGTATAAACATGATTTATATATATATATTATGTTTATAGCATACTTTTATATGAATCTCATGCTTAATTAAGTTGTTAATTCGTAGATACATAATGAACATGAGAGATCCATGTTCATCAAGAATCACAGTAAAGTATTTTGAAAATATGTATAGTTTTCTTTTATAATCAAAAGTTTATGTTTGATTGTTCATTTTTGTTTAAATTAATTGTAGATGATGATGTTTAAAAATTTATTTACTATGCTTGAAATTGTGTGAATTGGTTTAAAAACAAAGGTTCAGTGTTCAATTTCATCAAGAACACTTAACAATGGTTTTTCTTCAAAAATCATGAAATTGAGTTTTTGATTATGTGTTTTAATGGTTCAATGTGTTAAAAAATGTTAGAAACTTGAATATTATGTTTCTGTAAAGTTTTATGTGTAATTGGTTGGCTAAATTCGAAAACTCGATGTGGAGAAATAAGTCAAATTGACTTTTTCTCTGCACAGTTCGCGAACCTGTCTGCCGACGCTGCAAAAGGCCCGCCTAGGCGGGCCTATCAAGGTTAAAAACCTCGCCCCAGCAGGGGGGTGGCAGAAAAGAATTTTTTTTTAAATCTTGTGTACTTTTTTTTAGATCATGAAAGTTAACCTAATGTGATATGTGATAACATGTTAGACATACATTAAAATGCTAAATGAATATTAATAGATTATATTAATAAAATATAATATATAGTTATAATTTGAATAATTATAATTAAAGTAAATGTTTAATTTAAATTATAATTTTGTTAAATTATAATGAATCTTATTTGATTAATTTTAATCAAGTAAATGTTAATTTAAATTATAATATGCTTAATTATAATTTAATAAATACATGTTAATTAATTATAAATTATAATTTATTTAATTATAATTTAATTAATATATGATGTAATTATAATTTGATTAATTATAATTGAAGTGAATGTTTAAATTGAATTATAATTTGTTTAATTATAACTTAATTAATATGAAGTACATAATTATTATTTGATTAATTATGTGAATGTGTAATTATGTGGTGTGATTAATTACGTGATAATTAATTATTAACTTGATAATTATATAAGTATGAGTTAACCTAGATGGATTAACTAGTTATGTGAATTAGTTACGTGTTAACTAATTTAGATTATTATGGTTAAATATATATGTGTAGGAAGTGTTAAAGAACGTGAGTTGTAATTGTAGCTTGCGCTTGAGGCAAGTTTTCTAAACTCAAACTTGTTATTGTTATACCAGTGTTTTAAATTCAAATATTTATTGAATTTGAGATTGTCCTTTTAATTTCTGCAATGGACAAATACTTATTTAAAGTTCATGATTTAATTAAAGTGACCTTGACTTAATTATTCAAGTAAGGTCTATCTTATCTTTCGTATGCTTTAAGTTTAAATTCTAAAGCATAAGTTATTTCATAATTCGTTATTATTGAATTATTCTTGATTATTGTGAGTCAATTCAACTACTCCTTAGTTGATGATAGTTGGAACTTCAAATTTCCTTTTAGCTATCCAAACCAAACTTTCTTTGGTGCGGACTCATATCAAATACTGAGATGAACAACCCTATTTATTAGGGGAGGTTACTATGCAAAAGCATTAAATGTTTGTGCACAATACATAATACGAAGGGCTGATCCCCCTAAGTATGAGTTGAGAGTCCATAGTCTATATGATTGTTAAAGGTTTTAAATAAAAATATTTATAACCTAGGACAAAGTTCAAGGTTTTACGACCCTCAGATGTTTCAATATTCGAAATTCCAAATATCGATGAAAGAATTATTATTCAATTCTTTATTGTTGATGAAAGTAAAGTTATTCAAATCTTTTGAAGTTATTCAATTATGTCATATTATTGTTGTATTCCAAGTGAGCTTTTGTTTGCTCACTCTTACATATTTAATTATCCCTTGCAGTTGAAGCTGAGAACGTTGACGTACCGTCAACGAGTAAAGGGAAAGGCAAGATGAACAAGTGAAGACTTGTTATCTTTTGATTATGAATTGTAACAAGACTGGATTACTTTATGTTATTTTTTTATTTTCACATTACTATTTATGTTAAGGTTAGATAAACCCTGGGATGATTTTGAATAAAGGTTGTAATTCCTTTTTAAAGAAGATTTTATTATTTATTCAAGGTTGTAATTTATTTTACATTCCTTATTATGGGTAGATGTATGTTCTATTTAGAAAGTGAACACCAAATCATATGAAAACGAAGTACCCGAATTTGGGGGTGTCACAGTCAACATCAGCGCCCTAGCCTGATCCCTCTCGAAGGTCATCCTAGCTAGTAAATCTGCCAAAGCTGGATCTATCTCAGCAGGAATGATCGGCGGGTCACTAACTAAGGCTGCTGTCAGATCCATGAACAAATCATCCTCCGTAGGAGAATCAGGATCCTCCATAGGCTTCTCCTCATCTGAATCTACAACTGGAGCTAACTGGATGAATGCAGCTGATGCTATATCGGTCTCCAACCATGTCGAATACTCTGGAGAACGATCTGGATGTCTAGTAGAGAAATCAGCCCTCTCCCTATGAGTCCAACACTCATAAATCCTGATCAGGTCGACTGATGACATACAAGAACCTGATATCCGCTGATCAATAGCCCCCTCAAACTGGTGCAGGCTTTGGAACTAATCGAACTGACCCATAACTGTCAACGGATGGTAAGTGGTCACCCCTCTCTATCCCGTTAGGGGCAAGTAGTCCATGCCAGATGCATGGGTGATGAAGCTATAAGGGGAGACTAGCCCTGAGCATGGCAGAATCAAAAAAGGCTGCTCAATATCTGACAGAAAAGCTGACCAGGTCTCTACATTCGAACACTCCGCCTATCTTATGGGTAAAGCAGTACCCCTGATGTCTGAAGAAGCCAATCGAGCGCAAATGGGTCATGAGCCATACATGCAGAAGGACAGAGCTACCTCTAAAAATCACCTCTGGATTAGTATTGCAATAGGTAGCTGACCTCAATGTCTCGGCCAGTATCATCGATAGGATGGTGCTACCTTGTCTAAGGGCACGGACCACAACCATCTACCCAACGTCCAAGTGGTCCAAATACAGTGGCATGTATATATAGGCCACGATCCACATCAGCAAAACATCTATCCTGGCTGAATGTTATGCTTCTGTCGAAATAATAAAATCACCAGCATGTCGATCGTAACTATCCAGTCTGCCAAAATGATCAATCAAAAAGTCAATAGATATCACACGTCCGAAAATGATCTCATCCGTGACTACACTCAGACGTAGACCCAACATCCGCAGGAACAGTCTCCTCATATCACTAATAGCAGTGCGAGCACAAGGCAAGTCCAAAGTTAAACCAGTAAGCCGTTCGTACTCCTCCAAAGTTGGAGTCAACTCGTGCCGCCCGAAGCAGAAAACCTGCCTCTCAGGTATCCAACAAGATAAAAGTCCATCTAGGAATCCATATGGAACCTGGAAGTCCACGAGGGCTAATGAATGCCTAACATCCGATCCACTGTCCCTCTGGCTAGGAAGGGCAAGCTCTGGTACCACGACCGCAATGGCGATGCCACCATAGATGGTGGTAGATGCTCGATGCGACTGACTGTCGAGGACGACATCTAAATCACCGTATCACAAAACCATCCAGGGGTCAAATCTGAACTCATCTGTCTAAATGCATATCTATGACATAATACATGCATAATGACAATGATAAACATGATGAAATAGATAGAAAATATCATGCATATCTACAATAAACTATCTACTACAAGCATCATCTCTGTCTGCTAATAAAGTACAAAATAAAAAGTACAGGGATATGGGGCACAACTCCCCAACTACTAACAGTGGACTATCAAAATGGGGCACAGCCGCCCAACAGCCAAAATAGTGGCCTATCAAAAGATATAACTACAAAAGCTATCCAAAAAGATCCAAAATATCTACACTCAGGCTGTTAAGCTGCTCCATCTCCTCCTTGGACACAAAGTCTCGGCCATCAGGAATGTCAGGGCGGTACAAGGGAGGATCAGCCCCTATATAACTGCTAGAAAATGGACCTGTGGAAGGGCCCGCTCCAGAGCCGAAAGGATCAAAAGAAGATACCTCTGATGGATCTCTACCAAGATACCTGATAAACTCAAGATTTCTAGCTAAGCGAAAGAGAGCCATCAGGAGGTATGCCAATAACTAAGTCCTTATTTCACTTGTCAAGTTGAATTAGTGTATGCTAGTATGGATAGAAATGTATGTTTAGCTTAAAACCTAGTTAAAACACTAGTAAGCTTGAGATATGTTGTTGAGAGTTATAAAATGTATAAGCTTTGCATATGATTCAATAATATTATGTTGAACCTCTATTAAATACGAACATAACCAAAGTGGAATCATGGTAATCGGACTTGAAACAAACTCGTAGCGGAACTTTCCGCAAAATTTGTCGATGTGCTAGCCCTAGCATGGAAAAGCACTAAATGTAATTAAATAAGCCTTTTCAAAATTGTCCAAGAAATCATGTATTGTAGATATACAAGTTTTTGAGATATTGAAAGTAGTTTCAACTCATTTGGTTATAAAATGAACAAGTTGTGAAAGATTGAATTAAGAGGTAAGAAACCAAAAATGTTGAAAAACCTCAAAGCCTAGACAATCTGTCAGGCCGGCGCGCCCCAAGAGCAAGTCACAACGCGCCTGGCCAATGTTAGAGACACTGCAGGGGTAGCACGCCTCGGCCCGCCTGCAGGCTTGGCCAAGCGACCCCGCGCCGGACACCTTTCACAGTTGACCCGAATCCGGGTCAAACCGGGTCAGGTCATGGTGGACCGGGGCGGGTCAAACCGGATCCAAAAATTAAAATTTTTCTAAAATTAAGTAATAATAATACGTAATTAATAATAATAATAAATGTTATTAATTAAAGATAATTAGATAATTAAATAATTAAAGTAATTTAATTATGCGTTAATTAAATACTAATTGGACTTTAAAGGTTGAAGACTTATTTGACTTAAAGAATATTAAACAATTAAAATAATTTTAATTTAAATTCAATAAGTGATGATTAATCTAATATTCTTAAGATATAAACAATTAAAACTAAATAAGATTTTAATTGTAAAGCGAATAAACAATTAAGGTAACACTTAATTGTAAAACAATAAGAGTTAGACTAATAGTAAAGACTATTTCTAATTGTGAATATACTAAAGTATGAACAATTAAAGTGATAATGATAAATATTGTAATTACAAATAATTAAAGTTAATAATTACTTTAATTATAAGTGTTATTAATAAACAATTAAATACCTTTGAAGATTATTTAATTGTGGACTAATAAAACCTAAGTAATTAGAAAGAGATACTTCTAATTATGAAATCAAAATAGTTATAATGAAGTATGAATACTTTATAAGGTATGAAGCCTTAAACGAATAATTAAGATAATAAAAGATTATCTTAGAGTAAAGGGATGTTAATGAGAGAAACAATTTATAAATCAAATTATTTTGTGAAGCTTTAGTTGTCCTAAGGCTAGTGGTTGGAAATAACGATTAAAGAAAAAATATAAAATTGTTTTGATGAGTCTTAAATACCTAAGGCTATTGTGTTATACCGAATTAGGGTTATATATTTATTTGTTGATAGAGATTAATCGTTACGATAATAATAGGTTAATCGAAAGGGATAAGAAGTCAAGGTCGGATTTAATCAATAACTCAGGCAAGTTCTTAACCCTACTTTTATCAAGCGAATTTCCTAACTTCATTTAACTTTGAATATTCTGCAAGCATCCTAACCTATGCACCTACTCTATTGAGCTTGTACTATTATTGATCGTACGAGTAAACAATTAATAGCATGAATATTGTCTTATGAATTAATGCTTCATAACTTAATTTAAAGTCTGTTTATATTCTTTGAACTATGTTGCGAGTATTGAACTTATAAATTGTTCGTATACACATTGAAAGAGCTGTCTATGTCACTTGATTCGGCTAGACCTATATCATAAATTTGAAAGCTATCCAAACCAATTGATTGGTACAAAATCTTATATTGACTAAGATGAACAACCCTTCTTGAAGGGGAAACTATATATTTTTGATAGACCGACGTGCGCACTTGAGTATGATTAAATGTTATGCATGACGTAGGGTACTTTAGGTTGATCACCTGTTGTACTTGTTTTATTGGATTATCAGCATATTACTGTTAATTCTAGTAGAAGTTCATAGTCTGCTCAATATTCATTATCTTGAAATCTTGAAATGTTTAAGAGTTGAATCTTATTGATATCTTTCTGTCCTTAACGACTGTTATTGAGAATTGTTAATACTTCTTGTTATTCTTGAACTATCACCTATTGCTGTACCCTTGGGAATTAAAAACTATATCGATACCCCTTATTGCTATATTACTTGCTGAGCAAACTTGTTGCTCATTCTTGCTTTTCCTAAAAATATTTCAGTTAAGGCAGAGCAGGGCGGACCCTCGGGCACTGATAATGGTATGGGCAAGGCTACGGAGTAGCTTTGTACTTAGTTGCAAATATTATGATGATGTAATAAGACTTGATTTGTATTATGTATTCGCTATGTTTAAGCTATGTAAGAGATGTTTAAGTTACGAGACCATGTGACCCGAATAATTATATTAGATAAATGTAATTTATTCGGTTATTTCCATTGCATGAGATGTTATTGTGTTATTAGAATGTAGTACATGATGAACCGAATTCGAGATATGAAAGGTCTGAATTTGAGGGCGTATTAGGTTGCCTCATGTACTGGCACGGTCTTCGACTGTTTTCCTTGAATCCACCCAACTCTATTTGTCCTCACAATTGTCACCGAGGCTGACTTGATGTCTTCAGGATTATCTCTGGGGATGATGTGATGCCTCAGGGTTATCTCTGGAGTTGATTTGGCCTCCCAGGTTGAGAATGAGGTTGACCTGTACCTCCCGAGTTAAGACCGGGGTTAACCTGTACATCCCAGGTTGTAACCGGGGTTGACCTGACATCCCAGTATTGAGACCGGGGTTGATCCGACATCCTGGTATTGGGACTGGGGTTGAGTTAACATCCCAGTATTGACTAGGGTTGACCTGTACCTCCCAGATTATGACCGGGGTTGACCAGTATCTCCCGGGTTGTGATCGGGGCTGACCTGTACCTCCCGGGTTATAAACGGGATTGAGCTGTACCTCCCGGGTTGTGACCGGGGTTGACCTGACATCCCGGTATTGAGACTGGGGTTGATCTGACATCCCTGTATTGGGACTGGGGTTGAGTTGACATCCCGGTATTAAGACCGGGGTTAAGTTGACATCCCGGTATTAAGACCGGGGCTGAGTTGACATCCCAGTATTGAGATCGGGGTTTAGTTAACATCCCGGTATTGAGATCGGGGCTGAGTTGACATCCCGATATTGAGACCGAGGCTGAGTTGACATCCTGGTATCCCTTAATAGCTTCATCACCCATACAGTTAGCCTGGATTATTTTCCCCTAACGGGATTCAGAGGGATGACCACTTACCATCCATTGGTAGTCATGGGTCATTTGATCAGTTCCAGAGCCTACACCAGTTTGAGGGGGCCGTTAATCAGCGAATATCAGCTTCATCTCTATCGTCAGCTGACCTGATCAGTATTTATGAGTGTTAGACTCATAGGGAGAAGGCTGATTTCTCTACTAGCCACCTGGATCGATCTCTGAAGTATTCAACGTGGTTGGATGCTGACATAGCAGCAGCTGCAGTTATCTAGTTCGCTCCGATCATAGATTCAGGTCAGGAGGAGCCTATTGAAGATTCTGATTCTCCCACTAAGGATGAGTTGTTCACTGGCTTGACATCGGCTTTAGTTAGTGACCCTACAATTATCACTGTCGGCACTGATCCAGCTATTGCTGATTCACTAGCTCGGATGACTTTTGAGAGAGATCAGGCTAGGGCATTGATGTTGACGGCCCTGTCTGGCAAGGATACAGCTTTCGCTGCCCGGGACGAGGCTCGAGCTACTCGGGATATAGCATTGGTTGAAAGAGACGAGGCTCTATCTACCAGAGATATGGCTCTTGAAGAGAGAGGTGAGATCCGATCTGTCAGAGATGCAACATTTGAGGAGATTGAGGAGGTTTTGATTGCCAGAGATGCTGCTTTTATGGAGAAGGACGAGGCCATAGCCACCCGAGATGTATATATTGCTGACAGTATAGCCCTCAGTTCATATACAAACATTTTGGTTGGAGAGATGAGTGCTTTCATCGACAACCATAGTGCCACTATGCAGATGGCTGTGGATGTTCTGCCTCGTATTGAGGTTGAGGGTATTGCACTTGCAGTTGCTCCTCCATCTTCAGAGGGAGATGTCATGTTGGCATTGTTGTCCCGCTTATCATTGGGTCCATAAACTAGCTTTGTTTTTCCTGCACATGCTAGATCAGCCATTTTTGTCATGTACAGGACACAGTGTATATTTCAAACATGTTTATATATTAGAGAAATATATTTTGATTCACTTCCCTATTGGATATGTATTGTCATTGCTGAGTGATTACCACTTCTTTTATTACTTGCTATTGTTGATGTATTATGAGCTTCTCCTTGATGGATTGACAATGAGATGTCATAGAGTACCTCAGATGGGCCTGTTGACCAAGGAGGCTTGATAGAACTTGGGTTTTATCAGGTTTCGGTGTCTTGAGACTGGTTTTTATTGGTTTTTAGTTTTTCTTTGAAGGTTCTACCACACTATGAATGGCTGCCTATGTACTTCTGGGTTGAGGGAGATCAGGTCATTCGCAGTTCGTTCTTTGATTGAGAGGTTTGAGAAATGTCTCTTTTGAGTTTGGTTTGATAGGTTATTGAGTTTTTATTTAGTTTGATCGCACTGTGAATGGTTGCCTACGTACTCCCGGACTAAGGGAGATTAGGTCATTTGTAGTTCAATCTTCTAGTGAATACCAAAACCAAATTGATCGATTCGCAGGACAAATATGATGGTTGGCATGTGCTTCAGACGTAGTACCTTTTTATGGTGTCTGAGTTGATGAATTGGGGAAATTCATTCCAGTACATTTTTGGTAATCTAATAGCTCCTCATGTCAATACCTCTTTGATAATGAACAGGCCTTCCCAATTTGGGGCGAACTTTCCTTTAGCTTCGTCTTGATTGGCCAAAACATTCTTTAGCACTAGGTCGTTCTCTTTGAATTACCGGATTCAAACTTTCTTGTTGTATGATCTAGCGATCCTTTGCTGATATAACTACCCGTAGAAAATGGTTGTAGTCCTCTTTTCATCTATCAGGGACAGCTGGTGGTATCGCTCTTGTAACTACTGATCTTCTTCCATCTGAGCGTCTATTAACACTCGCAAGGACTCCATCTCTACTTATATGGGAAGGACTGCTTCCATGCCATAGACCAATGAATAGAGGGTAGCCCCAATAGAGGTACGCATTGACATCCTATATGCTAACGGAGTCAGATGCAACAGGTCAGACCATCCTTTGTGATTGGCAGACATCTTTCGCATGATCTTCTTGATGTTCTTATTGGCCACTTCGACAGTACCATTCATCTTGGGTCGGTAGATGACAAAATTGAGATGTTTGATGTGGAACTTACTGCATAAATCTCTTATCATCTGATTATTTAGGTTCTTGGCGTTGTCTGATACGATCACCTCTGGTTGTCCATATCGACAGATAATATTGTTTTTGATGAAACCGATGATTACCTCCTGGGTGACTTTAGGAAAAGAGGCAGCTTCAACCCACTTGGTGAACTAATCGATCATAGTGAAGATGAAACGATGATCGTTACTGGCTTTGGGTTTGATTGAACCAATCACATCCATTCCCCATATGGAGAAAGGCCATGGCGAACTCATGTTGTGTAGCTCATTTGGAGGAGCGTGGATGGCATTTCTATGGACTTGGCATTGATAGCATCTCCTGACGTGATCATCACAGTCAGCTTTGAGAGAGATCCAGTAATGTCTTGTTCTCAATATTTTCTTGGCCAGCAAATGATCGCTCATGTGTGGACCGCAGACTCCACCGTGGACTTTATCCATTAATCTTTGGGCTTGCTCTTTATCGAGGCATCGTAGCAGGCCTATTCCAGCATCCCTTTTGTAAAGTGCGTCTCCACTCAGATAGAACTTCATAGCCATCTTGCGAATCTGCTTTCATTCGGATTGGCTTGCCTCAACGGGTGTAGATACATCTCGGAGATATTCCCTTATGTCTTGACACCAAGGCTGTTTGATAAGAGGTATTTCATCTGATACTTGTCGGGGATTTTTGGTTCGTGAATTTGATGTTGGGAATTCCTCTCCTACCCGATACGTTAATCAAGGAAGCTAAAGTTGCCAATGCGTCTGCAAAGTCATTCCTACCTCGAGGGATGTGGATGAAGGTTATCTCTTCAAAACCCATGGATATGTTGATGACCTGTTGGTGATAGGGCAGCAAATGCAGTTCTTTAGTATGATATGCCCCAGTGGTTTGTCTGATAACCAACTTAGAATCTCCAAAGACTAATAGATGCTTGATACTCATGGACTGGGCTAGTTTCAAACCCATTATGCAGCCTTCATACTCAGCCGTGTTGTTGGTGTTATCAAATTGCAACTTGGTAGCCACATGATATTGCTCTCATATACCAGAGATGAGGACTGCCTCGGCTTCGGCACCTTACATATTTATCGCTCTGTCAAAATATATTCTCCAAGGTTGGACTGTATTCAATTGTCAGATTTTTTGAATTGTCATGATCCCATCATCCAGGAAATAAGTTTCCACGGGTTCAAACCCTCCTGATGGTGCTTCAGCTAGTTGATCTGCAATGCCCTGACCTTTGATGGACTTCTGAGTCACGTAGACAATGTCAAACTGTTGGAGGATCAACTGACATTTGGACAATCGACAATTCAACATTGGCTTGTTGAATACATATTTTAGTGGATCCATGCGGGATATGAGGCAAGTCGTGTGCCTATGCAGATAATGCTGTAACTTCATGACGTCCCATGCTAACGCACAACATATCTTCTCAATCAGCGTGTACTTCTGTTCACCACTACTGAATCTTTTGCTGATGTAGTAGATAGCTCTCTCCTTGCTACTATCATCTTTCTGTCCTAGCATACATCCCATCACGTTGGCATTGACGGACTGGTACATAAACAGGGGAACTCCTTCCCTTAGGGGTACTAAGACAGGCGCTTCAATCAGCTATTTCTTTATGATAAGGAAGGCTTTTTGGCAATCCTCATTCCATTTCGTGGAGGAATTCTTCCTTAATAGCTTGAAGATGGGTTCACATATTGCTGTGAGCTGGGAAATGAATCGGCTTATAAAATTGATCCTCCCCATGAACCCGCGTATCTTCTTCTGTGTTTGAGGTACTAGCATCTCCGTGATGGCTTTTATCTTGGCTGGATCCATATCAATGCCTCTATTGTTTACCAGAAATCCCAACAACTTGCACGATTTGACTCCAAAAGCACATTTGGCTGGATTCAGCTTGAGGTTATACTTACGCAACCTGTTGAACCGCTTCCTGAGATGGTTGATGTGATCGTCTTCCTTTTGGGATTTGGCGATGATGTCATCCACATAAACCTCTAACTCCTTATGAATCATTTCATTAAACAGGGCCATCATGGCTCGCTGATATGTAGCACCAGCATTGATAAGGCCTAAGGATAATCGTCTATAGCAGAAGGTTCCCCAGGGAGTGATGAAAGCTATTTTTTCCCAGTCTTCTTTAGTGACCATATTTTGATGGTAACTAGCAAAGCAATCCACGAAAGAATATATGTCGTACTGCGCCGTGTTGTCTATCAGGATGTGGATGAAAGGTACCGAGAAATTATCTTTGAGACAAGCTTTGTTTAAATCCCTGTAATTCATGCATACTCGTACCTTCCCTCCGGGCTTAGGCACAGGAACTATGTACGACAGCCACTCCGGGTATGTTGATATCGTAATGATGCTGGCTGTGAATTGTTTGACAACTTCTTCTTTAACCTTCAGAATCTATTCAGGTTTCAATCGCCTGAGCTTTTTCTTGACTAGATTGAATCCATCTTTGATGGGGGAGTCGATGTAAAATAATGTCAGTAGACAAGCTAATCATGTCTTCATGCGACCATGCAACCACATCCTGGAACTGTGCTAAGATTTCAATCAAGTCGATTTTTTGATCTTTAGTGAGTTCTAGGCCTATCTGGATTTCTTTGGAGTTTTTGAGGTTCCGATATTACTAGTGGTGGTTTCGTCGAGTGTCGACGTCGGGAAAAAATCTGTGGGTCGGGTCACAACCTGGATCTTTCTCTCTTCCTAAGTTATCTCTACCCTCACTCTTTTTATTGTGAAAAAGGTTTTGAAGGGTTTTTTAGGAAAAGGCCAACATGTATCATGCCGACGATTTGAATGTTTTACAGAGTTGTTAGTTGGTAGATTTGAAATGGTTGTACCAACTCAATCGAGTTTCTTTCAAAAAGAGGCCCAATTGCTGGACACTGTCAAAACTTGATCTTTGAAACCGAAGTTTTGAGTTTGGGGGCTTGGTTAAGTGTGGGGAAGGTGTTAGGCACCCCACAACTCCCTTGTAAACACGGTACCGCATCTTTTCAATATTTCCCTTAAAAAACTAAAATGTGTGTGTGAATGCTATTTTGAAAATTGGGCCTATGTTTGATGGAAAGCATGTCTTATGCATCGTTGAACCTATATACGAAGGGTTTGATTTGATTTGCAAAAAAGTCTTTGATTTGATTTGTAAAAGTATTTGATTTGATTTGCAAAAAAGCTTCTTTTTTCTGAAAAGATGATTGCATGATGTTTTGAAAGAAGGTTTTCAAACCCTTATGCTAACATAAGAATTGAAGCATATTGATACTTCAATTTTATCTTTTCAGCCTTAAGGCTCAATTTGAATGGTGATTGTTGGGCTGCGAAGCATCCTCTACCATAAAATATATACAAGTGTCGGTCTCCTCATGGGCATGATAGCCATTGGAGGGACTCTGACACGACAAGCTATATTTTCACTATGTTGAGACCTTAAATCCAGGTAACCGTTTTAAGGTATTTTGTATGTACATATTTACATAAACACTGGCAGGGTACCTGTAAAGTGGAGTTTGTCCATCGTGGGAATCGGATTCTAATTAGTTGGATCATGAATCCCACGATTCCTAGGCTCACATAGGGAGGCCAATAAATCTGCACAGCTCAAATTTATACAAAAATATACCAAACGCTATAATGGCCAAGGATTAATCAGTAAATTCTAGCTAGCGCTAATCCAAAGAGTCTCGTTCCCACTAGATAGCGATCTAAGGGCCGCGAGGTTGCTTTTCTAACTGAAACTAGAAAAATGGTAGATTTAAATAAATCTCAGCCATTCTAGCTCCCCGATTATGTCTAAACCTATTTTGAACCGTTTGAAAACTAGAGTTGGCGAGATTTAAATAAATCTAGTTTGCCCGCAGATATGTCAGTGCCGATTCATATAAAAAATATATATACAATTATATATATACAAAAGCTGTAAAGGGCGATGAATTTTCACACCGGTGCCTGAACTGGAATTGAAATATATATATATATATATATATATATATATATATATATATTTTTATATTTATAAAAGGTGTATAAAAGCCACGGAATGATCCAGGTTGGACAGAATTGAAATATATATATATATAAAAGTAAAAAGGGCGATGGGTTTTCAGGCTTGTGCCCGGACTGAAATATACATATTTACAGAAGCGTAGTCAACCAGGACTGGGAAGATAACCCAGTGTGGTGAATGGTGCAAAAAATAATAAAAAGGTCACAGAATAATCTAGGCTGAACTAGAATATAAATGTACAGAAAAGTAGTCAACCAAGACTGGAAAGATAACCCAGTGTGGTAAAGGCTGTTTATACATGAATATTTATATATAAAAGCATTAAAAAGGCCACAGAATGATCCAGGCAGAACTGGAATATAAATATATATAGAGAGAGACAGAAAAGTAGTCAACCAAGACTAGGAAGATAACCCAGTGTGGTGAAGGCTACTTATATATGCATATTTATATATAAAAGCAGAAAACTACCGCAGATTTGACATTCGGGCTTGATAGAATTGAAAAGTTAGTATATCTATATACAGTTAAATATATAAAAAAAAGCCAAACTCGGACTGGGAAGATAACCTAGTCTGACGAAGTTGCTAATAACGAAGATTCAAGTACATAAAAGCTTTCGAAAGTGACGGATCGTCAATTCGAGTTGTAGAAATGCCAAAAAATGAGTTTATGTACAAAAATGTACCAAATGTTGACGAAAACAACCACCGAACTGAGTTCCGGGCATATTTAGAAAATAAAATTTGATGTGCAAGTGAAAAACAGTGTAGAGAAATAGTATTGACTTGCTGATCATAAAAATACTCACAATGGACTGCTACACGGGCTTTTTGCGAAATTGTAGGCTTTACATGTTCGAATCTACCGATTATTTTCTAATATGTGGTAGTATGTGGGTATATCTACATGTTAGTGTGAAAAAATTTAGGTTTGGAAGACAAGAAATTGGACAAAAAACCAAACGAGCAGAGGTTTAGAGTGTTTCAGAATTCTTGAAATGAGAGGGGGTGCACCTCTATATATAGGCCAGGAAACCACCACTCTACCTGCTACTATCGCAGGTAGAGGTGCGGCTCCACGTGGCATGGGGCCCACGGCGGGTTCCATCATCTCGAGATACGTGCACTATGAGTAACGTGAGGTCTGATTAAAAACTTTCTACCTTTTGATTGGAGCGTCCGTTTGAGGCATGCTATACCTTTCCGGAAAGCCCTCACCGAGAGTGTCACAATGACATGGGATAAAACATTTTTTTGGTCCAAGAAGACGGATTCATAACCAAGTCTTTGATTCCCCGCAGTTTATTCGTTAAGCTGTCTTGCGCTGTTTGCACTCGGGATCATCGTTATGGTTCGTTCTGACCTTGGTGGCATCAATTCGGCTTTAGTTTGACCAAATTGACTAGGATTTGGTAAAATGACCATTTTGCCTCTCCTGGGGTTGCCTTCAGTGTCGTCATGGCCTTCGGTTGACTGACTGGGGTTGCTTCCAAGACTTGGATCCCATTCGAGTCTGTTTGTCCTTAAGGTTATCTCTGAGGCTGACTTGGTCGCTCCAGGTTTTCCTCTAGAGATGTTTTTATGCTTCAGGATTGGTTCTAAAGTTGACCTGACCTCCTGGGTTGAGATCGGGGCTGATTGTACCTCCCGGGTTGAGACAGGGGCTGACCTGTACCTCTCAAGTTGAGACTAGGGCTGACCTGTACCTCCCAGGTTGAGATTGAGGCTAACCTGTACCTTCCTAGTTGAAACTGGGGCTGACTTGTAACTCCCGGGTTGGGATCAGGGCTGACCTGTACCTCCCGGGTTAAGATCGGGGCTGACCTGTACCTCCTGGGTTGAGATCGGTGCTGACCTGTACCTTCGGGGTTGAGACCGGGGCTGACCTATACCTCCCGGGTTGAGATCGGGGCTGACCTGTACCTCCTGGGTTGAGACCGGGGCTGAGTTGATGGCCCGGTATTGAGATCATGGTTGGGTTGATTGCCCAGTATTGAGATTGGGGTTAATTTGATGACTCGGTATTGAAATCGGGGTTAAGTTGATTGCCAAATATTGAGATCGGGGTTGAGTTTATTGCGCGGTATTGAGACCGGGGTTGATTTGATGGCCCGGTATTGAAACTGGGGTTGATTTGATGGCCCGGTATTGAGACCGGGGCTGAGTTGATTGCCCAGTATTGAGATCGCGGTTGAGTTGATGGCCCAGTATTGAGATTGGGGTTGAGTTGATTACCCGATATTAAGACCGGGGTTGATTTGATGACCCGGTATTGAGACCGAGGTTGAGTTAATGGCCCGGTATTAAGACAGGGGTTGAATTGAAAAGACAATCTTGCCCTCTTACAGTGTTAGTAATAGGGAAATAAAATTTTGAGTGTCAACAGATGCCCCTCTTTATCATATTCATGCAATGCAATGAAATGGACAGGATAAAGAATAGTAGACACTGAAAATACATAGGTAAAGGGTAGGCAATTCATGGCATGATATGCGATGAATGTTATATACCTTCGAGGGTGTAGGGTTATCGCTGATTGATTACGTTAGTTTCTGCTGGGGATAACGTCACCCGTGATAACACTCGTGGCGGCACTGTCAGAGGTTTAATGGTAGGATAACCAGTGATAGTTATCAGAGTCAGGCTGCTATCGCAGACTGTTCTCGTCTTGTTTTGACGAGGAGGTCACTAATAGGCTACAACGAACTATTTTTGTCACTTTCTACTGGGATGGTATATTCCATGATAGCCTAGGTGACTCTGATGAGGACGACATTGTTGCCGCTGAGTTATTCCAATGAGTGTTCCCAATGCCTATCTTGACGATAATCTACACCTGTAGTTTGCAACAGGGGGTTTGAATCACCAACCCTTCTCGGTGCTCCTTCTAAGGATATGTATAATAGATTCCATCATCGGGGCTGGATTATTGTATTGCTTCCTTCACCAGGACCCTTTCAAGGCTTTGTTGGGGTTGAGCCAACGGGTAAACTGTCTCGGTTTGTACTCGACGCTTCGTTGGGGTTGAGCCAACGGCTGAACTGTCATCGGTCAGTATCCGACGCTTCGATGGGGTTGTGCCAACGACTGAACTGTCTCGGTCTGTACCCGACGCTTCGTTGGGGATGAGCCAACTGCTGAAACTATCTCGATCTGTACCCAACGCTTCGCTGGGGTTGAGCCAACGGCTGATCTGTCATCGGTCTGTACCCGACGCTTCGCTGCGGTTGAGCGAACGACTGAACTGTCACCGGTCTATACCCGACGCTTCGCTGGGGTTGTGCCAACGGCAGTACTAACACCGGTCAGTACCCGACGCTTCGCTGGGGTTAAGCCAACGGCTTAACTGTCACTGGTCTGTACCCGATGCTTCGCTGGGGTTGAGCCAACAGCTGAACTGTCATCAGTTTAAACTTTATGCTTTGCGGGGGTTGTGCCAACGGCTGAACTATCATCGGTCTGTACCCGACGTTTCATTGGGGTTGAGCCAACAGCTGAACTGTCATCTATATGTACCCGATGCTTCGTTGGGGTTGAGCCAACGGCTGAACTGTCATTGGTTTGTACCCGACGCTTCGTTGGGGTTGAGCCAACGGCTGAACTGTCATTGGTCTGTACCCGACGCTTCACTGGGGTTGAGCCAACGGCTGAACTGTCATTGGTCTGTACCCGACGCTTCACTGGGGTTGGGCCAACGGCTGAACTATCATCGGTCTGTACCCGATGCTTCGCTGGGGTTGAGCCAACGGCTGAACTATCATCGTTCTGTACCCGGTGTAGTTTTTTAGTATTCTTCATCATTGCTCCCTGAACATTGCTTCGGGATGAATACCAACTGTTTTTTGAATGTTCCCTTTTCTGTCAGGATTACGCTGCTTAAATGCAAGATTTTAGGACAAACCGCTCAATCGCGTAGCAATTTTTCTTCAGATTTGACTTGGCAGCTCATATAAATTCCGTTTTAACTCAAACCGAATCGAGCCTGGGGATGTGGGACCCACCCTGGGGAGCTGTAGGTTGAGGTGCGGCTGTCGCGGGTGGGCCCGCTGCCATCTGTGGCTTTATATTGGGCAGCGGGAGTTCATTTGAATCAGTTTCATTTCGATTTTCAAACGTAATTCAATCTTCTTTTTCATATCTACGGAGTTCAGGCAACCATTTTCTGCTTCCGTCAGTTTTTAGGCGATCAGCGGATCACAAGTAACGTTTTATATCCTTTTTTTGTAAGTTTTGATAGTTAAAAGCATGTGAACCACGTAAGGGGCTTTTAGACGCTTATATGACCTGCTAAAAATTTTCTGACTTTATATGTATGCATATCTTACTGTAATGAACATTTTGACATAAAAAAAGTGAGATTCTGAGACAGTTATATTTTGCTCTTTTTGATTAGTTTACTCATCCTTTTTGAGGCCTAATGAGCCAGGATTTTCAACTAAAAATGTCCATAGCAATTTGGCTACCATGCGAAGTTTACTTTTTATTTTATTTCATAAATATGAAATGTTCCTGATTCTGGGAAGGTGTGCTACTGAATGGCCACCTAGACATGCCTATGTGCATGCGGACATCCCATTTTACAAAGGAGACTCTGGCGAATTTTTTTCAAAAGTTTAGACATTTAAAAACATGTAGTTTTGACTATACTGGGGATTTTTAACTGACCCACGCTTATTTTAGGATTTATCTTTTGAAAAATATGCAATTTTGACTTTACTGGTATTTTTGACTGACCCATGCATGTTTTGAGACTTATCTTTTGAAAAACATTTAGTTTTAACTTTACTAGGTATTTTTGACTGACCCATGCATGTTTTGAGACTTAGAAATGCATAGAGTACTGATTTAAAATAATAAGCCACAGGTTTGAGGCTTACCACACCATTTCTGAGGTGATTTTGAGACTTTATCCAGGTGATGGATCGAGATAGACCCGGCAGTGCTAGCAGGGTAGTTTCAGGAGTTAGACATAGGCGAGCTTCTGATGTTCCTCATCCACGTCCAGCTCGACCGCCTCACAGACTAGCAGAGTCAGTTATTCGTCCAGCCCGAGATGAGCCGTCGATTGATATTGATGATGACCAGGCTCCTTTTGTTGCTCTTACAATTGCTCAGGCACCACGAGCTGAGGTTCTAGGCATTGTTGTGCAGACCCGGGAGCTGTTGGGAGATTTGAGTCGTCATCCATCGAGATTTTTTCACGCCAACGAGGTGACTTGAAGTTTTCTTCTTTTTGGATTCTCTTTCTTTCTTTTCCCATTCTCGGGATATAGGTTTTTGACATGGGTTGGTTTTTGATGCAGGTTCCCGACTTTATACACTCGAGGGAACTATTTTAATGTGCATTCCCTGTATCACACTTTGCACCAGGAATACAGGGATATCATTGATGGCTGGGGGTTTCAAGACTTCTTTTCTATTCTTCCCCGCCGTTGCCCCTGGGGGTATATGAGGGCTTTGTCTGAGCTCTGGTTTCACCAGACTCAGTCCCTTCATTTATTGGACTGTGAGGTGATGATGACCCCTATGGACTGGAGGTTCATCATCGGCATTGAGTTTGAGGGTGAGCCAGTGGCTAACATCACACCTACTGCCGTTCGGTCCCTACTTGGAGTTCCTGCGACGGCGATCAAGGGTCAGACGGTCCGATCTGGGCCCTTGAGTACAAATGCCTAGAGTGGGGTATTGCTTGAGTCTCTGCCTGATGATTAGAGGGTTAAGGATCGCATCTTGAGGCGATTATTCTTGGTGATCATCAGAGGTTATTTTGTGGCGAACAACTCCTCGACTGTGTCCTTTGCCTTGGTCAGTGCTACCCGACATGTAGAGCGCCTCAGTGACTTTGATTGGGGTTCCTACACCTTTGTCTATTTTTTATGGGGCATGCGCATACTTTCGGATGGTTTAACGGAGGTTTGGTTAGGGTTCTACCCGTTTTTGTTGGTGAGTACATATTTCTTATACCTTTTTGATTTCTGCATTTATATTTGTTAGCCTTGGTCATTGAGGACTTTTGATATTTACATGGCCAGTTCTGGGCATATGAGAGGTTTCTTGCCTACGGCCTGCCACTACGTTAGGTCTAGAGACCTAACCTCGAGGACGGCATTTGCATCACTGCACTCTGACATAGGTCCCTATTAATGAGGGATTTACCTACTCCCTCCTAAAGTTGGAGCTCTTGAAGGCTGGATCGATCTCTTAGATGTCGTATACCTCTGAGTTTTTGACTGTTGGATTTAAGGGAGACCTTTCCACTGGTCGAGAGTTTGTATTGTCGACCCGTAAAGTCCCGTTGTTGACAGAGGGAGGTTGTGAACTCTATTTAGGAGAGCTGGCTATCAGGAGTATCACAGTGCAGATCCGTATTCCCATTGTTCCTCCTTCTTGGCATCATTGGCCATTAATCCTGCCATTAATAGATATCCCTATAGAGGGCATAAACGGCTTTACCCTATCAGAGGGCCCTTACAACCAGGAGGCATTTAGTAGTTGGTGGAGTCCTCGCACGATTGGAGCTCAGACTCATGCTACTCAGTTTATGGCAGATATGGTGCATGGGTTTGTGATGATGACAGACTGGATAGCTTGTCTCAGGGAGCCCACTCATTCAGACCAGATAGCCAAGCTGACCCGAGAGTTGGAGAGAGCTCACTTTTTTACCAGGCATCTTGGCCAAGATCCGTCAGAGGCATCTTCTTTTGACCCTTCCAGCTCAGGAGTGGGCCACTCTTCAGGTCCATTTTCCAGCAGTTTTGCAAAGGCAGATCCTCCCTTGTACCACCCAAATATGCCTGATGATCCCGACTTTGTGTCCACGGAGGGGATAGAGCATGTTAACCACCTGAGCGTAGATATTTTGTATCTTTTTGGATAGCTATTATAGCTATATCTTTTGGATAACCACTGTTTTGGCTATTGGGCGGGTGTGCCCCATTTTGATAGACCACTATTAGCAGCTGGGTGGTGGTGCCCTATTTCCCTGTACTTTTTATTTTACTTTTGTATTATCAGACAGGGATGATGCTTGTAGTAGATAGTTTGTTGTAGATATGCATGATATTTCCTATCTATCGCATCTATTTATCATTGTCATTATGCATGTATTATGTCATGTGTATGCATTTAGACAGATGAGTTTTGATTTGACCCCTGGATGGTCTTGTGATACAGATGGCATCGTCTACCGTTAGTCATATAGAGCATTTACCACCGTCTGAGGTGGCATTGTCTTTAAGATTATGGTACGAGAGCCTGCCCTTCCCAGCCATAGGGACAGTTGATCAAATGATGGGGAATTCATTGGCCCTCGCAGACTTTCAGCTGACATATGGATTTGTGGATGGAATTTTTGTCCTGTTGGATACCTGATAGATAGGTTTATTGCTTCAGGCATCATGAGTTAACTCCTACCCTTGAGGAGTACCAGCGGTTCACTAGCTTGGCTTTGGAGTTTCTATAAGTTCGCACAACGATTAGTGACATGAGGAGACCATTTATATGAACTTCGGGTCTCCATCAAAGCATAATGATGGAGGAGATTATCTCTGGACGCGTGATCTTCATTTACTTTTTGATCAATTGCTTCGGTGAGCTCTACTATTACGATAGACATGTCAAGGATTTTATTATGTCGACAGAGGCATGACATTTTGCCAGGATAGACATTTTGATGATGTGCATTGTATTGTACGTCTATATGCCGCTGCGCTTGGACCATCTGGATGTGGGGTTGATAGTTGTGGTCCGAGCCCTTAGGCAAGGTAGCACCATTATACCGATAATATTGGCTGAGATGCTGAGATCAGCCACCCACTACATTACCCACCCGGAAGAGATTATCTCTGGGCGCGTGACCCACTGCATTACCCACCCGGAGGGGTTCTTCAGAGGCAGCTTGGTCTTGTTGTATATATGGCTCATGTCCCATATTCGACCGATTGGATTTTTTAGGCATCAGCGGTATTATTTTTCCCATGATATATCTATGTCATACTCCTTTCAGCCTGCGGAGTGTACCGATTCAAAGACATGGTCAGCATTTCTGTCTAACATTATGCATCCATTTTTGATTTTGTCCTGCGCAGGACTAGTTTCCCCATATAGCTTTATTACCCATTCATCTGGCATGGATTATCTGCCCCTAGTGGGATTGAGGGGAGTGACTACTTATCATCCTCTGGCTGTTATGGGCCAGTTCGATCAGTTTCAGAGCCTGCATCTATTTGAGGGGGCTGTTGATCAAAGGATGTCATCTTCGTCTATGTCATCTGCTAATTTAATTTGAGTGTATGAGTGTTGGAATCACAGAGAAAGGGCATATTTCTCTAGTAGCCATTCGAGTGTATGGGTTTTGCATAATCTTCTTGATGTTCTTGTTGGCCGCTTTGACAGCACCATTCATCTTGGGCCGATATATGACGAAATTGAGATGCTTGATGTGGAACATACTGCACAGTTCTTTCATCATTTGATTGTTCAGGTTCTTGGCGTTGTCTGATACGATCACCTCCGGTTGTCCATATCGATAGACAACATTATTTCGGATGAACCCAATGATTACCTCTTTGGTGACTTTGGGAAAGGACGTAGCTTCAATCCATTTGGTAAAGTAATCGATCATGGTGAAGATGAATCGATGACCATTGCTGGCTTTGGGTTCCACTGGACCAATTACATCCATTCCCCACATGGAGAAAGGCCATGGTGAACTCATGTTGTGTAGCTCATTTGGAGGAGCATGTATGGAATTTCCATGTACTTGTCATTGAAAGCATCTCTTGACGTGATCATCACAGTCAGCTTTGAGAGAGATCCAGTAATGTTATGTTCTTAATATCTTCTTGGCCAGCAAGTGACCGCTCATGGGTGGACCACAGACTCCATCGTGGATTTCATCAATCAGTCTCTGGGTTTTCTTTTTATTAAGGCATCTTAACAGGCCTATTCCAGCATCCCTTTTATAGAGTGTATCTCCACTCAGATAGAGCTTCATAGCCATTTTTTGAATCCGCTTTCGCTCAGATTAGCTTGCCCCAACGGGTGTAGATACATCTCAGAGATATTCCTTGATGTCTTGATACCAAGGCTGTTTGATAGTAGGTATTTCATCTGATATGTCTAATGTAATTACCGTATGTCGGGGCCTTCTGATTTATGAATTTGATGCAGGGAATTCCACTCCTATCGGATGTGCGGATTAATGAAGCCAACATCACCAATGTATTAGCAAAGTCATTCCTACCCCGAGGAATATGGATGAAGGTGATGTCTTCAAACTCCGAGGATATTTTGATGACCTGCCGATGATATGGCAGTAAATGCAGTTCTTTGGTGTGATATGCCCCAGTGGTTAGTCTGATGACCAACTCAGAGTCTCCAAAGACCAGTAAATGTTTAATACCCATGGATTGGGTTAATTTCAACCCCATTATGCAGCCTTCATACTCGATTAGGTTGTTAGTGTTGCCAAATTAAAGTTTGGTAGCCACAGGATATTGCTCTCCTGTACCAAAGATAAGGACTGCCCCAGCTCCGGCACCTTCTATGTTTACTGCTCCATCAAAATACATTTTCTATGGTTGGACTGTATTCTCTTGTTGGAGTTGTTGAATGGTCATGATCCCATCATCCGAGAAATAAGTCTCCAGGGGCTCGAACCCTCCTGAAGGTGCTTCAGCTAATTGATCTGCAATGCTTTGACCCTTGATTGATTTCTGAGCCACATAGACAATGTCAAATTATTGTAGGAACAACTGCCATTTGGACAGTCGATAATTCAACATTGGCTTGTTGAATAAGTATTTTAGGGGATCTATGTGGGATATGAGATAGGTCGTGTGCCCATGTAAATAGTGTTGCAACTTCATGGCGGCCCATGCTAACGTACAACATGTCTTCTAGATCAGGGTGTACTTCTGTTCATCGCTGAATCTTTTGCTGATGTAATAGATGGCTCTCTCCTTGCTACTATCATCCTTTTGTCCTAGCATGCAGCCCATTGCATTGGCATTGACGGACAGGTACATGAACAAGGGAACTCCATCCCTCGGAGGTACCAAAATAGGTGCTTTGACTAGCTATTTCTTGATGGCAAGGAAGGCTTGTTGACAATCATCGTTCCATTTTGTGGAGGAATTCTTTCTTAGGAGCTTGAATATGGGTTCATAGGTTGCTGTGTGCTGGGAAATGAACCGACTTATGAAGTTAATTCTTCCCCGAAACCCACGTATCTCCTTTTCTGTTCGAGGTACTGACATCTCAGTAATGGCTTTGATCTTGGCAGGGTCTAGCTCGATGCCTCGATTACTCACCAAGAATCCCAACAGCTTGCCTGATTTGAGGCCAAAAGCACATTTAGCAGGATTTAGCTTGAGGTTGTACTTACGCAACCTATTGAACAACTTCCTGAGATGGTCAATGTGATCATCCTCCCTCCAGGATTTGATGACGATGTCATCCACATAGACCTCTATCTCTTTGTGCATCATGTCATGAAATAGGGCCATCATGGCTCGCTGATATGTGGCTCCGACATTGATGAGGCCGAAGGATAGTCGCCTATAGCAGAAGGTTCCAAAGGGAGTAATGAAAGCTATTTTCTCCCGGTCTTCTTCAACAAACATGATTTGATGGTAACCAGCGAAGCAATCCACAAAGGAATACATGTCATACTGCGCCGTATTATCGATCAGGATGTGGATAAAAGGTACCGGGAAATTATCCTTGAGTCAGGCTTTATTCAAATCCTGGTAATCCCCACATACTCATACCTTCCCTTCAGGTTTTGGCATGGGGACTATATTTGACAACCACTCAAGGTATGTTGATACCATGATGATTTCGGCTTTGAATTATTTAACGACTTCTTCTTTGACTTTCAGACTCCATTAAGGTTTCAATCACCTGAGCTTTTGCTTGACTGGCTTGAATCCATCTTTGATGGGCATTCGATGAATGGCAATATCAGTAGACAAGCCGATCATATCTTGGTGTGACCATGCAAACACATCCTGGAACTGTGTTAGGAGTTCAATCAGGTCGGCTTTTTGGTCTTGGGTGAGGTCTATGCCTATGTGGATTTCTTTGATGTTTTCGGAGGTTCTTATGTTGATAGTGGTGGTTTGGTCGAGGTTTGGTTTGGGTTTGTCTTTGGCCCATTCTTTGATCTCCTCGGGCACCTCATAGTCATCTTCCTCCTCTTGATCAATATCCATCAAGTTGAAGTTCAGTTCTACATCAAAGTTGTAGTCACTTTGACAGGTTGGCAACACATCCAATACTTGAGTTATGAAAACAAAAATGTTTTCATTTTAATATATACAACTGCTTAAAGATACAGAACATTTGGCAAAGCATGACAAAAGTTACTGCTATAGCTGTGCAATCAAAAGTAAGCAGTAAATGAAAGCACGTTTAAAGGGCAGAAAGACTATCTGCCCCTTTACCCTTTTTTACTGAGGCAAGGGACACTACTCTAGTTATCCAAGGTTAGATCCTCATGAACAGGGAGGATCAAGGATTTTTGATCATCCGCCTCGTCTCGGATGATGACTAAAACATCCTTTGAAAGAGGGCCTAGGCTTTTTTTGAACTGCCCCTTTTTTCCTTCTTAATTCAAGGAATTTGAATCAAATCCTCATCGTCGCTGCTTGGGATGTCATTATTCATACCCTCATAGTTTATGATAACCCGTATGTTAGCAAATGGGTCTCGTCCTTTGTACAAGATCTTTTCTTTTCCCTTTTTGCTATCCATCTCGGATCTGGGAGTTGTTCTCTCACTTGCTGGTATAATGGGAGGAAATAACATGGTTAATACCAAAGCTGGTATTTTCCTTATGGGTTTCACCCATCCAACACTCGTAAGGTTTGGCAGCAATATGGTGGAAGCATGAGCCTTGGGCTGTTTGTGTGTGTTCCGGCGGCTAGACCCAGAGAAATAACCTAGTCCGGCTCTCCCTATCTGGCTCAAGATTTGGACGGGACTTGTGATACCTTGTTGGTTCTTTCCTAACCCTTCTCCAGGTTGGAAACCCACATATACCATCTCCTGGCCTACTGAGTATCAGTCACCTCCAGGGCTTGAAAACTAGCAAGTTTAATCCCTGCATCCAGGCTAATCACTGGCATGTCTCCCTGTATGCAGACAGGGTATTCTAGTTCGACATTGACCGTGATGAGGTTGTCGTTGATAATTTGTCCTGTTGATGGAGTGTGGATGGTATTTCCCTTGCCATGTGGATCCATGGCCAGTCCAACAACAAGTTGTATCCAGTGGCGATGTTGAGCACCTGAAAGGACACATAGAAAGTGTGTGGGACAATCTCTAATGGAAGCTCTATTTCACCCATAGCTTGTCGGCGAGATCTATCGAAGGCCCGGATGACCACATTACTGGTTTTGATCCGGTTTGGGTTGATCTTCATTCTTTCCAAGGTGTTGTAGTGACAGATATTGAGGGATTATCCTCCAACTATGAGCACTCCTCCAATCACATACCCAGAAGACATTACTACTATGTGTAGAGATTTATGATGGCCCATCCCTTCTGCAGGGATATCATCGTCAGTGAAAGATATCACATTGCTGGTAAAAATATATTCTATCACGTGACGAAATTTCTCGACATCCACGGTATGTGGCAGATGGGCTTCTTCCAGTACTTTCACTAGAATGTCACAATGATCTACTGATGATAATACTAAGTCTAGGATGGACATTTGCTTGGGTGCATCCTTTAGACTTTGCACCACTTTGATGTCATTGTGTCCCATTTTACTGAGGAACTCTTCTATTTTCTCTTCAGCCACCTTTTCTTTGGCATTGAGGACTGGTTTGATCACCCGCTGAAGCAGGTACAATGGATTATCCTTTGGTACTATGGCAATGTTGTTTGAGGTGGAAACTTTGTCATTCTCGTAGTTCTGTGGAACCCTCTTCAGAGTGATCACTGGATACTGAGGTCTGAAGGGCAAGATTAAAGGCTCAGGTGAGGCCACCTTTACAGGATTTTGTGTTTATGGAACCCCTTTCCCTGGAAGTACTAAGGGTGTGAGGACTGGCTCCTTATCACAGGAAACAACAGCTATTGTATCCTAATTCCATGCAGTGGTAATAAAGAGAGTGTCTTCATTTGGGAGGCCATAACCCCGATTCCCTTTTATCAATTCACCATTTTCAATCATATTCTGAATCATATTAAGAAGTGCCCACCAATCTTCATTATCATGGCCAGGTGCATTGGAGTGGTACTGACATATTTGGTCAGGCTTGAATTTTCTGGATCGCGTGTTCAATGGAGGTAATAAATCTGCAACCATTCCCTCGTTGATTAACATCTGGAGGATTTCCTCCATTGGCTGGTTCAGGTTGGCGAAATTCCTTTTAAAGGCGAATTTCCTACCAGCTTGGAAATTTTCCTCTTTGGCCATCTTGTCGGCCCAGGGTTCATACTCATGAGATTGTTAGTGATCTTTCGTGGAGATGGGACTGATCTTCGGTGAACTAATTTCTGGTGTGGGAGAATTTGCATCAGGCGAGTTAGTCTGGTTTATCAGCTGCCTAGTGATCTGATGTTGGTACATAACTAGTTTTGCTAACTGTTCGATTTGTTCCCTGATAGACCTTATCTCCTGCTCTATCAGGAATCATCTTTCTGAGATTTCCTAACTGTCTAGGTTGTTGCTGCTGGATGTATTTGATTCTCCAACATATCGGAGGTATTTGGATTGTTCTCCATTTCTAGTGTTGATCATGTTGACACTCTCCTCTTTGTGCTGGGGGAGGGGATTGTCTTGTACGTGTGGTTGTTCTGGTTTGGTTACCACAATCTCTCCATTATCAATCAAGTCTTGAATTTTGTGCTTGACAAACCAACAGTCTTGAGTGTCATGGCCCGGGGATCCGGAATGGTAAGAACACTTCTTGTTTGGGTTAAAATTTCGTCCACCAGTATTGGTTGGTGGGAGGAGTTGGACAATCTTCTTCTGTGCCGTCAACAGCTTTAGCACATTCTCGAGTGAATCCCCTAGAGGGGTGAAAATTCTTCGACGCCTGACCTCCATATTTTTCTGAAATAGAGGGTTTAAAGGCTGTGCTGAAGCTTGGAAAGGGGTATAGTTCCTCCTTTGAATGGGCATATTGCTTGGTTCACCCCTTGGATTCTGTCCTTGCAATACTAAGGACATTTCTTCATCTTTTTTTTTGTGTACCCTTCGGGGATTACTCCTGTAATTTTTGGATTGGATATATTCGACAACGGCTTCCAAGGCAGTCAGGTCTTTATCTTCCCAGATTCAGTCCCATTTCGGCCATCTCACCGTGTTTGATCATTTCAGAGAAGCATTTTCCTATGCCTACTAGGACCCTCTCGTAATATTGACCTTCTTGAATATCGATGAAGGTCATGACTATTTCAGTCTCATTCATAGGTGGAATGACTTGTGCTACGACCCACCTCCACCGTTGAGCATATTCCCTGAATGACACAGAACTTTATTTCTTGATTTTGGTTATCTGGTATCTATCTGGAGCTAGCTGAGATTGGAAGCTGTATTGACTGAGGAAGTTATAGGCTAACTCTTCCCAGCTGTGAATTTTGGAGTTGTCTAAACGAGCGTACCAGGCTCTAGCCTCTCCGGTCTGACTTTTCTGAAATAACTACATTCAAAGTTTCTCGTCCTCTGCATAGGATCTGAGTTCTCCAATGAAGACTTTCAGGTGAGTATAAGGGTCTCCCAATCCATCATATTTCTCAAAATCAAGAGTTCTAAATTTTTCGAGATAACGAGCCTCAGGGAATATACAGAGGTCAGAGTAATTAACACTGCCGAATGCCCAGTCCCATTATTAGACCGGAGAGTTTCCTCCATCTGTTGTACTTTTTTCAGAGTGTCACTAGCTTCTTGCTCTTTGTTGAGGATGGTGATTTCAGGAGTTTTGTTGGTTGGGTTCTGGTTTTGTGGTCCAGGAATCTGAGTTTCGGCTTTTTCAGTCTGTCGACCGCCACCACTATCACCAGGTGTTCCCGATTCTGTGTGAGCTTGGGCTTACTTCCCTTTAAGGGCCTTTATTTATTCTCTCAAAAAACTGGCCAATTCGGCTATCTGATTCTTTAGTACTTCAAACTCTTCGATAGATACAGGGGTGAATTCTGGTTGAGCACTAGAAGTCATGTTCGTGGTTGAACTTAGTGCTTTCTTGGACTTAGATCTAGTGACAGGACCAATTTTTCACCTACAACAAAACGTTGGCGTGTCAATTTCCTGAGGTATGCAGAGATAGGATGCATGCCATGATGTGTTTTTGTGGTTTTTTAATCTTATCCTGCAAAATAGAGGTCAGTTGTTTTGATGACAGGATAACATAATAGGATGTATATGACAAGGAATGTAAATCTTTCATTATGATATTTACATTGTGCTCCTTTACATTTGGAAATTGAAAACTTGACATTGAATTGAAAAAGGAAGGCATGAAGAAGCTTCCCATCGGATTTGGTTAATTAGAGGCTGACCTATCTTAGGCTACTCTCGCAACTTTTTGGCATGAAGGTCCCCAGATCATTGCAATCTACTAGAGGGGAAATTAATCTGATCTTTCAACTGAAGCAAATCTAGGTGGTGCATTTTCATGAGTCCCCAGAGACTTAATCATCCCCAGAGTCATTACTTATCACTGACGGGTTTTGCCTCCCGAAGGAGGAATCACAACATACATTCACATACATCGCGTCTCACCATTATACATATGATGACATTGGTGCGAAGCACTAAAAAGCACAAAAAGCATTCATTCACATTCATTCAATGTAAAGACGCAGCATTCATGCATTAATTCAATGTAAAGACGCAGCATTCACACATACGTAGTTTTGAAAGGGAAATGTTTGAAAAGATTTAAACACGGCCTAAGCCCTCTACTGTCCCCAGCAGAGTCGCCACCTGTCGACGTCGGGAAAAAATTCGTAGGTCGGGTCATAATCCGGATCTTTCTCTCTTCCTAAGTTATCTCTACCCTTACTCTTTTTATTGTGAAAAAGGTTTTGAAGGGTTTTTTTTATGAAAAGCCCAACATGTATCATGCCGATGATTTGAACGTTTTACAGAGTCGCCAGCTGGTAGATTTCAAATGGTTGTACCAACTCAACCTAATTTTTTTGAAAAGAGGCCCAATTGCTGGACACTATCGAAACTTGATCTTTGAAACCGAAGTTTTGAGTTCGGGGGCTTGGTTAAATGTGGGAAAGGTGTTAGGCACCCCACAACTCCCGTGTAAACACGGTACCACATCTTTTTAATATTTCCCTTAAAAAACTAAAATGTGTGTGTGAGTACTATTTTGAAAATTGGGCCTATGTTTGATGGAAAACATTTTTTATGCATCGTTGAACCTATATACGAAGGGTTTGATTTGATTTGCAAAAAAGTCTTTGATTTGATTTGTAAAAGTATTTGATTTGATTTGCAAAAGCTTCTTTTTACTGAAAAGATGATTACATGATGTTTTGAAAGAAGGTTTTCAAACCCTTACGCTAACATAGGAATTGAAGTATATTGATACTTCAGTTTTATCTTTTCAGCCTTAAGGCTCAATTTGAATGGTGATTGTAGGGCTGTGAAGCATCCTCGACCACAAAATATATACAAGTGTCGGTCTCCTCATGGGCATGATAGCCATCGGAGGGACTCTGACACGACAAACCAAATTTTCACTATGTTGAGAACTTAAATCTGGGTAACCATTTTAAGGTCTTTTGTATGTACATTTTTACAGAAAAACTGTCAGGGTACATCTGTAAAGTGGAGTTTGTCCATCATATGAATCGGATTCTGATCAGTTGGATCAAGAATCCAACGATTCATATGCTCACATAGGGAGGTCAATAAACCTGCACAGCTCAAATTAAAAGAAAAATATATCCAAACGTTGTAATGGCCAAGTATTCATCAGTAAATCCTGGCTAGCGTTAATCCAAAACGTCTCTTTCCCACTAGATAACGATCTAAGGGCCGCGACGTTGCTTTCATAACTAAAACTAGAAAAATGCTAGATTTAAATAAATTTCAGCCATTCTAGCTCCCCGGTTCTATCTGAACCTATTTTGAACCGTTTAAAAGCTAGAGTTAGCGAGATTTAAATAAATCTAGTTCGCCCGCAGATATGTCAGTGCCGATTCATATAAAATGAATATTTAAAGTAACAATTTAATAAAAGCGAGTAAAGCAAATATATATACAATTATATATATACAAAAGCTGTAAAGGGCAATGGGTTTTCACACCGGTGCTCGGACTGTAATTGAAATATATATATATATATATATATATATATAAAAGCTGTATAAAAGCCACGGAATGATCTAGGCTGGACAGAATTGAAATATATATATGTGTGTGTATATATATATATATGTATATATATATATAACAGTAAAAATGAGCGATGGGTTTTCACGCCTGTGCCCGGACTGAAATATAAATATTTATAGAAATGTGGTCAACCAGGACTAGGAAGATAACCCAGTGTGGTGAATAGTGAAAAAAATAGTAAAAAGGCCACAGAATAATTCAGGCCGAACTAGAATATAAATGTACAGAAAAGTAGTCAACCAATACTAGGAAGATAACCTAGTGTGGTGAAGGCTGCTTATACATGCATATTTATATATAAAAGCAGTAAAAAAGCCATAGAATGATCCAGGCTGAACTAGAATATAAATATATATAAAGAGATAGAAAAGTAGTCAACCAAGACTGGGAAGATAACCCAGTGTGGTGAAGGCTGCTTATATATGCATATTTATATATAAAAGTAGAAAACTACAGCAGATTTGACATCTGGGCTTGACAGAATTGAAAAGTTAGTATATATACAATTAAATATATTAAAAAAAAGTCAAAACCAGATTGGGAAGATAACCCAGTCCGGCGAAGTTGCCAATAATGAAGATGCAAGTATATAAAAGATGCCAGAAGCGACGGATTATCAATCCTAGTTGTAGAAATACCAAAAAAAGATTTTATTTATAAAAATATTCCAAAAGTTGACGAAAACGGCCACGAAACTGAGTTCCGGGCATATTTAGAAAAAAAATTTGATGTGAAAGTGTAAAATAGTGTAGAGAAGTAGTATTGACTTGCTGATCGTAAAAATACTCAAAATGGACTGCTACACGGGCTTTTTGCCAAATCGTAGGCTTTACACGTCCGAATCTACCGGTTATTTTTTGATATATGATAGTATGTGGGTATATCTACGTGTTAGAGTGAACAAATTTGGGTTTGGAAGACACGAAATTGGACAGAAAACCAAACAGGCAGAGGTTCGGAGCATTTCAAAATTCTTGAAATGAGAGGGGGTGCACCTTTATATATAGGCCAGGGAGCCTCCACTCTACCTGCTGCTGTCGCAGGAAGAGGTGCGAATCCATGTGGCATGCGGCCCACGGTGGGTTCTGTTGTCTCGAAGTATGTGCACTCTGAGCAACGCAACGTCTGATTCAAAACTTTCTAACTTTTGATTGGAGCGTTCGTTTGAGGTGTGTAATACCTTTACAGAAAGCCCTCGCCGAGAGTGTCATAATGACGTAGAATAAAACATTTTCTAGGTCCAAGAAGACGGGTTCATAACCAGGTCTTTGATTCCTCGCAGTTTTGTCCGTTGAGCTGTCTTGCGCTGTCTGCACTCGGGATCATCGTTATGGTTCGTTCTGACCTTGCTGGCATCAATTCGGCTTGAGTTTGATTGAATCGGCTTGGAGATGGTAAAATGACTATTTTGCCCCTTCTGGGGTTGCCTTCAGTGTCGACATGGCCTTCAGTTTACTTCCTACTGCTGCTTCCATGACTTGGATCCCATTCAAGTCTGTTTGTCCTCAAGGTTGTCTTTGAGGCTAACTTGGTCACTCTAGGTTTTCCTCTGGAGATGTTATGATGCTTTAGGATTGGTTCTGAAGTTAACCTGACCTCCTGGGATGAGACCGGGGATGACCTGTACCTCCCAAGTTGAGATCGGGGCTGACCTATACTTCCCGGGTTGAGACTGGGGCTGTCCTGTACCTCCCAGGTTGAGACCGGGGCTGACCTTTACTACCCGGGTTGAGATCGGGGCTGACCTGTACCTCTCGAGTTGAGACCGGAGCTGACCTGAACCTCTCAGGTTGAGATCGGGGCTGACCTTTACCTCCTGGGTTGAGACCAGGGCTGACCTGTTCTTGCCAGGTTTAGACCGGGGCTGACCTGTACCTCCCAGGTTGAGACCGAGGCTAACTTCACCTCCCAGGTTGAGATCGGGGCTTACTTGTACCTCCCGGGTTGAGACCGGGGCTGAGTTGATGGTCCGGTATTGAGACTAGAGTTGGGTTGATTGCCCGGTATTGAGATCAGGGTTGACTTGATGACCCGATATTGAGACCGGGGTTCAATTGATTGTCCGGTATTGAGACCGGGGTTGAGTTGATTGCCCGGTATTGAGACCGGAGTTAATTTGATGGTCTGGTATTATGACCGGGGTTGATTTGATTGCCCGGTATTGAGACTGGGGTGGATTTAATAGCCCGGAATTGAGATCGGGGTTGAGTTGATTACCCGGTATTAAGACCGGGGCTGAGTTAATGGCCGGGTATTGAGATCGGGGTTGAGTTGATTGCCTGGTATTGAGATTGGGGTTGATTTGATGACCCGATATTGAGACCGGGGTTTAGTTGATGGCCCGGTATTGAGACCGGAGTTGAATTGAAAAGATAATCTTTCCTTTCTACATTGTTAGTAACAGGGAAAGAAAATTTCTAGTGTCTACATCGGGGTTTGTTTTGGGTTTGTCTTTGACCAATTCTTTGATCTCCTCGGGCAGCTCATAGTCATCTTCCTCTTGATCAATCTTCATCAAGTCGAAGTTCAGTTCTACATCAAAGTTGTAGTCACTGTGACAGGTTGGCATCTCGTCAGCAGGGACAAACAAATCCAGTCTTGGAGTCTTGAAAACAAAATGATTTCTCTTTAATATATGCAACTACTTAAATATACAAAGCATTTAGCGAAGCATGATAAAAGTTAATCAAAATAAGATGTAAATGAAACCATGTTATAGGGCAGACAGATTCTCTGCTCTTTTACCCTTTATGGATAAGGCAAGGGATGCTGCTCCAGTTGCCCAGGGTCAATCCTCATTAATAGGGAGGATACAAGATTTGTGGTCGTTTGTCTCTTCCTTAATGATGACTAAGACATCCTTCAGATCAGAGTCGGGGATTTTCTTTGAACTGCCACCCTTTCCTTTCTTGATGCGAGGAATTTGAATCTGGTCTTTGTCCTCACTATTTGGGATATCATCATTCCTACCTTCGTAGTGTATGAGAACACGCATGTTACCAAATGGGTCTCGTCCTTCGTACAGGAACTTTTATTTTCCCTTTTTGCTATCCCCCTCAGGTTTTGAGGCTTTCCTCTAATTTTCTGATATAATTGGAGGAAACAGCATGGCTGACACAACAGTAGGAATCTTCCTCATTGGCTTTACGAACCCAGCATTAGTGAGGTTCGGCAGTAGTATAGTGGAAGTAGAGGCCTTTGGATGCTTGTGTGGTTTTCGGTGGTTTGACCCGGATGTGTAGCCTAATCCAGATCTCCCGACTGACTTGGGATTTGCACCGGGCTCTTGATACCTTGTTGATTCTTTCCTAACCCTTCTCCAAGGCGGAAACCCAAAGATACCATCTCATGGCCCACTGCCATCACTTCGGGGGAGACCTTTTGTTTCAGAGCTGGTGCCCCGACAGGTAGGTACTGAGTATTGCTCACCTCCAGTGCTTGAAAACTTGCAGGTTCAACCCCTGCATCCAACCTGATCACTGGCATGTCTCCCTGTATGCAGACAAGGTATTCTGGTTTGGCATTCACTGTGATTAGGTTGCCATTGATAATGTACTTGAGCTGTTGATGAAGGGTGGATGGAACTGCTCCTGCCATGTGGATCCACGGCCTTTCCAACAACATGTTGTATCCGGTGGTAATGTTGAGTACCTGGAAGGATATATAGAAAGTATGGGGACCAATCTCCAGTGGAAGTTCAATCTCTCCTACAGCTTCTCTGTGAGACCCATCGAAAGCTCGGATAACTACATGACTTGTACTGATCCGATTTGGGTTGATCTTCATTCTCTCCAAGATATCGTAGGTGCAGATGTTTAGAGATGATCCTTCATCTATTAGCACACCTTCGATCACATACTCGGATGATATTATTGCTATATGCAGTGACTTGTGGTGACCCGTTCCTTCTACTGGTATATCATCGTAAGTGAAAGATATCACATTGCTGTTAAAAATGTGTTCTATCACGTGACGGAATTTCTCGGCAACCACTGTCTTTGGCAGATGGGCTTCCTCCAGTACTTGCACCAGAATGTTGCGATGATCTAAAGATGATAAGACTAGATCTATGATGGACATTTTCTTGGGTGCGTCTTTCAGGCTTTGCACCATCTTGATCTCGTTATGCCCCATTTTGCTAAGGAATTCTTTGATTTTCTCTTCAGCCACTTTCTCTTTAGCCTTGGTGACTGGATTGATCACCCGCTGAGGCAGCTACAATGGATTCTCATTGGATATGCCAGTAATATTATTTGAAGTGGAACCTTGATCATTTTGATAGTTCCATGGGACTCTTTTTAGACTAATGATAGGATATTGCGGTCTGAACGGGCAGTATTAAAGGTTCGGGCGCAACTACCTTCACAGGATTCAGTGCTTCTTGAACCCCTTTTTTAGGAAATATTAAGGGTGGTCCGGTAGCTCCTTCTCACAGGAAAGAACAGCCACTGTTCCCTGATTCCATGATGTGGGAATAATGAGTGTTTCCTCATCAGGGAGGCTGGAGTGTTGATTCCCTCTTATCATCTCACCGCTTTCAATCATATTTTGAATCAGGTGCCGAAGTCCCCAGCAATCCACGGTGTCATAACCAGGCGCATTGGAGTGATACTGACAAATCCTGTCAGGCTTGAATTTTCTGGATCGAGGGTTCACCGGGGGTAAAAAATCTGTAACTATCCCCTCATTGATCAACATCTGGAGGATTTCCTTCATCGATTATTTTAGATTAGTGAAGTTCATCTGAAAGGCAAATTCCCTATCAGCCTAGAACTTCTCTTCCTTGGCCACCTTGTCGGCCCAGGGTTCATGCTAATGAAATTGGTAATGGTCCCTCATAGCAATGGGACTAACTTCTAGTATTGGAGGACTTGCTTCAGCCTGACTAGATTGGTTTATCAGCTTCCTGGCCACCTGATGCTAATATACGACCATATCCACTAACTGTCCAATATGTTCCTTGATAGATTTGATCTCCTGTTCTATCAAGAATCTGCTTTCCAATAACTCCCAACTTTCAAGGCTATTGTTGTTGGATTGAGTTGACTCTATGACGTACCGGAGGTATTTGGATCCCTCTCCACTCCCCGTGCTAATCATGTTGACACTTTTCTCTTTGTGCTGAGGGAGGGGATTATTCTGCACATGGGGTTGCTCTAGTTTGGTCACCACGATCTCTCCATTGTCTATCAGGTCTTGGATCTTATGCTTGAGAGCCCAACAGTTCTGTGTATCGTGGCCCAAAGATCCGGAATGGTATGCCCACTTTTTACTTGAGTCAAAATTCAGTCCACTGTTACTAGTTGGTGGAAGAAGCTGAACAATCTTCTTATGTGTTGTCAGCAGTCTTAGCACTTTCTCGAGTGAATCCTCTAAAGGGTTGAACGTTCTCTGACGTCTGGCCTCCAAATTTTTTTGAAATGGAGGGTTAGAAGGTTGGGCTGGAGCTTGAAAATGCAAATAGTTTCTCCTTTGAATGGGCATGCTGCTCGACTTACTCCTTTGATTATGTCCTTGCAATACTAAGGACACTTCTTCGTTTTTCTTCTTGTGTACTCTATGGGGATTACTCCCGTAACTCCCGGACTGTATATGCTCGACAACGGCTTCCAAAGCTGTCAAATCCTTTATATTCTCATATTTTAGCCCCATTTCAGCCATCTCACCGTGCTTGATCATCTCCAAGAATGGTTTGCCTATGCCTGCTAGGACCCTCTCATAGTATGGAGCTTCTTGGATGTCGATGAAGGTCATGACTATTTCCGACTCAGTCATAGGCGGGGTGACTTGTACTGCCACCCACCTCCATCGTTGGGCATATTCTCTGAATGTCTCAGCCCCTTTGTTTCTTGATTTTGGTCATTTGGTATCTGTCTGGAGCCATTTGAGACTAAAAGATGTACTGATTAAGGAAGGCATGTGCCAGCTCTTCCCAACTGTGAGGAGTTGTCCAGATGACCATACTAGGCTCTAGACTTTTCGGTTAAACTCTTCTTGAACAACTGCATTTGGAGTTTCTCGTCCTCTGCATAGGATCCAAGCTCTCCAATGAATACCTTCAAATGGGTGTATGGGTCTCCCAATCCATCATATTTCTCAAAATCAGGGACTTAAAATTTTTCAGGGTAATGAGCCCCGAGGAATATACATAACTTTGAATAATTGACACTGCTAAATGCCCCAGTCCCTTTGATGGACCAGATGGTTTCTTCCATCTGTTGGACTTTCTTCAAAATATCACCAGCTTCTTGTTCTTTGTTGAGGATAGTGATTTTAGGGGTTTTGTTGGTAGGATCCTGGTTCGGTGGTTCCGGAATCTGTGTGTCTTTCTTTCCAGTCTCTTGACTGCCACCGGATGTACCTGGTTCTGTATGACCCTGTGCTTGTTTCCCTTTACGAGCTTTACTTTGTTCTCTCAAGAAAATAGCCAATTCGGCTATCTGGTTCTTTAATCATTCAAACTCTTCCCTAGAGACGGGGGTGGATTCTAGTTGAGCACTTGAAGCCATGTCTGGAGATGGACTTAGGGCTTTCTTAGATTTCAATCTGGTAACAAAACTTAAAACTTAAAACAATTTTGAAACTTAAAGAAGATGACCGATGATTCGATAAAGTAATCTCTTTCTTTTATTTATAAACATTTGAGAAAGGATTACATTAATCTGGAAATGTTTACTAAGGGAGGCCGAAACCATAACGGCTTCAACCTTCTTTTAACTAGAGAGAAGGTAGAGAGAAGGGGGAGAGAATGAGAAGAGACCTCTGCGAGGTTTGTCAAAACAAAACCTAATGAACTCTAACACTTGAGTTCATTTAAATAGAAACTAAAGTTATCGGTTTATATTTGCCGAAGTAACTTTTACATTTACTTAAAGTTAAAAGTAAAAATATTTAACTAAAGTAAGAAACATTTAACTTAAGTTAAAACATTTAACTTAGGTTAAAAGTAAATTACTTTTATATTTACTGAAGTAAAAACATTTAACTAAAGTTAAAGTATTTACATTTACTTTTACTAAAGTAATTTCTTAATTACTAAAGCTGCATCTGCTTTTGCTTTCGGCTGCTTTTGACTTTGTGGGACGCACTGATTGCATCTGGAGCATCCGATGACTGTGGGACCCTGGGGGCCATCGTTGTCTGACTTCGTCTGACTGTTAAGGTCCTGCTCCTTCCTCACCGGTGGGTGGTATTGATCTTCTTCTCAGATAGATCACCATCCCCTATTCCGATTCCTTAGGAGGAGGAACTGAATTAATAGGAGTAGGATTTACTGAAAATTCTTTTTGGACTTGACCAATGATGCGATAAATATCAAATTTATCCCACCATTTAATAGAAAACTCTCGAGTAACATAAGTTAATTAACTAATAATACGACGAGAGATAACAGATTTGTCATTGGCTGACTCAAGATTTAAATCAACAAGAGGAGTATAAAGGCCATAATTCCATTTAAGAATCCAAGGGACTTTATATTTACTTATAAACTGAAGTAGAACTGGAATACAATCATTTTTAGGACTGTGAGGACTTCTATTGCAAAAATAACTAAGAACTGACTAGAGCTCAATGGGCAAAACACTATGAATGAGACCAAATCTTTCTCACCATAGAGTAAACCAATGAGGAATTTAACTTTTAAATTTTTGGTCAAATTGAATGAACCACGAATGACTGAAATATGGAGTTTGAAATAAGAAGACCTTATTTCAAGCCTCCATATAATCATAATAGCAGAACTGGCTATTGTGATTATCTAACTGTTGAAGGTCAGACAGATGATTACCCCAGTCAGACATAGAGGTAATCTGTTTAATATAGAGAGAATGATAAATGACCTTAGAACTGTTATTTTTATCATAAATGGGTTTTACTAGGATTGACTGTGTTTGAAGAAGGATATCCTTATAATACACAAGAGATTTATAAGGAGCAAGAGGAAGAAAGTGCCAACCAGTTGGGAAGAACTGGGCAGCCAATTTTACTGGATCGTCAATGGATTTCATATGGGATTCAATATGAAATAAATTGACTGAGTAAATGAGGACGTACTGCGAATGCAGTTGCCTAGGGTTACTGGAAGAAGATGAAGCAAAAGGATCAATGGGCTTTGGTGACTGGGCCAAAATCGTATTGTAAGGCTTTAGAACAGTACCAAGGAGAGTATACCTATTGGCAACATCAAAAGGAGTAACTGGGGTAATTGGGTGAGGGATTCTGGCTCCCATGGGCCTTTGACTAGGGATTGGGCCTGGAGGGGGCCGAACATTCTTGTTTCCACCTCTCACGCTCTTTTTTCTTATGTACCTGAATTAATAAATTCTTGTGTAAGAAAATCGGGAACATAATTTTGACTTCCTTAAATATACTCGATATCTGTTGGGTTTATATGTAACGCAATCATGCAATCAAATCACATAAATAGGGCGGAAGCGTAAAAACTAGGTTTTCAAAAATTTATACAAACCCATAACCATGATCATGCTTTGTGCTTGTTATCAATAACAGAAAAGAGAGAACATGGAATTATACCTTTGAAGATCTAAGCTTCCTCAGGTACAAGTTCTACTCCTTTGATTCCTCTGATAATGGCTCCTTCCCTTGAATAATGTCAGCCACCCAAATGTTTGGTCTCTAACGGTGATCCACCAAGGAAGATGAAGAACTCAAGAAGATGGGTTATTGGCTTAACCCTTGTTTCTATCTCTATAGAATATGTGTACTCCCAACTCTTGGAAAATTTCACATCATTCCTTATTTCTGATATAAGACTCTCTTATATAGATATTAGGTCAACCCTCCTAATCCAATTAGAATAGGGTTTTATTTAATTAATTTATATCCTAATCTTTATTAGGATTGAGAGAGAGTACTGATATTATATTAATTCCTAAACTCCTTTAGAATTAAAATAATAATAATAATAATAATATTAATAAGACTCCTCTTATTAATTTATATTTAATATTTCTAAAATATTAAATAATAAACATTAAGCTATATCATAGATTAAATTAATTATACTTAATGCATTATTACTATCATGCCATTTTCTTCTTAAATAATTCTTCTTCCTTTTATGGTGTGACCCTTTAGGTTCTCCATATTAAACCGGTTGTGAATAAATTAATTAGAACAATTCTAATCTTATTTAAATAAACAAATTAAACTAATAATCTATTTAAATAAATAACATTTATTCTACAATAGGGATAAGCCTCCCTAGCGATCAACGACTTTCCAGATAATATAGATTTCAACATTAATCATAAAAGAACCTGTGAGTTAATAGTTACCGTACAATTCAATCCTTCCACCATACAATGTCCCAATTAAATATAAGACATGGATTTACTGTCAAGTCTTAATTTATTTAATCATATGTATTTCGATTAGAAAATGCACAACTCCAAATAATGCAAATTAGAAACCTCTTTCTAATTTCATTCTACCTTGGCCAAGGATTCCTGGGTTGTCATTTAACGAATCACATAGAACATATCTCCTCTTTTACTAGAGGTGGTAGATTCTTTATTGATCATTCATTATCTCTATATGTAACTCATTACACCCAAGCATACCCTATATATGCCTTAAAAGGCCTTAAGGAATTAGTCAAAGTATAATTTGTTACATACAAGATACTATGATGATCTCAAGTCCAAGGATCACATGTACTACTATCACATTAGGAATTCCTATTGACAGGCGAGTAAAACTCCATTAGGTATTCCATAGCGAGTCACGTTCAGTGAACTTATTCTCCAATAAGCACCTACATACTTGCTTTAGTGTCTCCACACAAATGACCATGAGATCAGTCATCCTCATCCAATGAGCAAGCAACATATGTACCAATCTATCCGGATTTACTAATCCCCTTTTTAGTAATCCCACGATTGGGAACTATTTTAGTTTTAAAGCTTTCTAAGAATTTAGATCTCATTAGCATGATCAACATCATGATTCTAAAAGCATTGCTTAAAACTATGGGTTATTTACATATTATAAAAACAGCACCATGTAGATAATTAAATGCCTTTAATAAATAAATATTTTATTAATAAATAAATAAGATTGTTTACAAAGTATGTGCTTTATCATCATACATGATTGGCTTGTATGCACACTACTATCAATATCAAAATCAAAAATGCTTAATAAAGATTGTTATCGAGCAAAAATATGCTTAGCAGCTATATTTGACATCCTTTTCTAAAATATATTTAGCTGATTTACAATCAATTCTAACCAAAAATCTTTGATTTAATAAATCGTTTTGAAATTTACTAATACATAAAACTAAAGCTAAAATTTTAATTTTAATTGTACTATAATTACTTTGAGCCTGATTCCATGCACCAGAGTGGAATCGAACAATTTGTTCAAAAGAAGTAGATGTTAATTTTTGCTTCAGAATACCCCCGAAACCAATTTTAGAGGCATCAGTTTCAACAATTTTAAAAGCGAATTCATTAGAAATGCCAAGGCAAGGCAAAGCCTTAACATATTTCTTAACTTGTTGAACGATGAAAGTATGCTCATCTGTCTAAGGAGGAGGGTTTTTCAGTAAACGAAGAAACAATGGTTTACAGATTTTTCTAAGCTTTTGATAAAACTTGCCAACATAATTCAGGGATCCTAAAAATCGCTGAAGTTGAGTCTTATCAATGATTTTATCTGGAAATTTATCAGCAAACTGAATGACTCGTTGAATAGGACGGACTAGACCACGATGAATATCATGTCCTAAGAATTTGACTTTTGTTTGGAACAGACTACATTTTGTAGGAGAAAGAACCAAACCATTTATTTTGATTGCCTTGAAGAACAAATTCAAATGTTTGAAGTGTTTGTCGATTGACTTAGAGAAGACCAGAATATCATCAATATAAACAATGATGAAATGACTGAACGGATTCAAAGTTTTATTAAGAATATTTTGAAATTCACTAGGGGCATTCTTAAGACCAAAAGCTTGAACGACCCATTCATAATGACCAAAGGGAGTGTAAAAGAAGTTTTATACCGATCACTGGGGTGTATACTAACTTGCCAGAATCCCGACTTAAGATCAAATTTACTAAAAATGGTTGTGTTACTAAGCCGACTAAGGAGGTCTTCTTTGTTAGGCAAGAGGTACTTAATCCATTCTAAGACCTTATTAAGGGGTTTATAATTAATAACTAGTCTGGGAACACCTCTTTCTTTCTTAGCTTCATTATTAACATAAACAGTTGGACAAGACCAAGGCGATTTACTATGTTTAATTAATCCTTTTGTAAGCAGATAATTAATTTCTTGCTTACAAAGCTCCATTTGCTGATGACTCATCTGAATAGGTCTGGCCTTAGTAGGAATTAGGTGCTCCTTAAATTCCTTAGCATAGGGTAACCTAACAACATGCTTTCATCTGTGCCAGAAAGTATTGGGAGAATAAGCACAAAGGTTTTTAGTTATAACTACTCGAAGTTCTTTAATCTTATCCTGAACCTTTTCAAGAAGGAGAAGATCTTCAACCTGTTTATATTTAATCTCTTATTTTAAGAATTTTAACTGTGAGGTTTTACAGCTTAACAGATTTAAAGATTTTGAAATAGATTCATCTTGAATAAATTTCAAATCTCTTTCTTTGGGTTGAGTAATGAATTCAAACACTACCTTTTGACCCAAATGTTCAGTTGTTAAGCCATTATTACTAGTAGTAAATGGATATAATAAATATATAAACGGAAGTCCTAAAATAATCTTATCTGTCAAGTTACAAATTAAAACAAAAGAAGTTTTATAACACATATTGTCTTGGCAAATATGAACTTTAGGAAGTTTATATTTTATTTCCATCATACTACCATTAGCAGAATTTAATCGTTCACTAGTTTTTTTATAGAACTTAGTAGGTATCAAACCTTCTTGAATGCAATTAAGATTCGCATCAGTGTCAACTAGAGCAGGAAGTTGAATTGCAAAAGTTTCATCAATAATTAGTCGGATAATAATATACCATTTTTGAATGGTAATGTCTTTTAACCTTTTTAATGAATTACCTTGAACCATAAGAATTGACTCTTCTTCTTTGACATTAGAAGATTTAGCTTCTTCATCATTTTCTGATGAATCAGATATGTGAAGCTCTGAACTTTTAGTAGCCAGATTAGCCATTTCTTTGCATAACTCAGAAATCTCAATCTGAAGTCCTGAAATTTCCTTCTTAAGTTTATTGACTTCTTGGTTTAATTCGGGAAAGGTGATTTCTCTATCCGCAGTTTTAAACCTTTCTAAGGTTTTATTAAGGTTAATAACAGGTTTATCTTTACCCTCAATAATCTTATGTTTACCATAAATATTTTTGGTTAACAAATCTTTTAACTGTTTCATATATTGAGTTTTTAACTCAGAATCAGTAATTTTACCAATTAAATCAATTAACAAAGAGCTTTCTTCTTCATCTTTGCTAAGAACATTAATGGTTTTATTGCAGCAATCAGATTTGCAATTATCTGTACAAAGACTGACTTCTTCATTATCACTTTCCGTTTGATTAATATCTTCATTATTAGAGGAATAAGGAATATCATAATTGTCGTTGCTAGCAGCGTCATTCTCTATCCTTATTAACTCTAGCAGTTTATCTGCATCATCTGCAGAAATATTTAACTGACTTAACTTCTGTTTAATCTTACATTCAGATTTATAATGACCTTTCTTACCACAATTATAACAGGTGATTTTACTCTTATCTTGAGATTTAGAAATGGGTTTTTTACTATGTCATTTCCTTCGTAGCTTGGGTTTTTCATAATAATTGTCTTGATTTTTAGACTGACTAGATCGCTTCTTATGATGCTTACCAGTTTTACATTTTTCAATCTATTTCTCCCGGTGCTTTCTTCTAGAGGCAGCAACGGGAGGTAAACCATATTGTTCGCAAAACGTGCCGAGCTCATATTTAGCTTTTTTCTTATCTTTACTAGCTTGTTTAGCAAGTTTGTAGTCAATACACATTTTTAAACCAATCTTTTGGATATAGCTAATTATGTCACCATAAGTCAGGTTATCATAATCAATATATCCAAGAGTTTAACTAAGTTCCTCTCTAACATTGTGGGCAAACAAATTAGGAAGACCATTAACAAATTTCTCTTTCCAGAAAGGTTTGTTACTATCACTATGCATCATGACTCGAGAAATAAAAACAACTTTGTACCATCTAAAATCACTTAGAGTGGGACAAGTGAGATTACTTAACTGGTCATGAATTCTATCAAGTGATATTACTAGGGGTTCCAATAAAATGTTTTATTATAGTGAAAATTAATGTGTTAACACCATCAGGGATACCAAAACCAATATCTTCTCTGAAGATGGGCTGACCATTGTTATCTAACTGAGGCGCATGAATTATAGAATTCCTTGCATCTTCATCAAGGTGTTTTTCCCACCAAGAACGAAGGACACCAGTAAAATCATTAGTTAATATTTTAACTATTTCAGGTTGTGTTAAACTACTGAAAGCTGTAATATAAATATTGGCAACCATGGACAAATGATTCATCTTGGTACGAATTTGATGTTCACTAAAACCATCAGTATTTCACTCATAAATTTTATTAGACGAAACAGAAAATTGATTATCTAGATTCTTTTCCTCATACTGAAGATCAGGATGAGTGGGTCTAGAATACCAATTTTTTGTAATACTAGTGTTATTAAAGGTTAACTTGTTTAACTGCTCATTAAGATCTGGGATAGAACAGTTTCAGATTTAATATCCGATTGACTAATACTTTCATCGTCAGATTCTTCTATCTGATCAATGATAGCAATAGTTCCACTAGCTTAACCAGAACTTGAACTTATCTTTTTAAGTAACTTATCTATGGTTTTAACTAGCTCAGAATCTTTATTAGGCAATCCTATTCCTTCTCTTTTTTCTTGGAGAGTTAATAAAGGCTGATCTAATTTTTTATCAGGATTTTTAACCATAGAATGATCGAATTTTTCTTCAATTTTATCTAACTGTTTACCAATTGTAGCCAAGTACTGATTAGTAAAATTATTTTGTTCAATAATTTTCTGTTCATCGATTTTTCCATCAGCAACTTTAAATGGACTGGCAACAACAGAAGTGTTTTTAACATTTAAAAGAACAGTTTCTAAAAGAGGATGACTAGCTAAAATTTTAGACTTGTCCTCTTTTGTCCACTGACTTTTAGTAAGAACTTTACATTGTGAATGATATTTTTCATACCAATCATAAAAGGTAATGTTCTCTTGCTCGATTTTAATAAATTTTTTCCACTTATTAACAATCTTATCCTTATCATGTTTTCCATAGTTATTACGAAAAGCATGTCTTTTATCATTATTAGATATGGAATTAAAATCTGCAACCAGATTATTCCAATCTAAATTAAAAGTTTAAATAAGAACTCTTAACTGGTGGTTAACTGGAGCTTCAAAATCAGAAGGGGCCGGTCCTACAGAAGCAGTAGGAGAAATATCTTGCTCCTCTTCTACTAGATTAGTAGGAGCATAGTAAGGATGACTGGTTTGACCCTGGTTCAAAACTCCCTTCATTTTAATATCAGGAATAGAAAAATCACTTAAAACTTTAGTATCTTCTCGGGAAATAACCGAAGGAACTGAGGAATTAGTAAATTCTTATATAATCAAAGGTCGTCTGGTATGTTCAAAGCTAACTCTAACAGTACCATCAGAGAATTGTTTAATATTTTCTATGTTTAACAGATTATTAATAATTGGTTTTTGTGGAATTTCATTGGGTAAAATCCACTGACTAGGTAAAGTAATATCCTTCCAACGAATAGTCCTTGGAGTTTGGATATTAGCATTACTAGTACTGCTTTTAATTAAAACTGTGTGATCTTTTGGGCTTTTTTTAAGAGCATGAATGTTTAAGTTGGTTTTCATAACTTTATAATAAATTCTATAAATTAAGGCTATAGGCTGCGAACCCTCGATCATATGAGTTATCTCACCTGTAGTCTTAATGTTGAACGTTAAAGCTTTTAATAAATTGGCATCACTTAAACTCAAAGGGAGATCAGGAAAGAAATTAAAATGGATAGGACTATCATGCAAACTTGACTCCATGATACCAATAATGCTAAGAGCATAATTAAGGTATCGTGCATCTCTAAGACACAAAAAGATGTTTGAGTTAATTCTTTTAATAGTTAAAGGCTTGACTGCGACCTGAACTAAACCAATATGAATAAAATTATAACCTTTCTTTCTATGTTTGTTAATAACATTAGAAGAGAGAATATTACAATTTTTATATTCTTTGTTGATCGCAAGACACGTTCAACCGTTTTAACATTATAATCAGTTTTAAAATTATCAATAAAGGTTGACTCATAGATCTCTTTAGGAGATACACTAGGTATATTCTAATTACTTAAGGTTTGACTGATGTTTTCGTAACTATGTTCTACCTGGTTGACTATGTCTGGAACTGGTGGTAAGACTGGTCGATTACTAACTGAAGAACTAGACCTGAATAATCTACTCATTTTTAAAAAAAAATTAATTTTTTTTAATAATTCTATGTTCTTCCATACATACCCTTCTTACCTTAAGCAGACGCATACCTATGTCCTAGGTCAAACACCCAACACTGCTCCACACTGAGACTTACAAAGGGCAAAAAGACCGGGGCGAACACGGTGTTCTACAGTAAGAACTTTACATTGTGAATGATATATATATATATATATATATATATATATTTATAAAAGCTGTAAAAAACCATGGAGTAATACAGGCCTGACAAAATATATATATATATATATATATATGTATATATATATATATATATAAAAGCGATAAAGGACGATGGATTTTCACTCCAATGCCCAGACTGGAATGAAAATATATATATATTTATAAAAGCTGTAAAAAGCCACGGAGTGATCCAGGCTAGACAGAATTGAAATATATATATATATATAAGCTGTAAAAGCCACGGGATGATCTAGGCTTGACGGAATGTAAATAGATATATATAAAAGCTGAAAATGAGCCACAAAATGATACAGGCTTGACTAAATTGATATATATATATATATATATATATATATATATATATATATATATATAAGCTATAAAGGGCGACATATTTGCTATCCTATGCCCAGACAGAAATGAAAATATATATATATATATATATATTTATAAAAGCGGTAAAAAGGCCATGAAATGATCCAGCCCAAACTACAATGTAAATGTTAATATATATAATTAATATATATATATATATATATATATATTAAAGCAATAAAAAGGCCACGAAGTAGAAATCCAGGCCCAAATAAGTCAAAAAAAATTATATATATATTGTTATTCCGGGCTTGACAGAATTGAAAAGTTAGTATATAAAAGCTAATAAAAGTCGCGGATCGGCGATCCGGGCTGTAGAAATGCCAGAAAATACGTAAATGTACTAAAATGTACGAAAACATAAGCAAAAAGGGCCACAGAACTGAGTTCCGGGCATAATCAGAAAACGAAACTTAACGTGCAAGTGTATAAATGCACAATGAAGTAGTAGGAACTTTCTGATCGTAAAAATACTTACAATGGACTGCTACACGGGCTTATTGCCACTTGGTAGGCTTCAAACGTCCTTTTTCACGGGTTAATTTTTGATATGTGGTAGTATATGAGAATACCTACGTGTTAGAGTGATAAAATCTGGATTTGGAGTACTGGAAGTCGGGCTAAGAAATGAAATGAGCAGAGTTCTAGAACGTTTTTGAATTGATTTTGGCATGGGGGTGCACTTATATTTATAGACCCAATGGAAGCGACTTTACCAGAGGCAGCCGCGGGTCTACCTACGGCACCACGTGGCAGGGCCTAGGTGGCGGGTCCCGTCTTCTCAAATTACGTGCACTCCGAGCAACGTGAGGTTAGATTCAAAACTTTCTAACTTTTGATCTGAGCGTCCGTTTGAGGTGTACTATAGCTTTCCGTAAAACCCTCGCCAAGAGTGTCGCAATGACATAAGACTAAACGTTTTTCGAGTCCAAAAAGATGGGTTCATAACCGAGTCTTTGTTTCCCCGCAGTTCGTTCGTTGAGTTATCTTGCGTTGTTTGTGACACCCCTAAATCCGGGTACTATATTTTCACATAATTTGGTGTTCACTATCTAAATAAAACATACATCTACTGCCCAATAATAAGGAATGCAAACATAAATTACAACCTTATCATTAAATAAAATCTTCCTTTTGAAAAGGATTACAATTTTGTCCAAAATAATCCCAGGGTTTATCTAACCTTAACATAAACAACAAAAGCGGAAATAAAATATCATAACATAAAGTCTTATTATGTATCATAAACAAATCACAACCAGACATCACTTGCCCATCATACCTTTCCCTTTACTCATTGACGGTACGTCAACGTTCTCGACTTTAGCTGCAATGATTATTAATTACAAGAGTGAGCAAACAAAAGCTCACTTAGAATATAACAATAATAATGACATAAACTGAATAGCTTCAAGAGGTTTGAATAACTTTCCTTTCATCAATAAAGAATTGAATAAAAATTCTTTCATCGTCACTTAGAGTTTTAAATATTGAAATCATCTGAGGGTCATAAGACCTTAAACTATGTCCTAGGTTATAAACATTTCCATTTAAAACCTTTAACAGTCGTTTAGACTATGGACTCTTAACTCTTACTTAGGGATTTCATCCCTTCGTACCATGTATTGTGCACAAACATCTTAACGCTTTCGAATAGTAAACCCCTAATAAATAGGGTTGTTCATCTCAGTCTTTGATATAAGTCCGCACCAAAGAAAGTTTGGTTTGGATAAGCTTACAAGGAAATTTGGAGTTCAACTACCATCAACTAAGGAGTAGTTGCATCGACTCAAAATAATTTAAGAGTTCAATAATACAAGAATCATGAACCAAGTATAAGTCATAACAATAGACTTATTTTAAATAGGCATGCTTTAGAAATAACTTAATGCATTTGAAAGATTAAATAGATTTTGCTTGAACAAATAAGTCAAGATCGCATTTCTTCAACAATAACTTCAATACTTGTTCATTATGGTTATTGGAATACAAAATTACTTGCACAATAATTAACAAGTTAAGAATAGGAAAAACTTGTATAATGTAAAAGAAATGTTTAGGAACTTGCACAATATAAAGAGTAAGGATTAGAGAACTTGCCTCAAGCGTAAGCTACACTCTACAATTACAAATCACTTCCACAATTATCCTACATATTACAATACGTTTACAATACAAATTAGTTCATAACCATTACGTTTAATCGTTAAACTTCTTACTTAAGTTCAACTTGACAACATAGTTTACAACTTAAGTCGCTAACTATCCACATACGTGAGTCTAAACTCACAACATGCACATCATACGCGGATAACACTTTAAACTATCTTGGCGTACCTTATGAAAGCAATATCCAAGTACACACATAATATATCAATATGAGACTTCAAATTATCTTAAATATATTAGAAATATGTTATCTTATTGTCTAATACACTTAACATGTCATCACATTAAGTTAGCTAATCATGTACTGCACAAAAACTTCACAGAACATAAATTGATTTCCCGGACAGCAGCAAACCCCCCTGGGGCGGGAGATCCTAGGCATAAAACACCGTTGGGGCGGGGCCCCCCACTGGTGGGTTCACTGGCTCGCGAACTATGTAGAGAAATAAGCCAATTTGGCTTATTTCTTTGCACCAAAGTCCAATTTTAACTAACATAATGCATATGAAACTTTATGAAAACAAAACCTTACACTTCTAACATGATTTTAACATACATGAACACCACAACACATAATCAAAATACTAATTTTCATGATTTTGAAGAAAACACCATTGTTAAGCGTTCTTAACGAAAATTGATACTGTAAGTTTGTTTTTAAACCAAATCACGTAATTCAAATTGTATTAACTTTAGTTCTTAACTTAATATCATAATCTGTGATCAATTTTTATAATATATCACAATCCAAGATGAATTTTGATAAATTAAAGATTATTTTTCAAAACTAGTTCACTGTAAATTGTTATGAACATGATTTCTTCATTTCATCATATTTAAATGAATTGAACTATATAAACAACCATATGAATCATATGTAAGCATGTTATAACACATATTATATATATACATCATGTTCATACAAATTTCATGAAAACTCATGCATATAGAGAATAAAATTTGAAGAACATAAAGATAAAAGTTCTTAACTACAAGGTTTAGGATTATACCCTTAAGCTTAGTGTTAGGAGAAAAGATGATGGTGTTGATGCTGTGATTTCTCAAGCTCTTCCTTTCTCTTCTTCTTCTTCTCTCTTCTTCTTCTCTATTTTCTCTCTTTACTTTCTCTGTTTTGTTCTTCTTTGTTCTAACTGACTAACTCTTTTGTTTTAATGTATATTGTAATATACATATATTTATAAACATATAATACAATCATAAATATAAAACATAATAACCCCTTATTAATTATAATAATTACCATTAATATATAAGTTACACTATTTTGAATTATAAAAGTCATAAGGCTTGTTTGGCAAAACAGCTTATTTAAAAACAGATTTTTAGGTTTTAAGGCCTTGTTTGGTAAAAACTATTTAAAATAGGTTTAAGGGCCTTGTTTGACAAAATTAATTTAAAACGCTTTTTTTATTTTAATAAATCCTTTAACACATAGTTTAAATGTTACACTTTATTTAATTAAATCCCAACCTTTTAATTTAATTAAATACAGGCTAACATTCATTAATTAAAATTACACATAATACTAAATTGTTACACAATTGTAATTTCTTTATTAATCATAATTCATGTAATGAATTAGTAAATCATTATAAACACTTAGCACATAATATCCCTCTAATTTAATTATTCTCAATTAAATTAGAATTATACTACACACTTACTTACACATCAATTTAATTCATCCTATTGCACTTAATTAAATTACTCCTCAACAATCACATAAATTATTTATTTCACTCAATAAATTAATCTATTAAAATATTTATTTAATTCAATAAATATTAAAAATTAATATAAAATCCTCATTCGTTACAATGTTTCCTCCTTAAAAGGATTCTTTCCCCCGAATCATAACTACAAAAAACTCATCTGTTACATTCTTCCCCCCTTAAAAAGATTCTGTCTCCAGAATCGATGTACAAGAAATTACACAAATAGTTGGGGATAAGTTTTCATCATAACATCTTCGCATTCCCACGTAGCTTCTTCAGCACTGTGGTTCCTCCAGATTACCTTAACAGAATGTATCACTTTATTTCTAAGAACTTGTTCTTTTCTATCAACTATTTGAAGATGCACTTCTTCATATGTTAGGTATTTATCGAATTGTAAAGGCTCGTACTCTATCACATGCTTGTAGTCGTGTTTGTACGGTCGCAATACGAAAATATAGAAAATGTTGTGTATATTATCTAGCTCCGGAGGTAATGCAACCTCGTAAGCCACTTCGCTAACCCTCCGTAGTATCTCGAAAGGTCCAATGAATCGGGGACTCAGCTTCCCCTTCTTGCCAAATCGAATCTTTCCCTTCCAGGGAGATACTTTCAGGAAAACAAAGCTTCCCACTGCAAATTCTCAATTTTGTCGATGATGATCGGCATACCTCTTTTGTCTGTCTTGAGCAGCAACCAATCTCGTTCTGATTACCTTCACGATTTCGGCGGTTTGTTGTACCAGTTTCAGTCCCAACAATTGACGCTCACTGACTTCATCCCAGCACAACGGAGTTCTGTATTTTCTGCCGTATAACGCTTCGTAAGGCGCCATGCCAATACTTGCATGGTAACTATTATTATAGGCGAACTCCACAAACGATAAATGATCATCCCAGCTTCCTTTGAAGTCCGTAACACAAGCTTTCAGCATGTCTTCTAGCGTCTGAATTGTTCTCTCGCTCTGGCCATCAGTCTGAGGATGGTACGTCGTACTCATTCGCAATTGCGTTCCCAAGCACTCTTGTAAACGCTTTCAGAAATTCGACGTGAAACGTGAATCTCTGTTAGACACAATCGACACCGGAACACCATAGATAATTTCCTTCACGTATAGCTTCGCTAACTGATCCAAATTATATCTAATTTTGATCGGTAAGAAATGTCCTGACTTCGTGAGTCAATCCACTATTACCCATATCGCATCAAAACCTTTTCGTGTCGTTGAAGACCAACCACGAAATCCATCGTGATATGCTCCCACTTCTATTCTGAAAAATCTAATGGTTGTAGCAATCCACTTGGTCTCTGGTGTTCTGCTTTGACCTTCTGGCACGTTAGACATTTCGCAACGTATTCAGCTATGTCTCTCTTCATATTCGGCCACTAGAAATGCTGTCTGAGATCCTGGTATATCTTCGTACTCCTAGGGTGAATAGAATATCTTGAACTGTGAGCTTCACTCAGAATCTCCTCTTTGACGTCCGGTACTGGCGGTACCCATATTCTTCTTTTAAATCGTAACAGTCCTTCGTTATTGATCTTGAACTTGATTTCTTCACCATCGGTTATTCTCTTATGAATTTTCTCGCACTCTTCATCGTGAAGTTGTGCCTCTTTCACTTTGTCTACCAGAGTAGAACCAGTAGTTACTTCAAATAGCTTCTCATCCAATTCCTTCAGATACTTGACCTCCAGATCTAACTTAGCCATCTCTGCTATCAATTGATCCTGATCAGTTAACATATTCAACTTCTACCGACCCTTCCAGCTTAAAGCGTCGGTAACCATGTTTGCTTTACCCAGATGGTAAAGAATCTCGCTACTGTAGTCCTTCATCAATTCCAACCATCTCCTTTAGCGCATGTTTAAATCCTTCTGTGTAAAGATATACTTCAGACTCTTGTGATCTGTGTATATCTCACACCTTTCTCCATATAAGTAGTGTCTCCAAATCTTAAGAGCAAACACTACTGCCTCCAATTCTAAGTCATGGGTTGGATACCCTTTCTCATAATGCTTCAGCTGACGTGATGCATAGGCAATAATTTTGGAACTCTGCATCAGTACACAGCCTAATCCCTTATGTGAGGCATCACTGAATACTACAAAATTTCTTGTACTTTCCGGCAATGACAACACCAGTGCAGTACTCAACCTTTTCTTCAGTTCCTGAAAACTCTCCTCACACTTTTCTGTCCAAACGAAATTAACCATTTTACGAGTCAAATTCGTCAATGGAGTTGCGATTTTGGAAAAGTCTTGGAGAAATCTTTGATAGTAACCTGCCAATCCCAAGAAAATCCTCACTTCAGACGGCGTCTTCGGCTGATCCCAATTCATCACGGCTTCAACCTTCGACGGATCTACCAAAATCCCATTATTGTCAATCACGTGGCCAAGAAATTGCACACGTTCTAACCAGAATTAGCACTTCAAGAATTTTGCGTAAAGCTTCTCTCGCCTCAGAGATTCTAAGGTCAGCCTTAAATGTTCAGTGTGTTCCTCCTCAGTTTAGAATAAACCAATATGTCATCTATGAACACTACTACAAACTTATCTAGGAATGGCTTAAATACCCTATTCATTAAGTCCATAAATGCCGCTGCTGCATTTGTTAGACCAAATGACAACACCAAGAAGTCGTAATGTCCATACCGAGTTCTAAAAGTCATCTTCGGTATATCTTCTCTCCTCACCTTCAACTGATGATATCCACTTCTCAAATCAATTTTCGAGAAGTATCTAGCACCTTTCAGTTGGTTGAACAAGTCATCGATCCTAGGTAAAGGATACCTCTTCTTGATCGTAACTTTGTTTAATTCCCTATAATCAATGCAAAGCCGCATCGATCCATCCTTCTTCTTCATGAACAATACTGGAGCTCCCCAAGGTGAAACTCTCGGCTGAATATACTTCTTGTCCAGCAATTCTTGCAGTTGAACCATCAACTCCTTCATCTCGACTGGAGCCATTCTATATGGAGCTTTCAAAATCGGAGCAGTTCCCGGTGCTAAGTCGATCACGAACTCTATCTCTCCATCTAGCGGAAGTTCTGGCAAATCACTCAAAAATACGTCCATAAACTCCATAACCACTGATATCTCTTTTATCTTTGGGATCTCCTTACGAGTATCTACTATGTAGGCTAGATATCCTACACGGCCTTACGTCAAAAGTTTCTTGGCTTGCATGATCATCAGACAACTCGCTTGTCTAGGCGATTTGCTACCATAGAATACTAACTTTGACGGAGTCGTAAGGTTTACCGACATCTTCTGACAGAGTATTATCGCCCCATGATTGAACAACCAATCCATACCCAATATTACATCGAATTCCCCAAGTTTTATCAGAATCAAATCTACCCTCAATTCATGACCCTTAATGTCCAATCTACAGTTCTTGTATACAAACCTAACAGGAATAACCTCCCTATTCGCAATCTCTATGTTCAAGGGGTAAACTAATTCCTCTTTAGGTAAGTCTAGGGTCTAAGCAAAGTCATCAGATATGAACGAACAAGTAGTACCTGAATCAAATAATACATATGCATTTATACTATTGACCGGAATAATACATGACACCACATCCTTTGACTGCACAACATCATGCACCGTCATGTTGAACGTCCTAGCAGTGGGTTGCATCGCCTGCAGTGGTCCGACGATAGCCAAAGTGTTACCGCTGACATTTCCTCTCCCTCTTGCCGATCCTCCAGCTGGCTTCTTAGGGCAACTTCGGGCCATATGATCCTTGGATCCACATAAGTAGCAAGCTCCCTTCTTTGGGTTCGGGCAGTTCAGCGCAATGTGGCCTTCCTGACCACAGTTGAAGCATACTTGCTTCCCCCTTAGACACACTCCAGTGTGATTCTTCCCTCATGTCACACATGCTTCAATCTTCTTCTTCTGCTGGCTTCCCTGCGAACTCCTAGCAGAAGTGTTGTCGTTCCACTTCCTTTTCTGGTTGATAGCCCCGCTACCACCATCCTTGGTTTCTATCTCATTCTTCTTCTTCTTTTAGTCTTGATTGAACTTGGTCACCGCGTCGCTTCCACCTTCAGCGAGGATGGCCTTTTCCAATACAGTTGCAAACGTATTCATCTGGAATATGGAGACCTTGTTGTAGAGCCAGGGCTTCAGTCCCTACTTAAACATTCTTGCCTTCTTTGCATCAGTACTGACCTGATATGTAGCGAACCTGGCCAGCTCATTAAATTTTGTGGCGTACTCCAACCCGTCATCCCTCCCTGTTTAAGCTCTAGAAACTGGACCTCCATATGGTCCTATGAGCTAACGGGGAAGTACATTTCAAAGAACATCTCTTTGAAACGGTCCCATGCTATAACTCCTTCTCCTTCCCTCATTTTATTGGCCTGCAACCAAAAACTAGCATCTGACTTCAACATAAAAGTCGTGAAAGCCGTCTTCTGTTCCTCGCTAACTCTAGCTACGTCGAAGACCTTTTCCATCTCCATTACCCACGTCTGCGCATCTATCGGTTTTACCGATCGTTGAAACTCTGGTGGTCATACTTCCTTAAATTCCTTAAACGTTGCACCTTGCACCTGCGACTGATTCGCAAGTGCTCCCGTCAGCAGGTTCACTAACTGCTGAACCGAATTGGGATTCGTCCCATCATTATTGTTGTTGTTGTTCGTCAATCCCTTGGGGTGTAGACGTGTGCGTCTTCTTCTAGGAGGTCTTTTATGTTAAGAAATATTCTAATTAGATCCTTTACTCATTTCTTAAATATTCAAGTTCAATTTAAATATTTAAATAATTCTATTCACATTGAACATATAACACGTCAATAAACTTCTTTATTTATTCATTCGTAGTTTTGAAAAACATAGAATAGATAGCATCTATGCTATTTACATCCACTTTCTTGAATCAAAAACAAGTTACAGGATTACATTCTTATCTTATCCCATTATTATCTCAATTTCTGGGACTTACATTTATTTATTACATAAAGAAACACATAAGTAAATTAGACTCTACTATCTAGGCATGTTAAGATGTCGCACAGCCTCTCTATGTTCTTCCTCCATCACCCGAAACACCGTTCTGCGATCCACCACGTACCATGGTAAACCTTGGAACTGAGCTGTGTAATAGAAGACACGATCCCGGGCCCTATCTATAGTCGTATGGAAAGCGTATTCCGTCTCCCTCAGCTTGGTCTTCTTTGTTTGAACCTCATCTTCAGCTCGATCTGCTTGTTGAGTAGCCCTCAAGCTTGTTTCCTCCGCTCTGGTACGCTTTACTGACTCCTCCCGGATGTCGTTCTTCAGCTTTGCTAGCTCGGCCAGTGCATCATCTCTTTCACTCTCCACGTCGATTAGATCCCACTTCACGTTTCCAAACTCAATGTCCAGCTTTTCAATCGTCTCGTCCCGCTGCTGTATAGTTACTTCAAGCTCTCCAACTTGACCATATAACTCCACGTTGCGGTCGTAGACCTCCTCGTACATCTCAGCACTAGTCGAGTGAGGTGGAAATTCCTCTTCAGGGTCCTCCTCCTCCTCTTCCTCCTCCTCTGACTCATCCTCGTCATCTCGGTCAGATACTAGCTCATGCTCCTGACTAGCTACGGGGATCAATGGAGATGGATCTCCCTGAACCATTTGCTCCCAGACAAGATGGATGTCTCTAGGCTCCTCGTCCCTCGGCATCTGCGTTAACTCCTCCCTAGCCTGACTAGACTCTCCAACGTTCGTCATCCTGAAGAGAAAATTTTAAAGTTTAAATATTATATGATATCGAGTCATTGACACTCTTCGAATACTTAAGCATAAACACAAAGCACATAAGGTAGTTTATTATCTTTAACTATTATCTATCTTTTCGATCTTCCTATAAGGCTACTACCTAAGATTTTTCCCCCACCTAAGGTTCATAACCTAAAGCTTTGATACCAACCTGTGACACCCCCAAATTTGGGTACTTCATTTTCACATGATTTGGTGTTCACTATCTAAATAAAACATACATCTACTGCCCAATAATAAGTAATGCAAACATAAATTACAACCTTATCATTAAATAAAATCTTCCTTATGAAAAGGATTACAACTTTGTCCAAAATAATCCCAAGGTTTATCTAACTTTAACATAAACAACAAATGCAGAAATAAAATATCATAACATAAAGTCTTATTACATATCATAAACAAATCACAACCAGACATCACTTGCTCATCTTGCCTTTTCCTTTACTCGTTGACGGTACGTCAACGTTCTCGACTTTAGCTGCAATGGTTATTAATTGAAAGAGTGAGCAAACAAAAGCTCACTTGGAATATAAGAATAATAATGACATAAACTGAATAGCTTCAAGAGATTTGAATAACTTTCCTTTCATCAATAAAGAATTGAATAAAAATTCTTTCATCATCAATTAGAGTTTCGAATATTGAAATCATCTAAGGGTCATAAGACCTTGAACTATGTCCTAGGTTATAAACATTTTCATTTAAAACCTTTAACAGTTGTTTAGACTATGGTCTCTTAACTCGTACATAGGGAGATCAGGCCTTCGTACCATGTATTGTGCACAAGCATCTTAACGCTTTTGCATAGTAACCCCCCTAATAAATAGGGTTGTACATCTCAGTATTTGATACAAGTATGCACCAAAGAAAGTTTGGCTTGGATAAGCTTACAAGGAAATTTGGAGTTCAACTACCATCAACTAAGGAGTAGTTGAATCGACTCACAATAATTTAAGAGTTCAATAATACAAGAATCATGAACCAAGTATAAGTCATAACAATAGACTTATTTTAAATAGGCATGCATATAAATAACTTCAAGCATTTGAAAGATTAAATAAATCTTGCTTGAACAAATAAGTCAAGATCGCATTACTTCAACAATAACTTCAATACTTGTTCATTATGGATATTAGAATACAAAATAACTTGCACAATAATTAACAAGTTAAGAATAGGAAAAACTTGTATAATGTAAAAGAAAGGTTTAGGAACTTGCACAATATAAAGAGTAAGGATTAGAGAACTTGCCTCAAACGCATGCTACACTTTACAATTACAAATCACTTCCACAATTATCCTACATATTACATTACGTTTACAATACCAATTAGTTCATAACCATTACGTTTAATCGTTGAACTTCTTACTTAAGTTCAACTTAACAACGTAGTTTACAACTTAAGTCGCTAACTATCCATATACGTGAGTCTAAACTCACAACATGCACATCATACGCGGATAATACTTTAAACTATCATGTCGTACCTTATGAAAGTAATATCCAAGTACACACATAATATATCAATATGAGACTTCAAATTATCTAAAACATATTAAAAATATGTTATCTTATTGTCTAATACACTTAACATGTCATCACATTAAGTTAGCTAATCATGTACTGCACAAAAACTTCACGGAACACAAATTGATTTCCCGGACAGCAGCAAGCCCCGCTAGGGCGGGAGATCCTAGGCATAAAGGCCTGCTGGGGTGGGCCCCCTCACTAGTGGGTTCCCCAGCTCGCGAACTGTGCAGAGAAATAATCCAATTTGACTTGTTTCTTCTCACCAAAGTCCGATTTTAATTAACATAATGCATATGAAACTTGATGAAAACAAAACCTTACACTTCTAACATGATTTTAACATACTTAAACACCACAACACATAATTAAAACACTAATTTTCATGATTTTGAAGAAAACACCAGTGTTAAGCGTTCTTGACGAAAATTGATAATGTGAGTTTATTTTTAAACCAAATCACGTAAGTCAAATTGTATTAACTTTATTTCTTAACATATTATCATAATCTATGATCAATTTTTATAATATATCACAATCTAACACGAATTTTGATAATTTAAAGATTATTTTTCAAAACTAGTTCATTGTAAAATTGTTATGAACATGATTTCTTCATGTTCATCATATTTACATGAATTGAACTATATAAACAACCATATAAATCATATGTAAGAATGTTATAACACATATTATATATATACATCATTTTCATACAAATTTAATGAAAACTTATACATACAGAGAATAAAATTTGAAGAACATAAAGACAAAATTCCTAAACTATAAGGTTTAGGATTATACCCTTAAGCTTAATGTTAGGAGAAAAGATGATGGTGTTGATGCTTTGATTTCTCAAGCTCTTCCTTTCTCTTCTTCTTCTTCTTCTTCTCTCTTTTTCTTCTCTTTTTTCTCTCTTTTCTTTCTCTATTTTGTTTATCTTTGTTCTAACTGACTAACTATTTTGTTTTAACGTACATTGTAATATACATATAATACAATCATAAATATAAAACATAATAACCCCTTATTAATTCTAATAATTACCATTAATATATAAGTTACACTATTTTGAATTTTAAAAGCCATAAGGATTATTTGGCAAAACAACTTATTTAAAAACAGATTTTTAGGTTTTAAGGCCTTATTTGGTAAAACCTATTTAAAATAGGTTTAAGGTCTTGTTTGACAAAACTAATTTAAAACACTTTTTTTTATTTTAATAAATCCTTTAACACATAGTTTAAATGTTACACTTTATTTAATTAAATTCCAACATTCTAATTTAATTAAATACAAGCTAACATTAATTAATTAAAATTGCACATAATACTAAATTGCTACACAATTGTAATTCCTTTATTAATCATAATTCATGTAATGAATTAGTAAATCATTATAAACACTTAGCACATAATATTCCTCTATTTTAATTATTCTCAATTAAATTAGAATTATACTACGCACTTACTTACACATTAATTTAATTAATCCTATTGCACTTAATCAAATTACTCCATAACAATAACATAAATTATTTATTTCACTCAATAAATAAATTAATTAAAATATTTATTGTAAGACCCCAACTTTTATGAATAAAAATTGAATTTCCTCTAAATATTATTTTGAAATAGTAAGCAGTTGATTTGATGAATGTGGTAAGTTATGGGGTGATTTGTGCAAGTTTTACAAAGTAAGCAAGTGGTTATAAAATATTCATTGTGTCAAGGAATATTTGTTTAGTCGGAAAATATTCTTTTTGTCGGGAATATTCGTACGACGGCGCAATCATTTGTGGGCTCCATAACGAAAAATTCTCGGATGTAGAAAACGACAAGAATAAGTTTTCTAAAAATAACGGCGAAATCGTTACCGTTAAAACTGTTGGAATACCCAGTGATAAACGAACAGTAATACGCGTGGTTGCATAGTAGCACACGGTATTGTACAGTATCTTTGATTATTGATGCTTACGTGAGAAGCCACTCAGTTTTATTCAATTATTGCCATAGTAGTTGATGCATAGTATCTCATATTATTGATTCAATTATTGTCACAGTATCATCTGCATAATATTTTATATTATTAAATCAATAAATGAGACGACACCGTTATTCATATTATTATTTATGTCGGTAGAAATTATCTCAGTTTTTCTTATTACTTATATATATATATATATATATATATATATATATATTTATATATATATATATATATATATATATATATTTATATATAGTTACCTTGCCGTGAGGGCAAATGAGGATATATATATATATATATTATAAATTTTGTTTTTTTATATAAAATAGAATATATTATATTTTATTGTTTGCATAGTACTGCATAGTGTTTGCATAGTACTGCATAGTATTTGCATAGTACTGCATAGTGTTTACATAGTACTGCATAGTGCTACATAGTGCAGCATAGTAAAATCAAATTTTTTTCAGACGAATTCGCCGAACGCCCGTGAACTTCCCCTACTGTGCGTCCGTGATTATTTCCTAAATAGTACTCTTCCATTCTCCTATAAATAGGATGCTTAGTTTAGAAATAAAAATCACATCAGAATCAGAGAATTCTTCTTCTATAATATTGAGTGTATTTCTTTTGAGTTTAAGGAAGCTTTGAGTGTAAAAAATAGTATAAGTTTTCTTCAAGAATATCCCCGCCATACCAGTCAGAAATACTCTCTTTTTAAGGTAAAGGATATTATTTTTCTCGTAAATGATGTCACTTTCTTTCAATATTCATAAAGAATATTATTTTCTTCCATATTTCATATTATGAAAGCGATAATATTTCATTTCATATACCCAAATTAAAACTTACTAGGTTAAGTATTGCTTCTATAATTCCTGAAATGATCGAAAATTCTTCGAATTTTGCATATCATCTAGTATCATTTCATTGGAATGTTTATATGAATTTTATTATGAAGATTTTACCTTTTCATGTTGGGGTTACTATTCGCGTATACTGTGACACCCCCAAATTTGGGTATTTCGTTTTCACATGATTTGGTGTTCACTTTCTAACTATAACAAACATCTACCCAAATATCTCAAAATAAATTACAACATTTATTCAAAATAATAAAATCTCCCTTAAAACAAGGGTTACAACCTTCTCAAAAATCAATCCCACGGTTACTCTAACCTTGACATAAATAATAATGTGCGGAAAAAAAACATGACATAAAAGTCTTATTACAACCATTTCAAAATAATTAAACAAGTCTTCACTTGTTAATCTTTCCCTTGCCTTTACTCGTAGACGGGGCATCAACGTTATCAACCTTAACTGCAATTGTTATTTAATGCAAGAGTGAGCAAACAACGGCTCACTGGAGTTTAACAATAACATAGACATGAAAGGATATTTTTAAAAGAATCTGAATAATATGATTCGCTTCAACAATAAAGAATTGAATAATAGTTCTTTCATCGCAATTACAATTCGAATATAGAATTTATCTGAGGGTCATAAGTCCTTTGAACTCTTGTCCTAGGTTATAAATATTTCTATTTAAACCTTTAACATTTAATAAAACTATGGACCTTAACTCGTAGTTAGGGGGATCAGCCCTTCGTACCATGTATTGTGCACAAACATCTTAACGCTATGCGTAATAATCTCCCCTAATAATTAGGGTTGTTCAACTCAGTAATTTGAATTCAAGCCCGCACCAAAGAAAGTTTGGTTTGGATAAGTTTACAAGGGTAATTTAGAATTCACGTTCATCAACTAAGGATTAGTTGAATCGACTTTCAATAATTCATAAATAAAAGAATTATGAATTAACATATGCTTTAGAAGTAAACTTAAAGCATTTAAAATAATAAACTGGATCTTACTTGAACAATAAGTTAAGATCATTTCAATTAAATAAACAATTGTCCAATACAGAAATAGAAAGGACATTCTCAACAATGAATATATGAACTCAAAGAAATTGTATAGAATTAACAAGTTTAGGGTTAGAAGACTTGCCTCAAGCGCAAGCTACTTAACACAATTCACGTACTTTAATACTTCATATACACATTCAATTATAATAATCTAAATCAGTTAACACATAACTAATTCACATAAGTGGTTAACCCTCATGGTTAACTTACTCTAATTAAATAAATAATCAACTATCACATAGTTAATTACATCACACAGATACTTACATAATTAAATTAATTATGTATTTAGCTAAATTATAATTAAACAATTATAATTTAAACACTTAATCTAATTATAATTACTCAATTATAATTACCTCTTAAATTATCACCAATTCATAATTAATAATTAATTAAACTATATCATGCATTATAATTACACAAATTATAATTAATCATGCAATTATAAACTTAAAATCCATAACTAAACATGCATTTATTAAATTACAATTACTTAAATTATAATTTAAATTAACATCTAATTGACTAAAATAAATCAATTTCTATACATTATAATTTAACCATATTATAATTTAAATTAAATATTTACTCTTAATTATAATTAATCAAATTATAATTAAGTAACTCATTTACAATAAAATATTTATAATCTAATTAAAGTTTTTAAAATTTCTTTTATTTCCCAAATATGAATTTGTCACAATCATATAACAACATGTTATATCATTTAAACATATGTCCACTATCAAGGAATAATTAAACTAAGGCTTTAAAATAAACTGCACAAGAAACTAAAGTCGCTGCCCAAGCACTGTGCATGGCGCAGCTGCGCAGCCAGCAGCCTAGGTACCGGCGCAGCTGCGCAGGGAAAAGATCTGGGAAGGGCAAGCGGCGCAGCTGCGCAATAACTCGGCCAGACGCAGACAGCCACAACTCTCTGCTTTACCGAACAACCCATACAAGCCAACAAACGAAAAATTACAGTAACGTAGCCACTGTAACTCCATACACATGCAATAATACATAACATAACATGTTTCTACAACATAACAACCATCTAAATAATGATAATCACAAGTTTTAAAAATCCAATTTGGCCATTTTCATGAAAACTCATATTTTTCCAAAATAATCTACTGTAAGAATTTTTCTCCGTCAATTCCACTTTATATACATACATTATATACGTAATTGAATATAATCATCATAAAAAATTCTAATTAGGCATAATAACACATATAAATTCCTAAATTTTCCATTCTAAAACCAATCAATATACATAAAACTATATGAACATAACTTTTTCCATAAAACTTGTTTTAACAGTAGTTTAATTCTTGAAAATCTTGTTATATCATACAATTGCCACAATCAACACATGTATACAATACATATATATATAATTCATGATTTTTACAACTTCACAAAATTCACAGAAAACTAAAATTTACAGAAACTTAAAACAATGAAGAACAACTACTTCACGTTTTTAAAACTATGAGATAGTAATTACCTTTATGCTTAGAGATTGAAGAAGAATATGAAGATGATTTCTCTAGCCTTCTCAAGCTTTTCTCTTTCTTTTTCCTTCTTCTTCTTCCTCTCTAACACACTGTATAGTTCTAACTTTCTCTGCTCTTTTCTCTCTTCTTTTTTTAGTCTTAGGCTTATAATACTAACGTAAACACATATAATAGATATAATACGATATAATAACTGACAAAATAATAATACCCTTATTAAGTATATCATTTACGTAAGTTTTAAAATTCAAAAAGCCTTAAGGCTTTGTTTGGTACACAGTTTATTTAAAAACAGATTATTAGCTAAGGCCTTATTTGTTTAAAATCATTTAAAATCCTTTTTCGTTTATTTTAAAAAATCATTTAATACATATTTTAATGTCACCTTTTAATTAATTAAATAATTTAACATCCTTATTTAATCAACTAAAATCAATTAACCACATAAATATTTGTCACATAATTATAATTACTCGCTAATTATAATTTCCGTAACACTTAACACACATCTCATCTAATTTAATTCTCTCAATTAAATTAGAACTATAATATAAAATTAATATACATTAATTAAATAAATATTACACATTCATTTATTTAATATATAACACTTAATTAAATCATTCCATAAATCACATAATTTATTTATTTAACTCAATAAATATATCACATAAAATATTTATTTAACTCAATAAATATTTAAAATTATTATATAAAATCACAATATTTACAATCTTCCCTCCTTAAAAGGATTCTGTCCCTAGAATCACACATAAAAAAATTCTCGTCTATTACATTCTTCCCTCCTTAAAAGGATTCTGTCCCCAGAATTAGTATATAAGGGGTTACACAACACTAATCAAATAAATCCGGATAAGGTTTCATCATAACATCTTCGAGTTCCCACGTAGCTTCTTCAGCACTGTGGTTCCTCCAGATTACCTTAACAGAAGGTATCACTTTATTCCTAAGTACTTGTTCCTTTCTATCAACTATTTGAACATGCACTTCCTCATATTTTAAGTCCTTATCAAATTGTAAAGGTTCATATTCTATTACATGTTTATAATCATGCTTGTAAGGTCTTAACACAGAAATATGGAAGACATTATGTATATTCTCGAGCTCCGGAGGTAATGCAATCTCGTAAGCTACCTCGCCAAATTTTCGCAAGACCTCAAAAGGTCCAATAAATCTGGGACTCAGCTTTCCCTTCTTACCAAATCGAATCTTTCCCTTCCAGGGAGATACTTTCAGGAAAACGAAACTTCCTGGTAAGAATTCTCGGTTTTGTCGATGAAGATCGGTATACTTCTTTTGTCTGTCTTGAGCAGCAACTAATCTCGTTCTGATCAGCTTCACAATTTCGGTGGTTTGTTGTACCAATTCTAGTCCCAACAATTGACGTTCGCCAACTTCATCCCAGCACAAAGGAGTTCTGCATTTTCTGCCGTATAACGCTTCGTAGGGCGGCATGTCAATACTCGCATGATGACTATTGTTGTAGGCGAACTCTTCCAACGGTAGATGATCCTCCCAGCTTCCTTTGAAGTCCATCACACAAGCTCTCAGGATATCCTCAAGCATCTGAATTGTTCTCTCGCTCTGTCCGTCACTCTGAGGATGATACACTGTACTCATTCGTAATTGCGTTCCTAGACATTCTTGCAATCGCTTTCAAAAATTTGACGTAAAATGTGGATCTCTGTCGAACACAATTGACACCGGAACACCGTGTCTAAAAATAATTTCCTTCACGTATAGCTTCGCTAGCTTGTCCAGGTTGTACTTAACCCTGATCGGCAGAAAGTGTGCTGACTTCGTCAGTCGATCCACTAAAACCCATATCGCATCAAACCCCTTATGAGTAGTTGGAAGACCCACCACAAAATCCATCGTGATGTGCTCCCACTTCCACTCTAGAATCTCTAATGGTTGTAGCAAACCACTCGGTCTCTGGTGTTCTGCTTTAACTTTCTGGCACGTAAAGCATTTTGCAACGCATTCAGCCACATCCCTCTTCATATTCGGCCACCAGAAATGATGCCTGAGATCCTGGTACATCTTCGTACTTCTGGGGTGAATAGAATATCTAGAACTATGAGCGTCGCTCAGAATCTCCTTTTTGACCTCAGGTACTGGCGGTACCCAGATTCTACCTTCAAATCATAGCAGACCTTCATTATCGATCTTGAACTTGAACTCTTCGCCATCAGTTATCCTCCTCCAAATATTCTTACATTCTTCATCGTGAAGTTGTGCTTCTTTCACTTTGTCTACTAGAGTAGAACCAGTGGTTACTTGAAACAACTTCTCATCCAATTCCTTCGGAAGCTTCACCTCCAACTCCAATCTAGCCATCTGTTCTATTAACCGATCCTGATCAGTTAACACGTTCATCTTCTCCCGACCTTTCCTGCTCAAAACGTCGACGACAACGTTAGCTTTACCTGGAAGGTAAAGTATCTCGCAATCGTAGTCTTTAATCTGTTCCAACCATCTTCTTCGGCTCATGTTCAAATCCTTTTGGGTAAATATATACTTCAGACTCTTGTGATCTGTGTATATTTCACACTTTTCTCCATATAAGTAGTGCCTCCAAATCTTTAGGGAAAACACTACTGCCGCCAATTCTAGATCATGGGTCGGATACCCCTTCTCATAATCCTTTATCTGATGTGATGCATAGGCAATGACTTTGTCGCTCTACATCAACACACAGCCTAATCCTTTATGTGAGGCATCGCTATATACTACAAAATTCCCCGAACTATCCGGTAAAGACAATACAGGCGCAGTACTCAACCTCTTCTTCAGCTCTTGAAAACTTTCCTCACATTTATCCATCCAAACAAATTTAACCGTTTTACCAGTCAAATTTGTTAACGGAGTTGCGATTCTAGAAAACTCTTGGATAAATCTACGATAATAACCTGTCAATCCCAAGAAACTCCTCACTTCAGACAGCGTCTTCGGCTGATCCCAATTCATAACAGCTTCAACCTTCGACGGATCCACCGAAATACCATCCTTGTCAATCACGTGGCCAAGAAATTGCACACGTTCTAACCAGAATTTGTATTTTAAGAATTTAGCGTAAAGCTTCTCTTGTCTCAGGGCTTCTAAGGTTAGTCATAAGTGTTCAGCATGTTCCTCGTCGATCTTGGAATAAACCATGATGTCATCTATGAACACTACCACGAACTTGTCCAGAAATGGCTTGAACACCCTATTCATTAAGTCCATAAATGCAGCTGGGGCATTCGTGAGACCAAATGACATCACCAAGAACTCGTAATGACCATATCGAGTCCTAAAAGCCGTTTTAGGTATATCTTCCTTCCTTACCTTCAACTGATGATACCCGCTTCTCAAATCCATTTTCGAGAAGTACTTCGCACCCTTCAATTGATCAAACAAGTCATCGATCCTAGGTAAAGGATACCTATTCTTGATCGTAACTTTATTCAACTCCCTATAATCAATGCAAAGACGCATCGACCCATCCTTCTTCTTCAAGAATAAAAAAGGCACTCCCCACGGCGAAACGCTCGGTTGAATATACTTCTTGTCCAGTAATTCTTATAGTTGAACCATCAGTTCCTTCATCTCAACTGGAGCCATTTTGTATGAAGCCTTCGAAATCGGAGCAGTTCCCGGTGGTAGATCTATCACGAACTCTATCTCCCTATCTGGCGAAAGTCCTGGCAAATCGCTCTAAAAAATGTCCACAAACTCTTTAATTACCGATATCTACTCCACCTTCGGGCTTTTCTTACGCGTATCTACTATGTAGGCTAGATATCCCACACAGCCTTACATCAGAAGTTTCTTGGCTTGCATAACTGTCAGACAACTAGCTTGTCTAGGAGATTTGCTACCATAGAACACTAACTTCGACGGAGTCGTAAAGTTTACCGACTTTTTTTGACAGTCGATTATCGCCCCATGGTTGAACTACCAGTCCATACCCAGTATGACATCAAATTCCCCAAGTTTTATCGAAATCAAATCTAGTCTCAGCTCCTGACCCTTAATGTCCATCTACAGTTCTTATAAACACACCTAGCAGGAATAACTTCCCTATTCGCAATCTTTATGTTCAAGGGGTAAACTAATTCTTCTACAGGTAAGTCTAGGGTTTTAGCAAAATCATCAGATAAGAATGAACAAGTAGCACCCGAATTAAATAATACATACGCATTTATACTATTGACCGGAATAATACCTGACACTATGTCTTTTGATTGCACAGCATCCTGCATCGTCATATTGAATGTTCGTGCAGTGGGTCAAACAGCTTGCAATGGTGCAGCGATAGTAACGGTACTGCCGCTTCCATTCCCTCCGCTCCCTATTGACCCTGCCATCAGCTTCTTAGGGCAGTTACGAGCCATGTGATCCTTGGATCCACATGTAAAGCAAGCTCCCTTCTTCGGGTTTGGGCAATTAGGTGCAATGTGGTCTTCCCGACCACAGTTGAAGCACACCCGCTTCCCCTTCATACACACGCGAGTGTGATTCTTACTGCATGTAGCACATGCTTCGAACTTCCTCTTCTGCTGGCTTCCTTGCTGACTCCCAGCAGAGGTGTTGTCATTCCATTTCCTCTTCTCGTTCACAGCGTTGCTACCCCCAATCTTGGTTTCCACCTCATTCTTCTTCTTCTTATCTTGGTTGAACTTCGTCACCGCTTCGCTTCCGCCTTCAGCAAGTATGGCCTTCTCTACCACAGCCACAAATGTGTTCAGCTGGAACATGGAAACCTTGCTGTAGAGCCAGGGCTTCAGTCCCCGCTCAAACCTTCTCGCCTTCTTAGCGTCAGTGCTGACCTGGTATGTAGCGAACCTGGCCAACTCGTTAAACTTAGCCTCATACTCGGACACCATCATCCCTCCTTTCTTAAGCTCTAGAAACTGGACCTCCATCTGATCTTGGGAACTCACTGGGAAGTACATTTCATAGAACATTTTCTTGAAACATTCCCACGTTATGACTCCTTCTCCCTCCCGGGTCTTATTATCCTGCCACCAGAAGCTAGCATCCGACTTTAACATGAAAGCCGCGAATGCTGTCTTCTGGTCTTCACCTACTCTAGCTACGTCGAATACCTTCTCTATTTCCATAGCCCACGTCTGAGCTTCGATAGGATTGGTCGATCCTTTGAATTCAGGCGGTCCTACAGCCTTGAATTCCTTGAACGTAGTACCCTGCACTTGCAGCTGATTCGCAAGAGCTCCTGTCAACAGGTTCACCAACTGCTGAACCGTGTTCGGATTCGTCCCATCGTTATTATTGTTATTCATCGAACCCTCGGGGTTTTGATGTGTTATTCTTCTTCTAGGAGGAATTTTCTGTTAAGAAAATATTATTATTAGACCCTTTATTCAATTTTTATATATTTAAGTTCATACTTAAACGGTAAAATAACTTAGTTCACATAGAACACATAGCACATCAATAAACTTCTTTTATTCATTAGTCGTAGTTTAAAAACATCAATCAGATAGCATTTCTGCCATTTACATCATCCTTCCTGAACTGGAAAAGTTGCAGGATTACATTATTAACTTATCCCATTCTTATCTCAAATTATGGGATTTACTTTATTTACTACAAAAAGCAACACACAAACAAAAGCTCTACTACTACCGCTATTGCTCTTGCTACTACTGCTACTGCTACTGCCTAGGCATATTAATACGTCACACAGCCTCTCTGCGTTCCTCTTCCATTACCCGAAACACCGTTCTTTCGTCCACCACATACCACGGTAAACCTTGGAACTGAGCTATGTAATAGAAAACACGGTCCTGAGCTCTCTCTATCGCTGTATGAAAAACATACTCTGTTTCCCTCAGCTTGGCCCTCTTGGCTTCAGCTTCACCTTCAGCTCGATCGGCTCATTGATTAGCTCTCAAGCTTGACCCTTCAGCTCTGGCACCCTTCCACGACTCCTCCTGGATGTCTTGCTTTAGCTTTGCCAGTTCAAATCGAGCAGCATCTCTATCAACCTCCATATGTATCAGGTTCCAATGTGCATCTCTTAGGTCACTTGCCATTTCCTCGATCGTCTCATCTCGCTGCTGAATGGTTTCTTCGAGCTCTCCGACTCGACCATGAAGCTCCACGTTGCTGTTGTAGACTGCCTTGTACATCTCAGCACTAGTAGAGTGAGGTGGGAATTCCTCTTCGGGATCCTCTTTCTCCTCCTCCTCCTCCTCCTCTTCAGACTTGTCCTCGTACTTTTCTTCTAGAATAGGTGTCAGCTCACGCTCCCGACCAGCTACGGTGATCACTGGAGATAGCTCTCTCCTAACCAGCTGCTCCCAAACAATATGTATGTCATGGGGCTCCTCCTCTCTAGGCATCTGAGGTACATCCTCTCTAGCCTTACTAGGTTCTCCAACGTTCGACATCCTGATAAAAGAATTTTAAAGTTCATTATTACGTGATAACAAATTGACACTCTTCGAATACTAAAACGTAAACACATAGGCACATAAGGTTGTTTATTATCTTTACCTAGCACACCTATCTTTTCGATCTTACCTATAAGACTACTACCTAAGGTTTTTCCCCACCTAAGGTTTCATAACCTACAGCTCTGATACCAACCTGTGACACCCCCAAATCCGGATACTTCGTTTCCACATGATTTGGTGTTCACTTTCTAACTATAACAAACATCTATCCAAATATCTCAAAATAAATTACAACCTTTATTCAAAATAATAAAATCTCCCTTAAAACAAGGGTTACAACCTTCTCAAAAATCAATCCTAGGGTTACTCTAACCTTGACATAAACAATAAAGTGCGGAATAAAAATATGACATAAAAGTCTTATTACAAACATTTCAAAATAATTAAATAAGTCTTCACTTGTTCATCTTTCCCTTGCCTTTACTCGTAGACGGGGCATCAACGTTATCAACCTTAACTGCAATTGTTATTTAATGCAAGAGTGAGCAAACAACGGCTCACTGGAGTTTAACAATAATATAGACATGAAAGGATATCTTTAAAAGAATCTGAATAATATGATTCGCTTCAACAATAAAGAATTGAATAATAGTTCTTTCATCGCAATTACAATTCGAATATAGAATTTAACTGAGGGTCATAAGACCTTTGAACTCTTGTCCTAGGTTATAAATATTTCTATTTAAACCTTTAACATTCAATAAGATTATGGACCTTAACTCGTAGTTAGGGGGATCAGCCCTTCGTACCATGTATTGTGCACAAACATCTTAACGCTATGCGTAATAATCTCCCCTAATAATTAGGGTTGTTCAACTCAGTAATTTGAATTCAAGCCCGCACCAAAGAAAGTTTGGTTTGGATAAGCTTACAAGGGTAATTTAGAATTCACGTTCATCAACTAAGGATTAGTTGAATCGACTTTCAATAATTCATAAATAAAAGAATTATGAATTAACATATGCTTTAGAAGTAAACTTAAAGCATTTAAAATAATAAACTGGATCTTACTTGAACAATAAGTTAAGATCATTTCAATTAAATAAACAATTGTCCAATACAGAAATAGAAAGGACATTCTCAACAATGAATATATGAACTCAAAGAAATTGTATAGAATTAACAAGTTTAGGGTTAGAAGACTTGCCTCAAGCGCAAGCTACTTAACACAATTCACGTACTTTAATACTTCATATACACATTCAATTATAATAATCTAAATCAGTTAACACAAAACTAATTCACATAAGTGGTTAACCCTCACGGTTAACTCATTCTAATTAAATAAATAATCAACTATCACATAGTTAATTACATCACACAGATACTTACATAATTAAATTAATTATGTATTTAGCTAAATTATAATTAAACAATTATAATTTAAACACTTAATCTAATTATAATTACTCAATTATAATTACCTCTTAAATTATCACCAATTCATAATTAATAATTAATTAAACTATATCATGCATTATAATTACACAAATTATAATTAATCATGCAATTATAAACTTAAAATCCATAACTAAACATGCATTTATTAAATTACAATTACTTAAATTATAATTTAAATTAACATCTAATTGACTAAAATAAATCAATTTCTATACATTATAATTTAACCATATTATAATTTAAATTAAATATTTACTCTTAATTATAATTAATCAAATTATAATTAAGTAACTCATTTACAATAAAACATTTATAATCTAATTAAAGTTTTCAAAATTTCTTTTATTTTCCAAATATGAATTTGTCACAATCATATAACAACATGTTATATCATTTAAACATATGTCCACTATCAAGGAATAATTAAACTAAGGCTTTAAAATAAACTGCACAAGAAACTAAAGTCGCTGCCCAAGCACTGTGCATGGCGCAGCTGCGCAGCTAGCAGCCTGGGTACCGGCGCAGCTGCGCAGGGAAAAGATCTGGGAAGGGCAAGCGGCGCAGCTGCGCAACAACTCGGCCAGACGCAGACAGCCACAGCTCTCTGCTTTACCGAACAACCCATACAAGCCAACAAACGAAAAATTACAGTAACGTAGCCACTGTAACTCCATACACATGCAATAATACATAACATAACATGTTTCTACAACATAACAACCATCTAAATAATGATAATCACAAGTTTTAAAAATCCAATTTGGCCATTTTCATGAAAACTCATATTTTTCCAAAATAATCTACTGTAAGAATTTTTCTCCGTCAATTCCACTTTATATACATACATTATATACGTAATTGAATATAATCATCATAAAAAATTCTAATTAGGCATAATAACACATATAAATTCTTAAATTTTCCATTCTAAAACCAATCAATATACATAAAACTATATGAACATAACTTTTTTCATAAAACTTGTTTTAACAGTAGTTTAATTCTTGAAAATCCTCTTATATCATATAATTGCCACAATCAACACATGTATACAATACATATATATATAATTCATGATTTTTACAACTTCACAAAATTCACAGAAAACTAAAATTACAGAAACTTAAAACAATGAAGAACAACTACTTCACGTTTTTAAAACTATGAGATAGTAATTATCTTTATGCTTAGAGATTGAAGAAGAATATGAAGATGATTTCTCTAGCCTTCTCAAGCTTTTCTCTTCCTTTTTCCTTCTTCTTCTTCCTCTCTAACACACTGTATAGTTCTAACTTTCTCTGCTCTTTTCTCTCTTCTTCTTTTAGTCTTAGGCTTAGAATACTAACGTAAACACATATAATAGATATAATACGATATAATAACTGACAAAATAATAATACCCTTATTAAGTATATCATTTACGTAAGTTTTAAAATTCAAAAAGCCTTAAGGCTTTGTTTGGTACACAGTTTATTTAAAAACAGATTATTAGCTAAGGCCTTATTTGTTTAAAATCCTTTTTCGTTTATTTTAAAAAATCATTTAATACATATTTTAATGTCACCTTTTAATTAATTAAATAATTTAACATCCTTATTTAATCAACTAAAATCAATTAACCACATAAATATTTGTCACATAATTATAATTACTCGCTAATTATAATTTCCGTAACACTTAACACACATCTCATCTAATTTAATTCTCTCAATTAAATTAGAACTATAATATAAAATTAATATACATTAATTAAATAAATATTACACATTCATTTATTTAATATATAACACTTAATTAAATCATTCCATAAATCACATAATTTATTTATTTAACTCAATAAATATATCACATAAAATATTTATTTAACTCAATAAATATTTAAAATTATTATATAAAATCACAATAGTTACAATCTTCCCTCCTTAAAAGGATTCTGTCCCTAGAATCACACATAAAAAAATTCTCGTCTATTACATTCTTCCCTCCTTAAAAGGATTCTGTCCCCAGAATTAGTATATAAGGGGTTACACAAAACTAATCAAATAAATGCGGATAAGGTTTCATCATAACATCTTCGAGTTCCCACGTAGCTTCTTCAGCACTATGGTTCCTCCAGATTACCTTAACTTAAGGTATCACTTTATTCCTAAGTACTTGTTCCTTTCTATCAACTATTTGAACATGCACTTCCTCATATTTTAAGTCCTTATCAAATTGTAAAGGTTCATATTCTATTACATGTTTATAATCATGCTTGTAAGGTCTTAACACAGAAATATGGAAGACATTATGTATATTCTCGAGCTCCGGAGGTAATGCAATCTCGTAAGCTACCTCGCCAAATTTTCGCAAGACCTCAAAAGGTCCAATAAATCTGGGACTCAGCTTTCCCTTCTTACCAAATCGAATCTTCCCCTTCCAGGGAGATACTTTCAGGAAAACGAAACTTCCTGATAAGAATTCTTGGTTTTGTCGATGAAGATCGGTATACTTCTTTTTTCTGTCTTGAGCAGCAACTCACGATCAAATAATAATTTAAGTTATTTAATATATTAAAATAACTTAGTTTCCTTTCATTAATTAAACTCCCTTGAAAATATATTTAAAATTATGTATTTAACCATATCATAAAATATTATGTTTTCTCCAAATAAGCACATTCGTTATTAGAAAATAATTTACGTATTGTCTCATGATATTATTTTTAATATAATATCAAATAACTATATGTACGACACATGTACATATATTATATATAGAAAATAGATAATAAGTTTATTTTCTATTATAAGAAATTATTTCTATCAATTTATTTACATATAGCAAATATGTAATATATCTATCATATTAATCAATCACACCTTATACAAAATATATAAGGTAATGTTACTATTCAAAAATAACATTTCCTCCTTTTATTAAAATAATTCAACATTAGAAACTATTTTAATATCCTTTATTAGAAAAATCATATCTCTTTCTTTTCTATATATTGTTCCCAAAACAATTTCTTTAAATATTCATTTAAAGATATAATGATTTCCATCTCCCTTTAATAACGTATATATATATATATATATATATATATATATATATATATATATATTTAACGTTATTCGCACATTAGACTTTATCACATATTACTATTCTAAGTAATATAAAAGTATCAACTATAATTACATATTCAACACACATATTAATTCACTCATTTACTTAAGTAAATTAAACACTGTACTATATCATCATAGTTAATTAAGGTTCAATACTCTCATTATATTATTCCATAATATAACTCCCAACTTAAATTAACTAATATTTATTCTTATTAGTTAATTCCTTAACTAATTCATGCTTCACTATCCAAACTTATTCACGGATAGCTTAAGATTTATCAATAACCTATATTATAAGCATACTAGTTATTAATACACGTACACAAGAATATGGTGATTATACATTAAGGATATTTAATGTCACCAACTTACTATGATAAAATAATTCTATAAATTATTTAATATCGATAGGAATTTATCCACTTCCTTTATCTCAACTGGATCGTCTCTACGATAAGTAACAAATATATATTAATAATATATTTATAAATCACAAAAACACATTTTACATAGTCCATATTATCCTATGTAATATAATACCACATACCTCATATCACATATATATATTATTATTCGAACCCATCTCACAGTTTAAGAATTTTATTTATTAAATCCTTATTTAATAATATCTGAAAATTCGGGTTCTTACATCCTCTCCCCCTTATAAGGATTCCGTCCTCGGAATCACCGAAACTTCCTCTACTCGGTGCTATTCCGATTATTACATATTCTCTTGAATAATTTTATTCATTCTCTTTTCAGAAGTTTTATTAGTACAACTTTCTCAATCTCATTCTACCACTTTCTCCTTTCTAAGGAACATTCTACTTACTACATTCATCCTTTAGAAGAATAAGAATCTTCCACGATTTTTCAATAATCGGGAAGTAGTATGAATAACTCAGATTCCAATTTATGCTGAGGGGTTACAAGACCGTGAACTTTTCTCCAGGTTTACTAATGCTTCGACACAATTCTTCACACACAAACCAGAGTGTTTATCAATCACAAAGACTAAAAACACTCTCCACGCGTACTCTAGGTGGCCAACCTATTGTACCACTATGTTGGGCCGCAACGTAGTGTTTTGTAACGACTATATGTGTTACGTTCGGAACCATTGTCCCCGAAAACATGTCCCCTTATAGGGTTGTTCACCTCATCTTTTCAACGTCAAAATTCGCACCAGAGCAATCTGGTTTGGCATATATACACAAGAATACTTGAATTCTACAATCCCTTTCCAACAGTCGCCTAGCCGAATCAAATAGCTTAGACTCTCATCAACAATTCGGACATCAATCGAAATAATTTAGCCAACTTAATTGACCTTCTTTATAATTTACAAGAAAACCAGAAATTCTTTTATGACGTCATGATACCATACTAGATTAGTAGTACGTTGAGGATTCTGCCATTTTATGACTTTGTCATATTACAACATACCATAGTGGGCTGACGATCTTTCGATCACAACCAACACTAGGTTCGATTGCATTGATGACTCCATCGTTTACCATTCTACATCATATCAAATGATGCACAAGGTTAAAATATATTTTAAAAGATTGTCAAATCATTTTTGTCTTAGCGAAACAAATAGCGTAGACATACGAATAACGATGTTGTTTTTTTAAAACTCATTAGTTCAGTTACCTGACTCAATGTTTTCTCAAGAAAACCAAAGAGCAAACACTAGCACGAAGTCAATAAATATTGAAAATATAGCGTAGCTAGAGGATTTAGGAAATTCAAACTCTCCATCGCTTCAATCTCTTACCACCATCAATGCTCACTATTCCAAAACTCTTATATAATATATCTATTCTTCGTACAGTTCACCAACTTACCACACCATGGAAGCTCAGGAACTTACCACAATCATATGGGTTGAGGAACTTATCCTAGTCAGACCAAAATCGTCCATTCGCTGAGGGGTCCCATCATACGATTATGAGTCACGAACTCGTCATAGGCATAAGTCTTAAGAACTCGCACCTAATCTTAGTATTATCTAATTATATCTTAGAAATCTCTATCTATCAAAATAAATATGAGAAAAGAATCACCTTTCTGCTATATGTATAATGATACCGCGACACTAACATTCCAACGATTATCAATGTGAAGTACTCAGTGCAAGCACAAAACTTTTGCCCATACAAAAGTTTGTACAACTAAGCCGTTACATGAGTCCTTAATGGAAGTCCAACACTTAAATCTATCTTACTCTATCACTTGCTCGTTACGAGCTTTCTATGTTTCACCACATACAACTCCTCATGAGTTCATCTCGTACTTTTTATAGTACATTCTCTCATAGCATCAAGCTATACACACTCAGTCATTACAGACTATCTATCATTTCACAGTTCAATCTGATCACGCCGTGATCATCGCTTTATCTCAGGGTTCTTTCCCTACTATCAACTAAACTTCATCCGAGTTTATTCTCACTATCTTCGTCATATACATCTTATAGACATCGTCTTAATATTTTCATTACCGGAGTTAGGAAACTCCTGATTCTCATTCTCTAGATATTTCAAGATTCTTCTTTGAATCTTCACGTATATATTTTAATCTTATCTTTCACTCTCTCAGGTTATAGTCTAAGGTACACTTACCTAAGGTTTATAACCTACAGCTTTGATACAAACCTGTGACGCCCCCAAATCCACGTTCCTTCGAAACCTCGGATTCGGTGCAGTCACGATACTATTATCGCCAAATTATTACATCTTTTAATCATTAGTAAAAGAATACAACTTTGTTTATTACAATTTAGAATATAAATTCTATTTATATCCAAGATCTCATCTTTACATCATATTCGATATTACTAAAATGCGGAATAATTTAAAACCTTTCAATATCCTTTGAATAAAATATTTTTATTAATTTCACAATCTTAAATCAATTACACATTCTTGAACCACTATATATGATTCACTATATCCGAATTATTGTATAAACGTTTACATCTCAACTCGATATCCTCTATGTATTAATTAATACATTCTTACAATATAACAAGTATTAAACAGTGTAAGCAACTATCGAGTACATCATCTAGAATCTAAATATGGTCCAGACAATAATCTAAGTAATATTCTTCAATGCGATACTATCTATCTTTATCAATCAAGAAGCACGAAATCTTTACCGTGAATCCTTAACCTGCAAAAGTGGTTATTTGCAAGAGTGAGCTCGACAGCTCAGCAATTCTAACAGTCCTCATGCATCACATAGCATATAACATCATACTCAGTTCATGCATTTATAAACAGTTTATATTTACTACGCATGTTACTTTTCACATAACAAGTATATCATCAAATATCAACTTTCAATCTCATCTATATCTCATATACAGTTCATATATAAGTTCACATTATCACAGCATAATATAATTCAACTAACAGTTATTGAATTCATATATCAAATAGGAACTGAAAGACTTGCCTGATGCGTAGTTTAACAACTACGACTTAACTGCTTAAGAATATCTGCACTTCGTGTAATCCTACACAGTCATATTAATCATAGAGATCACACTCATCAGCTATATACATCCATATATCCTTAATATAATAATAAGTATTATATATATATTTTTTTATCTTGGTTCTTAGAACCTTGTTTCACTTTCATATCATACGCTTAGTATCGTTAGGTACGTATAGTTATATCTTAACCATACTCAATATCAATATTAACCACTTAACTATTTAAGTGTTCGACACATATTGCAAACTCATAAATCTATAATCCATATTGCTCTTACGTTTCTCAAATCTTATCGAAACCATTACATTCAAACTTTTTAAGTTTCACCTTTCAAAATCCTTGTCATACTTAACTAGTCATGCAAGGCTACTATGTTCATCATGTATACATGTATATAAGGGCATTAACTCAAGTTTTAAAACCTAGCATGCTCATTATAAGTCAAAATCATATGGCATTCATGCCGGACTTTCATATACCTTAAGTAAATTAAGTTCATGCCTCAAGGGTAAACCACTAATGTCATATTACTACATAAAGAGGCTAAACAATATGTAGTAAGCATGCTCGTGCCTATACTACTCATGTACACTTTAATCACATAGTCTATACTTTAGAAATTCATTTTCTATGAATAAGCGTGCATATGCAAAAATCCATGTATAAACAAATGATGTTCATGTCAATATGTCTATAGGCATAATGGACTCCTAATCTTCATGCTTGCATGCTTAGAACGTAACTCGCACGGTGTTTGATGATATTAGTCTTCAAACTCTAAATTTTTATTGAAAAGTACACGAAGTCCACAAAGGTCATTTAGTATAACCAAAGTGTCTTGAAATCATAACTCACTTTCTCTTGAACACTTAGCTAAACCACATAAATGTATTCAAACGGTCAGAAATTACAAGACCTAAATCTTGGTCAAGTTCACTTCAAAAAGTCCTTAAGTTTCACCTTTGAAATCACTTGAATTTATCAATCACGTATGCTAGTGTGTTCAACACCTTGAACATACATTTTATGTCAATAAAAATCATACGGTCATGCTCACAAAACTCAGAATATACAATGGTACATATATGCTCATGACAAGTTTAATTTAAAAATTCGAAGTTCACTTTGTAAACTTTAAATCCTTTCTTCAATTGAGTGTACTCACATAGTTATACTTGTTCACACTACATTATTGCACTCATGTATGTATTTTAATCATGTTCCTATACTTTCCTAATAACATGCCATAAGCTAGTACATAACAGAACCTGCAACAGAAAACGAAATTCCAGAATCTGGAACCGACGCAGCTGCGCAGCTCCCCAATTCAAAACTGGCGCAGCTGCGCAGGGCCTTGCCCAACTCAAGTCTGGTACCGGCGCAGCTGCGCAGGTGGCCGGCCAGGGGCAGTGATTGCTCTGCTTCGGCAGAACTTAGCCCAAACTCAAAATTTTCCACAACAATTCGATTATGAGCAACTATATAATAATTCTAACATACAAGTAAGCTAACATAGCAACTAATAACACTTCCCAATTAACTTAATTAATCAATCATGATTAATTCAAGAATTGGAACTGGACAGTAAACTTAAATGAAAAACAAGGATGGTAATATACCTCTGTAATTTGGCTTATACGAAATTGCTGTCAAGCACCAATCTCACAATGCTTCTATCTCACTAGAGCACTCTCACTTTCTATATGCTCTCAATTCACACTTAGCAAAATTTCCAGCAAATCAATTTAGAAGGAGATGGCTTATATTTATAGAGAAATCATTTACACAGGAAATACTCTTATCCCCCAAATTAAACCAAAGGAAGAAACAAGAATTTGATGGTTCATGGGAATTAGGTAGATGGTTGGTAAATCCCATCATCATCTCCACTCTTGCACTCATTAGCTAGGATTGATGAAAATGAGAGAAGAGATAGAGTAGCTTGTTCCATAGAGTTCACGTGAGAGGGAAATGTGCCTCTGATTATGGGACAAAGCTTAATAAACTCAGCATTGTATTCCTTTGTGCAATATACATATGTATATTACATATACTCCTATATCAATGTATAATTGTACACTTAGGTTATATCCATTTGGACATTATAATTCACATTATGCTTACTTAATATTGACACATTAATATAAGTCACATGTACATATACACAAACACATATGTACACCCACCTAAGTATATTCATACTTTAGATATACACCAACACATATAATCATGTACCTCATGTACATTGAATTAGTATTTTAATTGGACTAGATATAAAATAGTTGGTTATTCTCATCCCAACATTTTCCATAAATTATTATCTCAATTACACCCAAATATTATAATGATAATTAATATCAATTATTTATTAACTTGCCATTTCTTTTAATAATTATAGTTAAACCTTTAATTGATTTAACTTTACCACTCATGCCACACAAGGCACAATTATGTAAGCTTAGTATTTAATAGGCCTCAAGCTCACAAAATAATATTACTCTCAATGTCACATCTTATAATAAGTTCATGATGTAATACCATTACAATGCTTATTTACATGTTCTCTAATTATAGTCAATCTATTACCCTCCTATGGGCAATACCCAATGGTCAAAGAGGAGTTGGTGGTTAACTCCACCAGCTACTACTATTTATGGTCCTTCCTCATCATTACACCTTATAACATGCTCATGATGTAATTACATTTCTTATTATATGCTTTCTTAGCAACAATGTAGTAATTGAATTAACAAACTCTACACATCAATGTATTGCATCTATTCATTATCAAGCTATTATCGTGCCACACAAGGCATTTCTCACAAGCTCAATCTTAAGCTTATCATTATTCTTAATCACTTACTCATTTCTCACCACATTACTACTTATAACCTGTTCAATTAAATTAGAACTATTAAATCCAAGGTCCACATAAAAATATTTTACAAATCGAATATTCAAATATTATATGTAACCTTTACGGAAACATAATAACTCAAGCTATTAAAATGTTAAATTACTTCAATTAATTATACTTATAATAAGTATAACCTTTACGCTTATAATAATTAATATATACTCTATTAATTATTCCAATAATAATATTCACGATCAAATAATAATTTAAGTTATTTAATATATTAAAATAACTTAGTTTCCTTTCATTAATTAAACTCCCTTGAAAATACATTTAAAATTATGTATTTAACCATATCATAAAATATTATGTTTTCTCCAAATAAGCACATTCGTTATTAGAAAATAATTTACTTATTGTCTCATGATATTATTTTTAATATAATATCAAATAACTATATGTACGACACATGTACATATATTATATATAGAAAATAGATAATAATTTTATTTTCTATTATAAGAAATTATTTCTATCAATTTATTTACATATAGCAAATATGTAATATATCTATCATATTAATCAATCACACCTTATACAAAATATATAAGGTAATGTTACTATTCAAAAAAACATTTCCTCCTTTTATTAAAATAATTCAACATTAGAAACTATTTTAATATCCTTTATTAGAAAAATCATATCTCTTTCTTTTCTATATATTGTTCCCAAAACAATTTCTTCAAATATTCATTTAAAGATATAATGATTTCCATCTCCCTTTAATAACGTATATATATATATATATTTAACGTTATTCGCACATTAGACTTTCTCACATATTACTATTCTAAGTAATATAAAAGTATCAACTATAATTACATATTCAACACACATATTAATTCACTCATTTACTTAAGTAAATTAAACACTGTACTATATCATCATAGTTAATTAAGGTTCAATACTCTCATTATATTATTCCATAATATAATTCCCAACTTAAATTAACTAATATTTATTCTTATTAGTTAATTCCTTAACTAACTCATGCTTCACTATCCAAACCTATTCACGGATAGCTTAAGATTTATCAATAACCTATATTATAAGCATACTAGTTATTAATACACATACACAAGAATATGGTGATTATACATTAAGGATATTTAATGTCACCAACTTACTATGATAAAATAATTCTATAAATTATTTAATATCGATAGGAATTTATCCACTTCCTTTATCTCAACTGGATCGTCTCTACGATAAGTAACAAATATATATTAATAATATATTTATAAATCACAAAAACACATTTTACACAGTCCATATTATCCTATGTAATATAATACCACATACCTCATATCACATATATATATTATTATTCGAACCCATCTCACAGTTTAAGAATTTTATTTATTAAATCCTTATTTAATAATATCTAAAAATTCGGGTTCTTACAATACTAACGTAAACATATATAATAGATATAATACGATATAATTACTGACAAAATAATAATACCCTTATTAAGTATATCAGTTACGTATGTTTTAAAATTCAAAATGCCTTAAGGCTTTGTTTGGTACACAGTTTATTTAAAAACAAATTATTAGCTAAGGCCTTGTTTGTTTAAAATCATTTAAAATGCTTTTTCTTTTATTTTAACAAATCATTTAACACATATTTTAATGTCACCTTTTAATTAATTAAATAATTTAACATCCTTATTTAATCAACTAAAATCGATTAACCACATAAATATTTGTCACATAATTATAATTACTCGCTAATTATAATTCCCGTAACACTTAACACACATCTCATCTAATTTAATTCTCTCAATTAAATTAGAACTATAATATAAAATTAATATACATTAATTAAATAAATATTACACATTCATTTAATTAATATATAACACTTAATTAAATCACTCCAAAAATCACATAATTTATTTATTTAACTCAATAAATAAATCACATAAAATATTTATTTAACTCAATAAATATTTAAAATTATTATATAAAATCACAATCGTTACATATACGGCACTATTCACGAATATGACACTATTCACAAAAAAAATTAAATTTTCTTTTATTTGTCCAACTTGTTTGTTATGGTTATTATCTTTGATTGTATACATGTTTTGAACTTCATTCTTGAATTTTTTTCCCACAATTGATTATTATGGAGTATTCTTGAACTTGGATAAACTAAATTATGAATCCCTAGTCTTTGTCATTTATCTCACTGGATTCGTTATTTATATTATTTTTCATCATCCTCAGTCCTAAATGGTGATATAACTGAATATATTTGGCATGTAGAGCAAAGATGAATGATTACCTGATGAATATCTTTGGCCCGTAGTGCAAAGATGGACAGGTGTTGAGATGAACATGACCAACTGGTGATACAAATGAATATATTTGGCCCGTAGTGCAAAGATGAATATTTTATTTAAGATGTATATTGATTGATATTACATGAATAAAATATTAATGATGAATTTTTAAATCATAAAAGATAGTTGACTTCATTCTCTACTTAACTCTTTTAATGAATTATTATTTTCATTGCAAATATTGATCTAAAACTTGTTGTCCATAATATTTTATCTGATTTATTGAAGGCTAACGATAATTTGTTTTTTATTATCTTAGTCATAATATTCTTCACTGGGCTAGTTGAGCTCACCATTTTCATCTATTGTCCTCTTCAGGGAATGAGAATGTTGCGGAAACTAGTCGGGGAACTGCGTGATGGTTAGAGTAGAGCAGTAGTAGTCCTCACTATTTTTGTAAAATAGTGTGATAATAATTACAATTATTGAGGACTGAATTTGAGTGTTTATATTTCGTATTATATACGATTTGTATTGAAACTCACAGTTATATGGTCGTATTTCTTACGACCTTTTGTTAAAAAAGATTTGTATTTGGAATTCTGTACCATGTATTTGGCGACTTAGAATGGGTTGGTATTGGACCTATTTTGGGGGCGTCACATTTATTTAATTCAATAAATATTAAAAATAGATATAAAATTCTCATTCGTTACACTGTTTCCACTCGGGATCACCGTTATGGTTCTTTCTGACCTTGATGGCATCAATTCGGCTTCATTTTGATAGAATTGGCCTGAAGTTAGTAAAATGACTATTTTGCCCCTCCAGGGGTTGCCTCCTATATTGGCACGGTCTTCGGCTGATTTCCTGTGGTTATCTTCGAGGTTTGAATCCAGCCGACTCTATTTGTCCTCAGGGTTGTCTCCAAGGCTGACTTGATGTCTCTAGGGTTGTCTCTATGGATGATGTGATGCTTCGGAGTTATCTTCGAAGTTAATTTGTCCTCCCGGGTTGAGACTGGGGTTGACCTATACCTCCCGGGTTGAGACCGAGGTTGACCTCTACATCCTGGGTTGTGATCGGGGTTGACCTGACATCCCGGTATTGAGACCGGGGCTGATCTAACATCTCGATATTGGGACCGGGGTTGAGTTGACATCCCGATATTGATCAGGGTTGACCTGTACCTCCCGGGTTGTAACCGGGGCTGACCTATACTCCCGGTTTATGATCGGGGCTGACCTGTACCTCCCGGGTTGTGATCGGGGTTAAGATGTACCTCCCGAATTGTGACCGGGGTTGACTTGACATCCCGGTATTGAGACAGGGTTTGATCTGACATCCCAGTATTGGGATCGGGGTTGAGTTGACATCTCGGTATTGAGACCAGGGCTGAGTTGACATCCCGGTATTGAGACCGGGGCTGAGTTAACATCCTTGTATTGAGACCGGGGTTGTGTTGACATCTCGATATTGAGATCGGGGCTGAGTTGACATCCCGATATTGAGACCCGGGCTGAGTTAACATCCCGGTACTAAGACCGGGGTTGAGTTGACATCCCGGTATTGACATCGGATCTGAGTTGGTAGCCCGATATTAAGACCAAGGCTGAGGTAACATCCCGGTATTTAGACTGAGGCTGAGATGGCATCTCGATATTAAAATAGGGGATGCGTTGACATCCCGGTATTGAGACCGGGGCTGAGTTGGCAGCCCGGTATTAAGATCAGGGCTAAGGTGACATCCCGGTTTTGAGACCGGAGCTTAGCTGATGATTTTGCCTCCTATATGGTTAGTAATAGGAACACAAAATTTCTAGTGTCTACAGGCATTTGGCTCATTTTTCCGTACTCCTACTCTACTCATGACTGTGTAATGTCTAGTCCCTTAGGCTTTTCAGTGATACTCGTGTAACAAGCTTTCGACCAACGACTCCCAAACCAAATGGCTTTAGGGCGCTGGGTATAAAAACATCCCCTAGGGCGTACTTACTCGAGTATCAAAGGCCACGAAACTAAACGAGTCACGGCGTTTATTCACCAAATTATTTATTTTTTCAAATTTTCTCTTTTTTGTTTTTGTTTTCCTTTTTCTATTTCTTTTCTTTTCTTTTAGATAGCTCCCATATCTTCCCCAAAACTTAGGTTGCTGCCTAATCCTAGTCATCACTACTAGTTCACAGGAATTCTGTCATTAACGCTCAATTTCTTTCAAGAAGTTAATTATTTCACTAGTTGAACCAAGTTGGACTACATGGTCGTCCTAACATGCTAATCGGTACAACAGTGTCAAACAGGCAAAGATTTATGTAAAGGTCTGAATTTACATTTATGTCATGGTTGTCATTACTGTTCAAGTTCTATATAAGTCCAATCTGATCACTGGCTAAGGTTACTTCATACATACTGACATACTTGACTCATGCAATCCTAACTAACGACTCTTTTTGTTATTTTTTGATTTTTTTCATTTTTTTACACTTAAATAAACTACTAATGCAACTAATAAACTACAGTAACATGCAATGTTCTAACAATATTATGATAAGTAATATACACCCCAAACTTAATTATTGCAATGTCCTCATTGTGAAAATAAATGAACTTAAGCTTAGAGGACTTCCCTGATAACTCATGTATCCGGCTCGACCACAACCACATCCAAATCCGAAGGTGGATAGCCGGGAAGTGGCTGCGGAGTTGGGAACTGCAATGGGTCGGCGGATGTGTTCAGTCGAGCAAATGCCTTAGCGACTGCGGCGTTGAAATTATTCTGAGTGTCGAACATATGGCTTTGTCTCACCGCCAGTAGGTATTTCTTCTTGTAATCCACCCTGCGCTATTTGTCCAACTGCTGCTACAAAGAGCGGAACTGGGAACAGAACATAAACTTCGTCAAGCGAGAAGTGCTCGACGTAGTGGCCTCCCCCTCTTCGGGCAGTCTGTCCTCCCCGAACTCATCCTCCTCAAGCATCACATAGTTCGCATCCATGGCTTCGTCCTCCTCCTCATTCGATTCTGAAAGAAAAATGAAGCCTAGACCATGGGGATGTGACGTGGCCCACTTCCAGACTCTGAATTGGGCAATCATCCTTATGTCCAGCAACGATATTGGTTGCTGAATCAGCTCATCATCTGTTCACTTGACACCTTCACGGCGGCACAACCCAATGGTAAGGGATGGATGTGGCAATCCTCCCGACATGGGCCCTCTCAAACATCGCCAAATAGAGAAGTTGATGATAGCCCCAATATTTATGTTGAAATCCTTTATGATCGTATATAACAGTGAGATTTTTTCTTTGGTTATTTCGCTCATATGCGTTGATGGAAGTAGCTTAGCACAGAAGAAAGAATACCATATCTTCCCGTAGCGGCTCAAACTTGAGCTCATGATTAAGGTGCCCCCTCTCTTGCCCTTTTGCCAAACTGTATCGGGCTTGCAGATGTCGGTGAGGATTTGATCATAGTCATGCCCTGGTGTCTCTAAACTCAGTATATTGACACATTGCCGGCTGTCGTATGTTGTATAAATCGTTTATAGCCTCGACACTGAAATCCACTATTTTTCCCAGACGAACACTTTAAACAGAGCTATGTCTTTTGCGTTCGCATAAAACTCTTTCACCACAGCTACTACTGCCACGTCGGGCTGATCCTTGAAGGTTTCCCAGCCTGCTCTATAACGCCCCCAAATTCGGGTACCTTCAAACCCAAGACATGGTGCTATACAGTGCTACAATATACTAATACATTCAATTGAGGACATCAATAACAATGCATAAGTTTACTAATTATTACATTCTATTAATCCCTTCCCAAGTATTCGTAACTAATACATTGTTATGTGTCATAATATCAGTAAATAAAATACTAATACTATTGCTATTACAAAGGTCACTACTTGTCCAGCTTGGACTTTCCTTTGTCTTTACCGAATCCTTCAGTCCGTTCGTTCTTAGCTGAAATCATTTAATTTTAAGCAAAAATGAGTATATCTTGAAACCACAAAATCAAGAATCATATATCATGGTCTTTAATAACTGTACAATAGTTATGAAGTACTTAAGAATAATCAAATTATCATTTTGATTCTTTTAAAACCATTCCCAAGGACTTTATAGCCTTTTCGGAATCCATCTTGGTCAACGACCACGAACTATTATTTAGTTCTCATTCATGAAAAGAACAACCCGGCACGATGACCGTAAGTTCAATATAGATTACGAGCACATCCAGGTGATCAGCCTGTAGTACTATATATTGATCAACATTCATTCATTAAATGTGTTTACGTTTATTCATTGGCAAACTCACGTGCCCGTAGAATTAACGACGTAAAAACATTTGTCTTTCATTCTCAGGTTCCCTTGAGAATCCTTACTAATCACTTGGCATATGATAGCTTTAATATATATATATATATATATATATATATATATATTCTAGAAATATTTGTGGAAAAACCCACCAAAATATATTTACTTCTCAGTCTAGCCGAATCAAATGGTGTCGACTATGCAATAACAATTCATGCATAAGCAGTTATGCGCAATGACCACTTGTCCAACCATAACGTATAGACAAGGGTTTAGCAAAACTTACATTCATAATAAAGTTTGAACGAAGTTAGGAAACTTTCATAACACAATGTTAATGCAAGAGTTAGAAAACTTGCCTTTGCATCTCTTAATCTTTATACGTAGTCTACTTGATCTTTACAACCTCTACAAAGCATAACACAAAGCATACCAATGAGAAAACATATTTGATATACAATGTGTTTGCCTAACTCCTCCTTCTTGTATAACTAAATCGAATTGTTAAACTAATAACATTCGTTCAAGTTATTTAACGTTATTACTGCTTATTAACATTCCTATGTTATATACCGAACTCTCATTGATCATCACTAATCATGATGACAATGAGACTTCACTTGTTCCTTAACTTAATCTTGGTTTATGGTTTTCAATCTTAAGTTTAATTACGTTTAATGATCATAAACCCTTGGTTAAACATGTTGTTTAAAGGTTTACATTCATGTTCACTCATTACTTACTAACACTTTACTACTTATGGAAATAGTTGAGTAAACATTTCATTTGGTTAACAATTTTTTTTCTTTGCCATTTCCCTTGCAACCGGCACGGTCAGCGCAACCTATGCAGAGGACCTGATCCAAAACGTCATGACCAGCGATGTTTAAGGTGCGGCCCGCACTGCACCTGTGCTAGAGAAAAATTTCCTAAGTCTTGAAAATTCTGAAATTCCCGAGCTCGTAACGTGATCGTTATAACTCGGAATTGGCTCGTTCCAAAGCCCATAGTTCACAAATGATATGCTCTATCATCCTATCAACTCGGAATTCATTTCCGAATCCGTCGGCGAGAAATTCACCGATTAGTCCATTTTTACGTTTTCGTTAAACGTTCATGAACGTTCAACGCTTAATTCTTCGTTTGAAGTCTGAATTGGTTCGTTCTTATTCTCGCAAGTCTTATTTACCTAATTACACTTGTTGCAATTGAAACCCATCATATTTGACGCACACGATGACTTTTGACTTCTAATCCGAGAAATTTACGTTTTCGACGATTATCGTCTAATCGCGTAACTTTCGCCGAATCTTTGTTCTTTATTCTTACTAGTTCAAATCAATTGTAATCAATCCAATGGTTGATTATTACTAATTCTAATCATTCAAAACATTTATGTTTTGATGGTTTAACAATCTCATTAGTCCATTTCTTATGAATTCATTAAGTTCTTCATTAGTCTTTCATCAATTCTTATTATCTCATTATGCATGACTTGTTAAGGTTCTTAGGTGCTCATAAAGCCATCCTTATAACTTCTTAGGATTCAAACTTCCTCTAACACTTCTCTATCAATTTAACTATTGAAAGAAAAGAAAGTTTTACATATTATTCCATATGGTTATACCTTTAAGGTTCTTGGTGCTTGAGTATTGGAGACTCAAAAGCTTTCTTTCTTCTTGGTTGATGGATTGTCTAGGCAAGTATCAAGCTATCTCCTTCTCACTCTCTCTAGATGTTGGTAGAAATTCTCAAACAACAAAATGGCTAGCATTTGCTCTCTATTTATAGAATTGGCAAGAGTTGGGGTAGTTTGGTCATTAGGCCAAACCTCCTTAACCCCACCTCCTCTCCATATCTTGCCTATGTCCCTCCCGTGTGCTAGCATGTGCTAGCACATAGCCCCCCTTGTGCTTCCACATGCTCCATGTGGCCTTGGGTTGCCCCATGGGTTGCCCGATGGGTTTAACCCACCCATTTTTCCAACGGTTCGACCCATGTGTTAAATTATTAACTTTAATTCAAATTAATTCCAATTCAATGTATTTCAACGTATTTACTTCGTATAAAATTCGTATACTCTCCATATTATTCTCGTATTATACGAAAATTCTTTCCGTATAATAATCATTTATTATTATACGTAAACCATTAATAACTGATTTTACTTTCCCTAACGCTTAGGATTTTAAGTCCCTACGCGAAAACTTCGCAAGCCATAAACGAATTGTTATTACATAATCCACCTCGTCTTGAAATCCTATCATTACACATTTTTCAGAATGTCAAAATAAATTCCCAAGTAGAAACAGATGAATAGTTATTTTCGTACTTTTCCTCCCGAGAAAACTTTTCTCGGCTAACTTGACTTTTCACGGTATATTACCGTCAAATCTTTCGACAGAATGTCATTCTGACATTCTGAACTTTCAAAATGGCCTAGGGTTCAAACCTTAACCCTTAGGGTCAACCCTAACCCTTAGGGTTGAATAGTGCCTATTTCGTATTTTCCCAAATTATTTTTATTCTCGAAAATCTTTTATTTTCGTCTTATAAATTCATATCAATTATTCCTAGCACGTAGCCAAAATCCTACTCATTTCTGCATTCTCTAGGTCATAAAATGACCTACAATTAGCTTACTCAGTTTAATAAATAAATAAGTAAATTTTATTCAATAATTCAAATAAGAATTCATTTACATAAATGCTCGATTTTCTCAGGCGTTACATGCTTTATGATTTGTAGCCCCATATCTCTATCCAAAACATAGGGCCTAAGGCCACGTTCAGGTACTAGTTCCTTACCCGTCAAGTAGTCAAATCTATCGGCGGCGAAAGTACTTCGGAATTTCTTCCGGTCATAAGGTCTAGCGGGGGTGGACGAGCCCTCACCCTTCTGTCTCTTTGGTGCTCGTGGTGGCATGATGTCTCACTTGCTCAAAATCAATGAATTCTTTGTGAATTTTGGTTGTGGCTTTTTATAGAACAGTTGGCGTGCAATGTCAAAGGAGCTTACAGTTGATGACGTTGGCTTCTTGTTCTTTCCCTAGTTTCGTCTCACAACCAACCCAAGCAAGATATATCAATCAATTGCAACAATTGTGAACTACCCAACTCTTGCCCACATATACAATAGCCCAAAATATGTTTTCCCCAATTGCTTACCCTATTTATTGACTTTGAGACAAAATCAATCAAAGGATTGTCATATGTTTACCACTTGATTTGATGTTCAGAGTTGCACTAATTGATGTCAATCCCTTGTCAAACAATCAAAAGATTGTTCTCTTTTCCCCCAATGGATTGATGTTCGGATGACGAATGAAAGTTGAACTTATTGCTCCCAATTGCTTGATTAGTGTGTGATTGAAGTCCCAACTGTAAATGGATGTGGAATTGAAGGTTTGTTGGTCGATAGGTATTTGGATCTTATTTCTTGGCAAGTTAGGGCTTAGGCTGATGTTGTATAATGGCCTAAGTGAGTGCTGAATTGTCTTTAAAATAAACAAAATTGCCATATGCCCGTGGGGGCGGGTGAATTTAAGCTTGGAAGCCCGCAGGGGCGGGTGTTATGCAGCGAAGAAGCCCACGGGGCGGGTCTTTTATGCACAAACTAGCCCGCTGGGGCGGGCCTATGACATTTTATGTTCTACAATTTTTTTGAGTTTTACTGCTGGATTTGAACTTGAATAAGTTCCCTTTGTTGCATTGAAGTTTTCCCCATGAAGATTTGCTTGAATAGTTTCTGTTCTTGGCCCATACCTGCACCGAATAACCTTAAAATTGTTAGAGCAAGCATTATAACGAAAAAAACCTACTTAACATGCATGATTACAACTAATTTATATCTATTTACGAAAAATGAAAGTAAAGGATGGGTTGCCTCCCATCAAGCGCTTGATTTTAAGTCGTTCAGCCTGACTACTCCCTGTTTCACGCAGGCTCGGTAAGGTCGACCGAGGTCGCCTGGCGATCGACGTCATCTCCCCAATAGGGCTTGAGGCATTGGCCGTTCACTTTAAATGTTTCTGTAGGATCCCGGCCATAGAGTTTAACGGCGCCGTGTGAAAATACAATTTTGACAGTGAATGGCCCCGACCACCTAGATTTCAGTTTCCAGAGAAAAAGTTTCAACCGAGAGTTAAATAAAAGCATTAACTGGCCTGGTTTAAGTTTTTTGTCCATTATCTTCTGATCATGCCATTTCTTGACCTTTTCTTTGTACAACTGTGAATTCTTAATGCTTGCAGGCGAAATTCATCTAGCTCATTAATCTGCAAAAGTTTTTTCTCCCCTGCTGCTGATAGATAAAAGTTGAGTTTCTTGATCGCACAATATGCTTTATGTTCGAGTTCCACTGGAAGGTGTCACGCCTTTCCATAGACCAACTGATATGGAGACATGCCGATCGGGGTCTTATAAACGGTCCGATACTCCAAAAGAGCATCATCTAATTTCAACGACCAGTCTTTCCGATTCGCGTTTACCACTTTTTCCAGGATTATTTTCACCTCTTTGTTAGATACTTCAACTTGGCCAGTCGTTTGGGGGTGATAGGCAGTGACCATTCTATGGTTGACCCCGTACTTAGTTAAAAGTGCGGTGAAGTACTTATTGCAGAAATGGCTCCCCTTATCACTGATAAGTGCCCGCTGGGTGCCAAATCGTGTAAAGATATTCTTTTGTAAGAATTTCAATACAACTTTTGTGACATTTGTCGGTAGTGCAACTGCCTTAACCCACTTCTACACATAGTCGACTGCCAACAGGATATATAAATTTCTAAACAACGATGGAAATGGTCCCATGAAGTCGATTCCCCATACATCAAAAACCTCGACTTCCAAAATCATGTTAAGTTCCATCTCGTTCTGCTTAGAAATATTTTCTACTCAGTTACATCTATCACAGTTTTTCACGCACTGATGTGCGTCTTTGAACAAGGTATGCAAATACAAACCTTCTTAGAGTACTTTTGCGGCTATTCTTTCACTCCCATAGTGTCCCCCATATAATAAGGTGTGACATACCTGTAAGATGTTTTCTACTTCACTATCCGGCACACATCGCCGAATCATTCTGTCGGCACATTATCGAAACAGAACGGTTCATCCCACGTATACCACTTCATGTCGTGTAACAACTTTTTCTTTTGTTGGCGTGTCAAATCTGGTGGGAGAATATTACTTACCAAGTAATTCGCAAAATCCACATACCACGAGAACTCGCTGTGGATCAAAAATAACTGTTCATCGGGAAAGGACTCATTGATCACAACGTTGTTTGTCTTGTCATGATTCAGATTCTCTAATCGCGAAAGGTGATCAGCCACCTGATTTTTTGTTCCCTTCCTATCTTTAATCTCTAAATTAAATTCTTGGTGGAGTAGGATCCAGCAAATCAGTCTTGGCTTGGCGTCTTTCTTTGCAACTAGGTATCGGATGGCCGAGTGATCTGTGTATACCACCACCTTAGTTTCCACCAAGTACGAGAAAAACTTATCGAACGCGTACATAACCGCAAGTAATTCCTTTTTGGTGGTTGTGTAGTTCAACTATGCATCGGTCAATGTTTTGCTCGCATAATAGATGGTATGAAATACTTTCTCCCGGCGTTGTCCAAGCACATCTCCTACTGTATAGTCACTAGCATCACACATTAGCTACAATGGCATTGTCCAATTTGGTGCTATGATCACGAGAGCTGTGGTTAATGTAGACACTCGAAATTCTGCATTCCTATTGTAGACGCTTAAAAATTTGCATTTCAGTTACAAACCCTGCAGGAGGGAAAAATAGCCTTTTCAACCCCGATCTCAATACCGGGATGTTAGATCAACCCCGGTCTCAATATCGGGATGCCAGTTCAACCCCGGTCTCAATACCGAGATGTCAGATCAACCTCGGTCTTAATATCGGGATGCCAGTTCAACCCCGGTCTTAATACCGGGATGTCAGATCAACCTTAGTCGCAATACCGGGATGTCAGTTCAACCCCAGTCTCAATACCGGGATGTCAACTCAGCCCTGATCTCAATACCGGGCTGCCAACTCAGCCTCGGTCTCAATACCGGGCTGCCAACACAGCCCCAATCTCAATACCTGAATGTCAACTCAGCCCCGATCTCAATACCGGACTGCTAACTCAGCCTCGGTCTCAATACTGGGCTGCCAACTCAGCCCCGATCTCAATACTAGGATGTCAATTCAGCCCCGGTCTCAATACCGGTATTCAGATCAACCCCGGTCTCAATACCGGGATGCCAGTTCAACCCCGGTCTCAATACCGGGATGTCAGATCAACCCCGGTCTCAATACTGGGACGCCAATTAAACCCTGGTCTCAATATCGGGATGTCAGATCAACCGAGGTCTCAATACTGGGATGCCAGTTCAACCCCGGTCTCAATACCGGGATGCCCGTTCAACCCCGGTCTCAATACCGGGATGCCAGTTTAACCCTGGTCTCAATACCAGGATGTCAACTCAGCCCCGATCTCAATACCAGGTTGCTAACTCAGCCTTGGTCTCAATACCAGGCTTTCAACTCAGTCCCGATCTCAATACCAGGATGTCAACTCAGCCCCGATCTCAATACTGGGCTGCCAAGTCAGCCCCGGTCTCAATACCATGCTACCAACTCAGCCCCGATCTCAATACTGGGATGTTAATTCAGCCCCGGTCTTAATACCGGGATGTCAACTCAACCCCGGTCTCAACTCGGGAGTTACAGTTCAACCCCGGTCACAACCCAAGAGGTACAGGTCAACCCCGATCATAACCCGGGAAAAATAAATGAACTTCAGAGAAAACCCCGAAGCATCTCACCATCCCCAGAGACAACCCTGGGAAGGCCAAAGCAACCTCAGAGACAACCATGAGGACAAACAGAGTCGGCTGAATTCAAACCTAGGAGACAACCTTGAGAAATCAGCCGAAGACCGTGCCGGTACAAGAGACAACCCCTAGAGGGGCAAAACTATCATTTTACCAACTTAAAGCTAATTTGGTCAAAACCAAGCCGAATTGTTGCCATCAAGGTCAGAAAGAACCATAACAATGATCAAAAGTGAAAACAGCACAATACAGCTCAACAGACGAACTGTGGGGAATTGAAGACCCAATTATGAACCCATCTTCTTAGTATCAGAAAAGGTGTAGTCCCATGTCATTGTGACGCTCTCGGCGAGGACTTTCTGGAAAGGTATAGCACGCCTCGAACGGAAGCTCCGATCAAAAGTTAGAAAGTTTTGAATTTGACATCGCGTTGCTCAAAGTGTACGTACTTCCAGACAACGGGACTCACCACCCGAGCCCTACCATGTGGAGCCGTAGGTAGACAAGCGGCTGCCTCTGGTAGAAACGCTTCCATTGGGTCTATAAATATAAGTGCACCCCCAGTCCAAAATTAATTCAGAAACAATCTGAAACTCTGCCCCATTTCATTTTTTAGCCCAATCTCCTATACTCCAAACCTCGTTTTTATCACTCTAACACATAGATATACTACAGCATACCAAAAATTAACTGGTGGAAACGGACGTTTGAAGCCTACCAAGTGGCAAAAAGCCCGTGTAGCAGTCCTATAATACCCGAGAATTTTTGAATAGTATTAAATGAATCTATTAATGGAAATGAGTATTTATTTGAATATAAATATATATGTGTTGCGAGATAAGCTCATTCAAATGAATTCAAATTGAATATATAATAATTAAGGAAGAATGTAGAGTTTCTGTTAAACTCGTTGAAATGCCTTGTGTGGTGCGAGAATAGAAACAATAATGAGCTTAATTAAGCTTAAGTGATAAGCCTTGTGTGGCCTAATTAATTTCCTAATCTAGTTAGGTCATTGAATTAATAATATATTGGACTTAGGATGTATACAAGCCCAACAACACTAATGTGATATGTTATAAGAATTAAGAGATGTGGCCCAATCAATTTATGTGCTAGATTAACTAATAGAGTCCATGTGCTTTAGTGTGCTTAGTCCAATTGATTTAATTTGATGTGGCCCAATGTGTAATGTATGATGATATATATATACATGTAGATATATATGTATGAAGTTGTATAATAGAGGTTGTAAAATGAGGGTGACATTGGAATGTGAATAATTATTATATAAAACTATATGATAAAAATAAGCTTAACTTATGTAAATTACTAAGTGGTATGAAAGAGTCTTATGTGACCCCATGATGTGTGTGGGAGTATTTAAATTGGTATTCTCAACCTATGAGGGAAAATGACATTTACTAAATAAATAGTTAATATTAAATGATTATTTTAATATTTATGTAGAATTGGAATAATGAGTTTTTATGGAAAATAATATTGGTACCCAACTAAATTATTCTAGTCTAATGTGAATATTAATTGAAATAAACCAATGTACATGGATTATATAATTCTATGTGTGTAATGTATGAGTGAATGTATATGTATGCTCATTTGTGGGCAAATATCAAATAAACCATGTATGCTAATAATATGTAAATGCTGAGTTTTAAGGGTAATGTCCCAAATTGATAGTCATTTTCTCCTCTTTCTCATTTTCGTGTATGGCAAAAAGGCTACAAACCTAGCCTTCTTCTGCCTTGCAAATCCCAACCATTCATGAGGGTAATGATGAAGAAGAGTGTGGGAAAAATAGTTGGCATGATTTGCCAAGCTATCTACTCTTCATTGTCCTCCATTCTTCTTCTTCTTCCTTTGGGTTCAAACTCTAGGGTAATGGAATTGTATGAGTTTTCATTTTCCTGTAAATTGGAGCCTTCTCTTCTCATTTTGGTTGCTAGAAATCTGAAATTTGTTCAAGTAAAGAGTGAGTGAGTGAGTAATCAAAAGTTAGAAGCAAGTTTTAAGAGTTTCAAGCTATAGAAGGAAACATTCCTATTTTATGTTTTGGTATCATGTTCTTCAAATTCATGTAAATTTCTTGTTAGTTAGTTTGATAATGGATACCATGATGTTAGTCAAGCTCATATACTTGTTGCTAAGGTGTTGAACATGTTCTATGATATAAAATTTCAAGTTTTACAAGTTTTTAGAAATGTCTTGAAATACTTGCTTTTAATGTCCAAATTGATGAGCTAAACTTGTGACAATCTGTAAATGGTTGTTAGAATCATGATATGTATGTTGGGTAGTAAGTTTATGGAGTTTATACATAGTGGGTATGCTTAAAATTGCAGTTTGATTGTGATTTAGGATGTTGGTTCGCAGCAGGGGAAAAGAATTTTCGAACTGATATAGCTATGCCCGCCTCGGCGGGCCTCCCTATAAGCTAAATTGCCGCCCCGGCGGGGGGTGGCCAGAGAATTTTAATGGCCTTTTTGGGCAATGCCGCCTCGGCGGGCCTCCTGTAGTCCAATTGCCTGCCCCGGCGGGGGGTGGCCAGGGAACCAAAACTGTGCTGTTGATTTTCAAGCCTTGTAACCTAACCTAACTTAACTTAAGGAGCTTACATAATCCTTAAACATGTGTCAATGTGTATTGCAAGATGTGTTAGTAGGATTAGAGTTTGAGTTATAATATTTTGAAAGAAAAGTTAAAGGACGAATACCATGTTTATAAAACCTTACGCCTTTTTGAAATCTAACCTTTTTAGCATGTATTCGCAACTTAGTTAGTTTTATGAATACATATGAAATGTGGTTTCGAAATGCTTTACATACTTAGTTTGTTTAACATGAGATTTCTTAAGACAAATATGTACACTACTCAATATTGCTTAGAACAAGTTTTCAAAGAGTAAAGTTATGTTGATTTGGAATACATGAATCAAATACATGCAAGCATGCGTAGCAAAGACTATTTAGCATTATTATATGGTTTAATGAGTACTATGGTTAGTCTTTGACATAACAAGCCTTCTTGGCTTTGTAAAATGAAGATTTATGAATAGAACTATCCATTGTTGAAAGTAAATGGAAAAGACCAAATCTAGTTCCTCAACATACATATAAGAATGCCTTAAGCTATAATACATGGCTCAAGCAATGTTTTAAGTGTTCAAGCATATAGTGACTTTATGGAACTAAGTTTTGCCAAGATGTTTCTAAGGTTTTCGAAACAATGTGGATTATACATTTATGATTTTAAATGTGTGTCGAATAGATGGATAAACATATGTGTAATAAAATTATGTTGATATATGTTTATAAACTTTTGAATGTTAAGTCCAAAAGGTAATTGCAAACTATAAAGCAATGATTAGAAACTATGTTATTTGACTTCATGGTGATTTATAAACTAAACTTTGGTGCTATAAGTATGCAAAATGTGTAATGGAGTATGTAAAGAGTATACAACTAAGTTAGATGTTTATGTATGCATTTAAACTTACATATCATATATGAGTATACGTAACTAATGAATATCCTATACGCATAACTATATTACGATAAGGATTCGAAAAGTGTGGATTTAGCTTTTCGTGGATAGACTACGCATAAGGCAAGTTTCCTGACATACACTTATTTATTGTGCAAGTATCCTAAACCCTTGCATTACTTTATTCAACAGATATCGTAAGTAAGTACTTGAACCCTACTCTTTATTGAGCATTACTGGAGCTTGTACTATTATTGGTTATACAAGTAAATAATTGAAAGCATGATTCTTATCCTATGACATAATGCCTCATAAATAGAATAGAGTTGTTTATTCTTGAACTTTGATTCGAGTATTGAACTTATAATTGTTCGCTTATTCATTTAAAGAGTCGTTTATGCCAATTGATTCGGCTAGACTTATAACATGATTAGAAAGCTATCCAAACCAATTGAATGGTGCAGAAATCTTGTGTTAGCTGAGTTGAACAACCTTCTTTGAAGGGGATATATATTTATCGGGAGACCGACGTGCGCACTTAAGTATGATTAAATGTTATGCATAATATAGGGTACTTTAGGCTGATCTCCTGTTGTACTTGTTTTATTGGATTTTTAGTATATTACTGTTAATTCTAGTAGAAGTTCATAGTCCTTAGTGACTGCTCAGTATTCAGTTATCTTGAAACCTTGAATTGATTTAGTATTGAATCTTGTTGATATCTTTCTGTCCTTAGCGACTATTATTGAGAACTGTTAATATTTCTTGTTATCCTTGAAACTATCACATCCTATTATACTCTTTTGAGATTCAAGAATTATATTACTTACCCTTGTTGTTATATTACTTGCTGAGTAAACTTGTTGTTCATTCTTACTTTCCCTAAAACATTTCAGTTAAGGCAGAGCAGTGCAGACCCTCGGGCACAGACAAGGGCAAGGGAAAGGCTACTGAGTAGCTTAATGTTACGTAGAACTTATGATTGTATTAAGACTCATTCTATTATGTATTAGTTAGGGTTATGTATGCTTCAGTTATGTCTGAGCTATGTAATCAATGTTTAAGTTTCGAGACCTTGGGACGTGAATAAATTATATTAATTAAATGTAATCTATTCAGTAATAGTTGTGTATTATTCCGCTGTGAGATGCGATATTTAGTCGTAATATTTAATGTGGTATTAGATTTTAGAACGGGACAAACCGAATTCAAGTGACCAAGTGGCGGTCCGAATTAGGGGGCATCACAAGTCCATTGTAAGTATTTTTACGATCAGGAATTTCCTACTACTTCATTACGCATTTATACACTTGCACGTTAAGTTTTGTTTTCTGATTATGCCCGGAACACAGTTCTGTGGCCGTTTTTGCTTACGTTTTCGTACATTTTAGTACATTTATAAGTTTTCTAGCCTCTTCACAGCCCGGATCAACAATCCACGACTTTTAACAGCTTACATATATATATATGCCCCTTTCCAGACTGGGTTATCTTCCCAGTCCCGGTTTGGCTTTTTTTGTATATATTTAACTATATATATACTAACTGTGCAATTCTGTCAAGCCCGGATGTCAAATCCGTGGCAGTTTATTGCTTTTCTATATATATATATATATCTGACTTATTTGGGCCTGAATTTCTACTTCGTGGCATTTTTATTGCTTTAATATATATATATATATATATATATATATATATATATATATTAACATTTACATTCCAGTTTTGTCTGGATCATTTCATGGCCTTTTTACCGCTTTTATAAATATCTAAATATTTTTTCATTTTTGTCCGAGCATAGGATTGCAAAATTGGTCGCCCTTTATAGATTATATATATATATATATATATATATATATATATATATATACATACATTTAGTCAAGCCTGGATCATTCTGTGGCCTTTATTGCTTATACATATATATTTACATTCAGTTAAGCCTGGATTATTTCGTGGCTTTTTATAATTTTTTTATATATATATTTCAATTCTGTCCAGCATGGATCACTCCGTGGCTTTTTACAGCTTTTATAAATATATATATATATATTTATTCTAGTCCGGGCATAGTATTTGAAATCTGTCGCCCTTCATTGCTTTTATATATACATATTTTCATGTTGTTAAGCCTGGATTACTCCTTGGCTCTTTATAGCTTTTATAAATATATATATATATATATATACATATATATATATATGTATATATATATATATATATATATATATATATATATATATATATATATTTACTCTTTATTCCGGGCATCGGAGTGAAAACCCATCACCTTTTACAACTTTCGTATATATATAATTATATATATATATATATATATATATCCTTTATTCATCACTATTAATTATTTGCTGTTAATATTCATTTGATATGAATCGGCGCTGACATCTATTTGGGCAAACTAGATTTCTTTAAATCTTCCTAATTCTATCTTTCAAACTATTCAAAATAGGTTCAGATAGAACCGAAAAGCTAGAATGACTGAAATTTACTTAAATCTAGCTGTTTTCTAGTTTTATTCATTCGAAAAGTAACCTCGCGGCCCTTAGATCGCTATCTATTGGGAACGAGAAGCTTTGGCTACGCGCAAGCTAGGAATTGACTGATTAATCCTCGATTTTTGCGATGTTTAGACGTAAATATACATTTCTGTACATATTTTAGATGTGCAGGTTTTCTTGGCTTCCCTCTGTGAGCCTAGGAATTGTGGGATTCATGATCAAACTGATCAGAATCTGATTCCCACGATGGTCAAACTCCAATTTACAAATGTACCCTGCCAGTTTTTCTGTAAAAATGTACACCCAAAAGACCTTAAAACAGTTATCCGGGTTTAAGGTCTCAACATAGTGAAATAATAATTTGTTGTGCCAGAGTCACTCTGATGGTTGTCATGCCCATGAAAAGACCGACACTTGTTTGTATTTTACGGTCGAGGATACTTCGCAGCCCGACAATCACCATTTCAATTAAGCCCAAATGCTGAAAAGATAAAAATGGAAGTATCAATGCTTCAATTCCTATGTGAGCGTAAGGGTTTTGAAAAATTTATTTTCAAAACATCATTTCAATATATTATCTAAAAAGGACTTTTGCAAATCAAATCAAACCCTTCGTATATAGGTTCTACGTAGCACGTCTATACTTTCAAATCAATCAAGCGTAGGCCCAATTTCTTCCAGCATTCACACACACACACATTACAGATTTAAAAAGGAAATATTAAAAAGATGTGGTACCGTGTTTTCACGGGAGTTGTGGGGTGCCTAACACCTTCCCCACACTTAACCAAGTCCCCGAACTTAGAACTTCGGTTTCAAAGATTCAGTTTCGACAATGTCCAGCAATTGGGTCTCCTTTCTAACAAAACTCAGTTGAGTTGGTACAACCATTTCAAAACTACCAACTGGCGACTCTGTAAAATCGTCGACATGATACATGTTGGCCTTTTCCTAAAAACCCTTCGCCTTTTCAAACAGATAAAATAAGGGTAGAAATAAGACTTACGAAAAGAGAGAAAGATCCGGGATCCGACTCGACCCGCACATTTTTCCACCGATGTTAACAGGTGGAGACTCTGCTGGGGACAGTAGAAGGCTTAGGCAGCATTCAAATATTTTCAAACATTTCCCATTTATATCTATGTGTGTGGAATGCTGCATCGTTACATTGAATGGATGTGAATAAATGCTTTACTGCTTTATATTAGTGCTTCGCACAATGTCATCATGTCATACGGTGAGACACGATGTATGTGAATGTATGTTGTGTGATTCCTCCCCCAAGAGGCGAACCCGGAGTAATGGATGTGACACCCCCAAATCCGGGTACTTCGTTTCCACATGATTTGGTGTTCACTTTCTAATATAACATATATCTACCCAATGAATAATGCAAAATAAACTACAACTTAAATTAAAATAACTAAATCTCCCTTAAAACAAGGGTTACAACCTTCTTAAAATCAATCCAAGGGTTACTCTAACCTTGACATGAATATAATAAAGTGCGGAAATAAAACATAACATTCAATTATTACAATAATTCTCAAATAAAAAAAAACAAGTCTTCACTTGCTTTGCTTTCCCTTGCCCTTACTTGTAGACGGAGCATCAGCGTTATCAACCTTAACTGAAATTGTTATTTAATGCAAGAGTGAGCAAACCACAGCTCACTGGAGTTTAACAATAATATAGACATGAAAGAATATCTTTAAGAAAATCTGAACAACTTAGCTTGCTTCAATAATAAAGAATTGAATAATAATTCTCTATCAATATTAAAATTTGGATATAGAATTTATCTGAGGGTCATAAGACCTTTGAACTCTTGTCCTAGGTTATAAATATTTCTATTTAAACCTTTAACAGTCAATAAGACTATGGACCTTAACTCGTACTTAGGGGGATCAGCCCTTCGTACCATGTATTGTGCACAACCATCTTAACGCTATGCGTAGTAACCTCCCCTAGTAAATAGGGTTGTTCAACTCAGTAATTTGAATTCAAGTCCGCACCAAAGAAAGTTTGGTTTGGATAAGCTTACAAGGGTAATTTAGAATTCACGTTCATCAACTAAGGATTAGTTGAATCGACTTCCAATAATTCAAAATAAAAGAATTATGAATTAACATATGCTTTAGAAATAAACCTAAAGCATTTAAAATAATAATTGGATCTTACTTGAACAATAAGTTAAGACCATTTCAATTAAATAAACAATTGTCCAATACTGAAATGGAAAGGACATTCTCAACAATGAATATATGAATTCAAGAGATCATATAAAATCAATACAAGATTAGGGTTTAGAAAACTTGCGTAAAATTAACGAGTTTAGGGTTTAGAAGACTTGCGTAAAATTAACGAGTTTAGGGTTTAGAAGACTTGCCTCAAGCGCAAGCTACTTAACACAATTCACGTACTTTAATACTTCCTACACATATATATTCAATCACAATAACCTAAATTAGTTAACACGTAACTAATTCACATAAGTGGTTAACCCTCATGGTTAACTCACATTCTGATTAAATAGTAATAATAATCAACCATCACATAGTTAATTACATCACCTACATATTCACATAATTAAATTAATTATGTATTTAACTCAATTATAATTAAACAATTATAATTCAAACACTTAATCAAATTATAATTACTTAAATTATCAATACCTTTTAAATTATAAACAATTTATAATTTAAAATCAATTAAACCACATTCATACATTTATAATTATACAATTTATAATTAATCATGTATTTATCAATTATAATATATAATTAATTAAACTATAACATGTATTACAATTACACAATTTATAATAAATCATGTAATTATCAATTTAAAATCCACAATTAAACATGCATTTATAAAATTATAATTTAAATTAACATCTAATTGATTAAAATAAATCAACTTCTATACATTATAATTTCACAGAATTATAATTTAAATTAAACATTTACTCTTAATTATAATTAATCAAATTATAATTAAGTAACTTATTTTACAATTAAACAATTATAGCTTATAATTTAAATATTATATTAGGTTTTCAAAACTTCCTTTTTTCTCAAATTATGAAATTACCAACTTCGTGTTAACACATGTTATAGAAGCTAGATATATGCTCATTATCTTAGCAATAATGTAACTTAGGCATGAAAATAATCTGCACAATTGTTTAAAACACACTGCCACTACACCGAACCCGGCGCAGCTGCGCAGCCAGCTGCCTTAAACTCGGCGCAGCTGCGCAGGTAAAGGCTCTGGTAAAAGCAAGCGGCGCAGCTGCGCTGCTCCTGGCCTTGCTGCTGGCGCAGCTGCGCAGCAGCTCGGCCAGACACAGACAGCCACGGCTCCCTGCTTTACCGGACAACCCATACAAGCCTAAAATACAGTAACATAGACACTGTAAATCATACATACGCTGTAATACATATATCTAACATGCACTCAAAACATAAACTCATTTAAACAACGAGAATCAATAGTTTTAAAAATCCAATTTGGTCATTTTCATGAAAACTCATATTTTTCCATAAAATAATCTACTGTAATAGAATTTCTCAAGTAATTCAACTTATAACACATGAAATCTCTTCATAATTGAATATAACATCATAACCAATTCTAATTAGACATACTAACACATACAAATTCCTAAATTTTCCATTCTAAAACCAATCAATATACATAAAACAATATGAACAAAACTTTTTCCATGAAACTTGTTTTAACGGTAATTTAATTCCTGAAAATCCTCTTATATCATACAATTACCACAATCAACACATGGATACAATACATACATATAAAATTCATGATTTCATAACTTCCATGAAAACTCAACTTTTGACAGAGAATAAAATACATGAAACATATGAATTGAGTTCTATAATTGTAAGAGTAAAATTATAGATTATAACCATTTTGCTAATCGTTAATGAAGAAGATGATGATGCTTAAGCTCTTCCTTTTCTTCTTCTTCTCTCTTCTCTAACTCTTCCTCTGTTCTTTCTTTTCTCTCTTACACTGATATTCTTTCTAACGTAGTTTAGACTAACGTATAATATAATACGTAGTAATAGATATAGGCTTAATTATATAATATAACTGACAAATATATTAAGTATAATGTCAGTTACAAATTTCAAAAAGCCACAATGCCTTGTTTGGCAAAACAAGGTTATTTTTAAAAACAGATTATTAATGCTAAGGCCATGTTTGGTAAACAGTTTATTTAAATAGCTTTTTGATAGTTAGGGCCCCGTTTGGTAGAAATAGGTTTAAAACAATTATAAGGGCCTTGTTTGGTTAAAGTAAATTTAAAAATCCTTTTCTTTATTTTAATAAACTATTTAACACATACTTTAATGTCACATTTTAATTAATTAAATATCAATAATAATTTAATCAATTAAAATCTAACATCAATAAATCACATAAAATTGTCACCTAATTATAATTACTCGCTAATTATAATCCATGTAACACTTCATCACATATCTCATCTAATTTAATTATCTCAATTAAATTAGAACTATAATATAAAATTAATATACATTAATTAAATTAAATATTGCACACTGATGTGTGGTATTTATATCGCATATCAGATTCTCTAAAGCTTAAGACGTTGCTTGTTTTTATTTTATTTGTTGAGCTTTTGTATATATTCTGTTGTTGTTATGCTCTTCCTGTTGATGCAGGGCTGTTTAGGTCATTTTCAGCTTGCAGGGGCAAAATTGTCTTTTTCTACACTCTGGCGCCGCAGCGCCAGATCCTAGTCTTAAGCCCGCGCCGCAGCGCCAACTCCTGGTTCATGCTGATGTCATCTGGCGCTGCAGCGGCCCGGTCCTTCTTATTCTCGAGCCGCAGCGTGAATGGCGCCGCAGCGTGAGTGGCGCCGCAGCGCCACCAAGCAGTTATGGGCTCCGTGCCGCAGCGTCACCTCCGGTGCCTAGCCAGTGGTTAGCGTTTAATGACCTAAAAATAACGGAGGAAAAAAGGGGATATATAGAGAGTGATAACAGAGAATATTTGGTGGAGATTCTAGACCAGAAAGAAGCTGTGTTTTAGGGGAGAATAGTTATTGCTTCATACACAGCTCAGGAGTTACACGGAGAAGAGAAGACTTGGAGACAGAAAACCTTACTACAGGAGTTTTCTTATTCTAAATCTCTCAGTTATTTGTGTATTACTTAGCAATGTTGAATTTGATAGAAATGTGTATTAGCACCATGGTTATGAACTAATTCCTTTTTAGGATTGCAATGTAACCTAGTGTTTAGCCTAATTAACTTTCTCTCCTATTTATATTAATGAATCATTTTGGGAATGGGTTGTTGTATTTCTTGCTCATTGACTATATGCTTGACAGAGTTTTTGGCAGTGATATTAATGGATATTGAATATTGGACATTAATATCTGGCTTTTAAAATACAATAACACTTGTTATGCCATTGCCTAAAGGAGTGTGTGCATAAGCTGCTTAATAGGATAGACATATCTCTATTTGCCTTGTGTAGCCTGGAGACTGAGCTTAATGACCCTAGCCTAGTTATTTTCGTAGATAGATATATTGTGATTCATCTAGCTAGGGATGTGCATTTGGCCTTCGACAGAAGCATATGCAAGTTCTATTCTCGGCTGACCATTCTTTGATTTGTTTGTATTGTGGAGAGTTAGGAGATTAGGCGACACATTAGGGAAATTATAATCCTAGCTTGTTTCCCTATTACTTCAATTTCTCCTGCTTCCTTTAGTTGTAATCACATAGTTTAAAATACCACCTCCAATCATTTGTTTAGATAAGATAGTATATAACTTATATTAGTATTTGATTTGCATTTGAGACTTCGTCCTCGTGGGTACGACACCCTACTTATCTTATATTACTTGTTGACCGCGTATACTTGCGCGTCAATTGTCGTTGCATAAATCGAACAACAAGTTTTTGGCGCCGTTGCCGGGGACTTAGTATTATTTGTTATCAATATTAAAGATAAGTCATTACGATCTTAATTTAGACTAACTTTATCTGTTTAATTTTCTTTTCAGGTGATCTCAACGGCGTATGCCACCTCGAAGGGGTCGGAATATAATACCTCTCGATCCCGAGGTTGATAGAACGTACAGACGCCTGCAGAGAGAAAAAGCTCGGGACATACATACTCCTGTTACAATGGCTGAGGAACTTCAGAAATCTTTAAGGGAGCATGCTATGCCTCACCTCGCAGATTTGCAAGCGAGCATTCTTAGGCCCGCAATCCAAGCAAACAATTTTGAGATCAAGCCGGGCACCATCCAAATGTGCTCCAATATTCAGTTTGGGGGATTACCAAATGATGACCCCCCCAACGATCACTTGATGAACTTCTTGGAGATCTGCGATACGTTTAAGTGCAATGGAGTTTCTGACAATGCCATCAGACTCTGATTGTTTCCCTTCACTTTGAAGGACAAGGCCAAGAGCTGGCTACATTCACTTCCGTCAGGCTCCATAACCACATGGGATGACTTGGCTCAAAAGTTCGTGGCAAAGTTCTTCCCACCCGCTAAAACCGCCAGGCTCAGGCATGAAATTACCTCTTTTATTCAGTTTGAGTCAGAGTCTTTGTACGACTCATGGGAACGATTCAAGGATCTCCTGAGAAAATGCCCCCACCATGGACTGCCAGAATGGCTTCCCATCCAGACATTCTATAATGGGTTATCCGGAGCTACTCGATCGAGTATTGATGCCGCTTCTGGAGGAGCGTTCATGTCTAAGCATCACACAGCGGGGTATGAATTGGTGGAAACAATGGCGGCCAATAATTATCAATGGCCAAATGATAGGCAGGCCCCTAGAAGAGCAGCAGGAATATATGAGGTAGATCCAGTCACACAATTAGCGGCTCAGGTTGTAGTGCTAACTAAAAGACTTGACACCATGGGAGTGCAAGCTGTGCAGAATGTCCAGAGTGTCTCATTGTTGTGTGAATTGTGTCAAGGGAGCCACACAACTGAGCAGTGTGCCATAAGCCCCGAGTCAGTTCAATTTGTTTCCAACTACGGGCGGCAGCAAAACGCAAGTCTCCCTACTCATTATCATCCGGGCTTGAGGAATCATCCAAACTTTTATTGGGGCAACACGAATAGCAATCAAGCACAACCTCCGACCACCAGGCCTAATTTCTCAAATCCTCCCGGTTTTCAAGCTCAAAATCAGTACAACCAACAACCACAGAGTTCTCAAAATCAGCTCCACCATCCACCACCTCAACAGGAAAGAAAACCTAGTTTGGAAGATCTCCTGTCACGATATATTGCCCAAAATGAGACAAGGAGCAGTAATCAAGAGGCTTCCATCCGGATCCTTGAAGTCCAAATGGGACAGTTGGCCTCTGCTTTGAATAGTCGACCGCAAGGCACATTGCCGAGTGACACTGATGTCAACCCGAAACGGGATGGGAAGGAACACTGCAAAGCAGTTACACTCCGGAGTGGGAAAACTATAAATGAAAAGGGTGGAGAGGGGCCTGTAGTGCAAGAAGAAGTGACTATAGAGGAACCTATTGTGGAGCAGAGTGATGATAAGTCTGGGGGTGAGGTAAATGCTCAAGAAAGCCCTTCATCACCAACCCCTATAGTGAACACAGCTAGTCCTCCTATCCCACAGTTGCCATTCCCCCAGCGCATGCAGAAACAAAAGCTTGATAAGCAATTTTATAAGTTTTTAGAAGTGTTCAAGAAGCTTCACATAAACATCCCGTTTGCAGAGGCATTGGAGCAAATGCCGAGCTATGTTAAATTCATAAAAGACATATTGTCAAAGAAGAGGAAAATGGGAGATTATGAAACAATGGCTCTGACTGAGGAATGCAGTGCTATTCTACAGAACAAGCTCCCGCCAAAACTGAAAGATCCTGGAAGTTTCACGATTCCATGTACTATCGGGGACCAATTCATTGGCAAGGCCTTATGTGATTTGGGGGCGAGTATAAATTTGATGCCTCTGTCAATATATAAAAAGCTTGGACTGAATGAAGCCAAACCCACAAGTGTTACTTTGCAATTGGCGGATAGATCTCTCACGTACCCGAAGGGGATAGTAGAGGATGTGCTTGTTAAGGTGGACAAGTTAATCTTCCCAGCGGACTTTATTATCCTGGACTTTGAGGAAGACAGGGAGGTCCCGATAATACTGGGTAGACCATTCTTAGCAACGGGGAGAACCCTTATAGATGTGCAGAAAGGGGAGCTGACTTTGAGAGTGCAGGATCAGGAAGTAACTTTCAATGTGTTTAGGGCAATGAAATATCCGAACACCCCTGAAGACTGCTTCCAGATTAAAGTACTTGATGATGCAGTCAGGGAAGTATTCTCAGAAACATGCATGACAGACCCTTTAGAAGCTACACTAAGAGGTACTAGTACTAAGGAGGAGGCCACCCATGTTGAATGTGCTAACTGGCTGGATGCACCCCAGCGATTTACACAGTTCCAAAGACAGTTTAAGTGGCTGAATGATCCAGAAGCATCTACTTCAAAGGCCCAACCATCTATTGTAGAACCTCCTGTCCTCGAGTTAAAGCCCCTGCCCAATCATCTGAGGTATGCATACTTGGGGAATTCATCCACTTTACCTGTTATAATATCTGCATCTTTAGATGAAGGCCAGAAAGAGAAGCTACTGCTAGTGCTCAAACAGTATAAAACGACACTGGGGTGGTCGATTTCAGACATTAAAGGGATCAGTCCATCCCTTTGTATGCACAAAATCCTACTGGAGGAAGGATCCAAGCCGACCATTGAACATTAAAGGCGGTTGAACCCAATAATGAAAGAGGTGGTCCGGAAGGAAATCATTAAGCTGCTAGATGCGGGCATTATCTACCCTATCTCGGACAGTCCTTGGGTCAGTCCTATTCAATGCGTGCCAAAAAAGGGCGGTATGACAGTAGTAGCCAATGAGAATAACGAGTTGATTCCAACCAGAACGGTGACTGGATGGAGGGTATGTATGGACTACAGAAAGTTGAATAAGTCCACCTGTAAGGATCACTTCCCGCTGCCATTTATTGATCAGATGCTTGATAGACTTGCTGGGCATGCCTTCTATTGTCTGCTAGATGGTTATTCTGGCTACAATCAAATTTCAATTGCTCCCGAAGATCAGGAGAAAACAACGTTCACATGTCCGTATGGGACCTTTGCCTTTCGAAAAATGTCCTTTGGGTTGTGTAACGCTCCTGCAACATTCCAACGTTGCATGATGTCCATCTTCTCTGACATGGTCGAAAAGACCCTCGAGGTTTTCATGGATGATTTTTCTGTATTCGGGAGTTCATTTGATAACTGTCTGGTGAATTTGACTGCCGTTCTTCAAAGATGCGTTGAAACTAATCTTGTATTGAATTGGGAGAAGTGCCACTTCATGGTAAAAGAGGGCATTATTTTGGGCCACAGAGTATCAGATGGTGGTATTGAAGTAGACAAGGCTAAAATTGATGTCATCAATAGTCTACCGCCGCCTACATCAGTGAAAGGGGTTAGGAGTTTTCTTGGGCATGCAGGTTTCTATAGGCGGTTTATCAAGGACTTCTCAAGGATAACAAAACCGCTATGTTTACTATTGGAAAAGGATATGCCTTTTCAGTTTGATGAAGCCTGCCTCAGAGCATTTGAACTTTTAAAGGAAAAACTCATTTCGACTCCTATCGTGGTAGCTCCTGATTGGACTTTCCCATTTGAGCTCATGTGTGACGCCAGCGATTTTGCAATTAGGGCAGTGTTGGGGCAGAGAAGGGACAAAGTGTTCCACACGATCTACTATGCCAACAAAACATTAACTGATGCTCAGTTAAATTACACCACAACCGAGAAAGAACTGCTGGCAGTGGTTTATGCTTTTGACAAATTCCGTTCCTACCTCATTGGAACACAAGTGACCGTGTACACAGACCATTCGGCCATCAAATATCTGATAGAGAAGAAAGATGCAAAGCCTAGGCTGATAAGGTGGGTCCTTCTTCTACAGGAGTTCGATCTGGAGATCCGCGATAAAAAGGGGACAGAAAACCAGGTAGCAGATCACTTGTCGAGGTTGGAAAACCCTCCTCATTCGGGAGATGCAATCAAAGACATCAATGATTTATTCCCGGATGAACAACTGTTTGCCGTCCAAAGCAAAGCCCCGTGGTATGCGGACTTTGCCAATTTCGTCGCTTGTCAAGTGCTTCCTCCCATCTTGAGCTATCAACAGAGGAAGAAATTCCTAAATGATGCAAAACAATACTTTTGGGACGAGCCCTTTTTATTCAAACAGTGTTCAGATCAGATTCTGCGGAGATGTTTGCCAGAGGAGGAAATCGAAGGTGTGCTCCATCATTGCCATTCCTCTAATTATGGAGGACATTTTGGGGGCCAAAGAACTGCTGCTAAAGTACTCCAATCTGGGTTTTACTGGCCCACCCTGTTCAAAGATGCACACCTATATGTGTTGCACTGCGATAGATGCCAAAGGGTAGGAACCATTTCAAAAAGGCACGAATTGCCTCTGCAGAATATCCTTGAAGTAGAGTTATTTGATGTATGGGGTATTGACTTCATGGGGCCATTCCCGTCGTCCTACAACAATCTCTATATTCTGGTCGCGGTTGATTATGTCTCCAAATGGGTAGAAGCAGTCGCCTTGCCTTCTAATGATGCTAAGGTGGTGCTTAATTTCTTAAGGAAAAATATTTTCACTCGCTTCGGCACTCCTCGGGCAATAATCAGTGATGAAGGGTCACATTTTTGCAACAAATATTTCGAAGCCCTTCTTGCCAAGTATGGGGTGACCCATAAAATAGCCACAGGTTATCATCCGTAGACAAGTGGCCAAGTAGAGATCTCTAACCGAGAGGTTAAGCGTATCTTGGAGAAGATTGTTAATCCTAATCGGAAGGACTGGTCAAAGAAGCTTGATGATGCCTTGTGGGCATACCGCACCGCTTATAAAACGCCTATCGGAATGTCTCCGTATAGGCTTGTTTACGGCAAGGCTTGTCATCTTCCTATGGAGCTAGAGCACAACACATATTGGGGTATCCAAAAGCTCAATTTCGATATGGATGCAGCGGGTGAACGAAGACTATTACAACTCAATGAATCAGACGAGTTTCGTCTGCACGCGTATGAAAACGCTAAGTTGTATAAGGAAAAGATAAAGCGATGGCATGACAAGAAAATTGTCGAAAGGAACTTCGAACAAGGCCAGAAGGTGCTTCTTTTTAACTCCCGGCTGAAATTATTCCCGGGGAAGTTGAAGTCCCGATGGTCGGGGCCGTTCACAACTGCTAAAGTGTATCCTCATGGGGCTATTGAGGTCGAAGACCCTCATTTAGACAAAACCTTCAAAGTCAATGGGCAACGTTTGAAACACTATTGGGGCGGCGAGGTTGACCGGCAACACACCTCCATCACCTTGGGAGACCCGGTGTAAGGCGGGGCGAAAGTCAAGCCGACGACTCTAAATCAAGCGCTAGATGGGGAGGCAACCCCATCTCAGTATCAAAAATTTCCTTATGGTTTTATTTAGTGTTATTTTCTTTAGTTATCATTAGTGCAATTGGTTTTCCTTAGAATTATTGTAGATGTTAAATTAGTATGTTAGCATGTAGTTTAATGGTTAGTATGATTGCTATGTCTAATAGTTAAATTCTGCATTGATTCAGGATTTGGGTGTTTGCTACAGGAATGCAGGAAAAAAAGCAAAGTACTCGCGCCGCGGCGCCATGCTTTTTTTTTCAAAATTCTCTATCACGGCGCAGCGCCAGTCCCTTCACAAAATCTCACGCCGCGGAGCCGGCATATGCTGGAAGCTACTGGAGAGTTGCGCTGCAGCGTTGAGGGCTTTGTAATTATTCGCGCCTCAGCGCCAAGATGTTGCGCCGCAACACCGAAAATGGCGCCACAGCGCCAAGTTGAACCTATCTCGCGCCGCAGCGCCATGCACCACGCCGTAGCGCCAATGCCGTGTTTTTGAGTTTAAGCAAGGCGTTTGGGTTTCAGTTTGCAGCAGTTTTTGTTTCTCCCCTCTTTTCTCTCACACACATCTCCATTTCTTCCGATGAGTGCGGCAATTCAAGCGACACCCTTTTGGTTTCTCACCGTTTGGGGCCATCAACCGTCTGCAGTTATTTCTCCTTCGTCCTATTTATAAGCAATATGCGGTAAGGATTTCTTCAGAGCAACCAGTGGATTTTCATTTGTTAATTTTCTTTTTGTTGTCCTTGGGGTTTGTTGGCTATGGGTTCAAAGCGTCCTCGCACTAGTATAGGTCCTCCTCCGTCGTCCAGAACCCCTCCTCCCCTTTGGGATGCTGTAAAATTCCCAAGTGAGGAAGCCTGGAAGCGATATGCCCAAAATTTTTCAAAGAGGAGTTTGGTGCCTGAGAGAGGGCTAAGGCCAGATGACAAGATCGACGGCCATATGAATTCCATAATTGTGACCATGAAATGGATTCACTTCACCAAGTCGCCTGAATCAGCAGTTATTTCGGTGGTAAAGGAATTCTACGCAAATGCTAATGCTGAGGGTCCTGCTTCGATACCAGTTTGGGGTAAGTTGATAAAATTTGACAGTCGTACCATTAATGCTGTGTATGGGACTCCAAACTACGATGGTAAGGATTATCTGGAGTCTGGGATGCGGAGTTACAATACAAATGAGATTATAACCAATCTCTACAAGCCTGGTACCGTGTGGAAAACCAATGAATTCCACGGTGAAAAGACTTCTTTCCCCTATCAAGCCTTAAGTCGTTATGGTAAGGCGTGGTACTCCTTTATTTGTGCTAATATCATGCCAACACGCCACCTGAGTGATGTAACAAGAGAGAGGGCAGTATTGCTGTATGTAATTGTTATGGGGCTGAAGGTTGATGTGGGGGTTCTTATCCAGGATTCAATTAAAAAGGCCATTAGAAGCAACGTCAATTCCGGACTCCCTCACCCGTCTTTGATCACACGCCTATGCAAAAGGACGGGTGTGGTATGGGAGAAAGACGACATCACTTAGCCGCCTATGGCTGTCATTGATCATCACGTTATAGCCCGTTATGGAGTATGGGATGGGGGACCTCCGTCGCACCCAAAGGGTCAGGGATATTTACCGGGGCCTCTGCCGCCTCCCTCATCAGAGGCTGGTACCTCCGCTTAAGCGCCTGAGCCCCCATCTTCTGAGGCTATGCCACCTGGGGCCTTGGCAGAGATTTTAAGCAGCCTTAATTTTCTCCACTGCAAGGTTGATACAGTGGCTCAATGGCAGAGCCAATTCAATCACTATCATGCGGAGTTCGCAAATACAGTCTCCAGTATCTATTATGCTCAGGGAGGAGACGACGCAGAGTCCATGCCCTTTTAATTTCCAGAGCCTCCAATTTTTTGCGCCTTATCCTCCACCATTTCCAGCCAGAGTAGAGGATCGCGAGGAGGAGCCAGCGCAGGCTGATGATGAGGCTGATGATGATGGCGGAGGTGATGGTGCTCCAGAGGGTGAAGGCCAGTGAGGTCATTGGCAAATTTCAAGCTTGGGAGAGATTTCCTTTTTAAGTATTTTTATATATGAATTGCTGTCATGTTTCTTTTGGGCGGTGTAGCCCCAGACTATCATTTGTGGATGTTTTATGTTTTCGGTTTATTTTGGGATGCATGCATGATGCATTGGTACGTTTGTTTTATTAGGTATATAAACGTATATTTTGGGTTTATAATATTTAAGTGCTTGTGCTTTATTTTGGTTGTTATGTTTTAAGCTATATTTTGGGGTATGTGCAGATAATTGGTTTACTTGATGCCATGTGTTATGGCTTCTCCTTATTTGGGTAGGGTGTTATTTTTTGTTGCTTCATGCCTAATTTATTTTGATCCCCCCTTTCACCCCGTTCTGTAACTGTAAATATGCTGGGTGAGGGTGTTTTAGCTGTTAATTTTTGATCGTGGCTAATGACAAGTGTCTAGTAGTTGTGGCTGTCTCTTAGAGTCGTGTCAAGCATGTATGTGTTAGGGGTTGTGAATCGATAAGTCGAGACTGTTTTTGATCCGTCCTTAGCAAGCACCGATCAACTGTTTAGCTAATTATTTTTCGATTTTATTTCGCACGTTGATTGCTTTGAGAGTATGTTCATTCTTATAATCTTTCATTTCTGCAAAGTAATAAAGGGCTTGGGTGCTTTTACAGTTTTGGATCTTGGACTATGGCATGTTGTAGAATAAAATAAATAAAAATAGAATTAATTGAAATGGAGATTGAACATCGAAAGTCTTGCGGTGGGTCGAGATGGAGCGTAAAACGCACTCGCCCATAAACGCAGGACCGATGTTGAGATGGAGCATAAAATGCACTCGTCAAATAATCTTCAGATTTTATAAAGTCTAATTTGGCTTATGTTGATTATGTGGCCTTTGCTGCTCGAGTGATTAGATTCATAGGGGTGTTCCACGCCTAGTGCCCTAAAGCCGTCTGGCTTGGGAGTCACTGATCAAAAGCTCATTTATGGGTAGCTCTGTTTAGCCTAAGGTAATTAAGGACTGTCCGAGTCAGATTTTTCTGTCTTCATGCTAGAGCCTTTTGATCTTTTCTTGTGCTTGCATCTTAGTCTTAATGCTTGTTGATTGTTTAAGTTGCGTAGTGTGCATATTGGTTTTAGCTTTCGACTGTGCGAGTTTTTTTTTAGCTATATTTAGTTTGGATGGTTGGTTTTCGCCCACATAGAATGGATCAAGTACAGTCTCATGCTTGCAAATTCGATTTTAAGCCCCCTTTCATGTCAGTGTTTGTCCTATTCTCGGAGAGGCTCTATAAGTACGCTTTGAAGCCGTGGTAATATTCTATAGTAGTAGTTCCCTTTCGCGTCTTCCTGTATTGTAGGTGTGGTTGTTAGATAGTTTGCTTGAGGGCAAGCAAAAGCTTAAGTTTGGGGCTATTTGATGTGTGGTATTTATATCGCATATCAGATTCTCTAAAGCTTAAGACATTGCTTGTTTTTGTTTTATTTGTTGAGCTTTTGTATATATTCTGTTGTTGTTATGCTCTTCCTGTTGATGCAGGGCTGTTTAGGTCATTTTCAGCTTGCAGGGGCAAAATTGTCTTTTTCTACACTCTGGCGCCGCAGCGCCAGATCCTAGTCTTAAGCCCGCGCCGCAGCGCCAACTCCTGGTTCATGCTGATGTCATCTGGCGCTGCAGCGGCCCGGTCCTTCTTATTCTCGAGCCGCAGCGTGAGTGGCGCCGCAGCGCCACCAAGCAGGTATGGGCTCCGCGCCGCAGCGTCACCTCCGGTGCCTAGCCAGTGGTTAGCGTTTAATGACCTAAAAATAACATAGGAAAAAGGGGATATATAGAGAGTGATAACAGAGAATATTTGGTGGAGATTCTAGACCAGAAAGAAGCTGTGTTTTAGGGGAGAATAGTTATTGCTTCATACACAGCTCAGGAGTTACACGGAGAAGAGAAGACTTGGAGACAGAAAACCTTACTACAGGAGTTTTCTTATTCTAAATCTCTCAGTTATTTGTGTATTACTTAGCAATGTTGAATTTGATAGAAATGTGTATTAGCACCATGGTTATGAACTAATTCCTTTTTAGGATTGCAATGTAACCTAGTGTTTAGCCTAATTAACTTTCTCTCCTATTTATATTAATGAATCATTTTGGGAATGGGTTGTTGTATTTCTTGCTCATTGACTATATGCTTGACAGAGTTTTTGGCAGTGATATTAATGGATATTGAATATTGGACATTAATATCTGGCTTTTAAAATACAATAACACTTGTTATGCCATTGCCTAAAGGAGTGTGTGCATAAGCTGCTTAATAGGATAGACATATCTCTATTTGCCTTGTGTAGCCTGGAGACTGAGCTTAATGACCCTAGCCTAGTTATTTTCATAGATAGATATATTGTGATTCATCTAGCTAGGGATGTGCATTTGGCCTTCGACAGAAGCATATGCATAGTTCTATTCTCGGCTGACCATTCCTTGATTTGTTTATATTGTGGAGAGTTAGGAGATTAGGCGACGCATTAGGGAAATTGTAATCCTAGCTTGTTTCCCTACTTCAATTTCTTCCGCTTCCTTTAGTTGTAATCGCATAGTTTAAAATACCACCTCCAATCATTTGTTTAGATAAGATAGTATATAACTTACATTAGTATTTGATTTGCATTTAAGACTTCGTCCTCGTGGGTACGACACCCTACTTATCTTATATTACTTGTTGACCGCGTATACTTGCGCGTCAATTGTCGTTGCATAAATCGAACAACACACACTCATTTAATTAATATATACACTTAATTAAATCACTCCATCAATCACATAATTTATTTATTTAACTAAATAAATAATTCACATAAATATTTATTTAATTCAATAAATATTTAAAATTAAATATAAAATCACAATCGTTACAATGGACTCAAAGGAGACTATGTTTTTAATACCCGAGAATTTCCTAATATTATTAAATGAATATATTAATGAAAATGAGAATTTGTTATAATATAAATGATTTTGTGTTATGAGAATGATTAATTCAATTATATTAAATTGAATAATAATAATAATTGAGAAATTGATGAAGTTTGCGATAAACTCGTTGATAGCCTTGTGTGGCACAGTGACGTAATATAAGAATGATTATATTAATTTAAGCGAACAATTAATCTTTATTAATTGTTATCGTAGAATATTAATTAATTATTGTGAAATATTAATGGTGATTAATTTAATAATATTTGATTATTATTATTGCAATAAATATAATAATAATAAGCAATGTATGATATTTAATCATATACATTAATAATCAATGAGGAATGGATTAATTAATATTATTATTAATTAATCAATGAAATGAATAATTTATTTATTTGACATTATGAATAATAAAATAAATAAGTAAGTTATTAATATAATAAGATTATATTGAATGTTATGTGCAAATGTGCAAGAATTAAATATAAAGTATATGGAATACGACTATATTATATAGTGTAGAGAAACACTTAGGTGTGACCATGCAAGTATACATAAACTATGTTATATAGTGCAATGTGAATACATTACACATAGAGACCATGTATTAAGATTGATTGAAATATATAAGCTACATGTTTATGCTTGTGTGACAATAAATATATGGGTATACATTGTATAATATATCATGAACATATTGTAAACTATTAGTTTTAATAAAGGAGACAGTGTAATGTGATAACATCAGATTAGATTATATCCGGTATTAACGAAATGTACATGGATTATATGTGTCCATTTACACTTACTACATTATGTGAATTGTTGTGACATTTCAATTAAAGACCTAAGTGTCTAAATATGTGTGTATATATAACCTAAGTATTAACACTAGTTTGTTTACAAATTGGAAATGCTGAGATTTCTATGCCTTGTCCCATATTAATAGACACAAACCTTATACACGTGAAATGCATCATGAAGCTAGCCTACTCTCTTCTCCCAAACTCAGCATTCTAGCAAATCAAGATATGGGGAGTGGGCACAACAGTGTTCTTCAACCACTCTACCAACTCTTCCTTAGCTGATATACAAAGCTTCAATCTATTGGTTCAATTTAATGGACAATTGCATTGTCTGTGTAAGGATTCTTCTATAAATAGCAGCCATGTTTCTTCGTTTTCAATTTGCTGAGAGTTTGCATAAGTGGTGAGTGAAAGCAATATACATATATCAGTAGGAGAAGTTGGATTAGCAGCAAACTCTATTTGAATCCTAGCAGAGGTATAATCCCTATTCCTTTGTTCTTCATTTTCGTTTTCTGTTTTTGAAAGTTTCCTTCAAATTCTTGATTATGCCAAATTGGTTCATAATTGGTTTGTAGAACCCTTATATTGTTGTTATATGAACATACATACATGATGGAACCACTATATAGCTTTCTTGACCTTCATTTCCATTTTTGCTCTACAATTTCTGTAAAAAATAAAATTCGTGAATTTGGTTGGAGTTCATGAAATTGGGAATTGATAAATGGCGATTGACTGTTATATAAGCATATATATATATATATATATGTTAGTAAGTTAAAGAAGGCTAATAGCATCTGGGTATGTTGAAATCGATGAAATAGGAGGTTTTGGGTCGGTTCTGCAGAAACTGTCCCCACGCCGCAGCGCCACTGTCCGCGCCGCAGCGTCAGCTTGATGCTGATGTTGCCGCGCTAGCGCCAGCTTGCTGCTGTTGTTGCCGCGCTGCAGCGCCGCTGTGCAGGCAAGCCCAGAAATGACTGTCTTAACTATCTGTTTGTCCAGTCCAAGAGCAGTGAAATTATAATTCATACTAAGTAAATGTAACATGATTTATGGAGTCCCTCTTATGAAATATATGTTTCCATAGTTTACTTAACATGAAAAGAGAACCCATGATTTTGAAAACACATGCGTTGAACATGGACTCTGACATGTTATATTAGGATTCTAGGTTCTGATTTTTCGAGCATGTTATATGCCTTTGAAATGCATGTCAAACATGTTAACATATGAATCTATATAGCATGAGCATGTTAGGCCTTACTAGTGAGCTTTACTAATGAGAATACAAGTTTTAAACATGCACCTTGACATGTTAACTTGAAGTTTAAATTTTGAAGTTTATGAACGTGTTGGATAATACTATTGACTTCATTAACGTCATGCATATATACATACCATGCTAGATGTCATGATTAAAATTTAGCGTAAACAGAGCATGTTTTCAACTAATAACTGTAATAGTTACATGTATGAAATGTGAATACTCATAAGTATGTATATGAATACCTTATGTGTTTTAAAGAGCGACCATGATAGGCCTTATGAATTCCATGACCTTGAATGGCTTAAAATTATTGAAAGTGTTGACTTAGAATCTATTGCATGTATGATTGGAACGAGGAAAGGTTGTATACACTTAAAAGTATCCTTTAACATGTATATATGCTATATGATATCCTATGTCGTTACTTGAATCCGATTGACGGTTAACTCATAATAATGCTGTAAAGTGCTAGAAAGGTTATGTTTGCTAATTATTGCGATCTTATATGATATGAGAATGTGTTTAAACTCAAAAAGAGGAAGTTAAGGGTAGAAATTATATTATATATAACTATGTAGCTAGGTTAAAACTTAGCTTATGTGTTGATCGTATATTCAAAGATAAAATGTGAAGTTTAATTATATGACTAATGAATATCATATATATACGTTACGATAGGAATTCGAAAGTGTTGGCTAGCTTTACGTGAGTAAACTACGCATGAGGCAAGTATCCTAAACCCTTGCATTACTTTATTCAACGGATATCGTAAGCGAGTATCTAACCCTTATCTCTTTGGATACAAGTATCCTATCTTTGAATATTGGGAACTAGTTTCCTACTTAATCGTTTGAATTGAATTAGCATACTTAAACTCTTATTTCATTAAACCTATTATTCATGTTGAACTTAGTATTGTTCTTGAATATTGTGAAAGTGTCTATGCCATTTGATTCGGCTAGACTTATATTATTGAAAAGCGACCCAAACTAATTAATTGGTGCGGGATCTTGTATTTGACTGAGAAGAACAACCTTCTTTGAAGGGAATATATAATTGTCAGAGAACCGACGTGCACACTGGAGTATGATTGATTATTATGCATAACGATGGTACTTTAGGCCGATCACCTGTTGTACCTATTTTTGTTGGATTTTCAGTTTATTACTGTTAATTCTAGTAGAAGTTCATAGTCCTTAGCGACTGCTCAGTATTCAGTTATCATGAAATCTTGAATTGATTTGTTATTGAATCACATTGATATTATTCTGTCCTTAGCGACTATTATTGAAAACTGTTGATATTCTTGTTATCCTTGAACTATCAAACTTTGTTATACCCTTTCGAGAATTAAGAATTATATCACTTACCCTTATTGTATATTACTTCCTGAGCAATTTGTGCTCATTCTTGCTTTCCCTAAAACATTTTAGTTAAGGCAGAGCAGGGCGAACCTTCAGGCGTTGATAAGGGCAAGGGCAAGGCTACCAACTAGCTTATCTCTGTTATGTTTTAAATATTTTAATATTGTATTGAGATGATGTAGTAAGACTGGATTTGATTATGTTTAAGCTTAAGTTAGATTATGTAATAAGTCGTTAATTGATATTATTATGTAATCTATTAAGTACTGTAGGTTGCGAGGCTTTGGGGAATAATTATGATAAATCATTGTAAATTATTCTAGAATAGATTTTCCGCTGTGATTGTGTGATATTTAGTTATTATTATTGTGATGTATTACTATGAGCACGTGATGAACCGAATTCGAGAGGCCAAGTGGCGGTCAATGGAATTTGGGGGCGTCACAGTTTGGTATCAGAGCTGTAGTTATAAACCTTAGGAACGAGTGTCCTTAGACTATAACTTAGGCGAACTTAGAAGTTGGAAAGGAAATAAAACTCACATAAAGTTTTCCCTAGAGCAAGACTTTGCGTGTTATGAAATGTAACTTCATTCTATACAATGAACTTATGTTTTATTTAACATTCTAATGGAGTTGTTGTGTGTTTGTCTTGTGTTTGTGATTGTAGGATGACAGACACAGGTGTACCTAGTAGAGTGACAGAGGAGGAGCCCAGGGATATACATATAGTATACGAGGCACCTCTAGAGGCTACACCAGTGCAGGATGTTTCACCGTTCGAGTCTGACGACGAGGACGAGATTGAGATAAAGTCTGATCCAGAGGAGGAGCCGATGGAGGACGAGCCGATGGAGGATGAGCCAGTAGAGGACTCTGATGAGGCTACTGTAGAGGAGCAGATGCTAGGAGAGTATGAGGAGTGGATCCTAGAGTTAGACTGAAGGGTTCATGAGCTGGAGGTAGAGGCCCAAGAGAGAGAGTCCGAGTTCCAGAAATTGAGGGATGAAGACCATCATAGGAAGCTGGCCATGCAGGAGTTAGAGGTGGAGATTGCCTACTGTAGGGAGGCAGGGATCCAGATGGGGACTCTATTTCACAGGTCAGTGGCTCGGAACGTTGATCTGGCAGGAAAGCTGGAAAAAGTAGAATAGAGAGAATTGAGTGAGAAGACTGAGAAAGAGGCACTCCGTACTCAGCTAGAGTTGGAGGTGATGGATAGGATACACTTCGAGGAGAAGTGGGAAGCGGCCAATGAGAGAGCTAACGACCTAGAGGACTAGGTCAGGTGCAAGAAGAGAAAGATGAACAAGATGGGGTATGTGTTTCGTTCAGCCTTTGAGAGGGTGATTGATGGTGTGTACCACTACCCGATAGAACAGGGACAGACTCTACATACTTTGAGTAGAGAACTGGTTGCGTATATAGCACAGTTAGAGTACAAGAGCGCTGTGGAGCGCGGGATGATGTGATAAGATTTCCTTAGATGGTCTGGTGGTAGTTTAGTAGAATTTATCTTTATGTGTTGTACATTCTATGTTGTAATCCCGATCTTTTGTGTAAGATGTGGGATAGTGATGTAAACCCCGTGCTAGCTTTTGTTAGAGGGGTAGTATGGTAGTAGGTTGGTATATTCCCCGTCTTTTGTGATATTAGGGGATATACGTGATGACATTTATAGCAGTATGCTAGGATAATCATGTAATGAAACGATTTAGCATATGAATATAAATGAAGTTTATTTCAGAAACGTGTTATAAATTTATTCTTTTAGTATTAAAAAGAAATACTTAAGTAATATACTTGAATAATAATAAAACAAAAATTTGTGATGCAAATAATGCAGCCCAGATGTAGATTGACTGCACCCGAAGAATCTGTTAACAACGAGAGGGAACAAGTAGATCCCATTTAGAAGTTGGTGGACTTGTTAGGAGAGGCCTTAAGGGGCAGGAACAATGAACCCGTTCACCCAAACCCTCAGGATGTGCTAGTACCAACCTTTAAAGACTTTAAGAGTGTAGGACCCCCGGAGTTCGAGGGAACTACCGACCCAATCATCGCACAAACGTGGATCAAGGAGATCGAAAAAGCTTTCACTATAGCTAGCGTAGGCAAAGATCAGAAGACGGTGTTTGCCACATACATGATGAGGGGAGAAGCGAACTACTAGTGGGAGGCTAATCAACAAAGAGCTGGAGAAGGGATAATAGCTTGGGATAAGTTTAAGACGCTGTTCATCGAGAATTACTTCCCGAAGAGTATGAAGAATAGGATGGAGGTGAAATTCCTAGAGTTAAAACAAGGTGACATGACGGTGACGCAGTACACGGCTAGGTTTAACGAACTAGCGTGATTTGCGGAGCACCAAGTTGGGGATGAAGAAAGAAAGGCTAGACGCTTCGAACAAGGGTGAAGCCGTGGCTGTTCAATAAGGTATCAGTTCTTCAAATTGATTCCTTTGCAACATTAATGGAGAAGGAAATCATTGCGGAAGGTGGCAGTGAGGCTTTAAGTCTGTATAACAAAGAGAAGAAAGGAAAGAATGCTGGAGGAGAGAATCGTACTGGAGGAAGCAGTAATGGAGGAAGTAATTTGGGAAAGAGAAAGTGGGAGAATAACAACAACAACAATAAAAACAACAATAATCAATCAGGGAATTTTCGTGGAGGTTTCAAGAAGAGGGCTGAAGGATGCCCAAAGTTTGGGAAGAATCACCAGGGCGAGTGTTGGAAGGGACGTGGCACTTGCTACAACTGCGGACAGGAAGGGCACATCTCGCCTAACTGTCCAAAGCCAAAGAAGATCCAAGGGTGTTTTGCTTGCGGCTCAACTGAGCACCGTATTAAGGATTGCCCAAAGAAGGGAAGTGGCGGGGGTAGCAATCAGCAAGGAGGCAACAATCTGATGATCAGCGGGCCGGCACAATCCAACCGCCCAACCGCCAGAACTTTTAACATGACCGTCCAGGACGCAGTGACTGCGAAGGACATGGTGTCAGGTATAATCCCAATCAATGATATAAATGCTTATGTATTATTTGATTCGGGTGCCACCTATTCTTTTGTATCTGAAGAATTTGCTAGTAGACTTAGTACACCCCGAGAACGATTAGAAAATCCTTTGATCATAGAAGTTGCTAATAAGGAAGTGATCCCTGTAGAATACGTTTATCGAAATTATCGCGCAAACATTAGAGAACATGAACTAAGCGTAGACTTGATTCCTATTAGATTGGGAGAATATGACGTAATACTGGGAATGGGTTGGTTGTATAACCATGCTGTGATAACTGACTGTCAGAATAAATGTGTGAACCTTCAGACTCCGAGCAAGTCTAAGGTAGTGTTTTATGGTAGCTCATCGCTTAAGCAATTGTGTTGCGTTATGATGATGCAGGCCAAGGAATTGTTAAGGAAAGGATGTGTAGGTTATTTAGCTTACATCGTTGATACTCGAAAAAAGGGAGTAGAAATTAAGGATATATCCGTAGTTAATGAATTTTAAGATGTGTTTTCGGACGATCTGCCTGGTCTTCCGCCAGACAGAGAAATCAAATTCGTAAGCACCGGAAACGGCACCGATTTCGAAAGCTCCATATCGTATGGCGCCAGTAGAAATGAAGGAATTGATGATATAATTGCAAGAGTTGTTGGATAAGGGTTACATTCGACCTAGTGTGTCTCCTTGGGGAGCACCAGTGTTATTCGTTAAAAAGAAGGACGGATCGATGAGGCTCTGTATCGATTATCGAGAATTGAACAGAGTAACGATCAAGAACTGATATCCGCTACCGAGGATAGATGACTTGTTTAATCAACTGAAGGGAGCAAAGTGTTTCTCGAAAATTGACCTGAGGACAGGATATCATCAACTGAAGGTACGGGAAAACCGCGATGATCTGGGGACCTTCATGCCAAAAAACAGCGAGAGTAGCCTAAGATAGGTTAGCCTCTGATTAACTAAACCCGAAGGGAAGCTTCTTTGTGCTTTCCTCTTTCAAATCAATGTCAAGTTTTCAATTCCAATGTAAATATCATAATGTGCATTCTACGTCTTCTAAATCCTGTCATGCTATCCTGTCATTAAAACAACTAACCTCTGTTTTGCAAGATAAGATTAAAAAAATCTCGTAAATAAACACATTGCATGGCATGCATCCGACCAACACCTACATCGGGAAATTAACACACCTACGTTTGTTGTAGGTAAAAATTGGTCCTGTTACCAGATCAAAATCTAAGAAAGCACTAAGTCCATCTCCAAACATGATTTCAAGTGCTTAATCAGAATCCACCCCCGTCTCTAGGGAAGAGTTTGAAGGATTAAAGAACTAGATAGCAGAATTGGCTATTTTCTTGAGAGAACAAAGTAAATCTCTTAAAGGGAAACAAGCACAGGGTCATACAGAACCAGGTACATCCGGTGGCAGTCAAGAGATTGGAAAGAAAGAGACCTAACCAACAAAACCTCTGAAATCATCATCCTTAACAAAGAGCAGGAAGCTGGTGATATTCTGAAGAAAGTCCAACAGATGCAAGAGACCATCCGGTCCATCAAAGGGACTGGGGCATTTGGCAGTGTTAATTACTCAGACTTATGTATATTCCCCGGGGCTCGTTACTCTAAAAAATTTCCAAATCCTTGACTTTGAGAAATACGATGGATTGGGTGACCCCTATACCTATTTGAAGGTATTCATTTGAGAGCTTGGATCCTATGCAGAGGAAGAGAAGCTCAGAATGAAATTATTCCAGAAGAGTTTGACCAGAGAGGCTAGAGCCTGGTATGCTCATCTTGACAACTCCAAAATTCATAATTGGGAAGAGCTGGCACATGCCTTCCTCAATCAGTACAGCTTTTAGTCTCAAATGGCTCCCGGCAGATATTAGATCACCAAATTTAAGAAACAAAACACTAAGTCACTCAGAGAATATGCCCAACGATGGAGGTGGGTAGCAGCACAAGTCACCCCACCTATAACTGAGTCTGAGATAGTCATGACCTTCATCGACATTCAAGAAGCTTTGTATTACGAAAAGGTCCTAGCAGACATAGGAAAACCATTCTCGGAGATGATTAAACACGGAGAAATAGCTAAAATGGGGCTGAAATCTAGGAAGATAAAGGATCTGACTGTTTTAGAAGCCGTTACCGAACATATCCAATCATGGAGTTACGGGAGTAATCCCCGGAGAGTACGCAAGAAGAAAGACGAAGAAGTGTCCTTAGTATTGCAAGGATAGAATCAAAGGAGCGAGTCGAGCAGCATGCCCATTTAAAGGAGAAACTATTCCCCTTTTCAAGCTCCAGCCCAACCTTCTAACCCTCCATTTAAAAAAAAAATTGGAGGCTAGACGTCGAAGAACGTTCACCCCTTTAGGGGATTCACTCGAGAACGTGCTGAAACTGTTGATAGCACAGAAGAAGATTGTTTAGCTCCTTCCACCAACCAGTATCGGGGGGAAGGAATTTTGACCCAAGTAAAAAGTTTGCAAACCATTCCGAATCTCCAGGTCACGATACAAGGAATTGTTGGGCTCTCAAGCACAAGATCCAAGACTTGATAGACAATGGAGAGATCGTGGTGACCAAACCAGAGCGACCCCATATGCAGGATAATACCATCCCTCAGCATAAAGAGGAGAGTGTCAACATGATTACCACGGGGAGTGGAGAGGGATCCAAATACCTCCGGTACGTCGGAGAGTCAACTCAATCTAGCAACAATAGCCCAGACAATTGGGAAGTATCAGAAAGGCGATTCTTGATAGAACAGAAGATCAAGTCTATTAAGGAATAGATTGGACAGCTGGCGGATCTGGTCGTATACCAACATCAGGTAACCAGACAGCTGATAAATCAGTCCAACCAGTCTAAAGCAAGTCCTCCTACACCGAAAATTAGTCCCATTGCTATGAGGGACCATTACCGGTTTTATGAGCATGAACCCTGGGCAGATAAGGTGGCCAAGGAGGAGAAGTTTCAAGCAGATAGGGAGTTTGCCTTTCAGAGGAACTTCACTAATCTGAACCAGCCAATTAAGGAAATCCTCCAAATATTGATCAATGAGGGGATGGTTACAGATTTGTTACCCCCGGTGAACCCTCGGTCCAAAAAATTTAAACCTGATAGGATCTGTCAGTATCACTCTAATGCACCCGATCATGACACCGAGGATTGCTGGGGACTTCGTCACTTAATTCAAAATATGATTGAAAGCGGTGAGCTGATAAGAGGGAATCAAGACTATAGCCTCCCTAATGAGGAAACGCTCTTTATTCCCATGGCGTAGAATCAGGATACAGTAGTTGTTATTTCTTGTGAGAAGGAGCTAGCCATCACACCCATAATGCTGCCATAGAAAGGGTCCAAGAAACATAAAATATTATGAAGGTAGCCGCACATGAGCCTTTAATACTACCCTTCAAACCGCAGTATCATATCATCAATCTGAAGAGAGTCCCATGGAACTATGGGAATGATCAAGGTTCCACCTCAAACAACATTGCTATCATATCCAAGGAGAATCCATTGTACTTGCCTCCGCGAGTGATCAATCCAGTCACCAAGGGTAAAGAGAAAGTGGTTGTAGAGAAAATTGAAGAATTCCTCACCAAAATAGGGCATAATGAGTTCAAGGTGGTGCAAAGCCTAAAAGATGCACCCAAGCAGATGTCCGTCCTAGATCTGGTTTTATCCTCTGTGATTCATCGCAACATTCTGGTGAAAGTACTGGAAGAAGCCCATCTGCCAAAGACAGTGGATGTCAAGAAATTCCGTCATGCGATAGAACACATTTTCAACAATAATGTGATATCTTTCACAGACGATGATATACCTGCAGAGGTCCGTCCTAGTTCTGGTTTTATCCTCTGTGGATCATGGCAACATTCTGGTGAAAGTACTGGAAGAAGCCCATCTGCCAAAGATAGTGGATGTCAAGATATTCCGTCATGCAATAGAACACATTTTCAACAATAATGTGATATCTTTCACAGACGATGATATACCTGCAGAGGGGATGGGTCACCGCAAGTCCCTGTATATAACAGTAATGTCATCCGGGTATGTGATTGGAGGTGTGCTAATAGATGGAGGATCATCTCTAAACATCTACCCCTACGATACCTTGTAGAGAATGAAGATCAACCTAAACTGGATCCGTACAAGTCATGTAGTTATTCGGGCTTTCGATGGGTCTTGTGGAGAAGTTGTGGGAGAGATTGAACTTCCACTGGAGATTGGTCCCCCAACTTTTTATGTATCCTTTCGAGTACTCAACATTACCACCGGATATAAATTGTTGCTGGGAAGGCTGTGGATCCGCATGATAGGAGCAGTTCCATCCTTCCTCCATTAACAGCTCAAGTACATTATCAATGGCAACCTAATCACGATGAATGTCGAACCTGAATATCCTGTCTCCATATAGGGAGACATGCCGGTGACCAGTCTGGATGCAGGGAGTGAACCTGCAAGTTTCCAAGCATTAGAGGTAAGCGATACTTAGTATCTACCTGTTAGAGCACCAGCCTTGAAACCAAAGGTCTCCCCCGAAGTGATGACAGTGGGCCAGGAGATGGTATCTTTGGGTTTTTGCCCTGGAGAAGGGTTAGGAAAGAATCAGCAAGGTATCAAAAGTCCAGTGCAGATCCCGAGTTAATCAAGGAAAGCCGAATTAGGCTATACATCAGGGTTAAACCATCGGAACCCACACAAGTGTCCAAAGGCCTCTGCTTCTACTATACTATTGTCGAACCTTATTGATGCCAGATTTGTGAAGCCAATGAGGAAGATTCCTGTTGTTGTGTTATTTATGTTGTTTCCTCCAATCATACCGGCAAGTGAGAGGAAAGCCTCAAAGCCTGAGGGGGATATCAGAAAGGGAAAAGAAAAGATGTTGTACGAAGGACGAGACCCATTTGCTAACATGCGTGTTCTCATACACTACGAAGGGATGAATGATGATATCCCAGACAGTGAGGACAAAGACCATATTCAAATTCCTCGCATCAAGAAAGGAAAGGTGGGTAATTCAAAGAAAAACCTCTGCTCTGATCTGAAGGATGTCTTAGTCGTCATTAAGGAAGAGACAGACGACCACAAATCATGTATCCTCTCTATTCATAAGGATCTGACCCTGGACAACTAGAGCAGCGTCCCTTGCCTCATTTAAAAAGGGTAAAAGGGTAGAGAGTCCATTTGCCCTGTAATATGGTTTCATTTACTGCTTATTTTGGTTTCACAACTATAGCAGTAACTTTTTTCATGCTTTGCTGAATGCTTTATATGTTTAAACAGTTGCATATATTAAAGCGAAAGCATTTTGTTTTCAGGACTCCAAGACAGGATTTGTTTGTCCCTACTGATGAGATGCTAACCTGTCACAATGACTACAACTTTGATGTAGAACTGAACTTCGACTTGATGAAGATTGATCAAGAGGAAGATAACTATGAGGTGCCCGAGGAGATCAAAGATTGGGTCGAAGATAACCCAAACCACCACTGTCAATATCGGAACCTCAAAAAACTCCAAAGAAATCCAGATAGGCCTAGACCTCACTAAAGATCAAAAAGTCGACCTAATTGAAATCTTAATATAGTTCCAGGATGTGTTTGTATGGTCGTATGAAGACATGATTGGCTTGTCCACTGACATTGTCATCCATCGACTCCCCATCAAAGATGGATTCAAGCCAGTCAAGCAAAAGCTCAGACGATTGAAGCCTGAATGGAGTCTGAAAGTCAAAGAAGAAGTTGTCAAACAATTCAAAGCCGGCATCATCATGGTATCAACATACCCGGAGTGGCTGTCGAACATAGTTCTCTTGCCTAAGCCCGGAGGGAGGCACGAGTATGCGTGGATTATCGGGATTTAAACAAAGCTTGTCTCAAAGATAATTTCCCGATACCTTTCATCCACATCCTAATAGACAACACGGCGCAGTAAGGCATGTATTCTTTCGTGGATTGCTTTGCTGGTTACCATCAAATTATGGTCGCTGAAGAAGACAGGTAGAAAATAGCTTTCATCACTCCCTGGGGAACCTTTTGCTACAGACGATTGTCTTTCGGCCTCATCAATATCGGTGCCACATATCAGCGAGCCATGATGGCCCTGTTACATGACATGATGCATAAGGAGATAGAGGTTTGCGTGGATGACATCATCGTCAAATCTCAAAAGGAGGACGATCACATCAACCATCTCAGGAAGCTGTTCAATAAGTTGCGTAAGTACAACCTCAAGCTGAATCGAGCCAAAGGTGCTTTTGGCGTCAAATCGACCAAGTTGTTGGGATTTCTGGTAAGCAATAGAGGCATTGAGCTGGATCCAGCCAAGATCAAAGCCATCATGGAGATTCCCATACCACGAACAGAGAAGGAGATACGCGGGTTCATGGGGAGGATCAATTTTATAAGACGATTCATTTCCCAGCTCACAACAACTTATGAACCCATCTTTAAGCTACTAAGGAAGAATTCCTCTACGAAATGGAATGAGGATTGCCAAAAAGCATTCCTTTCCATCAAGAAGCAGCTGGTCGAAGCGCCTGTCTTGGTCCCCCCAAGGGATGGAGTTCCCCTATTTATGTACCTGTCCGTCAATGCCAACACAATGGGCTGTATACTGGGACATAAAGATGATAGTAACAAGGAGAGAGCTATATATTACATCACCAAAAGATTTAGAAGTGGTGAACAGAAGTACACACTGATTGAGAAGACATGTTGTACATTAGCATGGGCCGCCATGAGATTACAGCACTATCTGCATGGGCACACGACCTATCTCATATCCCGCATGGATCCACTGAAGTACGTATTCAAGAAGCCAATGTTGAATTATCGACTGTCCAAATGGCAGTTGATCCTCCAATAGTTTGACATTGTCTACTTGACTCAGAAGTCCATTAAGGGTCAGGGCATTGCAGATCAACTAGCCGAGGCACCATCAGGAGGGTTTGAACCTTTGGAGACTTATTTCCCAAATGATGGGATCATGACAATTCAGCAAATCTGACAGGAGAATACATTCCAACTATGGAGGATGTATTTCGATGGAGAGGTGAACATGGAAGGTGCCAGAGCTGGGGCAGTCCTTATCTCTGGTATAAGAGAACAATATCCTGCGGCTACCAAGTTGCAGTTTGTCAACACCAACAACACGACTGAGTATGAAGGCTGCATAATGGGGTTGAAATTAGCCCAGTCCATGGGTATCAAGCGTCTATTAGTCTTTGGAGATTCTGAGTTGGTCATTAGACAAACCACTGGGGCGTATCACACCAAAGAATTGCATTTGCTGCCCTATCACCAGCAGGTTATCAACATATCTATAGGTTTTAAAGAGATAACCTTCATTCATATCCCTTGAGGAAGGAACGACTTTTCAGATGCATTGGCGACATTGGCCTTTCTGATCAACATATCTGGTAGGACGGGAATGCCCAACATCAAATTAACAAACCAAAAGGCCCCGACTTATGGGAATTACATTGGAGAAGTATCAAATGAAATACCTCCTATCAATCAGCCTTGGTATCAAGACATCAAGGAATATCTCTGAGATGGATCTACACCCGCTGGGGAAAGCCAATCCTAACGAAAGTGAATTCACAAGATGGCTATGAAGTTCTATCTGAGCGGAGACGCACTTACCAAAAGGGATGCTGGAATAGGCCTTGTACGATGCCTCGACAAAGAGAAGGCCCAGAGATTAATGGATGAAGTCCATGGTGGAGTCTGCGGTCCACACATGAGCGGTCATCTGCTGGCCAAGAAAATATTAAGAACATGGAATTACTAGATCTCTCTCCAAGCTGACTGTGATGATCATGTCAGGAGATGCTATTAATGCCAAGTCCATGGAAATGCCATCCACGCTCCTCTAAATGAGCTGCACAATATGAGTTCACCATGGCCTTTCTCCATGTGGGGAATGGATGTGATTAGTCCAGTAGAACCCAAAGCCAGTAACAGTCATCATTTCATCATCACTATGATCGATTATTTCACCAAGTGGGTTGAAGCTACATCTTTTCCCAAAGTCACCCAGGAGGTAATCATTGGTTTCATCAGAAATAATGTTGTATGTCGATATGGAAAATCAGAGGTGATCGTACCAGACAATGCCAAGAACCTAAACAATCAGATGATGAAAGATTTATATAGCAAGTTCCACATCAAGCATCTCAATTCCGTCATCTACCGACCCAAGATGAATGGTGTTGTCAAAGCGGCCAATAAGAACATCAAGAAGATCATGCAGAAAATGTTTGCCAATCACAAAGGCTGGCCTGACCTGTTGCCTCTGACTCTGCTAGCATACAGGACGTCAATGCGTACCTCTACTAGGGATACCCTCTATTTATTGGTCTATGGTATGGAAGCAGTACTTTCCATTGAAGTAGAGATGGAGTCTTTGCGAATATTAATAGATGCTCAGAAGGAAGAAGATCAGTGGTTGCAAGAGCGGTACCATCAGCTATCCCTGATAGATGAAAGGAGGGTTGCAGCCATTTTCCACGGGTAGTTATATCAGCAAAGGATCACTAGATCATACAACAAGAAAGTATGAATCCGAAAATTCAAAGAGAACGACCTAGTGCTAAAGAAATTTTTGGCCAATCAAGACGAAGCTAAAGCAAAGTTCGCCCCAAATTGGGAAGGCCCTTTCATTGTCAAAGCGGTTTTGACAGGAGGAGCTATCTAATTGCAAGAAATGGACGAGAGCAAATTTCCCCAACTCATTAACTCAAACACCATAAAAAGGAACTATGTCTGAAGCACATGCCAACCATCATCTTGGTCCTGCGAATCGATCAAATCAGTTTCGGTTTTCACTAGAAAATTGAACTACGAATTACCTAATCTCCCTCAGCCCAGGAGTACGTAGGCAGCCATTCACGGTGCGGCCAAACCAAATAAAATTTCAAAAACCTATCAAACCAAACTCAAAAGATATATTTCTCAAACCTCTCACATAAAACTTGAACTACGAGTGACCTGATCTTCCTCCACCCGGGAGTACGTAGGCAGCCATTCATGGTGCGGTATGACCTTCAAAGAAAAACAAAAACCCAATAAAAACCAGTCCCAAAACACCAAAACCATATAAAACCTAAATTCTATGAAGCCTCCCTAGTCAACATGCCCATCTGAGATATTCTCTGACATCTCACTTTTAACCCATCAAGGAGAAGCTCATGATACATCATCAACAGCAAGTCATGAAAGAAGTGGTAATCACTCAGCAATGATAATATATATCCAACAAGGAAGTGAATTGAAATATATTTCTATGATATATAATACTATTTGATATATACACTGTGTCCTGTACATGACAAAAATTAATAATCTAGTATGTGCAGGGAAAATAAAGCTAGTTTATGGACCCAATGACAGACGGGACAACAATGCTAACATGGCATCTCTCTCTGAAGATGGAGGAGCAGCTGCAAGTACAATACCCTCAGCCTCCATATGAGCAAGAACATCAACTACCATCTGCATGGTGCTGCAATGGTTGTTTATGAAAACACTCATCTCTCCAACCAGACTATCTGTATATGACCTGAGGGCTGTGCTATCAGCAATATATGCATCTCGGGTGACTATGGCCTCGTCCCTCTCCACAAACGCAGCATCCCTGGAAATCAAAACCTTCTTAATCTCTTCAAAGGATGCATCTCTAACAGATCAGACCTCATCTCTCTCCTGAAGAGCTGCATCTCGGGTAGATAGAGCCTCGTCTCTCTCAACCAATACTGCATCACGAGTAGCTCGAGCCTCGTCTCTGGCAGTAAAAGTTGTATCTCTGCCAGACATAGCCATCAGCATCAGCGCCTTAGCATAATTTCTCTCAAAAGTTATCCGAGCTAGTGAATCAGCAATAGCTGGATCTATAATGGTCGGAATGATCAGAGGGTCACTAACTAGAGCCGCTGTCAAGCCGGTAAATAACTCATCCTCTGTGGGAGAATCAGGATCCTCCATAGGCTTCTCCTCATCTGAATCTATATGCAAAGCTGACAAGATAGCAGCAGCTGCTACTATATCAGCTTCCAACCACACTGAATACTCCGGGGATCGATCTGGATGGCTAGTAGAGAAATCTGCCTTCTTTCTATGAGTCCAACACTCATAAATCCTGATCAGGTCAGCTGATGAAAGAGATGAAGCTAATATCCGCTGATAAATAGCCCCCACAAACTGGTGTACGCTCTAGAACTGATCAAACTGACCCATAACTGCCAATGGATGATAAGTGGTCACCCCTCTCAATCCCACTAAAGGCATATAGCCTATACCGACTGCATGAGTGATGAATCTATAAGGGGAGACAAGTCCTGACCATGGCATAATCGAAAAGGGATGCTCAATAAATGACAGAAAAGTCGACCATGTCGCTACATCAGAACACTCCGCTGGCTGGAAGGAGTAGGACAGGGTTATCTCATGGGTAAAGCAGTACCCATGGTGTCTAAAAGTGCCAATGGGACGCAAATGGGTCATGAGCCATACTTATAGCAGGACAGAGCTACCTCTAAAAACCCCTCTAGATGGGTGCTGTAATAGGTAGCCGACCTCAAGGTCTCAGCCAGTATCATCAGCAGAATGGTACTACCCTGTCTAAGGGCACGGACCATGACCATCAAACCAATATCCAAATGGTCCAAGTAAAGTGGCATATATACGTAGGCCGTGACACACATCAACAAAACGTCTACCCGGGCCAACTGCCACTCCTCTACAAAAATCAAAAAATCCCTGGCATGTTGCTCATAGCTATCTAGCCTGCCGAAGCGATCGATCAGGAAGTCGATAGAGATCACATGTAAGCATGAATGGTCTCCTCGTGTCAATAATAGTTGTGTGAGCGCAAGGTAGGTCCAGTGCTAAACCTGTAAGCCACTCATACTCCTCCAATGTCGATGTCAATGCATGCAATCCAAAGAGAAAAACCTGTCGCTCAGGTATCCAGCAGGATAGAATGCCATCTATGAATCCGTATAAAACCTGAAAATCTTAAAGGGCCAAGGAATTCCCCAACATCCGATCTACTGTCCCTCTGGTTGGGAAGGGCAGACTATCATACCACGACCTTAATGACGATGCTACCAAGGATGGTGGTAAATGCTCAATGCGGCTGACCGTTGATGACGACATCTGTATCACCGTATCACAAGACCATCCAGAGGTCAAATCTGAACTCATCTGTCTAAGTGCATATCCATAACATAATATATACATAATGACAATGATAAACATGATGCAATAGATAGGATATATCATATATATCTAGAATAAACTATTTATTGCAAGCATCATCTCTGTCTGATCATACAATCCAAAATAAAAAGTACATGGAGATGGGGCACAACCGCCCAACTACTAACAGAGACCTATCAAAAGAGGGCACAGCCGCCCAATAGCTAACAGAGGCCTATCAAAAGATATAGCAAGAAAAGCTATCAAAAGATATCTAGAATATCTGCATCCAAACTATCAACCAGCTCCAGGTCCTCCTGAGTTACAAAATCTCTGCCAGTGGGAATGTATGGTCCGTACAAGGGAGGATCAGCACCGACAAAGTTGCTAGAAAATAGATCTATAAAAGGGCCAGCTCCATAGCTGGAAGGAGCAAAAGAACTTGCCTCGGATGGCTCTAGGCCAAGGTGCCTGATAAACAAATGTGCCCTCTCCAACTGCTGGGTCAATCCTGTGATCTGGTCCAAGTTAGTCAAATCTCGCAGGCAAGTTGTCCAGTCTGTCATCATCATAGACCCCGGCACCATATTTTCCATAAACTTAGTAGCACGAGTCTGAGGCCCAATGGTACAAAGGCTTCACCAGCTATGAAATACCTCCTGGCTGTAAAGACCCTCTAACAAGGTGAAGCCATCTACGCCCACCATAGGAATGTCTGTGAATGGCTGAGCTAGTGGCCAATGATGCCAAGTAGGAGGAACAAAAGGAATGTGGATCTCCCTCGTGATGCTCCGAATAGCACGCTTTCCTAAATAGAGCTCCCAACCTCCCTTTATCAAAAATGGGACTCTGTCGGTGGATAATGCAAACTCTCAGCTAGTGGGATAACTGCCCTCAAACCCGACTATCAAAAAGTCAGAGGTTTACGGGACCCACAAGATCGATCCGGCCGTCAATGGCTCAAGCTGCAGGCGGGAGTGGGTGAATCCCTCAGCTACAGGGACCTCCTTTAATGTGGAGTGATGCTAGCGCCGTCCACGAGGATAGGTCTCTAAGCCTAGGGTAATGGCAGGATGTACACAAGAAAGCCTCTCATATGCCCAGAACTGGCCCTAAAAATATCAAAAATCCTCAGTGATAAAGACTAACAAATATAAATGAGGAAATTAAAAAAGTACAAGAAAGATGTACTCATCAACAGGAACGGGTAAAAACCAAACAAAGCCTCTGTCACACCTTCCGATCGCATGCGCATCTCTAGGAGAAAATAAGCAAAGGTGTAGGTACCTCAATCAAAATCACTGAGGCGCTCCACGTTCCGAGGGCCACTGACCAGGGCAAAGGACACCGTCGAAGAGTTGTCCGCAAGGAAACAACCCCTAATGATCACCAAAAATAGTCACCGCAAAATGCGATCTCTAACCCTCTGATCATCAGGTAGAGGCTCAGTCAAAGCCCCACTCTGGGCATCTACACTCAAGGGACCAGAACGGACCATCCGACCCTTAATAGTCGTCGCAGGAACTCCCAAGAGGGACCAAACGGCAGTAGGTGAAATGTCAGCCACAACAGGCACTGGCTCACCTGCAAACTCTATCCCAGTGATAAACCTCCAATCCATAGGCGTCATCATCACCTCACAATCCAGCAAATGTAGAGACTGAGTCTGATTGAACCAGCGCTCAGATAAACCCCTTAAATAACCCCAGGGGCAACGGTGGGGAGGGATAGAAAAGAATGCCTAAAACCCACAGGTGTCAATAATGGCCCTGTAATCCAGATACAGAGTGTGGTATAAAGAATGCACATTAAACCAGTTCTCCCTGGGCTGTGTAAAATCAGGAACCTGCATTAAATGGCCAACCCATATCAAACCTATGCTCTAAAATTGCAAAAGAAAGAAAAAAAGAGAATCCAAAAGGAAAACTTCAGTCACCTCGTTAGAGTGAAGGAATCTCGATGGATGGCGACTTAAATCTCCCAGCAGCTCCTGAAGTGGCAGCACAATGCCTGGAAGCTCCGCACGTGGAGCCTGAGCTGGGGCAAGATCAACAAAAGGTGCATCCTTGTCGTCCACATCGACCGGCCGATCAACCCGGATAGGACGAATCACTGACTCAGCCAATCTGTGAGGCGGCCGGGCTGCCCGTGACTGAGGAACATTAGAGACCCTCCTCCGTCTAACTTCTGGGATGACCCTACTAGCACTACCGAGTCTATCTGGGTCCATAGCCTAGAAAAAGTGTCCAAATCACCTCAAAAAGGGTGAGGTAAGCCTAAAACCTATGGCTTATTAATTTATATCAGTATTTTATGCATTTTTTCATCCTAAAACATGCATGGGTCAGTCAAAATCTCCAGTAGTGTCAAAATGGGATGTTTATTAAAATACTCGAGATTTTGAAAAAATTTCGCCAGAGTCTCCTTTGTAAAATGGATTGTCTGCATGCACACAAGCATGTCTAGGTGGTCATTCAGTAGCACACCTACCCAAAAACAAAAATAGTTCATATTTATTAAAAAAATCAAAAGTAGACTTCATATAGTAGCTAAATTACTTAGACATCTTTTAATTGAAAATACATGCTCACTAGTCCTCAAAAAGGACGAGTAAACTGATCAAAAAGGGCAAAAATTGACTGTCTCAAAATTTAAAATTTCTAGTATCAAAACGTGTATCACAGTAAAATATGCATACTTATGAAGTCAACAAAATTTTATCAAGTCATATAAGAATACATTTTTGATACAGTGCGTTCAAAAGCACCTGACGTGGTTTACACAATTCTACCGGTTAAAACTGAAAAAAAGGATGTAAACGTTACCTGAGATGTGCAGAACGAGTGTGCGCTGATGAAATCTAAAAAAAGCTTCACGAACTCCGTAGATCTAAAAAAGAAAATTGGATTTCTATTGAAACTTAAAACTTAAAATGAATTATAAAAGCCCCTGCTGCCCATTATAAATCTGCAGGAAGGAGCGGGCCCACCTTTCGGCTGCCGTACACCTACCTGCGGCTCCCCAGGGTGGGCCCCACCCCACTAGCTCAGTCCAGTTTGGGTGGAAACGGAGATTACAGGACCTGAAAAGTCAAATTTGGGAAAAAAACTGCTACGCGATTGAGCGGATTGTCCTGAAATCCTACGTTTAAGCAGCTGATTCTTGACGGAAAGAAGAACTCCATGAAAGTAATTGGTTATCATCCCGAAGTGATATCCGGGGATCAATGATGAGAACTGCTGAAAAACTATAAAAAATTGCTAAAAACTGCAGCTGTCAGAGCATCGGGTAGGTCCGGCGATATGAACGGCAGGTTCTGACTGTATCAAGGTATCCAGATTTATTTGAGGGTGTATTTTGTCAGAAAGAGTATCCCCCACATCGAGATTGATCAAATTTGACATATCAGCCGTTAGCACAACCCCAGTGAAGCATCGGGAATGAATCGGTGACATTCAGTCGTTAAAGGCAACTTCAGCGAAGGTCAGATTGCCTGACATCTCAGCCGTTGGCCCAACCCCAGGGAAGCATCAGAAATGAACCGATGACATTCAGCCGTTGAAGGCTACTTCAGCGAAGGTCAGATTGCCTGACATCTCAGCCATTGGCCCAACCCCAGTCAAGCAATGGAAACGAACCGATGACATTCAGCCGTTGAAGGCTACTTCAATAAATGTCAGATTTCCTGACATTATCAGCCGTTAGCATAACCCCAGCGAAGCATCGGGAATGAACCAGTGACATTCAGCCATTGAAGGCTACTTCAGCAAAGGTCAAATTGCCTGACATCTCAGCCGTTGACCCAACCCCAGTGAAGCATCAAAAATAAACTGATGACATTTAGCCATTGAAAGCTACTTCAGTGAAGGTCAGATTTCCTAACACTATCAGCCATTGGCACAACCCCAGCGAAGCATAAAAAACGAACCGGTGACACTCAGCCGTTAAAAGCTACTTCAGCGAAGATGAGATTTCCTGACTCTATCAGCCATTAGCACAACCCCAGCGAATCATCAAAAATAAACCGGTGACACTCAGCCGTTGAAGGCTACTTCAGCGAAGGTCAGATTGCCTAACACTATCAGCCGTTGGCACAAGCCCAGCGAAGCATCGAAAAAGAACCGGTGACACTCAGTTGTTGAAGGCTACTTCAGAGATGGTCAGATTGCCTGACACTATCAGCCGTTGGCCCAACCCCAGCAAAGCATTGAAAATGAACCGGTGACACTCAACCGTTGAAGGCTACTTCAGCGAATGTCAGATTGCCTGACATCTCAGCCGCTGGCAACAACCCCAGCAAAGCGTCTGAAACAAGACAATGACGTTCAGCCATTGGAGGCTACTTCAGTGGAGGTCAGATTGCCTAACATCTCAGCCTCTAGCGACAACTCTAGCGAAGCATCGGGAATGAACCGGTGGCGGAAGCAGTGTATCAATTTATCCCCACAGAAGACAGATGATGGAATTTGTTATACAAATCCTCAAAGGGAGCATTAAGAAGGTCCGATGATGTAAACTAGTATCAGCTATCATCAGGGTAGGCCTCGGGAGTCTCCAATGAAGGAACTCAGCCAAAGAGGAACATCCCCAGTGGAGGAAAAGTCAAAAATTGATTTAGAGACACGAGACGTAGGTAACCACCTTAACGTTAATCTCCGAAATGCCCCATGGCATTAGCCAAGAGAAAATCTTCCCCAATCAACTATCATAGATAACGTCATCTCCAGTAGAGAATAACATAAACAGACAATGATAGCCTGACACCAAGGGTTATCACGGATAACGTTATTCCCAGCTGAAACTAACATAATTAACCAGTGATAACCCTACTCCCTCAGAGGTATCAAACATTCATAACATATTATGTCATGCATTGCCTTACTTTTGCAATTATATTTCCAAGGTCTAGCAATCTTTATCTTGTTCTTTCCATTACATTGTATGAACATGATAAAGAGGGGCATCTGTAGACACTCAAAATTTTGCATTCCTATTGTAGACGTTAGAAAATTTGCACTCCTACTACAAACCCTGCAGGAGGGCAAAACTATCTTTTCAACCTCGATCTCAATACCGGGATGTCAGATCAACCTCGATCTCAATACCGGGATTCCAGTTCAACCCCGGTCTCAATACCACCGATCTTAATATCGGGATGCGAGTTCAACCCTGGTCTAGATACCGGGATGTCAGATCAACCCTGGTCTCACTACCGGGATGCCAGTTCAACCCCAGTCTCAATATCGGGATGCTAGTTCAACCCCGGTCTCAATATCGGGATGTCAACTCAGCCCCGGTCTCAATATCGGGATGCCAGTTCAACCCCGATCTCAATACCTCTCAATACCGAGTTTCCAAGTCAACCCCGGTCTCAATACTGGGATGTCAATTCAGCCCCGGTCTCAATACCGGGATGTCAGATCAACCCCGGTCTCAATACCGGGATGCCAGTTCAACCGGGGTCTTAATACTAGGATGTCAAATCAACACAGTCTCAATACCATGATGCCAGTTCAATCCCGATCTCAATATCGGGATGTCAGATCAACCCCGGTCTCAATACCAGGATGCCATTTCAACCCCTGTCTCAATACCGGGATGCCAGTTCAACCTCGGTCTTAATACCGGGATGCCTGTTCAACCCTGGTTTAAATACCGGGATGTCAGATCAACCGCGATCTCAATATCGGGATGTCAGATCAACCCTAGTCTCAATACCGGGATGCCAATTTAACCGCGGTCTCAATACCGGGATGTCAGATTAGCCCCGGTCCCAATACCAAGATGCCAGTTCAACCCCGATCTTAATACCGAGATGTTAAGTCAGCCCCGATCTCAATACTGGGCTGCCAACTCAGTCACTATCTCAATACCAGGCTGCCAACTCAGCTCCGATCTCAATACCGGGATGTCAACTAAGCCCGGTCTCAATACCGAATTACCAACTCAACCCAAGTCTCAATACCGAGCTTCCAACTCAGCCCCGATTTCAATACCGGGATGTCAATTCAGCCCCGGTCTTAAAACCAGGATGTCAACTCAACCCCGGTCTCAACTCGGGAGATACAGTTCAACCCTGGCCACAACCCGGGAGGTACAGGTCAACCCCGGTCACAACCCGGGACAAACAAATCAACTTCAGAGATAAACCCAAAGCATCTCATCATCCCTACAGACAACCTTGGGAAGGCTAAAGTAACCTCGGAGATAACTCTGAGGACAAACAAAGTCGGTTGGATTTAAACCTCAGAGACAACCCCGGGAAATCAGCCAAAGACCGTGCCGATACAGGAGACAACCCTTAGAGGGGCAAAACAGTCATTTTACCAACTCGAAGCCAATTTGGTCAAAACAAAGCCAAATTGATACATCATAGTCTGAAAAAACCATAATAATGATCCCGAGTGAAAACAGCACAATACAGCTCAACGAACGAACTGCGGGGAAACGAAGACCTAGTTATGAACCCGTCTTCGTGGACTCAGAAAAGTTTTAGTCCCATGTCATTGTGATGCTCTCGGCGAGGACTTTCCGAAAAGGTATAGCACACCTCGAACAGACGCCCTGATCAAAAACCAAAAAGTTTTGAATCTGACCTCGCGTTGCTCGGAGTGCACGTACTTTAAGACGACGGGACCAACCACCCGGGCCCTGCCACGTGGAGCCGCATGTAGACCCACGACTGCCTCTGGTAGATCCGCTTCCGTCGTGTCTATAAATGTAAGTACACCCCAAGCTAAAATTAATTCAGAAACGCTCTGAAACTCTGCCCATTTTATTTCTTAGTCCGATCTCTCTTACTCCAAACCTCATTTTTATCGCTCTAACACGTAGATATACTCATATAATATAACATACCAAAAAATAACCGGTGAAAACGGATGTTTGAAGCTTACCAAGTTGCAAAAAGCCCGTGTAGCAGTCCACTGTAAGTATTTTTACGATCCAGAAGTTGCTACTACTTCATTGCACATTTATACACTTGCGCGTTAAGTTTTGTTTTCTAATTATGCTCGAAACTCAGTTCCGTGGTCGTTTTTGTTTATGTTTTCGTACATTTCAGTACATTTATACGTTTTCTGGCCTATGCACAGCCCGGATCGACGATTCGCGGCTTTTAACATGTTTTATATATATACACACCTATATATGCCCCTTTTTGAATTGGGTTACCTTCCCAGTCTCGGTTTTACTTTTTTTGTATATATTTAACATTATATATATACTAACTTTTCAATTCTGTCAAGCCCGGATATCAAATCCGTGGCAGTTTATCGCTTTTATATATATAACTATATATATATATAAATTTTTCTGACTTATTTCGACCTGAATTTCTACTTCATAGCCTTTTTATTGCTTTAATATATATATATATATATATATATATATATATATATATATATATATATATTAACATTTACATTCCAGTTTGGCCTGGATCATTTTGTGGCCTTTTTACCGCTTTTATAAATATATATATATTATTTCTGTCTGGGCATAGGATTGCAAAATTCGTTGCCCTTTACAGCTTTTATATATATATATATATTTACATTCAGTCAAGCCTGGATCATTCTGTGGCCTTTATTGCTTTTATATATATATATATATATATATATATATATATATATATATATATATATATATATATATATATACATTCAGTTAAGCCTAGATCATTTCGTGGCTTTTTACAGTTTTTTTAATATATATTTCAATTCTGTCCATCTTGGATTACTCCGTGGCTTTTTACAGCTTTTATAAATATATATATATATATATATATATATATATATTCATTCCAGTTCGGGCATAGGATTTGAAATCTGTCGCCCTTCATTTCTTTTATATATATATTTTCATTTTGTTAAGCATAGATTACTCTGTGGATCATTACAACTTATATATATATATATATATATATATATATATATATATATATATATATATATATATATATATATATATATACGGACTCTTTCAGGAACGGATTGAGGCAACGGATTGAGGGACGGACCAAAGGGAAAAAACACGCGGGTCACAAAGCCAACAAAGGGGGAAAAACACGCGGGTCAAAAATGGGGCGCGGGTCAAAACCCCATATGCAATCACAGAACTTACGATGATGGAAGCAAACTCTGCCGATTCTCTTTCCATTCTGAGCATTCCAGCATTCTCCTACGTCTCCCCTCTCAGTCTTTCGATTCTGAAGCTATAGTTTGCAAACCGGAAGGGAGGTGAGATCGAACTTGTTTCAAACTTGTTGATTTGAAAGTATCTGGAAGAGTTTCTGTTGCAAACTTGTTGATTTGAAAGAAATCTAGGGCTCAATTAGTTATTTTGTGGCTGGGCAATTGGATTGAAGCTAGGGTTTGCAAATCGTAAGGTCAGTGAGACTCTCTCTCCTAAAGGTCCTTCCCCTATGATCATTGAAGAATTTGGGTTTTCGTTTTCCACAAATTTCTGATATCACCAAACATTGATAGTTTTAAACAGATTTTTTCTCAATATTTGTTTAATTTTCTTTACTATCACAAAAATTGGGTCTTTAGGTAGCATTTGAAAAAGCTTAACCGATAAATACCTTTAGATACAGCAGAGAAAAGCTTAACCGATAATATCTTTTTTAAGGCTGGTGTAAAGTTATATTTTTATTTATGTTCCCACATTTCCTTCTTTTGTTCCTCAACCTTGATTACAATGGGATGTGCTGTACTGCAGGAACCACCAGGACGCAGTACTTTACAATATATATTATAATTGACTAATGGCTCTTTTCCTCTTCAATATGTTCTAGTTTCTTTATCACTTTATGGTGCCCCTATTAGAATTTCATAGCTCTGGTTGCTGCCAGACATGTCCTTGAAGCTAGGACTTGACATTTCAATTGTATAGTGCAACTTGTCCTGCATGTAGTCCTGAAAATCACAACTTGTCTTGTATGTAGTGCAATTCTCAATGTTCTTCTAATTGTTATTGTCTGGACTTAAATGTTTTTTTTTAACTGTAGGGATGGATGCTAACTTAGAGGATGAAGTACGAGGTAGTGATGAATTTGGTGATAATGTTGACAATAATGAAAAGGAAGTCGAGAATAAGAGAATTGAAGGGGAGAATGATGAAGGTATTTATAATCCGCAAGTAGCCGACCATCTCAAACCTAGTGTTGGAAAAGAATTCAAAACAATAGATGAAGTTAAGGATTTTTACAATGCATATGCTAAAGAGGCGGGATTTAGTATTTGAAGTTGGACTACTAAGAAATTCGAAGCAAGTAATGAAGTCAAAAGGAAAGAGTATGTCTATTTTAAACAAGGTAATGGAATAACAATTGCGGATGTTGAAACTAAAAGGCGTCGGGGATCGATAAAAGAGAGTTGTAAAGCAATGGTAGCTGTGTTGAAAATAAATTCTGAGGTTTATGTAGTCACTCAATTTATTGAGGGCCATAGTCACCCTTTGGCAACTCCATCAAAGAAACATCTATTAAGATCTCACCGAAGTGTTTCGAGTTCACAAAAGTGTTTGACTCAACAACTTTCCATGATAAACATACCCTCACATCAACAATTCAATTTCCTTGGAGTACAGGCTAGAGGGTTTGAAAACATTGGGTGTACACAAACAGATTGATATAATTATGGAAGGGATAGACGTAATGAGTTGAAGGGGCATGACGGAGAGATGTTTAGTGAGTTTTGCAAATTAGAAAAAGGTAAGAATCCAGCATTCACTTATAAAATTAAGGTCGATAATGAACAGAGGATAACACATTGTTTTTGGGCTGATGTTATCTCTAGAAGGGCTTATAGTTTTTATGGTGATGTAGTCGTCTTCGATACGACATACAACACCAATCGATATGGGCTGATTTTTGCACCACTGATGGGAGTTAACAAACATGGTCAAACCATAATTTTTGCTTGTGCATTCTTAAGTGACGAGACTTCAGATTCATTTGTTTGGCTATTCAACCAATTTTTAGAGGCTATGCCAGGTGATGCCCCTAAAATGATCATTACTGATCAAGATCCCGCGATGTCCAAAGCAATATTAGAAACTCTTCTAGGTACGTTTCATAGATTATGTAGTTGGCACATATTGACAAAATTTTCTGAAAAACTAGACTCGGTGAAGTATAATGCTCACTATAATGAATTTGCCGATTGTATTTGGAATTCAGAGTCTAAAGAAGAGTTTGATTTGACATGGATGGAGCTTGTTGGGAGGAGTGGGTTACATGACAACAAATGGTTACAAACAATGTATGAAATTCGTAAAAATTGGGTGCCTGCTTATTGTAATCATGTTTTCTCAGCCAATATGTCAAGTAGCCAACGAGCGAAAAGCTCTCATGCTTTTTTCAAAAGATATGTTTCTAAGAATAATTCATTAGTTGATTTCATGATCCAATTTAATAGGGGGCTAGCATGCCAACGTCAAGAAGAGTTATTGGCCAATCACAAAGATTTGATTGAGAAGCCTAGAGTGAAGATGAATCACGACTTTGAGTTCCAAATGGCTGAAATTTATACTCGAGAAATGTTTTATAAATTTGAAGATGAGATATGGGAATGCTTGAATTACCGTTTCGAGCTTCTCAAGGAAAGTGAAAATTAATTCGTGTTTCAAGTTCAGAGACAAAAAGTGTTAACACGTAGAGTGCGACAACTTATTTATGACAAAGAATTGGGTTTTGCTTCATGTAGTTGCCACAAGTTTGAGAGTATGGGGATACCATGTAGACATTTGCTTGGTTACTTGCTCAAAATGCATGATTATGAAGAATTACCACAACAATACATTCTGAAAAGGTGGACTAAAAAGGCAAACTCCGCGGTAGTGGTCGATAATGAAAGTGGCATAATGATAAATAGTGACAAAGAATATCTAATCAAGCGGAGTGAATTAATTCAATGTTCTTTGGATGTTATTGATAATATTATAAACCATAAATTATACACTGCATACATAACGTGTTGGTTCGATAATGAAAATTATCAAAATTACAAACGATTTAATAACATTAACAACACCACCGCATACATAACATTCACAATTATGACAAAACGCACAGTTAGTTGCAATTGACGCATTTCAATTTTCACCATCGCTAATTCATTGGAGTCGTTAGTATTCGTTGGATGAGTTATTACATTTAAAAGCTCGGATGTGTCCATTTGCACCCTCCCTTGATTATGCAACACTCGAACATATTCGTCACACCAGTTGATGAAGTTACCACATTGCTGCATATTTTGCGACACAATAAATTTATTCACTTGTGTAAAAGGAACAAATATACAAAAATTACAATAAATAAATACATACCATTATTGGACAAGAATAATAGTGTCTACCCGGATTATTTTTTGACATTGACAGTTTTACTATACAAGGGCCCGTGCCACAACGACATATGAACGAAGGCCATACGGATGTAGCAGTAGACGAATTTGATGACATTTTCTATCAGCAGAACACAAGCTTCACTCAGACACCACAAATTAATTGCAAATCAATATAGAATTAAACAGGAATTAAACATAAATGAGTTATATAAGACAACTCTCATATAAATATTCACGACAATAGTGAATACATCAGAAAAAATGCCACAATAGCACCAACAATAGTGAATGTTCAAATAGTGTTACCTCCTTATTTCAATGTGAACCTCCTCTTACTGCTGTTGCCCTTTACCCCACATTGTTCAGATAACTTAAATAGATATTAGCGTAGGTTCCATAATGTGACCTCTAAAATTGAACTATGCTAACAAGAACAATTTAACTGTTGAAAAAAAAAAGAATTAAGTAGAATTTGCGGGCCCCTGATACAGGCTTCCAACTTTTTTTCATTTTTTTGTTGACTTGAACATGATTTTATTCATTCTGATACAGGTTATACATGAATCATGATAGTGTTTATTTTATGGCAAATTTGAAACTCCTGTCATTCATTCTTTGAACTGGAAATTTAAAACTAATTTTGGAATGGACTAAAAGAACATTTTTTTTGGAAAGGAGGGAATAAGTAACCTTGTCAGGCAGCGCTAGTTTATCACTCTTTCTGTAATTTTTGAATCAAAAACTTCACTATTGTTAGAGATAAAGAAATAATAAAAAAATAAAATAAAATCCAATCTCACTCCTGGTGCCACATGAGTAGTTGCAAATAACATAAATAGTTGGGCCTTACTTGACTTTAGGTTGGCAATTTTCTGAGTCTGATAATTCAAAATTGAACTTTGCTCTGCATTGAGGACAGAAATAATCGGTGGTTCCCAAATCCTAAAACAATAAATAACAACACATGAATCATAACCCACCGCTTATTCTCTGTACAACCATGTAGTCAATAAGTAGGTTGGAAAAAAGAATAAGTTCATGAAGCAAGCTGGGTAAACCTTCAAACGACTAGTTTTAATTTTGTAAAATATACTAAAAATAGAACATCTATATACACTACAGTGAACTAAGAAAGGTAGAACATCTATATGATATAACCAGAGCACTCGTACCAACATCAAATTCTAGAGGTGCCGAATAAACCCTAGATTTCAGTTATGAAATTCCACAGTTGGTCTTGTCAATTTAATGTAATCTTAAATCAAAACCCCCAAATAAACCCTAGATTTCATTTGGTTTAAAAAAAAGGTACCTTCACTTTACGTTTGGGTCCCTTTCCGTTTGTGTCGGCCAATCCCTTTCCGTTTGCCACGGCCGGAGCTTTATGTCGGTCGGTTCCTTATCAGATGCGTTGGTCGCTTTGAGAGAGAGGGAAGAGTTAGAGAAACAAACCCTAGATTTCTTTCAAATCAAACAGAAATTACAAAATTAAGTATGAATCTTTACCTTCCGATTATCTTTGTAGAAATCTTTACCTTCCGATTTGCAACATCACCTATTCGATCGCCTTTTTACTCTTTCGATTTGCTTCAGGCGAGCTGATAGAGAGAGAGGAACAGTGTCGCTGATAGAGAGAGAGAGGGAAGAGCGAGAGAGAGAGGTGTGAAGTGTACTGATATTGGATGGGTTCTTTTTTTGACCCCAGCAATTCTTTTTGACCCGTGTGTCTTTTCTTTGCTTCAGCTAATAATAGCTTAGTCCGTTTTTAGTCCGTTATTTGAGTCCGTTGTTGAAAGAGTCCGTATATATATATTTACTTTTCAGTCCGGGAATCGGAGAGAAAACCCATCGCCCTTTACAACTTTCGTATATATATAATTATATATATATATATATCCTTTATTCATCACGATTAATTATCTAATGTAAATATTCATTTGATATGAATCGGCGTTGACATCTATTTGCGCGAACTAGATTTCTTTAAATCTCTCCAATTCTATCTTTCAAACGGTTCAAAATATGTTCAGACAGAACCGGAAAGCTAGAATGGCTGAGATTTACTTAAATCTAGCACTTTTTCTAGTTTTATTCAATCAGAAAGCAACCTCGCTGCCCTTAGATCGCTATCTATTGGGAATGAGAAGCTTTAGTTACGCGCAATCCAAGATTTGACTGATAAATCCTTTGTTTTTGCGACGTTTAGACGTAAATATACATTTTTGTACATATTTAAGTTGTGCTAATTTTATTGGCTTCCCTCTGTGAGCCTAGCAATCGTGGGATTCGTGATCAAACTGATCAGAATAAGATTCCCACGATGGACAAACTCCACTTTACAAATGTACCCTGCCAATTTTTTTATAAAAATGTACACCCAAAAGACCTTCAACTTCTATACCTTATAATTTCACAAAAATTATAATTTAATTTAAACATTTACTCTTAATTATAATTAATCAAATTATAATTAAGTAACTTATTTTACAATTAAACAATTATAGTTTATCATTTAAATACTATACTAAGTTTTCAAAACTTCCTTTTTCTCAAATTGTAACACATGTTATAGCAGCTAGATATATGCTCATTGTCATAGAATAATTAAACTAAGCTTAGAAATAACACTGCACAAATAACTAGCATTCACTGCCTCTTAACAGAGCATGGCGCAGCTGCGCAGCCAGCTGCCTTGAAACCGGCACAACTGCGCAGGGAAAGAATCTGGGAAGGCCAAGCGGCGCAGCTGCGCTGCTCCTGGCCTTACTGCCAGCGCAGCTGCGCAGCAACTCGGCCAGACGCAGATAGTCATGGCTCTCTGCTTTACCGATTAACCCAAACAAGCCAACAAAACCATTGTAACGTAGACATTGTAAATCATACATATGCAATAATACATATATATAACATGCTTCTAAAATACAAAACCATCTAAACAACAAGAATCAATGGTTTTAAAAGTCCAATTTGGCTATGTTCATAAAAACTCATATTTTAACAAAATAAGTCACTGTAATAAAATTTCTCAAGCAATTCAACTTTATATACCTACATTATTTCTGTTATAGAAGCTAGTAATGTAAAAACTACCAATTTGTACAATTTACATATATAATTCATAAATTTCTACTCTAAATCAACCAAATACATGAATTTCCATAAGAACACTATTTTCACATATAAAACTTGTTTTTATAGTACTTTGATTTCTGAAAATCATTTATAGCATATAACCCACTATAAACAACACATGAACACAATCTATATATATACCATTCATGTTTATACAATTTCATAACAACTTATTTTTTTAACAGAGAACGAATATGAAAAGCATATAACTGATTTCTATAACAATTAGAGATTATAGATGATACCTTTTGTTAATAGGTTGAAAGAGAAAGTGATGTGAGTTCAATTCTAGCAATTCTTCTTCCTCTTTTCTCTTCTCTGCTCTTCCTTTTCTCTGCTCTCTTTTCTTCTTAGTTCTTAGTTTAGACTTAGAAAAAACTAACGTAGTTTAGATATATTATAACTGATATAATATACGTATACTAATGATATATATGTAACTGCTAACTAATTAAGATATATAATAAATACATATTATTATATAAGTTATAACTATTTGAATTTGAAAAATCTTAAGGCTTGTTTGGCCAAAACAACATTATTTTTAAAAACATATTATTATTACTAAAGCCATGTTTGGTAAAACAATTTAAAATCCTTTTCTTTTATTTTAACAAATCATTTTAACACATACTTTAATGTCATATTTTAATCAATTAAATATTAACCAACTAATTTAATCATTTAAAATTTAACATCAATAAATCACATAAATTTGCCACATAATTATAATTACTCGCTAATTATAATTCATGTAACACTTCATCACATCTCATCTAATTTAATTATCTCAATTAAATTAGAACTATAGTATAAAATTAATATACATTAATTAAATAAATATTACACATTCATTTAATTAATATATAACACTTAATTAAATCACTCCAGAAATCACATAATTTATTTATTTAATCCAATAAATAATCACATAAAATATTTATTTAACTCAATAAATATTTAAAATTAAATATAAAATCTCAATCGTTACAAGATTTATTCTGATAATCTACTTCAACTTCTTGTATGCTATTTAATTTACTGGCGTGATTCTGCTTGATTAAATTAGTGAATTGGTGTCATATGCTAGATCAAGGAATAGTATTACGTGTAATTGCTATTGTTCCTAATCACAAGTAGCAATTAGTAATACCTGATTGTGGACAAGCTTTTGAGTATTGCTGTGATTATTAGAAGACATGTTAAACAATCCGAGCTTATGTGTTTGTTGCTTGGAATAGTCTAATTTCCTAGTTCTTAATGCTGCTGTTATATTAAATCTAGAGAGCTTGTTCTAGGTTATATAATGGTTAGAATCTTGTGAAGAGCTTGTTTCATTGAGTAACAATCTAAGGGGAGTTTCGGGTAGCTGAGCTTGTTGTTACCTAGGGCTATTAGTTTCATTGAAGTGTAAATAATATTACACTTGATTAATCTTTTGTTGTGAAAAGGTGATACTGAACTGAAGAACTGAAGCTTTTTATTCGTTGTTAATTCTTATTAGTTTATTCTTGTTAATTTAGTTAATCAATTCAAAGTCCCCTTTAATTAGAAATTATAGGATAAATATAAAATAAATCACTCTCTGTGGGATCGATCCTTGCTTACTACTGTGCTAATTAGTTAAATTCGTGAAGTAAAAGTGAGGTTAATTTAGGAGTGTAAACGACAGCTCCAAAATTTTGGCGCCGTTGTCGGGGAGTGTTATTTATTTTTGTTTATTCTTTGTTTTCATTTATTTTTATTTTCTTTTTATTTTTGTTTTATGACTCAATCCTCTTACTCTATTAACTTAAATTTTGATCAAGAGATAGAGAAAACTGCAGATACAAAAGAAGCACTTGTTCTAACACTTAAAAAGGAAAAGATGGCGGTGTAGAACAACAACTAGACTTTGAAACAACTGGCTATTCCTGATCTTGATCAACCATCCTTGTGTATTGAATATCCTACCTTAGATGTTGCTTTTGAACTTAACTACGAACTAATTCGCTTTTTGCCTATTTTTCTTGGTCTTACAGGTGAAAATCTATATTATAAAGTGTAGTGTGACACTTTAATGTTACTATATAATATATGAAACTATTTAGTAAAAATTGAAGGAATTGCTTATGTGACAACCTGTATTTGTGAGGACATTAAAGATGTACTATATATAATATTAAATTAGAATGAATCAATGATTTGCAAATTAATATTCCAATAAGTAAGTGTAATTGGGATAATAAATTTGTGTGGAAATAATGGATTGTTAATACCCAAATAATTATATTCCAACTCAATTTAAATTATATTCGGTATGATAAAATGTACATGGATGTATATATATGTACCCCAACTTACTACATTGTAATATTGTTTCCTCATTGGACATACATTGTGAGTCTAATTGAAATTATAACCTAAGTATATATTATATGAATATGAATATAACTTAAGTATATAGTATGTACATAATAACATAAGTGCGGTATGTAATTCATGTTGCCCAATTGCTGAGATTTATAGCCATGTCCCATAATGAAAGTCACCCCTCATTTCTCTTTACGTGTAATGGCAAAGGCTAGACTAAGCCTATTCCTTCTCAAACTCAACAAAGATAATAACCAATGATTCAATGGGGAGTGGGCATCATGATGGAATTCACCAACTGATCAATAACTCCTTCTTAACCTTCATGTTCATGCTCATACTAATGGATTAGAATTGAGTGGAATAGCATCGTCTGGACATTCAAAACTCTATAAATAAGACTCTCTCCTTCTTCATTTCAATTTGTTGAGATATTGTTAAGTAGAGCTAGTGTACTGAGATTTTCTATTGAGTTGAGGAAGAGTGATATAGCAGCAAACACAGTTAAGCATTTGCAGAAGTATAATTCCCATTTCTTGTTCTTCATTTCCTGAACTTCTAATTTCTTGAATTAAGCATGAATTATATGATAAATTAATTGGGAAACGTTTGTTAGTTGTTATATAAGTTAGTGATCATGTTAGTATACAATGTGGCTGCTTTGGAATGAAATTCGTAGAGAAATTCTGTATTTGGCCTTGCCTTCTGCCGAACAGAAACCATTTTAGTTCTGACCGAGCAACGACGCAGCTGCGCCCTGTTTGTACTAGGGTGCAGCGCAGCTACGCCAGGCTTTGAGTTTTATTTTCTGTTTCTGCTGAAATCTGTTAGGTGTTAACGAGTCGATATTATTTAGACAAGCATGATAACAGGTATGACGTGTATATATGGGTACCTTGACATAGCATGAACATGTTGGACTATGTTAGTATACATTATTGATAGAAAACTTATAGTTTGAAAATGAACTTATAGTTCTTGAAGTGAACTTTGACATGTATGTATCATATTTATATTTTGACTTTTGAGCATGATTGTGGGGTCTAGAGAGGCATAAAATGTAAGTCAAAAGATGTTAGGTTTACACTAGCATGCATGGGTTAAGTCATAACGATTTCAAAAGCAAAGTTCGGACTTTTTGCAAACCAAGTTGCATGCACATGATGGAATAGCATTCTGATATTTTTGAGTATACATAAGGGTGCTTTTTACGTCACCTAGATGACCTTTATGTGCACACACCTTGTCAAACACTATGAGAGTTAGTCAAGCATGATTTAGGCTTTTTTAAAGCAAATAACAATGTTAGCCATGCATAAATGATATGAACACATATAAGCATGCCTAACACAGATTATGTGATAACTTTATGTGTATAATTGACAAGCATGATAGCCTATATGATTGCATGACTTTGTATGACCTTAAGCCATTAAAGATGTTAATCTACGACTATACCATGAAAGTTTGAACTTAGATGGACTTTACAAGCATGAAAGGATCTTTAACATGTGTATATACCATGTAATAAAGTATTGTTATGTTTTGGACAGAAACAGAAGAGTAAAAGCTCAACCCTAGTCTGGCCAGGGGACAGCGCAGCTGCGCCGTCCCTAGACTTAACAAGGGCGCAGCTGCGCCAGGCTACTTTCAGGTTTGGACAGTTTGCTTAAATTTAATTTTGACAGTTAACTTATAAATGATTCCTAAACTATTAAACAAGGTCTGAACACTACTGATATATGTTATATGAGATGGTAATGTAACATGATGATGTTTAACTTATAAAAGGAACTCCATAGATGATAATGACATATCGATTAAGTGTTACGATACCATACGTGATATAACTATGTTACTTGATTTTGCAATGTCTTATATACCGATTATGTGATAAGCATACGTAAAGTACGTAATGACATACGTATAGAGTTATATGACTAAAGTATAATCATATGTGTATATTTAACTAACATATCGAGCTTGTGTACCGAATATACTTAGCTAATGAACATCCTATACATGTGAATATATTACGATAGGAATTCGAAGTATCGATAAGCTAAAGGTTGATAATCTACAGTTAAGGCAAGTATTCAACAGATATTGTAAGCTAGTACTCGAACTCTATTCTTATTGAACATTTATTGAGCTTGTGCTATTATTGTTGTACAAGTAAGCTATTGGAATTATAATTCATATTTTATGACTTAAATACTTCATGGATAAGATAAAGTCGATTTATATTCTTCGAACTTTAAATCTTGAGCTTTAAACTTATGATTGTTCTTATAAAAGAGCGGTCTATGCCATTTGATTCGGCTAGACCTATATTATGAATTTGAAAAGCGATGCAAACCAATTGATTGGTGCTAAGTCTTATATTGACTGAGATGAACAACCCTTTTGAAGGGGAAACTATATTTGTCGGGAGACCGACGTGCGCACTTGAGTACGATTAAATATTATGCATAATGTAAGGTACTTTAGGCTGATCACCTGTTGTACTTATTTTATTAGATTATCAGTATATTTTTGTTAATTCTAGTAGAAGTTCATAGTCCTTAGTGACTGCTCAGTATTCATTATTCTTGAACTGTGAAAAGGTTAAACCTTGAATCTTATTGATATCTTTCGGTCCTTAGCGACTATTGTTGAAAACTCTTGATACCTCTTGTTATCCTCGAACTATCATTTATTGTCATAGCCTTGAGAATTGAAAACTATATTGACCCTTATTGCTATATTACTTGCTGAGCAAACTTGTTGCTCATTCTTATTTTTCCTTAAAAATGTTTCAGTTAAGGCAGAACAGGGTGGACCCTCGGGCACCAACAAGGGCAAAGGCAAAGCTACGGAGTAGCTTTATATTATGTAGAACTCTATGACGTTGTAATAAGATCTTATTATCTTATGTATTAGTTAAGTTTATATATGCTTAAGATATGTTTAAGCTATGTAATCGATATTTAAGTTACGAGACCTTGGGACGTGAATGATTATATTAAATAAATGTAATCTATTCGTATGTTATGAGTTATTCCGCTGTGAGATATGACATTTAGTCATATTATTATCTTAGATTATAGAACGTGATGAACCGAATTCGAGATCAGTGACAGTCCGAATTTGGGGGCGTCACATTGTCTTTTCACTTAAATTCCTGAATTGAATGTTTTACTCTATAAGGGTATTTGGAGTTTGAGATTTTATCATTGAACGTTATATTTACAACTTTTAGGGTTTTTGTAGAAGTCAAGAATGTGTAGCCTCCTTTTCTATATTTTGGCTATCTCTCTTGATTTCTCTTAGATTTTCATATATTTGCATAGATTAGGGCTAGATTTGTGTGTTTGAAGGATTTGGCTCTATACTGAAGGTTCAGATTTGAAGTGGAGAAATCAGATTTGCATTTCTATTTCCTTAGTTTCTCTTTACTTTCATATTTGGTTTTCAATGTATGAATAAGTTTTGATAATGGATATTGATTCAATTATGAACTAATCTCTATTGAGGGATTTTAATGGATCTTAGTGTTTAATTCGAATTTGTATGCTTCCTTGTTGAGTTTTAATTGATTATGTGTGGATTGTCTAATGTGGTTAGCTTTGATTGCCTAATTGTTTGATCACCAATTAGCGGAATAACTCATATGAAATTGAGAAATGAATTATGAGTTCATATTTGACCATATTAGCATGTGTTTATGAGTCTACATGGTGTTAGAGTCCATAATTCGTGTTTCAGATAGACATATACCAAAGCATCGCTTGTAGTCATTTGAGAACTTGTGGTTAAACCCGGATAAATGTTAAGTTACATAGAAATATAGTGGTTTATGTAATTTGGGTGTTCACATTCATTCTATCATTTGTGGATTGCATGTGATATGGACATAGTTTATTGAGAAATGGCTATGTTTTGCTTTCGTGTTCTCGACTAAAAATTCGAAGTAATCAATTAAGTGCAACAAGAGGTGTATCAACTTGAATAATGCATTAAGTGAAGTTAGAATCCCATATTTCCTTCATCTGATTTATTTGCTTGTTAGTTAGTTGTCATTTGATAATCATTACTGTTAGATAAATCACAATTTGATCATCTGTTTAAGTAGGCCGAAATAGTTACAAAACTGTTGCATGTTAGATTAGAGGCACTCATTATTCTCTGTGGGATCGATACTTTACTTTCATTATATTACTTGTGGACCACATGCACTTGCGTGTGTGTGATTATTTTGATTAACACCTAAACAAGACAACAAGTTCTTGGCGCCGTTGTCGGGGAATATTGATTGTTTTTATTACTTTCGTCATCAGTTTAAATTAAATTGGTCTTAGTTAAATAAATCATATCTTTATTTTTCTTTTATTTTAGGTACTCTTGACTAGTGTATGCAAACTTGGTCTAAGAAGTCTTATTTGGTGCCTAGAAAGGACAACTTCAATGGCAAAGCTTGGCAATTGAGCACGGGTATTACTAGTATTCAAGAGGAAACTGAGGCACCGGTAGTTATGGCAACCAAATAACATAAAGCATTAAGGGATTATGCAACGCCGCGTATCAATGAGCTATAGTTGAGCATCACAAGGCCATCGATAGCCGCCAATTCCTTTGAAATTAAACCGGGGACAATACAGATGGTGCAAAACACAGTTCAATTTGGGGGTATGGCTAATAATGACCCAAATGAGCATCTACTGAGCTTCATTGAGATATGTGACACCTTCAAGTTTAATGGTGTGTCGGATGATGCGGTGAGACTTAGACTCTTTGCTTTCACATTAAGAGATAAGGAAAGGAGTTGGCTTCACTCGTTACCACCGGGATCCATTACTACTTGGGAAGACTTAGCACAGAAGTTCTTAGCAAAATTCTTCCCACCCGCAAAGATCGCAAAAATGCAAAGTGATTTTTCTTCATTTGAACAACAACAAGGGGAGTCCTTATATGATACTTGGGAGAGATACAAGGAAATGATAAGGAAGTGCCCTTATCATGGGATGCTTCAATGGATGGAGATAAACACATTTTACTTAGTCTTGGGAAGTCAAACTCAGCCTAGCATTGATGCCGCTTCCGGAGGAGCATTCATGGCCAAGAGTTATGAAGAAGATTATAAATTGTTAGAGACTATGGCTGCAAATGATTACCAATGGCCTTCTACTAGGATGAGTCAATCGAAAGTCGCAGGAGTTTTCGAAGTTGAAGCCATCACGACTTTATCGGCTCAATTAGCGGCTATGTCAAAGAAAATTGATTCGATGGCCGAGTTAAAAGTGCAACAAGTAGCCTTTGTTTGTGAGCTTTGTGCGGGGTCACATCCTACAGACCAATGTGCTATCAATCCCGAGTCGGTGCAGTTTGTGAGCAACTATCAGAGGCCACCGAACCAATATCAGAACACTTATAACCCTAACAACAAAAATCACCCCAACCTGTCATGGAGCAACAACCAAAATCATCAACAACACCACCAACCACAACAACAACAACAACAACATGCTCCGAGACCTTCACACCCTCTGGGATTTCAGAACCAACAACATCTACAAGCTCCCACTCCTCAGCAAGAAAAGAAATCAGAAATGGAGGAGTTGATGTTGAAGTATATGGCCAACACCAAGGTGATGATAAAGAGCCGAGCTGTGGCTATTAAGAACTTGGAGAATCAAATGGGCCAAATGGCTAACATGCTTACTAATAGACCACAAGGGACTCTACCTAGCAACACTGAAGCTAACCCAAGAAGAGATGGAAAAGAATAGTGTCAAGCCATCACTTTAAGAAGTGGCAAGCAGACTGCAACTCCAGGACCTAGCGCGGCTGCGCCCCAAATACAAGGAGACACTGCGCGCCCGCGCCCTTCTGCAGAAAATATTGATGCAGATTTTGTTTAGGAAACTGATGGCAAGCAAGAGTCTGATGCAGAAACGAAGGAAATAGCAGAGAAATTATGTGTTCCACCACCAATAGTGTATCCACCTGTCCCTTATCCACAAAGACTCCAAAAGTAAAAGTTGGATAAGCAATTTGCAAAGTTCATTGAGGTATTCAAAAAGCTACAAATCAGTATACCATTCACAGAGGCTTTAGAACAAATGCCGAGCTACACAAAATTCATGAAAGGGATTCTGTCTAGAAAGAAGAAATTGGAAGATTTTGAGACAGTGACATTGACTGAAGAATGTAGTGCGGTGTTACAAAGGAAGCTAACTCCCAAACTAAAGGATCCCAGTAGTTTTACTTTCCCGTGCTCTATTGGAGGCTTGTCATTTAATAAATGTCTGTGTGATTTGGGAGCTAGCATCAACCTCATGCCTTTACTGGTTTACACATAATTGGGTTTGTCGGCTACAAAATCGATAAATATTTCTCTTCAGATTGCCAATAGATCCATTACTTATCCAAGGGGTATTGTGGATGACATCTTTGTGAAGGTGGACAAGTTCATATTTCCTGTCGACTTCATTATCCTTGACTATGAAGAAGATAAGGGCATTTATATCATTTTGGGAAGACCTTTCTTAGCCACTGGGAGAACTCTCATTGATGTGCAAAAAGAAGAACTTACTATGAGAGTTCAGGATCAAGAAGTCACTTTCAACGTATTTAAGGCTATGAAATTTCCTAGAAATGAAGAGGAATGCTTTCGAATGGATGTGGTTGATAGGGTTGTGAATGAAGAGCTTACATATGTGATGAACAGTGATCCTTTGGAGAGTGCACTGATAGGGGACTTTGGCATTGATGACCTTGAGGTAGTTGAATATGTTCAAATTCTGAATACAGTGCCACAGATGAGCAAGTTCAAAAGTTCAGTTAAACCTCTAGAGCACACAGGCGAGCCATCTGAGCGTTTAAAATAATCTCTTGAGATACCTCCTACACTTGATCTCAAACCTCTTCCTAATCACCTCAGGTATACCTTTTTGGGTGATTCTTCTACTTTTCCTATTATAATTGCATCTGCACTAACATCATTTTAGAAAAGTAAGCTATTGAGGGTGCTAAGGGAATTTAAAGCTGCAATTGGGTGGACTATTGCTGATATTAAAGGGATAAGCCCTTCCTTTTGCATACATAAGATTCTTCTTGAAGATGATAGCAAGCCTACAGTTGAACAGTAGAGAAGACTCAACCCCATCATAAAAAAAGTGGTTAAGAAAGAGATTCTAGAATGGCTGGATGCTGGCATTATATACCCCATCTCAAACAGCTCGTGGGTGAATCCAGTGCAATGTGTACCCAAGAAAGGAGGAATGACTGTGGTAGCAAATGAGATCAATGAGTTGATCCCCACTAGAACAATCATTAGATGAAGAGTGTGCATGGATTATCGAAAGCTCAACAAGGCGACTAGAAAAGACCACCTCCCTTTCCCATTCATTGATCAGATGCTGGATAGGTTGGCATGTCATGAGTATTATTTCCTCCTAGATGGATACTCGGGATATAATCAGATAGTTATTGCTCTTGAAGATCAAGAAAAGACAACCTTCACTTGTTCCTATGGAACATTTGCTTTCAGAATGATGTCTTTTGGTCTATGCAATGCACCGGCTACCTTTCAGAGGTGTATGATGGCTATTTTCTCCGACATGGTAGAACAAAATGTGGAGGTTTTCATGGATAACTTCTCAGTTTTTGGGGACTCATTTGATATATACTTGGAGAACTTGGTCATGGTGTTGAAATGGTGTGTAGAGACAAACTTGGTGCTCAACTGGGAGAATTGCCATTTCATGGTACAAGAAGGAATTATTCTTGGGCACAGGTTTTAGGCAAGGGATTGGAGGTCGACAAGGCAAAATTGGAGACAATAGAGAGCTTACCACCATCGAATTCAGTGAAGGGGGTCCACAGTTTTCTTGGACATGCGGGGTTCTACCTTTGATTTATAAAGGACTTCTCCAAGATTACAAAGCCTTTGTGCAGTTAATTGGGGAAGGATGTTCCTTTTAAATTCGACAAGGAGTGTTTGGCATCATTCGAACATTTAAAGAGAAAGTTGACGACAACACCTATCATCACGGCTCCAGATTGGTTATTACCTTTTGAGTTAATGTGTGATGCTAATGACTTTATAGTGGCAGTTGTTTTGGGGTAGTACAATGAAAAGATGTTTCATATCATTTATTATGCTAGCAAGACCTTGACGAATGCTCAACTCAACTACACAACTACTGAGAAGGAGTTATTAGTAGTGGTGTATGCCTTCGACCAGTTTCGTTCATGCTTGATTGGCATAAAAGTAGTGATGTTTACAGATCATGCTTCCATTCGGTATTTGATTGCTAAAAAGGATGTTGAACACAGATTGATTCGATGGATAATTTGACTTGGAGATCAAGGATAGGAAGTGTACGGATGATGGAGTTTTGATTAATGAGTCCTTCTCGGATGAACAACTGCTTATGGTCCAAGGTGAAGTCCCATGGTTTGTTGACTTTGCCAACTATTTGGTTAGCAACATCCTCTCTCCTGAGTTGTCAAGGCCCCAAAAGAAGAAATTTCTGCACGATGTCAAATGGTACATGTAGGACGAGCCATATCATTTCAAGCAATGTGCAGATCGAATAATCAGGCGATATATCCCTCACAGTGAGACAGAGAGCATATTACATGATTGTCATGCATCAGTGTACGGCGGACTTTATGGAGGAAACAGGACAGCGGCTAAGGTGCTTCAAGCTGGGTTTTATTGGCCAACTCTCTTCAAAGATGCTTACCAATATGTGCATAAATGTGATCGATGCCAACGGGTAGGAAACATATCTAAGAGGAATGAAATGCTTTTGAACATGATTTTAGAAGTTTAAATCTTTGATGTTTATGGTATTAACTTCATGGGACCATTCATCTCATCTTGTGGCAATCTGTACATTCTATTGGCGGTTGACTATATTTCTAAGTGGGTTGAAGTGGAGGCCTTGCCAACAAATGATGCCAAGGTGGTCTTGAGGTTTCTACAGAAAAGCATCTTCATAAGATTCGGGACACCTAGGGAAATCATTAGTGACGAAGGCAGTCACTTATGTAACAGACACTTCACAGCTCTGTTGGCTAAGTATGAGGTTAATCATCGTGTTGCCACGACCTATCATCCCCAAACTAATGGCCAAGCTGAAGTCTCCAATCGTGAAGTAAAGAGAATTCTAGAGAAAATTGTAAACCCTAGTAGGAAAGATTGGCCCCTAAAGCTTGATGATGCAGTATGGGCCTACAGAACCGCATACAAGACAACACTGGGAATGTCACCTTATCAGTTGGTATATGGGAAAACATGTCATCTTCCTATGGAGCTAGAGCACAAGGCATTCTAAGCAATCAACAAGCTAAATTTTGACCTCAAACCTGCAGGGGAGAAGAGACTTCTCCAATTAAACGAACTCGATGAATTCAGACTGCAGGCTTATGAGAACTCAAAACTGTATAAGGATAAGGTGAAAAATGGCACGACCAAAAAATTATTGATAGGAAGTTTGAGCCGGGGCAAGCCGTGTTATTGTTCAATTCATGTCTTCGTCTATTCCCGGGAAAGCTCAAGTCTAGATGGTTGGGGCCATTCATGGTGAAAATTGTGTACTATTATGGTGCAGTTGAGATTGTAGTTCAAGACCCGGACAAGCAGTTCAAGGTCAATGGGTAGAGATTGAAGCATTATTGGGGAGGTGAGGTTGACCGACAAAAGGCCTCCATGACCCTTATTACTCCATGATCATTGCTGAGAGAGTCAAGCTAATCGACTATAAACAAGCGCTAGATGGAAGGCACCCCATCCACTCTATTCTCCCTCTTATTTAATTCTTGTTACTTATCTATCATTTCCCCCATCCTATGTTTAATTCTTGGATATTTTGAGTTTAAGTACATTTTTGGACATAATATAGAAAATTTCAAATATAGCATTTTTGAGAGTAGATACATTTTGTTTATATAGTTCAATTTCGAGTTTGTGGAATAAGGATATATCTCATCTTAGATACTCTTTTGTGCAGGAAATATTTCATATCTAGAGAGCTATTGAGTTGATAAGTGATGCAGAAGCAACATGGTCAGGACCAGGGCAGCGCGATCGCGCCATCTACCTAGCCAAATGTAGCGTGCCTGCGCCATTATATTTTTATGCAGTGAGTACCCAGTCCAGGCATGCCCAGGCCCCAGATGGCCTAAGACACGGCGCGCCAGATCCATTACCTAGAAAAATTATTTTCTTTTAAAAGTCTGCAAAGTCGACCCAACCCTTTTATGTCATATTCAAGTCCGACCGAGACTCCTGATATCAACAAAACACAACTTTTAGATTCCTATTCATCGACTTCATATTCCTAACCTATTCATAATCAAACCCACTTTCATCATTATCTATATACACTTCTACATACTCTCTTCCCACGTTTTCCTCAAAGCCCTAATTCAAACCCATTATCTCCACTCCATCAGAACTATCCTCTCCACTTCATCTAAACTGAAAGTTCTATATAAGTCCTAACCACCATCATATACAAATTCACTTTCCATTACATAAGAGTTAGGGTTTCCAGAGAGATTTATACGGCAAAGTTTGGGGGTTTTGGTTTTGTAAAGCTAGGGTTGGAGCTTTGTGCAGAACAAATGGCACCGAAGAGAGTTCGTTCATCATCTTCATCCTCATCTTTCAGTGAGAGCTACAGTGAGGGAAGTAGCAAGGATGTTCTGGACACATCCAAGTTCATCAATTTGTCAGCCCAACAATACTATGCCAAGGTCTTGGTGCCCAAGTCTTTCATGTTGGAGAAGGGCCTTAAGCCGACCAAGGATGATGGATAGTTGTTGGCTATAATTCGGGACAGAGGATGGATTGGCATTGTAGCAACGCCCGTGGCTGCACCTATGGCAATAGTGCTGGAATTTTATGCTAATGCAAGGGAGACATCTCCTACGTGCATGGAAAACAAGTGAACTACCTTCCTACAACTTTCAATGAGGTGTTCCACTTGTTTCCTCTGTCTACCGAGACAGTCAACTGGGTGGTAGCCGAGCAGTTTGAAACTGCTTAGACAAGTTAGTGAGGGATCTTTGCGTTCCAGGCACCAAATGGGCTATCAAGCCAGGCACGGATTTGAAGATAAACTTCTCACACACAGCACTAAATAGATATGCCAAAGCGTGGAACAATTTTATATACGCCAATCTGATGCCTACCCTCCACCACCACGACGTCACTACAGACATGACCACTATTTTGTATGGAATCATCACCGGCAAGTACATAGACGTCGGGCACTTGATTCGTCAATCTATGCTTTGATACATGAGAAATGGTACCACCTGTGGGATTCCATATGCCTCAGCTATGACTCAATTGTGTGTGCAGGCAGGGATTGACTGGGAGAATGAACAATTTTAGATGCCCATGAAGGACATCGACCATGCCACCATCAAGAAGTATTCTGAATGGGACAGTGGAAAGGCTCATCCTCGAGGCCGTGGATTTATTTTTCCTCGTGCTCCAGTGCCTGAAGAAAAAGCTCCACCGCAGTCATCAGAAGCAGTAGAGCCACCTCCAAGCAATAGAGCTAGTCATGATTGCCAGATGAGGAGATCGCAGTCGAGGATGGATGCTCTGCACGTTAATTTTTAGACCTATGCAGATGGACTGTCAGGTGCACTGGCACAAGCCTTCGCTCAGCAAGGCATGCTATTCGAATTTTCAATCTTCAGAGAAGCCATGCCTTATCCACCACCAGATTCACCACCCGAGCCACAGTCAGGTGGCCACGATTATGCTTAGGGGAGTTTCCTTACCCTTTACTTCCAATGAGGTCATTGTTTATTTCAAGTTTGGGGGTATTGGGTTTTAGTTGCATTTTAGTTGCATATAGTAGTAGTTGCATATTTAATTTGCATTGTCCTATTTGTTAGCTAGTTTTTCATGTTGTAGTTAGTTATCTTTCGTTTATTTGTTTAAGTTTTATTTTAATAGTTTGCATTTCGCATTGCATATGATTCCATATTTTAGTTAGTTTGAGTTTCAGTTGGCCTATGATGATATTAGATTCACATTAATTGTTGAACATTGTTGATAGCTTAGGCTCGTCATATTTTTATTGCATGATGTTAATCTTTGCCTGTTGATTTTGATGTAATCGAGTAACACAGTTTTGTCATTTTTGCTTGTTGGTTTAGATTTGTACATGCTTGTCTTCTGAGGGAAAATTTTTTGTTTTAATCATAAAGTTTTGTAGACATTTAGCTATGACCATGATGACGTTGGAATTCATGTTTAGGGGAAAACATTGGGTATGCATGCTATTTATAAAAAAAAGAAAAAAGAAAAAAAAATAGAATATTGAATAAACACCTTGGCTAGTCGAGTCCTGTGGCCTTTGATATTCGAGCAAGTATGCCCTAGGGGTTGTCTTTACATCCAGCGCCCTAAAACCTTATGGTTTGGGAGTCGTTGGTCGAAAGATCGCTACACGGGTATCATTGAAAAGCCCAAGAGGGCTAGGCATTGCACAGTCGGGTATAACCACGGGAATGCGCAAATATCGACCTCGTGAGTGAATAAAAGCATAATAAACCCTTTGTTGTCCCTAGATTGAATTGATGTGTAGTCTTAGTTGGTGCTTTTTATGTTTGCAGTTTTGCTTGATTTAAAGCCTTACTTTTCCCTCTTAGAATCATAGTATGTGAAATTTTTACCTTTATCAAGCTTAGTGGATCTTACCACACACACACACACTACATCATTGTCAACAAGTTTTGATTTTCAGATTGTATGTTTCTATGGCATTGGCTTGGTTTGATACTTTGTTCATCTAACTTGCAATTTCTCTGAGGCATCTCATATTGGAATTCATATATGACTGAAATTGGATATCATCATCATTTTAGCGTAGTTTGCATTTCATATAGTTTGCATTTGTGTTAGTTGCTTGAGGGCAAGCAATAGTTTAAGTTTGGGGGTATTTGATAAGTAGGTTTTATACCTACTTATTGGCTATCAACTTATCATAACTATAGCCTATTCTCACATATTTTAGTTACTTTTCATGCTTTTTATCTTTGTTTTGTAGATTGCATAATGGAAACTATCTCGGTGGCATCATGGGTGGATTGGGCAAGAAACCGGCTTGATGGCGAGCAATTGGCATATGGTGGAGTGCAAAGGAGGTTGGCATGTGAATTAACAAAAGAAGAAGAAATATGGAGCAGCAATAAAAGTCCAAAAGGTGCAGCAGCAGAAGAAACCAGCAAAGCAGCATTCTGCAGGTTTTTTATGCAGCGCGATCGCACCCTGGAATACAGTAAACGCAGTGCGCCCACGCCATGAGGAGATTTGGCCAGCAGATAGCGCGCCTGCGCCCCAATTGTACTGAAGGGCAGCGCGGCCGCGCCTGACTAGTTTGACCAGCATTGACTTTTCACTTAAATTCTTGAATTGAATGTTTTACTCTATAAAGGTGTATTTAGAGGTTGAGACTTTATCATTGAATGTTATATTTACTACTTTTAGGGTTTTTATAGAACTCATAGAGTGTATAGCCTCCTCTTCTATATTTTTGCTATCTCTCTTGATTTCTCTTAGATTTTCATATATTTGCATAGATTAGGGCTAGATTTGGGTGTTTGAAGGATTTGGCTCTACATTGAAGGTTCAAATTTGAAGTGGAGAAATCAGATTTGCATTTCTATTTCATTAGCTTCTCTTTACTTTCATATTTGGTTTTCAAAGCATGAACAAGTTTTGATAATGGATATTGATTCAATTATGAACTAATCTCTATTGTGGGATTGTAATGGATCTTAGTGCTTAATTCAGATTTGTATGCTTCTTTGTTGAGTTTTAATTGATTTTGTATGGATTGTCTAATGTGGTTTGCTTTGATTGCCTAATTGGTTGATCACCAATTACTGGGATAACTTATATGAAATTGAGAAATGAATTATGAGTTCATATTTGACCATATTAGCATGTGTTTATGAGTTTACATGGTGTTAGAGTCCATAATTCGTGTTTCATATAGACATAACCGAAGCACTGCTTGTAGTCATTTGAGAACTTGTGCTTAAACCAGGATTAATGTTAAGTCACATAGAAATATAGTGGTTTATGTAATTTGGGTGTTCACATTCATTCTATCATTTGTGGATTGTATGTCATATGGACATAGTTTATTGAGAAATGGCTATGTTTTTCTTTCGTGTTCTCGACTAACAATCTGAAAATCAATTGAGCTTAACAAGAGGTGTATCAACTTGAATAATGCATTAAGTGAAGTTAGAATCCCATATCTCCCTTATTTAATTTATTTGCTTGTGAGTTAGTTGTCATTTGATAATCATTACTGTTAGATAAATCATAATTTGATCATTTGTTTAAGTAGACCGAAATAGTTATAAAACTGTTGCATGTTAGATTAGAGGCACTCAGTATTCTCTGTGGGATCGATACTTTACTTTCATTATATTACTTGTGGACCACGTTCAGTTGCGTGTGTGTGATTGTTTTGATTAACACCTAAACAAGCCAACAAAGGCCCATCCTTAGCTCACCAGGAGTATCTAACACTGGCTTAAGCATGCCTATTGGAGATTTTTCTTTCATGAACAAACATGATCGGGGAGAAATGCTCAGTCCAAGTGAGCTAGAAGACATTGAAAGGAGAGATGAAGCTAGCAGAAGAAGGAGAGCTGAAGAGTATGATAATCCTCCGAGGAGCAATAGGCAAAAAAGATAGAGATAAGTTTAAATTTGTTACTTATTGATGTAACTGTGCTAAATTGTAATATCTCTTTCACAACATCAATAAATCCATGCTTATTCTCTAAGAATTTCAGTCATTCACTGAAACACTAAGTCATATTTACTTTCTAGCATCCTACATTTAGAAATTGATGATATAATGCAAATCTCCTTGGTTATGTCAACATCAAATAGGGTGAGATTGTTGGGAATTGCATGATAAAATTTGATGTTGAAAGTAAATAAATATGTTTATGTGTAAAGTTATTATTACAACATATGTACAAGGACTTAGATGGTAGATCAAAATTTTTAGGTTGATCTAAGCTAAATGTTTATCATTCTGTAAATGAATGTATAGAAGATATATCAAATCTGTTAGGTTGATCTCTTGCAATGTAATAGATAGGCCTCAATATAATCGTAGTCTGTCGAGCCAGCCAAGAGTTTGCAGAAGCCGAATCAAATGGCATAGATCACAACAATTATAAGTTAAATTTCAAGATTTAAAGTTTGAAGAATATAAATCGACTTTCATCTTATCCATAAAGTATATGATTCAAAATATCTGAATTTCTATCTCAAAAGCTTACTTGTACGACAATAATAGCACAAAATTAATGAACACTCAATAAAGAGTAAGGTTAGAAACTTGCTTACAATATTCATTGAATAAAGTAAGGCAATGGTTTAGGATACTTGCAAATAATATAAGAACAGGTTTAAGGAAACTTGCCTGTAGCGTAGTTTACTCACGTAAAGTTAATCAACACTTTCGAACCCTATTTATAGTATATAATATATTTAGGATGTTCATTAGTTAAACATATTAGATAAACAAACTTGAAATGTGATTCAAATATACACATATGACTAGTCATACAATCCAATACATATGCTACTACGTTGTTCGGAACCATCGTTAGACTTTATCATTTATAAACACCTTGTCAATTTAATATGGATTCATAACTTAGCATGCTCATAGACATTAGAATAATATTCTGGACATGTATCACAGTATGTAAAGTAACTACACAAGTATGTCTTAGGCTCAAGTCTTAATAAAATAATTCTAGGATGTCTGCATAAGGGTGCGGCCGCGCTTGGTTTGCACTAAGGGGAGGCGTAGCCGCGCTGCTCCTGGTGTAGACCAAGGCATGGCTAGTCCTGCAGAATTCATGTGTATCCCGACTCGCATATATACGAATACTTTATGCAGAACACATATATCATGATCATGATAACTACACATGTTAGGAATCGACAACTAAGTTCAACTTGTTATTCATTCTTATCTAAGCAAAGCTTTAAGTGTCCAAGTAATGACATCTCTTACGTTTCATTGTTATATTCATGTCATGAGGTCACTAAGTATCATGCACACATGTTTAAGTTACTTTAGTCATGCATTTCATGTTCTATGTTTCACTTTCTTGGACTTGTTCTTAATCATGCTGAACTATAATGCATAAGATTAATTAGTCATTATTGTTTAATCATGTCTATAGGCATGGCACACCTAATCATGAAGTAACGTTCTAGAATACTTACAACGTAGTTATTAACAAAACTAGTTCAAGATTTCTTTTGAAAAACTTATGCTAAGCCATCAAGCATGCAAAGCTACTTGTTATTCCTCATACTTTCATATTAGAACACATAAGTATGCTCACAAGTTTCAAACTCAAAGTGTAATTAGTGCATTAGGTTCATAGATGAAACTCTAAGTTTCCATTAGCATGTTATCAACCTTATCTAGGCATGCAAATTTACTTTACTTGTTATACATCATGCTTGCACACATACACATCAAGAGTACGTAATTACGTTCACAAGTTCTTAATCCAAAAGCATCTATGGATTATCAAGTCCTTATTGAAAACCCTAAGCCTTTCCTGAGAAGGTCCTCAAAGCTATTCAAGCATGTAAATAAGTCCACATGTATCATACTTTCATGTTTTCTTACAAATGTAAACTGATCATACTAGCATGTTCTTTAAGTTATAATTTAAAGTACACATGGTTTGTTGAATTAGGACATTGGAACTCAAGTTCTCTTTTGAAATCAAGCTACGGTGACTGATTATATGAAAGACAATATAAACTAGCATGTCAGAGACTTGTATGGTCTTATCAAAGTTTACTAAGTACGCTCAACATATTAGAAGGCATGAAAATCACCAACTGACTCTGCAGAGGGGCGCGGCCGCGCGCCATTTGTACTAGGGAGTGGCGCGGTTTCAGCCCAAAAATTATTCTACTTCAGCAGAACTTCAGTTAAACCTTACCATACATTTAACTAGCATGCTTGCATACTACTACCTTGCATTCCTGACATATATATATATACTTAACAACTTATGCTAGTACCTTATCACACATCAATTTCAACTATATCATGCTAATTCATGTGAATTGGAAATGCTACACTACAAGATATAATTAAGCATTATACCTTCTTAGCTTCAAATTGCACAAGGCTTGCTCAATTTTTAGAGTATACACTCACAACACCCTCTCTATATCAACTTAGCACAATTCTAGCAACATAGAAAATGAAGAGGGATGCTCAATTTATAGAAAACTCAAAACCCATGCCAAGCCTTTGTCCATAAAAACAAACCAAGAGATGAAGGAAGAAGATGTTGGACATTAGATAGTTGGTAAGTAGTTGGTAATATGCATCATGAATCTCACTCCCCCTGAAATGATGAGCTAGAATGATTTTGGGAGAAGAAGAGGGAGTAGATTCTTAGCCGTTTTGTTCTTCAAGTGAATGAGAGAATGGAGGGAATTGGACACTTAATGTGGGACTAGCTAAACATATTTTCAGCAATAGCAAGTTGGGGATAAAAGACCATATACTATATACTTAGTACATATGTGACAACCCGGATTTTCAGAAATCGTTAAAATAAAAATTTAATGAATGAAATTTTTATTATGACATATTTTGCGTGTAAGTAAATATATATATATATATATATATATATTCATATATTGGGATGATGAGGTTTAATAGTTAATTTAACTATTGAAGAAATTAAATGAAGTTATTACGAAAAGAAAATTAACTTAATATTATTTGTTAATTTAATTAAGTTAAAGATTATATTATGAAATAATATAATTTGGTTATTATTCCTTGTTGACAGTGGAATTATTATGAATTAAATCTCATAAATAATGTGAGTATTCACTTAAATAAAATAGTGAATTAATATAAATATAATTGTTTTAATAAAATATGAAGGTAATATATTACATGTAAGAGTAATACGTTTATGTAATGGCTTAATATATTATATTTAGCCAAGTGAATGTAAATGGGTATGAGAATGAGAAGAACCAATATAATTATAAATAAATATTGGTGTTAGGATTAATGAATAAAATAAATATTCAATAAAAATTATTATGGAATAATTTATTTAAGTATGATGATATTAAATAAATTGATTAATATTTAAGTAGTGATTAGATGTATGGATTAAATAAATTGTATTGAGACAATTTATGCGATGAAAGGAATTAAATAATTATATATTATAATTATATAATTCATGTGAGTTAATTAAAATAAAGGGAATAAATATTAACTATTTTAATAGAAATATTTATTCTAATAGAGATGTTTATTTTAGTTACAAAGGTAATTTCATAATTTATAGTGTAGTAATTATACATGTTATAATTGCATAATTACTTAATGAGGCTAAATAGTTTAACAATAAAATAAAGGTATGACAAATGGGCCTTATAATAAGAGATTTATAATAATAAATTAGAAAGGTGTTATTTGATGCCAGCCAAACAAGGTCTTATGACCTTTGGTATTTTAAACAGCTATTTGTATTTTAATTGATGCGTTAAAAATATTATTAAGGCTTTGTTAGTTTTATTCACGTAAAAATATTCCTAAGGCTAAGAAGAAGAAGAACAGAGAAGAAGAGAGAGCCTAGAGGAAAAATTGAGAAGATGTTTTGTAAAATCAAAGATGGAAGATGATTCAACCAAAGTTGCTCTAATCATCTAGATAATCTAAACAAGAATCAAAGGTAATAATCTAGCTTTGAGTTCTTAGTTTTATTTTCTTGAGTATTCCTTGAAAAGTTGGATTTCTATGGTTAATTCGTTAAGGAATTGGTAATAGATGTTAATGGATATGTTTAATATGCTTTATATCATCTAAAAGTGATTTTTAAGAAATCAAATTCATAAAGATGTGTTGGAAGATGAAGAAATTTGGGTTATGGCTTAGTATATGTATTTTAGTCTATTTTAAGGCTTAAATTGATGGTTAGATCATGTATATAACCTTAAATTGATGATGTATTATGATAGTACTCGAAAAAACGAAAACAAACCAAGTTGAACGAGTCAAAACGGATGTAAAACGAATTCGTAGTGAATGAATTCGCTAAATATATGTAAAACATGAAAAATTAGCATGAACACTAAATTGTAGCCCTTAAAAGGAATTGTTAATATTTTTGAAGTTTTATAATTATCATATAGATGAGTAGTTCAGTGTTTCACGAATCTATAGAGTCGAAAACGGACTCAATCGGATGTGTATAGCTTGATTTATGATGATTGGAAGGAGGAAAGGGTTAAAAAATTCGCCAGAACCACAAACTGGAAAAAAACGTCGCGTAACATGCTGCCAGGGGCGTAGCTGCGCTGACCCCTAGGCTGGTTGGGGCGCAGCTGCGCCGGGAGGAAAAGTCAGTCCGGGACTATTTTGACCTCCTGTGGTAAAACAGCCATAACTGTTTCATACGAACTCGGATTTAGGTGATTCAAGATGATCCGGAGCGAGCACGAGTAGACCTACAACTTTCGTTCTTTAAGGTTTTCAATTTGAGGTCGTTAGCTAAGGTCAAAATGGTCATTTTTAGGACTGATGTATTTTTGGAGGCAATCGGGGGGCGTCGGGCATGCACGTAAGCACATGTAATGCTCCCGACCATGTAAAATGATATTCTAACTTCCATAACATGACTATTAGGTATTATAATGATACTTAATATTAACACTTGAGTATTAGACAATTCGGTTGGGCGTGCTAAGCGTGCACAAATGCGTGTCGTTTGGGCGTTCGAATAGGCAAGTTTGACGTACGGACGTGCAAGCGTCGCAGCGCCGTAACGAGTGTGTATGACCTTGTTTAATATTATGCTTTCAATAATAATAAAACATTATAGAGTAATTTAACCCAATATAGGAGCATGCAAAACACATGCAAAAGAGGCGAGTTAGGCGTGTGACGTATAAACGTCGAAACGCCGTGTAATGTGGTAATACACTTAAATAGTGTTTCGATTCTAATGTAACGAACATTATTATATATGAAATGTGGTTAATATAAAACCAATAGGTAGTCCTAGCAGGACTTAAACACTTGAATGAATTTCGAATATTACTAAAAAAAGAATTATAGTGAAATATAAGTCGATAGTTAACACAATCAAGTGGAACATTGTGTATTGATAATATGAAGGGTTATGAGATGTAGAGTAAAGTTTACATTATAACTAATATGCTTTGCTATGTGACTAATAGTTGATGTACATGATTTTATAATTGTGTAGGGCACGTGAAGTGCAAATATCTGTAAGCTGTAAAACTGTTATTGGTAAACAACGATCAAGGCAAGTCTTTCAGTTCCTATTTTCTACATGAACTTGATGATGAACTATTTTTAAATTGTTTTGCAAAGAGCATGATATGTTGTAAGCATGAAATGTTAAAGTCAATTTATGTCTACATTGATTGATTAAAGAATGTTGATTGAGTAACGAACTCAATCTTTATATTTGTTATGTGAAGTAAAGCATATATGCCATGTTACTCTAATTATTATGAGATGTATGTTGAGCATGTATTTATGTGCTATGTGATGCATGAAAGCTGTTAGATCTTGCTGAGCTGTTGAGCTCATTCTTGCAAATAATTACTTTTGCAGGTTAAGGATTCAAGATAATGCTATGTGCTACTTGAAAGAAATGAATCAGATGTAATGCATGAAGATTTATATACTTTGGCTGAATTGTTATTATTTTGGACCCTGTTTAAGGTTTCAGATAATGTATTTGATAATGTATGATGGTTAACAGATGTTGAGTTGTAAAGTTTAAATTTTACCCGATGTATAAGGGTTATTGAACGTGGTTGTAAGTTTTAGTTTATAATAACTCTGATGAAGCGATTCATGAAATAAGGTTGAATCAAAGTTATGTAATGATAAAGGTTGAGATTCAGGGATAATAAAGAAGGAATAATATAAAAATTTTAAATATTCCGTATTTTTAGTGATTGTATCATTGATTTATGATGTAAAGTCTGAATAAGGATGTATTCTTAACGACCGATGTCGAGAGTTGTATTATATGAATTTTGGGGTCGTTACAACATATATGTATACCTTAGCTTATACTCACTTAGGGGCATACATGGACTTAAAATGTAACAACAACATTACAAGGTAGCACATTGAGGTACATGTATACTCATTGATATATAATCCATGTACATTTTAATAATGTCAAATTATGAGTTAATTAAAATAGTGACATATTACATTATTACAAACCTCATTATTATTATTATTATTATTATTTCAATTATGTACTTATTGAAATAATTATTGTTATTGCTTATTCACATGCTTTAATATACCATATAATATATATATTACATGGTCTTACTAAAGTGTCACACTAAACTTTATATAGTTTGGTCTCATATAATATAATGTACATACAATATGTATTCTTATAAGTCCACCCATGTGGCTCACTTTCTTTTATAATATAGTTTATATATATATTACATAGTTATGCCAAAATATCACATTATACATTATATTATATAGTTGTAGTTACTATACAATATACGATTACATAACTTTACACTAAACAATTAATAGAATAAATATTAACATCAAACATTAATTACCCATTAATATGCTATCACTCTTAATTAATAATATATTATTAATTAATCATCTACTTATTAATTCTTTCTTTAATGAATTAAATTACATACTTTTCATCACTGTGCCACACAAGGCATTCCTCTAGCTTATAATAAGCTCCACATTCTCTTCTCAATTATCATCATTTCAATTTGAAGTAATTAAGTTAACTCATCTCATATCACATAAATATTTATATTCAAATAAATATCCAACTTTCATTAATATATTTATTTAATAATATATAGAAATTCTCTGGTATTACATATTTAATGTCACCAACTTACTATGATAAAATAATTCTATAAATTATTTAATGTCGATAGATAAATCTTATCCATCTTCTTACTAATTCATCTCTACAATTTATAACAATATATAATAATGATATATATTTATTAAACACAAAATCACTTATTACATAACTCATATTACCCTATGTAACACAATACTACATACCTTGTATCACATATTTATATTCTTATTCGAACCCATCTCATGCTTTAAGAATTTTATTTATTAAATTCGTATTTTAATAATTTCTGAAAATTTGGGTTCTTACAAAAATCCTAAGGATTAGGGAAAGTGAAACCTAATAAGAATTGATTAATTATAATAATAAATGATTATTATACGGGATGAATACACGTATAATACTAGATATTATACGAGTATAATACGAAGAGGATACGAGGATTAATGCGACGCATAATACGAATTTATACGAAGTAAATATGTAAGAACCCGAATTTTCAGATATTATTAAATAAAGATTTAATAAATAAAATTCTTAAACTGTGAGATGGGTTCGAATAATAATATATATATATATATATATATATATATATATATATATGTGATATGAGGTATGTGGTATTATATTACATAGGATAATATGGACTATGTAAAATGTGTTTTTGTGATTTATATTATTAATATATATTTGTTACTTATCGTAGAGACGATCCAGTTGAGATAAAGGAAGTGGATAAATTCCTATCGATATTAAATAATTTATAAAATTATTTTATCATAGCAAGTTGGTGACATTAAATATCCTTAATGTATAATCACCATATTCTTGAGTATGTGTATTAATAACTAGTATGTTTATAATATAGGTTATTAATAGCACTTAAGCTATCCGTGAATAGGTTTGGATAGTGAAGCATGAGTTAGTTAAGGAATTAACTAATAAGAATAAATATTAGTTAATATAAGTTGTGAGTTATATTATGGAATAATATAATGAGAGTATTGAACCTTAATTAACTATGATGATATAGTACAATGTTTAATTTACTTAAGTAAAGGAGTGAATTAATATGTGTGTTGAATATGTAATTATAGTTGATACTTTTATATATATTACTTAGAATAGTAATATGTGAGAAAGTCTAATGTGCGAATAACGTTAAATATATATACGTTATTAAAGGGAGATGGAAATCATTATATGATTAAATGAATATTTGAAGAAATTATTTTGGGAACAATTTATAGAAAAGAAAGAGAACTAATTATTATATATTTCTAATAAAGGGTATTAAAATAATTTGTAATATTGAATTATTTTAATAAAAGGAGGAAATGTTATTTTTGAATAATAATATTACCTTATATATTTTTGTATGAGGTATGTTTGGTTAATATAGTAAATATATTAAAACGTATTTGCTATATGTAATTAAATTGATGGAAACGATTTATTATAATAGAAAATAAACTTATTATCTATTTTCTATATATAATGTATGTACATGTGTCATACATATAGTTATTTGATATTATATTAAAAATAATATCATGAGACAATAAGTAAATTATTTTCTAATAACGAATGTGCTTATTTGGAGAAAACATAATATTTTATGATATGGCTAAATACATAATTTTAAATGTATTTTCAAGGGAGTTTGATTAATGAAAGGAAACTAAGTTATTTTAATATATTAAATAACTTAAGTTATTATTTGATCGTGAATATTATTATTAGAATAATTAATAGAGTATATATTAATTATTATAAGCGTAAAGGTTATACTTAATTGAAGTAATTTAACATTTTAATAGCTTGAGTTATTATATTTTCGTAAAGGTTATATATAATATTTGAATATTCGATTTGTAAAATATTTATATGTGGACCTTGGATTTAATAGTTCTAATTTAATTGAACATGTTATGAGTAGTAATGTGGTGAGAGATGAGTAAGTGATGAGAATAATGATAAGCTTAAGATTGAGCTTGTGAGAGATGCCTTGTGTGGCACAATAATAGATTCAGTAATGAATTAACTAATTTAATGATGGAGGAATTATTAATTAAACAATTAATCTAAATTAATTGTTAATTGTTATTATGATAGTATGTTAAATTATTATGACTAGTGATAGTATAATAATAAGGAAATCGATTATAAGTATAATCGGATTTGTGATGAGATAAATTGTCTTCTAATATTAATTATTGTTATGAACAATATACTATTATCAAGTAATTATTTGATAATATGATGATTAATGAGTAAATGATTTATAAATATAAAAAGATTTATATTTATTCAACGTGATAATAAATCATATAAAGTGTTAATCAATTAGCGTGGGAATTATAATTCCATGGATTAATGAGAAATGGATTAATTAATATTATTATTAATTAATTGATAAGATAAGTAATTTATTAATTTCTATGTGCAACCATGCGATATTAAAGTATAACGTATGATAGTTAACTATATGTTATGCGAAGTATAAAGTGCAATGCGACTATGCTATATATGAATATAAACTATATAGTAAAGTTATTGAGTTGTAATAGGTACATGAAATGTGGGTGTGACAATGTGTATATTAAGTATACAATAAAATAATATATCATGAATATATAGTAAACAATTATTGAATTAATGAAATTTAATAATAAATAAGACAATACACTGTGTTGGTACCCGAAAGAATTATATCCGGTATAATGAGATATATATGGATTATATGGTGATATATATGTACCTCCACTTGATATATTGTATTATGGTTTGCTCATTAAAAATGACATTGTGACTCTAGATAAGCTTATAACCTAAGTGTATATATAGATAACCCAAGTATTTATACACTTGCTAGTTACTTTGTTGCTGAGAGTCATTTTTTTGTCCCTAATTGAGTGACCCATTTCATCACACGTGAATGGCTACAAGGCTAGCCTATCTCCATTTCTCAAACTCAGCAAACTAGCAACAATCATGAAGGGGGAGTGGTCCTAATAGTGAAAATCAACCACTCTCACCAACTCTCCCTTATCCATTGAACAAGCTTGCATTCCTTTGGTTTAATTTGAGGTGGAATTGTAATGTCTGTGTAAACATTTGCCTATAAAATGAAGCTCTTCTCCTTCATCTTTTCATTTTGCTGAGCTTTTGCTTAAGTGTTAAGTGGAGAGCATTGCATACCTTAGTAATAGCATTCTAGAATTGAGAGAGAATTTAGTAGCAGCAAGCCCAAGTTGTTAGCAGAGGTACAATATACCTTTCATGTTCTTCAATTCATGTTTTCTAAAATTCTATAAATTTCTAATTCTTGAATTGAGTATGGAATCCATGATTATGTGATCAAGCAATGTTTATTAATTGCTCCTTAGTTGCTATGCTAGCTTATAATCATGATAGAACTGTAATGTAGTAGCTTAGAATGATAATCGTTGTGAAATTTTGAGTTTGGGCTAAGTTCTGCCGAAGCAGAGCAGTCACTGTCTCTGGCCGGCCAGTGGCGCAGCTGCGCCAGTTTTATACTGGCCAGCGGCGCAGCTGCGCCGGCACCAGACTTGGGTTGGGTAAGGCTCTGCGCAGCTGCTCCAGTTTTGAACTAGGGCTCTGCGCAGCTGCGCCGGTTCCAGATTCTGGAATCTTGTTTTCTGTTGCAGTCTGTTTCTTCTAGCTTGGTTGTTACCACTTAGAGCAAACATGTGAACATAAACAACATGCAAACTTTGATACAACATGCATGATTTTAACAATGTTATAATGTATATCATGAAATGGAAAGCGTATGTTTTAAAGAAAAACTTATAGTTTTAAAATAAAACTTATAGTTTTAAATATGAACGTTGACACATACGTGAGACGTGAACATTCTGATCTTGTGAAGATGTTAACATACTTTAACTACAAATGATAAGAACTTTAAAGTTGTCTTGTATGTGTCGAATTGTATCGTTCAAGTTTAAAATGATTTCAAAGGCGAACTTGAATATGTTTTCAAATCAAGTTGCATTAAGTATGAGTAGCTAGATTCTAAAGATTTAAGATGCCATGTTTGTGTTTATTACGTCTCTAAATATGATTCGTATACGATTGGATATATTGACAACTAACCAAGCATGAGTTCGAGCATGTTTTAAAGTGATAAACGAAGCATGTTTTTAAACTAATAACTATGATAGTTACATGTATGAAGAATGAATATTCATAAACATGAGTTACATGAATACTTTATATGTTTAAAGAATTAGCATGGTAAACTTTGTGATGTTCACGACCTCGAGTGGCCTTAAATTGTTGAAATGTTGACTTAGAACCTATATCGTGTAAATTGAACGTGAAAAGGGTTGAATGAGCATGAAAGTATCCTTTAATATGAATACATGCTATATAGGACCATATGTTAATACTTGAATCCAACTTCGATGGTTAATAGCGTATATTTGATTTGTTATGTTCTTATGTGTTAGTAATGACAAATGAGAATGATTAACTCAAAAGATGGACTACACTAGCTATATGTAAATAGATTAGTGGTAGACAGGTATGTGTATATGAAGAATGTTAGTAAGTACGTATGGTTAAAGTATACGTATACTTACATAGTTATTCTAAGAACCAAGTTAGACAACAATGTAACATTTATTATTACATTGAGAATGTGTGGATGCATATAACTGATGAATGTGATCTCTATGATTAATATAACTGTGTAGGATTACATAAAGTGCAGAGATTCTTAAGCAGTTAAGTCGTAGTTGTTAAACTACGAATCAGGCAAGTCTTTCGGTTCCTATTTGATATATGAATTCAATAACTGTTAGTTGAATTATATTATGCTGTGATAATGTGAACTTATATATGAACTGTATATGAGATATAAATGAGATTGAAAGTTGATCTTTGATGATATACTTGTTATGTGAAAAGTAACATGCGTAGTAAATATAAACTGTTTATAAATGCATGAACTGAGTATGATGTTATATGCTATGTGATGCATGAGGACTGTTAGAATTGCTGAGCTGTCGAGCTCACTCTTGCAAATAACCACTTTTGCAGGTTAAGGATTCACGGTAAAGATTTCGTGCTTCTTGATTGATAAAGATAGATAGTATCGCATTGAAGAATATTACTTAGATTATTGTCTGGACCATGTTTAGATTCTAGATGATGTACTCGATAGTTGTTTGCACTGTTTAATACTTGTTGTAATGTAAGAATGTATTAATTAATACATAGAGGATATCGAGTTGAGTTGTAATTATTTATACGATAACTTAGATAAGAAGGAATCATATTATATAGTTGATTCAAGATTTGTAATTGGTATCAAAGTTATGGAATCAATAAAAGATTTTATTCAAGGAGGATTGAAAAAGTTTAAATTATTCCGCATTTTAGTAACATCGAATATGATGTAAAGACGAGATCTTGGATATGAATAGAATTTATATTCTAAATTATACTAAACAAAGTTGTATTCTTTTACTAATGATTAAAAGATGTAATAGTTCCGCGTTAGTAGTATCGTGACTGCACCGAATCAAAGGTTTCGAAGGAACGTGGATTTGGGGGCGTCACAAAATACGTTTAATTTAAATTAATTTTAATAACTAAACTCGTGGGTCGAACCGATGGGTTAACGGGTGGGTTAAACCCATAGTGCGGCCCATGGGGCAACCCATGAGCACATATGTGGCACATGGGGTGACATGTAGAGCATAAGGGTGGCATGTGCTAGCACATGGACAAGACAAGGCAAGAGGAGGTTTGGTCTTAATGACCAAACTACCCTAAGCCTTGCAATTCTATAAATAAAAGGCCTTTGCTCTTCAATTTGGTTGTTTAATCAATTTCACCAACATATATATATATATATATATATAGAGAGAGAGAGAGAGAGAGAGAAAAGAGAGGCTAGTTCATTCCTTGATAAGAATCAAAGCAAACCAAGGAGCAAGAAGGTTATTGAGTCTCCATACTCAAGCAAACAAGAACATTAAAGGTATAAAGATAAGAAAATTTAGATAATTCAATTATCTTTCAATAATAGAATTGATAGAGAAGTGAATTGGTGGTGCATGAGTAATAAGAAGTCATAAGGTTGGATAAATGGTGAACTAAGAACATTAACAATCCATGCATAATGAAATCATAAGAATTGATTAAGGAATTAATGAAGAACTATCAAAGTAATAAGAATTTGCATGATAAGCATGTAAAACCATTAACATAGATGTTTAGAATGGTTAGAATCACTAATAATCAACCAATGGATTGTTCTAATTGGTTCAAAGTAAAAATATCGAACAACGAAGTTTTGGCAAAAGTTACACGATTAGACGTTAATCGTCGAAACCATGAATTTCCAGAAATAGAAGTCAAAAGTCGTTGTTTGATTCGAAAATTATGGTTTTCGATGGCGTAACGTGTAATTAGGTAAATAAGACTTGCGAGAGTAAGAATGAACGCATTCAGACTTAAAACGAAGAATTAAGCAACGAACGTTCACGAACGTTGGACGAAAGTGTGAAAATGGACTAATCAGCAAATTTTTTGCCAACGGATTCATAAATGAACTCTGACTTGATGAAATCATAGAACATAGTATTTATGAACTATTGGCTTTGGAATGAGCCAATTACGAGTTGTAATGATCGTGTTACGAGCTCGTGAATTTCAGAAAATAAAATTTTATTTTGCAGAACAGGGCCGGCTCTGCAGCGCCCCCCAAGTAGTAGTCCCCAGCTCCGCAGCGCCAGCCCGGGGAGAGAATTGTGACACCCCCAAATTCGTGTGAGAACCTGAATTTTCAAAAATTATTAAAATAAGAAATTAGTAAATAAAATTCTTAAGGCATGAGATGGGTTCAAATATGAATATATATGCTTTATGAAGTATGTGGTACTGTGTTGCATAGGGTAAAATGAACTATACAATATGTGATCTTTGTGTTTAATAAATATATTGTTATTATATATTTGTTATCAATTGTAGAGGTAAATTAGTAAAGGAGATGGTTAAGATTTATCTATTGATATTAAATAATTTTATCATAGTAAGTTAGTGACATTAAATATCTTTAATGAATTATCACCATTTTCTTGAATATATATACTAGTGACTAGTATGAGGTAATATGGGATATAATTAGTTCTTAAGTTGTCCATGGATGTATTGAGATAGCAAAGCATGAATTAGTTAATTATGAAAATTAACTAACAAGAATAAATATTGGTTAATTTAAATTGAAAGTTATATTATGGAATGATATAATTTGAATATTAAAACCTTAAATAACTACGGTGATATAGTAAAGGGTTTAAAATCACTTAAGTAAAGGGTGAATTAATGTATGTGTTTCGGATAAGGAAAATAAAATGAGTATTGTTTTATAGCATGGTAATATGTGTGAAAGTCTAATGTTCATGTGACGTTAATAATATAAATACTTTGTTGAAGAGAGGAGAAAATCAATATATCTTTAGATAAATGTTGGTTAGAGAATTATTAATTAATTTGATATACGGCGAGATGTGAAGATTAAAGGAATTGTTTTAGGACAATTTATAGAAAGGAAAGAGAAACAATTATTGTATATTTTAAATAAAGGATATTAAAATAAATCCTAGCAATGAATTATTTTAATAAAGGGAGAATATTATTTTATATAATAATATTACCTTATATAGATTTGTATAAGTTAATATGTATGATTAAGTAATATGGTAAATATATCAAAAAATATTTGCTATATGTAAATAAATTGTTAGAAATAATTTATCGTAATAGGAAATAAACTTATTATCTATTTTCTATATATAATGTGTGTATATGTGTCGTACATGTAATTACTTTAATGAGACATAGATATTATATTAAGAATAATAACTTGAGATAATGAGTGAATTCTTTTCTTATAATTAACGCCTTTAGTTTTCAAAATTGTAATAAAAACATTTTATGTCATGTTATGGTGGAATACATAATTTTTATAATAGTAATGTATTTTCAAGAGGGTTATATTTATAAAACAAAACTAAGTTATTTTAATTTACTAAATAACTTGAGTTACTATATTACCGTAAATGTTATAAATAATATTTGAATATTTTTGTTCACGACATATGTGTTTATGTGAATCTTGAGAGAGAATATATTTAAATAAATTGAACATAAGATGATTAAATGATATGGTGAAAGTGATAATGAGCTTAATTTAAGCTTGTGAGATATGCCTAGTGTGGCAAAGTGGTGGACTGAGCAATTTAATAAATAAATTAATGAAGGACTGATTTAGCGGATTTAATTAACTTTATTATGTGAATTTATTGCAATGTGCAATGATATGTAATTATATATTATATAGTAGCTACATCTACATGATATGAAATGAAGTGTGACACTTCAAGATAACTATATAATATAGGAAACTATATGGTAAAGTGAAATGAGTCGCATGAGTTACATAAATGGACCTATGTGACAATGTGTTATGTGTGGTACATTAATGTGTACTTTATGAAGGATATTAAATTAAACTAAATAAATAATTGTTGTTAATAATTATTTAAATGATTAAGTATAAGTGAAATAATAAAGTAACAATAATGTGGTGTGACAGTACTCAATCAAACTATACTCGGTATTGTCAAATGTGCATGGATTATATGATTGGGTGTATGTGTGACCCTAACATATCATATGGTAATAACATTAAGTTATTAGATATAAGCTTGCTAGTCCAAAAGGAAGTAAACCTTAGTGTACTAGTGCCCAAATTGCAAATGCTGAGTTTATAAAGGGGTGCCCCATTTTGAGAGTCCCATTATTTCATTACACGTGAATAAGCCAATGGCCTAGCCTATTTCTTCATTTGCTCAAACTCTAGGATGGTGATGATGTCTAGACAATGATTTCAATAATGGTGGGGGGAGTGGTCTCAATAGTGACTCTCCACCAACTCCCTCTAGTCCATCATCTTCTCCTTCTTTCCCTTGGTTTAATTTGTTGGGCAAAGCCATGAATTGGGTAAGAGTTCCTCTATAAATTGGAAGCTCCTCCTCCCAAATGGAAGTTGCTAAATGTTTGATAAGTTTTTATAAAGAGTGTGTTGATGATATAGAATCTGAGATGGAAGCTAGTTTGTGTAATTTTACTTCAGGAGGTATAACTCCTAAATTATGTTCTTTGTTTTGATTTTGATAAATTCATAAGAGATTGCATGAATTAGTTAATGTTTGATATGTAAGATGATGGTAACATGTTAGTAGAGTCTATATATATGTTATATAAGCATTGTGATAGTATTCAAGTATGTTCCATGAAGAATTTGTAACTTTGGTTGGAAGCTCTGCAATTGTAGAAAGTCTCTTGTCTGGAACCGGAGTGGCGCGGCCGCACCACTCCCTAGTACAAAAGTAGCGCGGTCGCGCTGTTCTGCAGAGATGAAATCTCACTTTTTGTGTAATCTGATACAGTGGGCATGCTAGTTTGACTCTAATAAGTTTATAAATGAGTTTAATATGTGACCTAAGGTTACTATGCATGTAATGAATGGAATTGCCTTAGTATTAATGATTTTCTAAAAGAAACCTTAAAGTTTTGAAAATGAAACTTGATGAATTTAGTGTCTTTTGAATTATTACCTTAGGGCATATGTACGCGTATCAACGTGCATGAAATGTAGTTGTTAAGTTACCTTGCATATACTATATTGTTATAGCTCGGTTTGAAATGTTTTGAAGGAAAACTTGGAAGTTTGAGAACTAATAGTTTTAAACATTGTGTAAAAAGTGTTATGACCTTTCAAGCATGTATGCTAGGACACTTTATGCTTCTAAACGTGACAAATATGTTCATCATCTAGCTAAGCATGAATTAGGCCTTTCAAACATGGTTTAAAATAAGTTTTCAAGTAATGTACTATACTATGTCTATGTAAATGAGATAGATACATGTGAACATACGTATTAAGGGCTTATTATTAGCAATATATGGTTTAAAGACTTATATCGATGACCCTTTGTTAAAAGAAGTTGTTAAGCCTTGTTGACTTAAGTAATTCAACATAGAGCTACGCAATTCAAAAACTAAATAGTTGGAATATGAATTTGAAGTAAGACCAAAACCTACTTGATGTATGTTTATAGTATGTAACAGAATGCATAGTACGCTAGGACTAAACTGAGCAATGAAAAGCTCAAGTCTGGTTCTAGCAGGGAGTAGCGCGACCGCGCCACTCCCAGGCCTATTTGCAGCGCGGCCGCGCTGTTCTGCAGAGTTGCCAAGAGCAATTTGTTAACTGCTTGGACTTAAGTATGGTTATATGTTTTCCTTAAGGACTACATGTAACGAATGAGATTTTCATATATTAATTGTAAATATTTATTGAATTAAATAAATATTTTATGGGATTTATTTATTGAGCTAAATAAATAAATTGTGTGATTGTTGTTGATTAATTTAATTAAGTACAATAGAATTAATTAAATTGATATGTAAGTAATGGTGTAGCATAATTCTAATTTAATTGAGAATAATTAAATTAGAGCAATATTATGTGCTAAGTGTTTATAATGATTTACTAATTGTTGCATGAATTATGATTATTAAGAAAATTGCAAGTGTGTGACAATTTAGTATTATGTGCAATTTTAATTAATTAATGAATGTTAGCTTTTATTTAATTGAATTAGAAGGTTGTAATTTAATTAAATAAAGTGTAGCATTTAAACCATAGGTTAAAGGATTTATTAAAAGAATTAAAAAGAGTTTTAAATTGATTTTACCAAACAAGGCCTTTACTTTTGTCTTAAACTTGTTTTTACCAAATATGTCCTTAATTAATAAAAATCTATTTTTAAAAAAATAATGTGATTTTGCCAAACATGGCCTTATGGCTTTTCAAATTTAATTTTTTGTAACTTATGTAATAAGTCGTAGTTAGTATAGCAATTAGTATATTACTTATTAGCTATATTAATATTACAAGTTACATATATATTATATATGTATGTGTATATTATATATCTATAATATACGTTAGTTTAAAAGTTAGTCAGTTAGTTTTATAAAACAAAGAAAGAAAAAACAGAGAGAGTTAGAGAGAATACTCAGAGAAGAAGAAGAGGAAGAAGAGAGAAGAAGAAGAAGCTTTGAGAAAGCAAGAGGAGAACTATACACCATCATCATCTCCATCTCTTCTCCTAATCCAAGTTAGAAAAGGGTATAATCATAAACTCCATAACTTTTAATTGTGTTTTTCAATATCTTCATAGTTTAGAACTCTTTGTAAAATTATTTTCACAAAATTGATGTGAGCATGAAATTTATGTGTGATATGTGTTATAGCATGTTTGTATATGAGTTATATAGTTTTTTTTAGCAATTCAATCCATGTAATTTCAATGAACAAGAAGAAATCATGTTCATAATGATTTACTGTAAACTAATTTTGAAAATAGCCTTTTAAACTATCAAATTGGTGTTTGATTATTAATCATTGTTTAAATTTATTATGGGTTATCTTAATATGTTAAGAATTAGAGTTATTACAATTAGAATTTCATGAATTGGTTTAAAAACGAATTCGTAATAGCAATTTTTGTCAAGAACGCTTGATATTGTGTTTTTCTTCAAAAATCAGGAAAACTGGGTTCTTGATTATGTGTTGTAATGATTTTGTATGTTATAATCATGCTAAGAGTCTAAAATTTTGTTGTCATTAAGTTTCATGTACATCATGTTGAAAAGAATCAGATTTCGGTGTCAAGAAATAAGCCAAATTGGCTTATTTCTCTGCCGTTCACGAGCTAGGGGGTTCCCACCAGTAGTGGACCCTGCCCCAGCGAGGCTTTTACCCTTGGAGGACCCGCCCCAGCAAGGCACCTTGCTGTCCGGGGATTTTATTTTCGCTTCGTTGAGTTTTTGTGCTGTGTTTGTTTAGCTAACGCATATTGATGACTTGTTAAGTGTAATAGATAATGTGATAACATACTTTTGATATGTTTAAGATAATTTGAAATCTTACGTTATAATATTATGTGTGTACTTAGAATTATTATCCTAGAGTACGATATAATAGTTTGAAGTGCTATACGTGTATGATCGTGAGTTAAGCTCACATTTGTGACTAGTTAACAACTTATGTTGTGAATAACGTTGTGAGTTGAACTTAAGTAAGAAGTTCGACGGTTGAACGTTATAGTTAGGTACTAATAGATGTTTTAAACGTAATGTAATGTGTAGGGTAATTGTGGAAGTGATTGTATTTTTTAAAGTGTAGCTTGCGCTTGAGGCAAGTTTCCTATCTCTAAACTTGTTGTTTATATTGTTCAAGTTTTCTAAACCGTTCTTGTACGCTATGCAAGCTTTATTATTGTATCTTTTCATTGTGCAAGTTTTTAACCTTGCTCATTATATCATGCAAGTTTATTTCCGATTCTTAACTTGTTATGTATTGTACAAGTTATATTGTATTCTAATGTTCATAATGCAAAAGTATTGAAGTTATTGTCATGATGTTGTGATCTTGACTTAATTGTTCAAGTAAGATCCACCAATCTTTCAAATGCTTTCAGTTATTCCAAAGCATGTCTAGTTATTATGAAATCTATTGTTGTATTTTACATTGGTTCATGATTCTTATATTATTAAACTATTAAAGTATTGTGAGTTGATTCAATTACTGCTTAGTTGATGATAGTTGAAACTCCAAATTTCATTTTAGTCATCCAAACCAAACTTTTCTTTGGTGTGGACTTGTACTCAAATACTGACATGAACAACCGTATTTATTAGGGGAGGTTACTACGCGAAAGCGTTGAATGTTTGTGCACAATACATGGTACGAAGGGCTGATCCCCCTAAGTACGAGTTAAAGGTCCATAGTCTCAACGACTGTTAAAGGTTTAAATAGAAATATTTATAACTTAGGACATAGTTCAAAGTCGTATGACCCTCAGATAAATTCTATATTTTAATTCTAAATATGATGAAAGAATTATTATTAAATTCCTTATTTTGACGAAAGAAAAGTTATTCAAATTCTTTTGAAGTTATTCAATCATGGCATATCATTGTACATTTCAAGTGATCTTTTGTTTGCTCACTCTTGCATATTTTATAACCCCTTGCAGTTAAAGCCGAGAATGTTGACATATCGTCAACAAGTAAAGGGAAAGGAAAGATGGGCAAGTGAAGTTATCTTGAATCTTGATTGTAATAAGACCGAGTTTATGATGTTTTATTTTCGCACTTATTTGTTATGTTAAGGTTAGCAAACCTGGGATAGTTTTGAATTAAAGTTGTAATCCTTTTTCATAAGAAATATTTTATTTATTGATGAGGTTGTAATTTATTTTACATTCCTATTTATTGCGTAGATGTATGTTTTATTTAAAAAGTGAATACCAAATCTTGTGAAAATGAAGTACCCGAATTTGGGGGTGTCACACTACAAGATATGAAATAAGAGTGTTTAGATGAACATGAAAGTAGAATGAGCTAGTCTCATGGTTATCCTAAGTTAAAGTGAAATGAATGTTTAAAAAACCAAGTTAGAAGACAATATACAATTTGTTCTTATATTAAGAGCGTATGAATATGTATTACTGATGGGTATGGATCCATAATTGTATAATTATGTAGGGATACACGAAGTGCAGATAGCTATAAGCAGTTAAGTTGTAGTTGATAAACTACGAGCCAGGAAAGTCTTTCAGTTCCTATTTGTTATATGAATTCGATAATTGTTAGTTGAATTGTATTATTATATGAGGGTGTTGACTTATATATGAAATGTATATGAGATATATATGAGATTGAAAGTTGATCTTTGATGATATGCTTGTGAAGTTAATCTCTATACTTGTTATGTGAGAAAAAACATGTGTAGTAAATATTAAATGATTATGATTGCATGAATTGAGCATAATATTATAGGCTATGTGATGCATGAAAACTATTAGAATTGCTGAGCTGTCGAGCTCACTCTTGCAAATAACCATTTTTACAGGTTAAGGACTCATGGTAAAGTTACATGCTACTTGATTGATATAGTTCAATAGTATCGCAAGAAGATTATTAATTAGTTGAAGTTATTGCTTGAACCATGTTTAAGGTTCTAGGATATGTACATGATAGTGGTTTACGATGTTTAATACTTGTTGTGTTGTAAAGATGTACTAGTTGATACATAGAGGATATCGAATTGAGATGTAAACATTTATACAATAATTCGAATAAAGTGAATCATAACATAAGTTGATTCAAGGATATGTAATTGATTCAAAGTTATGAAAATCAATAAAAGATTTTGTTCAATGGATATAGAAAAGTTTAAATTATAATATAGAATATTATGTAAAGACAGGAATGGTAAATGACCAAGATTTGAACTTATAAAAGTTTGGGGTCATTATACAAGATCCTGGAAATGAAAGGAATTTATATTCTAATTTGTAATAAGCAAAGTTATATTCATTAAGTTATGAATAAAAGATATAGATAATTTGACAATAGTAGTATCGTGGCGAACTGGATAGCGAGGTTCGAAGGGACACGGATCTAGGGGCGTCACAATTCGGGTACTTCATTTCCACAAGATTTGGTGCTCACTATCTAAATAAAACATAACTACTGCCCATAAATAAGGATTACAAAATAAATTACAACCTTATTAAATAAATAAAATCTTCCTTATAAAAAGGATTACAACTTCTCAAATCATTCCCAGGTTTCTAACTTTAATAAACATCAAATGCGGAAAATAAAACATCTTAAAAAATTAAAGTCTTACTACACATCATAGTCAAATATAAATAAGTCTTCACTTGTTCATCTTGCTCTTGCCTTTGCTAGTTGACGGTTCGTCAACTTTCTCAACTTTAGCTGCAAGGGTTATATAATGCAAAAGTGAGCAAACAAAAGCTCATTTGAAATAGCAAACAATAGTGATGAAATAGTATTGAATAGCTTCAACTGAATAGATAATATTTCATTCATTGATAATCAAGAATAAGATTTAGAATTCATCTGAGGGTCATAAGACCTTGAACGATGTCGTAGGTTCTAAACATTTTTATTTAAAACCTTTAATAGTCGTTAGACTATATGGACTCTTAACTCGTACTTAGGGTGGTCAGCCCTTCGTACTATGTATTGTGCACAAACATCTTAACGCTTTCGCATGGTATTCCCCTATTAAATAAGGTTGTTCATCTCAGTATTTGATAACAAGTCCGCACCAAAGAAAGTGTGGTTTGTATATGCTTAAAGGGAAATTTGGAGTTCAACTATCATAAACTAAGGGGTAGTTGAATCAACTTACAATAATTTAGAATTCGATAATAAAAGAATTACGAATCAACTATGAGTCATAGCAATAGACTTTATATTATATAGTCATGCTTTAGAAATAACTTAAAGTATTTGAAAGATTTAATAGACCTTACTTGAACAATTAAGTCAAGGTCTCATTATTTCAATAACGAACTTCAATAGTATATTTGCTCAATATGGAATTTAGAGAGTAAAACAACTTGCATAATTATAACAAGAAAGGATAGAACAACTTGCATAATCGTAATCGAGTTAGAGTAAGAAATCTTACCTCGTGCACAAGCTACAATTTACAAACACGTTCCACAATTATCTTACATATTACATTACGTTTATAATATCGATTAGTTTCATAGCCACTATGTTTAACCTTTAAACTTCTTACTTAAGTTCAACTTAACAACGTGGTTTGTAAACTTAACTCGCTAACTAACCACATAACGTGAATCTAAACTCACAACATGCTTATAACACGTGTATAATATTTTAAACCATTATAATCATATCCTATGATAATAATATCTAAGTTCACACATAACATGTTAATATGAGACTTCAAATTATCTCATAAATGTCAACAATATGTTATATTATTGTTCTATATACTTAACATGTCATCAAATTCATTCCATTCAATTAATTCATCAAGTTAGGACTTAAAACACACAACACAACTTTTCGGACAGTAGGAAAGTCTGCTGGGACGGATTTTTTAAGGCAAAAAGTCCGCTGGGGCGGGTCCCCTTGCTGGTGGAAAACCTGGTTCGCGAACTGTGCAAAGAAAAAGCCAATTTGACTTATTTCTTCACACCAAATTCTGACTTTAACTAACACAATACATATGAACCTTTAATAAAATATAATCTTAATCTTCTAACATGTTTTAATATACATAAACACCACAACACATGATCAAAACACTTAATTTCATGATTTAAAAAAAACACCATTGTTAAACATTTTTTTGGAGAATATTAACACTATGAGTTGGTTTTTATACCAAATCACACAATTCAAAGCATATTGATTTTGTTTCTTAACATATTATTACAATCTAAACTTAATTTATATAAGATAGCATAATCAAACACAAATTTTGATAATTAAAGACAATGGAAGAAAATAATTAAAATTAGGTTATACCTTTGCTTCTAGAGAAAGAAGATGAATATGGTGATGATGATGATTACCTAGCTTTTGATTTCTCTAAGCATTCTTCATCCTCTTTCTTTCTTTTCCTTTTCTCTCTTTTCTTTCTATGCTCTCTCTGCTATCTCTCTCTCTCTCTCTCTATGTTCTTCTTATTTTCTAACTTAACGTATAATACACTAACTGATATATTATACATATAATTACATAATATATATAAATGATAACAATTAATCAACCTAGTAAATACATCAGTTATATATTTTTGAAAATCAAAAGTCACTAGGGCTTGTTTGACAAAAACCAACTATTTTCAGAAAAAGAAATTTTTAGTAATTAAGGCCCTGTTTGGTAAAACAGGATTACAACAGATGTAAGGGCCTTATTTGGCAAAACTCTTTAAAATAGCTTTAAGGGCCTTGTTTAGCAAAACTAATTTAAAACCCTTTTATTTTATTTTAATAACTCTTTTAACACATAGTTTCTAATGTCACACTTTATTTAATTAAATCCTAACATTCTAATTCAATTAAATACAAGCTAACATTAATTAATTAATTAAAATTGCCACATAATACTAAATTGCTACAGAATTATAATTACTCACTAATCATAATCTTATGTAACAATTATCACATAATAATCATCTAATTTAATTATTTCAATTAAATTAGAAATATACCACAAAAATATTACACATCCATTTAATTAACATATTGCACTTAATTAAATTACTCCACAACATATCACCTAAATTATTTATTCAACTCAATAAATAAATCAATTAAAATATTTATTTAATTCAATAAATATTATAATTAAATATACAAAATCTAATTCGTTACAATATTCCCTCATTAAAAGGATTATGTCCGTAGAATCACAATAAAAAAAACTCATTCGTTATATTTTTCCCCCTTAAAAAGATTCTGTCCCCAGAATCGATATACAAGAAATTAAACAAATAATTGGGGATAAGTTTTCATCATTACATCTTCGAGTTCCCACGTAGCTTCTTCAGCACTGTGGTTCCTCCAGATTACCTTAACAGAAGGTATCACTTTGTTTCTAAGTACTTGTTCTTTTCTGTCAACTATTTGAACATGAAAACTCTTCATAAGTTAAATCTATGACGAATGAGAATTTTGTAAAGATATTTGAATATTTATTGAAATAAATAAATATTTATTTAATGACTTAATTGTTGAGTTAAATAATTAAGTCATGAATTTGTGGTAGATTAATTTAATTATATGTGTTATATTAATTAAATTAATGTGTAGTGATTTAATAGTTCAAAGTATTTAATTAATTGAGTTTATTTGATTAATTGAATTAATTAAATACGCATATATTACTTTAGTTAATTTAATAATTAATTAAAGAATTAATGAATTAATAGAATTAATAAATAAAAATATTATTTATGTGACAATATGATTTAATGTGAATTATCTTATTTTATTTAATTGATTTAAATAAAATTAATTAATTAATAAGTGATGTGACAATTAACTATATAGTAAATTAGTTTATTAAAATAAATGGGAAAATAAAAGAAGAAGAAACCAAATAAGGCCCTTGTGGGAGTTATATTGCAACGGATATATTATATATTAATATATATGTGTACGTTATCTTCCTAAGTCATTTTATCAGAAGAAATTTAGAGAAGTCAGAGAAAGAAAAATGTAGAAAGTTTCAGGGAGAAGAAGAATAGGAGATTGAGAGAGAGATTTGAGGAATCCTGAGTGTTGTATTTGATTATCTTCATACTAACAAAGGGTAATCTTCTTTCAAAGTTTTCTAAAGTTTTCATATACGAGTTTAGAGTTTTTTGTGAAATTGGGTTTCCTAATTGGGTTACGATATGACTTTATCTATATGGGTATGGGATCATAACGTGTTTTTTCTAACATATAAACATGTTTTAAAGGATCAATTTTATATAATTTGGCCTTAATTGGTTTTTTGAAAAGTTACAGAGTTTTCTACGATATTGTAAAATTTCTCTGTCAGTACTTGTTTTTGGGAAATTAAAGTGTGAGGTTATTATATATGTGACCGTATATGTTAGTATTATGTGTTGGATCATGTATCCATGATTTACACTGATCACACCAAGTAATTTTGTTAATAATTGGGTTTATGAAATTACAGAGTATTGAATATGGGTGAATAACCCATATGGGTTAAATTAATAATTAAATCATATGTTTATATTTAAATTGATACATGAATATGATTGTATATGTTAAAACAAAGAAAATGGAATTTAAATGAATGGATTCGGTGTAGTAACGAATCCGTAAGGAGATTTTTTTTATGTTTTTCATTAAACTCTTGAAAGTTTTGAAGAACAGTGAAAATTTATGTTTTGATTTGTGTAATTACATGACTTGGAATGTTAAGAACATGTTATAAGTGATATATAATGTTCCTGTGATGTATATACTTCATGGGTAACATTATAAATCAGTGTAATGGTGTAAAATTTGAGAAAGTGGCCGAATTTCTGTGTTCTTCGCGAATTGGAAATTCTGGAAAAACGTAGCCGCGCGGCCGCGCCGGGTACAAGTCTAAATGGAGCGCAGCCGCGCCCGTCTGAAATTTTAGAAAAAGAAAATTTGTTAAGTGTTGAAATTTGAGAAAAATGTTTTTAATCTAATGAACATGAAAACATGTTGTAAATATGATAGGATGTTGATATGAGTTTAATAAATTATGTTACGTGATTAATTAATGAATTAATTATGTGACTTAAATTATTATTTATAAACTTTAAATAATGTGATATAAATATGAAGACATTATTTTAAGTTTAATAAACATGAAGACATGTTATGTATGTAATAAGTTGTTCATACAAGTTCATAACTTAAGTTATGTGATTAATTAACAAGTTAATTACTCAACGTGAACCATTATTTGAAAAACCTAATAATGAGTTCAAAGAAAACTAATTTTAAATCAATAATAATATCGAACCTGTGATTAATTGATATTGTAAATGTGTGATAGGTAAGAGTGATTAAAGAAGTGAGAAATAATTGTTGCTTGTGCACGAGACAAGTTTTCTATCCCTAACTTACTATTATTGTTGGGCAAGTTTCCTAAACTAAACTCTTTAAATTGAGCAATTGCTATGCTTAATTACTATTGTTGAGCAATTCTTACTCTTGAATATCCAAGTTTAGAATTCACAAGAGATGCCATGATTCTTTTAAAAGTATCATTTAAGTGTACAATACTTATTCGATTGTATACCTTGAGAAGTTAATATTCAATTTGAATATCATTTATTGAGTTATCCAAACCAACTTTATTTGATGCGGATTCTGATGTCAAACTGAGATGAACAACCCTAATATAGGGGATTAATGAAGATGCTTTAAGCATTAAGATAATGTGCACAATAACAGTACGAAGGGCTGATCTCCCTAAGTACGAGAAGTAATAGTCTTATGACTGTTAAAGGTTGGAAAGGTTAATATTCTTGACAACCTAAGACTCGGTTCAAGGTCTTAATGACCCTCAGAAGTAATTTGACTCTTGATTAATATTCTTGATTCAAAAGTTGAGAAGTAATTTGACTCTTGAATAATATTCTTGATTCAAATGTTGAGCTTTCTGTTATTCAGAATTCTTTTATTCGCCTATTATTATTCTGTCATGTTTTTATACTTGCGGGCATTCGTGCTCACTCTTGCATAATAACATCGCAAATAAGAATGAACAGTCTGGTGAGCCTTCTAGTAGCAAAGGAAAAGGAAAATCTAACAAGTGATAAAGAATTGTGTTGTCATGAATAATGTTAAAGTTCAAGACTTATGTGTGATGATTTAAGACTTATTTATTTACGTTTCCGCAACAGAGATTTAAGGTTAAGTATAACTTGGGATTTATGATGTATTATTATTTTAGATGATGTAAAATGATGATTTATTTATCTAATAAATGAATTTCATTATTTATAGGTAGATAGTTGTATGATATTGGAACAGTGAACATCAAATCCTGTGGAAATTAAGATAGTTGCCGATTGTGTTGCCAAGTGTCTGACTTGCCAAAGGGTCAAGGCAGAACATCAAAGACCAAGTGGTTTGTTACAACCTTTAGAAATCCCAGAATGGAAATGGGAACATATTACAATGGATTTTGTTGTTGGCCTTCCGACGACCCAAAAAGGTTATGACGCAGTATGGGTTGTCGTCGACCGATTAACGAAATCCGCATACTTTCTTTAGATCAAAATCAGATTTAACCTAGAACAATTGGCAAAGTTATATGTAAAAGAGATTGTTTCGAGGCACGGGGTGCCAGTGTCAATTATTTCTGACCGTGATCCGCGCTTCACATCGAATTTCTAGAAGCGACTGCAAGAAAGTATGGGAACACAGTTGAGGATGAGCACCGCTTATCACCCTCAGACTAACGGGCAAAGTGAAAGAACGATCCAAACATTAGAGAATATGCTTAGAGCATGCATAATGGATTTTAAAGGCAATTGGGATGATCATTTGTCGCTTGTAGAATTTGGTTATAATAATAGTTACCACGCTAGTATTGTTATGCCGCCTTACGAAGCATTGTACGGTAGAAAGTGCAGAACTCCACTGTACTGTGATGAAGTTGGTGAAAGACAATTGCTAGGACCAGAGTTAGTCCAACAAACAGCAGAGATAGTTAAAGTAATTCGGACAAGATTAGTAGCGGTTCAGGATAGGCAGAAGAAATACGCCGATCCATACCGCAAGAATAAAGAGTTTGAATCGGGTAGTTTTGTATTTTTGAAGGTCTCTCCTTGGAAGGGAAAGATCAGATTTAATAAAAAGGGAAAATTGAGCCCGAGGTTCATTGGACCCTTTGAGGTACTCCGAAGAATTGGAGAAGTAGCCTATAGCTTTACCTCCGGCACTGGAGCATGTCCACAACGTTTTCCATGTGTCGGTATTACGACCTTATAAACCCAATTACAAACATATGATAGAATATAAACCCCTACAATTTGAGAAAGATTTATCATACGAAGAAGTTCCTGTTCAGATTGTTGACATGAAAGAGCAAGTTCTCAGGAACAAAGTAATACCTTCTGTTAAGGTAATTTGGAAGAACCACAACGCTGAAGAAGCTACGTGGGAACTCGAAGAGAATATGATGAATAATTATCCACACTTATTTTCTTGAATAGGTGAACGTGATTCTGGGGACAGAATCCTTTTAAGGGGAGAAAGATGTAACAAACGAGAGTTTTGCAAAGTTGTTTGAATATTTATTGAAATAAATAAATATTTTGGTTATGAGAATGTAATGGGACGAAATTATTAATCGAACCGTGATTTTGAGGACATAATTCTTTTAAGGGGGGAAAGATGTGACGAACGAGAATTTTGTAAAGATATTTGAATATTTATTTTAATAAATAAATATTTTTTTAATGATTTAATTATTGAGTTAAATAATTAAGTCATGAATTTGTGGTAGAATAATTTAATTATGTGTTACATTAATTAAATTAATGTGTAGTGATTTAATAGTTCAAAGTATTTAATTAATTGAGTTTATTTGATTAATTGAATTAATTAAATAAGCATATGTTACTTTAGTTAATTTAATAATTAATTAAAGAATTAATGAATTAACATAATTAATAAATAAAAATATTAATTATGTGACAATGTGATTTAATATGAATTATCTTATTTTATTTAATTGATTTAAATAAAATTAATTAATTAATAAGTGATGTGACAATTAACTATATAGTAAATTAGTTTATTAAAATAAATGGGAAAATAAAAGAAGAAGAAGCCAAACAAGGCCCTTGTGGGAGTTATATTGCAACGGATATAATATATATTTATATATATGTGTACGCTATCTTCCTAAGTCATTTTATCAGAAGAAATTTAGAGAAGTCAAAGAAAGAAAAACGTAGAAAGTTTTAGAGAGAAGAAGAATAGGAGATTGAGAGAGAGATTTGAGGAATCCTGAGTGTTGTATTTGATTATCTTCATACTAACAAAGGGTAATCTTCTTTCAAAGTTTTCTAAAGTTTTCATATACGAGTTTAGAGTTTTCTGTGAAATTGGGTTTCCCAATTGGGTTACGATATGGCTTTATCTATATGGGTATGGGATCATAACGTGTTTTTTCTAATATATAAACATGTTTTAAAGGTTCAATTTTATATAATTTGGCCTTAATTGGTTTTTTGAAAAGTTACAGAGTTTTCTACGATATTGTAAAATTTCTCTATCAGTACTTGTTTTTGGGAAATTAAAGTGTGAGGTTATTATATATGTGACCGTATATGTTAGTATTATGTGTTGGATCATGTATCCATGATTTACACTGATCACACCAAGTAATTTTGTTAATAATTGGGTTTATGAAATTACAGAGTATTGAATATGGGTGAATAACCCATATGGGTTAAATTAATGATTAAATCATATGTTTATATTTAAATTGATACATGAATATGATTGTATATGTTAAAACAAAGAAAATAGAATTTAAATGAATGGATTTGGTGTAGTAACGAATCCGTAAGGAGATTTTTTTTATGTTTTTCATTAAACTCTTGAAAGTTTTGAAGAACAGTGAAAATTTATGTTTTGATTTGTGTAATTACATGACTTGGAATGTTAAGAACATGTTATAAGTGATATATAATGTTTCTGTGAAGTATATACTTAATGGGTAACATTATAAATCAGTGTATTGGTGTAAAATTTGAGAAAGTGGCTGAATTTCTGTGTTCTTCGAGAACTGGAAATTCTGGGAAAAAGTAGCCACGCGGCCGCGCCGGGTACAATGCTAAATGGCGCGCGGCCGCGCCCGTCTGAAATTTTTGAAAAAGAAAATTTGTTAAGTGTTGAAATTTGAGAAAAATGTTTTTAATCTAATGAACATTAAAACATGTTGTAAATATGATAGGATGTTGATATGAGTTTAATAAATTATGTTACGTGATTAATTAATGAATTAATTATGTGACTTAAATTATTATTTATAAACTTTAAATAATGTGATATAAATATGAAGACATTATTTTAAGTTTAATAAACATGAAGACATGTTATGTATGTAATAAGTTGTTAATACAAGTTAATAACTTAAGTTATGTGATTAATTAACAAGTTAATTAATCAACGTGAACCATTAATTGATATTGTAATTTAATTGATATTGTAAATGTGTGATAGGTAAGAGTAATTAAAGAAGTGAGAAATAATTGTAGCTTGTGCACGAGGCAAGTTTTCTATCCCTAACTTACTATTATTGTTGGGCAAGTTTCCTAAACTAAACTCTTTAAATTGAGCAATTGCTATGCTTAATTACTATTGTTGAGCAAATTCTTACTCTTGAATATCCAAGTTTAGAATTTCACATGAGATGCCATGATTATTTTAAAAGTATCATTTAAGTGTACAATACTTATTCGATTGTATACCTTGAGAAGTTAATATTCAATTTGAATATCATTTATTGAGTTATCCAAACCAACTTTATTTGGTGCGGATTCTGATGTCAAACTGAGATGAACAACCCTAATATAGGGGATTAATGAAGATGCTTTAAGCGTTAAGATAATGTGCACAGTATCAGTACAAAGGGCTGATCTCCCTAAGTACGAGAAGTAAAATCTATAGTCTTATGACTGTTAAAGGTTGGAAAGGTTAATATACTTGATAACCTAAGACTCGGTTCAAGGTCTTAATGACCCTCAGAAGTAATTTGACTCTTAATTAATACTCTTGATTCAAAAGTTGAGAAGTAATTTGAATCTTGATTAATATTCTTGATTCAAATGTTGAGTTTTCTGTTATTCAGAATTTTTTTATTCGCCTATTATTATTCTGTCATATTTTTATACTTGCGGGCATTCGTGCTCACTCTTGCATAATAACATCGCAGATAAGAATGAACAGTCTGGTGAGCCTTCTAGTAGCAAGGGAAAAGGAAAATCTAACAAGTGATGAAGACTTGTGTTGTCATGAATAATGTTAAAGTTCAAGACTTATGTGTGATGATTTAAGACTTATTTATTTACGTTTCCGCAACAGAGATTTAAGGTTAAGTATAACTTGGGATTTATGATGTATTATTATTTTAGATGATGTAAGATGATGATTTATTTATCTAATAAATGAATTTCATTATTTATGGGTAGATAGTTGTATGATATTGGAACAATGAACACCAAATCCTGTGAAAATTAAGATAGTTGCCGATTGTGTTGCGAAGTGTCTGACTTGCGAAAGGGTCAAGGCAGAGCACCAAAGACCAAGTGGTTTGTTACAACCTTTAGAAATCCTAGAATGGAAATGGGAACATATTACAAAGGATTTTGTTGTTGGCCTTCCGACGACCCAGAAAGGTTATGACGCAGTATGGGTTATCGTCGACCGATTAACAAAATCCGCATACTTTCTTCCGATCAAAATCAGATTTAACCTATAACAATTTGCAAAGTTATATGTAAAAGAGATTGTTTCGAGGCACGGTGTGCCAGTGTCAATTATTTCTGACCCTGATCCGCACTTCACATCGAATTTCTAGAAGCGACTGCAAGAATGTATGGGAACATAGTTGAGGATGAGCACCGTTTATCACCCTCAGACTGACAGGAAAAGTGAAAGAACGATCCAAATATTAGAGGATATGCTTAGAGCATGCATAATGGATTTTAAATGCAATTGGGATAATCATTTGCCGCTTGTAGAATTTGGTTATAATAATAGTTACCACGCTAGTATTGGTATGCCGCCTTACGAAGCATTGTACGGTAGAAAGTGCAGAACTCCACTGTACTGGGATGAAGTTGGTGAAAGACAATTGCTAGGACCAGAGTTAGTCCAACAAATAGCAGAGATAGTTAAAGTAATTCGGAAAAGATTAGTAGCGGTTCAGGATAGGCAGAAAAAATACGCCGATCTACACCGCAAGAATAAAGAGTTTGAATCGGGTAGTTTTGTATTTTTGAAGGTCTCTCCTTGGAAGGGAAAGATCAGATTTAGTAAGAAGGAAAAATTGAGCCCGAGGTTCATTGGACCCTTTGAGGTACTCCGAAGAATTGGAGAAGTAGCCTATAGCTTTACCTCCGGCACTGGAGCATGTCCACAACGTTTTTCATGTGTCGGTATTACGACATTATAAACCCAATTACAAACATGTGATAGAATATAAACCCCTACAATTTGAGAAAGATTTATCATACGAAGAAGTTCCTGTTCAGATTGTTGACAGGAAAGAGCAAGTTCTCAGGAACAAAGTAATACCTTCTGTTAAGGTAATTTGGAGGAACCACAACGCTGAAGAAGCTACGTGGGAACTCGAAGAGAATATGATGAATAATTATCCACCCTTATTTTCTTGAATAGGTGAACGTGATTCTGGGGACAGAATCCTTTTAAGGGGAGAAAGATGTGACAAACGAGAGTTTTTCAAAGTTGTTTGAATATTTATTGAAATAAATAAATATTTTGGTTATGAGAATATAATAGGAAGAAATTATTAATCGAACCGTGATTCTGAGGACAGAATCCTTTTATGGGGGGAAAGATGTGACGAACGAGAATTTTGTAAAGATATTTGAATATTTATTTTAATAAATAAATATTTTTTAATGATTTAATTATTGAGTTAAATAATTAAGTCATGAATTTGTGGTAGATTAATTTAATTATATGTGTTACATTAATTAAATTAATGTGTAGTGATTTAATAGTTCAAAGTATTTAATTAATTGAGTTTATTTGATTAATTGAATTAATTAAATAAGCATATGTTACTTTAGTTAATTTAATAATTAATTAAAAAATTAATGAATTAACATAATTAATAAATAAAAATATTAATTATGTGATAATGTGATTTAATGTGAATTATCTTATTTTATTTAATTGAATTAAATAAAATTAATTAATTAATAAGTGATGTGACAATTAACTATATAGTAAATTAGTTTATTAAAATAAATGGGAAAATAAAAGAAGAAGAAGCCAAACAAGGCCCTTGTGGGAGTTATATTGCAACGGATATATTATATATTTATATATATGTGTACGTTATCTTCCTAAGTCATTTTATTAGAAGAAATTTAGAGAAGTCAGAGAAAGAAAAACGTAGAAAGTTTTAGAGAGAAGAAGAATAGGAGATTGAGAGAGAGATTTGAGGAATCCTGAGTGTTGTATTTGATTATCTTCATACTAACAAAGGGTAATATTCTTTCAAAGTTTTTAAAATTATATTTTCTAAAATTTTCATATACGAGTTTAGAGTTTTCTGTGAAATTGGGTTTCCCAATTGGGTTACGATATGGCTTTATCTATATGGGTATGGGATCATAACGTGTTTTTTCTAATATATAAACATGTTTTAAAGGTTCAATTTTATATAATTTGGCCTTAATTGGTTTTTTGAAAAGTTACAGAGTTTTCTACGATATTGTAAAATTTCTCTGTCAGTACTTGTTTTTGGGAAATTAAAGTGTGAGGTTATTATATATGTGACCGTATATGTTAGTATTATGTGTTGGATCATGTATCCATGATTTACACTGATCACACCAAGTAATTTTGTTAATAATTGGGTTTATGAAATTACAGAGTATTGAATATGGGTGAATAACCCATATGGGTTAAATTAATGATTAAATCATATGTTTATATTTAAATTGATACATGAATATGATTGTATATGTTAAAACAAAGAACATGGAATTTAAATGAATGGATTCGGTGTTGTAACGAATCCGTAAGGAGATTTTTTTTTATGTTTTTCATTAAACTCTTGAAAGTTTTGAAGAACAGTGAAAATATATGTTTTGATTTGTGTAATTACATGACTTGGAATGTTAAGAACATGTTATAAGTGATATATAATATTCCTGTAAAGTTTATACTTCATGGGTAACATTATAAATCAATGTATTGGTGTAAAATTTGAGAAAGTAGTCGAATTTCTGTGTTCTTCGCGAAATGGATATTCTGCGAAAACGTAGCCGCGCGGCCGTGCCGGGTACAAGGCTAAATGGCGCGCTGCCGCGCCCGTCTGAAATTTTTGAAAAAGAAAATTTGTTAAGTGTTAAAATTTGAGAAAAATATTTTTAATCTAATGAACATGAAAACATGTTATAAATATGATAAGATATTGATATGAGTTTAATAAATTATGTTACGTGATTAATTAATGAATTAATTATGTGACTTAAATTATTATTTATAAACTTTAAATAATGTGATATAAATATGAAGACATTATTTTAAGTTTAATAAACATGAAGACATGTTATGTATGTAATAAGTTGTTAATACAAGTTAATTACTTAAGTTATGTGATTAATTAACAAGTTAATTAATCAACGTGAACCATTATTTGAGAAACCTAATAATAACATCGCAGATAAGAATGAACAGTCTGGTGAGCCTTCTAGTAGAAAGGGAAAATGAAAATCTAACAAGTGATGAAGACTTGTGTTGTCATGAATAATGTTAAAGTTCAAGACTTATGTGTGATGATTTAAGACTTATTTATTTACGTTTTTGCAACAAAGATTTATGGTTAAGTATAACCTGAGATTTATGATGTATTATTATTTCAGATGATGTAAGATAATGATTTATTTATCTAATAAATAAATTTCATTATTTATGGGTAGATAGTTGTATGATATTGGAACAGTAAACACCAAATCTTGTGGAAATTAAGATACCGGATTTGGGGGTGTCACAAAGTCTTTATCAAACTGTAAAGGTTCATACTCTATCACATGCTTGTAGTCGTGTTCGTATGGTCGCAACACGGAGATATGAAAGATGTTATGTATATTATCTAGCTCCGGAGGTAACGCAACCTCGTAAGCAACCTCGCCAACCTTTCGTAATATCTTAAAAAGTCCAATAAATCTGGGACTCAGCTTCCCATTCTTGCCAAATCGAATCTTTCCCTTCCAGGGAGATACCTTCAGGCAAACGAAGATTCCTGCTTCAAACTCTCAATTCTGACGATGATATTCGGCATACTTCTTCTGCCTGTCTTGAGCAGCAACCAATCTCGTTCTGATTATCTTGACAATCTCAACAGTTTGTTGCACCGATTTTGGTCCTAACAGCTGTCGTTCACCAACATCATCCCAGCACAATGGAGTCCTGCATTTTCTGCCGTACAATGCTTCGTAAGGCGGCATGCCAATACTTGCATGGTAACTATTGTTGTAGGCGAATTCCACCAACGGTAGATGGTCATCCCAGCTTCCTTTGAAGTCCATAACACAAGCTCTTAGCATATCTTCTAAAGTCTTAATCGTTCTCTCGCTCTGGCCATCAGTCTGAGCATGGTACGCCGTACTCATTCGCAATTGTGTTCCCAAACATTCCTGTAATCGCTTCCAGAAATTCGACGTGAAACGCGGATCCCTGTCGGACACAATCGATACTGGAACACCGTGTCTAGAGATAATTTCCTTTACATACAGCTTCGCCAAATGATCCAAGTTAAATCTAATCTTGATCGGTAAGAAATGCACTGACTTCGTCAGTTGATCCACGATAACCCATACTACATCAAAATGTTTCTGAGCCATTGGAAGACCAACCACGAAATCCATCGTGATATGTTTCCACTTCCATTCTAGAATCTCCAACGATTGTAGCAATCCACTTGGTCTCTAGTGTTCTGCTTTGACCTTCTGACACGTTAGACATTTCACAACGCATTAAGCAATGTCTCTCTTCATATTCGGCCACCAAAAATGATGTCTAAGATCCTGGTACATCTTCGTACTCCCAGGGTGAATCGAATATCTCGAACTGTGAGCTTCGATAAAAATTTCCTCTTTGACTTCTGGTACTGGCGGTACCCAGATTCTTCCTTCAAAACATAGCAGTCCATCATTATCCATCTTTCATTTTATCTCTTCCCCATCGGTTACTCTCTTCCGGATCTTCTCACACTCCTCATCACGAAGTTGTGCCTCTTTCATCTTGTCCACCAAGATTGAACCAGTAGTTACTTGGAATAACTTCTCGTCTGACTCCTTCGGATGCTTAATTTTCAGATCCAATTTAGCCATCTCTTCTATTAACTGATCATGAGCAGTTAATATCATTAACTTTTCTCGACCCTTTCTGCTCAAGGCATCGGCAACAACATTCGCTTTACCCGGATGGTAAAGAATCTCGCAATCGTAGTCCTTGATGAGTTCCAACCATCTCCTTTGGCGCATGTTCAAATCTTTCTATGTAAGATATACTTTCGACTCTTATAATATGTGTATATCTCACACTTTTCTCCATAAAGGTAGTGTCTCCATACCTAAAGAGCAAACACTACTGCCGCCAATTCCAAGTCATGGGTCGGATACCCTTTCTCATAATCCTTTAGCTGACGTGATGCATAAGCAATAACTTTGTCGTTCTGCATCAGCACACAACCTAATCCCTTATGTGAAGCATCACTGTATACCACGAAATTTCCTGTACTATCAGGCAATAACAACACAGGCGCAGTACTCAACCTCTTCTTAAGTTCTTGAAAATATTTCTCACACTTTTCCGTCCAAACAAACTTAACTGTTTTACGAGTCAAATTTGTCAACGGAGTTGCGATTTTGGAAAAGTCTTGAATAAATCTTCTGTAGTAACCTGCCAATCCTAAAAAACTCCTCACTTCTGATGGTGTCTTCGGCTGATCCTAATTCATCACAGCTTCAACCTTCAACGGATCTACTGAAATCCCATCTTTGTCAATCACGTGGCCAAGAAATCGCACACGTTCTAACTAGAATTCGCACTTAGAGAATTTTGCATACAACTTCTCCTGTCTTAGTGATTCCAATGTTAGCCTCAAATGCTCAGTGTATTCCTCCTTCGTTTTTAAATAAACCAAAATGTCATCTACGAACACCACTACAAACTTGTCTAGGAATGGCTTAAACACCCTATTCATTAAGTCCATAAATGCAGCTGGTGCATTTGTTAGACCAAATGACATCACCAAGAACTCGTAATGCCCATACCAAGTTCTAAAGGACGTCTTCGGTATATCTTCTCTTCTCACTTTCAACTGATGATACCCACTTCTCAAATATATCTTTGAGAAGTATCTAGCACCCTTCAGTTGATCGAACAAGTCATCTATCCTATGTAAAGGATACCTGTAATACCCGTGAATTTTATAAATAATATTAATATTGATATTAATAAATGTGTGAATATTATTTCAATATAAACGTTTATGAAGCATGAGATGAGTAACTCAATTAGATTAAATTGAATTTATGATGATTGAGAAATGTGGAGAATTTATAATAAGCTCGTGAAACGCCTTGTGTGGCACAATGATGGAATTTACGACGATTTAATTAAATTAAAGAATTTATGAATTAATAAATAAATGATTAATTAATTAATATTATATTGGTAATTAATTGTTATTATAAGTAATAAGCATATTAAGGAGTAAATGATTAATTAATTTTATAAGATTAATGTTTATTCAATTAATTGCTATGTGCAATGATATGTAATAAGCAATCATAGGTTATAAGGTGGCTACACCTATTTAAAGTATAATGGAGTATGAAATTGCAAGGTAACTATGTAATATAGGAAACTATATGGTAAATTAAATGAAGCATATAAGTTACATAAATGGGCCTAAGTGACAACATGTTATGTGTGGATACATTAAAACTGTACTTTAATGAGAAGAATTAAATTAGAATAAATAAATGATTGTTATTTAATAAATTATTTCAATAATTAAGTATAAATTGAAATAATAAAGTTTATGATAATGTGGAATAATAGTACTCAAATAAATTATATTTCGGTATTATCAAATGTACATGGATTATATAATGATATATATATATATATATATATATATATATATATATATATATATATATATATATATATATATATACCCCTAACTTACTACAATGTAATAATTTTTCCTCACTAAAATTTACATTGTAACTTAAAGGGGGATTTACAACCTAGGTATAGATATATATACATTTATGTAGGGATATATATGTATTTGTATTAAACCTAAAGTATGTTAGTATTATTTTATTTCGAATGCTGAGTTCTTATTGACATTGTCCCTAATTAAAAGTCCCATTCCTTCAATCACGTGAATGGCCAATGGCCTATGCTACTCCGACAATACCAAACTCAGAGAATGCCAATGATGGTGATGATAGAGAGGGGTGGGGCTCCAATAGTGTTCCACCAACTCTCCATTTGCCCAACATCTCTTCCCATCTTCCATTGTTTCAATCCTTGAGGTAAAAGCTTGGCATGGTCACTAAAATCTCTATAAATAGAGCCTCCTCTTCTCATATTCAATTTGCTAGATTGTTGTTGAGTTGATATAGAGAGTGAGGATATTGTAGTGAGAGTGCAATCTAAAATTTGTTTCAAGGGAGTTCTAATTCAAGCTTCAAGAGGTATAATGCTTACTCATGTTTTGAAGTTTAAACATTCATGATTCATAGAAATTTGCATGAACTAGTTGGAGTTGGATATATGAGATGATGTTAGCATGTTAGTAGAGTCTATATACATGTTATATATGCAATGTGGTTGATTACAAGCATGATTCATGAGGAATTTTGGAGTTGGTTGGAAGCTCTACTATTTGCAGAAACCTTCCTGGACTGGAACCGGAGTGGCGTGGCCGCGCCACTCCCTAGTACAAACACGGCGCGGCCGTGCCGATATGCAGAAGTGAGATCTAATTTTTGTGGTTTCTAAAATGTTAAGCATGCTAGTTTAACTTGACTATGCCTATTTATGTCCCTGACATGCTAGCATAGGTGGCCTTACATGGTATCACCTACCTTAGCTCGGTTTTAAACGGTTCTAAAAGAAACTTAAGGTTTTCAAAATACAAACTTGATGAACTAAGTACACTTTAAATTCTGAACTTGTGAGCATGCTATTATGGTTTAGTAATGTGTATACATAATTATGATATATAGAATGTGAAGTTGCTTTCCATGCTTGGTTAGTTTATCATGAGATTTTCAAAGAAAACTTAAAGTGTGAAAACTAATTTTGTTGATAACTACCTTATGTGCATTCTGAAATTTATGACTATCATGATAGGACATGTTATGCATCTAGACATGATTGGCATGTACACCTATCTAGCTATTAATGTGTGAACTAGTCAAGCATAGTTTCAAATGAGTTTTAAAGAAGTAAAACTATGCTACTTTGAAATACATGACTAGGATGACTTGAGCATGTATGATTAAGGTTTATTAACCTCATTGCGTGAGTGTAATGGCTATACATGAGAAGATTTTGAATTGAACTCATTAAGCCTTGTTGAATGAGAATTGATAATAAACTATGTTGAAGGTAAAGCGGAGATCGAACCTAATCATAAAACCTCATGTGTTTTACATGTATCATCATCTAAAGTACATTATTGGACAAGTTGGTTTTCTGCAGGAGCAAGCCATCTCTTGTTTGAACTGGGAGCAGCGCGGCCGCGCCACTCCCTAGTTCAAATCCAGCGCGGTCTAGCCACCCTGCAGAATGGTCTGATCATGCTATTTGTAATCTGAAATTTGATGCATACTTATATTGATATCCTAAACTGCAATATATGTTTAGTGAAGTGTTCAACTGCTAAGAAGTATGTTAGCGATAGAACTATCTACTGATAAGTTCGTATACGACTTTTAAAACATTAAGCCAACAACAATTACAAGCTATGTTAATTGATCATATAGTAGCATACAAACTGATTATGTGTTATGTGTACGTAAGATATGTAACGGCATACGTGTATGATTGTACGACTAAGTTAGGATCTTATATGTGTTTAACTTACATATCAAGAATATGTAGTCGACTTATGTAACTGATGAAAATACATATATGCGTAACTATGTTACGATAGGATATCTTTGTCCGTGAAGTGTTGATAAGCTTTAGGTTGATAAACTACGCATAAGGCAAGTTTCTTAACCCTATTTTTTATTGAGCAAGTTCCCTAACTCTTTTCACTTTACATATTGTATAAATTCGAATTATCGCCATATCAATCATATTCCCATCGAACAAAGATCTGTTGCTATTCGGAAAACTATTTTATATCTTGATGTTGTTACAAGCATTGAACTTATCGTTCCTAAATGCATTACAAAAGTTGTCTAAGCCATTTGATTCGGCTAGACTAATATCATATGTTAGAAAGTTATCCAAACCAATTGACTTGGTGCAGACTCTTATAATTCTACTGAGATGAACAACCCTCATTGAAGGGGAAGTTATATACAACTGTCGGGGAACAGACGTGCGCACATGAGTACGATTAAATATTATGCATAACGTAGGGTACTTTAGGATGATCACCTGTTGTACTTGTTTTATTGGATTATCAACCTATTACTGTTAATTCTAGTAAGAGTTCATAGCCCTTAGTGACTGCTAGTGTTCATTATGCTTGAACCTTGAAAAGGTTAAAACTTCGAATCTTGTTGATATCTTTCTGTCCATAGCGACTATTATTGAGAACTATTGATACTTTTTGTTATTCTTGAACTATCATTTACTGTTGTACCCTTGAGATTTCAAATCTATATTATTCAGCCTTATTGCTATATTACTTACTGAGCAAACTCGTTGCTCATTCTTGCTTTCCCTAAAATATTTCAGTTAAGGTAGAGTAGTGTGGACCCTCGGGCACAAACAAAGGCAAGGGCAAGCCTACGGTGTAGCTTTGTACTCTTTGAAGAATATTATAATGATTGTAATAAGATTATATCATATTATGTATTAGTTATATTTAAGTTATGCTTAAGATATATATGAGATGTTTAAGTTACGAGACCATGGGACCCGAATAATTATATTAAATAAATGTAAATTATTCTATTATTCCGTTGCATGAGATGTTAGGATGTTATTCTATTATCTGATTTTGAATGTTCTTTAGTTGCTCAAGAACACCTATAGCGACAATTTTCGTCGCTATAGACCTTTAGCGTCGGTTTTAAATATAAATTAATTAAAATAATTAAAATAAATAAAAATTAATTATTAAAAATTTCTAAAATAGTTTTAAAAATTATTTTAAGTTATAAAAATTAATTTTTTATATTTTGACATAAATTTCATTAATATTTTAATTTAATTAAATATTAATGATATTTAATTTATTTAATAATTATATTCAATAAATTAGATAAAAAAGAATTTTATTTATTAAAAATCATATTAAAGTATTAAAAAATATTTTAAGTTATAATAAATGACTTTTAATATTTTGAGATAAATATCATTAATAATTTAATATTAATGATAATAAATTTATTTAATAACTATATTAAATAAATTAATTAAAAATGATTTTAATATTTAAAAATCATTTAAAAATGATATTAAAGTTTTAAAAAATATTTTAAGTTATAATAAATAACTTATAATATTTTGATAAGAATTTTATTAATATTTTAATATTAATGATAATAAATTTATTTAATAATTATATTAAATAAATTATTTAAAAATGATTTAAATATTTTACAAATCATTTAAAGGTGAAATAATTTTTTTAAAAATATTTTAAGTTATAATAAATAACTTTTAATATTTTGATATGAATAATATTAATATTTTAATATTCATAGTAATGATTTTAATACTTTAAAAATCATTTGAAAGTGATATTGATGTTTTAAAAAATGTTTGACGTTATAATAAATAACTTTGAATATTTAGAAATGAATAACATTAATATTTAATATTAATGATAATTATTTAAAAATAACTTTTATATCTTAAAAATCAGTTAAAGGTAATATTAAGATTTTTAAAATATTTTCAGGTTATAATAAATAACTTTTAAAGTGTTGACATGAAGTTCATTAATATTTTAAATTATTAAATACTAATGATAATGATATTAATTGACAATTAAATCATTAACAAAATAATATAAGTGTTTGAAAAATCATTATAAATGATTTTAATGTTTGGAAAAATATTATAAATGATAAATAAATTATCTAATATAATATTTAAGTTCTTGAACAAAGTTTCATTAAAAATAAAATCGTTAATTATCTGATAATGCAATCGGGATGCCGAAACGATACCGAACTCAAACCAAATAGACATAGTTTGACTAGGTATACGTTCTAATGTGTTTTAATGACTGACATGACTACGTGACAACATGTTTAAGCAATATTATGTGTTAAGTTGTATTATTCTAATTAAAAAAATAATTCTATTAATGATAGGACTTCATATTAAAGATAAGAACGTAAGCCATACTACGTAGCAGTAATCAGCTATCAAGGCAAGTTCTCTAACTTTACTCAAATTCTTATTGTTATTCGTGCAGACAGGTATATATTATGCTAGTTTCCAATTCAATATAAATTATCAAATACAAAGCATGTTCATGAATAATTATTGTCAATATTCATATTCGTAATAATATCCATGATTCGTTTATGAAATTATTCTCATATTGTGGAATTTTATTTAATTTGATTATTATATTAATATCTCATTATTGTCTTTTATTATACAAGTGTCCCCACTTGTATAAACTACTGTATTCAAACAAGAACTCTTGAACCTGAAATTCTTTGATATAACAAACCTTGTTACATACTATCAAACTTCGGCAGGTATTTATAACTGTCTAAGCTATTTGACTCGGCTAGACATAGTTCGAACTGTATTGTTGAATAGTATTGGTTATGATAAGGTCATCCAACTGAATTGTTTAGTTAGGATTCCAGACTGAGTATGAACAACCCTTAATGGGGAAATTGTTTTTGTGCCCAAGGTGAACAGAGTGAACGAATTATCGTTCAAACAGCTAGTATTGATCAATACAGGACATAACGGGGCTGATCACCCTACATGTCCGTAAGACCAGAGCGGTTTGCAGATGAATTTCTATTTAAACCTTTTTGAAAATGAAAAATAAAAGTTCATGGTCCATTGACCGCTCAGCATTTATAGTCATTACGTCGTTTCAAAATTTTAAATGATTTGATATGTTATTAAGATATGTTTCGAAAGACTTCACAACTATTGATTCGTTGTAGAATTATATCTCAAAGAAAACATTTATTTCTTTCAGCTAAAGTTTATTAACTGCTATTGCTTGCTGAGCAATTGAATGCTCATTCTTGCTGTAAATTAAATGTTTTCAGCTAAGCGTGATCAACCAGAAGGCTCTGGCAAAAATAAAGGGAAAGGAAAGCTGCAAGAATAAGATTTATGGTATCTTGTGTAATAGTTAGACTTTATTAGGACGATAATATTTATTATCTATCATGTAATGAATATTTTAAAGGTCGTGTACCTGGGATTAAACAACTCTGATATGTAAATTAAGTTTGTTTATCTATTTTATATTATTATTCGGCTCAAAGAAATGATATCGTATAGCACCGAGTTCGGGTTTCAAGTACCTGGATTTGGGGGCGTCACATAGAATGTGAAGTTGCTTTGCATGCTTGGTTGGTTTAACATTAGATTTTCAAAGAAAACTTAATGTTTGAAAACTAATTTTGTTGATAACTACCTTATGTGCATTCTGAAATTTATAACTACCATGATAGGACATGTTATGCATCTAGAGATGATTGGCATGTACACTTATCTAGCTATTAATGTGTGAACTAGTCAAGCATAGTTTTAAATGAGTTTTAAAGAAGTAAAACTATGCTACTTTGAAATACATGACTAGGATGACTTGAGCATGTATGATTAAGGTTTATTAACCTCATTGCATGAGTGTAATGGCTAAACATGAGATACTTTTGAATTGAACTCATTAAGCCTTGTTGAATGAGAATTGATAACAAACTATGTTGAAGGTAAAACGGAGACCGAACCTAATCATAAAACCTCATGTGTTTTACATGTATCATCGTCTAAAGTACATTATTGGACAAGTTGGTTTTATGCAGGAGTAAACCATCTCTGGTTTGAACTAGGAGTAGCGCGGTCGCGCCACTCCCTAGTTCAAATCTAGTGCGGCCACGCCACCCTGTAGAATGGTCTGATCATGCTGTTTGTAATCTGAAATTTGATGCGTGCTTATATTAATATCCTAAACTGCAATACATGTTTAGTGAAGTGTTCAAGTGTTAAGAAGTATGTTAACGATAGAACCATATATTAATAAGTGAGTATACGACTTTTAAAACATTAAGCCAACGACGATTACAAGCTATGTTAATTGATCATATAGTAGCATACAAATTGATTATGTGCTATGTGTACGTAAGATATGTAACGACATACGTGTAGGATTGTACGACTAAGTTAGGATCTTATATGTGTTTAACTTACATATCAAGTATATGTATTCGACTTATATACCTGATGAAAATATATATATACGTAACTATGTTACGTTAGGATATCTTTGTTCGTAAAGTGTTGATAAGCTTTAGGTTGATAAACTACGCATAAGGCAAGTTTCTTAACCCTACTTTTTATTAAGCAAGTTCCCTAACTCTTTTTACTTTACATATTGTATAAATCCGAATTGTTGCCATATCAATCATATTTCCATCGAACAAATATCTGTTGCTATTCAAAAATCTATTTTATATCTTGATGTTGTTGCAAGCATTGAACTTATCGTTCCTAAATGCATTACAAAAGTTGTCTAAGCCATTTAATTTGGCTAGACTAATATCATATGTTAGAAACCTGTCCAAACCAATTAACTTGGTGCACACTCTTATAATTCTACTTAGATGAACAACCCTTATGGAAGGGGAAATTATATACAACTGCCGGGGAACCGACATTCGCACATGAGTACGATTAAATGTTATGCATAACGTAGGGTACTTTAGGCTGATCACCTGTTGTACTTGTTTTATTGGATTATCAGCATATTACTATTAATTCTAGTAAGAGTTCATAGTCTTTAGTGACTGCTCAGTGTTCAATATTCTCGAACCTTGAAAAGGTTAAAACTTCAAATCTTATTGATATCTTTCTGTCCATAATGGCTATTATTGAGAACTATTGGTACTTCTTGTTATTCTTGAACTATCATTTACTCTTGTACCCTTGATATTTGAAATCTATATTATTCAGCCTTATTGCTATATTGTAACGACCCCAACATTCATACAATACAACTCTCGACATCGGTCGTTAACAATACATCCTTTACACCATTAATCAATGATACAATCACTAAAAATACGGAATATTTAAAACTTTTATATTATTCCTTCTTTATTTCCCTGAATCTCAACCTTTATCATTACATAACTTTGATTCAACTTTATTTCATGAATCGCTTCGTCAGAGTTAGTATAAACTAAAACTTACAACCACGTTCAATAACCTTTATACATCGGGTAAAATTTAAACTTTATAACATAACATCTATTAATCATCATACATTATCAAATACATTATCTGAAACCTTAAACAGGGTCCAAAATAATAACAATTCAGCCAACGTATATAAATCTTCATGCATTACATCTGATTCATTTCTTTCAAGTAGCACATAGCGTTACCTTGAATCCTTAACCTGCAAAAGTGATTATTTGCAAGAATGAGCTCGACAGCTCAGCAAGATCTAACAGCTTTCATGCATCACATAGCACATAAATACATGCTCAACATACATCTCAAAATAATTAAAGTAACATGGCATACACGCTTTACTTCACATAACAAATATAAAGATTGAGTTCCTTACTCAATCAGCATTCTTTAATCAATCAATGTAGTCATAAATTGACTTTAACATTTCATGCTTACAACATATATACAACATATCATGCTCTTTACAAAATAATTTAAAATAGTTCATCATCAAGTTCACGTAGAAAATAGGAACTGAAAGACTTGCCTTGATCGTTGTTTACTAATAACAGTTTAACAGCTTACAGATATCTGCACTTCACGTGCCCTACACAATTATATAATCATGCACATCAATTATCAGTCACATAGCAATGCATATTAGTTATAACGTAAACTTTACTCTACATCTCATAACCCTTCCTATTATCAATACACAATGTTCAATTTGATTGTGTTAACTATCGACTTATATTTCACTATAATTCTTTTTCGTAATATTCAAAATTCATTCAAGTGTTTAAGTCCTGCTAGGACTACCTATTGATTTTATATTAACCACATTTCATATATTATAATATTCATTTCATTAGAATCGAAACACTATTTAATTGTATTACCACATTACACGGCGTTTCGACGTTTATACGTCACACGCCTAACTCGCCTCTTTTGCATGTGCTTTGCATGCTCCTATATTGGGTTACATTACTCTATAATGTTTCATTCTTATTAAAAACATAATATTAAACAAGGTCATACACACTCGTTACGGCATTGAGACGCTTGCACGTCCGTACGCCAAACTTGCCTATTCGAACGCCCAAATGACACGCATTTGTGCACGCTTAGCACGCCCAACCAAATTGTCTAATACTCAAGGGTTAATGCTAAGTATCATTATAGTACCTAATAGTCATGTTATGGAAGTTAGAACATTATTTTACATGGTCGGGAGCATTACATGTGCATACGTGCATGCCCGACGCCCCCCGATTGCCTTTAAAAATACATTAGTCCCAAAAATGACCATTTTGACCCTAGCTAACGACCTCAAATTGAAAAACTTAAAGAACGAAAGTTGTAGGTCTACTCGTGCTCGTTCCGGATCATCTTGAATCACCTCAATCCGAGTCTGTATGAAAACGTTATGGCCATTTTACCACAAGAGGTCAAAATAGTCCCGGACTGAATTTTCCTCCCGGCGCAGCTGCGCCCCAACCAGCCTTGGGGTCAGCGCAGCTGCGCCCCTGGCAGCATGTTACACGACTTTTTCCTCCGGTATGTTGTTCTGGCGAATTTTCCAACCCTTTCCTCCTTCCAATCATCATAAACCAAGCTATACACATCCGATTGAGTCCGTTTTCGACTCTATGGATTCGTAATTCATAGAACTACAACATAGCAAGGAAATCCATAATTTACATAACCATTATCTAACCTAAATCTTGACTCAAAACTCATGTTCATACTAAACTTTAATGTTTTAACATGTTTAGAGAATTCATTCACAACGAATTCGTTTCTTAACCAAATTAATTCATTCGACTTGCGTTTTTTTTTGTTTTTCAATGTTCTTACAACATCCATCAATAATTTAAGGTTTCCATCAAGATTTCATACTAATTTTAGTCTCAAAAATGACCAAAATGTACATATTCAACCAAAACTCAATTCTTCATCTTTAACATGTTTTCATGAGTTTAAACACTCCAAAATTGCTTCTAGATGACCATTAACAAATTATATCCATCTAAAAACATATACAAACTATACCTCAACAAACTCAACCACCAAAACTCGATTACAGAGAATTTAGAAAACAAAACCATAAACTAGAAACCTAGAAATTTTACCTTTGATTTGTTATAAAGCTTGAACAATTTCTTGTTTCTCCCTCCTTTGATTCTGAAACTCCTCTTCAATTACAGAGAATTTCTTCTCTAAGCTCCCTCTTCTCAATTTCTCTCTTCCTCTCTTCTCTGTATTTGTTATTCTTTGTTTTTTTAAGCTTTAGGAATAAAATACGTAAAATTCATATAACTGATATAAACATAATATGTACATCAATATGGCTTTCTCAGTTACAAAAGCCCAAAGGTCTCAAGGCCATGTTTGGCTGGAACCCAATTATCATCTTCTAATTTATTTAAATATTCCTCTATTATATGGCATATTTGTCACACATAACCAAACCAACCTTAAAATTTCATATTAAGTTACATTGGATTTATTAATCACTTAATTTATCAAATCACTCCTTATCAACATAATAATTTATTTAATAAATCATTCATCCTCTAATTTAATTATTTAATTAAATTAGAGCATTGTCATTCCATTAGCGTAATAAAATACGCACCGATTATAAAATTGTTTATCATCAATTTACTTAATATCATCATACATGAATAAATTATTCCATAATAATTTCCATCAAATATTTACTTTATTTAATAAATATCTCAACTAAAATATTTATTTTACTCGATAATTATCATAACTATTTACGAAATTCTCAATCAAATTACATTAACATATTACATTTATATGTAACACATTACCCTCTCATTTTATTAAAACAAATATATTTAAATTAATTCACTATTTTAATTAAGTGAATTACTCTCATTATTTATGAAATTTAATTCATAACAATTATAGTGCCAACAAGGCATAATAATCAAATTATATTATTCAATAATATAACTTCCAACTTAATTAACTTAATTTCCTTTTCAAACAATTTCGTTTGCCTTCTTTAATAGTTAAAATAAATTAACTACTAAACCTCATTCCTCCAACCTATGAATATATATATATATATATATATATATATCTTCTATATTCACACCACATCATATACTTCACCACATATATACACATATCCAAACTCAAAACATATCGTAATAAGAATTTTATTTATTAAATTCTTATTATAATAATTTTGAAAATTCGGGTTGTCACATATATTACTTGCTGAGCAAACTCGTTGCTCATTCTTGCTTTCGCTAAAATATTTTAGTTAAGGCAGAGCAGTGTGGACCCTCGAGCACAGACAAAGGCAAGGGTAAGCCTCCGATGTAGCTTTTTACTTTTTTAGGAATATTATGATGATTGTAATAAGATTATATCATATTATGTATTAGTTATGTTTAAGTTATGCTTAAGATATGTATGAGATGTTTAAGTTACGAGACTGTGGGACCCAAATAATTATATTAAATAAATGTAAATTATTATATTATTCCATTGCATGAGATGTTAGTATGTTATTAGAATATAGAACGTGATGCGTCGAATTCGAGACACGTGTGGTCTGAATTTGGGGGCGTCACAATACATATTCTTGATCGTGACTTTGTTCAACTCCCTATAAATAATGCATAGCCTCATTGATCCATCCTTCTTCTTAATGAATAATACTGGCGCTCCTTATGGCGGTACGCTCGGCTGAATATACTTGTTGTCCAGCAATTCTTGTAGTTGAACCATCAACTCCTTCATCTCGACTGGAGCCATTCTGTACGGGGTTTTCGATATCGGAGCAGTTCCCGGTGCTAAGTCGATCACGAACTCTATCTCCATATGTGGCGGAAGTCCTGGCAAATCGCTCGAAAATACATCTATAAACTCCCTAACAACTAATATCTCTTCCAGCTTTGGACTCTCCTTATGAGTATCCACTATGTAGGCTAAATACCCTACACAGCCTTGCTTCAATAGCATCTTGGTTTGCATAATTGTTAGATAACTTTCTTTTCTATGCGATTTGCTACCATAAAACACTACCTTCGACGGAGTCGTATGGTTCACAGACTTCTTCTGGAAATCAATTACCACTCCATAGTTGAACAACCAATCCATACCCAGTATGACATCAAACTCCCCAAGTTTAATCGGAATCAAATCTACCCTCAATTCTTGACCCTTAATGTCCAATCTACAATTCTTATAAACAAACCTAACAGGAATAACCTCCCTATTCGCAATCTCTATGTTCAAGGGGTAAACTAATTCTTCTTTAGGTAAGTCTAAGGTCTTAGCAAAGTCATTAGATATGAATGAACAAGTAGCACCCGAATCAAATAAAATGTAAGCATTTATACTATTGACCGAAATAATACTTGACACCACATCCTTTGACTGCACAGTATCCTGCACCGTCATGTTGAACATTTTGGCGGTGGGTCGGATTACCTACAGTGGTCCAGCGATAGTCAAAGTGTTGTCGCTGCCAGTTCCTCCATTTACTGTTGACCCTCTTGCTGGCTTCCTTGGGCAACTTCGGGCTATGTGATATTTAGATCCACATTATAGCAAGCTCCCTTCTTCAGGTTAGGACAATTCGGTGCAATTTGGCCTTTCTGACCACAGTTAAAGCATACACGCCTTCCTCTTAAACACACTCCAGTGTGATTCTTCCCTCATGTATCACATGCTTCAATCTTTCTCTTCAGCTGGCTTCCCCGTTGACTCCCAACAGATGTATTGTCGTTCCATTTCCTTTTCTGGTTATTAACACCGCTACCACCAGTCTTGATTTATGTCTCATTCTTCTTCTTCTTCTGATCGTATTTGGTCAAGGCATCGCCCCACCTTCTGTGATGATCGCCTTTTCCAGTACAGCTGCAAACGTGTTCAGCTGGAACATAGAGACCTTACTATAGAGCTAGGGCTTTAATCCATGCTCAAACCTTCTCGCTTTCCTATCGTCAGTACTAACTTGGTACGTTGCAAACCTGGCCAGCTCGTTGAACTTCGCGACGTATTCTGGCACCGTCATTGTTCCCTATTTTAGCTCTAAAAATTGAACCTCCATCTAGTTCTGCGACCTTATGGGGAAATACATTTTAATAAACATTTCTTTGAATCGGTCCCACGCTATAACACCCTCTCCTTCTCTAGTCTTGTTGTCCTGCCACCAAAAGCTAGCTTCCGACTTCAGCATGAATGTCGCAAAAGCCGTCTTCTGATCATCGTTTACTCTGGCCACATCGAAGACCTTTTCCATCTCCATCACCCACGTCTGGGCATCTATCGGATTCATTGATCCCTGGAATTCCGACGGTCCTACGGCTTTGAATTCCTTAAATGTAGTGTTTTGAACTTGCGGCTGATTCACAAGCGCTCTTGTCAGTAGGTTCACCAACTGCTGAACTGAATTGGCGTTCGTCCCATTATTGTTGTTGTTATTGTTGTTATTAGTCAAACCCTTAGGGTTTTGACGTGTAGGTCTTCTTCTTGGAGGCATCTTTCTGTTAAGACATACTCTTATTAGATCCCTTACTCATTTCTTAAATATTCAAGTTCAACTTAAACATTTAAAATAAATTAATTCACACTTGAACATATAGCACGTCAATAAACTTCGTTATTTTATTCATTCATAGTTTTAAAAACACAAGATAGATAGCATCTTTGCTATTTACATCATCTTTCCTGAACAGAAATAAGTTGCAGGATTACATCATTATCTTATCCCATTATTATCTCAAATTATGGGATTTACATTTATTTATTAAATAAGGAAAAACATAGTTTATTACTCTACTATCTAGGCATGTTAAGACGTCGTACAACCTCTCCACGTTCTTCTTCCATCACCCGGAACACTGTTCTGCGATCCACCACATACCATGGTAAATCTTTGAACTGAGATGGGTAATAGAAGATACAATCCTGGGCTCTATCTATTGCCGTATGAAAAGCATAGTCTGTTTCTCTCAGCTTGGCCTTCTTCACTTGAACCTCATCTTCAGCTTTATCTTCCCGCTGAGTAGCCTTCAATCAAGAATCCTCTGCTCTGGTATGCTTTGCTGACTCCTCTTTGATGTCGCTCTTCAGTTTTGCTAGTTCAGCTAGTGCATCATCCTTTTCGCTCTCCACGTGCACTAGATCCCATTTCATGTTTCCAAGCTCCTCGTCCACATCAAATGCAGAAAATAAAACATCTTAAACAATTAAAGTCTTATTGCACATCATAGTCAAATATAAACAAGTCTTCACTTGTTCATCTTGCTCTTGACTTTGCTAGTAGACTGTAAGTGAACTTTCTAAACTTTAACTGCAAGGGTTATATAATGCAAGAGTGAGCAAACAAAAGCTCACTTGAAATAGCAAACAATAGTGATGACATAGTATTGAATAGCTTCAACTGAATAGATAATATTTCATTCATTGATAACCAAGAATAAGATTTAGAATTCATCTGAGGGTCATAAGACCTTGAATGATGTCCTAGGTTATAAACATTTTTATTTAAAACCTTTAACAGTCGTTAGACTATATGAACTCTTAACTCGTACTTAGGAGGATCAACCCTTTGTACCATGTATTGTGCATAAACATCGTAACGCTTTCGCATGGTATTCCCCTATTAAATAGGGTTGTTCATCTCAGTATTTGATAACAAGTCCGCACCAAAGAAAGTTTGGTTTGGATAAGCTTAAAGGGAAATTTGGAGTTGAACTATCATCAACTAAGGGGTAGTTGAATCAACTTACAATCATTTAGAATTCGATAATAAAAGAATTACGAATCAACTATGAGTCATAGCAATAGACTTTATATTATATAGTCATGCTTTAGAAATAACTTAAAGCATTTGAAAGATTCAATAGACCTTACTTGAACAATTAAGTCAAGGTCTCATTAGTTCACTAATGAACTTCAATAGTATATTTGCTCAAAATGGAATTTAGAGAGTAAAATAACTTGAATAATTATAACAAGAAAGGATAGAACAACTTGCGTAATCGTAATCGAGTTAGGGTAAGAAATTTTGCCTTGTGCATAAGCTACAATTTACAATCACGTTTCACAATTATCCTACATATTACATTACGTTTACAATATCAATTAGTTTCATAACCACTATGTTTAACCGTTGAACTTCTTACTTAAGTTCAACTTAACAACGTGATTTGTAAACTTAACTCGCTAACTAACCACATAACGTGAGTCTAAACTCACAACATGCATATCACACGTGTATAACATTTTAAACCATTATAATCATACCCTATGATAACAATATTAAAGTTGACACATAACATGTTAATATGAGACTTCAAATTGCCTCATACATGTCAACAATATGTTATATTATTGTTTTATATACTTAACATGTCATCAAATTCATTACATTCAATTAATTCATCAAGTTAAGACTTAAAACACACAACACAACTTTTCGGACAACATGGAAGTCTGCTGGGGCGGATTTTTCAAGGCAAAAAGTCCACTGGGGACCTTGCTGGTGGAAAACCTGGTTCGCGAACTGTGCAGAGAAAAAGCCAATTTGACTTATTTCTTCACACCAAATTCCGACTTTAACTAACACAATACATATGAAACTTTAATAAAACATAATCTTAATCTTCTAACATGTTTTTAATATACATAAACACCACAACACATAATCAAAACACTTAATTTCATGATTTAAAAAAAAAACACCAATGTTAAGCGTTTTTTTGAAGAAAATTAACACTGTGAGTTGGTTTTTAAACCAAATCACACAATTCAAAGCATATTGATTTTGTTTCTTAACATATTATTACAATATAAACTTAATTTATATAACATTGCATAATCAAACACAAATTTTGATAATTAAAGACTATTTTTCAAAGTAAGCTCATTGTAAATACTATGAACATGATTTCTTCATGTTCATCATATTTACATGAATTAAACTACTTAAATTATCATATATCACATATATAATAGTATATATATACAATACAACATGTATACTTCATAATAACATAAATTTTATGAAAAACTATTTTACAGAGAAGTTCTAAAAAATATATTTTTCATAAACTCAATGGAAGAACATAATTAGAATTAGGTTATACATTTGCTTCTAGAGAAAGAAGATGAATATGGTGATGATGATGATTATCTAGCTTTTGATTTCTCTAAGCTTTCTTCTTCCTCTTTCTTTCTTTTCCTTTTCTCCCTTTTCTTTCCCTGCTCTGTGACGCCCCCAAATCCACGTTCCTTCGAAACCTCGGATCCGGTGCAGTCACGATACTACTATCGTCAAACTATTACATCTTTTATTCAATACTACAAGAATATAACTTTCTTTATTACAATTTAGAATATAAATTCTATTTATATCCAAGATCTCGTCTTTACATCATATTCGATGTTACTAAAATATGAAATAATTTAAACTTTTCAATATCCTTTGAATAAATTCTTTTATTGATTTCACAATCTTAAATCAATTACACATCCTTGAACCACTATATATGATTCACTATATCCGAATTATTGTATAAACGTTTACATCTCAATTCAATATCCTCTATGTATTAACTAATACATCTTTACGATACGAAAAGTACCAAACAATGTAAACAACTATCAAGTACAGCTCCTAGAACCTAAACATAGTTCGAGAGCATATATCTAAATAAATAGAAATCTTCGAACTCTATCACGTAGCACGTTACTCTTATCGTGAGTCCTTAACTTGCAAAAGTGGTTATTTGCAAGAGTGAGCTCGACAGCTCAGCAATTCTAACAGTTTTCATGCATCACATAGCATATAACATCATACTCAGTTCAAGCATTTATAAACAATTTATATTTGCTACGCATGTTACTTTCCACATAACAAGTATATCAACAAAGATCAACTTTCAATCTCATTTATATCTCATATACAGTTCATATATAAGTTCACATTATCACAGCATAATATAATTCAACTAACAGTTATTGAATTCATATATCAAATAGGAACTGAAAGACTTGCCTAATTCGTATTTTAACAACTACAACTTAACTTCTTAAGATATCTGCACTTCGTGTAATCCTACACAGTTATATTAACCATAGAGATCACACTCATCAGTTATATGTATCCACACATTCTCAATGTAATAATAAAGGTTACATTATTGTCTAACTTGGTTCTTAGAACCTTCGTTTCACTTTCTTATCGTATTCTTAGAATAACTATGTACGTATAAGTATACTTTAACCATACATACTTACTATCATCCTTCACATACATGTATTACACACTTAACTAAAGGTGTTTGACATATATTTAACACTCATACATACATAATCTATATTACTTTTACATTTTTTATAGAATTTATAATTCTTGGGTTTTATATAACCATTACATTTAAACTTAGTCATGCAAGGCCACTAGGTTCATCATATATACATGTGAGGGGTCAAAATAATGTTAAGACACATGCTCACAATTACTTTTATTATATACGCATAACTAGTATCGATAACTGCTTTAAATCATGTCACATTTATGCTTACTAACTTTCATGATTTCTATCATAGTATGAACACATGTAGGCCAATCTAAATGATGCTAAAGACATTATCATATATGTCCAGAATATCCGAATGTTATCCTATCATGTTCATGCACTTTAGTTCTTCCAAAACGTCCAAGTTTTCTTTGAAAATTGCCCTAAGTCAACTTAGTACATGCAAGGCATCTCAACATATAACTCATGTGCACTCGAAACACATATCTAAACAACATAAATGTTCTCACATGGTCAGAATCTAAAAGACATAAGTCTTGGTCAAGTTTATTTCAAAAAGTCTTTAAGTTTTTTCTTGAAAACCTCTTGGATCCTTCACTCATGTATGCTAGTGTACGATTAACACTTAGATTATGTATTTCATGTCAATATAAACCATACGAGCATGCTTCCAAAATCAGAATGTACATATGTTATACATATGTCAAAGTTCACATTTAAAACTAAAATTTTCATTTTAAAACTATAAGTTTTTCCTTAGAACATACACTTTCCATTTCATGATATACATTCTAACATTGTTAAAATCATGCATGTTGTATCAAAGTATGCATGTTGTTTATGTCCACATGCTTGCTCTAAGTGGTAACAACCAAGCTAGAAGAAACAGACTACAACAGAAAACAAATTCCATAATCTGGAATCGGCGCAGCTGTGCAGCTCCCCAGTTCAAAACTGGCGCAGCTGCGCAGGGCCTTGGCCAACAAAACGTCTGGTACCGGCGCAGCTGCGCCGCTGGCCAGTATACAACTGGCGCAGCTGCGCAGGGATCCGGCCAGAGGCAGAGCAGCTTTCTACTCGGCAGTTCACAGACCTATCTCAGAAATTTCCTACGAAATTCATTCCAGATATATTCTAACATATTAGTAAGCTAACATAGCAACTAATAACATTTCACAATCAACTTAATTAATCAATTCATGATCAATTCAAGAATCAAGAACTTAGAAAATTACAGAAAATGAAGAACATGGTGAGGAAGTTATACCTCTGTTAAACAATTGACTTTCTTGTTAAATGGATTCTACACTATCATGATATACCCACACTAACTTTTCTAGATAGAATTCTCAGCAATTGCAATGAGGAAGATGAGGGTCTTATTCATAGAAGAATGAATATACAGACAATACTCTTATCCCCCATTTCAAACCAATGTATAGCAAGATTGTATAATGGTTAAGGAATGGTAGGTGAGAGTTGGTAAATCTCATCATGATCTCCACTCCTCCCATGATCATTACTAGCTAAGGTTGCTGACTTTTAAGAAAAGGAGTAGAGTAGCCATGTGCTTGTTCACGTGAAGAGGGATTTGAGGGGGGGGGGGGGGTGACTCCAATATATCTCAGCAACTAGCATATATTAAGTGTAGCATATACAAACACTTAAGTTATAAAATATATGTACACATTATGTATACATATAAGTCCCAATGTCATTTTAATTAGTTAACCAACAATACAACGTATCAATTTGGGTTACACATGTGATAACATATAATCCATGTACATTTCTCTTCATACTAAATATAATTCAATTGGGTATTATTATTACTCATCATCATAACGGTTATTATTTCAATTATAATAACTTATTGAAATTATTATCAATTAAACAATTGCCTACTCCTTATAATATTCATGTGGTACTTAGCTCACTCACACATGTACTCACATTACTAATCTTACTATATAGTCTACATATATCATGTGTAGCCATATTAATGCGTCACCTTGTATTATATGTATAATATATAGTTAGCTACCATGTATTAACGGTTTAAATATAGCATCCTTTGCATATGTCGACTAGTTGAGCAAATATAATCTACTCGTTTATATATTATTATATTCAATGGCAAGTAATTAATTAATAAAATATTAATTAATTCATCCCTCATCAACCAGTGTAATTATTAGTCCCCATAACAATTAATTAACATTTATATGGTTAATTATCACATTAAATAAATATAAATCTTATTATATTTATAACAAATATACTTATTATCATGCTATCACTCGCAATAATAATTCAACATACCATCAAATAATTACTAGATACTAGTATATTGTTCATAACAGTAATTAATATTATAAGACAATATGTCTCATTCCTCATCAATACAATTCCGATTATATCTATAATCAATTTTCTTATTATTATACTATCACTAGTTATAATAATAAATCAATATATTATTATAATAACAATTAATATAGATTAATTGTTTAATTAATAATTTTTTTATCCTCGAATTAATTAATCGTCGGATCTATTATCGTGCCACACAAGGCATTTCACACAAGCTTACATCGAGCTTATTATCACTACCACCACACGTAATATAATGTTTGTGTGACTCAAGCATTTAAATGCTAAACTACCTCAAATATTCATACTTATATTAAGTGCGACCGTTACGCTTATAGTAATTAATATATATACTTTATTAGTTATTCAAATAATAATATTCACGATCAAATAATAACTTAAGTTATTTAATATATTAAAATAACTTAGTTTTCTTTCATTAATTAAACTCCCTTGAAAATACATTAGAAATTATGTATTTAGCCATAACATAAAATATTACGTTTTCTCTAAATAAAGACATTCTTTATTAGAAAATAATTTACTTATTGTCTCATGATATTGTCCTTAATATAATATCAAATAACTATATGTACGACACATGTACATATATTATATATAGAAAATAGATAATAAGTTTATTTTCTATTATAATAAATTATTTCCATCAATTTATTTATATATAGCAAATATATTTTAATGTATTTACCATATTAATTAATCACACTTATTACATCATACTAAAACATATAAGGTAATATTATTATTCAAAAATAACATTCCCTCTTTTATTAAAATAATTCAACATTAGAAACTATTTTAATATCCTTTATTAGAAAAATCATATCTCTTTCTTTTCTATAAATTGTCCCCAACATAATTTCTTCAAATATTAAATATTCATTTAAAGATATAATGATTTCCATCTCCCTTTAATAACGTGTATATATATATTTAACGTTATTCGTACATTAGACTTTCTAACATATTACTATTCTAAGTAATATATATAAAAGTACCAACTATAATTACATATTCAACACACATATTAATTTACTCATTTACTTAAGTAAATTAAACCCTATACTATATCACCTTAGTTAATTAAGGTTCGATATTCACATATATTATTCTATAATATAACTCTCAACTTAAATTAACTAATATTTATTCTTATTAGTTAATTCCTTAACTAATTCATGCTTCACTATCCAAACCTATTCACGGATAGTTTAAGTGCTATTAATAACCTATATTATAAACATACTAGTTATTAATACACATACACAAGAATATGGTGATTATACATTAAGGATATGTAATGTCACCAACTTACTATGATAAAATAATTCTATAAATTATTTAATATCGATAGGAATTTATCCACCTCCTTTACCTTAATTGAATAGTTTCTAAAATAAATAACAAATATATATTAATAATATATATTTATAAATCACAAAAACACATATTACATAGTCCATATTACCCTATGTAATATAATACCACATACCTCATATCACATATATATATTCTTATTCGAACCCATCTCACGGTTTAAGAATTTTATTTATTAAATTCTTATTTAATAATATCTAAAAATTTGGGTTCTTACATCCTCTCCCCCTTATAAGGATTCCGTCCTCGGAATCACCGAAACTTCCTCTACTCGGTGCTATTCCGATTATTACATATTCTCTTGAATAAACTTTATCCATTCTCTTTTCGGAAGTTTTATTATAACTTGCTCACTTGCATTCTACCACATTCTCCTTTCTAAGGAACATTCTACTTACAACTTTCATCATTCAGAAGAATAAGAATCTTCCATGATTTTTTAATAATCGGGAAGTAGTATGAATAACTCAGATTTCAAATTATGCTGAGGGGTCACAAGACCATGAACTTTTCTCTAGGTTTACTAATGCTTCAACACAATTCTTCACACCGCAAACCAGAGTGTTTATCAATCACAAAGACTGAAAACACCCTCCACGCGTACTTTAGGTGGCCAACCTATTGTACCACTACGTTGGGCCGCAACGTAGTGTTTTGTAACGACTAGATGCGTTACGCTCGGAACCATTGTCCCCGAAAACATGTTCCCTTATAGGGTTGTTCACCTCAGCTTTTCAACATCTGAATCCGCACCAGAGCAATCTGATTTGGCATAAATACACAAGAATGTTTGAATTCTATAATTATTCTCTAACAGTCGTCTAGCCGAATCAAATAGCTTAGACTTTTATCAATAATCCGGACATCAATCGAAACATATCAATCCTCCTAACTGACCTTTTTCATAGTTCAAACGAAAACCAAAAATTCTTTTATGACATCATAATACCGTACCACCTCAGTCATACGTTGAAAATTCTGTCATTTTATGACTTATATCATACTACATCATACCATCATGGACAGACGATCTCACGATTGCTCCGGACACTAGGTTTGATAGCATTGATGACTCCATCGTTTACCATTCTACACCATATCAAATGATGCATATGGTTAAAAATACGTTTTGAAAGATTTTCAAATCATTTTTGTCTTAGCCGAAACAAATATCATAGACATACGAATAATGGTATCGTTTTTAAAACTCATTGGTTCAGTCATCTGACCCAATATTTTTTCAAGAAAATCGAAGTGCAAACACTAGCACGAAGTCAATAAATTTTGAAAATATAGCATAGCTAGAAGATTTAGAAAAATCCAAATTTCTCCATCACTTCAATCTCTTACAACCATCAATGCTCACTATTCCAAAACTCTTATATAATATATCTATTCTCAGTACAGTTCACCAACTTACCACACCATGGAAGTTCAGGAACTTACCACAATCATATGGGTGTAGGAACTTATCCTAGTCAGACCAAAGTCGTCTATTCGCTAAGGGGTCCCACCATACGATTATAAGTCACGAACTTGTCATAAGCATGAGTTTTAAGAACTCGCACCTAATCTTAATATTATCTAATTATATCTTAGAAACCTCTATCTATCAAAATAAATATGAGAAAAGAATCACTTTTCCACCATATGCATAATGATACCGCAACACTAACATTCCAACGATTATCAATGTGACGCACTCAGTGCAAGCACAAAACTTCTGCCCATACAAAAGTTTGTACAACTAAGCCATCACATGAGTACTCAATGGAAATCCAACACTTAACTCTATCTTACTCTATCACTTGCTCGTTACGAGCTTTCTACGTTTCATCACATACAACTCCTCATGAGTTCTTCTCGTACTTTTTATAGTACATTTTCTCATAGCATCAAGCTATACACACTTAGTCGTTACAGACTATCTATCATTTCACAGTTCAATCTGATCACGTCGTGATCATCACTATATCTTAGGGTTCTTTCCCTATTATCAACCAAACTCCATCTGAGTTTATTCTCACTATCTTTGTCATATTCACATTATAGACATCGTCTTAATATTTTTATTACCGGAGTTAGGAAACTCCTGATTCTCATTCTCTAGATATTTCAAGATTCATCTTTGAATCTTCACGTATATATTTTAATCTTTATCTTTCCCTCTCTCAGGTTATAGTCTAAGGTACACTTACCTAAGGTTTATAACCTACAGCTTTGATACCAACCTGTGACGCCCCCAAATCCACGTTCCTTCGAAACCTCGGATCCGGTGCAGTCACGATACTACTATCGTCAAACTATTACATCTTTTATTCAATACTAAAAGAATATAACTTTCTTTATTACAATTTAGAATATAAATTCTATTTATATCCAATATCTCGTCTTTACATCATATTCGATGTTACTAAAATATGGAATAATTTAAACTTTTCAATAACCTTTGAATAAATTCTTTTATTGATTTCACAATCTTAAATCAATTACACATCCTTGAACCACTATATATAATTCACTATATCCGAATTATTGTATAAACGTTTACATCTCAATTCAATATCCTCTATGTATTAACTAATACATCTTTACGATACGAAAAGTACCAAACAATGTAAACAACTATCAAGTACAGCTCCTAGAACCTAAACATGGTTCGAGAGCATATATCTAAATAAATAGAAATCTTCGAACTCTATCACGTAGCACGTTACTCTTATCGTGAGTCCTTAACTTGCAAAAGTGGTTATTTGCAAGAGTGAGCTCGACAGCTCAGCAATTCTAACAGTTTTCATGCATCACATAGCATATAACATCATACTCAGTTCAAGCATTTATAAACAATTTATATTTACTACGCATGTTATTTTCCACATAACAAGTATATCAACAAAGATCAACTTTCAATCTCATTTATATCTCATATACAGTTCATATATAAGTTCACATTATCACAACATAATATAATTCAACTAACAGTTATTGAATTCATATATCAAATAGGAACTGAAAGACTTGCCTAATTCGTAGTTTAACAACTACAACTTAACTTCTTAAGATATCTGCACTTCGTGTAATCCTACACAGTTATATTAACCATAGAGATCACACTCATCAGTTATATATATCCACACATTCTCAATGTAATAATAAAGGTTACATTGTTGTCTAACTTGGTTCTTAGAACCTTCGTTTCACTTTCTTATCGTATTCTTAGAATAACTATGTACGTATAAGTATACTTTAACCATACATACTTACTATCATCCTTCACATACATGTATTACACACTTAACTAAAGGTGTTTGACATATATTTAACACTCATACATACATAATCTATATTACTTTTACATTTCTTATAGAATTTATAGTTCTCGGGTTTTATATAACCATTACATTTAAACTTAGTCATGCAAGGCCACTAGGTTCATTATATATACATGTGAGGGGTCAAAATAATGTTAAGACACATGCTCACAATTACTTTTATTATATACGCATAACTAGTATCGATAACTGCTTTAAATCATGTCACATTTATGCTTACTAACTTTCATGATTTCTATCATAGTATGAACACGTGTAGGCCAATCTAAATGATGCTAAAGACATTATCATATATGTCCAGAATATCCGAATGTTATCCTATCATGTTCATGCACTTTAGTTCTTCCAAAACGTCCAAGTTTTCTTTGAAAATTGCCCTAAGTCAACTTAGTACATGCAAGGCATCTCAACATATAACTCATGTGCACTCGAAACACATATCTAAACCACATAAATGTTCTCACATTGTCAGAATCTAAAAGACATAAGTCTTGGTCAAGTTTATTTCAAAAAGTCTTTAAGTTTTTTCTTGAAAACCTCTTGGATCCTTCACTCATGTATGCTAGTGTACGATTAACATTTAGATTATGTATTTCATGTCAATATAAACCATACGAGCATGCTTCCAAAATCAGAATGTACATATGTTATACATATGTCAAAGTTCACATTTAAAACTAAAATTTTCATTTTAAAACTATAAGTTTTTCCTTAGAACATACACTTTCCATTTCATGATATACATTCTAACATTGTTAAAATCATGCATGTTGTATCAAAGTATGCATGTTGTTTATGTCCACATGCTTGCTCTAAGTGGTAACAACCAAGCTAGAAGAAACAGACTACAACAGAAAACAAATTCCATAATCTGGAACCGGCGCAGCTGCGCAGCTCCTCAGTTCAAAACTGGCGCAGCTGCGCAGGGCCTTGGCCAACAAAACGTCTGGTACCGGCGCAGCTGCGCCGCTGGCCAGTATACAACTGGCGCAGCTGCGCAGGGATCCGGCCAGAGGCAGAGCAGCTTTCTACTCGGCAGTTCACAGACCTATCTCAGAAATTTCCTACGAAATTCATTCCAGATATATTCTAACATATTAGTAAGCTAACATAGCAACTAATAACATTTCACAATCAACTTAATTAATCAATTCATGATCAATTCAAGAATCAAGAACTTAGAAAATTACAGAAAATGAAGAACATGGTGAGGAAGTTATACCTCTGTTAAACAATTGACTTTCTTGCTAAATGGATTCTACACTATCATGATATACCCACACTAACTTTTCTAGATAGAATTCTCAGCAATTGCAATGAGGAAGATGAGGGTCTTATTTATAGAAGAATGAATATACAGACAATACTCTTATCCCCCATTTCAAACCAATGTATAGCAAGATTGTATAATGGTTAAGGAATGGTAGGTGAGAGTTGGTAAATCTCATCATGATCTCCACTCCTCCCATGATCATTACTAGCTAAGGTTGCTGACTTTCAAGAAAAGGAGTAGAGTAGCCATGTGCTTGTTCACGTGAAGAGGGATTTGAGGGGGGGGGGGGGGTGACTCCAATATATCTCAGCAACTAGCATAAATTAAGTGTAGCATATACAAACACTTAAGTTATAAAATATATGTACACATTATGTATACATATAAGTCCCAATGTCATTTTAATTAGTTAACCAACAATACAACGTATCAATTTGGGTTATACATATGATAACATATAATCCATGTACATTTCTCTTCATACTAAATATAATTCAATTGGGTATTATTATTACTCATCATCATAACGGTTATTATTTCAATTATAATAACTTATTAAAATTATTATCAATTAAACAATTGCCTACTCCTTATAATATTCATGTGGTACTTAGCTCACTCACACATGTACTCACATTACTAATCTTACTATATAGTCTACATATATCATGTGTAGCCATATTAATGCGTCACCTTGTATTATATGTATAATATATAGTTAGCTACCATGTATTAACGGTTTAAATATAGCATCCTTTGCATATGTCGACTAGTTGAGCAAATATAATCTACTCGTTTATATATTATTATATTCAATGGCAAGTAATTAATTAATAAAATATTAATTAATTCATCCCTCATCAACCAGTGTAATTATTAGTCTCCATAACAATTAATTAGCATTTATATGGTTAATTATCACATTAAATAAATATAAATCTTATTATATTTATAACAAATATACTTATTATCATGCTATCACTCGCAATAATAATTCAACATACCATCAAATAATTACTAGATACTAGTATATTGTTCATAACAGTAATTAATATTATAAGACAATATGTCTCATTCCTCATCAATACAATTCCGATTATATCTATAATCAATTTTCTTATTATTATACTATCACTAGTTATAATAATAAATCAATATATTATTATAATAACAATTAATATAGATTAATTGTTTAATTAATAATTTTTTTATCCTCGAATTAATTAATCGTCGGATCTATTATCGTGCCACACAAGGCATTTCACACAAGCTTACATCGAGCTTATTATCACTACCACCACACGTAATATAATGTTTGTGTGACTCAAGCATTTAAATGCTAAACTACCTCAAATATTCATACTTATTGTAAGTGCGACCTTGACGCTTATAGTAATTAATATATATACTTTATTAGTTATTCAAATAATAATATTCACGATCAAATAATAACTTAAGTTATTTAATATATTAAAATAACTTAGCTTTCTTTCATTAATTAAACTCCCTTGAAAATACATTAGAAATTATGTATTTAGCCATAACATAAAATATTACGTTTTCTCTAAATAAAGACATTCTTTATTAGAAAATAATTTACTTATTGTCTCATGATATTGTCCTTAATATAATATCAAATAACTATATGTACGACACATGTACATATATTATATATAGAAAATAGATAATAAGTTTATTTTCTATTATAATAAATTATTTCCATCAATTTATTTATATATAGCAAATATATTTTAATGTATTTACCATATTAATTAATCACACTTATTACATCATACTAAAACATATAAGGTAATATTATTATTCAAAAATAACATTCCCTCTTTTATTAAAATAATTCAACATTAGAAACTATTTTAATATCCTTTATTAGAAAAATCATATCTCTTTCTTTTCTATAAATTGTCCCTAACACAATTTCTTCAAATATTAAATATTCATTTAAAGATATAATGATTTCCATCTCCCTTTAATAACGTGTATATATATATTTAACGTTATTCGTACATTAGACTTTCTAACATATTACTATTCTAAGTAATATATATAAAAGTACCAACTATAATTACATATTCAACACACATATTAATTTACTCATTTACTTAAGTAAATTAAACCCTATACTATATCACCTTAGTTAATTAAGGTTCGATATTCACATATATTATTCTATAATATAACTCTCAACTTAAATTAACTAATATTTATTCTTATTAGTTAATTCCTTAACTAACTCATGCTTCACTATCCAAACCTATTCATGGATAGTTTAAGTGCTATTAATAACCTATATTATAAACATACTAGTTATTAATACACATACACAAGAATATGGTGATTATACATTAAGGATATTTAATGTCACCAACTTACTATGATAAAATAATTCTATAAATTATTTAATATCGATAGGAATTTATCCACCTCCTTTACCTTAATTGAATCGTTTCTAAAATAAATAACAAATATATATTAATAATATATATTTATAAATCACAAAAACTTATATTACATAGTCCATATTACCCTATGTAATATAATACCACATACCTCATATCACATATATATATTCTTATTCGAACCCATCTCACGGTTTAAGAATTTTATTTATTAAATTCTTATTTAATAATATCTAAAAATTTGGGTTCTTACATGCTCTCTCTCTCTCTCTCTCTCTTTCTCTGTTTTTCTTATTTTTTAACATAACGTATAATACACTAACTGATATAATATAACTGATATATTATACATATAATTACATAATATATATAACTGATAACAATTAATCAACCTATTAAATACATCAGTTATATATTTTTGAAAATCAAAAGTCACTAGGGCTTGTTTGACAAAAACAATTTATTTTCAAAAAACAGATTTTTAGTAGTTAAGGCCCTGTTTCGTAAAACTGGTTTAAAACAGATGTAAGGGCCTTATTTGGCAAAACTCTTTAAAATAGCTTTAAGGGCCTTGTTTGGCAAAACTGATTTAAAATCCTTTTATTTTATTTTAATAACTCCTTTAACACATAGCTTCTAATGTCACACTTTATTTAATTAAATCCTAATATTCTAATTTAATTAAATACAAGCTAACATTCATTCATTAATTAAAATTACCACATAATACTAAATTGCTATAGATTTATAATTACTCACTCATCATAATCTTATGTAACAATTACCACATAATAATCATTTAATTTAATTATCTTAGTTAAATTAGAACTATACCACAAAATTATTACACATCCATTTAATTAACATATTGCACTTAATTAAATTACTCCACAACATAATCACATAAATTATTTATTCAACTCAATAAATAAATTAATTAAAATAATTATTAAATTCAATAAATATTTAAAATTAAATATACAAAATCTCATTCGTTACAAGAACCCTGCATAGGGGGCGCCGCAGCGCCACCAGGCATTGCAATCTTGGCACTGGGGCAGGGGAAAAAGTTCTGCGACTCAGCGCCGGCTTTAAGCCTAAGTCTGGCGCTGCAGCGCCCTTAAGTGGAAATTTTCTGACATAAATATTTATTAACCTAGTCTGCTATATGGTAATTATGGGGCAACTATATGGTTAATATTCATGAAGAGAAATCACTTAAATAACATGTTTAAGAATGGTTTTATGAATTAAACGTTGACAAAACGTATTTAAATTTAAAACTCAAAATCCGATAATGTGAACTATGAATCGTAATCGAGTTGTAAGCGTGCCTTAAGGTTATATAACATGTAATAGAGGTGATGCATGAATGACATCAAATGAAGTTAAAACTTACTTAATTTCCTTTCAAAGTTTGAGAACGGGAATCCGATGGAAATGTGATTAACGTAATGAATCGATTAGGGTTTCGTCTATCGTTGTGCTTAACAATGATCGATGAGAGGCGGTTTATGACATATAGATGTTAATAAGCCGTAATAAATGTTAAATAGATTAAACGGATGTTATTAGTTTAACAATTCGGCTAAGTTATACAAGAAGGAGAAGTAAGGTTATACATTATATATCAATTGTGAATACTCATTTGGTATGCTATGTGTTTATTCTTTGTAGAAGTTATAAAGACCGAGTAGAGTATACGTAAAGGTCTAAAGGCGCAAAGGCAAGTTTCCTAACCTTGTTCAAGATCTACTTTATGCAAGTTTTCTAAACTCTTGTCTATACCTTGTGTTGGACAAGCTGCCATTATGCATGATCTTTTATGAATAAACTGTTATTAAATAGTCGATGTCATTTGATTTGGCTAGACTAAGTCTTAGAGTATTTTGGTTTATTTTCAAATCTTTCCAAAATAATTATAATGTTGTCATCATATGCCAATTACTTGTTACGGATTCTTAAGTAAGCCTGAGTGTGAATAAACAAATGTTTTTATGTCGTTAATTCGCCAAGCATGTGAGGTTTCCACCAATTAAACGTAAATACGTTTAATGTACGAGTGTTGATCAACATAGAGTACTACATGCTGATTACCTGGATGTGCTCGTAAGCTATATCAGACTTACGGCCTCAATGCCGGGTTGTTCTTTTCACGAATGAGAACTAAATGATGGTTCATGGTCGTTGACCAACACAGATTTTGAAGAGGCTATAAGTCATTGGGAATGATTTTAAGGGAATAAAAACATTATTTTGATTATACTTAAGTACTTCATAACTATTGTACAGTTATTGAACGCCAAGTAATATGATTATTGATTTTGTGGTTTCAAGAAATGTTGTTGAACTTGCTGAGCTATTTATGGTCTTTCTTGCTTAAAACTAAATGATTTCAGCTAAGAGCGAATGGACCGAAGGATCCGGTAAAGACAAGGTCAAGTCCAAGATGGACAAATAGTGATCCTTATAATAGCATAGTATTAGTATTGTAATAAATGATATTATGACACAAAAAAATGTAATGGTTACAAAGAACCTGGGAAGGGATTAATAGAATATAATATTTAGTAAACTCATACATGTTATTGAAGTCTTTCATTGAATGTATGAGTAAATAGTAGTATTGTGTAGCACCATGTCCAGGGTTTGAAGGTACCCGGATTTTGGGACGTCACAGGTTGGTATCAAAGCTTTAGGTAATAAAACTTAAGGGGAAAAACCTTAGGCTATAACCTTGGGAAGAGACGTAGAAGTTAGAAGTAAACAAACTCGGGTAGAATTCTAAAGAAGAAAGTAACCTTAAACATATTAAATGTGATATGTGTTTTTAATATTTGATTGTATACTGATCAAGTTAATTGTGTCCTATTATAGATAACAGGAATTATGGACATGTATAATGAAATACATGAGGTTAGTGAGGATTCAGTCAACTATGTAGAGGTTGTACCGATGCTGATAGCAAAGGTACCGATAGTGATTCTAGAGGAGACTGATCCGAAAGAGGAGGATCCGTATGAATACTCGTAGAACTTTGACTTCGCGTCATTACTTGATGGTATGTCAGAGGAAGAGGTGGAGACAGTGCCGATTAATCATGGTAGTGTTGGACAGAAATGTTCAATTGAGTAAGGAAGTGTGTGACCTTAAGCATGAGATTCACGATGTCCAAAAGGACAAGGAAGACATGGAGGTCTTCTGGGATGTCAAGCACGACGAGAGGGTGCTGGCGAAGGATAAAGTTCGTGACTTAAAGCTAGAGGTCCAAGAATTAAAGGCTGAGCTTCTGAATAAGAAGTAGAAAATAAGTCGGATGACCTATATACATAGGAGTTCGCGTGAGTATTACCAGCACCAAATTGTTGAGTATCATATGGAGGAGGGACAGACTCGACATACCATTACCCGGGATATAGTGGCCAGTATGGTCGATGCAGATTATGAGAATGTCGTGAGGCAGATGTAGTCCAGTAGTATGTATAGAAGACTTAGCTATGTAAATATTTGTGTAGCTAGTAGTGACGTAAAACCCTCTTTTGTATAAACAGGGGTAGTCTTTTGTAAATCCTAATTTTTGAAAAGTAATTACAGGATAGTGTTGTATATGGCTGAAGCTATGTAATGATGAACGATGTAGTGTTATACTACGAATAAGCATCTTAATATAAAAGTTTATTGAAATGCTTGTCAATGTGATTGAGTTATTATTGATTGTTAATAATAACTGAATGAAGAAATAAATAATAATGAAAATGTTTTCGCATTAACAGAAAATGCCGCCAATAAGACGTCAAAGAAACCAAGAGGAAGAGTCTCGTACTGAGGAGGAGCAAGGGAATAATAACCCGATGCGAGAGTTTGTAAACCTATTAGCTACGACTCGCAATAGAATGAGAGATAACGTACGAACTAATTCTGGGGTAGGTCGGGGGACTACCTTCAAGGAGTTTAAGATTATAGGTCCGCCTGAGTTCTATGGAACTACGGGCCCTATAGCTGCCCAGGTTTGGGTAAAAGAAATTGAGAAGGCATTTGTCATAGCAAATGTCAGTGAGGCGCAAAATACTTCTTTTGCAACTTACATGATGAACGGTAAGGCCAACTACTGGTGGGAGGCAAACCAGGGTAGGGCCAGAACAGAGGTTGTCATATGGACATAGTTCAAGGAGGTATTCTTCGAGAACTATTTCCCCATGAGCATATAGGGGAGGATGGAGATTGTGACGCCCCGAAATTCGGTCTATCTTCAAACCCGAATTTTGCTCGTTATGTGTACTTCTCTTTCCATACATATATCATTATATCATCAAGATTAATGATATATTCATTCCATTCCCAGGTTCTATTACCATAAAATCTTTCCTGCATTAAAAATAATGATAATTACATTATTCTTATCACATTACAAGCATGACTTAACTAGCCACCATATCTACATAATAGTTTTAACTAACTATTCTACAAGTCTTGGCTTGATCTTCACTCTTGTTCATCACATAAATAGTACTTCATCTTCTGACGCCATGGTATTCACAACTATAATATCTCACTATGGCAGGACGTCGATCATCTTGATTTTCATCAGGCCCTTTAATACATACTACCGTCGTTTGCTGAAAATATTTTTATTTAAAGCAAGTGTGAGCATTCAATTGCTCAGCAAGTCACAACAGTTGAATAATAACAACTAAAGCAAGAATCAAAGTTCCTTTAAGTCTTCAATAATCGAACAATGGTTACGAAGCAGCTCGAACTGTGACAACCCGAGAATTTATAAGATTAATAAAATCTTAAATGATTAAATAAAGGTTAAATAATAAGACCTAGACTTGAAATAGAGTATGGATTTAAAAATTTTGTGAAGGACTTATATGGTTTTGTGTATTGTTTATATATTTATAAAGAGAATTAAGAATAAAGTATTGTAACCTAATATATATATTAGGTATAGAAATTAAATAACCTAAGGGTTATAATAGAAAAGAATGTTAGAATTTAAAATATTAACTAACACTAAGAGATTAAGTTTATTATCTCAATTAATTAATTTTATTAAAGCAAGTCTAATTGGGTTAAGTAATTAAATGTACATGAGTAAGAATTTGATTTACAAATTGAGTGAATAGAAACCTTAATTAAATGATTAGGGTAGGATAGAATTAAAATTAGTGGACTATGTTAATTTACATCGCCCAATTATTTTTTTAGCAAGCCCAAATTATTTTTATGAGAGCCCAAAACTTTAACCCAATAGAAGAGGAAGTTCGACATTTAGTAAGTTAATAAAGAAATAAAAACAAACCAAGTAGGGGGCAAAATGGGCTAGGAATTTCGGCCCACACAAGGAGAAGAAAAAGAGGAGCATGTGGTGTAATAATTCATTTTAGTAACTCTTTACCTACTCTTCCATGTGTCAAGCTAGGAATTAAACACCCACTTTCACCAAGAGTGCAAGCAACTATGTAATGATTAAGGAGGAGATGAGAAGAGTGGAGTGTTGGGTGAATTATATACATACATATAATATATCTATAGATTTTTACTAACAAACAAATCCCATCTTATTTCTCTCTCATCTCTTATTTCTCATTTAGCTAACAAAAAGAAATAGAAAGAGGGAGAGGGAAGAGAGGATTTCGGCCAAGCTTTGATGGAGAGAGAGGGATATTTTTGTAAGTCATCTAGCCCATAAACAAACCATTAGAAAGAAGAAGAAAGAAATCATAAGCAAAGGTATAATCTTTAACTAGTTTATTCATGCTATTTTGTGTATTTTTAATAAATACTTGGATTTATGATTCAAAACTCTAAAACCTTGGATGTATATGTATATAAGTGTGTTATGTGTAGATCTATTATTTTTTATGATCAAAAGTTAGATCAAAATCAAGAAAAAGGAACTATATTTTAAAAAGTTTGAAAACTATAATTTTCTTAATATAAATTATATTTTTCTTGGATTTGGTGTAAGTTTGATGCAATAGATCATGGATCATGGTAGATCCATGATCTTAAAGTGTATTAGTATGTATTATAATGATTTTTGATGTTTAATATTTGGTTAATCAATAGATCTAGGAAGATTTCTTACAAAATACAAAGATTAGAAAAACTATTTTTTGGGGAAAACGTAATCTGAAATTCAAACGACCATATCTCATAGTGTATTTCTAATTTTTGAGTGTGGTCAATTTTTGAAGTTAGATCTATAAGTCTTCTAACTGTTCTAAGTCAAATCACTCAAAAATTCCATGTAGATTTTCGTGTGGATTGAAATTAGCAAAGGACGTAAAATCTGAAAACCCCGTAAAGCAATCTGTCCAAAAATTGTAAGGGCAATTTTGTCCACTTAATTTATAAAATAAATTCCAACCTTTTGGGACATTAAAATATATGATATAAAGTAGATTGTGTCCAAAAATAAACTCATTCCAACTTAAATTGAGCAAGTTATGACTATTATAATATTTGTGTTTTTTGACGAAAATCGCTATAACCAGAGTTGTATAACTCTGATGGCCATGAAATTTAAACTGGAGGCTCATGATAACATGTTTAAGATCCCGCCAAGAGTTGGAAATTTCTGGAGTTAAGCGTGATGTAGCAAATTTCTTAAGGAATTAAATAGAAATGGATTTTTGAAAAAGACTAAAAGAAATTGAAAAATTCTTGAAAAATTATTTTTGTGTATGGAATACATGTATTTATGTGTGGACAAAAGATATAAAAATAATAAGATGATTAGATTAAAAAGGGAAATCCAGCTTGCTGGATTGGCCATCAGGTTGCTAGATTGCAATCTGGTTTGCTGGATTGGCCATTAATTTGCTGGATGAGATGTTTGGATAATTTAGGATGCTGGATTGGTTTGTTTAGATAATCTAGGTTTTTAGATTTGAGGTTAGTTGAATCTTAGCGTGCTGGATTGGAGGTCAGTATAATCCAGTCTACTGGATTAGAAAATAGTTTACTAAATTAAAATTCAGTCTGAATCCAGGTTGCTGGATTAGGTATTCAACTTACTAAATTATAAAGGACTTATAAAATGAAAGACTAAGTGTTAATTCACAAGTTGTATAATAAAGTAAATGACAAGTCTAAGGTAGTGCAATCGTACCCTTTAATGGTTGATGTATAGTAGCTGGGCTAAACGACTCTTTCATATGAGAAGGGCTCTACGAATTAGTAACCGATCTAACTCACTGTGAAAATAGTGTAGACTAGACAGAAACTAATTTGTTAGTTGTTTGTGGGAAACCATTCAGTATACTATATTGAATATTATTAAAGACTTGATCTGTGCTAGGTTTAGACTTGTAAATAAGTATGGTGTTAAGGATATCTAATATTTAACTATGTGGTTAAGTGTTTAGATAATTTACTTTTAAAGTAATAGTATTATGAGATAAGTATGTTATACTAATTGAAAGATCAATCTTATAACTGATAGGTCTTTTCAATAAAGCAATTAACTTAAATTGCGTAGCAGTAATCGACGGTACATGCAAGTTTCTAAACTATACTTTTATTGAGCAAGTTTCCTAACTCGAACTCGAGTTGTTATTGTAAAGCATGTTCGTGATTAATCATTGTTGATTATATCACATCTATGATTTATTGATTCGCATGTTGTGCATATTGCATATGTTCATCAGGTATGAAAGGTTGATCATCTTCATTACCATATTGTTCAGTTAAATTATTCATGTTCATTGTTGGCTATTCAGCATTATTGATTCATGTTCTTTCACAATTCTTATATTGTTGAAAGTTTGTCATCTTATTATTATTCTTTTCAATCATGATATATCTTCATTTGAACTTAAACTTGGTGGACAAACTTGTTGCTCACCATTGCTATATCATAATAAACATTTCAGATTAAAGACGAAACTTCGGACACAGGCAAAGGCAAAGACAAACTCCAGAATTAGATATTGATGCAGGTTAAACTTGTAATAGTATTGAGTACAAATGACATTGTATGTCGTGTAGGATATTGAATGCAAGTATTAAGTTAAGGTTACAGACCTTGGGGTTTATGTTATAAAAGTTATTGTATAAACAATTTATGGTTATCTCTTTCGCAATAGTTATAAAAATGATGTATTGTAACGTACCAGGTTCGAGGTTCTGGGGACCTGAATTTCGGGGCGTCACAGTTGGTATCAGAGCTGTAGGTTATAAACCTTAGGTAGGGTTACCTTAGGCTATAACCGCAGAGATGAGGAATAGGAATAAACTCAAATAGATTTTGAAATTTAAGCGATGAATTTTTGCAAGGTTTTAATAAGTCAATAAGATTCAAAGAAGAATCTTGACAAGTAATAAAGATTCAGAGTTATCTAACTCTGATAATTAAGATGAACAGTAGTAATGAATAGATAGAGTCTAAAAGGCTAAAAGTATAAAGGAAAATAAGATCGTAAAATAAAATGATCATAAGATAGGAAAGAATCGTAATATAATACGATTATAATATCAGATTACAATGTGATCTGATGAGGTCATAGAGGAGAGATAATCAATCTATTGATTGAAGCCTTTATAACAGAATTGTTATACGAATATGGTACTATGAAATAGTACGAGTTAAACTCAGGAAAGAGTTGTGAATTGTAGATACGGATTAAATAAAATTTATATCGAGTATTGAGGGAGCTAAGATTATATGGGATTTCAATTGAGGACTCATGTGATAGATGAGTTGTACAAACCTTTGTATGGGCGGGGGTTTGGTGCTTGTTCTAACGACTACTTAGTTTATCACATTGATAATCACTGAAATATCGGGGTCGCGCTATTCGCTATATGTATGATGAGAAGGTGATTCTTTTCTCATGTGTATAACGGATAGGTAGAGAATATAAGATTAGGTGCGAGTTCTGTAAACTCATATATATGGTAAGTTCGTGACTCATAATCATATGGTGGAACCCCTCAGCGAATGGACGACTTTGGTCTGACTAGGATATGTTCCTAAACCCATATGATTGTGGTAAGTTCCTGAACTCATAACGTGTGGTATGTTTGATGAACTATACGGGGGTATAGGAAAATTGTGAATGAAGGATTGAGGATTTTTAATAGATAGAATTATTAAGCAATTGATCATTAGAAGAATTGATGTTGATGGTGGAAGCATAGGTATTCCAAATCTTCTAGCTGTGCTAGTCTTCAAAAATTTTGACATCAAGCTAAATTCGCACTGATGTGCCTTTAAAAATATAAATAAATTTTTGTTATCTGCAACACATGGTTACAATTGTGTAAAAGTGGGCTTTGTACCACTAACACATCATTACCTGTTGTGGCATGATAACACCAAAAATAAATTTTTGTTATCCTCCAAAACATGGTGACAAGTGTGTATGTATGGACTTCGGGACCCTGACACACCGTTTCCTGTTGAGGTATGAAAACACTAAAACTAATTTTCAAAAGTTTTTGAACCGTTTAAAAGAAAAATCTATGCTAATTGTTTCGGCTAGACAAAAAAATTACTTAGAATATCAAAACGTATTTTATATATCATCAATGCATCATGGAACCTAATGCAAGGATGATAAAAACGATGGAGTCATTAATGCAGTATTGCCTAGTGTTGGATATGATCTAAAGATCGTCAGCCTACTATGGTATATTGTTGTATGACAAAGTCACAAAGTGACAGAATCTTCAACGAATTGTAAATACAGTGCGGTATAATGACGTCATAAAATGATTTTCAGAATTTTAAAGAAAAGTCAAGTGTTAATTAAATTTGGCCAGACACATGTTTCGATTGATGTTAAAATTATTGGTATATGTCTAAGCTAATTGATTTAGCTAGACAAATATTTATGAAAATTCAAGTATCTCTTTGAAAATTACCCCGAACCATATTATTTTGATTCAAAATCTAGGCTGAGTATAAACAACCCGTAATGGGAAAAGTATTTTTGTGCCCAAGGCAAACAGAGTGAACGCATTTATCGTTCAAACAGATAGTATTGATCAATATAGGACATAACGGGGCTGATCGCCCTATATGTCCGTAAGACCAGAGTGGTTTAGAGATGAATTTCTGTTTAAACCTTTTCGAAATTGAAAAATGAAAGTTCATGGCCACTCAGCATTATATGAAAAGTTTTTTTTAACTCCTTGGGGAGAAGTTTGGGTAGAATGTGATGATAGAATAGTTCCTCATAGAAGGAAGCAAGATGTACTCATTAAACTGAGAATAAAATCAGATAAAGGTTAAGTCGAAAACCTAGTTTTGGTGAAATAAAGGAGAAGGAATTAGTAGGCTGTAATTTCGAGGACGAAATTCTTAGAAAAAGAGGTGAATATGACAACCCGAGAATTTATAAGATTAATAAAATATTAAATGATTAAATAATAAGACCTAGACTGGAAATAGAGTATGGATTTAAAAATTTTGTGAAGGACTTATATGATTTTGTGTATTGTTTATATATTTATAAAGAGAATTAAGAATAAAGTCTTGTAACCTAATATATATATTAGGTATGGAAATTAAATAACCTAAGGGTTATAATAAGAAAAGATGTTAGTATTTAAAATATTAACTAACACTAAGAGATTAAGTTTATTATCTCAATTAATTAATTTTATTAAAGCAAGTCTAATTGGGTTAAGTAATTAAATGTACATGAGCAAGAATTTGATTTACAAATTGAGTGAATAGAAACCTTAATTAAATGATTAGGGTATGATAGAATTAAAATTAGTGGACTATGCTAATTTACATAGCCCAATTATTTTTTTAGCAAGCCCAAATTATTTTTATGGGAGCCCAAGACTTTAACCCAATAGAAGAGGAAGTTGGAAATTTACTAAGTTAATAAAGCAATAAAAACAAACCAATTAGGGAGCAAAATGGGCTAGGAATTTTGGCCCACACAAGGAGAAGAAAAGGAGGAGCATGTGGTATAATAATTCATTTTACTAACTCTTTACCTACTCTTCCATATGTCAAGCTAGGAATTAAACACCCACTTTCACCAAGAGTGCAAGCAACTATGTAATGATTAAGGAGGAGATGAAAAGAGTGGAGTGTTGGGTGAATTATATGCATACATATAATATATCTATAGATTTTTACTAACAAACAAATCCCATCTTATTTCTCTCTCATCTCTTATTTCTCATTTAGCTAACAAAAAGAAATAGAAAGAGGGAGAGGGAAGAGAGGATTTCGGCCAAGCTTTTATTTAGAGAGAGGGATAGTTTTGTAAGCCATCTAGCCCATAAACAAACCATTAGAAAGAAGAAGAAAGAAATCATAAGCAAAGGTATAATATTTAACTAGTTTATTCATGTTATTTTGTGTATTTTTAATAAAACCTTAAATCTATGCTTCAAAACTCCAAAACCATGGATCTATATTTATTTAAGTGTGTTATGTGTAGATATATTATTTTTTATGATCAAAAGTTAGATCAAAAGCAAGAAAAAGGAACTATGTTTTAAAAAGTTAGAAAACTATAATTTTCTTAGCATAAATTATGTTTTTCTTGTATTTGGTGTAAGTATGATGTAATAGATCATGGATCATAGTAGATCCATGATCTTAAGGTGTATTAGTATGTATTATAATAATTTTTGATGTTTAATGTTTGGTTAATCAAGATATCTAGGAAGATTTCTTACAAAACACAAAGATTAGAAAAACTATTTTTGGGGAAAACGTAACCTGAAATTCAAACGATAATATCTCCTAGTGTATTTTGAATTTTTGAGTGTGGTCAATTTCTAGAGTTAGATCTATAAGTATTCTAACTTTTCTAAGTGGAATCACTGAAAAATACCATGTAGATGTTTGTGTGGACTTAAATTAGAAAAGGACGTAAAATCTGAAAATCCCAAAAAGCAATCTGTCTGAAAATTGTAAGGGAAATTTTGTCCACTTAATTTATAAAATAAATTCCAGTCTTTTCGAACATTAAAATATATGATATAAAGTAGCTTGTGTCCAAAAATGAACTCAATCCAACTTAAATTGAGGAAGTTATGACTATTTCAATATTTACATTTTTTCGATAAAAATCGGTATAACCGGAGTTGTATAACTCCGATGGCCACGAAATTTAAACTAGAGGCTCATGATAACATGTGTATGATCCCGCCAAGAGTTGGGAATTTTTGGAGTTAAGCGTGATGTAGCAAATTTCTTAAGGATTTAACTAGAAATAAATTTTTGAAAAATACTAAAGAAAATTGAAAAATTCCTGAAAAATTATTTTTGTGTATGGAATACATGTATTTATGTGTGGACAAAAGATAAAAAAAATAAGATGATTAGATTAAAAAAGGGGAATCCAGCTTGCTGGATTGGCCATCAATTTGCTGGATGAGATGTTTGGATAATCTAGGATGCTAGATTGGTCTGTTTAGATAATCTAGGTTGCTAGATTTGAGGTTGGTTGAATCCAGGCTTGCTGGATTAGAGGTCAGTTGAATCCAGTCTGCTGGATTGGAAAATAGTTTACTAAATTGAAATTTAGTCTGAATCCAGGTTGCTGGATTAGGTATTTAACTTACTAAATTATAAAGGACTTATAAAATGAAAGACTAAGTGTTAATTCACAAGTTGTATAATAAAGTAAATGACAAGTCTAAGGTAGTGCAATCGTACCCTTTAATGGTTGATGTATATTAGTTGGGCTAAACGACTCCTTCATATGGGGAAGGGAACTACGAATTAGTAACCGATCTAACTCACTGTGAAAATAATATAGACTAGACGAAAACTAATTTGTTAGCTGTTTGTGTGAAACCATTCAGTATACTATATGGAATATTATTAAAGACTTGATCTGTGCTAGGTTTAGACTTGTAAATAAGTATGGTGTTAAGGATATCTAATATTTGACTATGTGGTTAAGTGTTAGATAGTTTACTTTTAAAGTAATAGTATTATGAGATAAGTATGTTATACTAATTGAAAGATCAATCTTATAACTGATAGGTCTTTTCAATAAAGCAATTAACTTAAATTGCGTAGCAGTAATCGACGGTACAGGCAAGTTCCTAAACTATACTTTTATTGAGCAAGTTTTCTAACTCGAACTCGAGTTGTTATTGTAAAGCATGTTCGTGATTAATCATTGCTGATTATATCACATCTATGATTTATTGATTCGCACGTTGTGCATATTGCATATGTTCATCAGGTATGAAAGGCTGATCACCTTCATTACCATATTGCTCAGTTAAATTATTCATGTTCATTGTTGGCTATTCAGCATTATTGATTCATGTTCTTTCACAATTCTTATATTGTTGAAAGTTTGTCAGCTTATTATTATTCTTTTCAATCATGATATATCTTCACTTGAACTTAAACTTGTTGGGAAAACTTGTTGCTCACCCTTGCTATATCATGATAAACATTTCAGATTAAAGACGAAACTTCGGACACAGTCAAAGGCAAAGACATGTTCCAGGATGTAATTATTATTAAAATGGTAATAGTATTGGATACAAATGACATTGTATGTTGTGTAGGATATTGAATGCAGGTATTAAGTTAAGGTTACAGACCTTGGGAATTATGTGTAAAGGTTATTGTATAAACAATTTATGTTTATATCTTCCGCAATATTTATAGAAATGATGTATCGTAACGTACTAGGTCCAAGGTCCTGGGGACCCGAATTTGGGGTCGCTACACGAACAATAGTAATTCGTGTTGATTCCTATCATTTTACAACATACATCGCATATACTTTCATTTTCTACTCATTCATATACATTCTGTCCGGCTAGAATCATTAGCATAGACTTAACAAGTACGGTTTATGAATAAACCGAACTCTTTCACACTTAGCATTCAATCATAGAACAGTTCATTTCACTTAAACACCGAAGTGTTAACATTGTGGCACAAGGCCTCATACATACTACCAGCTTGTACAAATATCGCACATTTGCACGCGGAATACTTCCTCATGTTCAACATCTGATGAAGTTAAGAAACTAGCATTCATCATAAAGGATGAAGGAAGTTTAGAAACTTGCCTTACGCACAGCTACCGCTTAGGGTTTACGCTGAGCTGCTCATCGAAATTCCTATGCATCACATAAGGAATAACAAATACCAATTAGTCAAATACTTGACTTATGTATTGGTTTAACTTTCACTTTACTTTTTATGGTTTGCGTTCTTGTAATCTACATTTACGTGACCAACATTACTTCCATTCTTCTATTCTTTCATTAACATTATACGTTATTCTTCATTCTCTGATTATCGTTCGTTACAGCTTATCATCATTCATACGACAACATTCGTTAACGTCTAAATCATACAATCAATGTATACTTAGAACGTTCACTTAACGCTGATACGATTCACCAGAATCATTCACGTATCCTGCGTTCATGTTACTCGTCTTTTAATCTCATTCACCCTGTACTTAAGGTTTTAAATCACTTGTTTAAGTGTTACATTAAGTGAATTATATGTTCACTATCATTCCGAACCCATTCCCCAAGTGTTGAACATTAAAAATCTCTCCATTGGCTTTCCCCTGCACCGGCGCTGTGGCGCCCACTTTATACTCTACACCGTTGCTGCAGCGCAACACATGCAGGGAAAATCTTTCGGTCAGGCGCTGCGGCGCCAGTTCATTAGGCATGGGCGGTGCTGCGGCGCCAGCCCTGTTCTGCAGAAAAATTATTAATTTTTTGAAATTTCCCGACTCGTAACACGATCGTTATAAATCGGAATTGGCTCGTTCCAAAGCCAATAGTTCACTTATCTCATATTTTATGATTCCATCCAGTCGGAATTCATTTCTAAATCCGTTGGTGGAAAATTGACCGTTTCGTCCATTTTTACGCGTTCGTCGAATATTCGTGAATATTTGACGCTCGTTTCTTCGTTTTAACTCCGAATTCGTTCGTTCTTTCTCTCGCAATTCTTATTTACATAATTACACATGATGCCATTGAAAACCATCATTTTTGAATCAAACGGCGACTTTTGACTTTCATTCCGAGAAATTCACGATTTCGACGCTTAACGTCTAATTGGGTAAACTTCCGCCGAAACTTCGTTTCTTGATATTTTTACATCAAACTAAATGGGATCAATCCATTGGTTGTTAATACATGTTTCCCACCATTTTAAACATCCAAGTTTTAATGGTTTTCCATTATCACGTTCTTTGTGTTCTTCGTTCGTTCTTCGTTCGTAATCAATATTATGATTATGATTTTACGTTTCCTTGCATTCCAACGTTATAAGTTTGATAATTCATCCTTATAACATCGAAGAGTTAATATAACTCATCTGGATCGTCCACTAACATCTTCTATTCTTCTTTTCTTTAAGCTATGTATTTAACATAGAAAACTTAAAGAAAATAACTTATAAGTTAGGTTTTTGATCACCTTTCTTCTTTATTCTTATTCCTCTAGATAAAGTCGGCGATTCACTAGCTTTTCTATTTCTCGAACTTCTTTGATCCGAGCATCTATGCTCTTTCTCTTCCTTCTTCTTCTTCATCAAGCTCTCAAGTTTTCTTTCTCTCTCAAAATCATTAGTGAAATAATGAAGGCTAAGGCTTCCTATTTATAGGCTTGCAAGACTTAGGGTAAAAGAGTCATTTAGGCCCAAACCTCCTTCACTTTTCTTTGTCCCCAATTTTGTCCACCTGCTTAACTTTTAATTTCCCACCAAGTTTGTGACATCATGGTGGTGATATCATCCTTGTGACATCACAAGCTCATGGTTTGCCCCATAGGTTGCCCCATGGGCTTAACCCACCCATTAACCCATTGGTTCGACCCACGGGTTTAATTCTTAGATTTAATTAAAATTAAATCTATTTACTTCGTATAAAATTTATATTATATGTAGTATTAATTCTTGTATCTTCCTCGTATTATACTCATATAATAACTCGTATTATACTCGTATTCATTCCGTATAATAATCATTAGTATTATACGTGACCTATTAATTCATAGGTTTTAATCTTTCCATCCTTTAGGGTCGTAAGTCCCCAGGCGAAAACTTCGTGAGCCATAACTGGAATTTTATTACATTTTCCATCTCGTCATCAAATCCTATCATTATGCGTTTTTTGAAATTTTGAAATTCATTTCCGAGCAAAAATGGATGAATAGTGATTTTCGTCCTTTTCTTTTCGAGAAAACTTTTCTCGGCCAACTTAACCTTTATTGTATATTACCGTCAAATCTTTCGATAGAATGTCATTCCGACATTTTGATCTCCCAAAAAAGCTTAGGGTTAAACCCTAACCCTTAGGGTTTCATGAATAATGCCTATTTCATTTTTTTCTCTGAAATATTTTTATTCCAGAAAATCTTTTATTTTCGTTTTAAAAATTCTAACTCGTTCATTCTAGCTCGTATCCAGAATCCTCCCCATTTTTAATCATCATATATCATTGAATGATTAATAAACACATAACATATAATATAATCAATAAAATCCTTTTTATTAATTACAAACTCCTTAATCTTAATTTCTGGACAATCCAATTTTCGGGTTGTCACAGAGATTCAGTTCCTAGAACTGAAGCAGGGGGACATGACAGTTCCCCAATACGCATTCATGTTCAATGAACTGGCGAGGTTTGCTCCACACCAAGTAGACACAGAGTTGAGGAAGGCGAGACGGTTTGAGCAGGGATAGAAACCCTGGCTCTTTAGCCAAATATCGGTATTACAAGGTGTTACCTTTGGAGCCATATTGGAGAAGGCTATTATAGCTAAGGGTGGTAGTGAAGCGTTGACCAAATACCACAATGAGAGAAATAATAAGGGTAAGACTGATGTGTCAATCAAAATTGAGGGAGCCAGCGGGAGTGGCCAGAAGAGGAAGGGTTTTAACTCTGGGAGTACCGGAGTAAAGTAAGAGTATCCTAAGAGGAGGATGGAGACATGCAAGACTTGCGGGAAGGCTCATCTGGGAGTTTGTCTCAAGGGCAAGGCAATGTGTTATAATTGCAGACAGGAAGGGCATATTTCACCTAATTGTCCCAATCCAAAAAAGAATTATGGTTGCTTTTTGTGTGGATCGATGGACCACATGGCACGAAACTGTCCGAAGAAGGGTTCGGATGGTGGGAAAGGAGCTACCGGTAGTAAGCTAGCGATTGGTGGCACAGTACCACAAAGTAGATCGACTGCCCGCACCTTAATATGATGGTCCAGGATGTTGTTGCATCGGGCAATGTCGTAGAAGGTATTATCCTGGTTAACGACATAAATGCGTATGTATTGTTTAATTCGGGTGCTACGTGTTCGTTTATAGCATGTGCATTTGCTAAACAGTTAGAATTACTCCCCGAAAGACTTGCAATACCTTTGAACATTAAAGTAGTGAACGAGGAAGTAATTCCTGTTGATTGTGTTCAGAAGTGTTGTTGTGTAGATATTAGAGGTAACAAATTGTCGGTAGATCTATTACCGATAAAATTGGGAGAATTCGATGTAATTCTCGGGATGGACTGGTTGTTTAACCATGGGGCGATTATCGATTGCCAAAATAAAACTATGAACCTTTGGATTTCTAAGAAACACAAGGCAGTGTTCTACGGTAGTAAATCACCGGGACGATCTTGTTGTCTAACTATGACGCAAGCCAAGAAATTGTTAAGGAAAGGATACGAAGGTTACCTGTGTCATGTTGTTGATACCCAACAATTAGGAGCAACGTTGGAACATATACCTATAGTCAACAAATATACGAATGTATTTTTGAGTGATTTGCTAGGTCTTCCACTCGATAGGGAGACCGAGTTCGTTATAGATGTAGTGCCAGGAACGACACTAGTTTTGAAGGCATCGTATCGTATAGCGCCAGTGGAATTGTAGGACTTAATGATTCAGTTACAAGAACTGTTGGAAAAAAAGTACATTCAACAGAGTGTTTCTCCATGGGGAAAATCAGTATTGTTTGTAAAGAAAAAGGACAGATCGTTGAGGCTTTGTATCGACTATGGAGAGTCGAACAAACTAACGATAAAGAATATGTACCCATTGCCAAGGATCGATGATCTATTTGATCAGTTGAAAAGGGCAAAATATTTTTCTATATAAGATTTACGGACGGGGTATCACTAGTTGAAGGTTAGAGCGGATGATTTACCTAAGACAGCTTTCAGGACTCGTTACGGTCATTACGAGGTCTTAGCGATGTCATTTGGGTTAACGAATGCGCCAGTCGCATTCATGGATATGATGAACATAGTGTTCAAACAATATTTGGACAAGTTCGTCATAGTGTTCATTGATGATATTCTAGTCTATTCTAAGACAGAAGAAGATCACGCTGAATATTTAAGGTTATTGTTGGAAACACTAAGAAAGGAGACATTTTATGCCAAATTCACTAAGTGTGAATTTTGGCTAGAGAGAGTGTAGTTTTTTGGGTACGTCATCGATAAGGAAGGGATTTTAGTAGATCCAACGAAGGTGGAAGCAGTAATTAACTGGGAACAACCGAAAACGCCAACTGAGGTGCGGAGTTTGCTAGAGTTAGCGGGTTACTATTAGAGGTTCATTCAGGACTTCTCGAGGATAGCTACTCCGTTGACAAATTTGACACGGAAGACCGTGAAGTACGTGTGGATAGAGAAGTGTGAAAACAGCTTTCAAAAGCTAAAAAAGAAATTAGGTTAAGCACCGGTATTGTCCTTACCTGATGAGACGGGGAATTTCGTAGTTTATAGTGATTGTAAGACCCCAACTTTTTATGAATAAGATTTAATTTCCTCTATATATTATTTTAAATAGTAAGGTGTTGATTTGATAAATGGGATAAGTTATGGGGTGATATGTGAAAATTTTATAAAGTAAGCAAGTGGTCATAAAATATTCATTGTGTCGGGGAATATTCGTTTGGTCGGGGAATATTCTTGTTGTCGAAGAATATTCGTACGACGACGCAATCATTTGTGAGACCCATAACGAAAAACTGTCGGATGAAGAAAACGACAAGAATAAGTTTTCTAAAAATAATGGCACAACTGTTCCCGTTAAACTGTTGGGTTAAAGAGCAGTAATACACGTTGTTGCACAGTAGCACACGATATTGCACAGTATTTTAAATTATTGATTTTTACGTAATAGGTCACTCATTCAATAATTATCACAGTAACCATTGCACAGTATTTCACATTATTAAATCAGTAACGGTCACACATGTTATTTACATGATATTATTAGATAACATTATTGACAATGTCTAGAAAATTCTGTTGAGGAAAAGGGTTAGGTTATTTAATTGCGCGCCAGTAAGAAAAAATCATTATCAGAAAGCCCTCTCTTTCCTGAGAATGATCTTGTTGTTAATATTGTGATTCTATAATATTATTTGTGAATAATAATTGATTTGTTGATAAATATGTTAAGTAAATATTTATTCAATTTTGATATAAATGGACGAAATTTTTAGCAAAAGAGACATTTTTTGAAAGTTGATATTTTATCTTTTCTAATAAAATAATTCATTCAAATATATTATTATAATATTACATTATAATAGTATAATGTGATAATATAATAGTATAATTTTATAATTTAAATGGTAATATTTTTACAATAAATTCATGGTATAAGAATAAAATGAGGTGGAAGAGAGAAAATGGAATTGGAATTTTTTTTTTATAATTATATATATATATATATATATATGGTTGGTGGATGTGAGAGAAGAAAAGAAGAAAAGGGGGGAGAGAGAGAGAGAGAAGAGAGCGAGTTAGTGGAAAATGATGGAAAAGGAAGAAAGAAAGAAAAAGAAGGAGAAAAGGGGGGAGAGAGAAAAAGAAAGAAAGGGAGGAAAGAAAAAAAAAGTGTTTTAAATGGTGGAGGTGGGAAGAATTTAATATGCTACGAATTCTCAAATATGATGCTGTATTTTTTATCCGTAAGAAATTTGTCAGAAGTGGTGTTCTGGCATTTTCCTATAAATAGACTGCTTAGTTTAGAAATGAAAATCACACCAGAATCAAAAAATTTTCTCTCTATAATATTGAGCGTATTTCTTGTGAGTATAAGGATATTTTGAGTGTTGATAACAGTGCAAGATTTTCTCAACATAATCTTCGTTATTCTAGTCAGAACTACTTTCCTATTAAGGTAAAGAATGTAATTTTCGTTTCATATTCGTAAAGGATATTATTTTTCTCGTAAATGATGTTATTATCTTTCAATATTCGTAAAGAATATTATTTTCTTTCATATTCCATATTATGAAAGTGATAATATTTTCATTTCATATTCCCAAACTTAAACTTACTACGGTAAGTATTGCTTCAATAATTCATGAAATGATCAGAAATTCCTTGAGTTTTGCGCTTCATCTAATATCATTTTACCTAATTATTGGTCTGAACTTTCTTAAGAAATTTTTACCTTTTTATATCAGGGTTACTATTCATACGTACAGTATTATTCATATGTACGGTACTATTCACGAGTACTATTCACAACAAAATTAAATTTTATTCTCTTTGTCCAAGTTATCTTTTATGGGTCTTATTCTTAAAATTGGATCCATGTTTTGATCTTCATTCTTGAATTTTTCTCCACAATTGATTATTATCGAACATTCTTGAACTTAGATAAATTAAATTACGAATCTCTAATATTTATCCTTTATCTCACTTGATTCGTTCTTGATATTATTTTTCATCATCCGCAGTCTTAAATTCTGGTGAAAGTTATCTTTGGCCCGTAGTGCAAAGATGAACTGTTGATTGATAAATATCTTTGGCCTGTAGTGCAAATATGAATGATTAATTGATGAATATCTTTGGCCTGTAGTGCAAAGATGGACAGGTGTTGGTATGATCATGACCACTAGTGATACAAATGAATATCTTTGGCCCGTAGTACAAAGATAAATTATTGATTTGAAATATTTATTGATTGATGTTACATGGATAAAATATTGATGATGGACTTTTAAATCATAGAAGATAGTAGACATCATTCTCTACTTGACTCTTCTAATGGTTTGTTATTTCTGCTGCAGTTGTTAATCTAAAACTTGTTGTCCATAATATTTTATCTGTTTTACTGAAGGCTAATGATAAATTATTTTTTATTATCTTAGTTATAATATTCTTTACTTGCCTAGTTGAGTTCACTTTTTTCTTCTATTGTTCTCTTAAGGAAATGAGAATATCGCATGGACTAGTCGGAGAATAGAGTGATGGTCCGAGATAGAGCTGTAGAAGACCTCATTATTTTATAAAATAGGGTGATAATAATTATGAGGACTTATTTGAGTGTTTAAATTTTCGTATTATATACGATCTGTATTGAAGCTGTGACGAACAAGATTTCTGTAATTTAATTTGAATATTTATTGAATTAAATAAATATTTTTTGATGATTTAATTATTGAGTTAAATAATTAATTGATGAAATTGTAGTAGATTAATTTAATTATATGTGTCACATTAGCTAAATTAATGTGGTGAATTTTTATATTCAAAGTATGTATTTAATTGAGCTTATTTGATTAATATGTTAATTAATAAGCATAATGTTATTCTAATTAATTTAAATAATTAATTAGAGATTTAATGATTTGGCATAATTAATGAATGAGAATTTTAATTATGTGACTATGTGATTTAATATGGATTTATGCTATTTTTAAGTGATTAAAGTAACATTATTTGATTTAATTGGGTGTAACATTAAAACTATATTATAAAGCTTTAATTAAATTAAATGAAAAAGGGGGAATAGGAACAAGCAAACAAAGCCTTATTCGGGGTTGGGGTCAGTTAACCCATTATGGGATTAACAGACGACCCATGACTCCACTATTATATACGTATATCATATTAGTGGTATATCATATATCATATATTGCATTCATCAGTAAAGAAAGTAGAGAGAAAACACAGAGAGAAAAAGAGAGAAATTGAGAGAAAAGACTTGAGAATTAGTTAGAGAAGATATTGAAGAATTTAGTTGCATCATCATCACTAACTAGCAAGGGTAATTCTTTCTCCTACGTTTTTAAATTCAAATTCTTAAAGTTTCCATTAACGTATTCTTAAAAAGTTCTATGTGAATGACTAATTTAATGATTAATGCATGATATGGTTTTATATGTGTTATTATATGATCATAACATGTTTCTACCAATTAAAGTATGTTCATACATGTCTAAATCGGAGTTTGAAAAGTTATAGAGTTTTCCATTTACGTGTTTTAAAATGCCCTGAGAATGGGAAAATTTACATTTGGTCATGATATGGCTATATATATATATATATTAATTGATGTTCATAACATGTTGTATATCATATATACATAAATTACAGTGGTTAATTATATGTAATTATGTGGTAATTGAGATTTTCAAAGTTTCAGAACATAAGAATGGCCCATATGACCCTTATGTACCAAATTTACATACCTTACACGTTTATTTAACTTAAATTGATGATGTAATATAATTATACACGTTTAAACGAACAAAACGGAAGTTAAACAAACGGATTCGTAACGTTGAATTTCTTATTTTTCTTTCAAAACTTTATAAAGTATGAAAAATAGTGAATTTGATTGCTATAACTTGTGTAATTACGTGATTTAGAATGCTAAGATCATGCTAGAAATGTTGTATAGTGTTTTGGTGAAGTCCATACTTCATGGGTAACAATTAAATTGTTGTGTTAGCATTAAATGGTGAATTCTGGGCCTGGTTTTCTGTTATTCGTGAACTGCAGATTTTGAAAATGGCGTGTGGAGCTGCAGCGCCAACTTTAAGCCTAAGAGTGGGGCTGCAGCGCCAGTGGAGCTGCAGCGCCAGCTTTAAGCCTAAGAGTTGGGCTGCAGCGCCAATGGAGCTGCAGTGCCAGCTTTAAACCTAAGATTGGGGTTGTAGCGCCAGTGGAGCTGCAGCGCCAGACTTAAGCTTAAAGTCCGAGCTGCAGCGCCAGTGGAGCTGCAGTGCCATTTTTAGTTCAAATGGTTGAGCTGCAGCGCCACTTGGCAGATTTTGCCCTGAAATGAGATTTTAATTGTTCAAGTCCAGGAAATGTAATTGGAACCTAATGTAATAAACATGAAGACATGATTAAACATATAATAAGAGGTTAATAACTTATATTACGTGAGTAATTAATAAGTTAATTACATGACTTGAATCGTTAATTGTATAGTCCAATAACGTGCTCAAGACCGATGTGTGTGATTCGATATGTATATCGAGTTATTGATTAATGTGTATTGTGAACGTATTGATATGTAGGATTTAATAAAGAACGTGAATTATAAATTGTAGCTTGTGCAAGAGGCAAGTTTTCTATCCTTAAACTTATTTAATATTTTGGAAGTTTCCTAAACTCAAATCTTACTTTTACATTGAGCAAGTTCTTATCCTTGTTTATTCAAGTTGAGATTTTCATATGAGATATTACTATTCCTTTAAGTATTACTTCAGTTATACAATACTTATTCGATTGTATACTCTTGATATTTATTATTCAAGTTGAATGTCGTTGTTATTGTTAAACCTTATAAGACTAGCGAACCCTTATTGATTCGACTAGTCCATAGTTGATGAACGTTCTAAATTCTAGAATTTTTATTGAGCTTATCCAAACCAAACTTCCTTTGGTGCGAACTCTGATGTCAAACTGAGATGAACAACCCTTTAATAGGGGATTATTTACGCTTTAGCGTTGAGATATTGTGCACAGTATGGTACTAAGGGCTGATCCCCCTAAGTACGAGAAGTAGAGTCCATAGTCTTATGACTGTTAAAGGTTTAAAGCTTAAATAGTTTACAACCTAGGACATAGTTCGAGGTCTTATGACCCTCAGATGTTCTTTTGATTCCTGTTATTTATCCTCGGGTCAAAAGTTGAGTTTCTTTATTCAGATGTCTTTGATTTACTCTCATGTTATTATATTGTTGTCATATTATTATACTTGTGGGCAATCGTGCTCACTCTTGCGTAATAATAACATTGTGTAATAATAGGCTTCTAGTTTTGATTTCTCAAAACTCCTTCCTCCCCTTTCTTTCTTCTTCTCTTTGTTCTGTCTGGTTTCTTACTCTGTTCTTCTTCTAACTCAGACTAACATAACGTATAAACTATATACATATAACTTATAGATATAGAATATAACTATATAATATATCACTGATATACTTAATTCCTCTTAATAAATATATCAGTTACTCATTTTTGGAAATCAAAAGCCATAAAGCTTTGTTTGGCAAAAACTCATTAAATTTAAAAATAGATTATTAATAGTTAAGGCCTTGTTTGGTAAAACATGATTAAAATAGAAGTAAGGGCCTTGTTTGGCAAAACTAATTTAAAATTATTTTCTTTATTTTGATAAATCTTTTAACACATAGTTTAAATGTTGCACTTTATTTAATTAAATCTCAACCTTCTAATTTAATTAAATACAAGCTAACATTAATTAATTAATTAAAATTGCACATAATACTAAATTGCTACACAATATTAATTTACTTATTAATCATAATTCATGTAATAAATTAGTAAATCTTTATAAACGCTTAGCACATAATATTCATCTAATTTAATTATTCTCAATTAAATTAGAATTTTACTACACAATTACTTAGACATCAATTTAATTAATCATATTGCACTTAATTAAATTAATCCAATACATGAATATAATTCTCTTCATACCAAATCGTGCATTTCATAATATAACACATATACACATACTCGTACTCGAACATCTTAAAATAGGAATTTTTTTTATTAAATTCTCATTTATTAATTCTTGAAAATTCGGGTTGTCACATAAACCTTGAATCTAGTTGATATCTTTCTGTCCATAGCGACTATTATTGAGAACAATTAATACTTCTTGTTATTCTTGAACTATCATTTAGTGTTGTACCCTTGGGATTTAAAATCTATATTATTCACCCTTATTGCTATATTACTTGCTGAGCAAACTTGTTGCTCATTCTTGCTTTTTCTAAAACATTTCAGTTAAGGCATAGCAGTGTGGACCCTTAGGCACAGACAAGGGCAAGGGCAAGGCTACTGCGTAGCTTTGTTCTCTTTTAGGATTATTATGATGATGTAATAAAAACTTATTTCATATTATGTATTAGCTATGTTTAAGCTATGTTGAAGATGATAAAATTATGTTTAAGTTACGAGACCGTGGGACTCGAATAATTATATTAAAACGTAAATTATTCTACTATTCTATTGCATGGCATGTTATGAAGTTATTATAATTTAGAAAGTGATGAACCGAATTCGAGACGCGAGTGGACCGAATTTGGGGGCGTCACATAATATATCTTATATATATATATATAATATAACCTTATATATATAATATACTTTTAAAATCATTCGGTGATTGGATCACCTTTTTAGAAATCCTGCAGGATAATGATATATACTCCTTTTTTAAAACCAATTCAGGTAATGTGATTTAAGTTTCCTTTTGTTGAAAAAAACGTGAGTCATTAATATATATATATATATATATATATATATATATATATATATATATGCAGTCCCCTTCAGTTGAGGGATCCCTCAAATAGTGTTATTTGAGGGATGGAAAGCTCAACCGTTGGATCTGTTTTAATAACTTTATGTGGCTGAGATTGTTTTACATCTTTTAATCCTTTTTCACACTCCCGGCCCACCACAAACTCCACTTACCACATAAAGTCATTAAAACAGATCCAACGGTTGAGTTTCCCATCCCTCAAATAACACTATTTGAGGGATCCCTCAACTAAAGGGGACTGTATATATATATATAAAACGTCCAACTCTTATAAATCCTGTATTCACCTTTTTGAATCCTAGAAGCGAACTTTTCGTTTCTTTTTAATAACTCGGATCGCCCACAGCGAAAGAAAAGAAAAAAAATATTATTTCCAGTTTTTTTCTTTCATAAATTTAATAATTTTATACAACTAATTATGCCCAATAAATTATTCTAAATACATACCCATACAAATATGGAATCACTACAATTAATAATTGCATAAAGGTTTGGCTCTGATGCAACTGTTGGGTTTGTACGAAATCGTGGACGCAATCAAATTGTAAAAATTAGCAGAAGCATGGTATATCAGAGTTTAAAATTTTTTACAAAACCATTACCCGGATCATTCTTTATGAAAATTATTAATTTAAAATGATAAATAAGAAGTTATGGAATCATACCCTTGTAGAACGAAACTTTTACAGGTACGAGTTCAACTCCTTGTTCTTCGTGATCTCCTTGAATTTCCGGGTTAGATTCCTTCCTTTGATCAACGTTAGTCACCCAAGTGTTTGGCCTCTAGAGGTGATCCACCAAGGAAGATGAATTATCAAGAAGGAGGGTGGTTGGCTAAACCCTAGGTTTCTATCCACTATAGAAAAGGAGTACTCTCCAACAATTAGAATTTCATCAACTGATATCTAAAATAAAACTTCTCTTATATAGATATTGGTCAACCCTTTTAATCCTATTAGATATAGGGTTTTATTTAATTAATTAAACTCCTTTAATTAAATAGACTTCCCAATAATATTGAGATTAATTAATTAAACTCCTTTAATTAATTTGCCTCCTAATCTTATTAGGAATAAATGAGAGTATTAATATTAAATTAATTCCTAAACTCTTTTAGAAATTAAAATAATAATAATTGTAATAATATTAATAAGACTCCTCTTATTAATTAATATTTAATATTTCTAAAATATTTAATAATAAACATTAAGCTATTTAATTTATTCTATGACCATAGATTAAATTAATTTCACTTAATGTATTATTATGACTATGCCATTATCTTCTTAAATAAATATTCTTCTTTTTATGGTGTGACCCTTTAGGTTCTCCATATTAAACCGGTTGTGAATAAATCAATTAGAACAATTTTAATCTTATTTAAATAAATAAATTAAACTAATAATCTATTTAAATAAATAATATTTATTCTACAATAGGGATAAGACTTCCTAGCGATCAACGACTTTCAAGATAATATAGATTTCAACATTAATCATAAAAGAACTTGTGAGTAAATAGTTACCGTACAATTTAATCCTTCCACCAATCCCAATTAATTATAAGACATGGAATTACTGTTAAGTCTTATTTTATTTAATTATATGTATTTCGATTAGAAAATGCACAACTCCAAATAACGCAAATTAGAAACTTCTTTCTAATTTCATTCTGTCTTGGCCAAGGACTACTGGGTTGTCATTTAACGAATCACGTAGGACATGTCTCTTCTTTTACTAGAAGTGGTAGATTCTTTATTGATCGTTCATTATCTCCATATATAACTCATTATACCCAAGCATACCCTTTGATATACCCTAAGAGTCTTAAGGAATAATTCAAAGTATAATTCATTACACACAAGATACTATGATGATCTCAAGTCCAAGGATCACTTATACTACTATCACATTAGGAATTTCTATTGACAGGCAAGTAAAACTCCATTAAGTATTCCATAGCGAGTCATGTTCAGTGAACTTATTCTCCAATAAGCACCTACATACTTGCTTTAGTGTCCCCACACAAATGATCATGAGATAAATCATCCTCATCCAATGAGCAAGCAATATATGTATTAATCTATCCAAATTTACTAATCCCTTATTTAGTAATCCAACGATTGGGAACTATTTTAGTTTTAAGTTTTCTAAGAATTTAGATCTCATTAGCATGATCAACATCATGATTCTAAAAGCATTCACTACTGCATAAGTCACTTTTTGCAACGCTTTTTTTGCAACGGTCTTATAAAGTGTGGTATAAAAGGACCCTAATGCAACGGTGTGAAAAAGTGTGGTATTTTTCTACCACTAATGCTATGGTTTAAATTAGTCGTGGTATATTCTAATAATAGGCAACGATTTTAAAAAAAGTGTGGAATAAATATAATCTAAGTGCAACGACCTATAAAATATGTGGCATAAAATATACAAATGCTACGGTTTATAACCGTTGCAAAAAATAACATTTAATAAGAAAATAATTTGATGCTTTTTTCTTTTAGTACTTTCCCTAATGTTGTTCCTGCCCAACTCTGCCTCTCTCATTTCACCAGCCGTGTAGAAATAGAAGAAAAGTTTCCCTCTTAACCACTTCGTCTGACGGTGACTCCCTCTAACTCCTTATAGATCAACGGCTCAAGATTGCGGCTCAACTCTCTCACTTACATCTGCAGCACATCTCATTCTCCTCCCTCTCGACTCCCTCTAACCCTAGCAATAGTGGTGGCGTAGTGGTGGCGGCAGCAGCGGCATAGTGGTGGCCTCTCCTTCAATTTCTCCTCCATTATTGCCCAATTGAAGGTTCTAATTTTCTCCCTTGTTAATTTTTCCTAAAAATTAGGTTTTAATTAGAAATTTTGTGTTATTTAGAACTAATTTAGGTTGCAATTAGAATGATTGTATTGTATCAACGATGCTAAATCAATTGTTGTGTGCCCAAGTTTCTCCTTCAATTTTTCAATCAATTGCTCAGGCCTTGTTATAGTATTGTAATGATTTGTATTCCCACCCCCTACTATATTAAGGATATATTATACTATAATGATTCATTTTTTTATATTGGAGATTTATTATTCTATTTACTTTCAATCTTGTGTTGTGGCACTTTCATTTGATTAAAGGAATCATTGAAAAAGGAGAAGTCACTATAGAGAGAGTGAACTCTCAAGAACAACATTACATATCCATTTACTGAAGCTTATCCAGCAGTAGGATAATTGTCACTTAGAGAAGAAGGGTATTAGATACCATGGTGATTGGCTTTAGTGCAAGTGGGATATTGAAAGTAGTATGCACACAAGTCAATCATATTTGATGATAAAACATATACTTTATAACAATCTTATTTGTTAGGAATAAGCAAGGGAATGTTATTCCTGAATATATAAGATTTGATGATGAACTTAATGAATGAATATGGAAATATGTCTGCATTGATAAAAGCTGTAAAGTCCTTAATAGAAGATAGATAATATGTACAAGGACTTAGATTAAAAAGATCAAATGTGTTAGGTTGATCCTACATGAATGAATAGCTTTGTTAAGTCCTTCAAAAGATCGCAACGTACAAGGACTATGAAAAGAAAGATCAAACTTGTTAGGTTGATCTTATAAAGTGTAATAGATAGTCCCGTCTGATCGAAGAGCACTGCACCAGCCATCACAGTCTACCAAGAGAGGTATGGCAGAATCGTAGTCTATCAAGACAAAATCGTAATCTATCAAGATAGTTTCTCTCGGAGTCGCAGTTTGTCAGAAAGGCCACTCTCGAGATCTTAGAGACAGTCTGTCGAGTGCCTGCCGAGCCAAGTCAAGAATCGTATGCTTCACTCAAAATCGTGGAGTCTACAGGTCGTAATCTAGGCAGAATCGTAGTTTGACAAGCCAGTCAAGAGATTGCAGATGTCAAGGAAAAAATTATATTCTTTCAAATAAACTACTCTCAGGATCGCAGACTACACTCAGAGTCGTAGAGTTTACAGATCGCCAATGGGCAGAATCGTAGTCTGCAGAATTAGAGCCAATCGTAGTCAGTCAAGTGCTCACAATGCTAAGGTAGAATCGTAGAGCACTCTATAATTATCAACAGATGAGCAATTCAAGGTGGAGTACATACAAAGATGTAAGTGGTTCTCCTCCTCTGATAAGAGTAGTCAAGGTTCAGAATGAAGTATACTTGAAGAGTATTAAAGAGCATTCTCTGAATGGCCTGCAAGCAAACAGAAGATCAAAGAACCAACTCTATCAGCAAGGCTGATTGAGAAGTGAAGAGCCATTTATAAGGAGTCTTCTACAAGCGCTCATTAGAGGACAGCGATTGTAGTGTCTGTCAAACAAACATAAGACTTCTCAACGATCGTAGTGTTGAATACAATGATCGTGGTGCTTGCCAACTAGAAGCAAAGTCTGATAAAGCACCTATAGAGATAATGGCAAACCTACAAAGGACAGATGAAAGGGATTGTCTATGCTCAGCCTCATCATGAAAAGTGACCAAGAGATCACAGGGAAGAAAATTGAGGACGCTGAGCATAACTAATCAAATGAGTCATGTAAACTAAAGGGCCAGAGCAGTCAGCCAATTTATCAGTTCCTGGAGCAAGGCAAGACAGGCAGGATCATAGAACAGACTGCAAGAGCTAAGTGCTAGATGGTACTACATTGTCAAATCATAGAACACTCTTAGAATCGTAGTGATGTCAAAGTCAAGTCACCTTGAAACTTCCACTGATAAACTACGACCAAGTACATGAACGTCAGCATCAGAATCGTAGAGTTCGTTTGTCTGATTATTGAGACTCAACAATGTCAAAATATGAAGACTAACAAACGAACGTTGCTGATTGAGAGTCTCGATGCACTCACCAACATCCTTGGTCCAAATCGAGGGAACAAAAGGAAAAATAAAGGTGACTACCAACTAGTCTGCTGAAAGTGACTTTTCAGAGGTGTTAGGTGAAATAGTAGACTGTTGTGTAAGGAAAGTCAAAAAAGAGCTGTCACATCAACTCAGTATGTCTACATCAAAGAACTCAAAATATTTAAAGCTTTTCAAATAGCTCCCAATGGATATATTCCAATGGGAAACTGATGGATAAACATATAAAAGCTGAAGCTTCAAAGAAGAAGAAGTTGTTAACTTGAGATGAAGTGAGTCATATAGAGCTTAACAGAGAAAAAGTCTCAGTGAGAGTGAGACTACCACAGAAGGAGTGAAACACATCTAATGAGGGTCTTACACTACTAAAAGCTTCACTCAATACGAAGGAGTATGCCAATAGAGTGGCATCTGTGCTGAGAGTCGGAAGGCCGAAAAGATAAGAACTAGAGTGGTAGTTCAGAAAGCAGACCTCAAGAGCCACTCTACATTTCACCATAAACACTCTGAGATGAAGAGAAAAAGATGCAGAACTGAATTTATACACAAGACAACCAGTGTTCAAAGACTTCTAAGTACCTGAAGAAGTCTAACTGATATACAAGACTTAGCAGTCTCTTAGTGGTGATAGTGTGTTATGTTGAACATCAGATGAAGTCAAGCATCATCAACAAAGATCAGCAACACCAAGGAGATGAATCAGGCTACTAAGTACACAAGGATGTCATGCCAAATGTACATGTTAGCAGTCCATTAGTTGTGATCAAGTATCAATGCTGAATGCCATACGATCACAACCTGCATGATTCAACACTATGAATATCTGAAAGATTCAATAATATGACTATTAAAAGCAAAGATAATAATTGCCTTTAGAATGACTGATAGTCGAGTAGACTCTGAACTATAACTTTCCAATGGGTTCAATAGCTAATTGACCCTTTTAGAATTTCTGGCTTCTGGCTACAGAAACTAAGTACCTTGAGGAGATCAGCCTCGGGCACGACCTGAATATGCATAACACTTATATCTGCTTACTCGTATCATATATATTAGATACCTGGGCACACTCCTACATATGAGGGGTGTTCTGTTCCGTCTAAGAATCCTTACTATCAATTGGTTTGGATAGCTTCAAAGAAAACTTCATACACTAGTTTGACCGAGCAAAGGTTCAGACTCTTACTGACATAGTTCAAGAAATTTAGAACCTTGAATAATGTACAAGTCCAAGACTGTACGAGCTCAAATGCACTAGGTGTGGACATCAATAATATCAATGTGGAATAATTGATAAGTAATTAAACCACTAAATAACATGCTCGGAAATAAAGTTTAAGCAATTAAGTAAACAACTTTTGATTCAACAATAACCTACTCAATACAATATGAGAATGACATAGAACTTGCACAAAGTGAAGTTTAGAATTTGCACAATATATGAATTTGTGTAAGTTCGGGGAACTTGCACAATACTCAACGTGTGAAGTTCGGGGAACTTGCACAATACTCAAAATGTGAAGTTAGGGGAACTTGCACGATAATAGATTCCTTGCATAAAATAAATGCATAGGCTTAGACACTTACAACATCAAAGAGTGAAATTCGGGGAATTTCACCATAATAGATCCCTTGCATAAAGTAAATGCATAGGTTAGGGCATTTGCTTACAACGTTCTTTAAGTAAAGTAAACACAAAGATAAGATACTTGCATAATATACGAGTTTGTATAAGTTTAGAGAACTTGCATAATAAAGAAATGAAGTTCGGGAATTTGCAAAATAACTAAAGTGTGAAGTTCGGGGAACTTTCACAATACTCAAAATGTGAAGTTCAGGGAACTTTCACAATAACCAAAGTGTGAAGTTCGGGAAACTTTCACAATACTCAAAATGTGAAGTTCGGGGAACTTTCACAATAACCAAAGTGTGAAGTTCGGGGAACTTTCACAATACTCAAAATGTAAAGTTCGGGGAACTTGCACAATAACCAAAGTGTGAAGTTCGGAGAACTTTCACAATACTCAAAATGTGAAGTTCGGGAAACTTGCACAATACAATAATAACCTACTCAATACAATATGAGAAGGATAGGAAACTTTCACCAAAACAAGTGAAGTTTAGAAACTCGCTTACACTGTTCATTGAATAAGGTAGTACAAGAATTTAGAATACTTGCACAATAGGGTCCGGATACTTGTACAATAAATAAGTACAAGTTAAGAAAAACTTGCTCAAATAAAAGAGTAGTTCAGGAAAACTTGTAATATAATAATACCCTGCTCGATATAAATTTGAGTAAAGTTAGGGAGACTTGCATTCAAATCAAGTGAAGTTTAAGAAACTCGCTTATAACGTTCCTTGAGTAAAGTAAACACAAGAATAGGATACTTGCTCAAATGTAACTTGAGGAAGATAGGGAACTTGCATTCAATATAACAATCAACTGAAGTTAGGAAACTTGCTTACAATATCTGTTGAATAAAGTAATGCAAGGGTCTAGGAAACTTGCTTAAATATAACTTAAGGAAGATAGGGAACTTGCCTGTTTGCTCAGCTACAAATAACTCTAGCTTTAATTTAAACGGCGTTGGAACGACCTAATATTAACAAGTCGATCTCTCCAATTAGTATAAGTTCACACATACAAGAATCTAATCATTATATAATTCTATCACATAAGATCACGTTCAATATCAAACATACCATTTATAGCATCATAATATGTTAACTGTTAAAATCCGACTTAAGCAAATTATTCGGGTCTGAAAGTGTCCCGACGTAACTCTAGCATGCAACTACTAATATTAAACCAATACACATACTTATCATGTTGTAATTTCTCATTCGAAACTAGCTTGCCCATCCTAATCCAATTTCAGAGTCATATGTTTTCATGCCGGTAAACCTCAAGTTAAACAAGTTCATACTTCAAAGGTTTAATACTCCGGTCATACTATCTCATAATGAGACTAAACAATACTTGATATATATGCTTGAGTATATTACACAAATATACTTCAAATCACATAGTTCATATTTGAAGTTCATTTTCTATGATTAAGCATGCATATGTGAAATTTGTGCATAAATAAACGAGGTTCATGTCAATACGTCTGTAAGCATAATGACATCCTAATAAACATGCTTGCATGATCATAATATAATTCACATGGTAATCTTTGCTAGTTAGCTTCCACATTCTAAGTTTCCATTTGTAAAGTACACTAAGTCAAAAAGACAATACGGTACATGTATAGCATCTCGTAACCGTTATTCTCATGTATTAGAACGCATACATAAGTCACATACATGTATCTAAGTGGTCACAATCTAAAAGACACAAGTCTTGGTTAAGTTCTCTTGAAAGTCTTAAGTCTCTCTTTTGAAAACGTCTTAACTTACGATCAAGTACGCTAGTGTGTTCTATCATATTAGACTAAGTTCTTATGTTTATAGAACACACAATCATGACCATGAAATCAAAATTCATACATACTACGTATACGTCAAAGTTCACATTCAAAGCTTATGTTGTTGTTAGTAACGTTCACTAATGAGTTCAACATGCTAATGCTTCATTACGAGTCATATAAACACAAGTCAATGGATTATTCATGCATTTCTAAACCACACTAACATGCTTGCAAAATCAGTACCTAAATATGTTACACACATGTCAAAGTTTATTTTCAAAACTTCTATTTTTGTTAAGAATGTGCACTAGTAAGGTTCATATGATCACAGTTCATTATAGAACCTATATACGCGAGTTAGCATACTTCTCATACATTTTTAAATCATACTAATATGCTTGCAAAGTCAAAATACTAGCATGCTTCACATATGTTGACATTCGTTCATGAAATCTTAAGTTTATTTCATAACTATATGTTGTTTCATAAACCTTGTATGCAAACATAGCAAAACACGTTTACTCAATGTTCATATACTCATATAAGTGTATTAAGCTAGTTCACATGCCTGTCCTAACAAGGTATTACATGATGACATAACAGACTTGTAGCAGAAAACAAAAGTTTGAATTACAGGGCCTGCGCAGCTGCGCTGCAACCAGGCATAAACCCGGCGCAGCTGCGCCGGCTCCTGATCCAACCAAAATTGAACTGCTTCGGCAGTTCATCAGCCTAACTCAAAATTTTTCCAACAAAAACACTTTAAGCATGATATGATACCATTCTAACATGATTATAACTCCATATAACCCATAACAATCATATATCACAATTCAATTACCCAAACCATGAACAATTCAAGATTTAAACAATTTTAGAAAATTAACAGAGAATGAGGAACTTGAATGTAAGTAATTATACCTCTGCTATTATGGACTTGCTACTAAACAATTGCTACAATGCTGCTATACTAACTCCTTCTTAACTCTAATGAAATACTCAACAAATGCAAGGAAGAAGGAGAGAGTTCATTATATAGGCAAATTGAAGAAACAGATAATGTCATTAACCCCAATTCCAAACCAACGGATTGCACAATAACATGGTGGTTAATAAGTAGTTGGTGAAGAGTTGGTGGATTCATCATGAATCCCACTCCCCTTGCACTCATTAGCTAGTTTGTTGCTGAGTTTGAGAAGGAAGGTAGAGTAGTAGCCCATTAGGAGTTCACGTGTGGGAGTTGGGCACTCAATGTGAGACTCAGCAACTTGCAAGTGTAATACACTATACTAATGTAATCTATATATATAGCCTATCATGCTTACTAAGGCTACATTATGTATACACATTTTATTTCATGTAAATACTTAGGCTATAATTAAATTAAAGTCACAATTTCAATGAGCAATTAATAATATGATGCATCAAGTAGGGTATATACATATAATCCATGTACATTATCTATTAACACCAAATATAAAGTAATTGGGTATTATTATAATAATAACTGTTATTATAATAATTGTAATAACTTATTAAAATCATTTATCAATTAATAATGTTATTGATATAATATAAAGTAATAGGGTATACATATTAATGTCTATCTATGTATTATCACATGCTCTTATGTACACATTCAATTCATCAACCTCACATAATACAATTAAGGTTACTATATAGTCTATATATAATATATGGTTAACTACCATATAAATAACACATGTTTGTATAAAACAATAAATCAGTTAATCAAATAAAAATAATATTATTATATTTATTAATCTCTTACTCATTAATTATTATCTATTCATAATAATAATTAATCATCACATTATCAACTAATTACTCCCAATTCATTAACTATTATTTATTCATAATAATTATAAATCAACAACAATAATAATTTCATACATTATCGATTAATTACTCAAATATAAATAATTAATCCCTATTAACTCTCTACACTATATTCAAATAATTTTGAATATATAATTTACTAACACTTTTTATCAATTCTCTGATATAAAAGTCTCAAGGTTAATCTACTAAGTTAAATAACCATTAGTGATTCCCTTTAATAAAAATCCTAGCATTTATTCGCATAGGTTAAATTCACATAAGCACATAACCACATAAGGTTTAAATAAGTTTGAAAAAATTAACTCCTAAAAATTTAAAATCACATGTAAAATTAATAAGGAGCTTAAAATTCCTGGCCGTTACATGGACTCTCTTTACGACAATCGAATATGTAGGCTAAATACCCTACACAACCTTGTCTCAACAACTTCTTAGCCTGCATCATCGCCAGATAACTCGCTTGTCTAAGCGACATGCTGCCATAAAATATAACCTTTGATAGAGTCATAAGGTTAATACACTTCCTTTGGCAATCAATTATCGCCCCATAATTGAATAGCCAATCCATTCCCAAAATAACTTCAAACTCACCAAGTCTAATCGGGATAAGATCTACGTTCATCACGTTACCCTTAATATCCACCATACATTTCTTGTGTACAAATTTAACAGGAATCACTTCCCTATTCGCAATCTCTATGTTCATAGGGTATTCTAACTCGTCCGTAGGCAATTCTAAGTTCTTAGCAAAGTCATCGGATATAAATGAGGAAGTAGCACCTGAATTATTTAATACATAAGCATTAACTTTATTGATCGGAATGATACTTGACACCAGAACACATGACTGCACAGCATCTTGCACGGTCATGCTAAAAGTCCTGGTAGTAGGTCGGTTGGTTTATGTCGGTCCCGAGATAGTTAGTGCATTGCCACCACTGCTTCCTCTGTTCCCACCTACTTCTGTCCCTCCTAATACCTTCGTGGGGCAATCCCTTGCCAGATGTTCCTTTTACCCACATGTGAAGCAGGCGCCCTTCTTAGGGTTAGGGCAGTTAGGTGCTATATGGCCTTCTTGACCACAATTGTAGCAGACTCTCTTCCCCTTCATTCAGACCCTAGGTGATTATTCCCGCAGGTCGAAAAAGCTTCCACTCTCTTCTTCTGGCTCCCTTGCTGATTCCTCGTCGATGTGCTTTCATTCCACCTTCTTTTCTGACTACTGCCTCCTTCTATATTGCTACCACTAGTCTTATTACCTTCACCCTCACTCTTCTTCTTCTTCAGCTCTTGGTTGTACTTGGGCATAACATGGCTCCCACCTTCTGTAATGATTGCCTTCTCCAATACTCTCGCAAAAGTGTTTAACTGAAACATTGACACTTTATTGTACAACCAAGGCTTAAGTCCCTATTCAAACCTCATTGTCTTCCTCTCATCGGTATGCACTTGATATGTGGCGAACCTAGCCAACTCATTAAAGCTCACAGCATAGTCTGGCACATACATGTTACCTTGCTTTAGCTCCAAAACCTGAACCTCCATCTGGTTCTGTGAGCTCGTTGGGAAGTACATTTCAAAAAACATCTATTTGAACCTTTCCCAGGTTATCACGCCATGTCCTCCTTGGAATTTGTTTGCCTGCCACCAATAGCTAGCTTCTGCCTTCAGCATGAACGTTGCATAAGCGGACTTCTGATCCTCGTTGACCCTAGTGACGTCAAATACCTTCTCCATCTCCATAACCCATGCCTAAGCTTCGATGGGTTTCATAGATCCCTTGAACTCTGGCGGTCCAACGGCTTTAAAATCTTTGAACGACGTGTTCGATGGAGCTTGCGGCTGATTGGCCAATGCTTCAGTCAATAAGTTCACCAACTGCTGAATGGGGTTAGCGTTGGCGTTGGCATTGTTGTTATTAGTTGATCCTTCCTAGGTTGGTTGACGAGTTGGGCGTCTTCTCGGTGGCATATTTCTATTATGATATACGCTTATTAGATCTTTATTCAATTCCTTAAATATTTAAGACTTAACTTAAATATTTTAAGATATTCACTTAACACATAACAACTCAAATAAACTCTGATATTTATTCATTCAAAAAGTTTTAAACAAAACAAGATAGCATCACTGCTATTTACATCAACTATCCCGAGATAAAGAATCTTCAGGATTTAAATCATCATCATATTCCGTTGTTTATAATCACATCATAATTTGCATAATTAACTACCAAAGAAATATTCACATAATCATGTTGTTCCTATCACGGCCTACTAAGGCGTCGAACAGCTTTTCTGCACTCTTCTTCCATAATGTGAAAAATCATCCTATGGTGAAACATGTACCAAGGTAAGTCCTCGAACTGAACCGGATAGTAGACAACTCGATCCTGGGTCCTATCAATCGCTGTCTGGAACGTGTAGTCCGTCTCCTCAATCTTTGCCTTCTTTACCCGATTGTCATCCTCGGCAAGATCTGCACGTCGTGAAGCCCTCATCCAAGCGTCCTCTGCTCTAGCACGCTTTGCTGATTCCTCTCGCAAATCATTCTTTAGCTTCTCTATCTCAGCTGACTTTTCTTCATTTTGTCCCTTTTCATTAACCAACTCCCACTCCACGTCAATCAGATGTGTATCCAGATTCTCGATCTGGCCATGCTTCTGCTCGAGGGTAGTCCGTTGTGCAACTGTCTGCTCCTTCAGCTCCCGAACAGTTTCCTGTAACTCTATGCTACGGTCATATAGTTCGTCGTACATCTCGGCACTGATAGAGTTTGGTGGAAACTCATCAAGGTCCTCATCTTCCTCCTTAACCTCAGCCTCAACCTCAATCTCTTCAGAGTCCTCCTCTGAATCAAACGTTGGCTCATGCTCTTGACCAACAACAGTGATTAATGGAGATGGCTCTCTCCAAACCAACTGCCCCCAGACTGTATGAATGTCTCGGGGCTCTTCCTTAATAGCCACTCGGGATACAACCTCCCTAGGCTGACTGGATCCTCCAACATCCGACATCATGACAATCAAAATTTTAAGTATTTAGTTACTACGTGATGCTAATCGATACTAGCGAGCACATAAGTAATCACATAAGCACATAAAGTCTTTTATTATCTTTCTTAGAACTCAATAAGAGTTTATCACCACTATGTTATCGATCTCTTAAAAAGGCTACTACCCTAAGGTTTTCCCCCACCTAAGGTTCATAACCTACAGCTCTGATACAAACTTATGACACCCTCAAATCTGGGTACTTCAATTTCCACAGGATTTGGTGTTCACTGTCCAATCATCATATATCTATCTACCCATAATAAATGCAAATCATGATATAAATAGAAATCCTAAGGGGATACAACATCTGAATAAATAAATCCCAAGTTGAACTAACCTTAAACATCAAATGCAAAAACGTAAATAAACAAATAAGTCTTAAACAACATTATAAGTCTTACACATAATATTCTCAAATAAAATAACAAGTCTTCATCACTTGTTAACTTTGCCCTTGCCTTTGCTAGTGGAAGACTCGTCAGTCCTTTTAATCTTAGCTGCAATGTTATTATGCAAGAGTGAGCACGATTACCCACAAGTATAACAATATAACAGTAATAATAACATGCGAGAAATCAAAGGGTTCTGAATAATAGAAAGCTCGGCTTTTGAATCAAGAATGAATAACCAGAATCAAAAGTACATCTGAGGGTCATAAGACCAAGAACTATGTCCCAAGTTATCAAGTATTTCTACGTTAAACCTTTAACAGTCGTAAGACTGTATGGACTCTATTTCTCGTACTTAAGGGGATCAACCCTTAGTACCATAAATGTGCACATCATCTCAACGCTAGCGCGTAAATAATCCCCTTTAAGGGTTGTTCATCTCAGTTTGACATCAGAGTCCGCACCAAAGAAAGTTTTGTTTGGAATAAGCTCAATAACAGTTCTAGAATTTAGAACGCTCATCAACTATGGACTAGTTGAATCAACAAGGGTTTACTAGTCTTACAAGGTTCAATCAATAAACTAATAATCAAATCAAATAATGAATCTCAAGAGTATACAATTGAATAAGTATTGTATAACTGAAGTAATACTATAAGAAGAATCATAATATCTCATTCGAAATCATAACTTGAATAAACAAGAATATAAACTTGATTGATATAGAAACATAAGTTTAGGATTTGCTCAACGAATAATTTAGAATTAAGGAACTTGCATAACGATAATAAATCGAGGATAGAAAACTTGCTCAATAAAAGGTTTGAGTTTAGAAACTTGCCTCGTGCACAAGCTACAATTATAATTCTCGTTCCTCAAATAATCTTACATATCATTACATTCACAATACAAATTAATTCTAAGTCTGATATACACATCGAATCACAAACATCAGTCTTGAACGCGTTATTAGACTTTATGAATAACGAGTTTAAACCTCGTATTTAACTTATCAATTAATCACGTAAATCAAGTTAATAATTTGTTTTAACGTCTCAATATATGCTTAACATGTCATCATGTTCATCACATTAGGTTTTAAAACACATTTCTGAACTTTGAACACTTAAATAAAATTTATTGGTTCATTCTGCTGGACGGCGCTGCAGCGCCAAGTTTGTACTGGGGACCGGCGCTGCAGCGCTGAGCCCATGTCAGCCAAGACTTTGGCCTGGTGCTATAGCGTTAGGTTCCTTCATAAAATCGACGCTGCCGCGTCATGCCTACGTCAGCCAAGTTTTGGCCTGGCGCTGCAGCGCTGGGTTCCTTCACAAAACCGGTGCTGCCGCGCCATGACCATGTCAGCCAACTATTTTCCTAGCACTGCAGCGCCCTGTTCCTTCACAGAACCGGCGCTATGGCACCGAGTCACAGTATGGTCTGACAGTTCGCGAAGAACACATGGAAAAGGCCAAAAATGCCAAATTAAGCTCAAACAACGATTTTTAATGTTACCCGTGAAATATAAACTTAACAGAAACATGTAGCAACATACATAGTATGTTTTTGACAACTTAAATCACATAATTAGTCAGATTAGGACACATAAATTCCATATTTTTGATATTTTGCAAAGTTACATCAAAAATCATGAAATCCTTCATTACAGATTCATTATAACACCGAATCTGTCCGTTTGAATTTCGTTCTCTTCATTTTTAACATGCATAATCATAATCAACCATCAATTTAAAGTTTAATATATATTTAAAACATGAAATTTTGTACATAAAGGCCATATTCATATGTTCATACTCTATAACTTATGAAACTTCAATTAAAGCATGATTACATGGTTTTGATTACTCTAAAGCATGAATAAATGATAATAAACATGTTATGAACATATATTAATACATATACAACCATATAATCAACAATCATTCCAAAACTTTAGCTACAGAGAACTCAGAATATATGTTAATGGAGAAATATTAAAACATGAATTTAAGACTCAGATAAGGGAATTACCCCTTGCTTGTTTGTTTAATTTGCTAGAATCCTCTCTTTGGTTCTCCAATTCTCTTCTTCAATCCACAAGTTTTCTCTCAAATTCTCTCGGACTCTTTCTGATGATATATGATATATGAATTTAACTGATATAACTTTCACGTATATAATAACTGGTTGGGAACATGGGAAGCGGTTAAGCGTATCAGGCCTTAATTGCTCTCATGTTCTTAAGTGCATGTTTGGTTTGTTCCAATAAGGCTCCTTTCCCATTTAATTTAATTAAAGTGTTTATTACATAGTTTATTTGTCACACCTTAATAAATCAAATAATATCATTTAAATCAATTAAATAAAAGAAAATATTACACAGTAAATCACATCCTCACATAATTAAAATTCTCATTTATTAATTATGTTAAATCATTAAATCTCTAATTAATTATTAAATTATTTAGAATAACATTATAATTATTAAATAATTTATTTAATTAGATAAACTCAATTAAATTCATACTTTGAGTTATAAAATTACTCTGCATTAATTTAATCAATGTAACACATATAATTAAATTAATCTACTACAATTCCATCAAATAATAATTTAACTCAATAATTAAATCATTAAAAATATTTATTTAATTCAAAAAATATTTAAAAATAAATTACAAAATTCTTGTTCGTCACAACTTCAATAACCGAACAAAGGTTATGAAGCAACTCAAATAATAGGAAGAAATCTGTTTCCTATCATTTTAAAACATTAGTCATATTCACTTTGAAATACTTTCAACCTTCTACCTTTTTCATACACATTATGTCTGGCTAGAATCATTAGCACAAACTTAACAAGAATAGTTCATAAATAAACTGCACTCTTTCACATTGAACAGTTCAATCACAGAACATTTCATCTCAAAGAAACACCAAAGTTTTGAAATTATGGCACAAGGCCTGATACATACTACCACCTGGTACAAATATCACACACTTGAACATAGATAAAAATTCCCAAGTTCAACATCTGGGAAAGTTTAAGAAACTAGCATTCATATAAAAATGAATGAAGTTAGGAAACTTGCCTTAGCGCTGCATACTGCTTATGCTATACCGTTCATCGAAATCCCTTCATTAATCTTCTTCCTCTTGACAAAGCTTGCGATTCGTGCTAGCTTTTCAATCCTTTCCTTCTTCTTTTGCCCCATCCGAAATCTCTCTCTTTCTATCTCTCTCAAGTTGTTGGTGACTTTTTCAGGAAAGAAAAATGAAGGCTAAGGCTTCCTTATATAGAAAACCAAGGCTAGGGACAAAATAATCATTTTGCCCCAAAAGTTACTATTCACACCTCCTTAACCAACCTCCTTACTATTCACGAAGCTTCTCCTAAAAGCTTCATGGCTCAGTCTTTCGGAATTCGTCCGACGGTTCGAAAAATTGCGTTTCTCGGAATTTAAATATTTTTGAATATTCCTTCTTTCTTCTACCGATTAACTTTTACGCGTTCTTCAAAACTTCGAAAAACTGAAAAACACTTTTTGACGTTAAGCATTTTCCTTCACGTTTTACCCTAACGTAGTTAAACGAATGAAAAGTACATAACATAAATTTTTTGTCATTTTTATTTCGTCCGATTTCTACGCATTTTTTGAGAAAAACCTTTATCGGCTAACTTAACTTTTCACGACATATTATCGTCAAATTTTTCCACAAAATGTCATTTCGACATCCCGATTTTCCAGAAAGGCATAGGGTTTTCAAACCCAACCCTTAGGGTTTCATCATGTGAGTAGTGCCAATTTCGTCTTTTTCTCAAAAATACTTTTGTTCCTGGAAATCTTTTATTTTTCTCTTAAAAATTCTTACTCGTTCATTCCAGCTCGTAGCTAGAATCCTCTCGGTTTCTAATCATCCTATGTCATAGAATGACTAATAAACACATAACACATAATATAATTAATAAAAATTCATTTTATTAATTAATAATTCTTTAAACGTAATTTTTGGACAATCCAATTTTTCGGGTTGTCACAACAAAGGAGAATATACAGATCAAGACCTAACAACATAAAGCAATCAGAAAGCAGAATAGAAGTTGAGGTCATAGTAGCAATAATGATACAGAACACAAATCTATAATTTCCATCACTCTACTATTGACAGATATAGGAACAAAAAGTTCAAATAGAACATAAAGCCCAACCCTATAATTCTTTGGACGACAGATCATAGAGTAAAATCAGGTCTGACAAAGGGACTGACAAATAGAACATTGTAAACAGAAGAGTTTAAAGTTTCAGAGAATATATCCTTGGAAGAAAACAAAGATGTTTTACTATTTAGTTGGTCAAAAGTGTTGTGTCAGAAAAGTAAGAAAAGTTATTAACTGATGTGACAAGTCATAAATCAGAAAGTACGCTGACACAATGCTCCAGAATGTCAACATCAGAGATATCAAAGTTTATGAGCATTAAATGTTCCTACGGATACTTCTCAATGCTAATATTTTAATTGTGCTATAAAAGTAAATATCATTTGAAATGGCTAAATGATGATGATGAACACTGAACGTCAATACAAAATGAGGATCATCATCAGAGATGAACAAAGAGCTGAACAAAAGAAAATGTAGAGTAAGGACTACTCTACGACTAAAGAGATATTCACGACTGCCAAGTACTAATGAGAATGAGATTAAAAGATCAACTTGGTAGTACATTAGAAGATCTTGAGAAGCTGTTGAGTTCTTGAAGAAGTGAAGCCTAAATGCAATACTCAGTAGTAACTCAAATCAACTGATGTTGGTAAACTAGTGGATTAACGATTAAAATAGTTGAGTGCAAGATTATACAAGAACTCACTCTATGATCCACCAAAAGAAACTGAGCTAAAGCTGTTATACCAAGAATAGTAACATTATGCCAAAATGCATAAGAGCTCAAGAGCTAAGGAGCAAGAGTCGTAGAGCCGAGAAAGTGGAGGATATAGTAGAACTGAAAGTGCAACTGTGAAGAAGCCATGCAGTTAATGCTGGTAATGTGAGAGTAGCAGATCAAAAAGCAAATCTCAAGAACCACTCTACGTTCTATCAAGAACACATAAAGTAAACCAACTAAAGACGTAGACCAGAAGTCTATGATCCAAAAAGGTGATCAAAGCTGCTAAGAACAAAAGATGAAGAGCTTAAATTGAACAGCTTAGCATCTCATCAACCATGATCATGAGGAGCTACTGATAATAAGAAGAGTTTAAGCTTCAACAACGAAGTTCAACTAGCACCAAGGAGATGATCAACAATGCTGCTAAGTACCATAAGATGAAGAGCATATAAGTCATCTTAGCAGCACCTCCAACAGTTCAACTAACAGCAAGAAGAGTTGTTAGATCCTTGTCTTAATGACCAAATTGGGGTAGTTGGATCTTGGTCTGTGTGATCGAATTAGGGTCGTAGGATCCTGGTCTTTGTGATCGAATTGCCTAGACTTTATGACTCGAAGGAACCTTAGTGGTTCAAGGTGTAAAATGGTCTGTTGGGTCTATATCCATAAGGGATATCATACTCGTTGAGAATAACCTCTAAGTTCGACGTTGAATAGCCATAGTGAGTTCATTACCAGTGGCATAAGGAGAGGAGGCATTTGATAAGAATATGGATTGGGGGAACAACTCACTAAAGCTAGGGTTGGGGAGGGACCTGAAACTGAGAAAACGGGTTCTCTGTCTTATTTTGAAATCTGAGTTCTCCCCCAAAATAGTAGTAAGATTCATTTCATCAAATGAGACTCAGAAAGAGTGGCGTTAAAGAGAACTGGGGAGCCTCTCAAAGTCTGCCCTGGAATCAGGACCTCCCCTTTCCTTTGACCAACAGGTCCTCAAACCAACCTGTCATCCCTTTCTATTCCTCGGTAAGCTGTTTTTTTTCATTGATTAATTCAAGGTAGATTTATCTTGCTTCCAAGTCCAAGCACTAGAAGTAGAAACTAGTCGTCAGAAGCGAACTTTCGGGCCGAGAAGGAGCCAAGAAATGGCACGGATCAGGGAATGGAAAAGTCTTTGGATGAATGAATTTAGGTATCGAAGTGGAGTATGAGTTGTTTAGTCTCTGAACCACTTAAAACTTCTTGTGTCTTTTACTTTACATCATTTACATTATTCAAACTATAATTGTTATATCTGTCATGTGTTTTTCTATTCATAAAACTTGTTTTAGAACTGAGAATTCTTAGTAAATCTTCAAGGGGAGTTTTTAAACTATATTTCGCTGTGTATAGATAAACTTAAATTAATTAATTATTTGGTAATGTTGAAATTAGTAATCGAACGAGTTTTAAAGATGTATTCAACCCCCCTTCTAGATATATATTGTGCCTTTGGGAAATAACAATTGGTATCAGAGCAGGTTCTCATGAATATCTAAAGCTTACGCTTTGAGTTGATCCAAAGCATTAAACTAAAAACCAGTTGTAAACTAAGTAGTGAAAGTCAATCACATCGGCTATAGAAGATTGGCTTTTTGCCTCACTAACGCTGGCGCTCAGAGAGCCATAATGGTTTTATTCCATGATATAATGCCCAAAGAGATAGAAGTATATGTGGATGATATCATTGTAAAGTGTGTTAACCCAAAAATTTATAAAATCTTGAATGATTAAAATAAAGGTCAAAGAATAAAACCTAGATGAGAATTTGAGGATTTATTTAAATTTTTTTAAGTAAAACCTATATGGTTTGCTATTCGAATGAGAATAGAGAAAATATGGGTTACAAAATTTTAAAATCCTAGAAATGAATTAATATGTACTTGAAGGAATATCAAGGATAAGGTATTACGATACCTATAAATTCGATGTGAATTGAATAATCTAAGAAATGTTATAATGATGCATGTGGAAATTATATTAAGAAAATAAATTTTCACATGAAGAGATGCTATGAGGTTAAACGAAGATGAGTATATGTATAGAAATATATATACTTAGTAAGGTGCTATATATATTTTAGCAAGAGGAATGATAAATTAAGTTAATGATATAAGGATCAAGATAAAACTATGTTAGTAATTAATATAGCTTGAACGTCGGCCTTGACTGGCAAATAAGAATTTGAATAAGTATAAAGTGATTAGCTAATATGGTTAGCCATAAAAATGGAGAAAGTTAAAACTCAAAATTTGAGTTAGAGATAGAATTTTAAAGCACAGACTGCTCGGTTGCGTTTGGAACGTCAAGTTTAGTTAGAAGGGACAGTAAACACAAAATATGTAAGTGTTGACTTTTTGGTCAAAGTCAATAGTTGACTTTTATGAAGAAAAGTCAAAATTAGAGTTAGAAGTAGAATATGTGATGATTTATGTGAACTATGTATGGTATTAAGTAATATACATTATATAATGTGAATACATTTATTTTGTATATAAAAGTGAATTAAGAATAAAATTATGTAACCTAATATGTATATTAAGTATAATAATTAAATAACCTAAGGGGTTATAATATGGGAGAATGTTAGTATATAAATATATATACTAGCCCTAAAAGATTTATTTTATATATCTCAAATAATTAATTTTATAACCAAGTCTAATTGGGTTATGAAATTGAAGAGGCATGAATAAGGAATTTATGTTCTAAATAGGAAATGAAAACCCTAATTAAATGATTAGGGTATAATAGAATTAAAAGTATTGGACTATATTAATAACATAGCCCAAGAAATTAAATAAAGAGCCCAACACATTATATAAAGTGGCTCAGCTAAGCCCAACAAGTGTAGAGAATTATTGAACCCTAATGACATATTCAATTTATTTGAATATGGTAAGTGTAATTGGGTTATGTAAATTAATTAATATTATTGATGAATAATAATATGGAGATATCAAGAATGATGAGCATTAGTTCAAGAAATAATAAATTTTATTGGACTAAGGAGAATATATTATTTAAACAAGCCCAATTAATTAATTAAATATGGAACTTGTAGATAAAGTGAATTAGGGCGATTAAATTATTAATCTTGCCCAATATATTATGTATGGAGCAAGTGTTATAATGACCCAAATTAATTATGGTTGAAAGCCCAAGTTAATTTTGTTAGTAAGCAAAATAATAAGGGAAATTTTGCAAGCCCAAAGGAATTAATTAAAAGCCCAAGACTAAAGCCCACTTGAAGTGGGGCATATTAGTCATTAAAGGGAGCTTAAAATAAAACAAAAGTGGGAGAAGATAAGGCCATGTGGCCGATCATGAGAGGGCAAGGGAAGATATGGATAGATTTTGTTTGGAGATAAGATGGAAAGAGAAAAGAAAAGATAAGAAAGAGATAAGAAGGAAAGAGAAAGAAAAGATAAGAAGAAAAAGAAAGAGAAAGAAACGGGAAAAGAAAGGAACGGGAGAAAAGGAGAGAGGGGGCGGCAGCCTAGAGAGAAAAGGAGAAGGAAAAAAATCTCCATGGGAGAAGAAGAAGAAGAAAAAGAAGAGGAAGAAGAACAAGAGCAAAGGTATAAAACTATTATTTTTTCTAAGCTTTATTCTCTTTCTTTTTGTGATTTGATGAAAGGGGTTTGTGAATTGGAAGTGTAAAACCCTTCAATCTATGTGATATATATGGATTCAAGTATGAATTTACCCATATTGGGAGTTGATTTGTTTGAAAACCAAAAGAAAAGAAAAATAATTTTTCTAATTTATGAAACATAACTTTTAGTGCTTTAGATGTTCACCATTTTTGATCTAGACCTTATTTTCGCGATCCGTTAAAGAGAGGTGCTAGATATATGTGTTGACTAGTAAACCCAAGTGGTAGAACAAGAAAATCATGTGTTGAAAAGCCGTAGTGGCTGTTTTAGCCAAAATCGTCTTGTTTTTCTAGAAAAGGAATAAACTATTTTGGACTAGTCTAAAACAGGGGCATTTTCGTCCACTTTTTTGATTTAAAAATTTTGAAAAACTTTGGAGTATTAATATAAGAAGATATGAAGGTCTTGTAAAAATTTGAGAATTTTTGGCCATACGGTTTGAGAGTTATGAAGTTTACGGCTAAGGACTATTTTTGTAAAGTTACCCAAATAACTCTATGTGTATAAGTCCAAAAATTACGAAAATTTTACTGGAAGTATATGTGTATAATAGGAGCTTACCCTGTAAATTTTAGAATTTGTGGAGTTAATCTCAATGTATGATAAATCTGAGAAGATTTGGCTATTATGGACTATTTAAATATAGTAAATGTATTTTAAAAATTCCAGAAAAAATATATGTTCAATGTGGGACTATATTCTGCCAAATACCAGAAAAAAAATAATTTTGGGACTGATTTGATATTTTTCATATAAATAATGTTATATGGATAAATGAGTTTAATTAAATATGTGATCTCAAAATTATGAAAAATAAGATTTTCCAACTTGAGACCCTTAAGCATTGTTTGTGCAGATTTTTTATGGAGGTTTGGGTCAATTGGAAAGTGTTATGATGTTTATGGCATTTTAGAATGCTTTAATGAGTTAATTAAGGAAAGCAAAATAATTAAAATAAATTATTTATTAATGTGATTAATGACTTAAATTATTTTTATATGACTAATAATATTGGATTGAAATATTATTAGTAATGTTTGACTTAAAAATTATTAAAAGGTGAATAACCTTAGCTTGAAATATTATTAAATAATTAATAATATTAAACGGGGGAATTAAAATAAGAGAATTAAGTTATTTTAAATAGGCTTAAATACGATTCACTACCCTCAACTATCTGACATATTCCACTTTGGTGATTCACCTTTCAATTTTTTCAATTAGATGATTGAACTATTGATTTTTTCCAATTTCGTTCAATTGGGTCTGCCACGTCAGAAATTGCTGACGTGGCTATCTGGGTGGGTCATTGTTCAGCTGATGTGTAACTAAAAACAATATTTTAATGTTTGTTTACACAATTATTTTATATAAAAAGGCAAAATTGACAAATCACTTTGTAATAAATAAAAGTAAATCAAAATCAAAATCAAAACTAAAAAGAAAACCTAATAAAAAATAACATTCTAAAAAATGAATAGAAGATTAATATTGGCGGACGAAACCCTAGGTGGTGGCGGCGAAGATTTTGAAGTCCCCGGAGGTAAGGGCGGAGACTTGGTCGTCGGAGGCGATGATGTTTATTCTAATCTTTCTAGTAATTTTGGCAAATCCATGGAAGCTTCATCTGAAGGAGAGTTAAGTGGTGCTCTGAGGTCAGATGACAAAGCCGGTTGCAAGAGAAATAGGCTTGGTTAGAAAAGCTCTGGCCTTTTTTCTTCTTCTTGATTCTTTTACGTGTTGGAAATGAGAAAATGCACAATTTCTCTTGAGGTGTAGTAGGTTATGATTAGATTGTGCAACCCATTCCCTAGTGAAACTTGTTTTTAGCATTTTTGGCATAAATAATTGGTCAATTCTCTTGTCTCGTTAAAGCTCTGTACCATGGATCTAATTGAAAATCAAGCATGCTTATATGATAATTACATATAGTGCTGAAATTGTAGTACTGTGATTCTTAATATACAAAAACCCTAGGTGGTGGCGGCGAATATTTCGAAGTCCCCGAAGGTAAGGGCAGAGACCTGGTCGTCGGAGGCGATGGTCTGGAACCAGATGGAGGGGGCGAAGATGATGAAGATGAAGGTGGAATTAGTGGCGGCCCGTTAGTTGATGTTAGAGGTGGCGGTGAGGATGGTGGAACTAGAGTATCTGGCGATGATTTCTTCTCAGACTCCCTGCTAAAAAAATCCTCAAATCAAGAACCCATAACTTCAAAAATCTTATCAGATCACAACCCAATTCTTCTTCTTCCCGTTCTCTTTTTCCCCTCCCTTTTCTGGTGAAGCTTTTACTCATGCTCTGCGGATTGTGATGGTTGTTAGATCTGGGAATTTTGGTGGTGATGGTCAGATCTATATAGGTGGTGGATGCGGCGGTGGATGCTGTGTAGGTGGATATGGTGGAGATGGTGGCTATGGAGGAGGTAGCTGGGAAGGTGGTGGCGGTGGTTATGGAGGTGGTGGCGGTTGTTATGGTGGTGGCCGAAGGGAAGGTGGAAGAGAGGATGTGTTTAATTTTGTTTTGTTTAATTATCATTTTACTATTTTACCCTTCAATGTATCAATAATGTTTAATCTTAAAATTAAAAAAATATTGTTTTGACACATCAGCTGCTTTATGCCCCCACCGAAATAGCCACGTCAGCAATTGCTAACGTGGCAGTCTCAATTGGATCAAATTTAAAAAAAAATAAAAGTTCAATCATCTAATTAAAAAAAAAGGTGAATCACGAAAGTGGAATATGTCAGATAGTTGAGGATAGTGATTCGTAATTAAGCCTTTTAATTATGGTTGTTGAATTTGGTATTCAAGGAACTATATTATGTATGCGATATGTTGGAAAGAAGAATTCAGGGTGCTGAAATTGATTTCAGGTTACTGAAATGATTTCAGTATGCTGAAATAGATTATAGTTTAGTGAAAGAGGAATATAGGGTACTGAATTTGATTTCGGGTTGCTGAATTTGAATTCAATTTGCTAAAATGGATTATGGTCTGCTGAAATAGTGATTTCAGGATGCTGAAATGAAACCTGGTTTACTGAAATAGTAATTTCTGTTTACTTAAATGTTATCTAGTTTACTAAGATAACCTAGAAAGGAATAACTTATAAGTACAAGTTATAACATGATTAAAATATTATCAAAGTGTAATGATAATGCTAAGACTATAAAGTAATGTCTGATACTTAACTTTGTGATTAAGGGTTAGACAAGTTAATATAAGATGATGAGATTATAAGTGGGTAAATGATAAGTCTAAAGTAGTATAGTTGTACTCTGCAATAGTTGATGTATAGTATCTAGGCTAAACAATTCCTTCAGTGAGCGGAGGTATATACGAATTATTAACCGATCTAACTCGCTGTGAAAATAGTGTAGACGAGACGGAAACTAATTTGTTGGTTATTTGTGGGAAACCACTCAATATACTATATTGAATACTATCAAAGACTCGATGTGTGCTAGGTTTAGACTTGTGAATGTGTATGGTGTTAAAATATTATCTAGTATTTGACTTTGCGGTTAAATGTTAGATAGTTTATGAGATAAAGTATGATATGCTAATTGAAAGATTAATTTTATAACTGATAGGTCTTTTCAATAAGGAGATTAAACTAGATTGCGTAACAGTAATCAACGATTCAAGTAAGTTTCCCTAACTCAAACTCGGGTTATATTTCAAAGCATGTTAGTGAATGATTATTGATGATTATTCACATCCATACTAATTATTGATTCGCACTTAGTGCATGTTGCATATGTTCATCAGGTATGAAAGGCTGATCACCTTCATTACCATAAGTTTCAGTTTAAGTTGTTCATGGTCCTTGTGACATTAAACATTATTGATTCAGTCATTCAATTATTGACATGTTGATTCATGCTCTTTCACAATTATTAAATTGTTGAAAACTTGAAAGCTTATTATTCTTTCAACCATGATATATCTTTATTGAATTTAAACTTGCTGGGCAAAGTAGTTGCTCACCCTTGCTATATCATGATATTAAATTTTAGATTAAGATGAAGACTTGCAGAAGGTCAGAGACAAGAGCAAAGTGCAGTAATAGATTGTTATATGAATAACTATTTAGTTATCTTATGTAAACCTTTTGTAATTATGAAGGTATGTATTCAGTTAAGGTTAATAAACATAGGGAAATGTTATAGAATTATGTGAAATAAACAATATATGTTTATTTGTTCCGCATTAGATGATAAAATATATATGATAATGACGTACCGTAACATACCAAGTCCGAGGTTCTTGGGACTCGGATTTGGGGGCATCACATAAAGTCCAAGTTCTTCGAGCGACTTCCTAAATATGATTTGAAGCTGAACCCCGCTAAGTGTGCCTTTGGCTTAAAATCTGGTAAACTCCTAGGATTCTTTATAAGAAATCGAGGTATCGAATTGGACCCAGCTAAGATAAACGCAATCATTGAGATGCCTAAGCCAAGAACTGAGAAAAAAATCAGAGGTTTCCTTAGAAGGATAAACTTTATCAGCCGATTCATCTCGCAACTGACAGCCACATATGAACCCATTTTCAAGTTGTTGAGAAAAAAAACTCCTCCGGGAAATGGAACAAAAACTTTCGAAAGGCTTTTCACATCATCCAGAAGAGGTTAATTGAAGCACCCATTCTGGTACCCCCAAGGGAGGGAGTCTCATTGTTCATATACATATCAGTTAACTCTAACGCCATGGGATGTTTACTGAGGCAGAAGGATGATATGGGCAAAGAAAGAGCCATTTATTACCCAAGCAAACGATTCAGTAATGGAAAACAGAAATACACGTTGATAGAAAAGACCTATTGCGCGGGCTTGGGTCGCTTTGAGGTTACAGCATTACCTGCACGGCCATACCACCCATCTCATATGCCTCATGGATCCTTTAAGGTATATTTTTAGCAAACCAATATTGAACTACCGATTATCTAAATGGCAGCTAATCCTTAAGCTGTTCGATATCACCTAACCCAAAAGTCTATTAAGGGACAGGGAATCGCAGACCATCTATCGGCAGCACCGATAGAAGGTTATGAGCCCTTTGAGACATACTTCCCTAACAACGAGGTGATGGCAATCCAGCAAGCCTAAAAGGAAGATGCACATTGATCAATATGTTGTCGAGAAAAAGCCTGCCTGTTATCACCTTCACGGCGCAAGATGCACCAGCTTATGGAAACAACGTTAGGGAAATATTCAATGAATTATCTCCTAGAGGACTACCTTGGAATTAAGATATTAAAGAATTTTTATGAGATGGATCCGTCCCCGAGGGAATGACCCAAGCTGAAAAGAAGCAAATACAGAGGATGGCAATGAAGTTCTACCTAAGCGGAGATGCCCTCTACAAGAGAGATTCAGGCGTAGGCCTTCTAAGATGCATTGACAAGGATCAAGCTCAAAGACTCATGGATGAAGTACACGATGGAATATGTGGAGCACATATGAGTGGGCCCCAGCTTGCCAAGAAGATATTAATGACGGGTTAATACTGGGTGTCCCTTAAAGCTGATTGTAATGATCACGTCAGGTGCTGCTATCAATATCAAATCCATGCTAACGTGATCCATGCACCGCCTAACCAGCTCCATTGCATGACGTCGCTATGGCCGTTTTCCATGTGGGGAATAGACATGATCAAACCCGTTGAGCCTAAAGCCAGTAACGATCACAGATTCATCTTCACCATTATTAAATATTTTACCAAGTGGGTGGAAGTAGCCTATTTCCCCAAAGTTACCAAGGAGGTCATTGTTGGTTTCATAAGAAAAAATGTCATCTATCGATATGGACAACCTGAGGTTATCGTATCAGACAACACCAAGAATCTAAATAATGAGATGATGAGGGAATTGTGCAGTAAGTTCAATATCAAGCACCTTAACTCAGTTATATATCGACTAAAGATGAATGGCGCGGTAGAAGCTGTCAACAAGAACATCAAGAAGATAATGATGAAGATGTCAGCAAACCATCGAGGATGGCCAGATTTGTTGCCTTTAACCTTACTCGCCTACCGAACGTCGACTCGAACCTCGACCGGGGCGTCACCTTACTCATTAGTCTATGGCATGGAGGCAGTACTCCCCGTAGAATTTGAACTAGAATCGCTAAGAGTAATTCTAGACTCCCAGATAGAGGAGTGCCATTAAATACAAGATCGATACTATCAGTTGTCCCTTATAGATGAAAAGAGAGCCGCAACTATCTTTCACGGTCAACTATACCAGCAGCGAATGTCCCGGTCCTATAACAAGAAAGTAAGACCCCGGGCGTTCAAAGAGCATGATTTGGTACTGAAGAAGATCATTCCAGGCCAGGATACAACTAGAGGAAAATTTTCCCCGAATTGGGAAGAACATTTCGTTGTCAAAACAATCTTGTCAGCCGCAGCCATAAGGTTAGAAGAGATGGACGATAAAGAATTCCCACAATTGATCAATACTGAATCTGTGAAACAGTATTATGTCTGAGGCCCCTTTTCACTCGAAGTAGAATATTTTTTCTTGATAAAAAAAGAAAAAAAATTAAAAATTATATCAAGTCAAGTTTTCAGTCCAAGCCTGAACTACGAAAGACATTATCTCCCCTCATCCACGGGAGTACGTAGGCAGCCAAATATGGTGCGGTCTAACTTTCGAAAACTAAAAATCAAACACTTTTACCTCATATCAAACACAAACCTTAAACCTCAAAAAACCAAAAATATCCAGATAAAACCCTCAAAGTCGACTGCCCATATTAAAAAAATCTTAGGGTATCTCGGCATCGTTCTACCCGATTTTGCACAAGGATGATAAGAGCCACCCTACATCAAGATAATAAACCATAAAGCAGAAACGACAATCAATATACAAGTCTAAACCTACTCAAACGAGGGAAGTGGGCTAAACTTGTTACTTTTTATATATACAACTGTTTAGAGTACAAAATATGTTCTAATATGCGACAAAAGATGATAACATAGTATGTATAGGAAACTAAAACAGGACTACAAGTTTGCAGTCAGGCGAGACAACATCTCTAAGTACCCAACTGTATCTGCAGCCACATGACCAGCCCTAATCTCCTGGTCCAGTGTATCAACCAGTCGCAGAAACGCTACTGCTGACCTAAAAATATCTTCCTGACTCTGGATAACCTCTCGAGCATGACCAGTAAGCCCATCCACAAAAGATCAAACTGCATCCCTATTGGTTATAGCCTTATCCCGAGCAGTAAGAGCCACATCTCTCTCAGCAATGGTTGCATCCCTACCTGCCACATCAGTTAACATCAAGCCCCGTGCCTGATCTCGCTCAAAATTCAAAAGATGCACATGGCGATCCAGCACATCCTTGGAAGCCAAAATAGAACTCGGAGCGGTGCTGACTAGAGCCGCTGTCAAACCTACAAATAAATCTTCCTCAGTGGGAGATATGGAGTCCTCCATCGACTCCTCATCATCCGACTATTCCCACATCCTAGTCTGATCTACTGCAGCTGGAGCCAAATCCAACTCTAGCCAAGCTAAATACTATGTCAATCTGCCCGGATGGCTGTCTCTAAACTTCGCAGTCCGTTGATAGGACCAAAGCCCATAGACTCTAATCAACTCTGCCTCAGTAGCTAGGAAAATAGGAAAGTGATAATCCTCAGCACCCTCGAACACATGAACCTCTTGATGTTGATCGAACTGACCCATCACTGCCAAAGGATAATATATGGTCACACCCCTCAAACCAACCAAGGGAAGGAACTCCAGGTTAGCCGTATGAGTAACAAAGCTCAGGAAAGAGCAATAGCCAAAGTACATAATGATCTCAAATGGCTCCTGCACAGCCTCCAAAAAAGGCGATCCAAGACGTCATATCCACGCATGAAGATGGAAAAAAAGAGTAGGTCAAAGACATACCATGGTCAAAATAGAATCCATAACGACGGAGACTACCAATAGGTCTCAAGTGAGTCATGAACCAGATGTACAGAAGGACGGAGCTACCGCAAAACTCCTAATTATCGACAGACCAACAGAAAGATGCTGAAATAAATGTCTCCGCTAAGATAATGGGAGGAATGGTAAAGTCATCTTTGAGAGCCCTGACGGCCATCGACATCCCTACATCCATATGATCGGCATAGAAAGGCATGTACAAGTAAGATAAAATGCACATGATCAGGGCATCTACTCGTGCAGTTTTCCATCGCTTCTCAAAATAGCGAAGTCTGCCTGAGGTTCAAGGAAGCTGTTAGCAGAGGCAAAATCTATCATGAAGTCAATCGAGATGATGTGGCTACCACCAACCTTGGCTAAGACTGCCACCCTCCTCAAATCGGTAAAAGTCATGAACTGACGGCACATATGTCCCACTGCCACTCTGGCGCATGGCCCATCTATTGACAAACCTGAAATGCGACCGTACTCCTCCAAAGTGGGAGTCAACTCATCAGAGATAAACCTAAAGACGTACATCTCTAGGATCCAATGAGTGAGCATTCCATCCACAAATCCCTCTAGAACCTTAAAGGATAATAGAGATATGGAGTGGCCCAACATGCGACGAACTGCGAAGTGGTCAGAATCCAATAGACTATCATGCCAAACCCTCAAACTGGTAGCTATTCGACTAGGAAAAAGGTTATCCAAACGAACAACGGAAGAGGAAGTCATCTGTAAAAAATTGTGTCAAAAAGACCATATAGGGGTGACTCTCTATCAAAGCATTTCTGTGACGCCCCCAGAATAGGTCCATTCAACCCAACCCATTCTGAGTCGCCAAATACATGGTACAGAATTCAAATACAAACTTTATATCATACGGTCGTGCAAAATACGACCACACAACTGTGAGTCTCAGTACAAATATGTAGAAAATATTAAGATTCAAACTAAGTCCTCATTACAATTATTATCACACTATTTATCAGAAATAGTGAGGACTACTACTGCTCTAACTCGGACCATCACTCTGTCCCCCGACTAGTCCCCGCAACATTCTCATTTCCTGAAGAGGACAACAGATGAAAAGGGTGAGCTCAACTAGCCCAGTAAAGAATATTATGACTAAGATAATGAAAAATAAATTATCGTTAGTCTTCAACAGTTCAGATAAAATATTATGGACAACAAGTTTTAGATTAATATTCGCAGCGGAAATAACAAATCATTAGAAGAGTTAAGTAGAGAATGAAGTCTACTATCTTCTATGATTTAAAAGTCCATCACCAATATTTTATCCCTGTAACATCAATCAATATACATCTCGAATCAATATTCATCTTTGCACTACAGGCCAAAGATATTCATTTGCATCATCAGTAGTCATGTTCATCTCAACACCTGTCATCTTTGCACTACAGGCCAAAGATATTCATCAGGTAATCATTCATCTTTGCTCTACAGGCCAAAGATATTTAGTTACATCAACTTTTAGGACTGAGGATGATGAAAAACATTTTAAACAAAACGAATCCAATGAGATAAAAGACAAAGATTAGGGATTCGTCATTTAGTTTATCCAAATTCAAGAATAATCCATAATAATACTTTGTGAAGCAAAATTCAAGAATAAAGCCCAAAACTTGGATACAATCAAAGATAGTAACCTTAACAGACAATTTGGACAATTAGAAGAAAAATAAATTTTCTCGTGAATAGTGCCGTATACGTGAATAGTGCCGTATACGTGAATAGTAACCCCGACGGGAAAAATAAGAATTTCATAACAAAATTCATGACAATATTTTTGTATAATGATATTGAAAAGAATAACATCATTTACGAAAGAAAATAACATCCCTTACCTCAAAAAGATAGTACCTCTGACTGGAATATCGAATATAATATTGACGGAAACTTGCGCTGAATACTAATACTCAAAGTATAGAAATACTCACAAAAATACGCTCGATATTATAGAGAGAGAAAACTTCGAATTCTGGTGTGATTTTCAATTCTAACCTAAGCACCCTATTTATAGGAAAAGCTTAGGATGCCAAAGGAGACTAAAATAATAAAATAATATTATTTTTACAAAACTTCTCCAGCCGCCGGCTGCTTCAAACATCTGATTTTTTTCAACAAAACAACAAAAGTGGGGCCCACCATTTATAAAATAATATTTATTTTTCGAAACTTCAATAATTCATAATAAATAGCCCCTTTGTCAGAAAAATACAAATGATGTGTCCTTCCATAGGAAATTTAATTCTCTACAACTTTGCAGAAGAAAATTTTTCCAAATTCCCAACATAAATTATCCGAAATCCATAAACGGATGATTTTTCACACCAAAATACTGATAAAAACACATCAGCACAAATTCCTTCTTTTATATCCACAAAATAAATATTTCCTTATCATATAAATCAATAATTAATTATTCACAAATAATATTATAGAACTACAATATTGACAACCAGGTCGTTCCCAGGACAGAGGGGGCCTTCCGATAAGGACTTCTCCTTACTGGCGCGCAATTAAATAACCCCTCCTAGACAGAACTTCCTTAGACATTGTCAATAATGCTATCTAATAATATTATTCAAATAATATGAATTATTGAGTTGATAACGTGAAATACTGTGCAACGACAATTATTGAATCAATACTACAAAATATCAACTGTAGCCATTATTGAATCAATCATAAAAAAAATAGCAACGTAGCAATTATTGAGTCAATAAAATATCAATGCAGCAATTATTGAGTCAATAATATAAAATATCAACGTAGCAATTATTGAGTCAATAATATAAAATATTGAACAGTAAATACTGTAACAATAATTGAGTAGGTTCCTTCTCACGTAAGACTCAATAATTCGAAATACTGTGCAATACCGTGTGCTACTGCGCACCACCTACTGTATTTTAACCACCGGGTATTTCAACAGTACTAACGGTAACAACTACGCCGTTATCTTGTAAAAAGTTATTTCTGTCGCTTTCTATATCCGACAGTTATTCCGTTGTGGGGTCCACAAATAACTGCGCCGTCGTACGAATATTCCCCGACAACAATAATATTCCACGACCAAACGAATATTCCCCGACAACAAGAATATTTTATAACCACTTGCTCATTTTAAAAATATTTGCACATTTCACCCATAACTTTCATATTTATCAAGTCAACACCTTACTATTTCGAAATAATATATAAAGAAAATTAAATCTTTATTCATAAAAGTTGGGGTCTTACAACCTCCCCTCCTTATGAAATTTCGTCCTCGAAATTGACGTACGTACCTGGTATGTCGAAAAGGTGAGGATACCTCGCTTTCATTTCCGATTCCAACTCCCAGGTCATTTCCTCAATTGCATGGTTTCTCCACAAAACTTTAACTTGAGGTATAATTTTCGAGCGTAGGACATGCTCCTTCCTATCCAAGATCTTGACAGGTACCTCCTCGTACGTTAAATCTTCAGCTATCTCGTCTGGTTCTAACTCAATAATGCGGTTTGGATCCTTCACATATTTACGTAACACGGATATGTGAAACACGTTATGAACACGAGACATGCTTGGAGGTAAAGCGAGTCTATAAGCCACATTTCCTATTCGGTCAAGAATCTCAAATGGACCAATGAATCGTGGATTGAGCTTTCCTCTCTTCCCGAACCTCGTAACTCCTTTCCACGGAGCAATACGTAGTAACACATGGTCCCCAACATTAAATTCCACGTCTTTTCGATGAAGATCTGCATAACTCTTTTGTCGATCCTGTGCCGTCTGTATACGTTGTCGGATTATTTGGATCTTTTCTGTAGTCATACGTACTAACTCTGGTCCCAACAATGTTGCTTCACCCACCTCATCCCAACATACTGGAGAACGACACTTTCTCCCATACAACGCATCGAATGGAGCTACGCCTATACTTGCCTGATAACTGTTGTTGTAGGAGAATTCCACCAATGGTAAATACTTATCCCAACTCCCTTTGAAGTCTAGAACACAGAGTCTCAATAGATCTTCAAGAGTTTGGATAGTCCTTTCCGATTGTCCGTCTGTTTGAGGATGATAAGCCGAACTGAATCGTAAATCCGTACCCATAGCTTTCTGCAAACTGATCCAAAATCGTGAAGTAAATCTGGGATCACGATCCGAAACTATGGATACTGGCATGCCATGCAATCTCACAATCTCATTCACGTACATATGAGCAAGACGTTCAAGGGAATAAGTCTCTCGTATCGGCAAGAAATGAGCAGACTTGGTTAATCTATCAACAATAACCCAAATCGCATCTAAGCCTTGAGAAACCTTGGGAAGACCCGTAACGAAATCCATCGTAATGTGTTCCCACTTCCATTTCAGAATCTCCAGTGGTTGCAATGGACCCTTCGGTACTTGATGCTCCGCCTTTACACGTTGACAAGTTAAACATCTAGAGATGAACTCCGCGATCTCTCTCTTCATATTGCTCCACCAAAATGTATGTCGAAGATCACGATACATTTTAGTACTCCCAGGATGGATCGCAAACGGTGTGTTGTGTGCCTCCATCATGATTCTATACTTCAAGTCAGAATCGTTAGGAACACAAAGTCTGGAGTTGACTCGAAGTATTCCCTCTTCATCGATTCTTGCTTCTGGAATTGCACCTTCTTGCACCTTCTTCTTCATCTTCATCAGCTCCGCATCTGTAGCTTGAGCAGCTTTAACTTTATCAAGCAAAGCTGGTTCTACACGTATACTTGACATCATCGCACTTGTTCCCACATATGATCTTCTACTCAACGCGTCAGCTACCACGTTCGCTTTTCCAGGATGGTATTGGATGGTATGATCGTAATCTTTCAACAGCTCAAGCCAACGTCGTTGCCGCATGTTGAGTTCCTTCTGAGTGAAGAAATATTTAAGGCTCTTATGATCTGTATAAATCTCCACTTTCTCTCCGTACAAGTAATGTCTCCAGATCTTCAACGCGAAAACGACTGCTGCCAACTCTAGATCATGAGTAGGATAATTCCTCTCATATTCTTTGAGTTGTCGCGAGGCATAGGCTATGACTTTCCCATGTTGCATGAGAACACATCCTAACCCTTTGCCTGAAGCATCGCTGTAGATAACAAATCCATCCGAACCAGATGGTATTGTCAGAACAGGTGCCGAAATAAGTCTCCTCTTGAGCTCTTGGAAGCTCTTCTCGCATTCTTCTCTCCAAACGAATTTCGTATCTTTCCGAGTCAACTGTGTTAATGGAGTAGCGATTCGAGAAAATCCCTCTACGAACCTCCGATAATAACCAGCTAAGCCCAGAAAGCTTCGTACTTCGGTCACCGACTTAGGTTGCTCCCAGCTTTGTATTGCTTCAATCTTCGCCGGGTCAACAGATACTCCATGTTTCGATACCACGTGCCCAAGGAATGCTACTTCCTCAAGCCAGAACTCGCATTTCTTTAACTTGGCGTATAGCTTGTTCTCACGAAGCTTTTGAAGTACCAGCTTCAAGTGGTGTTCATGATCTTCACGGCGTTTAGAATAGATGAGAATGTCATCAATAAAGACAACAACGAATTGATCTAAATACTCCTTAAATACACGGTTCATCATATCCATGAAAGCAGCAGGAGCATTAGTCAATCCAAAAGACATGACTAAGAACTCATAATGCCCGTACCGTGTTCTGAAAGCAGTCTTTGGAATATCCTCAGTTTTAATCTTCAACTGATGATATCCAGAACGAAGATCGATCTTTGAAAAAAATTGCGCTCCTTGCAACTGGTCGAACAGGTCATCAATACGAGGTAACGGATACCTATTCTTGATGGTGACATGGTTCAACTCCCGATAGTCAATGCAAAGTCGCATACTCCCGTCTTTCTTCTTTACGAATAAAACAGGAGCACCCCAAGGAGACGTACTAGGACGAATAAAACCGATGTCTAACAACTCTTGTAATTGGACCTTTAACTCCTGAAGTTCAATAGGAGCCATTCGATATGGGGCTTTAGAAATGGGCTTTGTACCGGGCTCAAGGTCAATAAAGAATTCAACTTCACGTTCTGGGGGTAGACCGGGAAGTTCTTCGGGAAATACATCAGGAAACTCATTAACAACGGAAATATCATTCAAATCTGATGTATTCTGATTTAGATCAGTGACATGAGCTAAGAAAGCTTGACATCCGTTTTTCAATAAACGAATAGCTTTATGACTTGAAATGATATTGACTGATTTTAGTGGTTTGGTGATTTGGATTCGCACAACAGGTTGATTAGGAATATGAAAACTAACAACCTTACGAAAACAATCAATTTTGGCATGGTAAGTGGTTAACCAGTCAATTCCTAAAATCACGTCAAATGCAAGTATTTTCAAAGATATAAGATCAACAGGTAAGGTAAGGGTACCAATCTGAATCAAGCAAGATTTGTAAACTGTAGATGTAACAAAGGTTTCTCCTAACGGAGTTTTAACAGATAAGTCAAAGTCTAATTTATCAGAAGTCAAGTTCAAACGTTGAGCACAAGCAGGTGAAATAAAGGAATGGGTAGCACCGGTATCTAACAAGGTATAAACTTCGCAAGAGTTTATGATCAGCTTACCCGTAATCACCTCGTGTGGATTCCTCGCGTTTTGGGCTGTAACGACAAACGCTCTTCCAGGAATCACCGACTTTGACTTGTCTGCAACCGCCTTTGGAATCACCACCCCCGCTGAACTTGGTTTCGCAACAGGACAATCTCGAGCTATATGTCCTTCCTTTCCACAGTTATAGCATCCTTTGAACTGTTGTGGGCAGTTTGGGCTGATATGTCCCTCTTTCCCGCATTTAAAGCATACGACCGGTGGTCGTTCTCCTCCCCTCGAAACAGTTGATGCTGGTGCTGATGTTGACATCTTCGCGTTCTCATTGTTATACCTTCTCTTTTTGAAATCTCCTCCCGATTCGCTTCTTCTACTATCATGGCCACGATAACCACCGGAGTGGTTACCGCTTCTGTCATACTTTCCTCCTCGCTGGTTGTCATTGCTCCGATGACTACTGCCACCAGTACGACCTTGGTTGTGGTCCCTTGGTTGAACATAATCATTATCTCGTTCCAATAACTGGGCCCTGTTTACTACATCCGAATATAAAGAAAACTTATGAGAAATGAGGTATTGACGTATTTCGGGTTTCAAACCTCTTAGAAACATCCGCGTCATACGTTCCTCATTCTCCACCAAATGAGGTGCAAACCTGGACAGCTCCGCGAACTTAGCCTCGTACTGGGATACCGTCATGTTGTTTTGCTCGAGTCTGATAAACTCTACTTCCTTCATATGACGAATACTTTCAGGAAAGTACTTGTCATTAAACAGTTTCTGGAACGCTTCCCAAGACATCTGGAGTGCGGCAGGTTGGGTACGCTTCACGGATTCCCACCAGTAATCTGCCTCTCCACGGAACATAAACGTGGCGAATGGAACCTTCTGTTCCTCTGTACATCCCAAGACATCAAATATCTTGGTAATTTGTTTAATCCACGTCTCCGCTTTGATCGGATCCGGTTTTCCCAGAAACTCTGGTGGTCCCAATTCTTTGAACTGCTTAGCAGTGACAGCTCTCGTGTTGTTATTATCTCCACCTGTATGTTGCACACGAGTCTCCCTCGTCTGATTTTGCATGAACTGCAAAAAAACTTCTAAACATCTCATCGTTTATCGTCTGACCAGCGTTATTTTCAGGATGAACATTGCCCTCTTGTTGCACGTTCTCCTGGTTAACGATTAAAGGTGTCTCCACGGTCTCATTCACTTCGTTGTTAACGTTCTCAGCTGCCATTCTCAAATACTGCCATAAAACAAGGGTTAATTAAACAAGTCAACATATCACATATTAACCCTATGCTCCGACTGACCAATTAAATACCACATAAGCTTAGGTAGGACACACTAGCGAAGGATTTACTCGTCTCTCCCCTCCTAGTTCTATTCCCCGATCTCCGCCAGAGATCATATCCCTAAGCTCTGATACCAACTGTGACGCCCCCAGAATAGGTCCATTCAACCCAACCCATTCTGAGTCGCCAAATACATGGTACAGAATTCAAATACAAACTTTATATCATACGGTCGTGCAAAATACGACCACACAACTGTGAGTCTCAGTACAAATATGTAGAAAATATTAAGATTCAAACTAAGTCCTCATTACAATTATTATCACACTATTTATCAGAAATAGTGAGGACTACTACTGCTCTAACTCGGACCATCACTCTGTCCCCCGACTAGTCCCCGCAACATTCTCATTTCCTGAAGAGGACAACAGATGAAAAGGGTGAGCTCAACTAGCCCAGTAAAGAATATTATGACTAAGATAATGAAAAATAAATTATCGTTAGTCTTCAACAGTTCAGATAAAATATTATGGACAACAAGTTTTAGATCAATATTCGCAGCGGAAATAACAAATCATTAGAAGAGTTAAGTAGAGAATGAAGTCTACTATCTTCTATGATTTAAAAGTCCATCACCAATATTTTATCCCTGTAACATCAATCAATATACATCTCGAATCAATATTCATCTTTGCACTACAGGCCAAAGATATTCATTTGCATCATCAGTAGTCATGTTCATCTCAACACCTGTCATCTTTGCACTACAGGCCAAAGATATTCATCAGGTAATCATTCATCTTTGCTCTATAGGCCAAAGATATTCAGTTACATCAACTTTTAGGACTGAGGATGATGAAAAACATTTTAAACAAAACGAATCCAGTGAGATAAAAGACAAAGATTAGGGATTCGTCATTTAGTTTATCCAAATTCAAGAATAATCCATAATAATACTTTGTGAAGCAAAATTCAAGAATAAAGCCCAAAACTTGGATACAATCAAAGATAGTAACCTTAACAGACAATTTGGACAATTAGAAGAAAAATAAATTTTCTCGTGAATAGTGCCGTATACGTGAATAGTGCCGTATACGTGAATAGTGCCGTATACGTGAATAGTAACCCCGACGGGAAAAATAAGAATTTCATAACAAAATTCATGACAATATTTCTGTATAATGATATTGAAAAGAATAACATCATTTACGAAAGAAAATAACATCCCTTACCTCAAAAAGATAGTACCTCTGACTGGAATATCGGATATAATATTGACGGAAACTTGCGCTGAATACTAATACTCAAAGTATAGAAATACTCACAAAAATACGCTCGATATTATAGAGAGAGAAAAATTCGAATTCTGGTGTGATTTTCAATTCTAACCTAAGCACCCTATTTATAGGAAAAGCTTAGGATGCCAAAGGAGACTAAAATAATAAAATAATATTATTTTTACAAAACTTCTCCAGCCGCCGGCTGCTTCAAACATCTGATTTTTTTCAACAAAACAACAAAAGTGGGGCCCACCATTTATAAAATAATATTTATTTTTCGAAACTTCAATAATTCATAATAAATAGCCCCTTTGTCAGAAAAATACAAATGATGTGTCCTTCCATAGGAAATTTAATTCTCTACAACTTTGCAGAAGAAAATTTTTCCAAATTCCCAACATAAATTATCCGAAATCCATAAACGGATGATTTTTCACACCAAAATACTGATAAAAACACATCAGCACAAATTCCTTCTTTTATATCCACAAAATAAATATTTCCTTATCATATAAATCAATAATTAATTATTCACAAATAATATTATAGAACTACAATATTGACAACCAGGTCGTTCCCAGGACAGAGGGGGCCTTCCGATAAGGACTTCTCCTTACTGGCGCGCAATTAAATAACCCCTCCTAGACAGAACTTCCTTAGACATTGTCAATAATGCTATCTAATAATATTATTCAAATAATATGAATTATTGAGTTGATAACGTGAAATACTGTGCAACGACAATTATTGAATCAATACTACAAAATATCAACTGTAGCCATTATTGAATCAATCATAAAAAAAATAGCAACGTAGCAATTATTGAGTCAATAAAATATCAATGCAGCAATTATTGAGTCAATAATATAAAATATCAACGTAGCAATTATTGAGTCAATAATATAAAATATTGAACAGTAAATACTGTAACAATAATTGAGTAGGTTCCTTCTCACGTAAGACTCAATAATTCGAAATACTGTGCAATACCGTGTGCTACTGCGCACCACCGCGTACTGTATTTTAACCACCGGGTATTTCAACAGTACTAACGGTAACAACTACGCCGTTATCTTGTAAAAAGTTATTTCTGTCGCTTTCTATATCCGACAGTTATTCCGTTGTGGGGTCCACAAATAACTGCGCCGTCGTACGAATATTCCCCGACAACAATAATATTCCACGACCAAACGAATATTCCCCGACAACAAGAATATTTTATAACCACTTGCTCATTTTAAAAATATTTGCACATTTCACCCATAACTTTCATATTTATCAAGTCAACACCTTACTATTTCGAAATAATATATAAAGAAAATTAAATCTTTATTCATAAAAGTTGGGGTCTTACAATTTCAATATAAAGCATGCATCGTAATGAGCGATACTATAGCATATGAAATGAATAAATAAAAAAAGACAGCATTATATATATCCAAATGAAATACATCATTTTTATATATACATCAATGCCATACCAATGATACATGTGAAAACTAAACAATAATAAGTACAGGATAATGGAGCACATACGCCCAATGTCTATTAAAGGCCTATAAGAGAATATCCATATCCTCTAGGAAGGTGTTGAAATTATCAAACTGATCAACCTGAGCCAAATCATCATGAGTAGGCATACCATGCATATCTAGGTGGTAACGCACATCCTGCGTATCCTGTCAATAAGGCATCTCCTGCATACCCGAGCGATAATCCGAGGGACCCTCTCCATCCATAAAGCCACCAGTACCTAATGGTCTGGCCTAATGCCCTTAGGAAGCAAAAGTACTAGCTAATGACGGATCTCCCCCCAAATGGCGACAGAACATCGACAGCCTCTCCACTTGATAAGTCAAAGCTGCAATCTGGGACTAATGAGAAGGCTTCTGAAAGCAAGTGATCCACTCGGCTGATACAAAGAGACTATACTGAACCAATTACCCCTGGGCTGGGTAATCTCTAGGACCTACATGACATCAAGGTTAAAACCTAATTATTGGAAAGAATGGAGGATTAAAGCAAACTAATATGGAAAACTTAAGTAGCTCGTTTGCCTATAAGTAAGTAGACGGATGACGGCTCAAACCAGTGCCCAACAAATCAAGGATAAACACTTGGATACTAGGATGAAATTTGGGAACACCCGAAGGACGAACCTCAGGCTCAGGGACATCAGCCCCCTCCTCCATGTCACCCATATCCTCATTAAGAGGACGGTGTACTGACTCCATTAATCGATTAGGCTGTCAGGTAATCCATGGAATAGGAATATCCGAAGCGGGCCTACGAGGGCAAACCCCTGATGAAGCCCTACGTGAACTAGAACTGCTAGGTCTGTCTGACTCCATGCCTGGACAATTAGTTCATGGGAATCAGAATAAGACAATGTGAGTCTCTATCTTCATTTTATTTTAATATGCAATTGTGATAACCTAGAGACATTAGACTCCTAGGAATTTAATTTGGGTCATAGCATCATGAATGTCTTACACGTGTCTCAAATAGATGCGTACATCATTTTGACATAAATGTCCTAGCATAGCTAAGCATGCATAAAGGATCCTGTCATTTAACTCATGAATTTTTTTTTGCTATAGTTTCCTCTATAATATGGGCTATCCATGTGCATGTAAGCATGCATAAAACCACCCTATGAGGATATATCATCATAGCCAAGCAAGTAAATAGCTATTTTAATAGATTTTCTAATACATTATCAGAATACATGTCTAGATTAACTATTAAACCGAAATATACTACATTTATATGGTCCATAGGATGATATATAAACATGCATTACATAACATGTTTATCAAGGTATCTATGCATACAGGTTCAATATATTGCGTTTAATAAAGAAAGTATTGTAAAACACCAGTTAAAACGCAAAAAAGTTGGATGTATACATTACATATAGTGCGTAGAACGAACGTACAATGGCAGAATACCTAGAATCAAGCCCGATTTGAGTAGATATGAGAAGAAGGGTCGGATTCTACAAAGAGAAAGAAAGAAAACTCGAATCAAATGAGCGAATATGAGCCTACCCGGGGGTATAAGGCAAAACACGAGTAGCCTCAGGCACACCTGCACCATCCGCAGGTGTACCTGCGGCTGCCCAAGGTGGACCCCACGACTCCCAGTTTGGTAAAATACATTTCAAAACGCATTCTTACGGGTCCGAAACGAAGTAGTCACTATGAAAGGTGCCATTTCGGGTCATTTTTAAGCCTCAAAAACCTTGAAAAACCTCTGAAAAGGGGAAAAACAGGGAGAATCAAAAACCCCGCCGTTGAACAACGAGAAACTAGGAAATTTTCCAAATCACTTTATCGATAATACATCATAGAATCCACCGACATTAACCTCGGTGAAGGTATCAGCTCAACCCTAATGTAGAATCCACTGGCATTAACCTTAGTGAAGGTATTTACTCAATCCTGATATAGAATCCACCGACATTGACCCCGGTGAATCTATCAGCTCAACTCTAATATAGAATCCACCAACATTAACCCCAGTGAAGGTATTGGCTCAACCCTGATATCTAATCCATAGGCATTAACCCCGATGAAGGTATCGACTCAACCCTGATATAGAATCAACCAGCATTAACCCTAGTGAAGATATCGGCTCAACCGTGATATACAATCCACCGACATTAACCCCAGTAAAGGTATTAGTTCAACCCTGATATAGAATCCACTAGTATTAAGCCTAGTGAAGATATCGGGTCAACCCTAATATAGAATCCACTGACATTAACCCCGGTGAAGGTATCGTCTCAACCCAGGTATAGAATCTACCGACATTAACCCCGGTGAAGGTATCGGCTCAACCCTGATATAGAATCCACTGGCATTAACCCCGGTGAAGGTACCGAGTCAACCCTGATATAGAATCTACCAGCATTAACCCCAGTGAAGGTATCGGCTCAATCCTGATATAGAATCTACTGGCATTAACCCCGGTGAAGATATCGGCTCAACCCTAATATAGAATCCACCAACATTAATGTTGGTCAATTTCACAATCAATAAAACATGCGCAAGTATACGCGGTTCATAAGTAATATATGATAAGTTGAGTGTCAAACCCACGAGGAATTATTACTAATAGATACCAAGTACTGACTTTATATCGCTGAAGTCTTATTTAAATAGTTAAATAGAAGATAGTTAATTAATCTAATTAATCCTAATTATTAAAGCAAGTAAATTGATAACAACATGTATCTAAGGTGCTACAAGCTAAGATCATAACTTTCCCTGTCAAATACTTGGCGTGCAAAGTTTTATTAAACAACATAACTCTCTCTTTGATTATAGCGGTCATGACGGATTGTCAACCGAGAACTCTCAAGTATTCATACGCCTCTTCCAAGGTACATATAAACTTATCCTCTCCAGATCTACCCTAAAGGGAATAGAACAGAAAAGAACATCCTTGCTAAATAATCTAACATATTCCTATGCGAATTAACCATAGACAAGGAATTCAAGCTTAGATTGTCAATTAGGTCACACATAGCGCACATGTATATTCCTATCCTATACACAAATTACGCAGTCTAATGATGTAAACAAGTCATAATCACATGCCAAATATTCAAGGTATAAATCTTTAATCCATTTCCTAATTTCTCATAAATTACCAATTTAATTACTAATCCCTTAGTAATTATCATTATGCACAAATATATTAGACCAATCCATATGGTGCCAACCAAAGAGATAAGAAAATCAATTTAAATTAACAATGGGTTCAATTATAATCTTAGAACAAAAGTCTAGTTCATAGCTTGTGAATTAAACATAATTCGCAACATATACAACATTTATAGATTACAAAATCAAAGGAAATAGATAGAGAAGAATAAACTTTGTCAAAGAATTCTTCAATATCCAAGAACTCCAATCAATTCATGCACTCCATTCCTTGTTGCTAAGTTACTCTTGAGCTCCATGAAATTCCAATCATCTCCCTAATCTATCTTGTCTCCAAAAGTTATGTACAAACCTGAAAGAGAAATGCTAAGTTCTAAGCTATAGGAGTGATCTCCATCTGAGATATATCAATAAAGGAGGCTGAGTTTCTATAAATATATAATCTTCATTTGGTTTAGGTCATTTCGTCTTGTGTCTTCCTGAGAACCTGAGGTGGCGCTGCAGCATCAGAATATTTCCTTGAACAGGCGCTGCAGCGCCAGTTTTATGAAGGAATTGGGGCAATGCGGCGTGGCAGGTAGCTAAGCTGGCATTGAAGAGGCGTTGCGGTGCCAGAATAACACTAGGAACCGGCGCTGCAGCGCCAGTGTAAGAAAATTAACCTTTATAACCCTAAAAGCTGGAAATGACCTGAAAACCCCTGCAAAATATATTTTACGCAAGATAATAACAAAATGCTATAAAAGCAACATAAAACATAATGGACAGATAATTTCTTAAGGATAAAAGTATTCGATTTGCGGGTATAAATCCCACTCATCAATTAACCCCAGTGAAGGTATCGGCTCAACCCTGATATAAAATTCACAGGCATTAACCCCGAAAAAGGTATCGGCTCAACCCTGATATAGAATCCACTGGCATTATCCCTAGTGAAGATATCTGCTAAACCCTGATATAGGATCCATTGGCATTAACCCCAATGAAGGTATCGTCTCAACCCTGATATAGAATTCACTGGCATTAACCCTGGTGAAGGTATCGGCTTAACCCTGATATATAATCCACTAGAATTAACCCCAGTAAAGATATCGGCTCAACCCTGATATAGAATCCGCTAGCATTAACCTCAGTAAAGGTATCGGCTCAACCCCGATATATAATCCACTGGCATTAACCCCAGTGAAAGTATCAGCTCAACCCCGATGTAGAATCCACTGGCATTTACCCTAGTGAAGGTATCAACTCAACCCCGATGATGAATCCGTTGGATACAACCCAACGAAGTTGTCGGTAATGCTCGACGACATTCTCACAATCTTTATCTCCCCCAGCAGATGGGAATAACCCTTTTTCTAAATCACACATTTCATTGTATACCTTACACATGACATTACATCATTAGATATACCTTGTCATGTATTTTCGTATCTAGTAATCTTTGTCGTGTTCATTCCATTGCATTGCATAAACATGACAAAGTGGGGCATCTGTAGACACTCGAAATTTTACTTTCCTTGGACTAACCTTTTAGGAGGGTAAAAGCATAAATTCACTTCAGAGACAACCCCGAGGTAAGGCAAAGGAATCTTTTCACCCCGGAGATAACCCCGTGGATAAATCAAAGTGCCAGCAATGCCCAGACATGATGCGTATCGAACGGTGATCGCAAAGCTGAGAAAGTGGCCATAAGAAGTCACCGGAATAATCATTGAACTGTGTGCTATCAAGACGTGACGATTGACGTCCCTCAGAAACAAGAATATACCTTTCAGCTCACTGCATCATCTTCCCGGACTCCGATTTCATCAGACTCAACATTATTTCGCTACCTTCCACAAGGACTTTTTGGGATTTTTGGGTACAGAGCTCAACTTTCACCAAACCGAGACCTAAGGCACGAGCTTTAAGTCAACCAGACCCATGGGGCCCAGCCTCCAGCCGCATGTAAACCTACGGTTGCCCCTGTAGCCCTATATAAGCAGCCAACAGCTCATAAACAAAAAAAGGAAGAATAAGTTAGAGATAGAATGGAGTTCTGAAGAGAGAAAGGCTCGGATCTTAACATATTTCATCATATTTGAGTTGATTAATCTCATATCTTGTATACTTTGAGTTTCTTGAGTGATATAGTATAAGGACCGAAAATTTCACATGATTATATGTGTAGTTTTTATGAATAAATTTTTTAGAAAGTACTTGAACCATATAAGTATATATGTGAATTAAGATAGATAGTTAATTAACTAAGATGTATACTTAATCATTTTGATTAAGGAAGAGTAAGATAAGTTATGTTAAATATTAACATAGCTTGAATGTTAGCTTTGATTATTAAATTTAAAAGATTTATAATCTCTAAGAGATTATTGATATGAATTATATATAGTGACTATATGAGAGTTTATAACTTATTAAGCCAATTAGGGCTATTAAGTTAATAAACTAACAGAATATGTGATGACTTATGTGAATAATGTAAGTGATTAAATAAATATATATTATATAATGTGTATACATTTATTTTGTATATAAAGAGAGTTAAGAATAAAGTTATGTAACCTAATACATATATTAGGTATGATAATTAAATAACCTAAGGGATTATAATATGAGAGAATGTTAGTATTTAAAAATATATACTAACCTTAAGAGATTTATTTTAATTAATTTTATAACCTAAGTAAAGCAAGTCTAATTGGGTTATGAAATTAAAGATACATGGGTAAGGATTTAAGTTACAAAGGAGGGGAATGGAAACCCTAACTAAATAATTAGGGTAAGATAAAAATTAAAGAGTATGGAACTAAGTTGATTTCATGGCCCAAAGAATTAAAATTGCAAACCCTAAGGGTTAAAATTTAAGGGAAACATGTGAAATGACTAAACTACACTTAAAATTATTTGTGAAATGGCCAAAATACCCTCCAATCCATGTGAACTTAAATCGACCAATCAGAAAAGAGATGATGCAAGCATGACATCCTCCTTAAAGAAACACAGATGATGCAATCATGATGTAAGCATGACATCAATATTAAAAAAACACAAAGATGATGTCATCATGATGATGTCAACTAGTGGATATTTTGAGGGACTAATGTTTAATTAATGAGGTACTAAAGTGTAATTAACCTAGGTATCAAACTGTAATAAGCCGGGTGCAAACTGTAATAAACTGAGCCCCTAACGTGCAATTATCGAAACTATGTTTTCCTATAAATAGCAAGCCATTCTCTTCTTTTTCTTCACCAGTTTTCAAAGCAAAGTTATAAAAAAAATTAGAAAGAGAGAACTCTTGTGAGTGAGAATAATTTCAAGATTTGCAAATGATTAGTTAAAACTTGCAACTTCAAGAGGTATTTACTCTAGTGGTTATTATTTTCATTCTTTTTTATATATATTTAGTAAAAATATACTTTTATACGCAGTTATAATGCCCAAATTATTTTAAGTATATAGTACAAAAGTCCTGTTTACAGGCAATTATAATATCCGATTTATTTCTCTTAAAAAGTTGAAAATATACTTTTATAAGCAGTTACTATGTCCAATTTTCTTCAAGTATTTAGTACGAATATTCATTTTATAAGCATTTATAATGCTAATATTATCTCAAATAGAATAGTCGAATATTCATTTTATAAAGCAGTTATAATGCTCGATTTATTTCAAACATAGTAAGCAAATATTCATTTTACAAGCAGTTATAATGCTCAATTTATTTTAAATATAGTTGATGAATATTTATTTTGTAAACAATTATAATGCTAAAATTATCTCATGTATAGTACAAAGAGTTTTTTTTATAATTGGTTATACGATTTACTAGTTATAAATAAGAACTTATAAAAAAAGAATAAGTGTTAAATCTAAAATAGTACAATCGTACTCTTTAATAGTTGATGTATAGTATCTGGGCTAAATAATTCCTTCAGGGAGCGGAGGTATATACGAACTAGCTACCGATCTAACTCGTGTAAAAACAGTGTAGACGAGACGGAAAACTAATTTGTTAATTGTTTGTGGGAAACCACTCAACGTACTATATTGAACATTGTTAAAGTCTCGATGTGTACTAAGTTTAGAATAGTGAATACATATGGTATTAAGGTGTTATCTAATGTTTGATTATATGATTACATATAAGATAATTTACTTATAAAGTAGTAGTATTATGTGATATACTGATTGCAAGAATAATCTTATTAATGATAGGTCTTTGTATTAAATATAAAACTATATTGCGTAGCAGTAAGCAGTGATAAAGGCAAATATCTAAACCCTACGCACTACTTTTATTTTGTGCAAACAGGTATATGTTATGCAAGTTCCCTAACTCAAACTTGAGTTATTATTTTTCAAGCATAGTAGTAGAAAATTATTGTTGATTATTCCACATCTAAGATTATTATTGAATATACGCATTTATTGCAAGTTTCATAACTCAACTTAAGTTACTAATTTCAAAGCGTAATTAGTGAATAATTATTGTTAGTTATTCACATCTATAATGATTATTGTTATTTGCACATAGTGCAATTGATTCTTGTTCTATTATTTGAATTATTTATGAGTAATGTCTCAGCTAATTATTTTGGTGAGACTAATATTTGTTAAAATATGAAACGTTTTATTTATTATAAACTGATTTATTATTAGAAGATCTATGCCATTGATTTTTGGCTAGATCAATATGGATATTATATGTTGAAATCATAGTATTTCTTTGAAAGCAATCCAAACCATATTGTTGTGGTACGGACCCATGATGTAAGACTGAGACGAACAAACTTTATTGTCATAATTCGGCCCATGCGCTATTATTGAGTATTATGCATAATATATGGTACAAAGAAGTTGGCAGCTCCAAGTACTTGCAGAGGAGTATAGTTTAGTTTTTATAACTAACTTATATTCCTAAGGTAATTTAGTTTTAATAACTAATGATTCCTCTATTAGTTCATAATCCATCTGTGATCACTCAGCATGAAATCTTGGAATATCCCACTTTATTGAATATTGTTACAGTATTGTTAATTCTTCTTATTCATTTGAATATGATTGAATCTTTGAAAGAATTTTACTCTTTCATCCTTGATATGTTATTCAGCATGAAATTTAAGAAAGTCTTGTTATTGAAAATGAATTATTATTCAGCCACTTCGAAATCCTTTGATTATTGTTGAAGTTCTATAGAAGATATACTTTTCTATTTATGCTATATATCCTTTATTGAATACTTTAACTTGCTGAGCAAACTCGTTGCTCACCCTTGCTTAAATAAAACATTTCAGCTAAGGTCGAGGTAGCAGAAGGTTCTAACAGGGACAAAGGCAAAGGAAAGGCTCAGGAGTAGTTATTATTGACTTTTAATTGTTATGTTACACTATGTAAATTAATTATGTAAACCTTTTGAATAGCTAAGGGTATGTAAGTTATGTCAAGGTGTTAATTAACTTGGAATGACGATATAATTATGTTTGAAAGTATATTTTTATTAAGGATATATAATGAATGATGTTTATCAATAATAAATGGGTAGTTAGATGTGATATGTATGATGGATCGTGAGCACCAAACCCGAGGTTTGGGAAACCCATATTTGGGGGGGTCACATATAGAGTGATCTCAAGCCATAAGAAGCTTGTTCACGTGTTCCCCAAGGTAAAAAACACCCATTTTAGCAACTTTCTTTGTAAATATTGTTTAATATACTACATTTATGTTATATATTGCTTGAATCTAGCTAGATCTTGTTGTTTTATACATATATTGTGGTGTAGGTGGTAGATCTATAGATCTCATTGGTTATTTATTGCATATTTAGTTGTAAATCAAGTCCAAAGGCTAGATCTACATACATCTAAGCCGGATCTAGCCTTTTGAGCGGTTATTAAGCATGAAGCTTTAACCCGTATACTAGATCTATTTAGATCCATGGTAGATCTACATGTTTACTGCTTTTGGTCAGTCCCGGTTACCCCGTATAGCCCTATATCTATATCTAGAGGCGAGGGGGTCCGAAATGGCTTGAAATGGAGATTTCAACATATGAAATCACCTATAATCAAGTCTAGGACGTTGTACATTCATATTTAAGTATAATAATGTGAGCGTAGGAATCTCGGTGTCGAGATTTAATGATCGGATCTTGACTTTGTCGACGCCGGGAAAAAATCTGTAGTGGTAGATTGTGTCTGTCTTTCCTAAGTTTATGTTTGTTTGTTTTACCCTTTTCCATTCGCTATGTCTTTGAATTGTATTTAAAGGGTGAAATTTTAGGAAAGTGATACCGACATAAGTGTCAACAACTTTGAAAAGATTGATTTTATTTATTTATTTTTGATGATTGGACCAAATAAGACAGAGTCTCCAGTTAGTATGATTTAAATGGATGTACCAACTCATCCAAATTTTAATAGTTTTCACAATATGGTCCAATACGTGGCTCCGAAAGATTGATCTTGAAACCCGAGATTCGTGGAATTTGGGGGATAGGTTAAGCAGGGGGAAGGTGTTAGGCACCCCCCGACTCCCGTGAAAACTCGGTACCGCATCTTATTGATTTTCTGTGCATAAAGTGTGTATGTGTGTGTGTGTTTTATTTTGAAAGCTTTAGTCATTTTTATTCTAAGTCTTTATTTAAGATTATTTGAAAGTAGTGTTGTACCTCTTTTGCGCCTAGGTACGAAGGATTTGATTTAACAAAAAGTTCATTTTTAACAATAGGTATGAATTGAACTAATGTTTTGGAAAACAAGGTTTTGAAATCCTTTGCCCGATTAGGAATCAAGGACTTCGATACTTCCTTTTATTTATCTTTATGTTCATAAGGTGATCTACCCCGGATCGCTTTATTATGATTGAAAACTCTTTGTGGATTTATTAGAAATTATTTTGATGATATGTATGTAAATGTCAAAAAGGGTTGAATCATCATCGGGCATGGAAGCCATCTCGATGAAACCGAGCACCCACAATTAAAGTTTCCACTATCACGGGATCTTGAATCCGACTTCTTTGGACTAACCCCTCGAGCTCGTCTTCAAGATCCAAATATTACATATACAATGACATTGGCGCTATTTAAACATTACATCATCAAAATCGGTCAATCGTGGGAATCAAGTCGTAATCCATTCGGGGATCTCAACACCAGGATTCCTAGGCTCAAATTATTTATGTGGGAATACATATATATAATGTCCTCGACTTTGATATTAGATGATTTCATCGGTTGAAATCACCGTTTCAAGCCATTTCGGACCCTTTTCACCTCTAGATACAAATCTAAGGATATACTGGGTAACCGAGACCATTTAAAGCAATAAATATGTAGATCTACCATGTATCTAAACTGTAAGACCCCAACTTTTATGAATAAAGATTTAATTTTCTTTATATATTATTTCGAAATAGTAAGGTGTTGACTTGATAAATATGAAAGTTATGGGTGAAATGTGCAAATATTTTTAAAATGAGCAAGTGGTTATAAAATATTCTTGTTGTCGGGGAATATTCGTTTGGTCGTGGAATATTCTTGTTGTCGGGGAATATTCGTACGATGGCGCAGTTATTTGTGGACCCCACAACGGAATAACTGTCGGATATAGAAAGCGACAGAAATAACTTTTTACAAGATAACGGCGTAGTTGTTACCGTTAGTACTGTTGAAATACCCGGTGGTTAAAATACAGTACGCGGTGGTGCGCAGTAGCACACGGTATTGCACAGTATTTCAAATTATTGAGTCTTACGTGAGAAGGAACCTACTCAATTATTGTTACAGTATTTACTGTTCAATATTTTATATTATTAACTCAATAATTGCTACGTTGATATTTTATATTATTGACTCAATAATTGCTGCATTGATATTTTATTGACTCAATAATTGCTACGTTGCTATTTTTTTTATGATTGATTCAATAATGGCTACAGTTGATATTTTGTAGTATTGATTCAATAATTGTCGTTGCACAGTATTTCACGTTATCAACTCAATAATTCATATTATTTGAATAATATTATTAGATAGCATTATTGACAATGTCTAAGGAAGTTCTGTCTAGGAGGGGTTATTTAATTGCGCGCCAGTAAGGAGAAGTCCTTATCGGAAGGCCCCCTCTGTCCTGGGAACGACCTGGTTGTCAATATTGTAGTTCTATAATATTATTTGTGAATAATTAATTATTGATTTATATGATAAGGAAATATTTATTTTGTGGATATAAAAGAAGGAATTTGTGCTGATGTGTTTTTATCAGTATTTTGGTGTGAAAAATCATCCGTTTATGGATTTCGGATAATTTATGTTGGGAATTTGGAAAAATTTTCTTCTGCAAAGTTGTAGAGAATTAAATTTCCTATAGAAGGACACATCATTTGTATTTTTCTGACAAAGGGGCTATTTATTATGAATTATTGAAGTTTCAAAAAATAAATATTATTTTATAAATGGTGGGCCCCACTTTTGTTGTTTTGTTGAAAAAAATCAGATGTTTGAAGCAGCCGGCGGCTGGAGAAGTTTTGTAAAAATAATATTATTTTATTATTTTAGTCTCCTTTGGCATCCTAAGCTTTTCCTATAAATAGGGTGCTTAGGTTAGAATTGAAAATCACACCAGAATTCGAAGTTTTCTCTCTCTATAATATCGAGCGTATTTTTGTGAGTATTTCTATACTTTGAGTATTAGTATTCAGCGCAAGTTTTCGTCAATATTATATCCGATATTCCAGTCAGAGGTACTATCTTTTTGAGGTAAGGGATGTTATTTTCTTTCGTAAATGATGTTATTCTTTTCAATATCATTATACAGAAATATTGTCATGAATTTTGTTATGAAATTCTAATTTTTCCCGTCGGGGTTACTATTCACGTATACGGCACTATTCACGTATACGGCACTATTCACGTATACGGCACTATTCACGAGAAAATTTATTTTTCTTCTAATTGTCCAAATTGTCTGTTAAGGTTACTATCTTTGATTGTATCCAAGTTTTGGGCTTTATTCTTGAATTTTGCTTCACAAAGTATTATTATGGATTATTCTTGAATTTGGATAAACTAAATGACGAATCCCTAATCTTTGTCTTTTATCTCACTGGATTCGTTTTGTTTAAAATGTTTTTCATCATCCTCAGTCCTAAAAGTTGATGTAACTGAATATCTTTGGCCTGTAGAGCAAAGACGAATGATTACCTGATGAATATCTTTGGCCTGTAGTGCAAAGATGACAGGTGTTGAGATGAACATGACTACTGATGATGCAAATGAATATCTTTGGCCTGTAGTGCAAAGATGAATATTGATTCGAGATGTATATTGATTGATGTTACAGGGATAAAATATTGGTGATGGACTTTTAAATCATAGAAGATAGTAGACTTCATTCTCTACTTAACTCTTCTAATGATTTGTTATTTCCGCTGCGAATATTGATCTAAAACTTGTTGTCCATAATATTTTATCTGAACTGTTGAAGACTAACGATAATTTATTTTTCATTATCTTAGTCATAATATTCTTTACTGGGCTAGTTGAGCTCACCCTTTTCATCTGTTGTCCTCTTCAGGAAATGAGAATGTTGCGGGGACTAGTCGGGGGACAGAGTGATGGTCCGAGTTAGAGCAGTAGTAGTCCTCACTATTTCTGATAAATAGTGTGATAATAATTGTAATGAGGACTTAGTTTGAATCTTAATATTTTCTACATATTTGTACTGAGACTCACAGTTGTGTGGTCGTATTTTGCACGACCGTATGATATAAAGTTTGTATTTGAATTCTGTACCATGTATTTGGCGAATCAGAATGGGTTGGGTTGAATGGACCTATTCTGGGGGCGTCACATAAACTGATCTAGCACACGGGTTAAAGCTTCATGCTTAATAACCTCTCAAACGCTAGATTCGGCTTAGATCTAGGTATATCTAACCTCCGTACTCGATTTACAACGCAATAAGCACAGTATAACTGATAGAAACATAATATCTATCAACTATTACACAATATGCTTATAAACAACAAGATTGACTATATTTAAACAATATATATCATTAATCTAGTATATTAAGCAAAATTTACAAAGAACATAGCTAGAAAGTGCATTTTTCACCTTGGGGGACGTGTGAACAAGCGTTTTAACTCCCGTGGTCAACATAGAACACTCCCAGGGCTTCAAGTGGATGATAAACAATATAAAATAGCTTCAAGTTGGTGTTTATATGCCAAACCCGAGCCCTTCTCTCTCTAAAATTTCTTTCTCTCTCTAAAACTATCTCTCTCTCTAAATAAACTAATGTGGGGGTTTTAAGCTGTCCGAGCCAGCCTCATACATGTATGTGGCTAGGCACATATATGTATCTGGCAGGGCCTGGTGGGGCCCACTATCTCAAAGTGCGTTCCTTCAGTCCTAGTTTGGAGGAAGTTGGCCTGCGCAGATCGAACTTTCGGAAAGCTTGTGCGGAATGCGGCGGAATAGAATCGAGTTTGACTGAGTCGGGGTCCAAGAAGATGATGCTGATAGCTGAGAAGTATCTTCTGGTTCCCGACGGCATTTAGCTGGTTTATCGTTGATGGCACACATTTTGAGGTTTGCTGAGTTGGTTTCCGACGGACACTATCTCATCTTGGCGATCCTTGTTCGGTTCACGACATGTTCGGACATTATTGGTCCTTTGAATCTTTCACGGGGTCGTCTCCGGGATGACCTGGTTTTTTCCCCTACCTCGGGGTTGTCTCCAAAGTAAAATTACATTTTTGCCCTTCTACAAGGTTAGTACAAAGAAAGCAAAATTTTGAGTGTCTACAGATGCCCTTCTTTGTCATGTTTATGCAATGTAATGCAATGAATACAACAAATATTACTAGACACGAAGAATACATGATAAGGTATATCTGATGATGCAATGTCATGTATAAAACATGTAATGATATGGGAGATTAGAAAAGGGTTACTCCCTTTTGCTAGGGAAGTTAAAGTTACGTTGTCGTGGTTAAGTCGACCTGCACTGGGTTGTAGCCAACGAATTACACAGTCGAGGTCATGTCGACGTCTTCATTAGGTTGTAGCCAACGAATTACATCGTCGGGGTTTTACCGATCTGTGTTGGGTTGTTGCCAACGGATTACACCATCGGGGATTTGCCGATCTGCGTTGGGTTGTTGCCAAGGGATTACACTAGCGGGGTTTTATCGATTTGCGTTGGGTTGTTGCCAATGGATTACACCATCGGGGTTTTGCCGATCTGCGTTAGGTTGTTGCCAACAGATTACACCATCGGGGTTTTTTTGATCTGCGTTGGGTTGTTGCCAACGGATTACCCCTTCGGGGTTTTGCCGATCTGTGTTGGGTTGTTGCCAACGGATTACACCATCGAGATTTTTTCGATCTGCGTTGGGTTGTTGCCAACGGATTACTCCATCGGGGTTTTGTCGATCTTCGTGGGGTTGTTACCAACGGATTGCACCATCGGGGTTTTGCCGATCTGCGTCGGGTTGTTGCCAACAGATTACACCATCGGGGTTTTGCCGATCTGTGTTGGGTTGTTGCCAACAAATTACACCATTGGGGGTCGAGCCAATGCCTTCACTGGTTCGTTGCTGGTGGCTTACATCATCGGGGGTCGAGCCGATGCCTTCACTGGCTCGTTGCCTGTGGATTATATCATCGAAGGTCGAGCCGACGTCTCCACTGGTTTGTTGCCTGTGGATTACATCGACGGGGGTCGAGCCAACGCCTTCACTGGTTCGTTGCCTGTGGATTACATCATCGGGGGGTCGAGTCGACGCCTTCACTGGTTCGTTGCCTGTGGATTATATCATCAGGGGTCGAGCCGATGCCTTCACTGGTTTCTTATCGGTGGATTCTGAGATATAGTATTGATTATGGTTGACTTTCTGGTCTTCTAGTGTTCATCGTCAGGATTTCTGATCTTTACCAAATTTTTGCATTTTGGAGGGTTTTTTAGGGTTTTTGGGGGTTAAAACTAACTCGAAAAGGTACCATTTCGAATAATGTGACCATTCTGAACCCAAAATAACACGTTTTGGACTGCACTTTACCAATTGGGAAGCCGCGAGACCCACTTATTGCAGCCGCATATATGTATACGGCTGGAGCATATATGTATGAGGCTACCCATGATCAGGCTTATACCCTAAGGATGGCTCATTTTCATTCATTTGACTAAAGGTTTCTCGTATTCTTTCTAAAAAATTAGAACCTCTCTTCAGATCTAACCTATTTTGGCTTGATTTGGAGCGATCTGACACCGTACATCTCTTCTATGTACTACGGGTAACGTATAGACTCCATTTTTTCTCGTTTTCGTTGGTGAAAACCATATTTCTTTCCTTAAATTCATTATATCTAACATATATGCATAGATAGCTTGATGAACATGTTTATAATGTAATGTATACTTACGTATCATTTTATGGACCGTATGGATGCGATATATTATCATTTATCAGTTAATCTAGACATGCATTATAGCTATGTGTTAGAATAACAATTTAAATTAAATTTAATTACTTGGCTGTGATGGTATACCCTCATAAGGTGTTTTAATGCATGCTTCGGGCATATGGATAGTCCATTTTATAGGGGAAACTTTGGCAAAAAAATTTCATGAGTCAGATATCAGAGTCCTAGATATATGTATAGATATGCTAGGATGCGAGTTAAAAAGATATACACATATAATGGCATATGTAGGACATACATGATGTGATGACCTAAATTATATTTCATGGATTTAATTTAAAATTTGAAAAGGACAGGAATATACCTGACTTCGCTTTCCTACGAACTCATTGTTCAGATATGGATTCTGCGGGACCTAGTCGTTCTTCATCCCAGCGAGTTTCATCTGGAGTTTACCGGCGGAGAGCTCCCTCTGATATTTCCATTCCACGGTAGGCGGGTCCAGCGATTGACGGAGAGCTCCCTCTTATATATTATTATTATAAATTATTAAAGAAGGAAATAAAGGTCTTCAAAATAAATATAAGTACATTAAAAAAAAGGCAAAGTGTAAGAATGAAAATGCTTGTAGCTCTACATTAAGCTGGTAAATTAAAGGCAATAGTATTGCCGCAACACCTTGTTGCGGCAGGTAAGTGTGAGGGAGGGTAATTTAGTAATTATCCATGCTGCAAGAAGGAATATAACTGCCGTTACACCTTGTAGCGACAGGGAGAAAATTGCTTTCAATCTAGGCCATTTATTATAACGATCAAGGGTTAGGATCATGGTTGCTGGAATAGTATCCGTGGCAACCGGTTGCCACAGATGGGAACCCTATATATATATATATATATATATATATATATATACTGTTCAGTTTTCCTGGATTGCAAATATGTGGTTTTTTATTGCTTTATTATATATATATATATAAATAATATATATATATATATATAGTTAATCTTTATATAATTGTTTATATATATATATATATAAGTTTTATCGATTTATTATATATATATATATATATTTAGTTAATCATTGTGATTAAATATTAATTGTAAACGTTCATACGATGTAAATCTGCAATATTTAATGTGTGTTGACTAGATTTATATAAATCTAGCCATATCTAGCTTTTAACCGGTTCAAAGGTTGTGAAACTAGAATCATTAAGCTAGAATGACTAAGATTTATTTAAATCTAATTTTCTTTCTAGTTTGTAAATATTTGACAACTACAGGACCCTAGATCTATGTCTAGAGGAAACGTAAAGCCACGGCTATCCGCATGCAGGGATTTAACTAATGAATCTTTTGTTTTGCGACGTCTAGAGTTAAATATGCATGTTATTTTAAGTTATGCATTGTGCAAGCTTTTGAATATTTTTTTGTGAGCCTAGGAATAATGGGATCTACGGTTTAATCCATGAATCTAGGTCCGATTCCCATAATGGGCATGTTTAAATTGTAAAGTTAGCTTACAACCCTTTGTAAATGTAAATGAAACGGACCTTAAAACGGTTATTCGGATTTAAGGTCTCAACATAGTAAAAGCATTGATTGTGGTGTTCGGGTCACTTCGATGGCTTTTATGCCTATAAGAGGCCCGAAACATATTTATTTTCAAAGATGCTTCGCATCTCAAATAAAATCAAATCAAGTTGAATTTGGAATAAAATGGAAGTATTAAAAGGCATAAATTCCTATGCGAGCGAAAGGGTTTGAAAATCACCTTTCAAAACATCATTGTTATATCTTGTCTAAAAATAGTCTTTCAAATAAATCAAACCCTTCGTATATAGGTCCAACAAAGCACATCACTACTTTTAAATAAAGCACTTGGGCCCAAGTACTGCAATACACACACACATACGCACAAATTAGGGAATGAAAAGCGCGGTAATCATGTTTCACGGAAGTTGGGGGGTGCCTAACACATTCCCCCCGCTTAATCAAGCCCCCGAACTCTATGAAATCTCGGTTTTCAAGACCAATTAAACAGAGTCAGTAATTGGGCCATATTGCAAAATCTTTCAAAACTCGGTTGAGTTGGTACAACCACTTCACTCATACCAACTGACAACTCTATCTAATTCGGACCAATAAAATCAAACTTTTTAAATCGTCGACATTATATGTTGGCCTTTTCCTGAAAATTCACTTTTCAGATCAAACAAAACCAAATAGAAAACATAAAGGGTAGAAACACTTAGGAAAATGAAAGCCAAAATTTTCCCGACGTCGACACGAAATAAATCTTAAAATATAGTATATATATACCTCCGGACTCCGTTAACAAGTGTTTTATCGGTTAAATCTGAAAGTAATATGCATACAAGCCAATCATGTTTGATGATAAAGCATATACTTTGTAACAATCTTCTTCATTTATTAATAAAAGTGTTATTTAATTAAACGCATTTATTTATCTACATGGTGCTGTTTTTATAATATGTGATAAACCCATAGTTTTAAGCAATGCTTTTAGAATCATGATTGTGATCATGCTAATGAGATCTAAATTCTTCGATAGCTTAAAACTAAAATAGTTCCCAATCAATGGATTACTAAAAAAATGGATTAGTAAATTCGGATAGATTAGTGCATAGGTTGCTTGCTCATTGGATGAGGATGATCGATCTTATAATCATTTATGTGAAAACACTAAAGTAAGTATGTAGGTGCTTATTGAAGAATAAGTACACTAAACGTGGCTCGCTATTAAATACCTAATGGAGTTTAACTTGCCTATCAATAGGAATTCCTTTAGTGATAGTAGTACAAATAATCCTTAGACTTGAGATCATCATAGTATCTTGTGTATGATGAGCTATACTTTGACATGTCCCTTAATACCCTAAGGGTTTATCAAAGGGTATGCTTGGGTATAATAATTTATACATGAAGATAATGAATGATCGATAAAGAATCTACCGCTTCTAGTAAAGAAGAGAATGTTCTATGTGATTCGATAAATGACAACCTAGTAGTCTTTAGCCAAGGCAGAATGAAATTAGAAAAGAGTTTCTAATTTGCGTTATTTGGAGTTGTGCATTTTAGGATCAAAATACTTATAATTAAATAAAATAAGACTTGATAGTAATTTCATGTCTTATAATTAATTGGGATATTGTATGGTGGAAGGAATGAATTGTACGGTAACTATTACTCAAAGGTTCTTTTCTGATTAATGTTGAAATCTATATTATCTGAAAAGCCGTTGATCGCTAAGGGGGCTTACCCTTATTGTAGAATAAATATTATTTATTTAAATAAATTATTAGTTTAATTAATTTATTTAAATAAAATTAGAATTATTCTAATTGATTTATTTACAACCGGTTTAATATGGAGAACCTAAATGGTCACACTATAAAAGGAAGGATATTTATTAAAGAAGTTAATGGCATAATCGTAATAATAAGTTAAGTATATTTAATATAATCTATGGTGATATAATAAATTAAATAGCTTAATATTTATTATTTAAAATTTTTATAAATATTAAATATAAATTAATAAGAGGAGACTTATTATTATTTAATTCCTAAAGGAGTTTGAGATTTAATTAATAAATTAATCTCTCTCTCAAATATATATTCCTAATAAGATTAGGATGCTAATTAATTAAAAGAGTTTAATTATTCCCAATAGGATTGAGAAGCTTAATTAATTAAAAGGGTTTAATTAATTAATATGAAACTGTAATCCTAAATGGTTAAGGAGGGTTGCCTACATCTATAAATAAAAAAGTCTTATTATGGAACAAGGTTACACACACTACATTCCAAGAGTTGGGAGAGTATACAATTTTTATAAAGATAGAAATTATGGTTTAGCCAAACACCCACCTTTTTGAATAACTCTTCTTCCTTGGTGGATCACCTTTAGAGGCCAAATACTTGGGTGGATAACGTTGATCAAAGGAAGGAATCAAACTCGGAGAACTTAAGCAGAGCGCGAAGGATTTGGAGTTGAACTCGTTCTCGTGGAAGCTTAGTTATACAAGGGTATGAATCTAATCTCCATCTATTTTGTTTAATTATTAACTGTGCATAAAGGATGGTCCGGGTATATGGTTTGTAAAATTTTAAAACTCTGATTTACCATACTTCCACTTATTTTATGCAATTTGATTACGTTCATGAATCTTACAAACCAAACAGTGGTATCAGAGCCAAACCTTTATGCGAGTTATTAATTGTTTTGATTACATATATGTATGGGTATGTGTTTGGAATAATTTATTGGGCACAATTTGTTGTATGGAATCAAAATTTTGGAAGAAAAAGGTCAAAAATCGCGAGTCAGAAATTCCAGTAAGAGGCAGAGCAGGGTGCGCCGAACCAGCCGAAAATTCTAATTTTTTATTTTTGTTCAATTTTTTCAAAATGAAATAAAGGAGTTTATTTTATTTAATTACTTACAATTTTAATTGCCCATTAAAATATATTTATGCATATATGGAATGGATTTATTATTCATAAGATGAATGTTATTTATTGATGCATATGATGATATGTATGATAATAAATAGAGTTGATTATGGACTATTGACCAATGTGATTGGATTTTATTTTAGTAGGAGGCATGAATGTATGGGTTTTATTAAATGGTGTCTGCATACCTCGTCTTCTCTAATTTTTCTTGATGTAAAATTATATCTCTCTCCTATGTACTTCTCCATGACTGCTGATCAAGATTTCTATTTAAATTAAATAGTTTATGTAATAGGACTAGTTAAAATTATCTTGAAGAATTGGATACCAAGGAGCAAGGAGCGTTTGATGACTCGTTTGTAATGGAGCTCGAGATTTAAATGTAATAGTTATATTTAAATTTAACTCTTGCACCCCTAGGTTTGACCTTTTGGTTCACTTGGTGCCTCTAGTGAACTAAACTAGAATAAAAGTCACTAACCAATACGGGTATAATATAGTATTCTATATGCATGCTTATACTATATATATATTATATATTATGCAACATACTTTGCATGTAAAATAATATGACGCGTATTTTATATATATATATATATATATATATATGTATATATATATATATGTGTGTGTGTGTGTGTGTTTGCATGCGCACTAAACAAGATGAGACAAATAATAACAAACCCTTCAAAGAATTTATATTAAGTCCTAAGCGTTCAAAGATATTTGGAATATCGAACGTCGCCTTCTAGCATGATAAAACGATAGAGTATCAGTTAATCATTATAAGTTTGTTGTGTCACACAAGGCTTATCTTAATTTTTTGAGATGTTATTTTATCACATTTAATGCTTATAAATAGACTAAACGATGTTGTTTTGTTGTGTAACACAAGAAAAATATTTTTCTTTTGAATGTATAGAAGTGCTAGGTTGGACTTAACTTGGATAAAATTTTGATTCGAATGTGTCACACTTGATCAAAATAATCTAAGAGGCAAAATACAAAGAATTACATGTTGATGTAATTGACAAGAGTTGTCTACCTATTTATTTATATATAGTTTTTTGTGTCACACAAGGCTATATACATTTGAAATAAGATCCTTATTCTCACTAGTAAATTTTTAATTAAATTTGTCGAACTATATAATGAGGGTAATATAGTTTGAAGAAAATAGTGACAAATGCCAATTTAAAACAAGACCTAATTTATGTTGGTAATTAATTAAATGAATGTATGCTAAAATATTATTTTGTTCACATGAAGAATTTAAAAATGTCACATTCACTATCACTGTATAGCATACTTGATGCTAACAAACTGATCAGACCAAATTACACGGACAGGTTAAGAAATCTGAGAATTATTCTCACTATTTAAAAGCTTTCTTATGTCCTAAATTTGTCCGTCCCTGCAACTCTGCAGAAACAGCCTCTGAGGAAGAGATTGCTACTTTTAGTTGCAAGATGATGCATCTGTGGCTCAATGCATCATGCTCGCATCCATGAATAATGAGCTTCAGCATCAGCATGAAACTATGGATGCTCCTGCTATATTGCTGCAACTTCAAGAGTTGTGTGGTGAGAAAAGTAGGACTACTAGATATGAGATATCTAAAGAGCTCTTCCGATCTCGGATGACGGAGGGCACTACTGTTGAGACTCATGTCCTAACGATAATCAATTTGATTGAACGTCTTGGACAACTTGGGTTCATCATAGATGGGGAGTTAAGTCAAGATTTGATCTTACAGTCACTCCTAGACATGTCGACGTCGGGAAAAATCCGTGGGTCGGGTCACAACCCGGATCCTTCTCTCTTTCTAAGTTATGTCTACCCTTACTCTTTTTATTGTGTAAAAGGTTTTGAAGGGTTTTTTAGGAAAAGGCCAACATGTATCATGTCGACGATTGAACATTTTTAAAGAGTCGCCAGTTGGTAGATTTTGAAATGGTTGTACCAACTCAACTGAGTTTTGTTTGAAAAGAGGCCCAATTGTTAGACACTGTCGAAACATGATCTTTGAAAACAAAGTTTTGAGTTCGGGGGCTTGGTTAAGTGTGGGGAAGGTGTTAGGCACCCCACAGCTCCCGTGTAAACACGGTACCGCATCTTTTTAATATTTCCCTTTTAAATCTGCAATGTGTGTGTGTGTGAATGCTGAAATAAATTGGGCCTATGTTTGATTGGAAGTATGTTTATGCATCGTTGAACCTATATACGAAGGGTTTGATTTGATTAGCAAAATGTCTTTGTTTTGATTTGCAAAAGTGTTTGATTTGATTTGCAAAAGCTTCTTTTTTCCGAAAAGATTATTAAAATGATTTTTTTAAAAGAAGGTAACGCTAACATAGGAATTGAAGCATATCGATGCTTCAGTTTTATCTTTCAGCCTTGAGGCTCCATTTGAATGGTGATTGTTGGGCTGTAAAGCATCCTCGACCACAACATATATATAAGTGTCGGTCTCCTCATGGGCATAACAGCCATCGGAGGGACTTTGACACGACAAACCATATTTTCACTATGTTGAGACCTTAAATTCGGATAACCGTTTTAAGGTCTTTTGTATGTACATTTTTACAAAAAAAAACTGGCAGGGTACATTTGTAAAGTGGAGTTTGTCCATCGTGGGAATCAAATTCTGATTAGTTTGATCATGAATCCCACGATTCCTAGGCTCGCATAGGGAGGCCAATAAACCTGCATAGCTCAAATTTATACAGAAATTTATCCAAACATTACCAGAACCAAGGATTCATCAGTAAATCCTGGTTCGCACCTGGCCGAAGCATCTCGTTCCCACTATATAGCGATCTAAGGGCCGCGAGGTAGCTTTTCTAATTGAAACTAGAAAAATGCTATATTTAAATAAATCTCAGCCATTTTAGCTTTCCGGTTCCGTCTGAACCTATTTTGAACCGTTTGAAAGCTAGAGTTGGGGAGATTTAAAGAAATCTAGTTCGCCAGTAGAAATGTTAGTGTCGATTCATATCAAATGAATATTTAAAGCAACAATTTAATAAAAATGAGTAAAGCAATATATATATATATATATATATATATAATTATATATACAAAAGTTGTAAAGGATGATGGATTTTCACACCGGTGCCCGGACTGGAATAGAAATATAAATATACATATTTATAAAAAATTTGTAAAAGCCACGGAATGATCCAAGCTAGATAGAATATATATATATATATATATATATATATATATATATATATATAACATGAAAGTGCGGTGGGTTTTCACTCTGAGGCCCGGACTAGAATTGAAATATATATTTAGATAGAAAAATAGTCAAACCAGGACTGGGAAGATAATCCAGTAATAGTGAATGGTGCCAAAAATAGTAAAAAGGCCATAGAATGATCCAGACCGAAATAAAATGTAAATATATATATATATATATATATAGACAGAAAAGTAGTCAACCAAGACTGAGAAGATAACCCAGTGTAGTGAATGTTGCTTATATATGCATATATATATATAAGCAGTAAAAAGGCCACAGAATGATCCAGGTTAAACTGGAATGTAAATATATATATATATATATATAGACTAAAAAGTAGTCAACCAAGACTGAGAAGATAACCCAGTGTGGTGAATGTTGCTTATATATATGCATATATATATATATATATAAGCAATAAACTATTGCGGATTTGACATCCGGGCTTGACAGAATTGAAAAGTTAGTATATATACAGTTAAATATATACAAAAAAGCCAAACCCGGACTGGGAAGATAACCCAGTCCGGTGAAGTTGCTTAATACGAAGATGCAAGTATATAAAAGCCGCTAAAAGCGACGGATCATCAATTCGAGTTGTAGAAATGCCAGAAATGCATTTAGGTACTAAAATGTACCAAACGTTGACAAAAACAGCCACAGAACTGAGTTCCGGGCATATTTAGAAAATAAAACTTGATACGCATGTGTATAAAAGTGCGAAGAAGTAATAATAACTTTTTGATCGTAAAAATACTCACAATGGACTGCTACACGGGCTTTTTGCCAAATCGTAGGCTTTAAACGTCCAAATTTATCGATTATTTTTTGATATGTGGTAGTATGTGGGTATATGTACGTGTTAGAGTGAAAATTTTGGGCTTGGAAGACAAGAAAATGGCTAGAAAACCAAACGGACAGGGGTTCAGAGCGTTTTTTTCTTTTTTTTCAAATGAGCTGGGGGGTCACCACTTATTTATAGACCCAGGAGCCTCCACTCTACCTGCTGCTACCGCAGGTAAAGGTGTGGCTCCATGTGGCATGGGCCCTGTAACTGGTTTCATTGTCTCAAAGTACGTGCACTCCAAGCAACGCGAGGTCTGATTCAAAACTTTTTAACTTTTGATCTGAGCGTCCGTTTGAGGCGTGCTATACCTTTCCGGAAAGTCCTCTCCAAGAGTGTCACAATGACATGGGATAAAATATTTTTTGGGTCCAGGAAGATGGGTTCATAACCAGGTCTTTGATTCCTCACAGTTTATCCGTTGAGCTATCTTGCGCTGTTTGCACTCGGGATCATCGTTATGGTTCGTTCTGACCTTGGTGGCATTAATTCAGCTTGAGTTTGACCGAATCATCTTAGAGTTGGTAAAATGATTGTTTTTCCCCTCTCAACGTTGCCTTCAGTGTTGGCATGGCCTTCAATTAACCTCCTGGGGTTGTTTCCAAGGTTTGGATCCCATTCGAGTCTGTTTGTCCTCAATGTTGTCTCTGAGGCTGACTTGGTCACTCTAAGTTTTTCCCTGGAGATGTTATGATTCTTCAGGATTATTTCTGAAGTTGACCTGACCTCCCGGGTTGAGACTGGGGCTGACCTGTACTTCCCGGGTTAAGACCGGAGCTGATCTGTACCTCTTGGGTTGAGACCGGGGCTGACCTATACTTCTCAGGTTGAGACCGGGACTGACCTGTACCTCTCAGGTTGAGACCAGTGCTGACCTATATCTCCTGGGTTGAGACCAGGGCTGACCTCTACCTCCTGGGTTGAGACCGTGGCTGATCTGTACCTCCTGGGTTGAGACCGGGGCTGATCTGATGGCCTGGTATTGAGACTGGGGTTGATTTGATGGCCCGATATTAAGACCAGGGTTGATTTGATGGCTCGGTATTGAGACCGGGGTTGATTTGATGGCTCGGCATTGAGATCGGGGTTGATTTGATGGTCCGGCATTGAGACCGGGGTTGATTTGTCGGCCTAATATTGAGACCGGAGTTGAGTTGATGGCCCAATATTGAGACCGGGGTTGATTTAATGGTCCGGTATTGAGACCAGGATTGATTTGGTGGCCCGGTATTGAGATCGGGGTCGATTAAAAAGATAATTTTGCCCTCCGACAGTGTTAGTAACAGGGAAACAAAATTTCGAGTGTCTACAACACCTTCTCACAATTTGTTGTGAATTTCCACATGAATAAGTTGGATGTCAGCTTGCCTAAATTACTTAACATGTTGAAAACTACTGAAGGACAATTCCCATCTAAGAAGAACCAAGTCTTACTGGTGGATGATTCTTCATATGCTACAGTCGATCAAAATTTGGTTATCTAAACACTTCTCCGTGAAGGACTTAGGAGAAGCATCCTATATTTTGGGGATAAAGATCTATAGAGATAGATCTAAAAGGATGTTTGGCTTGTCCCAAATAACGTACATTGACACGATGCTAAAGAGGTTTAGCATAGAGGATTCCAAGAGAGGTCTCATGCCGATGAGTCATGTAATACATCTTTTTTAGAAACAGGCCCCAAAGACACCTGAGGAGAGAGATCATATGAGTAAGATTCTTTATGCTTCAACAATAGGATCTATCATGTACGGCATGATATCCTAAAGTACTTAAGAAGAACTAAGGATGTGTTTCTTGTCTACGGTGGGTCTGAGTTGAAACTAGAGGGCTATACAGACTCAAGTTTTCAAACTGACCAAGATGACAGTAAATCCGTTTTAAGGTATGTATTTACCTTAAACAGTGGCGCAGTGAGTTGGAAGAGTTCCAAGCATCAAACTGTTGTTGATTCAGTGACAGAGGCAAATTACATAGCTGTAAGTGAAGCTGCAAAGTAAGCTGTTTGGATGAAAAAGTTCATAACTGAACTTGGTGTGGTTCCTAGCATTAGAGGACAATACCTTTATTCTGTGACAACACCGGGGCTGTTGCACAAGCTAAGGAACCCAGGTCTCATCAGAAATCCAAACATGTGTTGCGGCGATTTCATTTGATTAGAGAGATTATTGAAAGAGGAGATGTCACCCTGAAGCGTGTGGACTCTCAAGACAACATTGCGGATCCATTTACTAAAGCTTTAGCACAACAGCAGTTTGATCGTCAGTTAGAGAAGATGGGTATAAAATACAATGGCGATTGGCTTTAGTTCAGGTGGGAGATTGAAAGTAGTATGCATACAAGCCAATCATGTTTGATGATAAAGCATATACTTTGTAACAATCTTATTCATTTATTAATAAAAGTGTTATTTAATTAAGCGCATTTATTTATCTACATGGTGCTGGTTTATAATATGTGGTAAACCCATAGTTTTAAGCAATGCTTTTAGAATCATGATGATGATCATGCTAATGAGATCTAAATTCTTGAATAGCTTAAAACTAAAATAGTTCATAATCAATGGATTACTAAAAAAGGGGATTAGTAAATCCAAATAGATTGGTATATACGTTGTTTGCTCATTGGATGAGGATGATTGATCTCATAATCATTTGTGTGGAGACATTAAAGCAAGTATGTAGGTGCTTATTGGAGAATAAGTACAGTGAACGTGGATCGCTAAAGAATACCTAATGGAGTTTTACTTACCTATCAATAGGAATTCCTTTAGCGATAGTAGTACAAATAATCCTTAGACTTGAGATCATCATAGTATCTTGTGTATGATGAGTTATACTTTGACATGTCCCTTAAGACCCTAAGGATATATCAAAGGGTATACTTGGGTATAATAATTTATACATAGAGATAATGAATGATCAATAAAGAATCTACCGCTTCTAGTAAAAGAAGAAAATGTCCTATGTGATTCGATAAATGATAACTCATTAGTCCTTGGCCAAGGCATAATGAAATTAGAAAAGAGTTTCTAATTTGCGTTATTTGGAGTTATGCATTTTAAGATCGAAATACATATAATTAAATAAAATAAGGCTTGATAGTAATTCCATGTCTTATATTTAATTGGGACATTGTATGGTGGAAGGAATCAATTGTACGGTAACTATTTACTCAAAGGTTCTTTTATGATTAATGTTGAAAACTATATTATCTGTAAAGTCGTTGATCGTTAAGGGGGATTACCTTTATTATAGTATAAATGTTATTTATTTAAATGAATTATTAGTTTAATTTATTTATTTAAATAAGATTAGAATTTTTCTAATTGATTTATTCACAACCGGTTTATTATGGAGAACCTAAAGGGTCACACGATAAAATGAAGAATATTTATTTAAAAAGCTAATGGTATAATCGTAATAATAAGTTAAGTCTATTTAATTTAATCTATGGTGATAAAAATAAATTAAATAGCTTGATATTTATTTTTTAATATTTTTGGAAATATTAAATATAAATTAATAAGAGGAGTCTTATTATTATTATTATTACTATTACTATTATTTAATTTCTAAACTAATTTGGGAATTAATTAATAAAATATTCTCTCTCTCCCAAACATATATTCCTAATAAGATTAGGAGGCTAATTAATTAAAAGAGTTTAATTATTCCCAATATGATTAGGAAGCCTAATTAATTAAAAGGGCTTAATTAATTAACATGAAACCCTAATGCTAAATGGTTTAGGAGGGTTGCCTACATTTATGAATAAGAAAGTCTTATTATGGAACAAGGTTACTATAGACACTCGAAATTTTATTTTCCTGTTACTAACCATACAAAAGGGCAAAAGCGTCTTTTTCCACTCCGGATAACAACCTCGGAGGATTACGACATCAAACCAGAACCCCGAAGAAAGCCCCGGCGATAATCCTGAGATGTCAAGCTTAACCCCGGTCACTACACCGGGATGTCAAGTCAAACCTCGGCAACACCAGGATGTCAAGTGAAGCCTCGGTCATAAAACCGAGATGTCAGCAGCCCCGGAGACAGCCCCGAGATGTCAAGATCAACCCCAATCACTATACTGGGATGTCAAGTCAAACCCCGGCAACATCGGGATGTCAAGTCAAGCCCCGGTCACAACCCGGGAGGTACAAGAGCCTCGGCGACAACACCGGGAGATCAATATAACCTTCGGAGACAACCCCGAAGCATCGAGTCATCCCCAAAGACAACTCTGGGAGGCCAAATCAACCTCGGAGACAACCTGAGGACGAACAGAGTCGGCTGGGATCAAAACCTCAGAAACAACCCACGAAAAACAGTCGAAAGTCGTGCCAGTAAAGGAGACAACCCTTGAAGAGGCAAAACAGTCATTTTACCAACTTGAAGCCAATTCGGTCAAAATCAAACTGAATTGAGGTAATGAAGGTCAGAAAGAACCATAACATTGATCCCGAGTGAAAACAACACAATACAGCTCAACGGACAAACTGCGAAGAAACGAAGATCCGATTATGGACCCGTCTTCTTGGACTCGAAAAAGGTCAAGTCCTATGTCATTCTGACGCTCTCAGAAAGGGATTTCCGAAAAGGTATAGCACACCGCAAATAGACGCTTTGATCAAAAGTTAGAAAGTTTTGAACATGACATCGCGTTGCTCAGAGTGCACATACTTCAGGACGATGGGACCCACCATGTGGAACCCACCCTGGGGAGCCACAAGTAGGCCCGCGACTATCGTGGGTAGACCCGTTACCATTGGGTCTTTAAATACAAGGCCGCCCCCTTGCCAAAAAAAGAAGAAAAAAAATAGAAAACGCTATGAAACTCCGCCTATTTCGTTTCCTAACCCGACTTCTAATACTCCAAACTTAGATTTTATTACTCTAACACGTAGGTATACTCATATACTAAAACATACCAAACATTAACAGGTGGAAACGTCCATTTGAAGTCTACCAAGTGGCAAAAAGTCCGTGTAGCAGTCCATTGTAAGTATTTTTATGATCAGAACTCGTTTTCTACTTCATTGCGTATTTATACATGTGCACGTAAAGTTTTATCTTCTGATTTTGCCCGGAACTCAGTTCTGTGGCCTGTTTTACTTACTTTTAGTACATTTTAGTACGTATATACGTTTTTCTGTATTTGCACAGTTTGGATCGTCGATCCGTAGCTTTTAATCGCTTTTATGTATATATATATATATACACACATTTATATATATATATATATATATATGTAGGTACATATGTATTAATTTTCTCGGCATAGGTTGCTAACTCGTGGCTTTTTTGGCTTTACAATGTATATATTTGACTATATATACTAATTTTCAATTCTGTCAAGCCCAGATTGCAAATCCGTGGTAGTTACAGCTTTTATATATCTAACTATATATATATAAAATTTTCTGACTTCGTTTGGCCTAGATTGCTAATTCGTGGCCTTTAGTGCTTTAATATATATATATATACTAACAGTATATATATTAACATTTATATTTCAGTTTTGCCCGGATTGAAAATCCGAGCCTTTTTATCGCTTTTATAAATATATATATATATATATATATATATATATATATATATATATATACACATTCCAGTTGAGCCTGGAGAAATTCGTGGCTCTTTACCGCTTTTATAAATATATATATATATATATATATATTTACATTCTGTCGAGCCTTGATAATTTCATGGCTTTTTACAGCTTTTATATATATATGTATATTTACATTCTGTCAAGCCTGGATTACTCCGTGGCTCTTTTACAGCTTTTATAAATAAATATATATATATATATATATATATTTACTTTTCTGTCAAGCCTAGATTATTTCGTGGCTCTTTTACAGCTTATATATATATATATATATATATATATTTACATTTATGTCCGAGCCTGGGATTAGAAATCCGTCGCCCTTTACAGCTTATATATATATATATATATATATATATATATTTACATTTCTGTCCGGACCTTCGATTGGAAATCCATCGTCCTTTACCGCTTTCGTATATATATATATTTACATTCTGTCGAGCCTGGATCATTTTATGGCTTTTTACAGCTTTTTTATATATATTTATATTCTGTCAAGCCTAGATTACTCCGTAGCTCTTTTACAGCTTTATATATATATATATATATATATATATATATATATATATATTTCTGTCAAGTCTGGATTATTCCGTGGCTATTTTATAGCTTATATATATATATATATTTACATTTATGTCCGAGCCTGGGATTAGATATCCGTCGCCCTTTACAGTTTATATATATATATATATATATATATATATATACATTTCTGTCTGGGCCTGCGAGATTGGAAATCCATCGTCCTTTACTGCTTTCGTATATATATAATTATATATATATTCTTTATTTATTGTGATTAAATATTTGTTTTAATTATTCATTTGATATGAATTTGTTTTAATATAAATTTGGTGATGTAGATTTCTTTAAATCTAACTGTTTCTATCTTTCAAACGGTTCAAAATAGGTCCAACCGAGATCGAGAAGCTAGAACGGCTAAGATTTATTTAAATCTAGCTTTCTTTCTAGTTTTGTAAAATATTTAAAGCAACCTCGCGACCTTTAGATCCCTATCTAGTGGGAACGAGAAGCTTTGGCTAAGCGCATGCAAAGATTTGACTGATGAATTCTTGGTCTTGCGACGTATAGATGTAAATATACATTTTCTGTAGATATCTGTGCTGTGTAGGTTTCTTAGCCTCCTTATGTGAGCCTAGGAATCGTGGGATTCATGATCAAACTGATCAGAATCTGATTCTCACGATGGACAAACTCGACATTACAAATGTACCCTGCCAGTTTTTCTGTAAAAAAATGTAAATCCGAAAGACCTTAAAACAATTATCCGGGTTTAAGGTGTCAAACATAATGAAATAATGGTTTGTCGTGCTAGAGTCACTCTGTTGGCTGTCATGCCCATGAGAAGACTGACACTTGTATATATTTTGTGGTCGAGAATGCTTCGCAGCCCCACAAGAACCATCAAAATCGGGTCGAAGGCTAAAATGGAAGTATTAACATGCTTCAATTCCTACGTGAGCTTAAGGGTTTGAAAACCAACCTTTTCAAAACATTATTTTCATATCTTGTCTAAAAAGGACTTTTGCAAATTAAATCAAACCCTTCGTATATAGGTTCAACAAAGCACAACAATACTTTCAAATCAAATAAACGTAGGCCCAATTTCTTCCAGCATTCACACACACATTGTAAATAAAAAGGGAAATAATGAAAAGATGTGGTACCGTGTTTTCACGGGAGTTGGGAGGTGCCTAACATCTTCCCCACACTTAACCAAGCCGCCGAACTTAAGAATTTTGGTTTCAAGATCAAGTTTCGACAGTGTCCAACAATTGGGCCTCATTGTAAACAAAACTCGGTTGAGTTGGTACAACCATTTCAAATCTACCAACTGGCGACTCTGTAAACCGTTCAAATCGTCGACATGATACATGTTGGCCTTTTCCTAAAAAACCTTTTTTACCCTTCATAAAACAGATAAGACAAATAAGGGTAAAAAATAACAAGACTTAGGAAGAGAGAAAGATCGGGTCCAAAGTCGGACCAGATTTTTTCTCGACGTCGACAGGTGGCGACTCCGCTAGGAACAGTAAGAGGGCTTAGGCCGTGTTCAAATCTTTTCAAAAATTCTTTTTATATCTGCGTGTGTGTGGATGCTGTGTTTTACATTGAATGGATGTGAATGAATGCTTTACTGCTTTATGTTAGTGCTTCGCACAAATGTCATCATTTCATACAGTGAGACACGATGTATGTGAATGTATGTTGTGTGATTCCTCCACCAGGAGGCAAACCCGTCGGTGTTTGATTACTGGACTCAAAGGAGACTAATCCTGTAAGGCTCAGGAAAGGCACCACTCAGATCCGCTCTAATTGAAAGATCAGATTAATTTCTCCTCTAGTAGATTGCGATGATCTGGGGACCTTCATGTCGAAAAACCGCGAGAGTAGCCTAAGATTGGTCAGCCTCTGATTAACCAAATCCGAAGGGAAGCCTCTTCATGCCTTCATCTTTTAGTTCCATGTACATATCAAATAAATATCATTCCATTCCCTATCAATTCCATTATTGTACAGATATCAAATCCTGTCATCAAAACAACTGACCCCTGTTTTGTAGGAAGATAAAAATCCCTAAAACTGACACATTGCATAGCATGTTTACTATTAATGCTTATCAAGACTAAAATACCTCCTCATCTCGTAGGTAAGAGTAGTCCCATTACTATATCTAAGAAATAACAAAGCCTATCCACCGACATAGCGAAAAGTGCCCAACATGAATCAGGTTTCGTATCTCTAAAAGAGTTTGATGAACTTAAGAATCAAATAATAGAGTTGGTTATCCTCCTAAAAAATAAAGTAAAAGCACTCATGGCCAGGCAATGCCCAATCAAACAGAGTTCTCCTCACAGGGTGGCAATCAAAGTGCTAACAAAAAGGGGGAAATGCAGATCCCTGAACCTTGATCCAGTGAAAGAACCCACAAAACCCCTGAAATCACAAATCTCAGGAAAGATCAAGAAGCGGGCGATATCCGAAGGAAAGTCCAACAAATGGAAGAAACCATCCGGGCAATTAAAGGGACTGGAAACCTTGGAAGTGTCACATATTCAGATCTTTGCATATTCACAGGGGCTAGATATCTTGACAAATTCCAAGTCCTAGAGTTTAAAAAGTACAATGGGGCAGGCGATCCCTATACGCACTTGAAAGTATACATTGGCGAGCTAAGGTCTTATGCTGAAGATGAAAGCCTCAGAATGCAGCTTTTCCAAAAGAGTCTCACTGGAGAGGCTAGGATATGGTATGCCTGACTTGACAATGCAAAAATCTATAGTTGGGAAGAGCTAGCTCATGTCTTCCTAAATCAATACAGCTTCCAGTCTTAGATGGCTCCGGATCAATATCAAGTGACCAAGGTCAAAAAGCAAAGCAACGAGTCTTTCCGTGAGTATGCCCAAAAATGGAGACGTCTGACAGCACAGGTCAGCCCACCTATGACAGAAACTGAAATGGTGATAACTTTCATAGACATCCAAGAGTCACCTTACTATGAGATAATCCTAGCTGGAATAGGAAAGCCATTCTCAGAGATGATCAAACTTGGTGAAATGGCAGAGATGGTCCTGAAAGCAGGCAAGATTAAAGATTTCACTGCCTTAGAAGCAGTGGCCGAGCATATACAGTCTGGCAACTATGCAAACGCTCCCAATAGGGTACCCATGAAAGGCGATGAAGAAGTATCCCTCATTGTATAGGGGCAATCTAGGAGACCCAACCATAGTCCCCCCATTTGGAAGAGGGAAGGCAATCTGTCATTTTAACAACAAACTGCATTCAACCGATGCCAGGACAGAAAACGATAATTTAAAAGAATGAAAAATCGGGTGTTCACTCCACTAGGCGATTCCCTTGAAAACATGTTGGTGATGTTAATGGATCACAAGAAAATTACTGAACTGGATCCACCTCTGGATCCAAGAAGCAAAAGATACAATCTAAGCCAAATATGTTCTTACCATTCAGGGTCTCCGGAACACGATACACAAGATTGTTGGTCCTTGAAGCATAAAATCCAAAACCTAACCGAAAACGACGATGTTGTGGTCCAACAACCTGACCATCCAAATATCAACACCAACCTTCTGATACAGCATGATACGGAGGGAGTAAACATGATCGGGTCAAGAAGCGATGAAATGCATCCAAATTATAAATACATACGAAGGATGGAGGATTACCCCCAAAGGAACAGAACAAATGTCCTAGAGTTGGAAAATTTAGAGGAGGGTATGACGGTGATGCAAAAATTGGATACAATCCAGCATCAAGTAACTCTGTTGGCTAATCTGATAGTGCGCCAGCATCAGGATACAAGGTATATTTTCACTCAATTATTAGAAAGCCAAGAGAAAAAGGAGGTTATTCAAAATGTGAGCATATCTCCCTCCAATATCAGCCAGCTAAATGAAGAAGGTTAAAGCATGCTGAATGGATGAGAAAGGTGGAATGATAAAATTACTAGAAGATCTTGCCAAAGGAAAAATAGTCCGGAGGAATGCAAATTCCCAAATAAGAAATATCAAGCAACATTCCAAACACTGGCCAACCCTCGAAATCCTACAGCACCGATAGTAGGGGAGAGTAGGCAGAGAAGGGTATTCACGCATTTGGGGGACTCGTTGGAAAATGTGTTAGCATTATTGGTTGCATAGAAAAAGATTACTGAGTTGCTGCCTCCTGCCAAGCCCAAGGTGAAAAGTTATGATTCCACCAAGATATGTCTATACCATTCTAACTCACCTGGACATGCAACTGAGGAATGTTGGTCTCTAAAGCACAAAATCCATGATTTAATTGAAAATAGAGAACTGAAGATAGAAGTCCCCATGACTAGGAAAGGCAAAATGGAAATAAAAAGCTCAAGATGTCCACTTGAAATAGGCAGTTCAAAGAGGGTGACGGCTATGAGCACCAATCCTGGTAGAACACAAGGTGGACTAATCCTAATGATGGGTGTGACAGAGGAGACAAGAGAATCCCCCAAGGAAATTCATCCACCATCATCTAACATGTTGTTGCCAAAAGTTAGCAACCATATTCCTGAATTTACCGTCCTGGATGATGAGGAGGAAATACTAATCCTTCCCAGTGTGGAAAAAGCCAAAAAGGAAAGTTCCTTGCGAGAAATACAACAACAGTTTGAGAGTGATTTCAAACTCGAATCCTCTCAAACCTGTGAGAAAGGTGAAGGAACAGATGAAGAAAAAGGTAGTGAAGTTCTTAAGGAAGACAACCCATCGAGGAATTAAGAGTTCATCCCTTTTTGCGACGAGAGCCTCCTTAAGGGATATGCTGAATTAGAAAAAGATCAAGTTATAGCCATGATTGAAGATATTCAGAACCAGGAGGTAACCTCTATCATGAGCTTCGAAGGTAACATAACTACTGATAACTGGACTATCAGGCCTCAGTTAGCCAAGAAGACGTAGATCCAGAGGAAAGTTGCGAGTTTCAGGAGATGTGGGAACACTATCACTTTCTTAGCGTTATGACCTTTTATTTTCCATGCATATAAAAATCAAACCAATCAGGTCTTGCCAAAGCCGGAACTACGTATGACCTGATCTCCCTCAACCCGGGAGTACATAGGCAACCACTCACGGTGCGGTCAAACCAAACAAAGAATTCAAAAGCCCATTAAACCCAAGTTCAAACACAAAAGAAACACTTCTCAAACCATTCAGGCAAAGCCTGAACTACGAATGACCTGATCTCCCTCAACCCGGGAGTACGTAGGCAGCCATTCATGGTGCAGTCTAACCTTCAAGAAAAAATAAGAAAACCAATAAAAAACCAATCCCAAGATATCTAAACCCTATAAAACCCAAATCCTATCAAGCCTCCCTGGTCAATAGGCCCTTCTGAGGTACTCTCTGACATCTCATTGTCAATCCATCAAGGAAAAGCTCATAATGCATCAAGACAACAAGTCATAAAAAAAAGTGGTAATCACTCAGCGATGACAACATATATCCAACAGGGAAGTGAATTAAAATATATTTCTCTGATATATAGTACTGTTTAATATATATATATGGTGTTCTGTACATGACAAAAATGGCTGATCTAGTATGTGCAGGAAAAATAAAGTTAGTCTATGAACCCATGGACAAGCGGGATAGCAGTGCCAACATGGCATCCCTCTCTGAAGATGGAGGAGCAGCTGCAAGCTCAATACCCTCAGTTTCCATGCGAGCAAGAACATCCACTGCCATCTGTATAGTGGCGCTGCGACCATTTATGAAGGCACTCATATCGGCAACGATGCTGTGTGTATATGACCTGAGCGCAGTGCTATCAGCAATATAAACATCATGGGTAGCTATAGCCTCATCCATCTCAATGAAAGCAGCATGCCTAGCGACTAAAGCCTCCTTAATCTCTACAAATGATGCATCCCGGGTAGCTCGAGCCTCGTCTCTCTCAGCAAAAGTGGCATCCTTGCTAGAAAGGGTTGTCAACATCAATGCTCTAGTCTGATCTCTCTCAAAGGTCATCCGAGCTAATGAATCAATAAGAGCTGGATTTGTCCCAGTCAGAGTGCTCGGGGGGTCATTGACTAAAGATGTTGTCAAACCAGCAAATGAATCATCCTCAGTGGGAGAATCAGGATCCTCCATAGGTTCCTCCTCATCAGAATTAATGCCCGGAGGTGGCTGGATAACCGTAACAAATGCAATATCTGCCTCCAACCATGCAGAATACTCTAGAGAACGATCTAGATGGCTAGTAGAAAAATTAGCCCTCTCCTTACGAGTCCAACACTCATAAGTCCTGGTAAGGTCAGCTGGTGACAAAGACGAAGAAAATATTCGCTGATCCATAGCCCCCTTAAAGTGTTGAATGCTCTGAAACTGATCAAACTGGCTCATGACTGCCAGCAGATGATATATGGTCACCCCTCTCAAACCCGCCAAGGGTAGGTAATCCATACCGTTTTCATGAGGGATGAAGCTGTAAGGGAAGCTAAACCCTGAGCAGGAAAGATCAAAAATGGATGATTAATTGGCATCAAAAAGACCAACCAAGATGCCTCATCTGTACACTTTGTCTGCCGAAAAGAGTAGGACATGGATATCTCATGAGTAAAGCAGTACCCATGATGTCTGAAAGTATCGATGGGACTCAAGTGTGTAATGAACCACATGTACAGCAGGACAATGCTGCCTCTGAGAAACCCCGCTGGATGGGAATGGCGGAATGTGGTCGACCTCAAAGTCACGACTAATATTATAGGCAGGATGGTATAACCCTGTCTGAGAGCACGAACCACTACCATCAAACTACTATTCAAGTGGTCCATATATAGTGGCATATACAAATAAGCTGTGACGCACATCAATAGAACGCCCACACGTGCAAACTGCCACTCATCTGCGGGGATAATAAAATCTCCTGAATATCACTTGTAGCTGTTTAGCCGACCAAAGCAATCGATCAAAAATTCCAGGGACACCACCGTCCCCGCAGTAATCTCCTTAGTGACGACTCTGTGTCTCAGACCAGTCATGGTCATGAATGGTCGTCTCGTGTCACTAATGGCTGTCCTGGCACATGGCAGATCTAAGGCCAAACCCGTAAGGCGCTCAAACTCCTCTAGCGTAGGAGTCAACTCATGAAGGCCAAACCTGAAAAGCCTACCTCCAAGAAAGACACTCCAGATCGATGACCAATGTTGAAAGGACCCAACGGCACCTCAATGTTGTTCCATCAAATCCAAAGCAAGTCTCAAAAGGAAGAAGTAGCGATGTATTAAGAAATTCAGTCCTAGTGATGAAATAGCATACATCCTAAGATGCAAACCTTCAGCAACTCATCACTCCTGAAGTGCGAGAAGACTTGATCTCTTTTGACCTATAAAAGAATAGAGGCGACCGTCATGAAAAAGTTTATCTCATATCCGATGATTTGTTCCCTAAACAAAAGGCCACGGATAAACCTCACAAATTAAACCAAATTCGGTTGAAGCCATCACATCACCAACCAATATGATCTCTTAGGTCCAATTCATTGGGTTCTAAAGGCATCTCGATATCAATCATCAAAGTTGGAACAACAACACATCGATATATCAAGCATGATCATCAGTAAGGACCTTCAAAGAGCTGATATCCTCAATCTGAAGCCTTCATCAAATTTGAAGAAGAAAATCATTAAAGCCAATTGCGCCTATAAGTCAAAACGAGGATTGGGGCAAATCAAATGTCAAAAATCCACTACCGGTTCACCATGTGGATCATAAAGAAAAAGACTCTTGCGATCTCTGCATCTTATCAGCCCATTTGTCAAATATACATAAAGCAATCACTCTAGATGACAAGCAAGACTGCAGCAATTTCAGAATCGGTGACAATACGATGTTGGGGCCCTTGCAACAATACTGGGGAAATTTCAAAAATTGTGACAACTCAACACTGGGGCATTTGTCAACCATCCAATGAAAATGCACCAGTCGAAACCATCAGCATGGTCTGTCATCATCAAAGCTTCCATTATTGGCGATCCGGTATGATCAATCGGTCTTTTCCAATCATAATTTTCTTAGAATATTGCGATCCACTGATAAGGTACGACTCTTTCATCTCTTTATGTGCTTTCAATTTCCAGTTACATGCATTGGCAATGGTATACATGTTAAGTATAGATAAATCTTGCATTAGAATCTTAGAAAAAGGTTTTAAAAAGATAAGATTTTTGCTTAACTTGTTATGAATTGGATTAATTTCGATAAGTGTCCATGGAGCAAGAATCACGGGAACGATTAGAGAATTAAGACAATTCAACCTTTTGATTAGGCACGACATCCTAGTTTAAAGCGCTTTTTGGAACACACTTGACCTCATATGCATGTTTGCACTTTGCGATCGCCCTAACTCTTAGCTATGGGGTATAAAACTATAGAGACAAGGATGACAATTAGTAGCCAGCCTAATATCTCGAATCATGGTCTGGGTTACTCAAGTTATTAAGCCTGAGGGGGTCTTTACACTTGGTGCCCTAAAGCCATCTGGTTTTGGAGTCACCGGCCCAACGCTCGTTACATGGGTAACTCAGTGCCTAAGAAAACGAGCATTACAAGAAGAACAAGGAAAAACCTGAAGTAGATCTGAATCGTGGCCTAGGTTACTCGAGTAATTAAGCCCAAGGGGTATCTCTACACCTGGTGCCCTAAAACCGTCTGGTTTGGGAGTCACCGGCCCAACACTCTCTACACGGGAAATTTAGAGCCTAAGAAAACAAATCTTGTACAAGCTCAGGCGAGGATCAAAAAGAGCAGATCGCCTGACTTGTCTCGAAGTGTGGCCTTGTTACTCGAGCCAATAAACCTGAAGGGGTGTCTTAACACCTAGTGCCCTAAAGTCGTCTGGTTTAGGAGTCATTGGTCCAAAACTAGTTACATGGGTAACCCTGAATAGCCTAAGAAAATGAGACAAAGTTAAGTGAGGAAAGCAGAAAAATTTTGCAAGATAAAAATAAGATCATCTAAAGTTATAGAAGAGAAACCCCTACTAAGGGTTGAGTCACTCATAGTGCACATGTCATATGATGTTAACTCTGTGAAGAGCAGTGTCTAGAGCAAAGATAAGTTATCTCTGATAAAGGGAGATAAGTCTTTTGAATCTGATCCTACCCATGAAAAATGACCATGGATACTTAAAAGTTTTCTTGCGATTTCATAACTTGTCAAATGAAAATTTTGATTTCCTTAGGAAAAATTCATTTTCATACTCAATTTCAAGATTGTTTTTAGCGATAAGATAAAAGATCAGTGAATACAACCATTCAATTTTATAAACTCCAAATGCATCATTCACAAGATTATACTAACCCTGAAGGCTCAAGCCGTCAAGCTTTTGCACATCCTATTATTCGTTTGGTGTGTAGGATATGGCTCACTCTTGACTTGGTCAACAAAGAGAGTTTCTTATAAGAATCCCAGGTAACAACGCATGCAAGAGCTGGGGCATTTTCAGATTCCAAGAAATGGAAATGATCTAAGGCAGGATTAAGCCTCTCATCAAAAGAAAGGGGAAGAACTCCTGAAAGAAATCAAGGCGACATAAGTTTGTCCCTACAAAAGAAAGGAAAAATTCTCAAGAGAGTCATTAACTCGACAAAAAAATAGATGCCCGATGACAAAAGGTCTGGCAAATGAAATTTACATCATCAAAATATGCTCCAAGTCCTCACAAGTCAAGGCTTCTACGCCGAAGTTTAAATCTAGACAATGAAAGAACGGGCTACATCCTCCAGGACGTCAGCGACACCCGGGTCATCAGCTAAGCCAGTATCTAATCCAGCAGGGAGGCAAGTAAAGAGCTCACCCCTTTTAATAATCAATGATTAAAACGGTGGCGTTAATCCAACGTAGCATCGGGGAAAGTTTCGGGGATGTAACCCATTGAACACTACTTCAACGAATATATCCGGATATCTCCTAGTAAAGCCATCAGTGTCTAAATCGCCAGAGGTACCAGCACCAGATCCAGATTCAGAAAGAAAAATATCAGCCTCTGCAAGATCCCCACCAAAGACGACATATAAAATGGGAACATCTAAATCTGCTCTGCGAATGACAAGAGGAGCCACACGGGAGTTGAAGCTGATAGGACTATCGAAATCCATGCCTGAAAAGAAACTCCAAATCACCTCAAAAAGGGTGAGGTATGGTTCTACATCAATTCAATTAAGCATATGCATCAACCTAGGACAAAATAAGATCATCACATCATGCTTGGTCTGTACATGTGCAACAAGCGCTATATCAAGGCACATCTCTATTAAATATTTAAGCATGCATACCTAGTAGAGTTAAATATGCATACGCATTAAATACCCAGACTGGAGGAAAAATTTTGCTGGTGAAAACTACCGTTCGAGTAGGCATCGAGACAGTTTGGTGAGATAAAACTTTGAAAACTACCGTTCGAGTAGGCATTGAGATAGTTTGGTGATCAACCATTGTCCCTACCATCAAGGTAGGCACTATTGTCAACTACCATCAGAGTAGGCACTATTGTCCACTACCAGCAGGGCAACCACCGTTGTCAACTACCATCAGGGTAGGCGTCATTGTTAACTACCATTAAGGTAGGCACCGTTTTCAACTACCAGCAGGGTAGGCACCGTTGTAAATTGCCAGTGTAAACATCGGGAAGATCCTATGATTTCGGAACATCATCCCCAACAAAAATGTTTTCGAAATGTAGAAAACATTTTAATTTATCTTCATCAAACAAGCATCGGCAATACCGATGGAAATCAAACCGTTGGAGTCAACACCAGCATAGACATCAGCAGCACTGATAAAAGTCAACAATAGAGATTAGCCCTAACACATGGCAGGTAAGGGTAAGCGATTTGCGTTACGATTCGTAATGCGATTTGCGATACGATATGCGATTTGAAAAAGTGCAAAATGCGATTTATGAAAATATTTTTAACATTTATTGCATTGTGATTTACATCATTAAATATATATCTTGTCATATTTCAAGTGTCTAATAATCTTTGTCATGTTCATTTCATTGCATTGCATAAACATGACAAAGAGGGACATCTGTAGACACTCGAAATTTTATTTTCCTGTTACTAACCATACAGGACGTCAAAAGTGTCTTTTTCCACTCCGGATAACAACCTCAGAGGATTATGACATCAAACCAGAACCCCGAAGAAAGCCCCGTTGATAACCCCGGGATGTAAAGCTCAACCCCGATCACTACACCGGAATGTCAAGTCAAACCCTGACAACACCGGGATGTCAGTGAAGCCCCGGTCGCAATACTGGGATGTCAAGTAGACCCAGTGACAACCCCGGGATGTCAAGATCAACCCCGGCCACTATACTGGGATGTCAAGTCAAACCATGGCAACATCAGGATGTCAAGTCAAGCCCCGGTCACAACCCGGGAGGTACAGGAGCCCTGCACGACAATACCGAGAAATCAATTCAACCTTTAGAGACAACCCCGAAGCATTGCATCATCCCCAAAGACAACCCTGGGAGGCCAAATCATCCTCGGAGACAACCTTGAGGACGAACAGAGTCGGCTGGGATCAAAACCTCGAAAACAACCCTGGAAAATAATCGAAAGTCGTACCAGTACAGGAGCAACCCGTGGAGGGGCAAAATAGTTATTTTACCAACTTAAAGTCAATTCAGTCAAAATCAAGTCAAATTGATGTAATGAAGGTCAGAAAGAACCATAACATTGATCCCGAGTGAAAATAACACAATACAGCTTAACGGACAAACTGCGAAGAAACAAAGATTTGGTTATGAACCCGTCTTCTTGGACTCGAAAAAAGGTTAAGTCCTATGTCATTGTGACGCTCTCAAAATAGGCTTTTCGAAAAGGTATAGCACGTCGCAAACGGACGCTCTGATAAAAAGTTAGAAAGTTTCTAACATGACATCGCGTTGCTCAGAGTGCACGTACTTGGAGATGACAGAACCCACCGTGTGGACCCCACCCAAGGGAGCCACAAGTAGACCCGCGGCTGCCGCGGGTAGACCCGCTACCATCGGGTCTTTAAATACAAGGCCGCCCTTTGCCAAAAAAAGAAGAAAAAAATAGAAAACGCTCTGAAACTCCGCCCATTTCATTTCCTATCCCGAATTCTAGTACTCCAAACTTAGATTTTACTACTCTAACATGTAGGTATACTCATATACTACAACAGTCCAAAAATTAATAAGTGGAAACATCCATTTGAAGCCTACCAAGTGGCAAAAAGCCAGTGTAGCATCCATTGTAAGTATTTTTATGATCAGAACTCGTTTTCTACTTTATTGCGTATTTATACACGTGCACGTAAAGTTTCATTCTTTGATTTTTCCTGGAACTCAGTTCTGTGGCCTGTTTTGCTTACTTTTTGGTACATTTTAGTACATATATATATTTTTCTGCATTTGCACAGCCTGGATCGTCGATCTGTGGCTTTTAATCGCTTTTATGTATAGATATATATACATATGTATTAATTTTCTCTGCCTAGGTCTCTGACTCGTGGCCTTTTGGCTTTATTATGTATATATATGACTATATATATACTAATTTTCAATTTTGTCAAGCCTGGATTGTAAATCCATGGTAGTTACTGCTTTTATATATATAACTATATATATATATTGTTCTGACTTCGTTTGGCCTGGATTGCTAATTTATGGCCTTTATTGCTTTAATATATATATACTAACTATATATATTTACATTTATATTTCAGTTTGGCCTGAATTGGAAATCCGTGCCCTTGTTACCGCTTTTATATATATATATACATTCCAGTTGAGCCTTGAGAAATTCGTGGCTCTTTATCGCTTTTATAAATAAATAAATATATATATATATATATATAGGGTCAGTCTCTCCAACGAACCATAAAGAGCGAACTAAAAACGAACTGACTATAGCGACGATTTTTTCCGTCGCTATAACATAGAAAGCCGATTTTTTATGTTATAGCGACAAAAAAAACCGTCGCTATAGCCGGTTCGTCATTAGTTCGCTCCCTATGGTTCGCTAGAGAGACGGACCCTATATATATATATATATATATATATATATATATATACACATTCTATCAAGCATGGATCAATTCATGGCTTTTTACAATTTTATGTATAAATATATATATATATATATATATATATATATTTACATTCTATCAAGCCGGTATTACTCCGTGGCTCTTTTACAACTTTTATAAATATATATATTTACTTTTCTGTCAAGCCTGAATTATTTCGTGGCTCTTTTACAACTTATATATATATATATATATATATACATTTCTGTCCGTGCCTGGGATTGAAAATTCATCGCCCTTTATAGTTTATATATATATATATATATTTCTCTCCAGTCCTGTGATTGAAAATCCATCATCTTTTACAGCTTTCGTATATATATAATTATATATATATTATTTATTCATTGTGATTAAATATCTGTTTTAATTATTCATTTGATATGAATTTGTTTTAATATAAATTTGGTGGTTTAGATTTCTTTAAATCTAGCCCTTTTTATCTTTCAAATGGTTCAAAATAGGTCCAACCGGAACCGGAAAGCTAGAATGGCTAAGATTTATTTAAATCTAGCTTTCTTTCTAGTTTTGTTAAATATTTAAAGCAACCTCGCGACCCTTAGATCCCTATCTAGTGGGAATGAGAAGCTTTGGCTACGCGCATGCAAAGATTTGACTGATGAATCCTTGGTCTTGCGATGTATCGATTTAAATATACATTTTTCTGTAGATATCTATGTTGTGCAGGTTTTCTTGGCCTCCTTATGTGAGCCTAGGAATCGTGGGATTCATGATCAAACTGATCAACATCTGATTCCCACGATGGACAAACTCCACATTACAAATGTACCCTGCCAGTTTTTCTGTAAAAAATGTACATCCGAAATACCTTAAAACGGTTATCCGGGTTTAGGGTCTCAAACATAATGAAATAATGGTTTGTCGTGCTAGAGTCACTCCGATGGCTGTCATGCCCATGAGAAGACCGGTACTTGTATATATTTTATGGTTGAGGATGCTTCGTAGCCCGACAATCACCATCTAAATCGGGCCGAAGGCTAAAATGGAAGTATTAACATGCTTCAATTCCTACGTGAGCGTATGGATTTGAAAACCAACCTTTTCAAAACATCATTTTCATATCTTGTCTAAAAAGGTCTTTTGCAAATCAAATCAAACATTTCGTATATAGGTTTAACGAAGCCCAACATAAATTTCAAATCAAACAAACGTAGGCCCAATTTCTTCTAGCATTCACACACACATTGCAAATAAAAAAGAAAATATTAAAAAGATACGGTACCGTATTTTCACGGGAGTTGGGGGGTGCCTAACACCTTCCCCCCACTTAACCAAGCCCCCGAACTTAAGAATTTCGATTTCAAGATCAAGTTTTGATAATGTCCAACAATTGGGCCTACTTGTAAATAAAACTCGGTTGAGTTGGTACAACCATTTCAAATCTACCAACTGGCGACTTTGTAAACCGTTCAAATCGTAGACATGATACATGTTGGCCTTTTCCTAAAAAACCTTTTTTACCCTTCATAAAACAGATACGACAAATAAGGGTAGAAAACAACAAGACTTAGGAAGAGAGAAAGATTGGGTTCAAAGTCGGACCAGATATTTTCCGGTCGTCGACCATTACACACACTACATTTCAAGAGTTGGGAGAGTATACAATTTCTATAGAGATAGAAACTAGGGTTTAGCCAAACACCTACTTTCTTGAATAACTCTTCTTCTTTGGTGGATCACCTCTAGAGACCAAACACTTGGGTAGCTAACGTTGATCAAAAGAAGGAATCAAACCCGGAGAACTCAAGGAGTGCGCAAAGGATTTGGAGTTGAACTCGTAACAAAATACTTCTAAAGATAGTAAATAAACTAAATCTACCTAGATCTAAGCTGATCTAGCTCAAAGGTTCAAGCGGCGACGCTCTTCAACCGGTTAAATGCTAGATCCGGCTATATCTAGGATAGATCTAGTCAAAATACTGCAAATACAAACTATATACACAAAATAATTGGTAAAAAGTTAGATCTATGTACAACCAAGCAATATACATATATATATATATATGTATATATATATATATATATAGCTCTTATATATATATATATATATATATATATATATATATATATTAAAACAGTAAATAAACACGGATCTAAGAAGATCTTACGTATTTACACGAGATCTGGGCAAAGAGGGACTGATGGCCTCTAAGAACTTATTTTTAACCGGTATAAAGTTTCTATAACAAGATTAATATGTATAAAAGTGTATGAAATTGAGATTTACAGTGTTTGAGAAGAAGATTCAAACTCATTCTCTCTATAGCTCTCTCATTTCTCTCTCTAAAAATTTTGGAACTGAAAACCTCTTCCTAAAAATGAGATAGGGGTGCTGTTTTATAGACCCCGGGCCAGTGAAAGTAGTATGCACACAAGCAAATCATATTTAATGATAAAGCATATACTTTGTAACAATCTTATTCATTTATTAATAAAAAAATTATTTATTTAAAGGCATTTAATTATCTAAATGGTGTTATTTTTATAATATGTGATAAACCCATAATTTTAAGCAATGCTTTTAGAATTATGATGATAATCATGCTAATAAGATCTAAATTCTTAGATAGCTTAAAAACTAAAATTGTTCCCAATCGTTGGATTACTAAAAAGCGGATTAGTGAATCCATATATATTGGTACATGCGTTGCTTGCTCATTGGATGAGAATAATTGATCTCATGATCATTTGTGTAGAGACACTAAAGCAAGTATGTAGGTGCTTATTGGAGAATAAGTTCACTTAACGTGGCTCGCTAAGGAATACCTAATAAAGTTTTATTTATCTGTCAATAAAAATTCCTGTAGTGATAGTAGTACAAGTGATCCTTAGACTTGAGATCAGCATAGTATCTTGTGTATAATAAGTTATAATTTGACATGTCCATTTAGACCCTTAGGGTATATCAAAGGGTATGCTTGGGTGTAATAAGTTATATATGGAGAAAATGATTGATCAATAAAGAATCTACCACTTCTAGTAAAAGAAGAGATATGTCATATGTGATTCGATAAATGACAACCCAGAAATCTTTGGCCAAAGTGGAATTAAATTAGAAAGGAGTTTCTAATTTGAATTATTTAGAGTTGTGCATTTGAGAATCGAAATACATATAATTAAATTAAATAAGACTTGACAGTAATTTCACATCTTATATTTAATTGGGATATTGTATAGTGGAAGGATTGAATTATACGGTAACTATTTACTCAAAGGTTCTTTTATGATTAATGTTGAAATCTATATTATCTGAAAAGTCATTGATCGCTAAGAGGGCTTACCCTTATTGTAGAATAAATGTTATTTATTTAAATGAATTAAATGGATTAATTTAATTATTTAAATAAGATTGAAATTGTTCTAATTGATTTATTCACAACTAGTTTAATATGGAGAGCTTAAAGGGTCACACCATAAAAGAAAAAATAATTATTTAAGAAATTAATGTCATCATCGTAATAATAAGTTAAATGTATTTAGTTTAATCTATGGTGATAGAATATATTAAATAGCTTAATACTTATGACTTAATATTTTGAAAATATTAAATATAAATTAATAAGAGGAGTCTTATTAATATTATTATTATTATTATTATTATTATTATTATTATTATTATTATTATTATTATTATTATTATTATTATTATTATTATTATTAGTTTTATTTCTAACGGAGTTTGAGAATTAATTAATAAAAGTACTCTCATATATTCCTAATTGGATTAGGAGCCTAATTAATTAAAAGAGTTTAATTAATTAAAATAAAACCTTATTTCTAAATTGTTTAGGAGGGTTATTACATCTATAAATAAGAAAGTCTTATTATGGATTAGAGTTACACACTTAATTTCAAGAGTTGGAAGAGTACACATAATTCAATAGAGATAGAATCTAGGATTTTGTCAAACACCTATCTTCTTGAATATTTGTTCTTCCTTGGTGGATCACCTTTAGAGGCCAAACACTTGGGTGGCTAACGTTGATCAAATGAAGGAAGGTGGATTCAAGTTGAATGTGAAAAAGAATTGGAGGTGAACCCGTACTTGATGAAGCTAGTTTCTACAAGAATATGAATTTGATCCCCATCTCTTTTATATTGAATTATTAGTTAAGCACAAAGCGTGATCATGGTGATGGTTTGTATAAAAATTTTAAATTCTATTTTATCGAGCTTCTGCACCTTTTATGTGATTTGATTGCATGATCGTGCTATATACAAACCTAACAGTGGTATCAAAGCCTAATTTTGTGCTAATTATCGGTTTTGTTGATTCCTTGTATGTATGATATGCGATTGGATAAAATTTTCTAGGCGAAGCCAAAATTTTCTGGTTCTACTACGCGGTACGACTGCGCCGCTTCTAGTTCATTCTGGAGCGCGGCCGCGCCCTAACCCAGAAAATGTTTCAGTACTTGCAGCGCGGCCGCGCCGGTTCCTAGTTCATTCTGGACGCAGTCGCACCTAATTGCATAACTGATTTTTTTTTCAAATTTAAGTATATGATTTTTTTTAATTGATAAAAGTTTAAAATAAAATATTTATTTTATCTGAAATATGATTTCAGATTGCTAAAAATTAAACTCCTTTATTTTGGATTTGGTTTTTTGATTAAAATGAAAGAGTTTATTTTGTTTCAAACTAAATTTTAGCAAAATTTTGCCCATTAAATGATGTCGATGCATATATGGAATGGTTTTATTATTCATCACATGGATGTTATGTATTGATCCATATGTTGATATGTATGATAATAAATGAGATTGATTATGGGCTACTTACCAATGTGATTGAATTTTATTTTTGTTGGATGCATGGATGTATGGGTTTTATAAATCGGGTCTGCGTACCTCGTCTTCTCTAGTTTTTCTTGATGTAATTTCTATCTCCCTCCAATTTACTTCCCCTTGACTGCTGATCAAGGTTTTTATTTAATGAAAATAGTTTATGTAATAGGATTAGTTAGAATTACTTTAAGAACCGGAGACCAAAGAGCAAGGAGCGCTTGAAGACCCGTTTGTAACGGAGCCTGAGTTTAAATGTAATAGTAATATTTAAATTCAATTCTTGTACCCTAGGGTTTAACCTTTTAGTTCACTTGGTGGTTCTAGTGAACCAAACTAGAATAAAAGTTCATAATCAATCCGGGTAAAATATAGTATTTTATATGTGCATGCTTATACTATATATATATATATTATATTATGCAACATACTTCGCTTGTCAATTAATATGACGCGTATTATATATATATATATATATATATATATATATATATATATATGTGTGTGTGTGTGTGTGTGTGTGTGTGTGTGTGTATGTGTGTGTCTTTGTGTGTGTGTGTGTGTGTGTGCATGCGAGCTAAATAAGATAAGGCAAATTAATAACAAACCCCTCAAAGAAATTATATTAAGTTGTAACGTTCAAAGACATTTGGAATATCGAACGTCGCCTTCTAGCATGATAAAACGATAGAGTATCAATTATCATTATAAGCTTGTTGTGTCACGCAAGCTTATTTTAAATTTTTGATATGTTATTTTATCACATTTGATGCTTATAAGGAATTGAACGATGTCGTTTTGTTGTGTCGCGTAAGGGCGGTATTTTTCTTTTCACTTATATGGAAGTGCTAGGTCCTTAACTTAGATAATTATGATTTGGATGTGTTGCGCATGATCATAATAATCTAAGAGGCAAAATATAAGGAGTTACATGGTGATGTAATTGACAAGAGTTGTCTACCTATTTATTTATATATAGTTTGTTGTGTCGCACAAGGCTATATACATTTAAAAAAGAATCCTTATTCTCATTAGCAAATCTTTAATTAGATTTTGCCAAACTATATAAGTGAGGATAATATAGTTTGAGAAAAATAGTTGTGACGCCCCCAAATTTGGGTTTCCTAACCTCAGATTCAGTGCTCACGATCCATCATCAACATACACATTATATCACTATAGCGAAAATAATAAACATATATTGTTCATTACAATAGAGTTCAAATCTCTATCCCAAGGTCTAATAATCTAACTTAAAACATACACTTAATATTACAAAAGGTTTTACATAAATAATTACATAAGATATCTTAATAATTAAACATGCATCTTAGTCTATTCTTGGACCTTTCCTTTTCCTTTGTCTTTCTTCTTCGAACATTCGGGCTTAGCTAAAATAAACGACATGATATAGCAAGGATGAGCAACTAATTCGCTCAGCAAGTTTAAATACAAGGGTGATATATCATGAATAGAGGAGAATTTAAATTTTGAATTTTCAACAATGTATAATAATTATGAAAGAATAAGAATTCAAGTTTCAGTAAATGAAAGGTTTAGCTGAATAGTTGGCAATGACTATGAACCTATACGGAGGTTGTCAGTATTTAAACTGGTCCTTTTAGTAAGTTTTGATAAGCGAGGGGATCACCCTCTCATACCTAGTGAATTCTGCATAACCACTTAACAAACGGGCAAATAATTGTTTTCCAATTTACTGCCTTAATAAGAATTGTTCTTTTTCTCAGTCTAAAAGTCCATACCAATCAACTAGCTTAGAACAACTTTTTTAAAAAATTATTTAAATTAATCAAATTTAAACATGTTCGATCTAGCTAATACAACTAGCATAGATCTAGTTTATAAACAGTTCATGAATGAAAGAATTTTAATTAATTCATAGTTCAATAATAATAGAACATGAATTCAATTGCATAAAGTGTGAATATCAATAATTATTATAGATGTGAATAATTAGCAATAATTATCCACTAACATGCTTTGAAAATAATAATTCAAGTTTGAATTAGGGAACTTGCCTCGATTGCGATCTACTGCTACGCAATTTAATTTAACTTGTTAAAGAAAGACCTATAATTGATCTTCCAATTAGTCTTAGCATTTATTAATTCATAACATTACTACACTTATAATAAATTATCTAATATTTAGTCACATAAATAAATATTAGATATCACATTAAATCCTTGGTAATATTATCATCCCCTGATAATATTACTATCACATAATCCTTATCTTAAATCATCATCTAATATTATTAAAAATATTATTAATATTTTAATAATATTTTATTCACTTAATAATTTAATAATCACCTACTAATATTATTAATCACTTAATAATATTTTATTTGCTTTCTAATATTATTAAACACTTAATAATATTTTAGTACATTTACTATTATTATTAACATTTTAATAATATTTTAATCAATTAATAGTATTATTAACCATTTAATAATATTTTAATCTAATATTAATAATTATTTAATAATATTTTAATCATCTAATATTATTAATTATTTAATAATATTTTAATCATTATATATTATATATCATTAATTACTTAATAATATTTTAATTTAATTTAAATCTAAATATTATTAATTAATTAATAATATCTTAATCTAATATTATTAATTGTTTAATAATATTTTAATCAAATACTAATATTATTAATTATTTAATAATATTTTAATCTAATATTATTAATTATTTAATAATATTTTAATTTAATATTAATCTAAGTATTATTAATTACTTAATAACATCTTAATCTAATATTATTAATCTTTTAATAATATTTTAATCATTTATTAAACTCATAAACCATTTAATCTAATTGCTTAACTTTTACTATTTCATTTATTTAACAATCATAAAATGACATAAATATAACATTTTATTAAAAATAACCAAAATACCCCCCCAAAATCTGAATACATCATATTAAGGGTCTTTAAGCCATAAAATCACATTTTCATAATTTTTAACATCACATAACTTAATTTATCCATTTATTCTTATCTTAAATAATTACATGAAAAATACCAAAACAAATTTTTTTCTTTTTTTCTTTTTTGGGAAATATCAGAACATGATATTTTAATGATCATATATTTTTCATGAATTTTTCTATTTTCGTTTGCTTTTTTTAAATGGTCCAAAACAATCAGAATTTGCACCATTTATCATAAATTATTTATTTGTCCAAAAATTACAAAATTAAGGTGAACTCCTGTTACGAACATCTAACTCCAGTAAATATTTTACAAGTTTTGGAGTTACACACAAATAGTTATTCATGTACATCTTTAAAATAGTATTTTCTTGCAAAAATCATAACTTGAGTTCTAGACATTCAAAAATTACCATCTTTGAACTGAATCTTGCTAACATATCATAATAACATATCAAAAAATATCAGAATTTTTGAGCAAGAAAATTGGATGAAACCTCCCTTTAAAGAAACTGGCCTGGACATCTTGGTTCCCTCTTTTTCACCAAGGTGGACTGTTCTTGCTTATACAGTGACTATGGCTTGCATAGTTAATATTTCTCAGTGCTACCACTTGGATTTATTAGTTAACTTATACATCTAACACCCATCTTTGACGGATAACAAAAAGGATGTGTAGATTTCAAATGGTATGCTTTCAAAGTGAGAGAAAGTTAGGGTTTTCTAACCCTAGAAAAACTATTTTTCTTTTCTTTTGATTTTTAAACAAATCAAATTCCAAGATGGCATGATTTAAACATAAAACACACCATAACATGCAGATCTAAGGTTTTTGAGTTTAGAAACATATGCTCTTGATTTGATTTAAAACAACCAAAATAAATTATTTAAACTATGATATTAAGGTTTGATTTTTATACCTTCTTCTTATTGCTCTTCTTCTTCTCCTTCCACAATAGATTATAAAGCTAGATGGCATGAAAAAATTTCTTCCCTCCTTCCTCTTATAGCTGCCGAACCACCCCCTTGGGTTCTCTCTCTCTCTCTTTTGTTTTGTTAGCTTTTTAGAGAATATAATGAAATAAGAAGCAAACCTTTAGTTGCTAATGAGTTGGGGGTTTTTATAGCTAGAGAAATTATATGAATATAACATATGTATATATAGGTTAATCTCCCAACAATCTTCCTTCTTCTCTCTCTAATCTTGACAAATCCATGAAAATTTCAAAGGCTAGGGCTAGGGCTAGTGAGTTGTTCACCAAACTTGAAAAATAAAATATATGAACTGATTTAATCACATTGGCTTTTCTCCCTCTTATGGCCGGGTGAATCCCCCCTCCTTTGCCCCCATTTTTGTTTTTTGTTTAATTTTTTAATTTGGGTAATCATCTTCTAGAAAGTCAAATTTATTTGGGCTAGGTTTTGGGCTCCCATTTAATTTTTTGGGCTCTCTAATTAAATTACTTGGGCCATGTAAAATAGCATGGTCCAATACATAAATTTTATCTTACCCTAATTATTTAATTAGGGTTTCTAATCCACTCATTTTGGATTTTAAATAATTACTTACATAGATTTAATTATATAATCCAATTAGATTTTCTTTAATTAGGTTAAAATAATTAATTAGTGGAGATATATAAAATAAATCTCTTAGGGTTAGTTTACTAGTACATAGCTTAAAGACTATGATTTTTTCATAACTATAACCCTTAGGTTATTAAATTCTCATTCATAATATATAATATTAGGTTACATTGCTTTCTTTTTAATTCTCTTTGTATAATAAATAAATATATATACATATTTATCATATATATATTTATTTAGTCTCATACATATCCCACACAAGTCATAACATATTTATCATCATTGATAAATAATTATTATATTCGATTAATTATATAATCAGTCTATATATATGTATCAAAGTTTTCGATATCATTAATATATAATTAATATATTTATTTACAAAGTGACTTAAAAATTCTAGCTATTACAATAGTGGGAGATACCAATTTAAAATAAGACCTAATTTATTTTGGTAAATTAATAAATTAAATGAATGTATGCTAAAATGTTATCTTTTTCACATGCATAATTTAAAAATGTCAAACTCACTAATATCACTGCTTAGCATACTTGATGTTAACAAACTGACCAGACAAAATTACACGGACTGACACTACAAAAAAATGGACATTCGAGAACGATTTTTTTGGGCAACGACTTATAAGGTCGTTACCAAAAATGCATATTTAGCAACAAAATTTATCATTCATTGCAATTTGTGAAAGACTTTCATTTTTCGTATCGAAATTCGTAGGTCGTTGTAAAATTTCGTTGCCAATTCATTGGCGTGAATAAAAAAATTTCACCTAATTACTTTTTTTGTTGCCGATGTGGTTTCTCCTTATTGTGGGCAACAACAAAAAATTATTGCTATATTTCGTAGCTTAATACGGGACACATTCATCGTGAACAATTTTTTTCGTTGCGTATTTTGTACATTTTTTTTGCAGCAACTAGTAAATTATTGCCCAAAATTAAGATAAACACAATAAGTATGTTTTGGCCTTTTTTTTTCCAAAACGCATCAATTTTCATTTTAAAATTATTATTTATTTGGACGCAAATTTATACAGTCAAATGTTTCACTCCCTCCATCTCAAAATAAATGCACAGTTTTAATTTTTTTGATCAGAGTTATAATTTTTGAAATTAAAATTGAGCACATAAATATATTTTCTAATTTACAAAAATTAGAGTTTGTAATAAATCAAATGTGCACCAATATTAAAAACACATCCACAAACTCCAACAGATTGTACTTTTAATTTCTCTTAAGGTATATATTATTAGAGAAATATTTATCATCACACCACATTAAGTAACAAGCCTATGGTATGCAAAAGCATAAACATAAAGCATAAAGCCAAATACACTTAAACCTTATTTAAGTGTACAAAAGTAATATTAAGCATAAAATCAAACAAACCTATATATATAAACCCTGCTAATAGGAAGGTTGGATCACATTCAAAACTGAGTCAAATGTATCCCACTTTGGCTATCAAAGAATTTATGGCATGGTAACAACTGAAAAGTTTATGTCATATCCTAGAGTGCTGATTGTTGGGTTTGTACGAAATCGTGAATCAATCAAATTGTAAAATAAGCGGATGCATAGTATATCAGAGTTTAAAAAAATTTCTATAAAGCTATTACCCGGATCATCCTTTATGCATATTATTAATTTAAAACGATAAATAAGAAGTTATGGAATTCATACCCTTGTAGAACGAAGCTTCCACAGGTACAAGTTCAACTCCTTGTTCTTCGCGATCTCCTTGAATATCCGGGGTTGATTCCTTCTTTTAATCAACGTTAGCCACCCAAGTATTTGGCCTCTAGAAGTGATCCACCAAGGAAGAGGAATTGTTCAAGAAGGAGGGTGGTTGACTAAACCCTAGTTTTCTATCCTCTATAGAAAAGGAGTAATCTCCAACAATTAGAATTGCATCAACTGATATCTAACATAAGACTCCTCTTATATAAATATTTGTCAACCCTTCTAATCCTATTAGACATAGGTTTTTCGTTAATTAATTAAGCTTCCCAACATATTGGGATTTAGTTAATTAAACTTCTTTAGTTAATTTGCCTCCTAATCTTATTAGGAATAAATGAGAGTACAAATATTAAATTAATTCCTAAACTCCTTTAGAAATTAAAATAATAATAATTGTAATAATATTAATAAAACTCCTCATATTAATTTATATTTAATATTTCCAAAATATTAAATAATAAACATTAAGCTGTTTAATTTATTCTATCACCATAGATTAAATTAGTTACACTTAAAGCATTATTAAGATTATGCTATTACCTTCTTAAATAATTATTCTTCCTTTTATGGTGTGACCCTTTAGGTTCTCCATATTAAACCAGTTGTGAATAAATCAATCAGAAAAATTCGAACCTTATTTAAAAAATAAATTAAACTAATAATCTATTTAAATAAATAATATTTATTCTACAATAGGGATAAGCCTCCCTAGCGATCAACGACTTTTTAGATAATATAGATTTCAACATTAATCATAAAAAAATCTGTAAGTAAATAGTTACCGTACAATTCAATCCTTCCACCATACAATGTTCCAATTAAATATAAGACATGAAATTACTGTCAAGTCTTATTTTATTTAATTATATGTATTTCGATTGGAAAATGCACAACTCTAAATAATGCAAATTATAAACTCCTTTCTAATTTACCCAAGCATACCATTTGATATACCCTAAGGGTCTTAAGAAATAAGTCAAAGTATAATTCATTACACACAAGATACTATGATGATCTCAAGTCCAAGGATCACTTGTACTACTATCACATTAGGAATTTCTATTGACAGGCAAGTAAAACTCCATTAGGTATTCCATAGCGAGTCACGTTCAGTGAACTTATTTTCAAATAAGCACCTACATACTTGCTTTAGTGTCTTCACAGAAATAATCATGAGATCAATCATCCTCATCCAATAAGCAAGCAACATATGTACCAATCTATTCGTATTTATTAACCCCCTTTTTAGTAATCCAATGATTGGGAGCTATTTTAGTTTTAAGCTTTCTAAGAATTTAGATCTTATTAGCATGATCAACATCATGATTCTAAAAGCATTGATTAAAACTATGAGTTATTTACATATTATAAAAATAGCATCATGTGGATAATTAAATGCCTTTAATAAATTATATTTTTATTAATAAATAAATAAGATTGCCTCCAAAGTATATGCTTTATCATTATACATGATTGGCTTGTATGCATACTACTTTCAATCTCCCACTTGCACTAAAGTCAATCGCCATGATATCTCATACCTATCTTCTCTAAGTGACGATCAAACTGCTGTTGTGTTAAAGCTTTAGTAAATGGATCTGCAATGTTGTCTTGAGAGTCTACACGCTCTAAGGTGATGTCTCCTCTTTCAATGATTTCTTTAATCAAAGTGCTGCAACACATGTTTAAATTCAAGATGAGACATAAGAACTATTCCTAGTTCTGCAATGAATTTTTCATCCGAAACATCAACTTGCAGCTTCACTTACAGTTATATTCTTTGTCTTTGTCACTAGATCATCAACCTTTTGCTATTTGGAACATTTCTAATTTACTGCACCACCTTTCAAGGTAACGACTTACCCTATAGTGGATTTGTTGTCGTCTTGGTTAGTTTTAAAACTTGAGTCTGTTTAGTCCTCTAGTTTAATTCAGACTCATCATGTGTCATGATGACATCCTTAGTGTCAGTTAAGTACTTTAGGATATTTATTACTGTCCTACAGTGATTTCTCTAGAATCTGACTGATCAACATCAAGTCTCGTATATTTCATTACATACATGATAGTAACTCATGTGATCTCTTTTATATTGAGGACAATTTTAAAGAGATATACTCCATGGCTCATCATCACCAGACACCTTTTTGGAGTTTACCATATTAAACGCCTTTACCATCTAATGATTATACGTTCCTTGGGTTAAGCCGAATATCCTTTTAAATCTGTCTATACAGATTTATATCCCCAATGTAGGATGTTCTACCCAAATCATTTATGAAGGAATGCTTAGACAATTTTATTTTGATCGATTGTAGCATAGGAATGTCATTCCGTATCAGTAATATATCATCAACATATAATACAAAGAATAAAACAGTGCTCCTACTAACCTTCTTGTACACACTTGGTTCATCCTCATTTTTGATAAAATCAAACTTTTGATTGTCTCATCAAAACGGATGTTCCATCTACTAGAAGCTTTGCTTTAATCCATAAATGGATCGTTGTAGCTCATATACATGATTGCTTCAACCATTTAAACAAATCCATCTGGCTGTATCATACATACATTCTCCTCTAATAATTTATATTTGAGGAAGGGCGTTTCCACGTCAGTTTGCCAGATTTAGTAATAATAAGCTGGAATCACAAGTAAAATCCAAATGGACTTGAGCATTGCGTCAAAATCCATTTTAGATTTTATGGTCATTTACCATTTCTCTGAGTCTTTATTACTCATAGCCAGTTCGTAATTCAATGGATCATCATCATTCATGACGTGTACCTCATCGTCATCCTCTATGACGAATTCATACCTTTCAGGTATCTTCGGTACACTTTCAGATTTACGAATAGGGTGTTATACAGTAGGTGTCTCTACTTGGATAGGTTCATCCAATTGATCTGTAGTGATTTGTGGTTCTTGAATTTCTTCAAGATCTATTTTTCTCCCACTATCCCCTTCAAGGGTAAACTCCTTTTCCAAGAAGACAGCGTGTTTCGCAACAAACACCTTTTGCTTAGTAGGATTGTAGAAATAGTATCCCAAACTTTCTTTAGGATATCCCACAAACGTGCACTTATCAAATCTTGTCCCAAGCTTATCATTTTGAAACCTTTTCATATAAGCTGGACTTCCCCAAATCTAAACATGTTTAAGACCAGGTTTCTTCCCAGTCCACATCTTATATGGAGTCTTGGGGACGGATTTCGAGGAGACCTTATTTAGTATATATGTAGCAGTTTCTAGGGCATGACCTCAGAATGAAATTGGAAGATCGGTAAAACTCATTATGGAACGAACCATATCCAACAATATTCGATTTCTCCTTTCAGATACTCCATTTAACTGTGGTGTATCTGGTGGAGTCCATTGTGAGATTATACCATTATCTTTGAGAAACTCACCGCTTAAGTATTCTCCACCTCGATATGATCGAAGAATCTTAATACTCTTGCCTGTTTATTTCTCTACTTCACTTCTGAACTCTTTGAACTTTTCAAATGATTCAGATTTGTATTTCATTAAATACACATCCAAATCTTGAGTGATCATCAGTGAAAGTAATAAAATAAGAATACCCTCCCCGTGCATTCGTTGTCATAGGTCCACAAACGTCTGTGTGAACCAACGCTAACAAGTCTGTAACTCTTTCTCCTTTTTCACGAAAATGAGATTTAATCATTTTACCCATGAGACAAGATTTACAAGTTGGATATGATTCATAATCAGATAGCTCTAAGAGCTCATTCTTATGCACCTTGGATAATCTTGTTTCATTGATATGACCTAGTCTATAGTGCTACATATAGGTATAATTAATATCATCTCTTTTTCCTTTTCTTAGTTTGTTCAATTTAAAATATATTTTCATGCAAGTCAAGTATATAAAGTCCATTTCGCAAATTATCAACACCATATAAAACATTGTTATTATAAATAGAACAACTGTTGTTCTTTAATATAATGTCAAATCCATCCATATCTAATACGAAAATAGAAATAATGTTTCAAATGATATTCGAAAAAATAATAATTATTTAAATAAACGGGCTTGCCTGTAGGCAGTGCTAAATAATAGGTTCCTGCAGCTAATGCAGCAATCTTTGCTCCATTTCCCACTCGTAGGACAACCTCATTCTTGTTCAGCTTTCTACTTCTGACCAGTCCTTTCATAGTATTACATATGTGAGAACCACAGCCGGTATCCAATACCCAAGTAAAATTTTGACTTTCTGAAAAATTAATTTCAATCATGAACAAACCTTAATTAGAAGTCGAAGCTTCTCCAAGCTTCTTCCATGCCAGAAACTTCTTGCAGTTCCTCATGTAATGAATTGGCTCGTTGCAATGGAAGCACATTCATTTGCTAGCTGGATCAGGTTTCTTTTGATCCTTCACTTTCGCCTTGTTCTTAGCTTTCTTAGATTTCTTTTTTTCAGAAGATACCTTGGGCATCTTCCTATTCTTGGAAGAATCATCCACCATTAAGACATGGTTCTTCTTGGATAGGAAGTGACCTTCTGCAGTTTTCACCATGTTTAGTAATTCAGGTAAGCTGACATCTAACTTATTCATGTAAAAATTAACCACGAACTGCGAGAAGGTCTCAGGGAGTGACTGCAAGACCAAGCCTTGACTCAACTCCCTATCCGTGACGAACCCAAGCTGTCCAAGGCGTTCAATCAGATTGATCACCCTTAGGACATGAGTCTCAATGACAGTGCCCTCGGACATCCGAGATCGGAAGAGCTCCTTAGATATCTCATATCAAGCAGTCCTACTTTGTTCACCATACAACTCCTTGAGGTGAAGCAACATAATAGGAGCATCCATGTTTTCATGCTGACGCTAAAGCTCGTTATTCATGGATACGAGCATGATGCATTGAGCCACAGATGCATCATCTTGCCATTTTACAATGGTGGCAATCTCTTCCTCAGAGGCTGATTCTGGAACAGTTCAAAGGACAGGTGAATTAAGGACATAAGAAATCTTTCCAGCAGTGAGAACTATTCTCAGATTCCTTAACTAGTCCGTGTAATTCGGTCCGATCAGTTTATTAGCATCAAGTATGCTACGCATTGAAATTAGTGATTTCGATATTTTTTAAATTTCTGTATGTGAAAAGACAATATTTTAGCAAACATTCATTTAATTAATTTTATATACCAAAATAAATTAGGTCTTATTTTAGATTGGTATCTCCCACTATTTTCTCCAAACTATATTACCCTCACTTATATAGTTCGGCAACATCTAATTAAAGAGTTGCTAGTGAGAATAAGGATCCCATTTTAAATGTATATAGCCTTGTGGATAACACAACAAACGATATATAAATAAATAGGTAGACAACTCTTTGTCAATTACATCAACATGTAACTCCTTTTTATTTTGCCTCTTAAATCATAATGGTCAAGCGTGTGTACATTCGAACTAAAATGATTTAAGTTAAGTCCAACCTAGCACTTTCATAAATTCAAAAAAGAAAAATATTATCTTTGTGGATAGTACAACAAAATAATATTGTTCAATTTTTTTGATAAACATCAAATGTGATTAAATTAATATCTTAAATACGTAATACTTGCCTTATAGATAGCACAACAAACTCATATTAAATATTTAATACTCTATTAATGTATCATACTAGAATGCGACGTTCGATATTTCAAATATTATTGAACGCTTTAGACTTAATATGATTTCTTTGAGGGGTTTGTTATTATTTGTCTGATTTTGTTTAGCACGCATGCACATATATATATAAAATACGCGTCATTTTATTAAAACATGCGAAGCATGTTTGCATAAAATATAATATATATAATACTTAGCATGCACATATAGAATACTATATTCTACCCAGATTAATTATGGACTTTTATTCTAGTTTGGTTCACTTGAGCCACCAAGTGAACCAAAAGGTCAAACCTAAGGGTGCAAAAAATAAAATTTAAACGTAGCTATTACATTTAAACTCGGGTTTCATATAAACGGGTCTTCACGCGCCCCTTGCTATTTGGTCTCCAATTTCTTCAAGATAATTTTAACTATTTCTATTACACAAACAATTTAATTTAAATAGAAACCTTGATCAGCAGTCAAGGAGAAGTACATAGGAGGGAGATAGAATTTATATCAAGAATAAATTAGAGAAGACGAAGTACGCAGACCCCATTTAATAAAACTCATTCATTCAAGCATTCAACTAAAATAAAATCCAATCACATTGGTTAATAGTCCATAATCAACCCCATTTATTATTATACATAGATCTATATGCATTAATAAATAAACATTTATCTCATGAATTAAAACATTCCATATATATATGAGTATCATTTAATGAGTCAATTTAAATTGTATGAAATTCAATTTCAAGATTAAAATAAACTCTTTATTTTAATTATAAAATTATTTAGAATATAATATATATATATATATATAATTCTTTCCTGTAGGCCACTTTTTACTAATCACGAAATCCTTTTTGACTTTGAAATATGGATTCATGAATTACATTTATATATATAATATATATATATATATATATGAAACGAATGACTAACCACTTTGAATCATTCTGATTCACCAGGCGGCTAATCAGAAGCGTGACTCACCAAAACAAAAAACAAAACTTGCTTTCGCGATTTTGCCTTTTTTTCTTTCATAAAAATAATTTTATACAATAAAATTAAGACCAATTAATTATTCTAAATATATACGCATATATATATGAAATTAAAATAATTAATAATTTCATAAAAGCTTGGCTCTGATGTCACTGTTGGGTTTGTACGAAATCGTGACGCAATTAAATTACAAAATAAGCGGAAGCATGGTATATCAGAGTTTAAAAAAATTTCTACAAAACCATTACCCGGATCATGCTTTATGCATATTAATAATTTAAAACGATAAATAAGAAGTTATAGAATTCATACCCTTATAGAACGAAGCTTCCACATGTACAAGTTCAACTCCTTGTTCTTCGCGATCTCCTTGAATATCTGGGGTTGATTCCTTCCTTTGATCAACGTTAGCCACCTAAGTGTTTGGCCTCTAGAGGTAATCCACCAAAGAAGAGAAATTGTTCAAGAAAGAGGGTGGTTGGCTAAACCCTTGTTTTCTATCGTCTATAGAAAAGGAGTACTCTCCAACAATTAGAATTGGATCAACTGATATCTAACATAAGACTCCTCTTATATAGATATTTGTCAACCCTTCTAATCCTATTAGACATAGATTTTAATTTCTTTAATTAAACTCCTTTAAATTATTAGGCTGCCCAACATATTGGGATTTAATTAATTAAACTCCTTTAATTAATTTACCTCCTAATCTTATTAGGAATAAATGAGAGTATTAATATTAAATTAATTCCAATACTCCTTTAGAAATTAAAATAATAATAATTATAATAATATTAATAAGACTCCTCTTATTAATTAATATTTAATTTTTTCAAAATATTAAATAATAAATATTAAACTATTTAATTTATTCTATCACCATAGATTAAATTAATTATACTTAATGTATTATTACGATTATGTCATTAACTTCTTAAATAATTTTTCTTCCTTTTATGGAGTGACCCTTTAGGTTCTCTATATTAAACCGGTTGTGAATAAATCAATTAGAATAATTCTAATCTTATTTAAATAAATAAATTAATCTAATAATCTATTTAAATAAATAATATTTATTCTACAATACGGATAAGCCTCCCTAGCGATCAACGACTTTTCAGATAATATAGATTTTAACATTAATCATAAAAAAACCTGTGAGTAAATAGTTACCGTACAATTCAATCCTTCCACTATACAATGTCCCAATTAAATATAAGACATGGAATTACTGTCAAGTCTTATTTTATTTAATTATATATATTTCGATTAGAAAATGCACAACTCCAAATAATGCAAATTAGAAACTCCATATGTAACTTATTATACCCAAGCATACCCTTCGATATACCCTAAGGGTCGTAAGGAATAAGTCAAAGTATAATTCATTACATACAAGATACTATGATGATCTCAAGTTCAAGGATCACTTGTACTACTATTACATTAGGAATTCTTATTGACAGGCAAGTAAAACTCCATTATGTATTCCATAGCGAATTACGTTTAGTAAACTTATTCTCCAATAAGCACCTACATACTTGCTTTAGTGTCTACACACAAATGATCATGAGATCAATCATCTTCATTCAATGAGCAAGTAACATATGTACCAATCTATCCAAATTTACTAATCCCTTTTTTAGTAATCCAACGATTGGGAACTATTTTAGTTTTAAGCTTTCTAAGAATTTAGATCTCATTAGCATGATCAACATTATGATTCTAAAAGCATTGCTTAAAACAATGGGTTATTTACATATTATAAAAATAGCATCATGTAGATAATTAAATACCTTTAATAAATTAATATTTTTATTAATAAATAAATAAGATTGTCTCCAAAATATATGTTTTATCATCATACATGATTGACATGCATGCATACTACTTTCACTGATATCACATTCATCAAAATTTGAAAAACATCATAGTCCTCTTGACCCACATAGTGATTCTCCAATTAATAAATCTACAAAATAGAACCAAACATGTAACCCAACAGACAGTATAAAAAATAATAGGGAATTGATATTTTCATAAGGGAAATTGAGATTTCCACAAGGCTCCCCTCACATGAATAGTAAACGATACCCATATTTATGTGAGTGGGACCTTGTAAAAATATCAATTTCTCTTATGAAAATATCAATTTCCCTTGTGAAAATATCAATTCCCAAATAATAAGATCAAATATAGTATACATGCTTTAAATAATTGCTTACCCTAATTGTGTAACTTTCTTAATCCACTTTACTTTCAATGATATCAAGTCCAACAACTGTAGGCTAATGTCAATGATTAATTCTTCCTCTTCCTCTTCCTCTTCCTCTTCCTCTTCTTCTTTATCATGTCCAATGGCTATATTTATAAAAAAAAAAAAATTAAATCCTAAATCAACAACTAAAGAAAGTCAAAATAACAAAATTTTAACATTTAACTTATGATGAGTGGGATTTATACCCACGAATCGGAACCTTTAATACTTAAGAAGTTGCATGTTCTTATTATGTTATATTGCCTTTATAGTGTTTTGTTATTATTTTGCTTAATATATGTTTTGCAGGGGCTTTCAGGTCATTTCTAACTTTCAGGGGAAAAAAGGGCATTTTTATAGCACTAGCGCTGCAGCGCCGGTTCCCAGTTATATTCTGGCGCCGTAGCGCCGCTGCTGTGCCAGCTCACCCATCTTCAGCACCGCAGTGCCCCAAATCCTTCACAATCCGGCACCGCAGCGCCCACTTATTGACAAGTACCCTTAACCAGGTGCTGCAGCGCCTGTCCAAAGCTTAATTTTGGCGCCGCAACGCCACCTCTTGTTTTCAGATAGAAACAAGTGGAAATCACCTAGAGGTAAGGAAGATATCATATATATCACTTGAATCCTCCTTTTGCATATCTCTCACTCGTTCTCACAAGGGACCATCTCCTTAGCTCATAACTTAGTTTATTTTCCCTTTAGAGTTTTGTATATATCTTTTGATAACAACATAGAGTAGGGAGAGGATTGGGATTTCATGGAGCTCAAGAGAACTTAGCAACATGGATTGGAAATTATGAATTGATTAGAATTCTTGGAGATTGAAGAAGGCTTGACGGATTGTATTCTTCTCTATTTATTTCCTTTGATTTTGTAATCTATAAGTGTTGTATATATTGCTATTGATTAATTGCTAAGGAATTAGTGATTAACTTGGTAATCTATAAGAAATTGGGAAATGGATTGTAGATTTATACCTTGAATATTTGGCATGTGTTTATGATTTGTCTGCATGAGTAGACTGCGTAATTTGTGTGTTGGATAAGAATATACATGTGTGCCATGTGTGACCTACTTGTGAACCTAAGCTTTAATTCCTTGTCTATGGTTAATTCGCATAGGAATGTGTCGGATTAAATACCTAGGATGTTCTTTTTTGTTCTATTCCCTTTTGGGTAGATCTAGAGAGGATAGGTTTATACTAACCTCGGAAGAGGCGTATGAGCACTTGTAAGTTCTCGGTCGATAATTTGTCGCGACCACTAAGACCAAAGGGAGAGTCAGGATGTTTAATGAAACATGGCACACCAAGTGTTTGACAAAATGCTAGTGTGGGGTGGGGGGAAGTTATGATCTTAGCTTGTACCACCTTAGATACCAGTCGTTATCCATTTACTTGCTTTGATAATTAGAATTAACTAGATTAAATACATATCTTCTATTTAACTGTTTAAATAAGACTTAAGCGATACAAAGTCGATATCTGGTAAATATTAGCAATAATTCCTCGTGGGTTCGACACTTATCTTATCATTATATTACTTGTGGACCGCGTATACTTACGCGTGTTTTATTGATTGCGAAATTGATTAACAAGTTTTTGGCGCCATTGCCAGGGAACTATTTCTTCTAATATTATCCAATATTGATTTCAATCAATTTTGTCTTAATTTGAACGTGTATATTTGTATTTAATCTATTTTTTCTTTGTTTTATTTTTAAGTTCTTTCAGATATTGATGAGTATAACTATCAATGGTGTTATGAGAGGACGACCCAACTGAGTTAGGGAGGAATACTTGAGTGATTGCAAGAACAAGTCACAAATCTCTCAAGATTTACTGATAATCTTTAGTGTTAATCCACTCAGAATACCTACAGTCAGGATCAAGCTGACTACAACTCAACCTACTATCATCCGGAGAGCTATCCTTACTTTTCAGAGGACGACAACTAAGAGCAATACCGTGCTCCAAATTTTTTATACCAGTCTGAATATTCATACCAACCTCCATCGCAATATGAGGAAACATCTAGATTGGAGGAAACTTTTAACCATTACTTAGAGCATGAAGAAGAAAGAAGACTGAAGGAGCTCCTTTCCAAATTCATAGATCAAAATGAGGTTCGGATGACGAACCAAGAAGCCTCATTGCGGAACCTCGAGAATCAACTAGGACAACTTGTCAATATTGCCCTTAATTAACCGCATAGCATGTTACCGAGCCTCACAGAAATGAATCCTACTGAGGAAGGTGAAGAGCAATGTATGGTGGATACGTAAGGAAATGGCGAGGAGTTACATGAAATTCTTGAAGGCAACGTGAAAATGCATCCTGATGTGATTGGGGCTTTTAAGGTTGGAGAAAATGGGAGCATGAGTGGGTGACTCAAGGTAGTCGAAACCATAGAGAACCCAAAAGAGCATGAAGAACGGTTTCAAATTTTGAAAGGGAAATTAGTGGATAATTTGAACAATGAAAGTTTCTTTTGTGTCAATGGATGAAGTGGAGTTTGAGGCTCGTCAATCGTCCATGTCCACCATGAAAATCAAAGAAAAGACAAAGAGGCGGCATAATATGGTTATTTTTTCATATGAGCCGGATTGAAAGAAAATAAAGTAGTCGAGCCAATGACTGTAAACAAGCGCTTCTTAGGAGGCAACCCAAGTGCTAGTTTAATTTTAGTATCCGTGTTCTACTTTCGTGCTTTCCATAGGTTAATTGTATATTTTTCTATATTATAGTAGTTTAGTATGAGCGTCATAGTTTTGCATCATATTAGGTTGCGTTGCCACCAGTAGTGTGTAGATTGTAGCTTGTAATCATGTTTTGGTAGTATTTTAGTAATATAGTTCGTTTTGGTATAATGTATGTTTTTGAACAAAGTGTCAACTTTGATATAGTTATATGTTTAAATTTTAGTAATGCTTTAGTTAAATGTCTAGGTTCAGTAGAATTTCTATTTTGGTGATTGCATGTCAAAGAGATTCTTAAGTGCCTAATATAGAAGTTTTGAGTTATTAGTTGTAGTTAGTTTTATAAAATTATTAGTCTATGTATAACTTTTAGTTTTCTTAGTTGAGTTTAGTTTTATTTAGTTTGTTTGGTTTGTGTACAGCTTTTGGTAGAAAAATTTTATAGGCTAAGTGTTGGCCATGAGCTGTGGTTTGCCTGAAGATTAACTTAAAACAAATTCACTGATGCAAGGCCGACGCCGTAGAGCCTCAATTTGCTCTGGAATCCACGCTCCAGCACCTCCTTTAAAGCCCATATTCTATAGCCTGCGTCGCAGCTCCCGAAAAAGTTTGTCATGCCGTGCCGCAGCACCTGGAATGAGCAAAACCTATTGCTAATATACGCTGCAGCGCCTCATGTTGCCCTTCAAGTCGTGCCGCAGCGCCACGACCATAATCAAGTGTTAATAGCAGGCGTTGCAGGGCCTTATTATGAAGAAAAGTCGACGCCGCAACATCGGTAGAAAATTTTTGTTGGTTTATTTAGGCTGAACTAGGCAGAATAAGGCCATATCCCCAAATTCTATCTACAGTAGTAACAAATACTCCCAGGCGCCTCCCCCAATTCAGGCCATCAGACTACATACTATCCTAATCCGCTTCTAAACCTAGACTTGTACCTTCACAAGGGATTTCTCACTGCAGGTTTGTGGATTCTAGGGTTCTCAACACAAAGTTCAGGTAATTCAAATTTATCTTCCTCTCCAAGGCAGTTGGGCCTCTAATTGAGTATTGGTCAATTCAATTGGTTTTGCTTTATAAATTATTGGGGATTGCTGCGGTATGCTTGAAATTTTGGGTTTGAGACTTCTTAAAATAGATATTTAAATTTTAATTTTGGGTATTGCACACTAACTACTCGATGAAATACACTAGTGAACATTAGTCTCCTATTAGCTTGTCATTTGCATTGAATTATAGTGTGACGTTGTAGTTTTGGATAGGGTTGCATCAGAGAACATTTTGACATTATTTTTGGCTATCTTTGGCACAACTTGGCTGGGATTCAATTTTGGCTTGGTATTGGGTTGTATTTGGACAGTTGTGCTAAGTAATTACTGAAATTTGAAAATGCCTCCAAAGAGACAAAGACTTAGCATTAGCGGTTCCTCTTCTTCGGCACCGCAATGGGACTAAGCAAGATTTGTCAGTGAGGAGGCGTGTGCACGATATAATCAAATTTTAACCAAGAAGAGTTTGGTGCCTGAGATGGGCTTGAGGCCAGACTCGAAGCAGGATGGCGAAATGATGACTATGATCATTGATAGGAAATGGGTATATTATACAAAGTAGCTTAGGCCCGCTATTATCTCTGTGGTCCGAGAGTTTTATGCAAATGCAAATGTTGAAGGTCCAGCAGTAGTTCAGGTTTGAGGGCAAGCAGTTTCCTTTGACAGTTCAACCATTAATACTCTTTTCGATAATCCTAGCTATAATGGTACGGATTACTTGCAGCCAGGGATACGAAGCTATGACTTAGAGGATATCATCAAGAGGCTTTGCAAGCCCGGGACAATATGTAAAACCAATGACAGTACTAAAGAGAAGACTAGTTTTCCACACCACGCACTGAGTTGATATGGAAAGGCGTGGTATAGCTTTATATCCTCCACTATCTTACCGACCCGCCATCATAGCGACGTCACCAAGGAACGTGCAATCTTACTCTTCGTCATAGTGACTGGACTGAAGGTGGATGTGGGGTCACTCATCTAGGAATCCATTCTGAAGGCCATCAAGGGCAGCACTTCTGGGGGACTTCCACACCCGTCGCTGATTACTAGGCTATGCAAAAGGGCAAGGTTACAGTGGCGAGCTGATGAGACCGCCCAGTTACCCATGTCAGTAATAGATCACGCTGCTATTTTATAATACAGTGTCTGGGATGGAGCTGCTTCTCATACCCGAGGTGAGGGCTTTCTACCATCCACTCAGCCGCCTCCTTCTTCAGAGGTCGGGCCATCCACTTAGATGCCAGAGCTAGGTTCTTCATTAGTGGGGCCCTTGGCAGAGATTCTAGCATCGTTGACTCTATTGCACCAGAAGGCGAATTTAGATGCTCAGAGATCAGAGAGGCATAGGAGGCACACAACAATGGTTTCTAAGAGACAGGATTTGATATTGCAGTACCAGGCTGAGTTTGACACTACTGTGGCCAATATTTGCACATCATATAGTGGAGACGAGGAAAATTCTATGCCATTCCAATTCCCTGAGCCTCCTGTCCTCCCACCATATCCACCACCTTCACCTACTGTAGATGAGGGCAATGAAGAGAGTAACGAAGAGGGCAATGATGAGATTCCAGACGAAGAGGGCACAGGCTGATCTTTCTTCCGCATATTTAGCCAATGAGGGCATTGGCCATCTGAAGTAAGGGGGAGTCATTTTGCGTTTCATCTATCTTTATATGTCTATTATCTATATTAGGAACTGTTAGTAGTATGCTATCTATTTTGGGCTACAAAGTATTGTATAAATTGCAATCTTAGATTATTAGTTTTTGATGCATGGATTATGTATGAAATGCTTATTGCCTATTTCTATCCATGTTATGGCTTTATTAGTATAAATGGATGTTTATCTATCTTTTTGTGCTATATTAGTATTAGACCTTATTTTGAGCTTTTATTATTGCAAGGGTTTATATATTTTTTTAAATCTATCTAGTTGGGTCATACTAGGGCTTTTAACCCTGTCTTGAACAGTTTATATGATTTGTGGGTTATATATAGTTAATTTTTTGATTGTGGCCAAGGATATGCTTGTGTTATGGCTTTGTCAAAGAGGTCAAGCATTTATGAATGAGATTCTTAGATTAATTTTTAGTTAAGACTGCTGTTGATCTGATCTATTCTATGAGCACATGCCAACTGTTATAGCTAGTTATGCTTCTAATAGACTTAATAGGTGATTTTTTATGGAATTGTTTTTCGTTAGCTCTTACGAACTTAAGTGAGTTGATGATAGTAAGATTTAGATTCTTATGCAAGTTCGGATACATTCGTGGTCTAATAGCATAGATATATATATATATATATATATGTAGAATAAATTAAGAACCTTAGTTGACTAAGTTTGATTACGTGGCTTTTGTTACTCGAGTTAATAGATCCTTAGGGGTGTTCTACACCTAGTGCCCTAAAGCCATCTGGCTTGGGAGTCATTGTTCAAAAGCTCGTTACACGGGTAACTCTAAATAGCCTAATGTGATTAGAAATTGCGCAGTCATGCTTGAGGTTGCATTAGTTAAAATATAACGGATAAAATTCTAGTTTGACAGAAGTTTGGTTACGTGGCTAGTGTTACTTGAGTTATTATATCCTTAGGGGTGTTCTACGCCAAGTGCCCTAAAGCCATCCGGCTTGAGAGTCATTGATCGAAAACTTGTTACATGGGTAACTCATCCTAAGGTAGCCGAATTTTGCACAAGTCAAATTTAGCTGTTCTCATGCTAATGTCGGATGGTCTGTTCTTGCATTTATGTATTATTCTGAAGTCTTGGTGTAGCATGAGCGTATTGAGTTAGCATTTTCCTTTTTGTAATTGTTTATGTGCATGAACTATAATTAGTTAGAATAGTTGGTAATCACACACAGAGATTTGGATCAGTAGCAGTTTAAGCTAGAAATTTGGTCGAAGCCTTATTTATGACTTTGCTACTTCTTTGAAACCGTTATTCTTATCCTTGAGGTCGTAATGCAGGTATATAGTAGTTTGGTGTAATTTGCAGTTATATTTACTTTTGATATTTTTGTTATGATATTTTTGCTTGAGGACAAGCAAAGGCTTAAGTTTGGGGGTATTTGATGTGTGGGATTTATACCCACGAATCGGAACCTTTAATACTTAAGAAGTTGCATGTTCTTATTATTTTATATTGCTTTTATAGTGTTTTGTTATTATTTTGCCTAATAATTGTTTTGCAGGGGCTTTCAGGTCATTTTCAGCTTTCAGGAGCAAAAAGGGTATTTTTATAGCACTGGCGCTGCAGTGCCAGTTCCCAGTTATATTCTGACGCCGCAGCACCGCTGCTGTGCCAGCTCACGCATCTTCAGCGCTGCAGTGCCATAAATCCTTCACAATTTGGCGCCGCAGCGCCCACTTATTGACCAGGCGCTGCAGCGCCTGCCCAAGGCTTAATCTTGGCGCCATAGTGCCACCTCCTATTTTTAGACAGAAACAAGTGGAAATGACCTAGAGGGAAAGAAGGTAGCATATATATCACTTGAAGCCTCCTTTTGCACATCTCTCACTCTCTCTCACAAGAGACCATCTCCTTAGCTCATAACTTAGTTTATTTTCCCTTTATAGTTTTGTATATAGCTTTTGATAACAACATAGAGTAGGGAGAGAATTGGGATTTTATGGAGCTCAAGAGCACTTAGCAACATGGATTGGAAATCATGAATTGATTGGAATTCTTGGAGATTGACGAAGGCTTGACAGAGTGTATTCTTCTCTATTTATTTCCTTTGATTTTGTAATCTATAAGTGTTGTATATATTGCTACTGGGGTTTAGTTTAAAAGCTATGAACTAATTATTGGCTCTAAGATTATAATGGAACCCTTTGTTATATTGAATTGTGTTTCTTATCTCTTTGGTTGGCACCATATGGATTGGTCTAATATATTTGTGCTTAACTGATTAATTGTTAAGGAATTATTGATTAACTTGGTAATCTATAAGAAATTAGGAAATGGATTGTAGATTTATACCTTGAATATTTGGCATGTGTTTATGATTTGTCTGCATGAGTAGACTGCGTAATTTGTGTGTAGGATAAGAATATACCCGTGCGCCATGTGTGACCTACTTGAGAACCTAAGCTTTAATTCCTTATTTATAGTTAATTCACATATGAATGTGTCAGATTAAATAGCTAGGATGTTCTTTTTTATTCTATTCTCTTTTGGGTAGATCTAGATAGGATAGGTTTATACTAACCTCGGAAGAGGCGTATGAGCATTTGTGAGTTCTCAGTCGACAATCCGTCGCACTAAGACCAAAGGGAGAGTTAGGATGTTTGATGAAACATGACACGCCAAGTGTTTGACAAAATGCTAATGTGGGGGGGGGGGGGGAGTTATGATCTTAGCTTGTAGCGCCTTAGATACTAGTCGTTATCCATTTACTTGATTTGATAATTAGAATTAACTAGATTAATTACATATCTTCTATTTAACTGTTTAAATAAGACTTAAGCGATACAAAGTCGGTACTTGATAAATATTAGCAATAGTTTCTCGTGGGTTAGACAATCATCTTATCATTATATTACTTGTGGATAGCGTATACTTGCGCGTGTTTTATTGATTGCGAAATTGATCAACATAATCAAGTTTAACAAAATTCTTTTCCATGTTTTAAGCTAATATGTCAAAGCATATTACAATTATCATGTTCACATGCATAAATTTGACCACAATCTTTACACTTGGCTTATAATTTTTCATTAATGATAACTTTTTCAAATTGGTCCCAAACTAAAGAGATGCATTTCATAGAAAATTTTGTAGCTATACTTGTAGATGTACTTTGTTTAACTCTCTATTTGGTACCCGCACTTGTAAATACACTTTGTTCATCCATGAGAGAATACTATATAAAACCCAAAGCCACAACATGTTTTCACACACAAATAAGACCCAAATTAATTACAAACTACTAACAAGTGATTATGCTTATGCAGATGCTTAGTCAACATAGGAACCAAAGTAACAAGCTTTCCATGACGTGGAAAATTATCATGTGGTCAAATCTAATTAAACAAACATTAGTAGAGACAATTCAAAAAACACAAGAGCTCCAACTGATATTAATTAATTTCATTTTTCCATATACAAATGGGCAAGCAGACTATCAGTCAAAGCTTCTCACAAAATGTTTACCAAATTCTAAACATAAATACTCGAAAGATATTTTGAATAGAGGATTCATTATTTTCCTGGTGTATCTTCGGCTCTCGGAGAGAGGGTACATCGGAGTGACTAAGGTGGGATTCCTTCGCCTCTTCGGAGCGATGTGAATATTTTTCATGATGTTCCTTCGGCTCTCGGAGAGAAGGACTTCAGAGGTTTAAGGTTGGATTCCTTCGTCTCCTCGTAGCGAAGTGAATATTTATTTAAGGGTGCACTTCCGTTCAAGAATGCATTCATGCATTCAGTCATTTATGCATTCATTAATTCATATCTTCATTCATGCATATATAACATAAGCATCAACTCGAAGACGAAGGCTGGGCTCGGTCAGAGAGTCTCAGTTCTTGGATTTGCTGGGCTCGGTCAGAGAGTCTCAGTTCTTGGTCTGGTTGGGCTCGGTCAAAGATCGCCAAATTCTTAGCTGGTGGGCTGGACGTTTTGTGTTGCTGGGCTATGCATTTTATATACTCTTCCATCAAATGTTCCGTTTAATGAAAGACTGGGGGCAATGGTAGGTTGTGATTATTCGGGTCTAGCCATGGTGCAGTCCAATCTATTTGTATACTCTCTTATTATAAGTTCCTTATAAGTAAGAGACTGGGGGGCAATGTTAGGGAGTGAATATTTGGGCTTGGCCATGGGGTAGCCCTATCTATGTAATGGGCCAGATTTAATGTTGGTCCATATATGTTTATTATGTATTTTATTGGGAGAGTACTTATTAGAGAAGGATTAGGGTTTCCTTATTTGGTGGGATAAGGAGATCAAACTTGGGAAGGAAGCAATTGCAGTTATTAGGGGATTCTGACTAGGACTCCTATTCCTAGTAGATTTTGGACGAACAAGACTTCTATAAATAAGGCTACAAGCAAGGCATGAAGGGATTCATTATCAGATCATAGATTATGAGATCACAGAGACACATTATAAGAGGGACAACAAGATCATCATACAACATAGAAGGATCATAGCATAGAGCAAGATATCATATAATACACCATATGTACTCTTAATATCATTATAGTGGATTTCTCTCTCTCCCCCGTGGTTTTCTCCCAATTGGGTTTTCACGTAAATTCTTGTGTTCATGCTTTATATTTCTTTATAAAATTTTTATGTGAGTGTATTTTGTGAGATTGATTTCACAATGATACAATCAACCGTTAGCGCAATTTTACCCTGCTGTTTTGGTGATTTCGTCAGGCGTACAAAATCAGGCGTTAACATTGGCGCCGTCTATGGGAAACGAGACACTTGTTCTGGTGTCGAATTAAAATCACCAACTTTAATTGGAGAGCCTACATATAAATCTAAGTTGTTCTTTTTTATCTAATCAATAATATATATCCAACATGTGCATGAGATTTCTGTTATTGATCCGATGCGTTCATGATATTTTTATAGTATCATCGTAGTATTAGTACATATTTTGAATATCAATTCGTACAAAACTATACCCCTTTAAATTGGCGGGTTCTTGTGTATAGCGGCATGAACATGGATGTAAGAATTATGTGGCAGTAACATAATTTACGTGGTATCATGGAGAGCTGTAAAAGAGGAGAAATAACTTTGCATGCTTTGGAGGTACATGGAATAATATATATATATATATATATATATATATATTAATTTATCTGATTCTATATTACATATGATGCTTATTGTATCGTCCATGCAAAAATTCGTGGAACTAGTGGGTTCAGGTATCATCCCCATTAAATTATCCTGATAACATATATATGGAGAAACCATATATCATGCCTCGTCATATTATTATAACATATAACACAATATGCAACATGTTATAGTATATCATCATAACATGAGCCATTATTCCGATATTTGCATATTGCCAATTCGGCAGCTTACTGTGTAATTATTCGCATATTATTTAAGGAATGGGCACTATTATTCGTGACATAAATTATTGGCATATCTCCTAATACAGCACGTTTATATTTGTGGTGAATTCTTATATTATGATTATAAGGAATTATTTGGTTTTTCCTTTCACTGATATATGTGTTTTGGTTGTGAATTCGTGTACGTATTATTTATGGTAATAATACACGTATATTATTTTTATATGGTGTCAACGAGTTTAATAATAACACGTCTGATAATAACTTCTTGGGTTGCTACTTGGCCTATTTGGCCCATAATGATCTGGACTGGATATTGTGTATAGAGAGATAACCCCCCCCCCTGTTGCTCTACTTTTGGAGAACGTGACCCACCTGTTAAGTTTGTTTGCTTACTTTGTGAAAATCTTCTTCAGCAAGCAGCATCCAAAGCGTAATCAGGGCCTTAAACTATTCTCCATCTTCTTCTAATTGCGGCAAAGAGGAATCGGATGAAGTTAACTATAATGAGTTAATGACCGTCAACAAACAAATCATCACCCGAGAAATAGATCGCAACGAATCTGTTGAAAATCTGAAAGCTCTGCTCAAGGTTGAGACGCAAGTGCTACTGCAGTGACAACAACTGTTGTACAACGGGAAGGAGGTGAGGACTCTCCGAGAGACTGAGTGCTCTTGGTTTAATTGAAGGAGATTTAGGGGCCGAACGTGGAACAAAGATTATAGACATTCCATCAAAGATCATGGAGATCGAGACCGCAAGCACTGGAGCGGCAAAGACAAATCCAGAGACTCCGCCGCTGCCGATGCGCATCACCACCATTCGAAATATGATGATGCATAATAAAGTTAGACAATATCACAAATGATTGGTATGCCACGGATCCAAATAAGAGAGGTGTTGAGATGATAGGATGGGTTGCTGCAGGTTTTGGTGTTTTTATTTTGGTGGCTGGATTAACATGGGAGTATACACACCCACCTCCTCCCCCTCATCTTGTGAATGATGCTACTGCTAGTATGGATGAATGGGGGCCGAGTCCAGGAATATTAGAAGCGAATAGGGCGACTTCAGGGGAATTGATGATGGAATTTCTCCCAACTACGAAGAGAAGAATTAAAAGTGAGCTAGCAGTTCTTCAAGTCGAATTGGAAAGTATGAAATTAAATAAAAAATATGAAGACAGAGAGACAGTGTTACCGCCTCTATAATAAGCCTTCGAGCCAAATTTGGGTGCAGATTCAATGGCTCACCGCCGATGGGTTCTTTATGGTCGACTCAGATTCAGCCAATTCAACTTGCGGTGATTTCAGAGTCGCGTTCCACCCTCAAATCATTCTTCCCCTATTTGTTCAAAAAGCCAAAACAGTTATGAAAAAAGCTTTGTGACACTAGTGCGGAACTTGCTTTGGGAGGTCAAGTGAGAACAGGAGTGGGTCAAATAAGCAGATTCCAAACATCAAAAGGGATTCTTGGGGAGCAGCGCCAAGTAAAGGAGGTTGGATACACAGGCATCTCAGATAACTGTAAACAAGGAAGCAGGCTTATAGCAGGTCAAAAGATGGGGTCCTGAGTTCGTGGGGAAAATCATCTTCTTTCAGAAACGGAGTTGGTGTCCCAGAAAGTGAATCACAAAAAAGAAGAAGAGCAAAACTCACTTACCCATTCCCATTGTAAGTGGCAACGTTGTAAAGGTTCGACAGCACTTCGGCTGACTCAGCAATACCACGGCGATACGGCATCTGCATCATATGAAGAAACAGAGGGAAGGAAGAAGCCTTGGACTAGTTGCATGTGTTATACAGAACAGATTGAACTAGAATGCCTGTGATGACAAATTTTGTTCTTGCATGGATTTTTGTTCGGGGGGATAGTCTACGTGAAGATACGAGCTAGAAAATGATGTGGTTTTGTACAAATTGCAAAACAAAATTAATACAGTGGATCTGATTGAACAATTGAGCGAGACTGCTGTTGGTAGGCAGTCGGATCGTCTACTTTGAGGATGGAGTATAAGGCACAACATGCAGAGGATACGAGGAGAACCAAGGGTGAGCTTCGGAGCCGCTCTTGTGATAAAAGCAGATCTGAAGACAAGTCAGCCCCCGTGGGAAGAGGTCTCATCAGGAGGCCCAACCGTCAGTGCAGATCAGTCGCAGAGATTGAAGACAAGCCAGCCCCCATAGGAAGAGGTCTCATTAGGAGGCCCAACCGTCAGTGCAAAAGCCGAGGGGAAATCGTCAGGATAGCCCTCGGCGGAATCGGGACTTCGAGAAAATTGGTCTGGGCTTCACCGAAGTTCATGACTTCGGCATTTATTCAACACTTTGGTTTCGACACCAACCATTACAAGCTACAGAATAAAAATTCATCGGGGCTTCAGCTTAGCCGGTCAAGACTTCGGCATGGTCGCCATTAAAATGTTATAGCAGAATTGACGGTCCAAGATGTTCACTCCGGCACTTCGGGCAATAGGGTCCACTTCGAACGATAGCAGTTTATTTCAGAATGTATCACATCGTCTTCATCATATTTTCACTTCACCAGGATTTCGGCAATCCCTTCGATGACTCCTCTTCAGACTACCTTTACTTGGCAAGGCAACTTCGGTGTTTTCCTCAAGCTTCTTCGGTTAAGCTATTTTGTGGTGTTGTTCGGAAAGAAAGAATAAATATGCCCCACCAAGTTTTGGATGGTGATGTTATGGGACGTGGGGAATCTACACATGGAAGGAGGGATACAGGGCATGAACTGGAAGTGACAAAACACTGAAATCACATGATGGGATTTATGGTTGCTAAATATAAAGTCATTAAATGGAGATAGAAAACTTTGGATCACTTCGGCACTATAGGCATCACAAGCATATCGACTAACCCCAAGCTTAATCCCCAAGTAACAGTGGCTCTTTCTTTCGGTGACTACTCCTATGGTTCTCGACAGTTCTTCGCAAGTCTTTAGTCACTATGTCCGATGCTATCTTGTATAAGTAACTTCCTCCGTATCAAAAACAACGGAGAGAGGAGGCTTCAGATTCAGGAATTTACTATAGGGGATATTCGATGGACTTGACGGGATAGTAGTGGAGAAGAAGACTCACAGTCTAAGGAGAAATATTTTTAGAATCAGTACAGTGGGTTTGATTGAACAATTCAGCGGGACTGTTGTTGATAGGCAGAAAATTCGATGACTTTGAGAATGGAGTACACAGTGCATCATGCAGCGTATACGAGGCGAACCGAGAGTAGGCTTCGGAGCAGCTCTCGTGACAGAAGCAGTTCTGGTGCAGGAGATTGGGGGTAAGAAGCACCTAATCCCTAAGGGATGTGGAAATAAGGAGCCCTAATTTGGAAAATATTTATGTACGCTTTGGTAGTGGCTAGTCAGAGGCTTCAGCAATATTTTCAAGATCGGTTGGTGGTGGAATATACGGATCAACTTCTGAAGAAAGATCAGGGCCGGTCAGAGGTCTCTGGAAGACTAGCAGCATGGAGTTCTTTTATGATTGTCCGTTCAACGGACCAAAACCTGCCTAATCGATCAGCGGATCGGTTCTTTTGGTGCTAAGGAGGAAGACCCTTCGTCTCTTTGTAGCGGAGTTTTATTTTTCCTGGTGTACCTTCGGCTCTCGGAGAGAAGGTCACTGGAGTGATCACGGTGGAATTCCTTCGTATCTTTGTAGTGAAGCAAATGTTTATTCCTGATGTGCCTTCGGCTCTCGGAGAGAAGGTCATCAGTGGGGCTATGGAGGGCTTCGTGATAGAAGCAACTTTTCCTGGTGTACCCTCGGCTCTCGGAGAGAGGGTATATCGGAGTGTCTAAAGGTTGGGTTCCCGCGACTCTTCGGAGCATTTTGGAACATTCCTGGTGTATCTTCGGCTCTCGGAGAGAAGGTCATCAGAGTGATTAAGGCTGGGCTTCATGTGTAAGCAATATTTTTCCTAGTGTGCCTTCGGCTCTCGGAAAGAAGGCACATCGGAGTGACTATGGTGGGCTTCTCTTAGAAGCAAATTTTCCCGGTGTATCTTCGGCTCTCGAAGAGAGGGTACATCGGAGTGACTAAGGTGGGATTCCTTCGCCTCTTCGGAGCGATGTGAATATTTTTCATGATGTTCCTTCGGCTCTCGGAGAGAAGGACTTCAGAGGTTTAAGGTTGGATTCCTTCGTCTCCTCGTAGCGAAGTGAATATTTATTTAAGGGTGCACTTCCGTTCAAGAATGCATTCATGCATTCAATCATTTATGCATTCATTAATTCATATCTTCATTCATGCATATATAACATAAGCACCAACTCGAAGACGAAGGCTGGGCTCGGTCAGAGAGTCTCAGTTCTTGGATTTGCTGGGCTCGGTCAGAGAGTCTCTGTTCTTGGTCTGGTTGGGCTCGGTCAAAGATCGCCAAATTCTTAGCTGGTGGGCTGGACGTTTTGTGTTGCTAGGCTATGCATTTTATATACTCTTCCATCAAATGTTCCATTTAATGAAAGACTGGGGGGCAATGTTAGGTTGTGATTATTCGGGTCTAGCCATGGTGCAGCCCAATCTATTTGTATACTCTCTTATTATAAGTTCCTTATAAATAAGAGACTGGGGGGCAATGTTAGGGCGTGAATATTTGGGCTTGGCCATGGGGTAGCCCTATCTATGTAATGGGCCGGATTTAATGTTGGTCCATATATGTTTATTATGTATTTTATTGGGAGAGTACTTATTAGAGAAGGATTAGGGTTTCCTTATTTGGTGGGATAAGGAGATCAAACTTGGGAAGGAAGCAATTGCAGTTATAAGGGGATTCTGACTAGGACTCCTATTCCTAGTAGATTTTGGACGAACAATACTTCTATAAATAAGGCTACAAGCAAGGCATGAAGGGGTTCATTATCAGATCACACATTACGAGAGGAATTACAAGGTCATCATACAACATAGAGGGATCATAGCATAAAGCAAGATATCATACAATACACCAATGTACTCCCAATATTATTATAGTGGATTCCTCTATCTCTCCGTGGTTTTTTCCCAATTGGATTTCCACGTAAATCTTGTGTTCATATTCTATCTCTTTATTTGTGTTTATGTGAGTGTATTTCGTGAGTTTGATTTCACAACGATACAATCAACCGTTGGCGCTGTTTTGGCCTGTCCTTTTGGGTGATTTTGTCAGGCGTACAAAATTAGGCGTTAACATTGGCGCCGTCTATGGGAAACGAGACACTTGTTCTAGTGTCGAATTAAAATCACTGACTTTAATTGGAGAGCCTACATATAAAACTAAGTTGCTCTTTTTTATCTAATCAATAATATATATCCAGCGTGTGCATCATATTTCTGTTATTGATCTGATGCGTTCATGATATTTTTGTAGTATCGTCGTAGTATTAGTACATATTTTGAATATCAATTCGTACAAAACTATACCCCTTTAAATTGGCGGGTTCTTGTGTATAGCGGCATGAACAGGGATGTAAGAATTATGTGGCGGTAACATAATTTACGTGGTATCATGGAGAGATGTAAAAGAGGAGAAATAACTTTACATGCTTTGGAGGCACATGGAATAACTTTAGTGTATATATATATATATATATATATATATATTAATTTATCTGATTCTATATTACATATGATGCTTATTGTATCGTCCATGCAAAAATTCCTGGAACTAGTGGGTTCATGTATCATCCCCATTAAATTATCCTAATAACATATATATGGAGAAACCATATATCATGCCTTGTCATATTATTATAACATATAACACAATATACAACATGTTATAGTATATCATCATAACATGAGCCATTATTCTGATATTAGCATATTGCCAATTCGGCAGCTTACTGTGTAATTATTCTCATATTATTTAAGGAATGGGCACTATTATTCGTGACATAAATTATTGGCATATCTCCTAATACAGCACGTTTATATTTGTGGTGAATTCTTATATTATGATTATAAGGAATTATTTGGTTTTGCCTTTCACTGATATATGTGTTTTGGTTGTGAATTCGTGTACGTATTATTTGTGGGAATAATACACGTATATTATTTTTATATGGTGTCAACGAGTTTAATAATAACACGTCTGATAATAACTTCTTGGGTTGCTACTTGGCCTATTTGGCCCATAATGATCTGGACTGGATATTGTGTATAGAGAGATAACCCCCCCCCCCTGTTGCTCTACTTTTGGAGAACGTGACCCACCTGTTAAGTTTGTTTGCTTACTTTGTGAAAATCTTCTTCAGCAAGCAGCATCCAAAGCGTAATCAGGGCCTTAAACTATTCTCCATCTTCTTCTAATTGCGGCAAAGAGGAATCGGATGAAGTTAACTATAATGAGTTAATGACCGTCAACAAACAAATCATCACCCGAGAAATAGATCGCAACGAATCTGTTGAAAATCTGAAAGCTCTGCTCAAGGTTGAGACGCAAGTGCTACTGCAGTGACAACAACTGTTGTACAACGGGAAGGAGGTGAGGACTCTCCGAGAGACTGAGTGCTCTTGGTTTAATTGAAGGAGATTTAGGGGCCGAACGTGGAACAAAGATTATAGACATTCCATCAAAGATCATGGAGATCGAGACCGCAAGCACTGGAGCGGCAAAGACAAATCCAGAGACTCCGCCGCTGCCGATGCGCATCACCACCATTCGAAATATGATGATGCATAATAAAGTTAGACAATATCACAAATGATTGGTATGCCACGGATCCAAATAAGAGAGGTGTTGAGATGATAGGATGGGTTGCTGCAGGTTTTGGTGTTTTTATTTTGGTGGCTGGATTAACATGGGAGTATACACACCCACCTCCTCCCCCTCCTCTTGTGAATGATGCTACTGCTAGTATGGATGAATGGGAGACGAGTCCGGGAATAAGGCGACTTCAGGGGAATTGATGATGGAATTTCTCCCAACTACGAAGAGAAGAATTAAAAGTGAGCTAGCAGTTCTTCAAGTCGAATTGGAAAGTATGAAATTAAATGAAAAATATGAAAACAGAGAGACAGTGCTACCGCCTCTATAGTAAGCCTTCGAGCCAAATTTGGGTGCAGATTTAGTGGCTCGCCGCCGATGGGTTCTTTATGGTCGACTCAGATTCAGCCAATTCAACTTGCGGCTATTTCAGAGCCGCGTTCCACCCTCAAATCATTCTTCCCCTCTTTGTTCAAAAAGCCAAAACAGTTATGAAAAAAGCTTTGTGACACTAGTGCGGAACTTGCTTTGGGAGGTCAAGTGAGAACAGGAGTGGGTCAAATAAGCAGATTCCAAACATCAAAAGGGATTCTTGGGGAGCAGCGCCAAGTAAAGGAGGTTGGATACACAGGCATCTCAGATAATTGTAAACAAGGAAGCAGGCTTAGAGCAGGTCAAAAGATGGGGTCCTGAGTTCATGGGGAAAATCATCTTCTTTCAGAAACGGAGTTGGTGTCCCAGAAAGTGATTCACAAAAAAGAAGAAGAGCAAAACTCACTTACCCATTCCCATTGTAAGTGACAACGTTGTAAAGGTTCGACAGCACTTCGGCTGAGTCAGCAATACCACGGCGATACGGCATCTGCATCATATGAAGAAACAGAGGGAAGGACGAAGCCTTGGACTAGTTGCATGTGTTATACAGAACAGATCGAACCAGATTGCCTGTGACGACAAATTTTGTTCTTGCATGGATTTTTGTTCGGGGGGATAGTCTACGTGAAGATACGAGCTAGAAAATGATGTGGTTTTGTACAAATTGAAAAATAGAATTAATACAGTGGATCTGATTGAACAATTGAGCGAGACTGCTGTTGGTAGGCAGTCGAATCGTCTACTTTGAGGATGGAGTACAAGGCACAACATGCAGAGGATACGAGGAGAACCAAGGGTGAGCTTCGGAGCCGCTCTTGTGATAGAAGCAGATCTGAAGACAAGTCAGCCCCCGTGGGAAGAGGTCTCATCAGGAGGCCCAACCGTCAGTGCAGATCAGTCGCAGAGATTGAAGACAAGCCAGCCCCCATAGGAAGAGGTCTCATCAGGAGGCCCAACCGTTAGTGCAAAAGCCGAGGGGAAATCGTCAGGATAGCCCTCGGTAGAATCGGGACTTCGAGAAAATTGGTATGGGCTTCACCGAAGTTCATGACTTCGGCATTTATTCAACACTTTAGTTTGGACACCAACCATTACAAGCTACAGAATAAAAATTCATCGGGGCTTCAGATTAGTCGGTCAAGACTTCGGCATGGTCGCCATTAAAATGTTATAGCAGAATTGACGGTTCAAGATGTTCACTCCGACACTTCGGGCAATAGGGTCCACTTCGGACGATAGCAGTTTGTTTCAGAATGTATCACATCGGCTTCATCATATTTTCACTTCGCCAAGATTTCGGCAATCCCTTCGGTGACTCCTCTTCGGACTACCTTTACTTGGCAAGGCAACTTCGGCGTTTTCCTCAAGCTTCTTCGGTTAAGCTATTTTGCGGTGTTGTTTGGAAAGAAAGAATAAATATGCCACACCAAGTTTTGGATGGTGATGTTACGGGACATGGGGAATCTGCACGTGGAAGGAGGGATACAGGGCATGAACTTGAAGTGACAAAACACTGAAATCACATGATGGAATTTATGGTTGCTAAATATAAAGTCATAAAAAGGAGATAGAAAAATTTAGATCACTTCGGCACTATAGGCATCACAAGCATATCGACTAACTCCAACTTAATCCCCAAGTAACAGTGGCTCTTTCTTTCGGTGACTACTCCTATGGCTCTCGACAATTCTTCGCAAGTCTTTAGTCACTATGTCCGATGCTAGCTTGTATATACAACTTCCTCCGCATCAAAAATAACAAAGAGAGGAGGCCTCAGATTCAGGAAATTACTATGGGGGATATTCGATGGACTTGACGGGATAGCAGTGGAGAAGAAGACTCACAGTCTAAGGAGAAATATTTTCAGAATCAGTACAGTTGGTTTGATTGAACAATTCAGCGGGACTGTTGTTGATAGGCAGACAATTCGATGACTTTGAGAATGGAGTACATAGTGCGTCATGCAGCGTATACGAGGCAAAACGAGAGTAGGCTTCGGAGCAGCTTTTGTGACAGAAGCAGTTCTGGTGCAGGAGATTGGGGGTAAGCAGCACCTAATCCTTAAGGGATGTGGAAATAAGGAGCCCGAATTTGGAAAATATTTATGTACGCTTTGGTAGTGGCCAGTTAGAGGCTTCAGCAATATTTTCAAGATCGGTTGGTGGTGGAATATACGGATCAACTTCTGAAGAAAGATCAGGGCCGGTCAGAGGTCTCTAGAAGACTAGCAGCATGGAGTTCTTTTATGATTGTCCGTTCAACGGACCAAAACCTGCCTAATCGATCAGCGGATCGGTTCTTTTGGTGCTAAGGAGGAAGACCCTTCGTCTCTTTGTAGCGGAGTTTTATTTTTCCTGGTGTACCTTCGGCTCTCAGAGAGAAGGTCACTGGAGTGATCACGGTAGAATTCCTTCGTCTCTTTGTAGTGAAGCGAGTGTTTATTCCTGATGTGCCTTCGGCTTCTCGGAGAGAAGGTCATCAGTGGGGTTATGGAGGGCTTCGTGATAGAAGCAACTTTTCCTGGTGTACCCTCCGCTCTCGGAGAGAGGGTACATCAGAGTGTCTAAAGGTTGGGTTCCCGCGACTCTTCGGAGCGTTTTGGAACATTCCTGGTGTATCTTCGGCTCTCGGAGAGAAGGTCATCAGAGTGATTATGGCTGGGCTTTATGTGTATGCAATATTTTTCCTGGTGTGCCTTCGGCTCTCGGAGAGAAGGCACATCGGAGTGACTATGGTGGGCTTCTCTTAGAAGAAAATTTTCCCGGTGTATCTTCGGCTCTCGGAGAGAGGGTACATTGGAGTGACTAAGGTGGGATTCCTTCGCCTCTTCGGAGCTATGTGAATATTTTTCATGATGTTCCTTCGGCTCTCAGAGAGAAGGACTTCAGAGGTTTAAGGTTGGATTCCTTCGTCTCCTCGTAGCGAAGTGAATATTTATTTAAGGGTGCACTTCCGTTCATGAATGCATTCATGCATTCATTCATTTATGCATTCATTAATTCATATCTTCATTCATGCATATATAACATAAGCACCAACTCGAAGACGAAGGCTGGGCTCGGTCAGAGAGTCTCAGTTCTTGGATTTGCTGGGCTCGGTCAGAGAGTCACAATTCTTGGTCTGGTTGGGCTCGGTCAAAGATCGCCAAATTCTTAGCTGGTGGGCTGGACGTTTTGTGTTGCTGGGCTATGCATTTTATATACTCTTCCATCAAATGTTCCGTTTAATGAAAGACTGGGGGGCAATGTTAGGTTGTGATTATTCGGGTCTAGCTATGGTGCAGCCCAATCTATTTGTATACTCTCTTATTATATGTTCCTTATAAATAAGATACTGGGGGGCAATGTTAGGGCGTGAATATTTGGGCTTGGCCATGGGGTAGCCCTATCTATGTAATGGGCCGGATTTAATGTTGGTACATATATGTTTATTATGTATTTTATTGGGAGAGTACTTATTAGAGAAGGATTAGGGTTTCCTTATTTGGTAGGATAAGGAGATCAAACTTGGGAAGGAAGCAATTGCAGTTATAAGGGGATTCTGACTAGGACTCCTATTCCTAGTAGATTTTGGACGAACAAGACTTCTATAAATAAGGCTACAAGCAAGGCATGAAGGGATTCATTATCAGATCACACATTACGAGAGGAATTACAAGGTCATCATACAATATAGAGGGATCATAGCATAAAGCAAGATATCATACAATACACCATATGTACTCCAAATATTATTATAGTGGATTCCTCTCTCTCTCTCTCCGTGGTTTTTTTCCAATTGGGTTTCCACGTAAATCTTGTGTTCATATTTTATATCTTTATTTATGTTTATGTGAGTGTATTTCGTGAGTTTGATTTCACAACGATACAATCAACCGTTGGCACTGTTTTGGTCTGTCCTTTTGGGTGATTTCGTCAGGCGTACAAAATTAGGCGTTAACAGGTACTTTAATTGGAAGATAAAATAATATTGCAAAAAATTTGGAACCTTACAAGACTAATTAGTTGTTTTTATATAAATCAAACTACATTAAGATTTTACCACATTAGAGTTTAAAGTTTATAAAATGTTAAACCTCAAGGGGATATTAACAAAAAATAATCAAAAACTTGAGCCATAACTTGATGTTCTTCAAAATAATAATAAAAATCTTAAATATACCAATATAGAAGTTATGGATCTCTTATTAGGATTGGCAGGAAAACCGTAAATCAAAAGCCATATTGCCATAATTTGGCCATTTATTTAACCACCAATCAAAAAAAAAATCAACACCTTCATTAAGAATATACTAATTTAGAACTTTCCAATAAGTAATGATTTTCTGCAATTACTTTTCAATCTACGAAGGTCTGAGCTTAAACTCAAAATATTGAACAGTTTTGCAGCAGAAATCCAAACAAAGCCAACTCAGTTAATTTATCAGCATGTTAAAACATAATGTTATAGTTTCAAATTTCAATTCCTCAATTATCTCAGTCGACAACAATTCACCATCAAGCAATTCTAATTTCCAGTATGGTGTTTTTGGCTAATTGCAAAGAAAAAACAGAAACACAAAGTAATATGTAATTGTAATCCATTTCTATGCCCAGTTTCTTTTCGAATTTGTGGAAGCATGAAGCTCTGTCCTATTACATCACACTAACAAGAACTTTTCAAGAACACCATACAATTTCCGAAGGATAACTATTTGGAGTGTATATTACTAATTCGTTGTGCCTTTTCTGTATTATAGTTCAGAAGAAAGCTTAAGTTATTTCTATACTATAGCAAGAAAGCGAAGTCGCCTAATTGAACTTGTTGACTTATGTGAGTGATGTGTTGTGAATTTATGTATAAAAACTTTGATAGGTCCTAATCAAAGCTTCAAAATGATAAGTGATGTTTTCTCTTTGGGTGAGAAAGTATCGCAAGGTTTGGATAACAAATGATATATATTTTATTGATAACTTTCAGCTGCTTTTTGTAAGCAAAACCACATACAGGAAACTCGGAAATAAAGGAAAATTGGTAACTAACAATTGGAACTTAAACACAAACAAAAATGGAACATACCATGTACATAAACAAGACGCATGACTACGAACCATAACTACGGAATAAAGGTAGCGTAACAAATGGGAGTTATGGAAATAAAAGTGACAAAATCTTTGTAACTGCAAGTGACCCAGTTATGCATGTGGGTAACCCCATTTAACCTTCTGATTCATCACGTGCCCATAAAAAGCTCATCTCCGCATGCATATTACATGCAACTAACTTTTCACGTCCAACTTTATCCTGCGTATTTGGGATTAGGCCTAAGGGATCTTGGTGAGTGTTTTTCTCAAGGGTATATAATCCAATAAATATTGTATACTGAAATGATACTTTTAAAAGAATCATAACATCTCAAATGAACTTCTGAACTTGAATAATCAAGAATAATAACTTTACCCGATATAGAATTTAGGTCTAAACTTGCTCAATATAAAAGTAAGGTTTAGAAACTTGCTCAAATGTAAAGATTTGAGTTTAGAAAACTTGCCTCGTCCGCAAGCTACAATTATAATTCACGTTCTTTACTTAATCCTACATGTCAACACATTCATAATGTCCATTAATCACAAGTTCAATACATTTATTGAATCACAACAGTGTTCTTCGAATCTATTATTAGATTTTTCAAATAATGGTTTAAGTCAATTTATTAATTAATCACATAACATAAGTTATTAAACTTGTATTAACAACTTTTCGTATACTTAATGTGTTTTCATGTTTATTAGTTTTAAAACACATTACTCAATATTTAACACTTGAAATTTTTTTAGAAAATTCTATGTCAGGCGCGGCCGCGCTACATTTACTCTCTACAACGGCGCGGGCGTGCGGTACGGCGCGGGCGCTCTCCAATAACCCTTTGGAACGGCACGGCCGCCCGGCGACGAATTTTCAGAATCTGTAGTTCACGAAGAACACAGAAACTCACCCAATTTACTCCACTACACTGACTTGTAATGTTACCCATGAAGTATAAACTTCACATAAACATCACAAATCACTTCTAGCCTGTTTCTAACATTTTAAATCATGTAATTACACAACTTAAGACATTTAATTTCACTGTTCTTCATAGTTTTGCAAAGTTTTGATGAAAAATATAAAATCTATCATTACAGATTCGTTATAACACCGAATCCGCTCATTCCAATTCTATTTTCTTTGTTTTAACATATAAAATCATAATCATGTGTCAATTTTAATCTAAACATATGATTAAAACATCTATTTCACCCATATGGGTTATTCTTACGATATTCAATACTCTGTATTTCATACAACCCAATTATTAATAAAATCCCATGGTGTGATCACTGTAAATCATGTATACATGATTCAACACATAATACTAACATATACGGTTACATATATGATCATATCTTGGTTTAATTACAAAAATAATTATTAACAGAGAAATTTTACAAAGACGTAAAAGAACTCTGTAATTTTTTCAAAAACCCAATTAAGGCCAAATTAGATGAATTTGATCATTTTAAATCATTCATACCAAATACAAAACATGATATTAACACACACCCATATACATATAGCCATAACATGACTTAATTTCAAAAACTAGTTTTTACAGAAAACTTTAAAATACGTAATGAAGAACTTTTAAGAAATTTAGATTTTGAAAACTTAAAAGAAGGATTACCCTTTAGTAAGGAAGATGATGCAATCAAAGATCACACAGTGTTTTTCTTAAATTCTCCTATCTCAATCTCTCTCAATTTCTTTTTCACATACTCTAACTTTTCTCTGAAACTTTTCTAACTCTGATATGATATATGATAATCAGCCCAAGTCTAATATAATACGTATAAATAAACGTCAGTTTACTATAACCACCCAACTTCCCTTAGGGCCTAGTTTGGTTGCTTCCCTTTTCCTCTTTTCCCTTTATTTTAATAACTCTCTTATAATATAGTTAATTGTCACACTTAAATTAAATCAATTAATTATATTTAAACCAATTAAATAAAATATGACAAACTTACCTTAAATCACATTGTCACATAATTAATATTCTTATTTATTAATTATGTCAATTCCTCAATTCTCTAATTAATTATTAAATTAATTAGAATAACATTATGCTTATTTAATGAATTTATTTAATCAAATAAACTTAATTAAATATATACTTTGAACTATAAAATTACTATACATTAATTTAATCAATGCAACACATATAATTAAATTAGTCTACCACAAATTCATGAATTAATTATTTAACTTAATAATTAAATCATCAAAAATATTTATTTATTTCAATAAATATTCAAATAACGTTACAAAATTCTCGTTCGCCACATCTTTCCCCCCTTAAAAGGATTCTGTCCTCAGAATCCCGGTTCGATTAATTATTTCATCCCGTCACATTCTCCCTCCCCCCCCCCCCTTACAAAGATTCTGTCCCCAGAATCGCATTCACATAATCAAGAAAATAAGTGTGGATAATTCTTCATCATATTCTTTCGAGTTCCCACGTAGCTTCTTCAACGTTGTGGTTCCTCCAAATTACCTTAACAGAAGGTATTACTTTATTTTCTGAGGACTTGTTCTTTATTGTGAATAATTTGCACAAGAACTTCTTCGTAGGATAAGTCTTTCTCAAATTGTAAGGGTTCATATTCTATCACATGTTTGTAATCGGGTTTGTAAGGTCGTAACACTGACACATGGAAGACGTTGTGGACATGCTCTAATGCCGAAGGTAAAGTTACCTCATAGGCTACTTCTCCAATTCTTCGTAGTACCTCAAAGGGTCCAATGAACCTCGGGCTCGATTTTCCCTTTTTACCGAATCTGATCTTTCCTTTCTAGGGAGAGACCTTCAAAAATACAAAGCTACTCGATTCAAACTCTACATTCTTGCGGTGTGGGTCGAAGTATTTCTTCTGCCTATCCTGAGCCGCTACTAATCTTGTCCGAATTATTTTAACTATCTCTGTTGTCTGCTGTACCAACTCTAGACCTAGCAACTGTCTCTGGCCAACTTCATCCCAGTACAGTGGAGTTCTGTACTTTCTGCCGTACAACGCTTCGTAAAGCGGCATACCAATACTAGCATGGTAACTATTATTATAGCCGAATTCTACAAGCAGTAAATGATCATCCCAATTGCCTTTAAAATCCATGATGCATGCTTTTAGCATATCCTCTAATGTCTGGATCGTCCTTTCGCTTTTCCCGTCAGTCTGAGGGTGATAAGCTGTACTCATCCTCAACTATGTCCCCATGCATTCCTGTAGTCGTTTCCAGAAATTCGATGTGAAGCGCGGATCACGGTCAAAAACAATAGACACTGGTACCCTGTGCCTCGAAATAATCTCCTTTATATATAATTTCACCAACTGTTCTAAGTTAAATCTAATTCTGATCGGAAGGAAGTGTGAGGATTTCGTCAATCGGTCAACGATAACCCATACTGCATCATACCCTTTCTGGGTCGTAGGAAGGGCAACCACAAAATCTATGGTAATATGTTTCCATTTCCATTCTGGGATCTCTAAAGGTTGTAGCAAACCACTCGGTCTCTGATGTTCTGCCTTCACTCTCTAATAGGTTAAACACTTGGCAACACAATCTGCAACGTCTCTCTTCATATTGGGCCACCAAAAATATTGTCGTAAATCCTGATACATCTTGGTACTTCAGGGATGAATAGAATACCTCGAACTATGAGCCTCGCTCAATATGTCCTCCTTGATCTCTGGTACTAACGGTACCCACACTCTGTTCTCAAATCTCAACAATCCATCGATGTCCACTTTGAATTTAAGTTCGGTCCCTTCAGATATCTTTTTCTTTACTTCCTCACATTCCTTATCTAGGATTTGAGCTTCCTTAACCTTATCCAATAAAGTTGTACCAGCTTGCATCTGGAACAACTTTTCATCAATCTTCGTTGGACATCCTACTTCCAATTCCAGCTTTTCCATTGCTGAAATCAATTCTTCCTGTGCTGTCAACATCATCAACTTCTCCCGACCCTTTCTACTTAAGGCGTCGGCTACAACATTTGCTTTGCCAGAGTGGTATAAGATATCACAATCATAGTCCTTTATTAACTCCAGCCATCTTCTCTAACACATATTCAAGTCTTTTTGTGTAAAAATATATTTCAGACTCTTGTGGTCTGTATATACACACTTCTCCCCATAGAGATAGTGTCTCCAAATCTTTAAGCAAATACCACCGCAGCCAATTCTAAATAGTGGGTTGGATATCCCTTCTCATAATCTTTCAACTGTCGTGACACATACGCAATGACTCTGTCGTTTTGCATAAGCACACAGCCTAGCCCTTTATGCAACGCATCACTATTTACTACAAAGTTTCCTGTGTCATCCGGAAGGGACAACACAGGTGCTGTACTCAATCTTTTCTTAAGTTCTTGAAAACTTTCCTCGCACTTCTCCGTCCAAACGAATTTCACAACTTTCCTAGTCAAATTCGTTAGCGGAGTGGCTATCTTGGAAAAATCCTGAATGAATCTTCTGTAATAACCTGCTAATCCAAGAAAACTTTTTACTTTGGACGATGTTTTCGGCTGATCCCAATTCATCACTGCTTCGACCTTGGAGGGATCCACCGAAATTCCGTCCTTATCAATCACGTGTTCGAGAAATTGCACCCTCTCAATCCAGAACTCACATTTCGAGAATTTGGAGTATAACTTCTCTCTTCTCAACACCTCCAATGTCAACTTCAAATGCTCAACATACTCTTCTTTGGTCTTAGAATATACCAATATATTGTCAATAAAGACCACCACGAATTTGTCCAAAAATGGCTTGAACACTCCATTCATTAGGCCCATAAATGCTGCAGGCGCATTCGTGAAACCAAATAACATAACCAAAAATTAGTAGTGACCATATCGTGTCCTGAATGCTATCTTCGGGACATCTTCTGGCCTCACCTTCAGCTGATGGTAACCACTTCTCAAGTCTATCTTTGAGAAATATATTGCTCCCTTTAATTGATCAAACAGATCATCAATCCTTGGTAACGGATACCTGTTCTTAATGGTAACCTTGTTCAACTCTCTATAATCGATGCAGAGCCGCATCGTCCCATCCTTCTTCTTAACAAATAATACCGGCGCTCACCACGGCGATACGTTCGGTTGAATATAATTCTTGTCCGATAACTATTGTAGCTAAACCATCAATTCTTTCATTTCTACCGGAGCCATCCGGTATGGTGCTTTCGATATTGGAGTCGTTCCTGGCACCAAATCGATCACAAAATCTACTTCCCTATCCGGCGGAAGTCCTGGCAGATCGTCCGAAAACACATCCACGAAGTCCCTTACGACTGGTATTTCCTCTAACTTTGGATTCTCTTTACGACTATCGACTATGTAGGCTAAATATCCCACACAGCCTTGTCTTAATAACTTCATGGCTTGCAACATCGTCAGACAACTCGCTTGTCTAGGTGACTTGCTACCATAAAATATAACCTTTGACGGGGTCATAAGGTTAATACATTTCTTCTGGCAATCAATTACGGCCCCATAATTGAATAGCCAATCCATTCCCAGAATAACGTCAAATTCCCCAAGTTTAATCGGGATAAGATCTACATTAATAACATTACCCTTAATATCCACTCTACAGTTCTTGTGTATATACCTAACAGGAATCACTTCCCTATTCGCAATCTCGATGTTCATATGGATTTCTAATTCGTCCTAATACAATTCTAAGTTCTTTGCAAAGTCATCGGATATAAATGAGCAAATAGCACCCGAATCAAATAAAACTTAAGCATTGACTTTATTGATCGGAATAATACCAGACACCACATCACGAGACTGCATCGCATCCTGTACGGTCATGTTGAATGTCCTTGCAGTTGGTCGGTTTGTCGAAGTTGGTCCCATAATTGTAAGAGGATTTCTACTGTTATTTCCCTTGTTTCCACCTAACCCTGCCCCTCCAGATGTCTTCTTGGGATAGTCTCTAGCCAAGTGATCCTTTGACCCACATGTGTAGCAGGCGCCCTTCTTAGGGTTAGGGCAGTTAGGTGCTATGTGGCCTTCCTGACCACAATTGTAGCAAACTCTTTTTCCTTTCATGCAGACTCCCAAGTGAGTCTTTCCACAGGTTGGGCATGGTTCTATCCTTTTCTTCTGACTCCCTTGTAGATTTACGGACGACGAGTTGTCTTTCCACCTTCGTTTATGATTATTAGTTCCTCCCGTGTTACTGCCACTAGCCTTACTATTTCCTTCACTATCATTTTTCTTCTTCTTCTGATCCTGATTGTACTTGGTCACCTCTTCGCTTCCACCTTCAGCGAGGATGGCCTTCTCTAGAACTCCAACAAAATTATTCAATTGAAACATAGACACTTTGCTATACAACCAGGGTTTCAGTCCCTGCTCAAATCGCCTAGACTTTCTTTCGTCAATATGCACCTGATATTGGGGAAACCTAGCCAATTCCTTAAACTTCGCCGCATAGTCGGGCATAGACATATTTCTCTGTTTCAACTCCAGAAACTGCACCTCCATTTAATTCTGGGAGCTAGTCGGGAAATACATCTCGAAAAACATCTCCTTAAACCTTTCCCAGGTTGTTACACCTTCTCCTCCCCTGACCTTATTTGCCTGCCACCAGTAGCTGGCTTCTGATTTTAACATGAATGTTGCGTAGGCGGTCTTCTGGTCCTCCCTAACTCGAGTGACATCGAAAACTTTCTCTATCTCCATAACCCAAGTCTGAGCTTCTATCGAGTTTGTGGAGCCTTTAAACTCTGGCGGTCCCACCGCCTTAAAGTCCTTAAACGAAGTGTTCGGTGAAGCTTGAGGCTGATTGTTCATCGCTCCAGCTAACAGATTTACCAACTGCTGAACGGGGTTCGCATTGGCATCATTGTTGTTATTGTTATTCGTTGACCCTTCTTGGGCTTGTCGACGATTTTGTCTCCTTCTTGGCGGCATATTTCTGTTAAGATATATGCTCATTAGATCTTTATTCAATCTCTTAAATACTTAAGACTTAACTCAAATATTTAACATAATCACTTTAACTCATATCATCTCCAATAAACTTTGATATTTTATTAAAATCATAAGTTTTTAAATATAATACGATAGCATTTCTGCCATTTACATCAACTATCCCGAGATAAAAGATCTACAGGATTTAAAACATCATAAGATTCCTTTGTTTGTAATCACATCGGAATTTACATTATTAACTATTAGTTAAGCATTCACATAATCATACTGTCCTATTACGGCCTGCTAAGATGTCGGACAGCTTCGCTATGCTCCTCCTCTATAATGCGGGACATAGTCCTACGATCTAGCATGTACCCAGGCAGTCCCTCGAACTGAATTGGATATCTCATAACTCGGTCCTGGGCCTCATCAATTGCCCTTAGAAATGTGTAGCACGTCTTTGCAACCTTAACTCTCGTTGCACGCGCATCATCCTCTGCCAGATCTGCACGTCGAGAATTGCTCACCCAAACTTCCTCCACTATGGCGACTCTTTCTGATTTCTCGTTCAACTCATTCTTCAACCTTTCGATCTCCTCAAACTTCTGTTCACTTTGGCCTTTCTTATGAGCCAAGTCCCACTACACATTTCCAAGACGGGCGTGGAGTGTCTCAACCTCACCATCCTTCTGCTCGATGGTAATCCGTTGAGTAACCGACTGCTCTCTCAACTCCTGAATCGTATCTCATAACTCTATATTGTGATCATACAATAAATCATACATATCAGCGCTGACAGAGTTCGGTGGGAACTCCTCAAGGTCATCCTCCTCGGCTGCCTTAGCCAGAATCTCAAACTCCTCAGGGTCCTCCTCTGAGTCAATCTCTGGATCATGCTCCCGACCAATGATTGTGATCAACAGAGATGGCTCTGGCTGTACTAACTGCTCCCAGACTGTATGTATGTCTTGGGGCTCCTCATCTCTAGTCTCTAGGGGTACAATATCCCTGGGCTGACTAGCTCCTCGAGTATCTAACATCCTGACAAAATAAGTTTTAAGTCTTAGTTATTAAGTGATATTAATCAATACTCGAGCAAGTATATAATCATAAACACATAGCACATAAGGTAATTTTATTATCTTTCTTAGAACTCAACAAGAGTTATCATTTCTATATTCTCGAAGGCTACTATCCTAAGGTTTTCCCCCACCTAAGGTTCATAACCTACTGCTCCGATACCAACTTGTGACACCCCCAAATCCGACATCTTAATTTCCACAGGATTTGGTGTTCACTGTTCAGTTCCTGTCCAGTAGCGCAGCTGCGCCAAGAATGTAAAGGGAACCGGCGCAGCTGCGCAGCATGAAAACCAGGAACAGCACCCGGCGCAGCTGCGCAGCAATATTGCCTTGTACCGGCGCAGCTGCGCAGCTTCGCAGAATCTGAAAAAATTTTGTTGCCCAGAACTCGATCCAATCGCATATTATACATGTATGGAATCACATAGACTGATAATTAGCACAAGATTGACTCTGATACCACTGTTGGGTTTGTACGTAACGCAATCATGCAATCAAATCACATAAATAGGGCGGAAGCGTAAAAACTAGGTTTTCAAAAATTTATACAAACCCATTGCCATGATCATTCTTGTGCATCAATTATCAGTGAATGAAGAAGGAGAAAAACAGAATTATACATTTGAAGATCCAAGCTTCCTCAAGTACAAGTTCTACTCCTTTGATTCCTTTGATTCCTCTGTAGTGGCTCCTTCCCTTGATCAATGTCAGCCACCCAAATGTTTGGCCACTAACGGTGATCCACCAAGGAAGATGAAGAACTCAGTAAGATAGGTTATTGGCTTAACCCTTGTTTCTATCTCTATAGAATATGTGTACTCCCAACTCTTGAAAAATTCACGTACCTTATTTCTGATATAAGACTCTCTTATATAGATATTAGGTTAACCCTCCTAATCCAATTAGAATAGGATTTTATTTAGTTAATTAATTAAATACTTTTAATTAATTTATATCCTAATCTTTATTAGGATTGAGAGAGAGTATTGATATTATATTAATTCCTAAACTCCTTTAGAATTAAAATAATAATAATAATAATAAGACTCCTCTTATTAATTTATATTTAATATTTCTAAAATATTAAATAATAAACATTAAGCTATTTAATTTATTCTATCATCATAGATTAAATTAATTATACTTAATGCATTATTACTATCATGCCATTTTCTTCTTAAATAATTCTTCTTCTTTTATGGTGTGACCCTTTAGGTTCTCCATATTAAACCGGTTGTGAATAAATCAATTAGAATAATTCTAATCTTTTTTAAATAAACAAATCAAACTAATAATCTATTTAAATAAATAACATTTATTCTACAATAGGGATAAGCCTCCCTAGCGATCAACGACTTTCCAGATAATATAGATTTCAACATTAATCATAAAAGAACCTGTGAGTTACTAGTTACCGTACAATTCAATCCTTCCACCATACAATGTCCCAATTAAATATAAGACATGGATTTACTGTCAAGTCTTAATTTATTTAATTATATGTATTTCGATTAGAAAATGCACAACTCCAAATAATGCAAATTAGAAACCTCTTTCTAATTTCATTCTACCTTGGCCAAGGATTCCTGGGTTGTCATTTAACGAATCACATAGGACATATCTCCTCTTTTACTAGAGGTGGTAGATTCTTTATTGATCATTCATTATCTCCATATGTAACTCATTACACCCAAGCATACCCTATATATGCCTTAAAAGGCCTTAAGGAATTAGTCAAAGTATAATTTGTTACATACAAGAAACTATGATGATCTCAAATCCAAGGATCACATGTACTACTATCACATTAAGAATTCCTATTGACAGGCGAGTAAAACTCCATTAGGTATTCCATAGCGAGTCACGTTCAGTGAACTTATTCTCCAATAAGCACCTACATACTTGTTTTAGTGTCTCCACACAAATGACCATGAGATCAGTCATCCTCATCCAATGAGCAAGCAACATATGTACCAATCTATCCGGATTTACTAATCCCCATTTTAGTAATCCCACAATTGGGAACTATTTTAGTTTTTAAGCTTTCTAAGAATTTAGATCTCATTATCATGATCTCATCATGATTCTAAAAGCATTGCTTAAAACTATGGGTTATTTACATATTATAAAAACAGCACCATGTAGATAATTATATGCCTTAAATGAATATTTTATTAATAAATAAATAAGATTGTTTACAAAGTATGTGCTTTATCATCATACATGATTGGCTTGTATGCACACTACTATCACCCAAATTTGAGGGTGTCACAGGTTGGTATCAGAGCTTAGGTTATGAACCTTAGGTGGGGGAAAACCTTAGGATAGTAACCTTTGAGAACATAGTAAAGATAACTCTTATCGAGTTCTAAGAAAGATAATAACTTAACTTATGTGCTATGTGCTTATGCTTATATACTTGCGAGAGTATCGATTAGCATCACATAATGACTAAGACTTAAAATTTGATTTGTCAGGATGACGGATGCTGGAGAACCTAGTCAGCCTAGGGACATTGTACCCCAAGAGGCTAGAGAGGAAGATCCACGAGACATTTACACAGTCTAGGAGCAGTTGATCCGATGAGAACCATCTCCTTTAATCACAATCGTTGGTCGGGAGCATAAGCCGGTGTTCGATTCAGAGGAGGACTCTGAGGAGATAGAGATTAAGGTTCAAAATGATGCGTACATCTCACACAAGTCTTCATTTAAAGAGACCTTATTTTTATATTGGTTCTCTAAAATTGTCAAAGAAAGAGGTGATTAGGAGTCCTATTACTTCGTTCTAATTTGATTAGCATCAAAAGGAGCAATCCCATAACTATCGCATTAACAACAATGCATACATCTCACACAAGTCTTGATTTAGGGAGACCTTCTTATTGCTTCATTGGTTCTCTCAAATTGTCAAATAAAGAGGTGATTATGAGTCCTATGACTTCGTTCTAGTTTGATAAGCATCTAAAGGAGCAATCCTATCACTAGTGCCTTCAAAGCGATCCGTACATCTCACACAAGTTTTTATTTAGGGAGACATTCTTATTGTTTCATTAGTTCTCTAAAATTGTCAAAATATAGGTGATTATGAGTCCTATTACTTCGTTCTAGTTGAAATTAGCATCAAAAGGAGAAATCCATTCACTATCGCATTCAAAACGATGCGTAGATCTCACACAAGTCTTCATTTAGGGAGACCTTCATATTATTTCATTGGTTGTTTCCAATTTACAAAGAAAGAGATGATTAAGAGTTGTATTACTTCATTCTAGTTTGATTAGCGTCAAATGGAGAAACCCATGACTATCGCGTTCAAAACCATGCGTACATCTCACACAAGTCTTCATTTAGGGAGACCTTCTTATTTTTTCATTGGTTCTCTAAGATTGTCAAAGAAAGAGGTGATTACGAGTCCTATAACTTCGTTCTAGTTTGATTAGCATCAAAAGTAGCAATCCCATGACTATCGCGTTAAAAACGATCCGTACATCTCACACAAATCTTCATTTAGGGAGCCCTTCTTATTGTTTCATTAGTTCTCTCAAATTATCAAAGAAAGAGGTGATTATGAGTCCTATGACTTCGTTCTAGTTTGATTAGCATCAAAAGGAGCAATCCTATCACTAGTGCCTTCAAAACAATCCGTACATGTCACACAAGTCTTCATTTAGGGAGACCTTCTTATTGTTTCATTGGTTCTCTAAAATTATCAAAAAAGAGGTGATTATGAGTCCTATAACTTCGTTCTAGTTTGATTAGCATCAAAGGTAGCAATCCCATGACAATAGCGTTAAAAACAATCCGTACATCTCATATAAGTCTTCATTTAGGGAGACCTTCTTATTGTTTCATTGGTTCTCTAAAATTATCAAAGAAAAAGCTGATTAAAAGTCTTATAACTTCATTCTAGCTTGATTAGCATCAAAAGGAGCAATCCCATTAATATCAGGTTCAAAAAGATGCGTACATCTCACGCAAGTCTTGATTTAAGGAGACCTTCTTATTTTTACATTGGTTCTCTAAATTTGTCAAAGAAAGAGGTGATTAGGAGTCCTATTACTTTATTCTAATTTATTTAGCATCAAAAGAAGATATCCCATGACTATTGCGTTAAAAACGATGCGTACATGTTACACAAGTCTTGATTTAGGGAGACCTTCTTATTGTTTCATTGGTTATCTCAAATTATCAAAGAAAGAGGTGATTACGAGTCCTATGACTTCGTTATAGTTTGATTAGTATCTAAAGGAGCAATCCTATCACTAGTGCCTTCAAAACGATCCGTACATCTCACACAAGTCTTCATTTAGGGAGACCTTCTTATTATTTCATTAGTTCTCTCAAATTGTCATAATATAGGTGATTATGAGTCTTATTACTTCGTTCTAGTTGAAATTAGCATCAATAGAAGCAATTCCATCACTATCGCGTCCAAAACGATGCTAGATCTCAGACAAGTCTTCATTTAGGGAGACCTTCATATTGTTTCATTGGTTGTATCGAATTTACAAAGAAAGAGGTGATTAAGAGTTGTATTACTTCGTTCTAGTTTGATTAGCATCAAAAGGAGAAACCCATGACTATCGCGTTCAAAACCATGCGTACATCTCACACAAGTTATCATTTAGGGAGACTTTCTTATTGTTTCATTGGTTCTCTCAAATTGTCAAAGAAAAAGGTGATTAGGAGTTCTATAACTTTGTTCTAGTTTGATTAGCATCAAAACTAGCAATCTCATGACTATCGCATTAAAAATGATGCGTACATCTCACACAAGTCTTGATTTAGGGAGACCTTCTTATTGTTTCATTGGTTTTCTCAAATTATCAAAAAAAGAGGTGATTATGAGTCCTATGACTTCGTTCTAGTTTGATTAGCATTAAAAGGAGCAATCCTATCACTACTACCTGCAAAACGATCCGTACATCTCACATAAGTCTTCATTTAGGGAGACCTTCTTATTGTTTCATTGGTTCTCTAAAATTGTCAACGAAAGAGGTGATTATGAGTCCTATAACTTCGTTCTAGTTTGATTAGCATAAAAAATAGAAATCCATGACTATCGTGTTAAAAATGAAAAGTACATCTCACACAAGTTTTTATTTAGGGAGACCATCTTATTGTTTTATTAGTTCTCTTAAATTGTCAAAAAAGGAGGTGATTATGAGTCCTATAACTTCATTCTAGTTTGATTAGCATCAAAAGAAGCAATCATATTACTAGTGCATTTAAAACGATCCGTACATCTCACACAAGTCTTTATTTAGGGAGACTTTCTTATTGCTTCATTCGTTCTCTAAAATTGTCAAAGAAAGAGGTGATTAGGAGTCCTATAACTTCGTTCTAGTTTGATTAGCATCAAAAGGAGCAATCCCATTAATATCAGGTTCAAAACGATGCGTACATTTCACACAAGTCTTCATTTAAGGAGACATTATTTTTACATTGGTTCACTAAAATTGTCAAAGAAAAATGTGATTAGGAGTCCTATTATTTTTTTCTAATTTGATTAGCATCAAAATAAAAAAAATCCCATGACTATCGCGTTAAAAAACGATGCGTACATCTCATACAAGTCTTGTTTTAGGGAGACCTTCTTATTGTTTCATTGGTTCTCTCAAATTTTTAAAGAAAGAGCTGATTATGAGTCCTATGACTTCGTTCTAGTTTGATTAGCATCAAAAGAAGCAATCCTATCACTAGTGCCTTCAAAACAATCTGTACATCTCACACAAGTCTTCATTTAGGGAGACCTTCTTATTATTTCATTAGTTCTCTCAAATTGTCAAAATATAGGTGATTATGAGTCCTATTACTTCGTTCTAGTTGAAATAAGCATCAAACGGAGCAATCCCATGACTATCGCGTCCAAAATGATGCGTAGATCTATTGGGTTTGTACGTAATGTAATCATGCAATCAAATCACATAAATAGGGCGGAAGCGCGAAACATAGGTTTTCAAAAATTTATACAAATCCATAACCATGATCATGCTTTGTGCTAGTTATCAATAACAGAAAAAAGAGAACGGAATTATACCTTTGAAAATCCAAGCTTCCTCAGGTACAAGTTCTACTCCTTTGATTCATTTGATTCCTCTGTAGTGGCTCCTTCCCTTGATCAATGTCAGCCACCCAAATGTTTGGCCTCTAACGGTGATCCACCAAGGAAGATGAAGAACTCAGGAAGATGGGTTATTGGCTTAACTCTTGTTTCTATCTCTATAGAATATGTGTACTCCCAACCTTTGGAAAAAATTCACATCCCTTATTTCTGATATAAGACTCTCTTATATAGATATTAGGTTAACCCTCCTAATCCAATTAGAATAGGATTTTATTTAATTAATTAATTAAACACTTTTAATTAATTTATATCCTAATCTTATTAGGATTGAGAGAGAGTACTGATATTATATTAATTCCTAAACCCCTTTAGAATTAAAATAATAATAATAATAATAATAATAATAATAATAATTTTAATTTTAATTTTAATAAGACTCCTCTTATTAATTTATATTTAATATTTCTAAAATATTAAATAATAAATATTAAGCTATTTAATTTATTCTATCACCATAGATTAAATTAATTATACTTAATGCATTATTACTATCATGCCATTTTCTTCTTAAATACTTGTTCTTCCTTTTATGGTGTGACCCTGTAGGTTCTCTATATTAAACCGGTTGTGAATAAATCAATTAGAAAAATTCTAATATTATTTCAATAAATAAATTAAACTAATAATCTATTTAAATAAATAACATTTATTCTACAATAGGGATAAGCCTCCCTAGCGATCAACGACTTTCCAGATAATATAGATTTCAACATTAATCATAAAAGAACCTGTGAGTTAATAGTTACCGTACAATTCAATCCTTCTACCATACAATGTCCCAATTAAATATAATACATGGATTTACTGTCAAGTTTTAATTTATTTAATCATATGTATTTCGATTAGAAAACGCACAACTCCTAATAATGCAAATTAGAAACCTCTTTCTAATTTCATTCTACCTTGGCCAAGGATTCCTGGGTTGTCATTTAACGAATCACATAGGACATATCTCCTCTTTTACTAGAGGTGGTAGATTCTTTATTGATCATTCATTATCTCCATATGCAACTCATTATACCCAAGTATACCCTATATATGCCTTAAAAGGCCTTAAGGAATAAGTCAAAGTATAATTTGTTACATACAAGATACTATGATGATCTCAAGTCCAAGGATCACTTGTGCTAGTATCACATTAGAAATTTCTATTGACAAGCAAGTAAAACTCCATTAGGTATTCCATAGCGAGTCACGTTCAGTGAACTTATTCTCCAATAAGCACCTATATACTTGCTTTAGTGTCTCCACACAAATGACCATGAGATCAGTTATCCTCATCCAATAAGCAAGCAACATATGTACCAATCTATCCGAATTTACTAATCCCCATTTTAGTAATCCCACAATTGAGAACTATTTTAGTTTTTAAGCTTTCTAAGAATTTAGATCTCATTAACATGATCTCATTATGATTCTAAAATCATTGCTTAAAACTATGGGTTATTTACATATTATTAAAAATAGCACCATGTAGATATTTAAATGCCTTAAATGAATATTTTATTAATAAATAAATAAAATTGTTTATAAAGTATGTGCTTTATCATCATACATGATTGGCTTGTATGCACACTACTATCAATCTCCCACTTGCACTAAAGCCAATCGCCATGGTATCTCATACCCATCTTCTCTAAGTGACGATCAAACTGCTGTTATGTTAGAGCTTTAGTATATGGATCTGCAATGTTGTCTTGAGAGTCCACACGCTCCAAGGTGACGTCTCCTCTTTCAATGATCTCCCTGATCAGGTGAAATCGTCGCAACACGTGTTTGGATTTCTGATGAGACCTGGGTTCCTTAGCCTGTGCAATCGCTCCGGTGTTATCACAGTATACGGGAACTACTTCTCCAATGCTAGGAACCACACCAAGTTCAGTTATGAACTTCTTCATCCAAACAGCTTCCTTTGCAGCTTCACTTGCAGCTATATACTCTGCCTCTGTCACTGAATCAGCAATTGTTTGCTGCTTGGAACTCTTCCAACTTACTGCGCCTCCGTTCAAGGTAAACACATACCCTGAAATAGATTTACTGTCTTCCAGTGCTCTTCTCCTGGATTCGACTGGTATCTGCTCGTTACACTAAGTGCGTGAGCAACATCCGGTCTAGTACATATCATATCGTACATGATAGATCCTATTACAGAAGCATAAGGGATCTTACTCATACGGCCTCTCTCCTCAGGTGTCTTTGGGGCCTGTTTCTTGGAGAGATGTATTCCATGGCTCATCGGCATGAGACCTCTTTTGGAATCTTTCATGCTAAACCTCTTTAGCATCGTATCAATGTACATTCCTTGGGATAAGCCGAGCATCCTTTTAGATCTATCTCTATAGATCTTTATCCCCAAAATATAGGATGCTTCACCCAAGTCCTTCATGGAGAAGTTTTTAGATAACTAGATTTTAATTGATTGTAACATAGGAATGTCATTCCCTATCAGTATTATATCATCAACATATAATACAAGGAATGATACTGCGCTCCCACTAACCTTCTTGTATACACATGGTTCATCCTCGTTTTTGATAAAATCAAACTCTTTGATTGCCTCATCAAAACGAATGTTCCATCTACGAGAAGCTTGCTTCAACCCATAAATGGATCGTTGTAGCTTACAGACTTGATTTGTTCCAACTTTTGAAATAAATCCCTCTGGCCGTGTCATATACACATCCTCCTCAAGTTTTCCATTGAGGAAGGCCGTTTTCACGTCCATCTGCCAGATCTCATAGTCGTTATAAGTTGCAATCGCAAGCAAAATTCGAATGGACTTGAGCATGGCTACTGGTGAGAAGGTTTCATCATAGTCAACTCCTTTTCTTTGTTTGAAATCTTTTGCAACTAGTCGGGTCTTATAGGTTTCTACCTTCCCGTCTGCTCCAGTCTTTCTCTTAAAACCCCATTTACACCCAATAGGCTTAATGCCTTTAGGTGGTGAAACCAAAGTCCATACTTTGTTCCCAAACATGGAGTCCATTTCGGATTTCATGGCTTCAAGCCATTTCCCTGAGTCTTTATTACTCATAGCCTGTTCGTAATTCAATAGATCATCATCATTCATGATGTGTAACTCATCGTCATCCTCTATAACGAATCCATACCTCTCAGGTATCTTCGGTACTCTTCTAGATTTACGAAGAGGGTGTGGTACAGTAGGTTCTTCTACTTGGTTAGGTACCTGACTTTGATCCGTGGTAATTTGTGGTTCTTGAACTTCTTTAAGATATATCTTACTCCCCTCTTCATGGATAAACGCTTTCTCCAAGAAGGCAGCATGTTTCGCAACAAACACCTTTTGATCAGTTGGATGATAGAAATAATACCCTACGGTTTCTTTAGGGTATCCCACAAATCTACACTTATCGGATTTAGTCTGTAGCTTATCATTTTCAAACTTTTTGACATAAGCTGGACAACCCCAAGTCTTAGCATGCTTAAGATTTGGTTTCCTCCCTTTCCACATCTCATATGGAGTCTTTGGGACGGATTTTGTAGGTACCTTGTTAAGTAGGTATGCAGCCGTTTCTAGGGCATAACCCCAGAAGGAAATTGGAAGGTCGGTAAAACTCATTATGGATCGAACCATGTCCAACAGTGTTCGATTTCTCCTTTCAGATACTCCATTTAACTGTGGTGTACCTGGAGGAGTCCATTGTGAGATTATACCATTTTCTTTGAGACAATTGAGAAACTCACCACTTAAGTATTCTTCACCTCGATCTGATTGAAGTATCTTAATACTCTTCTCGTTTGTTTCTCTACTTCACTTCTGAACTCTTTGAACTTTTCAAATGATTCTGATTTGTATTTCATTAAATACACATATCCAAATCTTGAGTGATAATCAGTGAAAGTAATAAAATAAGAATACCCACCTCGTACACTTATTGTCATAGGTCCACAAACGTCTGTGTGAATCAATGCCAACAACTCTATAACTCTTTCTCCTTTTCCATTGAAACAAGATTTAGTCATTTTACCCATGAGACAAGATTCACAAGTTGGATATGATTCATAATCGGATAGCTCTAGGAGCCCATCCTTATGCAACTTGGATTATCTTGTTTCATTGATATGACCGAGTCTACAATGCCACATGTAGGTATAATTAATATCATCTCTTTTTCTTTTCTTAGTTTGTTCAATTTGAAATATATTTTCTTGCAAGACAAGTATATAAAGCCCATTTCGCAAATTTCCAATACCATATAAAACATCGTCTTTACAAATAGAACAGCCATTGTTCTTTATAATAACGTCAAAACCTTCCATATCCAATACAGAAATTGAAATAATATTTTTAATAATATTCGGAACATAATAACAGTTATTAAGATAAATGGACTTGCCTGAAGGCATTGCTAAACAATAAGTTCCTACAGCTAATGCAGCAACCATTGCTCCATTCCCAACTCGTAGGATCACCTCTTCATTGTTCAGCTTTCTACTTCTGACCAGTCCCTGCACAGTGTTACATATGTGAGACCCACAGCCGGTATCCAATACCCAAGTAGAATTATGACTTTCAGAAAAATTAATTTCAATCATAAACAAACCTTGATTGGAAGTCGAAGCTTCTCCAAGCTTCTTCTCTGCTAGAAACTTCTTGCAGTTCCTCTTCCAATGTCCCGGCTCGTTGCAATGAAAGCACATTCCTTTAGCTGGTTCAGGTTTCTTTTGTTCCCTTTCTTTCCCCTTTCCCTTAGCCTTCTTGGATTTCTTCTTTTCAGAAGACACCTTGGGCCTCTTCCTTTTATTGAAAGAATCCATCATCAAGACATGGTTCTTCTTGGATGAGAAGTGACCTTCTGCAGTTTTCAGCATGTTAAGCAGCTCAGGCAAGCTGACATCTAGCTTATTCATGTGAAAATTAACCACAAACTGCGAGAAAGTCTCAGGGAGTAACTGCAAGACCAAGTCTTAACTCAACTCCCCATCCATGACGAACCCAAGATGTCCAAGGCGTTCAATCAAATTGATTACCTTTAGAACATGAGTCTCGATGGCAGTGCCCTCGGTCATCCGAGATCAAAAGAGCTCCTTAAATATCTCATATCTAGCAGTCCTACTCTGTTCACCATACAACTCCTTGAGGTGAAGCAGCATAGCAGGAGCATCCATATTTACGTGATGACGCTGAAGCTCGTTATTCATGGATGCGAGCATGATGCATTGAGCCACAGAAGCATCATCTTGCCATTTATTGAAAGTGGCAATCTCTTCCTCAGAGGCTGTTTTCGAAACAGATTCAGGAATAGTTGAATTTAGGACATAAGAAATCTTTTCAGCAGTGAGAACAATTCTCAGATTTCTTAGTCAATCCTCATAATTCGGGCCGGTAAGCTTATTTGCATCAAGTATTCTTCGTAGTGAGATTAGTGATTTTGACATTTTTAAAAATTCTGCATGTGAAAAGACAACATTTTTAGCAAACATTCATTTTATTAACTTTGCATACCAAAATAAATTTAGGTCTTTATTTTAAATTGGTATCTCCCACTATTTTCATCAAACTATATTACCCTCACTTATATAGTTCGGCAACATCTAATTAAAGTTTTGCTAGTGAGATTAAGGATCCCATTTCAAATGTATATAACCTTGTGGATAGCACAACAAGCGATATACAAATAAATAGGTAGACAACTCTTGTCAATTACATTACCATGTAACTCATTTTATTTTACCTCTTAAATCATAATGGTCATGTGTGTGCACATCCAAACTAAAATAATTTAAGTTAAGTCCAGCCTAGCACTTCCATAAATTCAAAAAAGAAAAAATTTTGTCCTTGTGGATAGCACAACAAGACTAGATCGTTCAATTTTCTTGATAAGCATCAAATGTGATTAATTAACATCTTAAATATTCAATACTCGCCTTGTAGATAGCACAACAAACTCATATTAAATATTTAATACTCTATTAATTAACCATGCTAAAAGGCGACATTCGATATTCCAAATATCATTTGAACGCTTCGGACTTAATATTATTTCTTTGAGGGTTTGTTATTATTTGTCTCATCTTGTTTAGCGCGCATGCACATATATATATAAAATACGCGTCATTTTATTAAACATGCGAAACATGTTTGCATAAAATATAATATATATAATATTTAGCATGCAATACAGAATACTATATTCTACCCGGATTGATTATGGACTTTTATTCTAGTTTGGTTCACTAGAGCCACCAAGTGAACCAAAAGGTCAAACCTAGGAGTGCAAGAATTTAAATTTAAATATAACTATTACATTTAAACCCGGGCTCCATACAAATGGGTCTTCACGCGTTCCTTGCTCCTTGGTATCCAATTTCTTCAAGATAATTCTAACTATTTCTATTACATAAACTATAATTAAATAGAAACCTTGATCAGCAGTCAAGGGGAAGTACATAGGAAGGAGATATAATTTACATCGAGAATAAAACTAGAGAAGACGAGGTACGCAGACCCCATTTTATAAAACCCATTCATTCAAGCATTCATCCAAAATAAAATCCAATCACATTGGTCATAGTCCATAATCAACCCCATTTATTATCATACACATCAACATATGCATCAATAAATATCCATCCATCTCATGAATAATAAGCTATTCCATATATGGATCGATGTCATTTAATGAACAAAAGTTTTGCTAAATTTTATTTTTGAAACAAAATAAACTTTTTTATTTTAATCAAAAATAAATCCAAATTAAACTCCTTTAATTTTAGCAATCTGAATTCATATTTCAGATAAAATAAACATCTTTATTTTAAAACATCATTAATTAAATAAACAGTTTACTTAATTAAATAAAATTAATTTTCAGGGTCTGTCCAGGTACCGGCGCAGCTGTGCCAGTAATGAACCGGGCAGCTGCGTAGGTAGCCTGAAGCGCCAGTTTTTGCAGACCGGCGCAGCTGAGCCAGTAATGAACTGGGCAGCTGCGCCGTTCGTCGCAGAAACTTTCAAAAAACGATTTTGTCCAGAAAAATTGATCCAATTCTTACATCAATTCATACATAGAATCATAAAATTGATAATTAGCACAACGTTAGGCTTTGATACAACTGTTGGGTTTGTACGTAACGCAATCATGCAATCAAATCACATAAATAGAGCGGAAACGCGAAACATAGGTTTTTAAAAATTTATACAAACCCATAACCATGATCATGCTTTGTGCTAGTTATCAATAACATAAAAGAGAGAACGGAATTATACCTTTGAAGATCCAAGCTTCCTCAGGTACAAGTTCTACTCCTTTGATTCCTTTCATTCCTCTGTAGTGGCTCCTTCCCTTGATCAATGTCAGTCACCCAAATGTTTGGCCTCTAACGGTGATCCACCAAGGAAGATGAAGAACTCAGGAAGATGGGTTATTGGCTTAACTCTTGTTTCTATCTCTATAGAATATGTGTACTCCTAACCTTTGGAAAAAATTCACGTCCCTTATTTCTGATATAAGACTCTATTATATAGATATTAGGTTAACCCTCCTAATCCAATTAGAATAGGATTTTATTTAATTAATTAATTAAACACTTTTAATTAGTTTATATCCTAATTTTATTAGGATTGAGAGAGAGTACTGATATTATATTAATTTCTAAACTCCTTTAGAATTAAAATAATAATAATAATAATAATAATAATAATATTAATAAGACTCCTCTTATTAATTTATATTTAATATTTTTAAAATATTAAATAATAAACATTAAGCTATTTAATTTATTCTATCACCATAGATTAAATTAATTATACTTAATGCATTATTACTATCATGCCATTTTCTTCTTAAATAATTCTTCTTCCTTTTATGGTGTGACCCTTTAGGTTCTCCATATTAAACCGGTTGTGAATAAATCAATTAGAACAATTCTAATCTTATTTCAATAAATAAATTAAACTAATAATCTATTTAAATAAATAACATTTATTTTACAATAGGGATAAACCTCCCTAGCGATCAATGACTTTCCAAATAATATAGATTTCAACATTAATCATAAAAGAACCTGTGAGTTAATAGTTACTGTACAATTCAATCCTTCCACCATACAATGTCCCAATTAAATATAAGACATGGATTTACTATCAAGTCTTAATTTATTTAATCATATGTATTTCGATTAGAAAACGCACAACTCCAAATAATACAAATTAGAAACCTCTTTCTAATTTCATTCTACCTTGGCCAAGGATTCTTGGGTTGTCATTTAACGAATCACATAGGACATATCTCCTCTTTTACTATAGGTGGTAGATTCTTTATTGATCATACATTATCTCCATATGCAACTCATTATACCCAAGCATACCCTATATATGCCTTAAAAGGCCTTAAGGAATAAGTCAAAGTATAATTTGTTACATACAAGATATTATGATGATCTCAAGTCCAAGGATCACTTGTACTACTATCACATTAGGAATTCCTATTGACAGGCAAGTAAAACTCCATTAGATATTCCATAGCGAGTCACGTTCAGTGAACTTATTCTCCGATAAGCACCTACTTACTTGCTTTAGTGTCTCCACACAAATGACCATGAGATCAGTCATCCTCATCCAATGAACAAGCAACATATGTACCAATCTATCCGAATTTACTAATCCGCATTTTAGTAATCCCACAATTGGGAACTATTTTAGTTTTTAAGCTTTCTAAGAATTTAGATCTCATTAGCATGATCTCATCATGATTCTAAAATCATTGCTTAAAACTATAGGATATTTACATATTATTAAAAACAGCACCATGTAAATAATTAAATACCTTAAATGAATATTTTATTAATAAATAAATAAAATTGTTTACAAAGTATGTGGTTTATCATCATACATGATTGGCTTGTATGCACACTACTATCAAGATCTCACATAGGTCTTCATTTAGGGAGACCTTCATATTGTTTCATTGGTTGTTTCGAATTTACAAAGAATGAGGTGATTAAGAGTTGTATTACTTCGTTCTAGTTTGATTAGCGTCAAAAGGAGAAACTCATGACTATCGCGTTCAAAACCATTCATACATCTCACACAACTCTTCATTTAGGGAGACCATCTTATTGTTTCATTGGTTCTCTAAAATTGTCAAAGAAAGAGGTGATTATAAGTCCTATAACTTCGTTCTAGTTTGATTAGCATCAAAAGTAGCAATCCCATGACTATCGCGTTAAAAACGATACGTACATCTTATACAAGTCTTGATTTAGGGAGTCTATATTATTGTTTCATTGGTTCTCTCAAATTGTCAAAGAAAGAGGTGATTATGAGTACTATAACTTTGTTATAGTTTTATTAGCATCAAAAGGAGCAATCCTATATCACTAGTGCCTTCAAAACGATCCGTACATCTCACACAAGTCTTCATTTATGGAGACCTTCTTATTATTTCATTAGTTCTATCAAATTGTCAAAATATAGGTGATTACCAGTTCTATTACTTCGTTCTAGCTGAAATTAGCATCAAAAGGAGCAATCCCATCACTATCGCGTCCCAAATGATGCGTAAATCTCACACAAGTCTTCATTTAGGGAGACCTTCATATGGTTTCATTGGTTGTCTCGAATTTACAAAGAAAGAGGTGATTAAGAGTTATTGTAACGCCCCCAAAATAGGTCCAATCCACCCAACCTGTGAGAACCCGAATTTTTAGATATTATTAAATAAGAATTTAATAAATAAAATTCTTAAACTGTAAGGAGGGTTCGAATAAGAGTATATATATGTGATATAAGGTATGTGGTATTATATTATATAGGGTAATATGGACTATGTAATATGTGTTTTTGTGATTTATAAACATATTAATAATATATATTTGTTACTTATCGTAGAGACGATCCAGTTGAGATAAAGGAGGTGGATAAATTCCTATCGATATTAAATAATTTATAGAATTATTTTATCATAGTAAGTTGGTGACATTAAATATCCTTAATGTATAATCACCATATTTTTGTGTATGTGTATTAATAACTAGAATGTTTGTTATATATGTTATTAATAGCACTTAAGCTATCCGTGAATAGGTTTGGATGGTGAAGCATGAGTTCGTTAAGGAATTAACTAATAAGAATAAATATTAAGTTGGGAGTTATATTAGGGAATAATATAATGTGAGTATTGAACCTTAATTAATTATGATGATATAGTACAGTGTTTAATTTACTTAAGTAAAGGAGTGAATTAATATGTGTGTTGAATATGTAATTATAGTTGATACTTTTTATATATATTACTTAGAGTGGTAATATGTGAGAAAGTCTAATGTGCGAATAACGTTAAATATATATACGTTATTAAAAGAGAAATGGAAATCATTATATCTTTAAATGAATATTTGAAGAAATTGTTTTGGGAACAATTTATAGAAAAGAAAGAGAACTAATAATTATTTTATATTTCTAATAAAGGGTATTAAAATAATTTCTAATGTTGAATTATTTTAATAAAAGGAGAAAATGTTATTTTTGAATAGTAATATTACCTTATATATTTTGTATAAGGTATGATTGATTAATATGATAGATATATTATATATTTGCTATATGTAAATAAATTGATGGAAATAATTTATTATAATAGAAAATAAACCTGTTATCTATAAATAATATATGTACATGTGTTGTACATGTAATTACTTTTAATAGATATTATATTAAGAATAATATCTTGAGACAATAAGTAAATTATTTTCTAATAATGAATGTCTTTATTTGGAGAAAACATAATATTTTATGTTATGGTAAAATACATAATTTTTAATGTATTTTCAAGAGAGATAAGTAATACTAAGTTATTTTAATGTATTAAATAACTTAAGTTATTATTTTATCATGGATGTTATCATTTAAATAATTTATAGAGTATATATTAATACTTAATTGAAGTAGTTTAGCATTTTAATAGCTTGAGTTATTATATTACCGTGAAGGTTATATAGAATATTAGAATATTTTCATTCACGATATATTGTGACTTAATAGTTCTAAGTAAATTAAACATGTGGTAGACAAGTAGTGTGATGGAAATGAATAAATATTGAGAGTAAGTATAAGCTTAATGTAAGCTTGTGAGAGATGCCTTGTGTGGCACGATAATAGATTCGATAATGAATTGATTAATTCAAGGATGGAAGAATTATTAATTAAACAATTAATCTATATTAATTGTTATTATAGTATGTGGATTTATTATTATAACTAGTGATAGTATAATAATAAGAAAATTTATTATAAATATAATCGAAATTGTATTAATGGAGAATGTGATATATTGCCTTATTATATTAATTATTATTATGAGCAATAATATGCTATTATCAAGTAATTATTTGATAATATGTTGATTAACGAGTAAATGATTTATAATATAATAAGATTTATATTTATTTAACATGATAATAAAGCATATAAAGTGCTAATCAATTAGTGTAAAAATTATAATTCCATTGATTAATTAATATTATTATTAATTAATTGATAAGATAAGTAATTTATATTTATTGAATTAATCGTTTATGTGCAAGCATGCGATATTAAAAGTATAGCGTACAGTAACTAACTATATATTATACGAAATATAAAGTGCAATGTGACTATGTTATTTATGAATATAAACTATATAGTAAAGTTTATTGAGTTGTAAGAGTTACATGAAATGTGTATGTGACAATGTGTATATGAGTATGCAATAAAATAATATATCATGGATATATTGTAAACAATTACTGAATTAATAAAATTTAATAATAATGGAGACAATATAATGTGATAATATCCAATGGAATTATATTCGGTGTTAATAAAATGGGATATATCTACATGTACCCCTACTTGATACATTGTAATATTAGTTACTTATTAAAAGTACATTGTGACTATATTATACCCTAAGTGTATGAAATGAGTATATATATTATATAACCTAAGTGTTTATATATATACTACATTCGCAAGTGGCTAGTGCTGAGCTTTGTAAATTGCCTTGTCCCAAGTTGGAAGACCCATTTCTCTCTGCACATGAATAACTCAATAGCTAACCTACTACTCTATATTTTTCTCAAACTCAGCAATGTATAGACAATGATCATGGGGGAGTGGGAAAAATAGTGAAGTTCAACAACTAATCACCAACTCCCTCATAACCAACATGCAATCCTTACTCCCATTGGTTTGAATTGGTGGAAATTTACATTGTCTGGATTCTTATTCTTCTATAAATAATAGCTCTTCTCCTCTCTAATCCATTTGCTGAGAATTTTGTCTAAGTATTGAATTGAGAGTGTTGTGAGTTGGATAGCAAGATAGTTTTTAAAGAATTGGGAATCCAATTTGAGCTAGCTTAATGCATAGCAGAGGATTACACGAAGTGCAGATATTCTTAAGCAGTTAAGTCGTAGTTGTTAAACTACGAATCAGGCAAGTCTTTCAGTTCCTATTTGATATATGAATTCAATAACTGTTAGTTGAATTATATTATGCTGTGATAATGTGAACTTATATATGAACTGTATATGAGATATAAATGAGATTGAAAGTTGATCTTTGATGATATACTTGCTATGTGAAAATTAACATGCGTAGTAAATATAAACTGTTTATAAATGCATGAACTGAGTATGATGTTGTATGCTATGTGATGCATGAAAACTGTCAGAATTGCTGAGCTGTCGAGCTCACTCTTGCAAATAACTATTATTGCAGGTTAAGGACTTACGATAAAGACTTCGTGCTTCTTGATTGATAAAGATAGATAGTATCACAATGAAGAATACTGTCTAGATTATTACTTGAACAACGTTTAGGTTCTAGGAGTGTGCTTGATATATACTTACGATGTTTAATACTTGTTGCATTGTAAAAATGTATTAGTTAATACATAGAGGATATCGAGTTGAGTTGTAAACCTTTATACGGTAATTCGAATCATATTATATAGTTGATTCAAGAATTGTAATTAATTCAAAGTTATGAAATCAATAAGAAGAATTTATTCAAAGGATATTGAAAAGCTTAAATTATTCTGCATTTTAGTAACATCGAATATGATGTAAAGACGAGATCTTGGATATAAATAGAATTTATATTCTAAATTGTAATAAAGAAAGTTATATTCTTTTAGTAATGAATAAAAGATGTAATAGTTTGGCGATAGTAGTATCGTGACTGCACCGAATCCGAGGTGTCGAAGGAACCCGAATTTGGGGGCGTCACACAACCCATTCTGGGTCGCCACGAAATATACTCAACAAAAATTCCAAATACAAATCTTCAAATTCTAACTTTGAAACTGTCGTACAGAATTCGACCACAGTTAAACTGTGAGTTTTAATACAAATACAGTACCCACACTTCAAATCAATGTTACGTTACATAGTGGTACAGTCAATAACTGTTTTAGGAATTAAAATCTTGGAAAAATGCTCAAGAAAATATTCGTACATGGGAGGCCATGCATCTAAGTGATAATAGATATCATATGACTTGAGAATTATCCTTGGTTGACCCAATAGACCCCAAAGAACAACGAGAAGATTACTATCCTGCTCATTCCAATGGTGGGTATTCTCTTGCCATATAATTATCTCAATTTTCTCAAACTAAGGATTATATTCCAACCATACTCCAAGATTATATAGGTAGTGCTCATAGATATAATCAGCAAGTGGATGCTCACAACCATGTTTTATAATAACATGAAGTTGTATGCGATTAGACATCTTGTATGATAATGGTAACACACCCTTCCAAAATTGGGTTCACCTCACCTAAGTCGGGTCACCAAAATCAACTGTTAAATGACGTATAAAATACGACACATTTAAATTTCCCAATCCAAATATTTCCATACTGTTTTATGGGAGACTTCAACAGTTATAGACCATCGTTCTATTCCCCTGTTATCCCTGCTCGACGCAGCTACACTCTTATTACCTGAAAGGAATTGTGAAGCAAAAGGGTGAGCACAAATAGCCCAGTAAAGAATATTATGACTAAAGATAATTAAATTATCAATAGTCTTCATCAGTAATGAATCAGATCTTTAGAACATATGGCAGATGATAAAAGTTTTCAACTATAGTTGCAGCGGGGGTTATCCCTTGATGATCATTCTAATGTTCTGGGGTATGCCCCTTTGCCTATGTTCCTATATTTTTTAATTTATTTAAACACAAAATTTAGCGAAAAAAACTATAGTTGCAGCGGAACAAGCAATCCATTAGAAGAGTCAAATAGACTATAATTTCTATTATCTTCTCCATGTTAAAAGTCCACCAACAATATTTCATCCCTGTAACATCAATTAACAATTCCTCTCCACAATTATGAAAATAGTTCATGGTCATAATCATGTTGATAAATTCCTCTTCGCACCCAAGACGAAGATAATTTTCATCACTTGCCTTTACCTGAAACACCAAAGATCATGGTTATACCAAATCACAGTTACTTTACATAATCATGCTAATCAATTCATTTTTGCACTACGGGCCAAAGATATTCAATAATTAATCATTCATCTTTGCACTACAGGCCAAAAATATTCATCAATATCTCATCTTTGCACTACAGGCCAAAGATATTCACAAATTAACCGCTCATCTTTGCACTACAGGCCAAAAATATTCAAATCCCAAAGAAATATCTAATCATTTCAGAATTTATAGAAACAACATTTATAACCATGTTAATCAATTCACCTTTGCACTTAAGCTAAAGATATTCAATTGTAAGCTCAATAGTCATGATCATACCAGTCAACAATTCATCTTTGCACTACTGGCCAAAAAATCTATATTATTGTTTCATTGGTTCTCTCAAATTGTCAAAGAAAGAGGTGATTATGAGTACTATGACTTCGTTATAGTTTTATTAGCATCAAAATGAGCAATCCTATATCACTAGTGCCTTCAAAACGATTCGTACATTTCACACAAGTCTTCATTTATGGAGACCTTCTTATTGTTTCATTAGTTCTATCAAATTGTCAAAATGTAGGTGATTACGAGTCCTATTACTTCGTTCTAGTTGAAATTAGCATCAAAAGGAGCAATCCCATCACTATCGCATCCAAAATGATGAGTAGATCTCACACAAGTCTTCATTTAGGGAGACCTTCATATGGTTTCATTGGTTGTTTTGAATTTACAAAGAAACAGGTGATTAAGAGTTATTGTAACGCCCCCAAAATAGGTCCAATCCACCCAACCCATTATGGGTTGCCACGAAATACACTCAACAAAAATTCCAAATACAAATCTTCAAATTCTAACTTTTAAACTGTCGTACAGAATACGACCACAGTTAAACTGTGAGTTTTAATACAAATACAGTACCCACACTTCAAATCAATGTTACGTTACATAGTGGTACAGTCAATAACTGTTTTAGGAATTAAAATCTTGGAAAAATGCTCAAGAAAATATTCGTACATGGGAGGCCATGCATCTAAGTGATAATAGATATCATATGACTTGAGAATTATCATTGGTTGACCAAATAGACCCCAAAGAACAACGAGAAGATTACTATCCTGCTCATTCCAATGGTGGGTATTCTCTTGCCATATAATTATCTCAATTTTCTCAAACTAAGGATTATATTCCAACCATACTCCAAGATTATATAGGTAGTGCTCATAGATATAATCAGCAAGTGGATGCTCACAACCATGTTTTATAATAACATGAAGTTGTATGCGATTAGACATCTTGTATGATAATGGTAACACACCCTTCCAAAATTGGGTTCACCTCACCTAAGTCGGGTCACCAAAATCAACTGTTAAATGACGTATAAAATACGACACATTTAAATTTCCCAATCCAAATATTTCCATACTGTTTTATGGGAGACTTCAACAGTTATAGACCATCGTTCTATTCCCCTGTTATCCCTGCTCGACGCAGCTACACTCTTATTACCTGAAAGGAATTGTGAAGCAAAAGGGTGAGCACAAATAGCCCAGTAAAGAATATTATGACTAAAGATAATTAAATTATCAATAGTCTTCATCAGTAATGAATCAGATCTTTAGAACATATGGCAGATGATAAAAGTTTTCAACTATAGTTGCAGCGGGGGTTATCCCTTGATGATCATTCTAATGTTCTGGGGTATGCCCCTTTGCCTATGTTCCTATATTTTTTAATTTATTTAAACACAAAATTTAGCGAAAAAAACTATAGTTGCAGCGGAACAAGCAATCCATTAGAAGAGTCAAATAGACTATAATTTCTATTATCTTCTCCATGTTAAAAGTCCACCAACAATATTTCATCCCTGTAACATCAATTAACAATTCCTCTCCACAATTATGAAAATAGTTCATGGTCATAATCATGTTGATAAATTCCTCTTCGCACCCAAGACGAAGATAATTTTCATCACTTGCCTTTACCTGAAACACCAAAGATCATGGTTATACCAAATCACAGTTACTTTACATAATCATGCTAATCAATTCATTTTTGCACTACGGGCCAAAGATATTCAATAATTAATCATTCATCTTTGCACTACAGGCCAAAAATATTCATCAATATCTCATCTTTGCACTACAGGCCAAAGATATTCACAAATTAACCGCTCATCTTTGCACTACAGGCCAAAAATATTCAAATCCCAAAGAAATATCTAATCATTTCAGAATTTATAGAAACAACATTTATAACCATGTTAATCAATTCACCTTTGCACTTAAGCTAAAGATATTCAATTGTAAGCTCAATAGTCATGATCATACCAGTCAACAATTCATCTTTGCACTACTGGCCAAAAAGTCTATATTATTGTTTCATTGGTTCTCTCAAATTGTCAAAGAAAGAGGTGATTATGAGTACTATGACTTCGTTATAGTTTTATTAGCATCAAAATGAGCAATCCTATATCACTAGTGCCTTCAAAACGATTCGTACATTTCACACAAGTCTTCATTTATGGAGACCTTCTTATTGTTTCATTAGTTCTATCAAATTGTCAAAATGTAGGTGATTACGAGTCCTATTACTTCGTTCTAGTTGAAATTAGCATCAAAAGGAGCAATCCCATCACTATCGCATCCAAAATGATGAGTAGATCTCACACAAGTCTTCATTTAGGGAGACCTTCATATGGTTTCATTGGTTGTTTTGAATTTACAAAGAAACAGGTGATTAAGAGTTATTGTAACGCCCCCAAAATAGGTCCAATCCACCCAACCCATTATGGGTTGCCACGAAATACACTCAACAAAAATTCCAAATACAAATCTTCAAATTCTAACTTTTAAACTGTCGTACAGAATACGACCACAGTTAAACTGTGAGTTTTAATACAAATACAGTACCCACACTTCAAATCAATGTTACGTTACATAGTGGTACAGTCAATAACTGTTTTAGGAATTAAAATCTTGGAAAAATGCTCAAGAAAATATTCGTACATGGGAGGCCATGCATCTAAGTGATAATAGATATCATATGACTTGAGAATTATCATTGGTTGACCAAATAGACCCCAAAGAACAACGAGAAGATTACTATCCTGCTCATTCCAATGGTGGGTATTCTCTTGCCATATAATTATCTCAATTTTCTCAAACTAAGGATTATATTCCAACCATACTCCAAGATTATATAGGTAGTGCTCATAGATATAATCAGCAAGTGGATGCTCACAACCATGTTTTATAATAACATGAAGTTGTATGCGATTAGACATCTTGTATGATAATGGTAACACACCCTTCCAAAATTGGGTTCACCTCACCTAAGTCGGGTCACCAAAATCAACTGTTAAATGACGTATAAAATACGACACATTTAAATTTCCCAATTCAATTATTTCCATACTGTTTTATGGGAAACTTCAACAGTTATAGACCATCGTTCTATTCCCCTGTTATCCCTGCTCGACGCAGCTACACTCTTATTACCTGAAAGGAATTGTGAAGCAAAAGGGTGAGCACAAATAGCCCAGTAAAGAATATTATGACTAAAGATAATTAAATTATCAATAGTCTTCATCAGTAATGAATCAGATCTTTAGAACATATGGCAGATGATAAAAGTTTTCAACTATATTTGCAGCGGGGGTTATCCCTTGATGATCATTCTAATGTTCTGGGGTATGCCCCTTTGCCTATGTTCCTATATTTTTTTATTTATTTAAACACAAAATTTAGCGAAAAAAACTATAGTTGCAGCGGAACAAGCAATCCATTAGAAGAGTCAAATAGACTATAATTTCTATTATCTTCTCCATGTTAAAAGTCCACCAACAATATTTCATCCCTGTAACATCAATTAACAATTCCTCTCCACAATTATGAAAATAGTTCATGGTCATAATCATGTTGATAAATTCCTCTTCGCACCCAAGACGAAGATAATTTTCATCACTTGCCTTTACCTGAAACACCAAAGATCATGGTTATACCAAATCACAGTTACTTTACATAATCATGCTAATCAATTCATTTTTGCACTACGGGCCAAAGATATTCAATAATTAATCATTCATCTTTGCACTACAGGCCAAAAATATTCATAAATAGCTCATCTTTGCACTACAGGCCAAAGATATTCACAAATTAACCGCTCATCTTTGCACTACAGGCCAAAAATATTCAAATCCCAAAGAAATATCTAATCATTTCAGAATTTATAGAAACAACATTTATAACCATGTTAATCAATTCACCTTTGCACTTAAGCTAAAGATATTCAATTGTAAGCTCAATAGTCATGATCATACCAGTCAACAATTCATCTTTGCACTACTGGCCAAAAAGTCTATATTATTGTTTCATTGGTTCTCTCAAATTGTCAAAGAAAGAGGTGATTATGAGTACTATGACTTCGTTATAGTTTTATTAGCATCAAAATGAGCAATCCTATATCACTAGTGCCTTCAAAACGATTCGTACATTTCACACAAGTCTTCATTTATGGAGACCTTCTTATTGTTTCATTAGTTCTATCAAATTGTCAAAATGTAGGTGATTACGAGTCCTATTACTTCGTTCTAGTTGAAATTAGCATCAAAAGGAGCAATCCCATCACTATCGCATCCAAAATGATGAGTAGATCTCACACAAGTCTTCATTTAGGGAGACCTTCATATGGTTTCATTGGTTGTTTTGAATTTACAAAGAAACAGGTGATTAAGAGTTATTGTAACGCCCCCAAAATAGGTCCAATCCACCCAACCCATTATGGGTTGCCACGAAATACACTCAACAAAAATTCCAAATACAAATCTTCAAATTCTAACTTTTAAACTGTCGTACAGAATACGACCACAGTTAAACTGTGAGTTTTAATACAAATACAGTACCCACACTTCAAATCAATGTTACGTTACATAGTGGTACAGTCAATAACTGTTTTAGGAATTAAAATCTTGGAAAAATGCTCAAGAAAATATTCGTACATGGGAGGCCATGCATCTAAGTGATAATAGATATCATATGACTTGAGAATTATCATTGGTTGACCAAATAGACCCCAAAGAACAACGAGAAGATTACTATCCTGCTCATTCCAATGGTGGGTATTCTCTTGCCATATAATTATCTCAATTTTCTCAAACTAAGGATTATATTCCAACCATACTCCAAGATTATATAGGTAGTGCTCATAGATATAATCAGCAAGTGGATGCTCACAACCATGTTTTATAATAACATGAAGTTGTATGCGATTAGACATCTTGTATGATAATGGTAACACACCCTTCCAAAATTGGGTTCACCTCACCTAAGTCGGGTCACCAAAATCAACTGTTAAATGACGTATAAAATACGACACATTTAAATTTCCCAATTCAATTATTTCCATACTGTTTTATGGGAGACTTCAACAGTTATAGACCATCGTTCTATTCCCCTGTTATCCCTGCTCGACGCAGCTACACTCTTATTACCTGAAAGGAATTGTGAAGCAAAAGGGTGAGCACAAATAGCCCAGTAAAGAATATTATGACTAAAGATAATTAAATTATCAATAGTCTTCATCAGTAATGAATCAGATCTTTAGAACATATGGCAGATGATAAAAGTTTTCAACTATAGTTGCAGCGGGGGTTATCCCTTGATGATCATTCTAATGTTCTGGGGTATGCCCCTTTGCCTATGTTCCTATATTTTTTTATTTATTTAAACACAAAATTTAGCGAAAAAAACTATAGTTGCAGCGGAACAAGCAATCCATTAGAAGAGTCAAATAGACTATAATTTCTATTATCTTCTCCATGTTAAAAGTCCACCAACAATATTTCATCCCTGTAACATCAATTAACAATTCCTCTCCACAATTATGAAAATAGTTCATGGTCATAATCATGTTGATAAATTCCTCTTCGCACCCAAGACGAAGATAATTTTCATCACTTGCCTTTACCTGAAACACCAAAGATCATGGTTATACCAAATCACAGTTACTTTACATAATCATGCTAATCAATTCATTTTTGCACTACGGGCCAAAGATATTCAATAATTAATCATTCATCTTTGCACTACAGGCCAAAAATATTCATCAATAGCTCATCTTTGCACTACAGGCCAAAGATATTCACAAATTAACCACTCATCTTTGCACTACAGGCCAAAAATATTCAAATCCCAAAGAAATATCTAATCATTTCAGAATTTATAGAAACAACATTTATAACCATGTTAATCAATTCACCTTTGCACTTAAGCTAAAGATATTCAATTGTACGCTCAATAGTCATGATCATACCAGTCAACAATTCATCTTTGCACTACTGGCCAAAGAGAACCCATAGTCATGGTCATACCAATAATCTATCCATCCTTACACTCAAGTCAAAGAGAACTTTCATCACCATGATTATAAAAATATTATATATATCAATAAGAACAATATAATCAAAACATGGATCTAATTTCAAGAGTAAGATTCATAAATCAAAGATAATTTGGACAAAAAAAATATTTTTTTTACCGTGAATAGTACCCCGTAAATAGTAACCCATGAATAGTAACCCATGAATAGTAACTTATGAATAGTAACTCGTGAATAGTAACCCGAATGAATAGTACCACATCATGAAATGGTAAAAATTTCATAAGAAATTTGAGACCAATATTCCAGTGAAATGATATTAGATGAAGCGCAAAACTCAAAGAATTTATGATCATTTCAGGAATTATAGAAACAATACTTACCATAGTAAGTTTAAATTTAGAAATATGAACTGAAATATTATCACTTTCATAATATGGAATATGAAAGAAAATAATATTCTTCGTGAATATTAAAAAGAAATAACTTCGTTTACGAGAAAAATTCCTTTACGAATACGAAAGCAATAATACCCATTACGAGTATAAAATCACATCCTTTACTAAAATATCTTCTATCAAAATATCTTTTACAAAAATAATATCATTTACAAAAAATAACATCCTTTACGAAACATAATAACATCCCTTACCTCAGTAGAATACTGAATCTGACTGGAATATCGAATATTATGCTGCGAAAATCTTACACTGCTATCAACACTCAAAATACTCTTATCCTCACAAAAAATATGCTCAATATTATAGAGAGAAATTTTTTTAACTTTGGTGTGATTTTCATTTCTAACTAAGCACCCTATTTATAGGAAAATGCTTAGCACACCAAAGTTGACAAAATTATATACGGATAAAATTTGCCCACCATCTTTGCCAAAGCGTCTGCACACCAAAGTTTACTCCCTTTTTTTCCAGCATTTAACAACCCATGGGGCCCACCATATGTTTTAATAAAAAAATATTTATTTCAAAACTTCAATAATTCATAATAAATAACCCTTTATCAGAAAAATATGAACCTTATGTCCATTCCATATAAAATTTAATTCTCTACAACTTTGTAGAAAAAAAAATTCCAAATTCCGAATGAAAAATGACCCGAATTTACATACGGATGATTTTGCAGGCAACCACTATTGACAATTCACAATCGGATAATTCCTTTTCTTTTCTTCTTTCTTTTCTCCAGCACCAACATATTGACAATCTAAAAAAATCAACAATTACAACAACAAGTGGGGCCCACCAACTCACAAAATCGTTTTTTAGCATTTATTGTAACAAAATCAATTCGGACCCAATTTGCTCTCTCTTTCTCTTCATTTTATTCATATATCGTGACTTTATTGTAAAAATATTATTATTTAAATTATATTATTATATTATCACATTATACACTTATAATGTAATATTATAATAATGCATTTGAATGAATTATTTTATCAGAAAAGATAAAATATTAATTTTCAACAATTGTCTCTTTTGCTAAAAATTCCTCCATTTATATCCACATTGAATAAATATTTCCTTTTCATTTTTATCAATAATTAATTATTATTTACAAAATATTATTGAATCACAATAATGACAAACAGGTCGTTCCCAGGAAAGATGGTGCTTTCCGATAAGGATTCCTCCTTACTGGCGCGCAATTAGATTAACTAACCCCTTTCCTAGACAGAACTTTCTAGACATTGTCAATAATGCTGTCTAATAATATTATTCAAATAATATGAATTATTGATTTGATAATGTGAAATACTGTGCAGTGGTTACTGTGACAGTTATTGAATCAATAATATAAAATATCAACAATAGCAATTATTGAATCAATAATATAAAATATCAACGTAGTAATTATTGAATCAATAATATAAAATATTGAACAGTAATTACTGTAATAATTATTGAGTAAGTGGATTCTTACGTAAAAATTAATAATTTGAAATACTGTGCAACAACGCGTATTACTGCTCTTTTAACCACCGGGTATTTCAATAGTTTGAACGGTAACCGTTATGCTGTTATTTTTAGAAAACTTATTTTTGTCGTTTTCTTCATCTGACAGTTTTCCGTTATGGGGTCCACCAAAGACTGCGCTGTCGTACGAATATTCTCTGACAAAAAGAATATTCCCAGACCAAACGAATATTTTAAGCCAACTTGCTTACTTTGTAAAATTTACATATATCATCCTTAACTTTAACCTTTTATCAATTTAACCATTTACTGAATAATAATAATAATAATAAGAAAAAATGAATACTTTTATTTCATAAAATTCGGGGTCTTACAGTTATATTACTTCGTTCTAGTTTGATTAGCGTCTAAAGGAGAAACCCATGACTATCGCGTTCAAAACCATGCGTACATCTCACACAAGTCTTCATTTAGGGAGACCTTCTTATTGTTTCATTGGTTCTCAAAAATTGTCAAAGAAAGAGGTGATTAGGAGTCCTATAACTTCGTTCTAGTTTGATTAGCATCAAAAGGAGCAATCACATTATTATCATGTTCAAAACAATGCGTACATCTCACACAAGTCTTCAGTTAAGGAGACCTTATTATTGTTTCATTGGGTCTCTAAAATTGCCAAATAAAGAGGTAATTAGAAGTTCTATTACTTCGTTCGAATTTGATTAGGATCAAAAGGAGCAATCCCATGATTATCACGTTAAAAACGATGCGTACATCTCACACAAGTCTTGATTTAGAAAGACCTTCTTATTGTTTCATTGGTTCTCTCAAATTGTCAAAGAAAGAGGTGATTATGAGTCCTATGACTTTGTTCTAGTTTTATTAGCATCAAACGGAGCAATCCTATCACTAGTGCCTTCAAAACTATCCGTACATCTCACACAAGTCTTCATTTAGGGAGACCTTCTTATTGTTTCATTGTTTCTCTAAAATTGTCAAAGAAAGAGGTGATTAGGAGTCCAATAACTTCATTCTAGTTTGATTAGCATCAAAAGTAGCAATCCCATGACTATCGCGTTCGGAACGATGCGCACCTCTTACACAAGTCTTGATTTAAGGAGCCCTTCTTATTGTTTCATAGGCTCTCTAAAATTATCAAAGAAAGAGGTGATTAGGAGTCCTATACCTTTGTTATAGTTTGATTAGCATCAAAAATAGTAATCCCATAGCTATCGCATTAAAAACTATCCGTACATCTCACAAAATTCTTGAATTAGGGAGTCCTTCTTATTGTTTCATTGGTTCTCTCAAATTGGCAAAGAAAGAGGTGATTATGAGTACTATGACTTCGTTCTAGTTTGATTAGTATCAAAAGGAACAATCCTATCACTAGTGCCTTCAAAACGATCCGTACATCTCACACAAGTCTTCATTTAGGGAGACCTTCTTATTATTTCATTGGTTCTCTAAAATTTTTTAAAAAAGAGGTGATTAGGAGTCCTATAACTTCGTTTTAGTTTGATTAGCATCAAAAGGAGCAATCCCATTAATATCAGGTTCAAAACGATGCGTACATCTCACACAAGTCTTCATTTAAGGAGACCTCGGTCCTAATCACCTCTTTCCTCTCAACGTAATGTTTCTCTTTCTAGAAATTTTGCTCTGCCTTCTCTCTAACCTTTTCACATCTTGCTCACCGTTTGCCCCCACCTAACTTTCCTGACCTCACCAAATTTCCTCGTTTCCCCCTTTTTTTCGACCGGCTTCTTGGGTTTTCTCATTTTTGTTTTCTCTTCTCTGTCCTGGGGTCTCGAAATGGTGAGTCCTTCCCATCTTTCGGCTGGAAACTAGCTCAGTAGCCCTTCTAGGGATCTTTTTGCTGAGTATGGGGTGTCAAACCCTAACTCCCCAAATCTGTTGGTGTCCGATATGGTAGAATCAAAGGCTGTCCCTCTAAATGTATCTATTGAATCTGACGAATCGGATGTAAATAGTGAGACTGAAGTGCAGCTAGGGCTAACCCATGGTTCAGATTTGAAGGAGATTTTCAGTGCAGCTCAACACTTCTCCAGTCAAGGTTATGTGGAAGTTGTTGAGGAAAGGAAAAGAGCAAAACTCTTATGGACTTCATTCTTGCCCAGGGGTTTAATACCCAGCAGATTTCTAAGTTTGCTAACGGTGGTCGATCTCCTCGTCTTGTCAATGCTCTTGACCTATTTAAAAAAAGTCCCATGAAAGATGGTTGCCCGGGTAAGGCCCCTTTGAACTCCGTTTTTGTTGGTCCCTCTGTGGCTATTTCCTCTTTGGGTCCTGCTGAGTTGGAAGAGGGTGAGATGGTTTATTCACCTAAAGGGGCTGTTGCTCCTAGTAGTTCGGCTCATGCTGGTGTAGGGGTGGTTGGTGCCTCGTCGGCCGGCACACCTCATGCTCAAAAACCTTATTGGAGCTCGGTAGTGGCTAAGGGTTCACTAAAATCTGGTTTGGTTTTGGAATACTTCCCCCCTACACCTCCGTTATTGGATAATGGACTTATCACTATTAAACCCCCGTCTGAGGTTCTTCAGCTTGGTAACAATCTCTGGAACTAATGTCTTGTGGGAAGTTTTATCCACTCTCGACTTCCTTTTAAGCTTGTTGAAGATAGTGTCCAAAAGTTGTGGGGTGGTTTGGGTCTGCAAAAAGTCTTCTTACAGGACAATGGGTTTTTCATCTTCAAATTTTCTAATCCGGAGGAACGTGACAATGTTCTTTCCTTAGGTCCTTGGTACATTTCAAACAAACTCCTCTGTCTCAAACATTGGAAGGAAGGGTTGGATTTTATCTCTGATGCATGCACTAAGGCCCCTATTTGGGTGAAATTCCATAATGTCCCTCTTTCCTACTTAACTGGTCCTGGCCCGAGTTACATAGCAAGCGATATTGGTAAACCACTCTTTGTGGACAGAGTTACTGAAAAATTGGAACCTATGAACTTTGCTAGGATGTGTATTGAAACAACTACTTCCTCAGCTATGCCATCTAGCCTTGAAGTTGTTGTCCTTGATGAGGAAACTAAATTGGGAAAAACTGTCTTGGTTAACGTGGAGTACCAAAATAAACCTTTGTCTTGCTCCCATTGCAAGACTTTTGGGCACTCTCTCCTTAGGTGTCCACAGGCAAACTATAAGTGGGTTCCCAAAGTGGCTCCTTTAGTTCCTGAGAATGCCCCTCTTGTTGATGATCATTCTGCTGCCCCTGATATCCCTCTTGCTGATCAAACGGACAGCTGGACTTTAGTTACTAAAGGCCCTAAACTGCAAGTGGTCCCTGCCCCTCTTTCTTCCACTCCAAACTCAAACCTGTTCAACCACTTATCACCTTCGGCTGTTGGTCTGCAGGACCCTTTCTCAGACACAGATGTCACCCTTTCCCCAAACCTTCTTCTGGGCAAATTAAAACAGATTGATGAGAGGAAGTTAAGGATCTAAAACAAAAAGCTAAATGTTCCCTTGAAGTTGGTCAAGCATCAAAGAAAAAGATCAAAGGTGGGGGGAGCAAGAAGTCCCCAGCTTAATCTCTTTGAATTATGTTCAATTTTTGCTCTATGAATATTAGAGGTGTAAATACGTCTCCTAAGCAGACTAATGTTCATAATCTCGTTTGTAATAGTAGTATCTCTTTTGTTGGCCATGTTGAAACTAAGGTCAAGTCACCTAAAGCCAATTCTGTTTCTAAAGCTATCTGTAGGAATTGGCAGTGGCATTTTAACTATGAGTATTGTGACATCCCAGATTTTTAGAATTTATAAACGAGAATTTAATAAATAAAATTCTTATTATCTGATGTTTTGAGTTTGAGTATGTGAATACGTGTCATATATGGTGAAATATGTGAATTTATATGAGGATAATTTAAATGTTAATTTTAATATTTATTGGAGTAAATAAATATTTTAATTGAATTATTTATTGAGTTAAATAAATAATTATGTGATTATTATGGAGTAATGTAATTAAGTGTAGTATATTAATTAAATGAATATTTAGTATTTAATTTAATTGGTATAATGATTTTATGTTATAGTTCTAATTTAATTGAGATAACTAAATTAGATGAGTAAGGTGATGAGTGTTACATGCAATTATAATTAGCAAGTAATTATAATTATGTGTTAATTTTATGTGCTTAATTGATGTTAGACTTTTAATTAATTAAATTAGAATGTTAAGATTTAATTAATTAAAGTGTAACATTAAAGTATGTGTTAAAATGATTTATTAAAATAAAGAAAAGAGTTTTTAAATGATTTTTTTTCAAACAAGGCCCTTACTTTTGTTTTAAAACTGTTTTACCCAAACATGGCCTTAACTACTAAAAATTTATTTTTAAAATAACTTGTTTTGCCAAACAAGCCTTAGGGCTTTTAAAATTCAAATTGTAACTTCTTTATATTAATTGCAATTATGATATTAAATGGGGAGATTAAATATTGGGAGTTATATATTCTATAATTATACATATAATATATATCATTTCAGTTATATGTTAAAACTACGTTAGTTAGAAAAACAAAAGGGTTAGTCTGTGTTAGAAAGAAATACAGAGAACCTAGAGTTAGAGAGAAGAGAGAAGAAGAAGATGAAAGGAGGAAGGCCTTGAGAGAGTCATTGCTAAATCTCACCATCTTCTTCCTCACTAAGCATCAAGGGTATGATTTGAACCCTTGTATTTTAAAGATTTTGTTTTATATTTTTCATTGTTAGTTCTGTATTAATTGAACTTCTATGAAAATTGGTATATACATGATTATATATACATAACGTGTTCATGAGTTTTTATGAATGAATTGATAGGTGTTGTTATCCCTTACATGTATACTATAAACGATTTTTCAAAAATTAAAGTATTATAAAAATAAATTTCTAATGGAGAATTTGTGTTCTTACGGGTTTATGTGTTGTGGTTGAATTTTAGAATGAAAATTGAGGATTTATCATGTGTTAAAATTCAAATTGGGAGTTGTTCATGATACTAGCTTCAATAACGAAGATAATACATGAATTATGAATTTAATTGGTTGAGAATTGGATTTATGGTGAATTATTTTGTGAAAAGTATGAATTTTTGTGAAAATAGCAAAATTTTGGTTTTAAAACCTTTGATTTTGATTACTTATATGATTTTTGTGATTTGAATTATGTTGTACATGTGTATGGTTGCACATGTATGCTTTACAATGTCTGAGTAGTTTAGAATTGCCAATGTTGGTATATTGGGGAAGAGCAGTGAAGCAAGGAAGCAGTCTGCACTGTTTCTGTCTACGTTACGGCGCAGCTGCGCGGGTAACAAAGGCAGAAACGGCGCAGCTGCGCCGGCTGAGTTTCCCAGATCGTGCACCAACGCAGCTGCGCCGGTTCCAAAGCTTAAGGTGGCGCAGCTGCGCCGTACCTTAAACAGAGGCAGAAAACTTTAATTAATTGTACAGTTTTTAAAACCCAAATTGTATAGGTTAATGATAATGGTTATGTGTTAAACATGAACTAAGATTTGCAATAAGATATTGTTAATAGGTATTTGACGATTTCAAAGTTTAAAAGAAAGAAGGTTGTGAAAATCTTAAATTAGTATTTGATTTATTAAACTAAATGGTTAGCTTAAGTTGTAATTTATTTAGTTATAATTTAGTTAACATGATGTGTAACTGTAATTTGAAATAATTATAGTAATGGTTTAATTTAAATTATAATTTGTTAAATTATAATGAATATAGTTTGATTAATTATAATCAAAGTAAAATTTTAACTTAAATTATAATTTTGTTAATTATAATTTGATTAATATGATATGTGATTATAATTGAGGTAAATGTGTAGAATAAATTATAATTTATTTAAATGAGTGCATGAATTTAAATTGATTATTTATAATCTAAGTAATTGTTTAATTTAAATTATAATTGATTTAATTATAATTTAATGCATGATGTAGTTTGATTAATTATAAATTATAATTACCATAATTTGATTAATTAGAGTAATGGTTTATATTAAATTATAAATTATTTAGTGATAATTTGATTAACATAAGATGTAATTTGATTAGTTATAATTAAAGCGGATGTTTAAATTATAATTTATTTAATTATAATTTAATATGAGTATGTAATTATTAATTGATTAATTATGAGAAGTTATATGATTATGTGATGTGATAATCAATTATTAAATTTTTAGTTAATGAGGAATAAGTTAACCTAAGTTGGTTAACTAGCGATGAGGATTAGCTATGTGATAATTAACTTATGTTGTTAATTATACATAAGTTTGACAGTGAGTGTCAAACGAGTAAATGAAAGAGAATTATGAAGTGTAAATTAGAAAGTATAAAGTAGAATTTACTTAGACGTTTGATAAACGTTGCTAGGTGACTAATAATTGATGCGTATGGTAATACGTTATGTAGGATTCATGAAGTAGATTATATTAAGCTGTTTTTCGGCATTTGGTAATCTACGAGCCAGGCAAGTCTTTCAGTTCCTATTTTCTATGTGAACTTGATGATATTATGAACTGTTTTAAATTATTTTGCAAAGAGCATGATATGTTATATATGTTATAAAAACGAATGTTAAAGTCAATTTATGACTACATTGATTGATTTAGAATGTTGATTGAGTAAGGAACTCAATCTTTATATTTGCTATGTGAATTGAAGCATGTATGCCATGTTACTTTAATTATTATGAGATGTATATTGAGCATGATATTGTGTGCTATGTGATGCATGAAAAATGTTAGAACTTGCTGAGCTGTCGAGCTCATTCTTGCAAATAATAAATTTTGCAGGTCAAGATTTCAAGGTAAGGATACGTGCTAAGTGAATTATAGAGATCCATATTCACGAAGATTACTTATGTTTTATGATAAATGTATCTAATGTTTTGAATGTAACATGCTGTTGCATTATAAGTGGAGTTATCCAATGTGTATGGATAATAAACTGTAATGTAAGATTTTGTATAGTAACTTTGAGGACGTGATTCATGTAATAGAGTTGAATCAATTTTTTTGTAATGTAAAGGTAGCGATTCAGGGCAATAAAAAAAGGATTATATAAAAGTTTTAAATATTCTGCATTTTTAGTGATTTTAATATCGAATAATGATGTAAAGATAGATTAAAGTTGTATTGTTAACGATCAAGAATGAGAATTATATTGTAAGAATTTTGGGGTCGTTACAAGTATCATGCGAACGGAAGAATTTGGGTTGGTTGGAACCCAAATATCTAGAATGTAACTGTTATAAAAAAGTCTGCACAGTTTATTCATTGTAGTGTTTCTTCTGTTAATCCTTGTTTTAATGGCTTTATTACTATTATCTATGGGCTTAATACCCCCGGGTGAAAGGTAATCTCTTTGGAATGATTTGAGGGCTATTGCAACTTTGGTAGATAAAACATGGTCTCTTCTTGGGGACTTCAAGGTGGTTCAGTCTTTATCTGAGATTGATGGTGGTGCCTGCTCTTGGGACCATGGTATGCAGGAATTCAAAGACTGGCTCACTGACCTTGTAACATCCCGGATTTTTAAGAATTTATAAATGAGAATTTAATAAATAAAATTCTTATTATGAGACGATTTGAGTTTGAGAATGTGTATATGTGTCATATATTGTGAAATATGTGATTTGGTGTGAAAAGGATTTTAGATATTAATTTAATATTTATTGATTAAAATAAATATTTTAATTTATTTATTTATTGAGTTAAATAAATGATTATGTAACTGTTATAGAGTAATTTAAGTAAGTGTAATATATTAATTAAATAAATATTTAATATTTAATTGAATTAATATGTAATGATTTTATGTTATAGTTCTAATTTAATTGAGATAATTAAATTAGATGAAGTTATGTGGTAATTGTTACATAAAATTATAATTAGCAAGTAATTATAATTGTTATGTGGCAATTTTTATGTGATTAATTGATGTTAACTTTTAATTAATTAAATTAGAATGTTAAGATTTAATTAATTAAAGTATAACATTAAATATATGTGTTAAATGATTTATTAAAAGAATTAAAAGAATTTTTAAAATTATTTTGCCAAACAAGGCCCTTGCACTGTTTTAAATCCATTTTGCCAAACGGGGCCTTAACTACTAAAAACCTATTTTTAAATTAAAGCTGTATATTACGTTAGATTAAAATAAGAGTTGGAGATTTATCAGTATCAAAACAAGAAGAGAGAAATACAGAGACAGAAAAGAGAAGTTAGAGAGAAAGAGGAAAGAAAAAGGAGAAAGAATGAGGATAAGTTGAAGATCAACAAAGAAATCATCATCTCCTTCTTCCTCACAACTCAAAAAGGTATAACTCCTAACTTTAGAGTTTTAAAAACTTGTTTTACGTTCTTCAAGTTTTAGTTTACTTTAAATATGAAGCTTCATGGAAGTTTATTATTTTGATGTATAGATATGTTATATGGTGTTCATAACATGATTATACATATATATTGTGTTCATAAATTGTGTAAATATAAATTGTACGATGGTTTAAGTTGGTTAATTCACGTATACATGATGAACATGAAGAATTCATGTTCATCAAAAGTTACAGTAAACTTGTTTTGAAAATATATAGTTCCTTTAAAATCAAAATTTATGTTTGATTATATATTATTGTGTAAATTGATTGTAGAGTATGTTAATATGATGAGAAACGAATTCAATATGTTTAAAATCATGTGAATTGGTTTAAAAATAAATTCACAGTGTTCAATTTCATCAAGAACACTGAAAATTGTCTTTTCTTCAAAATTAATGAAATTTGATATTTAAATTATGTGTTTTGATGTTATATGTATTAGAATATGATTAGAAACATAAACTGATAATTTTATAAAAGTTTATGTGAATTATATGTGCTAAATTCGAAATTTGGTGTGGAGAAATAAGTTAAATTGGCTTTTTCACTACAAAGTTCGGGACTTTGTCAGAACTGTCTGCGCAGTGGCGCGGCCGCGCTGGTCTTGCAGATTGTGCAGAAGAGTTATTTTTAAATGTGAAAATTATAAAGCATGTTGATAAAATTAAAATGCTAATTAGACAGTAATGAATTATATTAATAATATATAATATGTAATTATAATTTGAATAAATTATAATTATAGTAAAGGTTTAATTTAAATTATAATTGTTAAATTATAATGAATATAGTTTGATTAATTTTAAATCAAAGTAAATGTTTAACTTAAATTATAATTTGTTTAATTATAATTTAATATATAATTATAATTTGAAATAATTATAATTAAGGTGAATGTGTAATTTAAATTATAATTTATTTAATTATAATTTAATGAGTGCATTAATTAAAATTGATTATTTATAATCTAAGTAATTGTTTAATTTAAATTATAATATGTTTAAATTATAATTTAATGCATGATGTAGTTTGATAAATTATAAGTTATATATTGTTTAAATATAATTTGATTAACATAAGATGTAATTATAATTTGATTAATTATAATTAAAGTGGATATTTAAATTATAATTTGTTTAATTATAATTTAATATGAGTACGTAATTATTAATTGATTAATTATGTGATAATTAATTATGAACTTAATAGTTAAAGAGGAATGAGTTAACCTAAATTGGTTAATTAGCTATGAGAATTAGCTATGTGATAATTAACTTATATTGTTAATTATACATATAAGTTTGACAGTGTGTGTTAAACGAATAAATAGGAGAGAATTATGAAAAGTAAAATAGAATTTACTTAAACGGTTGCTAAGCGTTGCTATGTGACTAATAGTTGATGTGTATGGTAATACGTGGTGTAGGATTCAGGAAGCAGATTATTATAAGTTATTGTACGGTAATTGGTAATCTACGAGCCAAGCAAGTCTTTCAGTTCCTATTTTCTATATGAACTTGATGATGAACTGTTTTAACTTGTATTGCAAAGAGCATGATATGTTATATTTGTTGTAAGCACGAAACATTAAAGTCAATTTATGACTACGTTGATTGAGTAAAGAATATTGATTGAGTAAGGAACTCAATCTTTTTACTTGTTATATGAATTAAAGCATGCATGATATGATAGTCTAATGATTTATGAGATGTATGTTGAGCATGTTATTTTGTGCTACGTGATGCATGAAAACTGTTAGATCTTGCTGAGCTGTCGAGCTCACTCTTGTAAATAACCATTTTTGCATGTTAAGGATGCAAGTTAATGATGCGTGCTAGTTGAATGTTAGAGATCAATAGTAATTCAAGAAGATTACTTATTTTAGATGAGAATTGCATTTAATATTTTAATTGTAACATAATTGTTGAATTGTAAGTGAGCTATCCGATGTATAGTGGATATTGCTTTGTGATGTAAGATTTTAGATAGCAACTTCGATGTAGTGATTCATGTAATAAGTTTGAATCAAAGATATGCTATGTAAAGGTTGAGATTTAGGGCAACAAAGAAAGATATATATATATATATATATATAAGTTTTAATTATTCTGCATTTTTAGTGATTGTATATCAAAAAATGAAGTGTAAAGTTAGAATAAGGTTGTATTGTTAACGACCGATGTCGAGAATTGTATTTTATGAATTTTGGGGTCGCTATAGACCTTCATTTGGTGGATCTTCGAGCTACGGGTCCCTTTCTCACTTGGTGGGATTCTCAACTTTCAAACCCAACTTACAAGAAGCTTGATCGAGCTCTGGTAAATAGCTTATGGCTTGATTCTTATCCCAACTCTCAGGCTCATTTTAGCTCGCGTGAGTTCTCTGATCATTGCCCTGTGATTGTCAACTCTGGCCTTTCCTTGCCTTATATACCCAAGCCATTTCAGTTCTTTAATTTCATGATGGGGCTGGACAATTATCTTGATATGGTTCAAAATGCTTGGCTTACTCCCTGCACTGGGGACCCACTGCAGATTCTGGCAGGAAAACTTACGGCTGTTAAACATGCTCTTTAGGATAATTAAATTAATGGCAATTTGCTCTCTAATGTCAAGCGTGCTAGGGACTGTCTGCAATCTACGCAGCATGCCATTTCCCTTAATCCGGGTGATCCAATTCTCCTTGCTCTTCAGAAAACTCAATCTGAAAATCTCTAGGCTGCTCTTCTTTGTGAGGAAAAATTGCTTAAACAGAAGTCTCGTATTCAATGGTTGAAGGATGGTGATAAAAATACGGGATTCTTTCATAACCAAATTAAGCACAGGTTGAACGTTTATAAGATTCTGGCTATTGAGAATGCTGAGGGTGTTATCTGTTCTGGGCACCAGGCTGTCCAAAAGGTTGCAGTAGACCATTTCAGAGATCTCCTTGGTACTCAATCGCAAGGTGATTGTTCTTCCTTTCCTGATCTGGACTCTTTTGGGGCCAATCTTGTCTTTTCTCAACAAGCTCTTTTTCTGGAAAGAGATGTTTCGGATGAGGAAATTCTGTCCTCCTTAAAGCTTATGAAGCAAAACAAGAGTCCGGGCCCTTATGGGTTTAATGTAAATTTCTTTCTTCATGCTTGGGATATTGTAGGTAATGTTTTTATGACTGCTATTAAGTCCTTTTTCTGACAGGGATGTCTCCTAAGGGGGACAAATTCTACTGCCATTGCGCTTGTGCCCAAGGTCCAAAACCCCTCTTCTATGAATGATTTTCGGCCCATCTCTTGCTGCAATACATCCTATAAGTGTATTTCGAAGATTATGGCTTCCAGGCTTAAGGATACTCTCCCTTCCATTATTTCTCCCTATCAATCTGCTTTTGTCCCTAGAAGGAGAATAGGGGACAACATTCTCCTCGCTCAAGAATTATTCAGGAATTACCATCGACCATCGGGCCCAACCAGGTGTGCTTTGAAGATTGATCTTCAGAAGGCTTTTGATTCTATCTCCTGGGATTTTTTGTGGGCTGCCCTAAAGCTTTTTAAGTTCCCTCCTAAATTTATCTTTTGGATTAAAGCCTGCATCTCCACCCTTTCTTACTCAGTCAAGGTTAATGGGGCTCTTTGTGGGTATTTTGAAGGGGCTAAAGGTCTTCGACATGGAGACCCCCTTTCCCCCCTACCTTTTTGTCACTGTAATGGAAGTTTTATCCCTTTTGCCCTCTCAGACTTCAAAACTGCCTTCATTCAAATTTCATTGGAGAACATCGCCTTTATCTATTACCCACCTTTGTTTTGCGGATGATATTCTTATCTTCTGTCATGGTGATATTGGATTTGTGAAGAATATAAAGCTTAGTCTTGATCGTTTCTTTTCTGGTTCGGGTCTTCACATAAATGCCTCAAAGAGTATGTGTTTCCTCTCTTATGTCCCTCCCTCCCAAGTTACTCTCATCTTACACTGTTTGGGGTTCCAGTTAGGAGTGTTCCCTGCAAAATTCTTGGGTGTTCCTTTGATCACCTCGAAATTAAGTCTTGTTGATTGCCGGCCTCTTCTCGACAAGATTACTTCCAAAATAAGCTCTTGGACAAATAAATTTCTCTCTTATGCTGGTCGAAAGAAACTTATCAAGTCTGTCATTTTTGCATCTCAAACATATTGGTCGGCTCATTTCATTCTTCCTGCTTCTGCTATTAAAGAACTTCAGTCTTCCCTGTCCAGATTTTTATGGAAAGGTCCTTCCATGGAAAAGCATGGCTCCAAAGTTGCCTGGGTAAAAATTTCATTACCTTTTGCTGAGGGGGGTCTTGCTATAAAAAGTCTTATTGATTAGAATAAATCTCTTATTATGATGCATCTTTGGCATGTTGTTAATCTTTATTCTTCCTCTATTTGGGCAAAGTGGGTGCATGCTATTCAGCTAAAGAATAAATTCTTCTGGATTATTCCTACTCCCAATGATTGCTCCTAGATCTGGAGGAAAGTGCTTCATTGCAGGGATCTTGCGCGTAGATACATCTCTTTTGATATTGGAAATGGTGCTAGGATGAGCCTCTGGTTTGATCCATGGATTAGTCAAACCCCTTTGGCTACTTCTGTGCACTCGTCTTTGATTATCAATTCTGGGCTTGGTCCAAATGCTTCTGTGGATAGCATCATTCATAATTCTGGATGGGTTCTTTCTACATCAAATCATCAGGATGTTATTGCCTTTCATGGATCTTTTGACCTTTCTAAACCTTGCAACTCAGCTAAGAATGATGGCCTGCTTTGGGGTGGTATTAGGGCAAAGGATGTAAAGGCTGCCACTATATGGAACTCTATTCGGAAGGTGGGATCTGCTGTGAGTTGGCATAAATTGGTTTGGCATAAAATTATCCCTCCTCGTCACTCTTTTATCCTTTGCCTAGCCTTCCATAAGGGACTTCGGACTCTCGACAAACTGATTCAGTTTGGGCTTGATATTAACCCGATTTGTGTTCTTTGTTCCAATAATAGGGAAACTTTCAATCACCTTTTCTTTGAATGTCCTTTCTCGTTTCAGATTCTGGTTGCTTTATGGTTGGCGAGGGTTCATGAGGAGCTGGTCTTCCATCACTGGTTTTATCACTAATTGCTCTTGTCCAAAATTTCATTACAGTCTTTTACAATTTGGTTTTGCTGCTTTGGTTTATAGGATTTGGCATGAGCGTAATGCTCGGATTTTCTCAAAAAATTTCATCCCTGCTAGGATTATTATTTGTGATATTATACATTTGCTTAAGTGTGGCCTTCATACTAACGTCAAGTTTCAGAAACTCAAGTCTAGATTATGTTATCAATCTCTTGTGTTGTAACTGGGACTCTGCTTTTTGTTTCATGGGTTTGCATGGGATTGAGTATGGGTTTGGGTGGGTTTCCTGCTGGTGGTTGCTTCTTTTCTTTAGACTGGTGCTGGTTGGCTGCTGTTATGTTTGCAGTTTCTGCAGTTTCTGTTATGTTTTGTAGTTTTCTGCAGTTTCTGCATTTGGGGTTTTCGGTTCTGGTGTTGGTTTCTTTTTCTGTAGCATAAGTAGTCTGTCTGCTTTTGTTTTGGCTTGCCGGCTGGTTTGCAGGTTCTTGTTAACTGGGTATGCTGGTTTGCTGCTGGCTTGGGTATGCCAGTTCTGCTGGGGCTGGTTATGCTGCTGTTTGTGGGTGCCCCTTTTGCTGGGCAAATTTTGACTGCTGCGGTTTTGTTTTGTTTGGCGGCTGGGTTGCTGGTTTCTGCTATAGTTCTGCTGCGACTGGTTGGCTGCAACTCTGGTTGACGGATTGACTGTGTTCCAGCGGGTTTCTCTTATTTTCTGCAGTTCTGTTCTGTGTTGGCTGTATGTTGGCTGGCTAGGCTACAGGTTCGCTGCGTTGTGGCATATACAGCGTGCCTTGCTCCTGCGGGTTGTGACTCCTTTTTACTGGTTCTTGTTGCTGGTTTCTCCTTTTCTGGATTTTTGCCTTGCTTGCTACTGCAGTCTTCTGCCATTTTGGCTTGGGTCTTTGCTGCTTTCGTGATGCAGTTTGGCCTGGGTTTGTTGATCGTTTTTGACTGTGTGCTGCTGGTGCTCTTATTCGTTATGCTGCTGCTATTTTCTGCTAGTTTGAGTCTCAAGGCCATGCTGCTTTTTCCTTGAATATGGGGAGATGGTTTTGGCCCTGCTGCTGTCATGATCTGATGCTAATGTCGGGCTATGCTGCTGCTGATGTCATCTGCCCGTTTTTGTCTGCTGCTGAGGTGCTTTTGGCGGAAGCAGCTGATGAAATCTGTCTAGTTTTCTTTAGTGCTTGTTGCCATTTTGGCATTCGGTTTTTGATGTTGTTTATGTTGGCCTGCTGGGTTTGTCTTGTTCTTTGCTGTTTTCTCTTGCTTCTTGTTTTGGCCCTACCAGTTTATGTCTTGCTTGTTGGGCTTTTGGCCTTGTAATCTTTTATTGTTTTGACATCATTGGGCCTATCCGATGATGTCTTTGCTATACTCTGATTGGGGTCTTCCCATGAGTTTTGTATTTTCCTATTATTTAAATACAACTTAATTTTAGCAAAAAAAAATTAAAGAGACTTTCTTATTTTTACATTGGTTCTCTAAAATTATCAAAGAAAGCGGTGATTAGGAGTCCTATTACTTCGTTCTAATTTGATAAGCATCAAAAGGAACAATCCCATAACTATCGCATTAAAAACGATGCGTACATCTCACACAAGTCTTGATTTAGGGAGACCTTATTATTGTTTCATTGGTTCTATCAAATTGTCAAAGAAAGAGGTGATTATGAGTCCTATGACTTCGTTCTAGTTTGATTACCATCAAAAAGAGCAATCCTATCACTAGTGCCTTCAAAACAATCCGTACATCTCACACAAGTCATTATTTAGGAAGACCTTCTTATTGTTCCATTGGTTCTCTAAAATTGTCAAATAAAGAGGTGATTAGGAGTCCTATAACTTCGTTCTAGTTTGATTAGCATCAAAAGTAGCAATCCCAAAACTATCGCGTTAAAAATATTGCGTACATCTCACAAAAGTCTTGATTTAGGGAGTCCTTCTTATTGTTTCATTGGTTCTCTCAAATTATAAAAGAAAGAGGTAATTATGAGTCCTACGACTTCGTTCTAGTTTGATTAGCATCAAAATGAGCAATCCTATCACTAGTGCTGTAATACCCGAGAATTTTTATATATTATTAAATAAATATATTAATGGAAATGAGAATTTATTTAATATAAATGATTTTGTGTTATGAGAAGGATTAACTCAATTTTATTAAATTGAATATTTATAATAACTGAGAAATTATGGAGTTACGATAAACTCGTGAAAGCCTTGTGTGGCACAGTGATGAGATATATTAATTAACGAATGAATTATTAAGTGAACAATTAATCTATATTAATTGTTAATTGTTATTAGAGAATATTAATTAATTATTATAGAATATTAATGATAATTAATTGATGATGTGGGGATTATTATTATCGCAATAATATAATAATAATAAGCAACGTGTTCATAAATATAATAAGATCTATATTCATGTGATAATAAATCCTATGATTATTAATTAAGTGTTATTAATAATTACGAGGAATGGATTAATTAATATTATTGTTAATTAATTGTTAAGGTGGATAATTTATTTATTTGACATTATGAATAATGAAACAAACAAGTAAAGTTATTAATATAATAAGACTATATTAATTGTTATGTGCAAGTATAATTAAAATATACTATATGATTGTACATATTAAAGCTATGTGTTATGAATACATCATGTGTAGATATATATTGTAAATAATTATTGAATCAATAGAATTTAATAATGAATGAGATAATGTAATGTGGTAATATTTGATTTAAATTATATCCGGTAAAACAAATGTACGTGGATTATATGTTTGGAAATTACACTTATTACATTATGTGAAGTACATTGTGACTTAAATTATAACCTAAGAGTACATACAATATATAACATAAGTATATGGTTTGTGTATACAAGTGTGGTATTTGCAAATGCTGAGAAGTGAATCAATTGTCCCATTTTAAGTGTCCCATTTGCTCTCCAATTCCTCATACACGTGATTAGCATTATGAAGTCTACTCCCTATTCTTCCTCAAACTCAGTAAAACTCCATAGCTTCATTCTTCAAATCCTCAAAATCAACAACATAGGCTAGATCATGATGAGCAAGGGAATGGGCATGATGATGAGTCTCAACAACCAATTACCTACTCTCTATTAACCATCAAGAAAATCAAAAATCTCGTCGGTTTAATTTGGTGTGTATAAGAAATGTCTGGACAATGGTTTTTCTATATATATGGCTCTCATCCTCTCTAATTCATTTGCTGATAAATTGCTTAAGTTAAGTTGAGAATAATACACATAGTAGTATAATAGCATTGTGAAGTAGTAGCAAGTTCAGATTCTAGCAGAGGTATAATAAAGCTTCCTTGTTCTTCATTTTTGTTTCTCTGTATATTTCAAGATTTCTTAATTTTGCCATATTAGAGTGTGATTGGATTATAGAATGCTTGATTAAGTGTTATATAGACATATAAGTATGTTGGTATTGCAATGTAGTTATGTAGAATCGAAATTGTGAAGTAATTTTGTGATTCGGGAGAATGTTTGCCGAGGCTAGCCGCTCTTTGGATTGGAACGGGAGTCGCGCGGCCGAACGTCTCCCTAGTACAATATGGGCGCGGTCGAGCGCCACTGCAAAAATTGTTGATGATTTCTTTTATATCTTCTGATGTGTTGAGCATGTTGTACTGTTGGGATATGCATATAACTCACAATAACATATGGAATAAGGGTACTAGGTTATAGTAATCCATGCTAGTCGTTTTAGTTGAGTATTTCGAAGAAAACTGAAAGTTATGAAAAGAGGAACTTTGATATGTTAGCTTTATATTGACATTCTGACTTTTGAAACATATTTGTATGACCTAGAAACATATGATATGAATGTTAACTTGCGTATCTAAGCTTCATAATGTAACTTGAGCATATGAACCTCAATAGTGAACCTTTCCAACGAAAACTCAAGCGTTGAACATGGACTCTAACATGTTATATTAGGATTCTAGGTTCTGATTTTTTGAGCATGTTATATAACCTTGAAATGCGTGTCAAACATGTTAACATATGAATCTAGATAGCATGAGCATGTTAGGCCTTATTAGTGAGTTTTACTAATGAGAATACAAGTTTTAAATGTACACCTTAACATGTTAACTTGAAGTTTAAATTCTGAAGTTTATGAACGTGTTGGATAATACTATTGACTTCATGAACGTCATGCATGTATACATACCATGCTATATGTCATGATTAAAATTTAGCGTAAACGAAGCATGTTTTCAACAAATAACTGTAATAGTTACATGTATGAAATGTGAATACTCATAAGTATGCCTAATGCAATGTATATGAATACCTTATGTGTTTAAAGAGCGAGCATGATAGGCCTTGTGAATTTCATGACCTTGAATGGCTTTAAATTATTAAAAGTGTTAACTTAGAATCTATTGCATGTATGATTGGAACAAGAAAAGGTTGTATACACATAAAAGTATCCTTTAAACATGTATACATGCTACGTGATATTATATGATGTTACTTGAACCCGATTTTGACGGTTAACTAATGAGAATGCCATAACTTGCTAAAATAAAATACATTTAGTATTAATAATGGTCTTATGTGATATTAATAATATGAGAGCATGTTTCCTAATTGTTGCGATCTTATATGATATGAGAATGTGTTTAAACTCAAAAGGAGGAACGTTAATGATAGACATTATATTCTATATAACTGTGTAGCTAGGTTAAGACTTAGCTTATGTGTTGATCGTATATTCGAAGATAAAATGTGAAGTTAATTATATGACTAATGAATATCATATATATACGTAACCATATTACGATAGGAATTTGAAAGTGTTGATTTGGTTTTCGTGGATAAACTACGCTAAAGGCAAGTTCTCTAACTTATACCCTTTTAAAGTGCAAGTTTCCTAACTTACACTCTTTTACGGTGCAAGTATCTAAACCTTATCTCTTTGGATGCAAGTATCCTAACCGACGCATTTACTTTATGCAAGTATTCTATCCTTGTATATTGCGAACTAGTTTCTTTACTTAATCGTTTGAATTGAATTAGCATACTTGAACTCTTATTTCATTAAAGCTATTATTCATGTGGAACTTGGTATTGTTCTTGAATATTGTGAGAGTGTCTATGCCATTTGATTCGGCTAGACTTATATTATTGAAAGGCGACCCAAACCGATTGATTGGTGCGGGATCTTATATTTGACTGAGAAGAACAAAATATAACTGTCGGAGAACCGACGCGCGCACATTAGTATGATTGAGTGTTATGCATAACATAGGGTACTTTAGGCTGATCACCTGTTGTACTTGTTTTTGTTGGATTTTTCAGTTTATTACTGTCAATTCCTGTGGAAGTTCATAGTCCTTAGTGACTGCTCAGTATTCAGTTATCTTGAAATCTTGAATTGGTTTATTATTGAATCATATTGATATTATTCTATCCTTAGCGACTGTTATTGAAAACTGTTGATATTCTTATTATCCTTGAACTATCAAACCTTGCTATACCCTTTCGAGAATTGAGAATTATATTACAAACTCTTATTATATATTACTTGCTGGGCAAATTGTGCTCATTCTTGCTTTCCCTAAAAATATTTCAGTTAAGGCCGAGCAGTGCGGACCCTCGAGTACCGACAAGGGCAAGGGAAAGGCTACTGAGTGCCTTTGTTTATGTAGGACCTTATGATTATAATAAAGAACTTATGATATTATGTACTAGTTAAGGTTATTTATGATTGAGATATGTCTAAGCTATGTAATCACTGTTTAAGTTACGAGACCTTGGGACGTGAATAAATTATATTATTTAAATGTAATCTATTCGGTATTAATTGTGTATTATTCCGCTGTGCGATGCGATATTTAGTCGTATTATTATTGTGATGTATTACCATGAGCACGTGACGAACCGAATTTGAGAGACCAAGCGGCGGTCCCGAATTTGGGGCTGTCACAAGTTCCTTCAAAAAGATCCATACATCTCACACAAGTCTTCATTTAGGGAGACCTTTTATTATTTTATTAGTTCTCTAAAATTGTCTAAGAAAGAGGTGATTAGGAGTCCTATAACTTCGTTCTAGTTTGATTAGCATCAAAAGTAGCAATCTCATGACTATCGCGTTAAAAATGATGGGTACATCTCACACAAGTTTTGATTTAGGGAGACCTTATTGTTTCATTGGTTCTATCAAATTGTCAAAGAAAGAGGTGATTATGAGTCCTATGACTTTGTTCTAGTTTGATTAGCATCAAAAGGAGTAATCCTATCACTAGTGCCTTCAAAATAATCTGTACATCTCACATAAGTCTTCATTTAGGGAGACCTTCTTATTGTTCCATTGGTTCTCTAAAATTGTCAAAGAAAGAGGTGATTAGGAGTCCTATAACTTCGTTATAGTTTGATTAGCATCAAAAGTAGCAATCCCAAGATTATCGCGTTAAAAATGATGCATACATCTCACACAAGTCTTGATTTAGGGAGTCCTTCTTATTGTTTTATTGGTTCTCTCAAATTATAAAAGAAAGAGGTGATTATGAGTCCTATGACTTCGTTCTAGTTTGATTAGCATTAAAAGGAGCAATCCTATCACTAGTGCCTTCAAAACGATCCGTACATCTCACACAAGTCTTCATTTAGGGAGACCTTCTTATTATTTCATTGGTTCTCTAAAATTGTCAAAGAAAGAGGTAATTATGTGTCCTATAACTTCGTTCTAGTTTGATTACCATCAAAAGGAGCAATCCCATTAATATCAAGTTCAAATCTATGCGTACATCTCACACAAGTCTTCATTTAAGGAGACCTTCTTATTTTTACATTGGTTCTCTAAAATTATCAAAGAAAGAGGTGATTAGGAGTCCTATTACTTCGTTCTAATTTGATTAGCATCAAAAGGAGCAATCCCATGATTATCTCGTTAAAAACGATGCATTTATCTCACAGAAGTCTTGATTTAGAGAGACCTTCTTATTGTTTCATTGGTTCTCTCAAATTATCAAAAACATAGGTGATTATGAGTCGTATAACTTCATTCTAGTTATATTAGCATCAAAAGGAGCAATCCTATATCACTAGTGCCTTTAAAACGATCCGTACATCACACACAAGTCTTCATTTAGGGAGACCTTCTTATTGTTTCATCAGTTCTCTCAATTTGTCAAAATATAGGTAATTATGAGTCCTATTACTTCGTTCTAGTTGAAATTAGCATCAAAAGGAGCAATCCCATCACTATCATGTCCAAAACGATGCGAGATCTCACACAAGTCTTCATTTAGGGAGACCTTCTTATTGCTTCATTAGTTCTATTAAATTATCAAAATATAGGTGATTATGAGTCCTATTACTTTGTTCTAGTTGAAATTAGCATCAAAAGAGCAATCCCATCACTATCGTGTCCAAAACGATGCGTAGATCTCACACAAGTGTTCATTTAGGGAGACCTTCATATTATTTTATTGGTTATTTTGAATTTACAAAGAAAGAGGTGATTAAGAGTTGTATTACTTCGTTCTAGTTTGATTAGCGTCAAAAGGAGAAACCCATGACTATCGCGTTCAAAATGATCCGTACATCTCACACAAGTATTCATTTAGGGAGACCTTCTTTTTGTTTCATTGGTTTTCTAAAATTATCAAAGAAAGAGGTGATTAGGAGTCCTATAACTTCGTTCTAGTTTGATTAGCATCAAAAGTTGCAATCCCATGACTATCGCGTTAAAAATAATGTGTCTTGATTTAGGGAGTCCTTCTTATTGTTTCATTAGTTCTCTTAAATTATCAAAGAAAGAGGTTATTATGAGTCCTATTACTTCGTTCTAGGTTGATTAGCATCAAAAGGAGCAATCCTATCACTAGGGCCTTCAAAATGATCCGTACATCTCACACAAGTCTTCATTTAGGGAGACATTCGTATTATTTCATTGGTTCTCTAAAATTGTCAAAGAAAGAGGTGATTATGAGTCCTATAACTTCATTCTAGTTTGATTAGCATCAAATGTAGCTATCCCATGACTATCATGTTAAAAACGATGCGTACATCTCACACAAGTCTTGATTTAGAGAGACCTTTATATTGTTTCATTAGTTGTTTCGAATTTACAAAGAAAAAGGTGATTAAGAGTTATATTACTTTGTTCTATTTTGATTAGCGTCAAAAGGTGACTATCGCGTTCAAAACCATGCGTACATCTCACACAAATCTTTATTTAGGGAGACCTTCTTATTATTTCATTGGTTCTCTAAAATTGTCAAAGAAAGAGGTGATTAGGAGTTCTATAACTTCGTTCTAGTTTGATTAGCATCAAAAAGAGCAATCCCATTAATATCAGATTCAAAACGATGCGTACATCTCACACAAGTCTTCATTTAAGGAGAACTTCTTATTTTTACATTGGTTCTCTAAAATTGTCAAAGAAAGAGGTGATTAGAAGTCCTATTACTTTGTTCTAATTTGATTTGCATCAAATAGAGCAATCCCATGACTATCGTGTTAAAAACGATGCGTACATCTCATATAAGTTTTGATTTAGGGAGTCCTTCTCATCGTTTCATTAGTACTCTCAAATTGTCAAAGAATGAGGTTATTATGAGTCCTATTACTTTGTTCTTATTTGATTAGTATCAAAAGGAACAATCCTATCACTAGTGCCTTCAAAATGATCCGTACATCTCACACAAGTCTTCATTTAGGGAGACCTTCGTATTGTTTCGTTGGTTCTCTAAAATTGTCAAAGAAAGAGGTGATTATGATTCCTATAAATTCGTTCTAGTTTGATTAGCATCAAAAGTAGCAATCCCATGACTATCGCGTTAAAAACGATGCGTACATCTTACACAAGTCTTGATTTAGGGAGACCTTCATATTGTTTCATTGGTTGTTTCGAGTTTACAAAGAAAGAGGTGATTAAGAGTTGTATTACTTCGTTCTAGTTTGATTAGTGTCATAAGGAGAAACGCATGACTATCGCGTTCAAAACCATGCGTACATCTCATACAAGTCTTCAGTTAGGGAGACCTTCTTATTGTTTCATTGGTTCTCTAAAATTGTTAGAGAAAAAGGTTTTTAGGAGTCCTATAACTTCGTTCTAGTTTGATTAGCATCAAAAGTAGCAATCCCGTGACTATCGCGTTAAAAACAGAAATTTACATCTCACACAAGTCTTGATTTAGGGAGACCTTCTTATGGTTTTATTGATTCTCTCAAATTATCAAAGAAAGAGGTGATTATGAGTCCCTATGACTTCATTCTAGTTTGATTAGCATCAAAAGGAGCAATCCTATATCACTAGTGCCTTCAAAACTATCCGTACATCTCATACAAGTCTTTATTTGAGGATACCTTCTTATTATTTTATTGGTTCTCTAAAATTTTAAAGGAAAGAGGTAATTAGGAGTCCTATAACTTCATTCTAGTTTGATTAGCATCAAAAGTAGCAATCCCATGACTATCGCGTTTGAATCGATGTGTACATCTCACACAAGTCTTCATTTAAGGAAACCTTCTTATTGTTTCATTTGTTCTCTAAAATTGTCAAAGAAAGAGGCGATTAGGATTACTATTACTTCGTTCTAATTTGATTAGTATCAAAAGAAGCAATCCTATGACTACCGCATTAAAAATGATGCATACATCTCACACAAGTTTTGATTTAGAGAGACCTTCTTATTGTTTTGTTGGTTCTCTCAAATTGTCAAAGAAAGTGGTGATTATGAGTTCTATGACTTCGTTCTAGTTTGATTAGCATGAAATGGAGCAATCCTATCACTAGTGCCTTCAAAACGATCTATACATCTCACATAAGTCTTCATTTAGGGAGACCTTCTTATTGTTTCATTAGTTCTCTCAAATTGTCAAAATATAGGTGATTATGAGTACTATTACTTCGTTCTAGTTGAAATTAGCATCAAAAGGAGCAATCCCATCACTATCATGTCCAAAACGATGCGTAGATCTCACACAAGTCTTTATTTAGGGAGACCTTTATATTGTTTCATTGGTTGTTTCGAATTTACAAAGAAAGAGGTGATTAAGAGTTGTATTACTTCGTTTTATTTTGATTAGCGTCAGAAGGAGAAACCCATGACTATCGCGTTCAAAACCATACGTACATCTCACACAAGTCTTTATTTAGGGAGACCTTCTTATTGTTTCATTGGTTTTCTTAAATTGTCAAAGAAAGAGGTGATTAGGAGTCCCATCAATTCGTTCTAATTTGATTAGGTTCAAAAAGGGCAATCCCATGACTAACGAGTTAAAAACGATGCGTACATCTCACACAAGTCTTGATTTAGGGAGACCTTCTTTATAATAACCAAGAATTTCAAGTCACATTGTAAATAGATATATTAATTAAATATTACTGATTTTGAAAACTTCGTGATATATGGTGATTGAATAAGTGATTATGTAGCAAGTGTGTTATGAGTATTTTATAGGAAGTCCCTCTAATGAAATAATTAAATTAGTGGACTAACCTAAGGATTCTAATTATCAAGGAAATCGATTAAGATGATGACTAATTAAATATTCAATTTACTTGTATATGGCAAGTCTAATTGGGTTATGTAAATAAAGTATTATTATTGATTTATGGGAATGTGTAATAGTCCAAGTAGTATTTAATACTAGTGGACTAGCCCAATTGGATTAATAATCAAGCCCACTTATTTAATTGGAGGTGGACTTGAATGTCATTAGGTAAATTAATTAACTTAGCCCAACATGTAGAAAAATAAATAGTAGCCCAAGTATGGTATAAACGAACTTGACTACTAGTGACCCAAATTAAATAAAGAGGCCCAAATCTTGGTCCATGAAGGAATGGACTTTTTAGTCATTAGAGTAAGTAAATAACACAATAAAAATAAATCTATAATGGGAGAAAAGGAGGCACATGGCCGGCCACTTGAGGGTAATATAGGGAGAAATAGCAATTTTGTTGAGCTTGTCCAAAATCTTGGTTAAAATCTATTAAATCTACTAACTAAGCCATGTGTCACTCTATTAGCATGTCCAACACTTATGGTTAAGTGTACAAGCAACCAAGGGAATGATTAAGAGAGAGAAGTAGTGGAGGAAAGAATACTTACACTCTTAATCATACTACTCCACTTACTTCATTTTATTCCTTACACTTCCAAGCTACTTAGCAAGAGAAAAAGAAAATATATATAGAGAGAGAGGGAGAGCATATTTCGGCAGCCACAAGGAGGAAAAAGAGAGTTTGGATCTTCATGCATGCTAAGTATCTAAGCTACTTTGGAAGAATAAGAAGAATAACAAGAAGAACTATGTAATGATTCTAAAAAATTTCAAGTTTAGATTACTTATTTTGTTAGATTTTGATGAAACAAGGAGCCTTATGTTTGATCTTTAAAAACTCTTCATCTATATGAGTATAAGTATTTTATATAAGGATCAAAATGTTTTTAAAGTTGAAAGTTAGATCAAAAGAGAGAAAATAGAGATTTGTACAAAATGGGTAAAGAAAAAGCTCATGCATGCATGCTCTATGTATTCGATGTTAGATTATTGGGGATGCATGTTGTATATGGTTGATATCATGTTAGAATGCTAGATCTTGAGTTTAATAAGTTAAACTCATGAATTTGTATGAGTTCATATGAAAAGGTTTGGAAAAAGGAAGTTAGATGGATTTTTTTTTGGAAATTGTTATTTAACTAGTGTGCTATATCATGTGCATGTTAAAATCTACAAGTGATATTTGCGATTTCTTAGTTTGTATGCTAGATACATGAGTTAAGGATAAAACCCCTTTGGAATAACTCAAATATGTTTAAAAATGAGCAAGTTATGAATTTAATTATAAACTACCCAACTGTTGGAATCATGCTACTGATCAGCAACTTCTGGGCTAGTTTTGGTAACCAAAACATACTCAAATTTGATTTTTGATATATGAAAATTATAGTTCAGGAAAATAAAAATCCAAGGATACTAATTGGAATTAAATTCGAGATGTAGATCTCGAGTTACAAGCGTTTCCGTGAAGGACCCCAAATCTAAAAAATGAACCAACTGTTGTAAACATCTTTGTTGATCAGTCACTTTAACCCTGATTTTCGGGACCTAGACCGATCAGAATTTTATGATTGATAAATGAAAACTAGAGTTTAGGAAAATATGAATCCAACGCCTCCAATGGAACCTAAATTCGAGTTGCAGACTTTGTTTTACAAGCATTTTCGTAAAGGATCCCAAATCTGAAATTTTGGACGAAAATTATAGTAATAGTAGAAATTGAATGGATAATGAATAATTAAATTAAATAACTTTTAAAGCCACTAATGGGCTAGTAAACTAATTATATATAAAGTGAAAAATAATTAACTATTTAATTATTATTTAAATGATATTAAGTAATAATTAAGTAGAGTTAGTGTTAATAAAATAACTATTTATTATTTAATTAAGGTTAAATAATAATTAGGGTTAAACATTTAATTAATTAATATTTAATTAGTATTAAATAATGATTAAAGAATATTTAAGTAAGATTAAGTAATAATAAAGTAATTACTTACTTACATTGACATAAAAGCTTATATAAATAATTATTTATTATTTAACTAACATTAAATAATAAATAAGAACAAGTAATAATTAATTATTCTTAAATTAATAAGAAAGAATAATTAAATATTTACTAAGTGAATTAATTATTTATTATTTAATAATAAATAAGGATGAATGTTAATTAATTATTCTTTAAATAATAATAAGAAATAATTAAAGATTAATGAAGTAAATAAATCAATTATTGATTATTCAAGGATAAGGAATTAATAAATTATTATTAAATATAAATAATAATTTAATTATCCATTATTTAATTAACATTAAATAATGAAGAGTTATAATTGGTAAATTTATACTAACTAAAGGTAATTAATTAATTAATATTAAATATTAATCAAATGAAGAGGGAGTTAATAATTAAAGAAAATTTAAATAACTCTTTAATTAAACAATTATAATAAATTGTTTAAGGATCTAATAAGTGTTTATCACTTAAGAAAAAACCTTATTAATTATTAAATCATTAACCTAAGATCAATTAAATATCTTATAGGATTAATGATAGTACATTATATATATGTACTTTGTGATTCAATTATTTGTTAAATAATAGTACAAGTAAGTGTATAGATGGACAATTATACACAGTACTAATTGATAGATCTACATTATCAATATTAGGTCATTCAAAGAGTTTTAATTAAAGCTAGTAAGTTGTAGCTCGTCGAACAGGCAAGTTCTCTAACTCAAACTCGAGTTGTTATTTTTCAAGCATGGTAGTGGATAATTATTGTTGATTATTCCACATCTAAGATTATTATTGAATATTCGCATTTATTGCAAGTTTCCCAAACTCGAGTTATTACTTTCAAAGCATGTTATTGGATAATTATTGTTGATTATTCCACATCCTTAATGAATTATTGTAAATCACACTTTGTGCAATTCAATTACGGTTCTATTATTTATTGAACTGTAAATTGATTAAAGTTCTTTTATTCATGAACTGTTTATGAAATGGATCTATGCTATGTATCAGCTAGATCAAGCATGGTTAAAATTTGTTAATTCAAATTCGTTTTATGAATACTGTTCTTAATCAATTGACTTGATAAGGACTCTTGACTGAGAAAAGAATATGTTATTAAAGCATTATATTGGAAAACAATTGTTGCTAGTCTATTAAGTATTTATGCATATTACACAGGGTATGAAAGGTTGATCCCTTGATTACCAAATTCATTAAAAGGACCAGTTTAAATACTGACAACCTTAGCAGATGTTCATGGTCACTCTAGACCACTCAGTATCTATTATTCAAATATTCGAATAATAACTTATTGAAATGTAATTCATGTTCTTCTACAATCAATTTCATTGTTGAACATTGAACGATAAATTCCTTTCTAATCATGATATATCTCCTTGTATATAAACTTGCTAAGCAAACTAGTTGCTTACCCTTGCTATATCATGACGTTTATTTCAGATAAGCCAGGACCGTCTAAGAAATTCAAAGGAAAGGGCAAGGTTCAAGATTAGTTAGTTATGAACTAATTAAGTATTTGATGTAATTATTTAAGTAAATCTTTTGTAATAGTAAGGGTATATTTATGTTAAGGTTATGAGACCATGGGATTATGATGTAGACTTTATTTTAATGAACAATGTATGTTTATTATTCCGCAATAGTTTATAGAATGCTTATGATGATGATGTATCGTGAGCACCGAACCCGAGGTTAGAGAACCCGAATTTGAGGGCGTCACAGGTTGGTATCAAAGTTATAGGTAATAAACTTTAGGAATGCAAAACCTAGGTTATAACCTTAGAAGAAAACTCGTATAGTGTATGTTAAGTGGTGAATTATGGAAATTCATCATAGTTTTGGTTGTACTTAATAAAATATCATTTCATTTGATCAATGAATATTTGTTATTGTGGTACTGATGCTGTTATTGTTGTTTTGGATTATAGGATGTCAGAGGAGAGTCATAACAGCCGTACAGTAGATCAGCCGGTAGAGCATGTGGTAGTGGAGGATTCCACCCAGGATATTCTCATTGGAGACTTACTGGGCAAGAATGTGGAGCTAGAGGCTAGAGTACAAGAGTTGGAGGTGGAGAATCACACTTTCTAGAACACGGAACAGCAGTATAAAGATGCCACTTATCAGGCATTAGCAGACTTGGATGAGATGAAAGCTAAAGTGGAGTTATTAGAGATTTAGTTAGGTGAGAGGACATTAGAGAATCAGGTGTTGAAGTTTGAGTTCGATCTGGAGATTGCAGATATAATCAGAATTGAGGAGGCATAGATTGGAGTAGCCAAGATGGTGGACCAGCTGGAGTTACTTTTGGAAGAGAAGGAAGTCAGATTAGGGTCTTTGGGACGGGCATTGGATGCAGCATATGCGGGTCCCTGGGTTGGTCAGGTGAGGTCGCGTTTCGAGATCGGCGAGTCTAGCCGGACGGTGCGACGCCGTGTGATGGGAGATGCACTGCAGGAGCAGGAGCATGCCCAAGGGGCACCTGGCAGCCACTGAGGTGTTGGTTGGTAGTAATGACTATAAGATGCAATAGTACCCTTTTTGTTTAGCAAGGTTAGATTAAGTATGATGTAAACCTCTATCTGTGAGAGGTTGTATGTAAAAATGGTGTACCCCATCTTAGTTGTGTAGGGGAGTATACCTTTTGATGGATCCCATGTCTAGATGTTCAGAATGGGATAGTTAGTATTTATAGGAATATGCTAGGCATATGTATGACACTAAAAATTTGGCATATGAATATAAGTGCGCTATTATGACTAAATGTTTAATTAAATAGATAAGTCTTGAGAATGAAGATAATAAGTTATCTCTGTGATAATTGAAAGTTTTATTAAGCTGAAAAGGTCATTTCAGCAAGCTGAAATGGATAGTTCAACAAGTTAAACATGATGATAATGTGATTATTAAAGTTTAAATTACATGTTGTATTTTAAATACTTATAACATATAATGAAACTCGAAGTGATAATGTAAGGTTTTGTTTAAAACAGATAATGCCGCCAAGACGCCAAAACCATAATTAGAGGGAGGAACGATCTGTAATAATGAAAGAGAGCAAGATGACCCAATGCAGAACTTTGCAAATATGATAGCTCAAGCTATGCGATCTCATGCACCTGCAGCAAGGAATCAAGTGAATAATAGATTAGCAAATTTTAAAGATTTTAAAGCTATAGGACCGCCAGAATTTAGCCCAACCACGGACCCCATAGAAGCTCAAATATGGGAGAAAGAGATGGAAAAGGCCTTTATCATTGTTAGGGTAGCTGAAAAGCAAAAGATGACTTTTGCTACCTACTTGATGAAAGATGAGGCTAATTACTAGTGGGAGTCGAACCAAGCTAGAGCCAAAACGGAAGTAGTCGCATGGACAAGATTTAAGGAGTTGTTCTTAGAAAGCTATTTCTCGGAGGCCATGCAAGCCAGAATGGAAGTGCAGTTTCTTGAATTGAAGCAAGAAAATATGACAGTTGCAGAATATTCAGCAAAATTCAACGAGCTGGCCAGATTCGCACCTCATCAGGTGGATACAAAACTACGAAAGGCGCTTAGGTTTGAAAATGGGCTGAAGCCATGGATACACAACAAAGTCGTAGTGCTTCAAATTGCTATGTTTTCAGCACTGTTAGAAAAGGTTATCATTGCAGAAGGTAGTAGTGAGGCAATATCTAGATTCAACCGAGAGAAGAATAAGAAGAAGATTGAAGGTGGACATCAAGGTGCCAGCAGTGGGGGCAGTAATAGTAAGAAGCGTAAGTGGAACAATGGTAATGACTCGGGAACTCAACAAGTAAGTACACCACAGAAGAAGTCAGCATGCAGTAAGTGTGGAAAGAATCACTCTGGGGAGTGTATGTAGGGGAAGAATGTATGTTATAACTGCGGCCAAGAAGGACATATCTCACCGAATTGTCCTAAAACAAAGAAGGGAGGTTGCTTTTCTTGTGGGGGAATGGGACATCGATTTAAGGATTGTCCATTTAAGAAGAATACTGACGGAGGAAATGGAAATAGGAGTAGTACCCCAAAGTTAACAATTGGAGGGCCAACACAGCAGAGCAAGCCGACAGCCCGAACTTTCAACATGACTGTGCAAGATGTAGTTGCATCAAAGGAGGTGGTGTCAGGTATAATTCCGATCAATAATATAAATGCATATGTATTGTTTGATTCGGGAGCTACCTGTTCATTTGTGTTTGAGGAATTTGCTAGAAGATTAAACTTACCATGTGAAAAGTTAAAGAACCCTATGAACATAGAAGTTGCAAACAAAGAAGTGATCCTTGTAGAGTTTATCCATAACAACTGTGGTGTGGAAATAAGGGGACATAAGTTAAGCATGAATTTGATTTCGATACGCTTAGGGGAATTTGATGTTATCCTAGGGATGGATTGGTTGTTTAACCACGAGGAAGTTATAAATTACCAGAAGAAGAGTATACGCCTTAAGACACCAAATATATCTAAGGTTGTATTTTATGGTAGCAAGTCGCCAAGGCAAACGAGTTGTCTGACGATGATGTAGGCCAGGAGTATGTTACGAAAATAATGGGAAGGTTATTTGGCTCATGTGGTGGATACACATGTTGTGAATTCAGACATGGGGCAGATACCTATAGTTAATGAGTTTTGGATGTCTTTCCAGAAGAACTTTCGGGACTTCCGCCAGACAGAGAGATAGAGTTTGTGATTGATTTAGTGCCGGGGACAGGGCCGATATCGAAAGCACCGTATCGAATGGCTCCTATAGAAATGAAAGAATTGATAATCCAGCTACAAGAGTTGTTGGACAAGAAGTACATCCAATTGAGTGTATCTCCGTGAGGAGCACCTGTGTTGTTTGTAAAGAAGAAAGATGGTTCGATGAGGCTGTGTATGGATTATAGAGAGTTGAATAAGGTGACAATCAAGAACAAATATCCGTTACAAAGAATAGACGATCTGTTTGATCAACTTAAAGGAGCGAGATGTTTTTCTAAGAATGACTTAAGGACTGGTTACCATCAATTGAAAGTGAGGACGGAGGATGTACCAAAGACAGCGTGTAGAACTCGTTATGGCCATTATGATTTCCTAGTGATGTCAATTGGACTGACGAACGCACCAGCTACTTTTATGGACTTGATGAACAGAGTGTTTAAACCGTACTTGGATAAGTTTGTGGTTGTGTTCATTGACGATATTCTGGTATATTCAAAGACTGAGGAGGAGCATGTCAACATTTAAAGATAGTGTTGGAGATGTTAAGAAAGGATAAGCTATATGTAAAATTTTTAAAATGTGAGTTCTGGTTGAAGAGGGTTCAATTTTTGGGACATGTAATCGACAACAAGGGAATTTTTGTTAATCCAGCGAAAGTAGAAGCGGTGAAAAATTGGGGACAACCGAAGACACCGATAGAGATCAAAAGTTTCTTGGGACTGGCAGGATATTACTGAAGATTTATTCAGGATTTCTTGAAGATAGCGACACCATTGACTAATCTAACAAGGAAGACTGTTAAGTATGTGTGGGCAGAGAAGTGTGAACAGAGTTTTCAGGAATTGAAGAAAAGATTAAGTGAAGCACCAGTGTTATCCTTACCAGATAGTACGGGGGGTTTTACAGTGTATAGTGATGCGTCACACAAGGGACTAGGTTACGTACTAATGCAGAATGGTAAAGTCATTGCGTACGCATCACGATAATTAAAGGACCATGAGAAAGGATACCCTACCCATGACCTGGAATTGGCTCCGGTAGTGTTTGCCCTTAATATTTGGAGACATTATCTCTACGGAGAAAGGTGTGAGATATACACAGACCACAAAAGTCTGAAGTATATCTTTACACAAAAGGAGTTAAACATGAGGTAGAGGAGATGGTTAGAATTGATCAAGGACTATGATTGTGATATTCTATATCATCCAGGGAAGGCCAATGTAGTGGCAGATGAATTAAGTAGAATAAGCCGAGAAAAGTTGTTCGTATTGACAGACCAAGAAGAATTAGTCAGGGAAATGGAGAAAATGGAGTTGGAAGTGAAAAATCTAAAGAATTCAGATAAAGTAATAGAAATGGAAGCAAGTCCGACTTTACTTGACAAGGTGAAGGAGGCCCAAGAAAAGGATGAAGAATGCAGCAACCTCCCGAAACGGTTAGCTGAAGGCGAAAAGTCAAAGTATAAAATTGGCGGCACTGGATTGCTGAGATTTGAAGGAAGAATTTGGGTACCCGCAGTACCCGAGTTAAGAGAGGAGATTTTTCAAGAGGCCCATACTACGAGATATTCAACATTATTGGTGGCCTAACATAAAGAGAGAGGTTGCGGAATGCGTCAGCAGATGTTTAACTTGTCAAAGAGTTAAGGCAAAGCATCAACGACCAAGTGGACTATTACAGCCTTTGGAAATTCCATAATGGAAATGGGAGCACATCACGATGGATTTTATGGTAAGGCTTCCAGCGACACAGAAGGGTTATGACGCCATATGAGTGATTGTCGATCGTCTTACAAAGTCAGCACATTTTTTGCCGATCAGGATCAGGTATACTTTGGATCAGTTAGCCAAGTTGTATATCAAGGAAATAATTTCGAGACATGGAGTGCCAGTATTAATTGTGTCTGATAGAGATCCGCGCTTCACGTCTAACTTTTAGAGGAGTCTTCAAGAAAGAATGGGGACACAGCTAAGGTTATGTACCGCGTATCATCCACAGACAGACGGGCAAATCGAGAGAACGATTCAAACACTAGAAGACATGCTCAGAGCCTGTGTGATGGACTTCAAAGGAAGCTGGGAAGATCATCTTCCATTGGTAGAGTTTACGTATAATAATAGTTATCATGCAAGCATTGGAATGCCGCCGTACGAAGCCCTGTATGGAAGAAAGTGCATTCCCTTATGTTGGGACGAGGTAGGTGAACGACGACTGTTGGGGCCATAATTGGTACAGCAGACCGTGGAGATCATCAAGGTGATAAGATCTCGACCAGAAGCAGCTCAGGATCGACAAAAGAAGTACGCAGATATTCATCGCAAGAAAAGAGACTTTGAAGTGGGAAGTTATGCATTTCTGAAAGTATATCTCCCTGGAAGGGAAAGATAAGATTTGGGAAGAAAGGTAAATTGAGTCTGAGATTTATTGGACATTTCGAGATATTGAAGAAAATACGTGAAGCGGCGTACGAGGTAGCTCTACCTCTTGAACTAGAACATATTCATAATGTGTTTCATGTGTCAGTGTTGCGTACATATAAACCTGATTACAAGCATATGATATCGTACGAGCCGATTCAAGTCGAGAAGAACTTATCATATGAAGAAATTCCTACCGAGATTTTAGATAGGAATGAGTAGAAGTTAAGAAATAAGGTTATACATTCTGTCAAAATTTTATGGAGGAACCACAATGCTAAAGAAGCTACGTGGGAACTCGAGAAAAAGATAAGGGAGAATTATCCGAATCTTTTTGAGTAACCTTATATGAAATTTCGGGGACGGAATTCTTATAAGGAGGGGAGAATGTAATAACCAAGAATTTCAAGTCACGTTGTAAATAGATATATTAATTAAATATTAATGATATTGAAAACTTCATGATATATGGTGATTGAATAAGTGATTATGTAGCAAGTGTGTCATGAGTATTTTATAGGAAGTCCCACTAATGAAATAATTAAATTAGTGGACTAACCTAAGTATTTTAATAATCAAGGAAATTGATTAAGATGATGAAGCCTAATTAAATATTCAATTTACTTGTATATGGCAAGTCTAATTGGGTTATGTAAATAAAATATTATTATTAATTTATGGGAATGTGTAATAGTCCAAGTAGTATTTAATACTAGTGGACTAACCCAATTGGATTAATAATCAAGCCCACTTATTTTATTGGAGGTGGACTTGAATGTCATTAGGTAAATTAATTAACTTAGCCCAACATGTAGAAAAATAAATAGTAGCCCAAGTATGGTATAAATGAACTTGACTACTAGTGGCCCAAATTAATTAAAGAGGCTCAAATCTTGGTCCATGAAGGATTGGACTTTTTAGTCATTAGAGTAAGTAAATAACACAATAAAAATAAATCTATAATGGGAGAAAAGGAGGCACATGGCCGACCACTTGAGGGTAATATAGGGAGAAATAACAATTTTGTTGAGCTTGTCCAAAATCTTGGTTAAAATCTACTAAATCTACCAACTATGCCATGTGTCACTCTCTTAGCATGTCCAACACTTATGGTTAAGTGTACAAGCAACCAAGGGAATGATTAAGAGAGAGAAGTAGTGGAGGAAAGAATATTTACACTCTTAATCATACTACTCCACTTACTTTATTTTATTCCTTACACTTCCAAGCTACTTAGCAAGAGAAAAAGAAAATATATATAGAGAGAGAGGGAGAGCATATTTCGGTAGCCACAAGGAGGAAAAAGAGAGTTTGGATCTTCATGCATGCCAAGTATCTAACTACTTTGGAAGAATAAGAAGAATAGCAAGAAGAACTAGGTAATGATTCTCAAAAATTTCAAGTTTAGATTACTTATTTTGTTAGATTTTGATGAAACAAGGAGCCTTATGTTTGATCTTTAAAAAGTCTTCATCTATATGAGTATAAGTGTTTTATATAAGGATCAAAACATTTTTAAAGTTTAAAGTTAGATCAAAAGAGAGAAAATAGACATTTGTACAAAATGGGTAAAGAAAAAACTCATGCATGCATGCTCTATGTATTCAATGTTAGGTTATTGGGGATCCATGTTGTGTATGGTTGATATCATGTTAGAATGCTAGATCTTGAGTTTAATAAGTTAAACTTGTGACGAACAAGATTTTTGTAATTTAATTTGAATATTTATTGAATTAAATAAATATTTTTCGATGATTTAATTATTGAGTTAAATAATTAATTGATGAAATTGTGGTAGATTAATTTAATTATATGTGTCACATTAGTTAAATTAATGTGGTGAATTTTTATATTCAAGGTATGTATTTAATTGAGCTTATTTGATTAATATATTAATTAATGAGCATAATGTTATTCTAATTAATTTAAATAATTAATTAGAGATTTAATGATTTGGCATAATTAATGAATGAGAATTTTAATTATGTGACTATGTGAGTTAATATGGATTTATGCTATTTTTAAGTGATTTAAATAACATTATTTGATTTAATTGGGTGTGACGTTAATTAACTATATAATAGTAAGTTAATTAAATTAATGGGAAAGGAAGAATATAAGGGGCAAGCAAACAAAGCCTTAGTGGGGGTTGGAGCTAGTTAACCCATTATGGGATTAACTGACGACCCATAACCCACTACTTCTAATTACGCGTATAATATATTAACTTACATATATATATATATATATATATATATATATAACGTATATTTTATCAGAGAAAGACTAGAGAGAATCTGAGAGAGAAATTGTGAGGAAAATAGTGAATTGAAGAAGAATTAGTGAGGAATCATCATCCTTGAATCATCTTAACAAGTAGCAAGGGTAAATTCTTCAAACTAAACTCTTAAGTTCATGCTTATATACCTTCTCCATGAAAGTTATTTTAGTTATCTGTAAAGTGAGTTTGATGGCCAATTTGTTAAGAAACTGATTATATATGTTTATTGGCATGTATAATCCAATTCTATATGATTTTTATGCGAATTAGAGTAATTAAAATCATGAATATATGCTTTAATTAAAGATTTGAAAAGTTGCAGAGTTTTCCATTTACGTGTTTTAAAATTCTCTGAGAAGGGGAAAATTTACATTTGTTCATGATATGGCTATATATATATATATATATATATATATATATATATTAATTGATGTTCATAACATGTTGTATATCATATATGCATAAATTACAGTGGTTAATTTCATGTAATTATGTGGTAATCGAGATTTTCAAAGTTTTAGAACATAAGGATGGCCCATATGGCCCTTATGTACCAAATTTACATGCCTTACATGATTATTTAACTTAAATTGATGATGTAATATAATTATACACGTTTAAACGAACAAAACGGAAGTTAAACAAACGGATTCGGTGTTATAACGAATCCGTAACGTTGAATTTCTTGTATTTCTTTCAAAACTTTATAAAGTATGAAAACAGTGAAATTAGATGCCTTGGATTGTGTGATTACATGATTTAAAATGCTAAGATCATGCTAGAAATGTTGTATAGTGTTTATGTGAAGTTCATACTTTATGGGTAGCAATTAAATTGTTGTGGTAGCATTAAACGGTGAATTCTGGGCCTGATTCTCTGTTATTCGTGAACTGCATATTTTGAAACTGGCGTGTGGAGCTGCAGCGCCAACTTTAAGCCTAAGAGTGGGGCTGCAGCGCCAGTGGAGCTGCAGCACCAGACTTAAGCTTAAAGTCCGAGCTGCAGCGCCAGTGGAGCTGCAGCGCCATTTTTAGTTCAAATGGTGAAGCTGATAGTAGTGTGCATACAAGCCAATCATGTATGATGACAAAGCACATACTTTGTAAACAATCTTAGTTATTTATTAATAAAATATTCATTTAAGGCATATAATTATCTACATGGTGCTGTTTTTATAATATGCAAATAACCCATAGTTTTAAGCAATGCTTTTAGAATCATGATGAGATCATGATAATGAGATCTAAATTCTTAGAAAGCTTAAAAACTAAAATAGTTCCCAATTATGGGATTACTAAAATGGGGATTAGTAAATCCGGATAGATTGGTACATATGTTGCTTGCTCATTGGATGAGGATGACTGATCTCATGGTCATTTGTGTGGAGACACTAAAGCAAGTATGTAGGTGCTTATTGGAGAATAAGTTCACTGAACGTGACTCGCTATGGAATACCTAATGGAGTTTTACTCGCCTGTCAATAGGAATTCCTAATGTGATAGTAGTACATGTGATCCTTGGACTTGAGATCATCATAGTATCTTGTATGTAACAAATTATACTTTGACTAATTCCTTAAGGCCTTTTAAGGCATATATAGGGTATACTTGGGTGTAATGAGTTACATATGGAGATAATGAATGATCAATAAAGAATCTACCACCTCTAGTAAAAGAGGAGATATGTCCTATGTGATTCGTTAAATGACAACCCAGGAATCCTTGGCCAAGGTAGAATGAAATTAGAAAGAGGTTTCTAATTTGCATTATTTGGAGTTGTGTATTTTCTAATTGAAATACATATGATTAAATAAATTAAGACTTGACAGTAAATCCATGTCTTATATTTAATTGGGACATTGTATGGTGGAAGGATTGAATTGTACGGTGACTATTAACTCACAGGTTCTTTTATGATTAATGTTGAAATCTATATTATCTGGAAAGTCGTTAATCGCTAGGGAGGCTTATCCCTATTGTAGAATAAATATTATTTATTTAAATAGATTATTAGTTTAATTTATTTATTTAAATAAGATTAGAATTGTTCTAATTGATTTATTCACAACCGGTTTAATATGGAGAACCTAAAGGGTCACACCATAAAAGGAAGAAGAATTATTTAAGAAGAAAATGGCATGATAGTAATAATGCATTAAGTATAATTAATTTAATCTATGATGATAGAATAAATTAAATAGCTTAATGTTTATTATTTAATATTTTAGAAATATTAAATATAAATTAATAAGAGGAGTCTTATTAATATTATTATTATTATTATTATTTTAATTCTAAAGGAGTTTAGGAATTAATATAATATCAGTGCTCTCTCTCAATCCTAATAAAGATTAGGATATAAATTAATTAAAAGTATTTAATTAATTAATTAAATAAAACCCTATTCTAATTGGATTAGGAGGGTTAACCTAATATCTATATAAGAGAGTCTTATATCAGAAATAAGGTACGTGAATTTTTCAAGAGTTGGGAGTACACATATTCTATAGAGATAGAAACAAGGGTTAAGCCAATAACCCAATTTACTGAGTTCTTCATCTTCCTTGGTGGATCACCGTTAGAGGCCAAACATTTGGGTGGCTGACATTGATCAAGGGAAGGAGCCACTACAGAGGAATCAAAGGAATCAAAGGAGTAGAACTTGTACCTGAGGAAGCTTGGATCTTCAAAGGTATAATTTTGTTTTTCTCCTTCCTCATTCACTGATAATTGATGCATAAGAATGATCATGGTAATGGGTTTGTATAAATTTTTTGAAAACCTAGTTTTTTACGCTTCCGCCCTATTTATGTAATTTGATTGCATGATTGCGTTACGTACAAACCCAACAGAAGCTGCAGCGCCACTTGGCAATTTTGCCCAGAAATGAGATTTTAATTGTTCAAGTCCAGGAAATGTAATTGAAACCTAATGTAATAAACATGAAGACATGATTAAACATATAATAAGAGGTTAATAACTTATATTACGTGAGTAATTAATAAGTTAATTACATGACTTGAATCGTTAATTGTATAGTTCAATAACGTGCTCAAGACCGATGTGTGTGATTCGATACGTATATCAAGTTATTGATTAATGTGTATTGTGAACGTATTGATATGTAGGATTTAATAAAGAACGTGAATTATAAATTGTAGCTTGTGCAAGAGGCAAGTTTCCTATCCTAAAACTTATTTAATATTTTGCAAGTTTCCTAAACTCAAATCTTACTTTTACATTGAGCAAGCTCTTATCCTTGTTTATTCAAATTGAGATTTTCATATGAGATATTACTATTCCTTTAAGTATTACTTCAGTTATACAATACTTATTCGACTGTATACTCTTGATATTTATTATTCAAGTTGAATATCGTTGTTATTGTTAAACCTTATAAGACTAGCGAACCCTTATTGATTCGACTAGTCCATAGTTGATGAACGTTCTAAATTCTAGAATTTTTATTGAGCTTATCCAAACCAAACTTCCTTTGGTGCGGACTCTGATGTCAAACTGAGATGAACAACCCTTTAATAGGCATTTACGCTTTAGAGTTGAGATATTGTGCACAGTATGGTACTAAGGGCTGATCCCCCTAAGTACGAGAAGTAGAGTCCATAGTCTTATGACTGTTAAAGGTTTAAAGTATAAACAATTTACAACCTAGGACATAGTTCAAGGTCTTATTTTGATTCCTGTTATTTATCCTCGAGTCAAAAGTTGAGTTTCTTTATTCATATGTCTTTGATTCACTCTCATGTTATTATATTGTTGTCATATTATTATACTTGTGGGCAATCGTGCTCACTCTTGCGTAATAATAACATTGCAGTTAAGAATGAAAGGTCCGACGAGCCTTCTACAAGCAAAGGCAAGGGCAAGGTCAACAAGTGATGAAGACTTGTTGTTTATTTTATGTGTTTATGTTTCAGACTTATGTTAAAGTTGTGTAAGACTTATTTAATTGTTTATGTTTTCGCAATTTGATCATTAAGGTTAAGTACGACCTGGGATTGATGTATTTATTTTTCAGATGTTGTAACCCTATAAGGGGAGGATTACTTCTATTTATTTTATGGTTTGCATTTATTATGGGTAGATAGATAGATGATATTTGTATAGTGAACACCAAGTCCCGTGGAAATTGAAGTACCCGGATTTGGGGGTGTCACAGGTTGGTATCAGAGCTGTAGGTTATGAACCTTAGGTGGGGAAAAACCTTAGAATAGTAGCCTTTTAGAGATCGAGAACATAGTAATGATAACTCTTATTGAGTTCTAAGAAAGATAATAACTTATCTTATGTGCTTATACTTATATACGCGAGTATCGATTAGCATCACGTAATAACTAAGACTTAAAATTTTATTTGTCAGGATGACGGATGCTGGAGAACCTAGTCAATCCAGGGACCTTGTACCCCTAGAGGCTAGAGAGGAGGAGCCCCGAGATATCCACGTAGTTTGGGAGCAGTTAGTCCGACGAGAGCCATCACCCTTGATCACAGTCATTGGTCAGGAGCATATGCCGGTATCTGATTCAGAGGAGGACTCTAAGGAAGACCCTGAGGAGATTGAGGTTCAGGCTGAGGCAACCGAAGAGGAGGAGGAAGACCCTGAAGAGTTCCCACCGAGCTCTATCAGTGCCGAGATGTATGACGAGCTGTATGACCGTAACATAGAGTTATGTGATACTGTTCAGGAGCTGAGGGAGACTGTTCAAGAGCTGAGGGAGCAGTCGATTACTCAACAGTCTACCATCGAGCTGAGGGATGGAGAGGTTGAGGCTCTTCATACACGGTTGGGAAATATAGAGTGGGAATTGGCTCACGAGAAGGGCCAAACCTAGCAGAAGTCAGAGGAAATAGAGGAATTAAAGAATGAACTAAAAGAGAAATCAGCAAGGCTGGCGATAGCAGAGGAGGCCTGGGTAAGGGAATCACGATGAGCAGATCTCGCAGAAGATAACTATCGGGCGAAGAAGGCCAAGCTTGAGGAGACGTACTCTACGCTTTAGTATGCAATTAATGAGGCCCAGGATCGGGTTATGAGGTACCCAATTCAGTTCGAAGGACTACCGTCATATATGCTAGATCGCAGGACGATGTCCCGGATTATAGAAGAAGAGCATGGCAAAGCTGTTCGTCGCCTTAATGGGCAGTGATAGGAACATTTGATTTTGTGAAACCTGTCTGGTAGTTAATAATGTAAATTCCAATGTGGTTATAAACAGAGGAATATTTTGATGTTTTAAATCCTGTAGATTCTTTATCTCGGGATAGTTGATGTAAATAGCAGTGATGCTATCGTGTTATGTTAAAACTTTTGATTTAATAAAATATCAGAGTTTATTTGAGATAATGTGTTGACTGATTGTATCTAAATGTTTAAGTTAAGCCTTAAATATTTAAAAGATTGAATAAAGATCTAATAAACGTATTTTTTAACAAAAAAATGCCGCCAAGGAGACGATCTAACCGTCAACAGGCCTAAGAAGGGTCAACGAACAACAACAACGACGCCAATGCTAACCCCGTTCAGCAGTTGGCGAACTTACTTGCTGGAGCGCTTAACAACCAACCTCAAGCTCCATGGAACACAACGTTCAAGGACTTCAAGGCGGTGGGACCGCCAGAGTTTAAAGGCACCATGAACCCGATAGAAGCTCAAATCTGGGTCATGGAGATGGAAAAAGTTTTCGATGTCGCCAGAGTCAGAGAAGACCAGAAAACTGCCTATGCAACGTTCATGCTGAAATCTGAAGCTAGTTATTGGTGGCAAACGAATAAGGTCCGGGGAGGTGAAGGTGTGATTACCTGGGAGAGGTTCAAAGAGATGTTCTTTGAGATGTACTTTCCAACCAGCTCGCAGAATAAAATGGAGGTCCAGTTTCTGGAACTAAAACAGGGGAATATGTCCATACCGAAATATGCGACAAAATTCAATGAGTTGGCTAGGTTTGCCACGTATCAAGTGCACACCGATCAGAGGAAGGCAAGGAGGTTTGGACAGGGCCTGAAGCCCTAGTTGTATAGTAAAGTGTCAATGTTTCAATTGAACACTTTTGCTGGGGTGTTAGAGAAGGCCATTCTCGCTGAAGGCAGGAGTGACGTTGTTACAAAGTATAACCAAGATCAGAAAAAGAAGAAGAGTGAAGGTGAAGGAATTAACAAGGCTAGTGGTAGCAACACGAGGGAAAGTAACAATCAGAAGAGGAGGTGGAATGATAACTCATCAACTGGGAATCAGCAAGGAGGTCAGAAGAAGAGGATCGAAGCATGTCCGACCTGCGAGAAAGCTCACCTTGGGGTCTGTATGAAGGAAAACGAGTATGCTACAATTATGGTCAGGAAGGCCACATAGCACCTAACTGTCCGAACCCAAAGAAGGGCACTTGCTTCACTTGCGGCTCAAAGGACCATCTGGCAAGGGACTATCCCAAGAAGGGATCTGGAGGGGCAGGATCAGGAGGGAACAGGGGAAACAGCGATGGAAGTGCTCTAACTATCACGGGACCAACCGCAACCAACCGACCAACCGCCAGGACATTCAACATGACCCTGCAGGATGCTGTACAGTCTTGCGATGTGGTGTCAGGTATCATTCCGATCAATAAAGTTAATGCTTATGTACTATTTGATTCGGGTGCTACTTGTTCATTTATATCCGATGATTTTGCTAAGAACTTAGAATTGCCTATGGACGAGTTAGAATACCCCATGAACATAGAGATTGCGAATAGAGAAGTGATCCCTGTTAAGTATGTACACAATAACTGTATGGTGGATATTAAGGGTAACATTATAAACGTAGATCTTATCCCGATTAGGCTTGGGGAATTCGATTTTATTCTGGGAATGAATTGGCTAGTAAAATATGGGGCTGTAATTGATTGCCAGAAGAAGTGTATCAGCCTTATGACCCCATCAAAGGTTGTGTTTTATGGCAGTAAATCACCTAGACAAGCAAGTTGTCTGACAATGATGCAGGCCAAGAAATTGTTAAGACAAGGCTGTGTAGGATATTTAGCCTACAAGTCGATAGTCGTAAAGAACACCCGAAAGTGGAAGATATACCAGTCGTGAGGGACTTCATAGACGTATTTTTGGATCATCTACCAGGACTTCCGCCAGACAGAGAGGTTGAGTTTGTGATCGATTTGGCGTCAGGGACGGCCCCAATATAGAAGGCACCATACCGGATGGCTCCGGTAGAGATAAAAGAATTAATGGTACAACTGTAAGAGTTATTAGACAAGAAGTACATCCAACCGAGCGTATTGCCATGGGGAGCACCGGTGTTGTTTATGAAGAAGAAGGACGGGACGATGCGGCTTTGCATCGACTATAGAGAATTGAATAAGGTCACAATTAAGAATAGATATCCATTACCAAGGATCGACGATCTGTTTGACCAATTGAAGGGTGTAAGGTACTTTTCAAAGATAGACTTGAGGAGTGGCTATCATCAGCTGAAGGTGAGGCTAGAGGATGTTCTGAAGACAGCATTTAGGACTTGATATGGTCACTACGAATTTTTGGTGATGTCATTTGGTCTAACAAATGCTCCTGCAGCATTCATGGGCTTAATGAATGGAGTGTTCAAGCCATTTTTGGAAAAATTCGTGGTGGTCTTTATCGACGACATTTTGGTATACTCGAAGACCAAGGAAGAACATGTAGAACATCTGAAGTTAACCTTAGAGGCGTTGAGAAGAGAGAAGTTGTACGCTAAATTTTCAAAATGTGAATTATGGATTGAAAGAGTGCAATTTCTTGGACATGTGATCGACAAGGACGAAAATTAGGTAGATCCCTCTAAAGTTGAAGCGGTGATGAACTGGGATCAGCCGAAAACACCGTCGGAAGTGAGAAGTTTTCTTGGATTAGCGGGCTATTATAGAAGATTCATTCAGTACTTTTCCAAGATCGCAACTCCGCTGACGAATTTGACTAGGAAATCGATGAAGTTCGTTTAGACGGAGAAGTGTGAGGAAAGCTTCCAAGAGCTTAAGAGGAGGTTGAGTTCAGCACCTGTGTTATCTCTTCTGGACGACACATGAAATTTTGTGATTTATAGTGATGCGTCGCATAAAAGACTTGGCTGTGTGCTTTTGCAAAATGGCAGGGTCATTGCATATGCGTTATGATAATTGAAAGACTATGAGAAGGGGTATCCAACCCATGACTTGGAGTTAGCTGCAGTGGTATTTGCTTTGAAAATTTGGAGACACTATCTTTATGGGGAGAAGTGTGAAATATATACAGACCACAAGAGTCTGAAATATATTTTTACACAAAAGGACTTGAATATGCGCCAGAGAAGGTGGCTAGAGCTAATTAAAGACTATGACTGCGAAATTTTATACCATCCGGGTAAGGCTAATGTGGTTGCCGACGCCTTAAGCAGGAAGGGTCGGGAGAAATTGATGATGTTGACTACTTTGGAAGAGCTAATTTCTGCAATGGAAAAGTTGGAATTGGAAGTGAAGTATCCGATGGAGATTGACGAGAAGTTATTTTAGATACAAGTTGGTACAACCCTATTGGATAAAGTTAAGGAAGCCCAACTTCAGGACAAAAAATGTGAGAAGGTAAAGAAAAAGATATCTGAAGGAAACGAACAGAGATTCAAGATAGACAGTGAGGGACTACTGAGATTTGAGAACAGAGTGTGGGTACCGTCAGTTCCAGAGATTAAGGATGACATTTTGAGCGAGGCTCATAGCTCACGGTATTCGATTCACCCCGGTAGTACCAAGATGTACCAGGATCTTCGACAGCACTTCTGGTGGCCGAATTTGATACGAGATGTTGTTGAGTGTGTTGCAAAGTGTCTAACCTGTCAGAAAGTGAAAGCAGAACATCAGAGACCGAGTGGTTTGCTACAACCCCTGGAAATCCCAGAATGGAAATGGGAACACATTATGATGGATTTCGTGGTTGGCCTTCCGACGACTCAGAAAGGCTACGACGCAGTATGGGTTATCGTTGACCGACTGACGAAATCCGCACACTTCCTTTCCATCAATATCAGATTCAACTTAGATTAGTTGGCAAGGTTATATGTGAAAGAGATTATTTCAAGGCACGGAGTTCCAGTATCAATTATTTTCGACAGAGATCCGCACTTCACATCGAACTTCTGGAAGCGACTACAGGAATGCATGGGGACACAGTTGAGAATGAGTACGGCTTATCACCCTCAGACAGACGGGCAGAGTGAAAGAACGATCCAGACATTGGAAGATATATTGAGAGCATGCATCATGAATTTTAAAGGAAATTGGGATGATCACCTACCGCTTGTGGAATTCGGTTACAACAACAGTTACCACGCTAGTATTGGCATGCCGCCTTACAAAACATTGTACGAAAGAAAATGCAGAACTCCGCTATACTGGGATGAAGTTGGCGAGAGACAACTACTAGGTCCAGAACTGGTACAACAGACAGCAGAGATAGTCAAAGTGATTAGAGCAAGACTGGTAGCAGCTCACGATAGGCAGAAGAAGTACGTCGATCCACACTGTAAAAACGTTGAGTTTGAATCGGGTAGCTATGTGTTTTTGAAAGTCTCTCCCTGGAAAGGGAAGATCAGATTTGGAAAGAAAGGGAAATTGAGCCCGAGGTTCATTGGACCCTTTGAGGTACTGCGAAGGGTTGAAGAAGTTACGTATGAGGTAGCCTTACCTCCGGCGCTCGAGAAGGTCCACAACGTCTTCCATGTTTCAGTTTTGCGACCCTACAAACCCGATTACAAGCATGTGATTGAGTATGAACCCCTGCATTTTGAGAAAGACTTATCCTATGAAGAAATTCCTATTCAAATTGTTGACAGAAAAGAGCAAGTTCTCAGAAACAAGGTTATACCTTCTGTTAAGGTAATTTGGAGGAACCACAACGCTGAAGAAGCAACGTGGTAACTTGAAGAGAATATGATGAATAATTACCCACATTTATTTACTTAATTTATGTGTATGCGATTCTGGGGACAGAATCTTTGTAAGGGGGGGAGAATGTAACGGGACGAAATTTAATTGAACCGTGATTATGGGGACAGAATCCTTTTAAGAGGGGAAAGATGTGACGAACAAGATTTTTGTAATTTAATTTGAATATTTATTGAATTAAATAAATATTTTTCGATGATTTAATTATTGAGTTAAATAATTAATTGATGAAATTGTGGTAGATTAATTTAATTATGTGTCACAGTTATTAAATTAAGGTGGTGAATTTTTATATTCAAGGTATGTATTTAATTGAGCTTATTTGATTAATATATTAATTAATAAGCATAATGTTATTCTAATTAATTTAAATAATTAATTAGAGATTTAATGATTTGGCATAATTAATGAATGAGAATTTTAATTATGTGACTATGTGATTTAATATGGATTTATGCTATTTTTAAGTGATTTAAATAACATTATTTGATTTAATTGGGTGTGACATTAATTAACTATATAATAGTAAGTTAATTAAATTAATGGGAAAGGAAGAATATAAGGGGCAAGCAAACAAAGCCTTAGTGGGGGTTGGAGCCAGTTAACCCATTATGGGATTAACTGACGACCCATAACCCACTACTTCTAATTACGCGTATAATATATTAACTTACATATACATATAACGTATATTTTATCAGAGAAAGGCTAGAGAGAATCTGAGAGAGAAATTGTGAGGAAAATAGTGAATTGAAGAAGAATTAGTGAGGAATCATCATCCTTGAATCATCTTAACAAGTAGCAAGGGTAAATTCTTCAAACTAAACTCTTAAGTTCATGCTTATATACCTTCTCCATGAAAGTTATTTTAGTTCTCTGTAAAGTGAGTTTGATGGCCAATTTGTTAAAAAAAATTGATTATATATGTTTATTGGCATGTATAATCCAATTCTATATGATTTGTATGCGAATTAGAGTAATTAAAATCATGAATATATGCTTTAATTAAAGATTTGAAAAGTTGCAGAGTTTTCCATTTACGTGTTTTAAAATTCTCTGAGAAGGGGAAAATTTACATTTGTTCATGAAATGGCTATATATATATATATTAATTGATGTTCATAACATGTTGTATATCATATATGCATAAATTACAGTGGTTAATTTCATGTAATTATGTGGTAATCGAGATTTTCAAAGTTTTAGAACATAAGGATGGCCTATATGGCCCTTATGTACCAAATTTACATACCTTACACGTTTATTTAACTTAAATTGATGATGTAATATAATTATACACGTTTAAACGAACAAAACAGAAGTTAAACGAACGGATTCGGTGTTATAACGAATCCGTAACGTTAAATTTCTTGTATTTCTTTCAAAACTCTATAAAGTATGAAAACAGTGAAATTAGATGCCTTGGATTGTGTGATTACATGATTTAGAATGCTAAGATCATGCTAGAAATGTTGTATAGTGTTTCTGTTAAGTTCATACTTCATGGGTAGCAATTAAATTGTTGTGGTAGCATTAAACGGTGAATTCTGGGCCTGGTTCTCTGTTATTCGTGAACTGCAGAGTTTGAAACTGGCGTGTGGAGCTGCAGCGCTAACTTTAAGCCTAAGAGTGGGGCTGTAGTGCCAGTGGAGCTGCAGCGCCATTTTTAGTTCAAATGGTGAAGCTGCAGCGCCACTTGGCAATTTTGCCCAAAAATGAGATTTTAATTGTTCAAGTCCAGGAAATGTAATTGGAACCTAATGTAATAAACATGAAGATATGATTAAACATATAATAAGAGGTTAATAACTTATATTACGTGAGTAATTAATAAGTTAATTACATGACTTGAATCGTTAATTGTATAGTTCAATAACGTGCTCAAGACAGATGTGTGTGATTCGATACGTATATCGAGTTATTGATTAATATGTATTGTGAACGTATTGGTATGTAGGATTTAATAAAGAACGTGAATTATAAATTGTAGCTTATGCAAGAGGTAAGTTTCCTATCCTTAAACTTATTTAATATTTTGCAAGTTTCCTAAACTCAAATCTTACTTTTACATTGAGCAAGTTCTTATCCTTGTTTTTTCAAGTTGAGATTTGAATATGAGATATTACTATTCCTTTAAGTATTACTTCAGTTATACAATACTTATTCGATTGTATACTCTTGATATTTATTATTCAAGTTGAATATCGTTGTTATTGTTAAACCTTATAAGACTAGCGAACTCTTATTGATTCGACTAGTCCATAGTTGATGAACGTTCTAAATTCTAGAATTTTTATTGAGCTTATCTAAACCAAACTTCCTTTGGTGCGAACTCTGATATCAAACTGAGATGAACAACCCTTTAATAGGGGATTATTTACGCTTTAGCGTTGAGATATTGTACACAGTATGGTACTAAGGGCTGATCCCCCTAATTACGAGAAGTAGAGTCCATAGTCTTATGACTGTTAAAGGTTTAAAGTATAAATACTTTACAACCTAGGACATAGTTCAAGGTCTTATGACCCTTAGATGTTATTTTGATTCCTGTTATTTATCCTCGAGTCAAAAGTTGAGTTTCTTTATTCAGATGTCTTTGATTCACTCGCATGTTATTATATTATTGTCATATTATTATACTTGTGGGCAATCGTGCTCACTCTTGCGTAATAATAACATTGCAGTTAAGAATGAAAGGTCCGACGAGCCTTCTACTAGCAAAGGCAAGGACAAGGTCAACAAGTGATGAAAACTTGTTATTTATTTTATGTGTTTATATTTCAGACTTATGTTAAAGTTGTGTAAGACTTATTTAATTATTTATGTTTTCGTAATTTGATCATTAAGGTTAAGTACGACCTGGGATTGATGTATTTATTTTTCAGATGTTGTAACCCCATAAGGGGATGATTACTTCTATTTATTTCATGGTTTACATTTATTATGGGTAGATAGATAGATGATATTTGTACAGTGAACACCAAGTCCCGTGAAAATTGAAGTACCCGAATTTGGGGGTGTCACAAAACTCGTGGATTTGTATGAGTTTATATGAAAAAGTTTAGAAACAGGAAGTTAGATGGATTTTTTTTGGAAATTATTATTTAACTAGTGTGCTATATCATGTGCATGTTGAAATATACAAGTGATATTTGAGATTTTCTTTTCTGGTATTCTAGATACATGAGTTAAGGACAAAACCCATTTGAAATCACTCAAATATGTTTAAAAATGAGCAATTTATGAATTTAATTCCAAACTACCCAACTGTTGGAATCATGCCACATATCAGCCACTTCTGGGCTATTTTTGGTAACCAAAATAGACTCAAATTTGATTTTTGATATATAAAAATTACAGTTCAGGAAAATACGAATCCAATGATACCAATTGGACTTAAATCCAAGATGTAGATCTCGAGTTACAAGCGTTTCTCTGAAGGACCCCAAATCTGAAAAACGAACCAACTTTTGTAAACATCCTTGCTGACTAGTCAATTTAACCCTGATTTTCGGGACCTAGACAGATCAGAATTTGATAATTGATAAATGAAAACTGTAGTTTATGAAGATACAAATCCAATGCCTCCAACAGAACCTAAATCCGAGTTGTAAACTTCATTCTTCAAGCGTTTCCGGAAAGGACCCCAAATTTGAAATTTTGGACGAAAATTATAGTAATAGTAGAAATTGAATGGACAATGAATAATTATAATAAATAACTTTTAAAGCCACTAATGGGCTAGTAAACTAATTACATATAAAGTGAAATATAATTTAACTATTTAATTATTATTTAAATGATATTAAGTAATAATTAAGTAGAGTTAGTGTTAATAAAATAACTATTTATTATTTAATTAAGATTAAATAATAATTAGAGTTAAAAAATTAAAAAATTATTATTTAATTAGTATTAAATAATAATTAAAGAATATTTAAATAAGATTAAGTAATAATAAAGTAATTACTTACTTACATTGACATAAAAGTTTATATAAATAATTATTTATTATTTAACTAACATTAAATAATAAATAAGAACAAGTAATAATTAATTATTCTTAAATTAATAAGAAAGAATAATTAAATATTTACTAAGTGAATTAATTATTTATTATTTAATAATAAATAAGGACGAATGTTAATTAATTATTCTTTAAATAATAATAAGAAATAATTAAAAATTAATGAAGTAAAATAAATCAATTATTGATTATTCAAGGATAAGGAATTAATAAATTATTATTAAATACAAATAATTATTTAATTAACATTAAATAATGAGGAGTTATAATTGGTAAATTTATACTAACTAAAGGTAATTAATTAATTACTATTTAATTAAGATTAAATAGTAATCAAATGAAGATGAAGTTAACAATTAAAGAAAATTTAAATAACTACTTAATTAAACAATTATAATAAATTGGTTAAGGATCTAATAAGTATTTATCACTTAAGAAAAAGCCTTATTAATTATTAAATCATTAACCTAAGATCAATTAAATATCTTATAGGATTAATGATAGTACATTAGATATATGTTCTTTGTGATTGAATTATTTGTTAAATAATAGTACAAGTAAGCGTATAGATGGACAATTATTTGCAGTACTAATTGATATATCTACATTATCAATGTTAGGTCATTCAAAGAGTTTTAATTAAAGCTTAGCTCGTCGAACAGGCAAGTTCTCTAACTTAAACTCGAGTTGTTATTTTTCAAGCATGGTAGTAGATAATTATTGTTGATTATTCCACATCTAAGATTATTATTGAATATTCGCATTTATTGCAAGTTTCCTAAACTCGAGTTATTACTTTCAAAGCATGTTAGTGGATAATTATTGGTGATTATTCCACATCCTTAATGAATTATTGTAAATTGCACTTTGTGCAATTGAATTACGGTTCTATTATTTATTGAACTGTAAATTGATTAAAGTTCATTTATTCATGAACTGTTTATGAAATGGATCTATGCTAGTTGTATCAGCTAGATCAAGCATGGTTAAAATTTGTTATTTTAAACTCGTTTTATGAATACTGTTTTTAATCAATTGACTTGATAAGGACTCTTGACTGAGAAAAGAATATGTTATTAAAGCATTATATTGGAAAACAATTGTTGCTAGTCTATTAAGTGTTTATGCATATTACACCGGGTATGAAAGGTTGATCCCCTGATTACCAATTCATTAAAAGGACCAGTTTAAATACTGACAACCTTAGCCGATATTCATGGTCACTCTAGACCACTCAGTATCAATTATTCAAATATTCGAATAATAACTTATTGAAATATAATTCATGTTCTTCTACAATCAATTCCATTGTTGAACATTGAACGATAAATTCTTTTCTAATCATGATATATCTCCTTGTATATAAACTTGCTAAGCAAACTAGTTGCTTACCCTTGCTATATCATGACGTTTATTTCAGTTAAGCCAGGACCGTCTAAGAAAGACAAAGGAAAGGGCAAGGATCAAGAGTAGTTTGTTATGAACTAATTAAGTATTTGATGTAATTATTTAAGTAAACCTTTTGTAATAGTAAGGGTATGTTTATGTTAAGGTTATGAGACCATGGGATTATGATGTAGACTTTATTTTAATGAACAATGTATGTTTATTATTCTGCAATAGTTTATAGAATGCTTATGATGATGATGTATCGTGAGCACCGAACCCGAGGTTAGAGAACCCAAATTTGGGGGCGTCACAGGTTGGTATCAAAGCTGTAAGTTATAAACTTTAGGAATTCGAAACCTAGGTTATAACCTTAGAAGAAAACTCGTATAGAGTATGTTAAGTGGTGAATTAAGGAAATTCATCATAGTTTCTGTTGTAATTTGATTAGGATCAAAAGAAGGAATCCCATGACTATCGCGTTAAAAACGATGCGTACATCTCACACAAATCTTAATTTAGAGAGACCTTCTTATTGTTTCATTGGTTCTCTCAAATTATCAAAGAAAGAGGTGATTATGAGTCTTATGACTTTGTTCTAATTTGATTAGCATTAAAATGAGCAATCCTATCACTAGTGCCTTCAAAACGATCCGTACATCGCACACAAGTCTTCATTTAGGGAGACCTGCTTATTGTTTCATTGGTTCTCTAAAATTGTCAAAGAAATAGGTGATTAGGAGTTCTGTAACTTCGTTCTAGTTTAATTAGCATCAAAAGTAGCAATCTCATGACTATCGCATTCGAAACGATGCGTACATCTCACACAAGTCTTGATTTAAGAAGACATTCTTATTGTTTCATATGTTCTTTAAAATTATCAAAGAAAGAGGTGATTAGGAGTTTTATAACTTTTTTCTAGTTTGATTAGCATCAAAAGTTGCTATCCCATGACTATCGCGTTAAAAACGATGCGTACATCTCACACAAGTCTTTATTTTTGGAGACCTTTTTATTGTTTCATTGGTTCTCTCAAATTATAAAAGAAAGAGGTTATTATGAGTCATATGCCTTCGTTCTAGTTTGATTAGCATCAAAAGCAGCAATCCTATGACTAGTGCTTTCAAAACGATCCGTACATCTCACACAAGTCTTCATTTTGGGAGACATTCTTATTGTTTCATTGGTTCTCTAAAATTATCAAAGAAAGAGGTGATCAGGAGTCTTATAACTTTGTTCTAGTTTGATTAGCATCAAAAGAAGCAATCCATTAATATCAGGTTCAAAATAATGCGTACATCTCACACAAGTTTTCATTTAAGGAGACCTTATTTTTACATTGGTTCTCTAAAATTGTCAAAGAAAGAAGTGATTAGGAGTCCTACTACTTCGTTCAAATTTGATTAGCATCAAAAGAAGCAATCCTATGACTATCGCATTAAAAACGATGCGTACATCTCACACAAATCTTGATTTAGGCAGACCTTCTTATTGTTTCATTTGTTCTCTCAAAATATCAAAGAAAGAGGTGATTATAAGTCATATTACTTCGTTCTAGTTTGATTAGCATCAAAAGGAGCAATCCTATCACTAGTGCTTTCAAAACGATCCGTACATCTCACAGAAGTCTTCATTTAGGGAGACCTTCTCATTGTTTCATTAGTTCTCTTAAATTATCAAAATATAGGTGATTATGAGACCTATTACTTTGTTCTAGTTGAAATTACCATCAAAAGGAGCAATCCCATCACTATCGCATCCAAAACGATGCGTAGATCTCAAACAAGTCTTCATTTAGGGAGACCTTCATATTATTTCATTGGTTGTTTCGAATTTACAAAGAAAAAGATGATTAAGAGTTATATTACTTCGTTCTAGTTTGATTAGCGTCAAAAGGAGAAACCCATGACTATCGCGTTCAAAACTATGCGTACATCTCACACAAGTTTTCATTGAGGGAGACATTCTTATTGTTTCATTGGTTCTCTAAAATTATCAAAGCAAGAGGTGATTAGGATTACTATAACTTCATTCTAGTTTGATTAGCATCAAAGGAATCATTCCCATTAATATCACATTCAAAGCGATGCGTACAACTCACACAAGTCTTCAGTTAAGGAGACCTTATTATTGTTTCTTTGGGTCTCTAAAATTATCAAAGAAAGAGGTGATTATGAGTCATATTACTTCGTTCTAATTTGATTAGGATCAAAAGGAGCAATCCTATGACTATCACGTTAAAAAAGATGCATACATCTCACACAAGTCTTGATTTAGGAAGACCTTCTTATTGTTTTGTTAGTTCTCTCAAATTATCAAAGAAAGAGATTATTATAAGTATTATTACTTCGTTCTAGTTTGATTAGCATCAAAAAGAGCAATCCTATCACTAATGCCTTCAAAACGTTCCGTACATCTCACACAAGTCTTAATTTAGGGAGACCTTCTTATTGTTTCATTAGATCTATTAAATTATCAAAATATAGGTGATTATGAGTCCTATTACTTTGTTCTAGTTGAAATTACCATCAAAAGGAGCAATCCCATCACTATCGCGTATCTCACACAAGTCTTCATTTAGGAAGACATTCATCTTGTTTTATTGGTTGTTTCAAATTTACAAAGAAAAAGGTGACTAAGAGTTGTATTACTTCGTTCTAGTTTGATTAGCGTCAAAAGGAGAAACCCATGACTATCGCGTTCAAAATCATGCGTACATCTCACACAAGTTTTCATTTAGGGAGACATTCCTATAGTTTCATTGGTTCTCTAAAATTGTCAACGAAAGAGGTGATTAGGAGTCCTACAACTTCGTTCTAGATTGATTAGCATCAAAGGGGGCATTCCCATTAATATCACATTAAAAACGATGCGTACAACTCACACAAGTCTTCAGTTAGGGAGACCTTATTATTGTTTCATGGGGTCTCTAAAATTGTCAAAGAATGAGGTAATTAGGAGTCCTATTACTTCGTTCTAATTTGATTAGGATCAAAAGGAGCAATCCCATGCCTATCGCGTTAAAAACGATGCGTACATCTCATACAAGTCTTGATTTAGGGAGACCTTCTTATTGTTTCATTAGTTCTCTCAAATTGTCAAAGAAAGAGATAATTATGAGTCCTATGACATCGTTCTAGTTTAATTAGCATCAAAAGGAGCAATCCTATCACTAGTGTCTTTAAAACGATCCGTACATCTCACACAAGTCTTCATTTAGGGAGACATTCTTATGGTTTCATTGGTTCTCTAAAATTGTCAAAGAAAGAGGTGAATAGGAGTCCTATAACTTCGTTCTAGCTTGATTAGCATCAAAAGTAGCAATCCCATCACTATCATTTTCGAAATGATGCGTACATCTCACACAAGTCTTAATTTAAAGAGACCTTCTAATTGTTTCATAGGTTCTCTAAAATTGTCAAAGAAAGAGGCGATTAGGAGTCCTATAACTTTGTTCTAGTTTGATTAGCATCAAAAGTAGCAATCCCATAACTATCGCATTAAAAACGATGCGTACATCTCACACAAGTCTTGATTTAGGGAGATCTTTTTATTATTTCATTGGTTCTCTTAAATAGTCAAAGAAAGAGGTGATTATGAGTCCTATGACTTCGTTCGAGTTTGATTAGCATCAAAAGGAGCAATCCTATCACTAGTGCCTTCAAAACGATCATGACATCTTACACAAGTCTTTATTTAGGGAGACCTTCTTATTGTTTCATTGGTTCTCTAAAATTGTCAAAGAAAGAGGTGATTAGGAGTCCTATAACTTTGTTCTAGTTTGATTAGCATCAAAAGTAGCAATCCCATTAATATCATGTTCAAAACGATGCGTACATCTCACACAAGTCTTCATTTAAGAAGGCCTTCTTTTTTTTCATTGGTTTTCTAAAATTGTCAAAGAAAGAGGTTATTACGAGTCCTATTACTTCGTTCTAATTTGATTAGCATCAAAAGTAGCAATCCCATGACTATCGCATTAAAAACGATGCGTACATCTCACACAAGTCTTGATTTAGGGAGACCTTCTTATTATTTCATTGGTTCTCTCAAATTATCAAAAAAAAGAGGTGATTATAAGTCCTATGACTTCGTTCTAGTTTGATTAGCATCAAAACGAGCAATCCTATCACTTGTGCCTTCAAAACGATCCGTATATCTCACACAAGTCTCCATTTAGGGAGATCTTATTATTTCATTAGTTCTCTCAAATTGTCAAAATATTGGTGATTATGAGTCCTATTACATCAACAGAAGCAATCCCATCACATTCGCGTCCAAAACGATGAGTAGATTTCACACAAGTCTTCATTCAGGGAGACCTTCATAATGTTTAATTGGTTGTTTCGAATTTATAAAAAAAAAAGAGCTGATTAAGAGTTGTATTACTTCGTTCTAGTTTGATTAGCGTCAAAAGAAAAATCCTATGACTATCGCGTTCAAAATCATGCGTACATCTTACATTAGTATTCATTTAGGGAGACGTTCTTATTGTTTTATGGTTTTTTTAAAATTGTCAAAGAAAGAGGTGATTAGGAGTCCTATAACTTCGTTCTAGTTTGATTAGCATCAAAAGTAGCAATCCCATGACTATCACGTTAAAAACATTGCGTACATCTCACACAAGTCTTGATTTAGGGAGACCTTCTTATTGTTTCATTGGTTCTCTTAAATTATCAAAGAAAGAGGTGATTATGAGTCCTACGACTTCGTTCTTGTTTGATTAGCATCAAAAGGAGCAATCCTACCACAAGTGCCTTCAAAACGATCCGTACATCTCATACAAGTCTTCATTTAGGAAGACTTTCTTAATGTTTCATTGGTTTTCTAAAATTGTCAAAGAAAGAGGTGTTTATGAGTCCTATAACTTTGTTCTAATTTGATTAGCATCAAAAGTAGCAACCCCATGACTATCGCGTTAAAAATAATGCGTACATCTCACACAAGTCTTGATTTAGAGAGACCTTCTTATTATTTCATTGGTTCGCTAAAATTGTCAAAGAAAGAGATGATTAGGAGTCCTATAACTTCGTTCTAGCTTGATTAGCATCAAAAGTAGCAATCCCATCACTATCATGTTCGAAATGATGCGTACATCTCACACAAGTCTTGATTTAAAGAGACCTTCTTATTGTTTCATAGGTTCTCTAAAATTGTCAAAGAAAGAGGCGATTAGAAGTCCGATAACTTTGTTCTAGTTTGATTAGCATTAAAAGTAGCAATCCCATAACTATCGCATTAAAAACGAAGCGTACATCTCACACAAGTCTTGATTTAGGGAGATCTTTTTATGATTTCATTGGTTCTCTTAAATAGTCAAAGAAAGAGGTGATTATGAGTCCTATAACTTCGTTCTAGTTTGATTAGCATCAAAAAGAGCAATCCTATCACTAGTGCTTTCAAAACGATCCTGACATCTTACACAAGTCTTTATTTAGGGAGACCTTCTTATTGTTTCATTGGTTCTCTAAAATTGTCAAAGAAAGAGGTGATTAGGAGTCCTATAACTTTGTTCTAGTTTGATTAGCATCAAAAGTAGCAATCCCATTAATATCATGTTCAAAATGATGCGTACATCTCACACAAGTCTTCATTTAAGAAGGCCTTCTTTTTTTTCATTGGTTTTCTAAAATTGTCAAAGAAAGAGGTTATTACGAGTCCTATTACTTCGTTCTAATTTGATTAGCATCAAAAGTAGCAATCCCATGACTATCGCATTAAAAACGATGCGTACATCTCACACAAGTCTTGATTTAGGGAGACCTTCTTATTGTTTCATTGGTTCTCTCAAATTATCAAAGAAAGAGGTGATTATAAGTCCTATGACTTCGTTCTAGTTTGATTAGCATCAAAACGAGCAATCCTATCACTTGTGCCTTCAAAACGATCCGTATATCTCACACAAGTCTCCATTTAGGGAGATCTTATTATTTCATTAGTTCTCTCAAATTGTCAAAATATTGGTGATTATGAGTCCTATTACATCAACAGAAGCAATCCCATCACATTCGCGTCCAAAACGATGAGTAGATTTCACACAAGTCTTCATTCAGGGAGACCTTCATAATGTTTAATTGGTTGTTTCGAATTTATAAAAAAAAAGAGCTGATTAAGAGTTGTATTACTTCGTTCTAGTTTGATTAGCGTCAAAAGAAAAATCCCATGACTATCGCGTTCAAAACCATGCGTATATCTTACATTAGTATTTATTTAGGGAGACGTTCTTATTGTTTTATGGTTTTTTTAAAATTGTCAAGGAAAGAGGTGATTAGGAGTCCTATAACTTCGTTCTAGTTTGATTAGCATCAAAAGTAGTAATCCCAAGACTATCACGTTAAAAACGTTGCGTACATCTCACACAAGCCTTGATTTAGGGAGACCTTCTTATTGTTTCATTGGTTCTCTCAAATTATCAAAGAAAGAGGTGATTATGAGTCCTACGACTTTGTTCTAGTTTGATTAGCATCAAAAGAAGCAATCCTACCACAAGTGCCTTCAAAACGATCCGTACATCTCATACAAGTCTTCATTTAGGAAGACCATCTTATTGTTTCATTGCTTCTCTAAAATTGTCAAAGAAAGAGGTGATTATGAGTCCTATAACTTTGTTCTATTTTGATTAGCATCAAAAGCAGCAATCCCATGACAATCGCGTTAAAAATGATGCCTACATCTCACACAAGTCTTGATTTAGGGAGACCTTCTTATTGTTTCATTGGTTCTCTCAAATTATCAAAGAAAGAGGTGATCAGAAGTCCTATAACTTTGTTCTAGTTTGATTAGCATCAAAAGTAGGAATCCTATCACTAGTGCCTTCAAAACGATCCGTACATCTCACACAAGTCTTTAATTAGGGAGACCTTCTTATTGTTTCATTGGTTCTCTAAAATTGTCAAAGAAAGAGGTGATTAGGAATCCTATAACTTCGTTCTAATTTGATTAGCATCAAAAGTAGCAATCCCATGACTATCGCGTTCGAAACGATTCGTACATCTCACACAAGTCTTGATTTAAGGAGACCTTTTTATTGTTTCGTAGGTTCTCTAAAATTGTGAAAGAAAGAGGTGATTAGGATTCCTATAATTTCGTTCTCGTTTAATTAGCATCAAAAGTAGCAATCCCATGACTATCGCGTTAAAAACGATGCGTACATCTAACACAAGTCTTGATTTAGGGAGACCTTTTTATTGTTTTATTGGTTCTCTCAAATTGTCAAAGAAAGAGGTGATTATGAGTCCTATGACTTCGTTCTAGTTTGATTAGCATCAAAAGGAGCAATCCTATCACTAGTGCCTTCAAAACAATCCGTACATCTCACAGAAGTCTTCATTTAGGGAGACCTTATTATTGTTTCATTAGTTCAATTAAATTATCAAAATATAGGTGATTATGAGTCCTATTACTTTGTTCTAGTTGAAATTACCATCAAAATGAGTAATCCCATCACTATCGCGTATCTCAAACAAGTCTTCATTTAGGAAGACCTTCATCTTGTTTCATTGGTTGTTTCGAATTTACAATGAAAAAGGTGATTAAGAGTTGTATTACTTCATTCTAGTTTGATTAGCGTCAAAAGGAGAAACCCATGACTATCGCGTTCAAAACCATACGTACATCTCACACAAGTTTTCATTTAGGGAGACATTCTTATAGTTTCATTGGTTCTCTAAAATTGTCAACGAAAGAGATGATTAGGAGTCCTATAATTTCGTTCTAATTTGATTAGCATCAAAAGGAGCATTCCCATTAATATCACATTTAAAACGACGCGTACAACTCACACAAGTCTTTAGTTAAGGAGACCTTATTATTGTTTCATTGGGTCTATAAAATTATCAAAGAAAGAGGTGATTAAGAGTCCTATTACTTCGTTCTAATTTGATTAGGATCAAAAGGAGCAATCTCATGCCTATCGCGTTAAAAACGATGCGTACATCTCATACAAGTCTTGATTTAGGGAGACCTTCTTATTGTTTCATTAGTTCTCTCAAATTGTGAAAGAAAGAGGTGGTTATGAGTCCTATGACTTTGTTCTAGTTTGATTAGCATCAAAAGGAGCAATCCTATCACTAGTGTCTTCAAAATGATCCGTACATCTCACACAAGTCTTCATTTAGGGACACATTCTTATTATTTCATTGGTTCTCTAAAATTATAAAAGAAAGAGGTGATTAGGAGTCCTATAACTTCGTTCTAGTTTGATTAGCATCAAAAGTAGCAATCCCATGACTATCACGTTAAAAACGTTGCGTACATCTCACACAAGTCTTGATTTAGGGAGACCTTCTAATTGTTTCATTGGTTCACTCAAATTATCAAAGAAATAGGTGATTATGAGTCCTACGACTTCGTTCTAGTTTGATTAGCATCAAAAGGAGCAATCCTACCACAAGTGCCTTCAAAACGATCCGTACATCTCATACAAGTCTTCATTTAGGAAGACTTTCTTAATGTTTCATTGGTTTTCTGAAATTGTCAAAGAAAGAGGTGATTATGAGTCTTATAACTTTGTTCTAATTTGATTAGCATGAAAAGTAGCAATCCCATGACTATCGCGTTAAAAAGAATGCGTACATCTCACACAAGTCTTGATTTAGGGAGACCTTCTTATTATTTCATTGGTTCTCTCAAATTATCAAAAAAGAGGTGATTATGAATCCTATGACTTCGTTCTAGTTTGATTAGCATCAAAAGAAGCAATCATATCACTAGTGCCTTCAAAACAATCCGTACATCTCACACAAGTCTTCATTTAGGGAGACATTCTTATTGTTTCATTGGTTCACTAAAATTATCAAAGAAAGAGGCGATTAGGAGTCCTATAACTTTGTTCTAATTTGATTAGCATTAAAAGTAGCAATTGCATAACTATCGCATTAAAAACGATGCGTACATCTCACACAAGTCTTGATTTAGGGAGATGTTTTTATTATTTTATTCATTCTCTTAAATAGTCAAAGAAAGAGGTGATTATAAGTCCTATGACTTCGTTCAAGTTTGATTAGTATCAAAACGAGCAATCCTATCACTAGTTCCTTCAAAACGATCCGTATATCTCACACAAGTTTTCATTTAGGGAGACCTTCTTATTGTTTCATTAATTCTCTCAAATTATCAAAATATAGGTGATTATGAGTCCAGTTACTTCGTTCTAGTTAAAATTAGCATCAAAAGGTGCAATCCCATCACATTCGTGTCCAAAACGATGAGTAGATTTCACACAAGTCTTCATTTAGGGAGACCTTCATAATGTTTGATTGGTTGTTTCGAATTTACAAAGAAAGAGGTGATTAAGAGTTGTATTACTTCGTTCTAGTTTGATTAGCGTCAAAAAAAGAAACCCATGTCGATCGCGTTCAAAACCATGCGTACATCTCACATTAGTATTCATTTAGGGAGACGTTCTTATTGTTTTATGGTTTTTTTAAAATTGTAAAAGAAAGAGGTGATTAGGAGTCCTATAACTTCGTTCTAGTTTGATTAGTATCAAAAGTAGCAATCCCATGACTATCGCATTAAAAACGTTGCGTACATCTCAGACAAGTCTTGATTTAGGGAGACCTTCTTATTGTTTTGTTGGTTCTCTCAAATTATCAAAGAAAGAGGTGATTATAAGTCTTACGACTTTGTTCTAGTTTGATTAGCATTAAAAGGAGCAATCCTACCACAAGTGCCTTCAAAACGATTCGTACATCTCATACAAGTCTTCATTTAGGAAGACTTTCTTAATTTTTCATTAGTTTTCTAAAATTATCAAAGAAAGAGGTGATTATGAGTCCTATAACTTTGTTCTAATTTGATTAGCATCAAAAGTAGCAATCCCATGACTATCGCGTTAAAAATAATGCGTACATCTCACACAAGTCTTGATTTAAGGAGACCTTCTTATTATTTCATTGGTTCTCTCAAATTGTCAAAAAAGAGGTGATTATGAATCCTATGACTTCGTTCTAGTTTGATTAGCATCAAAAGGAGCAATCCCATCACTAGTGCCTTCAAAACAATCCGTACATCTCACATAAGTCTTCATTTAGGGAGACATTCTTATTGTTTCATTGGTTCTCTAAAATTGTCAAAGAAAGAGGTGATTAGAAGTCCTATAACTTCGTTCTAGTTTGATTAGCATCAAAAGTGGCAATCCCATAACTATCGCGTTCGAAACGATGCGTACCTCTCACACAAGCCTTGATTTAAGAAGACCTTCTTATTGTTTCATAGGTTCTCTAAAATTTTCAAAGAAAGAGGTGATTAAGAGTCCTATAACTTCATTCTAGTTTGATTAGCATCAAAAGTAGCAATCTCATGACTATCGCTTTAAAAATGATGCGTACATCTCACACAAGTACTGATTTAGGGAGACCTTTTTATTGTTCCATTGGTTCTCTCAAATTGTTAAAGAAAGAGCTGATTATGAGTCCTATGACTTCGTTCTTGTTTGATTAGCATCAAAAGGAGCAATCCTATCACTAGTGCTTTCAAAACGATCCGTACATCTCGCACAAGTCTTTATTTAGGGAAACCTTCTTATTGTTTTGCTGCTTCTCTAAAATTGTCAAACGGAGAGGTGATTAGGAGTCCTATTACTTCGTTATAATTTGATTAGCATCAAAAGGAGCAATCCCATGACTATCGCGTTAAAAACGATGCGTACATCTCACACAAGTCTTTATTTAGGGAGACCTTCTTATTTTTTCATTGGTTCTCTCAAATTGTCAAAGAAAGAGGTGATTGTAAGTCCTATGACTTCGTTCTAGTTTGATTAGCATCAAAAGGAGCGATCTTATCACTAGTGCCTTCAAAATGATCCGTACATCTCACACAAGTCTTCATTTCGGGAGACCTTCTTATTGTTTCATTAGTTATCTTAAGTTGTCAAAATATAGGTGATTATGAGTCCTATTACTTTGTTTTAGTTGAAATTAGCATCAAAAGGAGCAATCTCATCACTATCGCGTCCAAAACGATGCGTAGATCTCACACAAGTCTTCATTTAAGGAGACCTTCATATTATTTCATTGGTTGTTTCGAATTTACAAAGAAAAAGGCGATTAAGAGTTGTATTACTTTGGTTCTAGTTTGATTAACGTTAAAAGGAGAAACTCATGACTATCGCGTTCAAAATCATGCGTTATTCTCACACAAGTCTTCATTTAGGGAGACCTTCTTATTGTTTCATTGGTTCTCTAAAATTGTCAAAGAAAGAGGTGATTAGGAGTCATATAACTTCGTTCTAGTTTGATTAGAATCAAAAGGAGCAATCCCATTAATATCAGGTTCAAAACGATACATACATCTCACATAAGTCTTCATTTAAGGAGACCTTCTTATTTTTACATTGGTTCTCTAAAATTGTCAAAGAAAGAGGTGATTAGGAGTCCTATTACATCGTTCTAATTTGATTACGATCAAAAGGAGCAATCCCATGACTATCATTTTAAAAATGATGCGTACATCTCACACAAGTCTTCATTTAGGAAGGCCTTCTTATTGTTTCATTGGTTCTCTCAAATTATCAAAGAAAGAGGTGATTAGAAGTCCAATGAGATTGTTCTAGTTTGATTAGCATCAAAAGGAGTAATCCTATCACTAGTGCCTTCAAAACGATCCGTACATCTCACACAAGTCTTCATTTAGCGAGGCCTTATTGTTTCATTAGTTCTCTCAAATTGTCAAAATATAGGTGATTATAAGTCCTATTACTTCGTTCTATTGCATCAAAAGGAGCAATCCCATCACTATCACGTCCAAAATGATGCGTAGATCTCACACAAGTCTTTATTTTTGGGAGACCTTCATATTGTTTCATTGGTTATTTCGAATTTACAAAGAAAGAGGTGATTACGAATTGTATTACTTCATTCTAGTTCGATCAGCGTCAAAAGGAGAAACCTATGAATATGGCGTTCAAAACCATGCGTTCATCTCACACAAGTCTTCATTTAGGAGACCTTCTAATTGTTTTATTGGTTCTCTAAAATTGTCAAATTAAGAGGTGATTAGGAGTTCTATAACTTCGTTCTAGTTGGATTAGCATCAAAAGTAGGAATCCCATGACTATCACGTTAAAAATGTTGCGGACATCTCACACAAGTCTTGATTTAGAGAGACATTCTTATTATTTCATTGGTTCTCTCAAATTGTAAAAATAAGAGGTAATTATGAGTCCTATGACTTCATTCTAGTTTGACTAGCATCAAAAGGAGCAATCCTATCATTAGTGCCTTCAAAACGATCCGTACATCTCATACAAGTCTTCATTTAGGGAGACCTTCTTATTATTTCATTGGTTCTCTAAAATTGTCATAGAAAGAGGTAATTATGAGTAGTATAACTTTGTTATAGTTTGATTAGCATCAAAAGTAGCAATCCCATGTTTATCGCGTTAAAAAGGATGCGTACGTCTCACATAAGTCTTGATTTAGGGAGACCCTCCTATTGTTTTATTGGTTGATTTGAAGTTACAAAGAAAAAGGTGATTAAGAGTTGTATTACTTCGTTCTAGATTGATTAGCGTCAAAAGGAGAAACCCATGACTATCGCGTTCAAAACCATGCATTCATCTCACACAAGTCTTCATTTGGGAAGACCTTCTTATTGTTTCATTGGTTCTCTAAAATTGTCAAAGAAAGAGGTGATTAGGAGTCCTATAACTTCGTTCAAGTTTGATTAGCATCAATAGGAGCAATCCCATTAATATCACGTTCAAAATTATGCGTACATCTCACACAAGTCTTCAGTTAAAGAGACCTTTTTATTGTTTCATTGGGTCTCTAAAATTCTCAAAGAAAGCGGTGATTTGGAGTCCTATTACTTTGTTCTAATTTGATTAGGATCAAAAGGAGCAATCCCATGACAATCGCGTTAAAAACGATGCGTACATCTCACACCAGTCTTGATTTAGGGAGAGCTTATTGTTTCAATGGTTCTCTCAAATTATCAAAGAAATAGGTGATTATGAGTCCTATGACTTCGTTCTATTTTGATTAGCATCAAAAAAAGCAATCCTATCACTAGTGCATTCAAAATGATCCGTACAACTCACACAAGTCTTCATTTAGGAAGACCTTCTTATTATTTTATTGGTTTTCTAAAATTGTCAACGAAAGAGGTGATTAGGAGTCCTATTACTTCTTTCTAGATTGATTACCATCAAAGGGAGCATTCCCATTAATATCACATTCAAAACGATGCGTACAACTCACACAAGTCTTCAGTTAGGGAGACCTTATTATTGTTTCATGGGGTCTCTAAAATTGTCAAAGAAAGAGGTGATTAGGAGTCCTATTACTTCGTTCTAATTTGATTAGGATCAAAAGGAGCAATCCCATGACTATCGCGTTAAAAACGATGCGTACATCTCACACAAGTCTTGATTTAGAGAGACCTTCTTATTGTTTCATTAGTTCTCTCAAATTGTCAAAGAAAGAGGTGATTATGAGTCCTATGACTTCGTTCTAGTTTTATTAGCATCAAAAGGAGCAATCCTATCACTAGTGTCTTTAAAACGATCCGTACATCTCACACAAGTCTTCATTTAGGGAGACATTCTTATTGTTTCATTGGTTCTCTAAAATTATCAAAGAAAGAGGTGATTAGGAGTCCTATAACTTCGTTCTAGCTTGATTAGCATCAAAAGTAGCAATCCCATCACTATCATGTTCGAAATGATGCGTACAACTCACACAAGTCTTGATTTAAGGAGACCTTCTTATTGTTTCATAGGTTCTCTAAAATTGTCAAAGAAATAGGTGATTAGGAGTCCTATAACTTCGTTCTAATTTAATTAGCATCAAAAGTAGCAATCCCATGACTATCGCATTAAAAACGATGCGTACATCTAACACAAGTCTTGATTTAGGGAGACCAACTCTCAAATTGTCAAAGAAAGAGGTGATTATGAGTCCTATGACTTCGTTCTAGTTTGATTAGTATTAAAAGGAGCAATCCTATCACTAGTACCTTCAAAACGATCTGTACATCTCACACAAGTCTTTATTTAGGGAGACTTTTATATTGTTTCATTAGTTCTCTAAAATTGTCAAAGAAAGAGATGATTAGGAGTCCTATAACTTCGTTCTAGTTTGATTAGCATCAAAAGGAGCAATCCCATTAATATCAAGTTCAGAAGGATGCGTACATCTCACACAAGTCTTCATTTAAGGAGACCTTCTTATTTTTACAATATTTTTCAAAAAATTTCAAAGAAAGAGGGGATTAGTAGTCCTATTACTTCGTTCTAATTTGATTAGCATCAAAAGGAGCAATCCCATGACTATCGCGTTAAAAATGATGCGTACATCTCACACAAGTCTTGATTTAGGGAGACCTTCTTATTGTTTCTTTCATTCTCTCAAATTATCAAAGAAAGAGGTGATTATAAGTCCTATGACTTCGTTCTAGTTTAATTAGCATCAAAACGAGCAATCATATCACTAGTGCCTTCAAAATGATCCGTGCATCTCACACAAGTCTTAAGGTGACCTTCTTATTATTTTATTATTTCTCTCAAATTATAAAATTTTAAGTAATTATGAGTCCTATTACTTTGTTCTAGTTGAAATTAGCATCAAAAGGAGCAATCCCATCACTATCGCGTCCAAAACGATGCGTAGATCTCACATAAGTCTTCATTTAGAGAGACGTTCATATTATTTCATTGGTTGTTTTGAATTAACAAAAGAAGAAGTGATTAAGAGTTATTGTCAAAGAAAGAGGTGATTATGAGTCCCTAAGACTTCGTTCTAGTTTGATTAGCATCAAAAGAAGAAATCCTATATCACTAGTGCCTTCAAAATTATCCGTACATCTCACACAAGTCTTCATTTAGGGAGACCTTCTTATTGTTTCATTAGTTTTCTCAAATTTTCATAATATATGTGATTATGAGTCCTATTACTTCGTTCTAGTTGAAATTAGCATCAAAAGGAGCAATCTCATCACTATCACTTCCAAAATTATGCGTAGATCTCACACAAGTCTTCATTTAGGGAGACCTTCATATTGTTTCATTGGTTGTTTTGAATTTACAAAGAAATAGGTGATTAAGAGTTTTATTACTTCGTTCTAGTTTGATTAGCGTCAAAAAGAAAAACCCATGACTATCGTGTTCAAAACCATGCGTACATCTCACACAAGTCTTCATTTAGGGAGACCTTATTATAGTTTCATTGGTTCTCTAAAACTATCAAAGAAACAGGTGATCAGGAGTCCTATAATTTCGTTCTAATTTGATTAGCATCAAAAGGAGCAATCCCATTAATATCACGTTCAAAGCGATGCGTACATCTCACACAAGTCTTTATTTGAGGAGACCTTCTTATTGTTTCATTGGGTCTCTAAAATTGTCAAAGAAAGAGGTAATTATAAGTCCTATAACTTCGTTTTAATTTGATTAGGATCAATAGGAGCAATCCCATGACTATCGCGTTAAAAATGATACATACATCTCACACAAGTCTTGATTTAGGGAGACCTTCTTACTATTTTATTGGTTCTCTCAAATTCTCAAAGAAAGAGGTGATTATGAGTCCTATGACTTAGTTCTAGTTTGATTAGCATCAAAAGGAGTAATCCTATCACTAGTGCCTTCAAAACGACCCTTACATCTCACACAAGTATTCATTTAGGAAGACCTTCTTATTGTTTCATTTGTTCTCTAAAATTATCAAAGAAAGAGGTGATTAGGAGTTCTATAACTTTGTTCTAGTTTGATTAGCATCAAAAGTAGCAATCCCATGGCTATCGCGTTCGAAACAATGCGTACATCTCACACAAGTCTTGATTTAAGGAGACCTTCTTATTGTTCCATTGGTTCTCTAAAATTGCCAAAGAAAGAGGTGATTAGGAGTCCTATAACTTCGTTCTAATTTGATTAGCATCAAAAGGAGCAATCCCATTAATATCAGGTTCAAAACAATATGTACATCTCACACGAGTCTCTATTTAAGGAGACCTTTATATTTTTACATTGGTTCACTAAAATTGTCAAAGAAAGAGATGATTAGGAGTCTAATTACTTCGTTCTAAATTGATTAGCATCAAAAGGAGCAATCCCATGACTATCGCATTAAAAATGATGCGTACATCTCACACAAGTCTTGATTCAGGGAGACCTTCTTATTGTTTCATTGGTTCTCTGAAATTATCAAAGAATGGGGTGATTATGAGTCCTATGACTTTGTTCTAGTTTGATTAGCATCAAAAAGAGCAATCCTATCACTAGTGCCTTCAAAACAATCCGTACATATTACACAAGTCTTCATTTAGGAAGACCTTTTTATTGTTTCATTAGTTCTCTCAAATTATCAAATTATAGGTGATTATGAGTCCTATTACTTTGTTATAGTTGAAATTAGCAACAAAAGAAGCAATTCCATCACTATCGTGTCCAAACCGATGCATAGATCTCACACAAGTCTTCATTTAAGGAGACCGTCATATTGTTTCATTGGTTGTTCCGAATTTACAAAGAAAGAGGTGATTAAAAGTTGTATTACTTCGTTCTAGTTTGATTAGCGTCAAAAATGAGAAACCCATGACTATCGCGTTCAAAACCATGTGTACATCTCACACAAGTCTTCATTTGGGGAGACCTTCTTATTGTTTCATTGGTTCTTTAAAATTGTCAAAGAAAGAGGTGATTAGAAGTCCTATAACTTCGTTCTAGTTTGATTAGCATCAAAAGGAGCAATCCTATTAATATCATGTTCAAAACGATGCGTACACCTCACACAAGTCTTCATTTAAGGAGACCTTCTTATTGTTTCATCGGTTCTCTAAAATTGTCAAAGAAAGAGGTGATTATAAGTCCTAGTACTTCATTCTAATTTGATTAGGATCAAAACGAGCAATCACATGAGTATCGCGTTAACAAGCTAGAAGTCAGCCTCGCTTATTTGCTTAACATGTTGAAAGTCACTTTCCAACCAAGAAAGACCAAGTCTTACTGGTAGGGGCCAAAGGATCTTCTAAAAAGAAGAGCATTCAAAGAAGGTAAATAGAAAGGCAAATACAAAGGATAATAAGAACAAAACTGATACGGATAGCAAATGAGTTTACTTCCACTGCAATAAGCCTGGACACTGGAATAGGAACTGCGAGAAGTATCTTACAGAGGCTAACCAGAAGAAGCTTAGTGAAGTTTCGATTACATATACAGTTTTGTTCATATTTGAAATAAATCTTTCAGTAAGTAAAGTTTCTACTGGGTATTGGATACCGGCTATGGTTCTCATAAATACAGATTTATAAAGGGACCAATCAAAAGTAGAAAGCCAAACAAGGTGAAGTTTTCCTGCGTGTGGGGAATGGAGCAAAGGTTGGTCCATTAGCTACAGGAACTTATTGTTTAGCACTGCCTACGGGAAAGTTCATTAGTTTAAATAATTGATATTATGTTCCAACACTTACAAGAAATATTATTTCAATTTCTATATTGGATATATATGGTTCTGATATTATAATAAAGAATAACAATTATTCTATTTATAATAAAATGTTTCATATGGTGTTGGCAATTTACTAAATAAACTTTACATACTTGACTTACATGAAGAAAAAAAATTAAATTGAACAAACTAGTAAAAGAAAAGGAGATGATCATTCAAAGAGTTGAATATTTGTATTTGGTGAAATACAAGTCTAAATCATTTGTAACGATCAGGAATTTTAAGCTCCTTATTAATTTTATATGTGATTTAAAAATTTTAGGAGTTAATTTTTTAAACTTATTTAAACCTTATGTGGTTATGTGCTTATGTGAATTTAATCTATGAGAAGAAATGCTAGGATTTTTTTTTAAAAGGGAATCACTAATGGTCATTTAAATTAGTAGATTAACCCTGAGACTTTTATATCAGAATATTGATAATAGTGTTAGTAAATTATATATTCAAATTTCTTAAATATAGTGTAGAGAGTTAATCGTGATTAATTATTTATATTTGAGTAATTAATTGATAACGTATGAAATTATTATTGTTGTTGATTAATAATTATTATGAATAAATAAAAATTAATGAGTAAGAGATTAATAAATATAATAATATTATATTTACTTGATTAATTATTTTATAAGAACATATGTTATATAAATGGTAGTTAACTATAAGGTGATCTTTAATATGGCTATGTATATTATATATAAACTATATAGTAACCTTAATTGTATTATGTGAGGTTGATGAATTGAATGTGTACATAAGAGCATGTGACAATACATGGATAGGCATTAATATGTATACCCTATTACCTTATATTATATCAATAACATTATTAATTGATAAATAATTTCAATAAGTAATTATAATTATTATAATAACAGTTATTATTATAATAATACCCACTTGCTTTATATTTGGTGTTAGTAAAATGTACATGGAATATATGTTATTATATATTTGATTACATTGTGTTATTATTTGCCCATTATAGCCTCAATATATACTATATGTATTATATAACCTAGTGTATTCATTATATAATTAAGTGTTGGACATATACACTATATACTTTGCAAGTGGCTGAGTTCTTACTACTTGTCCCATATGGGGTGCCCAATTGCTCCTCCTTCTCATTCACGTATTATACAAAAAGGCTAGAAGCCTATTCCATCTTAGTCTCCCAAACTCTTGCTAGCCATAATGATTAGGAGAGGTGTGGATTTGATGATTGAATCCACCCACTTCTCACCAACTCTCTCTTGTCTATTGAACAACCTTACAATCCATGGGTTTGATTTGGTAGAGTATTGCATTGACTGGTTATATGTTTGTCTATATAAGAACTCTCCCCTTCATGATTTGCAATGCTGAGATTTCATATATGTGTAAGTTGTTTAGAGAAATATCAGTGAGGGTGGATTGGTTTAGTGGCAAGTCAGTTTCAATTTACAGAGGAATACTTTCTACCATTTCCATTCTTGTTCTCATTTTCTATAAACTTGATAAATCCTTAATTCTTAATTTGTTGAGTGAAATGTTAATTGAACTATGGAACATGTTAATTTAGTTTTATATAAACTTCTAAAGGTGTTAGAATAGCAATGTGTTGTGATTGAATCAATTTGTTGGAAAATTTTGAGATGCGATGTGAGTCTGCCAAGCAGGAAGCAGCTCCCGGTCTGGCCGCCAGCCTGCGCAGCTGCGCCAGTATTGCAGTGGCCAGCGGCGCAGCTACGCCAGTACCAGTTGCTGGTTTTCTTCTTCTGATGCAAGCCTGTTGTATACTATCTCTTAGAGCAGGCATGTGAACAGACTTAATACACTTATAGGAGTATATACAAGTAATTGAATAGGCATAACAACAATGATACACATGGTTGACATATCACTTATGGTTTTGAAATAAACTTAGAGTTTCGTGAACAAATGTTAACATATATGAAGCATGTTAGTGTTCTGACTTTGCAAGCATATTAGTATGATTTAAAGATGTATGAGAAGTATGCTAACTCGCGTATATAGGTTCCATAATGAACTGTGATCATATGAACCTTACTAGTGCACATTCCTAACGAAAATAGAAGTTTTGAAAATAAACTTTTACATGTGTGTAACATATTTAGGTACTGATTTTGCAAGCATGTTAGTGTGGTTTAGAAATGCATGAATAATCCATTGACTTATGTTTATATGACTCATAATGAAGAATTAGCATGTTGAATTCATTAGTGAACGTTACTAACAACAACATAAGCTTTGAATGTGAACTTTGACGCATACGTAGTATGTATGAATTTTGATTTGCATGGTCATGATTGTGTGTTCTATAAACATGAGAACTTAGTCTAAAATGATAGAACACACTAGAATACTTGATCGTAAGTGAAGACTTTCAAAGAGAACTTAACCAAGACTTGTGTCTTTTAGATTGTGACCACTTAAATACATGTAACTTATTCTAATACATATGAATAACGGTTACGAGATGCTTTATATGTACCGTGTTGTCTTTTTGACTTAGTGTACTTTACAAATGGAAACTTAGAATGTGGAAGCTAACTAGCAATAATTACCATGTGAATTATATTATGATCATGCAAGCATGTTTATTAGGATGTCATTATGCTTATAGACGTATTGTCATGAACCTCATTTGTTTATATACAAATTTCACATGTGCATGCTAAATTATAGGAAATGAACTTCAAGTATGAACTACGTGATTAAAGTATATATGTGTAGTATACTCGAGTATACATATTATATATTGTTTAGCCTTGTTATATGAAAACATGACTTTAGTAATCAACTTTGAAGCATGAGCATGTATTAGTTAAAGTATGTGAATTATCGGCATGAAAACATATAACTTTGAAATTGGATTAGGACGAGCGTGCTAGTTTCGAATGGGAGATTATAAAACTTGATAAACATATGTGTTGATTTATATCAGTAACTGGAAGTGCTATGTGTTCAAGCCTATGTTGATGCTTATGAACTAGACAATCTAAAATTATTAAATCTAAGACAGGATTAGATTGACTTACGTGAACTATGTGATAGAATTATATAATGATTAGATTCTTGTATGTGTGAACTTATATTAGTTTATATATACTAATTGGAGAGATCGACTTGTTAATATTAGGTCATTCCAACGCCGTTTAAATTAAAGCTAGAATTATTTGTAGCTGAGCGAGCAGGCAAGTTTCCTAACTTCATTTAATTGTGATATTGAATGCAAGTATTCTAGACCCTTGCACTCTTTTATTTGATAAATCTTTTAAGCAAGTTCCCTGACTTACACTTATTATTTGTGCAAGTCTCCCTAACTTTACTCAATTTTATATTGAGCAGGTGATGTGTGGTATTTATATCGCATATCAGATTCTCTAAAGCTTAAGACGTTGCTTGTTTTTTTATTTTATTTGTTGTGCTTTTGTATATATTCTGTTGTTGTTATGCTCTTCCTGTTTTATGCAGGGCTGTTTGGATCATTTTCAGCTTGCAGGGGCAAAAATTATCATTTTCTACACTCTGGCGCCGCAGCGCCAGAGCCCAGTCTTAAGCCCGCGCCGCAGCGCCAACTCCTGGTTCATGCTGATGTCATCTGGCGCTGCAGCAGCCCGGTCCTTCTTATTCTCGCGCTGCAGCGTGAGTGGCGCCGCAGCGCCACCAAGCAGTTATAGGCTCCGCGCCGCAGCGTCACCTCCGGTGCCTAGCCAGTGGTTAGCGTTTAATAACCTAAAAAAGAAAAGGAGATAAGATATAGATAGAGCAGAGAGGACGGCAGCAAAAAGACCATAGAGAGTGATAACAGAGAATATTTTCTGGAGATTCTAGACCAGAAAGAAGCTGTGTTTTAGGGGAGAATAGTTATTGCTTCATACACAGCTCAGGAGTTACACGGAGAAGAGAAGACTTGGAGACAGAAAACCTTACTACAGGAGTTTTCTTATTCTAAATCTCTCATTTATTTGTGTATTACTTAGCAATGTTGAATGTGATAGAAATGTGTATTAGCACCATGGTTATGAACTAATTCCTTTTTAGGATTGCAATGTAACCTAGTGTTTAGCCTAATTAACTTTCTCTCCTATTTATATTAATGAATCATTTTGGGAATGGGTTGTTGTATTTCTTACTTATTGACTAAATGCTTGACAGAGTTTTTGGCAGTGATATTAATGGATATTGAATATTGGACATTAATATCTGGCTTTTAAAATACAATAACACTTGTTATGCCCTTGCCTAAAGGAGTGTGTGCATAAGCTGCTTAATAGGATAGACATATCTCTATTTGCCTTGTGTAGCCTGGAGACTGAGCTTAATGACCCTAGCCTAGTTATTTTCATAGATAGATATATTGTGATTCATCTAGCTAGGGATGTGCATTTGGCCTTTGACAGAAGCATATGCATAGTTCTATTCTCGGCTGACCATTCCTTGATTTGTTTTTATTGTGGAGAGTTAGGAGATTAGGCGACGCATTAGGGAAATTGTAATCCTAGCTTGTTTCCCTATTACTTCAATTTCTCCCGCTTCCTTTAGTTGTAATCGCATAGTTTAAAATACCACCTCCAATCATTTGTTTAGATAAGATAGTATATAACTTACATTAGTATTTGATTTGCATTTAAGACTTCGTCCTCGTGGGTACGACACCCTACTTATCTTATATTACTTGTTGACCGCGTATACTTGCGCGTTAATTGTCGTTGCATAAATCGAACAACAAGTTTTTGGCGCCGTTGCCGGGGACTTAGTATTATTTGTTATCAATATTAAAGCTAAGTCATTACGATCTTAATTTAGACTAACTTTATCTGTTTAATTTTCTTTTCAGGTGATCTCAACGGCGTATGCCACCTCGAAGGGGTCGGAATATAATACCTCTCGATCCCGAGGTTGATAGAACGTACAGACGCCTGCAGAGAGAAAAAGCTCGGGACATACATACTCCTGTTACAATGGCTGAGGAACTTCAAAAATATTTAAGGGAGCATGCTATGCCTCACATCGCAGATTTGCAAGCGAGCATTCTTAGGCCCGCAATCCAAGCAAAGAATTTTGAGATCAAGCCGGGCACCATCCAAATGTGCTCCAATATTCAGTTTGGGGGATTACCAAATGATGACCCCAACGATCACTTGATGAACTTCTTGGAGATCTGCGATACGTTTAAGTGCAATGGAGTGTCTGACAATGCCATCAGACTTCGATTGTTTCCCTTCACTTTGAAGGACAAGGCCAAGAGCTGGCTACATTCACTTCCGTCAGGCTCCATAACCATATGGGATGACTTGGCTCAAAAATTCGTGGCAAAGTTCTTCCCACCCGCTAAAACCGCCAGGCTCAGGCATGAAATAACCTCTTTTATTCAGTTTGAGTCAGAGTCTTTGTACGACTCATGGGAGCGATTCAAGGATCTTCTGAGAAAATGCCCCCACCATGGACTGCCAGAATGGCTTCCCATCCAGACATTCTATAATGGGTTATCCGGAGCTACTCGATCTAGTATTGATGCCTCTTCTGGAGGAGCGTTCATGTCTAAGCATCACACAGCGGGGTATGAATTGGTGGAAACAATGGCGGCCAATAATTATCAATGGCCAAATGATAGGCAGGCCCCTAGAAGTGCAGCAGAAATATATGAGGTAGATCCAGTCACACAATTAGCAGCTCAGGTTGCAGCGCTAACTAAAAGACTTGACACCATGGGAGTGCAAGCTGTGCAGAATGTCCAGAGTGTCTCATTGTTGTGTGAATTGTGTCAAGGGAGCCACACAACTGAGCAGTGTGCCATAAGCCCCGAGTCAGTTCAATTTGTTTCCAACTACGGGCGGCAGCAAAACGCAAGTCTCCCTACTCATTATCATCCGGGCTTGAGGAATCATCCAAACTTTTCTTGGGGCAACACGAATAGCAATCAAGCACAACCTCCGACCACCAGGCCTAATTTCTCAAATCCTCCCGATTTTCAAGCTCAAAATCAGTACAACCAACAACCACAGAGTTCTCAAAATCAGTTCCACCATCCACCACCTCAACAGGAAAGAAAACCTAGTTTGGAAGATCTCCTGTCACGATATATTGCCCAAAATGAGACAAGGAGCAGTAATCAAGAGGCTTCCATCCGGAACCTTGAAGTCCAAATGGGACAGTTGGCCTCTACTTTGAATAGTCGACTGCAAGGCACATTGCCGAGTGACACTGATGTCAACCCGAAACGGGATGGGAAGGAACACTGCAAAGCAGTTACACTCCGGAGTGGAAAAACTATAAATGAAAAGGGTGGAGAGAGCCCTGTAGTGCAAGAAGAAGTGACTATAGAGGAACCTATTGTGGAGCAGAGTGATGATAAGTCTGGGGGTGATGTAAATGCTCAAGAAACCCCTTCATCACCAACCCCTATAGTGAACACAGCTAGTCCTCCTATCCCACAGTTGCCATTCCCCCAGCGCATGCAGAAACAAAAGCTTGATAAGTAATTTTCTAAGTTTTTAGAAGTGTTCAAGAAGCTTCACATAAACATCCCGTTTGCAGAGGCATTGGAGCAAATGCCGAGCTATGTTAATTTCATGAAAGACATATTGTCAAAGAAGAGGAAAATGGGAGATTATGAAACAGTGGCTCTGACTGAGGAATGCAGTGCTATTCTACAGAACAAGCTCCCGCCAAAACTGAAAGATCCTAGAAGTTTCACGATTCCATGTACTATCGGGGACCAATTCATTGGCAAGGCCTTATGTGATTTGGGGGCGAGTATAAATTTGATGCCTCTGTCAATATATAAAATGCTTGGACTGAATGAAGCCAAACCCACAAGTGTTACTTTGCAATTGGCGGATAGATCTCTCACGTACCCGAAGGGGATAGTAGAGGATGTGCTTGTTAAGGTGGACAAGTTAATCTTCCCAGCGGACTTTATTGTCCTGGACTTTGAGGAAGACAGGGAGGTCCCGATAATACTGGGTAAACCATTCTTAGCAATGGGGAGAACCCTTATAGATGTGCAAAAAGGGGAGCTGACTATGAGAGTGCAGGATCAGGAAGTAACTTTCAATGTGTTTAGGGCAATGAAATATCCGAACACCCCTGAAGACTGCTTCCAGATTAAGGTGCTTGATGATGCAGTCAGGGAAGTATTCTCAGAAACATGCATGACAGACCCTTTCAAAGCTACACTAAGAGGTACCAGTACTAAGGAAGAGGCCACCCATGTTGAATGTGCTAACTGGCTGGATGCACCCCAGCGATCTACACAGTTCCAAAGACAGTTTGAGTCGCTGAATGATCCAGAAGCATCTACTTCCAAGGCCCAACCATCTGTTGTAGAACCTCCTATCCTCGAGTTAAAGCCCCTGCCCAATCATCTGAGGTATGCATACTTGGGGAATTCATCCACTTTACCTGTTATAATATCTGCATCTTTAGATGAAGGCCAGGAAGAGAAGCTACTGCTAGTGCTCAAACAGTATAAAACGGCACTGGGGTGGTCGATTTCAGACATTAAAGGGATCAGTCCATCCCTTTGTATGCACAAAATCCTACTGGAGGAAGGATCCAAGCCGACCATTGAACATCAAAGGCGGTTGAACCCAATAATGAAAGAGGTGGTCCGAAAGGAAATCATTAAGCTGCTAGATGCGGGCATTATCTACCCTATCTCGGATAGTCCTTGGGTCAGTCCTATTCAATGCGTGCCAAAAAAGGGCGGTATGACAGTAGTAGCCAATGAGAATAACGAGTTGATTCCAACCAGAACGGTGACTGGATGGAGGGTATGTATGGACTACAGAAAGTTGAATAAGTCCACCTGTAAGGATCACTTCCCCCTGCCTTTTATTGATCAGATGCTCGATAGACTTGCTGGGCATGCCTTCTATTGTCTGCTAGATGGTTATTCTGGCTATAATCAAATTTCAATTGCTCCCGAAGATCAGGAGAAAACAACGTTCACATGTCCGTATGGGACCTTTGCCTTTCGAAAAATGTCCTTTGGGTTGTGTAACGCTCCTGCAACATTCCAACGTTGCATGATGTCCATCTTCTCTGACATGGTTGAAAAGACCCTCAAGGTTTTCATAGACGATTTTTCTGTATTCGGGAGTTCATTTGATAACTGTCTGGTGAATTTGACTGCCGTTCTCCAAAGATGCGTTGAAACTAATCTTGAATTGAATTGGGAGAAGTGCCACTTCATGGTAAAAGAGGGCATTATTCTGGGCCACAGAGTATCAGATGGTGGTATTGAAGTAGACAAGGCTAAAATTGATGTCATCAATAGTCTACCGCCGCCTACATCAGTGAAAGGGGTTAGGAGTTTTCTTGGGCATGCAGGTTTCTATAGGCGGTTTATCAAGGACTTCTCAAGGATAACAAAACCGCTATGTTCACTATTGGAAAAGGATATGCCTTTTCAGTTTGATGAAGCCTGCCTCAGAGCATTTGAACTTTTGAAGGAAAAACTCATTTCGACTCCTATCGTGGTAGCTCCTGATTGGACTTTCCCATTTGAGCTCATATGTGACGCCAGCGATTTTGCAATTGGGGCAGTGTTGGGACAGAGAAGGGCAAAGTGTTCCACACGATCTACTATGCCAACAAAACATTAACTGATGCTCAGTTAAATTACACCACAACCGAGAAGGAACTGCTGGAAGTGGTTTATGCTTTTGACAAATTCCGTTCCTACCTCATTGGAACAAAAATGACCGTGTACACAGACCATTCGGCCATCAAATATCTGATAGAGAAGAAAGATGCAAAGCCTAGGCTGATAAGGTGGATCCTTCTTCTACAGGAGTTCGATCTGGAGATCCGTGACAAAAAGGGGACAGAAAACCAGGTAGCAGATCACTTGTCGAGGTTGGAAAACCCTCCTCATTCGGGAGATGCAATCAAAGACATCAATGATTTCTTCCTGGATGAACAACTGTTTGCCGTCCAGAGTAAAGCCCCGTGGTATGCGGACTTTGCCAATTTCGTCGCTTGTCAAGTGCTTCCTCCCATCTTGAGCTATCAACAGAGGAAGAAATTCCTAAATGATGCAAAACAATACTTTTGGGACGAGCCCTTTTTATTCAAACAGTGTTCAGATCAGATTCTGCGGAGATGTTTGCCAGAGGAGGAAATCGAAGGTGTGCTCCATCATTGCCATTCCTCTAATTATGGAGGATATTTTGGGGGCCAAAGAACTGCTGCTAAAGTACTCCAATCTGGGTTTTACTGGCCTACCCTGTTCAAAGATGCACACCTATATGTGTTGCACTGCGATAGATGCCAAAGGGTAGGAACCATTTCAAAAAGGCACGAATTGCCTCTGCAGAATATCCTTGAAGTAGAGTTGTTTGATGTATGGGGTATTGACTTCATGGGGCCATTCCCGTCGTCCTACAACAATCTCTATATTCTGGTCGCGGTTGATTATGTCTCCAAATGGGTAGAAGCAGTCGCCTTGCCTTCTAATGATGCTAAGGTGGTGCTTAATTTCTTAAGGAAAAATGTTTTCACTCGCTTCGGCACTCCTCGGGCAATAATCAGTGATGAAGTGTCACATTTTTGCAACAAATATTTTGAAGCCCTTCTTGCCAAGTATGGGGTGACCCATAAAATAGCCACAGGTTATCATCCACAGACAAGTGGCCAAGCAGAGATCTCTAACCGAGAGGTTAAGCGTATCTTGGAGAAGATTGTTAATCCTAATCGGAAGGACTGGTCAAAGAAGCTTGATGATGCCTTGTGGGCATACCGCACCGCTTATAAAATGCCTATCGGAATGTCTCCGTATAGGCTTGTTTACGGCAAGGCTTGTCATCTTCCTGTGGAGCTAGAGCACAACGCATATTGGGCTATCCAAAAGCTCAATTTCGATATGGATGTAGCGGGTGAACGAAGACTATTACAACTCAATGAATCTGACGAGTTTCGTCTGCAAGCGTATGAAAATGCTAAGTTGTATAAGGAAAAGACAAAGCGGTGGCATGACAAGAAAATTGTCGAAAGGAACTTCGAACGAGGCCAGAAGGTGCTTCTTTTTAACTCCCGGCTGAAATTATTCCCAGGGAAGTTGAAGTCCCGATGGTCGGGGCCGTTCATAATTGCTAAAGTGTATCCTCATGGGGCTATTGAGGTCGAAGACCCTCATTCAGACAAAACCTTCAAAGTCAATGGACAACGTTTGAAACACTATTGGGGCGGCGAGGTTGACCGGCAACACACCTCCATCACCTTGGGAGACCCGGTGTAAGGCGGGGCGAAAGTCAAGCCGACAACTCTAAATCAAGCGCTTGATGGGGAGGCAACCCCATCTCAGTATCAAAAATTTCCTTATGGTTTTATTTAGTGTTATTTTCTTTAGTTATCATTAGTGCAATTGGTTTTCCTTAGAATTATTGTAGATGTTAAATTAGTATGTTAGTATGTAGTTTAATGGTTAGTATGATTGCTATATCTAGTAGTTAAATTCTGCAATAATTAAGGTTTTGGGTGTTTGCTGCAGGAATGCAGGGAAAAAAAAGGAAAGTACTCGCGCCGCAGCGCCAAGTGTTAGCCTAATTTTCACGCCGCAGCGCCATATTTTTTTCCAAATTCTCTGTCACGCCGCAGCGCCAGTCCCTTCACAAAATCTCGTGTCACGGCGCCGGCATATGCTGGAAGCTACTGGAGAGTTGCGCTGCAGCGTTGAGGCCTTCGTAATTATTCGCGCCGCAGCGCCAAGATGTCGCGCTGCAGCACCGAAAATGGCGCCGCAGCGCCAAGTTGAACCTATCTCACGCCGCAGCGCCAGTGCCGTGTTTTTGAGTTTAAGCAAGGCGTTTGGGTTTCAGTTTGCAGCAGTTTATGTTTCTCCCCTCTTTTCTCTCACACACATCTCCATTTCTTCCAACAAGTGCGGCAATTCAAGCGACACCCTTTTGGTTTCTCACCGTTTGGGGCCATCAACCGTCTGCAGTTACTTCTCAATCCTATTTATAAGCAATATGCGGTAAAGGATTTCTTCATAGCAACCATTGGATTTTCATTTGTTAATTTTCTTTTTATTGTCCTTGGGGTTTGTTGGCTATGGGTTCAAAGCGTCCTCGCACTAGCATAGGTCCTCCTCCATCTTCCAGAACCCCTCCTCCCCTTTGGGATGCTGTAAAATTCCCAAGTGAGGAAGCCTGGAAGCGATATGCCCAAAAAATTTTCGAAGAGGAGTTTGGTGCCTGAGAGAGGGCTAAGGCCAGATGACAAGATGGACGGCCATATGAATTCCATGATTGTGACCATGAAATGGATTCACTTCACCAAGCCGCCCGAATCTGCAGTTATTTCGGTGGTAAAGGAATTCTACGCAAATGCTAATGCTGAGGGTCCTGCTTCGGTACCAGTTCGGGGTAAGTTGATAAAATTTGACAGTCGTACCATTAATGCTGTGTATGGGACTCCAAACTACGATGGTAAGGATTATCTGGAGTTTGGGATGCGGAGTTACAATACAAATGAGATTATAACCAAGCTCTGCAAGCCTGGTACCGTGTGGAAAACCAATGAATTCCACGGTGAAAAGACTTCTTTCCCCCATCAAGCCTTAAGTCGTTATGGTAAGGCGTGGTACTCCTTTATTTGTGCTAATATCATGCCAACACGCCACCTGAGTGATGTAATAAGAGAGAGGGCAGTATTGCTGTATGCAATTGTTATGGGGCTGAAGGTTGATGTGGGGGTTCTTATCCAGGATTCAATTAAAAAGGCCATTAGAAGTAAAGTCAATTCCGGACTCCCTCACCCGTCATTGATCACACGCCTATGCAAAAGGACGAGTGTGGTATGGGAGAAAGACGACATCACTCAGCCGCCTATGGCTGTCATTGATCATCACATTATAGCCCGTTATGGAGTATGGGATGGGGGACCTCCGTCGCACCCAAAGGGTCAGGGATATTTACCGGGGCCTCTGTCGCCTCCCTCATCAGAGGCTGGTACCTCCGCTCAAGAGCCTGAGCCCCCATCTTCTGAGGCTATGCCACCTGGGGCCTTGGCAGAGATTTTAAGCAGCCTTAATTTTCTCCACTGCAAGGTTGATACAGTGGCTCAATGGCAGAGCCAATTCAATCACTGTCATGCGGAGTTTGCAAATACAGTCTCCAGTATCTATTATGCTCAAGGAGGAGACAACGCAGAGTCCATGCCCTTTCAATTTCCAGAGCCTCCAATTTTTGCGCCTTATCCTCCACCATTTCCAGCCAGAGTAGAGGATCGCGAGGAGGAGCCAGCGCAGGCTGATGATGAGGCTGATGATGATGGCGGAGGTGATGGTGCTCCAGAGGGTGAAGGCCAGTGAGGTCATTGGCAAATTTCAAGCTTGGGGGAGATTTCCTTTTTAAGTATTTTTATATATGAATTGCTGTCATGTTTCTTTTGGGCGGTATAGCCCCAGACTATCATTTGTGGATGTTTTCGGTTTATTTTGGGATGCATGTATGATGCATTGGTACGTTGGTTTTATTAAGTATATAAACGTATGTTTTGGTTTATAATATTTAAATGCTTGTGCTTTATTTTGGTTGTTATGCTTTTAGCCATATTTTGGGGTATGTGCAGATAATTGGTTTACTTGATGCCATGTGTTATGGCTTCTCCTTATTTGGGCAGGGTGTTATTTTTTTTGTTGCTTCATGCCTAATTTATTTTGATCCCCCCTTTCACCCCGTTCTGTAACTGTAAATATGCTGGGTGAGGGTGTTTTAGCTGTTAATTTTTGATCGTGGCTAATGACAAGCGCCTAGTTGTTAGGCTGTCTCTTAAAGTCATGTCAAGCATGTATGTGTTAGGGGTTGTGAATCGATAAGTCGAGACTGTTGTTGATCCGTCCTTAGCAAGCACCGATCAACTGTTTTAGCTAATTATTTTTCGATTTTATTTCGCACGTTGATTGCTTTGAGAGTATGTTCATTCTTATAATCTTTCATTTCTGCAAGGTAATAAAGGGCTTGGGTGCTTTTACAGTTTTGGATCTTAGACTCTGGCATGTTGTAGAATAAAATAAATAAAAATAGAATTAATTGAAAAGGAGATTGAATATCGAAAGCCTTGCGGTGGGTCGAGATGGAGCGTAAAACGCACTCGCCCATAAACGCAGGACCGATGTTGAGATGGAGCATAAAATGCACTCGTCAAATATTCTTTAGATTTTATAAAGTCTAATTTGGCTTATGTTGATTACGTGGCCTTTGCTGCTCGAGTGATTAGATTCATAGGGGTGTTCAACGCCTAGTGCCCTAAAGCCGTCTGGTTTGGGAGTCACTGATCAAAAGCTCATTTATGGGTAGCTCTGTTTAGCCTAAGGTAATTAAGGACTGTCCGAGTCAGATTTTTCTGTCTTCATGCTAGAGCCTTTTGATCTTTTCCTGTGCTTGCATCTTTTAGTCTTAATGCTTGTTGATTGTTTAAGTTGCGTGGTGTGCATATTGGTTTTAGCTTTCGACTGTGCGAGTTTTTTTCCAGCTATATTTAGTTCGGATGGTTGGTTTTCGCTCACATAGAATGGATCAAGTACAGTCTCATGCTTGCAAATTCGATTTTAAGCCCCCTTTCATGTCAGTGTTTGTCCTATTCTCGGAGAGGCTCTATAAGTACGCTTTGAAGCCGTGGTATTTATTCTATAGTAGTAGTTTCCTTTCGCGTCTTCCTGTAATGTAGGTGTGGATGTTAGATAGTTTGCTTGAGGGCAAGCAAAAGCTTAAGTTTGGGGCTATCTGATGTGTGGTATTTATATCGCATATCAGATTCTCTAAAGCTTAAGACGTTGCTTGTTTTTTTGTTTTATTTGTTGTGCTTTTGTATATATTCTGTTGTTGTTATGCTCTTCCTATTTGATGCAGGGCTGTTTGGATCATTTTCAGCTTGCAGGGGTAAAAATTGTCATTTTCTACACTCTGGCGCCGCAGCACCAGAGCCCAGTCTTAAGCCAGCGCCGCAGCGCCAACTCCTGGTTCATGCTGATGTCATCTGGCACTGCAGCGGCCCGGTCCTTCTTATTCTCGCGCTGCAGCGTGAGTGGCGCCGCAGCGCTGCAGCGCCACCAAGCAGTTATAGGCTCCGCGCCGCAGCGTCACCTCCGGTGCCTAGCCAGTGGTTAGCGTTTAATGACCTAAAAAAGAAAAGGAGATAAGATATAGATAGAGCAGAGAGGACGACAGCAAAAAGACCATAGAGAGTGATAACAGAGAATATTTTCTGGAGATTCTAGACCAGAAAGAAGCTGTGTTTTAGGGGAGAATAGTTATTGCTTCATACACAGCTCAGGAGTTACACGGAGAAGAGAAGACTTGGAGACAGAAAACCTTACTACAGGAGTTTTCTTATTCTAAATCTCTTAGTTATTTATGTATTACTTAGCAATGTTGAATGTGATAGAAATGTGTATTAGCACCATGGTTATGAACTAATTCCTTTTTAGGATTGCAATGCAACCTAGTGTTTAGCCTAATTAACTTTCTCTCCTATTTATATTAATGAATCATTTTGGGAATGGGTTGTTGTATTTCTTACTTATTGACTAAATGCTTGACAGAGTTTTTGGCAGTGATATTAATGGATATTGAATATTGGACATTAATATCTGGCTTTTAAAATACAATAACACTTGTTATGCCCTTGCCTAAAGGAGTGTGTGCATAAGCTGCTTAATAGGATAGACATATCTCTATTTGCCTTGTGTAGCCTGGAGACTGAGCTTAATGACCCTAGCCTAGTTATTTTCATAGATAGATATATTGTGATTCATCTAGCTAGGGATGTGCATTTGGCCTTTGACAGAAGCATATGCATAGTTCTATTCTCGGCTGACCATTCCTTGATTTGTTTGTATTGTGGAGAGTTAGGAGATTAGGCGACGCATTAGGGAAATTGTAATCCTAGCTTGTTTCCCTATTACTTCAATTTCTCCCGCTTCCTTTAGTTGTAATCGCATAGTTTAAAATACCACCTCCAATCATTTGTTTAGATAAGATAGTATATAACTTACATTAGTATTTGATTTGCATTTAAGACTTCGTCCTCGTGGGTACGACACCCTACTTATCTTATATTACTTGTTGACCGCGTATACTTACGCGTTAATTGTCGTTGCATAAATCGAACAACAGCAGGGTATTTTTAGTTTTCCTGAACTACTCTTTTATTTGAGCAAGTTTCTTGACTTATACTTATTTATTGTACAAGTATCCGGACCCTATTGTGCAAGTATTCTAAATTCTTGCACTACTTTATTCAATGAGTCGTGTAAGCGAGTTTCTTAACTTCACTTGTTTTTTTGTGAAAGTTTCCTACCCTTCTCATATTGTTTTGAGCAAGTTATTATTGTATTGTGAAAGTTTCCCGAACTTCACATTTTGAGTATTGTGAAAGTTCCCCGAACTTCACATTTTGAGTATTGTGAAAGTTCGCCGAACTTCACACTTTGGTTATTGTGAAAGTTCGAACTTCACACTTTGGTTATTTTGCAAATTTTCGAACTTCATTTCTTTATTATGCAAGTTCTCTAAACTTATATAAACTAGTATATTGTGCAAGTATCTTATCTTTGTGTTTACTTTACTCAAAGAACGTTGTACGCAAATGTCCTAACCTATGCATTTACTTTATGCAAGGGATCTATTATGGTGAAATTCCCCGAATTTCACTCTTTAATATTGTAAGTGTCTAAGCCTATGCATTTATTTTATGCAAGGAATCTATTATTGTGTAAGTTCCCCGAACTTCACACGTTGAGTATTGTGCAAGTTCCCCGAACTTCACACGTTGAATATTGTGCAAGTTCCCCGAACTTACACAAATTCCTATATTGTGCAAATTCTAAACTTCACTTTGTGCAAGTTCTCTATCCTTCTCATATTGTATTGAGTAGGTTATTGTTGAATCGAAAGTTGTTTACTTAATTGCTTGATCCTTATTTCCAAGCATGTTATTTAGTGGTTTAATTACTTATCAATTATTCCACATTGATATTATTGATGTCCGCACCTAGTGCATTTGAGCTCGTACAGTCTTGGACTTGTACATTATTCAAGGTCCTAAATTTCTTAAACTATGTCAGTAAGAGTCTGAACCTTTGCTCGGTCAGACTAGTGTATGAAGTTTTCTTTGAAGCTATCCAAACCAATTGATGGTAAGGATTCTTAGACAGAACAGAACACCCCTCATATGTAGGAATGTGCCCAGGTATCTAATATATATGATACGAGTAAGCAGATATAAGTGTTATGCATATTCACGTTGTGCCCAAGGCTGATCTCCTCGAGGTACTAGGTTTCCGTAGCCAGTAGCCAGTAATCCAAAAAGGGTCAATTAGCTATTGAACCCATTGGAAAGTTATAGTTCAGAGTCTACTCGACCATCAGTCATTCTAAAGGCAATTATTATCTTTGCTTTTAATATTCACATTGTTGAATTGTTCAGATGTTCATATCGTTGAATCTATCAGATATTCATATTATTGAATCGTTCTAATATTCATATTATTGAATCGTTCAGATATTCATATTATTGAATCGTTCTAATATTCATAGTGTTGAATCTTTAAGATATTCATTTTATTGAAATTATTGTCAGATATTTTTCCATTCATCATGATATATCCTTTATTGTTGTATTTAAACTTGCTGAGCAAACTTGTTGCTCATTCTTGTTATATCATGACTTATATTGCAGTTGAGCCCGAGCCCTCAGGGAAGGACAAGGGTAAAGGAAAGATATAGGATGGTTTGCAAGGAGCAGACTTTGTCTTTATGATTTGTTTAATTACTATTAATGTAATATGAACCCTAATGTTTATTCTAGGGTATATTTGTATTGATGTATTAAGGTTATCGAATCTTGGGACTAGTAACACCTTTTGAATAAACGACGTACGTTTATTATATTCCGCATTTTAGTTATTGTATGTTACTTAAAGATGGATTTTAGTATTGTTTCGTGGCGACCGGACCGGGGTCAGAGGACCCGGTTTCGGGGGTGTCACAGTTCTCATAAATACAGATTTATAAAGGGACCAATCAAAAGTAGAAAGCCAAACATCGTGAAGTCTTACTGCGTGTGGGGAATGGAGCAAAGGTTGGTCCATTAACTACAGGAACTTATTGTTTAGCACTGCCAACGGGAAAGTTCATTAGTTTAAATAATTGATATTATGTTCCAACACTTATAAGAAACATTATTTCAATTTCTATATTGGATATATATGGTTTTGATATTATAATAAAGAACAACAATTATTCTATTTATAATATAATGTTTCATATGGTGTTGGCAATTGTGACACCCCCAAATCTGGTATCTTAATTTCTACAGGATTTGGTGTTCACTGTTCCAATATCATACAACTATCTACCCATAAATAATGAAATTCATTTATTAGATAAATAAATCATCATCTTACATCATCTGAAATAAAAATACATCATAAATCCCAGGTTATACTTAACCTTAAATCTCTTTTGCGGAAACGTAAATAAATAAGTCTTAAATCATCACACATAAATCTTAAACTTTAACATTATTCATGACAACACAAATCTTCATCACTTGTTAGCTTTTCCTTTGCCCTTGCTACTAGAAGGTACATCACTTCGTTCATTATTAGCTGCAATGTTATTATGCAAGAGTGAGCACGGATGCCCGCAAGTATAAAAATATGACAGAATAATAACATGTGAGTGAAAGAATTCTGAATAACAGAAAGCTCGACATTTGAATCAAGAATATTAATCAAGAGTCAAATTACTTCTCAACTTTTGAATCAAGAATATTAATCAAGAGTCAAATTACTTCTGAGGGTCATTAAGACCTTGAACCGAGTCTTAGGTTGTCAAGTATATTAACCTTTCCAACCTTTAACAGTCACAAGACTATAGACTTTACTTCTCGTACTTAGGGAGATCAGCCATTCGTACTGATACTGTGCACACTATCTTAACGCTTTAAGCATCTTTATTAATTCCCTATATTAGGGTTGTTCATCTCAGTTTGACATCAGAATCCGCACCAAATAAAGTTGGTTTGGATAACTCAATAAATGATATTCAAATTGAATATTAACTTCTCAAGGTATACAATCGAATAAGTATTGTACACTTAAATGATACTTTTAAAAGAATCATGGCATCTCATATGAAATTCTAAACTTGGATATTCAAGAGTAAGAATTTGCTCAACAATAGTAATTAAGCATAGCAATTGCTTAATTTAAAGAGTTTAGTTTAGGAAACTTGCCCAACAATAATAGTAAGTTAGGGATAGAAAACTTGCTCAAATATAAAGATTTGAGTTTAGGAAACTTGCCTCATGCGCAAGCTACAGTTATTACTCACTTCTTTAATTACTCTTACCTATCACACATTTACAATATCAATTAATCACAGGTTCGATATGATTATTGATTTACAATAGTATTCTTCAAACTCATTATTAAGTTTTCAAATAATGGTTTACGTTGATTAATTAACTTGTTAATTAATCACGTAACTTAAGTTATTAACTTGTATTAATAACTCATTACATACATAACATGTCTTCATGTTAATTAGATTTAAAATAATGTCTTAATGTTTATAACACATTATTTAACCTTTATAAATAATAGTTTAAGTCACGTAATTAATTTATTAATTAATCACATAACATAAATTATTAAACTCATTTCAACATTTTATCATATTTATACAACATGTGTTCATGTTCATTAGACTCAAACACATTTCACAAATTTTCAACACTTAGCAATTTTTTTTCAAAAATTCAGGCTTGGCGCGGCCGCGCGCCGTTTAGCCTTGCACCCGGCGCGGCCGCGCGGCTGCGTTTTTCCAAAATTTCCAGTTCGCGAAGAACACTGAAATTCGGCCATTTTCTACAATTTTACCCTAATACACTGATTTATAGTGTTACCCATGAAGTATAAACTTCACAAAAACATTATATATCACTTATAACATGTTCTTAATCATTTCAAGTCATATAATTACATAATTTAAAACCATCAATTTCACTGTTCTTCATAAATTTTATAAAATTTAATGAAAAATATAAAATCTAACATTACGGATTCGTTACTACATCGAATCCGTTCATTTTAATTCCATTCTCTTTGTTTAAACATATACACTTATAATCAAACGTCAATTTTAATCAAAACATATGATTACAACATGTATTTCACCCATATGGGTTATTAACCCATATTCAACACTCTGTATTTTTGAAAAATCCAACTCTTAACAAAATTTCTTGGTGTGATCAGTGTAAATCATACCTACATGATTCTACACATAATATCAACATATATGATTACATATATAAACATATCTTGGTTTAATTTTTCAAAATAATTATTAACAGAGAAAATTTGAACATATATTTAAATAAACTCTGTGATTTCCAAAAACCCAAATAAGGCCATCTTAAATAAAATTGATCCTTTTAAATCATGATTATATATTATAAAACACGTTATCATCACATACCCATATAGATAAAATTATATCGTAACCCAATTTCAAAGAAAACTTAAAAGTACGTATTTAAGAAATCTTAATTTTGAAAACTTAAAAGAAGAATTACCCTTTAGTAGTGAAGATAAATCAAAGTTAATAACACAATTCTTCCTTTTTCAATTTCTCCCAATCTCTTCCTCTTTTTCTCTCTGAATTTTTTCTGATATTTCTAAGTGTTTCTCTGATAATGGATTAGAAAAACAACGTATACGTATTATAAATATTACCGTTGTAGACTAACTCCTCCTAAGGCCTTGTTTGGCTTGTTCCCTTATTCTTTTTCCATTTATTTTAATTAACTAGTTTACTATATAGTTAATTGTCACCTTACTTATTGATTAATTAATTTTATTTAAATCAATTAAATAAAATAAGATAATTCACATTAAATCACATTGTCACATAATTAATATTTTTATTTATTAATTATGTCAATTCATTAATTAATTATTAAATTAACTAAAGTAACATATGCTTATTTAATTAATTCAATTAATCAAATAAACTCAATTAAATATATTCTTTGAACAATTAAATTACTCCATATTAATTTAATTAATGTCACACATATAATTAAATTAATCTACCACAAATTCATGAATTAATTATTTAATTCAATAATTAAATCATTAAAAATATTTATTTATCTCCATAAATATTCAAATAACTTTACAAAATTCTCGTTCGTCACATCTTTCCCCCCTTAAAAGGATTCTGTCCTCAGAATCACGGTTCGATTTAATAATTTCGTCCCATTATAAATATTCAAACAACTTTGAACTATTAAATCACTACACATTAATTTAATTAATGTAACACATATAATTAAATTAATCTACCACAAATTCATGAATTAATTATTTAACTCAATAATTAAATCATTAAAAATATTTATTTATTTTAATAAATATTCAAATATCTTTACAAAATTCTCGTTCGTCACATCTTTCCCCCCTTTAAAGGATTCTGTCCTCAGAATCACGTTCACCTATTCAAGAAAATAAGTGTGGATAATTATTCATCATATTCTCTTCGAGTTCCCACGTAGCTTCTTCAGCGTTGTGGTTCCTCCAAATTACCTTAACAGAAGGTATTACTTTGTTCCTGAGAACTTGCTCTTTCCTGTCAACCATCTGAACAGGAACTTCTTGGTATGATAAATCTTTCTCAAATTGTAGGGGTTCATATTCTATCACATGTTTGTAATCGGGTTTATAACGTCGTAATACCGACACATGGAAAACGTTGTGGACATGCTCCAGTGCCAGAGGTAAAGCTACCTCATAGGCTACTTCTCCAATTCTTCGGAGTACCTCAAAGGGTCCAATGAACCTTGGGCTCAATTTTCCCTTCTTACCAAATCTGATCTTTCCCTTCCAAGGAGAGACCTTCAAAAATACAAAACTACCCGATTCAAACTCTACATTCTTGCGGTGTGGATCGGCGTATTTCTTCTGCCTATCCTGAGCCGCTACTAATCTTGTCCGAATTACTTTAACTATTTCTGCCGTTTGTTGGACTAACTCTGGTCCTAGCAATTGTCTTTCACCAACTTCATCCCAATACAGTGGAGTTCTGCACTTTCTACCGTACAACGCTTCGTAAGGCGGCATACCAATACTAGCGTGGTAACTATTATTATAACCAAATTCTACAAGCGGCAAATGATCATCCCAATTGCCTTTAAAATCCATTATGCATGCTCTAAGCATATCCTCTAATGTTTGGATCGTTCTTTCACTTTTCCCGTCAGTCTGAGGGTGATAAGCGGTGCTCATCCTCAACTGTGTTCCCATGCATTCTTGTAGTGGCTTCCAGAAATTTGATGTGAAGCGCGGATCACGGTCAGAAATAATTGACACTGGCACCCCGTGCCTCGAAACAATCTCTTTTACATATAACTTCGCCAATTGTTCTAGGTTAAATCTGATTTTGATCGGAAGAAAGTGTGCGGATTTAGTTAATCGGTCGACGATAACCCATACTGCGTCATAGCCTTTCTGGGTCGTCGGAAGGCCAACAACAAAATCCATTGTAATATGTTCCCATTTCCATTCTGGGATTTCTAAAGGTTGTAACAAACCACTTGGTCTTTAGTGTTCTGCCTTGACCCTTTGGCAAGTCAGACACTTGGCAACACAATCGGCAACGTCCCTCTTCAAATTTGGCCACCAAAAGTGTTGTCGTAAATCCTGATACATCTTGGTACTTCCGGGGTGAATGGAATACCTCGAACTATGAGCCTCGCTCAGAATGTCCTCCTTGATTTCTGGTATTGGCGGTACCCAAACTCTACTTTCAAATCTCAAAAATCCTTCGCTATCCATTTTAAATCTAAGTTCAGTCCCTTCAGATATCTTTTTCTTTACTTCCTCACATTCCTTATCCAGGATTTGTGCTTCCTTAATCTTATCCAATAAAGTTGTACCAGCTTGCATTTGGAACAGTTTCTCGTCAGTCTCCATTGGACATCCTACTTCCAATTCCAGCTTTTCCATTGTTGAAATCAATTCTTCCTGTGCTGTCAGCATCATCAACTTTTCTCGACCCTTTCTGCTTAAGGCGTCGGCTACAACATTCGCTTTTCCTGGGTGGTATAAGATATCACAATCATAATCCTTTATTAACTCCAGCCACCTTCTTTGGCGCATATTCAAGTCTTTCTGTGTGAAAATATACTTCAGACTCTTATGGTCTGTATATATTTCACACTTTTCCCCATAGAGATAGTGTCTCCAGATCTTTAAAGCGAATACCACCGCAGCCAATTCCAAATCATGGGTTGGATATCCCTTCTCGTAATCTTTTAGTTGTCGTGACGCATACGCAATGACTCTGCCATTTTGCATAAGCACACAGCCTAGCCCTTTATGCGATGCATCACTATATACCACAAAATTTCCTGTGTCATCTGGAAGGGACAACACAGGTGCTGTACTTAACCTTCTCTTAAGTTCTTGAAAACTTTCCTCACACTTCTCCGTCCAAACGAATTTCACAACTTTCCTAGTCAAATTCGTTAATGGAGTGGCGATCTTGGAAAAATCCTGAATAAATCTTCTATAGTAACCAGCTAATCCAAGAAAACTTCTTACTTCCGACGGTGTTTTCGGCTGATCCCAATTCATCACCGCTTCGACTTTGGAGGGATCCACCGAAATTCCGTCCTTATCAATCACATGTCCTAGAAATTGCACCCTTTCAATCCATAATTCACACTTTGAGAATTTGGCATACAACTTCTCTCTTCTTAATACTTCTAACGTCAACGTCAAATGCTCAACATGTTCTTCCTTGGTCTTAGAATAGACCAATATATCATTAATAAAAACCACTACGAATTTGTCCAGAAACGGCTTGAACACTCCATTAATTAGGCCCATAAATGCTGCAAGCGCATTTGTTAGACCAAATGACATAACCAAAAATTCGTAGTGACCATATCGTGTCCTAAACGCTGTTTTGGGACATCTTCGGGCCTCACCTTCAACTGATGATAACCACTTCTCAGGTCTATCTTCGAGAAATATCTCGCTCCTTTTAATTGATCAAACAGATCATCAATCCTTGGCAACGGATACCTATTCTTAATGGTAACCTTGTTCAATTCTCTATAGTCAATGCAGAGTCGCATCGTTCCATCCTTCTTCTTAACAAATAATATCGGCGCTCCCCACGGTGATACGCTCGGTTGAATATATTTCTTGTCCAACAGCTCTTGTAGCTGTACCATCAATTCCTTCATTTCTATCGGAGCCATCCGGTACGGTGCTTTCGATATTGGAGCCGTTCCTGGCACCAAATCGATAACAAAATCTACTTCCCTGTCAGGCGGAAGTCCTGGCAGATCATCCGGGAAAACATCCACGAAGTCTCTTACGACTGGTATTTCTTCTAACTTTGAATTCTCTTTACGACTATCGACTATGTAGGCTAAATACCCCACACAGCCTTGTCTTAATAACTTCCTGGCCTGCATCATCGTCAGACAACTCGCTTGTCTAGGCGATTTGCTGCCATAAAATACAACCTTTGATGGAGTCATAAGGTTAATACATTTCTTCTGGCAATCAATTACGGCTCCATAATTGAATAGCCAATCCATTCCCAGGATAACGTCAAATTCTCCAAGTTTAATCGGGATAAGATCTACATTTATAACGTTACCCTTAATATCCACTCTACAGTTCTTGTGTATATACTTAACAGGAATTACTTCCTTGTTCGCAATCTCTATGTTCATAGGGATTTCTAATTCGTCTTTAAGCAATTCTAAATTCTTTGCAAAGTCATCGGATATAAATGAACAAGTAGCACCCGAATCAAATAAAACATAAGCATTGACTTTATTGATCGGAATGATACCTGACACCACATCACGAGACTGCATAGCGTCTTGTACGGTCATGTTAAATGTCCTTGCAGTTGGTCGGTTTGTCGAAGTCGGTCCGGTAATGGTAAAAGGATTTCCACTATTATTTCCCTTATGTCCACCTGACCTTGCCCCTCCAGATGCCTTCTTTGGACAGTCTCTAGCCAAGTGATCCTTTGACCCACATGTGTAGCAGGCGCTCTTCTTAGGGTTAGGGCAGTTAGGTGCTATGTGGCCTTCCTGTCCACAGTTGTAACAAACTCTTTTTCCTTTCATGCAGACTCCCAAGTGAGTCTTCCCACAGGTTGGGCATGGTTCTAACTTTTTCTTCTGACTACCTTGCTAACTTACAGACGACGGGTTGTCATTCCATTTTCGTTTATGATTATTAATTCCCCCTGTGTGATTGCCACTAGCCTTATTGTTTCCTTCACTATCATTCTTCTTCTTCTTTTGATCCTGATTGTACTTAGACACCGCTTCGCTTCCACCTTCAGCGAGAATTGCCTTCTCCAGAACTCCAGCAAAAGTGTTCAATTGAAACATCGACACCTTGCTATACAACCAGGGTTTCAGTCCCTGTTCAAAACGCCTAGCCTTTCTTTCGTCAGTATGCACCTGATATTGGGCAAACCTAGACAATTCGTTAAACTTTGCCGCGTAGTCGGGCACAGACATATTCCCCTGCTTCAACTCCAGAAACTGCACCTCCATTTGATTCTGGGAGCTGGTCGGGAAATACATCTCGAAAAACATTTCTTTAAACCTTTCCCAGGTTATTACACCTTCTCCTCCCCTGATCTTATTTGCCTGCCACCAATAGCTGGCTTCTGATTTTAACATAAATGTCGCGTAGGCGGTCTTCTGGTCCTCCCTAACACGGGCGACCTCAAAAATTTTCTCCATTTCCATAACCCAAGTCTGAGCTTCTATCGGGTTCGTGGAACCCTTAAAATCTGGCGGTCCCACTGCCTTAAAGTCTTTAAATGAGGTGTTTGGTGGAGCTTGAGGCTGATTGTTCATCGCTCCAGCCAACAAATTTACCAACTGCTGAACGGGGTTCGCATTGGCATCATTGCTGTTATTGGTTGACCCCTCTTGGGCTTGTCGACGATTTTGTCTCCTTCTTGGCGGCATATTTTTGTTAAGAATATATGCTCATTAGATCTTTATTAAATCTCTTAAATATTTAAGACTTAACTCAAATATTTAACATAACTACTTTAGCTCTTTTCTTTTCAAATAACCTTTGATATTTTATTTAAATCAAAAGTTTTAAACATAGTACTATAGCATCTCTGCCATTTACTTCAACTATCCCAAGATAAAGAATCTTCAGGATTTAGTTTCTCAAAATATTCCTTTGTTTTTAATCACATCGGAATTTACATTAACTACTCCAAAGAGTATTACATAATGTTAAATACTTTAACATACTCACTTAACCCATATCATCTTAAACAACTTTATTATTTTATTAAAACCAAAAGCTTTTAATACAATACGATAGCATTTCTGCCATTTACATCAACTATCCTGAAATAAAGTTTCTACAGGATTTACATTATCACAATATTCCTTTGTTTATAATCACATTGGAATTTACATTATTTACGATTATTTAAACATTAACAATATCATATTATCCTATCACAGCCTACTAAGGCATCGGACAGCTTCACTACGTTCCTCCTCTATAATGCGGGACATAGTCCTGCGATCTAACATATACCCAGGCAGTCCCTCGAACTGAATTGGATATCTCATAACTCGGTCCTGGGCCTCATCCATTGCCCTCAGAAACATGTAGCACGTCTCTGCAACCTTAACTCTCTTCGCACGCGCATCATCCTCTGCCAGATCTGCACGTCGTGCATTTCTCACCCAAGCTTCTTCCACTATGGCGAGTCTTCCAGATTTCTCTTTCAACTCATTCTTTAACTTTTCTATCTCCTCTGTCTTCTGCTCAGTTTGGCCCTTCTCATGAACCAAATCCCACTCCACATTGCCAAGACGGGTGTGGAGTGTCTCTATCTCACCACCCTGAGCAACTGACTGCTCCCTCAACTCCTGAATTGTATCTCGTAACTCTACATTGCGATCATACAATAAATCATACATATCAGCACTGACAGAGTTCGGTGGGAACTCCTCAAGGTCTTCCTCCTCCTCTTCCTCTTCCTCTTCAGGGTCTTCCTCCTCCTCGGCTGCCTCAGCCGGGATCTCAACCTCCTCAGGGTCCTCCTCTGAGTCAATCTCTGGCTCATGCTCCTGACCAAAATCTGGATTTACAGAAGATGGCTCTGGCTATACTAACTGCTCCCAAACAGTGTGTATGTCCTGGGGCTCCTCATCTCTAGTCTCTAGGGGTACAACATCCCTGGACTGACTAGCTCCTCCAGTATCTGACATCCTGACAAAATAAGTTTTAAGTCTTAGTTTTTACGTGATGTTAATCAATACTCTAACAAGTATGAACACATAAGCACATAGCACATAAGGTAATTTTATTATCTTTCTTAGAACTCAATCAGAGTTGTCATTACTATCTTCATGAAGGCTACTATCCTAAGGTTTTCCCCCCACCTAAGGTTCATAACCTACGGCTTTGATACCAACTTGTGACACCCCCAAATCCGGTATCTTAATTTCTACAGGATTTGGTGTTCACTGTTCCAATATCATACAACTATCTACCCATAAATAATGAAATTCATTTATTAGATAAATAAATCATCATCTTACATCATCTGAAATAAAAATACATCATAAATCCCAGGTTATACTTAACCTTAAATCTCTTTTGCGGAAACGTAAATAAATAAGTCTTAAATCATCACACATAAATCTTAAACTTTAACATTATTCATGACAACACAAATCTTCATCACTTGTTAGCTTTTCCTTTGCCCTTGCTACTAGAAGGTACATCACTTCGTTCATTATTAGCTGCAATGTTATTATGCAAGAGTGAGCACGGATGCCCGCAAGTATAAAAATATGACAGAATAATAACATGCGAGTGAAAGAATTCTGAATAACAGAAAGCTCGACATTTGAATCAAGAATATTAATCAAGAGTCAAATTACTTCTCAACTTTTGAATCAAGAATATTAATCAAGAGTCAAATTACTTCTGAGGGTCATTAAGACCTTGAACCGAGTCTTAGGTTGTCAAGTATATTAACCTTTCCAACCTTTAACAGTCACAAGACTATAGACTTTACTTCTCGTACTTAGGGAGATCAGCCATTCGTACTGATACTGTGCACACTATCTTAACGCTTTAAGCATCTTTATTAATTCCCTATATTAGGGTTGTTCATCTCAGTTTGACATCAGAATCCGCACCAAATAAAGTTGGTTTGGATAACTCAATAAATGATATTCAAATTGAATATTAACTTCTCAAGGTATACAATCGAATAAGTATTGTACACTTAAATGATACTTTTAAAAGAATCATGGCATCTCATATGAAATTCTAAACTTGGATATTCAAGAGTAAGAATTTGCTCAACAATAGTAATTAAGCATAGCAATTGCTTAATTTAAAGAGTTTAGTTTAGGAAACTTGCCCAACAATAATAGTAAGTTAGGGATAGAAAACTTGCTCAAATATAAAGATTTGAGTTTAGGAAACTTGCCTCATGCGCAAGCTACAGTTATTACTCACTTCTTTAATTACTCTTACCTATCACACATTTACAATATCAATTAATCACAGGTTCGATATGATTATTGATTTACAATAGTATTCTTCAAACTCATTATTAAGTTTTCAAATAATGGTTTACGTTGATTAATTAACTTGTTAATTAATCACGTAACTTAAGTTATTAACTTGTATTAATAACTCATTACATACATAACATGTCTTCATGTTAATTAGATTTAAAATAATGTCTTAATGTTTATAACACATTATTTAACCTTTATAAATAATAGTTTAAGTCACGTAATTAATTTATTAATTAATCACATAACATAAATTATTAAACTCATTTCAACATTTTATCATATTTATACAACATGTGTTCATGTTCATTAGACTCAAACACATTTCACAAATTTTCAACACTTAGCAATTTTTTTTCAAAAATTCAGGCTTGGCGCGGCCGCGCGCCGTTTAGCCTTGCACCCGGCGCGGCCGCGCGGCTGCGTTTTTCCAAAATTTCCAGTTCGCGAAGAACACTGAAATTCGGCCATTTTCTACAATTTTACCCTAATACACTGATTTATAGTGTTACCCATGAAGTATAAACTTCACAAAAACATTATATATCACTTATAACATGTTCTTAATCATTTCAAGTCATATAATTACATAATTTAAAACCATCAATTTCACTGTTCTTCATAAATTTTATAAAATTTAATGAAAAATATAAAATCTAACATTACGGATTCGTTACTACATCGAATCCGTTCATTTTAATTCCATTCTCTTTGTTTAAACATATACACTTATAATCAAACGTCAATTTTAATCAAAACATATGATTACAACATGTATTTCACCCATATGGGTTATTAACCCATATTCAACACTCTGTATTTTTGAAAAATCCAACTCTTAACAAAATTTCTTGGTGTGATCAGTGTAAATCATACCTACATGATTCTACACATAATATCAACATATATGATTACATATATAAACATATCTTGGTTTAATTTTTCAAAATAATTATTAACAGAGAAAATTTGAACATATATTTAAATAAACTCTGTGATTTCCAAAAACCCAAATAAGGCCATCTTAAATAAAATTGATCCTTTTAAATCATGATTATATATTATAAAACACGTTATCATCACATACCCATATAGATAAAATTATATCGTAACCCAATTTCAAAGAAAACTTAAAAGTACGTATTTAAGAAATCTTAATTTTGAAAACTTAAAAGAAGAATTACCCTTTAGTAGTGAAGATAAATCAAAGTTAATAACACAATTCTTCCTTTTTCAATTTCTCCCAATCTCTTCCTCTTTTTCTCTCTGAATTTTTTCTGATATTTTTAAGTGTTTCTCTGATAATGGATTAGAAAAACAACGTATACGTATTATAAATATTACCGTTGTAGACTAACTCCTCCTAAGGCCTTGTTTGGCTTGTTCCCTTATTCTTTTTCCATTTATTTTAATTAACTAGTTTACTATATAGTTAATTGTCACCTTACTTATTGATTAATTAATTTTATTTAAATCAATTAAATAAAATAAGATAATTCACATTAAATCACATTGTCACATAATTAATATTTTTATTTATTAATTATGTCAATTCATTAATTAATTATTAAATTAACTAAAGTAACATATGCTTATTTAATTAATTCAATTAATCAAATAAACTCAATTAAATATATTCTTTGAACAATTAAATTACTCCATATTAATTTAATTAATGTCACACATATAATTAAATTAATCTACCATAAATTCATGAATTAATTATTTAATTCAATAATTAAATCATTAAAAATATTTATTTATCTCCATAAATATTCAAATAACTTTACAAAATTCTCGTTCGTCACATCAATTTACTAAATAGACTTTACATACTTGACTTACATGAAGAAAAAAAATTAAATTGAACAAACTAGTAAAAGAAAAGGAGATGATCATTCAAAGAGTTGAATATTTGTATTTGGTGAAATACAAGTCTAAATCATTTGAAAGGTTCAAAGACTTCAGAAATAAAACTAATTTGCAAGGTATTAGAATTTTTCGATTAGATCGAGGAATAAATACTTGTGCAATAAGTTTTAAAATAAGTTTTAAGATCATCTCAAATGGTATTCTCATAATGGACGCCTCTTTATACACAATAATTGATTGGTGTATCTAAAAGGAGAAATCGTACCTTGTTGGACATGGTGCGGTCCATAATGATTTTTATAGACATTCCAGTATCCTTCTGGGGTAATGCCCTGGAAACGATTGCATATCTACAAAATAAGGTAACCTCAAAATCCGTCCTCAAGACTTCTTAAAAGTTATGGACAGGGAGGATTCCTAATCTTAAGTATGTTAAGATAAAGGGTTATCCAGCTTATGTGAAAAGGTTTCAAAAGGATAAGATTGGGACAAGATTTGACAAGTACAGATTTATGGGACATCCTAAAGTAAGTTTAAGGTATATGTTCTATAATCCTATTTAGCAAAAGGTGTTTGTTGCGAAACACGCTCCCTTCTAAGATAAAGGTGTTTATCATTGAAGGGCTAGTGGGAGGATAATAGATCTTGAAGAAGTTCAAGAACCACAAATCACAATTAGTTAAAAGGAGGAACCTGTAGATAGACCTATTATACCACAACCGAATTGTGAATCTGGAATAATAATGAAGATACTTGGGAGGTATGGATTCATCATAGATGATGATGATGAGGTACGCATCATAGAGGATGATGATCCAGTTATACACGATGAGGCTAAGAGTTGTAGACACTCAGAGAAATGGTAGATGACCATAAAATCCAAAATGAATCTTTGAAGCAATGCTCAAGTCCATTCGAATTTTACTTGCGATTGTAGCTTATTATTACTAAATTTGGCAAATTAACGTGGAGACGCCCTTCCTCAAATATAAATTATTAGAAGAGAATGTATGTATGATACAACCAGATGGATTTGTTTCAATGGTTGAAGCAAATCATGTATATGAGCTACAACAATCCATTTATGAATTGAAGCAAGCTTCTCAAAGATGGAACATTCATTTTGATGAGACAATCAAAAGAGTTTGATTTTATCAAAAATGAGAATGAACCCAGTGTGTACAAAAGGGTCAGTGGGAGCGCTGTGACATTCCTAGTATTATATGTTGATATATTACGGTTAAGGAATGACATACCAGTGTTACAATCAGTAAAGATAAAGTTGTCTAAACATTCATGCATGAATGATTTCGGTAGAACATCCTATATTTTGGGGATAAAGATCTATATTGATAGATTCAAAAGGACGCTCGGCTTGACCCAAGGAACGTATATTCATTCGATGCTAAAGGCGTTTAGCATAGAAAACTCCAAGAGATGTCTCATGTAGATGAGCCATGGAGTGTATCTCTCTAAGTTATCCTCAATAAAAGAGAGATCGCATGAGTAACTATCATGTATACAATGAAATTATGAGACTTGATGTTGATTAGTCATATTCTGAAGAAGATCACTATAAGACAGTGAAAAACATCTTAAAGTACTTAACCGGCACTAAGGATATGAACATGAATCATGGTAGGTCTGAATAAAACTAGAGGGCTAAACAGACTCAAGTTTTTCAGACTGACCAAGACGACAACAAATCCACTTTAGGGTAAAGCGTTACCTTGAAAGGTGGTGCAGTGAATTGGAAAGGTTCCAAACAGCAAAGAGTTGTTAGTTTAGTGACAAAGACAAAGTATATAGCTGTAAATGAAGCTGCAAGTTGATGTTTCGGTTGAAAAGTTCATTATATAACTAGGAATAGTTCATAAGTCTCATCTTGGATCTAAACATGTATTGCGGCACTTTCATTTAATTAGAGAAATCTTTGAAAGAGGAGAAGTCACTATAGAGATAGTGAACTCTCAAAAATGACATTGCCTATCCATTTACTAAAAATATCCAACAGCATGATAATCGTCACTTAGAGAAGAAGGGTATGAGATACATTGGCGATTGACTTTAGTGCAAGTGGGAGATTGAAAGTAGTATGCACACAAGTCAATCATGTTTGATGATAAAGCATATACATTGAAACAATCTTATTCATTTATTAATAAAAGAGTTATAATTAAAGGTATTTATTTATTAACATGGTGCTATTTTTATAATATTTGATAAACCCATAGTTTTAAGCAATGCTTTTAGAATCATGATGATGATTATGCCAATGAGATCTAAATTCTTAGATAGCTTTAAACTAAATTAGTTCATAATCGTTGGATTACTAAAAAGGGGATTAGTCACTACAAGAACAAAGGGCCATAGCGACAGTATGGGGTCGGCATAGAGTCGAAAACCGTCGCCATAGGCTATGCCGATGGTACCCCACCGTAGCCGATAGTGTCATGGCCGTAGACCTATGCCGACATTATGACACCCCTATACCGATGGGTCTACGATCGCCATATAGTTTTTCCCACTACGCGTTAGAGTCCAAATGGCGACGGCCTTGTCATCAACACCGACGGGTTATACCGTCGGCATAGAGATATCCAACACCGACAGATTATACCGTCAGCATAGAGATAATACAATTTGGTGTTTATAACACTATAACGACAGTGCTACCATCGGCGTAGATATAATAACACATTATTTATACACCTATGACGACCACAATACCGTCGACATAGACCTTTATATTTTTATTTTTTCTATTTGGCAGGTAACTATAATATAAATCTGTTTATTTAAAATCACATACATTAAACTTAAAAGTCAACAAATTTTAATTTCAAATATTAATTATATAAATTCACTGTACATGCATAACCATAGCAAATAATTAGTTAAGCTCAATAAAAATTATCTAAAATTCAAATTCTAGCTAGCTATACAAAAGATACTCAATTCACTTGTATCTTAAATTTTACATACAATTGGCAAATATTTGACAAAAGGTACCATGAATATACATATGCTCCATAAGTTTTCTTAAGGTTTTTGCTTTGCTTGAAACCCATGAGAGTAGACTTTCTACCACTCCAGACTTGGTAACTGCAGTTGAGTTGATAAACAATCAATAAGAATAATGCCTAACCAAGGCTATAATAAACAAAACCTCCAAAAACAATTACAGTATACTTAGCATTTAAGACCAAGAGTTCATGAACCAAGTAAAATTCAGATACCCAATATATAAGTCCAAACAATAAAAATAAAATAAGAAACGAGAAGCATATTTCAATATATGAAACCCCTGTATGAAAAATCTAGATATAGTTATCAATCAATACCTTACATTGTGAAAACCCTTTTAGATTCTCTCGTGCAAAGCAATGATATAATTATGGAACACAGATACAACCTTACAATGTGCAAGGACACAACAATATTTGAAAATAGGATGAGGATATGATGTAATTTCTGATTGGTTGCTTAAATAAAATATACGTGTATGCATATATGACTAAAATTCAGAAGATGAAGAAGTAAGAGCAAAGAGAGGGTAATTGTTCAAAACAGAATTTGCAGACATCTTCTGACTATGATTCAAACTGGACATAGAAACAATTTCAAATATGTCTACAAAATAATCTAATTCTAATTCAAAACATCAAATGAAATACACTGACTAAACACAAAGTAGAAAAGGAGGGGGAGGAGGGGAGGAGACAAACAAAAAAAGACTTTAAATCAAACTTAACTAAATTATTATTGAAGGAAAAATTCAAATATATGCAAATTATTCAGCAGGTATTCAGAACTTTAGAAAAGTAAAAAAAATAAACTTCAGTTGGGAAGGATACCTAAGATTTACACTTTACATGAGGGGCATAAAATTGAAACTTTTTAATGGATTTAAATTTATATCAGATACTTTTTCTGACCTTGTTATCTACATGAGTCTTGCTAAAACTGAAATCATCCAAAAATATCCACCCATTTTCCAGTTCCGAAGTGTTCAAAAAAAGTTGATAGCTAAAATAACAAAATATGGAAAGAGCATGTCACCTATTTCCTATTTTGTTATTTTGAATGATTTTTCCACATATCTTCTGGTTTTTGCTTATGAAAATAGAAGGTGTCACAAATCAAAGTCTAGAATGTTTCTATGATAAACATAAAAATGGTCTCTAATAAAATACAAATCATTTCCGAATTAGCATCTGGAAGCTCTCTAACTGCATCATCAACATTTTCTGCAGTTTCTTTCACCTGAAATTGGACAAAAAATACATATGCATATTGTAATAAAAAGAACATGCTTTTACTACTTAACATCAACAACAACAAAGTTGTGAGTAGAGTTGAGACCAGTTTTGCGCTCTCTTTTGCAGTAGTCTCCGATATACAATTGTGAAGCGGCTCAACATGCTGACTTCCATCTAATTGCACCCCAATAAAATACTGTACTTCTCCCTGTATACCACAAACAAATTGGTAAAATTAAGCATGGATAATTGAAACCTGATTATTCTTAGCTTAATTCAAGTAACATTCCAAATTTCAAGCCTCAAAACTTTGTCGAGTGAATGCTCAAACAATTATACAAAAAACTATACCTTTTGATCACGCATAGGCTGTAGATGGAACAGATTCCAGAATTTTTTGCCTGGATAATTCAATATGAGAAGGAAAATGATTATATATCGACTAATTTCACAGCAAATTTAGGTTGCGAATAATGTGGAACTGAAAGCAGTAAAATAGAACAATAATGTGTGGATCCCTTCTTTACTACCTCCTATCCTAGTATCCACGTATCGACATAAATTTTTCGTCATATATAGCAACACTCATATGAAGATAAATTATAACATTCACAGATTATAGAAACTTATACATTTAGACATTTCTTGAATGTAGACTGACTTCTCACATAAAAAAGTTAGCAAAAAATGCCAAATTTTTAGAGTTACAATTTTTTTCTTCTGATTTTAATTCTAATAGCAAGTACCACTAAGAAATGCCAAAGGGGGAAAACCCATGTAAAATTTAATGAATTATAAGAGTAATAAGTATGATTCTTGAATTTTTTTTGAATGATATGGAAATTAAAAAAGAAAAATGTACCAGTTTTAGTGTAGTTAATGAGCTGAACGGTGACATCCTTTTGGTTATCAATTGCATCTCTTATTTTCCTCAGAGTGGCTGGATCAGTTTCGGGTCCCTAAAGAAACCTATAACAATTCAACCCCAAGTTAAACACGCAGGTCAGTGTCATAAAATACCTGACTACACCAATGTTAAAACAAAAAAGACTGGAATCGCAATCATGACTCTTGAACAAAATCTTAAGATGGATCAACTAACAACAATTACTTCGCTATCTACAGTGGAGGTAAGAAGGAAAAGTAAAGGGAAAGAAAATATAACAACCCTGAAAATTGGATTATTCAAAAATTTAGTTTAAAAAATTATTAATTAATAAAAGGAATTTTATTAATTATATTCTGTGTTATGTGTTTAAAGGTCATCCTATGACCTAGAATGTGTGAATGTGGTTAGGATTCTGGCTATGTCCTAGAATTAAATGATTTGAATTTCCAAGACAAAAATAAAAGTTTTTCGATAAATTTTCAAAAAATCACTATTCATCCGTTTCTGCTCGGGAATTATTATTGAAATTTCGAGAAACGCATTGAAATATTTAATAATATTTCAGTTATGGCTCGCGAAGTTTTTGTTTGCGGACTTAAAATCCTAAGGGTTAGGGAAAGTGAAATTGAAGAAGAAAGTAGTTAAGTGTAATAATAACAATTATTATACATAACGAATACGAGTATAATACTAGTTATTATGTGAGTATGGTACAAAGATGATTACGACGTATAACATGAATATCATACAAAGAGAATACGAGAATTATAAGATGAGAATACGATAAATCTTAATGGACTTTAACTATTGGACTTGAATTTTGTCAAGCCCAATTGGTGAATGATTAAGACCTAATGATTATTAAATAGAGCCCAAGAATAAGCCCAATCGGAATTAATGTTAAGCCCAAGTTAAGAACCGAACCCGTGGGTCGAACCGATGGGTTAACGGGTGGGTAAAATCCATGGGGCAACCCATGTGGGGAGACATAGGGGGCACATGGGAGGACATGGTTGGCATGTGAAAAGACATGGGGGGTAAGAAGGTTTGCCTAAATGACCCTTATACCCTTGATCTTACAAACTCTATAAAAGAGAAGCTTAAAATTTGGGTGGTGGTTTCTCACAAAATCACCAACTCATATTGAGAGAGAAGGAAGAGCTTATGACAAGCAATCAAGAAGCAAAGAAAGCTACTTAAGACTTTTGTCAAAAACACAAAGTCAAGAACTCAAGAACACTAAGAGGTATAAGTGTTTAAGCATTGAATTTTCATCTTCCTTCAATACTTAAATTGATAGAGAAGTGATTATTGGTGGTGCATGAATTTTACGAAGTGATAAGGTGGATATTAGTGGACTTTAAAACACTAATAACCAAGAATAAGTAAAAATATAATAGAATGGTTAAGAATTTAATGAAGAAATGAGTTAAACCTTGAAATGGTTGTTAATGAATAAGTTAAACCATAATTGAATGCTTAAGGAACTTAAAGAAGAAAGCCATTAAAACTTAGATGTTTATGATGATAGTAGTGTGCATACAAGCCAATCATGTATGATGATAAAGCACGTACTTTGTAAACAATCTTATTTATTTATTAATAAAATATTCATTTATTAAAGGCATTTAATTATCTACATGGTGCTGTTTTTATAATATGTAAATAACCCATAATTTTAAGCAATGCTTTTAGAATCATGATGATGATTATGCTAATGAGATCTAAATTCTTAGAAAGCTCTAAAACTAAAATAGTTCCCAATCGTGGGATTACTAAAAAGGGAATTAGTAAATCCGGATAGATTGGTACATATGTTGCTTGCTCATTGGATGAGGATGATTGATCTCATGATCATTTGTGTGGAGACACTAAAGCAAGTATGTAGGTGCTTATTAGAGAATAAGTTCACTGAACGTGACTCGCTATGGAATACCTAATGGAGTTTTACTCGCCTGTCAATAGGAATTCCTAATGTGATAGTAGTACAAGTGATCCTTGGACTTGAGATCATCATAGTATCTTGTATGTAATGAATTATACTTTGACTTGTTCCTTAAAGTCTTTTAGGGTATATAAAAGGGTATGCTTGGGTATAATGAGTTATATATGGAGATAATGAATGATTAATAAAGAATCTACCACCTCTAGTAAAAGAGGAGATATGTCCTATGTGATTCGTTAAATGACAACCCAAGAATCCTTGGCCAAGGTAAAATGAAATTATAAAGGAGTTTCTAATTTGTATTATTTGGAGTTGTGCATTTTCTAATCGAAATACATATAATTAAATAAAATAAGACTTGACAGTAAATTCATGTCTTATATTTAATTGGGACATTGTATGGTGGAAGGATTGCATTGTATGGTAACTATTTACTCATAGGTTCTTTTATGATTAATGTTGAAATCTATATTATCTGGAAAGTCGTTAATCGCTAGGGAGGCTTATCCCTATTGTAGAATAAATATTATTTATTTAAATAGATTATTAGTTTAATTTATTTATTTAAATAAGATTAGAATTGTTCTAATTGATTTATTCACAACCGGTTTAATATAGAGAACCTAAAGGATCACACCATAAAAGGAAGAATAATTATTTAAGAAGGTAATGGCATAATCGTAATAATGCATTAAGTGTAATTAATTTAATCTATAGTGATAGAATAAATTAAATAGCTTAATGTTTATTATTTAATATTTTGAAAATATTAAATATAAATTAATAAGAGGAGTCTTATTAATATTATTACAATTATTATTATTTTAATTTCTAAAGGAGTTTAGTAATTAATTTAATATTAGTACTCTCATTTATTTCTAATAAGATTAGGAGACAAATTAATTAAATAAATTTAATTAATTATTCCCCATGTGGTGGGAAGCCTAAATTAATTAAAGGAGTTTAATTAATTAAAAGAAATCACATGTCTAATAGGATTAGAAGGGTTGACCAATATCTATATAAGAGGAGTCTTATAATAGATATCAGTTGATGCAATTCCAATTGTTGGAGAGTACTCCTTTTCTATAGAGGATAGAAAACTAAGCCAACCACCCTCCTTCTTGATAATTCATCTTCCTTGGTGGATCACCTCTAGAGGCCAAACACTTGGGTGACTAACGTTGATCAAAGGAATGAATCTAACTCAAAAATTCAAGGAGATCACGAAGAACAAGGAGTTGAACTCGTACCTGTGGAAGCTTCGTTTTACAAGGGTATGATTCCATAACTTCTTATTTATCGTTTTAAATTAATAATTTACATAAAGGATGATCCGGGTAATGGTTTTGTAGAAATTTTTTTAAACTCTGATATACCATGCTTCCGCTAATTTTTGCAATTTGATTGCATCACGATTTCGTACAAACCCAACAGTGGTATCAGAGTCAAACCTTTATGCAATTATTAATTTATTTTTGATTTCATATACATATGGGTATGTATTTAAAATAATTTATTGGGCATAATTTTATTGTATAAAATTATTTTTTTTAAGAAAAAAAAATAACATTTTTTTTTGGGACGAATCACAATTTTTTTTTTTGGGGTGCTAATCTTGAATTCTGCAAAGAAAAGGTGTTGTCTCTTTCTTACTCCAAAAAGAAGGTGACCCATCAGAAAATGACTCTTTTAATAAACCTGCAGGACTCTTTTAATAAAAGAAGGTGACTTCTTTTTAAAAAATAAATGTGAATTTATATTATATTATATATATATATATATAACCTGATTCGTTATATAAATATATATAATATATACGGTAATATCAAATATATATGATATATATATATATGATATATATGATATATTTATATATTATATTCTAAATAATTTTATAATTAAAATAAAGAGTTTATTTTAATCTTGAAATTGGATTTCATGCAATTTAAAATTGCCCATTAAATGATACTCATATATATATGAAATATTTTAATTCATGAGATGAATATTTATTTATTGATATATATGGTGATATGTATGATAATAAATGGGGATTGATTATGGACTATTTGACCAATGTGATTGGATTTTATTTTAGTTGAATGCTTGAATGAATGGGTTTTATTAAATGGGGTTTTTGTACCTTGTCTTCTCTAAATTTTTTTCTTGATGTAAAATTCTATCTCCCTCCTATGTACTTCCCCTTGACTGCTGATCAAGGTTTCTATTTAAATAAAATAGTTTAATGTAATAGAAATGTTTAGAATTATCTTGAAGAAATTGGAGACCAAGGAGCAAGGAGCGCGTGAAGACCCGTTTGTATGGAGCCCGGGTTTAAATATAATAGTTATATTTAAATTTAAATTCTTGCACTCCTAGGTTTGACCTTTTGGTTCACTTGGTGGCTCTAGTGAACCAAACTAGAATAAAAGTCCATAATCAATCCGGGTAGAATATAGTATTCTATATTGCATGCTAAATATTATATATATATTATATTTTATGCAAACATGCTTCGCATGTTTAATAAAATGACGCGTATTTTATATATATATATGTGCATGCGCGCTAAACAAGATGAGACAAATAATAACAAACCCCTCAAAGAAATAATATTAAGTCTGAAGCGTTCAAATGATATTTGGAATATCGAACGTCGCTTTCTAGCATGATAAATTAATAGAGTATTAAATATTTAATATGAGCTTGTTGTGCTATCCACAAGGCGAGTATTGCATATTTAAGATGTTAATTAATCACATTTGATGCTTATCAAGAAAATTGAACGATCTAGTTTTGTTGTGCTATCCACAAGGACGAACATTTTTCTTTTTTAAATTTATGAAAGTGCTAGGCTGGACTTAACTTAAATCAGTTTAGTTTGGATGTGCACACACTTGACCATTATGATTTAAGAGGTAAAATAAAAGGAGTTATATAGTGATGTAATTGACAAGAGTTGTCTACCTATTTATTTGTATATCGCTTGTTGTGCTATCCACAAGGTTATATACATTTGGAATGGGATCCTTATTCTCACTAGCAAATCTTTAATTAGATGTTGCCGAACTATATAAGTGAGGGTAATATAGTTTGATAAAAATAGTGGGAGATACCAATTTAAAATAAAGACCTAAATTTATTTTGGTATGCAAAATTAATAAAATGAATGTTTGCTAAAATGTTGTTTTTCACATGCAGAATTTTAAAAATGTCAAAATCACTAATTTCACTGCGAAGCATACTTGATGCTAATAAGCTTACCGGGCTGAATTATACGGACTGGCTAAGAAATCTAAGAATAGTTCTCACTGCTGAAAAGATTTCTTATGTCCTAAACTCACCTGTCCCTGGAACTGTTCCAGAAACAGCCTCTGAGGAAGAGATTTCCACCATTGTAAAGTGGCAAGATGATGCATCTGTGGCTCAATGCATCATGCTCGCATCCATGAATAACGAGCTTCAGCTCAGCACGAAAACATGGATGCTCCTACTATGTTGATTCACCTCAAGAAGTTGTATGGTGAACAAAGTAGGACTTCTAGATATGAGATATCTAAGGAGCTCTTCCGATCTAGGATGACCAAGGGCAAAGTGAACATAAAGGAACAAAAGAAATCTGATCCAGCTAGCAAAGGAATGTGCTTCCATTGCAACGAGCCGGGTTATTGGAAGAGGAACTGCAAGAAGTTTCTGGCAAAGAAGAAGCTTGGAGAAGCTTCGACTTCCAATCAAGGTTTGTTCATGATTGAAATTAATTTTTTAGAAAGTCAAAAATCTACTTGGGTATTGGATACCGGCTGTGGTTCTCATATATGTAATAATGTGAAGGGACTGGTCAAAAGTAGAAAGCTGAACAATGATGAGGTGATCCTATGAGTAGGGAATGGAGCAAAGGTTGCTGCATTAGCTGTAGGAACTTATTATTTAGCAATGCCTTCGGGCAAGTCCATTTATCTTAATAATTGTTATTATGTTCCGAATATTATTAAAAATATTATTTCAATTTCTGTATTGGATATGGAAGGATTTAACGTTGTTATAAAGAACAATAGTTGTTCTATTTATAAAGACGATGTTTTATATAGTGTAGGAAATTTGCGAAATGGACTTTATACACTTGACTTACAAGAAAATATTTTTCAAATTGAACAAACTAAGAAAAGGAAAAGAGATGATATTAATTATACCTACATGTGGCACTGTAGACTCGGTCATATCAATGAAACAAGATTATCCAAGTTGCATAAAGATGGGCTCCTTGAGTTATCTGATTATGAATCATATCCAACTTGTGAATCTTGTCTCATGGGTAAAATGACTAAATCTCCTTTTAGTGGAAAACGAGAAAGAGTTACAGAGTTGTTGGCATTGATTCACACAGACATTTGTGGACCTATGACAACAAGTGCACGGGGTGGGTATTCTTATTTTATTACTTTCACTGATGATCACTCAAGATTTGAATATGTGTATTTAATGAAATACAAGTCAGAATCATTTGAAAAGTTCAAAGAGTTCAGAAGTGAAGTAGAGAAACAAACGGGCAAGAGTATAAAGATACTTCGATCAGATCGAGGTGGAGAATACTTAAGCGGTGAGTTTCTCAATTGTCTCAAAGAAAATGGTATAATCTCACAATGGACTCCTCCAGGTACACCACAGTTAAATGGAGTATCTGAAAGGAGAAATCGAACACTGTTGGACATGGTTCGATCCATGATGAGTTTTACCGACCTTCCAATTTCTTTCTGGGGATATGCCCTAGAAACGGCTGCATACCTACTTAACAAGGTACCTACCAAATCCGCCCCAAAGACTCCATATGAGATGTGGAAGGGGAGGAAACCAAATCTTAAGCATGTTAAGACTTGGGGTTGCCCAGCTTATGTCAAAAAGTTTGAAAATGATAAGCTACAGACTAAATCCGATAAGTGTAGATTTGTGGGATACCCTAAATAAACTTTAGGGTATTATTTCTATCATCCAACTGATCAAAAGGTGTTTGTTGCGAAACATGCTGCCTTCTTGAAAAAGGAGTTTATCCATGAAGGGGTCAGTGGGAGTAAGATATATCTTGAAGAAGTTCAAGAACCACAAATTACCACGGATCAAAGTCAGGTACCTGACTAAGTAGAAGAACCTACTATACCACACCCTGTTCGTAAATCTGGAAGAGTACCGAAGATACCTGAGAGGTATGGATTCGTTATAGAGGATGACGATGAGGTACACATCATGAATGATGATGATCCATTGAATTACGAACAAGCTATGAGTAATAAAGACTCAGGAAAATGGCTTGAAGCTATGAAATTCGAAATGGACTCCATGTACGAAAACAAAGTATGGACTTTGGTTTCACCACCTGAAGGCATTAAGCCTATTGGGTGTAAATGGGTCTTTAAAAGAAAGACTGGAGCGGACGGCAAGGTAGAGACCTATAAGGCCCGACTGGTTGCAAAAGGTTTCAAACAAAGACAAGGAGTTGACTATGATGAAACCTTTTCACCAGTAGCTATGCTCAAGTTCATTCAGATTTTGCTTGCGATTGCAACTTATAACGACTATGAGATCTGGCAGATGGACGTGAAAACGGCCTTCCTCAATGGGAAACTTGAGGAGGATGTGTATATGACACAGCCAGAGGGATTTATTTCAAAGGTTGGAACAAATCAAGTCTGTAAGCTGCAACGATCCATTTATGGATTGAAGCAAGCTTCTCGTAGATGGAACATTCGTTTTGATGAGACAATCAAAGAGTTTGATTTTATCAAAAACGACGATGAACTATGTGTGTACAAGAAGGTTAGTGGGAGTACAGTTTCATTCCTTGTATTATATGTTGATGATATATTACTGATAGGGAATGACATTCCTATGCTACAATCGATTAAAATCTGGTTATCTAAACACTTCTCCATGAAGGACTTGGGAGAAGCATCCTATATTTTGGGGATAAAGATCTATAGAGATAGATCTAAAAGGATGCTTGGTTTATCCCAAGGAACGTACATTGATGCAATGCTAAAGAGATTTAGCATGGAAGATTCCAAAAGAGGTCTCATGCAGATGAGCCATGGAATACATCTCTCCAAGAAACAGGCCCCAAAGACACTTGAGGAGAGAGCCCGTATGAGTAAGATCCCTTATGCTTCTGCAATTGGATCTATCATGTACGGTATGATATGTACTAGATCGAATGTTGCTCATGCACTTAGTGTAACGAGAAGATACCAGTCGAATCCAGGAGAAGAGCACTGGAAGGCAATGAAGAATATCCTAAAATACTTGAGAAGGACTAAGGATATTTTTCTTGTCTACGGTGGGTCTGAATTAAAACTCGAGGGCTTCACAGACTCAAGTTTTCAAACGGGCCAAGATGACAGTAAATCTGTTTCAGGGTATGTTTTTACCTTGAACGGAGGCGCAGTGAGTTGGAAGAGTTCCAAGCAGCAAACAGTTGCTGATTCAGTGACAGAGGCAGAGTATATAGCTGCAAGTGAAGCTGCAAAGGAAGCTGTTTGGATGAAGAAGTTCATAACTGAACTTGGTATGGTTCCTAGCATTGGAGAAGCAATTCTCGTTTACTGTGACAACACAGGAGCAGTTGCACAGGCTAAGGAACCAAGGTCTCATCAAAAATCTAAACACGTGTTGCGGCGAATTCACTTGATCAGGGAGATCATTGAAAGAGGAGACGTCACCTTGGAGCGTGTAGACTCTTAAAACAACATTATAGATCCATTTACTAAAGCTTTAACACAACAGCAGTTTGATCGTCACTTAGAGAAGATGGGTATGAGATACCATGGCGATTGGCTTTAGCGCAAGTGGGAGATTGATAGTAGTGTGCATACAAGCCAATCATGTATGATGATAAAGCACGTACTTTGTAAACAATCTTATTTATTTATTAATAAAATATTCATTTATTAAAGGCATTTAATTATCTACATGGTGCTGTTTTTATAATATGTAAATAACCCATAGTTTTAAGCAATGCTTTTAGAATCATGATGATGATCATGCTAATGAGATCTAAATTCTTAGAAAGCTCTAAAACTAAAATAGTTCCCAATCGTGGGATTACTAAAAAGGGAATTAGTAAATCCGGATAGATTGGTACATATGTTGCTTGCCCATTGGATGAGGATGATTGATCTCATGATCATTTGTGTGGAGACACTAAAGCAAGTATGTAGGTGCTTATTAGAGAATAAGTTCACTGAACGTGACTCGCTATGGAATACCTAATGGAGTTTTACTCGCCTGTCAATAGGAATTCCTAATGTGATAGTAGTACAAGTGATCCTTGGACTTGAGATCATCATAGTATCTTGTATGTAATGAATTATACTTTGACTTATTCCTTAAAGTCCTTTAGGGTATATAAAAGGGTATGCTTGGGTATAATGAGTTACATATGGAGATAATGAATGATCAATAAAGAATCTACCACCTCTAGTAAAAGAGGAGATATGTCCTATGTGATTCGTTAAATGACAACCCAGGAATCCTTGGCCAAGGTAAAATGAAATTAGAAAGGAGTTTCTAATTTGCATTATTTGGAGTTGTGCATTTTCTAATCGAAATACATATAATTAAATAAAATAAGACTTGATAGTAAATTCATGTCTTATATTTAATTGGGACATTGTATGGTGGAAGGATTGAATTGTATGGTAACTATTTACTCACAAGTTCTTTTATGATTAATGTTGAAATCTATATTATCTGGAAAGTCGTTGATCACTAGGGAGGCTTATCCCTATTGTAGAATAAATATTATTTATTTAAATAGATTATTAGTTTAATTTATTTATTTAAATAAGATTAGAATTGTTCTAATTGATTTATTCACAACCGGTTTAATATAGAGAACCTAAATGGTCACACCATAAAAGGAAGAATAATTATTTAAGAAGGTAATGGCATAATCGTAATAATGCATTAAGTGTAATTAATTTAATATATAGTGATAGAATAAATTAAATAGCTTAATGTTTATTATTTAATATTTTGGAAATATTAAATATAAATTAATAAGAGGAGTCTTATTAATATTATTACAATTATTATTATTTTAATTTCTAAAGGAGTTTAGTAATTAATTTAATATTAGTACTCTCATTTATTCCTAATAAGATTAGGAGACAAATTAATTAAATAAATTTAATTAATTATTCTCCATGTGGTGGGAAGCCTAAATTAATTAAAGGAGTTTAATTAATTAAAAGAAATCACATGTCTAATAGGATTAGAAGGGTTGACCACTATCTATTTAAGAGGAGTCTTATAATAGATATCAGTTGATGCAATTCTAATTGTTGGAGAGTACTCCTTTTCTATAGAGGATAGAAAACTAAGCCAACCACCCTCCTTCTTGATAATTCATCTTCCTTGGTGGATCACCTCTAGAGGCCAAACACTTGGGTGGCTAACGTTGATCAAAGGAAGGAATCTAACCCGAAAATTCAAGGAGATCACGAAGAAAAAGGAGTTGAACTCATACCTGTGGAAGCTTCGTTTTACAAGGGTATGATTCCATAACTTCTTATTTATCGTTTTAAATTAATAATTTGCATAAAGGATGATCCGGGTAATGGTTTTGTAGAAATTTTTTTAAACTCTGATATACCATGCTTCCACTAATTTTTGCAATTTGATTGCATCATAATTTCGTACAAACCCAACATATGATGGTTAGAATCATAGATAAATAACCAATGGAATGATTCCATTTCGTTTGGAGTAAAAATCTCGAGTAACGAGTTTATGGCAAAGTTTACGAGATTAAACATTAATCGTCGAATCATAAATTTTCTCAGAATAAAAGTCAAAAGTCGTCGTTTACCTCAAAAACCTTGGTTTTTGATAGCATATCGTAGAATTAGGTAAATAAGACTTGCGAGAGCAAGAATGAACGAATTCGGACTTAAAACGAAAAATTGAGCGTCGAACGTTCACGAACGTTTAACGAACGCGTAAAAATGGACGAAACGACGAATTTTTCGCTAACGGATTTCGAAATTGAATCTGACAGGATAGAATCGTAGAATATGTGATATGTGAGCTAATGGCTTTGGAATGAGCCAATTCTGAGTTATAACGATTGCGTTACGAGCTCGGGAAGTTCAAAGTTGAAAAAAAATTCAAAGGGACAGTGTCGACGCCGCAGCGCCGCCCAAGCCTAAGAAGCTGCAGCCGCAGCGCCAGACACGGGAGCCAGACACTGCCACTCGGCGCCGTAGCGCCAGGTTTAACACTAAAAGTGGCGCCGCAATGCCCTTAAGTGAAAATTTTCTAACACGGATGTTTATTAACACAACTTTTTACATGGTAATTATGGGGCAAGTAAATGATTAATATTCATGTAGAGAGAACCCTTAAACAATATGTTTAAGGATGGTTTTAAGAATTAAACGTTGAATAAGTATATTTAAATTTAAAACTCAAAATTCGAAAATATAAACCGTGAATCGTAGTCGAGTTTAATGTGCGCCTTAAAGTTACATGATATATAATAGAGGTGTGACATGCGAGAATGTTAAGAAGTGAAGATAAAACTTATGTAATTTCTATAAAAAAAAATCAGATAACAGTAATCCAGTGGAAATGTGTGCGACCTAGCGAACCGATTAGGGTTTCGTTTGTCGTTGTGTCTAATGGCGATTGACAAGATTCGGTTTATGACATATGAATGTTAATAAGCCGTAACGAATTGTAATAAGATAATTAAGAATAATGTATAACATTGAAAAACTGAGTTAATGATAATAACTTGAATAACGTTCTGAGTCAAATGGATCGGACGTTGTAAGATATGAAATGGGGATTAACTTAATGAACATTATAGTTCTAATGTTTCGAATAAGTTAAGTCTAAGTTATAGTACAATCGTAGTCTATAATGGTCGAGATATAGTATCTGGGCTAAACGATTCCGTCAGAGAGAGACGGTTAATACGAACTAACGACCGATCTAACTCACTGTGAAAGACAGTATAGACGAGACGAAAAACTAGTTTGTTGGTTGTTTGTGGGAAACCACTCAGTGTACTATATTGATTGTTGTTAGAGACTCGATGTGTTCTATGTGTAATGTTATTGAAAGAATAGAAGAAATGAATATGGGGGTTGGTCGCATAAACTTAGATTACAAGAACGCGAACCATAGGAAGTAAAGTGAAGTTTAAACCAATGCATAAGTCAAGTATATGACTAATGGATATGTGTTTTCCTTATGTGTTATATAGGGATTATGATGAATGGTATAGCGTAAGCAGTATGCAGCGCTAAGGCAAGTATCCTAACTTCATTCATATTTTGTTATGAATGTTAGTTTCTTTACTTTCTCAGATGTTGAATATGAGAAAGTATTTCGTATGTGCAAATGTGTAATGTTTGTACAAGGTGGTAGAATGTATGAAGCCTTGTGCCACAATATTAACACTTTGGTGTTTCTGTGAGATAAACTGTTCTGTGATTGAACTGCTTCATGTTAGGAAGTTCGGTTTGTTCATGAACCGTTATTGTTAAGTCTGCACTAATAATTCTAGCTGGACAGAATGTATATGAACGAGTAGAAAATGAAAGTATGACAAAGTAAATGTGATGAATATTTTAAAATGATAGGAATCAGAACATAATCCTATTATTCGAGATGCTTCATAACCATTGCTCGGTTATTGAAGTCTTAAAAGAATTTTGATTCTTGAGTTGTTAATATTCAACTGCTATAACTTGTTGAGCAATTGAATGCTCACACTTGCTTGAAATAAAAATATTTTCAACGAACGAAGGTAGTATGTATTAAAGAACCGTGTGAAGATCACGCTGATCAATGTCCTGCTATGGTAAGGTGTTATGGTTGCGAGTACCATTAGCGTCATAAGATGAAGTGTCATTCGTCATATGAATGAGCGTGAATATCAAGCCAAGACATGTAGAATAGTTAGTTAAACTATTCTGTAGATATGGTGACTAGTTAAGTCACACTTGTAAGATGAAAAAAATAATGTAATTATCATTATTTGTAATGAATGAAGGTTTTAAGGTAATAGAACCTGAGAATTGAATGGATATATCGTTATTCTTCAGGATATAATGATGTATGTATGGAGTGTGATGTACTCGTGATGTACAGAATTTAGGTGTGAAGATAGACCAGATTTTGGGGTGTCACAAGTTGGTATCAGAGCTGATAGATTATAAACCTTAGGTATGAATACCTCAGGCTATAATCTGAGAGAGAAGGATAAGAAAATAGTTGGGTTAAAAGATTAAGGAAGAAGATCACGACGTGATCTCATTAAATCGTACTAAGAGGTTTCTTTTAAACGATGGAAGATTAATAGCGCAATGCTATAATGAAAGGGTACTACGAAGTAGTACGAGAAGAAGAACTCAGAAGAGTTGTAGAGGATAAGGTACGAATTAAAGAAAATTTGTATCAAGTAAGAAGAAAGTTAGAAGTTGTAAAATTTTAATTGAGGACTCATGTGATAGCTGAGTTGTATGAACTTTTGTTATCGGCGAAGGTTTGTGCTTTGGTGTAACAACCACTCAGTTTATTATAGTGATAGTCATTGGAATTGTAATGTCGCGATATCAATATGTATATGACGAGAAGGTGAATCTTTTCTCATGTGTATATTTGATAGCTGAATGTAATAAGATAAGTGCGAGTTCTTGAAGCTAATACTTATGAAAAGTTTGTGACTCATAGTTATATGCTATGTTTCTGAGCCCTGAGCGTATGAATAGTCATTGATTTGTTCTTGGATTACATATTGCGAAGATAAGTTCTTAAACACATATGGTTGTCGAAAATTCCTAAACACACAAAGTGTGGTAAGTTGATGAACTATACTATAGTCTAGGAATGGCTAGACTGAAAACAAGTTATTTTCCGTATAAGTAGCATTTAAGGTGCTAGAAGAAGTTAGGATTGTCACAAGTATGACAATGAAGGAAGAAGAAGGAAGTAGAAAATTTCAAGTCTTCTAGCTATGCTAGATTTCAAAATTATTGACATCGTGCTGATGTGTATGTTTTTGGAAAGAAAATATTAGTTTCAACTGTTGAAAACCAATGGATATTTAAAAGAGAACTATTCTTTGTATGTCTATGCTAATCATTTCGGCTAGACAAAATTTGATTTAAAATATCAAAATAAATTTTATATCATCAGTGCATTTGATGCATAGATGGTAAAAAGACGGAGTTATCAATGCGTTAAACCTAGTGTTAAATGTGATCGTAAGATCATCAACCCACTATGGCAGTATGTAGTATGACAAAGTCATAAACTGACGAAGTCCTCAACGTACTGTAAATCAGTACGGTATCATGACGTCATTAAACATTTTAAAGTATTGTGAAAGAATTTAAAAGGAGTAGTCGATGTCAATTGATTTGACTAGACTAATGTTTTATGTTGGTGTCTAATTTATTGGTATGGTCTGAGCTATTTGATTTGGCTAGACAAATGGTATGTCATATTTAAAGGAAATCAATCTTTCTTCGAGAAGTTGAACCAAGCCAAATTATTTTGGTGCGGAATCTGATAAATAAGTCTGAGGAGAATAAACCCAGAGATATGGGGATAGGCTGATCACCTAAATTACCAGAAAAGGTGGTTTACCTTCTTTGTGATGGTAAACGCACTTGGTAAGTAAGGATGGTTTATGGTGAAATGTCGTTAGACCTAGTAAGAGATCATGGTTTATTAGACCCCTCAGCAACGTATGAAATGTTCTAAAGGAATCCTTATATTCCTAACTAGTCATTCTACTTTATAATTCATTATAAATTATGAAGGTTCTTGAATGTACGAAGGATGACAACTTCTTTAAAGAGAAGTTGAGAAAAAGATTATGTTAAAAATTTCGAGGACGAAATTTATAGAAGGGGTGAATGTGATATTCCGAGAGATTAGAAGTATAGTTGTCATGATGTTTAACATCTGACGATTATAACAGATAATGATCCTTGGGGGGAAAGGATGTTGAAGAGATAATGAGAAGGAATAATTAGGTAAATACCAAACTGCATTAGTATGTTGAGATTTTTCAACGAAAATAAGGAGAAGTGAGATTAAACCTTCGTTAAAGGTTGTAAGGACAACGCATTCGGGTATGAATGTGGTTCTAGAAATTCTGAGGACGAAATTTTTATAAGGGGGAAGAATGTGACAACCCAAAAAATTGGATTGTCTAGAAATTTAGTTTAAAGAATTATTAATTAATAAAAGGAATTTTATTAATTATATTATGTGTTATGTGTATAAAGGTCATTCAATGACCTAGAATGTGCGAATGTGGTTAAGATTCTGGCTATGTACTAGAATTAAATGATTTGAACTTCCGAGACGAATATAAAAGTTTTTCGAGAAATTTTTGAAAAATTACTATTCATTCGTTTCTGCTCGGGAATTATTATTGAAATTTCGAGAAACGCGTTGGAATATTTAATAATATTTTAGTTATGGCTCGCGAAGTTTTTGCTTGCGGACTTAAAACCCTAAGGGTTAGGGAAAGTGAAATCGAAGAAGAAAATAGTTAAATGTAATAATAACAATTATTATACATAACGAATACGAGTATAATACTAGTTATTGTATAATAATTGTTATTATGTGAGTATGGTACAAAGATGAATACGACATATAACATGAATATCATACGAAGAGAATACGAGAATTATACGATGAGAATACGATAAGTCTTAATGGACTTTAACTATTGGACTTGAATTTTGTCAAGCCTAATTGGTGAATGATTAAGGCCCAATGATTATTAAATAGAGCCCAAGAATAAGCCTAATCGGAATTAATGTTAAGCCCAAGTTAAGAACCGAACCCGTGGGTCGAACCGATGGGTTAACGGGTGGGTAAAACCCATGGGGCAACCCATGTGGGGAGACATAGGGGGCACATGGTGAGACATGGTGGCCATGTGCTAGCACATGGGAGGACCTGGATAGCTTGTGGGGAGACATGGGGGGTAAAGAGGTTTGCCTAAATGACCCTTATACCCTTGGTGTTGTAAACTCTATAAAAGAGAAGCTTAAAATTAGGGTGGTGGTTTTTCACTAAATCACCAACTCATATTAAGAGAGAAGAGAAGAGAGAAGGAAGAGCTTATGACAAGCAATCAAGAAGCAAAGAAAGCTACTTAAGACTTTTGTCAAGAACTCAAGAACACTAAGAGGTATAAGTGTTTAAGCATTGAATTTTCATCTTCTTTCAATACTTAAATTGATAGAGAAGTGATAATTAGTGGTGCATGAATTGTATGAAGTGATAAGGTGGATATTAGTGGACTTTAAAACACTAATAACCAAGAACAAATAAAAACATATTGGAATGGTTAAGAATTTAATGAAGAAATGAGTTAAAACCTTGAAATGGTTGTTAATGAATAAGTTAAACCATAATTGAATGCTTAAGGAACTTAAAGAAGAAAGCCATTAAAACTTAGATGTTTATGATGGTTAGAATCATAGATGAATAACCAATGGATTGATTCCATTTGGTTTGGAGTAAAAATCTCGAGTAACGAGGTTATGGCAAAGTTTACGAGATTAGACGTTAATCATCAAATCGTAAATTTTCCCATAATGAAAGTCAAAAGTTGCCATTTAACTCGAAAACCTTGGTTTTTGATAACGTATCATAGAATTAGGTAAATAAGACTTGCAAGAGCAAGAACAAACGAATTCAGACTTAAAACGAAGAATTGAGCGTCGAACGTTAATGAACGCGTAAAAATGGACGAAACGGCGAATTTTTCGCCAACGGATTCAGAAATTGAATCTTACTGGATAGAATCGTAGAATATGTGATATGTGAGCTAATGGCTTTGGAATAAGCCCATTCCGAGTTATAACGATAGCGTTACGAGCTCGGGAAGTTCAAAGATGAAAATTTTTTCAAAGGGACAGGGTCGGTGCTGTAGCGCCGCCCAAGCCTAAGAAGTTAGCGCCGCAGCGCCAGACCCGGAAGTTGGACACTGCCACTCAGCACCGCAGCGCTAGGTTTAACACTATAAGTGGCGCCGCAGCGCCCTTAAGTGAAAATTTTCTGACACGGATGTTTGTTAACCCAACTTTGTACATGGTAATTGTACGGCAAGTAAATGATTAATATTCATGAAGAGAGAACCCTTAAACAACATGTTTAAGGATGGTTTTACGAATTAAACGTTGAATAAATATATTTAAATTTAAAACTCAAAATCAAAAAATGTATGCTGTGAATCGTAGTCGAGTTTAATGTGTGCCTTAAGGTTACATGATATGTAATAGAGGTGTGACATGCGAGAATGTTAAGAAGTGAAGATAAAACTTATGTAATTTCTATACGAAATCCAAAAACGATAATTCAGTGGAAATGTGTGCGACCTAGGGAACTGATTAGGGTTTTATTTGTCGTTGTGTCTAATGACGATTAACGAGAGTCTGTTTATGACATATGACTGTTAATAAGCCGTAATAAATTGTAATAAGAGAATGAAGAATAACGTATAACGTTAAAAAGTTGAGTTAATGATAATAACTTGAATAACGTTCCGAGTCAATGGACCGGATGTTGTAAGATATGAAATGGGGATTAACTTAACGAACATTATAGTACAATCTAAGTTGTAGTACAATCTTAGTCTATAATGTTCGAGATATAGTATATGGGCTAAACTATTTCGTCAGAGAGCGACGGTTAATACGAACTAGCGACCGATCTAACTCACTGTGAAAGACAGTGTAGACGAGACGGGAAACTAGTTTGATGGTTGTTTGTGGGAAACCACTCAGTGTACTATATTGAATACTGTTAGAGACTCGATGTGTTCTATGTGTAATGTTATTGAAAGAATAGAAGAAATGAATATGGGGGTTGGTCGCATAAACTTAGATTACAAGAACGCGAACCATAGGAAGTAAAGTGAAATTTAAACCATGCATAAGTCAAGTATATGACTAATGGATATGTGTTTTCCTTATGTGTTATATAGGGATTATGATGAATGGTATAGCGTAAGCAGTATGAAGCACTAAGGCAAGTTTCCTAACTTCATTTATATTTTGTTATAAATATTAGTTTCTTAACTTTCTCAGATGTTGAACTTGAGAAAGTATTTCGTATGTGCAAATGTGTAATGTTTGTACAAGGTGGTAGAATGTATGAGGCCTTGTGCCACAATATTAACACTTTGGTGTTTCTGTGAGATGAACTGTTCTGTGATTGAACTGCTTCATGTTAGGAAGTTCGATTTATTCATGAACCGTTACTGTTAAGTCTGTGCTAATGATTCTAGCCAGGCAGAATGTATGTGAACGAGTAGAAAATGAAAGTATGACAAAGTAAATATGATGAATGTTTTAAAATGATAGGAATCAGAATGTATTCCTATTATTCGAGATGCTCCATAACCATAGTTCGGTTATTGAAGTCTTAAAAGAATTTTGATTCTTGAGTTGTTAATATTCAACTGCTATGACATGCTAAGCAATTGAATGCTCACACTTGCTTGAAATAAAAATATTTTCAGCGAACGAAGGTAGTATGCATTAAAGGACCGTGTGAAGATCATGCTGATCGATGTCCTGCTATGGTAAGGTGCTATGGTTACGAGTACCATTAGCATCACAAGATGAAGTGTCATTCATCATATGAATGAGCGTGAAGATCAGGCCAAGACCTGTAGAATAGTTAGTTAAACTATTATGTAGATATGGTGACTAGTTAAGTCACACTTGTAAGATAAAAAGAATAATGTAATTATCATTATTTATAATGAATGAAGGTTTTAAGGTAATAGAACCTGGGAATTGAATGGATATATCGTTATTCTTCAGGATATAATGATGTATGTAAGAAGTGTGATGTACTCGTGATGTAAGAAATTCGGGTTTGAAGATAGATCAAATTTTGAGGCGTCACAGGAAAAGGAAAATGCCAATTTCTACGATTGAACCCCACATCAAATCATCCAAGCAGATAAAGTAACAATCAATCCTAACAAACAAGATCAAAAACATTTCGCATAAAAATAATCAACAGAGATCATCATAAAACAAATCTAAAAAAAATACCTCATCTTTAAGCATGTGAAGCAAAGTAGTTTTGTCAGCATTATCGAGCCCTAGAAACAAGATCTTAGCCTCTTTTTGCCATAATCCGAGCGAGGCTAACACGTCATAGAACCAATCGAGAAAAAACATCTTATTCTACTTTTTCTAGTTTTTATTTTCCGATGAAATAGAGAGATGAAAAATGGAAAAGAGCAAATCTGATTCGAATTCTAACAAATCTAGTAAAAATGCGTGAGAGGGAGAGTGAGAGTTCGAGAGAGAGGCAGATAGTGAAAGACTAAATTTGCGTTTTAATTTAAAAAGATTCTATATCGACGGTACTACCGTCGCTTTATGTTTTTTTAAGTACCATTCGTGTCGGCTTATAACCCTATAACGATGGTACTACCGTCGCCTTATTTTTTTTAGCACCAAATAATTGGCACCAGTCTTCCCGCCTAATCTATACCGACAGCGTATAAATACGCGTCGGCTTATGGATGATATAGCGACGGTACTACCGTCGCCTTATGTTTTTTAGTACCAAATAATTGGTGCCGATCTTCTCGCCTAATCTATATTGACGGGGTGTAAATACCCGTAGGCTTAAGGGTCATATGGCGATAATTTTTAGCATTGGTCGCCATATCTCTTCGCCATATTGCCTTTTTCTTGTAGTGATTGAATCCGAATAGATTGGTATTTCTTGCTCATTAGATGAGGATGATTGATCTCATGATCATTTATGTGGAAACACTAAAGCAAGTATGTAGGTGTTTATTGGAGAATAAGTTCACTGGACGTGACTCGTTAAGGAATACCTAATGGAGTTTTACTTGCCTGTCAATAGGAATTCCTGTAGTGATAGTAGTACAAGTGATCCTTAGACTTGAGATCATCATAGTATCTTGTGTATGATAAGTTATACTTTGACATGTCTTTTAAGACCCTTAGGATATATCAAAGGGTATGCGTGGGTATAATAAGTTATATATGGAGATAATGAATGATCAATAAAGAATCTACCGCTTCTAGTAAAAGAAGAGAAATGTCCTATGTGATTCGATAAATGATAACCCAAGAATCCTTGGCCAATGTGGAATGAAATTAGAAAGAAGTTTCTAATTTGTATTATTTGGTGTTGTGCATTTTGAAATCAAAATATATATAATTAAATAAAATAAGACTTGACAGTAATTTAATGTCTTATATTTAATTTGGACATTGTATGGTGGAAGGATTGAATTTTACGCTAACTATTTACTCAAAGGTTCTTTTATAATTAATGTTGAAATCTATATTATCTGGAAAGTCGTTGTACCCTTATTGTAGAATAAATGTTATTTATTTAAATAAATTAAATAGTTTAATTTATTTATTTATATAAGATTATAATTGTTCTAATTAATTTATTCACAACCGATTTAATATGGAGAACCTAAAAGGTCGCACCATAAAAGAAATAATATTTATGTAAAAGCAAATGGCATAATCGTAATAATAAATTAAATATATTTAATTTAATCTATGGTGATAGAATAAATTAAATAGCTTAATATTTATTATTTAATATTTTAGAAATATTAAATATAAATTAATAAGAGGAGTCCTATTATTTTTATTACTATTATTATTATTAGTTTAATTCCTAAGGGAGTTTGAGAATTAATTAATCAAAGTACTCTCTCTCATATTCCCAATAAGATTGGGAGGCTAATTAATTAAAGGAGTTTAATTAATTATTCCTAATAAGATTAGGAAGCCGAATTAATTAAAAGAGTTTAATTAATTAAAATGAAACTCTATTCTTAAATGGTTTAGGAGGGTTGCCTACATCTATAAATAAGAAAGTCTTATTATGGATTGGGGTGACACACTTTATTCCAAAAGTTGGTAGAGTACACATTTTTTATAGAGATAGAAATTAAATTAGGATTTTTTCAAACACCCTTCTTCTTGAATTCTTGTTCTTTCTTGGTGGATCACCTCTAGAGGCTAAACACTTGGGTGGCTAACGTTGATGAAAGGAAGGAATCAACTTGGTGGATTCAAGTAGAACGCAAAAAGGATTTAGAGTTGAACTTGTACCTAAAGAAGCTAGAATCTTCAAGGGTATGAATCTTATTCTTAATCTTTTTGTTTAATTAATAAATGTGCATAAAGGATGATCCGGGTATAAGGTTTGTAAAATTTTAAAACTCTGATTTACCATGCTTCCGCTATTTTTATGTAATTTGATTGTGTTCATGAATCTTACAAACCCAACATAAAGTTCCCCAAATAAGCTGAGGAGTGCCTACAGATTGATATAGTTGAAGAGGCAGTGACTGAGTTATTCATTGATAATTACTTAGCGGATCCACTAGAACTAACTCTAGTTGGTGTCGATGCATTTCAAGACTTGGATTATATGGATTATGTTAGGATGTTAGACGCAATACCAGTATCAAAGTTCAAAAATCAATATGATACCCTTTACCTTCTTGAAGGAGTTGAAAAGAGTTCCAAAACTTCATTAAAGGAGCCACCAGTGCTAGAACTCAAACCCCCTCCTACTCATTTGAGGTATGCTTACTTGGGAGATTCCAACTGTGACACCCCCTAATCCGGGTACTTCAATTTCTACAGGATTTGGTGCTCACTATCCAATCATCATATATCTATCTATCCATAATAAATACAACTCATGAAATAAATAAAAATCCTCCCCTTAAGGGGTTACAACATCTGAATAATTAAATAAATCCCAGGTTGAACTAACCTTAAACGTCAATGCGAAAACGTAAACAAATAAATAAGTCTTAACAAATATCATAAGTCTTAAAACATAATAACATCGAATTTCCCAAGTCTAATCGGGATAAGATCTACGTTCATCACGTTACCTTTAATATCCACCCTACAGTTCTTGTGTACGAACTTAATAGGAATCACTTCCCTATTCGCAATCTCTATGTTCATAGGGTATTCTAACTTGTCCTTAGGCAATTCTAAGTTCTTAGCAAAGTCATCGAATATAAATGAGCAAGTAGCACCCGAATTAAATAATACATAAGCATTAACATTATTAATCGGAATGATACCTGACACCACATTACATGACTGCACAGCATCCTGCACGGTCATATTGAAAGTCCTGGCGGTAGGTTGGTTTATTGGTGTCGGTCCCGTGATAGTCAGAGCATTTCCACCACCGCTTTCTTTGTTCCCTCCTGCTCCTTCCCCTCCTGATACCTTCTTGGGGCAATCCCTGGCCAGATGGTCCTTTGACCCAAATGTGAAGCAAGTGCCCTTCTTAGGGTTAGGGCAGTTAGGTGCTATATGGCCTTCTTGACCACAATTGTAGCAGACTCTTTTCTCTTTCATGCAGACCCCCAGGTGATTCTTCCCGCAGGTCGGACAAGCCTCCACTCTCTTCTTCTGGCTCCCTTGCTGATTCCCCATCGCTATGCTGACATTCCACCTTCTTTTCTGACTACTGCCTCCTCCGTATTTCTACCACTAGTCTTATTACCTTCACCTTCGCTCCTCTTCTTCTTCTTTAGCTCTTGGTTGTACTTGGTCATAGAATCACTTCCACCTTCAGCGATGATTGCCTTCTCCAATACTCCCGCAAAAGTGTTCAACTGGAACATTGACACTTTGTTGTACAATCAGGGCTTCAATCCCTGTTCAAACCTCCTTGTCTTCCTTTCATTGGTATGCACTTGATATGTGGCGAACCTAGCCAACTCATTAAATCTCACAGCATAGTCTGGCACAGACATATTACATTACTTCAGCTCCAGAAACTAAACCTTCATCTGGTTCTGTGAGCTCTTCTGGAAGTACATCTCGAAAAACATTTCTTTAAACCTTTCCCAGGTTATCATGCCATGTCCTCCCTGGACTTTGTTTGCCTGCCACCAGTAGCTGGCCTCTGCCTTCAGCATGAACGTTGCATAAGAAGTCTTCTGATCCTCATTGTCCTTAGCGACGTCAAATACCTTCTCCATCTCCATAACCCATGTCAGAGCTTCGATGGGGTTCATGGATCCCTTAAACTCTGGCGGTCCAACCGCTTTGAAATCTTTGAACGACGTGTTCGGTGGAGCTTGCTGTTGATTGTTAAGTGCTCCCGTCAATAGATTCACCAACTCCTGAACAGGATTAGCGTTGGCATTGGCATCGTTGTTATTGGTTGACCCTTCTTGGGCTGGTTGACGAGTTGGGCGTCTTCTCGGCGGCATATTTCTGTTAAGATATACGCTTGTTAGATCTTTATTCAATTCCTTAAATATTTAAGACTTAACTTAAACATTTTAAGATATTCACTTAACACATAACATCTTAAATAAACTCTGATATTTTATTCATTCAAAAAAAATTTAAACATACAAAAGATAGCATCACTACTATTTACATCAACTATCCCGAGATAAAGAATCTTCAGAATTTAAATCATCATCATATTTCGTTGTTTATAATCACATTGGAATTTACATTATTAACTACCATGAAGTATTCACATAATCACACTGTTCCTATCACGGCCTATTAAGGCGTCGAACAATTTTTCTGCGCTCTTCTTCCATAATGCGGAACATCGTTCTATGGTCCATCATGTACCAAGGTAAGTCCTCGAACTGAACTGAGTAATAGAACACTCGATCATGGGCCCTATCAATCACTGTCTGGAACGTGTAGTCCGTCTCCTCAATCTTAACCTTCTTTGCCTGATTGTCATCCTCGGCAAGATCTGCACGTCGTGAAGCCCTCATCCAAGCGTCCTCTGCTCTAGCACGCTTCGCTGATTCCTCTTGCAAATCGTTCTTCAGCTTCTCTATCTCAGCTGACTTTTCTTCATTTTGGCCCTTTTCATGAACCAATTCCCACTCCACGTCTCTAAGACGTGTATCCAGATTCTTGATCTCTCCATCCTTCTGCTTGATAGTAGTCCACTGTGCAACTGTCTGCTCCTTCAGCTCCCGAATAGTATCTTGTGACTCTATGTTATAGTTATACAGCTCGTCGTACATCTCAACACTGATAGAGTTTGGTGGAAACTCATCAGGGTCTTCATCTTCCTCCTCAGCCTCAGCCTCAAACTCAACCTCTACCTCCTCAGAGTCCTCCTCTTAATCAAATACTGGCTCATGCTCCTAACCCACAACAGTGATCAAAGGATATGGCTCTCTCCGAATCAACTACTCCCAAACTGTATGAATGTCTTGGGGCTCCTCCTTAATAGCCACTCGGGGTACAACCTCCCTAGGCTGACTGGATCCTCCAACATCTGACATCCTAACAATCAACATTTTAAGTTTTTAGTTACTAGGTGATGCTAATCGGAACTCGCGCAAGCACATAAATAATCACATAAGCACATAAAGTCTTTTATTATCTTTCTTAAAACTCGATAAGAGTTTATCACCACTATGTTATCGAAGGCTACTACCCTAAAGTTTTCCCCCACCTAAGGTTCATTACCTACAGCTCTGATACCAACTTGTGACACCCCCAAATTCGGGTACTTCAATTTTCACAGGATTTGGTGCTCACTGTCCAATCATCAAATATCTATCTACCCATAATAAATGCAACTCATGAAATAAATAGAAATCCTCCACTTAAGGGGTTACAACATCTGAATAATTAAATAAATTCTAGGTTGAACTAACCTTAAACGTCAATGTGGAAACGTAAATAAATAAATAATTCTTAACAAACATCATAAGTTTTAAAATATAACATCTATAAACAAATAACAAGTCTTCATCACTTGTTAGCTTTGCCCTTGCCTTTGCTAGTGGAAGTCTCGTCAGTCCTTTCAATCTTAGCTGCAATGTTATTATGCAAGAGTGAGCAACGATTGCCCACAAGTATAATAATATAACAGTAATAATAACATGCAAGAATTCAAAAGGGTACTGAATAATAAAAAGCTCGGCTTTTGAATCAAGAATGAATAACAAGAATCAAAAGTACATTTGATGGTCATAAGACCAAGAACTATATCCCAGGTTATCAAGTATTTTTACTTTAAACCTTTAACAGTTGTAAGACTATATGGACTCTATTTCTCGCACTTAGGGGGATCTGCCCTTAGTGCCATGAATGTGCACATCATCTCAACGCTAATACGTAAATAATCCTCTATAAAGGGTTGTTCATCTGAGTTTGACATCAGAGTCCGCACCAAAAAAAGTTTAGTTTGGATAAGCTCAATAATGGTTCTAGAATTTAGAAAGCTCATCAACTATGGACTAGTCAAATCAATAAGGGTTTGCTAGTCTTACAAGGTTCAACAATAAATGATAGTCAAATCAAATAATGAATCTAAAAGGTATACAATTGAATAAGTATTGTATAACTGAATTATAACTTCAAAAGAATTACTACATCTTAAATGGAATCATAACTTGGATAAATATGAATAAGAACTTGCTCAATATAGAAATATAAGTTTAGGACTTGCTCGATGAATAAGAAACTTGCATTACGATAATGAGTTAGGGATAGAACACTTACCTTGTGCGCAAGCTATAAATATAACTCACGTTCCTCAATTAATCCTACATATCATTACATTCATAATACCAATTAATTTTAAGTCTGATTATACTCGTCGAATCACAAACATTAATTCTTGAACACGTTATAAGACTTTTCGAATAACGAGTTTACATCACGTATTTAATTTATCAATTATTCACCTAAAACAAGTTAATAATTTGTTTTAACATCTTCATATATAACACGTTATAATGTTCATTACATTAAGTTTCAAAATACATTTCTAAACTTTGAACACTTAAATAAAATTTACTGGTTTATTCTGCTGGACGGCGCTGCAGCGCCCATTTTGCACTATGGACCGGCGCTGCAGCACTGAGCCTATGTCAGTCAAGGCTTTGACCTGGCGCTGCAGCGCTGGGTTCCTTCACAGGGCCAGCCCTGCCGCGCCATGACTACGTTAGCCAATCCCTTTGGACTGGCGCTACAGCGCCCGGTTCCTTCATAGGACCTGCGCCGCAGTGCCACGTCGCAGTAAAATCTGACAATGTTCGCGAATAACACAGAAAAAGCCAAATAATGCTAAATTAAGCTCAAACAACGATTATTAATGTTACCCACGAACTATAAACTTAACAGAAACATGTAGAAACATACATATCATGCTTTTGACAACTTAAATCACATAATTAGTTAAATTAGAATACAAAATTTTCATGTTTTTGATATTTTGCAAAGTTTCGTCAAAAAACATAAAATTCTTCATTACAGATTCGTTATAACACCGAATCTGTCCGTTTGAATTTCGTTTTCTTCGTTTTAACATGCATAATCATAATCAACCATCAATTTCATGTTTAATAATCAATTAAAGCATGAAATTTTGTACATATGGGTCATATTCATATGTTCATACTCTATAACTTATGAAACTTCAATTACAACATAATTACATGAACTAGTTACTCTAAAATAGATTATAATTAGTACAAATCATGTTATAAACGTCTATTAACATATATATAGTCATATAGCCAATACTCATCAACAAAACTTTAGTTACAGAGAACTAAAAATATATGTTAATGGAGAAAACTAAGAACGTGAAATTAAAATTTAAGATAAGGAATTACCCTGCTTTCTTGTTTAGATGATGATAGAAACTTTAAACTCTTCACTTTTCTCTCTTCAACTCGCAATTCTCTTTCAATTTCTCTCTGAAGTTTCTTACAGATATGATAATATAAAGGAATGAATACTGATATGTTATATAAGATATAATACGTATAGTTAATTAACTGATAGTTAATTAGTGTCAGTTAATCCCCATAATTGATTTAACTGCTCCCACTAACTTAAGGCCTTGTTTGGTTTGTCTCCTTTATTAACTCCTTTCCCATTATTTTAATTAAAGTATTTATTACATAGTTTATTTGTCACACTTTAATTAATCAATTAATATTATTTAATTTTAATTAAATAAAGATAATATTACACATTAAATCACATCATCGCCTAATTAAAATTATCCTTTATTAATTATGTTAAATCATTAAATTTTTAATTAATTATTAAATTAATTAAAATAACATTATACTCATTAAATAATTTATTTAATTAAATAAAATCAATTAAATACATACTTTGAATCATAAAATTATTCCACATTAATGTAGTCAATGTAACACATATAATTAAATTAATCTACCACAATTCCATCAAAAAATTATTTAACTCAATAAATAAATCATCAAAAATATTTATTTAATTCAATAAATATTTAAAATAAATTACAAAATTCTCGTTCGTCACACCAACACATTACCAATAATAGTTTCTACTCACCTAAATAAATCTCAAAAAGAAAAGCTATTAAGAGTGTTGCGTGAGTACAAAACGACAATTAGGTGGACTATTGCAGATATAAAGGGAATCAGTCTGTTGTTCTTCATGCATAAAATTATGCTTGAGGAAGGAGCAAAGCCAATTATAGAGTAACAAAAAAGATTGAATCTGATTATAAAGGAAGTTGTAAGGAAGAAAATCATCAAGTGGTTGGACACCGAAATAATTTATCCGATTTCAAACAGTTAATGGTTTAGTCCTGTACAGTGTGTGCCAAAAAAGGGAGGAATGAATGTGGTCGAAAATGAAAATAATGAGCTCATTCCTACAAGAACAGTTACCGAGTGGAGAGTATGCATGGACTACCGCAAATTGAACAAGGCAACTCCCAAGGATCATTTTCCCTTGTCATTCATTGATCAGATGTTGGATATGTTGGCGAGCCATCAGTTTTACTACCTTCTTGATGGATATTCAGGATACAACCAGATTGCAATAGCTCTAGAAGATCAAGATAAAAATACATTTACATGCCCTTATGGAACCTTCACATTACGAAGGATGTCTTTTAGTCTTTACAACGCACTGACAACATTTTAGAAATGTATGATGGCGATCTTCTTAGATATGTTTGAGCATAATTTGGAAATATTCATGGATGATTTCTCTATTTTTTGGGACAATTTTGATCTTTGCCTCAGTAATATGATTTTAGTTCTGAAAAGGTGTGTGGAGGCAAATTTGGTACTCAATTGGGAAAAATGTCACTTCATGGTGCAAGAAGGAATAATTTTGGGTCATAAAGTCTCCGCAGTTGGCATTGAGGTGGATAAAGCAAGAATCAAAACAATTAAAATGTTACCTCCGCCCACATCTATGAAAGGAATAATGAGTTTTCTCGGTCATGCGGGTTTTTACAGGCACTTTATCAAAAACTTCTCCAAAATTTTAAAACCCTTATATACACTCCATGAAAAAGATATTCCGTTTAAAATTAATCAATCTTGCATCGACGCCTTTGAAGTGTTGAAAAAGAAGTTAGTATCAACTTCAATCAAAGTTGTTCCCTATTGGTCTCTGGCATTTAAACTTATGTGCGACGCAGATAATTATGCAGTTTGTGACGCCCCCAGAATAGGTCCATTCAACCCAACCCATTTTGAGTCGCCAAATACATGGTACAGAATTCAAATACAAACTTTATATCATACGGTCGTGCAAAATACGACCACACAACTGTGAGTCTCAGTAAAAATATGTAGAAAATATTAAGATTCAAACTAAGTCCTCATTACAATTATTATCACACTATTTATCAGAAATAGTGAGGACTACTACTGCTCTAACTCGGACCATCACTCTGTCCCCCGACTAGTCCCCGCAACATTCTCATTTCCTGAAGAGGACAACAGATGAAAAGGGTGAGCTCAACTAGCCCAGTAAAGAATATTATTACTAAGATAATGAAAAATAAATTATCGTTAGTCTTCAACAGTTCAGATAAAATATTATGGACAACAAGTTTTAGATCAATATTCGCAGCGGAAATAACAAATCATTAGAAGAGTTAAGTAGAGAATGAAGTCTACTATCTTCTATGATTTAAAAGTCCATCACCAATATTTTATCCCTGTAACATCAATCAATATACATCTCGAATCAATATTCATCTTTGCACTACAGGCCAAAGATATTCATTTGCATCATCAGTAGTCATGTTCATCTCAACACCTGTCATCTTTGCACTACAGGCCAAAGATATTCATCAGGTAATCATTCATCTTTGCTCTACAGGCCAAAGATATTCAGTTACATCAACTTTTAGGACTGAGGATGATGAAAAACATTTTAAACAAAACGAATCCAGTGAGATAAAAGACAAAGATTAGGGATTCGTCATTTAGTTTATCCAAATTCAAAAATAATCCATAATAATACTTTGTGAAGCAAAATTCAAGAATAAAGCCCAAAACTTGGATACAATCAAAGATAGTAACCTTAACAGACAATTTGGACAATTAGAAGAAAAATAAATTTTCTCGTGAATAGTGCCGTATACGTGAATAGTGCCGTATACGTGAATAGTGCCGTATACGTGAATAGTAACCCCGACGGGAAAAATAAGAATTTCATAACAAAATTCATGACAATATTTCTGTATAATGATATTGAAAAGAATAACATCATTTACGAAAGAAAATAACATCCCTTACCTCAAAAAGATAGTACCTCTGACTGGAATATCGGATATAATATTGACGGAAACTTGCGCTGAATACTAATACTCAAAGTATAGAAATACTCACAAAAATACGCTCGATATTATAGAGAGAGAAAACTTCGAATTCTGGTGTGATTTTCAATTCTAACCTAAGCACCCTATTTATAGGAAAAGCTTAGGATGCCAAAGGAGACTAAAATAATAAAATAATATTATTTTTACAAAACTTCTCCAGCCGCCGGCTGCTTCAAACATCTGATTTTTTTCAACAAAACAACAAAAGTGGGGCCCACCATTTATAAAATAATATTTATTTTTCGAAACTTCAATAATTCATAATAAATAGCCCCTTTGTCAGAAAAATACAAATGATGTGTCCCTCTATAGGAAATTTAATTCTCTACAACTTTGCAGAAGAAAATTTTTCCAAATTCCCAACATAAATTATCCGAAATCCATAAACGGATGATTTTTCACACCAAAATACTGATAAAAACACATCAGCACAAATTCCTTCTTTTATATCCACAAAATAAATATTTTCTTATCATATAAATCAATAATTAATTATTCACAAATAATATTATAGAACTACAATATTGACAACCAGGTCGTTCCCAGGATAGAGGGGGCCTTCCGATAAGGACTTCTCCTTACTGGCGCGCAATTAAATAACCCCTCCAAGACAGAACTTCCTTAGACATTGTCAATAATGCTATCTAATAATATTATTCAAATAATATGAATTATTGAGTTGATAACGTGAAATACTGTGCACCGACAATTATTGAATCAATACTACAAAATATCAACTGTAGCCATTATTGAATCAATCATAAAAAAAATAGCAACGTAGCAATTATTGAGTCAATAAAATATCAATGCAGCAATTATTGAGTCAATAATATAAAATATCAACGTAGCAATTATTGAGTCAATAATATAAAATATTGAACAGTAAATACCGTAACAATAATTGAGTAGGTTCCTTCTCACGTAAGACTCAATAATTCGAAATACTGTGCAATACCGTGTGCTACTGCGCACCACCGCGTACTGTATTTTAACCACCGGGTATTTCAACAGTACTAACGGTAACAACTACGCCGTTATCTTGTAAAAAGTTATTTCTGTCGCTTTCTATATCCGACAGTTATTCCGTTGTGGGGTCCACAAATAACTGCGCCGTCGTACGAATATTCCCCGACAACAAGAATATTCCACGACCAAACGAATATTCCCCGACAACAAGAATATTTTATAACCACTTGCTCATTTTAAAAATATTTGCACATTTCACCCATAACTTTCATATTTATCAAGTCAACACCTTACTATTTCGAAATAATATATAAAGAAAATTAAATCTTTATTCATAAAAGTTGGGGTCTTACAACCTCCCCTCCTTATGAAATTTCGTCCTCGAAATTGACGTACGTACCTGGTATGTCGAAAAGGTGAGGATACCTCGCTTTCATTTCCGATTCCAACTCCCAGGTCATTTCCTCAATTGCATGGTTTCTCCACAAAACTTTAACTTGAGGTATAATTTTCGAGCGTAGGACATGCTCCTTCCTATCCAAGATCTTGACAGGTACCTCCTCATACGTTAAATCTTCAGCTATCTCGTCTGGTTCTAACTCAATAATGCGGTTTGGATCCTTCACATATTTACGTAACACGGATATGTAAAACACGTTATGAACACGAGACATGCTTGGAGGTAAAGCGAGTCTATAAGCCACATTTCCTATTCGGTCAAGAATCTCAAATGGACCAATGAATCGTGGATTGAGCTTTCCTCTCTTCCCGAACCTCGTAACTCCTTTCCACGGAGCAATACGTAGTAACACATGGTCCCCAACATTAAATTCCACGTCTTTTCGATGAAGATCCGCATAACTCTTTTGTCGATCCTGTGCCGTCTGTATACGTTGTCGGATTATTTGGATCTTTTCTGTAGTCATACGTACTAACTCTGGTCCCAACAATGTTGCTTCACCCACCTCATCCCAACATACTGGAGAACGACACTTTCTCCCATACAACGCTTCGAATGGAGCTACGCCTATACTTGCCTGATAACTGTTGTTGTAGGAGAATTCCACCAATGGTAAATACTTATCCCAACTCCCTTTGAAGTCTAGAACACAGAGTCTCAATAGATCTTCAAGAGTTTGGATAGTCCTTTCCGATTGTCCGTCTGTTTGAGGATGATAAGCCGAACTGAATCGTAAATCCGTACCCATAGCTTTCTGCAAACTGATCCAAAATCGTGAAGTAAATCTGGGATCACGATCCGAAACTATGGATACTGGCATGCCATGCAATCTCACAATCTCATTCACGTACATATGAGCAAGACGTTCAAGGGAATAAGTCTCTCGTATCAGCAAGAAATGAGCAGACTTGGTTAATCTATCAACAATAACCCAAATCGCATCTAAGCCTTGAGAAACCTTGGGAAAACCCGTAACGAAATCCATCGTAATGTGTTCCCACTTCCATTTCGGAATCTCCAGTGGTTGCAATGGACCCTTCGGTACTTGATGCTCCGCCTTTACACGTTGACAAGTTAAACATCTAGAGATGAACTCCGCGATCTCTCTCTTCATATTGCTCCACCAAAATGTATGTCGAAGATCACGATACATTTTAGTACTCCCAGGATGGATCGCAAACGGTGTGTTGTGTGCCTCCATCATGATTCTATACTTCAAGTCAGAATCGTTAGGAACACAAAGTCTGGAGTTGACTCGAAGTATTCCCTCTTCATCGATTCTTGCTTCTGGAATTGCACCTTCTTGCACCTTCTTCTTCATCTTCATCAGCTCCGCATCTGTAGCTTGAGCAGCTTTAACTTTATCAAGCAAAGCTGGTTCTACACGTATACTTGACATCATCGCACTCGTTCCCATATATGATCTTCTACTCAACGCGTCAGCTACCACGTTCGCTTTTCCAGGATGGTATTGGATGGTATGATCGTAATCTTTCAACAGCTCAAGCCAACGTCGTTGCCGCATATTGAGTTCCTTCTGAGTGAAGAAATATTTAAGGCTCTTATGATCTGTATAAATCTCCACTTTCTCTCCGTACAAGTAATGTCTCCAGATCTTCAACGCGAAAACGACTGCTGCCAACTCTAGATCATGAGTAGGATAATTCCTCTCATATTCTTTGAGTTGTCGCGAGGCATAGGCTATGACTTTCCCATGTTGCATGAGAACACATCCTAACCCTTTGCCTGAAGCATCGCTGTAGATAACAAATCCATCCAAACCAGATGGTATTGTCAGAACAGGTGCCGAAATAAGTCTCCTCTTGAGCTCTTGGAAGCTCTTCTCGCATTCTTCTCTCCAAACGAATTTCGTATCTTTCCGAGTCAACTGTGTTAATGGAGTAGCGATTCGAGAAAATCCCTCTACGAACCTCCGATAATAACCAGCTAAGCCCAGAAAGCTTCGTACTTCGGTCACCGACTTAGGTTGCTCCCAGCTTTGTATTGCTTCAATCTTCGCCGGGTCAACAGATACTCCATGTTTCGATACCACGTGCCCAAGGAATGCTACTTCCTCAAGCCAGAACTCGTATTTCTTTAACTTGGCGTATAGCTTGTTCTCACGAAGCTTTTGAAGTACCAGCTTCAAGTGGTGTTCATGATCTTCACGGCTTTTAGAATAGATGAGAATGTCATCAATAAAGACAACAACGAATTGATCTAAATACTCCTTAAATACACGGTTCATCATATCCATGAAAGCAGCAGGAGCATTAGTCAATCCAAAAGACATGACTAAGAACTCATAATGCCCGTACCGTGTTCTGAAAGCAGTCTTTGGAATATCCTCAGTTTTAATCTTCAACTGATGATATCCAGAACGAAGATCGATCTTTGAAAAAAATTGCGCTCCTTGCAACTGGTCGAACAGGTCATCAATACGAGGTAACGGATACCTATTCTTGATGGTGACATGGTTCAACTCCCGATAGTCAATGCAAAGTCGCATACTCCCGTCTTTCTTCTTTACGAATAAAACAGGAGCACCCCAAGGAGACGTACTAGGACGAATAAAACCGATGTCTAACAACTCTTGTAATTGGACCTTTAACTCCTGAAGTTCAATAGGAGCCATTCGATATGGGGCTTTAGAAATGGGCTTTGTACCGGGCTCAAGGTCAATAAAGAATTCAACTTCACGTTCTGGGGGTAGACCGGGAAGTTCTTCGGGAAATACATCAGGAAACTCATTAACAACGGAAATATCATTCAAATCTGATGTATTCTGATTTAGATCAGTGACATGAGCTAAGAAAGCTTGACATTCGTTTTTCAATAAACGAATAGCTTTATGACTTGAAATGATATTGACTGATTTTAGTGGTTTGGTGATTTGGATTCGCACAACAGGTTGATTAGGAATATGAAAACTAACAAACTTACGAAAACAATCAATTTTGGCATGGTAAGTGGTTAACCAGTCAATTCCTAAAATCACGTCAAATGCAAGTATTTTCAAAGATATAAGATCAACAGGTAAGGTAAGGGTACCAATCTGAATCAAGCAAGATTTGTAAACTGTAGATGTAACAAAGGTTTCTCCTAACGGAGTTTCAACAGATAAGTCAAAGTCTAATTTATCAGAAGTCAAGTTCAAACGTTGAGCACAAGCAGGTGAAATAAAGGAATGGGTAGCACCGGTATCTAACAAGGTATAAACTTCGCAAGAGTTTATGATCAGCTTACCCGTAATCACCTCATGTGGATTCCTCGCGTTTTGGGCTGTAACGACAAACGCTCTTCCAGGAATCACCGACTTTGACTTGTCTGCAACCGCCTTTGGAATCACCACCCCCGCTGAACTTGGTTTCGCAACAGGACAATCTCGAGCTATATGTCCTTCCTTTCCACAGTTATAGCATCCTTTGAACTGTTGTGGGCAGTTTGGGCTGATATGTCCCTCTTTCCCGCATTTAAAGCATACGACCGGTGGTCGTTCTCCTCCCCTCGAAACAGTTGATGCTGGTGCTGATGTTGACATCTTCGCGTTCTCATTGTTATACCTTCTCTTTTTGAAATCTCCTCCCGATTCGCTTCTTCTACTATCATGGCCACGATAACCACCGGAGTGGTTACCGCTTCTGTCATACTTTCCTCCTCGCTGGTTGTCATTGCTCCGATGACTACTGCCACCAGTACGACCTTGGTTGTGGTCCCTTGGTTGAACATAATCATTATCTCGTTCCAATAACTGGGCCCTGTTTACTACATCCGAATATAAAGAAAACTTATGAGAAATGAGGTATTGACGTATTTCGGGTTTCAAACCTCTTAGAAACATCCGCGTCATACGTTCCTCATTCTCCACCAAATGAGGTGCAAACCTGGACAGCTCCGCGAACTTAGCCTCGTACTGGGATACCGTCATGTTGTTTTGCTCGAGTCTGATAAACTCTACTTCCTTCATATGACGAATACTTTCAGGAAAGTACTTGTCATTAAACAGTTTCTGGAACGCTTCCCAAGACATCTGGAGTGCGGCAGGCTGGGTACGCTTCACGGATTCCCACCAGTAATCTGCCTCTCCACGGAACATAAACGTGGCGAATGGAACCTTCTGTTCCTCTGTACATCCCAAGACATCAAATATCTTGGTAATTTGTTTAATCCACGTCTCCGCTTTGATCGGATCCGGCTTTCCCAGAAACTCTGGTGGTCCCAATTCTTTGAACTGCTTAGCAGTGACAGCTCTCGTGTTGTTATTATTTCCACCTGTATGTTGCACACGAGTCTCCCTCGTCTGATTTTGCATGAACTGCAAAAAACTTCTAAACATCTCATCGTTTATCGTCTGACCAGCGTTATTTTCAGGATGAACATTGCCCTCTTGTTGCACGTTCTCCTGGTTAACGATTAAAGGTGTCTCCACGGTCTCATTCACTTCGTTGTTAACGTTCTCAGCTGCCATTCTCAAATACTGCCATAAAACAAGGGTTAATTAAACAAGTCAACATATCACATATTAACCCTATGCTCCGACTGACCAATTAAATACCACATAAGCTTAGGTAGGACACACTAGCGAAGGATTTACTCGTCTCTCCCCTCCTAGTTCTATTCCCCGATCTCCGCCAGAGATCATATCCCTAAGCTCTGATACCAACTGTGACGCCCCCAGAATAGGTCCATTCAACCCAACCCATTCTGAGTCGCCAAATACATGGTACAGAATTCAAATACAAACTTTATATCATACGGTCGTGCAAAATACGACCACACAACTGTGAGTCTCAGTACAAATATGTAGAAAATATTAAGATTCAAACTAAGTCCTCATTACAATTATTATCACACTATTTATCAGAAATAGTGAGGACTACTACTGCTCTAACTCGGACCATCACTCTGTCCCCCGACTAGTCCCCGCAACATTCTCATTTCCTGAAGAGGACAACAGATGAAAAGGGTGAGCTCAACTAGCCCAGTAAAGAATATTATGACTAAGATAATGAAAAATAAATTATCGTTAGTCTTCAACAGTTCAGATAAAATATTATGGACAACAAGTTTTAGATCAATATTCGCAGCGGAAATAACAAATCATTAGAAGAGTTAAGTAGAGAATGAAGTCTACTATCTTCTATGATTTAAAAGTCCATCACCAATATTTTATCCCTGTAACATCAATCAATATACATCTCGAATCAATATTCATCTTTGCACTACAGGCCAAAGATATTCATTTGCATCATCAGTAGTCATGTTCATCTCAACACCTGTCATCTTTGCACTACAGGCCAAAGATATTCATCAGGTAATCATTCATCTTTGCTCTACAGGCCAAAGATATTCAGTTACATCAACTTTTAGGACTGAGGATGATGAAAAACATTTTAAACAAAACGAATCCAGTGAGATAAAAGACAAAGATTAGGGATTCGTCATTTAGTTTATCCAAATTCAAAAATAATCCATAATAATACTTTGTGAAGCAAAATTCAAGAATAAAGCCCAAAACTTGGATACAATCAAAGATAGTAACCTTAACAGACAATTTGGACAATTAGAAGAAAAATAAATTTTCTCGTGAATAGTGCCGTATACGTGAATAGTGCCGTATACGTGAATAGTGCCGTATACGTGAATAGTAACCCCGACGGGAAAAATAAGAATTTCATAACAAAATTCATGACAATATTTCTGTATAATGATATTGAAAAGAATAACATCATTTACGAAAGAAAATAACATCCCTTACCTCAAAAAGATAGTACCTCTGACTGGAATATCGGATATAATATTGACGGAAACTTGCGCTGAATACTAATACTCAAAGTATAGAAATACTCACAAAAATACGCTCGATATTATAGAGAGAGAAAACTTCGAATTCTGGTGTGATTTTCAATTCTAACCTAAGCACCCTATTTATAGGAAAAGCTTAGGATGCCAAAGGAGACTAAAATAATAAAATAATATTATTTTTACAAAACTTCTCCAGCCGCCGGCTGCTTCAAACATCTGATTTTTTTCAACAAAACAACAAAAGTGGGGCCCACCATTTATAAAATAATATTTATTTTTCGAAACTTCAATAATTCATAATAAATAGCCCCTTTGTCAGAAAAATACAAATGATGTGTCCCTCTATAGGAAATTTAATTCTCTACAACTTTGCAGAAGAAAATTTTTCCAAATTCCCAACATAAATTATCCGAAATCCATAAACGGATGATTTTTCACACCAAAATACTGATAAAAACACATCAGCACAAATTCCTTCTTTTATATCCACAAAATAAATATTTCCTTATCATATAAATCAATAATTAATTACTCACAAATAATATTATAGAACTACAATATTGACAACCAGGTCGTTCCCAGGACAGAGGGGGCCTTCCGATAAGGACTTCTCCTTACTGGCGCGCAATTAAATAACCCCTCCTAGACAGAACTTCCTTAGACATTGTCAATAATGCTATCTAATAATATTATTCAAATAATATGAATTATTGAGTTGATAACGTGAAATACTGTGCAACGACAATTATTGAATCAATACTACAAAATATCAACTGTAGCCATTATTGAATCAATCATTAAAAAAATAGCAACGTAGCAATTATTGAGTCAATAAAATATCAATGCAGCAATTATTGAGTCAATAATATAAAATATCAACGTAGCAATTATTGAGTCAATAATATAAAATATTGAACAGTAAATACTGTAACAATAATTGAGTAGGTTCCTTCTCACGTAAGACTCAATAATTCGAAATACTGTGCAATACCGTGTGCTACTGCGCACCACCGCGTACTGTATTTTAACCACCGGGTATTTCAACAGTACTAACGGTAACAACTACGCCGTTATCTTGTAAAAAGTTATTTCTGTCGCTTTCTATATCCGACAGTTATTCCGTTGTGGGGTCCACAAATAACTGCGCCGTCGTACGAATATTCCCCGACAACAAGAATATTCCACGACCAAACGAATATTCCCCGACAACAAGAATATTTTATAACCACTTGCTCATTTTAAAAATATTTGCACATTTCACCCATAACTTTCATATTTATCAAGTCAACACCTTACTATTTCGAAATAATATATAAAGAAAATTAAATCTTTATTCATAAAAGTTGGGGTCTTACACAGTTGGTGCGGTGTTGGGGCAACGTAAAGATAAGATCTTTCACAACATCTACTACGCAAGCAAGACTCTAACGGATGCACAACTCAATTACACCACAATAGAGAAGGAATTACTTGTCATGGAGTTTACTTTTGACAAGTTTCGAGCATATTAGATTGGGACAAAGGTAATAGTCTACACTGATCACTCAACAATAAAGTACCTGATTGCGAAGAAGGATGTAAAGCCAAGGTTAATTCGATGGGTCCTTCTCCTGCAAGAATTCGATCTTGAGATCTGAGATAAAAAAGACACCGAAAATCAGGTAGATGATCATCTTTCAAGATTAGAAAATTCTGCTACTCAAAAAATAGATGAATTAGTGATCAACGAATCATTTCTGGATGAGCTACTATTTTAAATCATAACGAAAGTGCCTTGTTATGCAGACTATGTCAATTACCTAGTAAGTAATGTGCTCCCTCCAGATTTGAACTCTCAATAAAGAGAGAAATTCATCCATGATGTCAAGCAGTATTTCTGGGACGAGCCATTCTTGTTCAAAACTTGTGTGAATCAAATGATAAGAAGATATATGCCACTGAAGAAATGGAAAACATATTGAATCATTTCCATTCTTCGGAGTATGGGGGATGTTATTTCCCAAAAGCACTTATAGATCTAGAAGGGGGGTAAAATAGATCTTTTAAAATTTCTTTTTATCCAATGATTAATAAACTTATTGATATAAGCACAACGGAATATGTTCTTTTGAAAAACCCCTTTAAGATCTAAGACAAATGATGGTTTCGAATTTAAGCAATAAGGAATAATAATCAAGCAATTTAAACAACAACAGCAGTAAGTAAAGACATACAATTTTAAGTGGTTCAGAGAATGAATAACTCCTACTCCACTCTTCTACTCCTCAAGTAGGAAATCCACTAGAATTTAGTCACATAGATAAGGACACTTTGTCCCCTTCAAGCCCAGCAGACTTGGATATTTAGTCACACTTGACTAGGACACTTTTGCCCTCTTCAAGCCCAACAGACTTGGATATTTATTCACACTTGACTAAGACGTCTAGCCCTTTGATGTTTGGATGATTGATGTTTGTTGTGAGGTGCTGCTAAGTTTACGTTAAGCTTTTATTCTCAGGTACTTAGCAGCTCGAACTTTTAATATTAGATGGTTGAGTTCGTTCTTAGACTTTGGCAAAAAAAAATTGGCTTCTTGATCGAGATTGTCTGCTCACTTCTTTTGAATCCTTGTAGCCCTTTATACTCTGATCAGAAATGTTTTCGTTGTAAAATGCCCATTTGTGCAATTAATGCTCAGATGTACTAGGAAGCTTGATGTTGACGTTTTAAATCTTGGAGACAATTCCGTTTTCCTTGCATATCACATCAATCTTCTTTTTCACCTAACACTCTTGACGTGTCACTATCACCAACTAGCTGATAAACACATGATCTGATCTTCGATTTTCACCAAGGATATTTTGAGAGTGCATTGGGACTTTCAACTTGCAATGCTTCACTGACAGTTAGTTTGTCAAACTTGACTGTTCTACGATCGAGTCTTAATCAACGATCGTTTAGCTGGCTGGGAGGATCATATGTTCACTTGAAGATCTGAAGTGACTTTACGAAGCAGAGAGTTTTGGTTATTTCAGTGATACTCTTGATGTATGCTTAACTTTATACTTTCTCTGCGATCTTGTTCTTCAAGTAGCAGGGTAAACTTAAGATCCTATCAACTATACATCAATTCAGCTTTTTAAGATCCACCTAACATTATTTGATATTTCTATTCTAAGTCCTTGTATAATATATCAATTCTTTATAAGGACTGTACAAATCATACTGGTACAAATATACATTAAGCTCATTTATCATCAAATTAAAATATGCAATCTCTAACAGGGGACACTTTGGTGGAGAAAGAACAGCGGTGAAAGTGCTTCAGTCTAGTTTTTTTTTTTGCCAACATTGTTCAAAGACACTTATTTCTTTGTATTAAGGTGTGATTGATGCCAAAGGGTTGGCAATATTTCAAAAAGACACAAGATGCCTTTCAATAATATCTTAAAAGTTGAAATCTTTAACGTATGGGGCATTAACTTCATGGGGCCATTTACGTCATCATTTAACAATCAGTACATATTGCTGGCAGTGGATTACATTTCAAAATGGGTTGAAGTAGTTGCGTAGCCCACGAAAGATGCCAAGGTTGTTTTGAAATTCTTGCAGAAAAACATTTTTAATCGATTTGGTACACCAAGGGAAATAATTAGCGACGAGGGTACACATTTCTATAATAAGCACTTTACAGCACTTCTCGATAAGTATGGGGTCAAACACAAAATTGCTACAACTTATCATCCCCAAACCAGTAGCCAAGTTGAGGTATCAAATTGAGAGGTCAAATGAATTTTGGAAAACGTTGTGAGTCCATCTCGTAAGGATTGGGAAATGAAGTTAAACGATGATGTATGGGTGTATCAAACGGCATACAAAAATCCAATCGGAATGTCACCATACAGAATGGTCTATGGAAAAGCATGTCATCTACCAGTGGAGCTTGAGCACAGTGCGTATTGGGCCATTCGAAAGTTAAATTTTGATTTAAAAACATCCGACGAGAAGAGGTTGTTGCAATTGAACGATATGAAGGAATTCAGGCATCAAGCATACAAGAATGCCAAACTCTATAAAGAAAAAGTCAAGAAGTGGCATGACAAACGGACCCATGATCAAAAATTTGAACCGGGTCAAGTTGTATTGTTATTCAACTCCATGTTGTGGTTGTTTCCCAAAAAGTTAAAATCCAGGTGATCCAGACCGTTTATAGTTACATCTGTAGTTCCACACGAAGACATCAAGGTCGAAGAGCACAATTTAAATATAGTTACATTTGTAGCTCCACACGAAGCCATCGAGGTCGAAGAGCATAATTCAAAACGCACATTCAAGGTCAATGATCAAAGACTGAAACACTATTGGGGTGGTGACATCGATCGACATCCTGCCTCGACCTATCTACGTGATATATGAGAAACGCAAGAAAGTCAGGCTAACGACTATAAACCAAATGCTATTGGGAGACAACCCAAAATTTTATTGTTATGAAGTCAATTTCAATTTAAAGTAATAGAGTAGTTTATAGTCATTATTCTTTTTAAATGTATCTTAAGCTCCTATTTAAAGCTGCAGGTTCGACAGAAGGGTAGTACAGGAGAAAAATGGAGTCAAGGAGGAATTGCATATGAGAAAAGAATTTTTTTAAGTTGGACATGAATTATTACAGTGCCCCGACGCTCTAAACATAGCTAAATCCAGCGCCCCGACGTAAGAATACAGGGATTAAAGTTGCCTACAGTGCCCTGGTACTCCAACAACATACATCTACAGCGCTCCAACGCTAGCATACAGGAAATTCAAAAGTGCACAGCGCCCCGGCACTGGGTTCAGATATCTGTTGTCACTACATGTAACTTTTGGGAATTAATATTTAATAAATTTGATGCTTTTGTTTTGCATAGGAATATAGCAAGATTAATTGAGTTGAATATTTTTATTTGATCCTTGGGAAAGGGCTTATGAAAAATCAAAAATTCTTGTTAACAACTCTAATGAATTTAATAATTGGATGAATTGGATAATTGATTTATACTACATAATTGGGGATACTATAGTCTTAAACTTTTAAGTTTGAATTTCAATCTGTGTTAGATTATTATCTTAGTTTTATTATTTTTACTTATTAATCTCAAACTTGCGATTGTTTAAATAAAATTGAATTGATAAAAAAATAGTAGTTGGGATATATTAAATTCATGTTGGTTCGACACTCTCTATCACTTTATTACTTATTGATCTTGTATACTTATGCGTAATTGTCTATACCTGAAATCGGACAACAACTGATTTGAAATAAAAAAAATTTATCACATGTTTAATCTTTGATACAAATTTTATACCATCGCAAATTTTGAAACGGATTAGAAACTGTCATATTCTGTCTCAAACATTTTTGCGCCAAACTCTGTCGTTTAATTAGAGACATATTAAACAAGCCTTATCGGTCTCAGATTCGTTTCTGTCTATTTTTAATGCCAAAAAGTTGCGCAAAAAAATAGAAATAGACTGATTCTCTCGAACTTTGAAATATGTACATGTATATTAGAAGGAATTTCATATTTTTGAGGCAGATGTATCGATTTCTATTATTTTTTTAAACAAATTCAAAATTGGTTTCAAAATTAGCGACTCTTTTTCTAGAGATGGTTTCTAAGACGGTCAAAATCTGTCTCAACTCTAAATTTGAAACCAGCTTTAGATGTCTTGAGACGAAATTGTTCGTCTTAGATACCCGATGTTAGTAGTTGTAAGTTAAATAAGTTGAGACAGATTTCGGCAAGCCCATATTGCTCACAGAAATCTCCTAGGGCTCTTTTTCCTCTAGTTCTTTCTTCTGCAATCTGCTTTTGTATTTTTAATATGTTACACAGATCTGCACCTTCAGCAATGACTTCTGAGATTAGTTCTCCATAGGTGTATTCGTCCCGTGGGATAACTCTATCATTCTTATTTTTTAACCTTGTTTTGACTCTTTGAGAGAACAAAATAGGTAATCCTTCAATAAACTTTTCTTTTCAGTAATCGATGTTGCAATCACTCCTAGCAACGACTTTGGAGAAGAAAGTGTCTTTGTAAAATTTAAACTCAGAGAGTGATTTACATTTTAGGTTGCTGTGCTGCTCATAAGTTCTGGAGATAATAAGTTGATTGTTTCTCAGAAAGTGGCGCATGATGGTATAGAGAAGTGTATTTACCGCATCTTCAGTGAATACTGGGACATTCATTTGATCAACCCCCTTTTGCACCTGAAAATTAAAGATGCTTTCTTTATTTTCATTTGTCAAAAGGTTATCCCACCAAAGACCTAGCTAGCCAACGAATCCGGATGCTAAAGCTTGAGCAATCCTTATTTCAAAGGTATTCTTAGTTCTTGCAGCTTGAGCAAACATAATCATTTACTTTAGAAGAACTATGTTTGATAATCTGTGGGTCCATCAAGATTCCACTCACAAATATATTCACCATTGAATTGAACTCCTTTATTAAACGCCCTATCCGCAAATTGAGCATCAATTGGAGATGGGCGATGATAATAGGGTTGGTTTTCAACATTTTCCCATTTTAGCCTGTCGATTTGAGGCTCCTCTTGGATCTTGTTTAAGATCTTATCTAGATCTAATTCATCATTCTTTAGAATCGAAATCGAAGGATTTTGAGAAGACGTTGCTATAGACTCCTCTTATATAAATATTGGTCAACCTTTCTAATCCAATCAGAAATAAGGTTTCATTTAATTAATTAAACTTCTTTAATTAATTAGGCTTCCCAACCCATTGGGATTAATTAATTAAACTCCTTTAATTAATTTGCCTCCTAATCTTATTAGGAATAAATGAGAGTACTAATATTAAATTAATTCCTAAACTTCTTTAGAAATTAAAATAATAATAATTGTAATAATATTAATAAGACTCCTCTTATTAATTTATATTTAATATTTTTAAAATATTAAATAATAAACATTAAGCTATTTAATTTATTCTATCACCATAGATTAAATTAATTACACTTAACATATTATTACGATTATGTCATTACGTTCTTGGATAATTCTTTTTCCTTTTATGGTGTGACCCTTTAGGTTCTCCATATTAAATCGGCTGTGAATAAATCAATTAGAACAATTCTAATCTTATTTAAATAAATAAATTAATCTAATAATTTATTTAAATAAATAATATTTATTCTACAATAGGGATAAGCCTTCATAGCAATCAACGACTTTCCAGATAATATAGATTTCAACATTAATCATAAAAGAACCCTTGAGTTAATAGGTACCGTACAATTCAATCCTTCTACCATACAATGTCACAATTAAATATAAGACATGGATTTACTGCCAAGTCTTATTTTATTTAATTATATGTATTTCGATCAGAAAATGCACAACTCCAAATAATGCAAATTAGAAACTCCTTTCTAATTTCATTCTGCCTTGGCCAAGGACTACTGGGTTGTCATTTAACGAATCACATAGGACATATCTCTTCTTTTACTAGAGCAGTAGATTCTTTATTGATCATTCATTATCTCCATATATAACTTATTACACCCAAGCATACCCTTTGATATACCTTAAGGGTCTTAAGGAATAAGTCAAAGTATAATTCATGACACACAAGATACTATGATGATCTCAAGTCTGAGGATCACTTGTACTACTATCACATTAGGAATTCATATTGATAGGCGAGTAAAACTCCGTTAGGTATTCCTTAGTGAGTCATGTTCAGTGTATTTATTCTCCAATAAGCACCTACATACTTGTTTTAGTGTCTCCACACAAATGATCATGAGATCAATCATCCTCATCCAATGAGCAAGTAACATATGTACCAATCTATCCAGATTCATTAATCCCCTTTTTAGTAATCCAACGATTGGGAACTATTTTAGTTTTAAGATTTCTAAGAATTTAGATCTCATTAGCATGATCAACATCATGATTCTAAAAGCATTGCTTAAAACTATGGGTTATTTACATATTATAAAAATAACATCATGTAGATAATTAAATGCCTTTAATAAATGAATACTTTTATTAATAAATAAATATAATTGTTTTCAAAGTATATGTTTTATCATCATACATGATTGGCTTGTATGCATACTACTTTCATTATGTCCTAGTGAATGGGTAGGAGATCTAAGGACTCACAGATATTTTGAAAACAAAAATATGATTCCTAATACCTATAATTACCATGACTATACTATGGCTTGGGAAAAGTTTTTGTTTTACCAAAATGATCAATATACCCATAGTTGGTTTCTTCACCCTAGGCTCACCGAAAATATGAAAACTCAGGAATTTCCAGCATTGTTTCAATCCTGGTTTTATTATTGGGGGCCGCACCTGATTTTTTCCCTCTAAAAATGCAAAGGGTTTTGAGAGATATTTACAAGCCTTTAAGAGTCTTAATGATAATCAGGCCTTACTTAATTTCTGATGTGACTATGAAATTTCATGGATCTTCAAATGGTCCTATATTATGGATCAGCATACAGGAACCAGTAATTATCGCCTTCTCCGGTAATTGTCTATCAAGTGGTGGGAAAAATTTAATACAGAAAAAATTATTGACCTGACTTTCCAGCTAGAGAAAGAAGGAGAGTATTCTGCTACTACACTATTGCAGTATCCAATCTACTAAGGTAAGGGGCGTCTCAATTGGTATCAAAACTTAGGGATATAATCTCTGGTGAGATCTGAGACTAAAACTAGGAGGGGAGAGACGAGTAATATCCTTCGCTAGTGTGTGTCCTAACTAAGCTAAATTTTCTTACTTAATAAGTTGACAAATTGTGATATGTCAATTAACCTTTGTTTTGAAGCTGTATTCTGGAATGATATCTGAAATCCAAGAGATGAGCAATGGAAAAATCTTGATACAGAGGAAATGACCGGGAAGATAGAATCTGAAATGAAAGCAAGGTATCATCACCTCTTCGAATTACCAGGTACGTAAATTTCGGGGACGAAATTTCATAAGAAGGGGAGATTGTAAGACCCCGAATTTTATAAAATAAAAGTATTCAATTTTCTTATAATTATTATTCTATTCAGTAAATGGTTAAATTGATAAAAGGTTAAAGTTAAGGGTGCTATGTGCAAATTTTACAAAGTAAGTAAGTTGACATAAAATATTCGTTGTGTCGGGAAATATTCGTTTGGTCGGAGAATATTTCTTCTGTCGGGGAATATTATATTCAGTAAAGTACGACGGCGGCGCCGAAATAACCAATAATTGGTGGGCCCCACAACAGAATAATTGACGGATATAGAAAGCGACATAAGTAATATTTTTATAAAAATAAACTTTTACCATTAAACTGTTGAAATACCCGGTGATAAAAGTACATCAATACGCGTTGTTGCATAGTGACACACGGTATTGCACTATATTTTTAATTATTGATGCTTACATAAGAAGTCACTTAGTATTTCATTCAATAATTGTTACAGTGATAATTGCATAGTATTTTATATTATCAAATCAATAATTGCCACAACACAGTAACTCGTATTATTGAAGTGATATTATTAGATAGCATTATTGACAATATTTAGAAAGTTCTGTAGAGGAAAGGGGTTAGGTTATATAATTGCGCGCCAATGAGGATAAATCCTTATTGGAAAGCCTCCTCTTTCTTGAGAACGACCTGGTTGTCAATATTGTGATTCTGTAATATTTATTGTGAATAATAATTGATGAATAAAAATATGATAATTGGTTCAATTTTATAAATGAAGGAATTTAGAATGGTATATTTGTTGAAAGTTTGGCATATTTTCTAAGGAATCGCAATTATTTTTCCCGATAAAATATTCATTCAACTATATTATTATAATACTATATTATAATAATATAAGATGATAATAATAGTATAACTTTATAATATTTTTTATATAGTAATACTATTAAATATATATAAATTGTTACATATGAATTAATTGGGGTGGAGATGATTAAATTGTATTTGAATTCTTTTTCAAAGTTTAATGGTGTGGTGGGTGGCAATTATGGGAGGGGCCACATTTATGAAAGTTGTTGCAAAATTGATTGTATTTTTCAAAGTTGGTTGCTTCACGTAAAGAGAAAAAAAGAAAGATTAGGTAGGGAGTTAGGCAGGTTCGTTTTTTTTTCTTCCTCTACAATATTGCGAGTTATAATATCAATGATGAAGTGTTTATATAAATATTTTCATTGTATTGGGAATATTAATGTTAGTAGAAATTGACATTTATTTTGATAATATTTGATTTTTGGATGTTAAATTGACCAAACGGACAATTAATTGGATAAATGAGTAATTAATTGCTACTAGTTCACATACAAGGAACTATTGGTTCACGTGCATTTACTATTAGGGGAGGTGGTGCAAGATTGATAATACTTGAGGGACTAAATTAAAAATAGAGGTAAAGATGAAGGTGCTAAAATATAATAAACCGAGCCCCTAAAGTGCAATTAGTGAAACTATATTTTCCTATAAATAGCAAGCTAAGTTCATTCATTATTTCATACCATTTTTACAAACCAAATTTATAATCAAGAATTAAAAGGAGAGAATAAGGGAAAAAGAAGAAGAGTATTCTGCTACTACACTATTGCAGTATCCAATCTACTAAGGCAATGGGCGTCACAACTATCACTAAATAAGTTCAATCGAATTGAATAACATTCTCTATCATCGATAATCAAGAATTGAAGATAAGATTTAGAATTCATCTGATGGTCACAAGACCTTGAACTATGTCCCAGGTTATAAATATTTTTACTTAAACCTTTAATAGTCGTTAGACTATACGGACCTTCTATCTTGTACTTAGGGCGATCAGTCCTTCGTACCATGTATTGTGCACAACCATCTTAACGCTTTTGAGTAATAATCCCCTATAATAGGGTTGTTCATCTCAGCTTTAACTAACGAGTCCGCACCAAAGAAAGTTTGGTTTGGATTAGTTCAATGAGTAATTTAGAGTTCAACAATCATCAACTAAGGAGTAGTTGAATCAAAACTTAATAATAACTTAAGAGTTCGATAAAAAAGAGTTATGAAATAATTATGAGTCACATACGAATAGACGTTATACTTAAAAGTTATGCTTTAGAAGTAAACTTGAAAGCATTCGAAAGATACGATAAACCTTGCTTGAACGATAATAAAAAGCCAAGGTTACACTCTTTTTCAGTAAGGAAACTAAATTAGAAACTTTTTCAACATGGAAATAAGGTTAAAGAACTTGCTTAAACGTAAACAAAAAAGGATAGAACAACTTGCCTCGTGCGTAAGCTAGCAAATTAATAATTCGTTCCTCAATTATCTTACACACATGTTATTAACAATAGCAACACGAATTAGTTATCACATAGCTAAGTCACATAAGTAGTTAACTAATCTAAGTTAACTTACAACTTTTAGTCATTAGGTTTAATCATTGGTTAGTACATAACATGATCAAACCATACTTCCTTTTATTATCCACGTCAAACTTAAACTTGTTAATAATCAATCAAGTTACAATTTAAAATCGTCAATCTCATCTTATAAATGCGATTACATACTGTTTAATCAACATATAATTTCATTAACATACTTTTATAACCATTAGATTAACATTCCCAAGCACTTGTACAGTGAGATAACAATCTCTGGCCAAATTGCCCAAGTGGCGCGGCAGCGCCACATAATAAACTACAACCGGTGTTGCGGCTCAGCCTCGTCGCTGCAGCGCGAGTGAAATAGCATGGGACCGGCGTTGCGGCGCCATGACACGTCATCAGGCTCTGCAGTCCGGTCTAGGCGCTGCGGTGCAACAGTTAACAAACAGAACCGGCGCTACGGCGCCGTGACACGTCACCAGACACTGTTATGGCACTGCAGAGCTCTGTTTACTCACAGAACAGGCGTTGCGGCGCCACGACACAGTAGTACGCAGACAGGTTCGCAAAAAACACAAAAAATGTCAATTTGTCTTAACAACTTTGCTCAAAAAACAAATCTTACTTACATAGATTATACAAAACTTTACAGAAACATAAACTAATGCTTATAATATGATTTTACCCATATAAACATCATAACAACCAAATCAAATACTTAATTTTCATTATTTTTGTTAAAAAACACCATTTTCAATACTTTTAACGAATTCATTCACTGTGAATTCTTTTCTTAACCAAAATACTTCGTTTAAATCATGTTGTTTTCGTTTCTTAACATATTATCACAATCTACAATCAATTTATATATTATAACATGAATTAGACAATAATTTTTGTATCAAATAAATTATTTTTCAAAATACTTCACTGTAACTTACTATGAACATGATTTCTTCATATTCATTATGTTTTCATGAATTAAACAACTTTATATTACATACAATTCTCATAGAAACATATTATATAAACAAATTAACATACAATAACCAGATTTTCAACAATTGATTATCAACATCAATTTACAGAGAACTAAGAACAAAAAACCAAAAACTAAAACTTTAAAACTAGAATTACACCTTTGGATTGCTTGTTAGTTAGAAAAGATGATTCCTTCTTTGTTTTCTCAAGCTCGCAAAGAAATCTTTCTCTCTTCTCTTCTTCCTTCTCTCTTTTCTCTCTAATATTCTCTTCTTCTAACTTAACGTAATTTATAAAACTGATATACATATAATAAAAACTGACAAAACAGAATATCTCTTTTTTAATTCTTAGTCAGTTACTATTTTTTTAAAATGTAGGAATTTCAAAAGCCTTAAGCTTTGTTTGGTAAAACTAAATTAAACCACTTTTAATTTATTTTAATAACTCATTTATTATATAGTTTAATTGTCACACTTTATTCAATTAAATTCTAATATTCAAATTCAATTAAATTAAAGTTAGTATCAACTTATTAAATAAAATTGTCACATAAATCAAATTGCTTCACAATTATACTTTATTTATTTATCATAAATTCATGTAATAAATTAGTACATCTCTAATTTAATTATTAAATTAAATTAGACACCACTATAATTATTCATCTATTCATTAAATCATTACTACAAAATTAAAACTTAATACTTCATTTAATTTAATTATCCCAATTCAATTAATACTTCAACTCCAAAATTACTAAACATCAACTTAATTAATATATTACACTTAATTAAATCACTCCACCATATAATTACATTAACTATTCATTCAACTCAATAAATAGATCAATTAAAATATTTATTTAATTTAATAAATATTTAAAATTAAATACAAAAATCTCGTTCGTTACAGAAACCAGCTTTAGATGTCTTGAGACGAAATTGTCCGTCTTAGATACCCAATGTTAGTAGTTGTAAGTTAAATAAGTTGATTTTATAGTGCATTTAAACTGTCAAACACATCAAACGCACTAAACGCGTAAAACAATCACCAAGTTGAATTTTGACAATAACTTTCTTTTTAGTAAATGCTTTATTTTCCGACATTTTCGACCAAATAGGATGAAATAAATTTCCTTAAAATTGCAATAATTGGTTTGGTTTTGAAGTCGGTGAATATAACAACAGAGTCGGTCCTAAGAATTTGGAGGCCCTGTGTGAAAAAAAAATAGGGGCCCTCTCGCATATAAAAATACTAATTTTTTTATCAGCACCAATATATAAAGCACAATTTATATAAAAATTCATCATTAATTAAAATAATAAATATCAACGTCGGGTAACAAAATTATCAATTAGAAAGAAAATATAGTTAAAATTTTAATAAATTATCAATTAAAAAGAAAAGGTAGCTAAAACTTAAATGGACAATAAACTTCACACGATCGCTAGCATCATTCTTGCATTTTTTGCTGTAAAATCATCAATCAAACTTTTATAATCAATTTTATACATATACACACAAAAAAAATTCGGGGGCCCTCCGAATTTGAGGGCCCTGTGCGATCGCCCCTTCTGCACCCCCTCAGGACCGGCCCTGTATAACAAAATTCCTTTCTTTTTTACTTAACTTGTTATTCATTTAACTTTAAAATTTCTCAAGTTTCAATTAACACTTTGTTTATAACAAAAAGAAAAACAAAGACATTTTCCGTTTCAAAATCAAACTTCATTGAAATTATTAATTGTTACTTTATTTACAAGTAGGCTAGTTTAATTTCTTGAGGTGTTCTATATAAAAGAAAAAAAGTTGAAGGCTGAATAACAAAGATAGAAAATTCAAAGGATTGACTGCAAAAGATATTATCCGTTCAAATATTCATTAGGTGTAAAGTTCAATGAATTATAGTGATCCATTCAAATATCATTAGCTGTAAAGTTCAATGAATTATAATGATCCATTCAAATATCATTAGGTGTAAAGTTCAACGAATTATAAGTATTTATCACACTCAAATTTATGATAAGGATGGCATGACTTTTAGACAATTATGACCAAATATATTATATTACTCTATCCGTTCTTTAAAGACGACAATTTTAAAAAAAAAAATATTCTTTAAAGAATACAATTTTAGGAACCCAATATAATTTTTGTATATTTTTTCTAAATATGCCCTTGTTTTAATTTATTTCAGCAAAGAGTTATTATGTTCATCAATTTCTCTCTTCACATAATTAATGAACACATAAGGCTATCTTTGTCATTTTATCTCACTCATTGGTTTGTGTATTTTTTGCTAAAACTGCAGTTTTTAAGAAACGGAGGGAATACTTGTAATTAGATTGATTCTTAGTGAATCAAACTACTCCCTCCGTTCCTAAAAGATTGTCGTTTAAAGTTTTGACACATAAATTAAGAAAGTCATTTAATACTAGTAAAATTTGTTTGAAATTTCATCACTACCCCTTTATGAAAAATTGAAAATTATTAATATAAGGAAGAGAATTTATTGAAACAATGAGAGAAGATAGGGATAATATAGAATAGTAAATAATTTATTCTTCTAAGAAGTTATAAACAACAAATATTTTGAAATAATTTTTTTTTTCTAAAACGATAATCTATTAATGACGGAAAGAGTATTAGCCATCATAATTTTCGACCAACGGATAAGAAGAATAGAACGACGACTTTGAGTTGTGACGAACTACTTCAAACTTGTTGCATTTGATGTTCACTTTTTTGTTTTTTGTTTTTTTGTGATTTTTTTTTAATTTATTCATAAATACAAAAGGATATTTAAAATTTTATATTTTGCCAGAAATTAAACTTGGCTTATTTATATTGAAGTTTTTTGAAAACACTATTCATCCTCCCTCTAGTCTACTTTTTGGCCCCCTTTGGAACCTAACAAACTTGATTAAATACTTGTGTTACGTTTGAATTTGAGTAATGAATGTGAGAATGAAATAACTCATCCATATGTAATGAAAAAAATTGTGTTTGATTGATTGGAATGAAAAAAATTATATTTAATTTCTCGGGGGATGGAGAACATATGAAATAACTCATTACAACTAGAATGGAATGAATCATTTCAACTAAAATGAAATGAATCATTCCATTCTTTATTCCATTCCTTCAATCCAAATATAGCATTAATTAGACAAATTTTTTTATAGGACATGATTTTTAAAATATTTAAAAAAGATTTAAAGTTCCATTAATAAATTTGTGTTTCCAAAATAATACTTAAAAATATCTTCATTTAAAATTTGTAATCTAATTATGTTTGTAAGGCTATAAAAAATCTTTGAAATGGTATCTTGTTCATACAGATTTCATTCATCATGGATTCCAAACAAAGTACTATCTCCGTCCCATAATAAGTGTTTTTTTAGCTTGAATCACACAAATCAATACATAAGCTAAAATGACAAAAATACCCTTAATATACTTTCTTTGTTTTGTTTGAGATTTTTTTATTGCCTTTTGGTCTCTCTTTCTCTTTCTTCAACTTTTCAACTTCCCAATAAATATGCAATAAATACCATTGGTTGCATAAGGGCACATATGGGAAAATATTGTAAAAATTGTATTGGAATTCTAACACATCACTTATTTTAGGAAAAAATATTAAGCCTAAAAAAGCACTTATTGTGGGACGGAAGTAGTATTTTTAACGCTATTATTTTGATATATATTTTTCTCTTATTTATGTTTAAAAATAAAATTAAGTAGTATTAAGTTAATTATTAGAATTGGTATCATCAGAGCTATCATATATTATTTTTAGAATCTTAATAAAGTCACGTATAGAAAATAAATTATGATCCAATCAGTGCAAGGTCAATTACTTACAATTTGGGACTCTAGATTCTAGAAGTGCTTTATTTTATTTATTTGCCGTGTTTAAACCATGTTGCGTATGAAAAGAAAGTAAAACAAAAGTTAAATACGAACCTCACTTTCTTTAATATTTTAACTTTCCAAGAGTAAAAAAGGTATTACTCATTGTAGTTGTCGTTTTGTCAGTATTTGACCATTAAATTTTAAAAATATTAAATTAATCTATTGAACTAATAAAAGTTTTAAGATTATATCATTCTGTTAAATTAATTGAATGTTTGTCTATTAATTATCTACATGATATTTTTATAAAAATAAAAAATTCAAGAAAATGAGATGGAAAAGAAATTAGTACACACTTGGTAGTTCAGAAATAAAAGAAATGACATGAAAACAACTAAGCAGCCATGTCAGCTTTTAATATAATGAATAAAATTTGAATTTTTTATATTTGAATTTTTCTCTCTTACCCTCCTCATTTTTTCTTTTGGAATTCAACTCCTTCCGTTTAATTTCAATCAAACTATTCACCTCCTATTTATTATATGTTGTGTGATAACGTTGGTTTGGGTCTCTTACGTGGATTTCATGGGTTTATATTCTACTAAATTTTAGTTTTTTTGGGGATTTAAAAATTTGAGGTGGAGATGGAATTTGAGTTTTCAGATTTTGGAGACTGGAACGAAGCTATGGGAGTAAAGCAGGTCATGCCTTGGGAAAAATCGTGTTTCCCAATCACTGAAAGGGCCTCACTTAATTGGGATTGGATTGGAGTTGTTGAAGAAAGCATGACAGGGACGATTAGGGTTTTAATCTGTTCCTCGTTGGGTTCATTATCTGTACATATTTATGATTTTTTTTAATAAATAATAATTGATATTTGAAGTGTTTTAATATATTTAACATATGTTTCTTATATGTTTAAGCTTAAATTTAATGATTTCATTGTATGAATATTAATATTAATTTTTAAAATAAAAATAATAATTAAAAGAAAGGAAGAGAAGGAAAAGAAAAAAAATTATAACCAAAATGAGTTAAAATATTTATTTTAATTGTATTATTATTTTAATTATTTTTTGCCACATGATTAATGATTTTTTTTGTGTTGCCACATAAGAAAATAATGATTTTTTTATTTTTTTTTCCAATGCCACGTAATAAAATATTTAACGCCTGTTAAATGAATGGGGTAATTAATAGTAGTTTTTAACAAATACACTGTGCCAATTATATTTTTTTTAAAGTTTAGTAATACTGAAAAGACGACAACCACAACAGAGTGATACCCCTTTTTATCATTTTCCAAGTCTCATCAATGGGCATTCATGAAACACATTTAATGTATTACTAGTAGCAATAGTTGTATACGAGTTGTGTGTAAATTATATGAGATATAATAAGAATTTTATAAAGTTTAGAGAAATAAATAGAAATATTAAAAAAAACAAAATAATAATATATCTAAAATTGTAAGAGTAGAAGAATAAATAAAAATATATCAATTATATCAAACTTTTGGAGGAAGCCTCCGTAGAGGCTTTATAGATATTATATAAAAATTTTGAGTGGGCAATAGTTGTATTTACCCCTTTTTCAATGGAATCATAGATGTATATCATAAAGAAAGAAAGTTTTTTAATAAGATAAATAAAATGGACTATAAACAATGAAGGAATCTAATTATTGAAAGAAACAGTTTGTTTTTGATTGCCAATAGATTGTAAAATTCCAAAATAATGCTTGAAGTAAATAATCATATATTATTAAGACCAACTGTAATAGTTTAGTGGTAAATTTATTTTTTCTTTTTTTACTGTGTACAATTACATATTTAAAATTACTCATCAATAGCAGAAGTCAAAATTTAACAAGCTGATTGAAAGTAAATTTTTCAATATTTTCCCTCAGTTCCCCTTCTGATTCATTTCCCCGATTTTTTGTTAAGTTCTCATAATGAAATGTATCTCTAGAGTTGAATTGTAATAATATAGATTTTTGAGAAAAATAATAACCAGTCATTATCAAAGATGACTTGATATTACAAGAGCCAATATGTTGATGCCTGTGTAAATATACAAAATGAATTGTTATAGCTATACATAACACTTTAAATAACACTTATTAATAATTATTATGGCAACTATAAAAAAAACGTAAAGAGAGGATCACTATGTTTAGAATTTAAATCAAAACTCAGTCACACAACCTTTTAAGGATACTGTTGTACCGTGATTATTTGGGCCGGTCGGGTCATATTTATTTTGGACTTTTCGGATCAAACCCATCTTAATCTTTGGAGTATTGAACTATTATTTGATTAATGATTTAAATAAGACTTGGACTGATATGTTACAAGGGGTACAGGTGGCTGCTTGTAAGTCCAATACCTTGGCTAATATGGATTAGCTGTAATCTACAAGATTAGCAGGCGGCTGATTGATTGGTCCAGCCGTCTTCATTAATGAGGACTTGACATAATATCGGATTAGTGGGGAACAAGGGTTTGATAAAGCCTGCATGAAATTAGATGACATCAGCAGGAAAGGGGATACATGCAAGTTGGTAAGATGAGTATAAGGGGCAGGGTATTACACGAAAAAGGTACATGACATTTTTACTCTACCAGACACTAGAGCACACAACCTCCATTGTTAATCATTTTTTCGGCTTGTACTTATTCTAACACCGGAGCGATCCCCGACGGCCCAAGCCGTCGAGATCCGGTGCTGACGTGTTTACTGTGCAGAGTTAGACGTGCTTTTGGTGATTGAGACGCGTGACAAAATCTTGGCGTTAACAGATACAATAGATCAAACTTTGAAGTGGCATTGAAAATAAGATAAATACATTTTTGAGCTTTTAAAGGAGCTTGAACTTTCCATCAATTTGGCTCAGGGGAACATACCAGAAAAAAAAATTGAATTGTAGGAATTTAATTAACTCTGATTATTATTAGTGCTAAGGCTGCTAACAGGCTAGCTCTATGTCAATATCTTCTAGAAATAGAGAGCTACCCAAGTTGGAAATTTTGATTCTGCCCTTACATTATTTGACTGGTGAAACCCCACAATCTTATTCAAATTGCGTTAATGCTTTAGTATTCAAATTGAATTTTTCATGTTATTATTAAATTATCATTTTTATTTTGAATATATCAATCGCATTTATGTTCTAGTATTCAAATTGAAATTTCCAGAATTTAAAAAAATAAAATAAAATAAAATAGATGATGTTAGGGGTCTCAATTTCTTTGTCTTAAAAAGTGTCTCGCATAATATTGGTTGAGTAAGTACATGTGATTAATTATGTCATAAATTATCATTAAAATATTTAATACTATGTCATTTGATACCCATTTGGGATAAAAAATTTAAGACTTTTAACATTATTCAAATAAAATATAATTGTTGTGCCACTTTGTTACACTTGTCACTCACTAAGAGACTCTCTCTTTGACCCTGACACTCTACAGGACAAAACCACAACTCCAACCCTGATCCTTTATTGAAAAAATAAGGACCAATGCAATTTATTTTAAGATGATATTTTTTAATTTAATTTTAATTTGCTTTTGTGTAAATTTAGGGGGGGTTGGGGGAGAATAAAGTTCTTATTGAAATTTGTGACTCATAACTGTGAATTAGGGTTAGAATATGAATAAAAGTGACAGTTATATATATTATATATTATAAAATTCTATGTACTCAGTTAATAAAAAATTAACGCTGCTCCCGTGGACATATTTAAATTGAGGAACCACATAAATCTCTGTATTAATTTTTTACTATCGTGTGCATGTGTGTGATCGAATTCTAACAGAATTTGAATTATAATAAAAAATTGTGTAATTATTATTTATTATAATAAAATTATTAACTAATTATATTGAATTTGAAATTCACTATTTTCTCTTAAATTACTTATATGACATATTGTTATTAAATGTTGTGAGTAATTAATTTTATGGATTATCCGTATATAATTTATTTTTATTATAGAATTTAATTTACATAATATATTGTACAATTACCGTGATTTGTTATTTTTTACGTTGAAAAAGTTATTGTTTTATTCTAAAATAAAACTAAAAAGTCTTGTAAAGATAACATAAAATGTTTGTAACCGAGTGAATTACAAAATAATTTTACTAGGAACTTAATCTTATATTGAAGTAATAAAAACGAAAAATACCGAATTGAATATCTAAGCAGGATAATCAATCAAAACAAAACATTTTAAATAACTTTTCTTTGATTATAGTACTTTTTAAGAATAAATTGAATAAATATTTAACCGTACAATTGTAAAAATGTTTTGAAAATTTAAAATATTTTCCACTAATATTTAGCTAATAATGTTTTGGAACCAAAATGTTCACACTTCAAAAATGTTTTTCGCTAAAGTTACCAAACTTGAAAATAAATTAAAATTAAAATTTTTAAAAATATATATTTTTATCATAATGCTACACATGCAGTGTAACTGTGAAGAGAATCATTATTAATACACTTAATATGAGAGATAACATGCAGTGAATTTGAAAGCGAAAATCACTATATATATTTTTTGAATATTATTTTGTATTATAGATTTATTATCCAATTTAATATCCAATTGGGCATTTCATGAATTTTTAAAATAAATAACAAATATAATATGTGTAGACTGTTAATATTGTTATGACAAAAATAAAACTACTACGATAAACAAATACTTCGGGATATTTTTTTATTATTTTTTACGACGCTTAACATTTAAATAATATTTATTATTTTGACAATGTAATTTTTATTTTAACACTATCAGTCGTCTATTTTAACCAATTTTTTTTAAAATTAAAATTTCTCATTTAACAAACATCCCAGATGTAAAGTTTACAAGTTTTAAAAATATATTTTAATTACTTTATTCTTCAATTATCTGTTTCTTGATTATATATGCTATAATGACTTAATTGTTATGATAAAATTTAGAAGACAAAGAAAGTAACAGACATCTCACGTTTTTATTACATTAGTTGACCTCAAAATAACATTATTTTGACAAATTACAAAACACCTCGTATGTACACATTAACGAGTGTATTTGTAGGAAAATACTATTTTTATGTGTTTTTGATATTCACACATAATTCCTTCTTAAATAAAGGTGAAACTCACTATAAATTCATATAAAAGAGAACTATGTGAAAATATCAAAAATACATATGAAATATTAGTTCTCTATTTTTTTTAAGGTATACAACTTTGCAAAATGATTTATTTTTGTATGATAACTAACCTAATTATATACAGGGCGCCTCAACTTCCTTTTACCTATTTTTTTTAAAAAAAAAAGAAGAGTAAAATACATTGACATTCCATGTAAATAATCATAATATCACTCGCCACCTTTTTAATTTTTCAAGTAACAGTTAATACCCCTCTAGTTTATAATATGTAACATTCATTACCCCTAGTGTGGTTGAATAACTAATATCCAAAAATATTTTTAATATAATGTCTAATACACCTTTCAATTTATAATGTTTAATTTATCCACTAAATATAAATTTGTATATTATAATCTGTACTTAACTTGATCTAATTAATTAAATTATGAACTTATGAAATAAATAACATAAATGTCAAAAATTAATAAATATTCCTTTTATCAGGAAAACAAAGTCATACAAATTTTGCTAATTAAAATTTTCAAAGATTAAAATTTACGTGATATATATTCAAATATATTTTATTATAATTAAAAAGTAAAATTTTAATAACCATAAAAAGTACAAATTAACGCAATAAAATTATAATTATTTTTTTCAAATATTAAAATTTATGTAAAACAAACTTATTATTACAGAACGAATCTTATTATTCATATAAAAAATTATTAAAATTATATTAATTATTTTTCTCATATATTAAACTAAACATAAGTCACACTTAAGCATAATTATTTACAGTAAAAATGACAAAATGTTGTTACTCAAAAAATATATATTAAAAGAAACATCTTTTACAAGATATAGAGGTAATAATAAATATTATTATATTTTTTTTATTCAACATTGCACAAAAACAATGCATACTAAAAAAATATAATCAAAATCATAAACATTCCAAATTTTGACATATACTCAAGAAAATTTAATATATAAAAATCATAATATGAAATTAAGAATTCAAATAATAATTTTGTTGTTAAACACCAAAAAATAAACTATCAACATACTCAATCACTCTAATTAGAATAGCTCCATTAAGAATTTAATTTAATTTTTTTAATATTTGTATCACTTATCCAAAATGTGTGTTAATTAAACTATTTTTTTTTATAAGTTACCAACAATTTAAATGAGATAGTCTTAATTACAAATAAACATATAATTAAAATATATTGAATTAAAAAAAGGATAATTTAACATATATATATATATATATATATATATATATATTATTTAGGAATTAAAATTTGATAACATACGGTAAATATGTAATTTTATCTATTTAATCAATCCTAAAAATTTACAGGGTATTAACTGTTACTTAAAAAACTAGAGAAAATGTGAATGTTATTATGATTATTTAGAGGAGGTGTCACTGTATTTTACTTAAAAAAGAATTAATTTTTTTAAAAAAAAAATAACAGAATTACATAATGATTTTTTTTTAGTGGAACACAACAATTAATGAATAAATGCTAGTAGTAAGTGTATAAATTCCTGCATAAAGACATTTCGTACTTGGACACATACAATTGCATACACGATATATATATATATATATATATATTATTTATAGGGGTTCCATCCGCAGGAACCGTTACTGTAGCAACCTATTTTATCACAGCCGCTACTCCTTGTAGCGGCTTGTGAATCAATTTAAAGTCAAAGCAATCAAGTACAGTGGGCCCCATTAAGAGAAAAACAAGTCCAAACCGCTACTACCATGAGCGGCTCTTTCAATTTTTTTGTTCTTGTCACTTCTATTATATTAAACTTATAATAAATTATATTATTCTAATAATAATATTAATTGTTTAATTTATTAATAATTATAAATAATATTAATAATAATTAATTATTTGATTTAATAAATACAATAATATTAATAATAAGTAATAATATATTAATTGTTTGATTTATTAATAATAATAATAGTAATAATATTAATTGTTTTATTTAATTATTATTACCTTAAATTAAATTAAATTATTACTATTATTAGAATTAAAAGCGGTTGGGGATTAAAATAATAATAATAGTATTAATAATAATAATTTAATTATAAATAAAATTTGGCTCTTGACATTGCAATTTGACTCTTTTTGCGGAAGGAAAGTTAGAAGTATAAAAATTGAAAACAAGTTTAGAAATTTAATTTTAATGTTTAATTCTAATGATATATATAACTTGAAGTCATTAGAAGTATAGAAATATTGAAATTGTAATACCCGTGAATTTTCATATATTATTAAATAAATATATTAATGGAAACGAGAATTTATTTGAATATAAATGATTTTGTGTTATGAGATGAATTAATTCAATTATATAAGATTGAATAATTATAATAATTGAGAAATTGGTGGAGTTTGCGATAAACTCGTTGATTGCCTTGTGTGGCACAGTGACGTAATATAAGAATGATTATATTAATTTAAGCGAACAATTAATCTATATTAATTGTTAATCGTAGAATATTAATTAATTGTCATCGTAGAATAATTGTTATAAAATATTAATGGTGATTGATTAATAATATGTGATTATTATTATTGCAAGAAACATAATAATAATGAGCAACGTGTTTATAAATATAATAAGATTTATATTAAAGTGATAATTAATCATATAAGGGTTAATTAAATTGTTATGGAGATTAACAATTATATTGATTGAACTATATGAGCTACTTGATTAATAGCCTATGTGACAATATGTATGTAAGTATACATTAAAATATTGTATCATAAATATAAATAATTGATGAATATTTATATATATAATGGAATAATAAAATTTAATAAAGGAAATAATGTGATGTGATTATATCCGGTATTAATAAATGTACATGGATGATATGTATGTTACATTGCCATATCACATCTACTACTTTGAAATATTAAGCATGTGACTTACATTATAATGATAATTATAATCTAAATATATAGTATGTGGTGTGCTGTCGCAGACAACCAAAAATAAACCTTACTGCGAAAAATAATTATGTAGTAGTGCAAGTAAGAGTCGATCCCACAGAGACTGATTAATCTATTTTTATATACTTGTATTCCAAAAGAAGGGGGTTTTTGAATATTTTTAATTACAAACAAACTAATGTGTAAAATATTGTAACGAATTAAATCAAGAGAACAAACCTTGGGTTAAGTCAACTTCCACCTTAGAAACATACACTGATCATTGACTCAAGCATACACAATTAATATCTTGAATATTCATCGTTAGAATTAATTCCATGTCTTTCCTTAATTTTAGTTAGATAGAAACAAGCGATCTAAATAACCCTAACTACTAAACAACTTCAGACAAGTGCTAAAAGTTTAATCTAGTAGAAGTTTTAAGAATTAGAAAAACCGATAAAGCTAAACAACACAAGCACAAGCGGTTGCATTTAATTTAGTTGAATATTCTTCCTAAGATATAATAATCTCGTGATCTGCAGTCAATTATTAATCTTAGTTGCTTCGCAAATTAGAGTGATCAAACAATTACGGATTCGATATCTAATTTAGCAGTAGATTTCAATGAATAATAAACTAGTGTGCACCTAGCAATTAAACAAATCAATCATATAATTCAAGCACAGAAAAATAATCAATACTCAAAATAATAATTGAACAATTAAAATCAATTAGATCTCACAGTGTATTTAATCCAAGGCTTCCGTCTCCTTAATCCAATAACGAGAAATTAGCCGCACATGGCTATGAAAACACCAAGAATTATAGAGAGAAAAAGTATTTTTATTTCATAGATGAGATCCTCTATGAAAGTATGAGGCCCCTTATTTATAACATTAAAATAACAGCCTTTTCCTATGCCCTAACTGCTCTCTATATTACTCCCGAATCCAAGTTGATGAAGGAAATCAGCATTGGTGTTACCGCCTCCCCGCTGGGGCGGGTCTTCCTTATGTGAATCTCCCGCTGGGGCGGGATATCTTACTGCCCAGCACCTTTATTTCCCTATTTCGTAGTCCACATATAATGAGTTGGCAAACAAATCGTGGGCCCACTTACAAGTTGCATGCATGATGAAACCGTGAGCTACTAGCAATAGGAATTCATGAAAGGTTTCAGTTTGGAATTTTCAAATCCTTCTCTAACTTGTAATATGTCAAAGGCATGGCCCCCATATGAGCTGGACAAATTTTTATTTAAACTTAGTTCGTGGCCCACATGATTGCTAGGACATAAACCGTGCGTTGCTCATTAAATAACTCTCTAGCCCATTTGATAATTGTCATGCTTGCATGCACGTGGGCCCCATATATAGCATTCTATTCCCTTATTTTGTGAATACTTGCCAGCTTGCTAGGAGTTCAATTAAATTCTATTTGGGAGCTGCTTTCCAATTCGTGGGCTACTCTTGGACTTCACCTATTTCGTGGCCCACTTGTTCCATTATTCCACGTAGCTGCAAATTGATCCTTGTTTGCTTATTTTAAGCCCATTTCGTTCCCTTGGTTTATTTGTACCTGAAATAAAAATATAAGAACAATGAATGTATTTAGGTACAAAATAAATATAAAAGATTAAGTATTAAGAGAATAAAATCTAACATATTTCATTCTCATCAAATTCCCCCACACTTATCTTTTGCTCGTCCTCGGGCAAAATAAAACTAAACTATAAAAAATTTCAACTAAACAAATACGTCAAACTTGAGCCACGAGTCAATACGAACTTCAACATTGACCTCAAAGATTAAAAATAATAACTCTGGGGAACTTCAAAACAATGTATCATCCGAAACCCAACTTTACTTATCAATCTTACTTTATTCTCAACCCTTTGTGTGTGTGTGTGTGTATCCACCTGTATCAAACTAGTCAGACTACAGAAAAACTTATAAAATTGAAGCCTTAAAGGAGAAAGAAGAACTTAAACACTTGTTTTCCACAAATCTCAGTTAACACCAGCAGATAATATCAAAGGATCAAAAGGCTTTTTCTTTCTTATTTTTTTCTTTTCTCTGGTAAGTGCATTTTATGCTCCATCTTACCCGCGAGTGCGTTTTACGCTCCATCTCGCATGTCATGTGTTTATGAGTAAGTGCGTTTTACGCTCCATCTCAGCTCACCACATGAATCATCATCATTTTTCTCTTTTAATTAATTTTTTTTTCAATCTTGCAAAATTTGCCTAAATCATTTCCCTTTTCTTAAACAATACAGCATATTAACTTTGAGTAGTGATCAAACAATTGAGAGAGTTCAAAATTTCTTCCCTAGACGTTCAATCAGATAAATTTCTTCCAAGTCGAAACTAGGTCGAACAAATGGATATGTGCTTAATAGTGAAGGGTCTCAAATAAAGTAGTGATCAATAAAGAAAACCTGAATTTAGATTACCCAATGTTTATCAGTCCTCCCAGAAGTTATCATAAAGAAATCAAAATTTTATCATTGGTCAAAAATCAAAGTCCAAATTAACTTATTTCTCGAGTGACACATCCTAAAACTACTCCCTTTTCGTAGGAAACACGATTGCACTTAGCATGTGCAACAAGCCTTTAAACCCCAAAGTTATCCTAAGTGGACGAGTTTTGTCTCGTGAGGGTTTACAGTGAATATACCCACAAAATTCAGAATAAAAAATTAAAAATTAAAAATTTTAGAAAATGTCTAAATGCTAATAATAATAAGAATAATAATAAGTATCCTAAATCCTTCCCCCACACTTAAAACTTACATTGTCCCTAATGTAAAGTAAAATGCAAAGAAAAGTAGAGAGATACTCCCCTATGGGTTGCCTCCCATGCAGCGCCTTTGTTTATGGTCGTTAGCTCGACTCGATATTGCCTTTGAGTTAATCTGTATAAACCGGATCCTCAAGATCCATATTCTCCACCTTATCTTCTTGGAAACCCTCATGAAAATATTTGAGTCGATGACCATTCACCTTGAACACTTTAGAAGTTGCTAAACTTTTGATTTCAACTGCTCCATGCGGGAAAACATTAGTAATAACAAAAGGTCCATTCCAACGAGAACGTAACTTACCTGGAAATAAACGAAGCCGTGATTGGTAGAGAAGAACTTTTTGACCAATTTGAAATTCTTTCCTAGATATCCTTTTGTCATGAAAAGCTTTCGTTTTTTCCTTGTAAATCAGTGCACTTTCATACGCGTCATTACGAATTTTCTCTAACTCTTGTAGTTGCAACTTCCGGTGTTCTCCACTTTCATCCATATTCATATTGAAGCTCTTAATAGCCCAATAAGCCTTATGTTCCAACTCAACGGGTAGGTGACATGGCTTCCCAAACACTAATCTATAAGGTGACATACCAATGGGTGTCTTGAATGCAGTTCGGTAAGCCCATAAAGCATCATCTAAGCGCAGACTCCAATCTTTCCTACTTGGGTTAACCGTGTTTTCAATGATTGCCTTGATTTCTCTGTTTGACACCTCTGCTTGTCCATTGGTCTGCGGGTGATAAGCAGTTGACACCTTATGAGTCACATGGTACTTCCTCAACAATGCTCCCACTGTTCGATTGCAAAAGTGAGTTCCTCGATCACTGATTAGAGCTCTTGGAAAGCCAAACCTAGAAAAAATGTTAGACTAAATAAAATCTGCAACCACTTTAGAATCGTCAGTCCTGGTGGCTTTGGCTTCCACCCATTTCGAAACATAATCAACAGCGAGTAAGATATAAGTACAACCGAAATAGACAGGAAACGGTCCTATGAAATCAATTCCCCAAACATCAAAAATTTCACAATATAATATGGGGGTTTGCAACATCTCATTTCGTTGGGAAATATTACCCGTCTTTTGACAATTATAGCAGGACTTACAAAATAGATATGAATCTTTGAAAAGAGATGGCCAAAAGAAACCACATTCTAATACTTTCCTTGCTGTTCTCTTGGTTCCAAAGTGACCTCCACAAGCATAAGTATGACAAAAAGTGAGAATCGACGCAATTTCACTTTCAGGGATGCATCTTCGTATCACTTGGTCGGCACAGTGCTTCCATAAGTAAGGATCATCCCATACATAGTGCTTGGCATCACTTTGGATTTTATCTTTTTGAGCTTTAGACAAACTAGAAGGTAAGATGTTAGTAGCCAAATAATTCACAATATTTGCATACCATGGCATGGTTGTGCTTGCAGAAAATAATTGTGCATCGGGAAACTCTTCTTTCAGTTGAAGTTCATCATGCACATTCACTAAGCGACTCAAGTGATCCGCAACACTATTTTCCGCTCCCTTTTTGTCCTTAATTTCCAAGTCAAATTCACTCAAGAGAAGTATCCATCTTATCAATCTTGGTTTTGCCTCTTTCTTTGTCATTAAGTAACGAAGAGCTGCATGATCAGAATATACAATGACTTTAGTACCAAGCAAATAAGATCGAAATTTTTCTAAAGTAAAAACAACAGCTAAAAGCTCTTTTTCTGTAGTAGAGTAGTTTCGTTGGGCATTATTCAAAGTTCTCGACGCATAATAAATGGCATGTGATGCTCTTCCGATTCTTTGGCCCAAAACAGCGCCTACGGCGTAGTCACTTGCATCGCACATTATCTCAAAAGGCATGGTCCAATCAGGTTGTTGAATAACTGGAGTGGACGTCAGTGATTCCTTCAATTTATCAAATGCCTTGCGACATTTCTCATCAAATTCAAACTCGACATCCTTTTGTAGTAGATTGCATAGGGGTGATGCTATTTGGGAAAAGTCCTTGATAAATCTCCTATAAAAACCTGCATGTCCAAGAAAAGAACGAATTTCCCGAACACTAGTGGGATATGAAAGAGATTGTATAATGTCAACTTTAGCTTTATCTACTTCAATTCCTTTAGATGAAACAACATGACCCAAAACTATACCTTGTTCAACCATAAAATGACATTTTTCAGAGTTTAAGACAAGGTTAGTTTCTATGCATCTTTGAAGAATAAGAGTAAGGTTTTGCAAACATTTATCAAATGAGTCGCCATAAACTGTAAAATCATCCATAAAAACTTCCATGATATGCTCAATGTAATCTGAAAATATGCTAACCATACACCTCTGAAAAGTGGCCGGTGCGTTGCAAAGTCCGAAGGCCATGCGGCGATATGCGAAGGTACCAAACGGGCATGTGAAAGTAGTCTTCTCTTGGTCTTCTGGGGCAATTGCAATTTGGAAGTAACCTGAATAACCATCAAGAAAACAATAATAAGAATGACCAGCTAATCGTTCAAGCATTTGATCAATAAAAGGTAATGGAAAATGGTCCTTGCGGGTTACAGCATTCAATTTTCTATAATCTATACAAACCCGCCACCCATTTTGAACTCGGGTGGGAACCAACTCGTCATTTTGATTTTTCACCACAGTTATTCCAGTCTTCTTGGGAACCACTTGGACTGGGCTAACCCAACTGCTATCTGAAATAGGGTAGATCACTCCGACATCAAGAAGTTTGAGAATTTCTTTCTTCACGACATCCATCATGGGAGGGTTCAATCTCCTTTGTGGTTGACGGGAAGGTTTCACTTCATCCTCCAGCAAGATCCGATGCATGCATGTGGAAGGGCTTATTCCTTTAATATCAGCTATCGTCCATCCAATGGCCTTCTTATGCTCCTTTAGAACATGCATGAGTTTCTCTTCTTGTGATGCACCAAGTGTATTGGATATAATCACTGGTAATGTTTTTCCCTCTCCAAGGAATACATATTTGAGATGACTAGGAAGATCTTTCAAATCGGGAACTGGTGCCTGCACAACAGAGGGTAAAGACCTTTCATTAGAAATTAGCAATTCAACATAACAGATGTTATCTGATTTTGGAATGTCATCCAAAGCTGTTATAGTTGATTGCAACTCGGTGCTCAAGGTCAAAATCGCACTTCCTTCATCAATGTCTTTACTAAGTGCAATTTCCAATTCATCCTTCCCATTGAGTTCAAAGATTTCCTGTGCTAAAGAGTCAATCACATCAACCGAATAAACAGAATTATCATCAGTGGGATAACGCATGGCCTCATAAATATTGAACTTAACAATTTCGCCATCAAATTCCATTGAAAGTCTACCACTATGAACATCTATTTTAGTCTTTGATGTCTTTAAAAATGGTCTTCCTAGCAAAATAGGGGCATTTTGGTCACCGTTTTCCATATCAAGCACATAAAAATCAGTAGGAAAGATCAAATTATTGACTCGCACAAGAACATCCTCAATTACACCTTTGGGATAAACATTAGATCTGTCAGCTAGCTGTATTACAATACCAGTTTTATTCAAAGGTTCAAGTGACAGATTAGCATATATAGAATATGGCATAACATTTATCGAGGCTCCTAAGTCTAACATGGCTTTTTCAATTTTTGCGCTACCTATCGTGCATGGAATAGTGAACATACCCGGATCTGGGCACTTAGTAGGTAGCTTTCTTTGAATGACTGCGGAAACATTTTCTCCTACCTTCACCTTTTCATATTTTTTCATTTCCTGTTTCCTCTTATGTGTACACAATTCTTTCAAAAATTTAGCATAACGAGGTACTTGTTTGATAGCATCTAACAATGGAATATTTACCTCGCATTTACGGAAAGTTTCATATAAATCTGAATTTTTCTCGTATTTTCTATTTTCTGTTAAAGCAAGAGGGAAAGGAGGTACCGGTTTATATTCAGAGAGAGGAGGAAATTTACGCAGTTCATCCTTGTCATTCAGAACACTGCTGTCTGCTTCGTCTTTTTCTTTATCTGCCTTGTTTTGATCTTGTGGTGTAGGCATTGTCTTTTCTGGAACTTCTATCTCCTTATCATTTCTCAAAGTGATTGCACTTGCATTTTCTTTTGGGTTCACCACTGTTTGGGAAGGTAATTTTCCTGAACTTTGTGCCTCCAATCGACTAATCGCAGTCGCCATTTGTCCCACTTGCGTACCCAAATTTTGAATACTTGCCCTTGTTTCCTGTTGAAAATTTAAAGTGTTAGCGGCAAGTGTTTTAACAATATCTTCTAAAGACATACTAGGGTTAGAAGTTTGGCCCTGTTGTTGTCTGTTGGGATACGATGGTTTGTACTGCTGATGATTTGGAAAATTTTGAGGTGCTGGTTGACTTGCTTGTGGGTTCCCGTAGCTAAAGTTAGGATGATCCCTCCATCCAGGATTATATGTATTTGAAAAAGGGTCATATTTCCTTTGTGGTTGCCCAGGAAATCCTCCTGCTGCATTTGCCTGCTCAACGGATTCTTCTTGAAGAGTTGGGCATGCATCTGTCGGATGTCCTACTACCGCACAAATCCCGCAAGCTTTTACCTGCTGTGTGTTACCTGCACCCATTTGACGAACAAGAGAAGTTAAACTCGCAAGTTGTTGTTCAATAGCAGAAATTTGTACCTCACTAGCATTCCTAGATACAGAATCAAGTCTAGTGCCAAATTGTTGAGAGTTGGCTGCCATATTTGCAATTAGATTTCTTGCAGCCTCGGGAGTCTTATCCACCAACGCTCCGCCACTAGCAGCGTCAATCATGCTTCTCTCGGTACAATTGAGACCTTCATAAAAATACTGGATGAGAAGCTGATCACTGATTTGATGGTGAGGGCAACTAGCACATAATCTCTTGAAACGTTCCCAATATTCATGTAGGGATTCTCCGTTGTTCTGCCTCACACCATAAATTGACTTCCGTATGTTGGCTGCCCTTGAAGCTGGAAAATATTTCTCTAAAAAGAGTCTTTTGATCTCTTCCCATGTGGTGATACTTCCGGAGGGAAGATAGTAGAGCCAATCCTTAGCTGAATCTTTCAAAGAAAATGGGAAGGCTCTTAGCTTGATCTGTTCTTCGGTTACTCCGGTGGGTTTCATACTCGTGCATACCACATGGAATTCCTTCAAGTGTTTATGGGGATCTTCACCTGTCAAACCATGAAAAGAAGGTAGAAGATGTATCAGTCCAGATTTTAATTCAAAATGAGTGTTAGTATCAAGATTAGGGAAAGTTATGCATAAGGGCTGTTGATTCAAATCAGGAGCCGAAAGCTCTTTCAAGGTTCGATTTGCTGCCATGACTCCCTTTTCTTCACGAATTTCCCGAGCTTCCTTCCTTAATCTGCGACAAGTTCTCTCTATCTCCGGATCAAACTTTAAATCACCTTGATTAGTAGATCGAGTTTCAGGCATAAACAATCAAGGAAATTCAAATTACCTATAAAAAGAAATTAAAATTAAAATAAGAATTACAAAAAAAACAAAAAAAATAAAAAAAATAAACTAAAATCAGTCCCCGGCAACGGCGCCAAAATTTGGTGTGCTGTCGCTGACAACCAAAAATAAACCTTACTGCGAAAAATAATTATGTAGTAGTGCAAGTAAGAGTCGATCCCACAGAGACTGATTAATCTATTTTTATATACTTGTATTCCAAAAGAAGGGGGTTTTTGAATATTTTTAATTACAAACAAACTAATGTGTAAAATATTGTAACGAATTAAATCAAGAGAACAAACCTTGGGTTAAGTCAACTTCCACCTTAGAAACATACACTGATCATTGACTCAAGCATACACAATTAATATATTGAATATTCATCGTTAGAATTAATTCCATGTCTTTCCTTAATTTTAGTTAGATAGAAACAAGCGATCTAAATAACCCTAACTACTAAACAACTTCAGACAAGCGCTAAAAGTTTAATCTAGTAGAAGCTTTAAGAATTAGAAAAACCGATAAAGCTAAACAACACAAGCACAAGCGGTTGCATTTAATTTAGTTGAATATTCTTCCTAAGATATAATAATCTCGTGATCTGCAGTCAATTATTAATCTTAGTTGCTTCGCAAATTAGAGTGATCAAACAATTACGGATTCGATATCTAATTTAGCAGTAGATTTCAATGAATAATAAACTAGTGTGCACCTAGCAATTAAACAAATCAATCATATAATTCAAGCACAGAAAAATAATCAATACTCAAAATAATAATTGAACAATTAAAATCAATTAGATCTCACAGTGTATTTAATCCAAGGCTTCCGTCTCCTTAATCCAATAACGAGAAATTAGCCGCACATGGCTATGAAAACACCAAGAATTATAGAGAGAAAAAGTATTTTTATTTCATAGATGAGATCCTCTATGAAAGTATGAGGCCCCTTATTTATAACATTAAAATAACAGCCTTTTCCTATGCCCTAACTGCTCTCTATATTACTCCCGAATCCAAGTTGATGAAGGAAATCAGCATTGGTGTTACCGCCTCCCCGCTGGGGCGGGTCTTCCTTATGTGAATCTCCCGCTGGGGCGGGATATCTTACTGCCCAGCACCTTTATTTCCCTATTTCGTAGTCCACATATAATGAGTTGGCAAACAAATCGTGGGCCCACTTACAAGTTGCATGCATGATGAAACCGTGAGCTACTAGCAATAGGAATTCATGAAAGGTTTCAGTTTGGAATTTTCAAATCCTTCTCTAACTTGTAATATGTCAAAGGCATGGCCCCCATATGAGCTGGACAAATTTTTATTTAAACTTAGTTCGTGGCCCACATGATTGCTAGGACATAAACCGTGCGTTGCTCATTAAATAACTCTCTAGCCCATTTGATAATTGTCATGCTTGCATGCACGTGGGCCCCATATATAGCATTCTATTCCCTTATTTTGTGAATACTTGCCAGCTTGCTAGGAGTTCAATTAAATTCTATTTGGGAGCTGCTTTCCAATTCGTGGGCTACTCTTGGACTTCACCTATTTCGTGGCCCACTTGTTCCATTATTCCACGTAGCTGCAAATTGATCCTTGTTTGCTTATTTTAAGCCCATTTCGTTCCCTTGGTTTATTTGTACCTGAAATAAAAATATAAGAACAATGAATGTATTTAGGTACAAAATAAATATAAAAGATTAAGTATTAAGAGAATAAAATTTAACATATTTCATTCTCATCAGTATGAATGTATATGTAATAGCCTAAGTGTATGATATATGTATATATGGCCTTAGTGTTAATACACTTCATGTTGCAAAATGCTGGATACTTAGAAGCTTGGCCCATGCTGACAAACACAATCCTTATACACGTGAACAACTCAAGCTAGCCTACTCCCTATTTCTTCCTCAAACTCAGCATTGCATAGCTCATGATTATGGAGGGAATGAGATTCATGATGAATCCAACTACCATTTACCTACTACTCTTTAACCCCCATACAATTCACAAATCTCGTTGGTTTAATTTGTTGTACAATTACATTGTCTGGGTCTTGGCTTTGCTATTTATATGGCCCCTTCTCCTTCAATTTCATTTGCTGTGAGTTTACATGAGTGTTGAGTTGAGAGAATACATTGATAGTATAGCAGCATTGTAAGTAGTAGTATAGCAGCAAGTTCAATTCACAAACTAACAGAGGTATAATTCCTCTCCTTGTTCTTCATTTTCATTTCCTGTTTCTGTTACTGCAATTGCTTAAATTCTTGATTATGCAAAATTGGATTGCAATTGGATTGTAGAGCACTTATATTGTTGTTATATGAACATACATACCTGATGGAACCACTATATAGCTTTCTTGACTTTCATTTCCATTGTTGCTCTGTAATTTTTGTAAAGCATCAAATTCGTGTGAAATTAGTTAGGGTTCATGAATTTGAGAATTTATAAATGCGATTGACTGTTATATAAGCATATATATGTGTTGGTAAGTTAAAAACGTTAGTGTAATGGCATATGGGTATGTTGAAATCGATGAAATGGAAGGTTTTGGGTCGGTTTCGGCTGCAGTGTGAACTGTAGAAACTGTCCCCACGCCGCAGCGCCATCGTCCGCGCCTCCCACGCCGCAGCTCCAATCCTCGCGCCGCAACGCCACCCGAGCCGCAGCGCCAGATTATGGCTGCTGTTGCCGCGCCGCAGCGCCAGACTCTGTGTGCAGTTTTCTGCATTCTGCAACAAAACGGTTATGTACTAATTGTTTGATTTTTGTTTAAACAAGCATGGAAGCATGATTAATACATATATATAAACCTAATGAGGCAATGTAAGCATGTTTTAGTATATTAGCATGCATGGTTAACCAAACGACATATAGTTTGGAAACGAACCTAAAGTTTCCTAAACGAACGTTAACATATATGAAGCATGTTAATATTCTGATTTTTCAAGGCATGTCGGTATGAGGTAGAGATGCATAAAAGACATATTAACTTATGTATATATGGTTCGTAGTATGACAAGAGCATGTTAGACCTCACTATTAAACATATCTAACAAAAATACAGGTTTTGAAGGATGATATTGGCATGTAAAGACCATGTATACATTCTGACTTTTCGAGCATGTTTATAGGGCCTTGAAATGCATGAAAAGCATGTTAACTTATATATATAGGTTTCATAAGGAAGCATGGACATGATAGACCTTATTAATGAACTAAACTAACAAAGTATAAGCTTTGAACGTAAACTTTGGTATGTTATGACGAGAATTAGAATCTGATAATTTGGACACATGTGATAGTACTCTTAGACTCATTCATGTGTCATGCATGTATATATACCCTGATTAGTTGCCGTGATTAAAGTTTAGCATAAACGAAGCATGTTTTCAAGATAATAACAATGCTAGCTACATATATGCGATACGAGTACTCATGAGCATGCCTAATACAAGTTATATGAAAATCTTATGTGTTTAAAAAGCGAGCATGTTAGACCATATGAGTTCTTGTCCTTGAATGACTTTAAGTATTAACTTAAGAACCTATACCATGTACGATTGGATTTGAAAAAGTTATACAAGCATGAAAGTATCCTTTAAATATGAATACATGCTACGTGATATTATAGGATGTTACTTGAACCCGATTTTGACGGTTAACTTAAGGGGATGCCGTAACTTGCTAAAATAAAATATATTTAGTATTGATTACGATCTTATAAGATATGAGAATGTGTTTAAACTCTAAAGGAGGAACGTTAAGGATAGAAATTATGTTTTATATAACTGTGTAGCTAGGTAAAACCTAGCTTATGTGTTGATCGTATATTCGAAGATAAAATGTGAAGTTTAATTATATGACTAATGAATATCATATATATACGTAACTGTATTACGATAGGAATTCGAAAGTGTTGATTTGCTTTTCGTGGATAAACTACGCTAAAGGCAAGTTCTCTTACTTACACTCTTTTAAAGTGCAAGTATCCTAACCGACGCATTTATTTTATGCAAGGAAATCTATGATTGTGCAAGTTTTCTAACTTACACTCTTTTACTGTGCAAGTATTCTATCCTTATATATTGCGAACTAGTTTCCTACTTAATCGGTTGAATTGAATTAGCATACTTGAACTCTTATTTCATTAAAGCTATTATTCCTGTTGAACTTAGTATTATTCTTGAATATTGTGAAAGTGTCTATGCCATTTGATTCGGCTAGACTTATATCATTGGAAAGCAACCCAAACTAATTGATTGGTGCGGGATCTTATATTTGACTGAGAAGAACAACCTTCTTTGAAGGGAATATATAATTGTCGGAGGACCGACGTGCACACTTGAGTATGATTGATTGTTATGCATAACGATGGTGCTTTAGGCTGATCACCTGTTGTACCTGTTTTTGTTGGATTTTTAGTTTATTACTGTTAATTCTAGTAGAAGTTCATAGTCCTTAGCGACTGCTCAGTATTCAGTTATCTTGAAATCTTGAATTGATTTGTTGTTGAATCACATTGATATTATTCTGTCCTTAGCGACTATTATTGAAAACTGTTGATATTCTTGTTATCCTTGAATTATCAAACCTTGCTATACTTTTTTTAAGAATTGAGAATTATATTACAAACCCTTATTGTATATTACTTGCTGGGCAATTTGTGCTCATTCTTGCTTTCCCTAAAATATTTCAGTTAAGGCAGAGCAGGGCGAACCTTCGGGCGTTGATAAGGGCAAGGGCAAGGGCAAGGGCAAGGCTACCAACTAGCTTGTCTCTTTTATGTTTTTAAATATTTTATTGTCGTATTAAGATGATGTAGTAAGACTGATTTTGATTATGTTTAAGCTTAAGTTAGGTTATGAAATAAGTCGTTAATTGATATTATTATGTAATCTATTAAGTACTGTAGGTTGCGAGACTTGGAGGAATACTTATAATAAATCATTGTAAATTATTCTAAAATAGATTTTCCGCTGTGATATGTGTTGTTTAGTTATTATTATTGTGATGTATTACCATGAGCACGTGATGAACCGAATTCGAGAGACCAAGTGGCGGTTCTGGAATTTGGGGGTGTCACAGGTTGGTATCAAAGCCGTAGTTATAAACCTTAGGAACGAGTGTCCTTAGACTATAACTTAGGCGAACTTAGAAGTTAGGAAGGAGATAAAACTCATGTAGAGTTTTCCTTGAGAGGCTTAGTCTGTTATGAAATGTAACTTCATTTTATACAATGAACTTATATTTTATTTAACATTCTAATGGAGTTGCTGTTTGTTTGTCTTGTGTTTGTGATTGTAGGATGACAGACACAGGTGCACCTAGTAGAGTGACAGAGGAGGAGCCCAGGGATATACATGTAGTATACGAGGCACCTCTAGAGGCTGTGCCAGTGCAGGCAATTGCACCATCCAAGTTTGATGACGAGGATGAGATCGAGATTGAGATAGAGACTGATCCAGAGGAGGAGCCGATGGAGGATGAACCAGTAGAGGACTCTGATGAGGCTACTATAGAGGAGCAGATGTTAGGAGAGTACGAGGAGCGGATCCTAGAGTTAGACTGCAGGGTCCAGGAGCTGGAGGCAGAGGCCCAAGAGAGAGAGTCCGAGTTCCGGAAACTGAGGGACGAGGACCATCAGAGGAAGCTGGCTATGCAGGAGTTAGAGGTGGAGATTGCCTACCGTAGGGAGGCAGGAATCCAGATGGGGACTCTGTTTCACAGGTCAGTGGCTCGGAACGTGAATCTGGCAGGAAAGCTGGAAGAAGTAGAACAGAGAAAATTGAGTGAGAAGACTGAGAAAGAGGCACTCCGTACTCAGCTAGAATTGGAGGTGATGGATAGGTTACACTTCGAGGAGAAGTGGGAGGCGTCCATTGAGAGAGCTGACGACCTAGAGGACGAGGTCAGGTGCAAGAAGAGAAAAATGAACAAGATGGGGTACGTGTTCCGTTCGGCATTTGAGAGAGTGCTTGATGGTGTGTACCACTACCCGGCAGAACAGGGACAGACCCTACACACTATGAGCCGAGAGCTGGTTGCTTATATAGCACAGTTGGAGTACAAGAGCGTAGTGGAGCGCGGGATGATGGGATGAGATTCCCTTAGACAGTCTAGTAGTAGTTAGTAGCATTTATCTCTATGTGTTGTACATTTTATGTTGTAATCCCGATCTTTTGTGTAAGATGAGAGATAATGATGTGAACCCCGTGTTAGCTTTTGTTAGAGGGGTAGTATGGTAGTAGGTTGGTATATTCCCCGTCTTTTGTGATATTAGGGGATATATGTGATAACATTTATAGCAGTATGCTAGGGAAATCATGTAATGAAACGATTTTGCATATGAATATAAATGAAGTTTATTTCAGAAATGTGTTACAAATTTTATTTTCTGTTAGTATTAAAAGAAATACTTAAGTAATATACTTGAATAATAATAAAATGAAAAAAATTGTGATGCAGATAATGCCGCCCAGACGTAGATTGACTGCACCTGAGGAGTCAGTGAACAATGAGATGGAACAAGTAGACCCGATCCAGAAACTGGTAGACTTGTTAGGAGAAGCCTTAAGGGGAAGGAACAATGAACCCGTTCGCCCGAACCCTCAGACTGTGCCAGTAACAACCTTTAAAGACTTTAAGAGTGTAGGAGCCCCGGAGTTCGAGGGAACTACCGACCCAATCGTCGCACAAACCTGGATCAAAGAGAACGAAAAAGCTTTCACTATAGCTAGCGTAGGCGAAGATCAGAAGACGGTGTTTGCCACGTACATGATGAGGGGAGAAGCGAACTACTGGTGGGAGGCTAATCAACAAAGAGCTGGAGAAGGGATAATAGCTTGGGATAAGTTTAAGACGCTGTTCTTCGAGAATTACTTCCCGAAGAGTATGAAGAATAGGATGGAGGTGAAATTCCTAGAGTTAAAACAAGGTGAGATGACGGTGGCGCAATACGCGGCTAGGTTTAACGAACTAGCGCGATTTGCGGAGCACCAAGTTGGTGATGAAGAGAGAAAGGCTAGACGCTTCGAACAAGGGTTGAAGCCGTGGCTGTTCAATAAGGTATCAGTTCTTCAAATTGATTCCTTTGCAACATTACTGGAAAAGGCAATCATTGCGGAAGGTGGCAGTGAGGCCTTAAGCCTGTATAACAAAGAGAAGAAAGGAAAGAATGCTGGAGGAGAGAATCGTACTGGAGGAAGCAGCAGTGGAGGAAGTAATTTGGGAAAGAGAAAGTGGGAGAATAACAACAAAAACAACAATAATCAATCAGGGAATTTTCGTGGAGGTTTCAAGAAGAAGGCTGAAGGATGCCCAAAGTGTGGGAAGAATCACCAGGGCGAGTGCTGGAAGGGACGTGGCACTTGCTACAACTGCGGACAGGAAGGGCACATCTCGCCCAACTGTCCGAAACCAAAGAAGATCCAAGGGTGTTTTGCTTGCGGCTCAACTGAGCACCGTATTAAGGATTGCCCGAAGAAGGGAAGTGGCGGAAGTGGTAGCCAACAAGGGGGAGGAAACAAACTGATGATCGGTGGACCGGCACAATCCAACCACCCAACCGCCAGAACCTTTAACATGACCGTCCAGGACGCCGTGGCTGCGAAGGACGTGGTGTCAGGTATAATCCCAATCAATGATATAAATGCTTATGTATTATTTGATTCGGGTGCCACCTGTTCTTTTGTATCTGAAGAATTTGCTAGTAAACTTAGTACACCCCGAGAACGATTAGAAAATCCTTTAGTCATAGAAGTTGCTAATAAGGAAGTAATCTCTGTAGAATACGTTTATCGAGATTGTCGCGCAAACATTAGAGAATATGAACTGAGCGTAGACTTGATTCCTATTAGACTGGGAGAATTTGACTTAATACTGGGAATGGATTGGTTGTATAACCATGCTGCGATAATTGACTGTCAGAACAAATGTGTGAACCTTCAGACTCCGAGTAAGTCTAAGGTAGTGTTTTATGGTAGCTCATCGCTTAAGCAATCGTGTTGCGTTACGATGATGCAGGCCAAGAAATTGTTAAGAAAAAGATGTGTAGGTTATCTAGCTTACATCGTTGATACTCGAAAAAAGGGAGTAGAAATTAAAGATATATTCGTAGTTAATGAATTTCTAGATGTGTTTCCGGACGATCTGCCTAGTCTTCCGCCAGACAGAGAAATCAAATTCATAATAGACTTAGCACCGGGAACGGCACCAATTTCGAAAGCTCCATATCGTATGGCACCAGTAGAAATGAAGGAATTGATGATACAATTGCAATAGTTGTTGGATAAGGGTTACATTCGACCGAGTGTTTCTCCTTGGGGAGCACCAGTGCTATTCGTTAAGAAGAAGGACGGATCGATGAGACTCTGTATCGATTATCGAGAATTGAACAGAGTAACGATCAAGAACCGATATCCGCTACCGAGGATAGATGACTATTTGATCAACTGAAGGGAGCAAAGTGTTTCTTAAAGATCGACCTACGAACAGGATATCATCAACTGAAAGTGAGGGATGAGGACATACCAAAGACTGCGTTTCGAACCCGTTATGGACACTACGAGTTTTTGGTAATATCATTTGGATTGACTAATGCTCCGGCAGCATTTATGGACTTGATGAACCGAGTTTTCAAGACATACTTGGATAAATTTGTAGTGGTTTTTGTCGACGACATTTTGATCTACTCGAAGACAGAGGAAGAACACGCCGAACATCTGGATATTGTTTTGGAGGCACTAAGGAAGGAAAAGATGTATGTAAAATTTTCAAAGTGCGAAGTTTGGATGGAGAAGGTTCAATTCTTAGGCCACGTGGTGGATAAGAATGGAATCTCTGTAGACCCTGCGAAGGTTGAAGCAGTAAGTAATTGGGAACAACCGAGAACACCAACGGAGGTGAGAAGCTTTTTAGGGTTAGCTGGATACTATCGAAGATTCATCCAAGATTTTTCTAAGATAGCAACCCCGCTGACCAATTTGACTAGAAAGACAGTGAAATTTGTATGGACCGACAAATGCGAAGAAAGTTTTCAAGAACTGAAAAGGAGATTGAGCGAAGCACCTGTGTTATCATTACCAGATGATGCGAGAAATTTTGTGGTGTATAGTGATGCATCGCACAAGGGGCTTGGTTGTGTGCTCATGCAACATGGCAAGGTCATTGCGTATGCGTCACGACAATTGAAGGATTACGAAAAACGATACCCTACTCACGACTTAGAGTTAGCGGCAGTAGTTTTTGCGTTAAAGATATGGAGGCATTATTTGTACGGAGAAAAATGTGAGATATATACGGACCATAAAATTCTGAAGTATATCTTCACACAGAAGGAGTTGAACATGCGGCAGAGGAGGTGGTTAGAATTAATCAAAGACTATGATTGCGATATTCTTTATCACCCGGGGAAGGCGAATGTGGTTGCCGACGCTCTGAGCAGGAACGGAAGGGAGAAGTTGTTTAATTTGACGATTCAGGAAGAGTTGATAAGAGAGATGGAGAAATTGGAGATAGAAGTGAAAGGACCAGAAAAGTCTGGTGAGAAGTTAATTGTAATGGAAGCTTGTCCGACATTGTTGGATAGAGTAAAGGAAGCCCAGGAAAAGGATGAAGAGTGTGAGAAAATCCAAAAGAGGATCACAGAAAATGAGGAAGAGAAATTTCGAATGGATAAAGACAGTATCTTAAGATTTGAAGGAAGAGTGTGGGTACCAGCGGTAACCGAGTTAAGGGAAGAGATTTTGCACGAGGCACATAATACGACATATTCCGTTCATCCGGGAGGCACTAAGATGTACCGAGATTTGAAGCAACATTTTTGGTGGCCCAATTTGAAACGGGAAGTCGCAGAGTGCGTCAGTAGATGTTTGACTTGCCAACGCGTTAAAGCAGAGCATCAACGGCCAAGTGGTTTACTACAACTGTTAGAAATACCAGAGTGGAAATGGGAGCATATTACGATGGACTTCGTGGTAGGACTTCCAGTTACGCAAAAAGGTTATGATGCTATTTGGGTTATCGTGGATCGACTAACCAAGACCGCACATTTTCTACCAATCAAGATCCGCTACAGTTTGAATTAGTTAGCGAACTTATACGTAAAAGAAATTGTCTCACGACATGGAGTGCCAGTGTCAATTGTCTCTGATCGAGATCCGTGCTTCACGTCTAATTTTTGGAAGAGTTTGCAAGAAAGAATGGGAACGCAGTTGAGGTTAAGTACTGCTTACCATCCTCAGACAGACGGACAGAGTGAGCGAACAATACAAACGCTGGAGGACATGCTTAGGACTTGCGTGATGGATTTTAAGGGAAATTGGGACGACCACCTACCCTTAGTAGAATTCGCATATAAAAATAGTTACCATGCAAGTATCGGCATGCCACCATACGAAGCTCTTTACGGAAGAAAGTGCAGAACGCCATTATGTTGGGACGAAGTCGGGGAGCGACGAATACTCAGACCAGAGTTAGTACAACAAACCGCAGACGTGGTGACAGTGATAAGAGCCAGATTAGTAGCAGCTCAAGATCGCCAGAAGAAATACGCAGATTTGCATCGGCAGGACCGAGACTTCAAAGTCGGCAGTTTCATATTCTTAAAGGTATCTCCCTGGAAGGGAAAAATACGTTTCGGCAAGAAAGGAAAATTGAGTCCAAGATTCATAGGACCGTTCGAGATACTGAAGCGAGTGGGCGAAGTGGCATACAAAGTTGCGTTACCACCCGAACTGGAACACATCCACAACGTGTTTCATATTTTCGTGTTGCGACCGTACAAGGCCAACTACAAGCACGTGATTTCTTACGAGCCCATTCAAGTGGAGAAGAACTTGGCGTATGAAGAAATTCATGTCCAGATATTAGATAGGAAAGAACAAACTTTGAGAAATAAAATTATTTCATCTGTAAAAGTACTTTGGCGTAACCACGATGTCGAGGAGGCAACGTGGGAGTTAGAAGATAGGATGATGAAGGACTATCCCCATCTATTCGTGTAACCTTGTAGCAATTCCGGGACGGAATTTTTATAAGGGGGGAGGATGTAATACCCGTGAATTTTCATATATTATTAAATAAATATATTAATGGAAACGAGAATTTATTTGAATATAAATGATTTTGTGTTATGAGATGAATTAATTCAATTATATAAGATTGAATAATTATAATAATTGAGAAATTGGTGGAGTTTGCGATAAACTCGTTGATTGACTTGTGTGGCACAGTGACGTAATATAAGAATGATTATATTAATTTAAGCGAACAATTAATCTATATTAATTGTTAATCGTAGAATATTAATTAATTGTCATCGTAGAATAATTGTTATAAAATATTAATGGTGATTGATTAATAATATGTGATTATTATTATTGCAAGAAACATAATAATAATGAGCAACGTGTTTATAAATATAATAAGATTTATATTAAAGTGATAATTAATCATATAAGGGTTAATTAAATTGTTATGGAGATTAACAATTATATTGATTGAACTATATGAGCTACTTGATTAATAGCCTATGTGACAATATGTATGTAAGTATACGTTAAAATATTGTATCATAAATATAAATAATTGATGAATATTTATATATATAATGGAATAATAAAATTTAATAAAGGAAATAATGTGATGTGATTATATCCGGTATTAATAAATGTACATGGATGATATGTATGTTACATTGCCATATCACATCTACTACTTTGAAATATTAAGCATGTGACTTACATTATAATGATAATAATAATCTAAATATATAGTATGAATGTATATGTAATAGCCTAAGTGTATGATATATGTATATATGGCCTTAGTGTTAATACACTTCATGTTGCAAAATGCTGGATACTTAGAAGCTTGGCCCATGCTGATAAACACAATCCTTATACACGTGAACAACTCAAGCTAGCCTACTCCCTATTTCTTCCTCAAACTCAGCATTGCATAGCTCATGATTATGGAGGGAATGGGATTCATGATGAATCCAACTACCATTTACCTACTACTCTTTAACCCCCATACAATTCACAAATCTCGTTGGTTTAATTTGTTGTACAATTACATTGTCTGGGTCTTGGCTTTGCTATTTATATGGCCCCTTCTCCTTCAATTTCATTTGCTGTGAGTTTACATAAGTGTTGAGTTGAGAGAATACATTGATAGTATAGCAGCATTGTAAGTAGTAGTATAGCAGCAAGTTCAATTCACAAACTAACAGAGGTATAATTCCTCTCCTTGTTCTTCATTTTCATTTCCTGTTTCTGTTACTGCAATTGCTTAAATTCTTGATTATGCAAAATTGGATTGCAATTGGATTGTAGAGCACTTATATTGTTGTTATATGAACATACATACCTGATGGAACCACTATATAGCTTTCTTGACTTTCATTTCCATTGTTGCTCTGTAATTTTTGTAAAGCATCAAATTCGTGTGAAATTAGTTAGGGTTCATGAATTTGAGAATTTATAAATGCGATTGACTGTTATATAAGCATATATATGTGTTAGTAAGTTAAAAACGTTAGTGTAATGGCATATGGGTATGTTGAAATCGTTGAAATGGGAGGTTTTGGGTCGGTTTCGGCTGTAGTGTGAACTGCAGAAACTGTCCCCACGCCGCAGCGCCATCGTTCGCGCCTCCCACGCCGCAGCTCCAATCCTCGCGCCGCAGCGCCACCCGAGCCGCAGCACCAGATTATGGCTGCTGTTGTCGCGCCGCAACGCCGGACTCTGTGTGCAGTTTTCTGCATTCTGCAACAAAACTGTTATGTACTAATTGTTTTATTTTTGTTTAAACAAGCATGGAAGCATGATTAATACATATATATAAACCTAATGAGGCAATGTAAGCATGTTTTAGTATATTAGCATGCATGGTTAACCAAACGACATATAGTTTGGAAACGAACTTAAAGTTTTCTAAACGAACGTTAACATATATGAAGCATGTTAATATTCTGATTTTTCAAGGCATGTCGGTATGAGGTAGAGATGCATAAAAGACATATTAACTTATGTATATATGGTTCGTAGTATGACAAGAGCATGTTAGACCTCACTATTGAACATATCTAACAAAAATACAAGTTTTGAAGGATGATATTGACATGTAAAGACCATGTATACATTCTGACTTTTAGAGCATGTTTATAGGGCCTTGAAATGCATGAAAAGCATGTTAACTTATATATATAGGTTTCATAAGGAAGCATGGACATGATAGACCTTATTAATGAACTAAACTAACAAAGTATAAGCTTTGAACGTAAACTTTGGTATGTTATGACGAGAATTAGAATCTGATAATTTGGACACATATGATAGTACTCTTAGACTCATTCATGTGTCATGCATGTATATATACCATGATTAGTTGCTGTGATTAAATTTTAGCATAAACGAAGCATGTTTTCAAGATAATAACAATGCTAGCTACATATATGCGATACGAGTACTCATGAGCATGCCTAATACAAGTTATATGAAAATCTTATGTGTTTAAAAAGCGAGCATGTTAGACCATATGAGTTCTTGTCCTTGAATGGCTTTAAGTATTAACTTAAGAACCTATACCATGTACGATTGAATTTGAAAAAGTTATACAAGCATGAAAGTATCCTTTAAATATGAATACATGCTACGTGATATTATAGGATGTTACTTGAACCCGATTTTGATGGTTAACTTAAGGGGATGCCGTAACTTGCTAAAATAAAATATATTTAGTATTGATTACGATCTTATAAGATATGAGAATGTGTTTAAACTCTAAAGGAGGAACGTTAAGGATAGAAATTATGTTCTATATAACTGTGTAGCTAGGTAAAACCTAGCTTATGTGTTGATCGTATATTCGAAGATAAAATGTGAAGTTTAATTATATGACTAATGAATATCATATATATACGTAACTGTATTACGATAGTAATTCGAAAGTGTTGATTTGCTTTTCGTGGATAAACTACGCTAAAGGCAAGTTCTCTTACTTACACTCTTTTAAAGTGCAAGTATCCTAACCGACGCATTTACTTTATGCAAGGAAATCTATGATTGTGCAAGTTTTCTATCTTACACTCTTTTACTGTGCAAGTATTCTATCCTTGTATATTGCGAACTAGTTTCCTACTTAATCGGTTGAATTGAATTAGCATACTTGAACTCTTATTTCATTAAAGCTATTATTCCTGTTGAACTTAGTATTGTTCTTGAATATTGTGAAAGTGTCTATGCCATTTGATTCGGCTAGACTTATATCATTGGAAAGCAACCCCAACTAATTGATTGGTGCGAGATCTTGTATTTGACTGAGAAGAACAACCTTCTTTGAAGGGAGTATATAATTGTCAGAGGACCGACGTGCACACTTGAGTATGATTGATTGTTATGCATAACGATGGTGATTTAGGCTGATCACCTGTTGTACCTGTTTTTGTTGAATTTTCAGTTTATTACTGTTAATTCTAGTAGAAGTTCATAGTCCTTAGCGACTGCTCAGTATTCAGTTATCTTGAAATCTTGAATTGATTTGTTGTTGAATCACATTGATATTATTCTGTCCTTAGCGAATGTTATTGAAAACTGTTGATATTCTTGTTATCCTTGAATTATCAAACCTTGCTATACTTTTTTTAAGAATTGAGAATTATATTACAAACCCTTATTGTATATTACTTGCTGGGCAATTTGTACTCATTCTTGCTTTCCCTAAAATATTTCAGTTAAGGCAGAGCAGGGCGAACCTTCGGGCGTTGATAAGGGCAAGGGCAAAGCTACCAACTAGCTTGTCTCTTTTATGTTTTTAAATATTTTATTGTCGTATTAAGATGATGTAGTAAGACTGATTTTGATTATGTTTAAGCTTAAGTTAGGTTATGAAATAAGTCGTTAATTGATATTATTATGTACTCTATTAAGTACTGTAGGTTGCGAGACTTGGAGGAATACTTATAATAAATCATTGTAAATTATTCTAAAATAGATTTTTCGCTGTGATGTGTGTTGTTTAGTTATTATTATTGTGATGTATTACCATGAGCACGTGATGAACCGAATTCGAGAGACCAAGTGGCGGTCCTGGAATTTGGGGGTGTCACAGAAATTCTAAAGAACGTTTAATTCTAATGTTTAATTCTAATGATATAACTTGAAGTCATTAGAAATTCTAATAATATACCTTCTAAACTTGTTTTCAATTTCTAAACTTCTAATGTTCCTTTCACAAAAAGAGTCAAATTGCAATGCCAAGAGTCAAATTTTATTTATAATTAAATTATTATTATTATTATTATTGTAAGACCCCAACTTTTATGAATAAAGATTTAATTTTCTTTATATATTATTTCGAAATAGTAAGGTGTTGACTTGATAAATATGAAAGTTATGGGTGAAATGTGCAAATATTTTTAAAATGAGCAAGTGGTTATAAAATATTCTTGTTGTCGGGGAATATTCATTTGGTCGTGGAATATTCTTGTTGTCGGGGAATATTCGTACGACGGCGCAGTTATTTGTGGACCCCACAACGGAATAACTGTCGGATATAGAAAGCGACAGAAATAACTTTTTACAAGATAACGGCGTAGTTGTTACCGTTAGTACTGTTGAAATACCCGGTGGTTAAAATACAGTACGCGGTGGTGCGCAGTAGCACACGGTATTGCACAGTATTTCGAATTATTGAGTCTTACGTGAGAAGGAACCTACTCAATTATTGTTACAGTATTTACTGTTCAATATTTTATATTATTGACTCAATAATTGCTACGTTGATATTTTATATTATTGACTCAATAATTGCTGCATTGATATTTTATTGACTCAATAATTGCTACGTTGCTATTTTTTTTATGATTGATTCAATAATGGCTACAGTTGATATTTTGTAGTATTGATTCAATAATTGTCGTTGCACAGTATTTCACGTTATCAACTCAATAATTCATATTATTTGAATAATATTATTAGATAGCATTATTGACAATGTCTAAGGAAGTTCTGTCTAGGAGGGGTTATTTAATTGCGCGCCAGTAAGGAGAAGTCCTTATCGGAAGGCCCCCTCTGTCCTGGGAACGACCTGGTTGTCAATATTGTAGTTCTATAATATTATTTGTGAATAATTAATTATTGATTTATATGATAAGAAAATATTTATTTTGTGGATATAAAAGAAGGAATTTGTGCTGATGTATTTTTATCAGTATTTTGGTGTGAAAAATCATCCGTTTATGGATTTCGGATAATTTATGTTGGGAATTTGGAAAAATTTTCTTCTGCAAAGTTGTAGAGAATTAAATTTCCTATAGAAGGACACATCATTTGTATTTTTCTGACAAAGGGGCTATTTATTATGAATTATTGAAGTTTCGAAAAATAAATATTATTTTATAAATGGTGGGCCCCACTTTTGTTGTTTTGTTGAAAAAAATCAGATGTTTGAAGCAGCCGGCGGCTGGAGAAGTTTTGTAAAAATAATATTATTTTATTATTTTAGTCTCCTTTGGCATCCTAAGCTTTTCCTATAAATAGGGTGCTTAGGTTAGAATTGAAAATCACACCAGAATTCGAAGTTTTCTCTCTCTATAATATCGAGCGTATTTTTGTGAGTATTTCTATACTTTGAGTATTAGTATTCAGCGCAAGTTTCCGTCAATATTATATCCGATATTCCAGTCAGAGGTACTATCTTTTTGAGGTAAGGGATGTTATTTTCTTTCGTAAATGATGTTATTCTTTTCAATATCATTATACAGAAATATTGTCATGAATTTTGTTATGAAATTCTTATTTTTCCCGTCGGGGTTACTATTCACGTATACGGCACTATTCACGTATACGGCACTATTCACGTATACGGCACTATTCACGAGAAAATTTATTTTTCTTCTAATTGTCCAAATTGTCTGTTAAGGTTACTATCTTTGATTGTATCCAAGTTTTGGGCTTTATTCTTGAATTTTGCTTCACAAAGTATTATTATGGATTATTCTTGAATTTGGATAAACTAAATGACGAATCCCTAATCTTTGTCTTTTATCTCACTGGATTCGTTTTGTTTAAAATATTTTTCATCATCCTCAGTCCTAAAAGTTGATGTAACTGAATATCTTTGGCCTGTAGAGCAAAGATGAATGATTACCTGATGAATATCTTTGGCCTGTAGTGCAAAGATGACAGGTGTTGAGATGAACATGACTACTGATGATGCAAATGAATATCTTTGGCCTGTAGTGCAAAGATGAATATTGATTCGAGATGTATATTGATTGATGTTACAGGGATAAAATATTGGTGATGGACTTTTAAATCATAGAAGATAGTAGACTTCATTCTCTACTTAACTCTTCTAATGATTTGTTATTTCCGCTGCGAATATTGATCTAAAACTTGTTATCCATAATATTTTATCTGAACTGTTGAAGACTAACGATAATTTATTTTTCATTATCTTAGTCATAATATTCTTTACTGGGCTAGTTGAGCTCACCCTTTTCATCTGTTGTCCTCTTCAGGAAATGAGAATGTTGCGGGGACTAGTCGGGGGACAGAGTGATGGTCCGAGTTAGAGCAGTAGTAGTCCTCACTATTTCTGATAAATAGTGTGATAATAATTGTAATGAGGACTTAGTTTGAATCTTAATATTTTCTACATATTTGTACTGAGACTCACAGTTGTGTGGTCGTATTTTGCACGACCGTATGATATAAAGTTTGTATTTGAATTCTGTACCATGTATTTGGCGACTCAGAATGGGTTGGGTTGAATGGACCTATTCTGGGGGCGTCACAATTATTATTATAATTATTATAAAATTAAATTATTATTATTATTACTATGTGTAGCGGTTGGGGATTAAAATAATAATAATAGTAATAATTTAATTTTAATCCCCAACCGCTACGCATAGTAATAATAATAATAATTGAATTTAATTTTAATCCCCAACCACTACACATAGTAATAATAGTAATAATTTAATTTTATAATAATAATAATAATAATAATTTAATTATAAATAAAATTTGACTCGTGGCATTGCAATTTGACTTTTTTTTTGTAGAAGGAACGTTAGAAGTTTAGAAATTGAAAAAACGTTTAGAAGGTATATCATTAGAATTTCTAATGACTTCAAGTTATATCATTAGAATTAAATATTAGAATTAAACGTTCCTTAGAATTTATATACTTCTATACTTCTAATGACTTCAAGTTATATATATCATTAGAATTAAACATTATAATTAAATTTCTAAACTTGTTTTCAATTTTTATACTTCTAACGTTACTTCTACAAAAAGAGTCAAATTGCAATGCCAAGAGTCAAATTTTATTTATAATTAAATTATTATTATTATTATTATTATTATTATTATTATTATTAATACTATTATTATTATTTTAATCCCCAACCGCTTTTAATTCTAATAATAGTAATAATTTAATTTAATTTAAGATAATAATAATTAAATAAAATAATTAATATTATTATTATTATTAATAATAATAAATCAAATAATTAATATTATTATTAGTTATTATTAATATTATTGTATTTATTAAATCAAACAATTAATTATTATTAATATTATTTATAATTATTAATAAATCAAATAATTAATATTATTATTATAATAATATAATTTATTATAAGTTTAATATAATGGAAGTGACAAGAAAAATGGAACAAAAAAATTAAAATAGCCGCTCATGGTAGTAGTGGTTTGAGCTTATTTTTCTATTAATGGGGCATACTGTACTTGATTGCTTTGACTTTAAATTGATTCACAAGCCGCTACAAGGAGTAACGGCTGAGATAAAATAGGTTGCCACAGCAACCGGTTGCTGTGGATGGAATCCCATATATATATATATATATAGAGGATAATAAACATATTCTCTCTATCATTTAATATAGGAAATCAATGACTTCAATAATATAACCAACTATTGAGATGACCACAAGTTACGTCCGCTATACATTAAAATAATTGTTCATCAATATGCGTATGCCTTAGTAAATTATAAAATAGTTGTAGAATAGGTTGTGTTTGATAAACCTGAGAATTAAGATCTGAATGATTATGATGTCTTAATAAATTAGATCATCTGAATGGTTATGAGGTCTGAATCTAAAAAACTGTTTGATAATTAAAAAGTAAGTTGTCTCTTAATGACACTATTTTACCATTTTAAAGGGTAAAATTTTATTTAATAATTTTAAATTTTTAATTTAATAAAAATGAGTGAATAATATTGTTGAATATATTTATATATAAAAATTTTATCAAAAAAATTTCATTAAGAGGTACCTCTTAATTATTAAGATTTCATTTTCTGTCTTACCTATTAAGAGCCATTCAGAGGTAAAAAAACAAAAAACAAACAGTATCATGCCTCTTAGCAAACAAGAGGCAGTCCATTAAGAGGCAATCAGATGTAAACAAACAACACCTAAGTTATGTCTTTATCATTAATCTAAAAATAATATAAAATAATATCATTGTTCGCTATTAATTTAATCTGTCATCGGTTGCTGTTCTTAAACTAGTATTTGGCACAAATTCACAGAAAGAGAATCTTGTATTTACTCCTTTCCGATGAAAGCCCTGAAACCGATTTGTCTGGTGGAGTGTAGAATGTAGATGAAGATAGATACTACGCGTACCAAATAACCCCTGTTTGGATTAACTGTAACTCTTTATTTTTAAATTAGAAAATTAATATTTTAACATATATTTTTAATATTTTTACATGATTTTTTCATATAAATATAGTCTCATTTTTATGAGAGAAGAAAGTATACAAAAATATCAAAAACACATTGTATAAATAGTGCTCATCTTAAATTATTAGTATATACAAAAAGACATTTAACACTTGGACACCTACAATTATATATATATATATATATATATATATATATATATATATATATATATATATATATATATATATATATATATATATATATAAGGGGCTTATAGACACATTTTTTTCAGTCAATAGATACAATTCCAGTTTTTCTGCCACTTTTGAGTTCCAATTCTAGCAGAAAAATAGTTTTATCATAGAAATTCATAAACCCTTTCGAATTTCCATTTAACACATACATACATATACAATATAGAGAGAGAATTTGTAGGGAATGTGGGTTTTTCACTTGGATTTTTCTCTCTCTTCAATTGTGGGCCCACGGTAACATCTCCCGGAGGCGGAAACAATCCTGCGGAAGTAATCCGACGTGGGTCTGAGCCCAATTGCCGGCACGTGGGGAGATGAGCCTCAAATGCTGCGGGTTGTGCAGCCGGTGGCGATATGATCACCATTTTCCGGCGTATTCAACATTTGGGTTCTTTTTTGCCTCGGTGGTGGTGCTGGGGTCGATTGCCGGAATTTATGCATGGCTAATGTTCACCCCCAATGTGCAGAAGGGTTTTTCTTTTCTTGGGTGTCAAGAGGACAATGAAGGTTCATGGTCAATTGGTGTTTTCTATGGTGATTCTCCCTTTTCTCTGAAACCTATTGAAGCTGTAAGTTCTATTTTAATTTTAATTTTATGTTTATTTTTAATAATTTTTATTGATTTTTAGTTTTTGAGGGTTCTTTGTAATTGTGGGTTTGTTTTGGGTTTTTTGATCTTTGGTGGCTAAACTATTTTGTTTTGCATGTATATGTTTTTCAATATATGTATTTGTGGGTTTTTTTTAATCCTTATTCATTCGGATGGTTCTTTGGGTTCTGGGTAGTTGTGGGTGTGAGTTTGGGATTTTTTAATTGCTTCTTTTAACAATAAGCATGTATTAATCAATTAAGCCCAAGTATACAATTGTTATTATTATTTTCTTCCTTCTTGGGTCTTGAAGTGTGTTTGGCTTTTATTATCATTTGTGATCTGGTATTTTTGACTTTGTGTAAATTTTGGAGGGTTTGGTTGGGGGGAGGGGGAGAGAGGGTGGTGGCTAGTGTGGTACGGTTTATGATTTATGGTGGGTATTGATGTATATAAGTGAAATGGGGGCGCAGATGAATGTATGGAAGAATGAGACTGCAGCATGGCCAGTGGCTAACCCAGTTATCACCTGTGCTTCTGTTACTGATGCTGGTTTTCCAAGCAATTTTGTTGCCGACCCTTTTCTTTATGCTCAGGTAACTTCTAACACCATCACTTTATTCTATCATTCTTTTACTTTCTTGAAAATGTTTGTCATAAACTATGCATATGATATCTATGTAGATGAGTATGTGATTTTAGATCGATCTGTACTGTTGGAGGAAATGCATCCCTGGAATTGTTTGTGTTTGGATTTGTTGCTTTTTAAAAGAAACTATTCGGCCCTCCACATGCTATGTGTGTGGGGTCTCTTTGCAGTTGCGTTTGGTGGAGAGTTTCATTGGAGGAAAATGCAATCTGCAGCACAATATATGTATACGTAATCTCTCTATTTACTGACTATCCAAATTGAAGCACTAAGAATCAGGTAATGGAGGAGTAATTTTTGAAGTTAGGAGGCTGAATGTTTCATAATAAAAATTAGTTATAATGTTTTCTAGTGACAAAAAAATAGTAGTTAGACAAAAAGAAAGCCAATAGTAAATGTACATAAAGTAATGAAATGACTGAGGAAGCTCACCCTACTGCATACATAAATGTAAGACAGAGACCATTTAACTTTGTTACAAATTGTTTTGTTTCTATGGCAATTATTAGTCTAAAGAGACCAAACAGAGAATTGATTTTGGCATCGACAGAACTGTCATGAAAAGGTGGTCTCTCGTATATTTCTTGGTATCCTATTGCCAGTTTTTCTGGGACATTTGTTCATGGATATCATCTATCTCCTTATCAATCTTCCTATCCATTTTCTGTTTTGCTTTTTTGTAAATTTGTATAGGAGGGATGATGGAGCTGATGAAGAGATTATATAGGACTTAATTGATTTATCTTGAACAGAGTAATATACCAACTTTGTCCTATAGGAACTAGACTATTACAGTACATGAGATTAACTTTGGGCAACAATCTCAAGTTTTTTAAGCAGTTTATCAGGTTGTAGGTGGTTTAGGTTCTCTATTAGGGCGTATTGATCTTTATTCTGGACAGTAGATTAGTAATATGTTTGATTATTATCTTTTGGTTACTGGTTGAATGTCTTTTGATAGTCAAAGAAACTATTGGCTTAAGCTTCATTTTATAAGTCGTGAATCATGGTTTATTTGTTTTTTCATTTATAAATTTATTTACTTAATTTTGTATTCTTTATAGACCCCGCCAAGGTAAGTAAGCTGCAATAGATTTTGGCAAGCCACAATTGTTGAACACGATTTGGTTGACGAGCTATAGATGGAGAGGGAGGCCAAAGATTTTTTATTTGATAGAAGAAAATGTTTTTCAAAGAATAAAGAATTACTAGCAGAGGGAGGGAGGGAGGGAGGGAGGGAGGGAGGGAGGGGGGGGGGGGCAAGGAGTTTATCCACCCTATAACAGGTTGAAATAAAAAGAATATACTCAAATAAGAGTAGCTTTTCAGTCTCTACAAAGATTAGGCATAAAAGTGACCCTAAAGGTACCCATGCCCAAAGAGAAGCATGAACTATGATTCTATCTGCAAAAAAAGGATACATTTCTGTCCCTCAAAAACCCGAGCATAATGCTCGTTCCAAATTCCCCAAAGAACATAAAAGGTTGCACGCCTCCAAAGCGTCTTTGCATCTCTCCTCCCTCCAAAACCAAACCTTTGAACCAAATAAGCAGAACATTTATAGATGGACTTTGATATTGCAGGCAGAGGCAAAGGGTGAGTGTTTCGAAGAGGAAGAGTACCGCTAGTGGGACTAATCCTTATTTACCTTATGTTGTTTGGTGCAACTAAAGGGAGTGGAAGGGGAATGAGACCACTATTTTGTAGTGCTACTATAATACCCATAATTTTACAAGTGTATTAAATTATTAGAGAATGACAAATTTGTACTTTGTCTAGCATGTTTATAAAGCCAAACTCTTTCCTTCCTCTTCTTTGCACAGTTTGGAGTGGAAGAGTTTTGTGGGCCATGAGGGGGAAGGCCATCCTTCTTCTTTCACTTCATTTCCCCTTTCCTCGCTACCAAACACCAGAAACTTCCCATTTTCTTCCTCTTTTATTTCCACCCTTCTTACCCCTCCTCTTTCACTTCTTAACAGACAAGGATTTAATGTCATTGTCAGCAAAACCATTTTTATTAACTTCATAGTGCTCCAATAAAGGTGAGTTAGCTCCTTTTTGGGATTTTTTTTTGGGTGGGTGGGTGGGTGGGCGGGTGGGGGGGGGGGTGTTAACTGTGAAAGGGGGAAGGAAGACATTGAGCTTCTCTCAATAACGAATTAGGTTTTGTAGAACTCACGAATGGGCTATTTCATTTCAAACTGATTCTTTGATTGCTGGAGGTTGTTGCGGCTGTTGTTACTATAAGGTTGTGTTTGATATAAAATCCCCACCGGAAGAATCTATCTTGAGCTTTATATGAGAGAGGAAGGTGTTGCAATCTCAGCCCTAGGAATGTATTGGAAGATTTTCCTTTATAATTTGTATATTACGTTTTATTAGCTTTCCTACAACTGATATTGTTCAGAGTCTCAGCTTGGTTTATTTATTTTATTATTGTTTTTGATAAATGAGAAGATTTTATTAGAAAAGAAAGAAGGTACCAGAATGGAGGAACATGATACAATATCTCGAACAGAAGCCCCACAAAAGAAAACCCAGGACACCTAAGAGATGAAAAGAAAATTACCCTATCCATAATCCATTTGATCTGAGTCCTGATCTTCTTTCAGATTACCCTCCTCCGATACCATTGATGTCCAATAACTTTGATAGTTATGGCTGGCCCTTGTTGCAACACATAACTATGCTTTAAACCTAGAAAGCTTCTTTCTGCAAGTCATCTCGAGGCTTTCAAATGCATCCAAAACAATTGGTGTAAACACCTGCTGAATATTTTGCACTCCATTCTGTTTACAGCCACCATAGAACCTAGATATATGTACTTCGTGAAGGAATTTTACCATCCTCCCTGAAGCCCAAGAAGTGAGTAAAGGAGCAACTGCCCAACATTTGAAGGACAAACTCAAGTCTCTACAAAACGCCAAACAAAGAACCACCCAAGATACAAATGGGAAATGCAGAGGCCATCTTAAATCTCTTTAAGCACCTAGTGGCAGTTGCTCCTTTCTACACAGACCATTATACGAGAATTTGTTTTCTCTTTAAGCACCTAATGGCACTAAATTTTTTTAGGTTTACTTCATAATCATAATTCACAGACGATTAGTATCTTTAATTTTTTTAAATTTGCAAAAGGCTTTTCTTTGTCCAGATTTGTTGTTTGTATTGACTTTAGTTTGTCATTAAACTTGCGGTTTATTAAAGGGTCCAGATTTGTTGTTTGTATCAACTTTAGTTTGTCATGAAACTTGCGGTTTAGTTGTTGACTTGCGGTTTGTTGTTTGGTTTTCAATTCTGGGTCTGAGGATATCACTGTCTTTGCGCTTTGATAAGTTTACAACTGCATAGTTATTAGTTAGAATCATCCTCTTTTTTTTCTGTTTCTGCTTGTAATCTCATTATTCTTCTAATAGTTTTTCTTTTTCTATAAAAACAAAATACTTCTCCTTCTATTTGGAATATAAAGGTTATGTTCAAAATTGAAGCATTTATTTGATCTCTGGTTTTACAAAGGCTGAATAATCTTTATCATGTGCAGAGACTTCACAAGGCTATATATGTCTAGACATCCATGTTATGTGTAAGCAGAATGATGAGACACACGTCCATTTGTTTTCTCAATTAACCTATTTCTTAAAGTTTGTGTAACTTTATTTCTGGGGTTTTGGGGGAGGACTGGGTGTCTCCCTCCATGGTAGAGGATTTTGTTGATTACTTGGTTCGGGGTTCTGGAGGGAGCAAGGATTCTAAGATGCTTTGGAAATAGGTGGTCTTTTCTATTTTCTCTTTTAGATCTGTACTAAGCTTAAAGCTAGGCCTTTTAGAGATGGTTATTTATCTTCTTTGTTGCAAGTGGAATTTTTTATTTTTTTATTTTTTCATTTTGTCTTCACGGGCATTTGCCATTAGTGCCTTAGGTGTATTTCTTTGTCTGATCATTGTAAAGATTTTAGAGCGCTCAGAGCGGCCCTCTTTGATAAACACCTCCCTCCTCTTCTCATTTATATGTACTTGTAGACTGACCTGAATGCGAATTATCATGTAATTCTACTCCTTTTGCCCTGGTACTTACCAACAATGTGGTGCATTCTTCTTAATGAACTTTCCTTGTGTTGCAGGGAGATATTCTTTTTGTGTTCTTTGAAACCAAAAACTCAATAACCATGCAAGGAGATATAGCGGTCGCAAGAAGTATAGACAAGGGAGCAACATGGCAACAACTGGGCATTGCTTTAGATGAGGACTGGCATCTCTCTTATCCATATGTATTCAACTACGGCGGCCAAGTAAGTTTCTATATTTTATACATAAATTCAAATATTCTTGTGTTAGAAGCAGGAAAATTCCAAAATGAGACCTTTTTAAGCAGCATAATGATCTTGTATGTACATGTGAGGTGCATTCTGACTTAGTTGGTGGAACAAGGTATGGAAAAGTTTAGAAGACATGCTTACTCACTTGGTTAGAAAACAAAAACTCCCACAGTATTACACTTATAAATAAAGCATATTTATACATATCAGATGAAGTAATGAGTTACCAAGCAGACATGTTGATTAGAACCAATAGAATGGATATAACTGTGATCACTGATTTACCCACTAGAGCAAGTAGGAGAAGTACTGAGTTTCTTGGAGTAGTCTTGATATTTGATGGCCCTATGTCATTCAATGAGAATGAGGTCAGAGAAGTCGTTCCGGTAGTAGTTGACTCCCCACATGCTAAAATTGAATGTTTGTGGACTTCAACAAATGAGTCTCACGCATCGCAATTCCACCAATCTAATTGTTCCCCTTCTCTTTTTTTAGTATGTAAATGTTCTTTTCCCATATGGCTTTTCACAGATGTACATGATGCCTGAGGGCAGTGCAAAAGGGGATCTTCGTCTTTATCGGGCAGAAAATTTTCCCTTGCAGTGGAAATTAGAGAAGGTCATCTTGAAAAGACCCCTCGTTGATTCAGCTATCATTATGCGTGATGGCAAGTATTGGCTGTTTGGTTCTGATCACAGAGGTTTTAGCACAAAGCATAATGGACAGCTTGAGATCTGGTATAGTAGCTCACCACTCGGACCTTGGAGACCACATAAAAAGAAGCCTGCCTATAACACTGACAGTAGTATGGGGGCTCGGAATGGAGGTAGACCATTTGTATACAATGAAAACCTGTACCGCGTGGGCCAAGACAGTGGTGAGACATATGGACGGCGGATACGTATATTCAGAATAGAAATTCTCACCCCCAATGAATTTAAAGAGGTAGAAGTCCCACCAGACTTAGAGGAGCCAAAAAAGGGCCGAAATGCTTGGAATGGTGCCCGCCACCATCACCTTGATGTCCAGCAGCTAAGCTCTGGAGAGTGGGTTGGGGTAATGGATGGAGACCGAGTTCCTTCAGGGGATCCAGCTTATCGGTTTATTCTTGGATGTTCTTCAGTTCTAGCTGTTGGTGCACTTATTGTACTTGTTGGGATGCTACTTGGGCCTGTGAAGTGTTTAATCCCACTGAGCTGGTGCCCTCACAGTGTGGGAAAGAGGAATGATGCCTTGGCTTTGGAGAAATCAAACTTATTATCTTCTAAATTGAGACTATTTTGCGGTCGGTTGAACAGGGCGAGTTCGTATCTCCGTGGAACGATAAAACCAAGCACCTGGATTGGAAAGCTGGTTCTTGCTTTAATATTTGTCATTGCAATTGCACTAATGTGCGCTGGAGTCAAATATATATATGGAGGCAGTGGCGCACAAGAGCCTTACCCATTTAATGGTCAATATTCCCAGTTCACATTATTAGCGATGACCTTTGAGGCTCGGTTATGGAACTTAAAAATGTATGTCAAGCACTACTCTAGATGTTCCTCTGTTCGTGAGATTGTTGTGGTATGGAACAAAGGGAAACCTCCTAATTTGAGTGAATTCGACTCAGCAGTGCCAGTCAGGGTAAGAATAGAGGAACATAACTCGCTAAACAACCGATTTAAAATTGACTCACTGATAAAAACCCGAGCTGTTCTCGAACTCGATGATGATATAATGATGACATGCAACGATGTAGAACGAGGTTTTCGAGTTTGGCGCGAGCATCCTGATCGGATCGTGGGGTTCTACCCCCGGCTCGTTGATGGGAAGGTTTTGAAGTACCAAGGCGAGAAACATGCTCGAAGCCACAAAGGGTATAATATGATTCTTACCGGGGCAGCTTTCATGGACAGTAAATTGGTTTTCAAGAGGTATTGGAGTGAGGCAGCCAGGGCAGGAAGGGAGGCTGTGGACAAGTTTTTTAATTGTGAAGATGTGCTGCTGAACTACTTGTATGCAAACGCAAGCTCTTCGGTTGCAGTGGAGTATGTGAGACCGGCATGGGCCATTGACACATCGAAGTTTTCTGGAGTTGCAATTAGCAAAGACACACAATCGCATTATCGGGTCAGAAGCAATTGCCTCCTGAAATTTTCAGAGATGTATGGCAGTTTAACAAACCGTAAATCGAAGTTCAATGGGCGATATGATGGTTGGGATTTATAACTAGGAATGTATTTTAGCAGCACAGGTTAAAATGAGTGTGTACTTTACTGTTGTATGCTAATTCTACCCGTACTCTTTTGGGTAGGTATAAAATTTTTGTTAGCTTTGAGAGTTATTTTTCCTCTTCTGGTTTTTGGTTTTTGGTTTACAGGTTTCATGTTTCACATAGTTTGGATAGTAATGTGTACATTGTTACTGTGAAAATTGTGTTCCTTTTATCTAATGGGAAGATAGATTGATTTCTCACAAGATTGTATTAACTTAGCCTCCTTGTATGATATGGTTTGCAGGTTGCAGGGACTATTTTCCAAGGTCCAACAAAAGTTTGTTTGTAATAATCCAAGGGTTGAGAGAATTCAGCAGGGGGGAAATTAAGAAGACAAACATTTGTAAGTTATACTTTATATATACTGGTAATTGTCCATGCCTGAAGCCACGGCGTAACGAAAAATTAGATTAAAATTCGAAAATATTACATTACCTAAAGACATACCATCACAATAATTACTACATACTCAATCATCAACATATATCCAATCACCAAAACATCAAGCTAGTCGATGATACTAATTTCAAGAAATTTTGGCAGAGTTTCCTTTAAAAATAGATATTCAGAAAATTATAAACATGTCTAGGAAACTTACAATCATCAATACATATTCAAACTACCAAAAAAATCATCATTCTATACTCAAAAATCATCATAACCATGTATAATTAGTTAACTTTATAAAAGACGGAACACAAAAAACACAAACATGCAAAAAATAAAGAAACAACATGTTGAGCATAAGACCCCTTACTTTACAGCTTACACCAAGTATCATTCAATGTATACTTGAAAATATTTGAAATATAAAAATTATCGAAATATGTAAATCAAAATAAAACAATTGTAAATTCGAAACATAAGAACCCTTACTTTACACAAATGACCACACACAGTTGTATATAGTGGGGGGGGGGGGGGGGGAATGATTTAGATTGATATAAGTAAGAATTTAGAGAGATTGTAATAAATTATCAATTTATTTAGAAAAATATATGGATGAATGTAGACTTACAATCAAATAAATTTTTCTTAATTAGTACCATTTCAACAAACAGTTCATTTGCTTAATAATTTAAATCATAAATCTGTATTGGTGGCAGTATAATGGTGTGTGAATTTGATTTGCGAGTATTTGATTGGTTACAGTTATGTGTGTTTGTGCATGTATTTTGTGTTGTGTGTCTGCATGAGAAGTAGAGAAATATAGAGAGTCTTAGTAAGAGAGACTTTCACACCTAGACAATTGTTTGGTCAGAGGTGGGTTAGTCATCGTCAAAAGTGGACAGGCCGGTAGGCACTTGAAATTTCGCACTCCTGTTACTAACCATGCAAGAGGGCAAAATCGTCAATTCAACCTCGGTCTCAATACCGGGATGTCAACTCAGCTCCGATCACAATATCGGAATGTTAACTCAACCCCGGTCTCAATACCGGGATGTCAACACACCCCCGGTCTCAATACCGGGAAGCCAACTCAACCCCGGTCTCAATGTCGGGATGTCAAGTCAACCCCGGTCTCAATACCGGAATGTCAACTCAACCCCGATCTCAATACCGGGAAGCCAACTCAACCCCGGTCTCAATACCGGGATGACAACTCGATCTCAATACCGAGATGTCAACTCAACCCCGGTCTCAATACCGGAAAGCCAGCTCAACTCCGGTCTCAATACCGGGATGCCAGCTCAACCCCAGTCACAATATCGGGATGCCAACTCAACCCCGGTCTCAATACCGGGAAGTCAACTCAACTCCGATCTCAATACCGGGAAGCCAGATCAACCCCGGTCTCAATACCGGGAAGTCAGATCAATCCTGGTCTCAATACCAGGATGTCAATTCAAACCCGGTCTCAATACCGGGATGCCAGTTCAACCCCGGTCTCAATATCGGGATGTCAACTCAACCTCGGTCTTAATACCGGAAAGTCAACTCAACCCCGGTCTCAATACCGGGATGACAGGTCAACCCCAGTCACAACCCGGGAGGTACAGGTCAACCCCGGTCACAACCCGGGAGATACAGGTTAGTCCCGGACACAACCCGAGAGGTACAGGTAAGCCCTGATCACAACCTGGGAGGTACAGGTCAGCCCCGGTTATAACCCGGGAGGTACAGGTCATCCTCGGGAGGTACAGGTCAGCCCCGGTCACAACCCGGGAGGTACATGTCAGCCCCGATCACGTCCCGGGAGGTACAGGTCAGTCCCGGTCACAACCCGGGATGTACAGGTCAACCCCGGTCAAAATCCGAGAGGTACAGGTCAACCCCGATCACAACCTGGGAGGTACAGTTCAGCCCCAGTCACGACCCAAAAAGTACAGGAGCCCCAGAGACAACCTTGGGAAGCCATATCAATCGTCGGAGACAACCCCGAAGCATCACACATCATCCCCAGAGACGACCCTAGGAAGAACAAATCAACCTCGGAGACAACCCTGAGGACAAACAAAATCGACTGGTATCAAAACCTCGGAGATAACCCCGGGAAATCAGTCAAAGGCCATGCCAGTACAGGAGACAACCCCTGGAGGGGCAAAACAGTCATTTTACCATCTTGAAGCCAATTTGAATAAAATCATGCCAAATTGATGTCATTAAGGTCAGAAAGAGCCATAACATTGATCTAGAGTGAAAACAGCACAAGATAGCTCAACGGACAAACTGCGAAGAATCGAAGACCCAGTTATGAACCCGTCTTCTTGAACTCGGAAAAGGTTTAGTCCCATGTCATTGTGACGCTCTCAACGAGGGCTTTTCGGAAAAGTATAGCACACCTCAAACGGATGCTCCGATCAAAAGTTAGAAAGTTTTGAATCTGACCTCGCGTTGCTTAGAGTGCACGTACTTCGAGGCGACAGGACCCACCACCCAGGGCCTGACATGTGGCGCCGCAGGTAGACCCGCAGCTGCCACGGGTAGACTAGCTTCCACCAGGTCTATAAATATAAGTGCACCCCCAGGCCAAAATCAATTCAGAAACGCTCTGAACCTCTGTCCATTTCGTTTCCTAGCCCGACTTCTAGTACTCCAAACCAGATTTTATCACTCTAACACGTAGGTATACTCATATACTACCACATATCAAAAATTGAGCGGTAGAAACGCCCATCTGAAGCCTACCAAGTGGCAAAAAGCCCGTGTAGCAGTCCATTGTAAGTATTTTTACGACCAGGAAGTTCCTACTACTTCATTGCGCATTTATACACTTGCACGTTAAATTTCATTTTCTAATTTTGCCCAAAACTCAGTTCTGTGGCCGTTTTTGCTTACGTTTTCGTAAATTTTAATACATAAACACGTTTTCTGGCATTTCTACAGCCCGGATCGTCGATCCGCGGATTTTAACAGTTTATATATATATATATATATAGGCCCCTCGCCGGACTGGGTTATCTTTTCAGTCTCGATTTGGCTTTTACATGTATATATATTTAATTGTATATATACTAACTTTTCAATTTTGTCAAGCCCGGATGTTAAATTCATGGTAGCTATTGCTTTTATATATATAACTATATATATATAAATTTTTCTGACTTCGTTTGGCCTAGATTTTGACTTCGTGACCTTTTTATTGCTTTAATATATATATATACTAACTGTATATATTAACATTTCCATTTTCGTTTGACCTGGATCATTTCGTGGCCTTTTTACCGCTTTTATAAATATATATATATATTTATTTATTTATATTTCTGTCCGGGTAGAAGATGACCGATTCGTCGCCCTTTACAACTTTTATGTATATACATATATTTCAATTCTGTCCAGCCTAGATCACTCTGTGGCTTTTTACAGCTTTTATAAATATATATATATTTCCATTCCAGTTCGGGCATAGGAATGAAAATCCATCGCCCTTTACAGCTTATATATATATATATATATATATATATATATATATATATTTCAATTATGACAAGCCTAGATTACTTCGTGGCTTTTTTTAGTTTTATAAATATATATATATATATATATATATATTCTTTACTCATCTTGATTAAATATCTACTGGAAATATTTATTTGATGTGAATTGGCACTGATATCAATTCTGGCAAGTTAGATTTTTTTTTAAATCTAGCCCTTTCTACCTTTCAAACGGTTCAAAATAGGTCCAACCGGAACCGGAAAGCTAGAATGGCTAAGATTTATTTAAATCTAGCTTTCTTTCTAGTTTTATTCATTTTTTAAGCAACCTCGCGACCCTTAAATCGCTATCTAGTTGGAACGAGAAGCTTCGGCTATGCGCATGCCAAGATTTACTGATGAATCCTTGGTTCTTGCGACATCTGAATGTAAATATACATTTTATGTACATATTTGAGATGTGCAGATTTATTGGCTTCCCTATGTGAGCCTAGGAATCGTGGGATTCACTATCAAACTGATCTGAATCTGATTCCCATGATGGACAAACTCCACTTTACAGATGTACCCTGCCAGTTTTCTGTAAAAATGTACATCCGACAGACCTTAAAACGGTTATCCGAGTTTAAGGTCTCAACATAGTGAAATAATGGTTTGCCGTGCTAGAGTCACTTTGATGGCTGTCATGCCCATGAGAAGACCGACACTTGTCTATATTTCCTGTGGTCGAGGATGCTTCGCAGCCCGACAATCACCATTCAAATTGAGCCCAAAGGCTGAAAAGATAAAATGGAAGTATTGACATGCTTCAATTCCTATGTTAGCGTAAGGGTTTGAAAATCAACCTTTCAAAACATCATTTTCATATCTTGTCTAAAAAAGAACTTTTGCAAATCAAATCAAACCTTTCGTATATAGGTTCAACGATGCATATACATACTTTCAACAAACAAACGTAGGCCCAATTTCTTCCGGCATTCACACACATATTGCAAATAAAAAAAGAAATATTGAAAATATGCGGTACCGTGTTTTCACGGGAGTTGTGGGGTGCCTAACACCTTCCCCACACTTAACCAAGCCCCCGAACTTCGATTTTTGGTTTCAAAGATTCAGTTTCGATAGTGTCCAACATTTGGGCCTACTTTCAAAATAAAACTCGGTTGAGTTGGTACAACCATTTTCAAATCTACCAACTGGCGACTCTGTAAAATGTTCAAATCGTCGACATGATACATGTTAGTCTTTTCCTAAAAAACCTTTTCACCCTTCATAAAATAGACAAGGCAATAAGGGTAGAAAACAGAAAAAACTTAGGAAGAGAGAAAGATTTCGGGTCCAACTCGACTCGCAATTTTTTCTCGACGTCGACAGGTGGCGACTCTGCTAGGGACAGTAGAGGGCTTAGGCCACGCTCAAATCTTTCCAAAATTTCCTTTTATATCTGCGTGTGTGTGGATGCTGCATCTTTACATTGAATGGATGTGAATGAATGCTTTACTGCTTTATATTAGTGCTTCGCACAATGTCATCATATGCATACGATGAGACGCGATGTATGTGAATGTATGTTGTGTGATTCCTCCACCAGGAGGCGAACCCATCGGTGTTTGAGTAATGGACTCAAAGGCAACTAAGTCTGCGAGGCTCATGAAACGCACCACTCAGATCCGCTCCAATTGAAAGATCGGATTAATTTCCCCTCTAGTAGATTGCAATGATTTGGGAACCTTCATGCCAAAAAACCGCGAGAGTAACCTAAGATAGGTCAGCCTCTGATTAACCAAACCCAAAGGGAAGCTTCTTCATGCCTTCCTCTTTCCATTAATGTCAAGTTTTCAATTCCAATGTAAATATCATAATGTGCATTCCATATCTTGTAAATCCTATCATACTGTCCTGTCATCAAAACAATTGACCTTTGTTTTGCAGGATAAGATTAAAAACCCTCAAACATAAACACATTGCATGGCATGCATCCAACTGATACCTACATCAGGAAATTAACACACCTACGTTTTGTTGTAGGTAACAATTGGCCCTATCACTAGGTCAAAATCTAAGAAAGCACTAAGCCCTTCTCCAAACATGGCTTCAAGTGCTCAACCTGAATCTACCCTTGTCTCTAGGGAAGAGTTTGAAGTATTGAAGAACCAGATAGTAGAGTTGGTTGTTCTCTTGAGGGAACAAAGTAAAGGCCTTCAAGGGAAACAAACCCTCGGTCATACAGAACCAGTTACACCCAGTGGCAGTCAAGACATTGGAAAGAAAGACACTTAGACTCCTGAACCACAGAACCAGGATATGACCAACAAAACCCCTGAAATCACCATCCTTAACAGAGAGCAGGAAGCTGGTGACATTCTGAAGAAGGTCCAACAGATGGAAGAAACCATCCGATCCATCAAAGGGACTAGGGCATTTGGTAGTGTTAATTATTCAGACTTATGTATTTTCCTTGGGACTCGTTACCCCAAAAAATTTCAAGTCCTTGATTTTGAGAAATATGATGGATTTGGAGACCCTTACACCTATTTGAAGGTATTCATTGGGGAGCTCGGATCCTATGCAGAGGACGAGAAACTCAGAATGCAGTTGTTCCAGAAAAGTCTGACCGGAGAGGCTAGAGCCTAGTATGCCCGATTGGACAACTCTAAAATTCACAGCTGGGAAGAGCTGGCGTATGCCTTCCTCAATCAATACAGTTTCCAGTCTCAACTGGCTCCAGACAGATACTAAATAACCAAAATCAAGAAACAAAACACTGAGTCATTCAGAGAATATGCTCAACGATGGAGACGAATGGCGGCACAAGTCACTCCGCCTATAACTGAGAATGATATAGTCATGACCTTCATCGACATTCAAGAAGCTCCGTATTACGAAAGGGTTCTAGCAGGCATAGGGAAGCCATTCTCGGAGATGATCAAACACGGCAAAATGGCAAAAATTGGGCTCAAGTCTGGGAAGATAAAAGATCTTGCCACCTTGGAAGCCGTGGCCGAGCACATTCAATCTGGGAGTTATGGGAACAATCCCCGGAGAACACACAAGAAGAAAGACGAAGAAGTGTCCTTAGTACTGCAAGGACAGAATCAGAGGGGCGATTCAAGCAGCATGCCCATTCAAAGGAGAAACTATTCTCCTTTTCAAGCTTCAGCACCACTTCAAACCCTCCATTCCAGAAAAATTTGGAGGCCAGGCGTCGAAGAACTTTCACCCCCTTAGGGGATTCACTAGAGAATGTGTTAAAACTATTGATGGCACAGAAAAAGATTGTTTAACTCCTTCCACCAACCAATACCGGTGGACTGAATTTCGACCCAAGTAAAAAGTGTGCCTACCATTCCGGATCTCCGGGCCACGATATACAAGACTGCTGGTCTCTCAAGCACAAAATCCAAGACTTGATTGACAATGGAGATATTGTGGTGACCAAACCCGAGCAACCGCAAGTGCAAGACAATCCCCTCCCTCAGCACAAAGAGGAGAGTGTCAACATGATTAGCACAAAGAGTAGAGAAGGATCTAAATACCTCTGATATGTCGGAGAGGTAACTCAATCAAGTACTAACGACCGAGACAATTAGGAGCTTTCAGAAAAGCAGTTCCTGATGGAGCAGGAGATCAAATCCATCAAGGAACAGATGGGACAGTTGGCAGAATTGGTTGTGTATCAACATCAGATGACCAGGCAGCTGATAAACCAGACCAACCAATATGAAACAAGTTCTCCTCCCCTTGAGATTAGCCCCATTGCTATGAGGGATCATTACCGATTTCATGAACGCGAACCCTGGGCTGACAAGATGGCCAAGGAGGAGAAGTTCTAGGCTGGTCGGGAATTCGCCTTTCAGAGGAATTTCACCAATTTGAATCAACCTATGAAAGAAATCCTCCAAATGTTGATCAACGAGGGAATGGTTGCAGATTTATTACCCCTGATGAATCCTTGATACAGGAAATTCAAGCCTGACCGGACCTGTCAGTATCACTCCAATGCACCTGGTCATGACACCGAGGATTGCTGGGGACTGCGTCACCTGATTCAGAACATGATTAAAAATAGTGAGTTAATAAAGGGGAATCAATATTATGATCTCCACAATGAGGAAGCACCCTTTTTTCCTATGGCTTGGAATCAGGAAACAGTGGCTATTATTTCTTGTGAAAAGGAGCTAGCCGCAACACCCTTAATACTGCAAGGGAAAGGGGTCCAAGAACCACAAAATCCTGTGAAGGTGGCCGCACCCGAGCCTATAATATTGCCCTTCAGGCCACAGTATCCTGTCATTAGCCTGAAAAGAGTCCCTTGGAACTATGGGAAGGATGAAGGGTCAACTTCAAACAACATTGCCAGCATATCTAAGGAAAATCCACTGTACCTGCCTCAGCAGGTGATCAATCCAATCATCAAAGATAAAGGAAAGGTGACTGAGGAGAAAATTGAAGAATTCCTCAGCAAAATGGGGCATAACGAGATCAAGGTGGTGCAAAGCCTGAAAGATGCACCCAAATAGATATCCATCCTGGACCTATTATTATCTTCAGTGGATCATCGCAACATTCTGGTGAAAGTATTGGAGGAAGCCCATCTACCAAAGACAGTGGACATTGAGAAATGTCACGTGATAGAACACATTTTCAGCAGCAATGTGATATCTTTCACTGACGATGATATACCTACAGAAGGGACTGGCCATCGTAAGTCACTGCACATAGCAATGATGTCATCAGGGTATGTGATCGGAGGTGTGCTAATAGACGGATGATCGTCCCTAAACATCTGTCCCTACGATACCTTGGAGAGAATGAAGATCAACCCAAACACAGATCAAGACCAGTCATGTGGTCATCCGGGCTTTTGATGGGTCTCGCCGAGAAGTTATGGGAGAAATTATGCTTCCTCTGGATATTGGTCCGCACACTTTCTATGTATCTTTCTAGGTGCTCAACATCACCACCGGATATAATTTGTTGCTGAGCAGGCAATGGATCCACATGGCAGGAGCAGTGCCATCCACCCTCTATCAGTAACTCAAATACATTATCAATGGCAACCTAATCACGGTGAATGCCGAACCAGAGTACCCTGTCAGCATACAGGGAGATATGCCGGTGATTAGGCTAGATACAGGGATTGAACCTGCAAGTTTTCAAGCTTTGGAGGTAAGCAATACTCAATACCTACCAGTTGGGGCACCAGCCTTGAAGCTAAAGGTCTCTCCTGAAGTAATGACAGTTGACCAGGAAATGGTATCTTTGGGTTTCCACCCTGGAGAAGGGTTAGGGAAAAATCAGCAAGGTATCAAGAGTCCAATACAAATCCCGGGCCAGTCGGGGACAGCCGGATTGGGTTATTCATCCGGGTCAAACCACCGGAACCCACACAAGCACCCAAAGGCTCATGCTTCCATAATTTTGCTGCCAAATCTCACTGATACTGGATTTGTGAAGCCAATGAGGAAGATTCCTACTGTTGTATTAGCCATGCTGTTTCCTCCAATTATACCGGTAAGTGAGAGAAAGACCCTATAGCTTAATGGGGAGAGCAAAAAGGAAAAAAAAAGTTCCTGTACGAAGGATGAGACCCATTTGCTAACATGCGTGTTCTCATACACTACGAGGGTATGAATGATGATATCCCAGACAGTGATGAAGAGGATCAGATCCAAATTCCTTGCATCAAGAAAGGGAAGGAGGCAGTTCAAAGAAAAATCTCGACCCTATTTTGAAGGGTGTCTCAGTCATTATCCAAGATGAGGCAGACGAGCACAATTCCTTGATCCTCCCCATTCATGAGGAATGGACCCTAGACAACTGGAGCAGTGCCCCTTGCCTCATTCAAAAAGGGTAAAAGGGCAGAGAGTCCATCTGCCCTATAACATGGTTTCATTTATTGCTTATTTTGGTTGCACATCTGTAGCAGTCACTTTTGTCATGCTTTACCAAATGCTTTGTATATTTAAACAGTTTCATATATTAAAGTGAAAGCATTTTGTTTTGAGGACTCCATAATTGGATGTGTTTGTCTCTGCTGATGAGATGCCAACCTGTCACAATGACTACAACTTTGATGTAGATCTGAACTTCGACTTGATGGAGATTGATCAAGATGACTATGAGGTGCCGGAGGAGATCAAGGAATGGGTCGAAGACAAACCTAAACCAAACCTTGACCAAACCACCACTATCAATATCGAAACCTCAGAAAACCTCAAAGAAATCCAGATAGGCCTAGACCTCACACAAGACCAAAAGGCCTAGACGTTGGCTTCCTTGATCCACATATCCAATAGGAGTGGGATTCTCGACATCAAATTCATAAACCAAGAGGCCCCGACGTACGGGAATTACATTGGAGAAGTATCAGATGAAATACCTCTTATCAAACAACCTTGGTATCAAGACATCAAGGAATATCTCCGAGATGGATCTACACCCGATGGAGCAAGCCAGTCCGGACGAAAGAGGATTCACAAGATGGACATGAAATTCTATTTGAGCGAAGATGCACTCTATAAAAGGGATGCTGTAATAGGCCTGTTCAGATGCCTCGATAAAGATCAAGCCCAGAGACTGATGGATGAAGTACACGGTGGAATCTGTGGTCCACACATGAGTGGTCATTTACTGGCCAAGAAAATATTAAGAATCGGGAATTACTAGATCTCTCTCAAAGCTGACTGTGATGACCATGTCAAGAGGTGCTACCAATGCCAAATTCATGGAAATGCCATACACGTTCCTCCAAATGAGCTGCAAAATATGAGTTTGTCATGGCCTTTCTCTATGTGGGGAATGGATGTGATTGGGCTAATAGAACCCAAAGCCAGCAACGGAATCGATTCATCTTCACCATGATTGATTACTTCACCAAGTGGGTTAAAGCGTCCTTTTTTTCCTAAAGTCACCAAAGAGGTAATCATTGGGTTCATCAGAAATAATGTCGTCTGTCGATATGGACAACCGGAGGTGATCGTATCAGACAATGCCAAGAAGTTAAACAATCAGATGATGAGAGAACTATGCAGCAAGTTCCACATCAAGCATCTCAATTCCGTCATCTATCGGGCCAAGATGAATGGTGCTGTCGAAGCGGACAATAAAAACATCAAGAAGATCATGCAGAAAATGTCCGCCAATCACAAAGAATGGTCTGACCTGTTGCCTCTAACCCTGTTAGCATATAGAACGTCAATGCGTACTTCTACTGGGACTACCCCCTACTTATTGGTTTATGGCATGGAAGCAGTACTTCCCATAGAGGTTGAAATGGAGTCCTTGAGAGTGTTGATAGACGCTCAGATGGAAGAAGATCAGTGGTTGCAAGAGCGGTACCACCAACTGGCCCTGATAGATGAAAAGAGGGCTACAACCATTTTCTACGGACAGTTATATCAACAAAGAATTGCTCGATCATACAACAAGAAAGTCTGAATACGACAATTCAAGGAAAACGACTTGGAATTGAAAAAAGTCCTGACCAATCAAGATGAAGACAAAGGAAAGTTTGCCCCAAATTGGGAAGACCCTTCATTGTAAAAGAAGTGTTGACAGGAGGAGCTATCAGATTACAAGAAATGGATGGAAGCGAATTTCCCCAATATATCAACTCAGACACCATAAAAAGGTATTATTTCTGAAACACATGCCAGACATCATCCTGGTCCTGCGAATCAATCCAATCAGTTCGGTTTTAAATAGAAGACTGAACTACGAATGACCTGATCTCCCTCAACCCGGAAGTACTTAAGTAGCCACTCTTGGTGCGGTCAAACCAAAAATAAAAATAAAAATAAAAATTCAATTCAAATACTCATCAAACCAAACTTAAAACCCAAGATAAACACTTCTCGAACCTCTCATACAAAGAACGAACTACGAATGACCTGATTTCCCTACACCCGAGAGTATGTAGGCAGTCATTCATGGTGCGGTTTGACCTTCAAGAAATACATAAACCAATACAAAAAAACCAATCCCAAGACAACGAAACATAAATCCTATCAGGCCTTCCTGGTTAACAGGCCCTTTTAAGGTATTCTCCGACATCTCAATATCATTCCATCAAGGAAAAGCTCGTAATGCATCAACAACAGCAAGTCATGAATGAAGTGGTAATCACTTAGCAATGACAATACATATCCAACAGGGAAGTGAATCAAAATATATTTTCCTGATATATAAAATTGTTTGAGATATACATAGTGTCCTGTACATGACAAAAATGGCTGAACTAGTATGTGCAGGAAAAATAAAGCTAGTCTATGGACCCATGGACAAGCGGGATAGCAGTGCCAACATGGCATCCCTCTCTAAAGGTGGAGGAGCAGCTGCAAGCGCAATACCCTCAGCCTCCATACGGGCAAGAACATCCACAACCATCTACATAAAGGTACTGTGATCATCAATATAAGCACTCATGTCTGCAACCAGACCATGTGTATATGATCGAAGAGCAGTACTGTCAGCAACATGTTCATCCCGGGTAGCTATGGCCTCGTCCCTCTCCACAAAAGCAGCATCCCTGGTAATCAATGTCTCCTCAATCTCGATAAAAGTAGCATCTCGAGAAGATCGAGCCTCATCTCTCTCAACCAATGCTGCATCCCGAGTGGCTCGAGCCTCTTCTCTATCAGCAAAAGCTATATCCTTGTCGGACAGGGCAGTCAACATCAACGCCCTAGCCTGATCCCTCTTGAAGGTCATTCGAGCTAGTGAATCAGCAATAGATGGATCTGTCCCGACAGGAATGATCGGCGGGTCTCTAACTAAGGCTGCTGTCAGACCCATGAACAAATCGTCCTCTATAGGAGAATCAGGACCCTCCATAGGCTCCTTCTCATTTAAATCTATGACTGAAACTGCCTGGATAACTACAGCTGCTGCTATATCAGCCTCTAACCATGCCGAGTACTCTGGAGAACGATTCGGATGGCTAGTAAAGAAATCAACCCTCTCCCTATGAGTCCAACACTCATAAATCTTGATCAGGTCGGCTGACGATGAAGATGAAGTTGATATCCGCTGATCAATAGCCCCCTCGAACTGGTGTAGGCTCTGAAACTGATCGAACTGACCCATGACTGCCAACGGATGGTAAGTGGTCACCCCTCTCAACCCTGCTAGAGGCAAATAATCCAGGCCAACTGTATAGGTGATGAAGCTGTAAGGGGATACCAGTCCTGAGCATGGTAAAATTGAGAAGGGATGGTCAATATTCGACAAGAAGGCTGACCATGTCGCTGCATTCGAACACTCCGCTGGCTGGAAGGAGTAGGACATGGCTATCTCATGGGTAAAGCAGTATTCGTGGTGTCTAAAAGTGCCAATCGGACACAAATGGGTCATGAGCCATACATACAGCATTACAGAGCTACCTCTAAAAAATCTATCTGGATGGGTGCTGCAATAGGTAGCTGACCTCAAGGTCTCGGCCAATATCATCGGCAGAATGGTACTACCCTGTCTAAGGGCACGGACTACGACCATCAAACCAATATCCAAATGGTCCAAGTATAGTGGCATGTATACGTAGGCTGTGACACACATCAACAAAATGTCTACCCGGGCCAACTGCCACTTCTCTGCCGAAATAAAAAAATCCCCGGCGTGTCGCTCATAGCTATCTAGCCTGCTGAAGCGATCGATAAGAAAGTCGATAGAGATCACATGTCCTAAAATGATCTCATTAGTGATAACTCTATGTCTCAGACCCGATGTACGCATGAATGGTCTCCTCATATCGCTAGTAGCTGTGCGAGCACAAGGCAGGTCCAGTGCTAAACCTGTGAGCCGCTCATACTCCTCCAAGGTCAGAGTCAGCTCATACAATCCAAAATGATAGACCTGCCGCTCAGGTATCCAATAGGATAGAATGCTATCTACAAATCCATATGGCACCTGGAAATCTAGAAGGGCTAAAGAATGCCCCAACATCCGATCTACTGTCCCTCTGGCTGAGAAGGGCAGACTAACATACCACAATCGCAATGATGATGCTACTGAAGATGGCAGTAAATGCTCAATATGGCTGACCGTAGATGACGACATCTGTATCACCATATCATAAGACCATCCAGGGGTCAAGTCTAAACTCTTCTGTCTAAATGCATATCCATGACATAATACATGTATAATGATAATGATAAACATGATGCAATAGATAGGAAATATCATGCATATCTACAATAAACTATCTATTGCAAGCATTATCTCTGTCTGCTAATAAAATCCAAAATAAAAAGTGTGACGCCTCCAAATTCGGGCCCCGATGTTTCGAATTCGGTTCATCACGTTGTAACAATAATAACTAAAATCATACAATTACAGCGGATAATCTAGAATAATATACAATGATTTATTATATTTATTCCCTCAAGTCTCGCAATCTACAGTACTTAATAGATTACATAATAATATCAAATAAAGACTTATTACATAACCTTACTGAAGTTTAAACATAGTTCTGAATCAGTCTTAATACATTATCATAGTTGTCATAATACAACACAAGAACTTCTAAAAATATAGAGGGACTGGCTAGTCGGTAGCCTTGCCCTTGCCCTTATCGACGCCCGAAGGTCCGCCATGCTCTACCTTAACTGAAATGTTTTTAGGGAAAGCAAGAATGAGCACAATTTGCCCAGCAAGTAATATACGATAAGGGTGAAGAGTTTTACAACACAAGTTGAAATATCAAGGTATAATCTCACTGATAATCAAGAGTTTGAAGAATAACATCATGAGCAACGAGTATCAACAATTCTCAAATCAAAACCTTGGAATATGAAACGATAGTTCATTATAGACCAACAGATATATATGAATTCAAAGGCCATCAACGTATCCAACTGGATAAAATAATTTATACTGAGCAGTCACTAAAGACCATTGAACATCTAGTAGAATTATCAATATTAAACTGATAACCCAAAAATAATAAGTATGATAGATGATCAGTCTACAATACTTCATGTTATGCATAACACCACAATAATTTTCACGCGTGTGTTGGGCTTCCAACAATATATACACTCCCCTTACCATAAGGGTTGTTCAACTCAGTTTTCAAAGATTTCGCACCAGTCAATTGGTTTGGATAGTTTTCTGAATATGCATATAGTCTAGTCGAATCAAATGGCATCGACACTTTCACGATATTAAAGAACAATACTAAGTTCAACATGAATAATAGCTTTCATAAGACTCAAATGAAAAAATAATTTATTCATAATACTTCATGTTATGCATAACTGATGAGTAGGTTAAAGACCTATGAATTTATCTCATATTAGCTTGTTTATTGTGAGTTTTTGGGTATTGTTCGCATTACTTTGTAGTGTTTTGTGTTTATTGTAAATATAGAGGTTGGAATGAATTTAAAGCTAAAAAGATCAAAGTTTGGACAAAACTGGTAGAGGAGCGCGGACCGCGCTGTGGAGGATTGGGAGATGGTGCTGACCGCGCAACTACGGGTTAAAGCTACTGGAGGTAGTGCGCTGACCGCGCAGTTTACAAAGGATGTGGAGCGCGGGCCGCACAGTTCTGATGCCTGACAGGATTTTTAGGTTTTTAAATTATAAGTTGAATTAGAATAGGATTGTGTCGTACTTTAATTGACTGAGGGTTTGTCTAGGCTTTACATAGGAGTTGTTTTCATATGTTTAGGGGGCTGGGGAACTGAGTATTCTCATCTTATTTCTTGGAGGCTATTCAAGGCATGTCAGGCTAATTCTCTTATTCAATTCTGAAGGGATGTTGAACCTGATTAACAATTACTGGTTTGATTAAGTTTATTTATTATTTATTCCTTCATAGCGATTTATTCTGATTATCTATGTGAATTTTCATATATGTTATCCAATTGATTAATTTGGTTTATGCAGGATTAAATTAATAAATTGATATCATCTGCTAGATTAAGACAGATTTTAAGCAAACGAAGTGTGTCTAATCTAAGTAGCAATTTATAGTATTTTTTTATGGTCAAGCTTTAAAATATTATTAAGATTTTTAGAAGACAAGTTAAATAATTCTTGATTGTGTAATTATTACTTGGAATAATCTAATTCTCATTCTTCATGCTTCTATCATATTAAATCTAGACTGATAGTTCTAGGTTGTATGTTAGTTAGAATCTCTTGTTGGCGATCGTCGCATTAGATCTACACTTAAGGAGAATTTTGGGTAATTTGCGATTGCGATTGCGATTGCAATTATCTAGGGTTATTAATCTCATTGAAAGGGTAAATAGTATAATAATTTAATTAATTCATAATTGTGAAAAGGGAATACTGAACTGAAGAGTTGAACTCTTTTACTTATCGATATTTTCTTAAATTCACTCTTGTTACTTAAATTATTTTCCAACAAAAATACCCAACTCATTGAATTCACTGGATAATTAGAATATAAATCACTCTCTGTGGGATTGATCCTTGCTTATTGCTATACTAATTCATAAGATTAGTAGAACCTTAGTGAGGTAAATTTAGTAGTGCTAGATGACAGCTACCAAATTTTGGCGCCGTTGCCAGGGAGGGTTATTTATTTTTAGTTAATTCAATTGTTTTCATTTTTTATTTTTATTTTATGCCTCGATCCTCTCACTCTTTTGACTTGCAATTTGATCCAGAAATAGAAAGAACCGCACGGAGGCTTAAGAAAGAAGCTCGAAAAACCCAAGGTTCACTGGCAGATTTCGACGAAGCTCAATCACCAGGTCTGAACATTGCAATCTCACTTCTTACGGATCAATCATCATCATCAAGCGAATCAGACGAGAAGATGGCAGTGCCAAATAACAGGACTTTAAAGGAGTTGTCAACTCCTAATCTTACCCAACAACCTCTTTGTATTGAATATCCTGCATTAAATGTTTCGCTTGAACTAAAATCTGAACTAATTCACCTTTTGCCTACTTTTCGTGGTCTTACAGGTGATGATCTATACAAATATTTGCAGGAATTCCATGTTGTGTGCTCCACCATGAAGCCACACAATGTCACGGAAGATCAGATAAAGCTGCGAGCTTTTCCATTCTCACTAGGGGATTTAGCAAAGGATTGGTTATATTATCTACCCCTGGGAGCAGTACGATCATGGGATGACATGAAGAGGCTATTTTTGGAGAAATATTTTCCAGCATCACGAGTAGCCAATATCAGAAAAGAAATTTGTAAAGTCCGACAATTCAGTGGTGAAACACTGTATGAGAACTGGGAGAGGTTCAAGAAGCTGTGCTCCAGCTGTCCACCCCACCAGATCGACGATTAACATCTCATCATCTACTTTTTGGAAGGACTTATACCGATGGATAGGAACATGATCGACGCTGCTAGTGGAGGAGCATTAGTGGACAAAACACCAGAGGCTGCCAAGAATTTGATTGCAAATATGGCTGCTAATGCACAACAGTATGGGACACAGAATGATCGTCCAGCACAAAGGGTAAGTGAGGTAAGCACAACGAGTGTAGAACAATAGATTTCTGAATTAATTACTTTGGTAAAACAGATAGCTACAGGTAATGCCCCAGTTGCATAAGTTTGCCAACTTTGTCTAATGGCAGGACACCCTACCGATGCATGCCCGACATTACAGGAAGAGAACACCGAACAACAAGCAAATGCAGTGGGAAATTACCAGGCTCAGCCGCAAAGGAAGTATGACCCTTTCTCCAACACATACAATCCTGGATGGAAGGATCATCCAAACTTCAGTTATGGGGGTGCTAGGCCACAGGCACAAGGATTCTATCCGGTTAAACCATAGTTCCAGCTGAATCAGCCATAGTATCAACCCAGACAAGTAGCACCGACCAATCCTAGATTGTCTCTGGAAGACATGTTAAAAACATTCATGAACCAGACCCAACAATACATGAATCAGACTACACAGTTCCAACAAGAAACGAAGTCTTCCATTCATAGCTTGGAGAGTCAGGTGAGCCAGTTAGCCACTACGGTAAGTCGGTTGGACGCTCAAGGTTCGGGAAAGCTTCCATCGCAGACAGTTGTGAACCTAAAGGAGAATGCCAGTGCTATTACATTGCAGAGTGGAAAACAAATGGATACACCAATAGCAACAGTTGAGTATGAGAAAGAGCAAGAGAAGGAGGAATCGATAGAAACAAAGGTACACCCTAACCTTCCTTGTCAATTAAATGATATTCCACTTCCTTTTCCTCATAGAAATTCTAGAAAAGCAAAAACAGATGAAAAAGAAAAAGAAATTCTAGAAACCTTTAGGAAAGTAGAGGTGAATATCCCACTACTGAACGCAATTAAACAAGTGCCACGGTACGATAAATTTTTGAAGGAATTATGCACAAATAAACAAAAATTGGAAATTGATGAGAAAATTATGGTTGGGGAAAATGTGTCAGCAGTATTGCAAAGAAAAATGCCATCTAAATGTAAAGATCTAGGCATGTTTACGATTCCATGCACAATAGGAAACACTAGGTTTAATAAGGCCATGCTAGACTTAGGGGCTTCAATAAATGTTATGCCATTATCTGTGTATACGTCTCTGAATCTTGGTCCCTTGAAAACTACTGGTGTTATTATTCAATTGGCTGATCGTACTAACACCTACCCCCGAGGGGTAGTTGAAGATGTCTTGGTACAGGTCAACGAACTAATCTTTCTTGCAGATTTTTATATTGTGGACATGGAAGATGACACATCCCCAAACCCATCACATATCCTACTAGGAAGACCCTTCCTAAAGACAGCAAGGACTATGATCGATGTTCACAATGGGACCTTAACAATGGAGTTCGATAACGAAAAGATCCAGTTCAATATCTACGATGCCATGAGGTACCCTAGTGATATTTGTCAGGTTTTTGCAATTGACATGTGTGATTCTCTTGTGCAGAAAACTTTTGCACAAATTCAAAGAGACAGCTTGGAGGTAGCTATTTCTAGCAGTTTGAACATGGATGAAACATATGAACTTGAGTATAGTCAAGAATTGAAGGAAACAGTAGCTGCACTGCATTCATTGCCTACACACACAAATAAGTATGATGTGCAATTAATTCAATTACTTGTAACACATCAAAAATTGTTACCATCTGTGGAGTAACCTCCAACACTCGAATTAAAACATTTACCAAACCACTTAAAATATGCATATTTAGGGTCTAATGAAACTTTACCTGTGATAATTGCTAGTAATCTAACCAAAGTGCAGGAGGAGAAATTAGTCCTTAGGGACCATATTACAGTATTTGGTTGGACAATAGCAGATATCAAGGGGATTAGTCCCGCAATGTGTATGCACCATATATTGTTAAATGAAGGAGTGAAACCAACGAGAGATGCACAAAGACGACTAAACCCACCGATGATGGAGGTAGTGAAGAAAGAGGTAATCAAATTACTTGATGCAGGTATCATCTACCCCATCTCAGATAGTCAATGGGTAAGTCCAGTGTTAGTAGTTCCAAAGAAATCAGGTATAACTGTTGTCAAAAATGACGATAATGAATTAGTGCCCACCAGGATGCAAACAGGTTGGAGAGTGTGTATAGATTATAGAAGGTTGAATGCTGTAACTCAAAAAGACCACTTTCCTTTACCTTTTATTGATCAAATGCTAGAACGTTTAGCTGGGCATTCTCATTATTGCTTCTTAGATGGATTTTTTAGGTTATAACCAGATTGTGATCGCCCCAGAAGACCAGGAAAAGAGCACATTCACATGTCCTTTTGGCACTTTTGCTTATCGACGGATGTCCTTTGGACTATGCAATGCCCCAGGTACTTTTTAACGATGCATGTTAAGTATTTTTTTAGATCTTTTGGAAGGTTGTATCGAAGTCTTTATGGATGCTTTCACAGTTCATGGTGATTCATTAGATGTATGTTTAGATAATTTTACACGTGTATTGGACAGATGTTTAGAAACAAACCTTGTGTTAAATTGGGAAAAATATCACTTTATGGTAGAACAAGGAATAGTACTTGGACATGTTGTGTCAATCCATAGTTTAGAAGTTGATAAAGCTAAAATTGATATTATATCTGCATTACCTTACCCCGTCAGTGTATGGGAGATACGTGCTTTTCTTGGACATACAGGATTTTATCGCAGGTTTATAAAGGACTTTGCCAAGATAACGTTACCTCTATACAAGCTGCTACAAAAAGATGAAGAGTTTCAGTTTAGCAATGAGTGCAAGGCGGCTTTTGATACGTTGAAGAAAGCTTTGACGTCAGCCCCTATCATTCAACCGCCAAATTGGGATTTTCCTTTCGAAATAATGTGTGATGCAAGTAACTATACTGTAGGCGCCGTCTTGGGCCAAAAGATTGACAAAACCACCCATGCCATCTACTATGCTTCCAGAACTTTGAACGCGACTCAGATAAACTATTCAACAACAGAAAAAGAGCTTTTATCTATTGTGTTTTCTTTAGATAAATTCAGATCATATTTGTTAGGTACTAAGGTGATAGTCTATTCTGACCATGCTGCTCTCAGGTACTTGCTAACCAAAAAGGAAGCTAAACAACGAATCATAAGATGGATCTTGCTGCTGCAAGAATTCGATTTGGAGATCACAGATAAAAAGGGTGCGGATAACTTGGTGGCAGATCACTTGAGCAGGATCATTAAAGAAGAAGAAGTCCTACCATTGCATGACATATTTCCAGACGAGCATCTACTGGCTATTGGACCAACAACCCCCTGGTATGCTGACATAGTGAATTTTCTGGTAAGTGCTTTTGTTCCACATGAATATTCTAGATCTCAAAAAGAAAAGCTTAGGAGTGATGCCAAATACTATGTCTGGGACGACCCATATCTGTGGAAATTTCAATCTATTCTAACTTTCTGTCATTCCTATACTTGTGGGGGTCATTTTGGACCAAACAAAACTTCACGTAAGGTGTTAGAGAGTGGTTTTTATTGGCCATCCATTTTAAGGATTCTTATTTGTTTTGTAAAGCATGTGAAAAATGCCAAAAGACTGGAAATTTATCTCACCGTAACCAAATGCCACAAAACCCTATACTAATTATAGAAATCTTTGACGTTTGGGGTATTGATTTCATGGGACCATTTCCTATGTCTTTTGGAAATATTTACATTTTATTGGCAGTTGATTATGTATCCAAATGGGTTGAAGCAAAAGCCACTAGGACTGATGATTCTAAAGTTATTGCAGAGTTTGTCAGAACTAACATTTTTGTCAGGTTTGGAGCACCACGGGCCATCATCAGTGATCGCGGTACCCACTTTTGCAATAGGGTGTTAGCCGTTTTGCTGAAGAAATACAACATTCTTCACAAAGTATCTACATCTTACCATCCACAAAGCAATGGCCAGGCAGAGGTCTCAAACCGAGAAGTAAAATCCATTCTGGAAAAAGTGGTCAACCCCAACCAAAAAGATTGGAGTTTGAGCTTGGATGACGCATTATGGGCTTACAGGACGGCATACAAAACTCTGATAGGTATGTCGCCTTATAGGCTAGTGTTCGGGAAACCATGTCACCTACCGGTGGAGCTGGAGCATAGAGCTTTCTGGGCTATAAAATAGTACAACATGAATATGGACCAGGCTGGCATCAACAGGAAGTTGCAGTTACAAGAACTCAAAGAATTACGGAACGAAGCATACGAGAGTTCAAAGCTGTACAAATCAAAGACAAAAGCCTTTCATAACAAGCAGATATCAAGGAAAAACTTCACTGTGGGCCAGAAAGTCCTCCTTTTAAATTCACGTTTATGGTTATTTCCTAAAAAATTGCGCTCTCGCTAGGAGGGACCATTTGTGATTACTAACATTTTTCCTCATGGTGCAGTAGATATTCGAAATTCGAAGTGAATGGGCATAGGAAGAAACCATTTCTGAATAGTGAACAAGTGGAGGAGGTCTAAGTCGTGACTCTGATTGAGCCAACTTATGAATAGAAGAAAGAATTCAAGTCGAGCTAACGACGTTAAACACGGGCAGCTGTGTGGGAGGCAACCCATAATTTTATCATGCGTTGTAAAAAGTAGGATTTATTATTAGTTCACCATAGTTGTACTTTTAATAGAGCAATTGATAGGGTACAAGCAAATGGAACAGGAACAAAAGAGCAAAATTTCAAATTTCACAAGGAGGCGCGGACCTCGCTCCAATAGCGCTGGGAGCGCAGTCTATGCAGAAACTATCCAAGCCAAAACCAAATCCCAGCGCTGACCACGCCCCTAGCCGCGCGGACCGCACAGTATATGCAGTAAGTTCAAATCCGAAACCCAGTCCCGGCGCTGACCGCGCCCTTAGCCGCGCGGACCGCGCAGTTCGGCAGATTCAGTTTTAAAAATGAATTTTGAACGATTTCGTGTATCCCTTAAAACCTTGAACCTTTCCTATTCCCTTTCCACTTCCTATTCCCCTTCTCCTACTCTACTTACACCATTCTCTCTTCATCTCTTCTTCTTATATAAACTAAACCTACTTCCCCCAATTCCTCTCTATCATTCAAAAAGCTTCAAACCCTAGTTCTCTCCTCATATTTCGTCCATAGCACCCATTCAATCCACACCTTCTTCTTATAATTCCCAAACACCAATCCATCCAAACAAATTTTGGCTACCTTTATTCATTAACAAGGCAACATTAACAACACGGATTCCATCATTCAAAGGTAACACATTGAATTGCATTCTATTTATTGAAATTCTTTCTAGATTCAATTGTGTTCGTTTTTTCTTTTAGACATTGGGATCCCTTGGGTTACTGAACACCTAAGGTTGTTAGTACTAATTTGTGGGCTAGAAGGAAGCTAGGTTGAAAGACAAACAAGGGTGCACGCCAAGTTTTTGATAATTTGTCCAAGCCAATTTTTGTGTGCCAATCTGTCTAACATGTCTTCTAAACGACCAAGGACCTCAACCTCCGGTTCTCGCCCATCCTTTGATACTTCCAGATTTGTGAGCGGGACGGCGACAGCTAGTTTCAACGCCATCGCCAAAAAGTCTCTTGTGCCAGAACGAGGCTTTACGCCCAATGCTAACCCGGACGGCTACTTGGCCTTGATGATTGCCGAGAGGCAATGGTTCCAGTTGGTCAAACAACCACAACCCGCTGTGCCAAACGTAGTAAAGGAGTTTTATGCCAACGCCATAGAACATGCCGGGTGGGTTGTGCATGTTAGAGGTCTGCCGATTTTTTTCCACCACACGGCCATAAACGAACATTTTGGGTTGGACACAGAAATGGGGAAAAGATATGAAGATTTCCTTCCCAACTTAGAAGAAATTATTGTGTGCCTTTGCAAACCGGGTACACAGTGGGTTCTTAAGCCTGGGACAAATATGAAGGTTCAATTTCCCCATTTCGAGCTCAGCCTCTATGGAAAGGCTTGGTACGCTTTCCTATGTGCTAGGCTCATGCCTACCACCTATCTAACGGAAGTCACGATGGATAAAGCGTGTCTTCTTTGCGGAATCGTCCACTCTTGGTATAATAGTACCAATGTTGTTCTAGAATTCTTTCCCGTGGATGTCAGTATGTGTATCCAGCAGTCGATAGATAGGGCACTCCGTGGGATTACCACAGGCGGACTATTGCATGGTTTTCTGATCACTGAGCTATGCTGCAAGGCGGGAGTCCGGTGGGATACTTCAGAGCCGATTCAGCAACCTACGGGGCCCATCGATCATAAGGACATAATCACATATAGAGAATGGAGTGGAGCACGATCCCATCCTCGGGGCGAGGGTTACATTATGGTACCACCGGCTACATCACCCTCTCCACCATCTACTTCAGCCGCAGCCGGTCCGTCCACTGATAGAAATCAGAGGTGAATGCTCCGCCTTGCTCAGCGCCAGGATCAAATGCATGAGTACAATATAGGCGCCTTCACGGCAATGGCCGACGCATTCTCCCGCATGAACCCTGTGACACCCCCGAATCTGGGTCCTCTGACCCCGGTCCGGTCGTCACAAAATAATACTAAACATCCACCTCTAAATAACATACGATAACTAAAATGCGGAATATAATAAACGTACGTCGTTCATTCAAAAGGTGTTACTAGTCCCAAGATTCGATAACCTTAAATACAAACATACAAACATACCCTAGAATAGTCATTAGGGTTCATATTTTATAACAATAATTAATTAAACATAAAAATAAAGTCTGCTCCTTGCAAACTAATCCTACATCTTCCCTTTACCCTTGTCCTTCCCTGAAGTCTCGGGCTTAACTGCAATATAAGTCATGATATAGCAAGAATGAGCAACAAGTTTGCTCAGCAAGTTTAAGTACAACAATAAAGGATATATCATGATGAATTCAATAATATGAATATCGAAAGCAAGAATAATGATTACTTTTAGAATAACTGATAGTCAAGTAGACTTTTGAACTATAAAACTTCAACAGAATCAATAGCTGATTGACCCTTTGGTTACTGGCTACAGAATAAGTACTTGAGGGGATCAGCCTCGCGTACGCCATGTATATGCATAACATTCAACTCTGCTGTTTGTATCTTTATACTAGATACCTGGGGTACTCCCCTATATATACAAGGGGTGTTCTTTCAGTCTAAGAATCCTTACCATCAATTGGTTTGGATAGCTTTTATAAAATTTTTATACAATTGTCTGACCGAACAAGGGTTCAGACTCTATCTGATGCAGTTCAAGAATTATAGAACTTTAAATAATGTACAAGTCCAAGACTGTACGAAATCAAGTGCACCAAGTGCGAATAACAATAATATCGATGTGGAATAATTGTAAAGTAGTTAAACCACCTATTAGCATGCTTGGAAATAACGTTCAAGCTTTAAATAATTAACTGTCAATACGATAATAACCTGCTCAATATAATATGAGAAGGATAGGAACTTGTACAAATAAGAATTAAAGAACTTGCACAACCAAATAGTGAAGTTCGGAGACTTGCTTACACGATTCATTGAATAAGGTAGTGCAAGAATTTAGATTACTTGCCTGTTTGCTCAGCTACGATTAAATTCTAGCTTTAATATACTTGCGTTGAAACGACCTAATATTAACAAGTCGGCCTTTCAATTAGCATCATAAACTAATATAAGTCTATACTTATAATAATCCATTTATCGTATAAGTCTATCACGTAATTCATGTAAGTCAATCTAATCATGTCATAGATTTAATTACTTTAGATTATCTAGTTTCTATGCATCAATATAGACTTGAACACATAATACTTCAAGTTACTTATATTTAATCAACATACATGTTTTATGATTATAATTTTTGAAAACCTAGCATGCTCAACCTAATCCTAGTTTAAAGTCATATGCTCTCATGTCGGTAATTTGTATACTTTACATAATACAAGTTCATGCTTCATGGTATCACATAACAAGGTTAAACATAACATGCATGCTCATGCGTATACTATACATGTATACTTTAATCCACCTATTTCATGCCTTAGAAATTCATTTTCTATGAATACGTGCATATGTGAAATCTATATGTTAACTCAACGAGGCCCATGTTAATATACTTATAGGCATAACGAACTCTAATGTACATGCTTGTATGATCAATACGTAATCCACATGGTGATCGATGATATAATCTTTCACGTTCTAAGTTTTTCGTTTGAAAAATCACACTAAGCCAATAAGGTATCATAATACATGTTAAGTGCCTTGTGCTCATAACTCATATGTCTTAGGACTCATATATACACCATATATATGCTCTCAAATAGTCAGAATCTAAAAGACATTAACCTTAGCCAAGTTCACTTTAAAAGTTCTTAAGTTTCTCATTTTGAAAACCTCATGAATCATTAAACCAAGTATTCTAGTGTATGACTAACACTTTAAACAATCATTTTAGGTTAATATAAACCATACTATTGTGTTTACAAAATCAAAATATGCACATGCTACGTATGTGTCTAAGTTCACAATCGAAACTATAAGTTTCATTACAAATCACAAGTTTTCCTTTCATGGAGTACATACTAGCAAGGTTAACATTATACATGTAGTATCAAGAAACATGATTATAGAAGTGATACTAATTTTCATGCTTGCCTTAAACCATAGTAACAAGTTATTATATAACAGGCCTTAACAGAAAGCAGGAAACAAAAACTGGCAACAGGGACCTGCGCAGCTGCGCAGGAACCAGGTATAAACCCGGCGCAGCTGCGCCGGTGTCCGGCCAGTGCTTGAGCAGGCTGTTTTCGGCAAAAACTTATCCCAACTCAGAAAAGAATTACGAATTCAGTTCCATTCCCGCCATATTATATAACTAACATGATTATAACCTTATAAGGCACTTAGCAACATATTCCAAATTAACTTAACAATCAATCCATCTTCATTTAAGAATCAAGAATTTTAGAAAATTTACAAAAAATGAAGAACATGATATACCTCTGTAATATGGACTGAACTTGCTGTTTATATGATGCTTTCAATGCAGCTATAATGTTCCTTCTTAACTCAATTGAAACTCCCAGCAAGATAAATGAGAAGAAGAGAAGTTTTATTTATAGCAAAATAGATATCCAGACAAAGCTCATAACTCCCAATTCAAACCAAGGGAAAACAAGATTGTATAATGGTTAAGGGGAGAGTTGTTGAGAGTTGGTAAACTCATCATGAAACCCACTCCCTCTTGCATGATTACCTATATTTTGCTGAGTTCGAGAGAACTAGATGGAGAGTAGCTAGCTTCTAGAGTTCATGTGAGGGAGAATGAAGAGGAACTCTCATATTTGGATAATGTAATAAGAACTCGGCAACTTGTAAGTATACATCATATATGTCTAATACTTGGTTTATATTAACTACACATAGTATATACATAGGTTTTAAGTATTTATTCCATACACATTTAAATAGGTGTTACAATGTTATCTCAATAAAATAATGTATCGAGTAGGTATATATATACCAATCATATAATTCATGTACATTTTTCTTAATGCCAAATGTAAAGCAATTGGGTATTATTATTACTCATTATTATAATCATTACAATATAATTATAATAACTTAATAAAATCATTATTAATTAATAATTGATCTTATTATATGACAATATGGTATACCTAAATGTCCACATAATGTCACATACCTTCCATTTACCTTATCTTAATATATAGTCCATACATGCAATATACACCACATTAATTATTGCATTATAGATAGTTACCATATAGTAAATGTTTAATATTGCATACTTGTATGAAACAATAAATCAATTAAATATAATATTATTATATTTATTAATCTCTTACTCATTAATTATTATTTATTCATAATAATTACTAATTAACACGTTATCAATTCATTACTCATAATTGAAATTAATCAATAGGTTCAAATCTTGCCACTATATTCAAATAAATTGAATATTTAATTATTAATAATCTCATACATTCTCTGATATTAAATCCTTAAGGTTAGTCCACTAATTTAAATAACTCATTAGTGACTTCCATTAATCATTTCACAAATTCACATAACCACATAAGGTTTAAATAAACTCACAAAACTAACTCGTTAAAATTAGATCACATATTTAATAAATAAGGAGTTTAAAAATTCATGGTCGTTACAAACCCTCACCAGCAAGTCCATCTGCCTGATCCAACCATCTTATCTGCCTACCCTCCTTCCGACGATGATGAGAGTTGATTCGTCCGCAGGGAAGTCCTCATTTTTATTTCTATATGCTAAGTAATGAGGGCATTCCTTGAAATAAGTGTGTGTGTGTGGGGGGGGGGGGGTATTGTCTATTTTTTTTCCTGCATATTAGGTTGCATATAGTTTAGTTTAGTTTAATTAGTCATATACATGTCAACATTAAAAAAAGAAAAGAAAAAATAATTTTTGCATTCATATAGGATTTTATTTAGGTTGCATAGGGATTGGACAAAAAGCTATGTTAATAAGATGAAGCCAATGAGAAAAATGATTAATGACTTGCATGCTTGAAATTGATTATTATATGTTGACTAATTTTGACCATAGGAATCTCATATCATGCGTTTTGTATTTTCTAAAAATCAAGCACACCAACTGGTTTTCAATAATAATGGGAAATAAGTGCAAGATAGAACATGGGTATGTATTCAATAAAAGTTAAACAATATCTTTCGCATAAGTTTGGGAGAAAAACAATGGCTCAAGAAAGGAATTCAGGAAAAAATATTTGATCTGAAAAAAAAATAGAAAAAAATTTGACTTAGTTCAGTTTCGTGGCCTTTTCTATTCGGATAAGTAAACCCTAGGGGATGTCTCTACACCTAGCGCCCTAAAGCCTTCGGGTTTGGGAGTCATTGGCCGAAAGTCCGTCTTCTCTATCTTCTCGCTCAATTCCCTCTGCTCTACCTCTTCCAGCTTTTCTGCCAGATCCACATTCCTAGCCACCGACTTATGAAACAAGGTCCCCATCTGGATCCCTGCCTCCCTGCGGTATGCAATCTCTACCCCCATCTCCTACATCTCTAGCTTCCTCTGGTGGTCTTCGTCCCTCAGTTTCTGGAACTCAGACTCTCTCTCCTGGGCCTCAGCCTCCAGCTCCTGAACTCTACAGTCCAATTCTAGAATACGCTCCTCTTACTCTCCCAGCATATGCTCCTCCAGATTAGGCTCGTAAGAGTCCTCCATGGGCTCTTCCTCTGTAGACTCGTCCTCAACAGGATCGTCCTCCATAGGCTCCTCTTCTGGATCAAACTCTACCTCGATCTCATCCTCATCGTCAGACTCGGATGGTGCAACAGCCTGCACAGGCACAACTTCTAGAGGTTCCTTGTATACTACATGTATATCTCTGGGCTCCTCTTCTGCCACTTTACTAGGTACTCCCATGTTTTTCATCCTACAATCACAAACATAAGACCAACAAACAACAACTCCATTAGAATGTTAAATAAAATATAAGTTCATTGTATAGAATGAAGTTACATTTCATAACACACTAAGTCTCTCAAGGAAAAACTCTACGCGAGTTCTATCCCTTTCTAACTTCTAAGTTCTCCTAAGTTATAATCTAAGGACACTCGCTCCTAAGGTTTATAACTACAGCTCTGATACCAACCTGTGACGCCCCCAAATTTGGGCCCCGATGCCTCGAATTCGGTTCATCACGTTCTAACAATAATAACTAAAATCATACAGTCACAGCGGATAATCTAGAATAATATACAATGATTTATTATATTTATTCCCCCAAGTCTCGTAACCTACAATACTTAATAGATTACATAATAATATCAAATAAAGACTTATTACATAACCCTACTTAAGTTTAAACATAGTTCTAAATCAGTCTTAATACATTATCATAGTTGTCATAATACAACACAAGAACTTCTAAAAATATAGAGGGACTGGCTAGTCGGTAGCCTTGCCCTTGCCTTTATCGACGCCCGAAGGTCCGCCATGCTCTACCTTAACTGAAATGTTTTTAGGAAAAGCAAGAATGAACACAATTTGCCCAGCAAGTAATATACGATAAGGGTGAAGAGTTTTACAACACAAGTTGAAATATCAAGGTATAATCTTGCTGATAATCAAGAGTTTGAAGAATAACATCATGAGCAACGAGTATCAACAATTCTCAAATCAAAACCTTAGAATATGAAACGATAGTTCATTATAGACCAACAGATATATATGAATTCAAAGGCCATCAACGTATCCAACTGGATAAAATAATTTATATTGAGCAGTCACTAAGGACTATTGAACATCTACTAGAATTATCAATATTAAACTGATAACCCAAAAATAATAAGTATGATAGATGATCAGTCTACAATACTTCATGTTATGCATAACACCACAATAATTTTCACGAGTGTGTTGGGCTTCCAACAATATATACACTCCCCTTACCATAAGGGTTGTTTAACTCAGTTTTCAAAGATTCCGCACCAGTCAATTGGTTTGGATAGTTTTCTGAATATGCATATAGTCTAGCCGAATCAAATGGCATCGACACTTTCACGATATTAAAGAATAATACTAAGTTCAACATGAATAATAGCTTTCATAAGACTCAAATGAAATAATAATTTATTCAATAAGCATACTAACTCAATTTAAACGAGTAAGTAAGAAAATTTGCTTTCACAAGGATCCATTGCATAAAGTAAATGTAAGGTTTAGGATACTTGTAATTAATAATACAAGAACGGGTTCAAGGAAACTTGCACAATAAAAGAGTGTAAGTCAGAGAACTTGCATCCAAAGAGAGAAGGTTTAGATACTTGCCTTATGCGTAGTTTATCCACGTAAAGTTAATCAACACTTTCAAATCCTATTATAATATATGTAAGATATTCATTAGCTAAGCACATTCGGTACTCAAGCTCGATATGTAAGTTTGATATACACATAGTGTTCTAACTCAATCATATAGCCATATACGTATGTTATTATAACAATTCATAACACTAAGTTGGTTATATCACTACTATCTCTAAAGTTCCTTTTATAAGTTAAACATCATTATGTTATACTACCTACACTTGTAAACATGTATCAGTAGGGATCTGACCAAGTTTTAGCAGCTTAGGCATCATAATAGGTTAACTGCTAAAATCAGAATAAGCAAACTGCATAAACTCTGAAATCAGCCTAGCGTAGCTGCGCCTTGGTTAAGCCTAGGGACGGCGCAGCTGCGCTGTCCCCTGGCCAGACCAGGGTTGGGCTGCTGCCCTACTGTTTCTGACCAACACGTAAGCATTCAACGCCACATAGTATATAAACATGTTAAGGGTCCTTTCATGCTTGTCAATCCATCTAAGTTCAATCTTTCATGACATGGTTCTGAGTTAACACCTTTAATAACTTAAGGCCTTACAACGCTATGAATTCACATAAGCTATCATGCTTGTCATTTAAACATAGAAGGTAGTCATATATTTTGTTGATAAGCATGCTCACATGTTTCTTTGTCATATATGCATAACTAGTATCGTTATTAGTTTTAAAACATGCTTAATTCATGTTTCATTCGTACTTAACTAACTTTCATGGTATCTACATAATGTGTGCACATGCATGATATATTAGTGATGTTTAAAAGCACTATCAAACATGTTTATAAATATCAGAATCTAAATCTCAATATAACATGTCAAAGTCCACATTCAAAGCTCATATTTCGTTAGTAATGTTCACTAATGAGGTCTAACATGTTCATGCTACATTATGATACATATATACGCAAGTCAACATTTTTTTCATGCATTTCTAGGCCATATAAACATGCTCAAGGTCAGGGTTTAAACATGGTATTCATATATCAAAGTTCATTTTGAAAATTCTAAGTTTATTTTGAAAACTATAACTTTTCATCAATCATGCATGCGAACATAGTACAATATATTCACGTTATGTTAATATACTCATATAGGCATGTCAAACCTATTAGCATGCTTGTTTAAGCCATACTAACTAACTAACACTTTAACAGATTTCAGCAGAATCAGAATTTGAAACCAGGGACTAGCGCAGCTGCGCTGCGCCCTAGTACAAAATTGGCGCAGCTGCGCCGGGTCTCGGCCAGCACTGAACAGGCTTCTGCTTCGGCAGAAGTAAAGCCAATTTCCAAATTTCTCTACGAATTCGATTCTAAGCAACTGCATTGTCTTACTAACATACTTATAAGCTAACATATCAACTATATATCAACTAACAAACATTTCCTAATCACATTATCATCAAAATCATGCTCCAATTTCAAGAAATTAGAAGTTTAAGAAATGAAGAATAAGGAATGGAAATTATACCTCTGCTACTTGAATATGAACTTGCTGCTAATTCAAACTTCTCCTTCTACTGATATATATATATATATATATATATATGTATGCTCACTCCCTACTCCTTCTTACTAGAAATTCTCAGCAAAAGGATTGTGAAGGAGGGGAACTATATTTATAGAAGAAATATTATACAGACAAAGCTTTTGCACTCCAAAATAAACCAACGGGAATGTTTGATTACATGGTGGTTAAGAAGAAGTTGGTGAGTAGTTGGTGATAATCATCATGAAGGCCACTCCCCATTGAATCATTGCTATGATCTTTGCTGAGTTTGAGGAGGAAATAGGCTTAGGCTAGCCTTTGCCATACACGTGAGGATAGAATGAGTCTCTTATTATGGGACAAGGCAAAAAGCTCAGCAATTGGCAATGTAATATAACACTTAGTTTATACACATACATGTTATATACAGTTAGGCTACTATATATACACATATTATATACTTAGGTTACACATGGATAACATTATACATGATAGCAAGTTGGGTTATACACATCCATATATAATCCATGTACATTTCATCATACCGAATTTAATTCAATTGGGTATTATCTTCCTAATTATCATGAACTATATTATTCAATTATATCAAATATTGCGATATTTATTGAATGACAATTATTCATTTGGTTCATTATAATAATAATAAGGTACCCACTAATGTTCACCCACACCACTTATTGTCACATAACCTTATTATGTAACTCATATAATTTATTTAATCTTACTATATAGTTTTTATATATATAATATAGTCACGTTACACTTTACACTTTATATAATATATATGTGACTACTATATATTACATATTTAATTATCGCATACTTGGCACACAACAATTAATCGAGTAAATATAATCTTATTATATTTATAAATCATTTACTCATTAATCGACATATTATCAATTAATTACTTAATAGTAGTATATCACCCATAAAAACTATTAATTAAATAAATATAAAACTTATTATATTTATAAACAATTTACTTATTATTATTCTATACCCATAATAATAATAAGTCAACATACTATTAATTAATAACCCATTAATATTCTATTTCTCCTAATAACAATAAATTAACAATTAATATTGATTAATTGTTCACTTAATAATTCCTTCATCCTTTAAATTATTTAAATCATAATTCTCATTATCGCGCTACACAAGGCGTTCTTCGAGCTTATCGTAAACTCCATATTCTTCTTAATTATTATAAATTCAATTTGAATTCATTTGAATTAACTCATCTCATAACAAATAAATATTTATATTAGAATAAATATTCATTTCTATTAATATATTCATTTAATAATATTCAAAAATTCTCGAGTTTTATAAAAAGTACATAGAAATGGGACACAACCGCCCAATAGCTAAAAAGAGGCCTATCAAAAGATATAGCAAGAAAAGCTATCCAAAAAGATCAAGAATATCTACACTCAGGCTGTTAGCTTGCTCGATCTCCTCCGTAGACACAAAGCCTCGGCCATCAGGAATGTTAGGGCGGTACAAGGGAGGATCAACCCCTGTAAAATTGTTAGAAAATGGACCTGTGGAAGGGCCCACTCCAGAGCCGGAAGGATCAAAAGAGGTTGCCTCGGATGGCTCCCGGCCAAGATGCCTGATAAACAAATGAGCTCTCTCCAACTGCTGGGTCAGTCCTGTAATCTGGTCGAAGTGCGTAGGCTCTCGAAGGCACGCTATCCAGTCTGTCATCATCACAGACCTCAGCACCATATCTGCCATGAACTGGGTAGCACGAGTCTGAGCCCCAATAGTGCAAGGACTCCACTAGCTACTAAATACCTCCTGGCTGTAAGGATCCTCTGATAGGGTGAAGCCATCTACGCCCATCATAGGAATGTTTATGAGTGGCTAAGCTAGTGGCCAATGATGCCTAGCAGGAGGAACAAAGAGAATGCGGATCTGCCGCGTGATGCTTCTGATAGCACGCTCTCCTAAATAGAGCTCCCAACCTCCCTCTGTCAAAAATGGGATTCTGCGGGTGGATAGTGCAAACTCCCAGCCAGTAGGAAAATCGCCCTCAAACCCGACTGTCAAAAAGTCTGAGGTATACGGTACCCACGAGATCGATCCGGCCATCAATAGCTCAAGTTACAGGCGGGAGTGGGTGAATCCCTCAGCTACAGGGACCTCCGTCAAAGTGGAGTGGTGCCAGCGCCGTCCCCGAGGATAAGTCTCCAGGCCCAAAGTAGTGGCGGGACGTAGGCAAGGAAGCCTCTCATATGCCCAGAACTGGCCATGCAAATATCAAAAGTCCTCAGTGACCAAGACTGACAAATGTAAATGCAGAAATCAAAAAGGTACAAGAAAGATGTACTCACCAGCAGGAATGGGCAAAACCCTAACCAAGCCTCCGTCACACCCTCCGAGCGCATGCTCATTCCCCGGAGAAAATAGGCAAAGGTGTAGGTCTCCCAATCAAAGTTACTGAGGCGCTCCACATGTCGAGTGGCACTGACCATGACAAAGGACACCGTCAAGGAGTTGTCCGCTAGAAAATAACCTCTGATGATCACCAAAAATAGTCACCGTAGGATGCGATCTCTAACCCTCTGATCATCAGGCAGAGGCTCAAGCAAAGCCCCACTCTGGGCATCTACGCTCAAGGGACCTGAACGGATAATCCGACCTTTGATGGCCGTCCCAAGAATCCCAAAAGGGACCGAACGATAGTAGGTGAAATGTCAGCCACAACCGACACTGGCTCACTTGCAAACTCTATCCCGGTGATGAACCTCCAGTCCATAAGCGTCATCATCACCTCAGAATCTAGTAAATAGAGAGACTAAGTCTGGTGGAACCAGCATTCAGACAGAGCCCTCATACCTAGGGGCAACGACGAGGAAGGATAGAAAAGAACGCCTGAAACCCCCAGGTGTCAAAGATGGCCTTGTAATCCGGGTGTAGAGTGTGGTAAAGAGAATGCACATTGAACCAGTTCCCCTTGGGCTGCGTAAAGCCGGGAACCTGCATAAAAAAGATCACCCATATCAAACCTGTGCCCCGAGAATGGCAAAATAAAGAAAGAAAATTCAAAAAGAAGAAAACTTCAGTCACGTCATTGGCGTAAAGGAATCTCGATGGATGGTGCCTCAAATCTCCCAGCAGCTCCTGAAGTGGCACTACAATGCCTGGAAGCTTCGCACGTGGAGCCTAAGCTGGGGCAGGATCAACAAATGGAGCCTCCTCATCATCTATGTCATCCGGCGGCTCAGCTTGGACCGGATGAATCACTGACTCAGCCAATCCGCGAGGCGGCTGGCTGGCCGTGGCCGAGGGACATCAAAGACTGTCCTCCTTCTAACTCCTGGGACGACCCTGCTAGCACTCCCGAGTCTATCTCGCTCCATAACCTGGATAAAGTCTCCAAATCACCTCAGAAAGGGTGAGGTAAGCCTAAACCTATATCTTGTTAAATTAAAGCATTATTTTATAGATTTTTAAATCCTAAAACATGCATGGGTCAGTCAAAATCCCCAATAGAGTCAAAACTGCATGTTTATTAAATGCTCAGGCTTTTGAATTTTTTTTGCCAGAGTCTCCTTTGTAAAATGGACTGTCCGCACGCACACAGGCATGTCTAGGTGGCCATTTAGTAGCACACCTTCTCAAAAAATAGAAACAGTTCATATTTATGAAAAATCAAAAATCAACTTCACATGGTAGCCAAATTACCATGGAAATTTTTTAGTTGAAAATTCAGGCTCACTAGGCCTCGAAAAGGATGAGTAAACTGATCAAAAAGGGCAAAAAGTGACTGTCTCAGAATTTAAATTTTCTTACATCAAAACGTGCATCACAGTAAAATATGCATACTTATGAAGTCGAATTTTTTTATCAAGTCAGATAAGCATACATTTTTGATACATTACGTACGGAAGCACTCTAAAATCACCCTACGTGGTTTATATCATTATAACGGTCAAAACTGACAAAGAAAGAATGTAAACGTTACCTGAGATGTGCAGAACGCGTGTCCGCTGACAGAATCTGAAAAAAGCTGCCCGAACTCCGTAGATCAGGAAATAAAATTGGATTTCTATTGAAACTCAAAACTGAAAATGACTTCTAAGAGGCCCTGCTTCCCATCTTAAATTCGTAGGAAAAAGCAAGCCCACATATGGTTGCCACACCCCTACCCGCGGCTCCCCAAGGTGGGCCTTACCCTCTTCGGTTAGATCCAGTTCTAGTGGAAACGGAGTTTACATGAGCTGAAAAGTCAAATCTGAGAAAAAACTGCGTATGAGCAGCGGATTCCTGACATAAAGAGGAACTTCATGAAAGCCATTGGTTGTCATCCCGAAGCAATATCCGGGGACCAATGATGAAAACTGCTGAAAAACTGCGAAAAACTGCCGCTATCAGGGCGTCGGGAAGGTCCGACAGTATGAACGACCAGTTATGTATGTATCAGGGCATCCAGGTTGATCCGAGGGTGTGATTTATCAAAAAGAGTACCCCCACGTCGAGGTTGATCAGGTGTGACTATCCGCCGTTGGTGACAACCCCAGCGAAGCATCGAAAACGAACTAGTGACAACAGCCGTTGAAGGCTACTTCAACGAAGTTCAGATTGGCTGACACTATCAGCCGTTGGCGATAACCCCAGCGAAGCATAGAGAATGAACCAGTGACATCAGCCATTGAAGTTTACTTCAGCGAAGGTCAGATTTCCTGACACTATCAGCCGCTGGCGATAACTCCAGCGAAGCATCGGGAGTGGTCCGGTAACATCAGCCGTTGAAGGCTACTTCAGCGAAGGTCAGAGTGCCTGACATCTCAGCTACTGGCGACAACTCCAGCGAAGCATCGGGAATGGTCCAGTGATATCAGCCTTGAAGGCTATTTCAGCGAAGTTCAGATTCCCTAACACTATCAGCCGCTGGCGACAACTCCAGCGAAGCATCGGGAATGGTCCGGTGACATCAACCATTGAAGGCTATTTCAGTGAAGGTTAGAGTGCTTGACATCTCAGCCGCTGGCGACAACTCCGACGAAGCATCGGGAATAGTTCAGTGACATCAGCAGTTAAAGGCTACTTCAGCGAAGGTCAGAGTGCCTAACATCTCAGCCGTTGGCGACAACTCCAATGAAGTATCGGGAATGGTCTGGTGACATCAGCCGTTGAAGGCTACTTTAGCGAAGGTTAGATTGCCTGACACTATCAATCGTTGGCGACAACCCCAGCGAAGCATCGGGAATGTTCCGGTGACATCAGCCATTGAAGGCTACTTCAGCGAAGGTCAGATTGCCTGACACTATCAACCGCTGGCGACAACCCCAGCGAAGCTTCGAGAACGATCATGTAATTTTAGCAGTTGAAGGCCACTTCAGCGAAGGTCGGACTGCCTGACACTATTAGCAGTTAGCGACAACCCAAACGAAGCATCACGAATGAACTGGTGAAGGAAACAGTGTATCAGTTTATCCCCATAGAGGACAGATGATGGAATCTATTATACAAATCCCTAGAGGGAGAATCGAGAAAGATTCGGTGGTGATCAAGACTGTGCAAGATACTGTTTAAGTAGGCATCAAGGGAATTCATCAAAGGCTATCATGGATACCGTCATCCCCAGCAGAAAATGGCGTAAACAAGCAATGATAGCCTATCACCAAGGGTTCCCACGAATAATGTTATCCCCAGTGGAATATGACGTAAACAGTCAGTGATAGCCCCATTCCCTCGAAGGTATCTAAAATTTATAATATATCATGCCATGCATTGCATTACCTTTGCATTTATCATATTTCCAGTGTCTAGCAATCTTTATCCTGTTCATTTTATTGCATTGCATAAACATGATAAAGAGGGGCATCTGTAGACACTCAAAATTTTGCACTCCTGTTACTAACCATGCAGGAGGGCAAAACCGTCAATTCAACCCCGGTCTCAATACCGGGATGTCGACTCAGCCCCGGTCATAATATCGAGATGTCAACTCAACCCTGGTCTCAATATCGGGATGTCAACTCAACCCTGGTCTCAATACCGGGAAGCCAACTCAACCCCGATCTCAAAACCGGGATGTCAACTCAACCCCGGTCTCAATACCGGGAAGCCAACTCAACCCCGGTCTCAATACCGAGTAGCCAACTCAACTCCGGTCTCAGTACTGAGATGCCAACTCAACCCCGGTGTCAATACCGAGAAGCCAACTCTACCCCGGTCTCAATATCGGGAAGCCAGCTCAACCCCGGTCTCAATACCGGGATACCAGCTCAACCCCGGTCTCAATACCGGGAAGCCAGCTCAACCCCGGTCTCAATACCGGGAAGCCAGCTCAACCCCGGTCTCAATACTGGGAAGCCAGCTCAACCCCGATCTCAATACCAGGAAGTCAGATCATCCCCGGTCTCAATATCGGGATGTCAATTCAACCCCAGTCTTAATACAGAGATGCCATTTCAACCCCGATCTCAATACTAGGATGTCAACTCAACCCCGGTCTTAATATCGGGAAGTCAACTCAACCCCGGTCTCAAAACTAGGAAGTCAGATCAACCTCGGTCTCAATACCGGGATGACAGGTCAACCCCGGTCACAACCTGGGAGGTATAGGTCAACCCCGGTCACAACCCAGGAGGTACAAGTCAACCTCGATCACAACTCGAGAGGTATAGGTCAGCCCCGATCACAACCCGTGAGGTACAGGTTAGCCCCGGTCAAAACCCAGAAGGTACAGGTCAGCCCCGGTCACAACCCGGGAGGTACGGATCAACTTTGGTCACAACTCGAGAGGTACAGGTCAGCCCTGGTCACAACCAAGGAGGTACGGGTCAACCCTGATCATAACCCGGGAGGTACGGATCAACTCTGGTCACAACCCGAGAGGTACAGGTCAGCCCTGGTCACAACCAAGGAGGTACGGGTCAACCCCGATCATAACCCGGGAGGTACAGGTCAGCCCCGGTCACAACCCGAAAGGTACAGGTCAACCCCGGTCATAACTTGGGAGGTATAGGTCAGCTTCGGTCACAACTCGGGAGGTACAGGTCAGCCCCGGTCACAATCCGGGAGGTACATGTCAACCCCGGTCACAACTCAGGAGGTACAGGTCAGTCCCAGTCATAACCCGGGAGGTACAGGTCAACCCCGGTCACAACCCGGGAGGTACAGGTCTGCCCCGATCACAACCCGGGAAGTACAGGAGCCCCAAAGATAACCCTGGGAAGCCATCTCAACCTTTGGAGACAACCCCAAAGCATCACATCATCCCTAGAGACGACCCTAGTAAGACCAAATCACCCTCGGAGATAACCCTGAGGACAAACAGAATCAACTGGGATCAAATCCTTAGAGACAACCCCGGGAAATCAGCCAAAGGCCATGCCAGTACAGGAGATAACCCCTGGAGGGGCAAAATGGTAATTTTACTAACTTGAAGCCAATTTTGTTAAAATCATGCCAAATTGATGCCATGAAGGTCAAAAAGAGCCATAACATTGATCCCGAGTAGAAACAGCACATGACAGCTCAACAGATAAACTGCGAAGAATCGAAGACCCAGTTATGAACCCGCCTTTTTGGACTTGGAAAAGGTTTAGTCCCATGTCATTGTGACGCTCTCGACGAGGGCTTTCCTAAAAGGTATAGTACAAACAGACGCTCCGATCAAAAGTTAGAAAGTTTTGAATCTGACCTCACGTTGCTCGGAGTGCGCGTACTTTGAGGCAACGGGACCCACCACCCGAGGCCTGCCACGTGGTGCCACAAGTAGACCCGCAGCTACCGCGAGTAGACCCGCTTCCACCGGGTCTATAAATATCAGTGCACCCCCAGGCCAAAATCAATTCAAAAACGCTCTGAACCTCTGCCCATTTCGTTTCCTAGCCCGACTTCTAGTACGACAAACCCAGATTTTATCATTCTAGTACGTATACTCATATACTACCACATATCAAAAACTGAGCGGTAGAAATTCCCATCTGAAGCCTACCAAGTGGCAAAAAGCCTGTGTAGCAGTCCATTGTAAGTATTTTTACGATCAGGAAGTTCCTACTACTTCATTGCGTATTTATACACTTGCACGTTAAGTTTTGTTTTCTAATTTTGCCCGGAACTCAGTTCCGTGACCGTTTTTGCTTATGTTTTCATACATTTTTGTACATAAATACGTTTTCTGGAATTTCTACAGCCCGGATCTTCGATCCGCAACTTTTAATAGATTATATATATAGGCCCCTCGCCGGACTGGGTTATCTTCCCAGTCCCGGTTTGGCTTTTTTATGTATATATTTAACTGTATATATACTAACTTTTCAATTTTGTCAAGCCCGGATATAAAATCCGTGGTAGCTACTACTTTTATATATATATATATATATATATATATATAAATTTTTTTGACTTTATTTGGCCTGGATTTTGACTTGTGGCCTTTTTATTGCTTTAATATATATATACTAACTATATATATATATATTAACATTTCCATTTCTGTTTGGCCTGGATCATTTCGTGGCCTTTTTATCGCTTTTATAAATATATATATATTTATATATTTATATTTCTATCCGGGCACAAGATGACCGATCCATCGCCCTTTACAACTTTTATATATATATATATATATATATATATATATATATTTTAATTCTGTCCAGCCTGGATCACTCCGTGGCTTTTTACAACTTTTATAAATATATATATATTTCCATTCTAGTTCGGGCATAGGAGTGAAAACCCATCGCCCTTTACAGCTTATATATATATATATATATATATATATATATTTCCATTCTGTCAAGCCTGGATTATTTCGTGGCTTTTTCCAGCTTTTATAAATATATATATATATATATATATATATATATATATATATATATATATATATATATATTCCTATTCCAATTCGGGCATCGGAGTGAAAACTCATCGCCCTTTTACCGCTTTCGTATATATATATAAATATATATATATATATATATATATATATATATATTCTCTACTCATCTTGATTAAATATCTGCTGGAAATATTCATTTGATGTGAATTGGCACTGATATCAATTCTGGCAAGTTAGATTTCTTTAAATATAGCCCTTTCTACCTTTCAAAATGTTTAAAGTAGGTCCAACCGGAACCGAAAAGCTAGAATGGCTAAGATTTATTTAAATCTAGCTTTCTTTCTAGTTTTATTCATTTTTAAGCAACCTCGCGGCCCTTAGATCGCTATCTAGTGGGAACGAGAAGCTTCGGCTATGCGCATGCCAGGATTTATTGATGAATCCTTGGTTCTTGAGACATCTGGATGTAAATATACATTTTGTGTACATATTTGAGTTGTGCAGGTTTATTGGGTTCCCTATATGAGCCTAGGAATCGTGGGATTCATGATCAAACTGATCTGAATCTGATTCCCACGATGAAAAAACTCCACTTTACAGATGTACCCTGCCAGTTTTTCTATAAAAATGTACATCCGACAGACCTTAAAACGGTTATCTGGGTTTAAGGTCTCAACATAGTGAAATAATGGTTTGCCGTGCTAGAGTCACTTTGATGGCTGTCATGTCCATGAGAAGACCGACACTTGTCTATATTTCCTTTGGTCGAGGATGTTTCGCAGCCCGACAATCACCATTCAAATTGAGCCCAAAGGCTGAAATGATAAAATGGAAGTATCGACATGCTTCAATTCCTATGTTAGCGTAAGGGTTTGAAAATCAACCTTTCAAAACATTATTTTTATATCTTGTCTAAAAAAGGACTTTTGCAAATCAAATCAAACCTTTCGTATATAGGTTCAACGATGCATATACATACTTTCAACAAACAAACGTAGGCCCAATTTCTTCCAGCATTCACACACGCACATTGCAAATAAAAAATAAAATATTAAAAAGATGCGGTACCGTATTTTCACGGGAGTTGTGGGGTGCCTAACACCTTCCCCACACTTAACCAAGCCCCCGAACTTAGATTTTTGGTTTCAAAGATTCAGTTTTGACAGTGTCCAATAATTGGGCCAACTTTCAAAACAAAACTCGGTTGAGTTGGTACAACCATTTTCAAATCTACCAACTGGCGACTCTGTAAAACGTTCAAATTGTCGACATGATACACGTTGGCCTTTTCCTAAAAAACCTTTTCACCCTTCATAAAATAGACAAGGCAATAAGGGTAGAAAACAGAAAAAACTTAGGAAGAGAGAAAGATTTCGGGTCCAACTCGACCCATAATGTTTTCCCCACGTCGACAGCCGATACTGGATTGCATATCATTTAACTCTCTTAAATGTATTCTTCATCCCTTTAAACCTTCTCTGCATCACTATCCTTAATGTCCTCGTATTAATACGAACGCACTTTGCCCAATGAGGAGAATGCACAACCACCTAAATTATTCACATAAACAATAAAATTAACACTATTTATATTATAGAAATAGTAAAGTTATTTTGATGCAGTGACATAAAAGTAGATTTACCTGATTACGTCGGCCCCATTCACAAAGGTCCATTGTATATACTCTATCATTCTCATTAATAAATTCACTCCAATCCTACAAACAATGAACCTCATTGTAAAATTAAAAGTTGAAATATTGAAAAGATTACATAATTCAGTAGAAACAACTTGTTTAAACTATACCATTTACTTGTCGTAAGAATATTATAACAAAACTTCTAGGTAAACAGTATTTGTGATGCAATTCGACCCATCTTCCGGAAGGAGGACAGTAATACGATATGAAGATGTGAATCTAGATAGTGCCACATAAAGGTGTCCATGACTAAAAACAGGTGTCCGCAAATCAATCCCAACGAACTTGATAGATTGTCCTTGGGATTTATTGATTGTTATTGCATAAGTTAATCGGACAGGAAACTGACTACTTGTCATTCGAAAAGGCAAGTCCAAAGATGTTGGTGTCAATGATATTCTCGAAATGAAGACTAAATTGCCAATTTTATCTCCATTTAATATCCGAGCTTCGATTACCCTTGAGGCACATCTAACAACCATCAATCGCGTGCCATTATAAAGTTCATCTTTCGGTGCAATATTTTGTAACAACATTATTGGACATCCAACTTTCAACTCCAATTTAAACGGTGGCAACCCTGAAGGATTCAGCGAGTTTAAGTATTCATTAAGATATCTGTTATGTATATTATTCTTATTCATTATGATATTGTTAGAACTTGCGACTAGTTAGCATTGCATTAGTAGTTTAATTGCATGAGTAGTGTAGTTAAGTGTTTTTGCGTGTAAAAGATTTTTTTTTTGAAAAATTCAAAAAAACACAAAAAGAGTCGTTAGTTAGGATTGCATGAGTCTAGTATGTTAGTAGGTGTGAAGTAACCTTGGCCAGTGATGAGACTGGTTTTACATAGAACTTAAAAAGTAATGATAACGAGGACATATATGTAAGTTCAGACCTTTACATAAATTGTTGCCTGTTTAACACTGTTGTACCGGTTTGCACGTTAGGATGACAATGTAGTCCAACTTGGGTTGAATAGTCACATAATTGACATCTTGATAGAAATTCGGCTTTAATGACAGAAATTTAGTGAACTGGTAGTAATGACTAAGATTAGACTAATACCTAAGTTTGGGGGTAGATATGGGAGCTATCTAAAAGAAAAGAAAATGAGAAAATATGAAAAAGAGAGAAAAAAAAGGAAACTCGTGAATAAACACCGTGACTTGTTTAATTTCGTAGCCTTTCATACTCGAGTAAGTATTCCCTAGGGGATGTCTTTACACCCAGCGCCCTAAAGCCATTTGATTTGGGAGTCGTTGGTTGAAAGCTCGTAACATGGGTATCATTGAAAAGCCTAAGAAAACTAGACATTGCATAGTCAAAAGTAAAATAGAGATAAAGGAAAACGAGCAAAATTGTGACACCCCCAAATTCGGGTACTTCGTTTCCACATGATTTGGTGTTCACTTTATAAATACAACATACATCTAGCCAATAATAAAGAATTGTAAAGTAAATTACAACCTTCATAAACTTAAATAAAATCTTCCTTGATAAAGGATTACAACTTGTCCGAATAAAATCCCAGGGTTATCTAAACCTTAACATTAATCAAATAAATGCGAAAATAAAACATAACCAAATAAGTCTTATTACAAAAGAAACTCGAAACAACAAGCCTTCACTTGTTCATCTTTCCTTTTCCTTTACTTGTTGACGGTATGTCAACATTCTTGGTTTCAACTGTAAGGGGTGGTTAAAACATGCAAGAGTGAGCAAACAAAAGCTCACTTGAAAATACAAAAGTGATATGACATAAGTGAGTAGTTTCAAAAGAGTTTGAATAACTTTACTTTCATCAAAATAAAGAATTGAATAATAATTCTTTCATCAATACGTAGAATTCGAATATAGAATCATCTGAGGGTCATAAGACCTTGAACTATGTCCTAGGTTATAAATATTTCTATTTAAACCTTTAACAGTCATTAAGACTATGGACCTTTAACTCGTACTCAGGGGGATCAACCCTTTGTACCATGAATTGTGCACAACCATCTTAACTCTTTTGCATAAATATCCCCTAGTAAATAGGGTTGTTCATTCTCAGTATTTGAATATAAGTCCGCACCAAAGAAAGTTTGGTTTGGATAGGTAAAGGAACTTTAGAGTTTCAACTATCATCAACTAAGGAGTAGTTGAATCGACTCACAATGCTTTAACAGTTCAATAATATAAGAATCATGAACCAATTGTAAGATATGACAATAAACTACATAATAAGTAGGCATGTTTTAGAAATAACTTAAAGCAATTGAAAGAATAAGTAGATCTTGCTTGAACAATTAAGCCAAGATCACAATGCTTCAATAACACTTCAATACTTATGCAATAAGAATATTTGAATACAACAAAGCTTGTACAATATAAGTAACAAGTTCAGAGATAGAAAACTTGCTTAACGTGTAAGAGTAAGGATTAGAAAACTTGCTTAAAGTATAAGAATAAGGATAAGAGAACTTGCACAATATAAATAACAAGTTTAGAGATAGGAAACTTACCTCAAGCGCAAGCTACACTTTAATAACTATAACCACTTTCACAATTACCCTACACATTGCATTACGTTTAAAGCATCTATTAGTATCCAACTACAACATTTAAACCATTGAACTTCATATCCAAGTCTAACTCACAATGTAATTTACCACATTGGTTGCTAACTAGTCAAGTACGTGAGTCTACATTCACGACATACATTCATAAACTTATAATGCAATAAATCGTGTTGCGTATCTTATGAAAGTAACACACTCATACACATGTAATACATTCATATACAACTTCAATATATCTTAAACACATCAAAAATATGTTATCTTATTACTTATTACACTTATCAAGTCATAGAAATAAGTTAGCTAAATAAACGGGGCATGAAAACTCAAAAACCAAAAACCAAACTTCCCGGACAGCAGCATACCCGGCTGGGACGGGTCCCTCAGGCCTAATAGTCCCACTGGGGCGGGTCACCTCCCTGGTGAAGGGGCTGGTTCGCGAATTGGGAGAGAAATAAGCCAATTTGGCTTATTTCTTCACACCGAATTCTATTTTTCTCAACATGATAAACATGAAACTTGATACAAACAATATTTTAAACTCTTTAACACGATCATAACATATAAAATCCATACATCACATAATCAGAACCAAGATTTCATGATTTTTGAAGAAAACTACAATATTAAGCGTTCTTGACGAAAATTACTACTATGAATTCGTTTTTAAATCAATTCAAGTGATTCCAATTGTAATAACTCTTATTCTTAACATACTAACATAATACATGATCAATTTAAACAATAACCCATAATCAAACATCAATTTAATAGTTTTAAAAGCCATTTTTCAGAAATTAGTTCACAGAAAATCATTATGAACATAATTCTTCTTGTTTATCAAATTTTCATGAATTGATTTGTTAAAACAACCATATAACTCATATATAATCATGCTATATCACATATTACTCATAAATTTATGCTTACACCAATCTCTTTGATAATTTAAGAACTATTTTCAACATAACTTTATAATAAAACACTATGAACATGACTTCTCCATGTTCATCATATCTTTGTGAATTAAAACACTTAAACCACTATAAAAATCTTATGTAAACATATATATAAATATATATGCACACATCCCATACATATATCAAAATGAAGAACTTTCACACAAAGATTTTTACAGAAAATTCTAAAACTATGAAAGATTGAAGAACATAACTTTAAAAACTTATTTTTGAGACAATTGAACACGAAACTCTTTTCATGGCATATAATTACATACGAAGAACATATGAATACCATATATACACATAAAGTTCATGATTATGAAAAACCTAATTTGACAAAAAATAAAAACAAACATATGAATTAATTATAAGGGTTAAGATTATAACCTTACTAGTTTGAATTAAGAGATAGATGGAGATGATGATGTAGAGCTCTCCTCTTGTTTTCTCAAGGTTTCCCTTATTCTTCTTCTTCTTCTTCTCTGACAATTCTCTCTAACCATTTCTCTTTGTTTCTTTCTTTCTTTGTTTGTAAAACTAACGTACTAACTATCTAACATATAGTATACAATATACATATACATATATAATATATATGTAACCTATAAGTAATAAGTATAATACTAATTACCACAATAAATATTACTAATTACATAGGTTATAATAATTTGAAAGGTTAGGCCATGTTTGGCAAACTCAGTTGTTTAAAAAAATAGATTATTAGCTAAGGTCTTGTTTGGGTAAAATAGATTTAAAAGAGGTGCAAGGGTCTCGTTTGGCACAGATCTTTTAAAACTCTTTTTTTTATTTTAATAAATTCTTAATCCATAGATTAAATACTACACTTATTTAATTAAATTACAACATTCTAATTCAATTAAATAAAAGCTAACATTCATAACTTAATAAAACACATAATACCAAATTATTACACTATTGTAATTCCTTTATTAAACATAATTCATGTAAAAAATTATTATCAACACTTAACACATAACATTAAATCTAATTTAACTATTCTTAATTAAATTAGAATTATGCTACACCATTATAACACATCAATTTAATTAAATATAACTCTTAATTAAATTAGTCCACAAAATCATATAATTTATTTATTTAGCTCAATAAATAAATCACATTCAATATTTATTTAACTCAAAAAATATTTTAAATTATTATATAAAATCTCAATCGTTACAATCTTCCCTCCTTAAAAGGATTCTGTCCCCAGAATCACAACATAAAAAAAAATTCTCATAAAAAATTCCCATCTGTTACAAAAATGCCCCCGTGCATAAATAAAGTTAGAAAATCTCCCATATTGACTTCCGAATTGGTTGACGTTGAGTCGAGTTTGCATTACCTTGTTTACGCGATTCCTTGAGGTAAAGCTGTATTCTCTTTCTAAGACACATATTATGTGAATATATTTGAACTGTAGTTAAGTACATTGTTATAGAGCACACATACACTGCAGTGGTGTTAACAGGTATTGATTCATAGATTGGGTTTAACTGCGGACATATTTTTGGTTGGATTCGTTGTTTATATCTGTTGTGATTTCTCTGAGGTAATATTAGTTAGCTTGTTACTCCTGACAGTTGCATTCATATTCATTGTATTTATTCGCACGTGCATTGTTTTACTTGAGGACAAGCAAAGTCTCAAGTTTGGGGGTATTTGATGAGTTGGTTTTATACCTACGAGTCGATGCCCGTTATAGCTTGATTCTTGGCTGTCTCAAGTAGTTTTAGTGTATCAAAAACTTGTTGGATAAAAACTATACGAGCTACACGCAAGTGTACGTGGTCAACAAGTAATACAATGATAAGATCAAGTATCGTACGCACAAAGACAATAATTCCAATTTATTCAAACAAGTACCAATTTTATATCATTTTAGCTTTATTAAACTAATGATTAACTGATGATTTTTATAATAAACGACTACTTAGACCAAAGTTAACACTAATTCAGGGTTTTAATAAGTTTTGGAGAATTAAGCCTACAACTTCACTTATTATTTCATTTCGGATAATATACTTTCATTCAGTTTATATCAATTACTCCAGATTATTAATCAAAAACACAAAAGCAGATATAACCATCTCTCAATGCATTACATCCATACTCACTCAAATCCACAAATGATAGAATTAAGCAAGACACCTTAATTAACTAACTCGCTATATCTCTATGTGAATTATAATTGAAAAAGGTTTATTATCAAGTTCTCTTTAGATTACATATGATGCATAGATATCTCTATTCTATACATGAATTATGAATCCTAACTACGGTAGAAATCACAAACATACGTTACTATGGCCAGTTCTAATCCCATATAAAATCTCTTAAATTTATATGGGATAACAGATAATTGGTGATCAAGCAATTATATAAGTTATGCACAACTCATAGTAAATAACCTGGAAATAATATTCATAAACTAAGTTGAAAGCTATTCAATCCTCCATTACATAATAAGATCCGTTATAGGCTTAAATAAGAATTTAGTTCATCATGAATGAATAACAAACCATAATCCATATAGTGTAAACCATTCTGAATATAATTTACAGAAGAAGAGAGAAAATAAACTATAGAATTGTATCACCGCTCTTCATCACGATCATTGTGTTCTTTGTGCTTCCACCGTGCTTCAATTGTCTCTTTAAAAACTCACAAATTAGGGCTTGATAATCTGTCTAAGTATATCCCTAACAGCCTCATATAACCTCCCAGCCGCAAGCCAAATGAAATCTCTATTGCTGCACAATTCCAATCAAAGAAGGAAACTTGCCAACTTTTCCTGCCGTACCCCCGCCCCAGCGGGGGTTTTTGCCTGCGTACACCCGCCCCAGCGGGCGTCCACTTTCTGATGGGCTTTGTTTTGCTCCCTTGCCCCAGCAGGTGGTTTGTACTATTCATGCCTGCCCCAGTGGGCATCCCTTTTCTTGACAAGCTGTACAATCTTTAATTAAGTCCCGATTTCCCATTCACTCTGGTTTCTACAATCGACAACACAAAACCAGAGTAAAATACACTAAAACTACTCGAGACAGCCAAGAATCAAGCTATAACGGGCATCGATTCGTAGGTATAAAACAAACTCATCAAATACCCCCAAACGAGACTTTGCTTGTCCTCAAGCAAAATAATGCACGTGCGAATAAATACAATAAATATGAATGCAACTATCAAAGAGTATCAAGCTAACCAATATTGCCTCAGAGAAATCACAACAGATATAAACAATGAATCAAACCAAAAACATGTCCGCAGTTCAGCCTAATCTATGAATCAATACCTGTTAACACCACTGCAGTGTGTGTGCTCTATAACAATGTACTCAACTACAGTTCAAATATATTCACATAATACACGTCTTAGAAAGAGAATACAACTTTAACTCAAGGAATCGCGTAAATAAGGTAATGCAAACTCGACTCAACGTCAACCAATTCGGAAGTCAATATGGGAGATTTTCTATCTTTATTCATGCACGGGGGCATTTTGCTCATTTTCTCGTATCTCTATTTTACTCATGACTGTGCAATGTCTAGTTCCCTTAGGCTTTTCAGTGATACCCATGTAGAGAGCTTTCAACCAACGACTCCCAAACCAAATGGCTTTAGGGCGCTGGGTGTAAAGACATCCCCTAGGGTGTACTTACTCGAGTATGAAAGGCCACGAAATTAAATTGTTATGGTGTTTATTCACGAGTTTCCTTTTTTTTTTCTTTCTCTTTTTCATATTTTCTCATTTTCTTTTCTTTTAGATAGCTCCCATATCTACCTCCAAACTTAGGTATTAGTCTAATCTTAGTCATTACTACTAGTTCATTGAATTTCTGTCATTAAAGCTGAATTTCTATCAGGATGTCAATTATGTGACTATTCAACCCAAGTTGGACTACATTGTCATCCTAACGTGCTAACCGGTACAATAGTGTTAAACAGGAAACGATTCATGTAAAGGTCTAAACTTACATATATGTCCTCGTTATCATTACTGTTTAAGTTCTATGTAAGTCCAATCTCATCACTGGACAAGGTTACTTCACACCTACTGACATACTAGACTCATGCAATCCTAACTAAAGACTCTTTTTGTGTTTTTTCTGAATTTTTCAAAAAAAAATTCTTTTACACGCAAAAACACTTAACTACACTACTCATACAATTAAACTACTCATGCAATGCTAACTAGCCGCAAGTTCTAACAATATCATAATGAATAAGAATAATATACATAACACCCCCAAACTTAAGTATCACAATGTCCTCATTGATGAAAAATAAAGAAAATAAAGCTTAGAGGACTTCCTTGACACTCATGTATCTGGCTCAACCTCCTCCACATCAAAATCTGAAGATGGATAACTGGGCAGTAGCTGTGGAGTCGGGAACTGGAAAGGATCGGCGGAATTGTTTAATCTAGCAAATGCCTCAACAACGGCGGAATTAAAACTGTTTTATGTGTCGAACATGTGACTTTGCTGCACCGCCAACCGGTCTTTCTTTCTGTCATCCACACGGCGCTGCTCAGCCAACTGCTGCTGTAGAGCTTTGAACTGGGAACTGAACATAAACTTTGTCGAGCTAGGAGTGCTCGACGTAGTTTCCTCTTCCTTTGCAGGTAATCGGTCTGCCTCCAACGCATCATCCTCAGTCGGCACATCCGTAGCCATGGCCTCTCTCTTCTCTGCATTCGCGGCTGAGGAAAAAATGAAGCCTAGACCACGGGGATGTGGCGGTGCCACCGGCCAGCGTTCGAATCTAGCAATCATCCTCGTGTCTAGCAGCTGGAGTGGCTGCTGAGTCAACTCATCGTCCGCCCACCTTATACCAGTATGGCGATACAACCTGGTGATCAATGATGGATGTGGCAAACCTCCCGACAGTAAGCCTCTCAAATATCGACGAATCGAGAAATTGATGATTGACCCAATGTCGATGTCGTAATCATCAAGGATAAAATACAAGAGTGAGATTTTTTCTTTGGTGACCTCGCTTGTATGTGTCGAAGGAAGGAGCTTGGCACAGAGGAACGAATACCAAACTTTCCTGTAGAGGCTTAAGTTTGAGCTCATGATCAACGTGCCCCCTTTCTTGCCTTGTGTCCACACTGTGCCCGGCTTGTATATCTCTATGAGGATTTCATCATAACCAAGCCCCCATCCCTAAACTCATTGTACTGACAAATTGCCAGTGGTTGTAGATTATAGAAGTCACTGATCGTCGTGACACTGAAATTAACCAATTTCCCCCAGACGAATGCCTTAAACGGGGATATATCCTCTGCATTCACGTAGAACTCATTCACGAGGGCCACCACTGTCGCGTCAGGCTGATCCGTGAAAGTGTCCCAGCCCTGATCTAGAATCTATAGCGACATCTTCCCATCGACTCATCGGGTCGGAGGCCACGCTCTGGGGTGAGCTTCTTTCCCTCCAAATAATTAAATCTATCGGTGGCGGTATCACTGCGGAATTTTTGTCTATCAAATGTCCTAGTAGGGGTGGACGATTCCTTACCCTTTTGTCTCTTTGGTGCTCGTGGTGGCATGATGTTTGATTGCTCAAAATCAACTACTTTCTGACGATTTTCGGTTGAGGCTTTTTGTCGAACAAGTGGTGGTCAATGTCAAGGTAGCTTGATGTTTGGCGATAGTTGTTTCTTTGCTTTCCCCAAATTTTTCACAGACAACCAACACAAGTAAAATATATAAAGCAATCACACCAATTTCTAGTTCTAATTATAAATCCCAAAACAGATAACCCAAAGAGGAACCCACAATTCTACCCAAATGAATACCTTGAATTGTTGTTGAATGATGAAATTTGAAGGATGATTGTTGATGTTCCAAGATAAGTGATTCGTTAGTACTGATATTCTAGTTAATTGAAGCTTTGGAGAGGTCAAGATGGAGTTTGGGTGGATTTCTCGGCAGCTAAGGGTTTACTCTTGTGTTAGAATAACCCACATGAAGTGATAAAAAGAGTTTTGAAAAAATTGATCTGTCGACCCCCTGCTGGGGCGACATTTGTGTGCCTAGGAAGCCCGTGGAGGCGGGTAGCATGCAGAAGACAAGCCAGTGGGGGCGGGCCAATTTGCCTTGGACCTGCCCACCGGGGCGGGCATTGGGAATTTTAGAATTGACATGTTTCCTTCATTTATTTTTTTGCTAGGTATGCTTGAATGGACTTCCCTTAGTTATTTAATGTTTGCCCTTTTGAGGTTTGGCATGAATAGTCTTGCCTTGACCTATACTTGCACCGCACATCATTACAATTGTTAGAACAAGCATTTTAACTACTAATTACTACCTAATATGCATGATTACACTAAATTAATATATATTTATGAAAAATGAAAGTAAAGGATGGGTTTCTTCCCATCGAGCGATTAATTTTAAGTCGTTCAGCCTGATTCTTTCTTTGATTCACTAATCAGGCACCGCTGGGATATTGTGGAAGCTCTTGGTCTCCACTACACATGCCCAACACTGTTTCAATATTGCCCTTTTTCATCATCAACTTGCTTTGTTCTGCGATTGTCATCACCAATTCCACTTCTTACACCAACTTTATCCCAGGAATCCTCAGGACCCATTTCGTTCCCCTTCATGATCACAGGACATTCTTCAACATCTCTTGGGAATTTGATCGCGTTGAACACTTGGAATTTTACTTCTTGATCATTTATTTTCATAGTTAATTTGCCATTCGGTACGTCAATCACTGTTCTGCCGGTGGCCAAGAATGATCTTCCCAAGATTTTTGGAATGTCTTTATCTTCTTCATAGTCCAACACTACGAAGTCTGCTGATAAAATTAGTTTGTCAACCTTAACCAGAACATCCTCCCCTAAACCGAATGGATACGTGATCGATCTATCTGCAAGTTATAGAGTGATATTCGTTGGCTTGGCTTCTTTTAAACCCAATTTCTTGTATATCGACAGTGGCATGAGGTTGATACTTGCTCCCAAATCACATAGGGCTTTTCCCACAAATTGATTCCCGATTGAGAAAGGGATGTTGAAACTCCCCGGATCTTTCACTTTTGGTGGGAGTTTTCTCTGGAGAATTGCACTACACTCTTTCGTTAATTCTACGGTCTCATATTTGCTTAGCCTACGTTTTCTGGATAGTATGTCTTTCATAAACTTCACATAGCTTGGCATTTGCTCTAGCGCTTAGGCAAACGGAATATTGATGTGAATCTTCTTAAAGATCTCCATAACTTTTGAGAACTGGTTCTTAAGCTTTTGACTTTGCAACCGTTGAGGAAAAGGCACCTGAGGTACATCTGAGTTCTGTTTTGCTTATTTTGACTTATCCTCTTGATTTTCCTCGATTCCCTTCTCCACACTTTTATGCTCCTGTTCTTTTTCCATGGACTTGGATACCATCTGACGATTCTCATCAACCTTCTCCTTTAATTCTTTCCCACTTCGAAGTGAAATGGCATTGCACTTCTCGTGACCTCCCCTAGGATTTTTCTCAGTGTCGCTCGAAAAAGTTCCTTGGGGTCTACTGTTCAATGCACTAGCAATCTGTCCCACCTGAATTTCCAAATTCTTTATCGCAGCCGCCTGAGTTTTCATTATCGCTTCATTTCCTGTTATGTATTTTGCCAGTATCTCCTCCAAATCGGTCTTTTTCTCTTGCTGTGAAACTGACTGTTGCTGTTGATTCTGAAGACCAGGGGGTATGATGGTTGTGGAGCCTGTTGCTGAGTCTAATTTTGGTTGTTGCTCCATGAGAAATTCGGATGGTTCCTTGCCCCCTGATTATATGCAATCTGAAATGTGTTAGGTGGCCTATAATAGTTGCCCACAAACTGTACTGAAGCTGGGTTGATCACACACTGTTCTGTCGGATGCTCACCTGCACAAAGTTCACATATAAATGCTACATGCTTTATGTTCCCTGTCGACATGGCATCCATTTTCTTTGATAATGCAGCTATTTGTGAAGATAGAGCTGTCACAGTGTCCACTTCCAAAATACCCGCTGCCTTGGGTTAAGTCATTCTATCCGTTGGCCACTAATAGTTGTTTGCCGCCATGGTCTCTATCAAGTCCCATGCATCCTCAAACTTCTTTGCTATAAAAGCTCCACCTAAGGCTGCATCAATGCTGGTCCGTATATGACTCCCTAACCCGTTGTAAAAAGTATTCATCTGCATCCTTTGCTGAAATCCATGGTTTGGGCACTTTCTCAACAACTCTTTGTACCTTTCCCATGCTTCATATAGTGGCTCTCCCTGTAGCTGTACAAATAAAGAAATATCCGTCCTCATTTTATGAGTTTTTAAAGGTGGAAAGAATTTGGCCAGAAATTTCTGCTCTAAATCGTTCCATGTGGTGATTGACCCCGGTGGTAAAGAATGGAGCCAACCCTTCGCCTTGTCTCTGAGTGTGAACGAAAATAATCTCAATCTGATAGCATCGTTTGACACCCCGTTGCACTTGAAGGTGTCGTAAATTTCTATAAAACTAACGATGTGCTCGTTCGGGTCATCATTCGGGTTGCCCCCAAACTGGCAATTATTCTGCACCATTTGTATCGTTCCAGACTTGATCTCAAAATTATTGGCATTAATTGCTGGTCTGGTTATACTTGATTGAATTTCTGCAATTCTTGGTGTAGCATAATCCTTCAGTGGTTTATCTTCCGGTTCAGCCACCATGTTGTCTTTGGGTGTGTCAAGTTCTTCTCGAGTCTTTGCAATCCATGTAGTTAACTTCTGAAAGCGTTTGTCGATGTCGTCCTCGAAAGGCAACAAATCTGGCTTCTTCTATCGAGTTTGCATGCACTACTCAAGATTACCTGAAATAACTAATAAACAACACAAAAATTAAGAATAAAAATAAAAATATATGTTTAACTAAAACTGAACTAATTAAATTGATATTGTAAGTAATAAACGCAATTACTGTCCCAGGCAACGGCACTAAAAACTTGTTGGGTAAAAACTATACATGCTACACGCAAGTGTACGTGGTCAACAAGTAATACAATGATAAGATCAAGTATCGTACGCACAAAGACAATAATTCTAATTTATTCAAACAAGTACCAATTTTATATCATTTCAGCTTTATTAAACTAATGATTAACTGATGATTTTTATAATAAACGACTACTTAGACCAAAGTTAACACTAATTCAGGGTTTTAACAAGTTTTGGAGAATTAAGCCTACAACTTCACTTATTATTTCATTTCGGATAATATACTTTCCTTCAGTTTATATCAATTACTCCAGATTATTAATCAAGAACACAAAAGCAGATATAACCATCTCTCAATGCATTACATCCATACTCACTCAAATCCACAAATGATAGAATTAAGCAAGACACCTTAATTAACTAACTCGCTATATCTCTATGTGAATTATAATTGAAAAAGGTTTATTATCAAGTTCTCTTTAGATTACATATGATGCATAGATATCTCTATCCTATACATGAATTATGAATCCTAACTACGGTAGAAATCACAAACATACATTACTATGGCCAGTTCTAATCCCATATATCACATCTCAAATTTATATGGGATAACAGATAATTGGTGATCAAGCAATTATATAAGTTATGCACAACACATAGTAAATAACCTGGAAATAATATTCATAAACTAAGTTAAAAGCTATTTAATCCTCCATTACATAATAAGATCCGTTATAGGCTTAAATAAGAATTTAGTTCATCATGAATGAATAACAAACCATAATCCACAAAGTGTAAACCATTCTAAATACAAGGTACAGAAGATAAGAGAAAATAAACTCTAGAATTGTATCACCGCTCTTCGTCACGATCCTTGTGTTCTTCGTGCTTCCACCGTGCTTCAATTCTCTGTCTTTGTAAAAACTCATGAATTAGGGCTTGATAATCTGTCTAAGTATATCCCTAATAGCCTCTCTGATAGCCTTATATAACCTCCCAGTTGCAAGCCAAACAAAATCTCTATTGCTGCACAATTCCAATCAAAGAAGGAAACTTGCCAACTTTTCCTGTCGTACCCCCACCCCAGCGGGTGTTTTTGCCTGCGTACACCAGCCTCAGCGGGCGTCCACTTTCTGATGGGCTTTGTTTTGCACCCTTGCCCCAGCAGGTGGTTTGTACTATTCATGCCCGCCCCAGTGGGCATCCCTTTTCTTGACAAGCTGTACAATCTTTAATTAAGTCCCGATTTCCCATTCACTCTGGTTTCTACAATCGATAACACAAAACCAGAGTAAAATACACTAAAACTACTCGAGACAGCCAAGAATCAAGCTATAACGGGCATCAATTCATAGGTATAAAACAAACTCATCAATATCGATTCCTAATGGTATGATCAAGCTCATCACCTTCAGACATTTTATTAGCAGCTAAAAAAGTAATTGTTTCTCCCGGAGTAATATTCAGTGCTGCAGCATTTATATCACTGACGTCGTCATTGCGAGCAGATAGAATTATCCGTTAAGTGAGAAAGGTTGGAGTCACTATACCAACCACATCCAATTGTGGATAGATTCTAAATATCAATTCATTTAGATTATGACACTAGTTTATTGTAGATGGAAGTTACACAATTTCTTGTGGATTAGTCCCAATCTAAAAAATGAAAGTATAATTATTCACAAAGTGAGATTTAATTCAAAGCATCATGTTATAAAATTTCAATTCAAGGTTGAATGAAATATTACCTCCATCAAGAATTGAGCAAAATTAGTATTTCGAACGTCTGTGCGAGTTAATCGCATATTTAAACCAAGAGTCAAAACACATATATCTTTCCATAGCGAAGACCGTCTCAATGATGCACCCACAATTTGCTCGCGAATGCCTTTAGGAATAACATATAATATTTGTCGAAAGTCTCCACCTAGGACAACAGTGATACCCCCAAAATGTCTTTTATCGTCTCTGATATCTTTAAGGGTGCAATCGACTGCCTCAATACGGTATTGATGTTGCATAGGAACTTCATCCCATATTATCATCTTTGTTTTTCTAAACAATTCAGCATGCATTGATTGTTTAGTGAACCCACATATTGAATTATCTAGGGTTTACAAAGGAATACAAAATGTCGAATGTGCAGTGCGCCCTCTACCAATAACAACGATGCAATACTAGATGAAGCCACAGTAACAACAACATGTCCATAGCTACGCAATTTGGTTGCAATGGTATTGTACAAAAATGTTTTCCCCGTCCCAGCACCTCCACTTAAAAAGAAAGTAGTTGCTATGTTTTCACATACTGACGTTTTGACAGTAGTATAAGCAGCAAGGTGTGCATCATTAAGGCCGTCAACATTAATTTGTGCATCAGACTGTTGTGCTTCATTCTCAAGTTGTTGGTGCTCAAACAGTAATCTATTTCCAACTATTGTATTCCAATTTTTAGTTGGTTGTGGCATGGGTGGAAAGTCAACTAAACTCTTCCCCGACTCATGGAGCAATAGATTCATCAAATATAAGCCATAATCTTCAATATGATCATCATTTGGATTCAAAATACCAAACTTAGTACGAATCTTGTGTGCTAAATCATCACATATATATGCCGAGAATTGCTTTCACAATGCAAATGGATGTAATGGAAAGCATTCTGTTAGAGTTATATCAAATAGTCTCCTTAATTGGTATCCCGTTCTCATAATTACAGCCTCTTGAAGACATTATATCCATTCTTCATCATCTTCAAGAAGTCCTCTTGCAACACATGCTGACTTGAACGTATCATGCATAACATTATTTACCGTGCGTATCCATTTAAATGAAGTAGGTCCTCTGACAACAGTTAGAAGCAAACGCAAATAAAACGCTCACTTGAATTAGGGATAGCAAAATACATTCTACCAATTGCATAACCCCTTTGTCTTGGAGTCCATTTATTGATAGACTTGTTCCAAACAAATTTTTGTGGAAATTCCTAATAAGTTAATACACGGGCAGATGTTGGAACATACGATAACTGTAATATTGCAATTGTGTCAGTTGAGTAGATGAGTGTCCACCTTGGGAAGCGTTCCAATGTTTCAAATCTGGATTCCATCCTAGCTCACCATAAGGGAACAATAACACATAATGCAATGGCAAATAGGCCGGATGACACTCATTAATTTGCATCAAACCATTATCCCCTCTCAAATATAACACAATATCTCTAATTCCACTTGATTCAGTTCCATCTCCTGGTAATATTACCTCAATCTCATTGGTTGTTGGGAGATTATATCGACGCTAGTCTGTTACAGAACTGTAGTGAAGATAGGCCGGTAAATTCACCCCGTCAATTCCAATTCACTTAAAATTATGTGAGCCTGCCGAAATTTCATAGGAAATGGATTTACTTGAAATAAACAATCTTGTATGGTTTTCAAAACATCTCTTCTCAAGTTAGGATTTTTGTTGCTGTGAACATCTAAAGCTGAATTAGGATCATAAATGTACAATTGAGAGTAAATTAGTTCACACCCTGGCTGTGGCATACGCGATCCTGTTCGATGGCGTAATTCTCCATAGATGGTGAATGTTCTAGGGTCCCTCCCGATAATTAATCTGTCATCCAAAGTAGCTCCAAGACTCGTAAACGCATTAGCTGCATTATACTTTCGTGTGTGCTGGCGAAATGATTTTGAATGTTTATCATTGTCGTCATACAATGCTTTAAGCATTAAAGGAGGTGGAATAAGTGGAGGTGGTCTAATTTTTCCTTGTAAACATCATTTACCAAAGAGAGGATTTGATACAAATGATTTTGTTAATTTTTTAGCAAGCCTGTGTAAGGCAGAACAATGAGGACATGTTCGATTCATCAAGCTGAGGGAATGACGATCTGGAATTTCATGGTTTCGAGGATTAAATGCAACATCCATAGCTACACCTTTTACTGTGTAGGCACTACAGATAAAATTATAGATGTTATACAATTTTATTATATAAATTGAATACAAATTTAAAAGAAGAACATGAATAAGACATTAAGAGTGAGAATAGAAAATTAAAACTTATAGCGAACACCTGGTGCCTTCATTCGGATTAGGCATTTGTTGGAACATGTTTGTCATATATGATGCCCCTGGGTAACATGGGGAGAATGGTTCCAAGACTGTTGTTGTGCTTTTTTATAGGTTTTGAGGAGGCAAGTATTGGAGCATGGTAGTCATAGGCGATACCCTTGAGATATTTGTTGGTATGCCTTCCTCAAGATTTTGTGGAGGATTTTCTTGATTCATGATGGCCACAAACAACCACCGTGAAATAATTATTGTAGTGTCTTCATTAAGATTTTGAAGCAAGGTGGTTGACGATGACTCTTAAACATTTGTTGTCACTATATTATCTGTTACAGGATGTGAAATTTTGGTAGATAAAGTCATTGGTTGAAGGCGGGACCTATTATTTGATTCTTGTTCTAGGCATGCTCGGTGACGACGGCTCGGTGGTAAAGAAGCAAAAAATCTAGGCTGAACGGGGGCACAATGTTTTGATCGCTTTCTTTCGTGACGTGCAAGTTGTCCCAATTGACGTTTGGAGCACTCATTTTCTTTCCCATTATAACTTATTTCTGGAGCAAGCCTTGCACATTGCGACAATGTTAATTTTGAGATAACATTATAGTTTGGTGCCTAAACCACAAGCCCATAAAAATTAATTATTATTTTGTTGATTTAGCGTATATCGTATCGTTTTCCACTTTGTATATATAGCAACGTGAGGTAACATGACAATAAAGTGTTGCATTAACAGAACTATCTACCGAACCATTTATCAACATTAAAATTATAATACAGTTTTTGTTTGATGAAAAAAAATAAAACACCATAGCCACATTTGCATTCACCACATTGTTCTATAGTAATACGCTCGATCAATAGCATATTGAATTTAACAGCTTGAAATGTATGCTATAAATAAGATCAAAACTACTGGGAAAGGTTGAGGTTTCATTATTGATCAATGCTTCAAATTATGGATTGTTCAAACAAATTTAGAGTTTTAAAAAATGGGACCCAACAAAAGATTCAAATTATATGTCATAACAAAAGTTTAAAGGCTACAAAGCAAAATTAAGATTAAGAAACTAAAACTCTCAACTACAAAACTAGTAAAAAAATAAAAAATCATAGTTCCTTAGTAATTCAATTGTATACTCAGAATAACACGAAAAAAAGTACTATTAAATGAGACAAACCAAAAAACATGTTGACAAATCAAACGTTCTACATAAAACAAAACTTAAAAATGTTTAAATTCAATAACATCCAAATCCATTGTAAAAACAAAAAGAAAAGAATAGGATTAAAACTGATACCATTTGTCAATCTTTATTTTTGGTTTCTTGGCTAGAAGAGGTTGATTTTTGTTTCCCCTTAAATTTGGCATTTGCTAAAGCATCAGACCTTTTTTTCTCTTGCTGTGTAAGAACACGATAAAAAAAATAAGTAATATTAAATGAGACAAACCAAAAATATGTTGACAAATCAAACGTTCTACATAAAACGAAACTTAATTTTTTCTAAATTTAATAACATCCAAATCCATTGTAAAAACAGAGAGAAAAGAATAGGATTAAAAGTGATCTCAATTGGCAATCTTTATTTTTTGTTCAATCGATAAAAGAGGTTGATTTTTGTTTCCTCTGAAATTTGGCATTCGCCAAAGCATTAGACCTTTTTTTCTCCTTCTGTGTAAGAACATGATAAAATAAAATAAGTAATATTAATTGAGAAAAACCAAAAACATGTTGACAAATCAAACGTTCTACATAAAACGAAACTTAAATTTTTTTAAATTCAATAACATCCAAATCCATTGTAAAAACAGAGAGAAAATAATAGGATTAAAAGTGATACCAGTTGACAATCTTTATATTTTGTTCCTTGGCTAAAAGAGGTTGATTTTTCTTTCTCTTTAAATTTGGCATTCGCCAAAGCATCAAACCTTTTTTTTTCCTTCTGTGTAAGAAAACGCTACTTAAAAGCAAAAAAAGAAAAGAAAAAATAAATGAGAAATAAGTGTGAGGATACACTACCTCACGTATACGGAGATAATTTAGTTCATACTCATTGCGAATTATCACTCCTACATTATTATGATGAAGTCTTCGAATTTGTAGATAAAAAAACATTGAATAGTAAATAAGCTGGTAAAAAGATAAGATAAAAAGTAAAAAAATGATGAGTAAGAAAAAATTATCATACGGTATTTTCTAGGTCGTCATCCATCTGTCACAACATTAATAAAAATAAATTAAAATAAATAAGTTATTAAAAAAATTATCAATAAGATCTATTTAAAGAGAGTTAATTAGATGATAAACTTACACTACCAAATATAACAACATCATCCATTGGTCGATGATTGTGCAATTGAAACGGTTGTAGCTACATAGTAAATTTCATAAGCTATGGATAATGAACATCAATTACATAATACATACACAAAAGTACATACACATCCAATTTCCAGAACCAAAATTAAGGAAAAAGACAACCTAAATTAGCTTACAAATTTCACAAAATGAACACTCAATAATAACCAACTCAACATCCATTCCATCCTAACAATTTAATAAAAAAACCTATTTCATCATAAATATAAACCAATTTCATAATAAAAATAAAAACAACCAAATTAAAAGACACCCAATTTAAAAAAATAACCTAACATTCGTGTGCAAATGTGTGTGTGTTTTGTGTGTGTGATACTGTTGTGAAAGAGAGAGAGAGAGATAGAGTGAGAGCACAAATTAAACACCCATTATAAAAAAAACCCAATTTAAAACACCCAAATTAAACACCAACATTCAAATACTGAAGCTGTGTAACGACCCCAAAATTTATACAATACAACTCTCGACATCGGTCGTTAACAATACATCCTTATTCAGACTTTACATCATTAATCAATGATATAATCACTAAAAATACGAAATATTTAAAACTTTTATATTATTCCTTCTTTACTTCCCTGAATCTCAACCTTTATCGTTACATAACTTTGATTCAACTTTATTTCATGGATTGATTCATCAGAGTTATTATAAACTAAAACTTACAACCACGTTCAATAACCCTTATACATCGGGTAAAATTTAAATCTTACAACTCAACATCTGTTAACCATCATACATTATCAAATACATTATCTGAAGCCTTAAATAGGGTCCAAAACAATAACAATTCAGCCAAAGTATATAAATCATCATGCATTACATCTGATTCATTTCTTTCAAGTAGCACATAACGTTACCTTGAATCCTTACCCTGCAAAAGTGATTATTTGCAAGAATGAGCTCGGCAGCTCAGCAAGATCTAACAGCTTTCATGCATCACATAGCACATAAATACATGCTCAACATACATCTCATAATAATTAAAGTAACATGGCATACATGCTTTACATCACATAACAAATATAAAGATTGAGTTACTTACTCAATCAATATTCTTTAATCAATCAATGTAGTCATAAATTGACTTTAACATTTCATGCTTCCAACATATATACAACATATCATGCTCTTTGCAAAACAATTTAAAACAGTTCATCATTAAGTGCACGCAGAAAATAGGAACTGAAAGACTTGCCTTGATCGTTGTTTACCAATAACAGTTTAACAGCTTACAGATATCTGCATTTCACGTGCCCTACACAATTATATAATCATGCACATCAACTATTAGTCACATAGCAAAGCATATTAGTTATAATGTAAACTTTACTCTACATCTCATAACCCTTCCTATTATCAATACACAATGTTCAATTTGATTGTGTTAATTATCGACTTATATTTCACTATCTTTCTTTTTCGTAATATTCGAAATTCATTCAAGTGTTTAAGTCCTGCTAGGACAACCTATTGGTTTTACATTAACCACATTTCATATATAATAATGTTCGTTACATTAGAATCGAAACACTATTTAAGTGTATTACCACATTACACGGCATTTTGACGTTTATACGTCACACGCTTAACTCGCCTCTTTTGCATGTGCTTTGCATGCTCCTATATTGGGTTACGTTACTCTATAATATTTCATTCTTATTGAAAACATAATATTAAACAAAGTCATACACACTCGTTACAGCGTTGTGACACTTGCACGTCCGTACGTCAAACTTGCCTATTCGAACGCCCAAACGACAAGCATTTGCGCACGCTTAGCACGCCCCTACGAATTGTCTAATACTTAAGGATTAATGTTAAATATCATTATAATACATAATAGTCATGTTATAGAAGTTAGAATATCATTTTACATGGTCTGGAGCATTACATGTGCATAAGTGCATGCCCGACGCCCCCCGATTGCCTCCAAAAACACATCAGTCCCAAAAATGACCATTTTGGCCATTGCAACTGACCTCGAATTAAACAACTTAAAGAATAAAAGTTGTAGGTCTACTCGTGCTCGTTCCGGATCATCTTGAATCGTCTCAATCGGAGTTCGTATAAAAACGTTATGGCTGTTTTACCACAGGAGGTCAAAATAGTCCCAGACTGACACTGTTCCCGGTGCAGCTGCGCCCCAAACAGCTTTGGGGGCAGCGCAGCTGCGCCCCTGGTAGCGTGCTACGTGAATTTTCTTTCCAGTTTGTGATTCTGGCGAATTTTCTAACCCTTTCCTCCTTCCCATCTTCATAAATTGAGTTATACACATCCAATTGAGTCCGTTTTCGACTCTATGAATTTGTAATTCATAGAACTACAACATAGCAAGGATATCCATAATTTATAGAAACATTAAGTAACCTAAAGTTTTACTCAAAACTCATGTTCATATTAGTATTACATGTTTTAACATGTTTTAGCGAAATCATTCACCATGAATTCGATTCCTAACCAAATCAATCCGTTTAAACTTCATTGTTTTCGTCTTTCAACATACTAACAACATCTATAATCAATTTCAGATTACACAAAGGATTTAACCATCAATTTAAGCCTTAAAATAGAACAAAATACATATACTAAGCCATAACAAAATTCCTTATTCTAAAACATATTTACATGAATTTGATAACTCTAAAATCGTTTATAGATGACATATCACAGATTATATATATCCTTAAAAACATATTACCAATTCCTCATCAATTCAACCCACCAAAATAATTTACAATGAAGAATCCAAGAAAATAAAAACTTAAGAAACTAGAATTGGATTATCACCTCTTGATTCCTTCCTTAGTTTAGATGAAGATTACTTGATTACTCTTCTTCCCCTTCTTTGATCCTCAGACTTTTGCTCTCAACTTCATAGAGAATTCTCTTTTCTCTTACTTTCTCTCTAAGTCTCTCTCTTTCTTTCTATTTTGCTAAACCACGTAAAATAAACTGATGGCTTAACTTGGGTGTTACAACTGATGGCTTAATGTGGGTGTTACAAAGGCAAAAGGTCACAAGGCCATGTTTGGCTAAACCCTTAATCTCCTTTTTAATTTATTCTAATAATTCTCCTTATCATATGGTATATCTTCTTTTCTCTAAATGTCACACTTTAACTATATTGCTAAATTATTTAGCTGACTACATTGAATAATTATACAATTATAATATGTATAACTATTACTTCATACATTACGAAATTATATACATAACCCTCAACTTAAAATAACCCTTTCCATTAAAATAATTAATATTTATTCCCTTTATTTTAATTAACTCACATGAATTATATAATTATAATATATAATTATTTAATTCCTTTTCTCGCATAAATTGTCTCAATACAATTTATTTAATCCATACATCTAATCACTACTTAAATATTAATCAATTTATTTAATACCATCATACTTAAATAAATTATTCCATAATAATTTTCATTGAATATTTATTTTATTCATTAATCCTAACACCAATATTTATTTATAATTATATTGGTTCTTCTCATTCTCATATCCATTTATATTCACTTGGCTAAATATAATATATTAAGCCATTACATCAACGTATTACTCTTACATGTAATATATTACCTTCATATTTTATTAAAACAATTATATTTATATTAATTCACTATTTTAATTAAGTGAATACTCACATTATTTATGAGATAGATTTAATTCATAATAATTCCACTGCCAACAATGAATAATAACCAAATTATATTATTTCATAATATAATCTTTAACTTAATTAAATTAACTAATAATATTCAGTTAATTTCCTTTTCATAATAACTTCATTTAATTTCTTCAATAGTTAAATTAACTATTAAACCTCATCATCCCAATATATATATATATATATATATATATATATATATATATATATATATATTTACTTACACGCAAAACATGTCATAATAAGAATTTCATTCATTAAATTCTTATTTTAACAATTTCTGAAAATCCGGGTTGTCACAAGCTGTTGTTGACTTTAAATATTCTTTGTATTGATTTTTTTATAAGAAGACTTATGATGAAATAGATAAGAATCTTTAACTGAAGCTATTCGACAACTTAAGTTAAAGATTTCAAGCTATGATGAAATAGATAAGAATATTTAAACAACAACTCAATTGATTCGTACAATTTAATTCGAACAATTAAAAAAAGGAAAGTTAGACCTAAGGGAAAATTAGACCCAATACATGTTAAGAGGGTGTTTGAAAACGAAACTACAGAAAGAGTCATCAAGCATTCCATTTCTGGAAAAGTGTCATCCACGCACCTTTAAAGAATGTCAAGCTCAGCCTCTCTCATTTTAGTTTGGTATTTTATAAAAAATCAGACAATGCCATAAGTCAGTAATCTATCTCACTAATCTCACCAAGCTCAACCTAGGTACAATTGGGGTTTTTCTTCTTCTTTTATCTTTTGTGGACATGTATCTGTTCAATTTTTGGAGGTTGGTTGAAGCTTTGGGTCAGCCTATATAATCGTTAATATTTGATTTAGGTATCTATCTATAATAATAAGATAAAAACCAATTTGAATCTTTTCCCACTTTAAAATTTAATTTAATTTAATCAATCCCGTTGTAAATTAAAATATAAACTCTTGAAAAACTGAAATAATTCAGGAGCTTGTTCCTACTCAACATGTGCACGTGGTGGCTTGCTTCTACTTAACTTAATATAGGACATTTAAAAATGTAGCTTTTATTTAAAACATTCATCAAAAACAGGGGGAATAAAACATGGTTTCCAACCACTACTTGCTCCATCACATATTACCAGTCCCATCTTCCGTTTTAGGGATTAGAAAGCCAGAATCTGCTTTTAATACTCATTTTCATGCACCTCCTCTACAAATGGATCTTTAAGGTACTTTGAAGACTGGTGATATAAAAGGCTATTTAAATTTCCAAATTACCCTTTATAAGACCCCAACCCGAAGTTCTTTTTACTCAATTTAAAATGGTAACTAAGGTTAGGTATTGGGAAATCAAAAGGTCAGAAAGGTATAAACTTGGGAAGGTGGAAGTAATATTTTAAAAATGGATCTTGAACTTTGATCATATAAAAGTTAAACCTTTCCTATACAATCTTAATAGTAGACATCTTTAAAACAATGAGAAAAATTAAATCCTAAAACAAACCAATTAAAACAAATTTTTTAAAACTATATTAAACCCATAAAAGTGCCTATGAATCATCAATAAAAATGGATACCCAGAAATAAAACTTACATCACAGTACACCTTTACTTGAGTATCTAGCTTTGACCTCCAACTTTGCAAATCCTTAGGGTCAAAATCATTAAAATAAAACTATGTTAGAAATACATGTTGTAATACCCGTAAAAAAAACAAATAAATAAATAAATGACTTTTTAAAACTTTATTTTAAATATTTTAATTGGACTTTTCTTATGTTTGGGTAAAATATTGTATTTAATTATGTGGGCTACATTAATTGGGACTTAATACTAATTGGATTAAATTTATATTTGTGTAATATTAAAATCCTATTAGAATTAGGAGATTTAATAAAATCTGTTTTTCAGTGAATAAATATTTAAACCCTAATCTATCTCACGATATATCTTATACGAACTGGGGAAAAAAAAAAAAGTGCGGCTGCGCAGCGAAAGGAGAAAGAAAAATAATTTCATTCTTTTATCAGGTAAGTTTTTAGGAATTTACGGTACATGCATGTGTTGATTTGATATCACATGATGAATACACCCAATTGAAGTATGTAGTCAATTGAATTTGAAGTAGTACTGACCATTCATTCAGTAGTAAACCTTATACTTAGTTAATATATTATATAAGTTGGGGGTAGATCTTTTGTTGTTATTAACTAATATATATATATATTTATATGGAACTTGCTGCCTGCAAGCTTTGCAGGTGATGATTATATATATATATATATATATAAACGAAATTATTAAAATTTATTAACAGAATTAGTAAAAAAAAATAAAATAAAATAAAATTTGTAAGTTATGTATATTAATTTAAACTAATTAATTTTGCCGAGATGGTTATAAAAGTTACTTAATAATAATTTAACAATATTGTGTATTGATGATTAAAATTGTAATAAAGTTTCATTTTATTTTATTAGATCAGACGGAGTGAATTTAAGGAATTATATTTGAAATATAATTTCTGGTATTACATTACTTAATCCAGGTACGGATTCCGTACTCCTTCAGCGATAATCCTTTTAATTTTATTATATTCATTTTACTTTTTGTTTAGATTTCGTTTATTGTTTCACATGATCGTTCGTTCTCAAATTCATGTGATGGTTTTGTTTTGACGTTGATATTCGGAACTCATATTTGTACTCTTTAGACTAGTGTATCATGTCTAGAGCTTATTTCGATATTTGTAGTAATGTACATGTTGATATATTTTGGAGAATTTGTTGTCGATTTGTTTCGTTGTTACATGTACATACTAGAACCCCTTGTGTTAATATTGTGTCGAATGTGTTGTGACATGATATTATTATTAGATTATACCGTAGGGTATACCTGAGCTATAACCACCTGTGGGGGTACCACAGGCATGTCGTCTTGGCACGAGAGGCATGACACTTTTCGTGGCGGTGTGATCAGTCCACGGTGTCTCCGTTTTGTGCTCCGGTGGGAGTTGGCCATTTGGTGTTTTGTTGTGGGAGGCGTATGGGTCGACCCTAATTTTCTGTTCTGTTCTGTTCTGCGGAGTGGCGATGTTTGTGCCAAACACGCTTTTCGATTTTGCATGCATTGGATTCGCGGTCCAATGTGTGTGATTTGCCTGTGTGGCAAGGTATATTTCTGTTTTATTTTGAGCTCGGTATGAAATAACCCCAGCCATTTGATTCAGCCTATGATTTCGTTGTAGTAGTTTGTTCGTTACAGTTCAGTTCATTTTATTGAGTTAGTTATTTCGTTTCATTATTCGTGTATTCTATATCTGTACTGGGCATTTGGCTCATGCTGTGTTTTTCTTCCGGCAGGTAATCAGGGGGATCCAGGGCAAGTGGGATGAGAGCTCCATTCGATCCAATGATTTAGATATTCTGTTTAGGCTTGATAGATTGATTTTATTTTGAGTTGTAATAAATACTCTAGATTTGAGTCTGTTGGCATTTATTCTGGTTTGACCTTGTTGATATTTGGGAGCTGTCGTTTACACTCCTAAATTAACCTCACTTTTACTTTACGAATTCAAACAATTAGCACAGTAGTAAGCAAGGATCGATCCCACAGAGAGTGATTTATTTTATATTTATCTTATGATTTCTAATTAAAAGGGGTTTTGAATTGATTAAACTAAATTATCAAGAATAAAGTAATAAGAATTAACAATTAATAAAAAGCTTCAGTTCTTCAGTTTAGTATCACCTTTTCATAATTATGGAGTAATCAAGTTTAACATTATTTATCCTTGAATAAAATTAATAGCCCTAGGTAACAACAAGCTCTGCTACCCGAAACTCCCCTTAGATTGTCACTCAATGAAACAAGCTCTTCACAAGATTCTAACCATTATATAACCTAGAACAAGCTCTCTAGATTTAATATAACAGCAGCATTAAGAACTAGGGAATTAGACTATTCCAAGCAACAAACACATAAGCTCGGATTGTTTAACTTGCCTTCTGATAATCATAGCAATACTCAAAAGCTTGTCCACAATCAGGTATTACTAATTGCTACTTGTGATTAAGAACAATATCAATTACACGTAATACTATTCCTTGATCTAGCATATAACACCAATTCACTAATTTAATCCTGCAGAATCACGTTAGTAAATTGAATAGCATACAAGAAGTTAAAGTAGATTATCAGAATAAATCTCATGCAAGAAGGAATAAATAAAATAAACTTGATCAAACCGTTAATTATGAATAAGGTTCAACATCCCTTCCGAACTGAATTGAAAGAATTATCTCATGACTCCAAATAAACCTAACTCTAATATGAAAGAAAAATAATAAGATGATTAAAATACAAGAGAATGGATCCCCCAATATGTTCCTATCAATCCTTATTTATAGCATTATAATAACAACCCTAATATCCCTAATTGATAGCCCAAATCCGTGTAACAAAAGGACTCAACAGCTTTGCATGTGCCAACGTGGCCCCATTTGCTGCTGATTAAAATTATGTCATGCTAGTCTCCTTTCACAAGCCACATGTGACGTTAGCTACTTGGTAGTTCAATATAGATCATGCTTTTGGAATCCGTGTGCTAGTAGAAATTGGAATGCATGAATCCTTCTTTTGCATGCTGCTAGTTCGTGGCCCACTAGGATATTAAGAATTGCAAGCTGCTGATTTCCTTTGCAAGCACGTGAGAGAGCTGCTTGCTTTATTTTCTAATTGCAAGTGATGCTGCTTAATTCTCTTGCTTATTTCGCGGCCCAATTTGGAACTAAGAAATTCGTGGGCCCCTTGATGAGATACTTGGAGAAGGAGTTCTGCTTGGACTTTGATATCACGTTCCTTGGACTTGCAAGCTCCTTTAATTTAGAATGCAAATCCGTGAGCTGCTTGGAATTGTATATCATCACCAATTGAAATGTATAAAAGACGTGGCCCACATGCCAATCCTTGTCCCATTAAACTAATAAAGCTCTTTAATCCTTTGCCAAATTGGAACTACCACATCCGTGATGATGATGATGATTTAAACTAAGAACTTAAGCTTCTGTATTTGAAATAGGAATACATGTACTTGATAGAATTAAGCTGGACCAAACTGTGGCCCATGATGATGATTTCATTTCGTTGGCTTCTCTTTGTGGCTGATTTCGTGAGCAGCTAGCAATGTGGCCCATTAGATTCTCCTTTGCAAGCCGCTTATCAAATTGTGAACTAGCATACTGTGAGCTGCTAATCGCTTGTAATTTTCATGAATGATGAATCACCCAATTACCGAATTGAGTTTAAAAGCCCCACAAACTTATTCCTTTTTGCATCCTTGGCTCAATTGTACCTAAAATATAAATATAAGATAAATGAATGTACTTAAGTACAAAAGATATATAAAAGATTAAGTATTAAAGGAATAAAATATAACATATTTTATTCTCATCAAATTCCCCCACACTTATCTTTTGCTCGTCCTCGGGCAAAATAAAGATAAATTATAACACAAAAAACTCAACTAAACAAATATGCCAAACTTGAGCCATGAATTAATACGAATTTCAACCTTGACCTCAAAGATTCAAAACAATAACTCTTAGAAAACTTCAAAACAATGTATCATCTGAAACCTAACTTTACTTATCAACCTTACTTTATTCTCAATCCCTTGTGTGTGTGTGTATCCACCCGTATAAAACTAATCAGACAACAGAAAAATTTATAAAATTGACGCCTTAATGGAGAAAGAGAAACTCCACCACTTGTTTTCCCACCAATCTCAGTTAACACCATCCAATAATCATTAAAAAATCAAAAGGCTTTTCTTTCTGTCTTATTTTTTTTCCTTTCTTTTTTTCTTTGGTAAGTGCATTTTATGCTCCATCTTACCAGCGAGTGCGTTTTACGCTCCATCTCGCATGTCACGTGTTTATGACTGAGTGCGTTTTACGCTCCATCTCATCCCACCACATGAATCATTTCTTTTCTCTTTTAATTTTTTTTTATTTCTTTCAATCTTGCAAACTTTTGCCTAAATCATTTCCCTTTTCTTAAACAATACCTTATATCAACTTTAAGTGGTGATCAAACAATTGAGAGAGTTCAAAATTTCTTCCCTAGACATTTAATCAGATAAATTTCCTCAAGTCAAAACTAGGTCGAACAAATGGGTATGTGCTTAATAGTGAAGGGTCTCAAATAAAGTAGTGATCAACAAAGAAAATCATATTCAGATTACCCAATGTCTATCAGTCTTCTCAGAAATTATCACAAAGAAATCAAATTTTTATCATTGGTCAAGAATCAAAATCCAAATTATCTCAATACTGCTCAAGTAAGACATCCTAACACTACCCGTTTTCGTAGGCAACACGATTGCACTTAGCATGTGCAACAAGCCTTTAAACCCCAAGGTTACCCCAAGTGGACGAGTTTTGTCTCGTGAGGGTTTGCAGTGAATATACCCACAAAATTCAAAATAAAAATATAACAAAAAAAATAAAAAATCTTGAAAAATATCTAAATGCTTCCCCCCACACTTAAAACTTACATTGTCCCCAATGTAACTAAAATGCAAAGAAAAGTAGAGAGATACTCCCCTATGGGTTGCCTCCCATGCAGCGCCTTTGTTTATTGTCATTGGCTTGACATCTTTCCTCTCGTTCTATGTAATTGGACTTGTGAACTTTAAGTGGACTGGTAACAGTTTCATTCTTAAATGAGGAACATTGTGTATTTCCTGGTCCTGTTCCTTTCCAGCCACCAAATCCTCCTTGTATAATTGTATTCGATCAAAATATTCCTGCACTGAATAATTCACAACATCAATAGCAAAAACAGATTTAACATTACTAAGATACCTTTTAGACTCATCGGCGTAGAACTGAAACTTTGTATTGTCTACTTCCATAGTAAAGGTACAATGGTGTGTATCAATCATTTCTTCTGTTAGTTGTATTGATGGAAATGAATCCACGTCTTTCTTGTCGAGATCTGCAGAATTTATCAAATTATTTTTCTCTTCCTCTTGTTCCTTCTCTTCATCAAATTCCAGATTACAGTCCGTTCCTGGAGTAAGCCCTGAATCCTCCTGCTCCTCTTCGTCAAATCTCTCAACAAACTGAGGAGGTAACTCCCCGAAGCCTTGAGATTCCAATCTCCCTATTGTGGTTGCAAGCTGACCAACTTGATCCCTCAGATCTTGAACAGAAGTTCTTGTCTCCTGCTGGAACTGCTGTGTCTGACTCATGAACTATAGTGTTCGGCTCATGAATTCCTTGAACATATCCTCCATAGATGTCCCAGAATTGACAGGTACTTCTTGGTTTTCTGTGTGGTACTGAGGTTGAGTCTGCTGAAGATCTTGCTGCATACTTGAAAGGACAGGTTGCATTGGTGGCCTAGTACCTTTATAGCTCAAGTCGGGATGATCTCTCCATCCAGAATTGTGAGTTTCTGCCCAAGGATCACATTGATGTGGATTTTGTCCGAAGAATGCCCCCACAGCATTAACCTGATGAACAATTACATCCTCTTGCACTATGGGACAATCATTTGTTGTATGCCCTGATTTTGAGTAAATTCCACATACTTTTGCAACCGGTACGTTTTCTATTGTTAATTGTTGCACCACAGCAGTTAAGTTAGAAATCTGTTGTGCCAATTCACTCGTGCTTACCTCACTTACTCTTTGTGGAGCATGATCGTATTGTTGTGAGTTAGCGGCTATGTTTGCAATCAAATTTCTTGCAACCTCCGGTGTCTTGTCTACTAATGCTCCTCCACTAGCCGCATCGATCATACTTCTTTCCGTTGGTATCAGTCCCTCGTAGAAGTACTGAATCAAGTGTTTCTCATCAATTTGGTGGGGAGGGCAGCTGGAACACAACTTCTTGAACCTTTCCCAATACTCGTAGAGAGTTTCTCCATTGAACTGACTAATTCCACATATCTTCTTTCTTGAATCTGCAACTCTTGATGCAGGAAAATACTTCTTCAAGAATAGCCTTTGCATATCAGTCCATGATCATATCGATCTTGAAGGAATATAGTATAACCAGTCTTTAGCCAAATCTGCTAATGAGAAAGGAAAAAGTCTAAGTTTGATCTGCTCCTCTGACACTCCTTGTGATTTCATCGTGGAACACACCATATGGAACTCCTTTAGATGCGTATATGGATTTTCACCTGTAATACCACGAAAAATAGGCAAAAAATGAATTAGTCCGTAGTTAAGTTCAAAAGCAACATCTAAGGTGGGATATTCAATACACAAGGATGGTTGATCAAGGTCTGGAGTAGCCAGTTCTTTTAAAGTCCAGTTGTTGTTCGGCACCGCCATCTTTTCCTTTTTAAGTGTTGGAACAAGTATTTTTTTTTTGTATCTGCAGTTTTCTTTATCTATTGATCAAAATTTAAGTTAATAGAGTGAGAGGATTGAGTCATACAATAAAAGGAAAATAAAAAGAAAATAGTAAAAATAAATGAAAACAAAGAATAAACAAAAATAAACAACACTCCCTGGCAACGGCGCCAAAATTTGGGAGCTGTCGTTTACACTCCTAAATTAACCTCACTTTTACTTTACGAATTCAAACAATTAGCACAGTAGTAAGCAAGGATCGATCCCACAGAGAGTGATTTATTTTATATTTATCTTATGATTTCTAATTAAAAGGGGTTTTGAATTGATTAAACTAAATTATCAAGAATAAAGTAATAAGAATTAACAATTAATAAAAAGCTTCAGTTCTTCAGTTCAGTATCACCTTTTCATAATTATGGAGTAATCAAGTTTAACATTATTTATCCTTGAATGAAATTAATAGCCCTAGGTAACAACAAGCTCTGCTACCCGAAACTCCCCTTAGATTGTCACTCAATGAAACAAGCTCTTCACAAGATTCTAACCATTATATAACCTAGAACAAGCTCTCTAGATTTAATATAACAGCAGCATTAAGAACTAGGGAATTAGACTATTCCAAGCAACAAACACATAAGCTCGGATTGTTTAACTTGCCTTCTAATAATCATAGCAATACTCAAAAGCTTGTCCACAATCAGGTATTACTAATTGCTACTTGTGATTAAGAACAATATCAATTACACGTAATACTATTCCTTGATCTAGCATATAACACCAATTCACTAATTTAATCCTGCAGAATCACGTTAGTAAATTGAATAGCATACAAGAAGTTAAAGTAGATTATCAGAATAAATCTCATGCAAGAAGGAATAAATAAAATAAACTTGATCAAACCGTTAATTATGAATAAGGTTCAACATCCCTTCCGAACTGAATTGAAAGAATTATCTCATGACTCCAAATAAACCTAACTCTAATATGAAAGAAAAATAATAAGATGATTAAAATACAAGAGAATGGATCCCCCAATATGTTCCTATCAATCCTTATTTATAGCATTATAATAACAACCCTAATATCCCTAATTGATAGCCCAAATCCGTGTAACAAAAGGACTCAACAGCTTTGCATGTGCCAACGTGGCCCCATTTGCTGCTGATTAAAATTATGTCATGCTAGTCTCCTTTCACAAGCCACATGTGACGTTAGCTACTTGGTAGTTCAATATAGATCATGCTTTTGGAATCCGTGTGCTAGTAGAAATTGGAATGCATGAATCCTTCTTTTGCATGCTGCTAGTTCGTGGCCCACTAGGATATTAAGAATTGCAAGCTGCTGATTTCCTTTGCAAGCACGTGAGAGAGCTGCTTGCTTTATTTTCTAATTGCAAGTGATGCTGCTTAATTCTCTTGCTTATTTCGCGGCCCAATTTGGAACTAAGAAATTCGTGGGCCCCTTGATGAGATACTTGGAGAAGGAGTTCTGCTTGGACTTTGATATCACGTTCCTTGGACTTGCAAGCTCCTTTAATTTAGAATGCAAATCCGTGAGCTGCTTGGAATTGTATATCATCACCAATTGAAATGTATAAAAGACGTGGCCCACATGCCAATCCTTGTCCCATTAAACTAATAAAGCTCTTTAATCCTTTGCCAAATTGGAACTACCACATCCGTGATGATGATGATGATTTAAACTAAGAACTTAAGCTTCTGTATTTGAAATAGGAATACATGTACTTGATAGAATTAAGCTGGACCAAACTGTGGCCCATGATGATGATTTCATTTCGTGGGCTTCTCTTTGTGGCTGATTTCGTGAGCAGCTAGCAATGTGGCCCATTAGATTCTCCTTTGCAAGCCGCTTATCAAATTGTGAACTAGCATACTGTGAGCTGCTAATCGCTTGTAATTTTCATGAATGATGAATCACCCAATTACCGAATTGAGTTTAAAAGCCCCACAAACTTATTCCTTTTTGCATCCTTGGCTCAATTGTACCTAAAATTTAAATATAAGATAAATGAATGTACTTAAGTACAAAAGATATATAAAAGATTAAGTATTAAAGGAATAAAATATAACATATTTTATTCTCATCAATATTTATTAGTTTTAAATTCTATTCTTTTGTGGTTTAGAGCTTTAGTATTATTTTCTTTAGTTCTGTTGTGTTTTGAGTAACCTCCCTTTCTATTTCGGGAAGGGGGTGTTACAGAGTTGGTATCAAAGCTAAGGTTCTTTCTTGTAGAAAACCTATTTATGTTTGACCTGTGAGTTATGGGTAGAATTCTGGGTTAGGTTTTGTTCAGTTTGATTTTCTGTTCAGCTATATTCAAATCTGTCTCTAATCTATTTTGCTGATATTCGTTGATCTCTTTCTTAGATGGCTCGTAGATCCGCTAGAGTTGCTGGGAGGCGAGGTAACAATAGGGGAAGAGGTTATGGCCAGCCCGATGAGCAACCTAATGACCAGATTAATGCTCAATTGACTAACTTGGTGAATCAGGCGGTTAATCAGGCTTTACCGCAGTTGGTGGCACAGGTGGTACAGGCAATGCAGCAGCCGCCAGAAATTCCTGAGCAGGGGAACTCGGGAAATAATGGTCCGCAGGCAAACGAAGAGGAAGGGAATGCAGATGGTCTTGATCAGCAGGTGGTTCCAATGTATGTATGGTTGGAGAGGTTTCAGAAGCAGAAGCCACAGTCATTCAGTTCAACTCCGACTCCAATTGATGCGGAGAATTGGATTGCACACCTAGAGAAGATTTTTGATGTGTTGGGTTGCTCAGATAATCAGAGAGTGTTGCTTGCTGCTTACAAGCTAGAGGGGGATGCACAGAGGTGGTGGAAAGCACTGAAAACAACCAAGGGTGATGGGTACGTGGAAACACTTCGATGGGCAGAGTTTTGTGAGGTCTTTTATCAGCAGTACTTTCCAGCTGCTGATAAAGAGGCCTATGCTAGAGAGTATCTGTCTATACGGCAGAAAGATGATGAGTCCATCACAGATTTTATGACGAGGTTCACCAGGTTGGCAAGTTTTGCGGGAACCTCTGCAGGGACCGCAGCGGAACAGGCGGAGAAGTTCAAGTGGCGGATTCATTATAGGTATCGACAACATATCATTAACACCAAGTTTGTAGATGTATCGGCGGTGGCTAATGCGGCCAAGAACATTGAGATGGAGCGGCAGGACTTTCGGTCTTCTAAATCGGAAGGGAATCGGAAGAGGGATAGAGATGACCAGCAGGGTCAAGCTTCGGGTCAGCATGGGAGAAATCAAGGTGGTCAGTGGAACAGAAATCGTGGTGTCCAGCAGGGACAGTGGCGTGGCCAGAATCAGAACAGGGGTAATCAGCAGATGCCTCAGCAGGGGCAGAATCGTTAGCTTCAGCTACCTTGGTATGGTCAGAATCGGCGGCAAGGGCAGAATCGTCAGCAGGGGCAGAATCAGGGTCGTTATCCGGGACCAGCTGGTGGGGGTAACCCAAATCTTATTCCGATAGTTCCTTGTGCTATGTATGGGGCTAATCATCCGGGGAGACTGTGTCATAGAGTTACCGGTGCATGTTTCTTGTGTGGACAGATGGGTCACATGGCTAGAGAATGTACCGGGCCACGTGGTAATGGTGGAGGCGGTGATCATGGTGGCAATGGTGGTCAACGTCAAGGTGGTCGAGTGTTTGCCTTGACATATAATCAGGCGGCAGGTGCGCCAGGTACTGTTTCTGGTACTCTTTTAGTTGGTAGTCGTGAGGCTTCTATTTTATTTGATACCGGTTCTACTCATTCTATTGTGGCTCAGTCTTTTGTTCGGCACCTGGGGGTGCCATCTCTGTCTTTAGATTCTGTTATGTCTATTGCTACCCCGATGGGGACTTCTGTTATTATTTCTGATTTATATCGAGGGTGTTCGATCAGTTTTGGGGATAAGATTCGTAGTGCTAATCTTCTTCCAATGTGGATGCACGATTTTGATGTTATTCTCGGGATGGACTGGTTGGATAAGCACCAGGCCACTATCGATTGTCAGGCGAAGAAGGTTATATTTGGAGATGTGAAGTCTCCGGAATTCGTGTTTCAGGGTTCACAGCCGAGTAGAGTGATGAAATTAATTTCAGCCTTGAAGGCTGGGAAGTTAGTGGCAAAGGGTTGTGAGGGGTATTTGGCATTTGTGAAGGATACCTCTAAGGGCGAGTCTCGTATTGAGGATATTTCAGTGGTTCGTGACTTTCCCGATGTGTTTCCTGAGGAGTTGTCAGGGTTACCACCGCAACGGGAAGTTGAGTTTACTATTGAGCTCTTTCCTGGGGCGGGACCTATTTCTAAAGCGCCGTATCGGATGGCACCATTGGAGTTGCAGGAGTTGAAGGAGCAGTTGCAAGAGCTGTTAGATCGTGGTGTGATTCGGCCGAGTGTTTCGCCATGGGGTGCTCCGGTTTTATTTGTGAAAAAGAAAGATGGGTCTATGAGGTTGTGCATAGACTACAGGGAGTTGAACAAGATTACTATCAGGAATCGGTATCTACTGCCGAGGATTGAAGACTTGTTTGACCAACTTCAGGGGGCGAAGTATTTTTCAAAGATAGACTTGAGGTCGGGTTACCATCAGTTGAGGGTGAGAGATGAGGATGTCTCTAAGATAGCTTTTCGTACTCGCTATGGGCATTACGAGTTTCTGGTGATGCCATTTGGGTTGACTAACGCTCCAGCAGTGTTTATGGATTTGATGAATCGGGTGTTCAAGAAGTACTTAGACCAATTTGTTATTGTCTTTATTGATGACATTTTGGTTTACTCCAAGTCTAGGGAGGAGCATGAGGAGCATCTTCGAAAAGTGTTGGAAATTTTGCAGAAAGAGAAATTGTATGCTAAATTCTCTAAATGCGAGTTTTGGTTGGAGCAGATTGCATTTTTGGGCCACGTTGTTTCTGCTGAAGGCATTAAGGTGGATCCTGCGAAGGTTGAGGCTATCACTAAGTGGCCGAGACCTACTACTGTGACAGAGATTAAGAGTTTCTTGGGTTTAGCAGGGTATTATAGGAGATTTGTGGAAGGATTCTCTTTGCTTGCTTTGCCATTAACTCAGTTGATGAAAAAGGGCATGAAGTTTGTGTGGAATGAGGAGCGCGAGAAGAGTTTCGAGAAGTTGAAGAAACGACTTGTGACAGCTCCTATACTTACATTGCCTTCGGGAATAGGAGGTTATCAGATTTATAGTGATGCTTCTAAGAAGGGTTTGGGGTGTGTTTTGATGCAACACGGTAAGGTGATTGCTTATGCTTCTAGGCAGCTTAAACCTTACGAGGTGAACTACCCCACACATGATCTGGAGTTGGCAGCAGTGATCTTTGCTCTAAAGATTTGGAGGCACTATTTGTATGGAGAGACTTGTGATATCTTCACCGATCACAAAAGTCTTAAATATATTTTCACTCAAAAGGAGCTTAACATGAGGCAGAGGCGTTGGTTGGAGCTTCTAAAAGATTATGATGCGAGGATTCAGTATCACCCGGGGAAGGCAAATGTGGTTGCAGATGCTCTTAGCCGAAAAGTTTAGGAAGTGTAGCAGCTCTTATTTCACAACCTCATCTTATTTCGGATATGGAGCGACTAGAGTTGAATTTATATGTCGAAGGTTCAGATGGGCATTTGGCAGATATGAGAGTGGAGCCCTCTCTTATCTCGCGGGTTAAAGAAGCTCAAAAGGAAGATGGGGAATTGTGGAGTATGACACAGAATATGGAGGAGGGCAAGCAGCCCGACTTTCGTATTGATGATCATGGCGTGATTTGGTTGGGTGAGCGGTTGTGTGTACCGTCGGATCCAATCATTCGGGAGGCGATTTTGGCGGAGGCTCATAGTTCGCCATTTTCTATTCATCCAGGTTCTACAAAGATGTACAGGGATTTGAAGGAAAATTTTTGGTGGAATGGGATGAAGCGAGATGTGGCTGAATATGTTGGGAAGTGCCTCACTTGTCAACAAGTGAAGATAGAACATCAACGAGCGAGTGGGTTGCTGCAACAGTTAGACATTCCAGTGTGGAAATGGGAAGATATCACGATGGATTTTGTGACTGGTTTGCCGAAGACTTTCAGGAAGAATGATGCCATTTGGGTTGTGGTGGACCGGTTGACTAAATCGGCACACTTTTTGGCCATCCACGAGGGCTACTCGGTGGATAGGTTGGCACAGATATTTCAGCAGGAGATTGTTAGACTTCATGGTACTCCGGTGTCTATTGTTTCGGATCGGGACCCACGATTCACTTCACGGTTCTGGAAAGGGTTTCAACGAGCTTGGGGTACTCGGCTCAACTTTAGTACATCTTTTCATCCGCAGACTGATGGGCAATCCGAACGGACCATTCAGACGTTGGAGGACATGTTGAGGTCTTGTGCACTTGAGTGGTCGGGTAACTGGGATGATTACTTGAGCCTAGTTGAGTTTGCTTATAACAACAGTTGGCATGCGAGTATTGGGATGGCTCGGTTTGAGGCGTTGTATGGTAGGAAGTGTCGGGCCCCAACTTGTTGGGATGAGGTTGGCGAGAGAGCCATAGAAGGGCCTGAGTTAGTTCACATCACTACAGAGAAGGTAGCAGTGGCTAAGGAAAAATTGAAGTCAGCTCGATCACGGCAGAAGAGTTATGCTGATAAGCATAGGAGGACCTTAGAGTTTGAACCTGGTGAGCATGTGTTCCTAAAAGTCTCTCCTTGGAAGGGTATTCGGCGATTTGGTCTGAAAGGAAAGCTTAGTCCGCGTTATATTGGCCCATTCGAGATTCTGGAGAGGGTTGGTGAGGTTGCATATCGGTTAGCTTTGCCTCCACAGCTAGCTGTGCACAATGTGTTCCATGTGTCGGTGCTGAGAAGTTATAAATATCATCCGTTGCATGTGGTGCAATATCCATTCGATAAGATTAGTGATGATCTTACTTGTGTGGAGCAAGCCGAGGCGATTTTGGATCGTCAAGAGCGGGTTATGAGGAGGAAGACAATTTCGTTCGTCAAGGTTTTGTGGAGAAACCATTCTGAGCGAGAAGCTACATGGGAGATGGAGGAGTCTATTCGAGTGGAGTATCCGCATCTTTTTGATAATTAGGTTCGTTCTTTTCTTTTGATCCCGGGGACGAAATCCTTTTAAGGGGTAGGTGATGTAATACCCGTAAAAAAAACAAATAAACAAATAAATGACTTTTTAAAACTTTATTTTAAATATTTTAATTGGACTTTTCTTATGTTTGGGTAAAATATTGTATTTAATTATGTGGGCTACATTAATTGGGCCTTAATACTAATTGGATTAAATTTATATTTGTGTAATATTAAAATCCTATTAGAATTAGGAGATTTAATAAAATCTATTTTTAAGTGAATAAATATTTAAACCCTAATCTATCTCACGATATATCTTATACGAACTGGGGAAAAAAAAAAAAAGTGCGGCTGCGCAGCGAAAGGAGAAAGAAAAATAATTTCATTCTTTTATCAGGTAAGTTTTTAGGAATTTACGGTACATGCATGTGTTGATTTGATATCACATGATGAATACACCCAATTGAAGTATGTAGTCAATTGAATTTGAAGTAGTACTGACCATTCATTCAGTAGTAAACCTTATACTTAGTTAATATATTATATAAGTTGGGGGTAGATCTTTTGTTGTTATTAACTAATATATATATATATTTATATGGAACTTGCTGCCTGCAAGCTTTGCAGGTGATGATTATATATATATATATATAAACGAAATTATTAAAATTTATTAACAGAATTAGTAAAAAAAAATAAAATAAAATAAAATTTGTAAGTTATGTATATTAATTTAAACTAATTAATTTTGCCGAGATGGTTATAAAAGTTACTTAATAATAATTTAACAATATTGTGTATTGATGATTAAAATTGTAATAAAGTTTCATTTTATTTTATTAGATTAGACGGAGTGAATTTAAGGAATTATATTTGAAATATAATTTCTGGTATTACATTACTTAATCCAGGTACGGATTCCGTACTCCTTCAGCGATAATCCTTTTAATTTTATTATATTCATTTTACTTTTTGTTTAGATTTCGTTTATTGTTTCACATGATCGTTCGTTCTCAAATTCATGTGATGGTTTTGTTTTGACGTTGATATTCGGAACTCATATTTGTACTCTTTAGACTAGTGTATCATGTCTAGAGCTTATTTCGATATTTGTAGTAATGTACATGTTGATATATTTTGGAGAATTTGTTGTCGATTTGTTTCGTTGTTACATGTACATACTAGAACCCCTTGTGTTAATATTGTGTCGAATGTGTTGTGACATGATATTATTATTAGATTATACCGTAGGGTATACCTGAGCTATAACCACCTGTGGGGGTACCACAGGCATGTCGTCTTAGCACGAGAGGCATGACACTTTCCGTGGCGGTGTGATCAGTCCACGGCGTCTCCGTTTTGTGCTCCGGTGGGAGTTGGCCATTTGGTGTTTTGTTGTGGGAGGCGTATGGGTCGACCCTAGTTTTCTGTTCTGTTCTGTTCTGCGGAGTGGCGATGTTTGTGCCAAACACGCTTTCCGATTTTGCATGCATTGGATTCGCGGTCCAATGTGTGTGATTTGCCTGTGTGGCAAGGTATATTTCTGTTTTATTTTGAGCTCGGTATGAAATAACCCCAGCCATTTGATTCAGCCTATGATTTCGTTGTAGTAGTTTGTTCGTTACAGTTCAGTTCATTTTATTGAGTTAGTTATTTCGTTTCATTATTCGTGTATTCTATATCTGTACTGGGCATTTGGCTCATGCTGTGTTTTTCTTCCGGCAGGTAATCAGGGGGATCCAGGGCAAGTGGGATGAGAGCTCCATTCGATCCAATGATTTAGATATTCTGTTTAGGCTTGATAGATTGATTTTATTTTGAGTTGTAATAAATACTCTAGATTTGAGTCTGTTGGCATTTATTCTGGTTTGACCTTGTTGATATTTATTAGTTTTAAATTCTATTCTTTTGTGGTTTAGAGCTTTAGTATTATTTTCTTTAGTTCTGTTGTGTTTTGAGTAACCTCCTTTTCTATTTCGGGAAGGGGGTGTTACACATGTGAATGAGGAAATTAAAAAATTTAGTAAGAATGCTTGATCTTAAACCATTAATAAAGCTTAGTCAAAATGTTAAAGTGTCAAAAATATATCCTGCAACCTGAGACAAATTATTACACAGAAGATAGTATTAAATCAAATTCTACCACTCTTTAAACAATAACCCCAAATTGTTTCATCTTAAATTCACTTTACCTTAGATGCAACCTACATGAAATTTTCAAAACACATGTTTTTCCCTTCCTCCAGTAGAGTTTTACAACAAAATATATGATCCAAGTTTTAATTCAATCACATGTTTTTCCCTTTCCTTCCTCCAAATCAATTTTATGTTATTTTCTTTGATTCTAATTTTCTAGAAAACATAGTAAACAATTTGGATAACATATCCTTTCTCTATTTTTAGGTTATAACTGAAAACAGTTATTTTGAAAATAATAGTTAATACCCATTTTCGGACAGCAGAAAACAGAAACAATATCCATAACTAGGCCTCTAGTACTTTCCTTTTTATGAGATCCAATTAAAAGTGAAGAACCTCAGAAGTTATAATCCAATAACCAAACTAAACAAAAAATCTAACTAAATAATCCAAACAGACAACTTATAGTAAGAATCAAGTGTCATCATTTGAACCTCAGCCACTTAGCAAGAGTCTGTTTCAAATAAAAATTAAGCATTTAACACAATATAGGTCTCCGCATTTGATAAGGCATAAGCTTCGCCAAAAATGTCAAACAAATTAAAACTATTTACACTGAAAATAGGAAAGGCCATGGTTACAGAGATTACAGAGACCAAATATAAATTTAGAAACATAGAATTGAAGTCCTTCTTTGGAGTCTTAATTCGAGACTCTATATGAGACCTTGCCTTAAGATCTGATTCTGGAAGCTTAGTAAGCAATGCATCTTCAAGAACAACCAAGTATCTAGGCCTTGTGGGTTCCAATTTACCAAAAAGGTAACACTACCCCAAAAACCAATTTTAGTTATTGTGACACCCCCAAATCCGGGTACTTCGTTTCCACATGATTTGGTGTTCACTTTCTAACTATAACAAACATCTACCCAATATATCTCAAAATAAATTACAATCTTTATATAAAATCTCCCTTAAAACAAGGGTTACAACCTTCTCAAGAATCAATCCCAGGGTTACTCTAACCTTGACATAAACAATAAAGTGCGGAATAAAAACATGACATAAAAGTCTTATTACAATCATTTCAAAATAATTAAACAAGTCTTCACTTGTTCATCTTTCCCTTGCCTTTACTCGTAGATGGGGTATCAACGTTATCAACCTTAATTGCAATTGTTATTTAATGCAAGAGTGAGCAAACAACAGCTCACTGGAGTTTAACAATAATATATACATGAAAGGATATCTTTAAAAGAATCTGAATAATATGATTCGCTTCAACAATAAAGAATTGAATAATAGTTCTTTCATTGCAATTACAATTCGAATATAGAATTTATCTGAGGGTCATAAGACCTTTGAACTCTTGTCGTAGGTTATAAATATTTCTATTTAAACCTTTAACAGTCAATAAGACTATGGACCTTAACTCGTACTTAGGGGGATCAGCCCTTTGTACCATGTATTGTGCACAAACATCTTAACGCTATGCGTAGTAACCTCCCCTAATAATTAGGGTTGTTCAACTCAGTAATTTGAATTCAAGTCCGCACCAAAAAAAGTTTGGTTTGGATAAGCTTACAAGGGTAATTTAGAATTCACGTTCATCAACTAAGGATTAGTTGAATCGACTTTCAATAATTTATAAATAAAAGAATTATGAATTAACATATGCTTTAGAAGTAACTTAAAGCATTTAAAATAATAAACTGGATCTTACTTGAACAATAAGTCAAGATCTTTTCAATTAAATAAATAATTATCCAATACAGAAATGAAAAGGACATTCTCAACAATGAATATATGAACTCAATAAATTGTATAGAATTAACAAGTTTAGGGTTAGAAGACTTGCCTTACGCGCAAGCTACTTAACTCAACCACGTACTTAAACACTTCCTATACACATTCAATTATAATAATCTAAATCAGTTAACACATAACTAATTCACATAAGTGGTTAACCCTTATGGTTAACTCACTCTAATTAAATAAATAATAATAATCAACTATCACATAGTTAATTACATCACACACATACTCACATAATTAAATTAATTATGTATTTAGCTAAATTACAATTAAACAATTATAATTTAAACACTTAATCTAATTATAATTACTCAATTATAATTACCTCTTAAATTATCACCAATTCATAATTAATAATTAATTAAACTATATCATGCATTATAATTACACAAATTATAATTAATCATGCAATTATAAACTTAAAATCCATAACTAAACATGCATTTATTAAATTACAATCACTTAAATTATAATTTAAATTCACATCTAATTGACTAAAATATATCAATTTCTATACATTATAATTTAACCATATTATAATTTAAATTAAATATTTACTCTTAATTATAATTAATCAAATTATAATTAAGTAACTCATTTACAATAAAACATTTATAATCTAATTAAAGTTTTCAAAATTTCTTTTATTTCCCAAATATGAATTTGTCACAATCATATAACAACATGTTATATCATTTAAACATATGTCCACTATCAAGGAATAATTAAACTAAGGCTTTAAAATAAACTGCACAAGAAACTAAAGTCACTGCCTAAGCACTGTGCATGGCGCAGCTGCGCAGCCTGGGCACCGGCGCAGCTGCGCAGGGAAAGGATCTGGGAATGGCAAGCGGCGCAGCTGCGCTGCTCCTGGCCTTTCTGCCGGCGCAGCTGCGCAGCAACTCGGCCAGACGCAGACAGCCACAACTCTCTGCTTTACCGAACAACCCATACAAGCCAACAAACGGAAAATTACAGTAATGTAGCCACTGTAACTCCATACACATGCAATAATACATATCATAACATGTTTCTACAACATAACAACCATCTAAATAATGATAATCACAAGTTTTAAAAATCCAATTTGGCCATTTTCATGAAAACTCATATTTTTCCAAAATAATCCACTGTAAGAAATTTTCTCCATCAATTCCACTTTATATACATACATTATATACGTAATTGAATATAATCATTATAACCAATTCTAATTAGGCATAATAACACATATAAATTCCTAAATTTTCCATTTTAAAACTAATCAATATATATAAAACCATATGAACAAATTTTTTTCCATGAAACTTGTTCTAACAGTAGTTTAATTCTTGAAAATCCTCTTATGTCATACAATTACCACAATCAACACATGGATATAATACATATATATAATTCATGATTTTTACAACTTCATAAAATTCACAGAAAACTAAAATTTACAGTAACTTAAAACAATGAAGAACAACTACTTAACGTTTTTAAAACCATGAGATAGTAATTACCTTTATGCTTAGAGATTGAAGAAGAATATGAAGATGATTTCTCTAGCCTTCTCAAGCTTTTCTCTTCCTTTTTTTTTCTTCTTCTTCCTCTCTAACACACTGTATAGTTCTAACTTTCTCTGCTCTTTTCTCTCTTCTTCTTTTAGTCTTAGGCTTAGAATACTAACGTAAACACATATAATAGATATAATACGATATAACTTATACGATATAATAACTGACAAAATAATAATACCCTTATTAAGTATATCAGTTACGTAAGTTTTAAAATTCAAAAAACCTTAAGGCTTTGTTTGGTAAATAGTTTATTTAAAAACAGATTATTAGCTAAGGCCTTGTTTGTTTAAAATTATTTAAAATCCTTTTTCTTTTATTTTAACAAATCATTTAACACATATTTTAATGTCACCTTTTAATTAATTAAATAATTTAACATCCTTATTTAATCAACTAAAATCAATTAACCACATAAATATTTGTCACATAATTATAATTACTCGCTAATTATAATTTCCGTAACACTTAACACACATCTATCTCATCTAATATAATTCTCTCAATTAAATTAGAACTATAATATAAAATTAATATACATTAATTAAATAAATATTACACATTCATTTAATTAATACATAACACTTAATTAAATTACTCTATAAATCACATAATTTATTTATTTAACTCAATAAATAAATCACATAAAATATTTATTTAACTCAATAAATATTTAAAATTATTATATAAAATCACAATCGTTACAGTTATACAGGTCACTAATATTAAAATTTGATTGAGACTGTTCCATCATGCATGTTATCGTTGTTTTTTGGGTACTATTTAAGGCAGGAATAAAATTAACATTCTACTTTAGGTGGTTGGTTTACAGGAATTACATTATGAATGGAATATGAAATGATCGTTTTCATTTTTTATATACTACAAATTTATAAAATGAATGACAAAATAAATTAAATAGAGCCAAAAGAGATAAGATAATGTTATAAACCACAATTGACTTCAATTCAATTCAACTACAAGAGTCATTTTCTGCAACATTTCAAAAACACCCATGACACTGAACTGACATTCCATCCACTCTAACACTGCAAAAAGAATACACTCTCTAAAACAGTTTCAGCAATACTGCAAACAATATAAGCAGATCAGAGTTCCAAAGTGCACATAATTTCAAAATAATAGTACCTCAACAAACAGAGCAGCAGCTAAACAAATGTTCACATAGCAGAGCCTGAACAAAAGCAACTAAAGCAAATATTGATAGAAGAAAAATCAGAAGAAGAAGACGTAAACAAATATTGACATAAATAACAACTTATCATAAATGATTCTTATCATAAGGAAAACTCCACCAAAATAGAAGCAATAACTATATAGCATAATAACATATCAACCACTGACATCAATGCTAATGAAGTACACATAGAATTGAGGCAGAAATAATACATACCAGAAGGAATTAATAGAGAATCAAAGGAAAATCCAAATTTTTTAAATTATTTACATGGAATTGAGGCAGAAATAGTACATATCTATATTTAATTCAAGAAAATAACACAACAAAAATGTAAAATAAGGAGAAAACACGCTTTGGCCCCAATAGGGATGCATAAGAGATTTCCTTATTCTATAGGTTAAGAGTAAATGCTACAAACATAGGTGAGAACCTCAGAAAAGGGATTTGTACATATAATGCCTCTAATGTATAATATAGAGAATCAACCAACAGAGACCTCTGAATCACATATAATCTTCGAACCTTGGCCCACTACGAAAGGGATGAAGTGCTGCTAGGAAATAACATTATACATACCTGCATCCGAACCCTACCAGCTCTGGTCCCAAATCGTCTCTAAATGGGAAAAAGGCAGATAGGTTGGAGGTGTAATTGAAAGTTTTTACTAAGGGATTTGGAGGTGGAGGAGAGTACAAGGGAAAGAGAAGGCGAAATGAGAAGGGGGCAGATGTATAAGGCGGGATTTGGGTGGCGTGTAGGGGAGTTTGATTTGGGCGGTTTATTTTTGTGTGAAATGAAATGTGAGCCTTTAGATTAAGTTGAAAGAATTGAGATGAAATATGAACTGTTATTGTGCTTTGTCAAATTTTAAAGTGGGAATAACTTCAAATTTGGTTCTGTTTTATTATATAGATAGTTTTATTTTTTTGAATTTGGTATAATTGTGTATGCATGAGGTACAAGTCCGGTGATACTGTCAAAGTTGGATATTGTTGTCCTCCTCTCGTACGATGTCGGTTTAAAAATATAAGATTAAGCCTGACTTTTTAAAGTTAATATGAGGCATATTTTAAAAATTTTTAATTTTTTTTAAAATTGATATGTTTTATTTTACTTATAAAAATAATAAAATTTGTAACTTGATAGTACTTACGGATTAGGATTTATTCTATTACACCTTGGGTAAAGTTAATCTTAAATTTTGGTAAAAAAAATCTCGTGATTAGTTATATCATAAAGTATTTCTTAGTGTCACATTATTTAAAACACATTGTCGACGTTGAAAAAAAATCCGCGGGTCGGGTTACAACCTGGAATTTTATCTCTTCCTAAGTTATCTCTACCCTTACTCTTTTAATTGCAAAAAAAGTTTTAAAGGTTTTTTTTAGGAAAAGGCCAACATGTATCATGTCGACGATTGAACATTTTACAGAGTTGCCAGTTGGTAGATTTGAAATGGTTGTACTAACTCAATCGAGTTTTGTTTGAAAGAGGCCCAATTACTGGACACTGTCGAAACTTGATCTTTGAGAACAAAGTTTTGAGCTTGGGGGCTTAGTTAAGTATGGGGAAGGTGTTAGGCACCCCACAACTCCCGTGTAAACACTGTACCGCATCTTTTCAATATTTCCCTTTAAAAACTGAAGATGTGTGTGTGAATGCTATTTGAAAATTGGGCCTATGTTTGATTGGTTGAAAGCAAGGAAGTTCTTTGTTGAGCCTATATATGAAGGGTTTGATTTGATTTGCAAAAGTCTTTGATTTGATTTGTAAAAGTATTTGGTTTTGATTTGCAAAAGCTTATCTTTTCGATAAGATTATTTAAAATGATGTTTTGAAAGCTAGTTTCAAACCCTTACGCTAATATAGGAATTAAAACATATCGCTACTTTTAGTTTTATCTTTTTAGCCTTAAGGCTCAATTTGAATGGTGATTATCGGGCTGCGAAGCATCCTCGACCACAACAAATATACAAGTGTCGATCTTCTCATGGGCATGACAGCTATCAGAGTGACTCTGACATGACAAACCATTATTCTCATTATTTTGAGACCTTAAATCCGGATGACCGTTTTAAGGTCTTTTACATGTACATTTCTACAGAAAAATTGGCAGGGTACATTCGTAAAGTGGAGTTTGTCCATCGTGGGAATCAGATTCTGATCAGTTTGATCATGAATTCCACGATCCCTAGGCTGACATATGAGTAGCCAATAAACTTGCACAGTTCAAATTTGTACAGAAATAGATATATATCCCAAATGCTGCCAGAACCGAGGATTCATTCAGTAAATCCGGGTTTGCACGGCCGAAGCGTCTCGTTCCCACTAGATATCGATCTAAGGGACGCGAGGTTACTTTTGTAGCTGAAACTAGAAAAATGCTAGATTTAAATAAATCTCAGCCATTCTAGCTCCCCGGTTCAGTCTGGACCTGTTTTGAACCGTTTAAATACTAGAGTTGGAGAGATTTAAATAAATCTAGTTCGCCCGCAGATATGTCAATGCCAATTCATATAAAATGAATATTTACAACAATAATTTAATAAAAATGAGTAAAGAAAAATATATATATATATATATATATATATATGAAAGCTGTAAAGGGCGATGAGTTTTCACAACGGTGCCCGGACTGGAATTGAAATATATATAATTATAAAAGCTGTATAAAAACCACGGAATGATCAGGCTGGACAGAATTGAAATATATATATAGAAAAATAGTAAAAAGGGCGATGAGTTTTCACTCCTGTGCCCGGACTGGAATTAATATATATATATATATATTGACAGAAAAGTAGTCAACCAAGACTGGGAAGAGAACCCAGTGGTGGTGAAGGCTGCTTATATATGAATATTTATATATAAAAGCAGTAAAAAGACCATAGAATAATTCAGACCGAACTGAAATGTAAATATACAAAAAAGTAGTCAATTAGGGACTGGAAAGATAACCCAGTAATGGTGAAGGGTGCAAAAGCAGTATAAAGGCCATAAAATGATCCAGGCCGGACTAAAATATATATATATATATATATATATATATATATATATATATTTATATATATATTGGCAAAAATATAGTCAACCAAGACTGGGAAGAGAACCCAGTGGTGGTGAAAGTTGCTTATATATATGCATAAATATATATAAAAGCAGTAAACTACCTCGGATTTGACTCTGGGCTTGACATAATTGAAAAATTAGTATATTTACAGTTAAATAAACACAAAAAAGCCAAACCCAGACTGAGAAGATAACCCAGTCTGGCGAAGTTACTTATAACAGAGATGCAAGTATTCTGAAGTTGTTGGAAGTGACGGATCGTCAATCCAAGTTATAAAAATGCCAGAAATTGAGTTTATATACAAAAATGTACCAAAAGTTGACGAAAACGGCCACAGAACTGAGTTCTGGGCATTTTTAGAAAATGAAACTTGATATGTAAGTGCAAAACAGTACAAAGAAGTAAGAATAACACTCTGATCGTAAAAATACTTACAATGGACTGCTACATGGGCTTTTTGACAAATCGTAGGCTCTAAACGTCCGAATCTACTGGTTATTTTCTGATATGTGATAGTATGTGGGTATATCTACGTGTTAGAGTAAAAAAATTTGGGTTTGGAAGAGGTGAAAATGCCAGAAAATCAAACGGCCAGAGGTTCGTTGCGTTTCAGAATTCTCTAAAATGGGGGGGGGGGGGTCACCTCATATATATAGGCCAGGGAGCCTCTGCTCTACTTGTTGCTACCGTAGGTGGAGGTGTGGCTCCCCTGGTTGGGCCCACTTATTCAGTTTTGTCGTCTCAAAGTACGTGCACTCCGAGCAACGCGAGGTCGAAGTTAAAACTTTCTAACTTTTGATCGGAGCATCAGTTTGAGGCGTGCTATACCTTTCTGGTAAGCCCTTGCTGAGAGTGCCACAATGACATGGGATAAAATAATTTTCAGGTCAAAGAAGATGGGTTCAGAACCAGGTCTTTAATTCCTCGCAGTTTATCCGTTGAGCTGTCTTGCGCGATTTGCACTCGGGATCATCGTTATGGTTTGTTCTGACCTTGATGGCATCAATTCGGCTTGAATTTGACTAAATCAGCTTAAAGTTGGTAAAATGACCATTTTGTCCCTCCCGGGGTTGCCTTTAGTGTCGGCATGGCCTTCGGTTGACTTTCTGGGGTTGTTTCCAAGACTTGGATCCCATTCGAGTCTGTTTGTCCTCAGTGTTGTCTCTGAGGTTGACTTGGTCATTCCAGGTTTTCCTCTGGAGATGTTGCGAGGCTTCAGGACTATTTCTGAAGTTGACTTGACTTCCCTGGTTGAGACCGGGGATGACCTGCACTTCCTGAGTTAAGATCGGGGCTGACCTGTACTTCCCTGGTTGAGACCGGGGCTGGTTTAATAGCCCGATTTGAGATCGGGGTTGAACTGATGACCCGATATTGGGAGTGGGATTGATTTGACGGCCTGATATTGAGATCGGGGTTGAACTAACGGCCCGATTTGAGATCGAGGTTGATCTAATGGCCCGATATTGAGATCGGAGCTGATCTAACGGCCCGATTTGAGATTGGGGTTGATTTGATGGCTCGATTTGAGAACAGGGGTTAATTTGAAGGCCCGATATTAAGATCGGGGTCAATTTGTCGGCCTGATATTGAGATCGGGGTGGATTTGACTGCCCTATATTTAGATTGGGGTTGATTTGACGGTCCGATTTGAGATCGGGGTTGATTTAATGGCCTGATATTGAGATCGGGGTTGATCTGATGGCCTGATTTGAGATCGGGGTTGATTTGACGGCCTGATTTGATATCGGGGTTGTGGTTGTCCCGGTATTGGTGACCGGGGTTGAGTTGATTCCCAATATTGGTGATCGGCTGTGGTTGTCCCGGTATTGGTGACCGAGGTTGAGTTGACATCCTAATATTGGTGATCGGGGCTGAATTGACAATTTTGCCCTCCTGCAGGGTTAGTACCAGGGCAAGGAAATTTTGAGTGTCTACAGATGCCCTTCTTTATCATGTTCATGCAATGTAATGGAATGAGCAGGATAAAGATTGTTAGACACTTGAAATATGACCAGACTTTAATGATGCAATGCAATGAATGTTGAAATGTTTTTGCAGATCATATTTCGCACTTTGCATCGCCAATCACATCGCAAATCGTATCCCAAATCGCATACCTTTATCGGTGCTTGTGTTGGGACTGATACCAACTGTTTGATTCCCATCGGGGTTGTCGAGGTTTGTTTGATGATGATAAACTGAAATGTTTTCTTCATTTCTGCTGGGGATGATGTTAATAGGCTATCGCAAACTATTTTTTGTCATTTTCTGCTGGGGATGACGTCCTCTGCGATAGCTTCGTAGATTCTGATGAGACATATATTATTGAGGCTACCTTTATTTGAGACCAATGGTTTCCCTGTCTGGCGGTACTCTTCACAGAGCTTATTTCCCTTCGGCCGGTGCTATTGCTCATTTTTAAATGCTCCTCTGCAGGGAACATTTCTCGATTATTGAGTCTCCTTAATGGATACTTCTGATGTTCGTCCTGATAAGAGTTTCCGCCATCATTTTGCAATAGGCGGTTGAATCACCAATAGCTTCTTGGTGCTCCTTTTGAGGATGTGTATAACAGATTCCATCATCGGGGATGTACTATTACATGGTTTCCATCACCGGATCACTTCCAATGCTTCGCGGAGGTTGCTCCAACTGTTAAGACATCGCTGGGGTTGAGCCGACGGCTGAACTGGACTTGGTCTGTACCCAAAACTTCATTGGGGTTGAACCAACGGCTGAACTGTCATCGGTCAGTACCCGACGCTTCGCTGGGTTGTGCCAACGGCTGAATTGGACTTGGTCTGTACCTGAAACTTCGCTGGGGTTGAACCAACGGCTGAACTGTCATTGGTCAGTACCCGACGCTTCGCTGGGTTGTGCTAATGGCAGAGCTATCATCGGTCAGTACCCGACGCTTCGCTGGGTTGTGCCAACGGCTGAACTGGACTCGGTTTACACTTGAAACTTTGCTGGGGTTGAACCAACGGCTGGACTGTCATCGGTTAGTACTCGATTCTTCGCTAGATTGTGCCAATGGCTGAACTGTCAATGGTCAGTACCCGATACTTTGCTGGAGTTGAACCAACGGCTAAACTATCATCGGTCAGTACCCGATGCTTCGCTGGGTTGTGCCAATGGCTGAACTGGACTCTGTCTGTACCCGAAACTTTGTTGGAGTTTACGCAACGGCTGAACTATCATCGGTCAGTACCCGATGCTTCGCTGAGTTGTACCAACAGCTGAACTGGACTCGGTCTGTACCTGAAACTTCGTTGGAGTTGAACCAATAGCTGAACTATCATCGGTTAGTACTCGATGCTTCGCTGGGTTGAACCAATAACTGAACTAAACTCGATCTGTACCCAAAACTTTGCTGGAGTTGAACCAACGGCTGAACTATCATCGGTCAGTACCCGATGCTTCGCTGGGTTGTGCCAACGGCTGAACTGAACTCGGTTTGTACCCGAAACTTCGCTGGAGTTAAACCAACGGCTGAACTATCATCGATCAGTACCCGATGCTTTGCTAGGTTATGCCAACTGCTGAACTGGACTTGGTCGGTACCTGAAACTTTGCTGGAGTTGAACCAACGGCTGAACTGGACTCAGTCTGTACCCAAAACTTCGTTGGAGTTGAACTAACGGCTGAACTATCATTGGTACCCTATGCTTCGCTGGGTTAAACCAACAGCTAAACTAAACTCAGTCTGTACCCAAAACTTTGCTGGAGTTGAATCAACGGCTGAACTATCATTGGTCAGTACCCGATGCTTCGCTGGCTTGTTCCAACGGCTGAATTGAACTCAGTCTGTACCCAAAACTTCGCTGGGGTTGAACCAACGGCTGAACTGTCATCGGTCAATACCCGATGCTTCGCTGGGTTGAACCCACGGCTGAACTAAACTCGGTCTATACCTGAAACTTTGCTGGAGTTTAACCAACGGTTGAATTGACATCGGTTTGTACTCGACGCTTCGAAAGTGGCAGTTTAGCTCATTTTTTGCGCAGTTTTTCAACAATTTGCATTATTGATCCCCGAATATGACTTTAGGATGAATACCAAGGGTTTTCAGAATGATCCCATTTCTGTCAAGATTATGCTACTTAAACACAGGATTTCAGGACAAACCGCTCAATCGCATAGCGATTTTTCTTCAGATTTGACTTGGCAGCACATAGAATCTCTATTTCAATTCAAACTGAATCAAGCCCAGGGGAGTGGGCCCACCCTGGGGAGCCGTAGGTGGAGGTGTGGTATGAGCTGACTCCGACTCTGGAGGGGTACGAGTGGCTTACCGGTTTGGCTCTGGACTTGCCGTGCTCCCGTACTGCTATTAGTGATATGAGGAGACCATTCCTGCCGATGTTTGATTTGCGTCAGAGGGTAGTCACGGACGAGATCATTTCTAGACGGGTGATCTCGATTGACTTCTTGATCGATCGTTTCGGTGAGCTTGATAGCTGCAATCGACATGTTGGGGATTTTATTATTTTAGCAGAGGCGTGGCATCTGGCCAGGGTAGATATTCTGCTGATGTGCATTGTGGCATATGTCTACATGCCGATATGCTTGGATCACTTGGATGTGGGATTAGTAGTTGTTGTTAGGGCCCTTAGACAGGGTAGCACCATTATCCTGATGATATTAGCTGAGACGCTACGGTCAGCCACTCACTATATTACCCACCCAGAGGGATTCTTCAGAGGCAGTTTGGTCTTGCTGTATGTATGGCTTATGTCCCATATATGACCAATATGATTTTTTAGACCCTATGGGTATTGCTTCACCAGCGAGGTAGCCACATCTTACTCCTTTCAACTTGCGGAGTGTACTGATGCAGATACATGGTCGGCATTCCTGTCGAATATTATGCATCCGTTCTTGATATTGCTATGCTCAGGGCTAGCCACCCCATATAACTTCATTACCCATGCACTTGGCATGGATTACCTGCCCCTAGCGGGATGAAGGGGAGTGACTACTTATCATCCCCTGGCTTATTATGAGCCAGTTTAATCAGTTCCAGAGCTTGCACCGATTTGAGGGGGCTGCTGATCAGAGGATGTCAGCTTTGTCTATGTCATCTGTCGACTTGATTCGAGTATATGAGTGTTGGACTCATAGAGAGAGGGCTGATTTCACCAGTATCCATCCGGACAGTTGTCCAGAGTATTCTGCATGGTTGGAGGAAGATATGGCAGCATCATCAGATGCCCATTCATCTCCGATTGTAGATTCTAACGAGGAGGAGCCTATGGAGGATCCTGATTCTCCCACTGAGGATGAGCTGTTTATGGGTTTGACAGCTTCTTTGGTTAGTGACCCACCGATTATTCCTGCAGGGACAGATCCGACTTTGGTAAACTCATTATTCAGGATGACCTTTGAGCAGGATCAGGCTAGAGCGCAGATGTTAACCACCTTGTCTGGAAGAGATATAGCTTTGGCTGAGAGAGATGCGTCTCGAGCCGCTCAGGATGTTGGCTTGATTGAGAGAGAGGAGCTCCGATATGCTAGAGATGCAGCTTTTATGGAGAGAGATGAGATTTGCTCAGCCAAAGATGCAGCTTTTGTTGAGATCGAGGAGACATTAATTACTCGGGACGCAGCTTTTGTGGAAAGGGATGAGGCCATAGCTTCCCGTGATTTCCACATTACTGATAGTACTGCTCTTCGATCTTATACTCACAGTCTGGTTACCGAGATGAGTGCATATATTGATGACCACAGTGTCACACTGCAGAAGACTGTGGAGGTTTTGAGCCGTATGGAGGCTGAGGGTATTGCACTTGCAGCTGCTCCTCTATCTTCAGAGAGAGATGCCATGGTGGCATTGCTGGCCCTCTTATCCTTGGGTCCATAGACTAGCTTTGTTTTTCCTGTACATACTAGATCAACCATTTTTGTCATATACAGGACACTATATATATATCAAACAGTTTTATATCAGAGAAATATATTTTTGATTCACTTCCCTATTTAAATATGTATCGTCATTGCTGAGTGATTACCACTTCTTTCATGACTCGCTATTGTTGATGTATCCTGAGCTTCTCCGTGAAGGACTGACAGTTGAGATGTTAGAGAGTATCTCAGATGGGCCTGTTGATCAGGGTAGCTTGATAGGACTTAGCCTTTATATGGTTTTGGTGTCTTGGGACTGATTTTATTGGGGGTTTTTGTTTTTTTTTCTTGAAGGTCAAACCGAGCCTCAAATGGCTGCCTACGTACTTCTCGGGTTGAGGGAGATCAGGTCATTTATAGTTCTGGTTTTTGTATAAGAGAGGCTTGAAAAGTATTTGTCTTGGGTTTTGAGTTTGGTTTTATGAGTTTTTTGTTTGGTTTGACCGCACCAGAAATGGCTGCCTACGTACTCCTGGGTTGGGAGAGATCAGGTTATTCGTAGTTTCGGCTTTCTAGTGAAAAACTGAACCTAATTTGATTTGCAGGACCCGGATGCAGGTATGCATGGGCTTCAGACATAGTTCCTCTTTATGGTGTCTGAGTTGATGAGTTGGGAAATTTGTTCCCATCCATTTCTTGTAATCTGATAGCTCCTCCCGTGAATACTTCGTTGACAATGAAAGGGCCTTCCCAATTAGGGGCGAACTTTCCTTTAGCTTTGTTTTGATTAGCTAAAACTTTCTTCAGCACCAAGTCATTTTCTTTGAGTTGCCATTTTTGGACCTTTTTGTGGTAGGATCGAGCAATCCTCTGTTGATATAACTGTCCGTGGAAAATGGCTGTAGCCCTCTTTTCATCTATCAGGGACAATTGGTGGTATCGGTCTTACAATCACTGTCTTCATCTATCTGAGCATCGATCAACACTCGTAAGGATTCCATCTCTACTTCTATGGGGAGGACTGCTTCCATGCCATAGACCAATGAATAGGGGGTAGCCCCAGTAGAAGTGCGCATTGACGTCCTTTATGATAACAGGGTAAGAGGCAGCAGGTCAGGCCATTCTTTGTGATTGGTGGACATTTTTTGCATGGTCTTTTTGATGTTCTTATTGGCCGCTTCAACAACACCATTCATCTTGGGACGATAAATGAAGGAGTTGTGATGCTTGATGTGGAACTTGCTATATAGTTCTCTCATCATCTGATTGTTTAGGTACTTGGCGTTGTTTGATATGATCACCTCCGGTTGTCCATATCGACAAACAACATTGTTTCTGATGAAACCAATGATGACCTCTTTTGTGACTTTGGGAAATGAGGCAGCTTCAACCCATTTAGTGAAGTAATCGATCATGGTGAAGATGAATCGATGACCATTGCTGGCTTTTGGTTTCACTGGACCGATCACATCCATTCCCCACATGGAGAAAGGCCATGGTGAACTCATGTTGTGTAGCTCATTCAGAGGAGCGTGGATGGAATTTCTATGTATTTGGCATTGAAAGCATCTCCTGACGTGATCGTCGCAGTCAGCTTTGAGAGAGATCCAATAATATCCTGTTCTTAATATCTTCTTGGCCAGTAGGTGACCGCTCATGTGTGGACCACAGACTTCACCGTGGATTTCATCCATCAGTCTCTGAGCTTGATCTTTGTTAAGGCATCTTAACAGGCCTATTCCAGCATCTCTTTTGTAGAGAGCATCTCCACTCAAATAGAACTTCATAGCCATCTTGTGAATCCACTTTCGCTCGAATTGGCCTACCCCAACGGGTGTAGATCCATCTCGTAGATATTCCTTGATGTCTTGATACCAAGGCTGATTGATAGGAGTTATTTCATCTAATACTTCTCCAATGGAATTCACGTATGTCGGGGCTTTTTGAATTATGAATTTGATGTCGAGAGTCCCACTCCTTTCGAATATGCAGATTAAGGAAGCCAAGGTTGCTAATGCATCAGGGAAGTTATTCCTACCCCGAGGTATATGGATAAAGGTTATGTCTTCAAACTCCAAGGATATTTTGATGACCTGCCGATGATAGGGCAACAAATGCAGTTCTTTGGTGTGATATGCCCCAGTGGTTTGTCTGATGACCAATTCAGAGTCTCCAAAGACCAATAAATGTTTGATACCCATGGATTGGGCTAGTTTCAACCCCATTATACAGCCTTCATACTCGGATGTGTTGTTGGTGTTGCCAAATTGAAGTTTGGTAGCCACATGATATTGTTCTCCTGTACCAGAGATAAGGATTGCCCCAGCTCCGTCTTCTTCCATGTTTACTGCTCCGTCAAAATACATTTTCCATGGTTGGATTGTATTCTTTTGCTGGAGTTGTTGAATTATCATGATTCCATCGTCCGAAAAATATGTCTCCAGGGGCTCGAACCCTCCTGAAGGTGCTTCAGCTAATTGATCTGCAATGCATTGACCCTTGATTGACTTCTGAGTCACGTAGACAATGTCAAATTGTTGTAGGATCAACTGCTATTTGGACAGTCGACAATTCAACATTGGCTTATTGAATACATATTTGAGTGGATCCATGAGGGATATGAGGTAAGTCGTGTGCTCATGGAGGTAATGCTGTAACCTCATGGCAGCCCATGCTAATGCACATCATATTTTCTCGATCAAGGTGTATTTCTATTCACCACTGCTGAATCTTTTGCTGATGTAGTAGATGACTCTTTCTTTGCTACTATCATCTTTCTATCCTAGCATGAAGCCCATTGCGTTGGCATTGACAGAAAGGTACATGAACAAGGGAACTCCATCCCTTGGAGGTACCAAAACAGGTGCTTCGATCAGCTGTCTCTTGATGGCAAGAAAGGCTTGTTGACAATCCTCGTTCCATTTGGTAGAAGAATTCTTCCTTAGTAGTTTGAATATGGGTTCACAGGTTGCTGTGAGCTGAGAAATGAATCGGCTTATGAAATTGATTCTCCCCAGAAACCCACGTATCTCCTTCTCTGTTTGAGGTACTGGCATATCAGTGATGGCTTTGATCTTTGCAGGGTCTAGCTCGATACCTCGATTACTCACCAAGAATCCTAACAGCTTGCCTGCTTTGACCCCAAAAGCACATTTGGCTGGATTTAGCTTAAGGTTGTACTTACGTAACCTGTTGAATAGCTTCCTGAGATGGTCAATGTGATCATCCTCCCTCCGGGATTTGATGATGATGTCGTGCACATAAACCTCTATCTCTTTGTGCATCTTGTCATGAAAGAGGGCCATCATGGCTCGCTGATATATGGCTCCGGCATTAATGAGGCCGAAGGATAGTCGCCTATAGCAGAAGGTTCCCCAGGGAGTGATGAAAGCTGTTTTCTCCTAGTACTCTTCAGCAACCATGATTTGATGGTAACTAGCAAAGCAATCCATGAAGGAATACATGCCGTACTGTGCCGTATTATCGATTAGAATGTGGATGAAAGGTACTGGGAAATTATCCTTGAGACAGGCTTTGGTCAAATCCTGGTAATTCACGCATACTCGTACCTTCCCTCCGGATTTAGTCATGGGGAATATGTTTGAAAGTCACTCTGGGTATGTCGATACCACGATGATCCCGGCTTTGAATTGTTTGACAACTTCTTCTTTGACTTTCAGACTCCATCCAGGTTTCAATCGCCTGAGCTTTTGTTTGACTTGCTTGAATCCATCTCTGATGGGAATTCGATGGATGACAATGTCAGTGGACAGACCGATCATGTCTTCATGTGACCATGCAAATACATCATGGAACTGCGTTAGGAGTTCGACCAGGTTGGCTTTTCGGTCTTGGGTGAGGTCGAAGCCTATCTGGATTTCTTTGATGTTTTTGGAGGTTCCTATGTTGATAGTGGTGGTTTGGTCGAGGTTTGGTATGGGTTTGTCTTCGACCCATTCTTTGATCTCCTCGGGCACCTCATAGTCATCTTTTTCATCTTGATCAATATCCATCAAGTCGAAGCTCAGTTCTACATCAAAGTTGCAGTCACTGTGACAGGTTGGCATCTCATCAGCAGGGACAAACACATCCAATGCTTGAGTCCCTTTTCAACTGAGGTAATGGACACTGCTCCAGTTATCCAAGGTTAGATCCTCATGAACCGGGAGGATCAGGGATTTGTGATCATCTGCCTCGTCTTGGATGACGGCTGAGACATCCCTTATAATAGGGCCGGGTTTCTTCTTTGAACTGCCCCTTTCCCTTTCTTGATGCGAGAAATTTGAATTTGATCCTCGTCCTCGCTGTCTGGGATTTCATCATTCATACCCTCGTAATTTATGATAACCCGCATGTTAGCAAATGGGTCTTGTCCTTCGTACATGATATTTTCTTTTCCCTTTTAGCTATCCGCCTCAGGCTTGAGGGCTTTTCTTTCTTTGACAGGTATGGTTGGAGGAAACATTATGGCTAATACCACAGTAGGGATCTTCCTCATTGGTTTTACCCATCTGGCATTAGTGAGGTTTGGCAACAGTATGATGGAAGCATGAGCCTTGGGATGCTTATGCGGATTCCTGTAATTTGCTCTGGATGAAAATCCCAATCCGGCTCTCCTAGTCTGACTCGGGATTTGCACTGGACTCTGGATACCTTGCTAATTCTTTCCTAACCCTTCTCCAGGTTGGAAACCCAAATATACCGTTTCCTGGCCCACTATCATAACTTCAGTGGAGACCTTTGGTTTCAGGGCTGGTGCTTTGATAGGTAGATACTGAGTATCACTCACCTCCAGGGCTTGAAAACTTGCAGGTTCAATCCCTGCATCTAGGCTAATCACTATTATGTCTCCCTGTATAAAGACAAGGTATTCTGGTTCTGCATTGACCGTGATGAGGTTGCCATTGATAATGTATTTGAGTTGTTGATGGAGGGTGGATGGCACTTCCCCTGCCATATGGATCCAGGGCCTGCCCAGCAACAGGTTATATCCAGTGGCGATATTGAGCACTTGAAAGAATACGTAGAAAGTGTGCGGACCAATTTCCAGAGGTAGATCTATTTCTCCCATAGCTTGGCGTCGCGATCCATCGAAAGCTCGGATGACCACATGACTGGTTTTGATCTGGTTCGGGTTGATCTTCATTCTTTCCAAGGTATCGTATGGACAGATGTTGATGGATGATCCTCCGTCGATGAGCACTCCTCTGATCACATACTCGGAAGACATCACAGATATATACAGGGACTTACGATGGCCCGTCCCCTCTGTAGGGATATCATCGTCAGTGAAGGATATCACATTGTTGTTAAAAATATGTTCTATCACGTGACGGAATTTCTCGACATCCACTGTTTTTGGCAGATGGGCTTCTTCCAGTACTTTCAATAGAATGTCACGATGCTCCACCGATGATAAGACTAGATCGAGGGTGGACATTTTCTCGGGTGCATCGTTTAAGCTATGCACTATTTTGATCTCATTGTGTCCCATCTGGTTGAGGAACTCTTTAATCATCTCATCTGTCACCTTTACTTTGGCTTTGATGTCTAGTTTGATCACCTACTGAGGCAGGTAAAATGGATTGTCCTTCTGTACAACAACAATGTTGTTTGAAGTGGAACCTTCATCATTCCCATAGTTCTATGGGACCTGCTTCAGACTAATAATTAGATATTTAGGTCTGTAGGGCAAGATCAGAGGCTCGGGTGCGGCCACCTTCACAAGATTTTATGCTTCTTTGACCCCTTTCCCTAGCATGACTAAGGGTGTGAGGGCCGACTCCCTATTGCAAGAAATGACAGCCACTGTATTCTAGTTCCATACAGTGGGGATCCAAAGAGTGTCTTCATCTGGGAGATCGAGAACTTGATTTCCCTTTATCAAGTCACCATTCTCAATCAGGTTCTGAATTAGGTTATGATATGCCCAGCAATCCTCAGTAACATGGCCGGGTGAATTGGAGTGGTACTGATATATTGGTCAGGTTTGAATTTTCTGGCCCGAGGGTTTAGTGGAGGTAACAAGTCTGCAACCATTCCCTCGTTGATTAACACATGAAGGATTTCTTCCATCGACTGGTTTAGGCTGGTGAAGTTCCTCTGAAATAGGAATTTCCTACCAGTTTGGATACTTGCTTCTTTGACCCCCTTGTCAGTCCAGGATTCATGCTCATGAGACTGGCTATGATCCTTGCTGGGATTGATCTCTGGTGTGGGAGGACGATCGATGTCAGACTGGTTGGCCCATTTTATCATCTTCCTGGTGATCTGATGCTGGTAGACGACCAGTTCTGCTAATTGTTCGATTTGTTCCTTGATAGACTTTATTTCTTGTTCTACCAGGAATCTCCTTTCTGAAACTTCCCAACTGTCTGGGGTGTTGTTGCTGGATGGAGTTGATTCTCCCACATACCGGAGGTACTTGGATCCTTCTCCATTTGTGGTGCTGATCATATTGACATTCTCCTCTTTATGTTATGGGAGAGGATTGTCCTGCACATGGGGTTGCTCTGGCTTTGTTACCACAATCTCTCCGTTGTCAATCAAGTCTTGGATTTTGTGCTTGAGAGACCAACAGTCTTGGGTGTCATGGCCTGGAGATCCAGAATGATAAGCACATTTCTTGCTTGGATCAAAATTTCGTCCACCGGTATTGGTGGGTGGAAGGAGTTGGACTATCTTCTTCTGTGCCGTCAATAGCTTTAGCACATTCTCGAGTGAATCCCCTAGAGGGGTGAAAGTTCTTTGACGCCTGACCTCCATATTTTTCTGGAATGGAGGGTTTAAAGGCTGTGCTGGAGTTTGAAAAGGGGTATAGTTCCTCCTTTGAATGGGCATACTGTTTAATTCGCCCCTTGGATTCTGTCCTTGCAATATTAAGGACACTTCTTCATCTTTCTTCTTATGTACCCTCCGGGGATTACTCCCATAATTTTCGGACTGGATATGTTCAGCAACAGCTTCGAGGGTGGTTAGATCTTTTATCTTTTCGGATTTGAGCCCCATTCTGCCATTTCACCATGCTTGATTATTTCAGAGAATGGTTTTCCTATGCCTGCTAGGACCCTCACATAATATGGAGCTTATTGGAATCGATGAAGGTCATGACTATCTCAGACTCAGTAATGGCTGGGGTTACTTGTGCTGCGACCCGCCTCCATCGTTGGCCATACTCTCTTTTTCTTGATTTTGGCTATTTGGTATCTGTCTAGAGCCCGCTGAGATTGGAAGTTGTATTGACTGAGGAAGGCATGGGCCAGCTCTTCCCAGCTGTGAATCTTAGAGTTGTCCAGACGGGCATACCAGGCTCTGGCCTCTCCAGTCAGACTCTTTTGGAATAACTGCATTCGAAGCTTCTCGTCCTCTGTATAGGATCCGAGTTCTCCAATGAATACTTTCAGATGTGTATAAGGGTCCCCCAATCCATTGTGTAGACACTCAAAATTTCCTTTCCCTGTTACTAACATTGTAGGATGGCAAAATGGTACCGTTAAATCAACTCTGATCTCTAATCGGACCGTCAGTTCAACCCCGATCTCAATATCGGGCCATCAAATCAACTCCGATCTCCAATCGGATCGTCATTTTAACCCCAATCTCAATATCGGGCCATCAAATCTACTCCGATCTCCAATCGGACCGTCTCCTATCTCAATATTAGGCCATCAAATCAACTCTGATCTCCAATCGGACCATCAGATCAACCCCGATCTCAATATCGGGCCATCAAATCAACTTCGATCTCCAATCGGGCTGTCAGATCAACCCCGATCTAAATATCGGGTCATAAGAGCAGCCCCGGTCTCAACACAGGAAGTATTAGTCAGCCCTAGTCTCAACCCGGGAAGTTAAATCAACTTCGAAAACAAAACTGAAGCTCCACAACATCTCCAGAGGAAAACCTGGAACGACCAACTCAGTCCCAAAGACTATACTGAAGACAAACAGACTCAAATAGGATCTAAGTCTTGGAAACAACTCCTGAAAGTCAATCGAAGGCCATGCCAACACCAAAGGCAACCCTGGGAGGGGAAAAATAGTCATTCTACCAAACCTAAGCTGATTTAACTAAACTTAGGCTGAATTGATGCCACCAAGGTCAGAACGAACCACAACGACGATCCCGAGTGCGAACAGCGCAAGACAGCTCAACAGACAAACTGCGGGGAATCAAAGACCTGGTTATGAACATGTCTTCCTTGTCCCGGAAAATTTTTTAACCTATGTCATTGTGACACTCTCGGTGAGGGCTTTCCGGAATGGTATAGCACGCCTCAAACGGACGCTCTGATCAAAAGTTAGAAAGTTTTAACTTTACCCTTGCGTTGCTCAGAGTGCACGTACTTCGAGACGGCTCAACCGGATATATGGGCCCCACCAGGGGAGCTGCACCTCTACCTACGGTAGTAGCAGGTAGAGCTGAGGCTCCCTGGCCTATAAATAAACGTGCCCCTCCTCTCTTTCAAAAATTTCAAAACGCAGCGAACCTTTGCCCGTTTGATTTTCTGACTTTTTTACCTCTTCTAAACCCAAATATTTTCATTCTTACACGTAGATATACCCACATACTACCATATATCAGAAAATAACCGCTAGATTCTGAGGTTTAGAGCCTACGATTTGGCAAAATGCCCATGTAACAGTCCATTGTAAGTATTTTTACGATCAGAAAGTGATTCCTACTTCTTTGCACTGTTTTGCATTTGCATATCAAATTTCATTTTCTAAATATGCCCAGAACTTAGTTCCGTGGCCGTTTTCGTCAAAATTTGGTACATTTTTGAACATAAACTCCATATTTGGCATTTCTACAACTCGAATTGACGATCCGTCAGCTCTAACAGCTTCAGTGCACTAGCATCTTCGTTTTAAGCAACTTCTCCAGACTGGGTTATCTTCCTAGTCCGGGTTTGGCTTTTTTTGTGTTTATTCAACTGTATATATACTAACTTTTCAATTCTGTCAAGCCTGGATGTCAAATCCGAGGTAGTTTACTGCTTTTATATATATTTATGCATATATAAGCAGCCTTCACCACCACTGGGTTCTCTTCCCAGTCTTGGTTGACTACATTTCTGTCAATATATATATATATATATATATATAATTATATATTTCAGTCCGGCCTGGATTATTCTATGGCTTTTATACTATTCTTTGCACCCTTCACCATTACTGTGTTATCTTCCCAGTCCCTAGTTGACTACTTTTCTGTACATTTACATTTCTATTCGGCCTGGATTATTCTGTGGTTTTTTTATTGCTTTTATATATAAATATGCATATATAAGCAGCCTTCACCATCACTGGGTTCTCTTCCCAGTCTTGGTTAACTACTTTTCTGTCAATATATATATATATATATATATATATATATATATATATATATATATATATATATATATATATATATATATATATTTCAATACCAGTCCGGGCACCGGCGTGAAAACCCATCGCCCTTTACAGCTTTTATACATATCACTGTATATATATTGCTTTACTTGTTTTTCTTCAATTAATGCTTTAAATATTCATTTGATATGAATCGACATTTGTCAGTCGCAAAAGCAACCTCGCGTCCCTTAGATCACTATCTAGTGGGAATGAGATGCTTCGGCCAGATGCGAACCAGGATTTACTGAATGAATCCTCGGTTCTGGCAACATTTGGAATATATATTTATTTCTGTACAAATTTGAACTGTGCAGGTTTATTGGCTACTCATATGTGAGCCTAGGAATCGTGGGATTCATGATCAAACTGATTGGAATCTGATTCCCACTATGGACAAACTCTACTTTACAGATGTACCCTGCCAGTTTTTCTGTAAAATGTATATACAAAAGACCTTAAAAAAGTTATCCGAATTTAAGGTCTCAATATAATGAGATTAATGGTTTGCCGTGTTAGCGTCCTTCCGATGGTTTTCATGCCCATGAGGAGACTGACACTTGTATTTATTTTTGTAGTCGAGGATGCTTCGCAGCCCGACAAATCACCATTCAAATGCAAGCCTTAAAACTATAAAGATAAAAATGGAAGTATCAACAGGCTTCAATTCCTATATTAGCGTAAGGGTTTGATAACCAGCTTTCAAAACATCATTTCAATTCAATCAAAAGAAAAGCTTTTTTGCAAATCAAATCAAATACTTTTGCAAATCAAATCAAAGACTTTTTGCAAATCAAATCAAACCCTTCGTATATAGGTTCAAACGAAGCAAAGCACTACTTTCAATCAATCAAATATAGGCCCAATTTTTCAAACAGCATTCACACACGCATTTCAGTTTTAAGGGAAATATTGAAAAGATGCGGTACCATGTTTACACGGGAGTCGTGGGGTGCCTAACACCTTCCCCACACTTAACCAAGCCCCCGAGCTTTGTTTTCAAAGATCAAGTTTCGACATTGTCCAGCAAATTGGGCCTCTTTCAAATAAAATTCGGTTGAGTTGGTACAACCATTTTAAATCTACCAACTGGCAACTATGTAAAACGTTCAAATCGTCGACATGATACATGTTGGCCTTTTCCTAAAAACCCCTTCAAAACCTTTTTTGCAATAAAAAGAGTGAGGGTAGAGATAACTTAGGAAGCGAGAAAGATCCGAGTTGTGACCCGACCCGCGAATTTTTTTCCGACGTCGACAGGTGGCGACTCTGCTGGGGACAATTGAGGGTTTAGGCAGCTTTCAAATCTTTTCAAACATTTCCCTTTCAAAACTATGAATGCGTGAATTCTGCGTCTCCACACTAATGAATGCGTGAATGCTGCGTCTTTACATTGAATGAATGTGAATGAATGCTTTCCTGCTTTTTAGTGCTTCGCACCCATATTAGTGCTTCGCACGAACTATCATCATATGCATACGGTGAGGGCGATGTATGTGAATGTATGTTATGTTCCTCTCACAAGGAGGCAAAACCCGTTGGTGATAAGCAATGTCTCTGGGGACGGCTTAGTCTCTGGGGCTCATGAAAATACACCACCCAGATTCGCTCTAGTTGAAAGATCGGATTAATTTTCCCTCTAGTAAATTGCGATGATCTGAGGACCTTCATGCCAAAAAGCCGCGAGAGTAGCCTATGATAGGTCAGCCTCTGATTAACCAAATCCTATGGGAAGCTTCTTCATGCCTTCCTCTTTCAATTCAATGTCCCGTTTTCAATATTTATTTCTTGTCATCCTATCATCAAAAACAACTGACCTCTGTTTTGCAGGAAAAATTAAAAAACCACATCATACATCCTATCCCTACCTACTTCAGGAAATTGACACGCCTACATTTTTTTATAGGTGAAAAATTGGTCCTGTTACTAGATCTAAGTATAAGAAAGCACTACGTCCATCCACGGACATGACTTCGAGTGCTCAAACAGAATCCACCCCTGTCTCTAGGGAAGAGTTCGAAGGACTGAGAAATTAGATAGTTGAATTAGCCAGTTTTCTAAGAGAACAAAGCAAGGCCCTTAAATGGAAGCAAGCCCAAACTCACACAGAACCAGGAACACCTGGTGGTAGTTGTGGTAGTCAAGAGACCAAAATGACCGAGACTCAGATTCCTGGGCCACAGAACCAGGACACAACTAACAAAACCCCTAAAATCACTACCCTCGTCAAAGAATAGGAAGCCGGTGACATCATGAAGAAAGTACAACAAATGGAAGAAACTCTCCGGTCTATCAAAGGGACTAAGGCATTCGGCAGTGTTAATTACTTCGACCTCAGTATTTTTCCCGGAGCTCGTTATCCCGAGAAATTCAAAACTCCCTATTTCGAGAAATATGATGGATTAGGAGATCCTTATACACATCTGAAAGTATTAATCGGAGAACTAGGATCCTCTGCAGAGGATGAGAAACTTCGAATGCAGTTATTTTAAAAGAGTCTAACTGGAGAGGCTAGAGCCTGGTATGCCCGCCTAGACAATTCTAAGATTCACAGCTAGGAAGAGCTGGCCCATGCCATCCTCAGTCAGTACAACTTCCAATCTCAGCTGGCTCCAGACAGATACTAGATAACCAAAATCAAGAAAAAGAACATTGAATCATTCAGAGAATACGCCCAACGATGGAGACGGGTGGCAACACAAGTCACCCCAGCCATGAATAAGTCTGAGATAGTCATGACCTTCATCGACATCCAAGAAGCTCCATATTATGAGAGGGTCCTAGCAGGCATAGGAAAATAATTCTCTAAGATGATCAAACACGACGAAATGGCAGAAATGGGGCTCAAGTCCGGGAAGATAAAAGATCTGACCGCCCTCGAAGCTGTCGCTGAACATATCCAGTCCAAAAATTACGGGAGTAATCCCCGGAGAGTAAACAAAAAGAAAGATGAAGAAGTGTCCTTAGTATTGCAAGGATAGAATACAAGGGGCAAGTTAAACGGTATGCCCATTCAAAAGAGGAACTATACCCCTTTTTAAGCTCTAGCACAGCCTTCAAACCCTCTATTCCAGAAAAATATGGAGGTCAAGCATAGACGAACTTTCACCCCTTTAGGGGTTCACTCAAGAACGTGTTCAAGCTTCTGACAGCTTAGAAGAAGATTGTCCAACTTCTTCCACCCACCAACACCGGTGGACGAAATTTTGACTCAAGCAAGAAGTGTGCTTACCACTCTGGATCTCCAGGCCATGACATTCAAGACTGTTGGTCTCTCAAGCACAAAATACAAGACTTGATCGACAACAGAGAGATTGTGGTAATAAAGCCTGAACAACCGTATGTGCAGGATAATCTTCTTCCACAGCATAAAGAGGAAAATGTCAATATGATCAGCACCACAAGTGGAGAAGGATCCAAGTACCTCTGTTATGTGGGAGAATCAACTCCATCCAGTAACAGCACCCCAGATAGTTGGGAAGTTTCAGAAAGAAGGTTCCTGATAGAGCCGAAAATAAAGTCTATCAAGGAACAAATCGAGCAATTAACAGAACTGGTTGTCTACCAGCATCAGATCACCAGGAAAATGATCAAACGGGCCAACCGATCTGATATCGATCAACCTCCCACACCAGAGATCAATCCCATGAGGGATCATAACTGGTTTTATGAGCATGAATCCTGGACTGATAAAGGGGTTGAAGAAGCAAGCGTCCAAACTAGTGGAAAATTCCTATTTCAAAGGAACTTCACCAGTCAATAGAAGAAATCCTCCAGATGCTAATCAACGAGGGAATGGTTGCAGACTTGTTACCACCATTGAACCCTCGGGCCAGAAAATTCAAAACTGATCAAATATGTCAGTACCACTCCAATTCACCCGGCCATGATACTGAGGATTGCTGGGCGCTTCTTAACCTAATTCAAGACATGGTTGAAAATGGTGACCTGATAAGGGGAAATCAAGTTCTCGACCTCTCAGATGAAGAAACCCTCTGGATCCCCACTATATGGAATTAGGGTACCGTAGCTATCATCTCCTGTAATGATGAGTCAATCCTCAAACCCTTAGTACTACCAGGGAAAGGGGTCCAAGAAATATAAAATCCTATGAAGGTGGCCGCACCCGAGCCTTTGATATTGCCCTTCAGACCCCAGTATCCAATTATCAGTATGAAGCGGGTCCCATGGAACTACGGGAACGATGAAGGGTCCACCTAAAACAACATTACCATTGTACTAAAGGATAATCCCTTATACCTACCTCAGCGGGTGATCAAACCAGTTATCAAAGCTAAAGTAAAGGTGATCGATGAGAAAATTGAAGAGTTCCTCAACAAAATGGGACACAATAAAATCAAGGTGAAGCAAGACTTGAAAGATGCACCCAAGCAAATGTCCATCCTAGACTTGGTCTTATCCTCAGTGGATCATCGCAACATTCTAGTGAAAGTACTAGAAGAAGCCCATCTGCCACAACTGCGGATGCCAAGAAATTCCATCATGTGGTAGAACACATTTTCAACAACAATGTGATATCTTTCACTGACGATGATATTCTTACAGAAGGAATGGGCCATCATATGTCCCTACATATAGCTGTGATGTCTTCTGAGTATGTGATCAGAGGGGTACTTATCGACGGAGGATCATCTTTTAACATATGTCCCTACGATACCTTGGAAAGAATGAAGATCAACTCGAACCGAATCAAAACCAGCCGTATGGTCATCCGAGCTTTCGATGGATCGCTAGGCCAAGCTATGGGAGAAATAGAGCTACCCTTGGTGATTGGCCCACACACTTTCTACGTATCCTTTCAGGTGCTCAATATTGCCACTGGATATAACCTGTTGTTGGGCAGGCCATGGATTCATATGGCAGGTGCAGTGCCATCCACCCTTCATCAATAGCTCAAATACATTATCAACGACAACCTCATCACGGTCAATGCTGAACCAGAATACCCCGTCGGCATACAGGGAGGCATGCCAGTGATCAGCCTGGATGCAAGGATTAAACCAGCAATTTTTTAAGCTCTGGAGGTGAGCGATACACAGTATCTACCTATCGTCGCATCAGCCCTGAAGCCTAAGGTCTCCATCGAAGTAATGACAGTGGCCCAGGAAATGGTATCTTTGGGTTCCCAACCTAGAGAAGGGTTAGAAAAGAATCAGCAAGGTATCAAGAGCCTGATTCAAATCCTAAGTCAAACTGGGAGAGCAGGATTGGGATATTCATCCAGGGCAAATTACAGGAACCCGCATAAGCATCCCAATGCTCATGCTTCCACCATACTTTTGCTAAATCTTACTAATTCCGGATGGGTAAAACCAATAAGGAAGATCCCTACTGTGGTATTAGCCATGTTGTTTCCTCCAATTATTCCTGTCAAGGAAAAAAAAGCCCTCAAGCATGAGGCAGATAGCGAAAAAGGAAAAGAAAAGATCATGTACGAAGGACGAGACCCATTCGCTAACATGCGGGTCATCATAAACTACGAGGGTATGAATGATGAGATCCCAGACAGCGAAGACGAGGATTAGATTCAAATTCCTCGCATCAAGAAGGAAAAAGGGGGATGTTCAAATAAAAACCCCTGCCCTATCATAAAGGATGTCTCAGTCATCATCCAAGATGAGATAGATAATCTCAAATCTCTGATCCTCCCGATTCATGAGGATCTGACCTTGGATAACTGGAGTAGTGTCCATTGCCTCGGTCAAAAAGGGCAAAGGGGCAGAGAGAGTAAATCTGCCCTTTAATCATGCTTTCATTTACTACTTACTTTTGATTGCACAGCTATAACAACAACTTTGTCATGCGTTACAGAATGCTATGTTGTATATTTAAGCAGTTGTATATATCTAAGATGAAAGCCTTTTTGTTTTCAGGACTCAAGCGTTGGATGTGTTTGTCTCTGCTGATGAGATGCCAACCTGTCAAAATGACTACGACTTTGATGTAGAACTGAACTTCGACTTGATGGATATTGATCAAGAGGAGGAAGATGACTATGAGGTGCCCGGGGAGATCAAAGAATAGGTCAAAGACAAACCCAAACCAAACATCAACCAAACCACCACTATCAATATAGGAACCTCCGAAACCATCAAAGAAATCCAGATAAGTTTTGACCTCACACCAGACCAAAAAGCCGACCTGATCAAACTTCTAACACAGTTCCAGGATGTATTTTCATGGTCATATGAAGACATGATTGGCCTGTCCACTGACATTGTCATCCATCGAATGCCCATCAAAGACGGGTTCAAGCCAGTCAAACAAAAGCTTTGGCGATTGAAACCTGAATGGAGTCTGAAAGTTAAAGAAGAAGTTGTTAAACAATTCAAAGCCGGGATTATCATGGTATCAACCTAACCAGAGTGGCTTTCAAACATAGTTCCCGTGCCTAAGCCCAGAGGGAAGGTACGAGTATGTGTGGATTACCGGGATTTGAACAAAGCCTACCTTAAGGATAATTTCTCGGTACCTTTCATCCACATCCTGATCAACGATACTGCGCATTATATCATATATTCCTTCGTAGATTGCTTTGCTGGTTACCATCAAATCATGGTTGCTGAAGAGGACCGGGAGAAAACAGCTTTCATCACTCCTTGGGGAACCTTCTACTATAAGCGACTATCCTTCGGCCTCATCAATGCCGGAGCCACATATCAGCGAGCAATGATGGCTCTGTTTCATGACTTGATGCACAAAGAGATAGAGGTTTATATGGATGACATCATTATTAAATCCGGAAGGGAGGATGATCACATCGACCATCTCAGGAAGTTGTTCAACAGGTTGCGTAAGTACAACCTCAAGCTGAATCCCGCCAAATGTGCTTTTGGTGTCAAAGCAGGCAAGCTACTAGGATTCCTGGTGAGTAATTGAGGCATCGAACTAGACCCTGCCAAGATCAAATCCATTACTGAGATGCCAATACTTTGAACCGAGAAGGAGATACGTGAGTTTTTGGGGAGAATCAATTTTATAAGCCGATTCATTTCCCAGCTCACAGCAACCTGTGAATCCATATTCAAACTACTAAGGAAGAATTCTTCTACCAAATGGAACGAGGATTGTCAACAAGCCTTCCTTGCCATCAAGAGACAGCTGATCGAAGCACCTGTTTTGGCACCTCCAAGGGATGGAGTTCCCATGTTTATGTACCTGTCCGTCAATGCCAACGCAATGGGCTACATGCTAGGACAGAAAGATGATAGTAGCAAAGAAAGAGTCATCTACTACATCAGCAAAAGATTCAGCAGTGGTGAACAGAAATACACCCTGATAGAGAAAACATGCTGTGCATTAGCATGGGCAGCCATGAGGTTACTACATTACCTCCATGGGCACACGACTTACCTCATATCCCGCATAGATCCACTCAAATATGTATTCAACAAGCCAATATTAAATTATCGACTGTCCAAATGGCAGCTAATCCTATAACAATTTGACATTATCTACGTGACTTAGAAGTCAATCAAGGGTGAAGGCATTGCAGATCAATTAGCTGAAGCACCTTCAAGAGGGTTCGAGCCCCTGGAGACTTATTTCTCAGATGATGGAATTATGACAATTCAACAACTCCAGCAAGAGAATATAGTCCAACCATGGAAAATGTATTTCGACGGAGCAATAAACATGGAAGGTGCCGGAGCTGGGGCAGTGCTTATCTCTAGTACATGAGAACAATATCATGTGGCTACCAAACTTCAATTTGGCAACACCAACAACACGGCCGAGTATGAAGGCTGTATAATTTGGTTGAAACTAGCCCAATCCATGGGTATCAAACACATACTGGTCTTTGGAGACTCTGAGTTGTTCATCAGACAAACCACCGGGGCATATCACACCAAAGAACTGCATTTGCTGCCCTATCATCGACAGGTCGTCAAAATATCTATGGAGTTTGAAGACATAACCTTCATCCATATTCCTCGAGGTAGGAATGACTTCGCTAATGCATTGGCAACGTTGGCTTCATTATTCTACATATCCGATAGGAGTGGGATTCCCTGTATCAAATTTATAATTCAGAAAGCCTCGACATACAAGAATTATGTTGGAGACGTGTCAGATGAAATACCTCCTGACAATCAGCCTTGGTATCAAGACATCAAGGAATATCTATGAGATGGATCTACACCCGCTGGACCAAGCCAATCCGAGCAAAAGCGAATTCACAAGATGGCTATGAAGTTCAATCTGAGTGAAGATTCCCTCTACAAAAGGGATGCTGGGATAGGATTGTTAAGATGTCTTAATAAAGGGCAAGCCTAGAGATTGATGGATGAATTCCACGGTGGAGTCTGTGGTTCACACATGAGCGGTCATCTACAGGCAAAGAAGATATTAAGAACTGATCATTATTGGATCTCTCTTAAAGCTGATTGCGATGATGTTATCAATGCCAAGTACATGGAAATGCCATACACGCTCCTCCGAATGAGCTACACAACATGAGTTCACCATAGCCTTTCTCTATATGGGGAATGGATGTGATCGGTCCAGTGGAACCCAAAGCCAGCAATGGTCATCGATTTATCTTCACCATGATCGATTACTTCACCAAATAGGTTGAAGCAGCCTCTTTTCCCAAAGTTACGAAAGAGGTCATCATGGGTTTCATCAGAAATAATGTTGTCTGTCGATATGGACAACCGGGGGTGATCAAATCCGACAATGCCAAAAACCTGATCAATCAAATGATGAGAGAACTATGCAGCAAGTTCCACATCAAGCATATTAATTCTGTTATTTATCGGCCCAAGATGAATGGTGCTATCGAAGCGGCCAACAAGAACATCAAAAAGATCATGCAGAAAATGTTCGCCAATCACAAAGAATGGCTTGACCTGCTGCCTCTAACCCTGTTAGCATACAGGGCGTCAATGCGCACCTCTACTGGGGCTACCCCCTATTCATTGGTCTATGGCATGGAAGCATTCCTCCCCATAGAAGTAGAGATGGAATCTTTGCTAGTGTTGATCGATGCTCAGATAGACGAGGATCAGTGGTTGCAAGACCGATATCACCAACTATCTCTGATAGATCAAAAAAAAGCTACAGCCATTTTTCACAAACAGTTATATCAGCAAAGGATTGCTTGATCCTATAACAAAAAGGTCCGAATATGGCAATTCAAAGAAAATGACTTGGTGCTAAAGAAAGTTTTAGCCAATAAAGACGAAGCTAAAGGAAAGTTCGCCCCTAATTGGGAAGGCCATTTCTTTGTCAAGGAAGTGTTGATGGGAGGAGCTATCAGATTACAAGAAATGGACGGGAACAAATTTCCCTAACTCATCAACTCAGACACCGTGAAGAGGTACTACGTCTGAAGCACATGCATACCCACATTCGAGTCCTACAAATCCAATCAGGTTCAGTTTTTTTCACTAGAAAGTCGGAACTACGAATGGCCTGATCTCCCTCCACCCGGGAGTACGTAGGCAGCCATTTTTGGTGCGGTCAAACCAAATAAAAACTAAAAAAACTCATCAAACCAAACTCAAAACCCAAGATAAATACTTTTCAAACCCTCTCTAATAGAAGCCGGAACTACGAATGACCTGATCTCCCTCCACCCGGGAGTACGTAGGCAGCCATTTCTGGTGCGATCAAACCAAATAAAAACTCAAAAAACTCATCAAGCCAAACTCAAAACCCAAGATAAATACTTTTCAAACCCTCTCTAATAGAAGCCAGAACTACGAATGACCTAATCTCCCTCCACCCTGGAGTACGTAGGTAGCCATTTACGGTGCAATTTGACTTTCAAGAAAAAATAAAATCCCAATAAAAACTAGTTCCAATTTACCGAAAGCCATACAGAAGCTAAATCCTATCAAGCTACCTTGATCAACAGGCCCAACTGAGATACTCCTTGATATCTCAACTGTCAGTCCATCAAGGAGAAACTCAAGATACATCAACAACCGCGAGTCATGAAAGAAGTGGTAATCACTCAGCAATGACAATACACCTCCAAATAGGGAAGTAAATTAAAAATATATTTCTCTGATATAAAACTATTTGTTATACACATAGTGCCCTGTACATGACAAAAATGGCTGATCTAGTCTGTGCAGGAAAAAATAAGGCAAGTCGATGGACCCAAGGATAGGAAGGCCAGTAATGCCACCATGGTATCTCTCTCTGAAGATGGAGGAGCAGCTGCAAGTGAAATACCCTCAGCCTCCATACGGCTCAAAACCTCCACAATCTTCTGCAGTGTGGCGCTGTGGTCATCAATATATACGATCATCTCGATAACCAGGCCTTGCGTATAAGATCGAAGAGCAGTATTGTTAGCAATGTGGAAATTATGGGAAGCTATAGCCTCATCCCCCTCGCCAAAGCTACATCTCTAACAATCAAAGTATCCTCGATCTCAGCAAAGGCTGCATCTCTGGCTGAGTGGATCTCACCATTCTCCACAATAGCTGCATCTCTGGCAGATCGGAGCTCCTCTCTCTCTATCAAGACAACATCTTGAGCGACTCGAAGTGCGTCTCTCTCAGCTAAAGCTATATCTCTACCAGATAAGGCGGTCAACATCTACGCTCTAGCTGAATCCCGCTCAAGGGTCATCCTGAACAAGGAATCCGCTAAAGCCGGATCTGTGCCTGCAAGAATAGTCGGTGGATCACTGACCAGTGCCGCTGTCAAACCAACGAATAGCTCATCCTCAATAGGAGAGTCAGGATCCTCCATAGGCTCCTGCTCATCTGAATCTACAATAGGAGCTGAAGGAATAAATGCAGCTGCTGCCATATCTGCCTCCAGCCATGTAGAAAACTCTAGAGAACGGTCCGGATGACTACTGGAGAACTTAGCCCTCTCTCTATGAGCCCAACACTCATATACTCGAACCAAGTCGGATGATGACATGGATGATGCCGACATCCGCTGATCAGCAGATCCCTTAAATCGATGCAAGCTCTGGAACTGATCAAACTAGCTCATAATAGCTAGGGGATGATAAGTAGTCACTCCCCTCAAATCCGCTAGGGGAAAGTAATCCATGCCAGGTACATGAGTAATGATGCTATATGGGGAGGCTAGCCCTGAACATGGCAAGATCAAAAATGGATGCTCAATATTCGATAAAAATGCCGACCACGTCTCTTCGTCAATACACTCCGTAGGCTGAAAGGAATAAGATGTGGCTACCTCGCGGGTAAAGCAATATCCATGAGGCCTAAAAAATCCGATCGGTCGGATATGGGACATCAGCCATATATACAGCAAAATCGAGCTACCTCGGAAGAACCCCTCCGGGTGGGTAATACAATAAGTGGCTGACCGCAGCGTCTCAGCTAATATCATCGGGATAATGGTACTACCCTGTCTAAGGGCTCGAACAACTACTATAATTCCCACGTCCAGATGATCCAAGCGTAGCGGCATGTAGATGTATGCCATAATGCACATCAGCAGAATATCTACCCTAGCCAAATGCCACGCCTCTGCTGAAATAATAAAATCCCCAACATGTCGATCGTAGCTATCAAACTCCCCAAAATGATCAATCAAGAAGTTAATCGAGATCACACGCCCAGATACGATCTGGTCCGCGACTACCCTCTGGCGAAGACCAGACATCCGCAGGAATGGTCTCCGCATATCACTAACAGTAGTTAATGAGTGGGATTTATACCCGCAAATCGGATACTTTATGGCTTAAATAGTTGCCTGATCTTCGTAGTTTTTATTTAGTTTATTATGTTTATAGTATTTTTATGCTTAATCGATGTATTGCAGGCTTTACAGGAATTTTCTAGCTTTTAGGGGACAAAACGGAGAATTTTCATATACTGGCGCCGCAGCGCCCATGCCTAGTCTCATTCTCGAGCCGCGGCGCCGCCCCTGGTCCTTGCTGATGTCATCCTGGCGCTGCAGCGCCACAGTTCCTTTATGGGCTCGCGCTGCAGCGCGACCTCCGGTCTTTTGATTTTAATATGGCGCCGCAGCGCCACTTATAAGCTGATTGCCCGCGCTGCAGCGCGACCTCCAGTGCCCAGGCAGAAAAGGCTTGCTTTTGACCTAGAAAAAGGAGAAAAACAGATATAGAGACAGAGAGAGAGCCTCTGCCAAAGAGAAGAGGCGAGGAGAGGAAAAGGAGGAAGACTGGGATAGAATCGGTTAGCTTAGCTTAGGATAGATTAGATCTCTTTTGTACTTTCTCTCTCTAGTTATTGGGTAATGTTTGTAAATATAGATTAGGTAGATTAGGGTAAAGTTTGGGTTTTCCTTGGAGCAACAAGAGCAGTGAGCTACACGGATTGGAGAGCTTGAAAGGAGCGAAATGCTTGGAGACTGAAGAGCCTTGACAGAGTTTATTCTTGTCCATTCATTTCCTCTATTTTTGTAATCCATAAATGTTGTCTTTATTGCTACTTATATTTTGTTCAATAGCTATGAACTAAGTATTGGCTCTAAGGTTATAATGGAACCCTTTGTTAGTTAAATTGATTGTCTTCTCTCTTTGGTTGGCACCATATGGTTTGGTTTAATATATTAATGCTTAACGATTCTCACTAAGACATTAGTGATGATTTTGGTAATCTATATGATATCGAAAGAAGAATTGTAGATTTACACCTAAATATATTGGCATGTGATTATGGGTTTCGACTGCATAAGTTGTGCGTAGAATAGACATATATCTGTGTGCCACGTGTGACCTGATTGAGAACTTATGCTTAAATCCTTGTTAGGTTAATTCGCATAGACATGTGTAGGATTATCACTTAGTTTGGATGTTCTTTTCTGTTCTATTCCCTTTCGGGTGGATCTGGAGAGGATATGTTTGTGCATACCTCGACAGAGGTGTATGAGCACCTGTGTGTTCTCGGTCGACAAACTGTCGTGACCATTAAGACCAAAGAGAGAAGGGTAGGAAGTTTGATGAAGCATAGCACGCCAGGTGTTCGACAGAATGCCTGTGTGGGGTGAAGTTGTAACCTTAGCTTGTAATTCCTTCGATTACCATTCGTTATCCGTTTACTTGCTTTAATAATTAGTTATAACTAGTTTAACCGCACTCCTATTAGTTTACTGTTTGAATAAGACTAAAGCGATACAAAGTTGGTATTTGGTAAATATTAGTGATAGTTCCTCGTGGGTACGACACTTTTCTTATCACTGTATTACTTGTTAGACCGCGTATACTTGCGCGTGTTTAGTGATCGGTTTTCCGACCAACAAGTTTTTGGCGCCGTTGCCGGGGAACTATTATTCTAATATTGTCCAATATTGATTTAAATCAATTTAGTCTTAATTTGAACGTGTTTATATTTCGTTTATTTGTTTGATCTTCCTTTGTGTTTTTAAGTTTACAGGTTATGGACGATCAATGCTATCAATGGCCTTATGAGAGGACGACACAACCAAGCTCGGAAGAAGGACTCGAGAAATTGCGAGCTCAAATTGCAAATGTCTTGAGGTTTTCTGATAATCTTGAGTGTGAGTCCACTCAGACTGCCTACTGTCAGGAACAAGCTGACATTGAACAGATTTCCTATCATCCAAACTGTCAGGGTTATCCAAACTCTTGGGACTATAGTCAAGAGCAGTATCATGATCCGAATTACTCCTATCCGAATCAATTTGAATGTCCATCTCCTCCGCAGTATAAGGTGACATTCCAACCCAATGAGAGCTTTTCGGCAGACTTAATAGAAGAGAAAAGGCTTGAAGAGCTCCTCACCAACTTTATAGAAAGAAATGAGGTTCGAATGGCATGCCAAGATGCCGCATTGCAAAGCCTCGAAAATCAATTGGGACAACTCGTCAATGCCATCATAAATCTATCGCAGGGCAATCTACCGGTCATAACCGATCTCAACGATGAAGCAGTAGAGCATTGCACGGTGGATACGCAAGGAGAAGGCGGTGAGTCTCACAAAGTTGTTGAGGGAGATGTCAAGGTGCAAATCATCCAACCGGTGGAGTCTGAAGTTGGAGAAAAGAGGATAAAGAGTGGTTGTATTGTCAAGACTAATCAACAACCGGAAACCACGCTCACGATTGTGGAAACCCTGGAGGGCCCGCTAGTGCACAAAGAACGCTTTCAACTTGATGAAAAAGGCGAATTAGTGGATAATTCCAGTGGTGAAAGATTCTTCGTGCCGATGGGTGAAGAAAACGAGGATGATCAATCATCCATGTTCGCCACAAATTTTAAGGAATTGACAAATAGGCGGCATGAAATGGTCAATTTTGCTTATGAGCCGGATTGAGAGGCATCGGTATAGTCAAGCCGACGACTTTAAAACAAGCGCTTGGTGGGGAGGCAACCCCATCTCAGTATCAATTTTCTATGTTTTCTTTACTTATGTCTAGTTTATATTGTGTCTTTTCTTTTTACCATGTAAACATCGTTGCCAATGCATATGTTTTTGTGATTATAGGATGCAGGCAGCATGTTATTTAGTATGTTGCTAGTGTATATCTTAGTTAGAATTTAGTATATAGCATGTTGTTTTCTTATCATGATATCTGTGTAATATATGCTGTCTAATACATGGTTTTTGTGCAGAAAAACTCAGATACAAGGCTAGCGCCGCAGCGCCATCATATGCACTGAACTTCGCGCCGCAGCGCCATGCTAAAAATGTAAATTTCCTATCCTAGCGCCGCAGCGCCCAGGAACAAAAGGGGACTCGCGCCGCAGCGCCAAAATCAGACAAAGCTACTGCCAAGTCGCGCCGCGACGCCAATCAATGAAGGAATTCTCGCGCCGCAGCGCCGGTAGCGAATTTTGGTGTTTAAAAAGCAACTGAAGCCAGCAGTTGTGCCCATTACCTCCCATTTATCTCGACCCATATCGGCAGTACAAGCAACCCAACCGTTACTTTTCTCCACAGAACCCCCACCCTCTGCATAACACAGCCGACTCACACAAAATCATACCAACCTCAAGTCAAGCGAGAATCCAAAAGAAGATCAGCAGCAAACTAGGGTTTTTCCCCCTTTAAGGTATTTTATTTGGATTTCAACCAGTCACTAAGATATATTGATAGAATTGTTGGGTTGGTGCTTTGTTGGTGTTTTTCTTGTTGTGTGATTTGGGTGATTTCCACTAACGGAAATCGGGGAAGAGCACTGTCAAGCAAGGGCTGTCCAAGTGGATTTCAGAACGCACACAAGGTGTTTGATAATTTGCCTAATAGAGAAATTTGACGGATTTGGCTTACAATTAGTGGGTTTTATTGGGGATTTGCTGCCTATTTCTTTAAGGGTTGTTTCTATAGAGAGTGGCATTGCTTAGGTACTGTTTTTGTCCACACCAGCTGCAAATTCTGACATGGCTTCAAAAAGGCAACGCCTGAGTGTCGGCGGTTCGTCGTCCGCAGCACCAACGACATGGGACAATACCAAATTTGTTAACGAAGAGGCATGGAAACGATACAAAAGCTCCTTTGCCGCACGAAATTTGATTCCTGAACGGGGTTTGAGGCCTGACAAAACAAAGGATGGCGAGTTGTTAGCAATGATTGCGGGTCGCCAGTGGGTGCACTTCACAAAACCTCCTGAGTCGGCCATTGTATCTGTAGTTAGAGAGTTCTATGCAAATGCTAGTCCCGAAGGTCCTGCTGTTGTTCAAGTTAGGGGGCGGTCAGTGGCGTTTGGAAGCCAAGCCATCAATGCACTGTTCGCGACGCCCGGTTTCGAGGGTAAGGACTATATGGAGCAGGGACTCCGCAGCTATGACCTCGAGGATATTGTTAGGAGGCTCTGCAAGCCCGGGACTACATGGAAGACAAATGACTTCACGGGTGAGAGGACCAGTTTCCCGCATGCTGCACTCAGTCGCTATGGGAAGGCATGGTTCAGCTTTATTTGTGCCAACATGATCCCGACTCGTCACCTGAGCAACGTGACTAAGGATAGAGCGATCCTATTATTTTCCATTGTCACGGGTCTAAACGTGGACATCGGAGTTCTCATCCATGAGTCCATCACAAAGGCAATCAAGAGCAATATCTCTACGGGACTTCCACATCCATCCTTGATCACCCGACTGTGCAAGAGGGCAGGTATCCATTGGGGGCCAGAAGAGATAGATTTGCCGCCCATGTCAGTCATTGACCATCAGACCATCTCACGCTTCGATGTGTGGGACGGGGCTGTTTCTCATATTAGAGGCGAAGGATTCGGGCCACCTACTGAGCCACCTCCTACAGCAGAGCCTTCGCAGCCACCAGACGCAGGCCCAGCTTCACAGGGGCTACTGACAGAAATCATGGCATCCCTCACTCTGCTACATCAGAACCAGGATGCTAATGCTCAGAGGCAGCAGAGGCACATAGCAGCGGTGGCCTTGAGGCAAGACATAGCAATGCAATATCAGGCTGAGCTGGTCAACACGATGCAGAGCATATACACCGTGTATAGTGGCGAGGATTCTGAGTTCGCGCCATTCCAGTTCCCAGAGCCTCCTGTCTTCCCACCATACCCTCCACCATCACCGCCCGCCGAAGTTGACGAGGACGCTGCTGCTGCCGAGTGACCAGACTTCAGGGAAGCCTTATTGGTTAGAGTGATATATGTCTAGCAATGAGGGCATTGCTCACCTTAAGTTTGGGGGTGTTATGGTTTATTATCTGTTTTATTTCTGTCTATTGCCATGATAGCTTGCTATTTTAGTACTTTGCTTAGGTTTTTATCAGGATTGTAGTGTAGTCGTTTTGAACTGCGGTATTATGTTTTGGGTTTATTATGATGGATGCCATGAATAGTTTGTGGTTATTTATTAACACTTTGGTTATTATTAGCATGTTTGTGGTTTTTAGCCATCTTTTTGGGGCTTTTACAGATTTATATGCTTGTGCCATGTTAATGGCTTTATTACCCTATTTTGAGCTGCTTTTATGCAAGGGTGGTATATTTTTCACTAATTTTTTTTTGATTGTGGCTAATGACAAGCGTCATGTAATTATGCTTATCTCTTAGAGTCGTGTCAAGCATGTATGAGCTAGGGGTTGTTTAATCGATAAGTTGAGACTGTTATTGATCCGTCCTTTTTAGCAAGCACCGACCGACTGGGCTAACTAGTTATTTTTTGAATTTAGTTCGCCTATTTATTGCTTTGGGAGTATGTTCACTCTTATAAACTTTCATTGTTACAAGGTAATAAAAGACTTCGACGCATATACAGTTTTGGATCTTGGATTCTGGCATGTTGTAAAAAAAAAAATTTGAAAAGAAGATTGAATATCGAAAGTCTTGCGGTGGGTCGAGATGGAGCGTAAAATGCACTCATCCATAAACGCAGGACCGATGTTGAGATGGAGCGTAAAATGCACTCGCCAAATAATCTTCAGATTTCGTAAAGTCTAATTTAGCTTATGTTGATTACGTGGCCTTTGCTGCTCGAGTTATTAGATTCATAGGCGTGTTCCACGCCTAGTGCCCTAAAGCCGTCTGGCTTGGGAGTCACTGATCAAAAGCTCATTAATGGGTAGCTCTGATTAGCCTAAGGTAATTAAGTACTGTCCGAGTCAGATTTTACTTTCTTTATGCTAGAATCTTTTGATCCTTATCTGCAATTGCGTCTTATTCTTAATGCTTGTTGAATGTTTAAGTTACGGAGTGTGCATATGGGTATTAACAATCGACTGTGCGAACTTATTTGAGCAATGATTAGTTAGGATGGTTGGTCCCCGCACACACACGTAGAATGGATCGAATACAGTCTTATGCTTGAAGCTGAATGAACTCTTACTTATATCTGTGTTTGCCCTATTCTTTGGGAGTAGCCATGATCGAGCTTAGAAGCCATGATGCTTGTATACAGTGATATTTTTATTTCGCGTGTGTTTTCTATTGTGAGTTTGTGTTAGATAGTTTGCTAGAGGACAAGCAAAGACTTAAGTTTGGGGGTATTTGATGAGTGGGATTTATACCCGCAAATCGGATACTTTATGGCTTAAATAGTTGCCTGATCTTCGTAGTTTTTATTTAGTTTATTATGTTTATAGTATTTTTATGCTTAATCGATGTATTGCAGGCTTTACAGGAATTTTCTAGCTTTCAGGGGACAAAACGGAGAATTTTCATATACTGGCGCCGCAGCGTCCATGCCTAGTCTCATTCTCGTGCCGCGGCGCCGCCCATGGTCCTTGCTGATGTCATCCTGGCGCTGCAGCGCCACAGTTCCTTTATGGGCTCGCGCTGCAGCGCGACCTCCGGTCTTTTGATTTTAATATGGCGCCGCAGCGCCACTTATAAGCTGATTGCCCGCGCCGCAGCGCGACCTCCGGTGCCCAGGCAGAAAAGGCTTGCTTTTGACCTAGAAAAAGGAGAAAAATAGATATAAAGACAGAGAGAGCCTCTGCCAAAGAGAAGAGGCGAGGAGAGGAAAAGGAGGAAGACTGGGATAGAATCGGTTAGCTTAGCTTAGGATAGATTAGATCTCTTTTGTACTTTCTCTCTCTAGTTATTGGGTAATGTTTGTAAATATAGATTAGGTAGATTAGGGTAAAGTTTGGGTTTTCCTTGGAGCAACAAGAGCAGTGAGCTACACGGATTGGAGAGCTTGAAAGGAGCGAAATGCTTGGAGACTGAAGAGCCTTGACAGATTTTATTCTTGTCCATTCATTTCCTCTATTTTTGTAATCCATAAATGTTGTCTTTATTGCTACTTATATTTTGTTCAATAGCTATGAACTAAGTATTGGCTCTAAGGTTATAATGGAACCCTTTGTTAGTTAAATTGATTGTCTTCTCTCTTTGGTTGGCACCATATGGTTTGGTTTAATATATTAATGCTTAACGATTCTCACTAAGACATTAGTGATGATTTTGGTAATCTATATGATATCGAAAGAAGAATTGTAGATTTACACCTAAATATATTGGCATGTGATTATGGGTTTCGACTGCATAAGTTGTGCGTAGAATAGACATATATCTGTGTGCCACGTGTGACCTAATTGAGAACTTATGCTTAAATCCTTGTTAGGTTAATTCGCATAGACATGTGTAGGATTATCACTTAGTTTGGATGTTCTTTTCTGTTCTATTCCCTTTCGGGTGGATCTGGAGAGGATATGTTTGTGCATACCTTGACAGAGGTGTATGAGCACCTGTGTGTTCTCGGTCGACAAACTGTCGTGACCATTAAGACCAAAGAGAGAAGGGTAGGAAGTTTGATGAAGCATAGCACGCCAGGTGTTCGACAGAATGCCTGTGTGGGGTGAAGTTGTAACCTTAGCTTGTAATTCCTTCGATTACCATTCGTTATCCGTTTACTTGCTTTAAATATTAGTTATAACTAGTTTAACCGCACTCCTATTAGTTTACTGTTCAAATAAGACTAAAGCGATACAAAGTTGGTATTGGGTAAATATTAGTGATAGTTCCTCGTGGGTACGACACTTTTCTTATCACTGTATTACTTGTTAGACCGCGTATACTTGCGCGTGTTTAGTGATCTGTTTTCCAACCAACCGTAGTCCGGGCGCATGGCATATCCAGATCCAGACCGGTAAGCCGCTCGTACTCCTCCAGAGTCAGCGTCAGCTCATGTCGCCCAATGTAAAACACCTGCCTCTCAGGTATCCAGCAGGATAGCATGCCATCCACAAATCCATATGGCACCCAAAAATCTACAAGGGCCAACGAATACCACAACATCTGATCTACTGTCCCTCTGGCTGAGAAGGGCAGGCTCTAGTACCACGACCTCAATGGTAAAGCTACCTCAGACTGTGGCAAGTGCTCGATACGGCTAACTGTAGACGACGTCATCTGTATCACCGTACCACAAGACCATCCAGGGGTCAAATCTGAACTCATCTATCTAAATGCATACATATGACATAATACATGCATGATGACAAATATAAATATGATGCGATAAATAGGAAATATCATGAGAATATACAACAAGCTATCTACTGCAGGTATCATCCCTGTCTGATAATACAAAGCGAAATGAAGAATATAGGAAAATGAGGCACCACTACCCAAATACTAACAGTGGTCTATCAAAATGATGGCACAACCGCTAAATAGCCAAAACAATGGCTGACCAAAAATATAGATGCCACAGCTATCAGAAGAGATCCATATAATCTACGTCCTGACGATCAACCTGCTCCATCTCTGCTATAGACACAAAGCTACGGTCATTAGGCATATCTATGCGGTATAAGGGAGTATCTGCCCCTACAAAACTGCTGCTAAATGTACCTGAAGAGGGTCCCACTCTTGAGCTAGACAGGTCAAAAGAGGATGCCTCTGACGGATCTTTGCCAAGATGCCTGATAAATAGGTGAGCTTTCTCCAACTGCTAGGTTAATCATGTGATCTGGTCCAAATGAGTCAGCTCCCTGAGGCAAGCTATCCAGTCTGTCATCATCACAAACCCTAGCACCATGTCTGCCATGAACTAGGTAGCCCGAGTCTGAGCTCCAATAGTGCGAGGACTCCGCCATCTACTAAATGCCTATTAGCTGAACGGGCCCTCTAACAGGGTGAAGCCATCTATGCCCTCTATGGGAATGTCTGTCAAAGGCATGATCAACGACCAATGATTCCACGCAGGAGGAACAATGGGGATGCGGATCTCACCCGTAATACTCCTGATGGCACACTCTCCCAAATAGAGCTCCCAGCCTCCCTCTGTTAAAATCAAAACTCTGCGGGTCGACAATACAAACTCTCGACCAGTGGGAAAGCCTCCCTCAAATCCGACTGTCAAAAACTCGGAGGTATAATACGTCTAGGAAATCTATCCAATAGTTAAAAGCTCCAACTATAAGTGAGCATGTGTAAATTCCTCAGCAACAGGGACCTCCGTCAAAGTCAAGTGATGCCAACGCCATCCTCGAGGATAGGTCTCCAGACCTAAAGCAGTGGTGGGCTGTAGGCAAAGAAACCTCTCAAATGCCCAGAACTGGCCACGTCAATATCAAAAGTCCTCAGTGATTAAGACTGACAAATATAAATGCTGAAATAAAAAAGGTACAAGAAAGATGTACTCACCAGCAGAAATGGGTAGAACCCTAACCAAGCCTCTGTCGAAACCTCCGAAAGCATGCACATGCCCCGGAGGAAATAGGCAAAGGTATAGGAACCCCAATCAAAGTCACTGAGGCGCTCTATATATCGGGTAGCGCTAACCAAGGCGAAGGACACGGTCGATGAGTTGTCCACCACAAAATAACCCCTGATGATTATCAGAAATAATTACCTCAAAATGCGATCTCTAACCCTCTGATCATCAGGTGAAGGCTCCAACAAAGCCCCATTTTAGGCATCTATACTCAAGGGACCAGATTGGACCGATTGACCCTTGAGCGCCGTCGCAGGAACTCCTAGTAGAGACCGAACGGCAGTGGGCGTAATATCAGCCACGACAGGCACTGGCTCGCCCTCAAACTCAATGTCGGTGATGAACCTCCAGTCCATAGGGGTCATCATCACCTCACAGTCCAGCAGATGAAGGGATTGAGTCTGGTGGAACAAGAGCTTAGATAAAGCCCTCATATACCCCCAGGGGCAATGGCGGGGAAGAATAGAAAAAAAAGCCTGGAACCCCCAGCCATCAACAATGTCCCTTTAATCCTTATGTAAAGTATGATACAGGGAATGCACATTGAATCAGTTCCCTTGAGGCTGCGTAAAGCCTGGAACCTGCATCAAAAACCAACCCATGTTAAAAACCTATGCCCCGAGAATGGCCAAAGAAAGAAAAGAATCCGAGAAGAGAAAAACTTCAATTCACCTCATTGGCGTGGAGATATCTCGAGGGATGGCGACTCAAGTCGCCCAGCAACTCCTGTGTAGGCACAAAGATGTCTGGAACCTCCGCCCGTGGAACTTGCGCTGGAGCTGGAGCAGCAAAGGCAACCTGCTCATCATCAATGTTAATCAGCGGCTCGTCCTGTGCTGGACGAATCACCGACTCTGCCAATCTGCGAGGGTTGTCTAGCCGGATGTGGCTGAGGAACATCAGAAGCCCTCCTACGCCTAACCCCTAAGACGACTCTGCTAGTAGTACCGGGTCTATCACGGTCCATTACCTGTACAAAGTCTCCAAATCACCTCAGAAAGGGTGTGGTAAGCCTAAAATATGTGGCTTATTTATTTAAATCAGTACTCTATGCATCTCTAAGTCCTAAACAAGCATGGGTCAGTCAAAAATACCCAGTAAAGATAAAATTGCATGTTTTCAAAAAAATAAATTCTAAGAACATGCATGGGTCAGTCAGAAATCCCCAAAAGAGTCAAAATTGCATGTTTATTAAATGCTCGGGTTTAAAAAAAAATTCACCAGAGTCTCCTTTGTAAAATGAACTGTCCGCATGCACAATAGGTATGTCTAGGTGGCCATTCAGTAGCACACCTTCACAAAAAATAGGAATAATTCATATTTATGAAATAAAATCAAAAATAACCTCACATGGTAGCCAAATTACCATGGATATTTTTAGTTAAAAATTTAGGCTCACTAGGCCTCAAAAAGGATGAGTAAACTGATCAAAAAGAGGGAAAAATGACTGTCTCAGAATTTGAATTTTCTTACATCCAAACGTGCATTACAGTAAGATATGCATATATATATATATAGTCAAAAAATTTTCAACAGATCATATAAGCATACATTTTTCATACATTGCGTCTAAAAGCCCCCTACTGATTCACATGCTTTTAACGGTTAAAACTTGCAAAAAAGGACGTAAAATGTTACCTGCACTGCGCTGAATGCGTAGGAACAGACGGAATCAGAAAATAGTTGTCCAAGCTCCGTAGATCTGAAAAAAAGATCGGATTCCGTTTGAAACTAGAAATTAAACTTCGAAATTATGAAATCTCGCAGCCCAATTTAAAGCCCAGGTGGAAGAGGGCCCACCAGCGGCTGTCGCACCTCCACCTGCGGCTCCCTAGGGTGGGTCCCACTCCCACGGGCTCGGTTCGATTTGGGTTGAAATGGAGTTTCTATGTGTTGCCAAGTCAAATCTGAAGAAAAATCGCTACGCGATTGAGTGGTTTGTCCTGAAATCTTGCGTTTAAGAAGAGTAATTCTGACAGAAAGGGGGACACTCTGGAAACCATTGGTATTCATCCCGAAGGCATATCCGAGGATCAATGATGAAAACTGCGCAAAACTACCAAAAACTGCCACTTTTCAAGCATCGAGTACAGACTCAATCCAATTCAGCCGTTGGTTCAGCCCCAGCGAAGTATCGGGTATAGACCGAATCCAATTCAGCCGCTGCTTCAGCCCTAGTGAAGTATTGGGTATAGACCGAATCCAATTCAGCCATTGGTTCAGCCCCAACAAAGTATTGGGTGCAGACCGAATCCAATTTAGCCTTTGGTTCAGCTCCAGCGAAGTATCGGGTACAGACCGAATCCACTTCAGCCGTTGGTTCAGCCCCAGCAAAGTATCGGGTACAGACTGAATCCAATTCAGCCGTTGGTTCAGCCCCAGCAAAGTATCGGGTACAGACTGAGTCCAATTCAACCGTTGGTTCAGCCCCAGCGAAGTATCGGATACAGACCGAATCCAATTCAGCCGTTGGTTTAGCCCCAACAAAGTATCGGGTACAGACCAAATCCAATTCAGCCGTTGGTTCAGCCCCAGCTAAGTATCGGGTATAGATCGAATCCAATTCAGCTATTGGTTCAGCCCCAGTGAAGTATCGGGTACAGACCGAGTCCAATTCAGCCGTTGGTTCAGCCCCAGCGAAGTATCGGGTACAGACCAAATCCAATTCAGCCATTGGTTCAGCCCCAGCGAAGTATCGGGTACAGACCGAATCCAATTCAGCCGTTGGTTCAGCCCCAGCGAAGTATCGGGTACAGACTGAGTTCAATTCAGCCGTTGGTTCAGCCCCAGCGATGTCTTATCCGTCGGAGCAACCTTCGCGAAGCATCTGAAGTGATCCGGTGACGGAAACCATATAATAGTCCATCCCCGATGATGGAATCTATTATACACATCCTCAAAAAGAGCACCCAGAAGAATTGATGATTCAACTGCTTGTGACAAAATGTCGATGTAAACTATCATCAAGGTAGGCATCGGAAGCATCCCTTAAGGAAATTGGGCAATCGATAAGTATCCCCAGAAGACGAGCCTTTAAAATGTGCAACGGCACAGGCCGAAGGGAAATCAACACTGCAAAGATTACCGCCAGACAGGGAAGCCATTGGTCTCAAACCAAGGTAGCATCAATGGTATCATCCCCAGCTAAATTAATAAAGCTATCGCAGAGGACGTCATCCTCAGCAGAGCAAGACAAGAACAATCTGTGAAAGCTCATCTTTGACACGCACGTCAGTGGCTCCACCATCAGTGATCGTCTGACAACGTCCACCCTAGGCTATCATGAATGACGTCATCCCCAGCAGAAAGTGACGAAAATAGTTCGCGATAGCCTAGTATTGACATCCCCAGCAGAAATGTAGAAAATATTTCAGTTTGTCATCATCAAAACAAACATCAACAACAACGATGGGAATCAAACCGTTGGTCTCAGCCCCAACACAAGCACCAATAAAGGTAAACAATTTGTGATGCGATTAGCGATGTGAAGTGCGACCTGCGATCTGCGAAAACATTTTAACATTCATTGCATTGCATCATTAATATCTTTGCCTTTCAGGTGTCTATCATTCTTTATGCTGCTCATTTCATTACATTGCATGAGCATGATAAAGAGGGGCATCTGTAGACACTCAAAATTTCCTTTTCCTGTAACTAACATTGTAGGAGGGAAAAATGGTACCATCAAATCAACTCCGATCTCCATTCGAACCGTCTGTTCAACCCCGATCTCAATATCGGGCCATCAAATCAACTCTGATCTCCAATCGGACCTTCAGTTCAACCCCGATCTCAATATCGGGACATCAAATCAACTACGATGTCCAATCGAACCGTCAGCTCAACCTCGATCTTAATATCGGGCCATCAAATCAACTTCAATCTCTAATAGGACCATCAGATCAACCCTAATCTCAATATCAGTTCATCAAATCAACTCCGATCTCCAATCAGACCATCAGATCAACCCCGATCTCAATATCGGGCCATCAAAATAACTCCGATCTCCAATCGGACCGTCATATCAACACCGATCTCAGTATCAGGACATCAAATCAACTCCGATCTATAATCAGGCCATCAAATCAACATTGATCTTAATATCGGGCCATCAATTCAACTCCGATCTCTAATCAGAACGTCGGATCAACCCCGATCTCAATATGGGGTCATCAGAGCAGCCCCGGTCTTAACACAAGAAGTACCAGTCAGCCCTGGTCTCAACCCAAGAAGTTAAGACAACTTTGGGAACAAAACTGAACCTCCACAACATCTCTAGAGGAAAACCTAGAACAACCAACTCAGTCTCAAAGACTACACTGAGGACAAACAGACTCGAATGGGATTCAAGTCTTAGAAATAACCCCCGGAAGTCAACCGAAGGCCATGCCAACACCAAGGGCAACCTCGGGAGGAGAAAAACTATCATTTTACCAACCCTAAGCTGATTTGGTTAAACTCAAGGCTAATTGATGCCACCAAGGTCAGAACGAACCATAACGATGATCCCCAGTGCAAATCGCGCATGACAACTAAACGGACAAACTGTGAGAAATTGAAGACCTGGTTATGAACCCATCTTCCTAGACCCAGAAAATGTTTCATCCTACGTCATTGTGACACTCTCGGTGAGGGCTTTCCGGAAAGGTATCGCATGCCTCAAACCGACGCTCCGATCAAAAGTTAGAAAGTTTCAACTTCGACCTCGCATTGCTCGGAGTGCACGTACTTTGAGATGACTCAACCAAACACGTGGGCCCCACTAGGGGAGCTGCACCTCTACCTGCAGCAGCAGTAGGTAGAGCTAAGGCTCCTTGGCCTATAAATAAACGTGCCCCCCTCTCTTTCAAGAATTCTGAAACGCAGCGAACCTCTGCCCGTTTGATTTTTTGACTTTTTCACCTCTTCTAAACCCAAATCTTTTCATTCTAACACGTAGATATATCCACATAATACCACATATCAGAAAATAACCGATAGATTCTGACGTTTAGAGCCTACAATTTGGCAAAAAGCCCGTGTAGCAGTCCATTGTACGTGTTTTTACGATCAGAAAGTGATTCCTACTTCTTTGCACTGTTTTGCACTTGCATATCAAATTTTGTTTTCTAAATATGCCCGGGACTTAGTTTCATGGCCGTTTTCGTCAAAATTTTGTATATTTTTGTACATAAACTCAATTTCTGGCATTTCTACAACTCAGATTGATAATCCGTCAGCTCTAACAGCTTCAGTGCACTGCATCTTTGTTTTAAGCAACTTCGCTAGACTGGGTTATCTTCTTAGTCCGGGTTTGGCTTTTTTATGTTTATTCAACTGGATATATACTAACTTTTCAATTCTTTCATGCCCGGATGTCAAATCTGAGGTAGTTTGCTGCTTTTATATATATTTATGCATATATAAACAACCTTCACCACCATTGGGTTCTCTTCTCAGTCTTGGTCGACTACGTTTTTGTCAATATATATATATATATAATTATATATTTTAGTCAGGCCTGGATTATTCTGTGGCCTTTATACTGTTCTTTGCACCCTTCACCATTACTGGGTTATCTTCCTAGTCCCTAGTTGACTACTTTTCTGTACATTTACATTTCTATTCAGCCTGGATTAATCTGTGGCCTATTTACTGCTTTTATATATAAATATGCATATATAAACAGCCTTCACCATCACTGGGTTCTCTTCCCAATCTTGGTTGACTACTTTTCTGTCAATATATATATATATATATATATATATATATATATTTCAATTCTAGTCCGGGCACTGGCGTGAAAACCCATCGCCCTTTACAGCTTTTATATATATCACTGTATATATATTGCTTTACTTGTTTTTCTTCAATTAATGCTTTAAATATTCATTTGATATGAATAGGCATTTGTTAGTCGCAAAAGCAACCTCGCGTCCCTTAGATCGCTATCTAGTCAGAACGAGACGCTTCGGCCAGGTGCGAACCAGGATTTACTGAATGAATCCTCGGTTCTGGCGACATTTGGAATATATATCTATTTCTGTACGAATTTGAACTGTGCAGGTTTATTGGTTACTCATATGTGAGCCTAGAAATCGTGGGATTCATGATCAAACTGATTGGAATCTGATTCCCACTATGGACAAACTCTACTTTACAGATGTACCCTGCCAGTTTTTCTGTAAAATATACATACAAAAGACCTTAAAACGGTTATCCGGATTTAAGGTCTCAATATAATGAGAATAATGGTTTGCCGTGTCAGCGTCCCTCCGATGATCTTCATGCCCATGAGAAGATCGACACTTGTATTTATTTCTGTAGTCGAGGATGCTTCGCAGCCCGACAAATTGCCATTCAAATGCAAGCCTTAAGCTTATAAAGATAAAAATAGAAGTATCAACAGACTTCAATTCCTATATTAGCGTAAGGGTTTGATAACCAGCTTTCAAAATATCATTTCAATTCAATCAAAAGAAAAGCTTTTTTGCAAATAAAATCAAATACTTTTGCAAATCAAATCAAAAACTTTTTGCAAATCAAATCAAACCCTTCGTATATAGGTTCAAACAAACAAAGCACTACTTTCAATCAATCAAACATAGGCCCAATTTTCAAACAGCATTCACACACGCATTTCAGTTTTAAGGGAAATATTGAAAAGATGCGGTACCGTGTTTACACGGGAGTCGTGGGATGCCTAACACCTTCCCCACACTTAACCAAGCCCCCGAGCTCAAAACTTTGTTTTTAAAGATCAAGTTTCGACATTGTCCAGCAAATTGGGCCTCTTTCAAACAAAATTCTGTTGAGTTGGTACAACCATTTCAAATCTACCAACTAGAGACTCTGTAAAACGTTTAAATTATCGACATGATACATGTTGGCCTTTTCCTAAAAAACCCTTCAAAACCTATTTCGCAATAAAAAGAGTGAGGGTAAAGATAACTTAGGAAGAGAGAAAGATTCGGGTTGTGACCCGACCCGCGAATTTTTTTCCAACGTCGACACATCGTATTTCTCAAAATCGGGGACTTGAAACTTTTCGGGATAACAATCCCTGGGGAATATACAGAGGTCAGAGTAATTAACACTGTCGAATGCCCCAGTCCCTTTGATAGACCGGAGAGTTTCCTCCATTTGTTGTACTATCTTCATGATGTCACCAGCTTCCTGTTCTTTGACGAGGGGGTGATTTTAGGGGTTTTGTTGGTTGTGTCCTGGTTTTGTGGTCCAGGAATCTGAGTCTCGGCCTTTTCGGTCTCTTGACTGCCACCACTACCACCAGGTGTTCCCGGTTCTGTGTGAGTTTGGGCTTGCTTCCCTTTAAGGGCCTTGCTTTGTTCTCTGAGAAATGTGGCTAACTCAGCTATCTAATTTCCCAGCCATTCGAACTCTTCCCTAGATACAGAGGTGGATTCTGGTTGAGCACTCGAAGTATGTCCGTGGTTGAGCACTCGAAGTCATGTTCGGTGTTAACAAAACGGGCATAAAACGCATGCAAGTATACAAGGTCGACATGTAATAAATGTGATAAGTAGAGATCGTTCTCATGGAGAAAAGAGGTTAGGTTTAAACTATCATGCAAGTATCTTATAGTTATTTTTGTCTGCTTAAACGAATATCAAAGTGTGTTGTAATAACTAGACTGATTTTAAAGTAAACTTAACTAATTAACAGACAAGGGATTCAAATTGGAGAAATATGGGATCCTAACTTCACCTATCGCATTGCCTAGATTACACACCTGATGTCAAGTATGATTGATTACTTAGGAATGCTAGCCGGGAGCACGAATGTGAGAAAAGGCTATTTTTTAATAAACTAATTCCATATCATATAATATCCATAAAAGAGATAGAAATCACATGAACATCGATAAAGCCTAAATCACTATAAGTCTATGTAATTTACAAGCAAAATCGATTTAAGTGCAAGCTCCCTATTGGCTACATATGGCAAGCCGGTATATTTCTATCCAGATTACGAATCACAAAACTCATCAAATGCAAGTTTCATGAACATAAGCTAGCATGGCAAAATCTAAGTTTACACTTCCTCTTTCAATTCCATATAAACTATTACAGTAGATGTTGATCAAGCATCTAAACATACAATACAACCATGCTAGGCAATCCATACATTTTCACCCATACATTTCAAAGAGGCATAAAACCCTAGACTAAGCAATAAGATCCATTAGAATCCCATAATGGTAGTTAGTTCATCTCTGAACCACAAACCATTATGGGATTTAAGCCAAGCATTTAAACAACTATGAAAGTAAGAGAAAAGAGAGATAGAGAATGCAAATCTTGTGGCTCCCCTTTCAATAGAAGCTTTCAAGCTAAGCTCAGACCATAATCAAACTCCACAATGAAACCTAGAAAATGAAACCTACTAGAGCAAGAAGAGGGAAGAAGTGAAGCTTCAAGACCCTCAAGCTCTCTAACCCTAGAAATGTAAGAACTAAAACTTATAATAAATTGTGTCTGAAAATGATAAGTCATCTCCCGTTCAATACACAACACCCTTATATTCATACACCCAGCCGAAATGAGAAAATAAAAAGTCAAATTTTTGGGACCGACGCAGCCGCGCAGCCTTGCTGTGTTCTACCGGCGCGGGCGCACGCTTCTCCAGAGCAAGCCTTTGGCCCTGCCACTCGGCGCGGGTGCCCACCTCTCCCTTGTATTCCTGGCACGGCCGTGCGTGCCTGTTTCTTCTACTGGTGTCTTGCTGCTTTCTTGCTTTCTTTCATGCTTCTAATTCCTTCACTTTTGCTGCTTTAGTAGCCCTTTGCTCATGCCCTTTTCCTTATGCCATCTTCATGCCAGGCTCACCTTGCCTTGTTGCCAGCTTCATGCCATTTTGTCCATTATCATGCCATTCTATGCCTTAATCATGCCATTCCATGCCCGCTTGAGTTTCCTGACTAAGAAATGAAAAACAAAGATAAAACGCATTAAAAGACAATAAAATGCTTGAGTTTAAGCCATAATCTTAGCAATTTGATATCCAATAAGTAGGTGTAAAACCTACTTATCAATGATAAATTTTCTCACCTACAATAAAACGTAGGCGTGTCAATTTCCTGAGGTAGGTAGGGATAGGATGTATGATGTGGTTTTTACTTTTATCCTGCAAAACAGAGGTCAGTTGTTTTGATGACAGGATGACAAGAGGTAAATATTGAAAACTAGACATTGAATTTGAAAGAGGAAGGTATGAAGAAACTTCCCATCGGATTTGGTTAATTAGAGGCTAACCTATCGTAGGCTACTCTCGCGGCTTTTTGGTATGACGGTCCCCAGATCATCGCAATCTACTAGAGGGGAAATTAATTCGATCTTTCAACTGGAGTGAATCTGGGTGGTGCATTTTCATGAGCCCCAAAGACTAAGGCATCCCCAGAGACATTACTTATCATCGACGGGTTTTGCCTCCTTGAGAGAGGAATCTCACAACATACATTCACATACATCGCGTCTCACTGTTATGCATATGATGACATGGGTGCGAAGCACTAATTTGGGTGCGAAGCACTAAAAAAGTAGGAAAGCATTCATTCACATTCATTCAATGTAAGGACGTAGCATTCACGCATTTATTCAAATGTAAATACGTAGTGTTAGGAATATACATAAGAATGTTATTCCTATTTATATATGATTTGATTATAATATAAATGAATGAATATACAAGTATGCTTTCATTGACAAAAGCTGTAAAGTCCTTTGATAGATAATAGGAATATATGTATAAGGACTTAGAATAAATTGATCAAATATGTTAAGTTGATCCTACATAAGCAAAACAACTTTGTAAAGTCCTTAAAAAATGATGTACAAGGACTATAAATATAGAAAGATCAAGCTTGTTAAGTTGATCTTATACAATGTAATAGATAGGCTTGTCTGATCGTCGAGCACTGCACCATCATCGTAGTCTGTCAGGAGAGACAAGAAAGACTCGAGAACTATTAAGGCGAAATCGTAGTCTGCAAGGATAGTAGATCTCGGAGTTCGTAGTCTACCAGGAGAAACGAGGAAGGATCGTAGCGTGTCGAGAAGAGCTTTCTCAGATTCGTAGTCTGCTGAGGAAGTCATGGTCAGAATCGTAGAGACAGCCTGTCTATGAGACGATCGAGCAACTGCCAGAGCTAAGTCAAGAATCGTAGATCACACTTGAAATAGTGGAGTCTACTGATCACATCAAAGGCAGAGATCGTGGTCGAGCCAGATCAGATGAGGACAGCAAGCATGAAGGCAGAAATCGTAGTCTGTCAAGGTCTGATCTTGAAGTCATAGTGTCTGCAGCAATAAGGCTAAATCGTAGTCAGTAGAACTCAGGCTTCTACAAAGGTTGCTCACAACGCTAAGGGAAGAATCGTAGTGTTAACACGATTCTCAACAAATGGGCACTCCTAGAATATCCAAAGCATGGAGCCTCTGGTCTGAGCTACAAAGATACATTCCAAGGAAACCAGAGAGCACTCAACAAATGGCATGCAAGCTAACAGAAGATACAAGCATCAACTCAATCAACATGCAGAATGAAGTTGTGAAGCCATTCAAGATGAAGTCTTCCACAAGCAAATCAGAAGAAGACTTCAGACATAGTAGCTGACTAGTGAAAGTCAGTAAGTGCAGATGCCGTCAAGAGAACAAAAGACAACGATATTGAACATCACTCAGTATCGTAGTGTTTGCCAAATGAAGAAGGAACTGATACATTTTATACAGAGATAGCGGCTAGCTTATGAAAAACAAGACAGAAGTGATTAAGTATAGGTCAGACCATTGAAGATAGGTGAACGGGAGATCACCAGGAGAAACAGAGCTAGGTATGCCACAAATCTGAAGTGTCTTGATATTCAGAAGAGGCCAAAATGACAAGTCAAGATATCAGTTCCTGAGATCAGTCGAGGCAAGCAAAAGTGTTGAAGCACTGCACAAGTAAAGGAAGAGGTGCTCTACTTTGAAGATTCAAGAACACTCTTCTGAATCGTAGTGTTGTCTCAACCAGTCAAAGCAACATTAAACAAAGACACACTACGATAAAGGTCCAAGAATAATCTGTATTAGAATCATGGAGTTTGGGCATCTGAGTTTTGAAGAACTGGCAATGAATCAATATGAAGACTGACATCCGAACGTTGCTAATTAAGAGCTTTGATGTAGAAGGACAACTCCTAAGGATTCGAATCAAGGAATCAGAAAGGAGTAATAAAGGTGACTACTAGCCTAACACAGAATAGTGACATCTCTGAAGCGGTAGGTGAGAAAGCAGACTGCTGTGTCAGTAAAGTCAAAAAGGAGCTGTCACGTCACATCAGTAGTCTGCACTAAATAACTCGAGATCTGCGAAGCAATTCAAATAGCTTCCAACCGCTACTTTCCAACGGGAAGATCATAGAAGGGTATTTAAGAGACAAGTTTCAAAGATAAAAGTTGTTGCTGAGTAGTAGATTCGTCGAGTTGTTGGAATGCTATATTGCTGACTTTACGAGTTCCACCAGAGCTGAAGAGAACAAGTCTTAGTGGCAGTGAGACTACGAAGGTGGAAGTGAAGCAGACTTGAAGAAGAAATTGAACGGACTAGAGCTTCACTCAACAAGGATGAGAATGCCATTGAAGATGGCAGCCAAGCTGAGAGTTGAGAAAGCCTTGAAGATAGCCTTCAAGAAAGTGGTTGAGCATAAAGAAGATCATAAGAGCCACTCTACGGATCACCATGAAGAACCAGATGCTGAACCAAAAAAGATGGAGAACCATGTCTGCATATCATTCAAGAAGGGTTCAAGGGCTGCTAAGGGTCAGAAGAAGGTGACCCACGATGAAAAGTGTAGGGATTTCGGCACATAAACGCAGCGAAAATTAAAATTTTTTGAAACCCTAAAATAGGATCCATCCGAAAACCTATTAATTCAGAGGTTTAGATTTGTTTTATCTATTATTCAAGCCTGAACGGAGACGATGGAGATTCTGGAACAGCTTTGAATCTTCAACGCAATCCAAAGGAACTGCATCTCTACTGTATCCACACGAACGTCCCGTGAATCGTCACACGATCTGCAGTAAGGAAAGCTGCGGTATTACCCGCTAAGGATCTGGACTTTCAAAGTTTTTCTCTGTAGTCTCTCTCTAAGAGCGGCTAGGGTTTGGGTTTTTAATGAATGCCCTGAACAGCTGATATATCATATATATAGCAATTAAAGGTATTAACCAAAACCTAATCCATCTAGAAAAATAAAATTCAAATTTATATAATATTATATCTTAATTAAGTCTTACTTAATTAATATACATATATATACAAATTATCCTATTAATTTAAATACTATCAATCATATTGATATATTTAAATTCTTACAATTTAAATTAATTTTCTTTTAATTATGTTCTAAGTGTGTGACCTTATAGGTTATTATTATGTTGGCAATAATTTTAAAATCATATTATAAAATTATAAACAGTGAGCGGCATCTAGTAATGCATCACTGCTACCCAAATAATAATAAGATCGGTGATTCGATACAACCTTTTCGTGACCAATGTTTCAATGTAATTTAAATCCTTTTAACCTTGACATCCTAGATTAAACTCGAGGCATGGAATGTGTCATCCTCTTCATAATTTAATCTGAGTTTTCTTGATCGATGAGTAGACTATATGAAACAAATCACTATTTGAGCATGGCCATGCATTTCATAGTCCTACTCAATCAAGAAGCCTATGGATATCACCCCTAATATATAGGAGGGTTAAATTCCATCTAGATCACTCATATTTCTCACACGATTCATGATGTACCCAATAATCACCTTTATTATCTACCCTATTAAAGGTGATCTTTGATGATATCAAAGTACATAAATTTTCATGTAATAATATAGTGATTTCAGGTCGGAGGATCATTACATTATTGTCACTATGAGAATTGCTTATGATACTTTGCATAATGCTCCACATAGAATTCTCATGGTGGGTCTGTCCAGTACATTGTTCTCTAACATGTACCTATGCATTGACTCAATATCTCATATATTTATGACCAATGAGATTTGGCCATCAGTCAATCCACATACTAATCTCGATGTATCATTGTTGTCCCATTAACAATGACACTCGACTAGGGACATTTAAGAGTATTGATACTAATTATAATTATATGATCTCATGTTCAAGTCTCACACTTGAAGCCATATAATTTGTATCACTATTCTAAGGACTTTTATTATGTTAACATTTATATAACACAGTAAATAAAACCATAATAAAATAATTCATTTATTCAATCAAATATAATATCAAAAATGTTAAGCAATTACATCAAAGAATTGGCCTCTAGGGCATAAACTCTAATAGTCTCCCACTTACACTAGAGCCAATCACTCATGTATCTAATACCCATGGAACTAGTGTGACCTTCGTGCTTATGCTGTGACAAAGCTTTGGTCAGTGGATCTGCAACATTATCATCTGTTGGCACTCTGCTTATATGTACATCTCCTCTATCAATGATTTTAAGGATGAGATGGTACCGCCTAAGTATATGCTTGGATAATTGGTGAGATCTAGGTTCCTTAACCTGTGCAATGGCTCCATTATTATCACAGTATAGCTCAATCGGATCAATAATGGTTGGAACAACACCAAGTTCAGTGACGACCTTTTTAATCCATACAGCCACCTTGGCCGCACTAGAAGCAGCTATATACTCAGCCTCTATCGTAGAATCGGCTACTGTCTCTTGCTTCGAAGTTTTCCAGCAAACAACACCACCATTAAGGCAAAACGCAAAACCAGACTGAGATTTATAGTCATCTGTGTCAGTCTGGAAACTAGCATCTGTGTAACCCTTTACTGCCAGTTCGTCTTCACCTCTATATACCAAGAATGAATCTTTAGTCCTTTTCAGGTACTTGAGGATATTCTTGACTGTTGTCCAGTGACCTTCACCTGGATTCGACTGGTATCTTCTCGTTATACTCAAAGCATACGAGACATCCGGACGAGTACATATCATTGCATACATGATAGATCCAATTGCCGAAGCATAAGTGATCTTTCTCATACGCTCCTCATGATCATGTGATTTAGGACATTGGGCCTTAGAGATCTTAACACCATGAGACATGGGTAAGTGTCCTCTTTTTGCCTCTTGCATGCTGAACCGTTTCAGCACTTTATCAATATATGTACTTTAACTTAGGCCGAGCATTTTTCTCGATCTATCTCGATAGATCTTGATACCTAAAATGTAGGTTGCATCGCCCAAATCTTTCGTGGAGAAACATTTTCCTTACCATGTTTTTATAGCCTGTAAGGAAGGAATGTCATTCCCAATAATTAATATGTCATCAACATATAATACCATGAATACAATGTGACTCCCACTAACCTTCTTATATACACAAGGTTCATCTTCATTTTTTATAAAGCCAAACTCTTTGACTGCTTCATCAAATCGAAGATTCTAACTCCGAGAGGCTTGCTTCAATCCATAAATGGATCGTTGCAGCTTACATACCTTTCCAGCATCCTTTGGATTGGCAAAAACCCTCAGGTTGTGTCATATACACATCCTCAAGGAGATTTTCGTTAAGGAAAGAAGTTTTGACATCCATCTGCGTAATCATAAAAGGCTGTAATAGCAAGTAAGATCCTGATGGATTTAACCATTGCCACTGGAGAGAAGGTTTCATCATAGTCAACACCTTGAACTTGTTTGAAACCTTTTGCTACCAGTCGTCCTATAGTTTTGTACATTACCATCCATGTTAATTTTCTTCTTGAAAACCCACTTGCACCCTATTGGTTTTACCCCTTCTGGTGGATCAACCAAAGTCCATACTTGGTTAGTATACATGGAGTCCATCTCAGATTTCATGGCTTCAAGCCATCTCTCAGAATCTGGTCCATTCATATCTTCTTGGTAGGAAGCAGGCTCATCATGATCAATGAGCATCACATCGTCGTTTTGAGTCACAAAAAATCCATAATATCTCTCGGGCTCTTGGCGTGTCCTACTAGATCTACGAATGCCTCGTGTAATTTGAGCAGGTTCACTTTCCACAATATCTTGTGGTTCCTGCTCAGGTTCAATGATATTTTGTGGTTCTAGAACTTCTTCGAGTTCTACTTTCCTCCCGCTGTTTCCTTTAGAGATAAATTCTCTTTCTAGAAAATACCAGTTCGAGCAACAAATATTTTGTTCTCAGAAGGTTTGTAGAAATAATACCCTTTTGTTTTCTTTGGGTATCCCACAAAATTACATTTGTCAGATTTGGGTCCGAGCTTGTCAGAAGCCAGACATTTTATAAATGCCTTGCAACCCCAAATCTTTATGAACGACATACTAGGACGTTTCCCAGTCCACATCTCATATGGTGTCTTCTGAACCGTCTTTGTAGGAACACGGATAAGTGTGAATGCAGCTGTCTCTAGGGCATGATCCCAGAAGCTTATTGGAAGATCTACATGACTCATCATCGATCGTACCATGTCCAACAAGGTGCGATTCCTCCTCTCAGACACACCATTCCATTGTGGTGTTCCAAGTGGAGTGAGTTGTGATATAATACCACACTCCTTTAGAAGGTCATCAAAGTCTTGGCTTAAGTATTCACCTCCTCGATCGGATTGAAGGGCTTTTATGATTTTGCCAAATTGGTTTTGAACTTCATTCTTGAATTCCTTGAACTTTTCAAAGGATTCGGATTTGTCTCTCATAAGATACACATATCCATATCTACTGAAGTCGTCAGTAAATGTAATGAAGTAATAAAACCCACCTTTTGCTAACGAACTCATGGGTCCACATACATCACTATGTATAAGTCCCAATACATGCTAGCCCGTTCACTGTGTCTAGTGAAAGGGGCTTTAGTCATCTTGCCTAATAAACAAGACTTGCATTTCTCATATGATTCAAAATCAAATGAATCCAAAAACCCATCTTTATGGAGTTTGGATATGCGTTTCTCATTTATATGGCCTAAACGACAGTTCCAGAGATATGTCGGATTTGAATCATTTGATTTAAATCATTTTATATTTATGTTATTTTTGTATTTATGTTATAGATAGGCATTTCTAAATTAAGAATATAAAGACCATTAAACAATTGTGTAACACCATAACATATTTTATTTAAGTAAAATGAACAACAGTTGTTCTTTATTAAAAATGAAAAACCTTTCTTGTCCAAACAAGAAACAGAAATAATGTTTTTGCTCATAGCAGGAACATAATAACAATCCTCTAATTCTAATACTAGCCCAGTGGGCAAAGATAAATGATAAGTTCCTACGGCTAGTGCAACAACTTTTGCTCCATTCCCAACTCGTAGGTCAACCTCGCCTTTCGCTAAAGTCCTACTCCTTCGGAGTTCCTGCACATTAACACAAATGTGAGAACCACATCCAGTATCCAATACCCATGATGTAGAAGTGGATAAATTGACTTCTATAACATATATACCTGAATCAGAAGTCATACTTCCTTTCTTTTTCTTCAGTTCTTCCATATAAGCATGACAATTCCTCTTCCAGTGTCCAGGTTTTCCACAGAAGTGACAATAAACTTCTTTAGCCACTCCACCTTTAGGTTTTAAAGCCTGTTTGGTTTCGGGATTGGGTTTGGCAGATTTAGATCCTATTTTCTTCTTGCCTTTCCCCATTCCCTTAGCATTCCCCTTTTGCACCATCATTATGGGAGCGGGTCCTGCCTTTTTCATGTTGTTCTCAGTAGTTCTTAACATGCTCAACAACTCAGTAAGTGGTTTCGCAATTTCATTCATGAGGTAATTCATAACAAATTGAGAGTAGCTGCTATTCAAAGATTGCAAAACAAGATCAGTTTGGGCTTCCGGAGTAATCGAAAAACCCAAAATACCAAGGTACTCAATATACCCAATCATTTTCAGCACGTGGACCAACTGGATCACGTTCACCCATCTTGCAGTGATACAACGCCTTGCTTGTATCATACCTCTCCTGTCAAACATGCCCTTCGAACAATTTCTTGAGATGCTCAATCATCTTATAAGCATCCATTAACTCATGTTGCTTCTGAAGCTTAGAGTTCATAGTTGCTAGCATGAGACAACTCACGTCCAGAGCATCATCTTGATGCTTCTTGTAAGCATTATGCTCTACACGTGGTGCAGTGTTAGCTGGTACTGCAGGAATGGGCCCATCAAGGACATATATCTTGCGCTCTTGTTTGAGGACAATCCTCAAGTTCCTATGCCAGTCTAGGAAATTAATTCCACTCAATTTTTCCTTCTCAAGGACTGATCGTAGTGAAAGACTATTTGTGTTGTTATTTGCCATTGATATCTATAATTTATAAGTGCAAAAATAATAAGTCAAATTGTAGAATTTTGATATGTAATTGATAATAGTACATTCAAAATATACCTCCCACTATTTTATTCAAATTAATAGCCCTCACCATTAATTCGGAAAGCATTTTCAATTAAATCTTTCTAGTGAGCTAAGATCCATATTTCATTATGCCTTAAGTTAGCTTTGGCTATTCTCTCAAAACATAATTATTTAGGTAGACAACCCTTTGTCAATTATATCATATATAACTCTTAGATAGTTTGGTTAACAACATTTATTTCTAGTCCATCTAATGGTACCTACCAAACTCTATGCCTCTAAGTCCACAATCCTATTGTGATAACTTCGTTAAGTCTGGCCCAATGATTTTAACAGTTTGGATATCATAATTATCCTATCGCATCTTACCAAGATAAATGGGGTACTTTGCTTTGGTAAACCTACATCCATCGGTCAAGGTCTTGATGAGTGTTATTCATTGGAAGGCATCTGATTTAGACTTAATAATTTTATGAGGGATTTTATTAATTAATTTAGATCTCACCAATTTTAATCTTATTAAACATGCACATTATTTATCATATCATATCGTATACAAGCATAAATAAAGTGCAAAATTAAATGTGTCACAGTTATTGCCCAACCCTATGTCAATCTTTTCAAGCTAATGAAAAGATTGAAGGTCAGTCTAAGGTGGCAAAAGGTCTTCAAAATATTAGCTTCCTTGGACCTTCCTCATGCATGTGTCTCCTCTCCATCATCATCTTGTCATCTTGATAGGTTAAAATTGTACATTACATGACATAAAGAAACCTCGAGTTACATTCGAGGGGATTTAGGTGAGAAGAGAATATTACATAAAAATTTATAGAACGGCACGACATGCAAGCCGTATTTCAAAACCAAAAACCACTAACCTACGGGTCAAAAGGGCCATAACTGTGCACCATGCATATCATAATAAGCACATGATAAAATTTATATAATTAAAGAAAACTATATATCAAATATTGGGGTCACGACCATCGTGCGCTACGACGGGGGGGGGGGGGGTCCAAGGGGGGGTCTCCCCCCTGGAGGTGGTTCGGCTGACCGATCAGCTGGCTGGTGGTCTCGCTGCCCGGTCAGCGAGAGGGGCCGGGGGCAGCATCCTGGGAATTTTTTTTTGAACTACAATCTGTATTGTAGAATTTTTCATCTGAATCTTTGAAACAATTCCAGAATCATATACAATCCGCTAACACACTCATAATAACAATACACCGGGAACATATCATATATGTCTAGTTTCGATTAATCATATTAAATCGAATCTTCATGTTTCTAATCTAATTAAAACAGAAGTTGAATTGTTATTCCACCTTCTAGGATACGATTATCAGAACATCATATACATGCATATATATTACAGATTTCCAGAATACGCATACATGCAGAATATCATATATTCAATTTCAGATCGGCAAACATGCATCATCATATATCATATATATTGAATACAATTAAAACACGTAATTTGAATTAATCGTTTAGCAAGTAGCTCTGATACCACTGTAGGGATTTCGGCACATAAACGCAGCGGAAATTAAAATTTTCCGAAACCCTAAAACAGGATCCATTCGAAAACATATTAATTCAGAGGTTTAGATTTGTTTTACCGATTACTCAAGCCTGAACCGAGACGATAGAGATTCTGGAACAGCTTTGAATCTTCAACACAATCCAAAGGAACTGCGTCTCTACGGTATCCACACGAACGTCCCGCGAATCGTCACACGATCTGCAGTAAGGAAAGCTGCGGTACTAGCCGTCAAGGATCTGGACTTTCGAAGTTTTTCTCTCTAGTCTCTCTCTAAGAGCGGCTAGGGTTTGGGTTTTTAATGAATGCCCTGAACGGCAGATATATATCATATATATAGCAATTAAAGGTATTAACCAAAACCTAATCCAATTAGAAAAATAAAATCCAAATTTATATATATATTATATCTTAATTAAGTCTTACTTAATTAATATACATATATATATATATATATATATACAAATTATCCTATTAATTTAAATTCGTAATTTAAATATTATCAATCATATTGATATATTTAAATCCTTACAATTTAAATTAATTTCTTTTTAATTACGTTTTAAGTGTGTGACTCTATAGGTTATTATTATGTTGACAATAATTTTAAAATCATATTATAAAATTATAAACAGTGAGCGACATCTAGTAATGCATCACTGATACCCAAATAATAATAAGATCTGTGATTCGATACAACTTTTTTGTGACCAATGTTTCAATGTAATTTAAATCCTTTTAACCTTGACATCCTAGATTAAACTCGAGGCATGAAATGTGTTATCCTCTTCATAATGTAATCTGAGTTTTCTTGATCGATGAGTAGACTATATGAAATAAATCACTATTTGAGCATGGCCATGCATTTCATAGTCCTACTCAATCAAGAGGCCTATGGATATCACCCCTAATATATAGGAGGGTTAAATTCCATCTAGATCACTCATATTCCTCACACGATTCATGATGTACCCAATAATCACCTTTATTGTCTACCCTATTAATGGTGACCTTTGATGATATCAAAGTACATAAATTCCAGTGTAGTAATATAGTAATTTTAGGTCGGAGGATCATTACATCATTGTCACTATGAGAATTGATTATGACACTTTGCATAATGCTCCACGTAAAATTCTCATGGTGGGTCTGTCCAGTACATTGTTCTCTAACATGTACCTATGCATTGACTCAATATCTCATATATTTATGACCAATGAGATTTGGCCATCAGTCAATCCACATACTAATCTCGATGTATCATTGTTGTACCATTACAATGACACTCGACTAGGGACATTTAAGAGTAATGATACTAATTGTAATTATATGATCTCATGTTCAAGTCACACACTTGAAGCCATATAATTTGTATCACTATTCTAAGGACTTTTATTATGTTAACATTTATATAACGCAGTAGGTCTGTCCAGTACATTGTTCTCTAACATGTACCTATGCATTGACTCAATATATCATATATTTATGACCAATGAGATTTGGCCATCAGTCAATCCACATACTAATCTCGATGTATCATTGTTGTCCCATTAACAATGACACTCGACTAGGGACATTTAAGAGTAATGATACTACTTATAATTATATGATCTCATGTTCAAGTCACATACTTGAAGCCATATAATTTGTATCACTATTCTAAGGACTTTTATTATGTTAACATTTATATAACTCAGTAAATAAAATCATAATAAAATAATTCATTTATTCAATCAAATATAATATCAAAAATGTTAAGCAATTACATCAAAGAATTGGCCTCTAGGGCATAAACTCTAACAAAAAGCCTTAGCAGTCCTATGTGGTGATGGTGCACAGCTGACATCAAGTGAAGATTAGCTGAACAGAATGAAGATTAGCTGCACCAAAGAAAAGGTCCAGACTCGAAGAAGAATGCTGAGGACCAAGCCTAGCTGCTAAGTACAAAGATGATCAAGCTTCATGACATCTTAGCAGCAAAGCACAGACAACAACAACAAGAACTACAACTACAAGTAGCTAGGGCCTGAGGGGTCCTTGTCCAAAGGGACTAAATGAGTTCCAAGCTGAAGGGCTTGAAGAGTTCTTAGTGAACTAGAGATTCCAGGGCTGCTGGCCTTGAAAAATTCTTAGTGAACTAAATGAGTTCCAAGTCGAAGGACTTGAAGAGTTCTTAGTGAACTAAAGTTCCAGGGCTGTGGGCCTTGAAGGAATCTTGGTGATTTAGGGTACTGCCCATTCCTTATTGGATTTCCTGCTAGAGTGCAGAAGAGTGGATTAGGAGCTTGTATCTCTGAACCACTTAAAACTCCTTTTGTCTTTTAAATTCTATCATTTACTTTCTGTCATTACATTATGTACTTAACTGCTATAACTGCTATTAATGTTTTAACTACTTACAACTAAACTAACCCCAAGAACAATGTATTAATGTTTATCAATATATCAATAAAGGGGACATTTAACTTATTCCGCTGTGCTTGAAATGATTCTTATGTTTGTCATGTGCTAACTTCTTAGCAATACAAAATAAAAAGGAAAAGAGTTTAAAAACACAAAGGATCTATTCAAACCCTCCTTCTAGATCTATTGTGTGCCTACTGGGAACTAACACGCAGCATTCACACATACGTAGTTTTGAAAGGGAAATGTTTGAAAAGATTTGAACGTGGCCTAAGCCTTCTACTATCCCCAGCAGAGTCGCCACCTGTCGACGTCGAGAAAAAAATCCTCGAGTCGAGTTACAACGCGGAATTTTATCTCTTCTTAAGTTATCTCTACCCTTACTCTTTTTATTGCGAAAAAAGGTTTTGAAGGGTTTTTTAGGAAAAGGCCAACATGTATCATATCGATGATTGAATGTTTTACAAAGTCTCCAGTTGGTAGATTTGAAATGGTTATACCAACTCAACCGAATTTTGTTTGAAAGAGGCCCAATTGCTGAACACTGTCAAAACTTGATCATTGAAAACAAAGTTTTGAGCTCGGGGGCTTGGTTAAGTATGGGGAAGGTGTTAGGCACCCCACAATTCCTGTGTAAACACGGTACCGCATCTTTTCAATATTTCCCTTTAAAAACTGAAGATGTGTGTGTGAATGCTGTTTGAAAATTGGGCCTATGTTTGATTGGTTGAAAGCAAGGAAGTGCTTCGTTGAGCCTATATACGAAGGGTTTGATTTGATTTGCAAAAGTCTTTGATTTGATTTGTAAAAGTATTTGATTTTGATTTGCAAAAGCTTATCTTTTTGATAAGATTATTTAAAATGATGTTTTGAAAGCTGATTTTCAAACCCTTACGCTAACATAGGAATTGAAACGTATCGCTACTTTCAGTTTTATCTTTTTAGCCTTAAGGCTCAATTTGAATGGTGATTGTCGGGTTGTGAAGCATCCTCGACCATAACAAATATATAAGTGTCGGTCTTCTCATGTGCATAACATCCATCAGAGTGACTCTGACACGACAAACTATTATTCTCATTATTTTGAGACCTTAAATCCGGATTACCGTTTTAAGGTCTTTTACATGTACATTTCTATAAAAAAAAACTGGCAGGGTACATTCGTAAAGTGGAGTTTGTCCATCGTGGGAATTAGATTCTGATCAGTTTGATCATGAATCCCATAATTCCTAGGCTCACATATGAGTAGCCAATAAACCTGCACAGTTAAAATTTGTACAGAAATAGATATATATCCCAAATGCTGCCAGAACCGAGGATTCATTCTATAAATCTGGGTTCACACGGCCGAAGTGTCTCGTTCCCACTAGATAGCGATCTAAGGGACGCGAGGTTTCTTTTATAGCTGAAACTAGAAAATGTTGGGTTTGTACGTAACGCAATCATGCAATCAAATCACATAAACAGGGCGGAAGCGTAAAAACTAGTTTTTCAAAAATTTATACAAACCCATTGCCATGATCATTCTTGTGCATCAATTATTAGTGAATGAAGAAGGAGAAAAACAGAATTATACCTTTGAAGATCCAAGCTTCCTCAGGTACAAGTTCTACTCCTTTGATTCTTTTGATTCCTCTGTAGTGGCTCCTTCCCTTGATCAATGTCAGCCACCTAAATGTTTGGCCTCTAACGGTGATCCACCAAGGAAGATGAAGAACTCAGTAAGATGGGTTATTGGCTTAACCCTTGTTTCTATCTCTATAGAATATGTGTACTCCCAACTCTTGAAAAATTCACGTACCTTATTTCTGATATAAAACGCTCTTATATATATATTAAGTTAACCCTCCTAATCCAATTAGAATAGGGTTTTAATTAATTAATTAATTAATTACTTTTAATTAATTTATATCCTAATCTTTATTAGGATTGAGAGAGAGTACTGATATTATATTAATTCCTAAACTCCTTTAGAATTAAAATAATAATAATAATATTATTATTAATAAGACTCCTCTTATTAATTTATATTTAATATTTCTAAAATATTAAATAATAAACATTAAGCTATTTAATTTATTCTATCATCATAGATTAAATTAATTATACTTAATGCATTATTACTATCATGCCATTTTCTTCTTAAATAATTCTTCTTCCTTTTATGGTGTGACCCTTTAGGTTCTCCATATTAAACCGGTTGTGAATAAATCAATTAGAACAATTCTAATCTTATTTAAATAAACAAATTAAACTAATAATCTATTTAATTAAATAACATTTATTCTACAATAGGGATAAGCCTCCCTAGCGATCAACGACTTTCCAGAAAATATAGATTTCAACATTAATCATAAAAGAACCTGTGAGTTAATAGTTACCGTACAATTCAATCCTTCCACCATACAATGTCCCAATTAAATATAAGACATGGATTTACTATCAAGTCTTAATTTATTTAATTATATGTATTTCGATTAGAAAATGCACAACTCCAAATAATGCAAATTAAAAACCTCTTTCTAATTTCATTCTACCTTGGCCAAGGATTCCTGGGTTGTCATTTAACGAATCACATAGGACATATCTCCTCTTTTACTAGAGGTGGTAGATTCTTTATTGATCATTCATTATCTCCATATGTAACTCATTACACCCAAGCATACCCTATATATGCCTTAAAAGGTCTGAAGGAATTAGTCAAAGTATAATTTGTTACATACAAGATACTATGATGATCTCAAGTCCAAGGATCACATGTACTACTATCACATTAGGAATTCCTATTGATAGGCGAGTAAAACTCCATTAGGTATTCCATAGCGAGTCACGTTCAGTGAACTTATTCTCCAATAAGCACCTACATACTTGCTTTAGTGTCTCCACACAAATGACCATGAGATCAGTCATCCTCATCCAATGAGCAAGCAACATATGTACCAATCTATCCGGATTTAGTAATCCCCATTTTAGTAATCCCATAATTGGGAACTATTTTAGTTTTTAAGCTTTCTAAGAATTTAGATCTCATTATCATGATCTCATCATGATTCTAAAAGCATTGCTTAAAACTATGGGTTATTTACATATTATAAAAATAGCACCATGTAGATAATTATATGCCTTAAATGAATATTTTATTAATAAATAAATAAGATTGTTTACAAAGTATGTGCTTTATCATCATACATGATTGGCTTGTATGCACACTACTATCAATCTCCCACTTGCACTAAAGCCAATCGCCATGGTATCTCATACCCATCTTCTCTAAGTAACGATCAAACTGTTGTTGTGTTAAAGCTTTAGTAAATGGATCTGCAATGTTGTCTTGAGAGTTTACACGCTCCAAGGTGACGTCTCCTCTTTCAATGATCTCCCTGATCAAGTGAAATCACCGCAACACGTGTTTAGATTTCTGATGAGACCTGGGTTCCTTAGCCTGTGCAACCGCTTCGGTGTTGTCACAGTATACGGGAACTGCTTCTCCAATGCTAGGAACCACACCAAGTTCATTTATGAACTTCTTCATCCAAACAGCTTCCTTTGCAGCTTCACTTGCAACTATATACTCTGCCTCTGTCACTGAATCAGCAACCGTTTGCTGCTTGGAACTTTTCCAACTCACTGCACCTCCGTTCAAGGTAAACACATACCCTGAAATAGATTTACTGTCATCTTGGTCTGTTTGAAAACTTGAGTCCGTGAATCCCTCGAGTTTTAATTCAGACCCACCGTAGACAAGAAAAATATCTTTAGTCCTTCTCAAGTACTTTAGGATATTTTTCACTGCCTTCCAGTGCTCTTCTCCTGGATTCGACTGGTATCTGCTTGTTACACTAAGTGCGTGAGCAACATCCGGTCTAGTACATATCATACCGTACATGATAGATCCTATTGCAGAAGCATAAGGTATCTTACTCATACGGTCTCTCTCCTCAGGTGTCTTTGGGGCCTGTTTCTTGGAGAGATTTATTCCATGGCTCATCGGCATGAGACCTCTTTTGGAATCTTCCATGCTAAACCTCTTTAGCATCGTATCAATGTACTTTCCTTGGGATAAGCCGAGCATCCTTTTAGATCTATCTCTATAGATCTTTATCCCCAAAATATAGGATGCTTCACCCAAGTCCTTCATGGAGAAGTTTTTAGATAACCAGATTTTAATGGATTGTAACATAGGAATGTCATTCCCTATCAGTAATATATCATCAACATATAATACAAGGAATGATACTGCGCTCCCACTAACCTTCATGTATACACATGGTTCATCCTCGTTTTTGATAAAATCAAACTCTTTGATTGTCTCATCAAAACGAGTATTCCATCTACGAGAAGCTTGCTTCAACCCATAAATGGATCGTTGTAGCTTACAGACTTGATTTGTTTCAACTTTTGAAATAAATCCCTCTGGCTGTGTCATATACACATCCTCCTCAAGTTTCCCATTGGGGAAGGCCGTTTTCACGTCCATCTGCCAGATCTCATAGTCGTTGTAAGCTGCAATCGCAAGCAAAATCCGAATGGACTTGAGCATGGCTACTGGTGAGAAGGTTTCATCATAGTCAACTCCTTGTCTTTGTTTGAAACCTTTTGCAACCAGTCGGGCCTTATAGGTCTCTACCTTTCCGTCTGCTCCAGTCTTTTTCTTAAAAACCCATTTACACCCAATAGGTTTAATTCCTTCAGGTGGTGAAACCAAAGACCATACTTTGTTTTCATACATGGAGTCCATTTCGAATTTCATGGCTTCAAGCCATTTCCCTGAGTCTTTATTACTCATAGCCTGTTCGTAATTCAACGGATCATCATCATTCATGATGTGTACCTCATCGTTATCCTCTATAACGAATCCATACCTCTCAGGTATCTTCGGTACTCTTCTAGATTTACGAACAGGGTGTGGTACAGTAGGTTCTTCTACTTGGTTAGGTACCTGACTTTGGTCCGTGGTAACTTGTGGTTCTTGAACTTCTTCAAGATATATCTTGCTCCCACTGACCCCTTCATGGATAAACTCTTTCTCCAAGAAGGTAGCATGTTTCGTAACAAACACCTTTTGATCAGTTGGATGATAGAAATAATACCCTACGGTTTCTTTAGGGTATCCCACAAATCTACACTTATCGGATTTAGTTTGTAGCTTATCATTTTCAAACTTTTTGACATAAGCTGGACAACCCCAAGTCTTAACTTGCTTAAGATTTGGTTTCCTCCCTTTCCACATCTCATATGGAGTCTTTGGAGAGGATTTGGTAGGTACCTTGTTAAGTAGGTATGCAGCCGTTTCTTGGGCATATCCCCAGAAGGAAATTGGAAGGTCGGTAAAACTCATCATGGATCGAACCATGTCCAACAGTGTTCGATTTCTCCTTTCAGATACTCCATTTAACTGTGGTGTACCTGGAGGAGTCCATTGTGAGATTATACCATTTTCTCTGAGACAATTGAGAAAATCACTGCTTAAGTATTCTCCACCTCGATCTGATCGAAGTATCTTAATACTCTTGCCCGTTTGTTTCTCTACTTCACTTCTGAACTCTTTGAACTTTTCAAATGATTCTGATTTGTATTTCATTAAATTCACATATCCAAATCTTGAGTGATCATCAGTGAAAGTAATAAAATAAGAATACCCACCCCGTGCACTTGTTGTCATAGGTCCACAAACGTCTGTGTGAATCAATGCCAACAACTCTGTAACTCTCTCTCCTTTTTCACTAAAAGGAGATTTAGTCATTTTACCCATGAGACAAGATTCACAAGTTGGATATGATTCATAATCAGATAGCTCGAGGAGCCCATCTTTATGCAACTTGGATAATCTTGTTTCATTGATATGACCGAGTCTACAGTGCCACATATAGGTATAATTAATATCATCTCTTTTCCTTTTCTTAATTTGTTCAATTTGAAATATATTTTCTTGTAAGTCAAGTGTATAAAGTCCATTTCGCAAATTTCCAATACCATATAAAACATCGTCTTTATAAATAGAACAACCATTGTTCTTTATAATAACGTCAAAACCTTCCATATCCAATACAGAAATTGAAATAATGTTTTTAATAATATTCGGAACATAATAACAATTATTAAGATAAATGGATTTGCCCGAAGGCATTGCTAAACAATAAGTTCCTACAGCTAATGCAGCAACTTTTGCTCCATTTCCCACTCGTAGGATCACCTCATCTTTGTTCAGCTTTCTACTTCTGACCATTCCCTGCACAGTATTACATATGTGAGAACCACAGCCGGTATCCAATACCCAAGTAGAATTATGACTTTCAGAAAAATTAATTTTAATCATAAACAAACCTTGATTGGAAGTCGAAGCTTCTCCAAGCTTCTTCTCTGCTAGAAACTTCTTGCAGTTCCTCTTCTAATGTCTCGGCTCATTGCAATGAAAGCACATTCCTTTAGCTGGTTCAGGTTTCTTTTGCTCCTTTTCTTTCCCTTTTCCCTTAGCCTTCTTAGATTTTATCTTTTCAGAAGACACCTTGGGCCTCTTCCTTTTATTGGAAGAATCCACCATCAAGACATGGTTCTTCTTGGATGAGAAGTGACCTTCTGCAGTTTTTAGCATGTTAAGCAGCTCAGGTAAGCTGACATCTAGCTTATTCATGTGAAAATTAACCACAAACTGGGAGAAGGTCTCAGGGAGTGACTGCAAGACCAAGTCTTGACTCAACTCCCCATCCATGATGAACCCAAGCTGTCCAAGGCGTTCAATCAAATTGATTACCTTCAGAACATGAGTCTCGACGGCAGTGCCCTCGGTCATCCGAGATCGGAAGAGCTCCTTAGATATCTCATATCTAGCAGTCCTACTCTGTTCACCATACAACTCCTTGAGGTGAAGCAGCATAGCAGGAGCATCCATTTTTTCGTGCTGACGCTGAAGCTCGTTATTCATGGATGCGAGCATGATGCATTGAGCCACAGATGCATCATCTTGCCACTTATTGAAAGTGGCAATCTCTTCCTCAGAGGCTGTTTCTGAAACAGATTCAGGGATAGTGGAATTTAGGACATAAGAAATCTTTTCAGCAGTGAGAATAATTCTCAGATTTCTTAGCCAGTCCTCATAATTCGGGCCGGTAAGCTTATTTGCATCAAGTATGCTTCGTAGTGAGATTAGTGATTTTGACATTTTTAAAATTCTGCATGTGAAAAGATAACATTTTAGCAAACATTCATTTTATTAACTTTGCATACCAAAATAAATTTAGGTCTTTATTTTAAATTGGTATCTCCCACTATTTTCATCAAACTATATTACCCTCACTCATATAGTTCGGCAACATCTAATTAAAGATTTGCTAGTGAGATTAAGGATTCCATTTCAAATGTTTATAACCTTGTGGGTAGCACAACAAGCGATATACAAATAAATAGGTAGACAACTCTTGTCAATTACATCACCATGTAACTCCTTTTATTTTGCCTCTTAAATCATAATGGTCATGTGTGTGCACATCCGAACTAAAATAATTGAAGTTAAGTCCAGCCTAGCACTTCCATAAATTCAAAAAAGAAAATTTTTCGTCCTTGTGGATAGCACAACAAGACTAGATCGTTCAATTTTCTTGATAAGCATCAAATGTGATTAATTAACATCTTAAATATACAATACTCGCCTTGTGGATAGCACAACAAACTCATATTAAATATTTAATACTCTATTAACTAATCATGCTAGAAGGCGACGTTCGATATTCCAAATATCATTTGAACGTTTCAGACTTAATAATATTTCTTTGAGGGGTTTGTTATTATTTGTCTCATCTTTTTAAGCGCGCATGCACATATATATATATATATAAAATACGCGTCATTTTATTAAACATGCGAAACATGTTTGTATAAAATATAATATATATAATATTTAGCATGCAATATAGAATACAATATTCTACCCGAATTGATTATGGACTTTTATTCTAGTTTGGTTCACTAGAGCCAACAAGTGAACCAAAAGGTCAAACCTAGGAGTGCAAGAATTTAAATTTAAATATAACTATTACATTTAAACCCTGGCTCCATACAAATGAGTCTTCAGGCGTTCCTTGCTCCTTGGTCTCCAATTTCTTCAAAATAATTCTAACTATGTCTATTACATTAACTATTTAAAATTAAATAGAAACCTTGATCAGCAGTCAAGGGGAAGTACATAGAAAGGAGATAGAATTTACATCGAGAATAAAACTAGAGAAGACGAGGTACGCAGACCCCATTTTATAAAACCCATTCATTCCAGCATTCAACCAAAATAAAATCCAATCACATTGGTCATAGTCCATAATCAATCCCTTTTATTACCATACATATCATTATACGTATCAATAAAACTTATTCATCTCATGAAAATAAATTCATTCCATATATGTAATAATATCAGTTAATGGGCAAAAGTTTGCTAAACTTTGTTTTTGGAAAAATAAACTCCTTTATTTCATTCAAAAACAATTCCAAATTAAACTCTTTAATTTTAGCAATTCTGAAATCTCATTTCATATAAAATAAACATCTTTATTTTAAATCTTTATTAATTAAATAAACCATTCATTTAATTAAATAAAACAAAAAAAAATTTCAGTTCCTGTCCAGTGGCGCAGCTGCGCTAAGAATGTAAAGGGAACCTGCGCAGCTGCGCAGCATGAAAACCAGGAACAGCACCCGGCGCAGCTGCGCCGCAATATTGCCTTGTACCGGCACAGCTGCGCAGCTTCGCAGAATCTGAAAAATTTTTGTTGCCCAGAACTCGATCCAATCGCATATTATACATGTATGGAATCACATAGACTGATAATTAGCACAAGATTGGCTCTGATACCACTGTTGGGTTTGTACGCAATGCAATCATGCAATCAAATCACATAAACAGGGCGGAAGCGTAAAAACTAGGTTTTCAAAAATTTATACAAACCCATTGCTATGATCATTCTTGTGCATCAATTATCAGTGAATGAAGAAGGAGAAAAACAGAATTATACCTTTGAAGATCCAAGCTTCCTCAAGTACAAGTTCTACTCCTTTGATTCCTTTGATTCCTCTGTAGTGGCTCCTTCCCTTGATCAATGTCAGCCACCCAAATGTTTGGCCTCTAACGGTGATCCACCAAGGAAGATGAAGAACTCAGTAAGATGGGTTATTAGCTTAACCCTTGTTTCTATCTCTATAGAATATGTGTACTCCCAACTCTTGAAAAATTCACGTACCTTATTTCTGATATAAGACTCTCTTATATAGATATTAGGTTAACCCTCCTAATCCAATTAGAATAGGGTTTTATTTAATTAATTAATTAAATACTTTTAATTAATTTATATCCTAATCTTTATTAGGATTGAGAGAGAGTACTGATATTATATTAATTCCTAAACTCCTTTAGAATTAAAATAATAATAATAATAATAATATTAATAAGACCCCTCTTATTAATTTATATTTAATATTTCTAAAATATTAAATAATAAATATTAAGCTATTTAATTTATTCTATCATCATAGATTAAATTAATTATACTTAATGCATTATTACTATCATGCCATTTTCTTCTTAAATAATTCTTCTTCCTTTTATGGTGTGACCCTTTAGGTTCTCCATATTAAACCGGTTGTGAATAAATCAATTAGAACAATTCTAATCTTATTTAAATAAACAAATTAAACTAATAATCTATTTAATTAAATAACATTTATTCTACAATAGGGATAAGCCTCCCTAGCGATCAACGACTTTCCAGATAATATAGATTTCAACATTAATCATAAAAGAACCTGTGAGTTAATAGTTACCGTACAATTCAATCCTTCCACCATACAATGTCCCAATTAAATATAAGACATGGATTTACTGTCAAGTCTTAATTTATTTAATTATATGTATTTCGATTAAAAAATGCACAACTCCAAATAATGCAAATTAGAAACCTCTTTCTAATTTCATTCTACCTTGGCCAAGGATTCCTGGGTTGTCATTTAACGAATCACATAGGACATATCTCCTCTTTTACTAGAGGTGGTAGATTCTTTATTGATCATTCATTATCTCCATATGTAACTCATTACACCCAAGCATACCCTATATATGCCTTAAAAGGCCTTAAGGAATTAGTCAAAGTATAATTTGTTACATACAAGATACTATGATGATCTCAAGTCCAAGGATCACATGTACTACTATCACATTAGGAATTCCTATTGACAGGCGAGTAAAACTCCATTAGGTATTCCATAGCGAGTCACGTTTTGTGAACTTATTCTCCAATAAGCACCTACATACTTGCTTTAGTGTCTCCACACAAATGACCATGAGATCAGTCATCCTCATCCAATGAGCAAGCAACATATGTACCAATCTATCCGGATTTACTAATCCCCATTTTAGTAATCCCACAATTCGGAACTATTTTAGTTTTTAAGCTTTCTAAGAATTTAGATCTCATTATCATGATCTCATCATGATTCTAAAAGCATTGCTTAAAACTATGGGTTATTTACATATTATAAAAACAGCACCATGTAGATAATTATATGCCTTAAATGAATATTTTATTAATAAATAAATAAGATTGTTTATAAAGTATGTGCTTTATCATCATACATGATTGGCTTGTATGCACACTACTATCAGAAAAATGCTAGATTTAAATAAATCTCAGCCATTCTAGCTCCCCGGTTCAGTCTGGACATGTTTTGAACAGTTTGAAAGCTAGAGTTGGCGAGATTTAAATAAATCTAGTTCGCCCGCAGATATGTTAGTGCCAATTCATATAAAATAAATATTTACAACAATAATTTAATAAAAGCGAGTAAAGCAGTATATATATATATATATATATATATATATATATATATATATATTTATAGTTATACATATAAAAGCTGTAAAGAGAGATGAGTTTTGACACCGGTTCCTGGACTAGAATTGATATATAGTTATACATATAAAAGATGTAAAGAGCGATGAGTTTTGACACCGGTTCCTGGACTAGAATTGAAATATATATATATATATATATATATATATATATATATATATATATATATATATATTTATATATAAAAGCTGTATAAAAGCTACGGAATGATCCAGGCTGGACAGGATTGAAATATAGATATAAAAAACAGTAAAAAGGACGATGGGTTTTCACGCCTGTGCCCGGACTGAAATTAATATATATATATATATATATATATATATATATATTAACAGAAAAGTAGTCAACCAAGACTAGGAAGAGAACCCAGTGGTGGTGAAGGCTGCTTATATATGCATATTTATATATAAAAGAAGTAAAAAGGCCACAGAATAATCCAGGCCGAACTGAAACTTAAATGTACAGAAAAGTAGTCAACTAGGGATTGTAAAGATAACCTAGTAATGGTGAAGGGTGCAAAAGCAGTATAAAGGCCACAGAATAATCCAGGCCGGACTGAAATATAAATATATATATATATATATATATTGACAAAAATGTAGTCAACCAAGACTAGGAAGAGAACCCAGTGGTGATGAAAGTTGCTTATATATGCATAAATATATATAAAAGCAGTAAACTACCTCAAATTTGACATACGGGCTTGACAGAATTGAAAAGTTAGTATATATACAGTTAAATAAATACACACAAAAAAGCCAAACCCGGACTGGAAAGATAACCCAGTCCGACGAAGTTGCTTATAACAAAGATGCAAGTATGCCGAAGCTGCTGGAAGTAACGAATCGTCAATCCGAGTTGTAGAAATGCCAGAAATTGAGTTTATATACAAAAATATACCAAAATTTGACGAAAGCATTTTTATAAAACAAAACTTGATATGTAAGCGCAAAAAAGTGCAAAGAAGTAAGAATAACTTTCTGATCGTAAAAATACTTATAATGGACTGCTACACGGGCTTTTTGCCAAATCGTAGGTTCTAAATCTCAAAATCTACCGGTTATTTTCTAATATGTGATAGTATGTGGGCATATCTACGTGTTAGAGTGAAAGAATTTGGGTTTGGAAGAGGTTAAAAAGTCAGAAAATCAAACGGGCAGAGGTTCGTTGCGTTTCAGAATTCTTGAAAATGAGGGGGGTCACCTCATATATATAGGCCAAAGAGCCTCTGCTCTACCTGCTACTGCCGCAGGTAGAGGTGCGGCTCCTCTGGTGGGGCCCACTTATCCGATTTCGTCGTCTCGAAGTACATGCACTCCGAGCAAAGCGAGGTCGAAGTCAAAATTTTCTAACTTTTGATCGAAGCGTCCGTTTGAGGCGTGCTATACCTTTTTGTAAAGCCCTTGCCGAGAGTGTCACAATGACATGGGATAAAGAATTTTCCGGGTCCAAGAATACGGGTTCATAACCAGGTCTTCGATTCCTCGTAGTTTATCCGTTTAGTTGTCTTACGCGGTTTGCACTCGGGATCATCGTTATGGTTCGTTCTGACCTTGATGGCATTAATTCTGTTATAATTTGATCGAATCGGTTTAGAGTTGGTAAAATGACCATTTTACCTCTCCCGGGGTTGCCCTTAGTGTCGGTATGGCCTTCGGTTGACTTCCTGGGGTTGTTTCCAAGACTTGGATCCCATTTGAGTCTGTTTGTCCTCAATTTTGTCTTTGAGGTTGACTTGGTCATTCCAGGTTTTCCTCTGGAGATGTTGCGAGGCTTTAGGACTTTTTCTGAAGTTAACTTGACTTCCCGGGTTGAGACCGGGGATGACCTGCACTTCCCGGGTTGAGACTGGGGCTGACCTGTACCTCTCGAATTGAGACCAGGGCTGACCTGTACTTCCCAGGTTGAGATTGGGGCTGACCTGTACTTCCCAGGTTGAGACCGGGGCTGGTTTGATAGCCCGATTTGAGATCGGGGTTGAACTAATGACCCAATATTGAGATCGGGGTTGATTTGATGGCTCGATTATTGAGATCGGGGTTGAACTGATGGCCCAATTTGAGATCGGGGTTGATTTGATGGCCCGATATTGAGATCGGAGCTGATCTGACTGCCCAATTTGAGATCGGGGTTGATCTGACGGCCCGATTTGAGATCGGGGTTGATTTGACGGCTCGATATTGAGATCAGGGTTGATTTGATGGCCTGATATTGAGATCGGGATTGATTTGACGCCCCGATATTGTGATCGGGGTTGATCTGATGGCCCGATTTGAGATCGGGGTTGATTTGATGGCCCAATATTGAGATCGGGGGGGGGGGGGGGGTTGATTTGACGACCCGATTTGAGATCGGGGTTGTGGTTGTCCCGGTATTGGTGACCGGAGTTGAGTTGACATCCCGATATTGGTGATCGGGGCTGTGGTTGTCCCGATATTGGTGACCGGGATTGAGTTGACATCCCGATATTGGTAATCGGGGCTGAATTGACGATTTTGCCCTCCTGCAAGGTTAGTATCGGGGCAAGAAAATTTCGAGTGTCTACACACATTTTAGATCAAATAAATAAATAAATTTCATACCGTTAATATTACTCTTACACCGTTCACCTAAAACACAAATTTAGCGATATAAATATTACTTTCAGCAACGCAACGATACTAGTAGCATAATTATTTATGACGAATTTTATTTAGTTGTTAAATGTAATATTTTTGATACTAAATGTGAATTAATAAAAATTAGTTAAAAGTATACTGTATAGGATCCTAATTACAATTTTATAATTGTATTGTTTAAAATTAAAATTTTAACCTTAACATATTTTTTCAAATAAATTTTAAAAAATCATTATTAATCTTATACTATTTGGAATCGAAGCAGTAATTCGAACTATTTTCACTTTTTTTCTCTTTCTTTTCTTCTAGCCAATTCTTATTTTTCACTTTCCTTTCAAAATGAAATACCAAAATTATAAGAAATTTGATTAACACTGTTATATGTTGTACTTATAGATTCTAGATGTCAAAATATAAAAATACTGCCTATGAATATTAAGGTATAAAAAAGAAAAAAATGCAAATAATAAATGAAAAGTAAATTGATACGCTGAAATAAGAAATAAGAAGAGTTAATGAGATAGAAAAAACGAATTATAAAATTGAATTCCATAAATAAATTTTTTAAATAATAGATGGAATTGTTTATAATGATAGTTAAATGAAGACTTTCTAAAAAAATTTATACTGGAGATTTCAAAAATAAATTGGTTGAGCTTTAAAAATTCAATCATTGAATAAATAAATAGTTGAATTAAATTTAGATAGATATACTTGCAAAATCGCGTACCAACTCCATTTTCTCGACAAGTCGCCTACACTATGTTTCATAAGACAAACTTTAAAGAACATTAGCTAGAACAATCCTCTTCAAATGAATTCAAGACTTCCTCTCTCTCTCTCCCCCCGCCCCCCTCTCTCTCTCTCTATATATATATATATATAAAAGTTATCCATAACAAACTATTTATATTAACACTATTCCAACAAATATATCTTACACCGTTAATCTAGAGATCCATGACCCAAAGAGAAATTGGTCGCAACTCTTAGCGGTCATATTTTTTTTTTGTCTGGCCACTACTGGGACTTACGGTCATGAGAAAGGTACAAAACACCCCACCTTAGTTTAGTTAGATTTAAATAGTTTTCATGTATAAAAATATTTGTATAAATAATTTCTTAAGTAATAAAATTTAATACATTATATTGTCAACTATATATAATGTATTTATTTTTATAAATAATTTCTTAATTAATAAAATTTAAAATTATCAAATATATTCAATGTATTTAAATCTAACTAAGGTGACATTGTTTTATACATTTCTCCTGGCATAATGTATTTATTTTTATAAATAATTTCTTAATTAATAAAATTTAAAAATTTCAAATATATTCAATGTATTTATTTGTATGAATGATTTCTTAATTAATAAAATCTAACATTGTCAACTATATTTAATGTATTCATTTTTATAAAATATTTGTATAAATAATTTCTTATGTAATATAATTTAATATTATTAATTATTGTGATAATTTGATTATTTAAAATTTAAATTCCATAATGTAATACAACTTGGAATTACCTTACCAATATTTTATACATTAAACTATTTAAATCTAACTAAAGTGAGGGTGTTTTAGACTTTTCTCCTGACTGCAAGTCCTAGTAGTGGTCAGAAAAAAATTAACTGGCCGCTACTAAGAGTTGCGGTCAGTAAAATTTTTTTTTCTTTGAGTCATTGGATCTCTGGATTAACGGTGTAAAATTTGTTTGTTGGAATAATGTCCATAGCAACTGTTTGCTATGAATAACTCATATATATATATATATATATATATATCTGTATATATATAGGAAGTACAGTATAATTTATAATCAAATACATAATCACTATAATATCAGGAACCAATCAAGCCTAACCAAACAAGAGGAAGAAATAAACTCACGTGGGCCTAGGTTATATGGTGGGTTGCAGTCCACGTGGGTATGTTTGGACTTGAGTAAGGGGCTGTTTGGGCAGATGAAATATTTTAGGGATTAAGGGTTCCTATTTATATTTGGATTCTATGTATGGAATGAGGTGTTGGGATTTGGGCCAACTTCTTTATTTCTTGGTAATTTTATGCAAACCCTTTAAGAAATTATACCTATGGGGGAACCCTAATCCAATATGGCTATGGAGGTGGTGAGAATACTATAAATACAAGGTTTTATCTTGATTTTAAGGTACACACATTATTGTTATTATTTTTCAGCACTAGAGCATTAAGCCTCCATTGTTAACCTTATTTCAGCATGTACTTAGTCTCACACCGGAGCTATCACCTGGCGGCCCAAGCCACCAAGATTTCGGTGTTTACCCATTTCTGTGCAGGATTGGATGTGCTTTGGTGATTGGAGTGCGTGGACGGATCTTGGCGTTAACATTGGCGCTAGAAGGAGGGCACCTAGTGCTGTTGGATTCTCAATCACAAGTAGTAATTTTCTTTGCCTGAAACCATGGTGAATAGCAAGATAGTTTCAGGTGTGGGACAGTCAACGGAGGGAGGTTCTTCCTAACAGAGGGAGTCCGTCAAGGACAGACTGGGGCCATTGAAGAGCATCCATGAAAGGCTCCAACCTCAGAGTCTTTCAGCAGGACCCAAGGGTGACGACCGGGAAGACGTTAGTGATAGTAGTGTGCATACAAGCCAATCATGTATGATGATAAAGCACATACTTTGTAAACAATCTTATTTATTTATTAATAAAATATTTATTTATTAAAGGCATTTAATTATCTACATGGTGCTGTTTTTATAATATGTAAATAACCCATAGTTTTAAGCAATGCTTTTAGAATCATGATGTTGATCATGCTAATGAGATCTAAATTCTTAGAAAGCTTTAAAACTAAAATAGTTCCCAATCGTGGGATTACTAAAAAGGGGATTAGTAAATCCGGATAGATTGGTACATATGTTGCTTGCTCATTGGATGAGGATTACTGATCTCATGGTCATTTGTGTGGAGACACTAAAGCAAGTATGTAGGTGCTTATTGGAGAATAAGTTCACTGAACGTGACTCGCTATGGAATACCTAATGGAGTTTTACTCGCCTGTCAATAGGAATTCCTAATGTGATAGTAGTACATGTGATCCTTGGACTTGAGATCATCATAGTATCTTGTATGTAACAAATTATACTTTGACTAATTCCTTAAGGCCTTTTAAGGCATATATAGGGTATGCTTGGGTGTAATGAGTTACATATGGAGATAATGAATGATCAATAAAGAATCTACCACCTCTAGTAAAAGAGGAGATATGTCCTATGTGATTCATTAAATGACAACCCAGGAATCCTTGGCCAAGGTAGAATGAAATTAGAAAGAGGTTTCTAATTTGCATTATTTGGAGTTGTGCATTTTCTAATCGAAATACATATGATTAAATAAATTAAGACTTGACAGTAAATCCATGTCTTATATTTAATTGGGACATTGTATGGTGGAAGGATTGAATTGTACGGTAACTATTAACTCACAGGTTCTTTTATGATTAATGTTGAAATCTATATTATCTGGAAAGTCGTTGATCGCTAGGGAGGCTTATCCCTATTGTAGAATAAATGTTATTTATTTAAATAGATTATTAGTTTAATTTGTTTATTTAAATAAGATTAGAATTGTTCTAATTGATTTATTCACAACCGGTTTAATATGGAGAACCTAAAGGGTCACACCATAAAAGGAAGAAGAATTATTTAAGAAGAAAATGGCATGATAGTAATAATGCATTAAGTATAATTAATTTAATCTATGATGATAGAATAAACTAAATAGCTTAATGTTTATTATTTAATATTTTAGAAATATTAAATATAAATTAATAAGAGGAGTCTTATTAATATTATTATTATTATTATTATTTTAATTCTAAAGGAGTTTAGGAATTAATATAATATCAGTACTCTCTCTCAATCCTAATAAAGATTAGGATATAAATTAATTAAAAGTAATTAATTAATTAATTAAATAAAACCCCATTCTAATTGGATTAGGAGGGTTAACCTAATATCTATATAAGAGAGTCTTATATTAGAAATAAGGGATGTGAAATTTTCCAAGAGTTGGGAGTACACATATTCTATAGAGATAGAAACAAGGGTTAAGCCAATAACCCATCTTCTTGAGTTCTTCATCTTCCTTGGTGGATCACCGTTAGAGGCCAAACATTTGGGTGGCTGACATTATTCAAGGGAAGGAGCCACTATCAGAGGAATCAAAGGAATCAAAGGAGTAGAACTTGTACCTGAGGAAGCTTAGATCTTCAAAGGTATAATTCCATGTTCTCTCTTTTCTGTTATTGATAACAAGCACAAAGCATGATCATGGTTATGGGTTTGTATAAATTTTGAAAACCTAGTTTTTACGCTTTCGCCCTATTTATGTGATTTGATTGCATGATTGCGTTACATACAAACCCAACAGTTAGGAGGAGACTGTTCTCATCAGCTAGCAATGAGACAAAAGAGCAGAGGTGTATAGGAGGCACACCGCCTCGAACACGGCTCCGTGATGATCAAGACGAAAGGAAATCTGTTTTGGCAAGAAAGGCACAGGAGACAGAGGAGGCCTTGTGATAAGTACACAATATTCATGATTTTTTATTCCTTTACATTTGGTTTTATTACATGTTTCATGTGTATATGAGCTTAATAAGTTGTTTATTATTTTCAGGTGAATTAAAGCTAAAAGGATGGAAACAAGTTGATTTGGAGTTGAATTGAAGAGGAGTTTGACCAGCAGTTGACTTTCTCAATATTTGGAGTTTCCTACATGGAATTAGATTGATATTACTATTAGAATTAGGACTTCTTTGGACTGAGATTTTATTTCCTTATTAGATTCTATTTCTTTATGGAAACTAGTTATAATTGTAATTTCTTTTAGGATTTGGATTCCTAGTTCTTATAGGATTTAAGTCCTTGTCTAGCACTATAAATAGAGGATGATAGTCAATGTTTTATTCATTCAATCTTCTACCAACTATCATACCTCATTGAAGTGCAGACTTGGAGCATGTCAGGCTAGTTTTTTTATTCAGTTCTAAAGGGAGGTGGAAATTTGTTACAAGTAATTAATTAATTAAGTATTATTATTTATTCTTTCTTGTATGAAATTTCTTCTGATAATCTGTTTTCATTGATTGCATGCTAATTGATCTAATTAATTTGATATGGCCAATTGAGTTAATTTAATCATTATCATATGCTAGATTAAGATTGGTATTACGTGTAATTGATATCTGTCTTCATCACAAGTAGTAAATTAGTGATACTAATTGTGGACAAGCTTTTGTGTATTGCTAAGATTATCAGAAAATAAGTTAAACAAATCGAGCTTATGTGTTTGTTGCTTGGATTAGCCTAACTCTCTATTTCTTAATACTTCTATCATATTAAATCTAGAGAGCTTGTTCTAGGTTATATGCTAGTTGAATCTGGTGAAGAGCTTGTTTCATACAGTGAATATCTGAGGAGAATTTCGGATAGCAGAGCTTATTGTTATCTAGGGTTAATAGTTTCATTGAAGGGTAAAAAATAATAACTTGATTAATTGATTGCTGTGCTTGGTGAAACTGAACTACAGAACTGAAGTTTTTACATATTTGGTTAATCTCTTTATTTAAATTCTGTTTTTCTTAGTTTAAAATAATTTCAAAAATCCCCCATCTTTATTTTCTGTTAAAATAGTATTATAAATCTAAAACAAACTTACTCTCTGTGGGATCGATCCTTGCTTACTACTGTGCTAATTATTTAAATTTGTGAAGTGAAAGTGAGGTTAATTTAGGAGTGTAAACGACAGCTCCCAAATTTTGGCGCCGTTGCCGGGGAGTATTATTTGTTTTTGTTTATTCTTTGTTTTCGTTTATTTTTATTATTTTCTTTTTATTTTTTTTCTTTTTGTTTTATGACTCAATCCTCTCACTCTAATTTTGATCAAGAGATAGAGAAAATTGCAAATACAAAAGAAGCTCTTGTTCCAATACTTAAAAAGGAAAAGAAAGTGGTGCCGAACAACAACCGGACTTTAAAAGAACTGGCTACTCCAGACCTTGATCAACCATCCCTGTGTATTAAATATCCTACCTTAGATGTTGCTTTTGAACTTAACTATGGACTAATTCGCTTTTTGCCTATTTTTCGTGGTCTAACAGGTGAAAATCCATATACGCATTTAAAGGAGTTCCATGTGGTGTGTTCCACGATGAAATCACAAGGAGTGTCAGAGGAGCAGATCAAACTTAGACTTTTTCCTTTCTCATTAGCAGATTTGGCTAAAGACTGGTTATACTATCTTCCTTCAGGATCGATACGATCACGGACTGATATGCAAAGGATATTCTTGGAGAAGTATTTTCCTGCATCAAGAGTTGCCGATTCAAGGAAGGAGATATGTGGAATCAGTCAGTTCAATGGAGAAACTCTCTACGAGTATTGGGAAAGGTTCAAGAAGTTGTCTTCCAGCTGCCCTCCCCACCAAATTGACGAGGCAACACTTGATTCAGTACTTCTACGAGGGACTGATACCAACGAAAAGAAGTATGATCGATGCGGCTAGTGGAGGAGCATTAGTAGACAAGACACCGGAGGCTGCAAGAAATTTGATTGCAAACATGGCCGCTAACTCGCAACAATACGATCATGCTCCACAAAGGGTAAGTGAGGTAAGCACGAGTGAATTGGCACAACAGATTTCTAACTTAACTGCTGTGGTGCAACAATTAACAACAGAAAACGTACCGGTTGCAAAAGTATGTGGAATTTACTCAAAATCAGGGCATACAACAAATGATTGTCCCATAGTGCAAGAGGATGTAATTGTTCATCAAGTTAATGCTGTGGGGACATTCTTCGGACAAAATCCACATCAATGTGATCCTTGAGCAGAAACTCACAATTCCGGATGGAGAGATCATCCCAACTTGAGCTATGAAGGTACTAGGCCACCAATGCAACCTGTCCTTTCAAGTATGCAGCAAGATCTTCAACAGACTCAACCTCAGTACCACACAGAAAACCAAGAAGTACTTGTCAATTCTGGGACATCTATGGAGGATATGTTCAAGGCATTCATGAGCCGAACACTACAGTTCATGAGTCAGACACAGTAGTTCTAGCAGGAGACAAGAACTTCTGTTCAAGATCTAAGGGATCAAGTTGGTCAGCTTGCAACCACAGTAGGAAGGTTAGAATTTCAAGGCTTCGGGGAGTTATCTCCTCCATTTGTTGAGAACTTTAGTACAATGGGATTTGACGAAAAGGAGCAGGAGGATTCAGGGCTTACTCCAGGAACGGACTGTAATATGGAATTTGACGAAGAGAATGAACAAGAGGAAGAGGAGAATAATTTGATAAATTCTGCAGATCTCGACAAGAAAGACGTGGATTCATCTCCATCAGTACAACTAACAGAAACAAGGAGTGCTACACACCATCGTACCTTTACCATGGAATTGGACAATGCAAAGTTCCAGTTCAACGCAGATCAGGCTAAAAGGTATCTTGATAATATTAAATCTGTTTTTTTATTGATATTGTGGTTTATTTAGTGCAGGAATCTTTTGATCGAATACAATTATACGAGGAGGATTTGGTGGCTGGAAAGGAGCAAAATCATGAAGTACACAATATTCCTCAATTAAGAAAAAACTGTTACCAATCCACTTGAAGTTCACAACTCCAATTACATAGAACGAGAGGGAAGATGTCAAGCCAATGACAATAAACAAGGGCAGCTGCTTGGGAGGCAACCCAAGAAATTAGATTTGATTTTTCTATCCCTTTACTATTTAGTTTTTTTATTTTTTTATTTTTTTATTTTTTGCATGTTGTTCTTTCTTCTTTGCATGATTTTCTTACATTGGGGACAATGTAAGGTTTGAGTGTGGGGGGAGAGATTTAGGTTTTTTATTTTTTTTTTATTTTAGTGATAATGATCTGCTGATTTTGATAGGAAATAGGACCATCTAGATACCTTTGAAATTTTTTGAAAAAAATTAGATTCCATGATTCTATTTGCCTATGTGTTCGAAGGTTAAGATCAACAAATGAGAATCAATGCTAAAAATTCAAAATCTGTTTAATGCTTAATTGGTTAATGATTGAGAAAAACTAAGTTATGATCCATAGTAATTTATTTAAATTGAATTTGTGTCTCATGAGCACTTGAACATGTGATATATGCTTAGTTGGCTAAGTTATCTGTGGAGTTGTCTATATGCACTAATCTCATGCTCTAGAACTATTGAACTGCTTAAGCTTTTTGCAGGACCATGTGAAAAAAAATAATAAGAAAAATTGGAAACCAGTGAAATTGTTGAAAAGAAACACAAGAGAAGTCATGTGGTGGGATGAGATGGAGCGTAAAACGCACTATCCCATAAACACGTACGAATAAGTGAGATGGAGCATAAAATGCACTCACTTACAAAAGAATGATTGAGGAAGGTGAAATGGAGCATAAAATGCATTCACCGAAAATAAAAAAAAATTAATTAAAATGAAAAGATTCTGATAAAAAATAAAGCAGAAAAAGTATGTTTTGAGTTTTTGAGTGGTGTGCACCATTTTTGCTCCATAGTAACTAAGTTGAGTAAGTATGTGGATCATAGACAAGGGCTTATGTGGTTACAATTTAACTTAATAAAACTCATTGGTGAAGTGGTGAGGTACTTATCTTGAGTTGATTGATGAAGCGTTGATCATATTTTTGTGGGTTTAGTGTTAATAATCATGATTTGATCTTAAAATCTTTTGACGTTATGGTTGAGTAGAGTTTCTGGAAATTAAACTTTTAGTTTACACGAGGACGTGTAAAAGACTAAGTGTGGGGGAATTTGATAAGTACACAATATTCATGCTTTTTTTATTCCTTTACATTTGGTTTTATTACATGTTTCATGTGTATATGAGCTTAATAAGTTGTTTATTATTTTCAGGTGAATTAAAGCTAAAAGGATGGAAACAAGTTGATTTGGAGTTGAATTGAAGAGGAGTTTGACCAGTAGTTGACTTTCTCAATATTTGGAGATTCCTACATGGAATTAGATTGATATTACTATTAGAATTAGGACTTCTTTGGACTGAGATTTTATTTCCTTATTAGATTCTATTTCTTTATGGAAACTAGTTATAATTGTAATTTCTTTTAGGATTTGGATTCCTAGTTCTTATAGGATTTAAGTCCTTGTCTAGCACTAAAAATAGAGGATGATAGTCAAGGTTTTATTCATTCAATCTTCTACCAACTATCATACCTCATTGAAGTGCAGACTTGGAGCATGTCAGGCTAGTTTCTTTATTCAGTTCTAAAGGGAGGTGGAAACTTGTTATAAGTAATTGATTAATTAAGTATTATTATTTATTTTTTCTTGTATAAAATTTCTTCTGTTAATCTGTTTTCATTGATTGCATGCTAATTGATCTAATTAATTTGATATGGTCAATTGAGTTAATTTAATCATTATCATATGCTAGATTAAGATTGGTATTACGTGTAATTGATATCTGTCTTCATCACAAGTAGTAAATTAGTGATACTAATTGTGGACAAGCTTTTGTGTATTGCTAAGATTATTAGAAAACAAGTTAAACAAATCGAGCTTATGTGTTTGTTGCTTGGATTAGCCTAATTCTCTATTTCTTAATACTTCTATCATATTAAATCTAGAGAGCTTGTTCTAGGTTATATGCTAGTTGAATCTGGTGAAGAGCTTGTTTCATACAGTGAATATCTAAGAAGAATTTCGGATAGCAGAGCTTATTGTTATCTAGGGTTAATAGTTTCATTCAAGGGTAAAGAATAATAACTTGATTAATTGATTGCTGTGCTTGGTGAAACTGAACTACAGAACTGAATTTTTTACATATTTGGTTAATCTCTTTATTTAAATTCTGTTTTTCTTAGTTTAAAATAATTTCAAAAATCCCCCATCTTTATTTTCTGTTAAAATAGTAGAATAAATCTAAAACAAACTTACTCTCTGTGGGATCGATCCTTGCTTACTACTGTGCTAATTATTTAAATTTGTGAAGTGAAAGTGAGGTTAATTTAGGAGTGTAAACGACAGCTCCCACCTTGAAGGTTTTGTTGCTACAGAAGGAAGAGATTGCCAGACAGATGGTACATATGGCGGAACAAGAGGATGGGGACTCCAGCCACAGCCGGAGCAGAAGGTGAAGCAGATCCCCAGATAGACAATCCAGGATGCGCCGTCCGGAGGGCTCAAGGTGAATGGAGAATAGGTTTTAGAGTCGCTCTCGGGACAAAAGTGGATCCGGGGATCGAACATCTGGGAACCGATCGAGGACACATCGTCCAGAAGGTTCCCGATATAGGCGCAAGTGCAGAAGCCTTTCTAGAGCTAGTGCATAATATTCATTTATTTTAATTCCTTTATGCTTAATCTATTGCATGTTTGGTTGTTAACAAGGGCTTAATAGGTTTGTTTATGGGTCTCAGGTCAAAATGGAGCTGAAACAAGGAAAATAGGAAGATTGTTGGGTTTTTAATGCTAAGTTGGATTCATGGTCTTAGCTTGGGACTTATATTATATTGTAGAGCTATTCCTTATCTTTCCGTAACATCTTGGATCGTCCCAATCAGAGTTCATATGAAAAAGTTATGACCTTTTTACAAAGCGAAAGTTGAAACCTCAAAGTTTGGAAGTTACAATTTACATAGCAGTCCCTTGGGGCCGATTTAAACCTTGATCCAATCATAATCTGTCAATGCTCAAAGAATGAAAGTTGTAGATCTCATCGAGGGCTTCGATTTGATAGGTAGAAAGCCTCGTAACTCTTTCTGAATCAAAAGTTGTGCTCATTTTACCAAAGGATGTCGCAGTAGAAAATAGAAACTCGCCCCGAAGAGTTTTTATGAAGGAAAACATCGCCCCGACGAGGTCTTCTCTGCCAAACTTTGCCCCAACGAGTTTTTATGATGGAAAACGCACCCGACGAGATTGTCGGCAAAAAAATAGTAATTTTTTATTTTGGAAAGTTTTAGGCAGACTTCTAATACGATTTGGATTGCGAACTTTTAGGTTTTCAGGTATTGTTTTAGACTTTATAAAGATATGTAAGACCCAATATAAAGGGGATCATCTTATATCATCTTCTACATTCATCTAAACCCTAGTTTTGGAGAATCAAAGCATGTCAAGCTAAACTACTCAATTCAATTCTGAAGGGATGTTGAACCTTATTCATAATTAACGGTTTGAGCAAGTTTACTTTATTTATTCCTTCGTATGTGAGATTTATTCTGATTATCTACAAAAACTTTCTTGTATGCTATTCAATTAACTAATTTAATTTCTGCAGAATTAAATTAGTAAATTGATATCATCTGCTAGATTAAGATATATATTAAGCTAACGATGTATGTCTGATCATAAGTAGCAATTAATGATACTCGATTGTGGTCAAACTTTTGGATATTATTAAGATTTTCAGATGACAAGTTAAAGAATTCCTGATTGTGTAATTGTTGCTTGGAACAATCTAATTCTCATTCTTCATGCCTCTATCATGTTAAATTTAGAATGATAGTTCTAGGTTATATGATAGTTAGGATCTTTTGTCGGCGATCGTCGCATTAGATTTACACATAAGGAGAATTTTGGATAACTAGCGATCGCGGTTATCTAGGATTGTTAATCTCATTGAAGGATAAATATTGTAAAACTTGGTTAATCCATAATTGCGAAAAGGAGACACTGAACTGAAGAATTGAAGCATTTTACTCATTGATACTTCTTTTAAATTCACTTTCGATAATTCAACTTTTCAAATCAAAACCCCCCAATTCATTAGAAAATACTTGGATAAATATAAAATAAAACACTCTCTATGGGATCGATCCTTGCTTGTTACTATACTAATTCTTCAGTTAGTAGAATAGGAGTAATGTTAATTTTGGAGTGCTAAACGACAGCTCCCAAATTTTGGCACTGTTTGTCGGGGAGTGTTATTTATTTTTGTTTATTCTTTATTTTTCGTTTTCTTTATTTTTGTTTTATGACTCAATCCTCTCACTCTATTGACTTAAATTTTGATCAAGAGATAGAGAAAACTGCAGATATAGAAGAAGCTCTAGTTCCATCACTTGAAGAGGGAAGAATGGCTATGCCAAACACCAATAGGACGTTAAAAGAACTGGCTACTCCTGATCTAAATCAACCATCCTTGTGTATTGAATATCCTACTTTAGATGCTGCTTTTGAACTTAATTCTGGACTAATTCATCTTTTGCCTACTTTTCGTGGTCTTACAGGTAAAGATCCATATAAGCAACTAAAGGAGTTCAATGTAGTGTGTTTTACGGTGAAATCACGAGGAGTGACAGAGGAGCATATCAAGCTTAGAATTTTTCCATTCTCATTAGCAGATTTGGCTAAAGACTGGTTATACTATCTACCTTCATGATCGATACGATCATGGACTGATATGAAAAAATTATTCTTGGAGAAGTAATTTCTTGCTTTGAGAGTCGCCAACTTACGAAAGGAGATATGTGGGATCAGGCAATTCAATGGAGAGAATCTCTATGAGTATTGGGAAAGGTTCAAGAAGTTTTTTTCCAGTTGTCCACCTCACAGAATTGATGATCATTACTTGATACAGTACTTCTATGAGGGTTGCTACCGATGGATAGAAGCTCGATTGATGCAACAAGTGGAGGAGCATTGGCAAGCAAAACTCCAGAAGCTGCAAGGAACTAAATTGCAAACATGGCAGTAAACTCACAGCAGTATGAAACTAGAATGGATCATCCACATAGAAGGGTAAATGGGGGTAAGCACGAGTAATATTGAGCAATAAATTTTTGATTTAACTGCTTTGGTTTGAAAAATGGCTACAGGAAATATGCAAGTTGCAAAGGTGTGTGAAATTTGTTCAAAGTCAAGGCATATTAGTGATGTTTATCCAATAATGCATGAGGATGAAACTGTGCAACAAGTCAATGGTGTGGGAACATTCGTAGGACAACATTCACACCAATATGATCTTTGGGAAAACATCTACAATCTTGGATTGAAGGATCATTCCGGCTTGAGCTATGAAGATAATAGGCCACAAATGCAAACATATCCCAAAGCAATACCTACCAATTCTGCCCCATCCCTTGAGGATATGTTAAAAGCTTTCATGAATCAAGCACAACAATTCCAGCAAGAGACGCAGACTTCCATTCACAATCTGGAGATCCAAGTGGGTCAACTGGCTACCACAGTTAGTAGATTGCATTCTCAAGGCTCAAGGAAGTTACCTTCTCAAACTATTGTTATACCTAGAGAGAATGTAAGTTCAATTACTTTGAGAAGTGGTGCAGAGATATGGCAACAAGAGGAGTCAATGCTTACTTTAGAGACATGCAGCAGTGCCATGTCTGAAATGTGGTGTCTAAAGCCATTATGGAGTTTGATGAGGAGGAACAAGAGGAGGAGTTGATAATTTCTGTAGATTTTCACAAGGAGGATATGGATGGTACAATTTCATTGGTGCAAACAGCGAAGAAACTAGATGATAAACACCATGGGACCTTCACCATGGAATTGAATGAAGCAAATGTCCAGTTCGGCATTTATGAAGCTAAAAGGTATCTTGGTAATATTAATTTTATTTTTGTTGCTGATGTTGTGGACTATTCAGTGTTGGAATTTTTTGATCGAATACAATTATACAAGGAGGATTTGATGGTTGGAAAGGAGCAGGATCATGAAGTACAAAATGTTCCTAATTTAGAGCTGAAACTGTTACCAGTCCACTTGAAGTTCATAAGTTCAATTACATAGAATGAGAGGGAAGATGTCAAGCCAATGACAATAAATAAGGGCAGCTACTTAGGAGGCAACCCAAGAATTCAGATTTGATCTTTCTATCCCTTTTCTTTTTAATTTGTTAATTGTAGTAGGTTTCTACTTTGCATGCTTTTCTTACATTGGGGACAATGTAAGGTTTGAGTGTGGGGGAGGGAATTTTAGATTTTAGGTTTCTTTATTTTTTTAGGTATATTAGTCTAAATTTTGCTAGAATTTGGAAATCTGCTGAAATTTTTGCTTGGTTCCATGATTTTATTCACCTAAGTGTTGAAGAGTTGGAGTCACTGATTGAAAATTGATGTTTAATTTCAAGATATGTTGGTATTTAGTTTATCAATGAATGATGAAAACTAAGTCGTTAACCACTGTACTCGATTCGAATTGAATTTGTTGATATGTGAGTACTTGAATATGTGAAGCACGCTTATTTGACTAAGTTGTATGTGGAGTTGTCTATGTGCACCAATTTCTTGCTTTAAAACTGTTTTTACTGCTTATGTCAATAAAAGAACCTTGTGAAAATAAAAATGAATGAATAGAAAAAAAATGATGATGAAATTGAATGAATAGTGAAAAAAATAATAATAATGAAAATTTGCTTTAGTGTCCATTATAAGAATTAACTGGGTATCCAAGCTTCTGGAAGCATCAGTATTCATGCTAAGAAGTGTGATGGATAAAAGCAGCTTGACTAGTCAACTTTTGTGGCATTTGTTACTTGAATGAGTAAGCCCTAGGGGTGTCTTTACACCCAGTGCCCTAAGACCATCTGGTTTGGGAGTCGTTGGTGGAAAGTTCGTTACATGGGTAGCACTGAAAAACCTAAGAAAAGGAGACATTGCACATGTCAAGAAAAGGAAGAATACAAGAAAACATCAAAATATAGTCATCTAAGCTATATAGAAGGTTCTATGAAAAGCAAGGCAAAGTGCAGGAAAATTTGTTTTGAGTTATGAGTTAGTGTGCGTGGTTTTTGCTCCATGATAACTAAGTTGGGTGAGTATGTGGATTGTGGGATAGATATTTATGTGGATACAGTTCTATTTGATGAAATTCATTGGTGAGGTGATAAGGTTAGTAGTCGTGAATTGATTAATGAGATGCTAATCGGGTTTCTGTTGATAAGTATTAATATTTATGAATTTTAACTTGAACTTTTTGATACTATGGTTGGATAGAATTATGTGAATGATAATATAACCTTGGGCTTGGTTTACACGAGGACGTGTAAATGCTAAGTGTGGGGGAATTTGAAGAGTGCATGATATTTATTTATTTTGATTCCTTTATGCATAGTATATTGAATGTTTGGTTGTTAACAAGGACTTAATAGGTTTGTTTATGGGTTTCAAGTTAAAATGGAGCTGAAACTAGGAAACAAGAAGATTGTTGGGTTTTTAATGCTAAGTTGGATTTATGGTCTTGGCTTTGGACTTAAATTTTATTGTATAGTTATTCCTTAGCTTTTCGTAACATCTTGAATCATCCTAATCGGAGTTCATATGAAAAAGTTATGACCTTTTTACTAAGCGAAAGTTGAAACCTCAAAGTTTGGAAGTTACAATTTACATAGCAGTCCCTTGGATTCGATTTCAACCTTGATCCAATCCGAATCTGTCAACGCTTAAAGAATGAAAGTTGTAGATCTAGTTGAGAGCTTCGATTTGTTAGGTAGCAGTCCCCGTAACTCTTCATGGATCAAAATTTATGCTTATTTTACCAAAGGATGTTGCAACAGAAAATGGAAACTCTCCCCGACGAGTTCTTCTCTGCAAAACTTTGCCCCGACGAGTTTTTATGAAGGAAAACGTACCCCAGCGAGATTGTCGGAAAGAAAACAGTAATTTCTAATTTTGGGAAGTTTTAGGCAGACTTCTAATATGATTTGGATTATGAACTTTTAGGTTTTTAGGGATTGTTTTAGACTTTATAAAGACATGTAAGACCCATTATAAAGGGGATCATCTTATATCATCATATATCATCTTCTACTTTCATCTAAACCCTAGTTTTGGAGAATCAAAGCATGTCAAGCTAAACTACTCAATTCAATTTTGAAGGGATATTGCACCTTATTCATAATTAACGGTTTTAGGTAGACTTCTAATACGATTTGGATTGCGAACTTTTAGGTTTTCAGGTATTGTTTTAGACTTTATAAAGACATGTAAGACCCAATATAAAGTGGATCATGTTATATCATCATATTTCATCTTCTACTTTCATCTAAACCCTAGTTTTGGAGAATCAAAGCAAGTCAAGCTAAACTACTCAATTCAATTCTGAAGGGATGTTGAACCTTATTCATAATTAACGGTTTGAGCAAGTTTACTTTATTTATTCCTTCGTATGTGAGATTTATTCTGATTATCTACAAAAACTTTCTTGTATGCTATTCAATTAACTAATTTAGTTTCTGCAGGATTAAATTAGTAAATTGATATCATCTGCTAGATTAAGATATATATTAAGCTAACGATGTATGTCTGATCATAAGTAGCAATTAATGATACTCGATTGTGGTCAAACTTTTGGATATTATTAAGATTTTCAGATGACAAGTTAAAGAATTCCTTATTGTGTAATTGTTGCTTGGAACAATCTAATTCTCATTCTTCATGCTTCTATCATGTTAAATTTAGAATGATAGTTCTAGGTTATATGATAGTTATGATCTTTTATCGGCAATCGTCGCATTAGATTTACACATAAGGAGAATTTTGGATAACTAGCGATCGCGGTTATCTAGGATTGTCAATCTCATTGAAGGATAAATATTGTAAAACTTGGTTAATCCATAATTGTAAAAAAGAGATACTGAACTGAAGAAATGAAGCTTTTTACTCATTGATACTTCTTTTAAATTCACTTTCGATAATTCAACTTTTCAAACCAAAACCCCCCAATTCATTAGAAAATACTTAGATAAATATAAAACAAAACACTCTCTGTGGGATCGATCCTTGCTTGTTACTATACTAATTCTTGAGTTAGTAGAATAGGAGTAAGGTTAATTTTGGAGTGCTAAACGACAGCTCCCAAGCAGGCAGTTCGGAAAATAAAGGCCGGGTAGGCCGAAGGAAGAGAGATTCACCTAAAAAAGATATGCCTCCAAAGGAAGAGGGGATATAAGCATTGGCAAAGAAGTTAGATGAGATTCCAAAAGAGCTAGCCGAAGTCACATAGGGGAATGTGAGTTCGATTAAAAAGTCTTTACCATTCTCCCCTGAGATTGTTCGGGAAAAGGCGGATCTGAACAAAAAACTCCCCCATATGGAAAGTTATGACGGTTTGGGGGACCCATATGAGCATAGTCAGGCGTATGACAGGTTCCTGAATTATTACGACTACTTAGATGCAGCCAAGTGTCACACTTTTATGACAACCTTGAGAAAGGATGCTAGATAATGGATGATGACCTTGGCCTTGAACTCGATTTCATCATGGGAGGAATTGTACGACAGATTCCACACCCAGTTTGGAAGCAACAGAAGAAGGGGCAAGCCAACTAGATCACTATCTCAGATTAGATAGCACTCTAATGAGACTTTGGGTCAGTATGTAAAATGATTTCGGGAAGCAGTGAGTCAGGTGACAGATCTGAACGATCTCCAGGAAGTAGGGCTTTTTCAGAACGGGTTGGACCTAGTGAAGTCCGAAAAGATGGTAAAGAAGCTGATGTTCAATCACCTGAAGAGTTTGGCCGAGGTGTTTGAGAAAGCCGAAGGTTTTATAGTGGTGGAAGAAGTCATGGACAGTTTAAAGCAGAATACGTCTGAGAGGCCAAAGGATAAGGACAGAAATAATAAGACAGATGAGTACCAGAAGAAATATGGCGGTAACAACGACAGGTCCGATGGCAACCAGAAGAGGTACAGTAATAACAACGGTTGTTCGGGAGAAGGACGCTCGCCCTTCCCGAGTCAGATGGTGAACAAAGTATATACGAAGCTCAATACTGATCGGGCCACGATCCTTGAACAGATGAAGGGAAAGTCTTATTTTGAGCCACCTAGGGATAATATAAGGGGAATTAAAGGTAATATGAATAAGTACTGTGATTATCACAAAGCGGCTGGGCATTTTACGAAGACTTATTGGAACTTGATGGATTTGATAGAAAAGAATGTGCATAACGGAGCATTAGTTCAGTACTTCGCAGGGCGAGACACTTCGGGAGAACAATAGGCGAATAATATCCCCACTCCGACTGCACAACCCCAATAACAGAATCAAACCCAGGCCACACTCCAGTTAGTGGATGTGATTACGGGAGGTTCCGTCGGGAGAGTTATTGGGAAAAAATGGCGAGGATTTTTGGATACAGTATTGGCAATGTCCGAACAGCCCGTAAGGCGTGAAAGGTCATACCAGGTTCGGTAATATCATTTATAGATGAAGATTTTCCTACAGAGATAAACGAACCACATGAGGGAGCATTGGTAATTACTGCCCAGGTGGGTTCGGTAGACATGAATCGGATGATGATAGACAACGGATCATCGGTGGATATTTTGTATGCACATGCTTATCAGAGGATGAACCTGGATGGTAGAAAAGTGGAGATCAGACAGCAGTCTCCATTGTATGGGTTCAACAACGAGTCGGTTAGAGTTGCTAGGATGATTAAGTTACCGGTCGTCTTCGAAACCGCCCCTCAGCAGGTAGAGATCATATGCAGGTTTTTTGTGGTACATATGGATTCATCATACAATGTAATTCTTGGTAGAACCACATTAACGGCTCTTCAGGTGCTAACGTCGATTCCTCACTTTAAAATTAAATTTACCACATCGAATGGGATTGGTGAAGTAGTAGGGGATCTAAATTTGGCAAGAAGATGCTACACGAAGGCATTGATCACTTCGGGAGTAAGGGTTAATAAACAGAAGAAAACTATGGCGATAGAGATCGAGCCGTTCATTGAAAGCAACACCGAACCTCTGGTCATGCCAGTCGAGGAGACCGAGGAGGTAGAACTAATTCCTGAAAAGAAGGATAAAACTATTAGGATTGGGACAGGATTGCCGAAACCCTTTCGGACGAACTTGGTAGAACTACTTCAATGCTATGAAGATATCTTTGCCTGGGTTCCTAGTAACATAACGGGCGTAGATACAAAGGTTGCTGAACACAGGCTACATGTGAACCCGACAAAGAAACCAGTTCAGCAGAAGAGGAGGATCTTCGCTCCGGCGAGGCAAAAGATAACTGACGAAGAGATCGCAAAGCTATTGGCAGCAGACTTCATATTGATTATCCGAAATAGATGAAAAAATTTGGTGTTGGTACAAAAATAGAACGGGAAGTGGCGGGTCTGTATAGATTACACGGATCTAAATAGAGCATGCCTGAAGGACTTTTACCCTATCCCACACATTGACCAGCTCATTGACGTTACTTCGGGATATATATTGCTTAGCTTCATGGATGCATTCTCAGGATACCATCAGATTTAATGCACAAGGATGATATCCTGAAGACTGCCTTTATCACTCATCAGTCAGTTTACGCATACAAAAAGATGACCTTCGGACTGCTAAACACGGGGAAAACATATCAGAGGATGATGAACTATGTGTTCTCAAAACAACTGGGGCGGAGCATGGAGGTTTACGTGGATGATATGTTCGTGAAAAGTATATCGGTTTGGATCCATCTGGATGATCTGGAGGATTGCTTTAAAACTGTTAGACACTACAAACTCATGCTGAACCCGACGAAGTGCACCTTCGACTTGGGAGCAGGGAAGTTTCTGGGTTATTTGATCAGTAAAATGGGTATAGAGGCAAATCCTGAGAAGATAAAAGCAATCCTAGACATGAAATCTCCTCAGTCATATAAGGATGTTCAGCGTCTAATGGGTAAGTTTGCAGCTTTGGGAAGGTTCATGTCTAAATTAGCGAAAATATATTTGCCCTTCTTCGACACGTTAAAGGGGCCGAAGAATGAGAAAACTTTCCAATGGACTTCAGAGTGTGAGGACGCTTTCCAGGGGTGAAGCTTCGAAGGTTTGAAGTCGGTGATCTAATCCTTCGAGAAGTGGAGGCTTCTATACCTCAAAATCTTGGGAAGCTAATGCCAAATTGGGAGGGACCGTATGAGGTCATTGAAGTACCAAAGCCGGGTACTTATCGGCTGGGAACACTAGATGGAAACGAGATCAAGAACACTTAGCACGCGGGCAGACTTCAAAAATATTTTCAGTAGAGCAGGAGTCAAAGTCTTTGTTCTCTAATTCTTTAAGAGATTATCAATAAAAGAAGAATTTTCTCTCAACAATGTTGTTTTAAATAATTAACTGGTTGTTCGGCTCTTGGGAGCGAATAAATTTTTTGGTGTTTGGAGATGTCTGTTCGGCTCTTGGGAGCGAATAAAGTTTTTGGTGTTCGGAGATGTCTGTTCGGCTCCTAGGAGTGAACAAAAATTTTGGTGTTCAGTGATATCTATTCGGCTCCTGGGAGCGAATAGAATTGGTGGTGTTTGGTGACATCTGTTAGGCTCCTGGGAGCGAACAGAATTGTTGGTGTTCGGTGACATTTGTTCGGCTTCTGGGAGCGAACAAGATTTTTTGTGTTCGGTGATATCTGTTCTGCTCCTGGAAGCGAGCAGTATTTTTGTGTGGTTGTCTTCTAACAAATGCTCAAATTTATTTTGCTTAATTATTCAGATTTTTTATTCTGTATGGATGTTGTGATAAACTCTTCAGTTACTTTGTATGTTTATTTGATTTTGTTACATAAAGGAAACTCTGGGTGTTGTATTACTGGAAAAGTAGTTATTTTCATTGATAAAAGTAAAAATATACATAGGAGGTTTGAAATTACAAGTAAATTCTTAGTTTGATGAGAAATCTTGCTCGTTGTCCGTTTCATCATCCGAAGAGTCGAGGAGGGAGGGGTTCAGCGAGACAGTAGAGAGCTTGGCCTTACCTTTGTCTCGGCAAGCTTCATACCCGTCGGTGAACATTTATGTTTTCTCTTCGCCCAACTTGGGGGATTTACGGTATTCTTGGATAATTCGAAGTCTTAACTCACTAGTCAGGATGGGTCGCGATGCTTTGTACTTTGAGAATTGCTTCATTAAAGTAATACACATCTGTCGGGACTTCTCTTCCTGCTTTTTAAATTTAGTATTTTGCCAAAGGAGTACTAGATTGTTCTGCTTCAGCTTCTCATTCTCCGATCGGTTGGCTTCAGATTCCTCAAGGAAAGTTTTGCACCGAGCTTCTCCTGCGGTGACCTCGCGCTTTAGAACAACGACTTCACTCTAAAGGTTGTCACAAGCGAGGGAAGTGTTGGCATGTTCATCCCTTTCCAGGGTAAGAGCGTCCTACAACAGTTTATTTTGTCGTGTAAGTTGGTTTTCTTCGGCCTCTAGCTCTTTCCATCGCCTAATGACACGGCCTTAGATATCATCAGCCTGAACCGAGATCAAAAATATTTTCATTAGGGGAGGAGTCAAAGTCTCTGTTATGTAATCCTTCAAGAGATTATCAATAAAATATTTATTTTCTCTCAACAATGTTGTTCTAAATAATTAATTGGATGTTCGGCTCCTTGGAGCGAAAATTTTTTTTGGTGTTCAAAGATGTCTGTTCGGCTCTTGGGAGTGAACAGATTTTTTGTTGTTAGATGATATCTGTTCGGCTCCTGGTAGTAAACAAAATTGTTGCTGTTCGGTGACATCTGTTCGGAGTCTGGGAGTGAACAGAATTGTTGGTGTTAAGTGACATCTGTTCGGCTCCTGGGAGTGAACAGAATTGTTGGCGTTGACATCTGTTCGGCTCCTGGCAGCGAACAAGATTTTTTGTGTTCGGTGATATCTGTTCTATTCCTTGGAGCGAGCAGTATTTTTATGTGGTTGTCTTCTAACAAAAGCTCAAATTTATTTTGCTTAATTATTCGAATTTTTTATTCTGTATGGATGTTGTGATAAACTCTTCAGTTACTTTGTATGTTTATTTGATTTTATTACATAAAAGAAACTCTGGGTGCTGTATTACTGGAAAAAGTAGTTATTTTCATTGATAAAAAGTAAAAATATACATAGGAGGTTCAAAATTACAAGTAAATTCTTAGTTTGATGGGGAATCTTGCTCGTTGTCCGTTTCATCGTCCGAAGTGTCGAGGAGGGAGGGGTTCATCAAGACAGTAGAGAGCTTGGCCTTACCTTTGTCTCGACAAGCTTCATACCCCTCGATGAACATTTATGTTATCTCTTCGCCCAACTCGGGGGATTTGCGGTATTCTTGGATAATTCAAAGCCTCAACTCATTAGTCAGGATGGGTCTCGATGCTTTGTACTCTGAGAATTGCTTCTCTAAAATAATACACATTTGTCGAGACTTCTCTTCCTGCTTTTTAAAATCAGTATTCTGCCGAAGGAGTACCAAATTATTTTGCTTCAGCTTCTCATTCTCCGATCGGTTGGCTTAGGATTCCTTAAAGAAAGTTTTTCGTCGAGCTTCTCCCGCGGCGACCTCGCGCTTCAGAACAACGACTTCACTCTGAAGGTTGTTATAGGCGAGGGAAGTGTTGGAATGGTCATCCCTTTCCCGGGTAAGAGCGGCCTGCAGCAGTTCATTATCTTATTTAAGTTAGTTTTCTTCGGCCTCAAGCTCTTTCCATCGCCTAATGACACGGCCCTAGATATCATCAGCCTGAACCGAGATCAAAAATATTTTCAGTAGGGCAGGAGTCAAAGTCTCTGTTCTGTAATTCTTCAAGAGATTATCAATAAAAGAAGTATTTTCTTTGAACAATGTTGTTCTAAATAATTAATTGGTTGTTCAGCTCCTGGAAGTTTACGAATTTTTTGGTTTTTAGAGATGTCTGTTCGGCTCCTGGGCGTGAACAGAGTTTTTGGTGTTCAAAGATGTCTGTTCGGCTCCTGGGAGTGAACAAAATTTTTGGTGTTCGGTGATATCTGTTCGGCTCCTAAGAGCGAACAAAATTGTTGGTGTCCGGTGACATCTGTTCATCTCCTGGGAGCGAACAAAATTGTTTGTTTTCGGTGACATCTGTTCGGCTCCTGGGAGCGAACATAATTGTTGGTGTTCGGTGACATCTGTTCCGCTCCTGGGAGTGAACAACATTTTTTATGTTCAGTGATATCTGTTTGGCTCCTGGTAGCGAGCAGTATTTTTGTGTGGTTGTCTTTTAACAAATGCTCAAATTTATTTTTCATAATTATTCGGATTTCTTGTTCTATATGGATGTTGTGATAAACTCTTCAGTTACTTTGTATATTTATTTGATTTTGTTACATAAAGGAAACTCTTGGTGCTGTATTACTGGAAAAGTAGTTATTTTCATTGATAAAAGTAAAAAATACATAGGAGGTTCGAAATTACAAGTAAATTCTTAGTTTGATGGGGAATCTTGCTCGTTGTCCGTTTCATCGTCCGAAGAGTCGAGGAGGGAGGGGTTCAACGATACAACAGAGAGCTTGGCCTTACCTTTGTCTCGACAAGCTTTATACCCCTCGGTGAACATTTATATTATCTCTTCGCCCAACTCGGGGGATTTGCGGTATTCTTGGATAATTCGAAGCCTTAACTCATTAGTCAGGATGGGTCTCGATGCTTTGTACTTTGAGAATTGCTTCTCTAAAGTAATACACATTTATCGGGACTTCTCTTCCTGCTTTTTTAATTCAGTATTCTGCCGAAGGAGTACCAGATTGTTCTGCTTCAGCTTCTCTTTCTCCGATCGGTTGGCTTCGGATTCCTTAAGGAAAGTTTTGCACCGAGCTTCTCCCGCGACGACCTGGCGCTTCAGAGCAACGACTTCACTCTGAAGGCTGTCATAGGCAAGGGAAGTGTTGGCATGCTCATCCCTTTCCCGGGTAAGAGCGGCCTATAACCGTTCATTATCTCATTTAAGTTGGTTTTCTTTGGCCTCAAGCTCTTTCCATCGCCTAATGACACGGCCCCATATATTAACCTGAAATTCAAAGTGTAAGATTAGAGGTTAAGTAAAATAAAGCTACAGGGAGAAAAGTTGGAATAATTAAACTTACTCTCCCATGATGCATGATACCGGCAAGAATGAGGTCGGTGGTGGAAATGTCTTTGAATCTCTCCTCGTCAGCTGGAAGGACAAAGCTGGAGAAGGCTTCGAGAGGATATTCATTGAGGTTCTTTGTGAAAAAAAGAGGATAAAGCTGAGGTTCTCTCAGTTTGGGAAGGAGTAGGTTATTTTGGAGGAGGAGAGCGTTCAAGAGATTTTTTTGTGTTAGGTTTTTTGTGGGGAAGTTCGGAGTTGTGGTTTTATGGTTCTTTTCGTTTTTGGCCCTAGTTTATTATTGTGTGGTCGGGATTGGCAGGTATGGTTTTAGTATTGGCTTTGGTGGAAGGAGTTAAACTTTTGGTAGAATGAACTTTTAGTTCTTTGGTAGTAAGTGGGATGATTTTGGCACGTTTTTTCTTGATTCAGAGTATCTTTGTCCTTTTGGTAGCTGACATATCAAGTACACTCTCTGTGATGGTAGGGATTGGGGTTATTTTTAGTTTTGATGCCTTTTTAACCGTTCTCTTCTTCAATCGGGTAGAGGACGTCAACTCTGTAGAAGTGGTCTTGATAGGTAGGGCTTCAGAATTTTGGGGTTCGACAGGTTTCTCGGAGGGTTTGCCGGCTAGGAAGTCTTCCAGATCCTTTCTGTCGATCGTTGTGGGTTTGATTAGCGATACTGCAGGATTAAAAGAGGGGATAAAACAGTTGATATGGTAGAAATATGTGACAATTAGAAAGAAGGGTTTGGTAACTTACATTTGTGGTCGTAGAGCTTGGCTTGTTTGGTCAGAAGGTTGTAGCTCCATTCCTTCATCGATAGTTTCTCGATCAACTTGGTCATCTCTATCACTCGATCAAGGGTGGTATCGCCAATAGAGACGTTCGGTCATTTGTGTGAATCCCAATTTAGAAGTTTGTGTGTTTTCGGTCCTCGGACGAAGAACCAATCTTTATGCCAACCTTTATTGCATGAGGGGGCATCCATCAGGGGACGTTTCTTAATCTAGGCATTGGGCTTTGGAGACTGTTTGCTAAAAACTTTGAAGTCGGGTTCTCGGGAGCCTTGTAGCATAAGTAGGGTGAAGAATAAATCTATGGAGGGAGGTACCTCGACCTTGTGGTAGAAGGCGATGATGTTGATGTAAGAGTTTGGCACTAGTTGGGAGAAGCCGATGCCAATGAACCCCAGAAGGGTCAGGATAAAGGTATGGAGGGGCAGCCGAACGCCTTTTTCTAGAAGAGTAAGGGGCATGACAGTCCAGCAGTCTGTTCGGTGGTTTATTCGGTCGGTAGGAGAAGGGACTTTTAGTTGTTGAGTATTGGGGATTTTGTAGTGATTTCAAATCACGACAAGGTCTGCCTCTGTGATTCGAGAAGGAGTGTTCGCATGAGGTAATCGAGCCTTGTCAGAGTATTCATGTGTTACTTTCTGGAAGTCGGTTTCAGTCAGTTTCAGTTGGTTCCAGTGCTTGCGAGGTAGCTTGGCCAGCAGTGGTGGTCGCAATAATGGAGTCGGTGGTCACGACATTGATGGTTGGGTTTTGGTTGGTGGTAGAGGAAGTAGGGGCGGTTATGAGTGGTGTGGAAATGGTGGAAAAAGGAATCATGATGATGGGTTCCGTGTTAGAGGAGGAGGTGTTCTCTGGTACCTATGAAGTTGCCATTGTTGGAGCTTTGCAGGATGGTAGCCGGAATAAAGGTTTTAGCAAAAGAAAAGAGGAAGAGATTTGAGATTGCAGAGAAAGTAGGTGAAACTGTTTGAATTGGGGAAAAAGGGGGTTTATTATTTTGTCTTTTCAGCTATGCCCGAATGCCAAGGGACCACTCATTAATGGGTGTCATGATGGGGCACATGGGTGGAGTTGAATGGTTGGATTGGTGTGGGTCGCGAGTGCTCCCCAGCTTCTTGTGTTTGTACTTGTTTACTGTTTATCATTGGGTTGTGTTTTGTATACTCTTCTATTAAATATTCTATCTGAATGGAAGATCGGGAAGCAATGTTGGGTCCACGTGGGTATGTTTGGACTTGAGTAAGGGGCTGTTTGGGCAGATGGAATATTTTGGGGATTAAGGGTTCCTATTTATATTTGGATTCTATGTATAGAAGGAGGTGTTGGGATTTGGGCTAACTTCCTTATTTCTTGGAAATCTTATGCAAACCCTTTAAGGAATTATACCTAAGGGGGAACCCTAATCCAATATGGGTAAGGACTCTATGGAGGTGGTGAGAACACTATAAATATAAGGTTTTATCCTGATTTTAAGGTACACACATTATTATTATTATTTTACAGTACTAGAGCATTAAGCCTCCATTGTTAACCTTATTTTAGCCTATACTTATCCTCACATCGGAGCTATCCCCCGGCGGCTTAAGCCATTAAGCTTTCGGTGTTTACCTGTTTCTGTGCAAAATTGGACGCGCTTTGGTGATTGGAGCGCATGGACAGATCTTGACGTTAACACCACCAAAGTGAGAATTAAATCTAAGACCTAATGTTGCGTTTGTGAGTTTTGAGGGATGAGATGAGATGGGAATGTATAGGAGGGGAAATGATGAGATGGGAAGGAATTTTTGTTTTTCTTTGTCATGTTTGTAAGTTTTAGAAAGGAAGCGATGAAATGAGATTTTAATTAAATTTTTCCTTGTTTGTGAGTTTAAAAGTAGGGAAAGAAAGGGAAATGATTCTTATTTTTAAACTACATTATTACTATATTACTCTTACATATATAAATATAAGAAATGATATGATTTAATAATATTTATCTATTAAAATTATTTTGCTTAGTATTTTTTTTTGCTTTGTTACACACACACACACACACACACACACACACACACACACACACATATATATATATATATATGTATATTCTGGACAAAACAATTATATATTGAAAACTCTTCATAAGTAATAGTATCATTTGTATTAACAGAATCTAAAATCATGAGACAAATTGGGATCACTTTCCCTTGCTCTCTATTCCTCCTCTCTCTCCGTTGCCAACGGCGGTGCAGTGATGGCCATACTCGCATCCTATTTCACACCCGGCCCATCTGACTGGACCGAAAATTCCTACTGCGACTCATACTTCATACTTCGTATGTATCTATGAATGGAAATTTGATAAGATATTCGTCATATTATTTATTTTACAAGGTTATTTTTGGTAATGTAAAATATCTCACTTTCCCATCTTTATCTATCCCTCCAAATCCTCCCACTTTTGAGGGGAAATTTTTTAGCCAAAAATATATTAATTTTACCTCCAAATCTCTTCTCTTTCTCCCTAAAAAAATTCACAAACATGGGTTTTGAAGGGATTTTAATTATTTTTCATTCCCTTCCCTTCCTTTCCCATCAAATAAAAACTTACAAACAAAGTATAAAGGTCACAATACCTTAGTAATAACCACGAGACCTCATCGACAGAGTCTTATGCTTAAGTAATTATAAGATCTTTGTACTGTCTATTGCAAGGTTGAACGATTAATATTTAAAATAAATAGGACCTTTAAAAACACATTGTTGCTGGACAATTTAACTATAGGAATAATGTCTTATGGTAGTGGTAGCCGTCGTTAACACTCCAAAGTTTAAACTTTACTTTTCACTCTACGATCACAAACTTAAGCACAATATATTAGCAAGTAAGGATCGATCCCACAGAGAATGATACTGTTTTGAATTTATCCTAATGTTTCTAACAGTAAATAAATATAAAAAAAAGCAGGGGGTTTGAATTGCTTATAACTAACTAAAGAAAACAAGATTAAATTAATAAGGATAATAAAGTAAATTAAATCTTTAGTTCTGCAGTTTAGTTTCACCTATTCACAATAACAACATAATCAAGTAAACATTATTTCTTCCTTCCATGAGATTAATAAACCTAGATAATAACAATCTATGTTACCCGAAAACTCCCCTTAGATTTTAAATCTATTGCAACAATCGCCCCACTAGACCTTCACTATCATACAACCTAGTACTATCAGTTTAGATTTAATATAATAAAATCATTAAGAAATAGAGAATTAGATTATTCCAAGCAATAATCATACAATCACAAATGTAAGATCCCGACTTTTATGAAATAAAAGTCTAATTTAATTTATGATTATTTTTCTAAAACTGTAAATACGAAAAAGTTAATTTTTAGAAGTCAAAATGGTCAAATGGAAAATTAATTGAATAAGTGAGTTAATAAAAGAGGAAATGAAATATATTTTCTGAAAGAGCAGCCCATATGGGCGGCTAAAATTTGGTAACAAAAAGAGAGGAAAGAGTTGTTTTTTTTAAAGAAGACAAAAATGTGGGGGAGGAAGAAAAAGAAAGGAAGAGAAAAGGAGGAAAAAGGAGGAAAATAAGGAAAAGGAAAAGGAAAGGAAAAGAAAGAAAAAAAATAAACTAATAAAAACAAAACACACCAGCACTACACCAAAAAATATAAGATTCTTCTACTACAATATTGTGAGTATAATATTGTGAATATTTCTTTTGAGTGTAAGGTTACTCCAAGTGTTGATAAAGAGTGCAAATATTATTTAGGTTGATCAATTTCATAGAAAGCAGCATCTAGTCACGTGCTAAGGTAAGGGATATTATTTTCTTTCATACTCTTAAATCTGAACTTAATATGATAAGTATTGCTTCTATAATTTTTGAAATGATTAAAAATACATTAGAGGTTTGCGCTTCATCTAGTATCATTTCATTGACCTAATTTTTTTTATTGAGTTTTAATGTTATCTTTGAAATATAAATCCTGAATATCATTCTTGAATTTGAATCCACGTTTTGGTGGTCATGTTAACAATTTGCACATTCTTGGACTTTGGAAAAATTGAATGGTAAATCTCTAATGTTTATTCTTAACCTTAATGTTCTTATTATTCTATTCATCCTTTATATCATTTTTATAATCATTAAGGTGAAGTTTCTCTTTGACCTGAGTGCAAAGAAGAACTGTTGACTGTCATGATTATGACCAAAGGTTGTAGTCTAGTATAATCATGACTATTGGTATTACAATTGAATATCTTTGGACTGTAACGCAAAGGTGAATTAACTGGCATGATTATGACTAAAGGCTATAGACTGGTATGATCATGATCATTGGTGTTACAAATGCATATCTTTGGCCTATGTGCAAAGATGAATTGATTAGCATGATTATGAATAGGAACTGTGAATTGGTATAACCATGATCGTTGGTGTTTCAGGTAAAGACATGTGGTGATAGTTCTCTTTGTCTTGGGTATAACGAAGAACTGTTGATTGGTGTTAGAGGAATAAAATATTGATGATGAACTTTTAATTTAGAGAAGATAGTAGACATTATGTTCTACTTGACTCTTCTTATGGATTGTTGATTCCGCTGCAATTATAAATGAATTTTTTTATCATCTACCATATGTTCTAAATATCTGATTTATTACTGATGAATGCTATTGATAATTTAGTTATCTTAGTCATGATATTCTTTACTGGGCTATTTGTGCTCACCCTTTTGCTTCACAATTCCTTTCAGAAAATAAAAGTGTAGCTGGAGCTAGCAAAGAGAACAAGGGTATAGAGTGGTGTTTCGAATTAGTGGCGATCCTCATCAAGTTATAGAACAGTGTGGCATAATAATTGTACTGAGAACTTAAAATGTGTGTTGTCGCATTTTATACGACATAATAATAATTTGAGTGTGAATATTGTCGTACTATATATGACATGATAATAATTTTAAATAAGAGAATTTGTGTTTGTAGTGATGTATTTTGGCAACCCAAAATGGGTTGTGTGGACCTATTTTGGGGGCGTTACAACAAATCATTTAACTTGCCTTCTAATAAACATAACACTACTCAAAAGCTTGACCACAATCATATATTACTAACTGCTACCTATGATCAGATACAATATCATTTGCTTAATACTATATCTTAATCTAGTAGATTATATTAGTTGATCAATTCAATCCGGCCGAAAATAAATTAGTTAAACCAAATAATATATAAATAGTTAAAGTATATTATCAGAATAAATCTCATATAAGAATGAATAAGTAATGAAACTTAATTAACCATTAACTGTAAATAAGGTTCAACATCCCTTTAGAATTGAAAAAAATAAAATAGCCTAACATGCTGATAAAAGAACAAAGAATCTAAGATGTATGAGTCAGTGTTGTGTCTCCCAATTCGTTTACAAGTAAAGTTATTTATAGTTACAATCCTCTAAAACTCTTGAAGAATTCTAACTTTATTATACTTCTTAAGTTCACTGTAGATATATCTTTCAATTCCTTATCGACTTTGAATTTGATTTCCAGAGAAACTCTGCAATATTGATAAAAAGTAGATTTGCTATTAGGATTTAGTTTCCATAGCAGAGTTTAATTCAGTCTTCTTTTCCAATTCGCATTCAGCTTATACTTAGTTTCCTTAGCAAACTCTAACTTGATATTCATATCATATTCTACTTCCATTAGTCAGCTTCCTTCCTCGATTGTAATTCCATCTACAAATCATGTTATGAATTGAATTTTTGAGCTCCAGCACCTTAGATCTGACCCACAGTAACTCCATATTCGAAATCACAGGATAGCCTATATAATCATAGAGTAAAAACCCTCAGTAGACAAACTTAGAGTGAATGATTGTAGAGTGAAACTCTTCTCTAGGAATCGTAGAGTGAATCTTGCACTAGCTGGTCGTAAAGTGGTTGGTAGCTGAGCTAAAAATGTAGAGTGGACTAGTTAGTCATATATTTGGCAAATCGTCGAATAGATGGTCGTCAAGTGGCAGATCGTAGACTGACCATACAAAAATCCTAGAGTAACTCCTAAGCCCATATTTCCTCACTACGAACGTAGAGCATATCACCAAGCGATTGTAAAGTGCCAGACTGCAAAGTCCTCCTTAATGTCCTCCAACACTACGAACGTAGAGCTGACTGCACACATCGTAGAGTACTCCAACAAACGATTTTAGAATACTTCTGCAAAAAAACTGAACATTAAGCATTATAATGTTGGCTTGTTTGGGTGTTAATCAAAACAACACACACACACGCAAGTGCACGTGGTCAACAAGTAATATAGAGTAAGTAAAATATCGATCCCACGAAGAATTATTTAAAAAGAATTACCAAACACTAACCCGTAATCAACTTAATCTTATTTAAACAATGGATTTAGTATTTTGAATAATAATATGAAATTAAATTAATACTAACTATCCCTAGAATGAAACTAGATAATGAAGACAAGATACTACAATTTCACCTATTGTTTCATCTAAATCAATACACTTCCCGTTAAGCCAAATTAATTATCATTGGTTGTTAATCAAGAACACAAAGGTAAAATATGGGCATCTCTCGATGTACCATACCCAAATCAAATCAAATCCATAAATGGTAGAATCAAGTTGAACACCCTAATTAACTAACTCACTATATCTCTATGCGAATTACAATTAAAGAGGGTTTAAGCGCAAGTTCTTATTAGATTACATGTGGTGCTTCGGTATATCACTATCCTAGGCACGAATCATGAATTCTAACGTCATGTAGAACACACAAACACATGCTATTATGATCAGATCTAAACCCATAATCCGTTGCTCAATTTCATATGGGTTATCAAGGTAATTGTTAGCTAGGCAATTAAGCATTTCAACACAAATCATAATAGATAATCTAATAACAATTAATAAGACTAACAAAGAAGCATATCAAAATAAACTACAGAACAAGATCGATTATAATCTCAAACTGGAGTTTAATTCATAATTAAATTAAAATCAATAATCCACAATTGAATAAACATTGAAAGATTAAGAAGAGAATTTAGGGTTTGAGATGAGCAAATTTGAATTCTCTTGCTTCCAATCTGAATCTTCAATACTTTTCAAGAGCTTCAATCTCTAAAGATCTAATCTAATCTAGGGTTTATCTAATCTAATGGAAGAGTAGAATATCTAATAATGATATATACAAGGTGATGATCCCAAAGGATGTAATAGCTCTATTACATATTTATATGTCTTTATTTATAAGTCGTAGTATAACTCCTTGTCCAAGTTACGCTTCAATTGCACTATTTAATGAAAAAGTCAACTCTGGTAAACTTCCGAAGTGGCACGGCAGCGCTAAAAATAGCCTAGAGTTGGGCGCGGCCGTGCTCAAATAGCAGATAGCATTTTCTTTTACCAGGAACGAGCATGGGTGCGCTCAAAATGAATTAGAAATGGGCGCGGCCGCGCCCTAGATTTTCTGTTGCAGTTTCCTTTAGTAAAACAGCTATACCTTTTGACCTGGGAAGAGTTATGGGGCCTACTACCTGTCAAATCGAAGATATTGACGAGATCTACAACTTTCATTCTTTGAGAATTGAAAAAATAATGGACGAATGAATGTTAAAATTCGGTTGTAAGCGACTGATTTGCAATGGCAACCCAAAACATTTAAGTTCAACGTCTGTTGGTACAAAGGTCATAACTCTCGCATCCGAACTCCGATTGGGATAATTCAAGATGTTACGAAAATCTAAGAAGAAAATCTATAATAAAACCCAAGTTCCAAGCCAAGAACATGAAAGCCCAAATGATGTCCAGATTGTATTTCCTTGCCTTTTCATACCAATAGTCGCTCACACAGTTCCCAAGCATAAGGTCTACAAAATGAACACAAAATGCATGAAAAGTAACTACGAAACATAGGTTTAAAAAACTAATTCAAGTAATAGATACCGAATAAGTAGGAATAAAACCAACTTATCAAATACCTCCAAACTTGAACTGTTGCTTGTCCCCGAGCAACACAACATAATGCAAATGCAATATACTAAACACAATGCAATCTAATCTAAAATGCTATCGAATCCAAAAACTAGGCAGATATAAAGTTCACAAGAATTACCTCAAAGAAACTACAAAATCTTCAAACAAAGAATCCAATCAAAAACGAGTCCATAATGCATATTATTCTGCAAATCAAAACCTGTCATCACTGATGTAGTGTGTGTGTGTGTGTGTGCTTAGCAACCATTAAACTTGCTACATAACAAATACTTCACATAATATTTTTCTTAGAGGGAGAAATACTGTTTCAACTCAAGAAAGGCAGTAAACAAATTAAGGTCCAACCAAGACTATGCATCAACTAAGCTAAGAGTCAACAAGGGGTTTATTATGCTTTTATTTACTCACGAGGGCGATATTCGCACTTTCTCGTGTATACACTGATAAGTCAATTTTATACCTACTTATCCGGTATCTATTACTTGAATTAGTTGCTTAAACCTAGGTTTCGTAGTTACTTTTCATGCATTTTGTGGTTATTTTGTAGATCTTATGCTTGGGAACTGATTGAGCGACTATTGGTATGAAAAGGCAAGGAAATAAAATTCAGAACTCATTTGGGCTTTCATGTTCATTTTATGTTCTTGGCTTGGAACTTGGGTTTTATTGTAGAGCTTCTTCTTAGCTTTCCGGAACATCTTGAATCATCCCAATTGGAGTTCAGAGGCGAGAGTTATGACCTTTGTACCAACGAACGTTGAACGTCAATATTTTGGATTGCCATTGCAAAAAAGTCATTTCCAGCCCAATTTCGACCTTCTTCCCTCCATTATTTCTCAATTCACAAAGAATGAAAGTTGTAGATCTTGTCGATATCTTCGATTTGATAGGTAGCAGGCCCTGTAACTCTTTTCGGATCAAAATTTATGCTTATTTTACCAAAGGATGTCGCAGCAAAAAATAAAAGTGCGCTTAGGCTCGTTTTGGTAGGCCAAAAAGTGTTCCCCGACGAAGATTCTGTGCCAAAATGCGCCCCGACGCATTTTTATGAAGGAAAAGTGCGCCCCGGCGCAATACGCGTCAGAAAAACAGTAATTTTGAGTTTTAGAAAGTTTTAGGCAGACTTCTAATAGGATTTGGATTGAGGGATTTTTTGAGGCTATATAAAGACATGTAAGACTCAATATAAAAGGGGGATCATATATCGTCATAAATTATCTCATATCATCTTCTACATTAGTAAAAACCCTAGTTTTTATTAGATTTGGAGATTGAAGCAATTGAAGATCATTGGAGATTCAGAGTGGAGTAAGAGAAATTCAGATTTGCATATCACAATTCCTAACTTCTCTTTACTTCTATCTTTTTATCTTTCAATGTATAAACAATTGTGGATTATGGATTTTGACTTAATCATGAGCTAAACTCTATTTTGAGATTATAATGGATCTTGTTTTGTAGTTTACTTTGATATGCTTTCTTGTTAGTCTTATTCATTATTATTGGATTGTCTATTATGGTTTGTGAATAATTGCTTAATTGCCTAGCTATCAATTACTGTGATAATTCCTATGAAATGGAGAGATGGATTATGGGTTTAGATCTGATCATAATAGCATGTGATTGTGTTTTCTGCATGACGTTAGAATTCATGATTTGTGCTTAGGATAGATATACACTTTACACCACATGTAATCTAATAAGAACTTGTGCTTAAACTCTCTTTAACTGTAATTCACATAGAGATATAGTGGATTAGTTAATTAGGGTGTTCTACTTAATTCTATCATATGTGGATTTAAGTTGATATGGGTATGGTACATCGAGAGATGGTCACATTTTACCTTAGTGTTCTTGATTAACAATCTGAGATAATTAATTTGATTCAACGGGAAGTGTATTTATTTAAATGAAATAATAGGTGAAATTGTAGTCTCAAGTCTTCATATTCTAGTTGCATTCTAGGGGTAGTTAGAATTAGTTTAATTACATATTGTTAATTCAAAATTCTAATTCATTTGTTTAAATAAGATTAAGTTGGTTACGGGTTCGTACTTGGTGACAGTTATTAAATAATTCCTCGTGGGAATAATACTCTACTTTCACTTTATTACTTGTTGACCACATATACTTGCGTGTTGTGCGTAACTAGATTTTACCCAACATACACCTGACTGTGCAATGTTTAGTCCTCTTAGGCTTTTCAGTGATACCCGTGTAGCGAGCTTTCGACCAACGACTCCCAAACCAAATGGCTTTAGGGTGCTGGGTGTAGAAACATTCGCTAGGGCATACTTACTCTAGTATCAAAGGCCATAGAACTAAACTAGCCAAAGTGTTTATTCAACATATTTTTTCTCTTTATATATATATATATACATATTTATATAAAACATGCATACCCACTGAATTCCCCCATACTTAAGCTTTTGCGCAATCCTTGTCATTACTAATTGTTTAAAGTTTCTATCATTAAAACACAAGTTTCCCACAAAAAGACAATTATGTGACTATTTAAACTGAGCAAATCATAATGGTTACTTTATAGTGCTATCCGGATACGTCAGTTTTAAACAAATTAGAATTCACATCATGATATAACATTGCAACCATGCCTTAGTTATCAACACTTTTCAAAAATTATGCAATTCCAGTGTCCTCATAAGCCAAATGAATGTCACACAAACTGAAAACTTGAATTCATGCAATATAACCTAACTAAATTCAACAATTAAAAACAAATTTTAACAATTTTTTAAAAACTAACTATATGCAATAAACATGGTTATACTAACATGCATCCTAAAAGAAGAAAAATCCACCCAACCTTAAAATGAACAATGTCCTCATTGTAATAAAAATTAAAAGAAATACTTCCCTAGGTAAGATTATTGTCGTCATCCGCCTCCTCATGATCCGAATGTGTATCAAGCGATGGATAAGTTCGGGCAGATCCAAAAGTCAAGAACTTGCTTTGAACACCTAATTGTGACTGACGAAAGGCGCACCTGCGCAACTTTTCCTTACAATTGGGCGCAGCTGCGCTGCCCTGTGACCTGACAACTGTAGTTTTTGACTTCTGTTTGATCTTAAATGCTTATAGCAATTGGATTGAACCTGAGAGGAGAAACAATCAAACTATTATTATAACTTACAACTATCAATCATCTACTAAACATGGAAAGTATGAAGATTTAAATATAGAAAAAGTAATTGGAAATGTAAATGAGAATTAAACAAGGAGGGAGAAAGATTTGATGGTGTGCCTCCCATCGAGCGCTTAGTTTATAGTCGTTCAGCTCGACTAATTCTTGTCACTGCTATCCAATTCCTCTACTATAATTGAGGAACCCTCCATCCATCAGGATCAATGTATGCTTTGGGAGGTTCCAATTTGAGATAGCCATTGAATTAAAGTCACCTAGCTTGCTTTTTAAAGATAAGTCCCCCATTTTGAATGTCACATTGCTAGGTGCTTCCTCCATTATGTCTGTGATTAGCTTGGGCATTGAGTATTGTCAAACACAATGTGCTCTTCTTCTATCTTCTCTTCCTCGGCCCACCATGGCTTCAAAGTTGTACTATCTCTCATGTCATAAAGAGCTTTGTCGACGACGTGACTACCAAGGGGCATGGTTTTGTAATAATTACTGGATCCTTGATTTTTGGTGGAGAAGGCACCTGGGGTATTAGCAAGATTGACTCATCATCGTTGGCACTTAACACTAGATCCTTGTTGGCCTTATTTTCTTTATCCCCACTTGTCTCCTCTCTTTCGATATCTTGTGGCTCACCCAGTTGCAGAATTAGTTCAGGCTCTCCATCAGATTCAGAATCCATGTCATAGCACCAATTGTTTTGAGGACAATTATTTAAGGCTTTGAACATTTGATCTACCTAATTCTGAAGATTTTGAAATGAAATCTCTTGCTCAATCATTTTCTCCTCAGTTGACGCTATGAACTTGAACCACAAATCCTCTAAATTTTTTATTTTAGTTTCAGAATCCATGTATTGAGGACCATTGGTTGAGGCATTGATGAGTTGTTCCATCTAGTTCTGAAAATTTTGGCTTAATATTTCCTGACTCATCATCATCTCCTCTTGGTTTGCTAAGAGCTTAGACATGAATTCCTTCAAATTTGACTTTTCTTCTTGTTGCAATGGAGGTGGACATGAAGATTCCGGTGGATACGTTGGACTTGGAGTGCAGTATTGGTCTTGCTAATTATAGCTCCATGAAGAATCTGGGTGATACCCCTAATCTTGATGATAATTGGGATACGCATAGTTGTTGAGGTAATCACCTTCATATTGTACTGGTTCAAAATTTACGGTGCATTAATGACTCGGATGGTTGCCAACACAATAATCACAAGTAACTGTTATCTTTTGAATACGTTAGGTTGCAACAACGTCCAACTTCCTCGAAAGTGTCTCAAGATGTGCTGGTAATGCAGAAATTGCGTTGAGTCCATCAATCCTTGTTTCCCTTGATTGAGTCATTCTCGTATATTGCCATTAATAAGCAAAGTCATCCATGGTACCTGAAAAGAGAGAAATGTAGGAAGAGAATAAAATAAAAAAAAGTTTAAATTACGACTAATTTGATTGAAGTTAATGATGGCACAAATTATTAAACTAATTCTCCGCTAACGGCGCCAAAAACATGTTGGCTTGTTTGGGTGTTAATCAAAACAACACACATACGCAAGCGCACGTGGTCAACAAGTAATATAGAGTAAGTAAAGTATCGATCCCACGGAGAATTATTTAAAAAGAATTACCAAACACTAACCCGTAATCAACTTAATCCTATTTAAACGATGGATTTAGTATTTTGAATAATAATATGCAATTAAACTAATACTAACTGACCCTAGAATGAAACTAGATAATAAAGACACGAGACTACAATTTCACCTATTGTTTCATCTAAATCAATACACTTCCCGTTAAGCCAAATTAATTATCATGGGTTTTTAATCAAGAACACGATGGTAAAATATGGCCATCTCTCGATGTACCATACCTAAATTAAATAAAAACCGCAAATGATAGAATCAAGTTGAACACCCTAATTAACTAACTCACTATATCTCTATGTGAATTACAAATAAAGAGTGTTTAAGCGCAAGTTCTTATTAGATTACATGTGGTGCTTTGGTATATCTCTATCCTAGGCACGAATCATGAACTCCAACGTCATGTAGAACACACAAACACATGCTATTATGATCAGATCTAAACACATAATCCGTTACTTAATTTCATGGGTTATCACGGTAATTGTTAGCTAGATAATTAAGCATTTCAACACAAATCACAATAGACAATCCAAGAACAATTAATAAAACTAACAAAAAGCATATCAAAATAAACTACACAACAAGATCTATTATAATCTCAAAATGGAGTTTAATTCATGATTGAAGTGAAATCCATAATCTATAATTAAATAAACATTGAAAGATTAAGAAGAGAATTTAGGGTTTGAGATGAGCAAATCGGAATTCTCTTGCTTCCAATCTGAATCTCCAATACTTTCCAAGAGCTTCAATCTCTAAAGATCTAATCTAATCTAGGGTTTATCTAATCTAATGAAAGAGTAGAATATCTAATGATGATATATACAAGGTGATGATCCCAAAGGATGTAATAGCTCTATTATATACTGATATGTCTTTATTTATAAGTCCTAGTATGACTCCTTGTCCAAGTTACGCTCCAATTGCACTATTTAATGAAAAAGTCAACTCTGGTCAACTTCCGAAGTGGCGCGGCCGCGCTGAAAATAGCCTAGAGTTGGGCACGGCAGTGCTCAATTAGCAGATAGCATTTTCTTGGAACAGGGATGAGCGCGGGCGCGCTCAAAATGAAATAGAAATGGGCGCAGCCACGCCCTAGATTTTCTGATGCGGTGTCCTCTTGTAAAACATCTATAACTTTTGATCCATGTGCATTTACGGGGCCTAACACCTGTCAAATTGAATATACCGACGAGATCTATAATTTTTAGTCTTTGAAAATTGAGAAATAATTAATGGATGAAGGTCAAAATTGGTCTGGAAGTGACTGCTTCGCAATGGCAACCCAAAACGTTAAAGTTCAACGTCCGTTGGTATAAAGATCATAACTCTCGCATCCGAACTCCGATTGGGATGATTCAAGATGTTCCGGAAAGCTAAGAAGAATCTCTACAATAAAACCCAAGTTTCAAGCTAAGAGCATGAAATGAACATGAAAGCCCAAACGATGTCCGGATTGCATTTCCTTGCCTTTTCATACCAATAGTCGTTCACACAGTTCCCAAGCATAAGATCTACAAAATGAACACAAAATGCATGAAAAGTAACAAAGAAACAAAGGTTTAAGCAACTAATTCAAGTAATAGATACCGAATAAGTAGGTATAAAACCAACTTATCATATAACTCATATCTGCAAAATCATATCAAATTCTTCCTAAAATCAATTAACACCTTAACAAGCTCATATAAGCAGAAAATATGCAACAAAACTAAACATAAAGGAATCAAAATCATCAAACATTTTACACCTATCAAATCCCCCCAAACTTAGCTTTTACATGTCCTCATGTAAACAGAGACACAAATCATACTTAAAATTCATCCAAACTCTATTCAACCAAACTCCAAAAGTTTCAAATTCCAATCATTAATATTAATACTTACTAATAGAAACCTAACTAAAACATCATTAATCTATTCATAATAACAACCTTGTCATTCTCTACTGAACTTTTTTTTTTCCCAAATCAAAATGCATCCACACAAGTATCTTTCATATGATCCCCATACATTCTCAACTTAGTTATCATGGAAAAACACTATTCACACCGACTCATAACTCAGAACATATTTTCTCTACTACCATTTATTTTTTTTCATAATCAAAACCCTCAATTTCAATTCCTTTTTCAGGTGAATGCATTTTATGCTTCATTTCACCTTTCACATTCTTTCTTCTTGCAAGTGAGTGCATTTTATGCTCCATCTCACTTATTTGCATGTGTTTATGGGTGAGTGCATTTTATGCTCTTTCTCAACCCACCACAAGCTTCTATACCATTAATTTTTTTCTCTAATTTTTCTTCAAACATTTTTTTGAATTCCCTAACTTTTCTAACTTTTTCCCAGTTTCAATTTTTTTCACATGGTTCTGCAAACAAATTAAGTATTTCAATAGTTCTAAATCATGAAGTTAGTGCACATAGTCAAACTCCACATATAACTCAGCCAAATAAACATATATCTTATATTAAAGTACTCATGTAACACAAATTCAATCTAAATCAGTTATTGAAGATTATGACTTAGTTATCATTATTCATCAGTCAGATTCTGAAAAATAAGCATAAAGTTTCACTCTACGATTTCAACCTTCAGAAGCTGAGCCAAATACTATGATCGTAGAGTAATAAATATAATCATAGAGTTAAAAATTTTGAAAAATTTTAAACACAGTCCATATATCAGCAAAATCTAAGCATAACCTAAACCAAAACCCCTCCCCCACACTTAAACCTTATATTGTCCCCAATGTAAGATAATCATGCATAGAAGAAAGTAACTAACTAAAATACAACTACAAAGTAAAAAGAAAAAATTAAAAGGGATATAAAATCAAATATGAATCTTGCGTTGCCTCCTAAGCTGGGCATTTTTTTAATGTCTTATGCTTAACATCCTTTTTCTCTCAATCTTCATAAACTGGATCCACTAAATCTAGCAACTCCACTTGTTCCATTGAAAAACATTTATAATAAGGTTTGAACCTGTGATCATTCACTTTAAAAAAAATTCCCTATTCTTGGGTTCTGGATTTCTACTGCACCATAAGGAAAAATGTTAGTAATCACAAAAAGACCTTCCCATCTAGAACGCAGCTTACTTGGAAATAACTTTAGCCTTGGATTGGAAAGGAGAACTTTTTGTCCAACAGTGAAAGTCTTCCTTAAAATTTGTTTGTCATGAAAGACTTTAGTTTTTTCCTTATAAATCTTTGAGCTCTCATATGATTCATTCCTTAATTCCTCTAGCTCTTGCAACTGCAACTTCTTATGCTCTCCAGCTTCATCCATCTTCATGTTACAATGCTTAATTGCCCAAAAAGCTTTGTGTTATAACTCTACAGGTAAGTGACAGAGTTTCCCAAACACTAACCTATAAAATTACAATACTTTCTCCAAAGTGCATCCTCTATCCTTAGACTCCAATCTTTCCTATTTGGTTTAACTGCCTTCTCCAAAATGGATTTGACCTCCCTATTGGATACCTCAGCTTAACCACTACTTTGGTAGGATGTAAAGCCCTGTGCATAACATGGTACTTCTTGATAGAGTTGCTACCATCCTATTGTAAAAATGAGTTCCTCTATCATTGATAATGGCTCTTGGGATTCCAAATATGCTAAATATATTATATTTAACAAATTTTGCAACAACTTTAGAGTCATCAGTCCTGGTGGCTTTAGCTTCCACCCATTTTAAAATATAGTCAATAGTCAAAAGGATATAGCATTACCAATAGATGAAGGAAATGGTCCCATAAAATCAATACCCATAACATAAAAAATATCAACAATTAAAATAAGGGTTTGTGGCATTTGATTTCTATGTCAGATATTTCTTATTCTTTGATAATTTTCACATGATTTACAAAATAGATAAGAGTCTTTAAAGATTATGGGCCAATAAAAACCACATTCTAAAACTTTATTGGTTGTTCTTTTAGGTCCAAAGTGTCCTCCACAAGCATAAGAGTGACAGAAGGTTAAAATTGACAAAAATTCATCATTAGGGACACGTCTTCTAATTACCCGATCAACACAAAATTAAGTTCCATAAATATGAATCATCCCATAAATAATACTTGGCATCACTCTTAAGCTTATTTTTTTGAGATTTAGAAAATTCAATAGGAATATGGGCACTTGCTAAGTAATTCAGAATACTTGCATACCTTGGCAATTGTGACGACCCGAGAAATCGGATGACCTTGTAATAGGTTTTAAGGTGAATATTTATTAAAAGGAATTTTTATGGATATTATTTGTGTTATGTGTTTTTAGGTCAATTGATGATCTAGTTTATGGATTACGTGATTATGTATGAGTGTTGGGAGAAAAAAAAATGCTTTTTCATTTTTTCAAAATTTTGAATTATGTCATAGCATTTATTCGAGTGTTATAAACGTAATATCTAATAAAATTTATGAAAGAGAAAAAATTGACTTTTTGCTAATTGGAGGAATTACAAAAGCTAACTAGAAGAAGAAGCTTATGGGAGAAGCTAAAAGAAGCTAGAAGAAGCTTATGGGAGAAGCTAAAAGAAGCTAGAAGAAGCTTATGGGAGAAGCTAAGAGAAATTTATGAGACAAGCTAGAAGAAACTTTTGAGAGAAACTAAGAAGGAGTTAAGTTTACTTCAAGGTTAAGTTTACTTCGAAGCGAAGTTTACTTCAGGGATAAGTGTACTTCGAAGCTAAGTTTACTTCGGGGCTAAGCTTACTTCAAGCCTAAGTTTATTTTAGGACTAAGTTTACTTCGAGGCTAGGTTTACTTAGGGGCTAAGTCTTGGGAAGATATTTTGTATCTTAAATTCCTAAATACCCTAACTTAGGAAATCCTATAAATATGCCCTTCCTCCTTCACTTAGAACTCACCAATTCACCAAAACTAAGAGGGTAAACTCTAGCAAATTGTAGAGAAAAGTGGGAGAATTGGTCGGATCAAGAGGGGGGAGGAAGAAGATTAAGATCAAAGGGTGATTAAGGCTAAGAAGAAGAAGAAGAACGCTTAAGGCAAGTTTCTTAACTTACTCTAATGTTATAACTGAGAAAGTCTCCTAACTTCATTCGATTTTTACATTGAATGCAAGTATCTTGAACTTATTTATCTTTGAGAAAGTATCCTGAATTTGTTTTCATTTGAACAAGTATCTTAACTTGTGTAATATTTTTTTAAATTATGCAAGTTATCTATGTTTATATGTTTGTACAAGTTCCCTAACTTGTGAAATTCAATTATTATTGTAAGTATTTCATCCTTGTACATCAGTTCTTGATGTACAGTTAATGTATTCGTTTGACAACACTCTTATGAATATCCGTATGTATTGGTTTTAAAATTTGTGTAACTCTTTTATCGGTTGCATAAATATTGTTCGGTTTGCTATAACACGTATTTCAAAGATTCTGAAATATCTGAACTGTCTAAGCAGGCACAAGTCTAAGCCATTTGATACGGATAGACTAATATTTCTTACTTCTCATTTGTAAGTCTTAAAATATTATTGCGATTAGATAGAACATTCCATCCAAATTGTTTTGGTTTGGAATTCAATTCTGAGGATGAACATCCCTTATTTCCAGTATGATGAACGCAAATGCCATTCATGCACTCTAGTGTTGATCAATGCAGGGCATAATGGGCTGATCACCCACCGTGCCCGTAAGCGTGCCAGTTTGCAGATGAATTTATGTTCAAAACTTATCAGAAACTTAAAAATAAAGTTCATGGTCTTTTAACTGCTCAGCATCTATAGTCAATATGCCATTTCAAAAATATAAACAATTTGATGTGTTATCCAGAGTTATTTTAGTTACTTCACAACTATCGATTCGTTGTAGAAGTATATTTTAAAGAAAACATTTAATCTTTTTACATAACTACATATTGTCTGTTATTACTTACTTAGCGATTAAATGCACATTCTTTCTTTTAAATTAAATATTTTCAACTAGGTTGGATAGTACAGAAGGGCCCGAAAAGGACAAAGCAAAGAAAAGCTGAATGAGTAATCGAAATTCGTTGCTTGTAATAGTTAGAATTTTTTAATATGATAATACATTATCTATCATGTAATGAAGTACTTAAAGGTCTGTGAACCTGGGTAGACAAGTTAAACTTGATGTAGTGAGATATTTTTGGTTTAAATATCAATGTTAACAGTTTGAATGAATGGTATCGTGTAGCACCGAATACGAGTTTCAAGTACCCGAATTTGGGGGTGTAATAACAATTCTTCATTAATGGAGAATAGATGCTCATCTTGAAAGGAATCCTACAATGACAGTTCTTCTTCATCCTTAATCAGTCTGCTCAAATAATCTGCCACCAAGTTGTCTGCTCCTTTATTGTCTTTGACCTCCAAGTAAAATTATTGTAGTAGTAAAATCCATTTAATGATCCTTAGTTTTGAGTCCCTCTTGGTCAACAAATACCTAAGAGTAATATACCTTGCACTCTAATTAAATTATCTAGACAGCCATCCAAAGAATCCCCATGAATTGTGAAATCATCCATAAACACTTCAATGCAATTTTCTAAAAGAGCATATAATATACTTACCATGTATCTTTGAAATGTACCAGGTGCATTACACAATTCAAAGGACATTCTTCTGTATGCAAATGTACCTAAGCGACATGTGAAGGTGGTTTTCTCTTGATCTTCTGGTGCAATCACAATCTGGCTATAGACTGAAAAACCATCTAGATAATAATAATAAGTTTGACCAACTAATCTTTCTAACATCTGATCAATAAATGGGAGATGAAAATGGTTTTTCTAGTTAGAAAATTTAACTTCCTGTAATTAATACACACTCTCCACCCTGTTTTTACTCTTGTGGGCACCAAATCATTATTTCCATTCAGGACAACAATTATACTAGGCTTCTTTGGAATTACCTGTACTGGACTCACCCATTGGCTGTCTAAAATTGGATAAATAATATTTGCATTAAGTAACTTTAGAACTTCTTTCTTTACAACCTCCATCATAGGTGGGTTTAGTCTTCTCTGAGCTTTTCTAGTGGGCTTGGCTTCTTCTTCTAATAAGATTCTATGCATACACACATCAGGACTTATGCTCTTGATATCTGCAAATGTTCAACCAAAGACTGTTACATGCTCCCTATGGATTCTCAACAATTTATCCTCTTGTACTTTGTTAGATTATTGGAAATAATCACTGGTAGTGTGCCATCCTTCCCTAAGTATGCATATTTCAAGTGAGTTGGCAATGATTTTAGTTCTAAAGTAAGGGCCTGCACAAAAGAATGTAACAATTTTTTGTAATTGGCAGATAATTGAATAAAATAAGCTGAATAATTAATTTTGGGCAAATAATGCAATGCAACCACAACCTCTTTTAGTTCCTTATTCTGCTCGAGTTCTTCCTCTATATCCAACTTCAAATTGTTGGTGATGGAAACCTCCAAGTTTTTCTTTTATATTTAATCAAAAGATTTCTGCACTAAAGAGTCAATAACATCAATAGAAAAAATTGAAATGATATCACTATGGTACCTCATAGCCTCATATATATTGAATTGGATCTTTTTACCATCAAACTCCATGGTTAAGGTCCCATTGTACACATCAATCATGGTCCTGACTATTTTCAAAAATGGTCTCCCTAAAATAATATGAGTAAGTTTTGGAGATGTATCATCATCTATGTTCACAATGTAAAAATCTGCAGGAAAAATTAGCTCATCCACCTGCACTAAAACATCCTCAATTACCCCTTAAGGGTAAGTGTTAGTTCTATCAGCCAGTTGAATAATAACACTTGTTTGTTTCAAATGCCCTAGATTTAAAAAAGCAAAAATAGATAATGGCATGACATTAATAGATGCTCCTAGATCTATTATATCTTTCTCAAATATGGTATTACCTATTCTATAGGGATTGGTAAACATGACTGGATCTTTACGTTTAGGGGAATTTTTCTTTGTAGGACTGCTGATACATTTTCTCCTACAATTACTTTTGTATCATCACTTAATTTTCTCCTGTTAGTGGATAATTCTTTCAAAAATTTGGCATACTTTGACACTTGTTTGATTGCATCCAAAAGATATATATTTACCTCTATCTTCCTGAAAGTCTCCAGAATCTCCTTCTCTTACTCATTATTCTTTCAAATCCTAGGATTCTTGGGTGGAAAAGGTAAGGGTTATTTTTAAATTGAACAGAAGGATTTGGAGTTACCTTAGATGGTTCTTTATCCTTCTTGGGCTACTCCTCATCATTTTCATCAGCCTTGGGCTCATCTAGCTGTTTTCTCTCTCCTCAGTGTGATGACACTTGCATTCTCTCTTGGATTAACAATTGTTTGATAGGGCAGCTTCCCTGAGCCTTGAGAGTCCAATCTACCAATTGTGGTAGCCAGTTGACCTACTTGGTTCCTCAGATCATTAATGAAAGTTCTTGTCTCTTACTGGAACTGTTATGCTTGGTTCATGAATGCTTGTGTTTGATTCATGAATGCCTTAAACATATCCTCCAGAGCTTGTCCAAAGTTATCTAGTGCTGTTTGTTTAGGTGGGTACTGTTGTTGAGCTGATTGAAAGCCCTACTGCCTATTGGGAAAATAGGTTGTGTTAGTGGTCTATTCCCTCTATAACTCAGATTAGGATGATCCCTCCATCCTGGATTGTAAGTGTTAGAACAGGGATCATACCTTCTATGATGTTGTTCCTGAAAGTTCCCCAATACATTGGCTTATTGCACAATGTCATCCTCTTGCAATGTTAGGCATGCATCAGTGGTATGGCCTGAAAACAAACAGATCCCACAAGCTTTTGGTGTTGGCATGTTTCCCGTAACCATCTGTTTAAACATAGTAATTAAATCAGAAATTTATTATTTAAGGTTATATGTGCTTACCTCATTTGCCTTTTTGGTTGTGTGATCCATCCTAGTGCCATAGTGCTGTGAGTTTGTTGCCATGTTTGCAATTAGGTTTTTTACAGCTTCTGGAGTCCTGTTAACTAAGGCTCCTCCAATTGCTGCATCAATTATATTTCTGTCCATTGGCAAAATTCCCTCATTAAAGTATTAAATTATGTTTTGGTCATCAATTTGGTGAGGTGGACAGCTAGAACATAACTTCTTAAAACCTTTCTAGTACTTATAGAGAGTCTCTCCATTAAATTGTCTGATGCCATATATCTCATTCCTTATGTTGGCCACTCTTGAAGCGGGAAAGTACTTTTCCAAGAACAACTTCTTCATGTCATTCCAAGATTGGATTGATTCTGAAAGTAGGTAGTACAACCAGTCCTTTGTCAGATCTGCTAGTAAGAATGGAAAAGCTTTAAGATTTATTTGCTCTTCAGTGACTCCTTATAGTTTCATGGTGGGACACACTACTTGGAATTCTTTTAGATGCTTGTATGGATCTTCACTTGTGAAACAACGAAAAGTAGGCTAAAGATTAATCAGTCTTGATTTAAGTTCAAAAGCAGCATCTAAAGTATGATACTCAAAGCTTAAAGTTTGTTAATTGAGATTAGGATAATTCTTTTAAGTTCCTATTGTTGTTGGGAACAACCATTTCTTTTTCTTCTTCTAATTCACTAGATGAGTTATTTGATAGCAATTCAAGTGTTATGTTGAGACCAGGTGATGGAACAAAGGCTTCTTCTGGATCTGCAGTTGCAGCTTTGGCTCTTCTCCTTTCTTAGCCTCATTGTTGTTTTCTTTATTTCTGGATCAAAATTTAGTTCAGTAGATTGAGAGGATTGAGTCATAAACTAAACAAAACACAGAATAAAGTAAAATAAATAATCACTCCCCGACAACGACGCCAAAAACTTGGTAGCTGTCGTTAACACTACAAAGTTTAAACCTTACTTTTCACTCTGTGAACACAAACTTAAGCACAATATAATAACAAGTATTGATCGATCCCATAAAGAATGATATTGTTCTGAATTTATCCTAATGTTTCTAACAGTAAGTAGATATAAAAAAGAGGGTTTGAATTGCTTATAACTAACTAAAGAAAACATGATTAAACTAATACGGATAATCAAGTAAATTAAAGTTTCAGTTATGCAGTTCAGTTTCACCTATTCACAGTAACAACATAATCAAGTAAACATTATTTCTTCCTTCCATGAGATTAATAACCCTAGACAACAACAATATTTGTTACCCGAAACTCCCCTTAGATTTTAAATCTAGTGCAACAATCTCCCCCACTAGACCCTAACTGTAACAACCCGAATTTTTCTAGAAATTATTTTTAATTAAAATAAGAATTTATTAAATAAAATTATTATTATGAGATGTGTCGAGTTGAATAAGTATATATGTGTTATATATATATATATATATATATATATATATATATATATATATATATATCTGTGTGTGTGTGTGTGTGTGTGTGTGATTTATATGATGAATTGAATGTGTATATAAGTAGGAAATGTATACACATATTTGGAACGAAAGAGTTAATAGCTAGTTTAGTTAGTTTGAGGTAATTATGAAATAAAATATGAAAATAAGGAAAATCAATTAATACTAATTAATTGAGATTAAGTCAAATTATATTATATAATTTGAATAATAAGCCTTGTATGGCAATGAAGTTATATATTATGAATTCAAAATTCATAAATGAAGCGATTAAGTATCTTTGTTTTAATAAACATGAAGAAGTTAATTAAATTCATTATGTTAATATATTACATGTAAATGTAATATATTTATGAAATGGCTTAATACATTATATTACGCTAAACGAATATAAATTGAATATGAAATGAGGTAAGTAGTTACTATTTGAAGATTGGCGAATTAAATTATTAATGTCGATTAATTGAATAAAGAAAATTATTTTCTTTTAATTAGCTAATAATGAGAATTATGTTACTATAATGTAACATATAATGGTATAATATCTAATATTATGCTAAAGGAATGTGAATTCAAAATAGGTGAGAGACCAATATATATGTGGTCTTAAATTAGTAAATTAAATTAATATTTAATTTGAGATGAAATGAATAGGTTAAATAAAATTGTTAATGGATAATTAAATAAGGAATTATTTAATTATATTAGGAAGAGAATTATATTATGATGGCAAAATAATTATGCCAAGTAAATGTAAATCAAATTAATTATTTGATTAATGAATAAATATATGTAATATACATATATATTAAATAAATTGTTTTAAAAAATAATTTATGGAAAGAAGTAGGAAAAATGTACTAATAAAAGTTTGAATAAACTATTTAAACAAAATAACATTAATTAAATAGTTGATTCGCCCCATTTCAAGTATTTATTTTAATTATGAAATTAATTTCATTATTAGTAGAATTTTTTATACATATTATAAATGTATAATTATCCAATTTTGACTAATAATTGGAATACGTGTAATTATAGCACATAAATTAATTTATGTGTATGCAATAGAAATATATATAATGTGATATTATATAAATATGTATTAAGTATGGGATGCAATATAGTAGTATATAAATACCAATTTTTGTTAAGTTATATGTTATGAAGATATATGCAATGGTAGTGTTTTATATACGTGCTGGAATTTACAAGCCATGTAAACTAAGCAAGTATGTTGGAAACATAATGTAAATGTAAAACAATGTGTATAATTGTTTAGATGAAAGTACAGAGCAATAAAACTAAGTTATGTACCTATGTTGGGAATTAAATATGATAAGTCATGTAGCCAAGTAGGGGGTGCCTAAGAGGCCTAGGGAGCTTTTAAGGGGTCACTTAGGGGCCAGTTGTTAGGGGGCAAAGCTGATTGGTAGTGACTGATAATTGAGGAGAGAAAGAGAGAGAGAGGTAAGATAAAAGCTAAGAACTAATGTACTCTGCTCTCCTTCATTTTCTATCCGTTCCATCCCTCTTTTTTCCAGGCTACTAAGGCAACCCCCCATTAATTTATCTTAAGTTTGGGTTGGAGAAATAGGTTCACACAACCCATTCTGAGTCGTCAAATACATGGTATGTAATCCAAATACAAATTTTTTTATATCACATGCCCGTGCACAATACGACCACACAAACTGTGAGCTTCAATACAAATCGTATATAATACAAAAATATAAATACTCAAATAAGTTCCCATTATAATTATTATCACACTATTTTATAAAATAGTGAGGACTACTATAGCGCTATCTCGGACCATCACTCCATTTCCCGACTAATCCCAGCTATATTCTCATTTTCTAAAGAGAACAATTAAAGAAAAGGGTGAGCTCAACTAGCCCAGTAAAGAATATTATGACTAAGATAATGTAGAACAAATTATCATTAGTCCTCAATAGGGAAAAATCTTATACAATACAATAGAAAACAAGTTTTAGATCAACAACTGTAGCAGAAATAACAATCCATTAGAAGAGTCAAGTAGAGCATGATGTCTACTTTCTTCTATGATTTAAAAGTCCATTATCAATATTTCATCCCTGTAACATTAATAAATATTTCAAATCAATAATTTATCTTTGCACTACGGGCCAAAGATATTTATTTGTATCACCAGTGGTCATGATCATGCCAAACACATGTCCATCTTTGCACTACGGGCCAAAAATATTTATAAATCAACAATTCATCTTTGCACTACAGGCCAAAGATATTCATCAATCAATAGTTCATCTTTGCACTACGGCCAAAGATAACTTTCACCCCAATTTAAGACTGAGGATGATAAAAAATAATATAAAGAACGAATCAAGTGAGATAAATGACAAATATTATAGATTCGTAATTTAATTTATCCAAGTTCAAGAATGTTCAATAATAATCAATTGTGGAGCAAAATTCAAGAATAATATTCATATATCAAAAATAATTTGGACAGAAAAGAAACCAATTTTTATCGTGAATAGTGCCCCGTGAATAGTACTATATGAATAGTATCGTATGAATAGTAACTCGTGAATAGTACCGTATAAATAGTGCCATATGAATAGTACCGTATGAATAGTACCCCGTATGAAAATATTAAAATTTGATAAAAAAGTTCAAACCAGTATTCCGGTGAAATGATATTAGATGAAGCACAAAACTCAAAGAATTTCTAATCATTTCAGGAATTATAGAAGCAATACTTACCATAGTAAGTTTAAATTTAAGAATATGAAATGAAATAACATCACTTTCATAATATGGAGTACGAAATAAAATAATATTCTTTACGAATATTGAAAGAAAATAACATCCTTTACGAGAAAAATAATATCATTTACCTTAGTAGAAAACTAGATTTGACTAGTATACCAGCTATAATCCTGAGAAATCTTGACCTATAAACTACACTCAAAGTATTCTTATACTTAAAAGAAATACTCACAATATAATAGTAGAAAGACTTATGTTTGGTGTGTTTAGGATAAAGGGGTAAACCTCCTTTTATAGTGAAGCCTCGGAAGCAAAATAAGCAACATGCTTGATTTTCTCTGCCTAACTTCCTGCCTAACTTTCCTTTTTTTTTTCTTTCCTTCTCTGCATAACTTTCTCACGCCTAACTTTTTTTCTTTTTTTCTTTCTTTTTTTCTTTCTTTCTTATTGGTTGAGGGCCCACTCATTTAGAAATAAAAGGACTTTGCAGGAAGTATTCCTTTCATTAGAAAAAAGAGAATTGCACGGGAAATTTTGAAAAACTGACAAAGTTAATATAATATTATATTATTATAATATTCTATTAAAAAACTATACTATTTTAAAATAATATTATAATAATATTGTTGACGTCGGTGGAAAAATTGCGGGTCGAGTTGGACCTGAAATCTTTCTCTCTTCCTAAGTTTTGTCGTTTTCTATCCTTATTGCCTTGTCGTTTTCTATCCTTATTGCCTTGTCTGTTTTATGAAGGGTGAAAAAGGTTTTTTAGAAAAAAGTCAACATGTATCATGTCGACGATTTGAACGTTTTACAAAGTCGCCAGTTGGTAGTTTTAAAATGGTTGTACCAACTCAACCAAGTTTTGTGTTAAAGTAGGCCCAATTGTTGGACACTATCGAAACTTGATCTTTGAAACCGAAATTCTATGTTCGGGGGCTTGGTTAAGTGTGGAAAAAGTGTTAGGCACCCCACAACTCCAGTGAAAATACGGTACCACATCTTTTCAATATTTTCCTTTTTATTTGCAATGTGTGTGTGTGTGCTGGAAGAAATTGGACTTACGTTTGTTTGTTTGAAAGTATGTATATACGTCGTTGAACCTATATATGAAAGGTTTGATTTGATTTGCAAAAGTCCTTTTTAAGATAATATATTAAAATGATGTTTTGAAAGGTTGATTTTCAAAGCCTTACGTTAACATAGGAATTGAAGCATGTCGATACTTCCATTTTATCTTTTCAGCCTTTGGGCTCAATTTGAATGGTGATTGTCGGGCTGCGAAGCATCCTCGACCACAAAAAATATAGACAAGTGACGGTCTTCTCATGGGCATAACAGCCATCGGAGTGACTCTAGCACGAGAAGCTATTATTTCACTATGTTGAGACCTTAAACTTGGATAACGGCTTTAAGGTCTTTCGGATGTACATTTTTATAGAAAAACTGGCAGGGTACATCTATAAAGTGGAGTTTGTCTGTAACGGGATGAAATTTAATTAAACCGTGATTCTAGGGACAGAATCCTTTTAAGGGGGAAAGATGTGATGAACGAGATTTTTGTAATTTAATTTGAATATTTATTGAATTAAATAAATATTTTTCGATGATTTAATTATTGAGTTAAATAATTAATTGATGAATTTGTGGTAGATTAATTTAATTATATGTGTTACATTGATTAAATTAATGTGGTGAATTTTTATATTCAAAGTATGTATTTAATTGAGCTTATTTGATTAATATATTAATTAATAAGCATAATGTGTTCTAATTAATTTAATAATTAATTAGAGATTTAATGATTTGGCATAATTAATAAATAAGAATTTTTAATTATGTTACTATGTAATTTAATGTGAAATTATGCTACGTTATTTAATTGATGTAAATAACATTATTTGATTAAATTGGGTGTGACATTAATTAACAATATAATAAGAGATTAATTAAATTAAGTGGAAAGGAGAAATAAATAAGCTAGGCAAACGAGGCCCTATGAGGAGTTGGCCAGTTAACCCACTAAGGGCATTAACCAACCACGACTCCATCAGTTTGAATATGCGTATAATTATATAAGCTTATATACACATATAACATATAAAACTTTATATTTCATCAGAGTAAAACTTTAGAGAGAAAAACTCAAAGAAGAAAACACAGAGAGAAAAGTTAGAGAGAAAGTTGGAGAATTAAAACAATTGTTATCAAACAGAGACTGCAAGGGTAATCCCTACATCCCAATTCTTATTCACGTATTATATTTCTCCATCACTGCATATTTACAAGTTATGTGAAATTTGTGATATAAAGCTTGAATTGGTAAATTATGTGAATATAAGAGTTAATATAGGATCATAACATGTTTCTACCAATTAAAGTATGTTCATACATGTCTAAATTGGAGTTTGAAAAGTTACAGAGTTTTTCATTTACGTGTTTTAAAATTTCTTGAGAATGGGAAAATTTACATTTGGTCATGATATGGCTATATATATATTAATTGATGTTCATAACATGTTGTATATTATATATACATAAATTACAGTGGTTAATTTTATGTAATTATGTGGTAATTGAGATTTTCAAAGTTTTAGAACATAAGAATGGCCCATATGACCCTTATGTACCAAATTTACATACCTTACACGTTTATTTAACTTAAATTGATGATGTAAAATAATTATACATGTTTAAACGAACAAAACGGAAGTTAAACGAACGGATTCGGTGTTATAACGAATCCGTAACGTTAAATTTCTTGATTTTCTTTTAAAATTTTATAAAGTATGAAAAACAGTGAATTTGATTGCTATAACTTGTGTAATTACGTGATTTAGAATGCTAAGATCATGCTAGAAATGTTGTATAGTGTTTTGGTGAGGTCCATACTTCATGGGTAACAATTAAATTGTTGTGGTAGCATTAAATGGTGAATTCTGGGCCTGGTTTTTTGTTATTCGTGAACTGCAGATTCTGAAACTGGCGTGTGGAGCTGCAGCGCCAACTTTAAGCCTAAGAGTGGGGCTACAGCGCCAGTGGAGTTGCAGCGCTAACTTTAAGCCTAAGAGTGGGGCTGCAGCGCCAGTGGAGCTGCAGCGCCAGCTTTAAGCCTAAGATTAGGGCTGCAGTGCAAGACTTAAGCTTAAAGTCCGAGCTGCAACGCTAGTGGAGCTGTAACGCCATTGTTAGTTCAAATGGTGAAGCTGCAGCACCACTTGGCAATTTTGCCCAGAAATGAGATTTTAATTGTTTAAGTCCAGGAAATGTAATTGGAACCTAATGTAATAAACATGAAGACATGATTAAACATATAATAAGAGGTTAATAACTTATATTACGTGAGTAATTAATAAGTTAATTACATGACTTGAATCGTTAATTGTATAGTCCAATAACGTGCTCAAGACCGATGTGTGTGATTCGATACGTATATTGAGTTATTGATTAATATGTATTGTGAACGTATTGATATGTAGGACTTAATAAAGAACGTGAATTATAAATTGTAGCTTGTGTAAGAGGCAAGTTTCCTAAACTCAAACTTTACTTTTACATTGAGCAAGTATCCTATCTCTAATTTATTGTTACTAAGCAAGTTTCGTAACATTCTAAGTTATTCATTTATCAAGTCTTAGACTTGTGTTCTATATCGAGCGAGCTCTTGTTTTTAATTGTTCAAGTTCAAAGGTTTCATATTTGATGCTATAACTCTTTTAAGCATGATTCAGCTATACAATACTTATTCGATTGTATACTCTTGAGATTTACCATTCAAGTTGAATATCGATGTTATTGTTGAACTTATAGGACTAGTGAATAATTATTTATTCGACTAGTCCATAGTTGATGTACGTTCTAAATTCTAGAATACTTATTGAGCTTATCCAAACCAAACTTCCTTTGGTGCAGACTCTGATGTCAAAACTGAGATGAACAACCCTGTAAAGGGGATTATTTACGCTTTAGCGTTGAGATATTGTGCACAGTATGGTACTAAGGGCTGATCCCCCTAAGTACGAGAAGTAGAGTCCATAGTCTTATGACTGTTAAATGTTTAAAGTTTAAACACTTTACAACCTAGGACATAGTTCGAGGTCTTATGACCCTCAGATGTTATTTTGATTCTTGTTATTCATTCTTGAGTTAAAAAGTTAAGTTTCTTTATTCAGATGTCTTTGATTCACTCGCATGTTATTATATTGTTATCATATTATTATACTTGTGGGCAATTGTGCTCACTCTTGCGTAATAATAACATTGCAGTTAAGAACAAAAGGTCCGACGAGCCTTCTACTAGCAAAGGCAAGGGCAAAGTCAACAAGTGATGAAGACTTGTTGTTTTATTTTATGTGGTTATATTTCAGACTTATGTTAAAGTTGTGTAAGAATTATTTAATTATTTATGTTTCCGCATTTGAGATTTAAGGTTAAGTATGACCTGGGATTGATGTATTTATTTTCAGATGTTGTAACCCCATAAGGGGAGGATTATTTCTATTTATTTCATGGTTTGCTTTTATTATGGGTAGATAGATAGATGATATTTGTACAGTGAACACCAAATCCCGTGGGTACCCGAATTTGGGGGTGTCACATTGTCCATCGTGGAAATCAGATTCAGATCAGTTTGATCGTGAATCGCACGATTCCTAGGCTCACATAGGGAAGCCAATAAACCTGCACATCTTAAATATGCACAGAAAATGTATATTTACATCCAGATATCACAAGAACCAAGGATTCATAAATAAATCCTGGCCTGCGCATAGCCGAAGCTTCTTGTTCCCACTAGATAGCAATCTAAGGGCCGCGAGGTTGCTTAAAAAATGAATAAAACTAGAAAGAAAGCTAGATTTAAATAAATCTTAGCCATTCTAACTTCCCGATTCCGGTTCGACCTATTTTGAATCGTTTGAAAAGTAGAAAGGACTAGATTTAAAGAAATCTAATTGGCCCAGAATGATATCAGCGCCAATTCACATAAAATGAATATTTCACATAGATATTTAATCACAATGAATAAAGTATATAATTATATATATATACGAAAGCTGTAAAGGAGGATGAGTTTTCACTCGCAGGCCCGTGCTAAAATGTACATATATATATATATATATATATATATATATATATATATATATATATATATATATAAGTTGTAAAAAGCCACGAAGTAATCCAGCTTGACAGAATGGAAATATATATATATATATGAAAGCTGTAAAAAGCCACGGAGTAATCCAGGCTTGATAGAATGGAAATATATATATATATATATATATATATAAGCTATAAAAGGGTGATGGGTTTTCACTCCGGTGCTCGAACTGGAATGGAAATATATATATATATATATATATATATATATATATATATATATATATAAAAGCTGTAAAGGGCGATGGATCGGACATATGTGCCCGGACAGAAATGTAAATATATACATATATATATTTGTAAAAGAGGTAAAAAGATCACAGAATGATCCAGGACAAACTGGAATGTAAATGTTAATATATACAGTTAGTATATATATATTAAAGCAATAAAAAGGCCATGAAGTAGAAATCCAGGCCCAAATAAGTCAGAAATTTTTTTATATATATATAGTTATATATATAAAAGCAGTAAACTGCCACAGATTTGACATCCGGGCTTGACAGAATTGAAAATTTAGTATATATATAGTTACATATATATATATATAAAAGCTAAACCGGAACTGGGAAGATAACCCAGTCCGACGAAGGACCTATATATATAAATATATATATATATATGTATATATATATAAGCTATTAAAAGTCGCGGTTCGACGATCCGGGCTGTGAAAATGCCAGAAAACGTATTTCTGTACGAAAATGTACAAAAACGTAAGCAAAAACAGTCACGGAACTGAGTTTCGGGCAAGATCAGAAAACGAAACTTAACGTGCAAGTGTACAAATGTGCAATGAAGTAGTAGGAACTTTCTGATTGTAAAAATACTTACAATGGACTGCTACACGGGCTTTTTGCCAGTTAATAGGCTTCAAACGGGCATTTCCACCGGTTAAATTTTGGTATGTGGTAGTATATGAGTATACCTACGTGTTAGAGTGATAAAATCTGGCTTTGGAGTACTGGATGTCGGGCTAGGAAACTAAATGGACAGAGGTTCAGAGCGTTTTTCACTTTTTTCTTGCCTGGGGGTGCACTTATATTTATAGACCCAGTGGAAGCGGGTCTACCCGCGATAGCCGCGGGTCTACCTGCCGTGCCACGTGGTAGGCCCCGGGTGGTGGGTCTCATCACCTCAAAGTACGTGCACTCTGAGCAATTCGAGGTCAGATTCAAAACTTTCTAACTTTTAATTGGAGCGTCCATTTGAGGTGTGCTATACCTTTACGGAAAGCCCTCGCCAAGAGCATCAAAATGACATGGGACTAAACCTTTTTCGAGTATAAGAAGACGGGTTCATAACCGAGTCTTCAATTTTTCGCAGTTTGTCTTATGAGCTGTCTTGCGCTGTTTCCACTCGGGATCAATGTTTTGACTTTTTCTGACCTTCATGTCATCAATTTGGCATAATTTTACCTAAATTGGCTTTAAGTTCATAAAATGACCGTTTTTCCCCTCCAGGGGTTGTCTCCTGTACTGGCATAGCCTTTAGCTGATTTCCCGGGGTTGTCTCCGAGGTTTTGATCTCGGCCGATTCTTTTTGTCCTCAGGGTTATCTCCGAGGTTGATTTGGTCTTCCCAGGGTTGTCTCTAGGGATGATGTGATGCTTCGAGGTTGTCTCCGAAGGTTGATATGGCTTCCCAAGGTTGTCTTTGGGGATGCTGTACCTCCCGAGTTGTGATCGGGGTTGACCTGTACCTCCCGGTTTATAATCGAGGTTGACCTGTACCTCCCGGGTTGTGACCGGGGTTGACCTATACCTCCCGTGTTACGACCGGGGCTGATCTGTACCTTCTGAGTTATGACCGGGGTTGACCTGTACCTCTCGGGTTGTGATCGAGGTTGACCTGTACCTCCCGGATTATGACCGGGGTTGACTTGTACCTCCCAGGTTGTGACCGGGGTTGACATGTACCTCATGGGTTATGACTGGGTTTGACCTGTACCTCTCGGGTTGTGACCGAGGTTGACCTGTACCTCCCGGGTTGTGACCGGGGTTGACTTGTTCTTCCCGGGTTGTGATCGGGGTTTACCTGTACCTCCCGGGTTGTGACCAGGGCTGACCTGTACCTCCCGGGTTATGACCGGGACTGATCTGTACCTCCGGGGTTATGACCAAAGCTAACCTGTACCTCCCGAGTTGTGACCGGGGTTGACCTGGCATCCCGGGTTGAGACCGGGGCTGACCTGTAGCTCCCGGGTTGTGACCGGGGCTGACCGGTTGATAAGTAGGTTTTTAACCTACTTAATAGGTATTTCTTAGCTTGTTATATTGCATTTACTTAAGTATACATTGTACTTTTTATAAGTTTTGTGTAATGTGCAGGAATAGAGGGTGTTTGGACAAAAAAAGGATTAAAAGGGCAATTTTGGGAATATAGGCTGAAGGCGCGGGGCGCGCTGTAATTACAAAGGAACCGGCACGGGCCACGCTGCTTGAAGAACTTGAATCCCTGCATATCAGGCGCGGGGCGCGCCATGAGAAGAAGGAAACGGGCACGGGGAGCGCCGGACGGACGGGCTGACCAGTTTTTAAGTGTTTTAATTACAAAGTTGATTAGGATTAGGATTGCTGTCTTGTCTTATTAGACTATGGTTTTGTTAGTCTATATATATCAGTTGTTCTACTAAGTTTAGGATATCTGGGATCTGATAATTTTATTCTTTCGTCTTGGAGGCTATTCTTCAAGGCATGTCAGGCTAATTCACTTATTCAATTCTGAAGGGATGTTGAACCTGATTAACAGTTTATGGTTTGATTAAGTTTATAATATTTATTCTTTCATCTGAGATTTATTCTGATTATCTACATGAACTTTCATATATGTTATTCAATTGATTGATTTGGTTTCTGCAAGATTAAATTAATAAATTAATTACATCTGCTAGATTAAGACAGATTTTAAGCAAACAAAGTGTGTTTAATCTAAGTAGTGATTAACAGTATTTTATTGTGGACAAGCTTTGAAATATTGTTAAGATATTCAGAAGACAAGTGAAATAATTCCTGATTGTGTAATTATTGCTTGGAATAATCTAATTCTCATGCTTACTTCTTCTATCATATTAAATCTAGGCTGATAGTTCTAGGTTGTATGTTAGTTAGAATCTCTTGTTGGCGATCGTCGCATTAGATCTACACTTTAGGAGAATTTTGGGTAATTTGCGATCGCGGTTATCTAGGGTTATTAATCTTAGTGGAAGATAAATAGTATATTGACTCGATTAAATCGTAATTATGAAAAGGGGATATTGAACTGAAGAATTGAAATCTTTTCCTTATTGATATTTTCTTCTTAAATTCACTTTTGTTTATTAAATTATTTTTAATCAAAAACCACCCAATTCATTGGATTCATTGGATAATTAAAAATACAATTCACTCTCTGTGGGATCGATCCTTACTTATTGCTATACTGATTCTTGGATTAGTAGAACCTTAGTAAGATAAATTTTGTAGTGCTAGACGACAGCTACCAAATTTTGGCGCCATTGTCGGAGAGTGTTATTTATTTTATTTATTCGATTGTTTTCAATATTTTTTGTATGCATCGATCCTCTCACTCTCTTGATTTGAAATTTGATCCAAACATAGAGAGAACCGCATGAAGGCTTAGGACGGAAGCTCAGAAAAACCAAGGTTCACTTGCAGATTTCGAAGACGCTCTATCACCGGGCCTCAACATCGCACTCACACTACATTCGGACCAATCTTCTTCAAGTGAATCAGAAGAGGAGATGGCGGTGCCAAATAATAAGACTTTAAAGGAGTTGTCAACTCCTAATCTTACTCAACAACCTCTTTGTATTGAATATCCTGGTTTAAATGTTTCGTTTGAACTAAAATTTGGACTAATTCACCTTTTGCCTACTTTTCGTGGTCTTACATGTGATGATCCGTACAAACATTTGCAGGAATTCCATATTGTGTGCTCCACCATGAAGCCGCACAATGTCACGGAGGATCAGATTAAGCTGAGAGCTTTCCCATTCTCACTAGGAGACTTAGCAAAAGACTGGTTGTTTTATCTCCTCGAATTGCAAGCTTTCGATTTTAATATTTTTTTTCTTTCGAAAAAAAAATAATAATTTTATACAATTAATTATGCCCAATAAATTATTCTAAATACATACTCATATGTATATGAAATCAAAACAATTAATAATTGCATAAAGGTTTAGTTTTGATACCACTGTTGGGTTTGTAAGAAATCGTGACGCAATCAAATTACAAAAATTAGCGGAAGCATGGTATATCAGAGTTTTAAAAAATTCTACAAAACCATCACCCGGATCATCCTTTATGTAAATTATTAATTTAAAATGATAAATAAGAAGTTATGAAATCATACCCTTGTAGAATGAATCTTCCATAGGTACGAGTTCAACTCCTTGTTCTTCGTGATCTCCTTGAATTTTCGGGTTAGATTCCTTCCTTTGATAAACGTTAGCCACCCAAGTGTTTGGCCTCTAGAGGTGATCCACCAAGGAAGATGAATTATCAAGAAGGAGGGTGGTTGTCTTAGTTTTCTATCCTCTATAGAAAAGGAGTACTCTCCAACAATTGAAATTACATCAACTGATATCTATTATAAGACTTCTCTTATATAGATAATGATCAATCCTTCTAATCCTATTAGACATGAGATTTCATTTAATTAATTTAGGCTTCCCATCACATTGGGAATAATTAATTAAATTCATTTAATTAATTTGTCTCCTAATCTTATTAGGAATAAATGAGAGTACTAATATTAAATTAATTACTAAACTCCTTTAGAAATTAAAATAATAATAATTGTAATAATATTAATAAGACATCTCTTATTAATTTATATTTAATATTTTTAAAATATTAAATAATAAACATTAAGCTATTTAATTTATTTTATCACCATAGATTAAATTAATTACACTTAATTCATTATTACGATTATGCCATTACCTTCTTAAATAATTATTCTTCCTTTTACGGTGTGACCCTTTAGGTTCTCCATATTAAATCGGTTGTGAATAAATCAATTAGAACTAGTCTAATCTTATTGAAATAAATAAATTAAACTAATAATCTATTTAAATAAATAATATTTATTCTACAATAGGGATAAGCCTCCCTAGTGATGAACGACTTTCCAGATAATATAGATTTCAACATTAATCATAAAAGAACTTGTGAGTAAATAGTTACCGTACAATTCAATCCTTCCACCATACAATGTCCCAATTAAATATAAGACATGGATTTACTGTCAAGTCTTATTTTATTCAATTATATGTATTTCGATTAGAAAATGCACAACTCCAAATAATACAAATTAGAAACTCCTTTCTAATATCATTCCACCTTGGCCAAGGATTTCTGGGTTGTCATTTAACGAATCACATAGGACATATCTCCTCTTTTACTAGAGGTGGTAGATTCTTTATTGATCATTCATTATTTCCATATGTAACTCACTATACCCAAGCATACCCTTTTATATACCCTAAAGGGCTTTAAGGAATAAGTCAAAGTATAATTCTTTACATACAAGATACTATGATGATCTCAAGTCCAAGGATCACTTGTACTACTATCACATTAGGAATTCCTATTAACAGGCGAGTAAAACTCCATTAGGTATTCCATAGCGAGTCACGTTCAGTGAACTTATTCTCCAATAAGAACCTACATACTTGCTTTAGTGTATCCACACAAATGATCATGAGATCAATCATTCTCATCCAATGAGCAAGCAACATATGTACTAATCTATCCGGATTTACTAATCCCCTTTTTAGTAATCCCATGATTAGGAACAATTTTAGTTTTTAAGCTTTCTAAGAATTTAGATCTCATTAGCATGATCAACATCATGATTCTAAAAGCATTGCTTAAAACTATGGGTTATTTACATATTATAAAAACAGCACCATGTAGATAATTATTTTCCTTTAATAAGTTAATACTTTAATTAATAAATAAATAAAATCGTCTCCAAAGTAGATGCTTTATCATCATACATGATTGGCTTGTATGCATACTACTTTCAATCTCCCACTTACACTAAAGACAATCGCCATAGTATCTCATACCCATCTTCTCTAAGTGACGATCAAACTGTTGTTGTGTTAAAGCTTTAGTAAATGGATCTGCAATGTTGTCTTGAGAGTCTATATGCTTCTCTTTTAATGATTTCTTTAATCAAAGTGCCGCAACATATGTTTAGATTCAAGATGAGACTTAGGAACTATTCCTAGTTCTGTAATGAACTTTTCATCCGAAAAATCAACTTGCAACTTCACTTACAATTATATACTTTGTCTTTGTCACTAAACCAACAACCTTTTGCTGTTTGGAACCTTTCCAATTCACTGCACCATCTTTCAAGGTAACGACTTACCCTAAAGTGGATTTGTTATCGTCTTGGTCAGTCTGAAAACTTGAGTCTGTTTAGTACTCTAGTTTAATTCAGACTCATCAAGTCATATGATGACATCCTTAGTGTCAGTTAAGTACTTTAAGATGTTTATCACTGTCTCACATTGATCTTCTCCAGAATATGACTGATCAACATCAAGTCTCGTATATTTCATTGCATACATCATAGTAGCTCATGCGATCTCTCTTTTATTGAGGATAATTTTAGAGAGATTCACTCCATGGTTCATTATCATGCGACACCTTTTGGAGTTTGCTATGCTAAATGCCTTTAGCATCTAATGAATATACGTTTCCTTGGGTTAAGCCGAACATCCTTTTAAATCTTTCAATACAGATTTATATCCCCAATGTGGGATGTTCTACCCAAATCATTCATGGAGGAATGTTTAGACAACTTTATTTTGATTGATTGTAGCATAGGAATTTCATTCCCTATCAGTAATATATCATCAACATATAGTACAAGGAATGAAATAGCGCTCCCACTAACCTTCTTGTACACATATGGTTCATCCTCATTTTTGATAAAATCAAACTCTTTGATTGTCTCATCAAAACAAATGTTTCATCTACGAGAATCTTGCTTCAATCCATGAATGGATTGTTGTAGCTCATATACATGATTTGCTTCAACCATTAAAACAAAAAATCATATGGTTGTATCATACATACATTCTCCTCTAATAATGTATATTTGAGGAAGGGCGTCTCTACGTCCATTTTGCCAGATTCAGTAAAAATAAGCTGCAATCGCAAGAAAAATCCAAATAGAATTGAGCATAGCTTCAAAATCCATTTTAGATTTTATGGTCATCTACCATTTCTCTGAGTCTTTATTATCCATAGTCTGTTCGTAATTCAATGGGTCATCATCATCCATGATGTGTACCTTATCGTCATCTTCTATGACGAATCTATACCTTTTACGTATCTTCAGTACTTTTCCAGATTTACAAATAGGGTGTGATATAGTAGGTTCTTCTACTTGGTCAGGTACCTGACTCTGATCTGTAGTAATTTGTGGTTCTTGAACTTCTTCAATATATATCTTACTCCCACTGACCCCTTCATGGATAAACTCATTTTCCAAGAAGGCAGCATGTTTCGCAACAAACACTTTTTGATTAGTTGGATGATAGAAATAATACCCTACAGTTTCTTTAGGGTATCCCACAAATCTACATTTGTCGGATTTAGTCTGTAGCTTATTATGTTCAAACTTTTTGACATAAACTGGACAACCCCAAGTCTTAGCATGCTTAAGATTTGGTTTCCTCCCCTTCCACATCTCATATGGAGTCTTTGGGGCGGATTTGGTAGGTACTTTGTTAAGTAGGTATGCAGCCGCTTCTAGGGCATAAACCCAGAAGGAAATTGGAAGGTCGGTAAAACTCATCATGGATCGAACCATGTCCAACAGTGTTCGATTTCTCCTTTCAGATACTCCATTTAACTGTGGTGTACCTGGAGGAGTACATTGTGAGATTATACCATTTTCTTTGAGACAATTGAGAAACTCACCGCTTAAGTATTCTCCACCTCGATCTGATCAAAGTATCTTAATACTCTTGCCAGTTTGTTTCTTTACTTCACTTCTGAACTCTTTGAACTTTTCAAATGATTCTGATTTGGATTTCATTAAATACACATATCCAAATCTTGAGTGATCATCAGTGAAAGTAATAAAATAAGAATACCCACCCCGTGCACTTGTTGTCATAGGTCCACAAACGTCTGTGTGAATCAACGCTAACAACTCTGTAACTCTTTCTCCTTTTCCACTAAAAGGAGATTTAGTCATTTTACCCATGAGACAAGATTCACAAGTTGGATATGATTCATAATCAGATAGCTCTAAGAGCCCATCCTTATGCAACTTAGATAATCTTGTTTCATCGATATGATCGAGTCTACAGTGCCACATATAGGTATAATTAATATCATCTCTTTTCCTTTTCTTAGTTTGTTCAATTTGAAATATATTTTCTTGCAAGTCAAGTATATAAAGTCCATTTCGCAAATTTCCAATACCATATAAAACATCGTCTTTATAAATAGAACAACCATTGTTCTTTATAATAACGTTAATTCTTTCCATATCCAATACAAAAATAGAAATAATGTTTCTAATAATATTCGGAACAAAATAACAATTATTTAGATAAATGGACTTTCCCAAAGGCATCGCTAAACAATAAGTCCCTACAGCTAATGCAGTAACCTTTGCTCCATTCTCCACTCGTAGGATGACCTCATCATTGGTCAGCTTCCTACTTCTGACCAGTCCCTGCACAGTATTTACATATGTGAGAACCACAGCCGGTATCCAATACCCAAGTACAATTATGACTTTCAAAAAAATTAATTTCAATCATAAACAAACCTTGATTGGAAGTCGAAGCTTCTCCAAGCTTCTTCTCTGCTAGAAATTTCTTGCAGTTTCTTTTCCAATGTCCCGGCTTATTACAATGAAAGCACATTCCTTTAGTTGGTTCAGGTTTCTTTTGTTCCTTTTCTTTCCCATTTCCCTTAGCCTTCTTGGATTTCTTATTTTTAGAAGATACCTTGGGCCTTTTCCTTTTATTGGAAGAATCCACCATCAAGACATGGTTCTTCTTAGATGGGAAGTGACTTTTTGCAGTTTTCAGCATGTTAAGCAGCTCAGGCAAGCTGACATCTAGCTTATTAATGTGAAAATTAATCACAAACTGCGAGAAGGTCTCAGGGAGTGAATGTAAGACCAAGTCTTGACTTAACTCCCCATCCATGACGAACCCAAGCTGTCCAAGGCGTTCAATCAAATTGATCACCTTCAGGACATGAGTCTCGATGGCAGTACCCTCGGTCATCCGAGATCGGAAGAGCTCCTTAGATATCTCATATCTAGCAGTCCTACTCTGTTCACCATACAACTCCTTGAGGTGAAGCAGCATAGCAGGAGCATCCATGTTTACGTGCTGACGCTAAAGCTCGTTATTCATGGATGCGAGCATGATGCATTGAGCCACAGATGCATCATCTTGTCACTTATTGAAAGTGGCAATCTCTTCCTCAGAGGCTGTTTACGAAACAGATTCAGGGACAGTTGAATTTAGGACATATGAAATCTTTTCAGCAGTGAGAACAATTCTCAAATTTCTTAGCCAGTCCTCATAATTCGGCTAGATAAGTTTATTTACATCAAGTATGCTTCGTAGTGAGATTAGTGATTTTGACATTTTTAAAATTCTACATGTGAAAAGACAACATTTTTAGCAAACATTCATTTTATTAATTTTGCATACCAAAATAAATTTAGGTCTTTATTTAAAATTGGTATCTCCCACTATTTTCATCAAACTATATTACCCTTATTTATATAGTTCGGCAAAATCTAACTAAAGATTTGCTAATGAGAATAAGGATCCCATTTCAAATGTATATAACCTTGTGGATAGCACAACAAGCGATATACAAATAAATAGGTAGACAACTCTTGTCAATTACATCACCATGTAACTCCTTTTATTTTGCCTTTTAAATCATAATTGTCAAGTGTGTGCACATCCAAACTAAAATAATTTAAGTTAAGTCCAGCCCAGCACTTCCATAAATTTAAAAAAGAAAAATGTTCGTCCTTGTGGATAGCACAACAAGACTAGATCGTTCAATTTTCTTGATAAGCATCAAATGTGATTAATTAATATCTTAAATACGCAATACTCGCCTTGTGGATAGCACAACAAGCTCATATTAAATATTTCATACTCTATTAATTTATCATGCTAGAAGGCGACGTTCGATATTCCAAATATCTTTGAACGCTTTGGACTTAATATTATTTCTTTGAGGGGTTTGTTGTTATTTGTCTCATCTTGTTTAGCGCGCATGCACATATATATATAAAATACGCGTCATTTTATTAAACATGCGAAGCATGTTTGCATAAAATATAATATATATAATATTTAGTATGCACATATAGAATACTATATTCTACCTAGATTGATTATAGACTTTTATTCTAGTTTGGTTCACTAGAGCCACCAAGTGAACCAAAAGGTCAAACCTAGGAGTGCAAGAATTTAAATTTAAACGTAACTATTACATTTAAACCCGGGCTCCATACAAAAGGGTCTTCACGCGCTCCTTGCTCCTTGGTCTCCAATTTATTCAATATAATTCTAACTATCTCTATTACAGTAACTATTTAAAATTAAATAGAAATCTTGATCAGCAGTCAAGGGGAAGTACATAGAAGGGAGATAGAATTTTACATTAAGAAAAAAAAAAAGAGAAGACGAGGTACGCAAACCTCATTTAATAAAATTCATTCATTCAAGCATTCAACTAAAATAAAATTCAATCACATTGGTCAAATAGTCCATAGTCAATCCCCATTTATTATCATACATATCACCATACATATCAATAAATAAATATCCATCTCATGAATTAAAACATTCTATATATATATATATATATATATATATATATATATATATATATAAGTATCATTTAATGGCAATTTTAAATTGCATGAAATCCAATTTCAAGATTAAAATAAACTCTTTATCTTAATTATAAAATTATTTAGAATATAATATATAAATATATATAATCTATAAAGTGAAGCCTATTCACTAATGTTACTTTTTAAAACAAGTCACTTAATATATTCTATTAATATATGAATATAACTTGAATCTCCTAACATGATGAAACCTGCAGGAAGCTTTTGAAAAAAAAAACTAATCCGAAGTCAATTCTTAAAAACAAAGGAATTCGGCATGCACCTTTTTCTAATGATCACGTTAGTCTCAAAAAAAAATTCACAGCGGAAAAAAAATTCCTCGAATTGCAAGCTTTCGATTTTAATATTTTTTTTCTTACAAAAAAATTTTAAAAATTTTATACAATTAATTATACCCAATAAATTATTCTAAATACATACTTATATGTATATGAAATCAAAACAATTAATAATTGCATAAAGGTTTGGCTTTGATACCACTGTTGAGTTTGTAAGAAATCATGACGCAATCAAATTGCAAAAATTAGCGGAAGCATTGTATATCAGAGTTTAAAATATTTCTACAAAACCATCACCCGGATCATCCTTTATGCAAATTATTAATTTAAAATGATAAATAAGAAGTTATGGAATCATACCCTTGTAGAACGAAGCTTCCACAGGTACAAGTTCAACTCCTTGTTCTCCGTGATCTCCTTGAATTTTTGGGTTAGATTCCTTCCTTTGATCAACGTTAGCCACCCAAGTGTTTGGCCTCTAGAGGTGATCCACCAAGGAAGATGAATTATCAAGAAGGAGGGTGGTTGGCTTAGTTTTCTATCCTCTATAGAAAAGGAGTACTCTCCAACAAATGAAATTGCATCAACTGATATCTAATATAAGATTTTTCTTATATAGATATTGGTCAACCCTTCTAATCCTATTAGACATGGGATTTCATTTAATTAATTAAACTCCTTTAATTAATTTAGGCTTCCCACCACATTGGGAATAATTAATTAAATTTATTTAATTAATTTGTCTCCTAATCTTATTAGGAATAAATGAGAGTACTAATATTAAATTAATTACTAAACTCATTTAGAAATTAAAATAATAATAATTGTAATAATATTAATAAGACATCTCTTATTAATTTATATTTAATATTTTCAAAATATTAAATAATAAATTTTAAGCTATTTAATTTATTCTATCACCATAGACTAAATTAATTACACTTAATGCATTATTACGATTATGCCATTACCTTTTTAAATAATTATTCTTCCTTTTATGGTGTGACCCTTTAGGTTCTCCATATTAAACCGATTGTGAATAAATCAATTAGAACTATTCTAATCTTATTTAAATAAATAAATTAAACTAATAATCTATTTAAATAAATAATATTTATTCTACAATAGGGATAAGCCTCTTTAGCGATCAACGACTTTCCAGATAATATAGATTTCAACATTAATTATAAAAGAACCTGTGAGTAAATAGTTCCCGTACAATTCAATCCTTCCACCATACAATGTCCTAATTAAATATAAGACATGGATTTACTGTCAAGTCTTATTTTATTCAATTATATGTATTTCGATTAGAAAATGCACAACTCCAAATAATACAAATTAGAAACTCCTTTCTAATATCATTCCACCTTGGCCAAGGATTTCTGGGTTGTCATTTAACGAATCACATAGGACATATCTCCTCTTTTACTAGAGGTGGTAGATTCTTTATTGATCATTCATTATTTCAATATGTAACTCATTATACCTAAGCATACCCTTTTATATACCCTAAAGGGCTTTAAGGAATAAGTCAAAGTATAATTCTTTACATACAAGATACTATGATGATCTCAAGTCCAAGGATCACTTGTACTACTATCACATTAGGAATTCCTATTAACATGCGAGTAAAACTCCATTAGGTATTCCATAGCGAGCCACGTTCAGTGAACTTATTCTCCAATAAGCACCTACATACTTGCTTTAGTGTCTCCACACAAATGATCATGAGATCAATCATTCTCATCCAATGAGCAAGCAACATATGTACTAATCTATCCGGATTTACTAATCCCCTTTTTAGTAATCCCATGATTATGAATAATTTTAGTTTTTAAGCTTTTTAAGAATTTAGATCTCATTAGCATGATCAACATCATGATTCTAAAAGCATTGCTTAAAACTATGGGTTATTTACATATTATAAAAACAGCACCATGTAGATAATTATTTGCCTTTAATAAGTTAATACTTTAATTAATAAATAAATAAGATCGTCTCCAAAGTAGATGCTTTATCATTATACATGATTGGCTTGTATGCACACTACTTTCAATCTCCCACTTGCACTAAAGGCAATCGCCAAGGTATCTCATACCCATCTTCTCTAAGTGACGATCAAACTGTTGTTGTGTTAAAGCTTTAGTAAATGGATCTGCAATGTTGTCTTGAGAGTCTATATGCTTCTCTTTTAATGATTTCTTTAATCAAAGTGCCGCAACACATGTTTAGATTCAAGATGAGACTTATGAACTATTCCTAGTTCTGTAATAAACTTTTCATCCGAAACATCAACTTACAGCTTCACTTACAGTTATATACTTTGTCTTTGTCACTAAGCCAGCAACCTTTTGTCGATTGGAACCTTTCCAATTCACTGCACCATCTTTCAAGGTAACGACTTACCCTAAAGTGGATTTGTTATTGTCTTGGTCAGTCTAAAAACTTGAGTCTGTTTAGCACTCTAGTTTAATTCAGACTCAACATGTCATATGATGACATCCTTAGTGTCAGTTAAGTACTTTAAGATGTTTATCATTGTCTCACATTGATCTTCTCCAAAATATGACTGATCAACATCAAGTCTCGTATATTTCATTGCATACATGATAGTAGCTCATGCAATCTCTCTTTTATTGAGGACAATTTTAGAGAGATTCACTCCATGGCTCATCATCATGCGACACCTTTTGGAGTTTGCTATGCTAAACGCCTTTAGCATCTAATGAATATACGTTTCCTTGGGTTAAGCCGAACATCCTTTTAAATCTTTCAATATAGATTTATATCCCCAATGTGGGATGTTCTACCCAAATCATTCATGGAGGAATGTTTAGACAACTTTATTTTGATCGATTGTAGCATAGGAATTTCATTCTTTAACAGTAATATATCATCAACATATAGTACAAGGAATAAAACAGCACTCCCACTAACCTTCTTGTACTCACATGGTTCATCGTCGTTTTTGATAAAATCAAACTCTTTGATTGTCTTATCAAAACTAATGTTTCATCTACGAGAATCTTGCTTCAATCTATGAATGGATTATTGTAGCTCATATACATGATTTGTTTCAACCATTGAAACAAAAAATCATCTGGTTGTATCATACATATATTCTCCTCTAATAATGTATATTTATGGAAGGGCGTCTCTACGTCCATTTTGCTAGATTAAGTAAAAATAAGCTGTAATCGCAAGAAAAATCCAAATAGACTTGAGCATAGCTTCAAAATCCATTTTAGATTTTATGGTCATCTACCATTTCTCTGAGTCTTTATTACTCATAGTCTGTTTGTAATTCAATGGGTCATCATCATCCATGATGTGTACCTCATCGTCATCCTCTATGACGAATCCATACCTTTTAGGTATCTTCGGTACTTTTCCAGATTTACAAATAGGGTGTGATACAGTAGGTTCTTCCACTTGGTCAGGTACCTAACTCTGATCCGTAGTAATTTGTCGTTCTTGAACTTCTTTAAGATATATCTTACTCCCACTGACCCCTTCATGGATAAACTCCTTTTCCAAGAAGGCAGCATATTTCACAACAAACACTTTTTGATCAGTTGGATGATAGAAATAATACCCTACAGTTTCATTAGGGTATCCCACAAATCTACATTTGTCGGATTTAGTCTGTAGCTTATCATGTTCAAACTTTTTGACATAAGCTGGACAACACGCAGTCGAAGTCGAAACTTTCTAACTTTTGATCGGAGCGCACGTTTGAGGCGTGCGATACCTTTTCGGAAAGCCCTCGCCGAGAGTGTTGCAATGACATGGGATAAAACATTTTTTGGGTCCAAGAAAATGGGCTCATAACCAGGTCTTGGATTCCCCGCAGTTTATCCATTGAGCTATCTTGCGCTGTTTGCACTCGGGATCGTCGTTATGGTTCATTCTGACTTTGATAGGATCAATTCAGTTTAATTTTGACTGAATCGACTGAGAGTTAATAAAATGACCATTTTTCCCCTCCCGGGGTGGTCCTTGGTGGATCTGGCTTTCCAGGGTTATCTCTGGGGCTGAACTACACTTCCCAGATTAATGTCGGGGCCGATCTGTACTTCCCGGGCTGAGACCAGGGGATGATTTGACACATTCTAGGTCGATGTAATGGTTGACCTGTACCTCCCGGGTTGATACCATGGCTGACTTGACAGCTCAATATTGAGATTGGGATTGATTGGTATTTTCTGGGTTGCTGCCGGGGCAGATTTGTACCTCTCGGGTTGCTGTCGAGACTGATTTGAAGGCCCGATATTGAGATTGGGGTTTTAACTGATGGTTCGATCAGAGATCGGGGTTGATATGATAGCCCGATATTGAGATCGGGGTTGATCTGACGGTCCGATTTGAGATCGGAGTTGGATAGACTGTCCGATTGGAGATTAGAGCTGGATAGGAAGTCAGATTTGAGATCGGAGTTGGATAGACGGTCTGATTGGAGATCAGAGCTGGATAGCCAGTTTGATTAGAGATCGTGGCTGGATAGCCGATCTGATTGACGATTGGAGTTGGATAGACGGTTCGATTAGAGATCAGAGATGGATAGACGGTTCGATTGGAGATCGGAGCTGGATAGACTGTTCGATTGGAGATCGGAGCTGGATAGACTATCCGATTGGAGATCAGAGCTGGATAGATGATTCAATTAGAGATCGAAGCTGGATAGTTGGTCCGATTAGAGATCGGAGCTAGATAGACGGTCCGATTGGAGATCAGAGCTGGATAGACGGTCCGATTGTAGATCAGAACTGGATAGACTACCCGATTGGAGATCAGAGCTGGATAGACAGTCCGATTAAAGATTGGAGTTGGATAGACAGTTCAATTAGAGATCAGAGCTGGATAAACGGTCTGATTGGAGATCGGAGCTGGATAGACGGTCCGATTGGAGATCGGAGCTGGATAGCAGACATTGGGGATCAGATTTTACTAGAGTACCTACATTGGTGATCGGATTTGGGTTTACCGATATTGGGGATCGGATTTGGGCTACCATCGAATTTGGGTCTACCGATATTGGGGATCGAATTTAACTGAATGACCCACATTGGTGGCCGAATTAGATTGGAATCCCGGTATCGGTACCGGGGTTGATTTGATTGATGGTTTTGCCCTCCTACAGTGGTAGTATTGGGGAAAAGAAAATTTTAAGTGTCTACAGATGCCCCTCTTTATCATGTCCATGCAATGTAATGGAATGGACATAATAATGATTAGTAGACACTGGAAATAAAACAAATGCCAGAGACGTTACGAAGGCTGGGTGTCTTTGAGTGGAACGGGGCTGCTCTAGGTTGCTTACGTCATCTATCTGCTGGGGATAACGTTGTCATGGACAACCCTTGATATTATTGATAGGTTACCGCGAACTATTCTTGTCATTTTTTGCTAGGGATGACGTAATTCACGGTAGCCTGTTTAACTCTTATGGGGATGCTATTATGCTCCCATGGTTTGAAACCAATGATTTCCCGTATATGTCAGCATTATGAGGGGAAGATTTCCTCTTAGCTGATGTCGTTTGTTTGTTTTTTAAGGCTCCTCGGATGGGGTTATCCCTCAGGTATCGAGTCACCTTGCTGGGATCTTCCGATGCTTATCCGGATGATAGGTTTCACTTGGCAGCTTGCAGTAGGGAGCTGAATATCCAACCTTTTACGTCATTCTCTTTTGAGGATGTGTATAACAGATTCCATCATTGGCGATGGATTACTACAATTGCCTTCGTCACCGGATCATTTCTGATGCTTTGCTGAGGCTGAGCAATCAGTTAAACTGTATTGATCAGTACCCGACGCTTTGCTGGGGTTGCGCCAACGGCTGAACTGTCATCGGTCAGTACCCGACGCTTCGCTGGTGTTGTGCCAACGGCTGTTCTTGACTTCTGTCTGTACCCAAACATCGCTGGAATGGAATCAACGGTTGAACTAGACTTCGGTCTGTACCCGAACTTCGCTGGAATGGAATCAACGGTTGAACTTGACTTCGGTCTATACCCGAACTTCACTAGGGCTGAGCTAACGGCTGAGACTGGCTTCAGTCTGTACCCAAACTTCGTTGGGGCTAACCCAAAGGCTGAACTGGTTTCAGTCTATACCCGAACTGTGCTGGGGCTGAGCCAACGATTGAGACTGGCTTTGGTCTGTACCCGAACTTCACTGGGGCTGAGCCAACGACTGAACTGGTTTCGGTCTATACCCGAACTTTGCTGGGGCTGAGCCAACGGCTGAGACTGACTTCGATCTGTACCCGAACTTTCCTGGGGCTGAGACAACGGCTGAACTGGTTTTGGTCTATACCCGAACTTCGCTTGGGCTGAGCCAACGGCTGAGACTGGCTTTGGTCTGTACCTGAACTTTGCTGGGGCTGAGCCAACGGCTGAACTGGTTTCGGTCTATACCCTAACTTCACTAGGGCTAAGCTAACGGCTGAGACTGGCTTCGGTCTGTACCTGAACTTTGCTGGGGCTGAGCCAACTGCTGAGACTGGCTTCGATCTGTACCCAAACTTTGTTGGGGCTGAGCCAACGGCTAAACTAGACTCGGTCTGTACCCGATGATCCGAAAGTGGCAGTTTTTGGCAATTTTACGCAGTTCATGCGCAGTTTTTCTGTAGTTTACTTTGTTGATCCCCGAACATGGCTCCAAGATGAATATTAAGGGTCTTCGTGGGGCTTCCATTTCTGTTAGATTCCCGCTGCTTAAACGCAGATTTTAAGGACAAATCGCTCAATCACGTAGCGATTTTTCTTCAGATTTGACTCGGCATCACATAAGAACTCCGTTTTGACCCTAACTAGATTGAGCCCGGGGGAGTGGGACCCACCCTGGGGTGCCGCAGGTGGAGGTGCTGCAGCCGCAGGTGGGCCCGCTTCCACCTGAGCTATTTAATGGGCTGCGGGATTTTCATTTTTCAAGTTTCAATTTTGAGTTCCAAACGGATTTCGATCTTTTTTTTCAGATCTACAGAGGTTGAACAGCTGTTTTCTGAATCCTTCAGTTCCTACGCGATCAGCGTAGCTCAAGTAACGTTTTATGTTCTTTTTTTGCAAGTTTTGACTGTTAAAAGCATGCGAACCACTTAAGGGCATTTCAGATGCCATGTATGAAAAATGTATGCCTATATGACCTGCTAAAAATTTTTTGACTACATATTTATGCATATCTTACTGTAATTCATGTTTGGATGTAAGAAAATTTAGGTTTTGAGACAATACTATTTTACACTCTTTGATCAGTTTAGTAATTCTTTTTGAGGCCTAGTGAGCCTGGATTTTCAACTAAAAATGTCCATGGTAATTTGGCTACCATGTGAGGTTGACTTTTGATTTTTTTCATAAATATAAACTGTTTCTATTTTTGGGTAGGTGTGCTACTAAATGGCCACCTAGACATGCCTGTGTGCATGTGGATAGTCCATTTTACAAAGGAGACTCTGGCGAAATTTTTTCAAAATCTTAGGCATTAAAAAACATGCATTTTTTACTCTACTGGGGATTTTTGACTGACCCATGCAGGTTTTTAGCTTCTAGATTTAGAAAACATGCAGTTTTAACTTTACTGGGTATTTTTGATCGACCCATGCATGTCTTAGGACCTAGAGATATATGTTGGACTGATTAAAAATGATAAGCCACAGATTTTAGGCTTACCACACCCTTTTAGAGGTGATTTGGAGTATTGGTGTATGCGATGGATCACGATAGACCCGGCAGTTCCAGCAGGGTGTCCTCAACTATCAGACGGAGGAGGGCTTCTAATGTTCCTCAGCCTCGTAGTGCTCGGACGCCTCGTAGACTGGTGGAGGCGGTGATTCGTCCAGCATAGGATGAACAGCCACTTGATATTGACGATGAGGAGGCTCCTTTTGTTGCTCCTGTTTCTGCTTAGGCTCCACGTTCGGAGGTCCCTGGCATTGTTTTGTAGATACAGGAGTTGTTGGGCAACTTGAGTCGCCATCCTTCTAGATATCTTCATGCCAACGAGGTGACTTGAAGTTTTTTCTTCTTTGTGGATTCTTTTCTTCCTTTTTGCCATTCTCTGGGCTCAGGTTTTTTGACATGGGTTGGTTTTTGATTCAGGTTCCCGGCTTTACGCAGCCTCTAGGGAACAGGTTTAGCGTACATTCCCTGTATCACACTCTGCACGAGGATTACAGGGATATCGTAGATGGCTAGGGCTTTTAGTCCTTTTTCTCAATCATTCCCCGCTGTTGCCCCTGGGGGTATATGAGGGCTTTATCTGAGCGCTGGTTCCACCAGACTCAGTCCCTTCATCTGCTAGATTGCGAGGTGACGATGACTCCTGTGGATTGGAGATTTATCACCGGCATTAAGTTTGAGGGCGAGCCAGTGCCTGTTGTGGCTGATATTACGCCAACTGTCGTTCGGTCCCTGTTGGGAGTCCCTACAACAGCATTCAAGGGTCAGATGGTCCGATCTGGTCCCTTAAGTATAGATGCCCAAGATGGGACTTTACAGGAGCCCCTGCCTGATGATCAGAGGGCTAGAGAACGTATTATGAGGCGATTATTTTTGTTTTATGGCAGATAACTCATCTACTGTGTCCTTCACCTTGATTAGCGCCACTCGACATGTAGAGCGCCTCAGTGACTATAATTGGGGCTCCTATACCTTTGCCTATTTTCTCCATGGCATGCGCATGCTTTCGGAGGGAGTGACGGAGGCTTGGTTAGGATTTTACCTATTTCTGCTGGTGAGTACATCTTTCTGTACCTGTTTGATTTCAGCATTCATTTTTGTCAGTTTTGGTCACTGAGGACTTTTGATATTTGCATGATCAACTTTGGGCATTTGAGAGGCTTCCTTGCCTACGGCCTGCTTCTACCCTAAGTTTGGAGACCTATCCTCGGGGACGGAGATGGTATCACTCCACTTTGACGGTGGTCCCTATTGCTGAGGGATTCACTCACACTCGTTTGCAGTTGGAGCTTTTAACGGCGGTTTTGATCACCTGGACGCCGTATACCTCCGAGTTTTTAATCGTCAGATTCGAGGGAGGCGTCCCTACTAGCCGAGAGTTTATTTTGTTGACCTGCAGAGTCCCTTTGTTGACGGTGGGAGGCTGGGAGCTCTATCTTGTAGAGCGTGCCATTAGGAGAGTTACGGGGGAGATCTGCATTCCCATTGCTCCTCCTACTTGGCATCATTGGCCATTGACCGTGCCATTGATAGATATCCCTATGGAGGACATAGATGGCTTCTCCTTATCAGAGGGCCCTTACAGCCAAGAGGCATTTAGCAGTTGGTGGAGCCCTCGCACTATTGGAGCTCAGACTCATGCTACCTAGTTCATAGCAGACATGGTACCACGATCCGTGATGATGACAGATTGGATAGCTTGCCTTAAAGAGCCTACTCATATAGACCAGATAGTAGATCTGACCAAGGAGTTGGAGCAGGCCCGTTTCTTTATCAGGCATCTTGGCCGAGATTCTTCAAGGCCATCTTCTTTTTACCCATCCAGCTCAGGAGCGGGTCCCTCTTTCGGTCCATTTAGCAGTAGCTATGCAGGGGCAGATCCTCCCTTATACCACCCAGACATGCCTGATAGTAGTGATTTTGTATCCACCGAGGAGATGGAGCAGGTCGATCTCTTTGACACTGATGTCTTCGACTTCCTCTAATAGCTATTGGAGCTATATTTTTGGTCAGCCATTGTTTTGGCTATTTGGCGGTTGTGCCATCATTTTGATAGACCACTGTATTAGTTGGGTGGTGGTGCCCCATTTCCCTGTATTTTCCTTTCTGCTTTGTATTGTTAGACATGCATGATGTCCTGCAGTAGATAGTTTGTTGTAGATATTCATGATCTTTTCTATCTATCGCATCATGTTTATATTTGTTATCATGTATATATTATGTCATGTGTATGCATTCAGACAGTTGCGACTTGATTTAACCTCTGGATGGTCTTGTAATACGGTGCTACAGATGACATCGTCTGCACTCAGCCGTATTGAGCATTCACCACCGTCTAAGGTGGCCACATCATTGAGGTCATGGTATGAGAGCCTGCCCTACCCAGTCAGAGGGACAGTGAACCACATGTTGGGGCATTCGTTGGCCCTCATAAGTTTTTTGGGCGCCATCTGGATTTGTTGATGGCATTTTACCCTTTTGGATACCTGAGAGACAGGTGTTCCGCTTCAGGCGGCATGAATTAACGCCGACTTTTGAGGAGTACGAGTGATTTACTAGGTTTGCTCTGGATTTGCCATGTGCTCGTACGGCCATTAGTGATATGAGGAGACCGTTTACCTGTATGTTCGGTCTCCATCAAAGCTTGATCAGGGACGAGATTATATCTGGACACGTGATCTCGATTGATTTCCTGATCAATCGATTTGGAGAGCTCGACAGCTATGATCGCCATGTTAGAGATTTTATTATTTTAGCAGAGGCATGGCACCTGGCCGGAGTAGACATTCTGCTGATGTGTATTGTGGCATAAGTCTATATGCCGCTTCTCTTGGATCATTTGGATGTGGGATTAGTAGTTGTGGTTCGGGCCCTTAGATAGGGTAGCACCATCGTCCCGATGATATTGGCTGAGACATTTAGATCCGCCACACATTGTAGTACCCATCCAGAGGGGTTTTTTAGGGGTAGCTCGGTCTTGCTATATATATGGCTGATGTCCCATATACGACAGATTGGATTCTTCAGGCCTCGCGGTTTTTGCTTCACTCATGAGACATCTACAGTTTACTTTTTTCAGCCTGCGGAGTGCATTGATGTAGAGTCATGGTTGGCATTTTTGTCGAATATTGAGCATCCTTTCTCGATCTTGCTATGCTCAGGGCTATCATCCTCGTATAGCTTTATCACCCATGCTTCTGGCCTAGATTATTTGCCTCTGGAGGGATTGAGGGGAGTGACTACCTATCATCTCTTGGCAGTCATGTATCAGTTCGATCAGCTACAGAGTTTGCACCATTTTGAGGGGTCTGCTGATCAGAGGACATCGGCTTCTTCTATGTCATCCACCGACTTGGTTAGAGTATATGAGTGTTAGAATCATCGAGAGAGGGCTGATTTCTCTGGTGGCCATCCGGGCCGTTCTTCGGAGTATTCTGCATGGTTGGAGGCAGAGATAGCAGTTGCATCAGCAGAGGCTCATTTATCTCTGATTGTGGAATTCGACGAGGAGGAGCCCATAAAGGATCCGAATTCTCCTACCGAGGATGAGCTATTCACGGGTTTGACAGCGGCTCTAGCGAGTGATCTGCCGACTATTCCTGCAGAGACGAATCCGGCTTTAGCGAACTCACTATTTAGGATGACTTTTGAGCGAGATTCGGCTAGAGCGCAGATGTTAACCGCCTTGTCTGGCAGAGATTTAGCTTTGGTAGAGATAGATAGGCTCAGGGCCACTTTGGATGCTAGATTGATTGAGCAGGAGGAGCTCCGATCTGCTAGAGATGTAGCTGTTATGGAGTGAGACGAGATCCACTCGGCTAGAGACGCAGCATATGTTGAGATCGAGGAGACTTTGATTGCTCAAGATGCAGCTTTTGAGGAGAGGGATGAGGCTATAGCTTCCCGTGATTTCTACATTGCTGATAGTATTGCTCTTCGATCTTACACTCATGGTTTGGTCACCGAGATGAGTGCGTATATGGATGACCACAGTTCTACGATGCAGATGGCCGTGGAGGTACTGGGACGTATGGAGGCTGAGTGGATTGCACTTATAGCTGCTCCCCCATCTTTAGAGAGAGATGCCATACTGGCATTGCTGACCCGCTTGCCCTTGAGTCCATAGACTAGCTTTATTTTTCCTGTATAGACTAGATCAGCCATTTTTGTCATGTACAGGGCATTATGTATATATTAAACAGTTTTTTATATATAAGAGAAATATAGTTTTGATTCACTTTCCTGATTGGATATGTACTTGTCATTGCTGAGTGATTACAACTTCTTTCATGACTCGCAGTTGTAGATGTATCTTGAGCTTCTCCTTGATGGACTGACAGTTGAGATGTCAGGGAGTATCTCAGATGGGCCTGTTGACCAAGATAGCTTGATAGGATTTAGCTTTTATTTATCTTCGATGTCTTGGAACTAGTCTTTTATTTGTTTTCCATTTTTTCTTGAAGGTCAAACCGCGCCGTAGATGGCTGCCTACGTACTCCCGAGTTGAGGGAGATCAGGTCATTCGTAGTTCAGGCTGTTTGGTTGGAGAGAGGTTTGAAAAGTATTTATCTTGGGTTTTTGAGTTTGGTTTGATGAGTTTTTTTTGAGCTTTTTATTTGGTTTGACCGCACTAGAAATGGCTGCCTATGTACTCCCAGGTGTAGGGAGATCAGGTCATTCGTAGTTCTGGCTTTCTAGTGAAAAACCAAACCTGATTTGATTTGTAGGACGAAAATGCGGGTATGCATGTGTCTCAGACGTAGTACCTTTTGATGGCATCTGAATTGATGAGTTGGGGAAATTCGTTCCCATCCATTTCTTGTAGTCTGATAGCTCCCCCTGTCAAAACCTCTTTGACAATGAAAGGGCCTTCCCAATTTGGGGCAAACTTTCCTTTTGCTTCATCCTGATTGGCCATGACTTTCTTTAGCACCAAGTTATTTTCTTTGATTTGTTGGATTCGAACCTTTTTGTTATAGGATCTGGCGATCCTTTGCTGGTATAACTGTCCGTGGAAAATGGCTGAGCCCTCTTTTCATCTATCAGAGATAATTGATGATATCGGTCTTGCAACCACTGATCCTTGTCTGTCTAAGCATTGATCAATACTCGCAAGGATTTCATCTCTACCTCTATGAGAAGTACTGCCTCCATGCCATAGACCAACGAATAGAGGGTAGCCCCAGTAGAGGTACGTATTGACGTCTTGTATGCTAACAGGGTGAGAGGCAGCAGGTCAGGCCATTCCTTGTGATTGGCAGACATTTTCTACATGATTTTCTTGATGTTTTTATTTGCCGCTTCGATAGCGCCGTTCATCTTGGACCGATAGATGACGAAATTGAGATGCTTGATGTGGAACTTACTGCATAATTCTTTCATCATTTGATTGTTCAGGTTCTTGGCGTTGTATGATACGATCACCTCCGGTTGTCCATATCGACAGACGACATTATTTCTGATGAAACTAATGATGACCTCTTTTGTGACTTTGGGAAAGAAGGCTGCTTCAACCCATTTTGTGAAGTAATCGATCATGGTGAAGATGAATCGATGACCATTGCTGGCTTTTGGTTCCACTGGACCTATCACATCTATTCCCCACACGGAGAAAAGCCATGCTGAACTCATGTTGTGGAGCTCATTCAGAGGAGCGTGGATGGCATTTCCATTTATTTGACATTGAAAACATCTCTTAACGTAATCGTCATAGTCAGCCTTAAGAGAGATCCAATAATGGCCTGTTCTGATTATCTTCTTGGCCAGCAGATGACCGCTCATGTGTGGACCACAGACTCCACCGTGGATTTCATCCATAAATCTTTAGGCTTGCACTTTGTCGAGGCATCTTAACAGGCCTATTCCAGCATCCCTTTTGTACAGTGCATCTCCGCTCAAATAGAACTTCATGGCCATTTTGTGAATCCGCTTTCGCTCGAATTGACTTGCCTCAGCTGGTGTGGATCCATCACGGAGATTTTCCTTGATGTCTTGATACCAAGGCTTCTTAACAGGAGGTATTTCATCTGATACTTCTCCAATGTAACTCCCATATGTCGAGGCTTTCTGAATTGTGAACTTGGTGTTGGGAAATCCACTCTTATCAGATATGAAGATTATTAAAGCCAACGTTGCCAATGCATCAGCGAAGTCATTCCGACCCCTAAGAATATGAACGAAGGTAATGTCTTCGAATTCCAAGGATATTTTGAGGACCTGCCGATGATAGGGCGGCAAATGCAGTTTTCTGGTAAGATACGTGCCGGTGGTTTGTCTGATTGCCAGCTCGGAATCTCTGAAGACGAGTAAGTGTTTAATAGACATGGATTGGGCTAATTTCAACCCCATTATACAGCCTTCATACTCGGCCGTGTTGTTGGTGTTGCCCAATTGAATTTTGGTAGCCACAAGATACTGCTTTCCTGCACTAGAGATGAGGACTGCCCCAGCTCCGGCTCCTTCCATGTTTACCGCTCTGTCAAAATACATTTTCTATGGTTGGACTGTATTCTCAGACTGGAGTTGTTCAATTATCATGATCCAATCATCTGGGAAATATGTCTCTAGGGGCTCGAACCCTCCTGAAGGTGCGTCAACTAATTGATCTGCAATGCCTTGACCCTTGATTGACTTCTGAGTCACGCAGACAATGTTAAATTGTTGTAAGATCAACTGCCATTTGGACAGTCGGCAATTCAGCATTGGTTTTTTGAATACGTACTTGAGTGGATCCATGCAGGATATAAGGTATGTCGTATGCCCATGTAAATAGTGTTGCAACCTCATGGCGGCCCATGTTAATGCACATCATGTCTTCTCGATCAGGGTGTATTTCTGTTCACCACTGCTGAATCTTTTGCTGATGTAGTAGATAGCTCTTTCTTTGCTACTATCATCCTTTTATCCTAACATGCAGCCCATTGCATTGTTATTGACGGACAGGTACATGAACAAGGGAACTTCATCCTTTGCGGATACCAAAACAGGAGCTTTAGTCAGTTGCTTCTTGATGGCAAGGAAGGCTTGTTGACAATTCTCATTCCATTTGGTGGAGGAATTCTTCCTTAACAGCTTGAAGATGGGTTCACAAGTTGCTGTGAGTTGGAAATGAATCAGCTTATGAAGTTGATCCTTCCCAGGAATCCTCGTATCTCCTTCTCTGTACGAGGTATGGGCATTTCAGTAATGGCTTTGATCTTGGCAGGGTCGAGCTCGATTCCCCAATTGCTCACCAGGAATCTTAACAGCTTTCCTACTTTGACACCAAAAGCACATTTGGCGGGATTTAGCTTAAGGTTATACTTATGTAACATGTTGAACAGCTTTCTGAGATGGTCGATGTGATCATCCTCCCTCCGGGATTTAATGATGATGTCATCGACATAGACCTCTATTTCTTTGTGCATCATGTCATAAAAGAGGGCCATCATGGCTTGTTGATATGTGGCTCCGGCATTAATGAGACCAAAGGATAGTCGTCTATAGCAGAAGGTTCCCTAGGGAGTGATAAAAGCTGTTTTCTCCCTGTCCTCTTTAGCAACCATTATTTGATGATAACCAGTAAAGCAATCCACGAAAGAATACATGCCATACTGCGCAGTATTGTCGATCAGGATGTGGATGAAAGGTACCAGGAAATTATCCTTGAGACTAGCTTTGTTCAAATCCCGGTAATCCACGCAGACTTGTACCTTCCTTCGGGGCTTAGGTACGGGAACTATGTTTGACAGCCATTCTAGGTATGTTGATACCATGATGATTCCGGCTTTGAATTATTTAACAATTTCTTCTTTGACTTTCAGACTCCACTCAGGTTTCAATCGCTTGAGCTTTTGCTTGACTGTTTTGAATCCTTCTTTGATGGGCATTCGATGGATGAAAATATCAGTGGATAAGCCAATCATGTCTTAATGTGACCATGCAAATACATCCTGGTACTATTTTATGAGTTTGATCAAGTCGGCTTTTTAATTGGGTGTGAGGTCTGAACCTATTTGGATTTCTTTGATATTTTTGAAAGTTCCTATGTTGATGGTGGTGGTTTGGTCGAGGTTTGGTTTGGGTTTGTCTTTGACCCATTTTTTGATCTCCTCGGGCACCTTATAGTCATCTTCCTTCTCTTGATCAATATCAATCAAGTCGAAGTTCAATTCTACATCAAAGTCATAGTTATTTTGACAGGTTGGCATCTCATCAGCAAAGACACCCACATCCAATGCTTGGGTCCTGAAAACAAAATGCTTTCATTAATATATATAACTGCTTAAACATACATGACATTTGCAACGCGTGATAAAAGTTACTGCTATAGTTGTGCAAGCAAAAGTAAGCAGTAAATGAAAGCATGATTAAAGGGCAGATGTACTTTCTGCCCCTTTACCCTTTTCGACCGAGGCAAGGGACACTGCTCCAGTTGTCCAAGGTCAGATCCTCATGAACCGGAAGGATCAGGGATTTGTGATTATCTGTCTCATCTTGGGTGATGACCGAGACATCCTTTATAATAGGGTCAGGGCTCTTCTTTGAACAGCTCCCTTTTTCCCTTCTTGATGAGAGGAATTTGGGCATGATCCTCATCGTCGCTGTCTGAGAGTTCGTCATTCATGCCCTCGTTGTTGATAATGACCCTCATGTTAGCGAAAGGGTCCCGTCCTTCGTACAGGATCTTTTCTTTTTCCTTTTCGCTATCTGCCTCCGGCTTGAGGGATTTTCTTTCATGGACAGGTATGATTGAAGGAAATAGCATGGCTGATACCGCAGTCTGGATTTTCCTCGTAGGTTTCACCCATCCGGCATTTGTGAGGTTTGGCAGTAGAATTCTGGAGGCATGAGCCTTAGGATGTTTATGTGGGTTCTGGCGGCTTGACCCGGATGAATATCCAAATCCTGCTCTCCCGGTCTGACTTGGGATTTGGACTAGCATCTTGATACCTTGCTTATCCTTTCCCAAACCTTCTCCAGGTTGGAAACCCAAAGATACCATTTCTCGCCCCACTGTCATTACTTCGGTGGAGACTTTAGGCTTTAGGGCTGGTGCCCCGATAGGTAGATACTGAGTATCGCTCACCTCTAGAGCTTGAAAACTGGCAGGTTCAATCCCCGCATCCAGGTTGATCACTGGCATGTCCCCATGTATATAGGTAGGGTACTCTGGTTCGACATTCACTATGATGAGGCTGCCGTTGATAATGTACTTGAGTTGTTGATGGATGATGGATGGTAATACCCCTGCCATGTGGATCCAGGGTCTGCCCAGCAATAAGTTGTATCCGGTGGCGATGTTGAGCACCTAAAAAGATACGTAGAAAGTGTGTGGGCCAATCTCTAGAGGTAGCTCTATTTCCCCCATAGCCTGTCGGCGAGATCCATCGAAGGCTCGGATGACCATATGACTGGTTTTGATTCGGTTCGGATTGATCTTCATCCATTCTAAAGTATCATATGGACAAATGTAGAGGGATGATCCTCCATCAATGAGCATACCTCCGATCACATATCCGGAGGACATTACAGCTATATGCAGGGACTTGTGGTGGTCCATTCCTTCTGCCGGGATATCATCGTCAGTGAAAGATGTCACATTGCTGTTTAAGATGTGCTCTATCATGCGACAGAATTTCTTGATGTCCACTGTATGTGGTAACTAAGCTTCTTCTAGTACTTTCATTAGAATGTTGCGATGATCCTCTGAGGATAGGACCAAGTCAAGGATGGACACTTGTTTAGGTGCATCCTCCAAGCTTTGTACTATTTTGATTTCATGATATCCCATCTATTTGAGGAACTCTTTGATTTTCTCTTCAGCCACCTTCTCTTTTGCTTTGATAACTGGTTTGATTACCCTCTGAGGTAGGTATAATGGATTGTCCTTCGGCACAACGATAATGTTGTTTGAAGTGGAGCCTTCATTATTCTCATAGTTCCATGGGACCTTCTTCAGACTGATGATTGGATACTGAGGTCTGAAAGGCATGATTAGAGGCTGAGGTGCAGCCACCTTCACAGGATTTTGTATTTCTTGAACTCCTTTCCCTGTCAGTACTAAGGGTGTGAGGATTGACTCCTTATCGCAGTATATGACAGCCACTGTGTTCTAGTTCCATACAGTGGGGATCCAGAGAGTGTTATTGTCTGGGAGATCGAGGATTTAATTTCCCCTTATCAAGTACCCATTTTTGATTATGTCTTGAATCAAGTTACGAAGTGCCCAGCAATCCTCAGTATCATAGCCGGGTGAATTAGAATGATACTGACATATTTGGTCAGGTTTGAATTTTCTGGCTCGAGGGTTCAATGGAGTTAACAAGTCTACAACCATTCCTTTGTTGATTAGCATTTTAAGGATTTCTTCCATTGATTGATTTAGGTTGGTGAAGTTCCTCTAAAATAGGAATTTCCCATCCGATCGGAAATTCTCTTCTTCGGCCACCCTATTGGTCGAAAGATAATTCTCATTAGACTGGTATTGATTTCTCGAGGAAGTGATCTCTGGTGTGGGAGGATGATGAACAATGGACTGGTTGATTTGCTTCACCATACTCCTAGTAAGCTGATGCTGGTAAATGACCAGTTCTGCTAACTGCTCGATTTGTTCCTTGAGAGAATTTCTTTCTTTCTCTATCAGGAATCGCCTTTCAAAAACTTCCCAACTATCTGGGTTGGTGTTGTTGGATTGAATTTATTCTCCCACATAACGGAGGTAATTGGATCCTTCTCCATTTATGGTGCTGATCATGTTGACATTCTCCTCTTTATGTTGTGGCAGAGGATTGTCCTGCACATGGGGTTGCTCAGGCTTTGTGACAACAATCTCTCCATTGTCAATCAAGTCTTATATTTTGTGCTTGAGAGACCAACAGTCTTGGGTGTCATGGCCTGGAGATCCAGAGTGATAAGCACACTTCTTGCTTGAATCAAAATTCTGACCATTAGTGTTTGTTGGTGGAAGGAGTTGGACAATCTTCTTCTGGGCTGTCAGAAGTTTGAATACGTTCTCAAGTGAATCCCCTAGAGGGGTGAAAGTTCTTCGACGCCTGACCTCCATATTTTTCTGAAATGGAGGATTTGAGGGCTGTGCTGGATTTTGAAAAGGGGTATAATTCCTCCTTTGGATGGGCATACTGTTTGACTCGCCCCTTGGATTTTGTCCTTGTAACACTAAGGAAACTTCTTCGTCTTTCTTCTTGTGGACCCTGCGGGGATTACTCCCTTAATTTTTGGATTGGATATGCTCAGCGACAGCTTCGAGGGCGGTCTGATCTTTTATCTTCCCAGATTTGAGCCCCAATTCGGCCATTTCGCCATGTTTGATCATTTCAGAGAATGGTTTTCCTATGCCTGCTAGGACCCTCTCATAATAAGGCGCTTCTTGGATGTTGATAACGGTCATAACTATTTCAGATTCAATCATGGCTGGGGTGACTTGTGTTGCGACCCGTCTCCATCTCTGGGCATATTCTCTAAATGATTCAGTGTTATTCTTCCTGATCTTGGTAATTTGGTATGTGTCTGGAGCCAGCTGAGATTGGAAGCTATATTGACCAAGGAAGGCGTGGGTCAGTTCTTCCCAACTGTGGATTTTGGAGTTGTCCAGACGGGCATACTATGCTCTCGCCTCTTCGGTTAGACTCTTCTGGAAAAACTGCATTCGAAGCTTCTCGTCCTCTGCATAGGATCCGAGTTCTCTGATGAACACTTTTAGGTGTGTCTAAGGATCTCCCATTCCATCACACTTCTCAAAGTCAGGAGTTTTAAATTTTTTGGGATAACGAGCCCCGGGGAATATTCAGAGGTCGGAGTAATTGACACTACCGAATGCCCCAATCCCTTTGATTGATCGGAGAGCTTCCTCTACTTGTTGTAATTTCTTCATAATGTCACCAGCTTCCTGTTCTTTGATTAGGGGGGTGATTTCAAGGGTTTAGTTGGTCGTGTCCTGGTTTTGTGGTCCCAGAATCTGAGTTTCATCCTTTTCAGTGTCTTGACCGCCAGCACTACCACCAGATGCTCCTGGTTCTATGTGATCTTGAGATTGTTTCCCTTTAAGGGCCTTGCTTTATTCTCGTAGGAAACTGGCTAACTCGGCTATCTAATTTTTCAGACCTTCGAACTCTTCCCTGGATACCGGGGTGGATTCTGGTTGAGCACTAGAAGCCTTGTCCATGGATGGACTAGGTGCTTTTGATTTAGATCTAGTAACAGGACCAATTTTTACCTACAACAAAACGTAGGCTTGTTAATTCTCTGATGTAGGTAAGGACAGGATGCATGATGTGTTTTTTAGAATTTATCCTGCAAAATCGAGGTTAGCTGTTTTGATGGCAGGATGACATGGTATTTTGACAGGGAAAGTAAATCTTTCATTATTATATTTACATTGTGCTCCTCGGTAATTGGAGACTTAACATGGAATTGAAAGAGGAATGTATGAAGAAGCTTCCCTTCAAATTTGGTTAATCAGAGGCTGACCTATCTTAGGTTACTCTCGCGGCTTTTGTTTCGGTATGAAGGCTCCCAGATCATCGCAATCTACTAGAGGGGAAATTAATCCGATCTTTCAACTGGAGCAAATCTTGGTGGTGCATTTTCATGAGCCCCAGAGACTTAGTCGTCCCCAGAGACTGGGTTTTCCTCCTTGTGAGAGGGACACACAACATACATCCACATACATCGTGCATCACCATTGTGCATATGATAACATGGGTGCGAAGCACTAAATATGGGCGCGAAGCACTAAAAAGCAGAAAAGCATTCATTCACATTTATTCAATGTAAAGACGCAGCATTCATACATTCAATAAAGAAGTAGCATTCACCCATTCATTAACTGTGGAGACACAGAATTTCACGCATTCAATAGTTTTGAAAGGGAAATGTTTGAAAAGATTTGAAAGCGGCCTAAGCCCTCTACTGTCCCCAGCATAGTCGCCACCTATCGACATTGGTTTAAAAAATTCGCGGGTCGGGTCACAACCCGGATCTTTTAATCTCTTCTCCTAAGTTCTCTCTACCATCACTCTTTTTATTTAGGAAAAAGGTTTTGAAGGGTTTTTTAGGAGAAAGGCCAACATGTATCATGTTGATGATTTGAATGTTTTACAGAGTCGCCAGTTGGTAGATTTGAAATGGTTGTACCAACTCAACCGAGTTTTGTTTGAAAGAGGCCCAATTGATGGACACTGTTAAAACTTGATTTTTTGAAAACAAAGTTTGAGCTCGAGGGCTTGGTTAAGTGTGGGAAAGGTGTTAGGCACCCCACGACTCCAGTGTAAACACGGTACCGCATCTTTTCAATATTTTCCCTTTAAAACTGGAATGCGTGAGTGAATGCTATTTGAAAATTGGGCCTATTGATTTGATTGATTGAAAGTAGTGCTTTGCTTCGTTGAACCTATATACGAAGGGTTTAATTTGATTTAAAAATCAATCTTTGATTTGATTTGAAAATCAATCTTTGATTTGATTTGCAAAAGCATTTAATTTGATTTTCTTTGAAAAGCTTTTTGATTGAATTGAAAATGACGTTTTGAATGCTGGTTTATCAAACCCTTACGCTGCCATAGGAATTGAAGCCTAATGATACTTCCAATTTTATCTTTATAGCGTTAAGGCTGCATGTGAATGGTGATTTGTCGGGCTGCGAAGCATCCTCGACCACAGAATATACAAGTGTCGGTCTCCTCATTGGTATGAAAACCATCGGAGGGACGTTGACATGACAATCAACATTTTTTATTATATTGAGACCTTAAATCCGGATAACCGTTTTAAGGTCTGTTTACATGTACATTTTTGCAGAAAAACTGGCAGGGTACATTTGTAAACCGGAGTTTGTCCATCGTGGGAATAAAATTCCGATCGTTTTGATCGTGAATCCCACGATTACTAGGCTCACATATGAGTAGCCAAAACCTGCACAATTCAAATTTGTACAGAAACAGATATATATCCCAAAATTACCAAAACCGAGGATTCATTCAGTAAATCCTGGTCCGCACGGCCAAAGCGTCTAGTTCTCACTAGATAGCGATCTAATGGACGCGAGATTGCTTTTGAAGCTGAAACTAGAAAGAAAACTAGATTTAAGGAAATCTCAGCCATTTTAGCTTCCCGGTTCAGTCTGGATGTTTTGAACAGTTTGAAAACTATAATTGGCGAGATTTAAATAAATCTAGTCCGCCTGCAGATATACCAGTGCCAATTCATATAAAATGAATATTTAAAGCAGCAGTTGAATAGAAAGCGAGTAAAGCAATATATACATACAAATATATATATATATATATATAAAAGCTGTAAAGGGCGATGGATTTTCACTCCGGTGGCCGAATTGAAATTGATATATATATATATACATATATATTTATATATATATATATATATATATATATTGACAGAAATGTAGTCAACCAAGATTGGGAAGAGGACCAGTGATGGTGAAGGCTGCTTATATATGCATAAATATATATAAAAGCTGTAAAAAGGCCACAAAATGATCCAGGCCGAACTGGAATGTAAATATACAGTAAAATAATCAACCAGGGACTGAGAAGATAACCCAGTAATGGTGAAGTGTGCCAAAACAGTATAAAGGCCACGAAATAATCCAGGCCAAACTGGAATGTAAATTGCAGAAAAGTAGTCAACCAGTGACTGGGGAGATCACCCAGTATGGCGAAGAGTGCAAAAATAATATAAAGGGCAATGGGTTTTCACTCCAGTCTAAGATATACAAAACTCGGACAAAAGTTTTAAAGGGCGATGGGTTTTTGAAAGAGTCTTTGAAAATAGAAGGCCAAAAGAAACCACTTTCTAAAACCCATCGCCCTTTATAGCTTACAATGGACCGAAGCGTACAAGAGTTCTAAGTTATACAAAACTAGGACAAAAGTTTTTCATGATAAGCAACTCTCACGAAAAAATTTCACTGTGGGACAGAAAGTACTTTTGTTCAATTCAAGATTGAAGCTATTTCCAGGAAAATTACGCTCTCGTTGGGAGGGACTATTTATCATCTCTAATGTTTTTCCTCATGGTGCAGTTGATATCCAGATACCAAAAATAGGAAATGTATTCAAAGTTAACGGCCATAAGCTGAAGCCATTCCTGGATAGCAATCAAATAAAGGAAATTGAGGTCGTAACGCTGATGGATCCAACCTCCGGATAATTGATAGGGCGTCAAGTCGAGCCAACGACGTTAAACAAGGGCAGCTAATCAGGAGGTAACCCAAATTTCTTAAACCTTTAGTAGCTTTCACTTTAGTGTTTATATATTTTAGTATCTTATGCCTAGTAGAATTGACTCCTAAGGTACATCATGATTCAATGCAGAAGGTGGTAGGGAAACTGATCAAAGCTAAGCAATAAAAATCAGCAATGCCAAGAGGCTGGCGCGGGCCGCGCCTAAATCAAGAGGGCCACGGTGCGGGGCGCGCTACACCACCAGCACATTCAGGCCATTCCAAGCAATACCAGCGCGGGGCATGCGACATGAGGCGCGGGGCACGCGGCATTGGGCGCGGAGCGTGCTAGTCATGCAGGGAATTTGCCTCATCCAAACCAGTCAGGGCGGGCCACGCTGCAAGAAGAGAAGATCGGGCGCGGGGCGCGCCGGTAGGTGATTTCAGATTTTAAAAAGGTTTTAAACACATGTTTTGTCTTTCCAAAACCTAATCTAATTCTAATTCTTCTAATCCTAAGCCATCTCTTCTACTCCTACTCTATACAACTTTCCTGAGCCAAAACCAAGTACAAAATACTCCTTCCCAAAATCAAATCTTCCTTCTACTTTCTCTCTCTACATATAATCCCAATTCACTATACACTATCATCATCACATTCATCCATCACCACCGACTCCCGAATTTTCTCTGCAACTAAAAGAATTCATCAATACGGATTGAAAGAAAAAGGGAGTGCAAAGGAAGTGCTTGCACAAACATCCAATTGACAATACATTCAAGAGGTAACCATAGTTTTCATTGAGATTAATTTATTCTTGTCTAAGGAATCATATTTTTTTTCTCATTGAATTACTTTAGATATTGCATTGGATCCTTGGGTTACTGAAGACCTAAGGTTGATTTATATTGATTATTTTTGGGATAATTGCTATTATAAACTGTACTAAGTTTGGGGGACAGACTTTGTCACCCACCAAGTGTTCGACAATTTGCTTCAACAGGTTTTTCAAGGCTGTCTTCACCTTTTGACATCCAATTTAATGAGCATCCTTTCCAATGGCATCCAAAAGACCCAGAACTTCATCTTCAAGAGCCCCTCCCCAGTATGACACCACTTGATTTATGAGTGAGGTACGGCAACACGCTACGCCAAAGTTATCGACAAAAAGACTTTGGTACTAGAAAGGGGACGAAAGCCAGATGCGAACCTCGACGGCGCCGTGGCGCAGATGATACCAGAGCGTGGGTGGTTCCAACTGGTTGCACAACCTCTGCCAGCCGTGATCAATATCGTGAAAGAATTCTACGCCAACACCATAGAGCACGTTGATCACATGGTTTTGGTTCGGGGTACGCCGATTTCTTTCGACCCAGAGGCAATCAACGATTATTTTGGTCTGGAGACACCACAGATAGACCGCTACGAGGATCATCTTCCAAATCTTGATGAGATCATAGAGCGGGTATACAAGCCAAGCACTTAGTGGGTCACTAGAATGGGCACAGACAAAAAAATATCTTTTCCCCACTCCGCCTTGAGCAGATACGGCAAGGCCTGGTATGCCTTCATATGTGCCCGACTTATGCCAACGTGAAATCAGAATGATGTCACTAAAGAAAGGGCTCAACTACTTTTTGGTATTGTAACTCATAAGGAAGGATCCAATAATGAGGTCGAGATTCTGAACATAGACATCGGACGGTGCGTACAGGAGTCCATTCCACGATCGTTGAGGGGAGGAACCACAGGTGGCTTACTGCATGGTTTCCTCATCACTGACCTTGGCAGAAAAATAGGAGTCCAATGGAACCCTTCTGAGCCACTCATCCAGCCTATGGCCATCATTGACCATCTGACGATAGAGCCCTACAGACCATGGACAGGGGCCCAGTCACATCCGCGATGGGAAGGGTTTATCATGGTACCGACATCCACACCACCTCAATCGGATGAGCCGATGTCTGATGAGGATGAAGAAGCGTCGCCCCCAGAGTCACCATTCACTTTTCAAAGACGCAGTCGGGAACGGAGTATGCGACTTGCCCAACGTCAAGCTTCTATGCATATGTGCAACGTGAGGGCATTCACTGCATTAGCCGACGCCTTCTCACGTTTCTCTCCTAATGATCCAGTCCAGATGCCCACTCCTCCAGTCCTGCCTACTTACCCTCCACAAGAAGATGATTCCGATGAGTTTTAACTCGTCGCTCAGGGAAGTCCTCATTTTTTAATTTTTTATATGCCAAGTAATGGGGACATTCCTTGATTTAAGTGTGGGGGGAGTAATTTTAAAATTTTATGTGTTTTAGCATGTAGATTAGGTTGCATTTAGAGTAGATTCTGTTCATATGCATCTTCTAAAAAAAACCAAAAATATTGCATTCATGTTGGATTTTTGTTAGTAGATACATGCATATAGGATGATACGTAGAGATTGAGCAGTACTTCAAGATAATCAAATTCGTGGTTGAGGATTTTGAATTTGCACTAAATCTTATATGAAATTGACCTTCATAATCTAAGTAGTTTTGAACATAGAACGTCATTGCATGATTGTAGTTTTCTTTCAACTTTCAAGCACACCAATAAATTGCCACTAGTGATTAGGAATTCACATGTATTAAGAACACGGACACTTACTTGATTATAGATGAAAAGATAAAGAATTGGCTGAAACATAAGTTTTGGGGGAATTAAGGCTCAGAAAAGAAAAATATATATAAAGCAAGAGAAAAATTTGTGAAATAAAAAACTGATTTAGTTTGACCTCGTGGCCTTTGTTACTCGGACGAGTAAACCCTAGGAGATGTCTTAACACCTAGCGCCCTAAAGCTTTTGGGTTTGGGAGTCATTGGTCGAAAGTCCGTTACACGGGTAACATTGAATAGCCTAAGGGGTTGAACATTGCACGAATCAAAAATATGAAATAATTAGTGGGATGGAGCGTTAAAACGCACCCACGAAGCATGTGCTTTGAAGTTTATTTTATTATTGCGTATTAAAGCCTGATTTTCGATATACTTATGTGGATGCCATGATTATGAAGATATCTGTGTTTGAGTAGGTTGTTTGTTGGGAATAATCTGATGAAAAACTTTGAATTACTAATATATAATTGGACACACACACGAGAGAGAATTAAAGTCATGTATGTGATGTTGTAAGAACCCGAATTTTCAAAAATTATTAAATAAGAATTTAATAAATAAAATTCTTAAACTGTGAGATGGGTTCAAATAAGAATATATATATTTAATATGAGGTATGTGGTATTATATTACATAGGATAATATGGACTATGTAATATGCGTTTTTGTGATTTATAAATATATTATTAATATATATTTGTTATTTAGCGTAGAGACGATTCAATGGAGATAAAGGAAGTGGATAAATTCTTATCGATATTAAATAATTTATAGAATTATTTTATCATAGTAGGTTGGTGACATTAAATATTCTTAATGTATAATCACTATATTCTTGTGTATGTGTATTAATAACTAGTATGTTTATAACATAGGTTATTAATAGCACTTAAGCTATCCGTGAATGGGTTTGGATAGTGAAGCATGAGTTAGTTAAGGGAATTAACTAATAAGAATAAATATTAGTTAATTTAAGTTGAGAGTTATATTATGGAATAATATAATGTGAATGTCGAACCTTAATTAACTAAGGTGATATAGTATATGGTTTAATTTACTTAAGTAAAGGAGTAAATTAATATGTGTGTTGAATATGTAATTATAGTTAATACTTTTTATATATATTACTTAGAGTGGTAATATGTGAGAAAGTCTAATATACGAATAACGTTAATAAATATATATACGTTATTAAAGGGAGAGAGAAATCCTTATATCTTTAAACGAATATTTAATATTTGAAAAAATTATTTTGGGGACAATTTATAGAAAATAAAAAGAAATAATAATTTTATAGTTCTAATAAAGAATATAAAAATAATTTCTCATAATCAATTATTTTAATAAATGGGAGACTGTTATTCTAAATAATAACATGACCTTATATATCTTTGTATAAGGTAAAATGTGTGATTAATATGATAAATAATGTGAAACATATTTGCTATATGTAAATAAACTGATAGAAACAAATTATTATAATAAAAAATAAACTTATTACCTATTTTCTATATATAATGTACATGTGCCGTACATGTGATTATTTCTAATAGATATTATATTAATTATAATATCTTGAGACAATAAGTAAATTATTTTCTAATAATGAATGTGCTTATTTGGAGAAAACATAATATTTTATGATATGGCTAAATACATAATTTCTAATGTATTTTTAAAAGGAGTTTAATTTATAAAATGAAACTAAATTATTTTAATAACTTGAGTTGCTATAGTACCGTAACTGTTATAAATAAATTTGAATATTCTATTTGTAATATATTTATATGTGGACCTTGGACTTAATAGTTCTAATTTAATTGCACATGTTATAAGTAGTAATGTGGTGAGAGATGAGTAAGTGATGAGAATAATAATAAGCTTAAGATTAAGCTTGTGGGAAATGCCTTGTGTGGCACGATAGTAGATTCGTTGATGGATTAATTAATTCAAGGACGGAAGAATTATTAATTAAACAATTAATCTATATTAATTGTTATTATAATATGTTGATTTATTATTATAACTAATGGTAGTATAATAATAAGAAAATTGATTATAGATATAATCGAAATTGTATTGATGAGGTATGAGATATATTGTCTTATAATATTAATTATTGTTATGGATAATGTACTAGTATCTAGTATTTATTTGATAATATGTTGATTAATGAGTAAATGAGTTATATATATAATAAGATTTATATTTATTTAACGTGATAATAAATTATATAAAGTGTTAATCAATTAGTGTAGAAATTATAATTTCATTGATTAATGAGAGATGGATTAATTAATATTATTAATTAATTGATAAGATAAGTAATTTATTAATTTATATGTGCATGCATACGATATTAAAAGTATAACGTATGATAGTTAACTATATATTATACGAAGTATAGTGCAACATTAATGTGACCATACTATATATATAAACTATATAGTAAGATTAATTGCATTATGTGAGTTACATAATAGTAAGTGTTTATGTAACATGATGTGTATGGGCAGACCTTGTTGTATACTCTATTATTATATAGTAATATCAATAACAATTGATAATGATTTTAATAGTTATTATAATAGAAATAATAACCATTGTGATAATAAATAATAATGATACCCCATTTGAAATATGTAATTGGTATTAAGGAAAATATACATGAATTATATGGATGTACCCTTATTTGATTACGTTGTATTTAGAAGGGACATTGTGACTCAAAAATATACTATATGTACATATATTATATAACCAAACTGTATATATATTATGTGTATGGATATATAACCCAAGTGTTATATTACACTTTGCAAGTTGCTGAGTTCCTTGGTCTTGTCCCTAAATGAGAGCCCATTCACGTGAGAAGCTAGCCTACTCTACATTCCTTCTCAATTTCAGCATTTTAGAGCTAATGAGTATGGGGGGAGTGGGTTTCATAATGGATTTCACCAACTCCTCACCAACTTGTTATTAACCACCATGTTCTTGTTTCTTCCGTTAGTTGAAAATGATGAGCAAAGTCATGGACTGTGTGTTAGAATTTCTATAAGTACAGCCTCTCTTCTTCTATTTTCAAATTGCTGAAATTCTAAGTTGAGTTTGTATAAGTTTTCTCAGAATAAGAGTGAGTATACTGATATTGAAGGAGAGTGGTATAGCATCAAGCAACTCATTGCAGAGGTATAACATTTACATCCATGTTCTTCAATTTTTAATTCTTGATTTTTGGATTAAGCACGAATTGGATGTTAAGTTGATTAGAGAATGTTTAATAGTTGCTATGATAGCTTATAAGCATGTTAGAACTATTATGTAGCTACTCAGAATCGAATTGCTGTGAAAATTTCTGAGTTGGCCTTAAGTTCTGCCGAAGCAGAACAGTTTCTGGCCTGGCCGGACACCGGCGCAGCTGCGCCAGTTTTGTACTGGGCAGCGGCTCAGCTGCTCCAGGCCCTAAAGCTTGACTTCTGTTTCTGTTAAGTTGCTGTCATATGCTAGCATGTAGTATCTCATTAGACAAGCATGTGGACATGACTAACATACATATAGGAGTACTTTGTCATGACATAAGCATGTATGACCATGATAGTATACGCTATTGATGAAAGGCTTTATGAGTTACGAAATGAACTTAGAATTTTTAAAGTGAACTTATCATGAACATATCATATATGTATTCTGATATTTATAGCGTGTGTAAATGACTTAGGAATGTATGAAATCAGGTCTAACATGTATGAGTAAGTACCTTGACATAACATGAACATTCTTGACTTCATTAGTGTGCGACTTCTAAAGAAAGTTATAAATTTTTATAAACGAACCTTGACATATACGTATGATGTGTATGTTATTATTTTTTAAGGATGATTGTATGACCTAGTTATGCATGGAAATAGGTATGCCATGTGGTTTCAAACCCCTTTGAATACCATGAACCTCTTAGTCACTTTAGTGTGTGGTTCTAGAGAAAACTTGAAACCTTGAAATCAAACTTAAAGGAACTTGTGTACTTAAAGTTCTAAATATGATAACATGCGTACATGGCATAATTAGATATGAAATGAGGATTCAAGGTTGTCTTGCATGTGCCCAAAATGCTTTGGCTTGGTTTAAAACGATTTCAAAGGCAAGCACGTACAATTTTTTTTGTAAACAAAGTTTTATAAACATAGAGTGGTTATATTCCGACGTTGTTGACATGTTCGATAAGCATGACAAGTGATTCAAAGTAGCCTTGCATAATTAGTTAAGCATGACATTGATTTTGGAAAATAAAACTTATGAAGTTTTGAAAGTAAGATGGTTGAAAATAGAGTTACTTGCATTCTAACTTTATGAACATGCATGATAGAACTTATATGCCTCTAGTCATGATTGGTATGTGCACCCCGCTAGTTAGCCGTGATATGCACTGTGCGAGCATGTTTTAAAGATGTACTACACTAGCTATATGTAAATAGATTAGTGGTAGGCGAGCATGTTAGACTTTATTACTTTATAGCCTTGAATGGACTTATGTTTTTTATGGGTATTAACTTAGAACCTATATCGTGTAAATTGAACGGGAAAAGGTTAAACAAGAATGAAAGTATCCTTTAATGTGTATACGTGCTATGTAATAACACATGTTGATACTTGAATCCGACTTCGACGATTAATAGGGTATATTTGCTTTGTTATGGCCTTATGTGTTAGTAATGATTTATGAGAATGATTAACTCAAAAGATGGACTACACTAGCTATATGTAAATAGATTAGTGGTAGACGGGCATGTGTATGTAGAGAATGGTAGTAAGTACGTATGGTTAAAGTATACTTATACGTACATAGTTATTCTAAGAATACGATAAGAAAGTAAGACGAAGGTTCTAAGAACCAAGTTAGACAACAATGTAACCTTTATTATTACATTGAGAATGTGTGGATACATATATCTAATGAGTGTGATCTCTATAGTTAATATAACTGCGCAGGATTACACGAAGTGCAGATATTCTTAAGCAGTTAAGTCGTAGTTGTTAAACTACGAATCAGGCAAGTCTTTCAATTCCTATTTGATATATGAATTCAATAACTGTTGGTTGAATTATATTATGATGTGATAATGTGAACTTATATATGAACTGTATATGAGATATAAATGAGATTGAAAGTTGATCTTTGATGATATACTTGTTATGTGAAAAGTAGCATGCGTAGTAAATATATATTGTTTATAAATGCATGAACTGAGTATGTCGTTGTATGCTATGTGATGCATGAAAACTGTTAGAATTGCTGAGCTGTCGAGCTCACTCTTGCAAATAACCATTTTTGCAGGTTGAGGACTTGCGATAAAGATTTTGTGCTTCTTGATTGATAAAGATAGATAGTATCGCATTGAAGAATACTACTTAGATTATTATCTGGACCATGTTTAGGTTCTAGATGATGTACTTGATAGTTGTTTACACTGTTTAATACTTGTTGTGTTGTAAAAATGTATTAGTTAATACATAGGAGATATCGAGTTGAGTTGTAAACGTTTATACGATAACTCAAATAGAATGAATCATATTATATAGTTGATTCGAGAATTGTAATTGATTCAAAGTTATGAAATCAATAAAAAGATTTTATTCAAAAGGATATTGAAAAGTTTAAATTATTCCGCATTTTAGTAACATCGAATATGATGTAAAGACGAGATCTTGGATATAAATAGAATTTATATTCTAAATTATAATAAACAAAGTTGTATTCTTTTACTAATGATTAAAAGATGTAATAGTTCCGCGTTAGTAGTATCGTGACTGCACCGGATTCGAGGTAATAAAGGAACCCGAATTTGGGGGCGTCACAGGTTGGTATCAAAGCTGTAGGTTATAAACCTTAGGTAACTGTACCTTAGACTATAACCTAAGAAAGGGAAAGATAAAGATTAAAATATATCTAAATGAAGATTCAAAGAAGAATCTCGAAATATCTAGAGAATGAGAATCAGGAGTTTCCTAACTCCGGTAATAAAAATGTTAAGACGATGTCTATAAGATGTATATGACAAAGATAGTGAGAATAAACTCAGATGGAGTTTGGTTAATAATAGGGAAAGAACCCTAAGGTAAACCAATGATCACGACGTGATCAGATTGAACTGTGAAATGATAGATAGTCTGTAACGACTAAGTATGTATAGCTTGATGCTATAAATGAATGTACTATGAAAAGTACGAGATGAACTCATGAAGAGTTGTATGTGATGAAACATAGAAAGTTCGTAACGAGGAAGTGATAGAGTAAGATAGAGTTAAGTATTGGACTTCCATTGAGGACTCATATGATGGCTTAGTTGTACAAACTTTTGTATGGGCAGAAGTTTTGTGCTTGCACTCAGTGCGTCACATTGATAATCGTTGGAATGTTAGTGTCGCGGTATCATTATACATATGGCAGAAAGGTGATTTTTTCCTCATGTTTATTTTGATAGATAGAGATTTCTAAGCTTAAATTAGATAATATTAAGTTTAGGTGCGAGTTCTTAAGGCTCATGCCTATGACGAGTTCGTGACTCATAATCGTATGATGGGACCCTTCAGCAAATGGACGACTTTGGTCTGACTAGGATAAGTTCCTACACCCATATGATTGTGGTAAGTTCCTGAACTTCCATGGTGTGGTAAGTTGGTGAACTATACTGAGAATAGATATATTATATAAGAGTTTTGGAATAGTGAGCATTGATTGTAGTAAGAGATTGAAGCGATGGAGAAATTGGATTTTCCCTAAATCTTCTAGCTACGCTAGATTTTCAAAATTTATTGACCTTGTGCTAGTGTTTGCACTTTGATTTTCTTGAGAAAAACATTGGGTCAGATGACTGAACCAATGAGTTTTAAAAATAATATCGTTATTCGTATGTCTATGCTATTTGTTTCGGCTAAGACAAAAATGATTTGAAAATCTTTTAAAATGTATTTTGACCATATGCATCATTTGATATGGTGTAGAATGGTAAACGATGGAGTCATCAATGCAATCGAAGCTAGTGTTGGTTGTGATCGAAAGATCGTCAGCCCACTATGGTATAATGTAATATGACAAAGTCATAAAATGGCGGAATCCTCAATGTACTACTAATCTGGTATGGTATCATGACGTCATAAAAGAATTTTTGGTTTTCTGTAAATTATGAAGAAGGTCAATTAAGTTGGCTAAATTATTTCTATTGATGTCCGAATTGTTGATGAGAGTCTAAGCTATTTGATTCAGCTAGGCGACTGTTGAAAAGAGATTATTGAATTCAAGCATTCTTGTGTATTTATGCCAAACCAGATTGCTCTGGTGCGGATTCAGATGTTGAAAAGCTGAGGTGAACAACCCTATAAGGGAACATGTTTTCGGGGACAATGGTTCCGAGCGTAACGCATATAGTCGTTACAAAACACTACGTTGCGGCCCAACGTAGTGGTACAATAGGTTGGCCACCTAGAGTACGCGTGGAGGGTGTTTTCAGTCTTTGTGATTGATAAACACTCTAGTTTGGGTTGTGAAGAATTGTGTTGAAGCATTAGTAAACCTGGAGAAAAGTTCACGGTCTTGTGACCCCTCAGCATAATTTGGAATCTGAGTTATTCATACTACTTCTCGATTATTGAAAAATAGTGGAAGATTCTTATTCTTCCGAATGATGAAAGTAGTAAGTAGAATGTTCCTTAGAAAGGAGAATGTGGTAGAATGCAAGTGAGCAAGTTATAATAAAACTTCTGAAAAGAGAATGAATAAAAATTATTCAAAAGAATAGGTAATATTCGGAATGGCATCGAGTAGAGAAGGTTTCGGTGATTCCGAAGACGGAATCCTTATAAGGGGGAGAGGATGTAAGAACCCGAATTTTCAAAAATTATTAAATAAGGATTTAATAAATAAAATTCTTAAACTGTGAGATGGGTTCGAATAAGAATATATATGTGATATGAGGTATGTGGTATTATATTACATAAGGTAATATGGACTATATAATATGCGTTTTTGTGATTTATAAATATATTATTAATATATATTTGTTATTTAGCGTAGAGATAATTCAGTGGAGATAAAGGAAGTGGATAAATTCCTATCAATATTAAATAATTTATAGAATTATTTTATCATAGTAGGTTGGTGATATTAAATATTATTAATGTATAATCCCCATATTCTTGTGTATGTGTATTAATAACTAGTATGTTTATAATATATGTTATTAATAGCACTTAAGCTATCCGTGAATGGGTTTGGATAGTGAAGCATGAGTTAGTTAAGGGAATTAACTAATAAGAATAAATATTAGTTAATTTAAGTTGAGAGTTATATTATGGAATAATATAATGTGAATATCGAACCTTAATTAACTAAGGTGATATAGTATAGGGTTTAATTTACTTAAGTAAAGGAGTGAATTAATATGTGTGTTGAATATGTAATTATAGTTGATGCTTTTTATATATATAATACTTAGAGTGGTAATATGTGAGAAAGTCTAATATACGAATAACGTTAATAAATATATATACGTTATTAAATGGAGAGAGAAATCCTTATATCTTTAAACGAATATTTAATATTTGAAGAAATTATTTTGGGGACAATTTATAGAAAAGAAAAATAAATAATAATTTTTATTTCTAATAAAGAATATTGAAATAATTTCTAATAATGAATTATTTTAATAAATGGGAGACTGTATTCTAAATAATAACATGACCTTATATGTCTTTGTATAAGGTAAAATGTGTGATTAATATGATAAATATAGTGAAACATATTTGCTATATGTAAATAAATTAATAGAAACAAATTATTATAATAGAAAATAAACTTATTACCTATTTTCTATATATAATGTACATGTGCCGTACATGTGATTATTTTTAATAGATATTATATTAATTATAATATCTTGAGATAATAAGTAAATTATTTTCTAATAATGAATGTGCTTATTTGGAGAAAACATAATATTTTATAATATGGCTAAATACATAACTTCTAATGTATTTTCAAAAGGAGTTTAATTTATAAAAAAAATTAAGTTATTTTAATAACTTGAGTTGCTATAGTACCGTAAGTGTTAGTAATAATATTTGAATATTCTATTTGTAATATATTTATATGTGGACCTTGGACTTAATAGTTCTAATTTAATTGCACATGTTATAAGTAGTAATGTGGTGAGAGATGAGTAAGTGATGAGAATAATAATAAGCTTAAGATTAAGCTTGTGGGAGATGCCTTTTGTGGCACGATAGTAGATTCGTTGATGAATTAATTAATTTAAGAACGGAAGAATTATTAATTAAACAATTAATTTATATTAATTGTTATTATAATATGTTGATTTATTATTATAACTAATGGTAGTATAATAATAAGAAAATTGATTATAGATATAATCGAAATTGTATTGATGAGGTATGAGATATATTGTCTTATAATATTAATTATTGTTATGGATAATGTACTAGTATCTAGTATTTATTTGATAATATGTTGATTAATGAGTAAATGAGTTATATATATAATAAGATTTATATTTATTTAACGTGATAATAAATTATATAAAGTGTTAATCAATTAGTGTAGAAATTATAATTTCATTGATTAATGAGAGATGGATTAATTAATATTATTAATTAATTGATAAGATAAGTAATTTATTAATTTATATGTGCATGCATACGATATTAAAAGTATAACGTATGATAGTTAACTATATATTATACGAAGTATAGTGCAACATTAATGTGACCATACTATATATATAAACTATATAGTAAGATTAATTGCATTATGTGAGTTACATAATAGTAAGTGTTTATGTAACATGATGTGTATGGGCAGACCTTGTTGTATACTCTATTATTATATAGTAATATCAATAACAATTGATAATGATTTTAATAGTTATTATAATAGAAATAATAACCATTGTGATAATAAATAATAATGATACCCCATTTGAAATATGTAATTGGTATTAAGGAAAATATACATGAATTATATGGATGTACCCTTATTTGATTACGTTGTATTTAGAAGGGACATTGTGACTCAAAAATATACTATATGTACATATATTATATAACCAAACTGTATATATATTATGTGTATGGATATATAACCCAAGTGTTATATTACACTTTGCAAGTTGCTGAGTTCCTTGGTCTTGTCCCTAAATGAGAGCCCATTCACGTGAGAAGCTAGCCTACTCTACATTCCTTCTCAATTTCAGCATTTTAGAGCTAATGAGTATGGGGGGAGTGGGTTTCATAATGGATTTCACCAACTCCTCACCAACTTGTTATTAACCACCATGTTCTTGTTTCTTCCGTTAGTTGAAAATGATGAGCAAAGTCATGGACTGTGTGTTAGAATTTCTATAAGTACAGCCTCTCTTCTTCTATTTTCAAATTGCTGAAATTCTAAGTTGAGTTTGTATAAGTTTTCTCAGAATAAGAGTGAGTATACTGATATTGAAGGAGAGTGGTATAGCATCAAGCAACTCATTGCAGAGGTATAACATTTACATCCATGTTCTTCAATTTTTAATTCTTGATTTTTGGATTAAGCACGAATTGGATGTTAAGTCGATTAGAGAATGTTTAATAGTTGCTATGATAGCTTATAAGCATGTTAGAACTATTATGTAGCTACTCAGAATCGAATTGCTGTGAAAATTTCTGAGTTGGCCTTAAGTTCTGCCGAAGCAGAACAGTTTCTGGCCTGGCCGGACACCGGCGCAGCTGCGCCAGTTTTGTACTGGGCAGCTGCTCAGCTGCTCCAGGCCCTGAAGCTTGACTTCTGTTTCTGTTAAGTTGCTGTCATATGCTAGCATGTAGTATCTCATTAGACAAGCATGTGGACATGACTAACATACATATAGGAGTACTTTGTCATGACATAAGCATGTATGACCATGATAGTTGTTCTCCGATTTATGTAACGACAATTAACGCGCAAGTATACGCGATCAACAAGTAATATAAGATAAGTAGGATGTCGTACCCACGAGGACGAAGTCTTAAATGCAAATCAAATACTAATGTAAGTTCTTTACTGTTTTATCTAAACAATTGATTGGAGGTGGTATTTTAAACTATGCGATTACAACTAAAGGAAACGGGAGAAATAGATGTATTAGGGAGACAAGCTAGGATTGCAATTCCCCTAACGCGTCGCCTAATCTCCTAACTCTCCACAATACAAACAAATCAAGGAATGGTCAGCCGAGAATAGAACTATGCATATGCTTCTGTCGAAGGCTAAACGCACATCTCTAGCTAGATGAATCACAATATATCTATCGATGAAAATAACTAGGCTAGGGTCATTAAGCTCAGTCTCAAGGCTACACAAGGCAAATAGAGATATGTCTATCCTATTAAGCATGTTTATGCACACATTCGATTAGGCAAGGGCATAACAAGTGTTGTTGTATTTTAAAAGCTAGATAATAATGTCCAATAGTCAATATCCATTAATATCACTGCCAAAAACTCTGTCAAGCATTTAGTCAATAAGCAAGAAACACAACAACCCATTCCCAAAATGATTCATTAGTATAAATAGGAGAGAAAGTTAATTAGGCTAAACACTAGGTTACATTGCAATCCTAAAAAGGAATTAGTTCATAACCATGGTGCTAATACACATTTCTATCACATTCAACATTGATCAGTAATACACAAACAACCGAGAGATTTTAGAATAAGAAAACTCCTGAGCTAAGGTTTTCTGTCTCCACGTCTTCTCTTCTCCGTGTAACTCCTGAGCTGTATATGATGCAATAACTTTTCTCCCCTAAAACACAGCTTCTTTCTGTTCTAGAATCCCCAAAAATATTCTATGTATTTTCTCTCTATCTCTGATATCCTCTTGTTATTCTCCCGCTCTGGTGTTTTTATCTTTTTAGGTCATTAAATGCGAACCACTAGCTAGGCACCGGAGGTGACGCTGCGGCGCGGAGCCTATAACTGCTTGGCGGCGCTGCGGCGCCACTAACGCTGCAGCGTGAGAATAAGAAGGACCGGGCCGCTGCAGCGCCAGATGAATTTAGCCAGGACCATGAGTTGGAGCTGCGGCGTGGGCTTTAGAATAAGCTCTGGCGCTGCGGCGCCAGAATGTAGAAAATGACAACTTTGCCCCTGCAAGCTGGAAATGACCAAAACAGCCCTGCAACATACAGGAAAAGCATAACAACAACAAAATATATACAAAAGCACAACAAAGAACAGAAAACAAGCAGCGTCTTGAGCTTTAGAGAATCTGATTCGCGATATAAATACCACTTATCAAATACCCCCAAACTTAAGCTTTTGCTTGCCCTCAAGCAAACAATCTAACATCCACACAAGCATTACAGGAAGACGCGAAAGGAAACTACTACTAAATAATTATACCACGGCTTCAAAGCGTACAAAAAGAGCCTCTCCGAGAATAGGACAAACACAGACATGAAAAGGGGCTTAAAATTGAATTTGCAAGCATGAGACTGTACTTGATCCATTCTATGTGCGCGAAGACCAACCATCCTAACTAAACATAGCTCAAACAAAACTTGCACAGCTGAATGCTAAAAATAATATGCACATTACGCAACTTAAACATTCAACAAGCATTGAGGCTAGGATGCAAGCACAGGAAAAAATCAAAAGGCTCTAGCATGAAGACAGTAAAATCTGATTCGGACAGTCCTTAATTACCTTAGGCTAAACAGAGCTACCCATAAATGAGCTTTTGATCAGTGACTCCCAAACCAGACGGCTTTAGGGCACTAGGCGTGGAACACCCCTATGAATCTAATAACTCGAGCAGTAAAGGCCACGTAATCAACATAAGCCAAATTATACTTTACGAAATCTAAAGATTATTTGACGAGTGCATTTTATGCTCCATCTCAACATCGGTCCTGCGTTTATGGGCGAGTGCGTTTTACGCTCCATCTCGACCCATCGCAAGACTTTCGATAATCAATCTCCTTTTCAATTCATTTTATTTTAATTTTATTTTAATACAACATGCCAGAGTCCAAGATCCAAAACTGTAAAAGCACCCAAGCCCTTTATTACCTTGCAGAAATGAAAGATTATAAGAATGAACATACTATCAAAGCAATCAACGCGCGAAGTAACATCGAAAAATAAATAGCTAAAATAGTTGATCGGTGCTTGCTAAGGACGGATCAAAAATAGTCTCGACTTATCGATTCACAACCCCTAACACATACATGCCTGACACGACTCTAAGAGACAGCCATAACTACTTGGCGCCTGTCATTAGCCACGACCAAAAATTAACCCTCACCCAGCATATTTACAGTTACAGAACTAGGCGAAAGGGAGAATAAGGAGAAGCCATTACACAAGGCATCAAGAAAACCAATTAACTGCACAAACCCCAAAATATGGCTAAAAACATAACAACCAAAATAAAGCACAAGCATTTAAATATTATAACCCAAAACATTCATAAACATAGCATAAAAAAAATATAGATAGTCTGGGGCTAAACCGCCCAAAAGAAACATGATAGCAATTCATATATATTAAAAAAAAAACTTAAACAGGAAATCTCCCCCAAGCTTGAAATCTGCCAATGACCTCACTGGCCTTCACCCTCTGGAGCAATATCACCTCCGCCATCATCCTCGTCTTCAGCATCCGCATCCGCTGGCTCCTCCTCGCGATCCTCTCCTGAGGCTGGAAATGGTGGAGGATAAGGCGCAAAGACTGGAGGCTCTGGAAATTGAAAGGGCATGGACTCTGCGTCGTCTCCTCCCTGAGCATAATAGATACTGGAGACCGTATTTGCGAACTCCGCATGATAGTGATTGAATTGGCTCTGCCATTGAGCCACTGTATCAACCTTGCTGTGGAGAAAATTAAGACTGCTTAAAATCTCTGCCAAGGCCCCGGGTGGCATAGCCTCAGAAGATGGTGGCTCAGGCGCTTGAGCGGAGGTACCAGCTTCCGATGAGGGAGGCGGCAGAGGCCCCGGTAAATATCCCTGACCCTTTGGGTGTGACGGAGGTCCCCCATCCCAAACTCCATAACGGGCTATAACGTGATGATCAATGACTGCCATAGGTGGCTGAGTGATGTCGTCTTTCTCCCATACCACACCCGTCCTTTTGCATAGGCGTGTGATCAGGACGGGTGAGGGAGTCCGGAATTGACGTTGCTCCTAATGGCCTTTTTAATTGAATCCTGAATAAGAACCCCCACATCAACCTTCAGCCCCATGACAATTGCATAAAGCAGTACTTCCCTCTCTCTTGTTACATCGCTCAGGTGGCGTGTTGGCATAATATTTGCACAAATAAAGGAGTACCACGCCTTACCATAACGACTTAAGGCTTGATGGGGGAAAGAGGTCTTTTCACCATGGAATTCATTGGTTTTCCACACGGTACCAGGCTTGTAGAGCTTTGCTATAATCTCATCAGTATTGTAACTCCGCATCCCAGGCTCCAGATAATCCTTACCATCGTAGTTTGGAGTCCCATATACAGCATTGATGGTTCGAGTGTCAAATTTTATCAACTTACCCCGAACTGGCACCGAAGCAGGACCATCGGCATTAGCATTTGCATAGAATTCCTTTACCACTGAAATAACTGCAGATTCGGGCGGCTTGGTGAAGTGAATCCATTTCATAGTCACAATCATTGAATTCATATGGCCGTCCATCTTGTCATCTGGCCTTAGCCCTCTCTCAGGCACCAAACTCCTTTTTGAAAAATTTTGGGCATATCGCTTCCAGGCTTCCTCACTCGGAAATTTTACAGCATCCCAAAGAGGAGGGGCTCTAGAAGACGGAGGAGGACCTATACTAGTGCGAGGACGCTTTGAACCCATAGCAATCAAAACTCCAAGAACAACAAAAAGATAATTAATAAACGATCAATGAAACTCTGCTCTGAAGAAATCCTTTACCTCTGGTTGCTTATAAATACAATGAAGGAGAATAACTGCACGACGGTTGAAGGCCCCAAACGCTCAGAAGCCGAATGGGTGACGGTTGATTTGCCGCAATCGTTGGGAGTAAGGGAGATGTGTGAGAGAGAAATGAGGGACACTGCAAACTGAACCCAAAAGCCTCAATTAAACTTAAAAACTCGGCACTGGCGCTGCAGCGTGGTGCATGGCGCTGCGGCGCGGGAAAGGTTAAACCTGGCGCTGCGGCGTCATTATCGGAGCTGCGGCGTGAAATCTTGGCACTGCGGCGTGAGTAATTAGGAAGACCTCGACGCTGTAGCGCAACTCTCCAGTAGCTTCCAGCATATGCCGGAGCCGCGGCGCGAAAATTTGTAAAGTGGATGGCGCTGCGGCGTGATTCTTGGAGCTGCGGCGCGAAACTCAGACTAACTCTTGGCGCTGCAGCGTGAGCACTGCATTCCTGCAGCCAACACCCAAAATCTGAATCAAAGCACATTAGAACTACTAGACATAGCAATCATACTAACAATTATATTAACTATTAAACTACATCCTAACATACTAAATTAACATTTACACTAATTCTAAGTAAAACCAATTGCACTAATGATAACTAAGGAAAATAAGACTAAATAAAACCATAAGGAAATTTTTTTTTATACTAAGATGGGGGTTGCCTCCCCATCAAGCGCTTGATTTAGAGTCGTCGGCTTGACTTTCGCCCCGCCTTACACCGGGTCTCCCAAGGTGATGGAGGTGTTTTGACGGTCGACCTCGCCGCCCAATAGTGTTTCAAACGTTGTCCATTGACTTTGAATGTTTTGTCTGAATGAGGGTCTTCGACCTCAATAGCCCCATGAGGATACACTTTAGCAATGGTGAACGGCCCCGACCATCGGGACTTCAATTTCCCCGGGAATAATTTCAGCCGGGAGTTAAAAAGAAGCACCTTCTGGCCTTTTTCGAAGTTCCTTTCGACAATTTTCTTGTCATGCCACCGCTTTGTCTTTTCCTTATACAACTTAGCGTTTTCATACGCGTGCAGACGAAACTCGTCTGATTCATTGAGTTGTAATAGTCTTCGTTCACCTGCTGCATCCATATCGAAATTGAGCTTTTGGATAGCCCAATATGCGTTGTGCTCTAGCTCCACAGGAAGATGACAAGCCTTTCCATAAACAAGCCTATACGGAGACATTCCGATAGGCGTTTTATAAGCGGTGCGGTATGCCCACAAGGCATCATCAAGCTTCTTTGACCAGTCCTTCCGATTAGGATTAACGATCTTCTCCAGGATACGCTTAACCTCTCAATTAGAGATCTCTGCGGCCACTTGTCTGCGGATGATAACCTGTGGCTATTTTATGGGTCACCCCATACTTAGCAAGAAGGGCTTCGAAATATTTGTTGCAAAAATGTGACCCTTCATCACTGATTATTGCCCGAGGAGTGCCGAAGCCAGTGAAAATATTTTTCCTTAAGAAATTAAGCACCACCTTAGCATCATTAGAAGGCAAGGCGACTGCTTCTACCCATTTGGAGGCATAATCAACCGCGACCAGAATATAGAGATTGTTGAAGGACGACGGGAATGGCCCCATGAAGTCAATACCCCATACATCAAACAGCTCTACTTCAAGGATATTCTGCTGAGGCAATTCGTGCCTTTTTGAAATGGTTCCTACCCTTTGGCATCTATCGCAGTGCAACACATATAGGTGTGCATCTTTGAACAGGGTAGGCCAGTAAAACCCAGATTGGAGTACTTTAGCAGCAGTTCTTTGGCCCCCAAAATGTCCTCCATAATTAGAGGAATGACAATGATGGAGCACACCTTCGATTTCCTCCTCTGGCAAACATCTTCGCAGAATCTGATCTGAACACTGTTTGAATAAAAAGGGCTCGTCCCAAAAGTATAGTTTTGCATCATTTAGGAATTTCTTCCTCTGCTGATAGCTGAAGATGGGAAGAAGCACTTGACAAGCGACGAAATTTGCAAAGTCCGCATACCACGGGGCTTTACTTTGGACGCCAAACAGTTGTTCATCCGGGAAGAAATCATTGATGTCTTTGATTGCGTCTCCCGAATGAGGAGGATTTTCCAACCTCGACAAGTGATCTGCTACCTGGTTTTCTGTCCCCTTCTTGTCGCGGATCTCTAGATAGAACTCCTGTAGAAGAAGGACCCACCTTATCAGCCTAGGCTTTGCATCTTTTTTTTCTATCAGATATTTAATGGCCGAATGGTCTGTGTACACGGTCACTTTTGTTCCAATGAGGTAGGAACGGAATATGTCGAAAGCATAGACCACTGCCAGCAGTTCCTTCTCGGTTGTGGTGTAATTTAACTGAGCATCAGTTAATGTTTTGCTAGCATAATAGATCGTGTGGAACACTTTGTCCCTTCTCTGTCCCAACACTGCCCCAATTGCAAAATCGCTGGCGTCACACATGAGCTCAAATGGGAAAGTCCAATCAGGAGCTACCACAATAGGAGTCGAAATGAGTTTTTCCTTCAATAATTCAAATGCTCTGAGGCAGGCTTCATCAAACTGAAAAGGCATATCCTTTTCCAATAGTGAACATAGTGGTTTTGTTATCCTTGAGAAGTCCTTGATAAACCGCCTATAGAAACCTGCATGCCCAAGAAAACTCCTAACCCCTTTCACTGATGTAGGCGGTGGTAGACTATTGATGACATCAATTTTAGCCTTGTCTACTTCAATACCACCATCTGATACTCTGTGGCCCAGAATAATGCCCTCTTTTACCATGAAGTGGCACTTCTCCCAATTCAATACAAGATTAGTTTCAACGCATCTTTGGAGAACGGCAGTCAAATTGACCAGACAGTTATCAAATGAACTCCCGAATACAGAAAAATCGTCCATGAAAACCTCGAGGGTCTTTTCGACCATGTCAGAGAAGATGGACATCATGCAACGTTGGAATATTGCAGGAGCGTTACACAACCCAAAGGACATTTTCCGAAAGGCAAAGGTCCCATACGGACATGTGAACGTTGTTTTCTCCTGATCTTCGGGAGCAATAAAAATTTGATTATAGCCAGAATAACCATCTAGCAAACAATAGAAGGCGTGCCCAGCAAGTCTATCGAGCATCTGATCAATAAATGGCAGAGGGAAGTGATCCTTACAGGTGGACTTGTTCAACTTTCTGTAGTCCATACATACCCTCCATCCAGTCACCGTTCTGGTTGGAATCAACTCGTTATTCTCATTGGCTACTACTGTCATACCACCCTTTTTTGGCATGCATTGAATTGGACTGACCCAAGGACTGTCCGAGATAGGGTATATAATGCCCGCATCTAGCAGCTTAATGATTTCCTTCCGGACCACCACTTTCATTATTGGATTCAATCGCCTCTGATGTTCAATGGTCGGCTTGGATCCTTCCTCCAGTAGGATTTTGTGCATACAAAGGGATGGACTGACTCCTTTAATGTCTGAAATTGACCACCCCAGTGCCGTTTTATACTGTTTGAGCACTAGCAGTAGCTTCTCTTCCTGGCCTTCATCTAAAGATGCAGATATTATAACAGGTAACGTGGATGAATTTCCCAAGTATGCATACCTCAGATGATTGGGCAGGGGCTTTAACTCGAGGACAGGAGGTTCTACAACAGATGGTTGGGCCTTGGAAGTAGATGCTTCTGGATCATTCAGCGACTCAAACTGTCTTTGGAACTGTGTAGATCGCTGGGGTGCATCCAGCCAGTTAGCACATTCAACATGGGTGGCCTCTTCCTTAGTGCTGGTACCTCTTAATGGAGCTTCTAAAGGGTTTGTCATGCATGTTTATGAGAATACTTCCCTGACTGCATCATCCATCTGGTTAATCTGAAAACAGTCTTCAGGGGTGTTCGGATATTTCATTGCCCTAAACACGTTGAAAGTTACTTTCTGATCCTGTACTCTCATAGTTAGCTCCCCTTTCTGCACATCTATAAGGGTTCTCCCCGTTGCTAAGAATGGTCTTCCCAGTATTATCGGGACCTCCCTGTCTTCCTCAAAGTCCAGGACAATAAAGTCCGCTGGGAAAATTAACTTGTCCACCTTAACAAGCACATCCTCTACTATCCCCTTCGGGTACGTGAGAGATCTATCCGCCAATTGCAAAGTAACACTTGTGGGTTTGGCTTCATTCAGTCCAAGCTTTTTATATATTGACAAAGGCATCAAATTTATACTCGCCCCCAAATCACATAAGGCCTTGCCAATGAATTGGTCCCCGATAGTGCATGGAATCGTGAAACTTCCAGGATCTTTCAGTTTTGGCGGGAGCTTGTTCTGTAGAATAGCACTGCATTCCTCAGTCAGAGCCACTGTTTCATAATCTCCCATTTTCCTCTTTTTCGACAATATGTCTTTCATGAATTTAACATAGCTCGGCATTTGCTCCAACGCCTCTGCAAACGGGATATTTATGTGAAACTTCTTGAACACTTCTAAAAACTTAGAAAATTGCTTATCAAGCTTTTGTTTCTGCATACGCTGGGGGAATGGCAACTGTGGTATAGGAGGACTAGCTGTGTTCACTGTAGGGGTTGGTGATGAAGGGCTTTCTTGAGCATTTACCTCACCCCCAAACTTATCATCACTCTGGTCCACAATAAGTTCCTCTATAGTCACTTCTTCTTGCACTACAGGACTCTCTCCACCCTTCTCATTTATAGTTCTCCCACTCCGGAGTGTAACTGCTTTGCAGTGTTCCTTCCCATCCCGTTTCGGGTTGACATCAGTGTCACTCGGCAATGTGCCTTGCGGTCGACTATTCAAAGCAGAGGCCAACTGTCCCATTTGGACTTCAAGGTTCCGGATGGAAGCTTCTTGATTACTGCTCCTTGTCTCATTTTGGGCAATATATCGTGACAGGAGATCTTCCAAACTAGGTTTTCTTTCCTGTTGAGATGGTGGATAGTGGAACTGATTATGAGAACTCTGTGATTGTTGGTTGTACTGATTTTGAGCTTTAAAACCGGGAGGGTTTGAGAAATTAGGCCTGGTGGTCGGAGGTTGTGCTTGATTGCTATTTGTGTTGCCCCAAGAAAAGTTTGGATGATTCCTCAAGCCCGGATGATAATGAGTAGGGAGACTTGCGTTTTGCTGCCGCCCATAGTTAGAAACAAATTGAACTGACTCGGGGCTTATGGCACACTGCTCAGTTGTGTGGCTCCCTTGACACAATTCACACAACAATGCGACACTCTGAACATTCTGCACAGCTTGCACTCCCATGGTGTCAAGTCTTTTGGTTAGCGCTGCAACCTGAGCCGCTAATTGTGTGACTGGATCTACCTCATATATTCCTGCTGCTCTTCTAGGGGCCTGCCTATCATTTGGCCATTGATAATTATTGGCCGCCATTGTTTCCACCAATTCATACCCCGCTGTATGATGCTTAGACATGAACGCCCCTCCAGAAGCGGCATCAATACTCGATCGAGTAGCTCCGGATAACCCATTATAGAATGTCTGGATGGGAAGCCATTCTGGCAGTCCATGGTGGGGGCATTTTCTCAGAAGATCCTTGAATCGCTCCCATGAGTCGTACAAAGATTCTGACTCAAACTGATTAAAAGAGGTAATTTCGTGCCTGAGCCTGGCGGTTTTAGCTGGTGGGAAGAACTTTGCCACGAACTTTTGAGCCAAGTCATCCCATGTGGTTATGGAGCCTGACGGAAGTGAATGTAGCCAGCTCTTGGCTTTGTCCTTCAAAGTGAAGGGAAACAATCGGAGTCTGATGGCATTGTCAGACACTCCGTTGCACTTAAACGTATCGCAAATTTCCAAGAAGTTCATCAAGTGATCGTTGGGGTCATCATTTGGTAATCCCCCAAACTGAATATTGGAGCACATTTGGATGGTGCCCGGCTTGATCTCAAAATTGTTTGCTTGGATTGCGGGCCTAAGAATGCTCGCTTGCAAATCTGCGATGTGAGGCATAGCATGCTCCCTTAAAGATTTCTGAAGTTCCTTAGCCATTGTAACAGGAGTATGTATGTCCCGCGCTTTTTCTCTCTGTAGGCGTCTGTACGTTCTATCAACCTCGGGATCGAGAGGTATTATATTCCGACCCCTTCGAGGAGGCATACGCCGTTGAGATCACCTTAAAAGAAAATTAAACAAATAAAGTTAGTCTAAATTAAGATCGTAATGACTTAGCTTTAATATTGATAACAAATAATACTAAGTCCCCGGCAGCGGCGCCAAAAACTTGTTGTCCGATTTATGTAACGACAATTAACGCGCAAGTATACGCGGTCAACAAGTAATATAAGATAAGTAGGATGTCGTACCCACGAGGACGAAGTCTTAAATGCAAATCAAATACTAATGTAAGTTCTTTACTGTTTTATCTAAACAATTGATTGGAGGTGGTATTTTAAACTATGCGATTACAACTAAAGGAAACGGGAGAAATAGATGTATTAGGGAGACAAGCTAGGATTGCAATTCCCCTAACGCGTCGCCTAATCTCCTAACTCTCCACAATACAAACAAATCAAGGAATGGTCAGCCGAGAATAGAACTATGCATATGCTTCTGTCGAAGGCTAAACGCACATCTCTAGCTAGATGAATCACAATATATCTATCGATGAAAATAACTAGGCTAGGGTCATTAAGCTCAGTCTCAAGGCTACACAAGGCAAATAGAGATATGTCTATCCTATTAAGCATGTTTATGCACACATTCCATTAGGCAAGGGCATAACAAGTGTTGTTGTATTTTAAAAGCTAGATAATAATGTCCAATAGTCAATATCCATTAATATCACTGCCAAAAACTCTGTCAAGCATTTAGTCAATAAGCAAGAAACACAACAACCCATTCCCAAAATGATTCATTAGTATAAATAGGAGAGAAAGTTAATTAGGCTAAACACTAGGTTACATTGCAATCCTAAAAAGGAATTAGTTCATAACCATGGTGCTAATACACATTTCTATCACATTCAACATTGATCAGTAATACACAAACAACCGAGAGATTTTAGAATAAGAAAACTCCTGAGCTAAGGTTTTCTGTCTCCACGTCTTCTCTTCTCCGTGTAACTCCTGAGCTGTATATGATGCAATAACTTTTCTCCCCTAAAACATAGCTTCTTTCTGTTCTAGAATCCCCAAAAATATTCTCTGTATTTTCTCTCTATCTCCGATATCCTCCTGTTATTCTCCCGCTCTGGTGTTTTTATCTTTTTAGGTCATTAAATGGGAACCACTAGCTAGGCACCGGAGGTGACGCTGCGGCGCGGAGCCTATAACTGCTTGGCGGCGCTGCGGCGCCACTAACGCTGCAGCGCGAGAATAAGAAGAACCGGGCCGCTGCAGCGCCAGATGAATTTAGCCAGGACCATGAGTTGGCGCTGCGGCGTGGGCTTTAGAATAGGCTCTGGCGCTGCGGCGCCAAAATGTAGAAAATGACAACTTTGCCCCTGCAAGCTGGAAATGACCAAAATAGCCCTGCAACATACAGGAAAAGCATAACAACAACAAAATATATACAAAAGCACAACAAAGAACAGAAAACAAGCAGTGTCTTGAGCTTTAGAGAATCTGATTCGCGATATAAATACCACTTATCAATAGTATACGCTATTGATGAAAGGCTTTATGAGTTACGAAATGAACTTAGAAGTTTTAAAGTGAACTTATCATGAACATATCATATATGTATTCTGATATTTGTAGCGTGTGTAAATGACTTAGGAATGTATGAAATCAGGTCTAACATGTATGAGTAAGTACCTTGACATAACATGAACATTCTTGACTTCGTTAGTGTGCGACTTCTAAAGAAAGTTATAAATTTTTATAAACGAACCTTGACATATACGTATGATGTGTATGTTCTTATTTTTTAAGGATGATTGTATGACCTAGTTATGCATGGAAATAGGTATGCCATGTGGTTTCAAACCCCTTTGAATACCATGAACCTCTTAGTCACTTTAGTGTGTGGTTCTAGAGAAAACTTGAAACCTTAAAATCAAACTTAAAGGAACTTGTGTACTTAAAGTTCTAAATATGATAACATGCGTACATGGCATAATTAGATATGAAATGAGGATTCAAGGTTGTCTTGCATGTGCCCAAAATGCTTTGGCTTGGTTTAAAACGATTTCAAAGGCAAGCACGTACAATTTTTTTTGTAAACAAAGTTTTATAAACATAGAGTGGTTATATTCCGACGTTGTTGACATGTTCGATAAGCATGACAAGTGATTCAAAGTAGCCTTGCATAATTAGTTAAGCATGACATTGATTTTGGAAAATAAAACTTATGAAGTTTTGAAAGTAAGATGGTTGAAAATAGAGTTACTTGCATTCTAACTTTATGAACATGCATGATAGAACTTATATGCCTCTAGTCATGATTGGTATGTGCACCTCGCTAGTTAGCCGTGATATGCACTGTGCGAGCATGTTTTAAAGATGTACTACACTAGCTATATGTAAATAGATTAGTGGTAGGCGAGCATGTTAGACTTTATTACTTTATAGCCTTGAATGGACTTATGTTTTTTATGGGTATTAACTTAGAACCTATATCGTGTAAATTGAACAGGAAAAGGTTAAACAAGAATGAAAGTATCCTTTAATGTGTATACGTGCTATGTAATAACACATGTTGATACTTGAATCCGACTTCGACGATTAATAGGGTATATTTGCTTTGTTATGGCCTTATGTGTTAGTAATGATTTATGAGAATGATTAACTCAAAAGATGGACTACACTAGCTATATGTAAATAGATTAGTGGTAGACGGGCATGTGTATGTAGAGAATGGTAGTAAGTACGTATGGTTAAAGTATACTTATACGTACATAGTTATTCTAAGAATACGATAAGAAAGTAAGACGAAGGTTCTAAGAACCAAGTTAGACAACAATGTAACCTTTATTATTACATTGAGAATGTGTGGATACATATATCTAATGAGTGTGATCTCTATAGTTAATATAACTGCGTAGGATTACACGAAGTGCAGATATTCTTAAGCAGTTAAGTCGTAGTTGTTAAACTACGAATCAGGCAAGTCTTTCAATTCCTATTTGTTATATGAATTCAATAACTGTTGGTTGAATTATATTATGCTGTGATAATGTGAACTTATATATGAACTGTATATGAGATATAAATGAGATTGAAAGTTGATCTTTGATGATATACTTGTTATGTGAAAAGTAACATGCGTAGTAAATATATATTGTTTATAAATGTATGAACTGAGTATGTCGTTGTATGCTATGTCGTTGAGGACTTGCGATAAAGATTTTGTGCTTCTTGATTGATAAAGATAGATAGTATCGCATTGAAGAATACTACTTAGATTATTATCTGGACCTTGTTTAGGTTCTAGATGATGTACTTGATAATTGTTTACACTGTTTAATACTTGTTGTATTGTAAAAATATATTAGTTAATACATAGGAGATATCGAGTTGAGTTGTAAACGTTTATACGATAACTCAAATAGAATGAATCATATTATATAGTTGATTCGAGAATTGTAATTGATTCAAAGTTATGAAATCTATAAAAAGATTTTATTCAAAAGGATATTGAAAAGTTTAAATTATTCCGCATTTTAGTAACATCGAATATGATGTAAAGACGAGATCTTGGATATAAATAGAATTTATATTTTAAATTATAATAAACAAAGTTGTATTCTTTTACTAATGATTAAAAGATGTAATAGTTCCGCGTTAGTAGTATCGTGACTGCACCGGATTTGAGGGAATAAAGGGACCTAGATTTGGGGGCGTCACAGATGTGATGATGTTAGAGTCTATGACTAATTATGAGTGAAGATGGATTCTAAGCTTAAAGTGTTTCTTCTTAAGAATTATACAACCTATGTTTACTTACTGAGATTTCGGCTCAATTTTGTTAGGTTGCATTCATTCTGTTAAGTATGTTGTATTGTGTTCGTTTGCTTGAGGACAAGCAATTGTTCAAGTTTGGGAGTATTTGATAAGTAGGTTTTTAACCTACTTAATAAGTATTTCTTAGCTTGTTATATTGTATTTACATAAGTATACATTGTACTTTTCATGTGTTTTGCGTAATGTGCAGGAATGGAGAGTGTTTAAACAGAAAGGGGATTAAAAGGGCAATTTCGGGAATATAAGCTGAAGGCGCAGGGCGCACTGCAATTACAAAGGAACCGGCGCAGGCCGGGCTACTTGAAGAACTTGAATCCCTGCATATCAGGTGCGGGGGGCGCCAGGAGAAGAAGGAGACGGGCGCGGGGCACGCCGAACGGACGGACTGACCAGTTTTTAAGTGTTTTAATTACAAAGTTGATTAGGATTAGGATTGTTGTCTTGTCTTATTAGACTAGGGTTTTGTTAGTCTATATATATCAGTTGTTCTTTTGAGTTTAGGATATCTGGGATCTAATAATTTCATTCTTTCATCTTGGAGGCTATTCATCAAGGCATATCAGGCTAATTCACTTATTCAATTCTGAAGGGATGTTGAACCTGATTAACAGTTTATGGTTTGATTAAGTTTATAATATTTATTCTTTCATCTGAGATTTATTCTAATTATCTACATAAACTTTCATATATGTTATTCAATTGATTGATTTGGTTTCTGCAGGATTAAATTAATAAATTGATTACATCTGCTAGATTAAGACAGATTTTAAGCAAACGAAGTGTGTCTAATCTAAGTAGAAATTAACAGTATTTTATTGTGGACAAGCTTTGAAATATTATTAAGATATTCAGAAGACAAGTTAAATAATTCCTGATTGTGTAATTATTGCTTGGAATAATCTAATTCTCATGCTTACTACTTCTATTATATTAAATCTAGGCTGATAGTTCCAGGTTGTATGTTAGTTAGAATCTCTTGTTGGCGATCGTCGCATTAGATCTACACTTAAGGAGAATTTTGATTAATTTGCGATCGCGTTTATCTAGGGTTATTAATCTCAGTGGAAGATAAATAAGATATTGACTTGATTAAATCATAATTGTGAAAAAGGGATACTGAACTGAAGAATTGAACTCTTTTACTTATTGATATTTTCTTCTTAAATTCACTTTTGTTTATTAAATTGTTTTCAATCAAAAACCCCCCAATTCATTGGATTCATTGGATAATTAAAAATACAATTCACTCTCTGTAGGATCGATCCTTGCTTATTGCTATACTGATTCTTGGATTAGTAGAACCTTAGTAAGATAAATTTTGTAGTGCTAGACGACAACTACCACCTGTACCTCTCGGGTTGTGACCGGGGCTGACCTGTACCTCCCGGATTGTGATCGGGGTTGACCTGGCATCCCTGGTTGTGACCGGGGCTGAGAAGACGATTTTACCCTCCTGCAGGGTTAGTAACAGGAGTGCAAAATTTTGAGTGTCTACAAATATATTTGAATGAATATATTTTATCGGAGAAGATAATTATAATTCCACAGAAAAATATTTCGAACTTTCAATAAATATCTCATTCTAAATTCCTCCATTTGTAACAAATATTGGACACTTATCCACTACATAACAATTTTCACAATTAATATTATAAGCTCACAATATTTACAACCAGATCGTTCCCAAAAAAGAGAGGGCTTTCCGATAAGGATTTATCCTTATTGGCGCGCAATTATATAACCTAACCCCTTTCCTTGACAGAAATTTCTAGACATTGCCCATAATGCTATCTAATAATATCATGTAAATAATATGAGTTACTGTGTTGTAACAATTATTGATTTGATAATATAAAATATTATGCAATTATCACTGTAGCAAATGAAACACTGAGTGACTTCTTATGTAAGCATCAATAATCAGAGATACTGTGAAATACCGTGTGCTACTGTGCAACAACGTGTATTACTGTACTTTTATCACCGAATATTTCAACAGTTAACGGTAAAAGTTCCGTCGTCAATTTTTAGATAACTTATTTTTGTCATTTTCTTCATCCGACAGTTATTCTGTTATGGGCTCACCAATGATTGCACCATCGTACGAATATTCATCGACAAAAAGAATATTATCCGACAAAATGAATATTATCCGACAAAATAAATATTTCCCGAATATTTTATGACAATTTGTTTACTTTATAAAATTTGCACATATTACCCATAACTATCACATTTATCAAAACCACACCTTACTATTTCAAATAATATATAGAGGAAATTAAATCTTACTCATAAAAAGTTGGGGTCTTCCAACCTCTCCTCCTTATGAAATTTCGTTCTCGAAATTGACGTACGTACCTGGTATTTCGAAGAGGTGAGGATACCTTGCTTTCCTTTCTGATTCTAACTCCCAGGTCATTTCCTCAATATCATGATTTCTCCAGAAAACTTTGACTTGAGGTATAACGTTTGAGCGTAGAATATGTTCCTTCTTATCCAAGATCTTGACAAGTACCTCCTCATACGTTAAATCTTTGGCTATCTCGTCTGGTTCTAATTCAATAATGTGATTTGGGTCTTTCACATATTTACGTAGCATGGATATGTGAAAAATATTATGAACACGAGACATGCTTGCGGTAATGCTAGTCTATAGGCCACAGTTCCTACTCGATCAAGGATTTCAAAAGGACCAATAAATTGTGGGTTGAGCTTTCCTCTCTTTCCGAATCTCGTAACTCCTTTCCATGGAGCAACATGTAACAATACATGGTCTCCGACATTAAATTCCATGTCCCTTTGATGAAGATCCGCATAACTCTTTTGTTGATCTTGTGTTATTTATATACGTTGCTGGATCATTTGAATCTTTTCATAGTCATAAGCACTAACTCCGATCCCAATAATGTTGCTTCACCCACCTCGTCCCAGCATACTAGAGAATGACACTTTCGTCCATACAACGCCTTGAATGCAGCCATGCATATACTTACCTGATAACTGTTGTTGTAGGAGAATTCCACCAATGGTAAGTATTTGTCCCAACATCCTTTGAAGTCTAGAATGCAGAGTCTTAATAGATCTTCAAGAGTTTGAATAGTCCTTTTCGATTGCCCGTTCGTTTGAGGATAATATGCAGAACTGAATCGTAAATCAGTGCCCATAGCTTTCTGCAAGCTGACCCAAAATCGTGAAGTGAATCTTGGGTCTCGATCCGAAACTATGGATATTGACATACCGGCATACCATGCAGTCTTACAATCTCATTTATATACATACAAGCAAGACGTTCAATTGAATAAGTCTCTCGTATAGGCAAGAAATGAGCAGACTTGGTTAATCTATCGATAATAACCCAAATTGCATCTATGCCTTGAGAAACCTTGGGAAGACTCGTAACAAAATCCATGTTGATGTGTTCCCACTTCTATTCTGGAATTTCAAGTGGTTGCAATGGACCTTTTGGCATTTGATACTCCGCCTTGACACGTTGACACATTAAACATCTCGAGATAAACTCCACGATCTCTCTTTTCATATTACTCCACCAAAATGTATGTCGAAGATCACGATACATTTTGGTACTTCCAAGATGGATTGCAAACGGTGTTTTGTGTGCTTCCATCATGATTTTATACTTTAAATCAGAGTCGTTAGGAGCACAAAGTCTGGATTTGACTCGAAGTATTCCCTTTTCGTCGATTCTTGCTTCTAGTATAGCACCTTCTTGAACCTTCTTCTTTATATTCATCAGCTCTGAGTCTGTAGCTTGAGCAGTTTTAACTTTATCAATTAAAGCTGGTTCTATGAGTATATTTTCCATCTTCACGTGGGTCCCTGGAGTCTTTAACTCTATCTCCATCCTTTATAAGTCATACAAAATGGGTTTTTGTGTTGACAGCATCGCACTCGTTCCCGCATATGATCTTCTACTCAACGCGTCAGCTACCACGTTCACTTTTCCAGGATGGTATTGGATGATATGGTCGTAATCTTTCAACAGCTCAAGCCAACGTCGTTGTCGCATGTTGAGTTCCTTTTGAGTGAAGAAATATTTGAGGCTTTGGAGTATATTAGGATGTCATCAATAAAGACAACCACAAAATGATCCAAATATTCCTTGAATATCCTGTTTATCATATCCATGAAGGCTGCAGGAGAATTAGTCAATCCAAAAGATATAACTAAGAATTCATAATGCCCGTATCGAGTTCTGAAGGCAGTCTTTGGAATGTCATCAGTTTTAATCTTTAACTGATGATATCCAGAACGAAGATCGATCTTTGAGAAGAATTTAGCACTTTGCAACTGGTCAAACAAGTCATCAATGCAAGGTAACGGATACCTAATTTTTTTTATGGTGACATGGTTCAACTCTCGATAATCAATACAAAGTCGCATACTCCCGTCGTTTTTCTTTACGAATAAAACAGGAGCACCCCAAGGCGATGTAGTAGGAGGTATAAAGCCAATGTCTAAGAACTCCTGTTGTTGGACCTTTAACTCCTGAAGTTCAATAGGAGCCATTCGATATGGGGTTTTGGAAATGGGTTTGGTACCGGGTTCAAGGACAACAAAAAATTTAACTTCACGTTCCGGGGGTATGCCAGGAAGTTTTTCAGGAAATACATCAGGGAATTTATTAACAACAGAAATATCATTCAAATCTGACGTATTCTTGTTTAAATCGGTGACATGGGCTAAGAAAGCTTGACATCCATTTTTCAAAAAAAAAATAACTTTATGACTTGAAATGACAGTGATTGATTTTAGTGGTTTGATTGTTTGAATTCGCATAACAGGTTGGTTAAGAATATGAAAGCAAACAACCTTACGAAAATAATTAATTTTAGCATAATGAGTGGTTAACCAGTCGATTCTTAAATCACATCAAAAGCAAGTATTTTCAAAGAGATAAGATCAACAGGTAATGTGAGAGTGTCAATTTGAATCAAATAAGATTTGTAAACTCTGGATGTAATGAAGGTTTCTCCCAAGGGAGTTTCAACAGATAAGTTAAAGTCTAATTTCTCAGGGGTCAAGTTTAAACGTTGAGCACAAGTAGGTGAAATAAAAGAATGGGTAGAACCGGTATCTAATAAGGTATAGACTTTGCAAGAGTTTATGATTAGCTTACCCGAGATGACTTCGTTCAGGTTCCTCGCATTTTGAGAAGTCACGACAAACGCTCTCCCTTAATCATCGACTTTGACTTGTCTGGGACAGCCTTTGGTGTCACCATCCCAGCTGGACTTGACTTTTCTATAGGGCACATTCCACCCTCAATTGCTGCGTTATACTCCTGATCCATGATCTGAATCCTTAATCTTCGATCCATATCGAATTGGGGTTGACCGCTTTGCACAGGGTAATTCCAAACTTGATGTTGGGTTCTCCCAATTACTGTCCAAAAAGAGAAATCCATTTAATCTATTTTGGCCTTCTTGGATCGGACGTCTCTTTCTACAATATCAACGCGTCGTGCGGCTTTTACCCATACATTTTCCATTCTCACTCGTTCATGTGTTTCTTCTTTCAGCTAATCTTTGACATTTGCATTCTCATATTCCAGCTCTATTATCCTATTCTCTGCCAGAGAGAGCTTCTATTCAAGCTTCGCATATCGGTTAGCAAAATCTTGAATTATTACATCCCTTTGTTCCACAACTGCCTGCCGTTCTTCACCCTGCTCTTCTAACTCACGAGTACGATCTTGCAGTTCTATATTTCGATCATAAAATTCTCCTAATAAATCCTCCTCAGAGTCCTCTACTTCCTCACTCTCAGCTGCTACCTCTTTGACTAGCTCGGGTGCAACTATTAATTCTTCACTCACTACATGGATATCTCTAATTTCTTCTTCGCCTGACATCTTACAATCAAGTTCAATAGCTTAATTAGTACTCTCCAATAACCATCTTTGTTAAAACAAGATATTATACTCCAATATTTATTCTTTAAATAAATCTCCTCAATTCATCACCTAAAACTCTATATGAGTTCATCTCTTGATTTTCAAAAGTCATTTTTAAATACTGCCTCAAAACAAGAGTTAATTAAAGAAATTGATATGTCATATATTATCCCTATATTCCGACCGACTAATTAAATAACAAATAAGCTTAGGTAGGACACACTAGCAAAGGTTTTACTCATCTCTCCCCTCCTACTTCTAATCCCAGATCTCCGCTAGAGATCATATCCTTAAGCTCTGATACCAACTGTAACGCCCCCAAAATAGGTTCACGCAACCTATTCTGAGTCACCAAATACATGATACAGAATCCAAATACAAATCTTTTTATATCAAACGGCCGTGCAAAATACGACCTCACAAATTGTGGGCGTCAATACAGATCGTATATAATACGAAAATATAAATGCTCAAATAAGTCCTCATTACAATTATTATCACACTATTTTATAAAATAGTGAGGACTACTATAGCGCTATCTCGGACCATCACTCCAATCCCCGACTAATCCCAGCTATATTCTCATTTCCTGAAGAGAACAATAAAAAAAAAGGGTGAGCTCAACTAGCCTAGTAAAAAATATTATGACTAAGATAATGTAGAAAAAATTATCCTTAGTCTTTAACAGGGAAAAATCTGATAGAATACAATAGACAACAAGTTTTAGATCAACAATTGCAGCGAAAATAACAATTCATTAGAAGAGTCAAGTAGAGCATGATGTCTACTATCTTCTATGATTTAAAAGTCCATCATCAATATTTCATCCATGTAACATCAATAAATATTTTAAATCAATAATTTATCTTTGCACTACGGGCCAAAGATATTCATTTATATCATTAGTGGTCATGATCATGCCAAACACCTGTCCATCTTTGCACTACGGGCTAAAGATATTTATCAATTAACAGTTTATCTTTGCACTACAGGCCAAAGATAACTTTCACCATAATTTAAGACTGAGGGTGATGAAAAATGATATAAAGAACGAATCAAGTGAGATAAAGGACAAATATTAGAGATTCGTAATTTAATTTATCCAAGTTCAAGAATGTTTAATAATAATCAATTTTGGAGAAAAATTCAAGAAAGATATTCATATATCAAAAATAATTTGGAAATAAAAGAAACCAATTTTTATCCTGAATAGTGCCCCATGAATAGTACCGTATGAATAGTACCGTATGAATAGTAACTTGTGAATAGTACCGTATGAATAGTATCCCGTATGAAAATATTAAAATTTGATAAAAAAGTTCAAACCAATATTCCAGTGAAATGATATTAGATGAAGCGCAAAACTCAAAGAATTTCTAATCATTTCAGGAATTATAGAAGCAATACTTACCATAGTAAGTTTAAATTTAAGAATATGAAATGAAATAACATCACTTTCATAGTATGGAGTATGAAAGAAAATAATATTCTTTACGAATACTGAAAGAAAATAACATCCTTTACGAGAAAAATAATATCCTTTACCTTAGTAGAAAACTAGATTTGACTGGTATACCAGATATAATCCTTAGAAATCTTGACCTATAAATTATACTCAAATTATTCTTATACTCAAAAAAAATACTCACAATATAATAGTAAAAACACTTATGTTTGGTGTGTTTAGGATGAAGGGGTAAACCTCCTTTAATAATGAAGCCTTAGAAGCAAAATAAGCAATATGCCTGATTTTCTCTACCTAACTGTCCTTTTTTTTTCTTTCCTTCTCTGCCTAACTTTCTCCCGCCTAACTTTTTTTCTTTCTTTCTTTCTTCCTTTCTTTCTTTCTTTCTTTCTTTCTTTCTTTTTATTGGTTGAGGGCCCACTCATTTAGAAATAAAAGGATTTTGCAGGAAGTATTCCTCTCATTAGGAAAAAGAGAAGTGCACGAAAAGTTTTGAAAAACTGACAAAGTTAATATAATATTATAATATTATATTATTATAATATTATATTAAAAAAATATAATATTATAATAATATATTTGAATGTATAAATTTTATCAGAGAAGATAATTATACTTCCACAGAAAACTATGCCGAACTTTCAATAAACATCTCAATCTAAATTCCTCCATTTGTAACAAAAATTGGACAATTATCCACCACATAACAATTATTCATAATTAATATTATAAGCTCACAATATTAACAATCAGATCGTTCCCAAGAAAGAGGGGGCTTTCCGATAAGGATTTATCCATATTGGCGCTCAATTATATAACTTAACCCCTTTCCTTGACAGAACTTTCTAGACATCGCCAATAATGCTATCTAATAATATCATGTAAATAATATGAGTAGTATATGTGACGCCCCCAGAATAGGTCCAATCTGCCCAACTCATTCTGAGTCGCCAAACACATGGTACAGAATCCAAATACAAACTTTTATATGAAAAGGTCGTGAGCAGGACTACCATACAAGTTGTGAGTGTCAATACAAATCGTATATAATACGAAATATAAACACTCAAATTCAGTCCTCAATAGTTACAATTATTTTCACACTATTATACAAAAATAGTGAGGACTACTACTGCTCTAACTCTGCCCATCACTCTGTTCCCTTACTAGTCCCTGCAACATTCTCATTTACTGAAGAGGACAATAAATGAAAAGGGTGAGCTCAACTAACCTAGTAAAGAATATTATGACTAAGATAATGCAGAATAATTTATCGTTAGTCTTCAAAAAATCAGATAAAATATTATAGACAACAAGTTTTAGATCAACAACTGCATCGGAAATAACAATTCATTAGAAGAGTTAAGCAGAAAATGATGTCTACTATCTTCTATGATTTAAAAGTCCATCATCAATATTTTATCCATGTAACATCAATCAATAATTTCCAAATCAAATATTCATCTTTGCACTACGGGCCAAAGATATTCATTTATGTCACCAGTGGTCATGTTCATCTCAACACCTGTCTATCTTTGCACTACGGGCCAAAGATATTCATCAAATAATCATCCATCTTTGCACTACAGGCCAAAGATATTCATCAAATAATCATCCATCTTTACACTACAGGCCAAAGATATTATTTTGTATCACCATTTAAGACTGAAGGTGATAAAAAATATTTTAAAGAACAAATTTAGTGAGATAAAGGACAAAAATTAGGGATTCGTAATTTAGTTTATCTAAGTTCAAGAATACTCCATAACAATCAATTGTGGAGCAAAATTAAAGAATGAAGATCAAAACTTGGATCCAATCAAAGATAGGAACCATAATAGCCAACTTGGACAAAGCAAAAAAAATTAATTTTTTTGTGAATAGTCCTATATTCGTGAATAGTATCGTATACGTGAATAGTGCCGTATACGTGAATAGTAACCCTAATATGAAAAGTTAAAATTTTCATAATAAAATTAACACCAATATTTCGGTATCATGATATTGCAAGAAATAACATCATTTTTGAAAAAAATAACATCCCTTACCTCAAAAGAACAGTACTTCTGACTATAATATCGGATATAATGCTGAAGAAAACTTATATTGTATAGCAACACTCAAAGTATCGAAATACTCACAAAAATACGCTCAATATTATAGAGAGAAAACTTATGATTCTGGTGTGATTTTTAAATTCTAACTAAACACCCTATTTATAGGAAAATATTTAGAACGCCAAAGCAAAAAATTTAATAAAATAATATTTTATAATAAAAAAATCACGCCCACCCCTTGACCAAATTCATCAGCACACCAGTGGGGCCCACCAACATTTAAAAAACATTTTTCTTTTAAAAAATATTTATAACCCCAAAAATCAATTCAGACCCAATATTTCGGAACTTCTATAATTCATAAAAAAATAGCCCTTTTATCAGAAAAATACGAATCTTATGTCCATTTCATAGAAAATTTAATTATCTACAACTTTGTAGAAGAAAGTTTTTTCAAATTCCGAACGAAAAATGACTCAAATTTACATACTGATGAATTTGCATGTTATAATCAAACTTCAATAAAAAAAAACGGGGCCCCACCAACATATTTAACATATTTTTTGTAACAAAAATACTGCGGACCCAATTTGCTCTCTTTCTCCTCATTTTATTCACATATCGGGCATTCATTGTAAAAATATCACCATTATTATATTATTATATTATTACATCATACACTTATAATGTAATATTATAATAATATATTTGAATAAATTATTTTATCGAAGAAGATAAAATATCAACTCTCAATAATTGTCTCTTTAAAAATTTCTCCATTAAATAAATATTTCCTTATTATTTTTTATTAATAATTAATTATTCACAAATAATATTATAGAATCACAATAATGACAACCAGGTCGTTCCTAGGAAAGAGGGGGTTTTCCGATAAGGATTTCTCCTTACTTGCGCACAATTAGATTAACTAACCCCTTCCCTAGACAGAACTTCCTAGACATTGCCAATAATATTGTCTAATAATATTATTCAAATAATATGAATTATTGATTTAATAATGTAAAATATTATGCAGTGACAATTATTGAAACAACAATAATATAAAATACAATGTAATACCTGAGAGTAGTGTGCATACAAGCCAATCATGTATGATGATAAAGCACATACTTTGTAAATAATCTTATTTATCTATTAATAAAATATTCATTTAAGGCATATAATTATCTACATGGTGCTGTTTTTATAATATGTAAATAACCCATAGTTTTAAGCAATGCTTTTAGAATCATGATGAGATCATGATAATGAGATCTAAATTCTTAGAAAGCTTAAAAACTAAAATAGTTCCCAATTGTGGGATTACTAAAATGGGGATTAGTAAATCCGGATAGATTGGTACATATGTTGCTTGCTCATTGGATGAGGATGACTGATCTCATAGTCATTTGTGTGGGGACACTAAAGCAAGTATGTAGGTGCTTATTGGAGAATAAGTTCACTGAACGTGACTCGCTATGGAATACCTAATGGAGTTTTACTCGCCTGTCAATAGGAATTCCTAATGTGATAGTAGTACATGTGATCCTTGGACTTGAGATCATCATAGTATCTTGTATGTAACAAATTATACTTTGACTAATTCCTTAAGGCCTTTTAAGGCATATATAGGGTATGCTTGGGTGTAATGAGTTACATATGGAGATAATGAATGATCAATAAAGAATCTACCACCTCTAGTAAAAGAGGAGATATGTCCTATGTGATTCGTTAAATGACAACCCAGGAATCCTTGGCCAAGGTAGAATGAAATTAGAAAGAGGTTTCTAATTTGCATTATTTGGAGTTGTGCATTTTCTAATCGAAATACATATGATTAAATAAATTAAGACTTGACAGTAAATCCATGTCTTAAATTTAATTGGGACATTGTATGGTGGAAGGATTGAATTGTACGGTAACTATTAACTCACAGGTTCTTTTATGATTAATGTTGAAATCTATATTATCTGAAAAGTCGTTGATCGCTAGGGAGGCTTATCCCTATTGTAGAATAAATGTTATTTATTTAAATAGATGATTAGTTTAATTTATTTATTTAAATAAGATTAGAATTGTTCTAATTGATTTATTCACAACCGGTTTAATATGGAGAACCTAAAGGGTCACACCATAAAAGGAAGAAGAATTATTTAAGAAGAAAATGGCATGATAGTAATAATGCATTAAGTATAATTAATTTAATCTATGATGATAGAATAAATTAAATAGCTTAGTGTTTATTATTTAATATTTTAGAAATATTAAATATAAATTAATAAGAGGAGTCTTATTAATATTATTATTATTATTATTATTTTAATTCTAAAGGAGTTTAGGAATTAATATAATATCAGTACTCTCTCTCAATCCTAATAAAGATTAGGATATAAATTAATTTAAAGTATTTAATTAATTAAATAAATAAAATCCTATTCTAATTGGATTAGGAGGGTTAACCTAATATCTATATAAGAGAGTCTTATATCAGAAATAAGGTACGTGAATTTTTCAAGGGTTGGGAGTACACATATTTTATAGAGATAGAAACAAGGGTTAAGCCAACAACCCATCTTACTGAGTTCTTCATCTTCCTTGGTGGATCACCGTTAGAGGCCAAACATTTGGGTGGCTGACATTGATCAAGGGAAGGAGCCACTACAGAGGAATCAAAGGAATCAAAGGAGTAGAACTTGTACCTGAGGAAGCTTGGATCTTCAAAGGTATAATTCTATTTTTCTCCTTCTTCATTCACTGATAATTGATGCACAAGATTGATCATGGCAATGGGTTTGTATAAATTTTTGAAAACCTAGTTTTTACGCTTCCGCCCTATTTATGTGATTTGATTGGATGATTGCGTTACGTACAAACCCAACAGTGGTATCAGAGCCAATCTTGTGCTAATTATCAGTCTATGTGATTCCATACATGTATAATATGCGATTGGATCGAGTTCTGGGCAACAAAAATTTTTCAGATTCTGCGAAGCTGCGCCGGTACAAGGCAATATTGCTGCGCAGCTGCGCCGGGTGCTGTTCCTGGTTTTCATGCTGCGCAGCTGCGCCGGTTCCCTTTACATTCTTGGCACAGCTGCGCCACTGGACAGGAACTGAATTTTTTTTTTGTTTTATTTAATTAAATGAATGGTTTATTTAATTAATAAAGGTTTAAAATAAAGATGTTTATTTTATATGAAATGAGATTTCAGAATTGCTAAAATTAAAGAGTTTAATTTGGAATTGTTTTTGAATGAAATAAAGGAGTTTATTTTTCCAAAAACAAAGTTTAGCAAACTTTTGCCCATTAACTGATATTAATACATATATGGAATGAATTTATTTTCATGAGATGAATAAGTTTTATCGATATGTATGATGATATGTATGGTAATAAAAGGGATTGATTATGGACTATGACCAATGTGATTGGATTTTATTTTGGTTGAATGCTTGAATGAATGGGTTTTATAAAATGGGGTCTGCGTACCTCGTCTTCTCTAGTTTTATTCTCGATGTAAATTCTATCTCCTTTCTATGTACTTCCCCTTGACTGCTGATCAAGGTATCTATTTAATTTTAAATAGTTAATGTAATAGAGATTGTTAGAATTATTTTGAAGAAATTGGAGACCAAGGAGCAAGGAACGCGTGAAGACTCATTTGTATGGAGTCAGGGTTTAAATGTAATAGTTATATTTAAATTTAAATTCTTGCACTCCTAGGTTTGACCTTTTGGTTCACTTGGTGGCTCTAGTGAACCAAACTAGAATAAAAGTCCATAATCAATCCGGGTAGAATATAGTATTCTATATTGCATGCTAAATATTATATATATTATATTTTATACAAACATGCTTCGCATGTTTAATAAAATGACGCGTATTTTATATATATATATATATATATATATATATATATATATGTGTGTGTGTGTGTGTGTGTGTGTGTGTGTGTGTGTGCATGCGCGCTTAAAAAGATGAGACAAATAATAACAAACCCCTCAAAGAAATATTATTAAGTCTGAAGCGTTCAAATGATATTTGAAATATCAAACGTCGCCTTCTAGCATGATTTGTTAATAGAGTATTAAATATTTAATATGAGTTTGTTGTGCTATCCACAAGGCGAGTATTGAATATTTAAGATGTTAATTAATCATATTTGATGCTTATCAAGAAAATTGAACGATCTAGTCTTGTTGTGCTCTCCACAAGGACGAAAATTTTTCTTTTTTGAATTTATGGAAGTGCTAGGCTGGACTTAACTTAAATCATTTTAGTTCGAATGTGCAAACACATGACCATTATGATTTAAGAGGAAAAATAAAAGGAGTTACATGGTGATGTAATTGACAAGAGTTGTCTACTTATTTATTTGTATATCACTTGTTGTGCTATCCACAAGGTTATATATATTTGAAATGGGATCCTTAATCTCACTAGCAAATCTTTAATTAGATGTTGCCGAACTATATGAGTGAGGGTAATATAGTTTGATGAAAATAGTGGGAGATACCATTTTAAAATAAAGACCTAAATTTATTTTGGTATGCAAAGTTAATAAAATGAATGTTTGCTAAAATGTTGTCTTTTCACATGCAGAATTTTAAAAATGTCAAAATCACTAATCTCACTACGAAGCATACTTGATGCAAATAAGCTTACCGGCCCGAATTATGAACTGGCTAAGAAATCTGAGAATTGTTCTCACTACTGAAAAGATTTCTTATGTCCTAAATTCCACTATCCCTGAATCTGTTTCAGAAACAGCCTCTGAGGAAGAGATTGCCACTTTCAAAAAGTGGCAAGATGATGCATCTGTGGCTCAATGCATCATGCTCGCATCCATGAATAACGAGCTTCAGCGTCAGCACGAAAAAATGGATGCTCCTGCTATGCTGCTTCACCTCAAGGAGTTGTATGGTGAACAGAGTAGGACTGCTAGATATGAGATATCTAAGGAGCTCTTTCGATCTCGGATGACCGAGGGCACTGCCGTCGAGACTCATGTTCTGAAGCCTTGGACAGCTTGGGTTCGTCATGGATGGGGAGTTGAGTCAAGACTTGGTCTTGCAGTCACTCCCTGAGACCTTCTCGCAGTTTGTGGTTAATTTTCACATGAATAAGCTAGATGTCAGCTTACCTGAGCTGCTTAACATGCTGAAAACTGCAGAAGGTCACTTCTCATCCAAGAAGAACCAGTCTTGATGGTGGATTCTTCCAATAAAAGGAAGAGGCCCAAGGTGTCTTCTAAAAAGAAGAAATCTAAGAAGGCTAAGGGAAAAGGGAAAGAAAAGGAGCAAAAGAAACCTGAACCAGCTAAAGGAATGTGCTTTCATTGCAATGAGCTGGGACATTGGAAGAGGAACTGCAAGAAGTTTCTAGCAGAGAAGAAGCTTGGAGAAGCTTCGACTTCCAATCAAGGTTTATTTATGATTGAAATTAATTTTTCTGAAAGTCATAATTCTACTTGGGTATTGGATACCGGCTGTGGTTCTCACATATGTAATACTGTGCAGGGACTGGTCAGAAGTAGAAAGCTGAACAAAGATGAGGTGATCCTACGAGTGGAAAATGGAGCAAAAGTTGCTGCATTAGCTGTAGGAACTTATTGCTTAGCAATGCCTTCGGGCAAATCCATTTATCTTAATAATTGTTATTATGTTCCGAATGTTATTAAAAATATTATTTCAATTATTGTATTGGATATGGAAGGTTTTGACGTTATTATAAAGAACAATGGTTGTTCTATTTATAAAGACAATATTTTATATGGTATTGGAAATTTGCGAAATGGACTTTATACACTTGACTTACAAGAAAATATATTTCAAATTGAACAAATTAAGAAAAGAAAAAGAGATGATATTAATTATACCTATATGTGGCACTGTAGACTCGGTCATATCAATGAAACAAGATTATCCAAGTTGCATAAAGATGGGCTCCTCGAGCTATCTGATTATGAATCATATCCAACTTGTGAATCTTGTCTCATGGGTAAAATGACTAAATCTCCTTTTAGTGGAAAAGGAGAGAGAGTTACAGAGTTGTTGGCATTGATTCACACAGACGTTTGTGGACCTATGACAACAAGTGCACGGGGTTGGTATTCTTATTTTATTACTTTCACTGATGATCACTCAAGATTTGGATATGTGTATTTAATGAAATACAAATCAGAATCATTTGAAAAGTTCAAAGAGTTCAGAAGTGAAGTAGAGAAACAAACGGGCAAGAGTATTAAGATACTTCGATCAGATCGAGGTGGAGAATACTTAAGCAGTGAGTTTCTCAATTGTCTCAGAGAAAATGGTATAATCTCACAATGGACTCCTCCAGGTACACCACAGTTAAATGGAGTATCTGAAAGGAGAAATCGAACACTGTTGGACATGGTTCGATCCATGATGAGTTTTACCGACCTTCCAATTTCCTTCTAGGGATATGCCCTAGAAACGGCTGCATACCTACTTAACAAGGTACCTACCAAATCCGCCCCAAAGACTCCATATGAGATGTGGAAAGGGAGGAAACCAAATCTTAAGCATGTTAAGACTTGGGGTTGTCCAGCTTATGTCAAAAAGTTTGAAAATGATAAGCTACAAACTAAATCTGATAAGTGTAGATTTGTGGGATACCCTAAAGAAACCGTAGGGTATTATTTCTATCATCCAACTGATCAAAAGGTGTTTGTTGCGAAACATGCTACCTTCTTGGAGAAAGAGTTTATCCATGAAGGGGTCAGTGGGAGCAAGATATATCTTGAAGAAGTTCAAGAACCACAAGTTACCACGGACCAAAGTCAAGTACCTAACCAAGTAGAAGAACCTACTGTACCACACCCTGTTCGTAAATCTGGAAGAGTACCGAAGATATCTGAGAGGTATGGATTCATTATAGAGGATAACGATGAGATACACATCATGAATGATGATGATCCATTGAATTACGAACAGGCTATGAGTAATAAAGACTCAGGGAAATGGCTTGAAGCCATGAAATTCGAAATAGACTCCATGTATGAAAACAAAGTATGGTCTTAGGTTTCACCACCTGAAGGTATTAAACCTATTGGGTGTAAATGGGTTTTTAAGAAAAAGACTGGAGTAGACGGAAAGGTAGAGACCTATAAGGCCCGACTGGTTGCAAAAGATTTTAAACAAAGACAAGGAGTTGACTATGATGAAACCTTCTCACCAGTAGCCATGCTCAAGTCCATTCGGATTTTGCTTGCGATTGCAGCTTACAACGACTATGAGATCTGGAAGATGGACGTGAAAACGGCCTTCCTCAATGGGAAACTTGAGGAGGATGTGTATATGACACAGCCAGAGGGATTTATTTCAAAAGATGGAACAAATCAAGTCTGTAAGCTACAACGATCCATTTATGGGTTGAAGCAAGCTTCTCGTAGATGGAACATTCGTTTTGATGAGACAATCAAAGAGTTTGATTTTATCAAAAACGAGGATGAACCATGTGTATACATGAAGGTTAGTGGGAGCGCAGTATCATTCCTTGTATTATATGTTGATGATATATTACTGATAGGGAATGACATTTCTATGTTACAATCCATTAAAATCTGGTTATCTAAAAACTTCTCCATGAAGGACTTGGGTGAAGCATCCTATATTTTGGGGATAAAGATCTATAGAGATAGATCTAAAAGGATGCTCGGCTTATCCCAAGGAACGTACATTGATACGATGCTAAAGAGGTTTAGCATGGAAGATTCCAAAAGAGGTCTCATGCCGATGAGCCATGGAATAAATCTCTCCAAGAAACAGGCCCCAAAGACACCTGAGGAGAGAGACCGTATGAGTAAGATCCCTTATGCTTCTGCAATAGGATCTATCATGTACGGTATGATATGTACTAGACCGGATGTTACTCACGCACTTAGTGTAACAAGCAGATACTAGTCGAATCCAGGAGAAGAGCACTGGAAGGTAGTGAAAAATATCCTAAAGTACTTGAGAAGGACTAAAGATATTTTTCTTGTCTACGGTGGGTCTGAATTAAAACTCGAGGGATTCACGGACTCAAGTTTTCAAATAGACCAAGATGACAGTAAATCTATTTCATTGTATGTGTTTACCTTGAACGGAGGTGCAGTGAGTTGGACGAGTTCCAAGCAGCAAACGGTAGCTGATTCAGTGACAGAGGCAGAGTATATAGCTGCAAGTGAAGCTGCAAAGGAAGCTGTTTGGATGAAGAAGTTCATAACTGAACTTGGTGTGGTTCCTAGCATTGGAGAAGCAGTTCCCGTATACTGTGACAACACTGGAGCGGTTGCACAGGCTAAGGAACCCAGGTCTCATCAGAAATATAAACACGTGTTGCGGCGATTTCACTTGATCAGGGAGATCATTGAAAGAGGAGACGTCACCTTGGAGCGTGTAGACTCTCAAGAGATCCATTTACTAAAGCTTTAACACAACAGCAGTTTGATCGTCACTTAGAGAAGATGGGTATGAGATACCATGGCGATTGGCTTTAGTGCAAGTGGGAGATTGATAGTAGTGTGCATACAAGCCAATCATGTATGATGATAAAGCACATACTTTGTAAACAATCTTATTTATTTATTAATAAAATATTCATTTAAGGCATATAATTATCTACATGGTGCTGTTTTTATAATATGTAAATAACCCATAGTTTTAAGCAATACTTTTAGAATCATGATGAGATCATGATAATGAGATCTAAATTCTTAGAAAGCTTAAAAACTAAAATAGTTCCCAATTGTGGGATTACTAAAATGGGGATTAGTAAATCCGGATAGATTGGTACATATGTTGCTTGCTCATTGGATGAGGATGACTGATCTCATGGTCATTTGTGTGGAGACACTAAAGCAAGTATGTAGGTGCTTATTGGAGAATAAGTTCACTGAACGTGACTCGCTATGGAATACCTAATGGAGTTTTACTCGCCTGTCAATAGGAATTCCTAATGTGATAGTAGTACATGTGATCCTTGGACTTGAGATCATCATAGTATCTTGTATGTAACAAATTATACTTTGACTAATTCCTTAAGGCCTTTTAAGGCATATATAGGGTATGCTTGGGTGTAATGAGTTACATATCGAGATAATGAATGATCAATAAAGAATCTACCACCTCTAGTAAAAGAGGAGATATGTCCTATGTGATTCGTTAAATGACAACCCAGGAATCATTGGCCAAGGTAGAATGAAATTAGAAAGAGGTTTCTAATTTGCATTATTTGGAGTTGTGCATTTTCTAATCGAAATACATATGATTAAATAAATTAAGACTTGACAGTAAATCCATGTCTTAAATTTAATTGGGACATTGTATGGTGGAAGGATTGAATTGTACGGTAACTATTAACTCACAGGTTCTTTTATGATTAATGTTGAAATCTATATTATCTGGAAAGTCGTTGATCGCTAGGGAGGCTTATCCCTATTGTAGAATAAATGTTATTTATTTAAATAGATGATTAGTTTAATTTGTTTATTTAAATAAGATTAGAATTGTTCTAATTGATTTATTCACAACCGGTTTAATATGGAGAACCTAAAGGGTCACACCATAAAAGGAAGAAGAATTATTTAAGAAGAAAATGGCATGATAGTAATAATGCATTAAGTATAATTAATTTAATCTATGATGATAGAATAAATTAAATAGCTTAGTGTTTATTATTTAATATTTTAGAAATATTAAATATAAATTAATAAGAGGAGTCTTATTAATATTATTATTATTATTATTATTTTAATTCTAAAGGAGTTTAGAAATTAATATAATATCAGTACTCTCTCTCAATCCTAATAAAGATTAGGATATAAATTAATTTAAAGTATTTAATTAATTAATTAAATAAAACCCTATTCTAATTAGATTAGGAGGGTTAACCTAATATCTATATAAGAGAGTCTTATATCAGAAATAAGGTACGTGAATTTTTCAAGGGTTGGGAGTACACATATTTTATAGAGATAGAAACAAGGGTTAAGCCAATAACCCATCTTACGGAGTTCTTCATCTTCCTTGGTGGATCACCGTTAGAGGCCAAACATTTGGGTGGCTGACATTGATCAAGGGAAGGAGCCACTACAGAGGAATCAAAGGAATCAAAGGAGTAGAACTTGTACCTGAGGAAGCTTGGATCTTCAAAGGTATAATTCTATTTTTTCTCTTTCTTCATTCACTGATAATTGATGCACAAGAATGATCATGGCAACGGGTTTGTATAAATTTTTGAAAACCTAGTTTTTACGCTTCCGCCCTATTTATGTGATTTGATTGCATGATTGCGTTACGTACAAACCCAACAATACCGTGTGCTACTGTGCAACAACGCGTATTACTTTATCTTAACCATCGGGTATTTCAATAGTATTAACGGTAACCGTTATGTCGTTATTTATAGAAAACTTATTCTTGTCGTTTTTTTATCCGACAATTTTTTGTTATGGGGCCTACAAATGGCTGCGCCGTCGTACGAATATTCCCCGACAACAAGAATATTCCACGACCAAATGAATATTCCTCGACAATAATGAATATTTTATAATCACTTCCTTATTTTGAAATATTTGCGCATTTTACCCATAACTTCCCACATTTATCAAATTATTCCAAAATAATATATAGAGGAAATCAATTTTATTCATAATAAGTTGGGGTCTTACAACCTCCCCTCCTTATGAAATTTCATCCTCGAAATTGACGTAAGTACCTGGTGTTTCGAAAAGGTGAGGATACCTCGCTTTCATTTCCGATTCTAACTCCTAGGTCATTTCCTCAATAGCATGGTTCCTCCACAAAACTTTGACTTCTGGTATAACCTTTGTGCGTAGGACATGCTCCTTCTTTTCTAATATCTTGACAGGTACCTCCTCATACGTTAAATCTTCGGCTATCTCGTCTGGTTCTAACTCAATAATGTGGTCTGGGTTTTTAACATATTTACGTAGCACGGATATGTGAAACACGTTATGAACACGAGACATGCTTGGAGGTAAAGCGAGTCTATAGGCCACATTTTCTACTCGGTTAAGAATCTCAAATGGACCAATAAATTGTGGGTTGAGCTTTCCTCTCTTCCCGAATCTTATAACTCCTTTCCACGGAGCAACACATAACAGTACATGATCCCCAACTTTAAATTCCACGTCTTTTCGATGAAGATCTGCATAACTCTTTTGTCGATCATGTGCCGTTTGTATACATTGTTGGATCATTTGGATCTTTTTCGTGGTCATACGTACTAACTCCGGTCCCAATAATGTTACTTCACCCACCTCATCCCAACATACTGGAGAACGACACTTTCGCCCATACAGCGCCTTGAATGGAGCTACACCTATACTTTCCTGATAACTGTTGTTGTATGAGAATTCCACCAATGGTAGGTACTTATCCCAACTCCCTTTGAAGTCTAGAACACAGAGTCTCAATAGATCTTCAAGAGTTTGAATAGTCCTTTCTGATTGCCCATCCGTTTGAGGATGATATGCAGAACTGAATCGTAAATCCGTGCCCATAGCTTTCCGCAAATTGACCCAAAATCGTGAAGTGAATCTTGGGTCAAGATCCAAAACTATGGATACTGGCATGCCATGCAACCTCACAATCTCATTCACGTACATACGAGCAAGACGCTCAAGGGAATAAGTCTCCCGTATCGGTAAGAAATTAGCAGACTTGGTTAATCTATCAACAATAACCCAAATCGCATCTATGCCTTGAGAAACCTTGGGAAGACCCATAACAAAATCCATGGTAATGTGTTCCCACTTCCATTTTGGAATCTCAAGTGGTTGCAATGGACCCTTTGGCACTTGATGCTCTGCCTTGACACGTTGACACGTTAAACACCTCGAGATAAACTCCATAATCTCTCTCTTCATATTGCTCCACTAAAATATATGTCGAAGATCACGATACATTTTGGTACTCCCAGGATGGATTGCAAACGGTGTGTTGTGTGCCTCCATCATGATTCTATGCTTCAAGTCAGAATCGTTAGGAACACAAAGTCTGGAGTTTACTTGAAGTATTCCTTCTTCATCGATTCTTGCTTCTGGAATCAAAGCTGGTTCTACACGTATACTTGACATCATCATGTGAGTCCCCAGAGTCTTGACCTCTATCTCTATCTTTTGTAAGCCACACATAATAGGCCTTTGTGTTGACAACATTGCACTCGTTCCCGCATATGATCTTCTACTCAACGCGTCAGCTACTACGTTCGCTTTACCAGGATGGTATTGGATGGTATAGTTATAATCTTTCAGCAGCTCAAGCCAACGTTGTTGCCACATGTTGAGTTCCTTTTTAGTGAAGAAATATTTAAGGCTCTTATGATCTGTATAGATTTCCACTTTCTCTCCATACAGGTAGTGTCTCCAGATCTTCAACGCGAAAACAACTGCTGCCAACTCTAGATCATGAGTAGGATAATTCCTCTCATATTACTTGAGTTGTGGCGAGGCATAGGCTATGACTTTCCCATATTGCATGAGAACCCTTTGTTCGAAGCATCGTTGTAGATAACAAATCCATCCGAACCAGATGGTATTGTCAGAACTGGTGCCGAGATAAGTCTCCTCTTAAGCTCTTAGAAGCTCTTCTCGCATTCCTCGTTCCATAGGAATTTTTTATCTTTCCGAGTCAGCTGAGTTAATGAAGTAGCAATTCGAGAAAATCCTTCCGCGAATCTCCGATAATAACCAGCTAAGCCCAGAAAGCTAAGTACTTTGGTCACCGACTTCGGTTGCTCCCAACTTTGTATTGCTTCATTCTTCGCCGGGTCAACAGATACTCCATGTTTTGACACCACGTGCCCAAGGAATACTACCTCCTCAAGCCAGAACTTGCATTTCTTCAACTTGACATATAGCTTGTTATCACGAAGCCTTTGAAGTACCAGCTTAAAGTGGTGCTCATGATCTTCACGGCTTTTGGAATAGATGAGGATGTCATCAATAAAGACAATAACGAACTGATCCAAATATTCCTTGAACACACGGTTCATCATATCCATGAAAGCAACAGGATCATTAGTCAATCCAAAAGACATGACTAAGAATTCATAATGCCCATACCGAGTTCTGAAGGCAGTCTTCGGAATATCCTCAGTTTTAATCTTTAGCTGATGATATCCAAAACGAATATCAATCTTTGAAAAGAATTGTGCACCTTGCAACTGGTCGAACAGGTCATCAATACGAGGTAGTGGATACCTATTCTTGATGGTGACATGGTTCAACTCCCGATAGTCAATACAAAGTCGCATACTCCCGTCTTTCTTCTTTACGAATAAAATAGGAGCACCTCAAGGAGACGTACTAGGAAGAATAAAACCGATATCTAACAACTCCTGTAGTTGGACCACTAACTCCTGAAGTTCAATAGGAGCCATTCGATATGGGGTTTTAGAAATAGGTTTTGTACTGGGTTCAAGGTCAATAAAGAATTTAACTTCACGTTCTGGGGGTAGACCGGGAAGTTCTTCGGGAAATACATCAGGAAACTCATTAACAACAGAAATATTATTCAAATCTGACGTATTTTGGTTTAGATCAGTGACATGGGCTAAGAAAGCTTGACATCCGTTTTTCAATAAACGAATAGCTTTATGACTTGAAATTGTTGGGTTTGTATGTAACGCAATCATGCAATCAAATCACATAAATAGGGCGGAAGCGTAAAAACTAGGTTTTCAAAATTTATACAAACCCATAACCATGATCATGCTTTGTGCTTGTTATCAATAACAGAAAAGAGAGAACATGAAATTATACCTTTGAAGATCTAAGCTTTCTCAGGTACAAGTTCTACTCATTTGATTCCTTTGATTCCTCTGATAGTGACTCCTTCCCTTGAATAATGTCAGCCACCCAAATGTTTGGCCTCTAACGGTGATCCACCAAGGAAGATGAAGAACTCAAGAAGATGGGTTATTGGCTTAACCCTTGTTTCTATCTCTATAGAATATGTGTACTCCCAACTCTTGGAAAATTTCACATCCCTTATTTCTGATATAAGACTCTCTTATATAGATATTAGGTTAACCCTCCTAATCCAATTAGAATAGGGTTTTATTTAATTAATTAATTAAATACTTTTAATTAATTTATATCCTAATCTTTATTAGGATTGAGAGAGGGTACTGATATTATATTAATTCCTAAACTCCTTTAGAATTAAAATAATAATAATAATAATAATATTAATAAGACTCCTCTTATTAATTTATATTTAATATTTCTAAAATATTAAATAATAAACATTAAGCTATTTAATTTATTCTATCATCATAGATTAAATTAATTATACTTAATGCATTATTACTATCATGCCATTTTCTTCTTAAATAATTCTTCTTCCTTTTATGGTGTGACCCTTTAGGTTCTCCATATTAAACCGGTTGTGAATAAATCAATTAGAACAATTCTAATCTTATTTAAATAAATAAATTAAACTAATAATCTATTTAAATAAATAACATTTATTCTACAATAGGGATAAGCCTCCCTAGCGATCAACGACTTTCCAGATAATATAGATTTCAACATTAATCATAAAAGAACCTGTGAGTTAATAGTTACCGTACAATTCAATCCTTCCACCATACAATGTCCCAATTAAATATAAGACATGGATTTACTGTCAAGTCTTAATTTATTTAATCATATGTATTTCGATTAGAAAATGCACAACTCCAAATAATGCAAATTAGAAACCTCTTTCTAATTTCATTCTACCTTGGCCAAGGATTCCTGGGTTGTCATTTAACGAATCACATAGCACATATCTCCTCTTTTACTAGAGGTGGTAGATTCTTTATTGATCATTCATTATCTCCATATGTAACTCATTACACCCAAGCATACCCTATATATGCCTTAAAAGGCCTTAAGGAATTAGTCAAAGTATAATTTGTTACATACAAGATACTATGATGATCTCAAGTCCAAGGATCACATGTACTACTATCACATTAGGAATTCCTATTGACAGGCGAGTAAAACTCCATTAGGTATTCCATAGCGAGTCACGTTCAGTGAACTTATTCTCCAATAAGCACCTACATACTTGCTTTAGTGTCTCCACACAAATGACCATGAGATCAGTCATCCTCATCCAATGAGCAAGCAACATATGTACCAATCTATCCGGATTTACTAATCCCCTTTTTAGTAATCCCACGATTGGGAACTATTTTAGTTTTAAAGCTTTCTAAGAATTTAGATCTCATTAGCATGATCAACATCATGATTCTAAAAGCATTGCTTAAAACTATGGGTTATTTACATATTATAAAAACAGCACCATGTAGATAATTAAATGCCTTTAATAAATAAATATTTTATTAATAAATAAATAAGATTGTTTACAAAGTATGTGCTTTATCATCATACATGATTGGCTTGTATGCACACTACTATCAATCTCCCACTTGCACTAAAGCCAATCGCCATGGTATCTCATACCCATCTTCTCTAAGTGACGATCAAACTGCTGTTGTGTTAAAGCTTTAGTAAATGGATCTGCAATGTTGTCTTGAGAGTCTACACGCTCCAAGGTGACGTCTCTTCTTTCAATGATCTCCCTGATCAAGTGAAATCGCCGCAACACGTGTTTAGATTTCTGATGAGACCTGGGTTCCTTAGCCTGTGCAACCGCTCCGGTGTTGTCACAGTATACGGGAACTGCTTCTCCAATGCTAGGAACCACACCAAGTTCAGTTATGAACTTCTTCATCCGAACAGCTTCCTTTGCAGCTTCACTTGCAGCTATATACTCTGCCTCTGTCACTGAATCAGCAACCGTTTGCTGCTTGGAACTCTTCCAACTCACTGCACCTCCGTTCAAGGTAAACACATACCCTGAAATAGATTTACTGTCATCTTGGTCTGTTTGAAAACTTGAGTCCGTGAATCCCTCGAGTTTTAATTCAGACCCACCGTAGACAAGAAAAATATCTTTAGTCCTTCTCAAGTACTTTAGGATATTTTTCACTACCTTCCAGTGCTCTTCTCCTGGATTCGACTAGTATCTGCTTGTTACACTAAGTGCGTGAGCAACATCCGGTCTAGTACATATCATACCGTACATGATAGATCCTATTGCAGAAGCATAAGGGATCTTACTCATACGGTCTCTCTCCTCAGGTGTCTTTGGGGCCTGTTTCTTGGAGAGATTATTCCATGGCTCATCGGCATGAGACCTCTTTTGGAATCTTCCATGCTAAACCTCTTTAGCATTGTATCAATGTACGTTCCTTGGGATAAGCTGAGCATCCTTTTAGATCTATCTCTATAGATCTTTATCCCCAAAATATAGGATGCTTCACCCAAGTCCTTCATAGAGAAGTTTTTAGATAACCAGATTTTAATGGATTGTAACATAGGAATGTCATTCCCTATCAGTAATATATCATCAACATATAATACAAGGAATGATACTGCGCTCCCACTAACCTTCTTGTATACACATGGTTCATCCTCGTTTTTGATAAAATCAAACTCTTTGATTGTCTCATCAAAATGAATGTTCCATCTACGAGAAGCTTGCTTCAACCCATAAATGGATCGTTGTAGCTTACAGACTTGATTTGTTCCAACCTTTGAAACAAATCCCTCTGGCTGTGTCATATACACATCCTCCTCAAGTTTCCCATTGAGGAAGGCCGTTTTCACGTCCATCTGCCAGATCTCATAGTCGTTATAAGCTGCAATCGCAAGCAAAATCCGAATGGACTTGAGCATAGCCACTGGTGAGAAGGTTTCATCATAGTCAACTCCTTGTCTTTGTTTGAAACCTTTTGCAACCAGTCGGGCCTTATAGGTCTCTACCTTTCCGTCTGCTCCAGTCTTTTTCTTAAAAACCCATTTACACCCAATAGGTTTAATACCTTCAGGTCGTGAAACCAAAGACCATACTTTGTTTTCATACATGGAGTCCATTTCAGATTTAATGGCTTCAAGCCATTTCCCTGAGTCTTTATTACTCATAGCCTGTTCGTAATTTAATGGATCATCATCATTCATGATGTGTACCTCATCGTCATCCTCTATAACGAATCCATACCTCTCAGGTATCTTCGGTACTCTTCCAGATTTACGAACATGGTGTGGTACAGTAGGTTCTTCTACTTGGTTAGGTACCTGACTTTGATCCGTGGTAACTTGTGGTTCTTGAACTTCTTCAAGATATATCTTACTCCCACTGACCCCTTCATGGATAAACTCTTTCTCCAAGAAGGTAGTATGTTTCGCAACAAACACCTTTTGATCAGTTGGATGATAGAAATAATACCCTACGGTTTCTTTAGGGTATCCCACAAATCTACACTTATTGGATTTAGTCTGTAGCTTATCATTTTCAAACTTTTTGACATAAGCTGGACAACCCCAAGTCTTAACATGCTTAAGATTTGGTTTCCTCCCTTTTCACATCTCATATGGAGTCTTTGGGGAGGATTTGGTAGGTACCTTGTTAAGTAGGTATGCAGCCGTTTCTAGGGCATATCCCCAGAAGGAAATTGAAAGGTCGGTAAAACTCATCATGGATCGAACCATGTCCAACAGTGTTCGATTTCTCCTTTTAGATACTCCATTTAACTGTGGTGTACCTGGAGGAGTCCATTGTGAGATTATACCATTTTCTCTGAGACAATTGAGAAACTCACTGCTTAAGTATTCTCCACCTCGATCTGATCGAAGTATCTTAATACTCTTGCCCGTTTGTTTCTCTACTTCACTTCTGAACACTTTGAACTTTTCAAATGATTCTGATTTGTATTTCATTAAATACACATATCCAAATCTAGAGTGATCATCAGTGAAAGTAATAAAATAAGAATACCCACCCCGTGCACTTGTTGTCATAGGTCCACAAACGTCTGTGTGAATCAATGCCAACAACTCTGTAACTCTCTCCCCTTTTCCACTAAAAGGAGATTTAGTCATTTTACCCATGAGACAAGATTCACAAGTTGGATATGATTCATAATCAGATAGCTCGAGGAGCCCATCTTTATGCAACTTGGATAATCTTGTTTCATTGATATGACCGAGTCTACAGTGCCACATATAGGTATAATTAATATCATCTCTTTTCCTTTTCTTAATTTGTTCAATTTGAAATATATTTTCTTGCAAGTCAAGTGTATAAAGTCCATTTCGCAAATTTCTAATACCATATAAAACATCGTCTTTATAAATAGAACAACCATTGTTCTTTATAATAACGTCAAAACCTTCCATATCCAATACAGAAATTGAAATAATGTTTTTAATAATATTCGGAACATAATAACAATTATTAAGATAAATGGATTTGCCCGAAGGCATTGCTAAACAATAAGTTCCTACAGCTAATGCAGCAACTTTTGCTCCATTTCCCACTCGTAGGATCACCTCATCTTTGTTCAGCTTTCTACTTCTGACCAGTCCCTGTACAGTATTACATATGTGAGAACCACAGCCGGTATCCAATACCCAAGTAGAATTATGACTTTCAGAAAAATTAATTTCAATTATAAACAAACCTTGATTGGAAGTCGAAGCTTCTCCAAGCTTCTTCTCTGCTAGAAACTTCTTGCAGTTCCTCTTCCAATGTCCCGGCTCATTGCAATGAAAGCACATTCCTTTAGCTGGTTCAGGTTTCTTTTGCTCCTTTTCTTTCCCTTTTCCCTTAGCCTTCTTAGATTTCTTATTTTCAGAAGACACCTTGGGCCTCTTCCTTTTATTGGAAGAATCCACCATCAAGACATGGTTCTTCTTGGATGAGAAGTGACCTTCTGCAGTTTTTCAGCATGTTAAGCAGCTCAGGTAAGCTGACATCTAGTTTATTCATGTGAAAATTAACCACAAACTGCGAGAAGGTCTCAGGGAGTGACTGCAAGACCAAGTCTTGACTCAACTCCCCATCCATGACGAACCCAAGCTGTCCAAGGCGTTCAATCAAATTGATTACCTTCAGAACATGAGTCTCGACGGTAGTGCCCTCGGTCATCCGAGATCGGAAGAGCTCCTTAGATATCTCATATCTAGCAGTCCTACTCTGTTCACCATACAACTCCTTGAGGTGAAGCAGCATAGCAGGAGCATCCATTTTTTCGTGCTGACGCTGAAGCTCGTTATTCATGGATGCGAGCATGATGCATTGAGCCACAGATGCATCATCTTGCCACTTATTGAAAGTGGCAATCTCTTCCTCAGAGGCTGTTTCTGAAACAGATTCAGGGATAGTGGAATTTAGGACATAAGAAATCTTTTCAGCAGTGAGAACAATTCTCAGATTTCTTAGCCAGTCCTCATAATTCGGGCCGGTAAGCTTATTTGCATCAAGTATACTTCGTAGTGAGATTAGTGATTTTGACATTTTTAAAATTCTGCATGTGAAAAGACAACATTTTAGCAAACATTCATTTTATTAACTTTGCATACCAAAATAAATTTAGGTCTTTATTTTAAATTGGTATCTCCCACTATTTTCATCAAACTATATTACCCTCACTCATATAGTTCGGCAACATCTAATTAAAGATTTGCTAGTGAGATTAAGGATCCCATTTCAAATGTATATAACCTTGTGGATAGCACAACAAGCGATATACAAATAAATAGGTAGACAACTCTTGTCAATTACATCACCATGTAACTCCTTTTATTTTGCCTCTTAAATTATAATGGTCATGTGTGTGCACATCCGAACTAAAATGATTTAAGTTAAGTCCAGCCTAGCACTTCCATAAATTCAAAAAAGAAAACTTTTCATCCTTGTGGATAGCACAACAAGACTAGATCGTTCAATTTTCTTGATAAGCATCAAATGTGATTAATTAACATCTTAAATATTCAATACTCGCCTTGTGGATAGCACAACAAACTCATATTAAATATTTAATACTCTATTAACTAATCATGCTAGAAGGCGACGTTCGATATTCCAAATATCATTTGAATGCTTCAGACTTAATATTATTTTTTTGAGGGGTTTGTTATTATTTGTCTCATCTTTTTAAGCGCGCATGCACATATATATATAAAATACGCGTCATTTTATTAAACATGCGAAGCATGTTTGTATAAAATATAATATATATAATATTTAGCATGCAATATAGAATACTATATTCTACCCGGATTGATTATGGACTTTTATTCTAGTTTGGTTCACTAAAGCCACCAAGTGAACCAAAAGGTCAAACCTAGGAGTGCAAGAATTTAAATTTTAAATGTAACTATTACATTTAAACCCGGGCTCCATACAAACGGGTCTTCACGCGCTCCTCGCTCCTTGGTCTCCAATTTCTTCAAAATAATTCTAACTATCTCTATTACATTAACTATTTAAAATTAAATAGAAACCTTGATCAGCAGTCAAGGGGAAATACATAGAAAGGAGATAGAATTTACATCGAGAATAAAACTAGAGAAGACGAGGTACGCAGACCCCATTTTATAAAACCCATACATTCAAGCATTCATCCAAAATAAAATCCAATCACATTGGTCATAGTCCATAATCAACCCCATTTATTATCATACACATCAACATATGCATCAATAAATATCCATTCATCTCATGAATAACAATGTTATTCCATATATGGATCGATGTTATTTAATGGACAAAAGTTTTGCTAAATTTTATTTTTGAAACAAAATAAACTCTTTTATTTTAATCAAAAATAAATCCAAATTAAACTCCTTTAATTTTAGCATTCTGAAATCATATTTCAGATAAAATAAACTTCTTTATTTTAAAACTTTATCAATTAAATAAACAGTTTACTTAATTAATTAAAATCAATTTTCAGGGTCTGTCCAGGTACCGGCGCAGCTGCGCCAGTAATGAACTGGGTAGCTGCGCAGCTGCGCAGGTAGACGGAAGCAGCAGTTTTTGCAGACCGGCGCAGCTGCGCCAGTAATGAACTGGGCAGCTGCGCAGCTGCGCTGTTCGCCGCAGAAACTTGCAGAAAACGATTTTTGTCCAGAAAAACGATCCAATTTTCACATCAATTCATACATGAAATTATAAAATTGATAATTAGCACAAAGTTAGGCTCTGATACCACTGTTGGGTTTGTATGTAACGCAATCATGCAATCAAATCACATAAATAGGGCGGAAGCGTAAAAACTAGATTTTCAAAATTTATACAAACCCATAACCATGATCATGCTTTGTGCTTGTTATCAATAACAGAAAAGAGAGAACATGAAATTATACCTTTGAAGATCTAAGCTTCCTCAGGTACAAGTTCTACTCCTTTGATTCCTTTGATTCCTCTGATAGTGGCTCCTTCCCTTGAATAATGTCAGCCACCCAAATGTTTGGCCTCTAACGGTGATCCACCAAGGAAGATGAAGAACTCAAGAAGATGGGTTATTGGCTTAACCCTTGTTTCTATCTCTATAGAATATGTGTACTCCCAACTCTTAGAAAATTTCACATCCCTTATTTCTGATATAAGACTCTCTTATATAGATATTAGGTTAACCCTCCTAATCCAATTAGAATAGGGTTTTATTTAATTAATTAATTAAATACTTTTAATTAATTTATATCCTAATCTTTATTAGGATTGAGAGAGAGTACTGATATTATATTAATTCCTAAACTCCTTTAGAATTAAAATAATAATAATATTAATAAGACTCCTCTTATTAATTTATATTTAATATTTCTAAAATATTAAATAATAAACATTAAGCTATTTAATTTATTCTATCATCATAGATTAAATTAATTATACTTAATGCATTATTACTATCATGCCATTTTCTTCTTAAATAATTCTTCTTCCTTTTATGGTGTGACCCTTTAGGTTCTCCATATTAAACCGGTTGTGAATAAATCAATTAGAACAATTCTAATCTTATTTAAATAAACAAATTAAACTAATAATCTATTTAAATAAATAACATTTATTCTACAATAGGGATAAGCTTCCCTAGCGATCAACGACTTTCCAGATAATATAGATTTCAACATTAATCATAAAAGAACCTGTGAGTTAATAGTTACCGTATAATTCAATCCTTCCACCATACAATGTCCCAATTAAATATAAGACATGGATTTACTGTCAAGTCTTAATTTATTTAATCATATGTATTTCGATTAGAAAATGCACAACTCCAAATAATGCAAATTAGAAACCTCTTTCTAATTTCATTCTACCTTGGCCAAGGATTCCTGGGTTGTCATTTAACGAATCACATAGCACATATCTCCTCTTTTACTAGAGGTGGTAGATTCTTTATTGATCATTCATTATCTCCATATGTAACTCATTACACCCAAGCATACCCTATATATGCCTTAAAAGGCCTTAAGGAATTAGTCAAAGTATAATTTGTTACATACAAGATACTATGATGATCTCAAGTCCAAGGATCACATGTACTACTATCACATTAGGAATTCCTATTGACAGGCGAGTAAAACTCCATTAGGTATTCCATAGCGAGTCACGTTCAGTGAACTTATTCTCCAATAAGCACCTACATACTTGCTTTAGTGTCTCCACACAAATGACCATGAGATCAGTCATCCTCATCCAATGAGCAAGCAACATATGTACCAATCTATCCGGATTTACTAATCCCCTTTTTAGTAATCCCACGATTGGGAACTATTTTAGTTTTAAAGCTTTCTAAGAATTTAGATCTCATTAGCATGATCAACATCATGATTCTAAAAGCATTGCTTAAAACTATGGGTTATTTACATATTATAAAAACAGCACCATGTAGATAATTAAATGCCTTTAATAAATAAATATTTTATTAATAAATAAATAAGATTGTTTACAAAGTATGTGCTTTATCATCATACATGATTGGCTTGTATGCACACTACTATCAGAAATGACATTGATTGATTTTAGTGGTTTGGTTGTTTGGATTCGCACAACAGGTTGGTTAGGAATATGAAAACTAACAACCTTACGAAAACAATCAATTTTGGCATGATAAGTGGTTAACCAGTCAATTCCTAAAATCACGTCAAATGCAAGTATTTTCAAATATATAAGATCAACAGGTAGGGTGAAGGGTACCAATTTGAATCAAGCAGGATTTGCAAACTGTAGATGTAACAAAGGTTTCTCCCAACGGAGTTTCAACAGATAAGTCAAAGTCTAATTTCCCAGATGTCAAGTTCAAATGTTGAGCACAAGCAGGTGAAATAAAAGAATGGGTAGCACCGGTATCTAATAAGGTATAAAATTCGCAGGAGTTTATGATTAGCTTACCCATGATCACCTCGTTCGGGTTCCTCGCGTTTTGGGCAATCACGACAAACGCTCTTGCAGGAACCACCGACTTCGACTTATCCGAAACAGCCTTTGAAGGCACCATCCCCGCTGAACTTGGTTTCGCTACATGACACTCTCGAGCTATATGACCTTCCTTTCCACAGTTATAGCACACGTTGAATTATTGTGGGCAGTTTGGGCTGATGTGTCCCTCTTTCCCTCATTTATAACATAAGACTGGTGGTCGTTCTCCTCCCCTAGAAATAGTTGATGATGGTGCTGACGTGTTCACGTTGTCATTGTTGTACCTTCTCTTTTTGAAATCTCCCCCCGACTCACTTCTTCTATTATTATGGCCACGATTACCACCAGAGTGGTTACCGCTTCTGTCATGATATTTTCCTCCCCGTTGGTTGTCCCCGTTGGTTGTCCCCGTTGGTTGTCATTGCTCCGATGACTACTGCCACCGATACGACCCTGGTTATGGTCCCTTGGTTGAATAGACTCATTATCCCGCTCTAATAATTGAGCCCCGTTCACAATATCGGAATATAGAGAAAATTTATGAAAAATGAGGTATTAACGAATTTTGGGTTTCAAACCTCTCAGAAACATCCGTGTCATACGTTCCTCATTTTCCACCAAATGAGAAGCAAACCGGGATAACTCTGCGAACTTAGCCTCGTACTGGGACACAGTCATATTGTTCTGTTCCAGTTTGATAAACTCTACCTCCTTCATATGATGAATACTTTCTAGAAAGTACTTGTCATTGAACAATTTTTGGAACGTCTCCCAAAACATCTTGAGTGCGGCAGGCTAGGTACGCTTCACAGATTCCCAACAGTAATCTGCCTCTTCACGGTACATAAAGGTGGCGAATGGAACCTTCTATTCCTCCGTGCATCCCAAGATATCAAATATCTTGGTAATTTATTTAAACCATGTTTCCGCCTTGATCGGATCCGGCTTTCCCAAAAACTCTGGTGGTCCCAACTTTTTGAACTGCTTGGCAGTGACAAGCTGCGAGTTGCTATTATTTTCACCTGTATTTTGCACACGAGTCTCCCTCGTCTCATTTTGCATGAACTGCAAAAAGCTTCTAAACATCCCATCATTCATCGTTTAAAAGGTGGGGTTATTTACAGTAGGAATATTGCCTTCCTGTTGCACGTTCTTCTAGTTGGTGATTAAAGGTGTCTCAACGGTCTCATTCACTCCATTGTTAACATTCTCAGCTGCCATTCTCAAATACTGCCATAAAACAAGGGTTAATTAAACAAATTAATATATCACATATTAACCCTATACTCCGACCGACCAATTAAATACCACATAAGCTTAGGTAAGACATACTAGTGAAGGATTTAATCGTCTCTCCCCTCCTAGTTCTATTCCCCGATCTCCTCCAGAGACCATATCCCTAAGCTCTGATACCAACTATGACGGCCCAGAATAGGTCCAATCAACCCAACCCATTCTGAGTCGTCAAACACATGGTACAGAATCCAAATACAAACTTTTATATCAAAAGGTCGTGAGCAGGACGACCATACAAGCTGTGAGTGTCTATACAAATCGTATATAATACGAAATATAAACACTCAAATTCAGTCCTCAATAGTTACAATTATTTTCACACTATTATACAAAAATAGTGAGGACTACTACTGCTCTAACTCTGCCCATCACTCTGTTCCCTGACTAGTCCCTGTAATATTCTCATTTCCTGAAGAGGACAATAGATGAAAAGGGTGAGCTCAACTAGCCCAATAAAGAATATTATGACTAAGATAATGCAGAATAATTTATTGTTAGTATTCAAAAAATCAAATAAAATATTATGCACAACAAATTTTAGATCAACAACTGCAGCGAAAATAACAATTCATTAGAAGAGTTAAGCAGAAAATGATGTCTACTATCTTCTATGATTTAAAAGTCCATCATCAATATTTTATCCCTGTAACATCAATCAATAATTTTCAAATCAAATATTCATCTTTACACTATGGGCCAAAGATATTCATTTGTGTCACCAGTGGTCATGTTCATCTCAACACATGTCCATCTTTGCACTACGGGCCAAAGATAGTCATCAAGTAATCATTCATTTTTGCACTACAGGCCTAAGATATTCATCAAATAATCATCCATCTTTGCACTATAGGCCAAATATATTCATCAAATAATCATCCATCTTTGCACTACAGGCCAAAGATATTTTTTTGTATCACCATTTAAGACTGAAGATGATGAAAAATATTTTAAAGAACGAATCCAGTGAGATAAAGGACAAAAATTAGAGATTTGTAATTTAGTTTATCCAAGTTCAAGAATACTCTATAATAATCAATTGTGGAGCAAAATTAAAGAATGAAGATCAAAACTTGGATCCAATCAAAAATAGGAACTATAATAGCCAACTTGGACAAAGAAAAAAATTTTAATTTTTCTGTGAAAAATACTATATTCGTGAATAGTGTCGTATACATGAATAGTATCGTATACGTGAATAGTAATCCTAATATAAAAAGGTACAAATTTGTCAACTCTTCTAATCCTATTAGACATGGGATTTTATTTAATTAATTAAACTCTTTTAATTAATTTGTCTCCTAATCTTATTAGGAATAAATGAGAGTACTAATATTAAATTAATTACTAAACGTTTTTAGAAATTAAAATAATAATAATTGTAATAATATTAATAAGACTCCTTTTATTAATTTATATTTAATATTTCTAAAATATTAAATAATAAACATTAAGCTATTTAATTTATTCTATCACTATAGATTAAATTAATTATACTTAATGCATTATTACAATTATGCCATTACTTTCTTAAATAATTATTTTTTCTTTTATGGTGTGACCCTTTAGGTTCTCCATATTAAACCGGTTGTGAATAAATTAATTAGAACAATTCTAATCTTATTTAAATAAATAAATTAAACTAGTAATCTATTTAAATAAATAACATTTATTCTACAATAGGGATAAGCCTCCCTAGCGATCAACGACTTTTCAGATAATATAGATTTCAACATTAATCATAAAAGAACCTGTGAGTTAATAGTTACCATACAATTCAATCATTCCACCATACAATGTCCCAATTAAATATAAGACATGAATTTACTGTCAAGTCTTATTTTATTTAATTATATGTATTTCGATTAGAAAATGCACAACTCCAAATAATAAAAATTAGAAACTCCTTTCTTATTTCATTTCACCTTGGCCAAAGATTCCTGGGTTGTCATTTAACGAATCACATAGGACATATCTCTTCTTTTACTAGAGGTGGTAGATTCTTTATTGATCATTCATTATCTCCATATGTAACTTGTGACGCCCCCAGAATAGGTCCATTCAACCCAACCCATTCTGAGTCGCCAAATACATGGTACAGAATTCAAATACAAACTTTATATCATACGGTCGTGCAAAATACGACCACACAACTGTGAGTCTCAGTACAAATATGTAGAAAATATTAAGATTCAAACTAAGTCCTCATTACAATTATTATCACACTATTTATCAGAAATAGTGAGGACTACTACTGCTCTAACTCGGACCATCACTCTGTCCCCCGACTAGTCCCCGCAACATTCTCATTTTCTGAAGAGGACAACAGATGAAAAGGGTGAGCTCAACTAGCCCAGTAAAGAATATTATGAGTAAGATAATGAAAAATAAATTATCGTTAGTCTTCAACAGTTCAGATAAAATATTATGGACAACAAGTTTTAGATCAATATTCGCAGCGGAAATAACAAATCATTAGAAGAGTTAAGTAGAGAATGAAGTCTACTATCTTCTATGATTTAAAAGTCCATCACCAATATTTTATCCCTGTAACATCAATCAATATACATCTCGAATCAATATTCATCTTTGCACTACAGGCCAAAGATATTCATTTGCATCATCAGTAGTCATGTTCATCTCAACACCTGTCATCTTTGCACTACAGGCCAAAGATATTCATCAGGTAATCATTCATCTTTGCTCTACAGGCCAAAGATATTCAGTTACATCAACTTTTAGGACTGAGGATGATGAAAAACATTTTAAACAAAACGAATCCAGTGAGATAAAAGACAAAGATTAGGGATTCGTCATTTAGTTTATCCAAATTCAAGAATAATCCATAATAATACTTTGTGAAGCAAAATTCAAGAATAAAGCCCAAAACTTGGATACAATCAAAGATAGTAACCTTAACAGACAATTTCGACAATTAGAAGAAAAATAAATTTTCTCGTGAATAGTGCCGTATACGTGAATAGTGCCGTATACGTGAATAGTGCCGTATACGTGAATAGTAACCCCGACGGGAAAAATAAGAATTTCATAACAAAATTCATGACAATATTTCTGTATAATGATATTGAAAAGAATAACATCATTTACGAAAGAAAATAACATCCCTTACCTCAAAAAGATAGTACCTCTGACTGGAATATCGGATATAATATTGACGAAAACTTGCGCTGAATACTAATACTCAAAGTATAGAAATACTCACAAAAATACGCTCGATATTATAGAGAGAGAAAACTTCGAATTCTGGTGTGATTTTCAATTCTAACCTAAGCACCCTATTTATAGGAAAAGCTTAGGATGCCAAAGGAGACTAAAATAATAAAATAATATTATTTTTACAAAACTTCTCCAGCCGCCGGCTGCTTCAAACATCTGATTTTTTTCAACAAAACAACAAAAGTGGGGCCCACCATTTATAAAATAATATTTATTTTTCGAAACTTCAATAATTCATAATAAATAGCCCCTTTGTCAGAAAAATACAAATGATGTGTCCTTCTATAGGAAATTTAATTCTCTACAACTTTGCAGAAGAAAATTTTTCTAAATTCCCAACATAAATTATCCGAAATCCATAAACGGATGATTTTTCACACCAAAATACTGATAAAAACACATCAGCACAAATTCCTTCTTTTATATCCACAAAATAAATATTTCCTTATCATATAAATCAATAATTAATTATTCACAAATAATATTATAGAACTACAATATTGACAACCAGGTCGTTCCCAGGACAGAGGGGGCCTTCCGATAAGGACTTCTCCTTACTGGCGCGCAATTAAATAACCCCTCCTAGACAGAACTTCCTTAGACATTGTCAATAATGCTATCTAATAATATTATTCAAATAATATGAATTATTGAGTTGATAACGTGAAATACTGTGCAACGACAATTATTGAATCAATACTACAAAATATCAACTGTAGCCATTATTGAATCAATCATAAAAAAAATAGCAACGTAGCAATTATTGAGTCAATAAAATATCAATGCAGCAATTATTGAGTCAATAATATAAAATATCAACGTAGCAATTATTGAGTCAATAATATAAAATATTGAACAGTAAATACTGTAACAATAATTGAGTAGGTTCCTTCTCACGTAAGACTCAATAATTCGAAATACTGTGCAATACCGTGTGCTACTGCGCACCACCGCGTACTGTATTTTAACCACCGGGTATTTCAACAGTACTAACGGTAACAACTACGCCGTTATCTTGTAAAAAGTTATTTCTGTCGCTTTCTATATCCGACAGTTATTCCGTTGTGGGGTCCACAAATAACTGCGCCGTCGTACGAATATTCCCCGACAACAAGAATATTCCACGACCAAACGAATATTCCCCGACAACAAGAATATTTTATAACCACTTGCTCATTTTAAAAATATTTGCACATTTCACCCATAACTTTCATATTTATCAAGTCAACACCTTACTATTTCGAAATAATATATAAAGAAAATTAAATCTTTATTCATAAAAGTTGGGGTCTTACAACCTCCCCTCCTTATGAAATTTCGTCCTCGAAATTGACGTACGTACCTGGTATGTCGAAAAGGTGAGGATACCTCGCTTTCATTTCCGATTCCAACTCCCAGGTCATTTCCTCAATTGCATGGTTTCTCCACAAAACTTTAACTTGAGGTATAATTTTCGAGCGTAGGACATGCTCCTTCCTATCCAAGATCTTGACAGGTACCTCCTCGTACGTTAAATCTTCAGCTATCTCGTCTGGTTCTAACTCAATAATGCGGTTTGGATCCTTCACATATTTACGTAACACGGATATGTGAAACACGTTATGAACACGAGACATGCTTGGAGGTAAAGCGAGTCTATAAGCCACATTTCCTATTCGGTCAAGAATCTCAAATGGACCAATGAATCGTGGATTGAGCTTTCCTCTCTTCCCAAACCTCGTAACTCCTTTCCACGGAGCAATACGTAGTAACACATGGTCCCCAACATTAAATTCCACGTCTTTTCGATGAAGATCTGCATAACTCTTTTGTCGATCCTGTGCCGTCTGTATACGTTGTCGGATTATTTGGATCTTTTCTGTAGTCATACGTACTAACTCTGGTCCCAACAATGTTGCTTCACCCACCTCATCCCAACATACTGGAGAACGACACTTTCTCCCATACAACGCTTCGAATGGAGCTACGCCTATACTTGCCTGATAACTGTTGTTGTAGGAGAATTCCACCAATGGTAAATACTTATCCCAACTCCCTTTGAAGTTTAGAACACAGAGTCTCAATAGATCTTCAAGAGTTTGGATAGTCCTTTCCGATTGTCCGTCTATTTGAGGATGATAAGCCGAACTGAATCGTAAATCCGTACCCATAGCTTTCTGCAAACTGATCCAAAATCGTGAAGTAAATCTGGGATCACGATCCGAAACTATGGATACTGGCATGCCATGCAATCTCACAATCTCATTCACGTACATATGAGCAAGACGTTCAAGGGAATAAGTCTCTCGTATCGGCAAGAAATGAGCAGACTTGGTTAATCTATCAACAATAACCCAAATCGCATCTAAGCCTTGAGAAACCTTGGGAAGACCCGTAACAAAATCCATCGTAATGTGTTCCCACTTCCATTTCGGAATCTCCAGTGGTTGCAATGGACCCTTCGGTACTTGATGCTCCGCCTTTACACGTTGACAAGTTAAACATCTAGAGATGAACTCCGCGATCTCTCTCTTCATATTGCTCCACCAAAATGTATGTCGAAGATCACGATACATTTTAGTACTCCCAGGATGGATCGCAAACGGTGTGTTGTGTGCCTCCATCATGATTCTATACTTCAAGTCAGAATCGTTAGGAACACAAAGTCTGGAGTTGACTCGAAGTATTCCCTCTTCATCGATTCTTGCTTCTGGAATTGCACCTTCTTGCACCTTCTTCTTCATCTTCATCAGCTCCGCATCTGTAGCTTGAGCAGCTTTAACTTTATCAAGCAAAGCTGGTTCTACACGTATACTTGACATCATCGCACTCGTTCCCACATATGATCTTCTACTCAACGCGTCAGCTACCACGTTCGCTTTTCCAGGATGGTATTGGATGGTATGATCGTAATCTTTCAACAGCTCAAGCCAACGTCGTTGCCGCATGTTGAGTTCCTTCTGAGTGAAGAAATATTTAAGGCTCTTATGATCTGTATAAATCTCCACTTTTTCTCCGTACAAGTAATGTCTCCAGATCTTCAACACGAAAACGACTGCTGCCAACTCTAGATCATGAGTAGGATAATTCCTCTCATATTCTTTGAGTTGTCGCGAGGCATAGGCTATGACTTTCCCATGTTGCATGAGAACACATCCTAACCCTTTGCCTGAAGCATCGCTGTAGATAACAAATCCATCCGAACCAGATGGTATTGTCAGAACAGGTGCCGAAATAAGTCTCCTCTTGAGCTCTTGGAAGCTCTTCTCGCATTCTTCTCTCCAAAAGAATTTCGTATCTTTCCGAGTCAACTGTGTTAATGGAGTAGCGATTCGAGAAAATCCCTCTACGAACCTCCGATAATAACCAGCTAAGCCCAGAAAGCTTCGTACTTCGGTCACCGACTTAGGTTGCTCCCAGCTTTGTATTGCTTCAATCTTCGCCGGGTCAACAGATACTCCATGTTTCGATACCACGTGCCCAAGGAATGCTACTTCCTCAAGCCAGAACTCGCATTTCTTTAACTTGGCGTATAGCTTGTTCTCACGAAGCTTTTGAAGTACCAGCTTCAAGTGGTGTTCATGATCTTCACGGCTTTTAGAATAGATGAGAATGTCATCAATAAAGACAACAACGAATTGATCTAAATACTCCTTAAATACACGGTTCATCATATCCATGAAAGCAGCAGGAGCATTAGTCAATCCAAAAGACATGACTAAGAACTCATAATGCCCGTACCGTGTTCTGAAAGCAGTCTTTGGAATATCCTCAGTTTTAATCTTCAACTGATGATATCCAGAACGAAGATCGATCTTTGAAAAAAATTGCGCTCCTTGCAACTGGTCGAACAGGTCATCAATACGAGGTAACGGATACCTATTCTTGATGGTGACATGGTTCAACTCCCGATAGTCAATGCAAAGTCGCATACTCCCGTCTTTCTTCTTTACGAATAAAACAAGAGCACCCCAAGGAGACGTACTAGGACGAATAAAACCGATGTCTAACAACTCTTGTAATTGGACCTTTAACTCCTGAAGTTCAATAGGAGCCATTCGATATGGGGCTTTAGAAATGGGCTTTGTACCGGGCTCAAGGTCAATAAAGAATTCAACTTCACGTTCTGGGGGTAGACCGGGAAGTTCTTCGGGAAATACATCAGGAAACTCATTAACAACGGAAATATCATTCAAATCTGATGTATTCTGATTTAGATCAGTGACATGAGCTAAGAAAGCTTGACATCCGTTTTTCAATAAACGAATAGCTTTATGACTTGAAATGATATTGACTGATTTTAGTGGTTTGGTGATTTGGATTCGCACAACAGGTTGATTAGGAATATGAAAACTAACAACCTTACGAAAACAATCAATTTTGGCATGGTAAGTGGTTAACCAGTCAATTCCTAAAATCACGTCAAATGCAAGTATTTTCAAAGATATAAGATCAACAGGTAAGGTAAGGGTACCAATCTGAATCAAGCAAGATTTGTAAACTGTAGATGTAACAAAGGTTTCTCCTAACGGAGTTTCAACAGATAAGTCAAAGTCTAATTTATCAGAAGTCAAGTTCAAACGTTGAGCACAAGCAGGTGAAATAAAGGAATGGGTAGCACCGGTATCTAACAAGGTATAAACTTCGCAAGAGTTTATGATCAGCTTACCCGTAATCACCTCGTGTGGATTCCTCGCGTTTTGGGCTGTAACGACAAACGCTCTTCCAGGAATAACCGACTTTGACTTGTCTGCAACCGCCTTTGGAATCACCACCCCCGCTGAACTTGGTTTCGCAACAGGACAATCTCGAGCTATATGTCCTTCCTTTCCACAGTTATAGCATCCTTTGAACTGTTGTGGGCAGTTTGGGCTGATATGTCCCTCTTTCCCGCATTTAAAGCATACGACCGGTGGTTGTTCTCCTCCCCTCGAAACAGTTGATGCTGGTGCTGATGTTGACATCTTCGCGTTCTCATTGTTATACCTTCTCTTTTTGAAATCTCCTCCCGATTCGCTTCTTCTATTATCATGGCCACGATAACCACCGGAGTGGTTACCGCTTCTATCATACTTTCCTCCTCGCTGGTTGTCATTGCTCCGATGACTACTGCCACCAGTACGACCTTGGTTGTGGTCCCTTGGTTGAACATAATCATTATCTCGTTCCAATAACTGGGCCCTGTTTACTACATCCGAATATAAAGAAAACTTATGAGAAATGAGGTATTGACGTATTTCGGGTTTCAAACCTCTTAGAAACATCCGCGTCATACGTTCCTCATTCTCCACCAAATGAGGTACAAACCTGGACAGCTCCGCGAACTTAGCCTCGTACTGGGATACCGTCATGTTGTTTTGCTCGAGTCTGATAAACTCTACTTCCTTCATATGACGAATACTTTCAGGAAAGTACTTGTCATTAAACAGTTTTTGGAACGCTTCCCAAGACATCTGGAGTGCGGCAGGCTGGGTACGCTTCACGGATTCCCACTAGTAATCTGCCTCTCCACGGAACATAAACGTGGCGAATGGAACCTTCTGTTCCTCTGTACATCCCAAGACATCAAATATCTTGGTAATTTGTTTAATCCACGTCTCCGCTTTGATCGGATCCGGCTTTCCCAGAAACTCTGGTGGTCCCAATTCTTTGAACTGCTTAGCAGTGACAGCTCTCGTGTTGTTATTATCTCCACCTGTATGTTGCACACGAGTCTCCCTCGTCTGATTTTGCATGAACTGCAAAAAACTTCTAAACATCTCATCGTTTATCGTCTGACCAGCGTTATTTTCAGGATGAACATTGCCCTCTTGTTGCACGTTCTCCTGGTTAACGATTAAAGGTGTCTCCACGGTCTCATTCACTTCGTTGTTAACGTTCTCAGCTGCCATTCTCAAATACTGCCATAAAACAAGGGTTAATTAAACAAGTCAACATATCACATATTAACCCTATGCTCCGACTGACCAATTAAATACCACATAAGCTTAGGTAGGACACACTAGCGAAGGATTTACTCGTCTCTCCCCTCCTAGTTCTATTCCCCGATCTCCGCCAGAGATCATATCCCTAAGCTCTGATACCAACTGTGACGCCCCCATAATAGGTCCATTCAACCCAACCCATTCTGAGTCGCCAAATACATGGTACAGAATTCAAATACAAACTTTATATCATACGGTCGTGCAAAATACGACCACACAACTGTGAGTCTCAGTACAAATATGTAGAAAATATTAAGATTCAAACTAAGTCCTCATTACAATTATTATCACACTATTTATCAGAAATAGTGAGGACTACTACTGCTCTAACTCGGACCATCACTCTGTCCCCCGACTAGTCCCCGCAACATTCTCATTTTCTGAAGAGGACAACAGATGAAAAGGGTGAGCTCAACTAGCCCAGTAAAGAATATTATGAGTAAGATAATGAAAAATAAATTATCGTTAGTCTTCAACAGTTCAGATAAAATATTATGGACAACAAGTTTTAGATCAATATTCGCAGCGGAAATAACAAATCATTAGAAGAGTTAAGTAGAGAATGAAGTCTACTATCTTCTATGATTTAAAAGTCCATCACCAATATTTTATCCCTGTAACATCAATCAATATACATCTCGAATCAATATTCATCTTTGCACTACAGGCCAAAGATATTCATTTGCATCATCAGTAGTCATGTTCATCTCAACACCTGTCATCTTTGCACTACAGGCCAAAGATATTCATCAGGTAATCATTCATCTTTGCTCTACAGGCCAAAGATATTCAGTTACATCAACTTTTAGGACTGAGGATGATGAAAAATATTTTAAACCAAACGAATCCAGTGAGATAAAAGACAAAGATTAGGGATTCGTCATTTAGTTTATCCAAATTCAAGAATAATCCATAATAATACTTTGTGAAGCAAAATTCAAGAATAAAGCCCAAAACTTGGATACAATCAAAGATAGTAACCTTAACAGACAATTTGGACAATTAGAAGAAAAATAAATTTTCTCGTGAATAGTGCCGTATACGTGAATAGTGCCGTATACGTGAATAGTGCCGTATACGTGAATAGTAACCCCGACGGGAAAAATAAGAATTTCATAACAAAATTCATGACAATATTTCTGTATAATGATATTGAAAAGAATAACATCATTTACGAAAGAAAATAACATCCCTTACCTCAAAAAGATAGTACCTCTGACTGGAATATCGGATATAATATTGACGGAAACTTGCGCTGAATACTAATACTCAAAGTATAGAAATACTCACAAAAATACGCTCGATATTATAGAGAGAGAAAACTTCGAATTCTGGTGTGATTTTCAATTCTAACCTAAGCACCCTATTTATAGGAAAAGCTTAGGATGCCAAAGGAGACTAAAATAATAAAATAATATTATTTTTACAAAACTTCTCCAGCCGCCGGCTGCTTCAAACATCTGATTTTTTTCAACAAAACAACAAAAGTGGGGCCCACCATTTATAAAATAATATTTATTTTTCGAAACTTCAATAATTCATAATAAATAGCCCCTTTGTCAGAAAAATACAAATGATGTGTTCTTCTATAGGAAATTTAATTCTCTACAACTTTGCAGAAGAAAATTTTTCCAAATTCCCAACATAAATTATCCGAAATCCATAAACGGATGATTTTTCACACCAAAATACTGATAAAAACACATCAGCACAAATTCCTTCTTTTATATCCACAAAATAAATATTTCCTTATCATATAAATCAATAATTAATTATTCACAAATAATATTATAGAACTACAATATTGACAACCAGGTCGTTCCCAGGACAGAGGGGGCCTTCCGATAAGGACTTCTCCTTACTGGCGCGCAATTAAATAACCCCTCCTAGGCAGAACTTCCTTAGACATTGTCAATAATGCTATCTAATAATATTATTCAAATAATATGAATTATTGAGTTGATAACGTGAAATACTGTGCAACGACAATTATTGAATCAATACTACAAAATATCAACTGTAGCCATTATTGAATCAATCATAAAAAAAATAGCAACGTAGCAATTATTGAGTCAATAAAATATCAATGCAGCAATTATTGAGTCAATAATATAAAATATCAACGTAGCAATTATTGAGTCAATAATATAAAATATTGAACAGTAAATACTGTAACAATAATTGAGTAGGTTCCTTCTCACGTAAGACTCAATAATTCGAAATACTGTGCAATACCGTGTGCTACTGCGCACCACCGCGTACTGTATTTTAACCACCGGGTATTTCAACAGTACTAACGGTAACAACTGCGCCGTTATCTTGTAAAAAGTTATTTCTGTCGCTTTCTATATCCGACAGTTATTCCGTTGTGGGGTCCACAAATAACTGCGCCGTCGTACGAATATTCCCCGACAACAAGAATATTCCACGACCAAACGAATATTCCCCGACAACAAGAATATTTTATAACCACTTGCTCATTTTAAAAATATTTGCACATTTCACCCATAACTTTCATATTTATCAAGTCAACACCTTACTATTTTGAAATAATATATAAAGAAATTTAAATCTTTATTCATAAAAGTTGGGGTCTTACATAACTCATTATACCCAAGCATACCCTATATATGTCTTAAAAGGTCTTAAGGAATAAGTCAAAGTATAATTTGTTACATATAAGATACTATGATGATCTCAAGTCCAAGGATCACTTGTACTACTATCACATTAGGAATTCCTATTGGTAGGCGAGTAAATCTCCATTAGGTATTCCATAGCGAATCACGTTCAGTGAACTTATTCTCCAATAAGCACCTACATACTTGCTTTAATGTCTCCACACAAATAATCATGAGATCAATCATCCTCATCCAATGAGCAAGAAACATATGTACCAATCTATTCGGATTTACTAATCCCCTTTTTAGTAATCACACGATTAGGAACTATTTTAGTTTTAAAACTTTCTAAGAATTTAGATCTCATTAGCATGATCATCATCATGATTCTAAAAGCATTGCTTAAAACTATGGATTATTTACATATTATAAAAAAAACAACATGTAGATAATTAAATGCCTTTAATAAATGAATATTTTATTAATAAATAAATAAGATTGTTTACAAAGTACGTGCTTTATCATCATACATGATTGGCTTGTATGCACACTACTATTAACAGGGCCTATATGAGATTAAAGTATACTATATAAGCTTTAATTTTACGTAAGAATGAACGAAAATAGATAAGTAACGAAGGAGATATGATTAAAACAAAAATAATATTCTGTTAAAGTAAAATTGTGAAAACGAGTTCTATTACTCGGATTAAAATGAAATTTTGCGAAATTGTATATTTTGACGTATAATAGCATATTTAACGTAAGATGAAAATTATTAAGCTTTGAAAATATGAGTTTTGGTCAAAAATTCATGAGTCAAACAAGAATGTGTTTGAATACGTTAATTAACATGCGTATGTTATAAATACGTATATCAAAACGTAGGGTAAGTGATGAGTATGAAATATGTTATATTTTTATTCCTTAATACTTAATTTTTTGTATTTATTTTATACCTAAATACACTCATTATTCTTATATTTTAATTTTAGGTACAATTGAAGGGTTCCGTGACTTTAGAAATATTTTGGAGACAAATCGAGCATTATTGGACTAAGGGATTAGCAACTTAATATTTTATGGGCCACGGTTTGGTTTTATTTCATGCAACAAGCTAATCATCATTCAGCCCATGCATGAATTTTATTAACTAACATTAGAGAGCATATTCTCTATCAACAAATTTCCTGTCCCCTTGTGTCCCACGGCTTAAATGTTGACACATATCCTCTTATTTAACACCAATTAACTCTAAAATTATAAATAAAAAAAGACAAGTGTCAACATTTAAGTGGTGGGACACAAAGGAACAGAAAATTTGAGGACAGAAGATCTGCTCTCCTAACATTATGGGCACCATGAGATCCTAGTCCAATTAATATTCTAATATAATAAGTAACCAAGCAGGTGAGCCTTTTTAATATGATGTGGGTCACGGATTAAAGCAACCATGCTTGGCTATTCCATGTCACGTGGGGAGTTCATCAATTAGCTAAAAGTAGACTTAGCATCACACGAAAAATTATTTCATGTGGCAAGAATGCAATCCGAAGGCGGCAATGAATTATTTCACCCGGCAATTGTGGAATTGTTATTATTATTAGATTTAGGATTGTTTTGGATTGAGATTTTATTTTTTTATTAGATTTTATTTTTTTATGAAAATTAGTTATATTTTTTTAATTCTTTTTAGGATTTAAATTTTTAGTTTTTATATGATTTAGGTCTTTATCTAGCACTATAAATAGAGGATGATAGTCAAGGTTTTAATTCATTCAATCTTCTATCAACTATCATACCTTATTGAAGTGCAGATTTGGAGCATGTCAGGATAGTTTCTTTATTAAGTTCTAAGGGGAGGTGGAACCTTGTTTACAAGTAATTAATTAATTAAGTATTATTATTATTATTATTATTTATTCCTTCTTGCTTGAGATTTATTCTGATAATATGCGTTACTTGATTGCATGCTATTCTATCTGATTGATTTGAATTGGCTAGTTAGATTAATCTGATATAGCAATTAGTAATGCATAATTATGGACAAGTTTTTGAGTATTGCTAATATTATTAGAAGGCAAGTTAAATAATTTCTGATTATGTAATTATTGCTTGGAATAACCTGATTCTCATTCTTCATGCTACTTTTATATTAAATCTAGACTGATAGTTCTAGGTTGTATGATAGTTAGGGTTTATTGGGACGATTGTCACTTTAAATTTACAACAAAAGGAGAATTGCGGATAATTAGCAATTGCGGTTATCTAGTGTTATTAATCTCATTGAAGGGTAAATAATAACAACATGATTAATTGATTGCTGTAACTTGGTGAAACTGAACTGCATAATTGAAGTTTTTACATATTTGGTTAATCTCATTTTTTAATTCTGTTTTTCTTAGTTTAAAAACAAATTTCAAAAATCCCCCATCTTTTAAAATAATAGAATAATTTTAAAACAAACTTACTCTCTATGGGATCGATCCTTGCTTACTACTGTGCTAATTATTTAAATTTGTGAAGTGAAAGTGAGGTTAATTTTATAGTGTCAACGACAGTTCCCATTAATGTAAAGATTATTAAGTTAATCTAGAAGAATGTTGATATTTTGAATAGAATCGATGAACGTGTTATAATTTAATTATATTTATAGATATGCAATGAAGAATGATGCATGAGGAATGTTAAGCGATGAAAGAGGTTACACAAAGGATGTTCGATGAACGTTTTGGGATAAGCAAAAATAGAGGAAAGTTTTTTAGTTTACTTGTATCATGTGAATTTGATATTGATTATGTGCAATTATTGTTGTAATATGATGAAACCTTTGTGATTATGTTAGATACATGTTTTGAATTACAATGCTCTATGAACTATTGAAGTCAACTTAGGACTAAAGTCAATTGAGTTATGGACACTCAATTTCTCAGTGATATATGAACTGTGATATGTTAGAAATGCTAAGTTTGATATCATATAATGTATGATCAAAATATAATATGATGAAATTGGAAGCTCGCATACAAAAATGCACATTTTGAGATATATAGAGCATATATACATGCATTGTGTAGACACTCAAAATTTTGCATTCCTGTTATAGACGCTCAAAAATTTTGCGTTCCTGTTACTAACCATGCATGAAGGCAAAACCATCTTTTCAACCCCGGTCTCAATACCAGGAGGCCAGTTCAGCCCCGGTTTCAATATCGGGATGTCAACTCAGCCCCAATCTCAATACTGGGATATCAGATCAGCCCCGATCTCAATACTGGGATTCTAGTTCAGCCCCGATCTCAATACCGGAATGCCAGCTCAGCCTCGGTCTCAATACTGGAATGTCAGATCAGCCCCGGTCTCAATACCGGAATGCCAACTCAGCCCTGGTCTCAATACCTGGATGTCAGATGAGCCCCGATCTCAATATCTGGATGCCAGTTCAGCCCCGGTATCAATACCGGGATGTCAGCTCAGCCCCGACCTCAATACTGGGAGGCCAGTTCAGCCCCGATCTCAATACCGGGATGTCAACTCAGTCCCGCTCTCAATACCAGGATGTCAGATCAGCCCCAATCTCAATACCGGGATTCTAACTCCACCCTGGTCTCAATACTGGGATGTCAGATCAGCCCCGATCTCATTATCGGGATGCTAGATCAGCCCCAGTCTCAATATCAGGATATCAACTCAGCCCTGGTCTCAATACCGGGATGTCAGATCATCCCCGATCTCAATACCTGGATGCCAGTTCAGCCTCGGTCTCAATACTAGAATGCCAGCTCAACCTCGGTCTCAATATCGGGATGTCAGATCAGCCCCGGTCTCGATACCGGGATGCCAACTCAGCCCCGGTCTCAATACAGGGATCAGATGTCAGATCAGCCCTGGTCTCAATATCTGGATGCCAGTTCAGCCCTGGTCTCAATACCGGGAGGCCGGCACATCCCCGGTCTCAATACCAGGATGTCAACTCAGCCCCGATCTCAATATCGGGATGTCAGATCAGCCCCAGTCTCAATATTGGGATGCCAACTCAGCCCCGATCTCAATAATAGGATGTCAGATCAACCCCAGTCTCAACACCGGATGTCAGTGAAGCCCCGGTTATAATACCGGGATGTCAAGCAGCCCCGGCGACAACCCCGGGAGGTACAGGTCAACCCCGGTCAATATACCGGGATGTTAGGTCAATCCCCGGTAACACCGGGAGATCCAATTCTACCCCAGTGGCAACACCAGGAGGTTAAGTCAAGCCCCGGTCATACCTCGGGAGGTACAAGAGCCCCATAGACAACCCTGGGAAGCCATATCAACCTTCATAGACAACCCCAAAGCATCTCATCATCCCAGAGACAACCCTGGGAAGGCTAAAGCAACCTCAGAGAGAACCCTAAGGACAAACAGAGTCGGCTGGGATCAAAACCTTGGAGACAACCCAGGGAAATCAGCTAAAGGCAATGCTAGTACATGAGACAATCCCTGGAGGGGAAAAAATGATCATTTTACCAACTTGAAGCCAATTTGGTCAAAATTATATCGAATTGATTCCATGAATGTCAGAAAGAGCCATAACAGCGGTCCCGAGTGGAAACAACACAATACAGCTCAACGAACAAAATGCGAAGAAACGAAGATCCAATTATGAACCCGTCTTCTTCGACTCAGAAAAGGTTTAGTCCCATGTCATTTTGACACTCTCGACGAGGGCTTTCCGAAAAGGTATATCACACCTCGAACGGACGCTCCGATCAAAAATTAGAAAGTTTGAACCTGACATCGCGTTGCTTGGAGTGCACGTACTTCGAGATAACGTACCCCACCGAGTGGGCCCTGCCATGTGGCACCGTAGGTAGACCCGCGGATACCGTAGGTAGAACCGCTTCCACCGGGTCTTTACATACAAGTGCACCCCCTCAAAAAAAAAAGAAAACGCTCTAAAACTCCGCCCATTTCATTTCCTAGACCAACTTCTAGTACTCCAAACCCAAATTTTTTTACTCTAACACGTAGGTATACTCATATACTACCACATATGAAAAGTTGAGCGGTAGAAACGTCCATTTGAAGCCTACCAAGTGGTAAAAAGCCCGTGTAGCAGTCCATTGTAAGTATTTTTACCATCAGGAAGTCCCTATTACTTCATTGCGTATTTATACACTTGTACGTTAAGTTTCATTTTTTGATTTTGCCCCGAACTCTGTTCTGTGGCCGTTTTTGCTTACGTGTTTGTACATTGTAGTACATAAATACGTTTTCTGGCATTTACACAGTCCGGATCGTCGATCCGCGGCTTTTAATAGCTTTTGTACATATATATGTATATATATGCCCTTTTTCGGACTGGGTTATCTTCCCAAGTCCGTTTTGGCTTTATTATATATATTTAACTATATATATATACTAACTTTTCAAATCTGTCAAGTCCGGATGACAAATTCGTGGTAGCTATTGCTTTTATATATATAACTATATATATATAAAATTTTCTGACTTCATTTAGCTTGGATTTTGACTTCGTGGCCTTTTTATTGCTTTAATATATGTATACTAACTGTATATATTAACATTTACATTTCTTTTTGGCTTGGATCATTTCGTGGCCTTTTTATCACTTTTATAAATATATATATATATATATATATATACATACATACACTTCTGTCAGGGCACAGGATGGCTGATCCGTCGCCCTTTACAGCTTTGATGTATATATATTTCAATTCGGTCCAGCCTGGATCATTCTGTGGCTCTTTTACAGCTTTTATAAATATATATATATATATATATATATATTTACATTTCTGTCCGAGCACAAGATGGCCGATCCGTCGCCCTTTACAGATTTTATATATATATATATATATCAATTCTGTCAAGTCTGGATTACTTCGTGGCTTTTTACAGCTTATATATATATATATATATATACATTTACATTCCAGCACGTGCCTGAGAGTGAAAACCCATCGCCCTTTTACAACTTTCGTATATATATAATTATATATATATTCTTTATTCATTGTGATTAAATATTTGCTTTAAATATTCATTTGATATGAATCGGCACTGATGCAAATTGGGTGAACTAGATTTCTTTAAATCTAGCTCTTTCTACCTTTCGAACGGCTCAAAATAGGTCCAACCGAAACCGAAAAGCTAAAATGGCTAAGATTTATTTAAATCTAGCTTTCTTTCTAGTTTTATTCATGTTTAAAGCAAACTCGCGGCCCTTAGATCTATATCTAGTGGGAACGAGAAGTTTTGGTTACGCGCATACCAGGATTTAACTAATGAATCCATTATTTTTTTGAGACGTATAGATGTAGATACACATTTTTCAATACGTATTTGAGCTATGCAGGTTTTCATGGCTTCCCCTCTGTGAGCCTAGGAATCGTGGGATTCATGATCGGACTGATCAGAATCTGATTCCCACGATGGACAAAATTCACTTTACAAATGTACCCTGCTAGTTTTTCTGTAAAAATTTACATCAGAAAGACCTTAAAACGGTTATCCGGGTTTAAGGTCTCAACATAATGAAATAATAGTTTGTCGTGCTAGAGTCACTCCGATGGTTGTCATGCCCATGAGAAGACCGACACTTGTATATTTTGTGATCGAGGATGATTCGCACCCTGACAATCACCATTCAAATTGAGCCAAAAGGCTGAAAAGATAAAAAATGAAAGTATCAATATACTTCAATTCCTACGTAAGCGTAAGGGTTTGAAAACCTGCTTTCAAAATATCATTTTAAATATCTTGTCTAAAAAGGACTTTTACAAATCAAATCAAACCCTTCGCATCTAGGTTCAATGAAGCATATCCATACTTTCAAATCAATCAAACGTAGACCCAATTTCTTCCAGCATTCACACACACACACACACATATTGCAAATAAAAAAAGGAAATATTAAAAAGATACAGTACCGTGTTTTCACAGGAGTTTAGGGGTGCCTAACACCTTCCCGTCACTTAACCAAGCCCCTGAACTTAGAACTTCAATTTCAAAGATCAAGTTTTGACAGTGTTAAACAATTGGGCCTACTTTCAAACTAAACTCGGTTGAGTTGGTACAACCATTTCAAAACTACCAACTGGTGACTCTGTAAACGTTCAAATCGTCGACATGATACATGTTGGCCTTTTCCTAAAAAATTTCACTCTTCATAAGGATAGAAAATGACAGAACTTGGGAAGAGAGAAAGATTCGTGTCCCACGCGACCAAATTTTTTCCCGATGTCGACAGGTGGCGACTCTGCTGGGGACAGTAGAGGGCTTAGGCCGCGTTCAAACCGTTTCAAAATTTCCTTTTATATCTGCGTGTGTATGGATGCTGGATCTTTACATTGAATGGATGTTAATGAATGCTTTACTGCTTTATATTAGTGCTTCGCACAATGTCATCATTTCATACGGTGAGACGCGATGTATGTGAATGTATGTTGTGTGATTCCTCCACCAGGAGGGAACCCGTCGGTGTTTGGTTACTGGACTCAAGGAAGGCTAATTCTGCGAGGCTTAGGAAAGGCGCCACTCAGATATGCTCTAATTGAAAGATCGGATTAATTTTTCCTCTAGTAGATTACGATGATCTAGGGACCTTTATGCCGAAAAACCGCTAGAGTAGCTTAACATAGGTCAGCCTCTGATTAACCAAATCTGAAGGGAATCTTCTTAATGCCTTCCACTTTCAATTCAATGTACAAACTCTTGATTCAATGTAAATATACATTCCATGTCATGTAAATCCTGTCATACTATCCTATCATCAAAACAACTGACCTCAGTTTTACAGGATAAGATTAAAAAACCTCAAAAATAAAACATATTACATGGCATGCATCCAACTGATACCTACAGTAGGAGATTAACACACCTACGTTTTGTTATAGGTAAAAATTGGTCCTGTCACTAGGTCAAATCTAAGAAGACACTAAGCCCATCATCAAACATGGCTTCAAGTGCTCAGCCTGAATCCAACCCTATTTCTAGAAAATAATTTAAAGGATTGAAGAACAAAATAGCAGAGTTGGCTATTTTCTTGAGGAAACAAAGCAAAGGCCTTCAAGGGAAACAAACCCTCGGTCATACAGAACCAGTTACACCTGATGGCAGTCAAGAGATCGGAAAGAAAGACATTCAGACTCCTGAACCACTGAACCAGGATATAACCAACAAAACCCCTGAAATCACCATCCTTAACAAAGAGCAGGAAGCTGGTGATATTCTGAAGAAGGTCCAACAGATGGAAGAAACCATCCGGTCCATCAAAGGGACTGGGGCATTTGACAGCGTCAATTATTCAGACTTATGTATATTCCCAGGGCTTGTTACCCAGAAAAATTTTAAGTCCCTGATTTTGAGAAATACGATGGAATGGGAGACCCCTACACTCATTTGAAGGTGTTCATTGGAGAGCTCGGATCCTATGTAGAGGACGAGAGGCTCAGAATGCAATTGTTCCAGAAAAGTCTGACCGGAGAGGCTAGAGTCTGGTATGCCCGATTGGATAATTCCAAGATTCACAGCTGGGAAGAGCTGGCACATGCCTTCCTCAATCAATACAGCTTCCAGTCCCAAATGGCTCCAGACAGATATCAAATAACTAAAATCAAGAAACAAAACACTAAGTCATTTAGAGAATATGCCTAACAGTTGAAACGAATGGCGGCACAAGTCACTCCGCCTATGACTTAGAATGAGATAGTTATGACCTTCATCGATATTCAAGAAGCTCCGTATTACGAAAGGGTCCCAGAAGGCATAGGAAAACCATTCTCGGAGATGATCAAACACGGCGAAATGGCAGAAATGGGGCTGAAGTCTGGAAAGATAAAAGATCTTATCGCCTTGGAAGCTGTTGCTGAGCATATCCAATCTGGGAGTTATGGGAATAATCCTTGGAGAACATATAATAAGAAAGACAAAGAAGTGTCCCTAGTACTGCAAGGACAAAATCAAAGAAGCAAGTCCAACAGTATGCCCATTCAAAGGAGGAACTATTCCCCTTTTCAGGCTCCAGCCCAACCGTCTAACCCTCCATTTTAGAAAAATATGGAGGCCAGACGTCGGAGAACGTTCACCCCTTTAGGGGATTCACTTGAGAACGTGTTGAAACTGTTGACAGCACAGAAGAAGATTGTTTAGCTCCTTCCACCAACCAATACAGGGGTAAGGAATTTTAACCCAAGTAAGAAGTGTGCCTACCATTCCAGATCTCTGGGACATGATACACAAGACTGTTGGGCTCTCAAGCATAAAATCCAAGACTTAATAGACAACAGAGAGATTGTGGTAACCAAAACCGAACAATCGCATGTGCAGGATAATCCCCTCCCTTAACACAAAGAGAAGAGTGTCAACATGATTAGCACGAAGGATGGAGAAGTATACAAGTACCTTCGTTATGTTGGAGAGTCAACTCGATCAAGTACTAACAACCTAGACAACTGGGAGCTTTCAGAAAAGTAGTTCCTGATGGAGCAAGTGATCAAATCCATCAAGGAACAGGTGGGACAGTTGGCAGAATTGGTTGTGTATCAACATCAGATAACCAGGAAGCTGATAAACCAATCCAACCAATCTGAGGCAAGTCCTCCTACATTGGAATTTAGTCCCATTTCTATGAGGGATCACTACCAGTTTTATAAACATTAACCCTGGGCTGACAAGATGGCCAAAAAGGAGAAGTTCCAGGCTGGTCGGGAATTCGCCTTTCAAAGGAATTTCACCAATTTGAATCAGCCCATGAAAGAAATCCTCCAAATATTGATCAATGAGGGAATGATTGTAGATTTGTCACCCCTGGTGAAGCCTCGGTCCAGAAAATTCAAGCCTGACATGATCTGTCAGTATCGATCCAATGCACCCGGTCATGACACCGAAGACTGTTGTGGACTTCGTCACCTGATTCAGAATATGATTAAAAATGGTGAGCTGATAAAAATAAATCATGACTACAGCTATCCCGATGATGAAGCATGTTTATTCGCATGGCATGGAATCAAGAGACAGTGGCTGTTATTTCCTGTGAGAAGGAGCTAGCTGCAACACCCTTAATACTGCAAGGGAAAGGGGTCCAAGAAATACAAAACCTTGTGAAGGTGGCCGCGCCCGAGCCTATAATATTGCCCTTTAGGCCATAGTATCCTGTCATCAGTTTGAAGAGGGTCCCATGGAACTATAGGATTGATGAAGGTTCCACCTCGAACAATATTTCCATCATATCCAAGGAGAATCCATTGTACCTTCCTTAGCGGGTGATCAATCCAGTCATCAAAGCTAAAGGGAAGGTGGATGAAGAGAATATTGAAGAATTCCTCAACAAAGTGGGGCATATTGAGATCAAGGTGGTGCAAAGCCTGAAAGATGCACCTAAGCAAATGTCCATCCTAGACCTGGTTTTATCCTCGGGGGATCATCGCAACATTCTGGTGAAAGTACTGGACGAAGCCCATCTGCCAAAGATAGTGGATGCTGAGAAATTCCGTCACGTGATAGAACACATCTTCAACAATAATGTGATATCTTTCACTAACGATGATATACCTGCAGAGGGGACATGCCATCGCAAATCACTGCATATAGCAGTGATGTCATCAGGGTATGTGATCAGAGGTGTGCTACTAGATGGAGGATCGTCCCTAAATATATGTCCTTACGACACCTTGGAAAGAATGAAGATCAACACAAACCGGATCTGAACCAGTCATGTGGTTATCCGGGCTTTCGATGGGTCTCTCCTAGAGGCTATGGGAGAAATTAAGCTTACACTGGAGATTGGTCCCCACACTTTTTATGTATCCTTCCGAGTACTCAACATCACCACCGGATACAACTTATTGCTGGGAAGGCCGTGGATCCACATGGCAGGAGCAGTTCCATCCACCCTCCATCAGCAACTCAAATACATTATCAATGGCAACCTAATCATGGTGAATGCCGAACCAGAATACCCTGTCTGCATACAGGGAGATATGACGGTGATTAATCTAGACGAAGGGATTGAACCTGCTAGTTTTTAAGCATTGGAGGTGAGCAATATTCAGTACCTACTTGTGGGGGCACCAGCTTTGAAACCAAAAGTTTCTCCCGAAGTAATGACTATGGGCCAGGAGATGATATCTTTGGGTTTCTACCCCGGAGAAGGGTTAGGGAAAAATCAGCAAGGTATCAAGAGTCTGGTACAAATCCCGAGCCAGCTAGGGAAAGCCGGATTGGGTTATTCATCCGGGTCAAACCACCGGAACCCACACAAGCACCCAAAGGCTCATACTTTAACTATACTGTTGCCACACCTCACTGACGCAGGGTTTGTGAAGCCAATGATGAAGATTCCTGCTGTTGTATCCTCCATGTTATTTCCTCCAATCCTACCGATAAGTGAAAGAAAAGCCCCAAAGCCTGATGAGGAGAGCAAGAAGGGAAAAGAAAAGTTCTTGTACGAAGGGCGAGACCCATTTGCTAACATGCATGTTCTTATACATTACGAGTGTATGAATGATGATATCCCAAACCGTGATGAGGAGGATCATATCCAAATTCCTTGCATTAAGAAAGGAAAGGAGGGCAGGTCAAAGAAGAATCCCGGCTCTGATCTGAAGGATGTCTTAATCATCATCAGGGAAGAGACAGATGAGAAAAAATCTTGTATCCTCCCTATTCATGAGGATTTGACCTTAGACAACTGGAGCAGCGTCCCTTGCCTCATTTAAAAAAGGGTAAAAGGGTAGAGAGTTCGCCTGCCCTGTAACATGGTTTCATTTACTGCTTATTTTGGTTGCGCAGCTATAACAGTAACTTTTGTCATGCTTTGCTAAATGCTTTGTATGTTTAAAAAGTTTCATATATTAAAGCGAAAGCATTTTGTTTTCAGGACTCCAAAATTGGATTTGTTTGTCCCTGCTGATGAGATGCCAACATGTCAAAGTGACTACAACTTTGATGTAGAACTGAACTTCAACTTGATGAAGATTAATCAAGAGGAAGATGACTATGAGGTGCCCGAGGAGATCAAAGAATGGGTCGAAGAAAAACCCAAGCCAAACCTCGACCAAACCACCACTATAAATATCGAAACCTCAGAAAACCTCAAAGAAATCCAGATAGGCCTAGACCTCACCCAAGATCAAAAAGTCGACCTGATTGAAATCTTAACACAGTTCCAGGATGTGTTTGCATGGTCGCACGAAGACATGATTGGTTTATCCACTGATATTATCGTCCATCGACTCCCCATCAAAGATGGATTCAAGCCAGTCAAGCAGAAGCTTAGGCGATTAAAACCTGAATGGAGTCTGAAAGTCAAAGAAGAAGTTGTTAAATAATTCAAAGCCGATATCATCATGGTATCAACATACCCGAAGTGGCTATCGAACATAGTTCCTGTGCCTAAGCCCGAAGGGAAGGTACGAGTATGCGTGGATTACAGGGATTTGAACAAATCTTGTCTCAAAGACTACTTCCCAATGCATTTCATACACATCCTGATAGACAATACAACGCAGTATGGCATGTATTCCTTCGTGGATTTCTTTGCTGGTTACTATCAAATCATGGTCACTGAAGAGGACAGGGAGAAGATGGATTTTATCACTCCTTGGGGAACCTTCTGTTATAGACGATTGTCCTTCGGCCTCATCAATTCCGGTGCCACGTATCAGCGAGCCATGATGGCCCTATTTCATAGCATGATGTACAAGGAGATAGATGTTTATGTGGATGACATCATCGTCAAATCTTGGAAGGAGGACAATCACATCAACTATCTCAGGAAGCTGTTCAACAGGTTGCGTAAGTACAACCTCAAGTTGAATTCAGTCAAAGGGCAAGTTGTTGGGATTTCTAGTAAGCAACAGGGACATTGAGCTGGACCCCACTAAGATCAAAGCCATCACTGAGATGCTTGTGCCTCGAACAGAAAAGGAGATACGCAAGTTTTTTGGGAATCAATTTCATAAGCAGTTTCATCTCTCAGCTCAGAGCAACGTGTGAACCCATCTTCAAGCTGCTAAGGAAGAATTCCTCCCCAAAATGGAATGAGGAGTGTCAGAAAGCCTTCCTTGCCATCAAAAAAGCAGTTGATCGAAGCACCGGTCCTGGTACCCCCAAGGGATGAGGTTCCCCTATTTATATACCTGTTAGTCAATGCCAACTCAATGGGCTGTATACTGGGACAAAAAGATGATAGTGGCAAGGAGAGAGCCATTTACTACATCAGCAAAAGATTCAACAGCGGAAAACAGAAGTATACTCTGATTGAGAAGACATGATGTGCTTTAGCATGGGCCGTCATGAGGTTACAACACTATTTGCATGGGCACACGACCTACCTCATATCCTGCATGGATCTACTAAAGTACGTATTCTGCAAGCCAATGTTAAATTGTCGATTGTCCAAATGGCAGTTGATCCTCTAACAGTTTGACATTGTCTACGCCACTCAGAAGTCCATCAAAGGTCAAGGCATCGCAGATCAACTAGCCGAAGAACCATCAGGAGGGTTTGAACCCTTGGAAACTTATTTTTGGATGATGGGATCATGCCAATTCAACAAATCCAACAAGAGAATACAGTCTAACCCTGGAGAATGTATTTTGATGGAGCGATAAACATGGAAGGTACCGGAGCTAGGGCAGTCCTCATCTCTGATACAGGAGAGCAGTACCCTGTGGCTACCAAGTTGTAGTTTGTCAACACCAACAACACGGCTGAGTATGAAGGCTGCATATTGGGGTTAAAACTAGCCCAATCCATGGGTATCCAACGTCTATTAGTCTTTGGAGATTTTGAGTTGATTATCTGGCAAACCATCGGGATCATACCAAAGAACTGCATTTGCTGCCCTATCACCGACAGGTCATCAATATATCCAGGGATTTTAAAGAAATAACCTTCATTCACATCACTTGAGGTAGGAACGACTTTACAGATGCATTGGAGACATTGGCTTCCCTGATCAATGTATCGGGTAGGAAGGAAATTCCCAACATCAAATTTACAAACCAAAAGGCCCCAACGTACGGGAACTACATTGGAGAAGTATCAGATGAAACTCCTCCTACCAAACAGCCTTGGTATCAAGACATCAAGGAATATCTCCGAGATAGATCTACACCCGCCGGGGAAAGCCAATCCGAACAAAAGCGGAGTCATAAGATGGCTATAAAGTTCTATCTGAGCGGAGACGCACTTTACAAGAGGGATGCATGAATAGTCCTGTTACGATGCCTCGACAAAGAGCAAGCCCAGAGATTGATGGATGAAGTCCACGGTGGAGTCTGTGGTCCACACATGAGCGATCATTTACTGGCCAAGAAAATATTAAGAACCTGGCATTACTGGATCTCTCTCAAAGCTGACTGTGATGACCATGTTAAGAGATGTTACCAATGCCAAGTTCATGGAAATGCTATTCACACTCCTCCAAATGAGCTGCATACCATGAGTTCGCCATGGCCTTTTTCTATGTGGGTAATGGATGTGATTGGGCCGATAGAACCCAAAGCCAGTAACGAACATCGATTCATCTTCACCATGATCGATTACTTCACCAAGTGGGTTGAAGCTTCCTCTTTTCCCAAAGTTACCAAAGAGGTCATCATTGGTTTCATCAGAAATAATATTGTCTATCGATATGAACAATCGGAGGTGATCGTCTCAGATAACACAAAGAACTTAAACAATCAGATGATGAGAGATTTATGCAGAGAGTTTCATATCAAGCATCTTAATTCTGTCATCTATCGGCCCAAGATTAATGGTGCTGTCGAAGCGACCAATAAGAACATTCAGAAGATCATGCAGAAAATGTCCGCTAATCACAAAGAATGACCAGACCTGTTGCCTCTGACCCTGTTAGCATATATGATGTGAATGTACACCTCTACTGGGGCTACCCCATATTCATTGGTCTATGGCATGGAAGTAGTACTGCCCATATAAGTAGAGATGGAGTCCTTGGGAGTGTTAATAGATGCTCAACTGAAAGAAGATCGGTGGTTGCAAGAACGATACCACCAGCTGTCTCTGATAGATGAAAAGAGGGCTACAACCATTTTCCACTGGTAGTTATATCAGCAAAGAATTGCTCGATCATACAACAAGAAAGTCTGAATACGACAATTCAAAGGAAATGACCTTGTACTGAAGAAAGTCCTGGCCAATCAAGATGAAGCCAGAGGAAAGTTCGCCCCAAATTGGGAAGGTCCTTTCATTGTCAAAGAAGTGTTGACAGGAGGAGCTATCATATTGAAAGAGATAGACGGGAGCGAATTTCCCCAACTTCTCAACTTAGACACCGTAAAAAGGTACTATGTCTAAAGCACATGCTAGCCATCATCCTGGTTCTGCAAATCGATCAGATCAGCTTCAATTTTCATTAGAGAATCAAACTACGAATGACCTGATCTCCCTCAACTCGGGAGTACGTAGGCAGCCATTCCTGGTGTGGTCAAGCCAAATAAAAACTTCAAAAACACATCAAACCAAACTCAAAAGAGACACTTCTCAAACCTCTCACACAAAATTTGAACTACGAGTGACCTGATCTCCCTACACCCGGGAGTACGTAGGCAGCCATTCATGGTGCGGTTTGACCTTCAAGAAAAAATAATAAACCAATAAAAAAACAGTCCCAAGACATCAAAACTCAATAAAACATGAATCCTATCAAGCCTTCTTGGTCAATAGGCCCTTTCTAAGGTATTCTCTGACATCTCACTGTCCATCCATCAAGGAGAAGCTCATGATACATCAACAATAGCAAGTTATGAAAGAAGTGGTAATCACTCAGCAATGACAGTACATATCTAACAGGGAAGTGAATCAAAATATATTTCTCTGATATATAATACTATTTAATATATACACTGTGTCCTATACATGACAAAAATGGCTGATCTAGTATGTGCATGAAAAATAAAGCTAGTCTATACACCCAGGGATAAGCGGGATAACAAGACCAACATGGCATCTCTCTCTGAAGATGGAGGAGCAGCTGCAAGCTCAATGGCCTCGGTCTCTATACAAGCAAGGACATCCACAGCTATCTATAAAGTGCTGGTATGGCCATCTATAAAAGCACTTATCTCTCCAACTAGGCTGTTTGTATATGATCTGAGGGTTGTGTTGTCCGCAATATAGACCTCCCGGGTAGCTATGGCCTCATCCCTCTCGGCAAAAGCATCATCCCGCTCGACAAAAGCATCATCCCGGGCTACTAAGACCTCATTAATCTCCTCAAAGGCTGCATCTCTGACAGATCGAACCTCATCTCTCTCCTCAAGAGCTGTATCTCGGGTAGATCGAGCCTCATCTCTCTTAGTTAATGCTGTATCTCGAGTAGCCTGAGCCTTGTCTCTATCCCTGCCAGAACAGGCAGTCAACATCAGCGCCCTAGCCTGATCCCTCTCGAAAGTCATCCGAGCTAATGAGTCAGCAAGAGCTGGACTTGTACTTGCAGGAACAATCTGCGGATCACTAACTAACGCTGCCGTCAGACCCATGAACAAAAAATCCTCCGTAGGAGAATCTGGATCCATAGGCTTCTCCTCATCTGAATATATAATCGGAGCTGTCTGGACAACCACAACTGCTGCTATATCAGCCTCCAACCATGCCAAATACTCTGGAGATCGGTTCGGGTGGCTAGTAGAGAAATTAGTCCTCTCCCTATGAGTCTAACACTCATAAATCCTAATCAAGTCGGCTGACAATAAAGATGAAGCTGATATTCACTGAGTAATAGCCCCCTCAAATTGGTGTAGGCTCTGGAACTGATCGAACTGACCCATGACTGCCAACGGATGGTAAGTGGTCACCCCTCTCAATCCCGCTATAAGCAAATAATCCAGGCAAATTGTATGTGTGATGAAGCTGTAAGGGGATACCAGCCCTGAGCATGGTAAGATCGAGAAGCGATGCTCAATATCTGATAAAAAGGTCGACCATGTCGCTGTATCTGAACATTTCGCTGGCTGGAAGGAGTAGGACATGGCTACCTCATGGGTAAAGCAGTACCCATGGTGTCTAAAAGTGCCAATCAAACGCAAATGTGTTATGAGCCACACATACAGCAGGACGGAGCTACCTCTAAAAAACCCCTCTGGATGGGTACTGTAAAAGGTAGCCGACCTCAAAGTCTTGGCCAATATCATCGGCAAAATCGTACAACCCTGTCTGAGGGTACGGACCAACACCATCAAGCCGATATCTAAATGGTCCAAACGTAGTGGCATGTATATATACGTCGTGATGCACATCAACAAGACGTCTACCCGGGCCGACTGCCACTCATCCGCCGAAATGATAAAATCCCCAGAATGTTGATCATAGCTGTCCAGCTGAACGAAGCAATCAATCAGAAAGTCGACGGATATCACATGTCTGGAAATGATCTCCTTATGAACTACTCTACGTCTCAGACCCGACATGGTCTTAAAGGGTCTCTCAGAGTTAGCTCGTGCATTTCGAAGCAAAAAACCTGTCGCTTAGGTATCCAGCAGGATAGAATGCCATCCACGAATCCATATAGAACTTGGAACTCCAGAAGGGCCAAAGAATGCCTCAACATCTGATCCACTGTCCCTCTGACTGTTTGGGGCAGACAATCATACCATAACCTCAATAAGGATGCTACCGAAGATGGTGGTGAATGCTTAATACGGCTGACCGTAGATGACAACATCTGTATCACCGTATCATAAAACCATTTAGGGGTCAAGTCTAAACTCACCTGTCTAAATGCAAATCCATGACATAATATATGCATAATGACAATGATAAAAATGATGCAAAAGATAGGAAATATCATGTATATCTAGAATAAACTATCTACTACAAGCATCATCTCTATCTACTCATACAATCCAAAATAAAAAGTACAGGGAGATGGGGCACAGCCGCCCAACTACTAACAAAGGCTTATCAAAAGATATAGCCAGAAATGGGCCACAAACGCCCAATAGCTAAATAGAGGCCTATCAAAAGATATAGCGAGAAAAGCTATTAGAAGAGATCAAGAATATCTACATCCAGGCTGTTAACCAGCTCCAGCTCTTCCTGAGTCACGAAGTCTCGGCCAGTAAGAATGTTCAGGCGGTACAAGGGAGGATCAGTCCTTGTAAAACTGCTAGAAAATGGACCTGTGGAAGGGCCCGCTCTAGAGCCGGAAGGATCAAAAGAAGCTATCTCGGATGGCTCCCGGCCAAGATGCCTAATGAATAAATGAGCCCTCTCCAACTTCTAGGTCAGTCCTGTAATCTGGTCCAAAGTAAGTACGCTCTCGAAGGCACGCTATCTAGTGTGTCATCATCACAAACCTCGACACCATATCTGCCATAAACTGGGTAGCACGAGTCTGAGCCCCAATGGTATGAGGACTCCACCAGCTGCTAAATGCCTCATGGCTATAAGGACCCTCTGACAGGGTAAAGCCGTCCATGCCCACTACTGGAATGTCTGTGAGTGGCTGAGCTAGTGGCCAATGATGCCAAGAAAGAGGAACAAAGGGAATACGGATCTCTCCCGTGATGCTCCGAATAGCACGCTATCCTAAATAGAGCTCCCAGCCTCCCTCTATCAAAAATGGAACTCAGCGGGTGGATAATGCAAACTTCCGGCCAGTGGGAAAGCCGTCCTCAAGCCCGATTGTTAAAAAGTCTAAGGTATACGGGACCCATGAGATCGATCTGGCCGTCAATAGTTCGAGCTACAGGTGGGAATGGGTGAATCCCTAGGCTACAGAGACCTCCGTCAAAGTGAGTGGTGTCAGCGCCGTCCCCGAGGATAAGTCTCCAGGCCCAAAGTAGTGGCTGGGCGTAGGCAAGGAAGCCTCTCATATGCCCAGATCTAGCCATACAAATATCAAAAGTCCTTAGTGACCAAGACTGACAAATGTAAATGAGGAAGTCAAAAAGGTACAGGAAGAATGTACTCACCAGCAGGAATGGGCAAGAGCCTAACCATCCCTCTATCACACCCTCCGAGCGCATGCGCATCCCTCAAAAAAAATAGGCAAAAGTGTAGGTACCCCAATCAAAGTCACTGTGGCGCTCCACATGTCGAGTAGCGCTGACCAGGGCAAAGGACACCATCGAGGAGTTGTCCGCTAGGAAACAACCCCTGATGATCACTAAGAACAGTCGCCAAATAATGCGATCTCTCACCCTCTAGTCATCAGGAAGAGGCTCAAGCAAAGCCCCACTCTATGCATCTATGCTCAAGGGACCAGAATGGACTGTTCGACCATTGATGGTCGTCGCAGGAACTCCTAAGAGGGACCGAACGGCTGTAGGTGAAATGTCAGCCACAACCGACACTAGCTCACCTGCAAACTCTATCCCGATGATGAACCTCCAGTCCATAGGTGTCATCATCACCTCACAGTCCAACAAATGGAGAGACTAGGTCTGGTGGAACCAACGCTCAGACAAAACCCTCATATAACCCTAGGGGCAACGACGGGGAAGGATAGAAAAGAACGCCTGAAACCCCTAGGTGTCAACAATGACCTGTACTCTGGATGCAGAGTATGGTACAAAGAATGCACATTAAACCAGTTCCCTTTAGGCTGCGTAAAGCCGGGAACCTACATCAAAAAGGCTTATCCAGATCAAACTTGTGCCTCAAAAATGGCAAAAGAAAGAAAGAAAATCCAAAAGGAAGAAAAACTTTAGTTACCTCGTTGGCTTGAAGATATCTCGATGGATGGCGCTTCGAATCTCCCAGAAGCTTCTTAAGTGGCACCACAATACCTGGAAGCTCCGCATGTGGAGCCTGACCAGGGACTGGATCAACAAATGGAGCCTCCTCATCATTTATATCAATCGACGGCTCAGCCCGGGCCAGACGAATCACTGACTCAGCCAATCTGCTAGACGGCCAGGCTGGCCATGGTTGAGGAACATCGGAGACTCCTCCGTCTAACTCCTGTGATGACTTTTCTAGCACTACCAGGTCTATCTGGCTCCATAACCTGGACAAAGTCTCCAAAATCACCTCAGAAATGGTGAGGTAAGCCTATTCCTGTGGCTTATTAATTTAAAGCATTATTTATGCATTTTTAAATCCTAAAACATGCATGGGTCAGTCAAAATCCCCAGTAGAGTTAAAATTGCATGTTTATTAAATGCTCAGGCTTTTAAATTTTTTTTGCCAGAGTCTCATTTGTAAAATGGACTTTCCACATGCACACATGTATGCCTAGGTCGCCATTCAGTAGCACACCTACCCAAACACAGAAACAGTTTATATTTATAAAAAAAATCAAAAGTAAACTCCCCATGGTAGCTAAATTACCATGGACATTTTTAGTTGAAAATCCAGGCTCACTTGGCCTCAAAAAGATGAGTAAACTCATCAAAAAGGGCAAAAAATTAACTGTCTCAGAATTCAAAAATTATTACATCCAAACGTTCAACATAGTAAAATATGCATATTTATTAAGACTAAATTTTTTTATCAAGTCATATAAGCATACATAATTGGTACATTGCGTTCAAAAGCACCCTACGTGGTTTATAGCATTCTAACGGTCAAAACTGAAAAAGAAAGGATGTAAACGTTACTCGAGATGTGCAGAACATTTGTGTTCTGACAGAATCTGAAAAAAGCTGCCCGAACTTCGTAGATCTGAAAAAGAAAATCGGATTTCCTTTTGGATTCAAAATTGAAAATGAATTTGAGAGGCTCCTGCTGCCCATCTTAAACTCGTCGGAGGGAGCGGCCCTACCCTCAAAAGCTGTATCCCTACCTGTGGCTCCCTAAGAGGGGCCCCACCCCCTCTGGTTTGGTCTAGTTCGAGTGGAAACAGAGTTTACAGAAGCTAAAAAATCAAATATGAGAAAACACTTCTAATGGATAAAGCGAATTGGCCTGAAATCCTGCACATAAGCTGCGAATTCCTGACATAAGGAAGAATTTCGTGTAAGCCATTGGTTATCATCCCGAAGCGATATCCGGGGATCAATGATGAGAACTGTTGAAAAACTGCTGAAAAACTACGAAAAACTGCTGAAAATTGCCACTATTAGAGCATCGGGAAGGTCCGACGGTATGAATGGCAGGTTCTGATTACATTAAGTCATCCAGATTGATCTGAGGGTAGGATTTGTCAGAAGGATTACCCCCACAACGAGATTAATCAGGGTTGACATCTCAGCCATTGGCGATAACCCCAGCGAAGCATCGAGAACGGTTTGGTGACATCAGCTGTTGAAGGCTACTTCAGTAAGGTCAGATTTCCTGACATCTCAGCCACTGGAGACAACACCAACAAAGCATTAGGAACGGTCTATTGACATCAGTCATTGAAGTCTACTTCATCGAAGTTCAGAATGCTTGACATCTCAGCCGCTGGCAACAACCCCAGCGAAGCATCGGGAATGGTTTGGTGACATAAGTCGTTGAAAGCTACTTCAGCGAAGGTCAGATTTCCTGACATCTCAGCCGTTGGCGACAACCCCAGCGAAGCATCGGGAATGGTCCGGTGACATCATTCGTTAAAGGCTACTTCAGCGAAGGTCAGATTGCCTGATATCTCAGCCGTGGGAGACAACCCCAGCGAAGCATCAGAAACGGTGCAGTAACATCAGGTGTTGAAGGCTACTTCAGCGAAGGTCTGATTGCCTTACATCTCAGCCGCGAGCGACAATCCCAGCGAAGCATTGGGAATGGTCCAGTGACATCAGCCGTTGAAGGCTACTTCAGCGAAGGTCAGATTGCCTGATATCTCATTCACTAGCGACAACCCCAACGAAGCATCGGGAACGGTCTGTTGACATCAATCGTTAAAGTCTACTTCATCAAAGGTCAGATTACCTGACATCTTAGTTGCTGGCAACAACCCCAGCGAAGCATCGGGAACGGTCCGGTGACATCAGTCGTTGAAGGCTACTTCAGCAAAGGTCAGATTTCTTGACATCTCATCGTTGACGACAACCCCAGTGAAGCATCGGGAATGGTCCAGTGACATCAGCCGTTGAAGGATACTTCAACGAAGGTCAGATTGCCTGATATCTCAGCCGCTGGAGACAACCCCAGCAAAGCATTGGGAACGGTCCGTTAACATCAGCCGTTGAAGGATACTTTAGTGAAGGTCAGATTGCCTGACATCTCAGCCACTGGCGACAACCCCAGCGAAGCATCGGGAACGGTTCTGTGACATCAGCCGTTGAAGGCTACTTCAGCGAAGGTCATATTGCTTGACATCTCAGCCACTGGAGACAACCCCAGTGAAGCATCGGGAACATATCGGTGGCATCAGTCGTTAAAGGCTACTTAAGCAAAGGTAAGATTACCTGACATCTCAGCCACTGGCGACAACCCCAATAAAGCATCGGGAACGGTCCGGTAACATCAGCTGTGGAAGGTTACTTCAACGAAGGTTAGAGGGTCTGACACTATCAGCCGTTAGCGACAAGTCCAGCGAAGCATCGGGAATGAACCGGTGATAGAAACAGTGTATCAGTTTATCTCCATAGAGGACAGATGATGTAATCTGTTATAAAAACCCTCAGAAGAAGCGTAGAGAAAGTCCGATGATGTAAACCAGTATCAGTTATCATCAGGATAGGCTTTGGGAATCTCCAATGAGGTAACTCAGTAAAAGAGGAACATCCTCAGCAGAGGAAAAGTCAGAAAGCTGGTTTGGAGACACGAGACGTGGGTGACAACCCTGACGTTGATCTTATAAATGTCCCATGACATCAGCCAAGAGAAAATCTTCCCCAATAGGCTATTATGGATAACATCATCCCCAGCTAAAAATGGTGTAAACAGTCAGTGATAGCCCCATTCCCTCAAAGGTATCTAACATTCATAACCTATCATGTCATACATTGCCTTACATTTACATTTATCATATTTCCAGTGTCTAGCAATCTTTATCTTGGTCATTCCATTGCATTGCATGAACATGATAAAGAGGGGCATCTGTAGACACTTGATATTTTGCATTCCTATTATAGACACTTGAATATTTTACGTTCCTGTTACTAACCCTGCAGGAGGGCAAAACCATCTTTTAAACCCCGGTCTCAATACCGGAAGGCCAGTTCAGCCCTGGTCTCAATACCGGGATGTCAACTCAGCCTCGGTCTCAATACCAGGATGTCAGATCAGCCCCGATCTCAATATCGGGATGCAAGTTTAGCCCCGGTCTCAATATCGGTATGCCAACTCAGCCCCGGTCTCAATACCGGGATGTCAGATTAACCCCGGTCCCAATACCAGGACGCCAACTCAACCCCGGTCTCAATATCAGGATGTTAGATTATCTCTAGTCTCAATACCGAGATGCTAGTTCAGCCCCGATCTCAATACCGTGATGTTAACTCAGCCCCAATCTCACTACCAGGAGGCCAGTTCAGCCCTAGTCTCAATACCGAGATGTCAACTACGCCACGGTCTCAATACCAGGATGTCAGATCAGCTCCAGTCTCAATACCGGGATGTCAGATCAGGCTCGGTCTCAATACCAGGATATCAACTCAACCCCGGTCTCAATAGCAGGATGTCAGATCAGCTCTGGTCTCAATACTGGGATGCTAGTTCAGCCTTGGTCTCAATACCGGGATGCCAGCTCAGCCTCGATCTCAATATCGGGATATCAGATCAGCCCCAGTCTCATTATAGGGATGCCAACCCAGCCCCGGTCTTAATACCAAGTTGTTAGATCAACCCCGGTCTCAATACTGGGATGCCAATTCAGCCCCGGTCTCAATACCAGGAGGTCAGTTTAGCCCCGGTCTCAATACCTGGATGTCAACTCAGCCCCGATCTCAAACCGGTATATCAGATCAGCCCCGGTCTCAATATCGAGATGCCAACTCCGCCCCAGTCTCAATACCGGGATGTCAGATCAACCCCAGTCTCAATACTGGGATGTCAAGTGAAGCCCCAGTTATAATATCGGGATGTTAAGCAGCTCCGACAACAACCCCGTGTGGTACTAGTCAACCCCGGTCACTATACTGGGATGTTAGGTCAATCCCCAGCAACACCGGGAGATCCAATTCTGCCCCAGCAGTAACATCGGGAGGTCAAGTTAAGCCCCGGTCACAACCTGGGAGGTACAGGAGCCCTAGAGACAACCCTAGGAAGCCATATCAACCTTCAGAGACAACCCCGAAGCATCGCATCATCCCCAGAGACAACCCTGGGAAGGCCAAAGCAACCTCGAAGACAACCTTAAGGACAAACAGAGTCGGCTGTGATCAAAACCTCGGAGACAACCCTGAAAAACTAGCCAAGGGCCATACCAGTACAGGAGACAATCCCTGGAGGGGAAAAATGGTTATTTTATAAACTTGAAGCCAATTTGGTCAAAATCATGCCGAATTGATGCCATAAAAGTCAGAAAGAGCCATAATATTGGTCCTGAGTGGAAATAGCACAATACAGCTCAACGGATAAACTGCGAAGAAACGAAGACCTGGTTATGAACCTGTCTTCTTGGACTCAGAAAAGTTTTAGTCCTATGTCATTGTGACTCTCTCAGCGAGGGCTTTTCGAAAAGGTATACCACACCTTGAACGGACGCTTCGATCAAAAGTTAGAAAGTTCGAACTTGACATCGCGTTGATTAGAGTGCACGTACTTTGAGAAAATAAACCCCACTGGGTGGGCCCTGCCACGTGGCATCGTAGGTAAACCTGCGGTTGTCGCGTATAGAACCGTTTCCACCGGGTTTTTAAATACAAGTGCACCCCCTCCAAAAAAAAGAAAAAAATAGAAAACGTTCTAAAACTCTGCCCATTTTGTTTCCTAGCCCGACTTCTTGTACTCCAAACCCAAATTTTATTACTATAACACGTAGGTATACTCATATACTACCTGTCGACGTCGGGAAAAAATCTACGGGTTGGGCCACAACCCGGATCTTTCTCTCTTCCTAAGTTATCTCTACCCTTACTCTTTTTATTGAGAAAAAGGTTTTAACGGGTTTTTTTAGGAAAAGGCCAAAATGTATCATGTCGACGATTGAACGTTTTACAGTGTCGCCAGTTAGTAGATTTGAAATGGTTGTACCAACTCAATCGAGTTTGTTTGAAAGAGGCCCAATTGCTGGACACTGTCGAAACTTGATCGTTGAAAACAAAGTTTTGAGCTCGGTGGCTTGGTTAAGTGTGGGGAAGGTGTTAGGCACCCCACAACTCCCATGTAAACACGGTACCGAATCTTTTTAATATTTCCATTTAAAACTAAAATGCCTGTGTGAATGCTGTTTGAAAGTTGGGCCTATGTTTGATGTAGAGCATGTCTATGCATCGTTGAAAATATATACGAAGGGTTTGATTTGATTTGCAAAAGTCTTTGATTTGATTTGTAAAAGTATTTGATTTGATTTGCAAAAGATTATCCTTTTGATAAGATTATTTAACATGATTTTTTGAAAGCTGGTTTTCAAACCCTTACGCTAACATAGGAATTGAAGTATATTGATACTTCATTTTATCTTTTTAGCCTTTTGGCTCAATTTAAATGGTGATTGTCGGGCTGCAAAACATCCTCGACCACAGAAAATAGATAAGTGTCGGTCTCCTCATGGGCATGACAACCATCAGAGTGACTCTGACATAACAAACCATTATTCTCATTATATTGAGACCTTAAACCCGGATAACCGTTTTAAGGTCTCTCGGATGTACATTTTTTACAGAAAAACTTGCAGGGTACATTCGTAAAGTGGAGTTTGTCCATCGTGGGAATCAGATTCTGATCAGTTTTATCATAAATTCCACGATTCCTAGGCTCACATATGAGTAGCCAATAAACCTTCACAACTCAAATTTGTACAGAAATAGGTATATATCCACACATAGCCAGAACAAAGGATTTATTCAGTAAATCCTGGTTCGCACATGGCCGAAGCGTCTCGTTCCCACTAGATAGCGATCTAAGGGTCACGATGTTGCTTTTGTAACTAAAACTAGAAAAATGCTAGATTTAAATAAATCTCAGCCATTCTAGCTTCCCGGTTCTGTCTGTACCTATTTTGAACCGTTTGAAAGCTAGAGTTGGCGAGATTTAAATAAATCTAGTTCGTCCACAGAAATGTCAGTGCCGATTCATATCAAATGAATATTTAAAGAAGCAATTTAATAAAATGAGTAAAGCAAATATATATATATACGATTATATACAAAAGCTGTAAAGGGCAATGGGTGTTCACGTCGGTGCCCGAACTAGAATTAATATATATATATATATATATATATATATATTTATAAAAGCTGTATAAAAGCCATGAATAATCCAGGCGAGACAAAATTAAAATATATATAGGAAAACAGTAAAAAGGGCGATGGATTTTCACTCCTGTTCCCGTACTGAAATATAAATATATATTTAAATATAAGCAGAAAAGTAGTCAACCAAGACTAGGAAGATAACCCAGTGGTGGTGAATGGTGCCAAAAGTAGTAAAAAGGCCACAGAATAATCTAGGCCGAACTGAAATGTAAATGTACAGAAAACTAGTCAACCAAGACTAGGAAGATAACCCAGTGTGGTGAATGTTGCTTATATATGCATAGATATATATAACATTAGTAAAAAGGCCATAGAATGATCCAGGTCGAATTGAAATATATAAATATATATATAGCGACAGAAACGTAGTCAACCAAGACTGGAAAGATAACCCAGTGGTGGTGAAAGTTGCTTATATATGCATATATATATATATAAAAGCAGTAAACTACCACGGATTTGACTTCCGGGCTTGACAAAATTGAAAAGTTAGTACATATATAGGTAAATATATACAAATAAAGCCAAACTCAAACTGGGAAGATAACCCAGTCTGGCGGAGTTGCTTAAAACGAAGATGCAAGTATGCCAAAGTTATTGGAAGCGACAGATTATCAATCCGAGTTGTAGAAATACCAGAAAATGCATTTAGGTACTAAAATATACCAAAAGTTGACGAAAACGGCCACGGAACTGAGTTCCAGGCATATTTAGAAAAGGAAACTTGATATGCAAGTGTAAAACAGTATAAAGAAGTAGTATTGACTTCCTGATCGTAAAAATACTCACAAAGGACTAGTACACGGGCTTTTTGCCAAGTTGTAGGCTTTAAACGTCCAAATCTACCAGTTATTTTCTGATATGTGGTAGTATGTGGGTATATCTACGTGTTAGAGTGAACAAATTTGGGTTTGAAAGACAAGAAAATAGCTGGAAAACCAAACGGGCAGGGGTTCAGAACATTTCTGAATTATAAAATGAGAGGGGGGTGCCCTCTTATTTATAGACCAAGGAGCCTCCACTATACCTGCGGCAGCCGCAAGTAGAGGTGCTGCTCCATGTGGAATGGGCCCCGCGGCGGGTTCCATTATCTCGAAGTATGTGCACTCTGAGCAACGCGAGGTCGAAGTTAAAACTTTCTAACTTTTGATCAGAGCGTCCATTTGAGGCGTGCAATACCTTTTAGGAAAGCCCTCGCCGAGAGTGTCACAATGAAATGGGATAAAACATTTTCTGAGTCCAAGAAGATGGGTTCATAACCAGGTCTTCGATTCCCCATAATTTATCCATTGAGCTGTCTGATATGTGGTATTTATATCACATATCAGATTCGCTCAAGCTTAAGACGCTGCTTGTTTTTTGTTATTTATTGTGCTTTTGCATATATTTTGTTGTTATTATGGTCTCCCTGTTTGATGCAGGGCTTTTTGAGTCATCTCCAGCTTGCAGGGGGCAAATGTGTTATTTTCTACACTCTGGCGCAGCAGCGCCAGAACCTAGCCTTTAGCTCGCGCCGCAGCGCCGCCCCCATGGCCATGCTGATGTAATCTGGCCCTGCAGCGGCCTCAGTACTTCTAAATCTCGCACTGCAGCGTGAGTGGCGCCGCAGCACCACCAAGTAGTGTATACTCCGCGCCGCAGCGTCACCTCCGGTGTCTAGACTGGTTCGTTTTTAATGACCTAAAAGGGAGGAAAAAAAAGTCAGACAGACAAGGCGGCTAGGAAGGAAAAAAAAGACAGAATAGATATCTGGAGATTCTAGAGCAGAAACAAGCATTATTTTCTTTGGGAGAATAGTTATTGCATCATAGACAGCTCAGAAGTCCACGAAGAAGAGAAGACTTGGAGACAGAAAACCCTACAACAGGAGTTTTCTTATTCCAAATCTCTAAGTTATTTTTGTATTACTGAGCAATGTTGAATGTGATAGAAATTTGTATTAGCACCATGGTTATGAACTAATACCTTTTTAGGATTGCAATGTAACCTAGTGTTTAGCCTAATTAACTTTCTCTCCTATTTATATTAATGAATCATTTTGGGAATGGGTTATTGTATTTCTTGCTTATTGACTAAATGCTTGACAGAGTTTTTGGTAGTAATATTAATGGATATTGAAGATTGGACATTAATATCTGGCTTTTAAAATACAATAACACTTGTTATGCCCTTGTCTAAAGGAATGTGTGCATAAACTGCTAAATAGGATAGACATATCTCTATTTGCCTTGTGTAGTCTTGAGACTAATCTTATTGACCCTAGTCTAGTTATTTTCATCGATAGACATATTGTGATTCATCTAGTTAGGGGTGTGCATTTGGCCTTCGACAGAAGCTTATGCGTAGTTCATTTCTCGGCTGGCCATTCCTTGATTTGTTTGTATTGTGGAGAGTTAGGAGATTAGGCGATGCGTTAGGGGAATTGCAATCCTAGCTTGTCTCCCTATTACATCTATTTCTCCCGCTTCCTTTAGTTGTAATCGCATAGTTTAAAATACCACCTCCAATCAATTGTTTAGATAAGACAGTAAAGAACCTACATTAGTATTTGATTTGCATTTAAGACTTCGTCCTCATGGGTACGACATCCTACTTATCTTATATTACTTGTTGACCGCGTATACTTGCGCGTTAATTGTCGTTACATAAATCGGACAACACTGTCTTGCACTGTTTGTACTCGGGATCATTGTTATGGTTTGTTCTAACCTTGTTGGTATCAATTCAGCTTGAGTTTGACTGAATCAGATTAGAGTTGGTAAAATGACCATTTTGCCCCTTCCGGGGTTGCTCTTAGTGCCGGCATGGCCTTTAGTTGACTTCCGGGAGTTCTTTCTAAGACATGGATCCCATTCGAGTCTGTTTGTCCTCAGTGTTGTCTCTGAGGTTGACTTGGTCACTCCAAGTTTTCCTCTGGAGATGTCATGGAGCTTCAGGTTTGTTCCCAAAGTTAACCTGACTTCCCGGATTGAGACCATGGGTGACCTGTACTTTCTGGGTTGACCTGTACTTCTTGGGTTGAGACCGGGGATGACCTGTACCTCCCGAGTTGAGATCGGGGCTGACCTGTACCTCTTGGGTTGAGACCGGGGTTGACATGTACCTCCCGAGTTGAGACCAGGGCTGACCTATTCTTCCCGGGTTGAGACCGGGGTAGACCTGTACCTCCCGGGGATGACCTATACTTCCCGGGTTGAGATTGGGGCTGACCTGTACCTCCCGGGTTGAGGCCAGGGTTGATTTGATGGCCCGATATTGCGAGGTTAATTTGACGGTCTGGTATTGAGATCGGGGTTGATTTGACGGTCTAATATTTAGACCGGGGTTGATTTGATGGCTCGATATTGAGACCGGGGTTGATTTGATTGCTCTGTATTGAGACCGGATTTGAATTGACAACCCAGTATTGAGACCGGGGTTGATTTGATGGCCCACTATTTAGACATGGGTTGATTTGATTGCCCGGTATTAAGATTGGGGTTGAATTGACGACCCGATATTGCAATCGGGGTTGATTTGATGGCCCGGTATTGCGACTGGGGTTGAGTTGATGATAATTTTGCCCTCTTACAGTGTTAGTAATAGGGAAACGAAATTTTGAGTGTCTACAGATGCCCCTCTTTATCATGTTCATGTAATAAAGTGGAATGAACATGATAAAGATTAGTAGACACTGGAAATGCAGGTGCAAAGGCCACGCAATGCTTGACATTATATGTGAGGAGTGTTAGATACCTTCGAGGAGGTGGGGTTATCATTTATTGATTACGTTAGTTTCTACAGGGGATAACGCTAATAGGCTACCACGAACTATTTTCGTCATTTTTTGCTGGGGATGACGCTGTCCTGAACAGCCCTTAGTATTCGTAGGACATCTGATTTAAGCTATCACAGAATGTTCTTGTCACTTTCTGTTGGGGATGATGTTATCCATGATAGATTTTTCAACTCTGATGGGGATATATCTCAGTTATTGAGTTACCTTTTTGTATGCTTCCGATGCTTATCCTGGCGATAATTTACTGCGGCAGCTTGCAACAGGGGGTTGAACCACTAATTTTTCCTGATGCTCCCTTTGAGGATGTGTATAACAGATTCCATTATTGGTGATGAATTACTATATTGCTTCAGTCATCGGATCCCTTCAACGCTTAGTTGGGGTTGAGCCAACGGCTGAACTGTCTCGGTCTGTACCCGACGCTTCGCTGGGGTTGTGCCAACGACTGAACTATCATCGGTCTGTACTTGACGCTTCGTTGGGTTTGTACCAACGACTGAATTATCTCGGTCTGTACCGGATGCTTCGTTGGGGGTTGTGCCAACGGCTGAACTATCACCAGTCTGTACCCGACGCTTCGCTGAGGTTTAGCTAACGGCTGAACTGTCACCGGTCTGTACCCGACGCTTTGCTGGGGTGATGCCAATGGCTGAACTGTCATCGGTCTATACCCGATGCTTCGCGTTGTGCCAACGGCTGAACTATCATCGGTCTGTACCCGACGCTTCGCTGGGGTTGTGCCAACGGCTGAACTGTCACCGGTCTGTACCCGACGCTTCGCTGGGGTTGTGCCAATGGCTGAACTTTTACTGGTCTATACCCGATGCTTTGCTGGGGTTGTGCCAACAGCTAAACTGTCTCGTTCTGTACCCGATGCTTTGCTGGGGTTGTGCCAACGGCTGAACTGTCATCGGCCTGTACCTGACTCTTCGAAAGTGGCAGTTTTTTCATAGTTTTTCAGTAATTTGGATCATTAATCCCCGAATATGGCTTCTAGATGAATACCAAGGGTTTTCAGAATGTTCCCCTATCTGTCAGGATTACGCTGCTTAAACGTAGGATTTCAGGACAAACCGCTCAATCGCGTAGCGATTTTTTCTAAGATTTAACTTTTTAGCTCATAGAAACTCCGTTTTAACTCTAATCGAACCGAGCCTGGGGGAGTGGGACCCACTATGGGGAGCCGCAGGTAGAGGTGCGGCTGTGTCTAGTGGGCCCGCTTCCACCTGTTGCTTTATATTGGACAGGGGGCTTTATTATTTTCATGTTTCATTTCGAGTTTTAAACGGAATCCAATTTTCTTTTTTAGATCTATGGAGTTCGGGTAGCCTTTTTCTAATTTCGTCAGTTCCTACGCGTTTAGTGCATCGCAGGTGACGTTTTACATCCTTTTTCATAAGTTTTAACTGTTAAAAGCATGTAAACCACGTAGGGTGCCTCTAGACGCAATGTATGAAAAATGTATGCCTATATGACATGTTAAAAGTTTTCTGACTTCATATGTATGCATATCTTATTGTAATGCACATTTTGATGTAAGAAAATTATGATTCTGAGACAGTCAATTTTTGCTCTATTTGATCAGCTTACTCATCCTTTTTGAGGCCTAGTGAGCCTGAATTTTCAACTAAAAATGCCCACGGTAATTTGGCTACTATGCGAAGTTTACTTTTGATTTTATTTCATAAATATGAACTTTTCTTATTTTTCAGAAGGTGTGCTACTGAATGGCCACTTAGACATGCCTATGTGTATGCGGACAGTCCATTTTATAAAGGAGACTCTGGCAAAAAAAATTTAAAACCCGAGCATTTAATAAACATGCAATTTTGACTCTACTGGGGATTTTTGACTTACCCATGCACGTTTTTAGGATTTATCTTTTGAAAGACATGCAGTTTTGAGTTTATTCGATATTTTTTGACTGATCCATGCATGTTTTAGGACTTATCTTTTGAAAGACATGCAGTTTTCACTTTACTGGGTATTTTTGACTGACCCATGCATGTTTTAGGACTTATCTTTTGAAAGACATGCAGTTTTGACTTTACTGAGTATTTTTGACTGACCCATACATATTTTAGGACTTAGAAATGCATAGAGTACTGATTTAAATTAATAAGCCACATGTTTTAGGCTTACCACACCCTTTCTGAGTTGATTTGGAGACTTTGCCTAGGTGATGGACCGAGATAGACCCGGTAGTGCCAGCAGGGTCGTTTCAGGCGTTAGATGTAGGAGGGCTTCTGATGTTCCTCAGCCACGTCCAGCTCGACCACCTCACAGATTGGCAGAGTCAGTGCTTCGTCCAGCCCTGGACGAGTAGTCAATTGATATCGATGATGAGCAGGATCCTTTTGCTGCTCCTGCTCCGGCTCAGGCCCCACGTGCTGAGGTTCTGAGTATTGTTGTACCAATCCAGGATCTGTTGGGCGACTTGAGTCGTCATCTATCGAGGTTTCTCCATGCCAATGAGCTGACTTAAAGTTTTTATCTTCTTGGATTCTCTTTCTTTATTTTTCCATTCTCGGGGCACAGGTTTTTGATATGGGTTAGTTTTTGATGCAGGTTCCCGGCTTTACGCAGCCTCGAGGGATCTAATTTAACGTGCACTCCCTTTACCATACTTTGCACCAGGAGTACAGGGATATCGTTGATGGCCGGGGGTTTCAGGCCTTCTTCTCTATTCTTCCCCATCGTTGCCCCTGGGGGTATATGAGGGCTTTGTCTGAGTGCTGGTTCCACCAGACTCAGTCCCTTTATCTGCTGGACTGTGAGGTGATGATGACCCTTATGGACTGGCGATTCATTACCGGTATTGAGTTCGAGGGTGAGTCAGTGCCTGTCGTGGCTGACATCACACCTACTGCCGCTCGGTCCCTGCTGAAAGTTCCTACGATGGCGATCAAGGGTTGGACGGTTCGATCTGGTCCCTTGAGTATAGATGCCCAAAATAGGGCTTTACTTGAGCCTTTGCCAGATGATCATAGGGTTAGAGATCGCATCTTGAGGCGATTATTTCTGGTGATCATCAGGGGTTTTTTTGTGGTAGAAAACTCATCGAATGTGTCCTTCGCCCTGGTCAGTGCTACACGATATATAGAGTGCCTCAGTGACTTTAATTGGGGTTCCTACACCTTTGCCTATTTTCTCCGGGGCATGCGCATGCTTTCGGAGGGTTGACGGAGGCTTGGTTAGGGTTTTACCCATTCCTGCTGGTGAGTACATCTTTCTTGTACCTTTTTAATTTCTACATTTACATTTGTCCGTCTTGGTCACTAAGGACTTTTAATATTTACATGGCCAGTTCTGGGCATTTGATAGGATTCCTTGCCTACGACCCGCCACTAGTTTAGGTCTGGAGACCTATCCTCGAGGACGGCGTTGGCATCACTCCACTCTGACAGAGGTCCCTGTTGCTGAGGGATTCACCCATTCCTGCCTACAGTTCGAGCTTTTGATAGCTGGATCGATCTCCTGGATGGCGTATACCTTTGAGTTTTTGACCGTTGGATTTGAGGGAGGCTTCCCCACTAGTCGAGAGTTTGCATTGTCGACCCGCAGAGTCCCAATTTTAACAAAGGGAGGCTGGGAGCTCTATTTGGGAGAGCGTGCTATCAGGAGTATTACAGGTCAGATCCGCATTCCCATTGTTCCTTCTGCTTTGCATCATTGGCCATTGCTCTTACCACTGACAAATATTCCCATGGAGGGCATAGATGGCTTTACCCTATCAAAGGGTCCGTTCAGCCAGGAGGCATTTAGTAGATGGTGGAGTCCTCGCACGATTGGAGCTCAGACTCGGGCCACCCAGTTCATGGCAGACATGGTGCCTGGGTCTGTGATGATGATAGACTGGATAGCTTGCCTCAGGGAGCTCACTCATTCAGATCAGATTGCAGAGCTAACCCAGGAGTTGGAGAGTGCTCGCTTTTTTATCAGGCATCTTGGCCGAGATCCGTCAGAGGCATCTTTTTTTGACCCGTCCAGCTCAGGAGCAGGCCCCTCCTCAAGTCTATTTTCCAATAGTTTTGCAGGGGTTGATCCTCCCTTATACCGCCCAGACATGCCTGATGACCGTAAATTTGTGTCCAAGGAGGAGATGGAGCAGGTTAATAACTTGAGTGTAGATTATCTGGATCTTTTTGGATAGCTATGACAGCTATATCTTTTGGTTAGCCACTATTTTGGCTATTGGGCGTCTGTGCCTCATTTTGATAGACCATTGTTAGTAGTTGGGTGGTGGTGCCTCATATTTCTGTATTTTTCATTTTGCTTTGTATTATGAAATAGGGATGATGCTTGCAAAAGATAGTTTATTGTAGATATTCCTGATATTTCCTATCTATTGCATCATGTTTATATTTGTCATCATGTATGTATTATGTCATATGTATGCATTTAGACAGATGAGTTCAGATTTGACCCCTGGATGGTCTTGTGGTACGGAGATACAGATGGCGTCATCGACAGTCAGTCACATAGAGCATCTACCACCATCCATGGTAGCGTCGTCCTTGAGGTCGTGGTATGATAGCCTGCCCTTCCCAGCTAGAGGGATAATAGATAGGATGTTAGGGCACTCATTAGCCCTGGTGGATTTCCAGGTCCCATATGGATTCCTAGATGGCCTCTTATCCTGCTGGATACCTGAGAGGCAGGTTTTCTGCATCGAGTGGAATGAGCTGACTCCGACTCTGGAGGAGTACGAGCGACTTACTGGTTTGGCTCTAGACTTGCCGTGCGCCCGTACTTCTATTAGTGATATGAGGAGACCGTTCCTGCGGATGTCGGGTCTTCTTCAGAGTGTAGTCACGGACGAGATCATTTCTGGACGGGTGATCTCGATTGACTTCTTGATCGATCATTTTGGTAGACTGGATAGCTACGATCGACAAGCTAGGGATTTTATTATCTCGACGGAGGCATGACATTCAGCCAGGATAGAGGTTTTGTTGATGTGAATCGTGGCCTATGTATACATGCCACGGTATTTGGACCATTTGGACCTGGGCTTGATGGTCGTGGTCCGTTATCTTAGACAGGGTAGCACCATCTTGCCGATGATACTGATAGAGACATTGAGGTCGGCTACCTACTGCAGCGTCCATTTAGAGGGATTTTTTAGAGATAATTCGATTTTACTGTATGTATGGCTTATAACCCATCTACGATTGATTGACTTCTTTAGACGTCAGGGGTTATGCTTCTCTCACGAGATAGCAACATCTTACTCATTTCAGCCAGCAGAGTGTTCGGATGTAGAGACATGGTCAGCATTTCTGTTTGACATTGTACTTCCTTTTTTGATTTTGCCATGCGCAGGGCTAGTTTCCCCATATAGCTTCATTACACATGCACCTGGCATGGATTACTTGCCCCTAACGGGATTAAGGGGAGTGACTACTTATCATCCCCTGGCGGTTATGAGCCAGTTTGAAGGGGCTGTTGATCAGAGGATTTCGGCTTCATCTATGTCATATGTCGATTTGATTAGAGTGTATAAGTGTTGAACTCATAGAGAGAGGGCTAATTTCTCTAGTAGCCATCCGGATCGTTCTCTAGAGTACTCTGCGTGGTTGGAGGCAGATATGGCAGCAGCCGCTGATGCCCATTCAGCTCCGACAGGGACGAGCCTTTGGAGGATCCTAATTCTCCCACTGAGGATGAGTTGTTTATGGGTTTGACAGCAGCACTAGTTAGTGATCCGCCGACCATTCCTGGAGAGACAGATCCGGCTTTGACGGACTCACTATTCAGGATGACCTTTGAGAGAGATCAGGCTAGAGCCCTGATGTTGACCGCCTTGTCTGGCAGAGATATAACTTTGGCTGAGAAAGATACGTCTCAAGTTGCTCAGAATGCAGGATTGATTGAGCGAGAGGATATTTGATCTGCCAGAGATGCAACTTTTGTGGAGATCGAGGAGACTTTGATTTCTAGGAATGCATCTTTTGTGGAGAGGGATGAGGCCATAGCTTCTTGGGATTTCCACATTGCCGACAGTACTGCTCTTCGGTCTTATATTCATGGTCTGGTTACCGAGATGAACGTTTATATTGATGATCACAGTGAGACTATGTAGATGGTTGTGGATGTTTTGACTTGCATGGAGGCTGAGGGTATTGCACTCGCCGCGACTCCTCCATCTTTAGAGAGAGATGCTATGTTGGCATTGCTGGCCCGCTTATCCTTGGGCCATAGATTGGCTTAGTTTTTCCTGCACATACTAGATCAACCATTTTTGTCATGTACAGGACACTATGTATATATCAAATAATTTTATATAACAAAGAAATATATTTTTAATTCACTTCCCTATTTGGATATGTATTGTCATTGCTGAGTGATTACCATTTCTTTCATGACTGGCTGTTGTTGATGTATCCTGAGCTTCTCTATGATGGACTGATAGTTGAGATGTCAGAGAGTATCTTAGATGGGCTTGCTGATCAGGGTGTCTTGATAGGACTTAGCTTTTATATGGTTTTGGTGTCTTGGGACTGGTTTTTTTTGTTTTCTCTTGAAGGTCAAATCGCACCGTAAATGGCTGCCTACGTACTCCCGGGCTGAGGGAGATCAAGTCATTTGTAGTTCTGGCATTGTATGAGAGAGGTTTGAAAAGTATTTTTCTTGGGTATTGAGTTTGGTTTGATGAGTTTTGAGTTTTTTGTTTGGTTTGACTGCACCAGAAATGGCTTCCTACGTACTCCGGAGATCAGGTTATTCGTAGTTCAGGCTTTCTAGTGAAAACCGAACCTGATTTGATTTGCAGGACCAGGATGCTGGTACGCATGTGTTTCAGACATAGTACCTTTTTATGGTGTCTGAGTTGATGAGTTGGGGAACTTCATTCCCTTCCATTTCTTGTAATCTGATAGCTCCTCTCGTCAACACCTCCTTGACAATGAAAGGGCCTTCCTAATTTGGGGCAAACTTTCCTTTGGCTTCATCTTGATTAGCCAAGACTTTCTTCAGTACCAAGTCATCTTCTTTAAATTGCCGTATTCGGACTTTCTTGTTGTAGGATCGAGCAATCCTTTGCTGATATAACTGCCAGTGGAAAATGGTTGTAGCCCTCTTTTCATCTATCAGAGACAGTTGATGGTACCGGTCTTGTAACCACTGACCTTCGTCTATCTGAGCATCTATTAACACTCACAAGGACTCCATCTCTACTTTTATGGGAAGGATTGCTTCCATGCCATAGACTAATGAATAGGGCGTAGCCCAGTAGAGGTACGCATTGACGTCCTGTATGCTAACAGGGTGAGAGGCAGCAGGTCAGGCCATTCTTTGTGATTGGCCAACATTTTCTGCATAATCTTCTTAATGTTCTTGTTGGCTACTTCGATAACAACATTCATCTTGGGCCGATAGATGACGAAATTGAGATGCTTGATGTGGAACTTGCTGCATAATTCTCTCATCATTTGATTGTTTAGGTTTTTGGCATTGTTTGATATGATCACCTCCGGTTGTCCATATCGACAAACAACTTTTCTTTTGATGAAACCAATGATGACCTCTTTCGTGACTTTGGGAAAAGAGGCAGCTTCAACCCATTTAGTAAAGTAATCGATCATGGTGAAGATGAATGGATGACCATTGCTGGCTTTGGGTTCCACTGGGCCTATCACATCCATTCCCCACATGGAGAAAGGCCATGGTGAACTCATGTTGTGTAGCTCATTTGGAGGAACGTGTATGGCATTTCTATATACTTGGCAGTGAAAGCATCTCCTGACGTGATCGTCGCAGTCAGCTTTGAGAGAGATCCAATAATGTCTTGTTCTTAATATCTTTTTGGCCAACAGATAATCGCTCATATGTGGACCACAGACTCCACCGTGGACTTCATCCATTAATCTTTGGGCTTGATCTTTGTCAAGGCATCTTAAGAGGCCTATTCCAGCATCTCTTTTGTAGAGGGCGTCTCTGCTAAGATAGAACTTTATAGCTAGCTTGTGAATCCGCTTTCGTTCGGAGTGGCTTGCCCCATCGGGTGTAGATCCATCTCGGAGATATTCCTTGATGTCTTGATACCAAGGCTGATTTATAGGAGGTATTTCATCTGATACTTCTACAATGTAATTCCCGTACGTCGGGGCCTTCTGATTTGTGAATTTGATGTCGAGAATCCCTCTCCTATCGGATATGCGGATCAAGGAAGCTAAAATTGCCAATGCATCAGCAAAGTCATTCCTACCCCGAGGTATATGGATGAAGGTTATGTCTTCAAACTCGATGGATATTTTGACGATCTGCCTATGATAGGGCAACAAATGTAGTTCTTTGGTGTGATATGCCCCAGTGGTTTGTCTGATGACCAATTCAGAGTCTCCAAAGACCAGTAAATGTTTAATACCCATAGATTGGACTTGTTTTAACCCCCATTATGCAGCCTTCATACTCGCCTGTACTGTTGGTGTTGCCAAATTAAAGTTTGGTAGCCATAAGATATTGTTCTCCTGTACAAGATATAAGGACTACCCCAGCTCCGGCACTTTCCATGTTTACTACTCCATCAAAATACATTTTCCATGGTTGGACTGTATTCTATTGTTGGAGTTGTTGAATTGTCATCATCCCATCATCTGGGAAATAAGTCTTCAGGGGCTCGAACCCTCCTACTGGTGCTTCATCTAGTTGATTTGCAATGCCTTGACCCTTGATTGACTTCTGGGTTACGTAGATAATGTCGAACTATTGTAGGATCAACTGCCATTTGGACAGCTGACAGTTCAACATTGGCTTGCTGAATACGTATTTTAACAGATCTATGCGGGATATGTGGTAGGTCGTGTGCTCATGGAGGTAGTGTTGTAACCTCATGGCGTCCCATGCTAATGCACAACACGTCTTTTCGATCAGGGTGTACTTTTGTTTACTACAACTGAACCTTTTGCTGATGTAGTAGATGGCTCTCTCCTTACTACTATTATCTTTCTGTCCCAGCATATAGCCCATTGCATTGGCATTGATGGACAGGTACATGAACAGGGGAACTCCATCCCTTGGAGGTACCAAAATAGGTGCTTCGATCAACTGTTTCTTGATGGCAAGGAAGGCTCATTGACAATCCTCGTTCCGTTTGGTCGAGGAATTCTTCCTTAGTAGCTTGAATATAGGTTCACTGGTTGCTGTGAGCTGGGAAATGAACCGGCTTATGAAGTTGATTCTCCCCAGGAACCCACGTATCTCCTTCTCTGTTCGAGGTATTGACATCTCAGTGATTGCTTTGATCTTGGCAGGGTCTAGCTTGATGCCTTGATTACTCACCAAGAATCCTAATAGCTTGCCTGCTTTGACGCCAAAAGCACATTTGGCGGGATTTAGCTTGAGGTTGTACTTACACAACCTGTTGAACAGCTTTCTAAGGTGGTCAATGTGATCATTCTCCCTCTGGGATTTGATGATGACGTCGTTCACATAGACTTCTATCTCCTTGTGCATCATGTCATGAAAAAGGGCCATCATGGCTCGCTGATATGTGGCTCTGGCATTGATGAGGTTGAAAGACAATCGTCTGTAACAGAAGGTTCCCGAGGGAGTGATGAAAGCAGTTTTCTCCCGGTCTTCTTTAGTAACCATGATCTGATGGTAACCAGTAGAGCAATACACGAAGGAATACATACCGTACTGCGCCGTATTATCTATCAGGATGTGGATGAAAGGCATCGGGAAATTGTCCTTGAGGCAGGCTTTGTTCAAATCTCGATAATCTACGTATACTCGTACCTTCCCTCCGGGTTTAAGCACGGGGACTATGTTTGATAACCATTCTGGGTATGTTGATACCATGATGATTCCGGCTTTGAATTGTTTAAGAACTTCTTTTTTAACTTTTAGACACCATTTAGGCTTCAATCGCCTGAGTTTCTGCTTAACTGGCTTGAATCCATCTTTAATGGGCATTCGATGGATTACAATGTCTATAGATAGGCTAATCATGTTTTCATGTGACCATGCAAACACCTATTGGAACTGTGTTAGGAGTTCGATCAGGTCAGTTTTTTGGTTTGGTGTGAGGTCTGTGCCTATCTGGATTTCTTTGATGTTTTCAGAGGTTCCTATGTTGATAGTGGTGGTTTGGTCGAGGATTGGTTTTGTGACAACCCGGATTTTCAGAAATTGTTAAAATAAGAATTTAATGAATGAAATTCTTATTATGACGTGTTTTGCGTGTAAGTAAATATATATTCATATATTGGGATGATGAGGTTTAATAGTTAATTTAACTATTGAAGAAATTAAATAAAATTATTACGAAAAGGATATTAACTGAATGTTATTAGTTAATTTAATTAAGTTAAAGATTATATTATGAAATAATATAATTTGGTCATTATTCCTTGTTGGCAGTAGAGTTATTATGAATTAAATCTCTTAAATAATGTGAGTATTCACTTAATTAAAATAGTGAGTTAATATAAATATAATTGTTTTAATAAAATATGAAGGTAATATATTACATGTAAGAGTAATACGTTTATGTAATGGCTTAATATATTATATTTAGCCAAGTGTATGTAAATGAGTATGAGAATGAGAAGAACCAATATAATTATAAATAAATATTGGTGTTAGATGAATTAAATAAATATCTTAGTTGGAATACTTATGGAATAAGATAAATATTCGATGATAATTATTATGGAATAATTTATTCAAGTATGATAATATAAAATAAAATTATGGGGAATGATTTTGTAATCAGTGCGTATTTTATTACGCTAAGGGAATAGAAATATTCTAATTTAATTAAATAATTGAATTAGAGCGTTAATGATTTATTAAATAAAATTATAATTATATTAGCTAATTAAATATTGTGTTGGCTAAATAGAGATTATAATTTAATTTAGTAATGGTTGTGACAAATAAACTATATGATAAGGAAGGAATTAAAATAAATTAAAAGGAGATTTGAAGGGACTAGCCAAAGATGGCCTTGTGGCTTTTGGATTTCCATAACCCCTAATTTAATTATATATTAAGTAATATAATAAGTATTAGTTGATATATGTATTATATGTCAGTGTAATTTTACGTTGAGTCATATTCTAAGCCTAAATTAAGAGAAGAAAAGAGAAAGGGAGAAAACAGAGAAGAGAATGGGAGAAAAAAGAGAGAGAGGAAACTCTCTGTGAGAAGGATTGGAGATTCAAAGAAGGAAGAAGAAGAAGATTTCTCATCCTCTAATCAAGTTTGAGAAGAATCGAAGGTATTACTCCAGTGTTAAAACTCTAATTTATAGTTTCTCAAGTTCTTCATTTAGAAAACTATTTTGGTTGGGTGAATTCAAGAGATGATGTGTGTATATATGTATATGTATATACATGGGTCTGTATAATCTGATATATAGTTTCTATAATTGTTTGTAAGGAATCAAATTCATGTATTTATGTTAAAGAAGAGGAATTTGGGTTTTGATGGTAATGTATATGTTTTGTTCTACTTTGAGGCTAATATTAGCTAAGAAGGCATGTAGTAATCTGTAAATTGATGATGTATTATGATAGTACTCGAAAAAACGAAAACAACCCAAGTTGAACGAGTCAAAACGGATGTAAAACGAATTCGTAGTGAATGAATTCGCTAAATATATGTAACACATAAAGAATTAGCATGAACACTGAATTGGAACCCTTAAAAGGAATTGTTAATGTTTTTGAAGTGTTATAATTATCATATAGATGAGTAGTTCAGTGTTTCACAAATCTATAGAGTCAAAAACGGACTCAATCGGATGTGTATAGCTTGAGTTATGAAGATTAGAAGGAGAAAAGGGTAGAAAATTCGCAAGAATAGCAAACTGGAAAAACAAATTGCGTAACAGGCTGCCAGTGGCGCAGCTGCGCTGCCCCCAAGGCTATTTGGGGCGCAGCTGCACCGAGAATTGTGTCAGTTCAGGACTATTTTGACCTCCTATGGTAAAATAGCCTTAACATTTTCATACAAACTCCGATTGAGGCGATTCAAGATGATCCTGAACGAGCACGAGTAGACCTACAACTTTTGTTTTTTAAGTTTTTCAATTTGAGGTCAGTAGAAAGGGTCAAAATGGTTATTTTTGGGACTTATATGTATTCGGAGGCAATCGGAGGGCGTCGGGCATGCACGTATGCAAGTGTAGTGCTTTTGTCGGTAAACGATGTTGTCCTAAGTTATAAAACATGAATGTTAGTATATATAATGATGCTTAACATTAATAAATGATGTATTAGATTAGTTGTATAAGCACACTAAGTATGCACAAGAGAGACAATTCGGGCGGGTGACGAATGAACGTCGAAACGACGTGACAAGTGTTAATGAATGTAAAAAGTGTTTTAAGTCAAATGAAATGAACATTATAAGATATGAAATGGGGTTAGTATAAAACCAATAAGTAGTCCTAGCAAGACTTAAACACTTGAATGAATTTCGAATATTACGAAAAATAAATATAGTGAAATATAAGTCGATAGTTAACACAATCGAATTGAACATTGTGTATTGATAATAGGAAGAGTCATGAAATGTAGTGTAAAGTTTACATTACAACTAATATGCTTTGCTATGTGACTAATAGTTGATGTGCATGATTATATAATTGTGTAGGGCACGTGAAGTGAATATATCTGTAAGTTGTTAAACTGTTATTGGTAAACAACGATCAAGGAAAGTCTTTCAGTTCCTATTTTCTACGTGCACTTGATGATGAACTGTTTTAAATTATTTTGCAAAGAGCATGCTATGTTGTATATATGTTGTAAGCATAAAATATTAAAGTCAATTTATGACTACATTGATTGATTAAAGAATGTTGATTGAGTAAGGAACTCAATCTTTATATTTGTTATGTGAGGTAAAGCATATATGCCATGTTACTTTAATTATTATGAGATGTATGTTGAGCATGTATTTATGTGATATGTGATGCATGAAAGCTGTTAGATCTTGCTGAGCTGTCGAGCTCATTTTTGCAAATAATCACTTTTGCAGGTTAAGGATTCAAGGTAACGCTATGTGCTACTTGAAAGAAATGAAACAGACGTAATGCATGAAGATTTATATACTTTGGCTGAATTGTTATTATTTTGGACCCTGTTTAAGGTTTCAGATAATGTATTTGATAATGTATGATGGTTAACAGATGTTGAGTTGTAAAGTTTAAATTTTACCCGATGTATAAGGGTTATTGAACGTAGTTGTAAGTTTTAGTTTATAATAACTCTGACAAAGCGGTTTATGAAATAAAGTTGAATCAAAGTTATGTAATGATAAAGGTTGAGATTCAGGGATAATAAAGAAGGAATAATATAAAAATTTTAAATATTCCGTATTTTTAGTGATTGTATCATTGATTAATGATGTAAAGTCTGAATAAGGATGTATTATTAACGACCGATGTCGAGAGTTGTATTATATGAATTTTGGTGTCGTTACAGTTGGTATCAAGGCTGTAGGTTATACACCTTAGGTAAAGGTGCCTTAGGCTATGACCTTCGAGAATAAGAAGTTAAGTTTAAGTTACGTATAACGAAAAGGTGATTCTTTTCACATACGTAGAAATATAGGATGAGTTAAGTCCTAGAAATGTTATAAGAAGAAGATGATAATAACGAGGAATAAAACTCGAATAAGATGCTGACTTTATGAACGAAGTTTGAAATTCTTAAAAGAAGAGTTGTTAAATAAACAAGAGGATTCAAAGAAGAATCCTGAAGAGATATGAAGATGAGAATCAGGAGTTACCTAACTTCAATAATAAAGATGTCGAATAACGATGAATAGACAAAGTCCATAATATTAAAAGCGTAAAGGAAATCATGATATGACATGATGATAGGTAAAGATAAGAAGTTTTTCAAACAAAACGATAATGAGATAAGAAAGAATCATAAGGGAGATGATTATAGAATAAGGTCACGACGTGATCTTTTAAAGTTGAAAAACAGATGGTCAGTAATGATTGAATAGTTATAGTTTGATGCTATAACGAGAATGTACTATGATATAGTACGAGTTTAACTCACGAGGAGTTATAAATGATAAGATGCGGAAAATTCGTATCGAGTAAAGAGCAAGCTATGAGCAAGATAGAGTTAGGTGGGATTTCAATTGAAGAATCATGTGATGACTGGGTTGTACAAACCTTTGTATGGGCGAGGGTTTTGTGCTTGCACTTAGTTTATCACATTGATAATCATTGGAATGTTGGTGTCGCGCTATCAATGTATATGTGGTGAAAAAGTGATTCTTTTCTCATGTGTATATTTGATAGTTAGAGACTATTAAGATTAGTAAGATGTTATTAGGATTAAGTGCGAATTCTTAAAACTCGTGCTTATGGTAAAGTCATGACTCATAATCATATGGTATGTTTGGAACTCCTCAGCGAATGGACGCATATGGTCTGACTAGGAAGTTCTTAAACTCATATTATTGTGGAAAGTTCCTGACTTCCAAAGTGTGGAAAGTTTAATGAACTATACTAGGAATAGAAAGGTTATGGTGTAGGAAGCATTGATGTTGTTTAAGGTTGATAAAATGATTAAGTAATGATGGAGTAAAGATTTAATTGATGGAGAAAATTTTATATTCTAAATCTCTTAGCTTTGCTAGATTTTCGAAATTTATTGACTTCGTGCTGATGTTGCACTTCTATTTTCTTGAAAAATATTGGATCAAATGATGGAACCAATGAATTTTTTAAAATAGTGCTATTATTCACATGCCTATGCTAATTGCTTCAGCTAGACAAAAATAATTTTAAATTTTCAAAATGTATTTTATGTGTTCTATGCATCATTTGATATGGTGTAGATACAATAATCGAGGAAGTTATCAATGCAGTTAAACCTAGTGTTGGATGTGATCGTATGATCGTCAGCCCACTATGGTATGATGTAGTATGACGACGTCATGTAATGACAAAATCCTCAACGTACCATTATTACGGTACGGTATCAGGATATTATGAAAAGATTCATTTATTTTTAGTTTCCTTAAACTATAAAAAGAAAAGGGGATTTATTTACTTTTAGTTTCTTTGAATGAAAAAAAAATTGAGTTGGTTAAAGATATACATATATATATATATATATATATATATATCTCGATTAATGTCCGAGTTATTGCTAGAAGTGTATGTTACTTGATTCAGCTAGACGAATATTGAAAGATGTTCATGAAATTCAAGCGTTCTTTGTCAAACTTTACCAAACCAAATTTTTTTGGTGTGGATCCAAATGTTAAGAAGTTGAGGTGAACAACCCTATAAAATGGGACATGTTATCGGAGACAATGGTTTAGAGAGTAACGCATATAGTCTTTACGATGTTAAGATGTAATACGTTGTGCAAGACGTAGGGGTACGATAGGCTGATCACCTAGAGTACTTGCAGAGAGTGTTTTAAGTCTGTGTGATTGCTAAACATTCTGTTAAAGATGGTTTATAGTGGTGATGCACTATTAAACCTAGAGAAGAGTTCAAGGTCTTATGACCCCTCAGCGTGAATTGAAATCTTTTAAATTCCTGTTATTTATATCGCTTCCCAATTATTGAGCAATTATGGAAGATTCTTATTATTCTGAAGGTGAAGGTGGGAAGAATGATATTCCTTAGAAAGAAATAGTTGTAGAAGACAACAAGTTAGTGAATAGGATTAACGTAAAATCTACTTTGATAGATTGAATGAATGAAGATTAATAAAAATTTCGAGGACGAAATTCTTAAAAGAATGGGTGAATGTGATAACCCGAATACTTATAAGATAGTGAATTATGAAGTATATGTCTTTGACGAGTAAAGTATATGGTAATGATCCTTAGAAAGGAAATGAACGAGTTAGAGAATATATAATACTCAAAATATAATTGAGTTCAAGTGAAAGTTATGAAATAAAACCTAGAATTTGTTGAAGAAATGAATGTAGTAGGAAATATAAAACCTATAATAAGGTAATGTGCTGAAGTTATTCAACGATAAATATTTTTAAATAGATTTGATGAAAACCTGAGTAAGGTAGGGTTTCGGTGATTCCGAGGACGGAATCCTTATAAGGAGGGAAGGATGTGACGACCCAGATTTTTAGAAATTGTTAAAATAAGAATTTAATGAATGAAATTCTTATTATGACGTGTTTTGCGTGTAAGTAAATATATATATTCATATATTGGGATGATGAGGTTTAATAGTTAATTTAACTATTGAAGAAATTAAATAAAATTATTATGAAAAGGATATTAACTGAATGTTATTAGTTAATTTAATTAAGTTAAAGATTATATTATGAAATAATATAATTTGGTCATTATTCCTTGTTGGCAGTGGAGTTATTATGAATTAAATCTCTTAAATAATGTGAGTATTCACTTAATTAAAACAGTGAATTAATATAAATATAATTGTTTTAATAAAATATGAAGGTAATATATTACATGTAAGAGTAATACGTTTATGTAATGACTTAATATATTATATTTAGCCAAGTGTATGTAAATGAGTATGAGAATGAGAAGAACCAATATAATTATAAATAAATATTGGTGTTAGATGAATTAAATAAATATCTTAGTTGGAATACTTATGGAATAAGATAAATATTCGATGATAATTATTATGGAATAATTTATTCAAGTATGATAATATAAAATAAAATTATGGGAAATAATTTTGTAATCAGTGCGTATTTTATTACGCTAAGGGAATAGAAATATTCTAATTTAATTAAATAATTGAATTAGAGCGTTAATGATTTATTAAATAAAATTATAATTATTTTAGCTAATTAAATATTGTGTTGGCTAAATAGAGATTATAATTTAATTTAGTAATGGTTGTGACAAATAAACTATATGATAAGGAAGGAATTAAAATAAATTAAAAGGAGATTTGAAGGGACTAGCCAAAGATGGCCTTGTGGCTTTTGGATTTCCATAACCCCTAATTTAATTATATATTAAGTAATATAATAAGTATTAGTTGATATATGTATTATATGTCAGTGTAATTTTACGTTGAGTCATATTCTAAGCCTAAACTAAGAGAAGAAAAGAGAAAGGGAGAAAACAGAGAAGAGGATGGGAGAAAAAAAATAGAGCAAAAAAAGAGAGAAGAAACTCTCTGTGAGAAGGATTGGAGATTCAAAGAAGGAAGAAGAAGAAGATTTCTCATCCTCTAATCAAGTTTGAGAAGAATCGAAGGTATTACTCGAGTGTTAAAACTCTAATTTATAGTTTCTCAAGTTCTTCATTTAGAAAACTATTTTGGTTGGGTGAATTCAAGAGATGTTGTGTGTATATATGTATATGTATATACATGAGTCTGTATAATCTGATATATAGTTTCTATAATTATTTGTAAGGAATCAAATTCATGTATTTATGTTAAAGAAGAGGAATTTGGGTTTTGATGGTAATGTATATGTTTTGGTCTACTTTGAGACTAAAATTGGCTAAGAAAGAATGTAGTAATCTGCAAATTGATGATGTATTATGATAGTACTCAAAAAAATGAAAACAATCCAAGTTGAACGAGTCAAAACGGATGTAAAACGAATTCGTAGTGAATGAATTCGCTAAACATATGTAAAACATGAAGAATTAGCATGAACACTGAATTAGAACCCTTAAAAGAAATTGTTAATGTTTTTTAAGTGTTATAATTATCATATAGATGAGTAGTTCAGTGTTTTACAAATCCATAGAGTCAAAAACGGACTCAATCGGATGTGTATAGCTTGAGTTATGGAGATTAGAAGGAGAAAAGGGTAGAAAATTCACAAGAACAACAAACTGGAAAAACAATCGCGTAACAGGCTGCCAGTGGCGCAGCTGCGCTGCCCCCAAGGCTATTTGGGGCGCAGCTGCACCGAGAATTGTGTCTGTTCAGGACTATTTTGACCTCCTATGGTAAAATTGCCATAACATTTTCATACAAATTCCGATTGAGGCGATTCAAGATGATCCTGAACGAGCACGAGTAGACCTATAACTTTTGTTTTTTAAGTTTTTCAATTTGAGGTCAGTAGAAAGGGTCAAAATGGTTATTTTTGGGACTTATGTGTATTCGGAGGCAATCGGAGGGCGTCGGGCATGCACGTATGCAAGTGTAGTGCTTTTGTCGGTAAACGATGTTGTCCTAAGTTATAAAACATGAATGTTAGTATATATAATGATGCTTAATATTAATAAATGATGTATTAGATTAGTTACATAAGCACACTAAACATGCACAAGAGAGACAATTCGGGCGGGTGACGAATGAACGTCGAAACGCCGTGACAAGTGTTAATGAATGTAAAAAGTGTTTTAAGTTAAATGAATTGAAAATTATAAGATATGAAATGGGGTTAGTATAAAACCAATAAGTAGTCCTAGCAAGACTTAAACACTTGAATGAATTTCGAATATTACAAAAAATAAATATAGTGAAATATAAGTCGATAGTTAACACAATCAAATTGAACATTGTGTATTGATAATAGGAAGGGTTATGAGATGTAGAGTAAAGTTTACATTACAACTAATATGCTTTGCTATGTGACTAATAGTTGATGTGCATGATTATATAATTGTGTAGGGCACGTGAAGTGAAGATATTTATAAGCTGTTAAACTGTTATTGGTAAACAACGATCAAGGCAAGTCCTTCAGTTCCTATTTTCTACGTGCACTTGATGATGAACTGTTTTAAATTATTTTTCAAGGAGCATGATATGTTGTATATATGTTGTAAGCATGAAATGTTAAAGTCAATTTATGACTACATTGAATGATTAAAGAATGTTTATTGAGTAAGGAACTCAATCTTTATATTTGTTATGTGAGGTAAAGCATATATGCCATGTTACTTTAATTATTATGAGATGTATGTTGAGCATGTATTTATATGCTATGTGATGCATAAAAGCTATTAGATCTTGCTGAGCTGTCGAGCTCATTCTTGCAAATAATCACTTTTGCAGGTTAAGGATTCAAGGTAACGCTATGTGCTACTTGAAAGAAATGAATCAGATGTAATGCATGAAGATTTATATACTTTGGCTGAATTGCTATTATTTTGGACCTTGTTTAAGGTTTCAGATAATGTATTTGATATTGTATGATGGTTAACAGATGTTGAGTTGTAAAGTTTAAATTTTACCCGATGTATAAGGGTTATTGAACGTGGTTGTAAATTTTAGTTTATAATAACTCTGACGAAGAGGTTCATGAAATAAAGTTGAATCAAAGATATGTAATGATAAAGGTTGAGATTCAGGGATAATAAAGAAGGAATAATATAAAAGTTTTAAATATTCCGTATTTTTAGTGATTGTATCATTGATTAATGATGTAAAGTCTGAATAAAGATGTATTGTTAACGACCGATGTCGAGAGTTGTATTGTATGAATTTTGGGGTCGTTACAGGTTTGGGTTTGTCTTCGACCCATTCTTTGATCTCCTTGGGCACCGCATTGTCATCTTTCTCCTCTTGATCAATATCCATCAAGTCGAAGTTCAGTTATACATCAAAGTTGTAGTCACTTTGATAGGTTGGCATCTCATCAGCAGAGACAAAGATATCCAATGCTCGAGTCCTAAAAACAAAAATGCTTTCATTTTAATATATACAACTACTAAAATATACAGAGCATTTGGCAAAGGACGACAAAAGTTACTGCTATAGCTGTGCAATTAAAAGTAAACAGTAAATGAAAGCATATTTAAAGGGCAGACGGACTCTCTGCCCCTTTACCCTTTTTGATCGAGGAAAGGGACACTGCTCTAGTTATCTATGGTTAGATTCTCATGAACAAGGAGGATCAAAGAATTGCGCTCGTCTGTCTTATCTCAGATGAGGACGAAGACGTCTTTTTCAACATGGCCGGGGTTTTTCTTTGAACTGCCCCCTTTTCCCTTCTCGATGCGAGGGATTCGAATCTGATCCTCGTCGTCGCTGTCTGGGATCTCATTATTCATACCATCGAAGTTTATGATGACCCTCATGTTAGGAAATGGGTCTCGTCCTTCGTATATGATCTTTTCTTTTCCCTTTTCACTATCCGTCTCAAGCTTGAGGGCTTTTCTTTCATTGACAGGTATGATTGGAAGAAATAGCATGGTTGATACCACAATATGTTTCTTCCTCATTGGTTTCACCCATCCGACATTAGTGAGTTTTGGTAGTAAAATTATGGAATCATGAGCCTTAGGATGCTTGTGCGGGTTTCGGTGGTTTGACCCGGATGAATAAACCAATTCGGCTTTCCCAGTCTGACTCGGGATTTTCACGGGTTTTCTGATACCTTGTTGATTCTTTCCTAACCCTTCTCTTGCTTGGAAACCCAAAGATACCATTTCCTGGCCCACCGTCATTACTTTAAGGGAGACCTTTGGTTTCAGGGTTGGTGCTCAGATAGGTAGATACTGAGTATCACTCACTTCTAAGGCTTGAAAACTTGCAGGTTCAATCCCTACATCAAAGCTGATAACTGGTATGTCTCCCTGTATGCAGACAGAGCATTCTGGTTCAGCATTGATCATGATTAGGTTGCCATTGATAATGTATTTGAGCTGTTGATGGAGGGTGGATGGCACTGCCCCTGCCATGTGAATCCATGGCCTGCCCAGTAACAAGTTGTATCCAGTGGCGATGTTGAGCACCTGAAAGGACACGTAGAAAGTCTGCGAACTAATTTCCAAGGGTAGTTCTATTTCTCCCCTAGCTTGGTGTCGAGATCTATCGAAAGCTCGAATGACCACATGACTGGCTTTGATCCGGTTCAGGTTGATCTTCATTCTCTTCAAGGTGTCATAGGGGCAGATGTTGAGGGATGATCCTCCATCTATGAGCACACCTCCAATCACGTACCTGGAAGACATCACAGCTATGTGTAGGGACTTGCGATGGCCCATCCCTTTTGCAGGGATATCATAGTCAGTGAAAGATATCACATTGCTGTTAAAAATGTGTTCTACCACATGACGTAATTTCTCGGCATCCACTGTCTTTGGCATATGAGCTTCTTCCAGTACTTGCACTAGAATATCACGATGCTCCACCGATGATAGGACCAGATCCAGGAGGGACATTTGCTTGGGTGCATCCTTCAAGATTTGCACTATTTTGATTTTATTGTATCCCATCTGGTTGAGGAACTCTTTGATTTTCTCATCGGTTACCTTTACTTTGGCTTTGATGACTGGTTTGAACACCCGCTGAGGCAGGTATAATGGATTATCATTTGATACAATGGCAATGTTATTTGAAGTGGCACCTTTATCATTCCCATAGTTCCATGGGACCCTCTTCAGACTGATAATTGGATATTGAGGTTTGAAGGGAAAGATCAAAGGCTCGGGTGCGGCCACCTTCATAGGATTTCGTATTTCTTTGACCCTTTTCCCTGGCAGTATTAAGGGTGTGAGGGTTGGCTCCTTATCACAGAAAATGATAGCCACTGTATCCTGATTCCATGCAGTGGGAATAAAGAGAGTGTCTTCATCTGGGAGGCTATAATCCCGATTCCCCCTTACCAAGTCACCATTTTTAATCATATTTTGAATCAACTTACGAAGTGCTCAGTAATCTACAGTATCATGGCCGGGTGCATTGGAGTGGAACTGACAGATTTGGTCAGGCTTGAATTTCCTGGATCGTGGGTTCAATGGAGGTAATAAATCTGCAATCATTCCTTTATTGATTAACATCTGGAGGATTTCCTCCATTGGCTAGTCCAGGATAGTGAAATTCCTTTGAAACAAGAATTTCCTACCATTTCGGCAATTCTCATCTTTGACCATCTTGTCGGTCCAGGGTTCATGCTCAGTAGACTGGTATTGATTCCTCATGGGGATGGGACTGATTTTCGGTATGGGAGGACGATCGACATCAGACTGGTTGGCCTGGTTCATCATCTGTCTGGTGATCTAATGCTGGTAGACGACCAGTTCTGCTAACTGTTCGATTTGTTCCTTGATAGACCTTATCTCCTGCTCTATCAGGAATCGCCTCTCCGATACTTCCCAACTGTCTGGGCTGTTGTTGTTGGATGGAGTTGACTCTCCCACATAACGGAGGTATTTAGATCCTTCTCCACTTGTGTTGCTGATCATATTGACATTCTCCTCTTTATGTTGTGGGAGAGGATTGTCCTGCACATGCGGTTGTTCGGGTTTTGTTACCATAATCTCCCCGTTGTCAATCAAGTCTTGGATTTTATGCTTGAGAGACCAACAATCTTGGGTATCATGGCCTAGAGATCTAGAATGATAAGCACACTTCTTGCTCGGATTGAAATTCCGTCCACCAGTGTTGGTTGGTGGAAGGAGTTGCACAATCTTATTTTGTGCCATCAACAGCTTTAGCACATTCTCGAGTGAATCCCCAAGAGGGGTGAAAGTTCTTCAAAACCTTACCTCCATATTTTTTTGAAATGGAGGGTTTGAAGGCTGTGCAGGATTTTGGAAAGGGGTATAGTTCCTCCTTTGAATAGGCATACTATTTGACTCGCCTATTTAATTCTGTCCTTGTAACACTAAGGACACTTCTTCATCTTTCTTTTTGTGTACCCTCCGGGGATTACTCCCGTAATATTTGGACTGGATATGTTCAACAACAGCTTTGAGGGCGGTTAGATCTTTTATCTTTCCGAACTTGAGCCCCATTTATGCCATCTCGCAGTGTTTGATCATTCAGAGAATTATTTTCCTATGCCTGCTAGGTCCCTCTCATAATATGGAGCTTCTTGTATGTCGATGAAGGTCATGACTATCTCAGACTCAGTCATGGCTGGGGTGACTTGTGATGCAACCCGCCTCCATCGTTGAGCATATTCTTTGAATGATTCAGTGTTTTGTTTCTTGATTTTGGTTATTTGGTACCTGTCTGGAGCCAGCTGAGATTGGAAGTTTTATTGACCGAGGAAAGCATGTGCCAGTTCTTCCCAACTGTGAATCTTAGAGTTGTCCAGACGGGCATACCAGGCTCTCACCTATCCGGTCAGACTTTTTTTGTAATAACTGCATTCGAAGTTTCTCATCCTCTGTATAGGATCTGAGTTCTCCAATGAATACTTTCAGATATGTATAAGGGTCCCCCAATTCATCGTATTTCTCAAAATCAGGGACTTGAAACTTTTCGGGATAACGAGCCCCGGAGAATATACATAGGTCAGAGTAATTAACACTGCCGAATGCCCCAGTCCCTTTGATAGATCGAAACGTTTCCTCCATTTGCTGTATTTTCTTTACAATGTCACCATCTTCCTGTTCTTTGTTGAGGATGGTGATTTCAGGGGTTTTGTTGGTTGTGTCCTGGTTTTGTGGTCCAGAAATATGAGTATCTTTTTTTCAGTCTCTTGATTGCCCCCACTACCACCAGGTGTTCCCGGTTCTATATGAGTTTGGGCTTGCTTCCTTTTAAGGGCCTTGCTCTGTTCTCTCAAGAAACTGGCCACTTCAGCTATCTGGCTTTTCAGTCCTTCAAATTTTTCCCTAGAGATAGGAGTAAATTCTGGCTGAGCACTGGAAGTCATGTCCGTGGATGGACGTAGTGCTTTCTTAGACTTAGATCTAGTGACAGGACCATATTTTCACCTATAACAAAACGTAGGCGTGTCAATTTCCTGAGGTATATAGGGATAGAATACATTCCATGATGTGGTTTTTAATCTTATCCTGCAAAACAGAGGTCAGTTGTGTTTGATGATAGGATAGCAAGATATATATGACAGGAGATGTAAATCTTTCATTATGATATTTACATTGTGCTCCTTTACATTGGAATTGAAAACTTGACATTGAATTGAAAGAGGAAGGCATGAAGAAGCTTCGCATCGGATTTGGTTAATCAGAGGCTAAACTATCTTAGGCTACTCTCGCGGCTTTTTGGCATGAAGGTCCCCAGATCATTGCAATCTACTAGAGGGGAAATTAATTCAATCTTTCAACTGGAGTGAATCTGGGTGGTGCATTTTTATGAGCCCCAGAGACTTAGCCGTCCCCAAAAACATTACTTATCACCGACGGGTTTTGCCTCCCGAAGGAGGAATCACACTATACATTCACATACATCGTGTCTCACCGTTATGCAAATGATGACATGGGTGCGAAGCACTAATATGGTTCGCACTAAAAAGCAGGAAAGTATTCATTCACATTCATTCAATGTAAAGATGCAGCATTTATGCATTCATTCAATGTTAATACGCAGCATTCACACATACATAGTTTTGAAAGGGAAATTTTTGAAATGATTTGAACGCGGCCTATGCCCTCTACTGTCCCCAGCAAAGTCGCCACCTGTCGACATCAGAAAAAAAATCCGTGGGTAGGGTCACAACCCGGATCTTTCTCTCTTCCTAAGTTATCTCTACCCTTACTCTTTTTATTGCGAGAAAGGTTTTGATGGATTTTTTAGGAAATGGCCAACATGTATCATGTCGACAATTAAATGTTTTACAGAGTCGCCAGTTGGTAGATTTGAAATGGTTGTACCAACTCAACTGAGTTTGTTTAAAAGAGGCCCAATTACTGGACAGTGTCAAAACTTGATCTTTGAAAACAAAGTTTTGAGCTCGGTGGCTTGGTTAAGTGTGGGGAAGGTGTTAGGCACCCCACAACTCCCGTGTAAACACGGTACCGAATCTTTTCAATATTTCCATTTAAAACTAAAATGCCTGTGTGAATGCTGTTTGAAAATTGGGCCTATATTTGATGTAAAGCATGTCTATGCATCGTTGAAAATTTATACAAAGGGTTTGATTTAATTTGCAAAAGTCTTTGATTTGATTTGTAAAAGTATTTGATTTGATTTGCAAAAGCTTATCTTTTTGATAAGATTATTTAACATGTTATTTTGAAAGCTGGTTTTTATACCCTTACGCTAACATAGGAATTGAAGGATATTGATACTTCAGTTTTATCTTTTCAGCCTTTTGGCTCCATTTGAATGGTGATTGTCGGGCTGCAAAGCATCCTCGACCACAGAAAAGAGATAAGTGTCGGTCTCCTCATGGGCATGACAGCCATCAGAGTGACTCTGACACGATAAACCATTATTCTCATTATATTGAGACCTTAAACCTAGATAACCAAGGTCTTTCGGATGTACATTTTTTACAGAAAAACTGGCAGGGTACATTCATAAAGTGGAGTTCGTCCATCGTAAGAATCAGATTATGTTCAGTTTGATCATGAATCCCACGATTCCTAGGCTCACATATGAGTAGCCAATAAACCTGCACAGCTCAAATTTGTACAGAAATAGGTATATATCCAGACATCGCCAGAACTGAGGATTCATTCAGTAAATCCTGATTCGCACATGGTCGAAGCGTCTCGTTCCCACTAGAGAGCGATCTAAGGGCCGCGAGGTTGCTTTTGTAACTGAAACTATAAAAATGCTAGATTTAAATAAATCTCAACCATTCTAGCTTCCCGGTTCTGTCTGTACCTATTTTGAACAGTTTGAAAGCTAGAGTTAACGAGATTTAAAGAAATCTAGTTCGCCCGTATAAATGTCAGTGCTGATTCATATCAAATGAATATTTAAAGCAACAATTTAATAAAATGAGTAAAGCAAATATATATACGATTATATACAAAAGTTGTAAAGGGCGATGGGTTTTCACGCCGGTGCCCGGACTGGAATTGAAATATATAAATATATTTATAAAAGCTATATAAAAGCCACGGAATAATCCAGGCTATACATAATTGAAATATTATAGGAAAACAGTAAAAAGGGCGATGGATTTTCACGCCTATACCCGGACTGAAATATAAATATATATTTAAATATAGACAGAAAAGTAGTCAACTAAGACTAGGAAGATAACCCAGTGGTGGTGAATGGTTCCAAAAGCAGTAAAAAGGCTACAGAATAATCCAGGCCGAACTGAAATATAAATGTACAAAAAACTAGTCAACCGAGACTGGGAAGATAACCTAGTGTGGTGAATGTTGCTTCTATATGCATAGATATATATAAAAGCATTAAAAAGGCCATAGAATGATCCAGGACGAACTGAAATATATAAATATATGTATAAAGACAGAAACGTAGTCAACCAAGACTGGAAAGATAACCTAGTGATGGTGAAAGTTGCTTATATATGCATAAATATATATAAAAGCAGTAAACTATCTCGGATTTGACATCCAGGCTTGACAGAATTGAAAAGTTAGTACATATACAGTTAATATATACGCTCAAAAAAAAAACCAAACCCGGACTGGGAAGATAACCCAGTCCGACAGAGTTGCTTAAAACGAAGATGCAAGTATGCCGAAGCTGCTGGAAGTGACGGATCGTCAATCCGAGTTGTAAAAATACCAGAAAATACGTTTAGGTACTAAAATGTACTAAAAGTTGACGAAAATAGCCACGGAACTAAGTTTCGGGCATATTTAGAATACGAAACTTGATATACAAGTGTAAAACAGTATAAAGAAGTAGTATTGACTTGCTGATCGTAAAAATACTCACAAAGGACTGCTACACGGGATTTTTGCCAAGTCGTAGGCTTTAAACGTTCAAATCTATCGGTTATTTTCTGATATGTGGTAGTATGTGGGTATATCTACGTGTTAGAGTGAAAAAATTTAGGTTTGAAAGACAAGAAAATTGCTAAAAAACCAAACGGGCAGGGGTTCAGAACGTTTCTGAATTATAAAATGAGAGGGGGGTGCCCTCTTATTTATAGACCAGGGAGCCTCCACTCTACCTGCGGCAGCCGTAGGTTGAGGTGAGGCTCCACGTGGCGTGGGCCCCATGGCGGGTTCTGTCATCTCAAAGTACGTGCACTCCGAGTGATACCTTTCTAGAAAGCCCTCGTCGAGAGTGTCACAATGATATAGGATAAAACATTTTTCGGGTACAAGAAAACGGGTTCATAACCAGGTCTTTGATTCCCCGCAGTTTGTCCGTTGAGCTGTCTTGCGTTGTTTGCACTCGGGATCATTGTTATGGTTCGTTCTGACCTTGTTGGCATCAATTCAGCTCAAGTTTGACCGAATCACCTTAGAGTTGGTAAAATAACCATTTTACCCCTCCCGGGGTTTCCCTTAGTGTCGGCATGGCCTTCAGTTGACTTCTAGGAGTTGTTTCCAAGACTTGGATCCCATTCGAGTCTGTTTGTCCTCAATGTTATCTCTGAGGTTAACTTGGCCGCTCCAGGTTTTCCTATGGAGATGTCGTGGAGCTTCAGGTTTGTTCCCGAAGCTGACCTGACTTCCCGGGTTGAGACCGGGGCTGACCTGTACTTCTCGGGTTAAAATCGGGGCTGAATTGTACTTCCCTTGTTGAGATCGTGGCTGACCTGTACCTCTCGGGTTAAGAACGGGGATGACCTGTACCTCCCGGGTTGAGACCGGGGCTGACCTGTACCTCTTTGGTTGAGACCGGGGCTGACCTGTTCTTCCCGAGTTGAGACCGGGGTTGACCTGTACCTCCCGGGTTGAGACCGGGGCTGACCTGTACTTTTCAGGTTGAGATCGAGGCTGACCTGTACCGCCTGGGTTGAGATCAGGGTTGATTTGATGGCCCGGTATTGAGACCGGGGTTGATTTGAGGGCCCGGTATTGAGATCGGGGTTTATTTGACAACCCGATATTAAGATCGGGGTTGATTTGATGGCCCGGTATTAAGACCGGGTTGATTTAATTGCCCGGTATTGAGACCGGGGTTGAATGACGACCCGATATTGCGACCGGGGTTGATTTGATGGCCCGATATTGCAACCGGGGTTGAGTTGATGATAGTTTTGCCCCCTTACAGTGTTAGTAACAGGGAAACAAAATTTTGAGTGTCTACACTACCACATATCAAAAGTTGAGTGGTAAAAAAGTCCATTTGAAGCGTACTAAGTGGAAAAAACCCGTGTTGCAGTCCATTGTAAGTATTTTTACGATCAGAAAGTTCCTATTACTTCATTGCGCATTTATACAATTGCACGTTAAGTTTTGTTTTTTGATTTTGCCCGGAACTCAGTTCTGTGGCCGTTTTTACTTACGTTTTCTTACATTTTAGTACATAAATACGTTTTCTGGCATTTACACAGCCCGGATCGTCGATCTGCAGCTTTTAATAGTTTTTGTACATATATATGTATATATATACATATATATGCCCTATATCGGACTGGGTTATCTTCCTAGGTCCGTTTTGGCTTTATTATATATATATATACACATATATATATATATATAACTATATATATATATTAGCTTTTCAATTCTGTCAAGCCCGGATGATAAATCCGTGGTAGCTACTGCTTTTATATATATAACTATATATATATAAATTTTTTTGACTTCATTTGGCCTGGATTTTGACTTCGTGGCCTTTTTATTGCTTTACTATATATATACTAACAGTATATATTAACATTTATATTTTCGTTTGGCCTGGATCATTTCGTGGCCTTTTTACCGCTTATATATACATATATATATATATATATATATATATATATATATATATATTTAAATATAAGTTCGGGCACAAGATGGCTGATCTGTCGCCCTTTACAGCCTTGATGTATATATATATATTTCAATTCTGTCTAGCCTGGATCATTCTGTGGCTCTTTTACAGCTTTTATAAATATAAATATATATATATATTTAAATTTCTGTCCGGGCATAGAATGGCCGATCCGTCGCCCTTTACAGCTTATATATATATATATATATATATATATATATATATATATATATATTCCAATTCTGTCACGCCTGGATCATTCCGTGGCTATTTTACACCTTATATATATATATTTACATTTATGTCGGGGCACAGGATGGTCGATCCGTCGCCCTTCACAGATTTTCTATATATATATATATATATATATATTTCAATTTTGTCAAGCCTAGATTACTTCGTGGCTTTTTACTACTTATATATATATATATATACGTTTACATTCCAGTACGGGCCTGAGAGTGAAAACTCATCGCCCTTTATAGCTTTTGTATATATATATATATATATATATATATATATATATATATTCTTTAGTCATTGTGATTAAATATTTGCTTTAAATATTCATTTGATATGAATCGGCACTGATGCAAATTGGGTGAACTAGATTTCTTTAAATATAGCCCTTTTTACCTTTGGAAAGGTTCAAAATAGGTCCAACCGGAACTGGGAAGCTAGAATGACTAAGATTTATTTAAATCTAGTTTTCTTTCTAGTTTTATTTATGTTTAAAGCAAACTCGCGGTCCTTAGATCCACATCTAGTGGGAAGGAGAAGCTTTGGTTAAGCGTATACCAGGATTTGACTGATGAATCCTTTGTTTTTTTTGTGACGTATAGATGTAGATATACATTTTTCTATGCATATTTGAGCTGTGCAGATTTTTGTGGCTTCCCTCTGTGAGCCTAGGAATCGTGGGATTCATGATTAGAGTGATCAGAATCTGATTCTCACGATGGACAAACTCCATTTTACAAATGTACCTGCCAATTTTTATGTAAAAATGTACATCAGAAAGACCTTAAAACGGTTATTCGGGTTTAAGGTCTCAACATAATGAAATAATGGTTTGTCGTACTAGAGTCACTCCGATGACTGTCATGTCCATGAGAAGACCGACACTTGTATATTTTGTTAACGAGGATGCTTCGCAACCCGACAATCACCATTCAAGTTGAGCCAAAAGGCTAAAAAGATAAAAAAAAAAAAATGAAAGTATCAATATGCTTCAATTCCTACGTAAGCGTAAGGGTTTGAAAACCTGCTTTCAAAATATCATTTTAAATATCTTATCTAAAAAGGACTTTTACAAATCAAATCAAACCCTTCGCATCTAGGTTTAACGAAGCATATCCATAATTTCAAATCAATCAAACGTATACCCAATTTCTTCCAGCATTCACACACACACATTGCAAATAAAAAAAGAAAATATTGAAAAGTTGCGGTACCGTCTTTTCAAGGGAGTTTAGGGGTGCCTAATACCTTCCCCTCACTTAACCGAGCCCCCGAACTTAGAACTTCGGTTTCAAAGATCAAGTTTCGACAGTGTCCAGTAATTTGGCCTACTTTCAAACTAAACTCGGTTGAGTTGGTACAACCATTTCAAAACTACCAACTGGCGACTCTGTAAACGTTCAAATCGTCGACATGATACATATTGGCCTTTTCCTAAAAAAATTCACCCTTCATAAAACAGATAAGGAAATAACGGTAGAAAACGACAAAACTTAGGAAGAGAGAAAGATTCGTGTCCCACGCGACCGAATGTTTTCCCGACGTCGACACATTGCATAAGAATTATATTGCGAGTATAAAATACATAGCATAAGGAATATGATGTATGACTGAAATGCATAGTATGTACGGATGTGATGCATGAACACTGTTTAACTTGCTAGGCCGTCATGCTCAACTTGCAAAATATACAATTTGAAGATCAAAGTAGAGTTATCGGATGATCATAGCAATGAAGATTCGGAACGCGACATGTTATTAGCGACGTATTACTTTATTCAGTTTAGTTTGTACCAAGCCGATGCTACTTGATGTAATGCAATATGGTTGATTTGTATAAACTTTGGTATACTTGATAAGTAAATGTTGAACAGAATACTCGTTTCAAATACGAAATGTAACTTTATAATTACTTTTTGAAGTAGGTAAATATAATGACAATGGTGTATAAAAGTTAGAGTTTCGTGAATATATATATATATATACATACATATATATATATATACATATATATACTTGATGGGTTATATTGTGAATATTTAGGGAATGTTTAAAGTTAGAAGTTGAACCTTGCGCTCACATATAAAATCTTTGAAATGGATCAAAGAATATGTTTATATACGATCCTTAATATAAGTAGAGAAGCTAAAGGTTGCGATTTCAGGGAAAAAGAATGAGAAAGAAGAGTTCGAAGATATATCTTTTATTGAGTTAAGAAAAAATTGAACTAGCTAAGTTTTAATACCTATATTGATATTGACTGTTATGTAAAATAATACTCCCCCCGTCCCAGGATAAAAGTCTTATTATTATTTCAAGTAGTCCCAAGTTAAATGTCTACTTACCTTAAATGATCTATTTTTTACAATAATTTGCCTATAATACCCCTTATTATTAATTGTTATATTTGTATTCTCTGTGCATATTTATGAAGCATCACTAGTAATGTGCAAAAAACTATGCAATTAAACGATAATTTAAATATAGACAATTTTGTTATTTTATCCTCTTTCTTAATATGTGCAAAAAATCAACCAGGACTTTTATCCTAGGACGGAGGGAGTAATAAAGTTGGATTGTGATGAAAATTCAAGGTATGAAGGAAAGTTATAAAAAAAAAAGAAAAAAATTTATATTTTTTTATCAATTACAATATTGATTATTGATGAAGAATTAGATTGAAGTTATATTTAACGTACAAGATCGGGATTTAATAAAGCTTAGATTTTGGGGGCATTATAGTTGGTATCAGAGTAGTAGGTTATAAACCTTAGGTAAGGGTACCTTAAACTATAACCGTAGTGAAGAAAGATGAAAACGACGAGGAATAAACTTGAATAAAATTTTAAGTAATATGAAATTTATTTAGAAACTTCACAGAGAATTTAAAATATTAATGAATATCTGAAATTCATAAAGTAAGAGTCAAAGTTTTGACAAGAAGATTCAAAGAAGAATCTTGAAAAGTCATAAAAAGATGAGAATCAGGAGTTACCTGATTCCAACAATAAAGATGACAAGTGATTATAAATAGACAAGGTCTGTAACACAAAAAAAAGTAAATAAAATCATAATATAACATGACTAAAGAGGAATAAGAAGATCGTAGGACGAAACAATCACAGGGTACGGAAAGAATTGTAATACGATTGTAAATCAAGATCACGACGTGATCGGGTTGAATTGGGGAATGACAGATAATCTGTTAAAAGGATTGAAAAGTTATAGCTTGATGCTATAAAGAAATGGTACTATAAAATAGTATAATGTAAACTTAGGAAGAGTTATAAGTGATAAAATAAGGGTTTAGAAAAATTTCGTATTGAGCAAAGAGAAAATTAAGAATTTTTGTATATCAATTGAAGACTCATTATTTGTAGCTGAGTTAAACAAACCTTTGTATGGGCAGGCGATTTGTGACCACTTAGTTTACTACATTGATAATTGTTAAAATGTTGGTATCGCGCTATCCGTTATATGTATGGTGAGAAGGTGATTCTTTTCTCATATGTATGCTTGATAGTAGAGAATATTATGAATAGATGCGAGTTCTTAAAACTCATGCTTATAGCAAGTTCGTGACTCATAATCATATGGTTTATTTTGAGCCCCTAAGCATATGGATAGTCCCTGATTTGTTCTTGGATTACGTATAGCTAGGACGAGTTCCTAAACTCATATTATTGTGGCAAGTTCCTAAACTCATAATGTGTGATAAGTTTGATAAACTATACTGGGGTATAGAAAGGATGTAGATTGAGAACTAAGAATTTACATTATGGTGAGTATTAGTGATGTTATTAAGTAATGAAGCAAGAAGAAGAGAAATTGAGTTGATAAAGAAAAAATGGATATTCCAAATCTTTTAGCTATGTTAGATTTTGAAATTTATTGACATCGTACTGATATCTGCACTTTTGCATTTTTAAAAAATATAATTGATTAATTGTTGAACCAATAAGTTTTATAAAGTCATATTATTCATATATCTATGCTAATTGTTTTGGCAACACAAAATAATTTGAAATTTATCAAAATGTATTTTATAGAGTCATTAATGCATCATTGAATATGATGTAGTTATGACAAATGAAAGAGTTATCATTGCAGTTTAATCTAGTGTTGGATGTGATCATAGGATCGTCAACCCACTATGATATGATGTAGTTGTTGGGTTTGTATGTAACGCAATCATGCAATCAAATCACATAAATAGGGCGAAAGCGTAAAAACTAGGTTTTCAAAATTTATACAAACCCATAACCATGATCATGCTTTGTGCTTGTTATCAATAATAGAAAAGAGAGAACATGGAATTATACCTTTGAAGATCTAAGCTTCCTCAGGTACAAGTTCTACTCCTTTGATTCCTTTGATTCCTCTGATAGTGGCTCCTTCCCTTGAATAATGTTAGCCACCCAAATGTTTGGCCTCTAACGGTGATCCACCAAGGAAGATGAAGAACTCAAGAAGATGGGTTATTGGCTTAACCCTTGTTTCTATCTCTATAGAATATGTGTACTCCCAACTCTTGGAAAATTTCACATCCTTTATTTCTGATATAAGACTCTCTTATATAGATATTAGGTTAACCCTCCTAATCCAATTAGAATAGGGTTTTATTTAATTAATTAATTAAATACTTTTAATTAATTTATATCCTAATCTTTATTAGGATTGAGAGAGAGTACTGATATTATATTAATTCCTAAACTCCTTTAGAATTAAAATAATAATAATAATAATAATATTAATAAGACTCCTCTTATTAATTTATATTTAATATTTCTAAAATATTAAATAATAAACATTAAGCTATTTAATTTATTCTATCATCATAGATTAAATTAATTATACTTAATGCATTATTACTATCATGCCATTTTCTTCTTAAATAATTCTTCTTCCTTTTATGGTGTGACCCTTTAGGTTCTCCATATTAAACCGGTTGTGAATAAATCAATTAGAACAATTCTAATCTTATTTAAATAAACAAATTAAACTAATAATCTATTTAAATAAATAACATTTATTCTACAATAGGGATAAGCCTCCCTAGCGATCAACGACTTTCCAGATAATATAGATTTTAACATTAATCATAAAAGAACCTGTGAGTTAATAGTTACCGTACAATTCAATCCTTCCACCATACAATGTCCCAATTAAATATAAGACATGGATTTACTGTCAAGTCTTAATTTATTTAATCATATGTATTTCGATTAGAAAATGCACAACTCCAAATAATGCAAATTAGAAACCTCTTTCTAATTTCATTCTACCTTGGCCAAGGATTCTTGGGTTGTCATTTAACGAATCACATAGGACATATCTCTTCTTTTACTAGAGGTGGTAGATTCTTTATTGATCATTCATTATCTCCATATGTAACTCATTACACCCAAGCATACCCTATATATGCCTTAAAAGGCCTTAAGGAATTAGTCAAAGTATAATTTGTTACATACAAGATACTATGATGATCTCAAGTCCAAGGATCACATGTACTACTATCACATTAGGAATTCCTATTGACAGGCGAGTAAAACTCCATTAGGTATTCCATAGCGAGTCACGTTCAGTGAACTTATTCTCCAATAAGCACCTACATACTTGCTTTAGTGTCTCCACACAAATGACCATGAGATCAGTCATCCTCATCCAATGAGCAAGCAACATATGTACCAATCTATTCGGATTTACTAATCCCCTTTTTAGTAATCCCACGATTGGTAACTATTTTAGTTTTAAAGCTTTCTAAGAATTTAGATCTCATTATCATGATCAACATCATGATTCTAAAAGCATTGCTTAAAACTATGGGTTATTTACATATTATAAAAATAGCACCATGTAGATAATTAAATGCCTTTAATAAATAAATATTTTATTAATAAATAAATAAGATTGTTTACAAAGTATGTGCTTTATCATCATACATGATTGGCTTGTATGCACACTACTATCAATCTCCCACTTGCACTAAAGCCAATCGACATGGTATCTCATACCCATCTTCTCTAAGTGACGATCAAACTGCTGTTGTGTTAAAGCTTTAGTAAATGGATCTGCAATGTTGTCTTGAGAGTCTACACGCTCCAAGGTGACGTCTCTTCTTTCAATGATCTCCCTGATCAAGTGAAATCGCCGCAACACGTGTTTAGATTTCTGATGAGACCTGGGTTCCTTAGCCTGTGCAACCGCTCCGGTGTTGTCACAGTATACGGGAACTGCTTCTCCAATGCTAGGAACCACACCAAGTTCAGTTATGAACTTCTTCATCCGAACAGCTTCCTTTGCAGCTTCACTTGCAGCTATAAACTCTGCCTCTGTCACTGAATCAGCAACCGTTTGCTGCTTGGAACTCTTCCAACTCACTGCACCTCCGTTCAAGGTAAACACATACCCTGAAATAGATTTACTGTCATCTTGGTCTGTTTGAAAACTTGAGTCCGTGAATCCCTCGAGTTTTAATTCAGACCCACCGTAGACAAGAAAAATATCTGTAGTCCTTCTCAAGTACTTTAGGATATTTTTCACTACCTTCCAGTGCTCTTCTCCTGGATTCGACTGGTATCTGCTTGTTACACTAAGTGCGTGAGCAACATCCGGTCTAGTACATATCATACCGTACATGATAGATCCTATTGCAGAAGCATAAGGGATCTTACTCATACGGTCTCTCTCCTCAGGTGTCTTTGGGGCCTGTTTCTTGGAGAGATGTATTCCATGGCTCATCGGCATGAGACCTCTTTTGGAATCTTCCATGCTAAACCTCTTTAGCATTGTATCAATGTACGTTCCTTGGGATAAGCCGAGCATCCTTTTAGATCTATCTCTATAGATCTTTATCCCCAAAATATAGGATGCTTCACCCAAGTCCTTCATCGAGAAGTTTTTAGATAACCATATTTTAATGGATTGAACATAGGAATGTCATTCCCTATCAGTAATATATCATCAACATATAATACAAGGAATGATACTGCGCTCCCACTAACCTTCTTGTATACACATGGTTCATCCTCGTTTTTGATAAAATCAAAATCTTTGATTGTCTCATCAAAACGAATGTTCCATCTACGAGAAGCTTGCTTCAACCCATAAATGGATCGTTGTAGCTTACAGACTTGATTTGTTCCAACTTTTGAAATAAATCCCTCTGGCTGTGTCATATACACATCCTCCTCAAGTTTCCCATTGAGGAAGGCCGTTTTCACGTCCATCTGCCAGATCTCATAGTCGTTGTAAGCTGCAATCGCAAGCAAAATCCGAATGGACTTGAGCATGGCTACTGGTGAGAAGGTTTCATCATAGTCAACTCCTTGTCTTTGTTTGAAACCTTTTGCAACCAGTCGGGCCTTATAGGTCTCTACCTTTCCGTTTGCTCCAGTCTTTTTCTTAAAAACCCATTTACACCCAATAGGTTTAATACCTTCAGGTGGTGAAACCAAAGACCATACTTTGTTTTCATACATGGAGTCCATTTCAGATTTCATGGCTTCAAGCCATTTCCCTGAGTCTTTATTACTCATAGCCTGTTCGTAATTTAATGGATCATCATCATTCATGATGTGTACCTCATCGTCATCCTCTATAACGAATCCATACCTCTCAGGTATCTTCGGTACTCTTCCAGATTTACGAACATGGTGTGGTACAGTAGGTTCTTCTACTTGGTTAGGTACCTAACTTTGATCCGTGGTAACTTGTGGTTCTTGAACTTCTTCAAGATATATCTTACTCCCACTGACCCCTTCATGGATAAACTCTTTCTCCAAGAAGGTAGCATGTTTCGCAACAAACACCTTTTGATCAGTTGGATGATAGAAATAATACCCTACGGTTTCTTTAGGGTATCCCACAAATCTACACTTATCGGATTTAGTCTGTAGCTTATCATTTTCAAACTTTTTGATATAAGTTGGACAACCCCAAGTCTTAACATGCTTAAGATTTGGTTTCCTCCCTTTCCACATCTCATATGGAGTCTTTGGGGCGGATTTGGTAGGTACCTTGTTAAGTAGGTATGCAACCGTTTCTAGGGCATATCCCCAGAAGGAAATTGGAAGGTCGGTAAAACTCATCATGGATCGAACCATGTCCAACAGTGTTCGATTTCTCCTTTCAGATACTCCATTTAACTGTGGTGTACCTGGAGGAGTCCATTGTGAGATTATACCATTTTCTCTGAGATAATTGAGAAACTCACTGCTTAAGTATTCTCCACCTCGATCTGATCGAAGTATCTTAATACTCTTGCCCGTTTGTTTCTCTACTTCACTTATTAACTCTTTGAACTTTTCAAATGATTCTAATTTGTATTTCATTAAATACACATATCCAAATCTTGAGTGATCATCAGTGAAAGTAATAAAATAAGAATACCCACCCCGTGCACTTGTTGTCATAGGTCCACAAACGTCTGTGTGAATCAATGCCAACAACTCTGTAACTCTCTCCCCTTTTCCACTAAAAGGAGATTTAGTCATTTTACCCATGAGACAAGATTCACAAGTTGGATATGATTCATAATCAGATAGCTCGAGGAGCCCATCTTTATGCAACTTGGATAATCTTGTTTCATTGATATGACCGAGTCTACAGTGCCACATATAGGTATAATTAATATCATCTCTTTTCCTTTTCTTAATTTGTTCAATTTGAAATATATTTTCTTGCAAGTCAAGTGTATAAAGTCCATTTCGCAAATTTCCAATACCATATAAAACATCGTCTTTATAAATAGAACAACCATTGTTCTTTATAATAACGTCAAAACCTTCCATATCCAATACAGAAATTGAAATAATGTTTTTAATAATATTCGGAACATAATAACAATTATTAAGATAAATGGATTTGCCCGAAGGCATTGCTAAACAATAAGTTCCTACAGCTAATGCAGCAACTTTTGCTCCATTTCTCACTCGTAGGATCACCTCATCTTTGTTCAGCTTTCTACTTCTGACCAGTCCCTGCACATTATTACATATGTGAGAACCACAGCCGGTATCCAATACCCAAGTAGAATTATGACTTTCAGAAAAATTAATTTCAATCATAAACAAACCTTGATTGGAAGTCGAAGCTTCTCCAAGCTTCTTCTCTTCTAGAAACTTCTTGCAGTTCCTCTTCCAATGTCCCGGCTCATTGCAATGAAAGCACATTCCTTTAGCTGGTTCAGGTTTCTTTTGCTCCTTTTCTTTCCCTTTTCCCTTAGCCTTCTAAGATTTCTTCTTTTCAGAAGACACCTTGGGCCTCTTCCTTTTATTGGAAGAATCCACCATCAAGACATGGTTCTTCTTGGATGAGAAGTGACCTTCTGCAGTTTTCAGCATGTTAAGCAGCTCAGGTAAGCTGACATCTAGTTTATTCATGTGAAAATTAACCACAAACTGCGAGAAGGTCTCGGGGAGTGACTGCAAGACCAAGTCTTGACTCAACTCCCCATCCATGACGAACCCAAGTTGTCCAAGGCGTTCAATCAAATTGATTACCTTCAGAACATGAGTCTCGACGGTAGTGCCCTCGGTCATCCGAGATCGGAAGAGCTCCTTAGATATCTCATATCTAGCAGTCCTACTCTGTTCACCATACAACTCCTTGAGGTGAAGAAGCATAGCAGGAGCATCCATTTTTTCGTGCTGACGCTGAAGCTCGTTATTCATGGATGCGAGCATGATGCATTGAGCCACAGATGCATCATCTTGCCACTTATTGAAAGTGGCAATCTCTTCCTCAGAGGCTATTTCTGAAATAGATTCAGGGATAGTGGAATTTAGGACATAAGAAATCTTTTCAGCAGTGAGAACAATTCTCAGATTTCTTAGCCAGTCCTCATAATTCGGGCCGGTAAGCTTATTTGCATCAAGTATGCTTCGTAGTGAGATTAGTGATTTTGACATTTTTAAAATTCTGCATGTGAAAAGACAACATTTTAGCAAACATTCATTTTATTAACTTTGCATACCAAAATAAATTTAGGTCTTTATTTTAAATTGGTATCTCCCACTATTTTCATCAAACTATATTACCCTCACTCATATAGTTCGGCAACATCTAATTAAAGATTTGCTAGTGAGATTAAGGATCCCATTTCAAATGTATATAACCTTGTGGATAGCACAACAAGCGATATACAAATAAATAGGTAGAAAACTCTTGTCAATTACATCACCATGTAACTCCTTTTATTTTTCCTCTTAAATCATAATGGTCATGTGTGTGCACATCCGAACTAAAATGATTTAAGTTAAGTTCAGCCTAGCACTTCCATAAATTCAAAAAAGAAAAATTTTCGTCCTTGTGGATAGCACAACAAGACTAGATCGTTCAATTTTCTTGATAAGCATCAAATGTGATTAATTAACATCTTAAATATTCAATACTCGCCTTGTGGATAGCACAACAAACTCATATTAAATATTTAATACTCTATTAACTAATCATGCTAGAAGGCGACGTTCGATATTCCAAATATCATTTGAACGCTTCAGACTTAATATTATTTCTTTGAGGGGTTTGTTATTATTTGTCTCATCTTTTTAAGCGCGCATGCACATATATATATATAAAATACGCATCATTTTATTAAACATGAGAAGCATGTTTGTATAAAATATAATATATATAATATTTAGCATGCAATATAGAATACTATATTCTACCTGGATTGATTATGGACTTTTATTCTAGTTTGGTTCACTAGAGCCACCAAGTGAACCAAAAGGTCAAACCTAGGAGTGCAAGAATTTAAATTTTAAATGTAACTATTACATTTAAACTCGGGCTCCATACAAACGGGTCTTCACGCGCTCCTCGCTCCTTGGTCTCCAATTTCTTCAAAATAATTCTAACTATCTCTATTACATTAACTATTTAAAATTAAATAGAAACCTTGATCAGCAGTCAAGGGGAAGTACATAGAAAGGAGATAGAATTTACATCGAGAATAAAACTAGAGAAGACGAGGTACGCAGACCCCATTTTATAAAACCCATACATTCAAGCATTCATCCAAAATAAAATCCAATCACATTGGTCATAGTCCATAATCAACCCCATTTATTATCATACACATCAACATATGCATCAATAAATATCCATTCATCTCATGAATAACAATGCTATTCCATATATGGATCGATGTTATTTAATGGACAAAAGTTTTGCTAAATTTTATTTTTGAAACAAAATAAACTCTTTTATTTTAATCAAAAATAAATCCAAATTAAACTCCTTTAATTTTAGCATTTTGAAATCATATTTCAAATAAAATGAACTTCTTTATTTTAAAACTTTATCAATTAAATAAACAGTTTACTTAATTAATTAAAATCAATTTTCAGGGTCTGTCCAGGTACCGGCGCAGCTGCGCCAGTAATGAACTGGGTAGCTGCGCAGCTGCGCAGGTAGACGGAAGTAGCAGTTTTTGCAGACCGGCGCAGCTGCGCCAGTAATGAACTGGGCAGCTTCGCAGCTGCGCTGTTCGCCGCAGAAACTTGCAGAAAACGATTTTTGTCCAGAAAAACGATCCAATTTTCACATCAATTCATACATGGAATTATAAAATTGATAATTAGCACAAAGTTAGGCTCTGATACCACTGTTGGGTTTGTATGTAACGCAATCATGCAATCAAATCACATAAATAGGGCGGAAGCGTAAAAACTAGGTTTTCAAAATTTATACAAACCCATAACCATGATCATGCTTTGTGCTTGTTATCAATAACAGAAAAGAGAGAACATGGAATTATACCTTTGAAGATCTAAGCTTCCTCAGGTACAAGTTCTACTCCTTTGATTCCTTTTATTCCTCTGATAGTGGCTCCTTCCCTTGAATAATGTCAGCCACCCAAATGTTTGGCCTCTAACGGTGATCCACCAAGGAAGATGAAGAACTCAAGAAGATGGATTATTGGCTTAACCCTTGTTTCTATCTCTATAGAATATGTGTACTCCCAACTCTTGTAAAATTTCACATCCCTTATTTCTGATATAAGACTCTCTTATATAGATATTAGGTTAACCCTCATAATCCAATTAGAATAGGGTTTTATTTAATTAATTAATTAAATACTTTTAATTAATTTATATCCTAATCTTTATTAGGATTGAGAGAGAGTACTGATATTATATTAATTCCTAAACTCCTTTAGAATTAAAATAATAATAATAATAATATTAATAAGACTCCTCTTATTAATTTATATTTAATATTTCTAAAATATTAAATAATAAACATTAAGCTATTTAATTTATTCTATCATCATAGATTAAATTAATTATACTTAATGCATTATTACTATCATGCCATTTTCTTCTTAAATAATTCTTCTTCCTTTTATGGTGTGACCCTTTAGGTTCTCCATATTAAACCGGTTGTGAATAAATCAATTAGAACAATTCTAATCTTATTTAAATAAATAAATTAAACTAATAATCTATTTAAATAAATAACATTTATTCTACAATAGGGATAAGCCTCCCTAGCGATCAACGACTTTCCAGATAATATAGATTTCAACATTAATCATAAAAGAACCTGTGAGTTAATAGTTACCGTACAATTCAATCCTTCCACCATACAATGTCCCAATTAAATATAAGACATGGATTTACTGTCAAGTCTTAATTTATTTAATCATATGTATTTCGATTAGAAAATGCACAACTCCAAATAATGCAAATTAGAAACCTCTTTCTAATTTCATTCTACCTTGGCCAAGGATTCCTGGGTTGTCATTTAACGAATCACATAGGACATATCTCCTCTTTTACTAGAGGTGGTAGATTCTTTATTGATCATTCATTATCTCCATATGTAACTCATTACGCCCAAGCATACCCTATATATGCCTTAAAAGGCCTTAAGGAATTAGTCAAAGTATAATTTGTTACATACAAGATACTATGATGATCTCAAGTCCAAGGATCACATGTACTACTATCACATTAGGAATTCCTATTGACAGGTGAGTAAAACTCCATTAGGTATTCCATAGCGAGTCACGTTCAGTGAACTTATTCTCCAATAAGCACATACATACTTGCTTTAGTGTCTCCACACAAATGACCATGAGATCAGTCATCCTCATCCAATGAGCAAGCAACATATGTACCAATCTATCCGGATTTACTAATCCCCTTTTTAGTAATCCCACGATTGGGAATTATTTTAGTTTTAAAGCTTTCTAAGAATTTAGATCTCATTAGCATGATCAACATCATGATTCTAAAAGCATTGCTTAAAACTATGGGTTATTTATATATTATAAAAACAGCACCATGTAGATAATTAAATGCCTTTAATAAATAAATATTTTATTAATAAATAAATAAGATTGTTTACAAAGTATGTGCTTTATCATCATACATGATTGGCTTGTATGCACACTACTATCAGTAGTATGACAAAGTAATAAAATGATGAAATCCTCAACGTATTGTCAAAAAGGTACGGTATCATGACGTCATAAAATGAATTTTGGTTTTCTTTAACCATGAAAATGTATGCCAGTTAAGTTGGCTAAAATATTTCGATCGATGTTCAAATTGTTAATATATATCTAAACTATTTGATTCATCTATACGAATACTGAAATATGTTTATGGAATTCAAGCATTCTTTAAGAATTTATGCCAAACCAAATTTTTTTGGTGTGGAAATTGTGTTAAGTTTAAGATGAATGACCAACCCTTTTATAGAGGCATGATACCAGATACTATGATTTCGAAAGACATGTAACGTGTCATATAGACTGTTATGTTGTGCACAACGTAAGGGTACGCTATGTTGATCCCCTAAAGTACAAATATAAGTAGTTTTCTGTCTCCATGATTGTAAAAAGGCCTAACAGAGAATGTTTATAGTCTTAGTGATTGTTAAACTTTTATTTGTAGGTTTATAATGGGGAAACCCATTAAACCGAGTAAAGAGTTCATGGACTTTATGATCCCTCAACATAATATGAAAAGTTTTTTAAAAAGAATCTTTTTGTTTCATAGTTATTCATACTGCTTTACAATTATTGAACAATTATTGAAGATTCTTGAAAGATATTCCGATATTCTGGAAATTGAATGATAAGAAGGTATGAGCTTCTTAGAGAAAAGTGAGAATGTAAAGGTTAGTATGAAAACCTAGTTATGATGAGTAAAATGTGTAGAGACGAATATGTTGTAATTTCGAGGAATGAATTTCTTAGGAGTATATATTTTATCCCGAATGATTATGAGATTAGTAAAGTATAATGTTAAACCTATGACAATTGTGACATGTGATGAATCCTTAGAAAATAAAAGTTGATGGGATAAAGAATGAAGAATACTTAGAATATAATTGAGTTTGATTAAAAGGTTATTAAATGAAACCTATAAGAAATTGTTAAGAGAAATGGATTAAAGAGGTAACATAATACTTATGGTAATGCAGTACGTTGAAATTATTCAACGATAAAATTCAAAAGAAATTAGATGAAAACAGAGTAAGAGAGGTTCGGTATTTGTGATTCCGAGGACGGAATACTTATAAGGTGTAACGCCCCCCAAATCCGGGTCCCCAGAACCTCGGACCTGGTACGTTACGATACATCATTTCTATAACTATTGCGGAAGATATAAACATAAATTATTTATACAATAACTTTTATAACATAATCTCCAAGGTCGGTAACCTTAACTTAATACACATATTCATATTCTACATAACTAACAATGTCATCTGCCACCAATACTATTTCAATTTTAACTGCAACATAATCTAATTCTGGAATTTGTCTTTGCCTTTGCCTGTATCCGAAGTTTCGTCTTAATCTGAAAGTTTTATCATGATATAGCAAGGGTGAGCAACAAGTTGCCCAGCAAGTTTAAGTTCAAATGAAGATATATCATAATGGAAAAGAATAATAAGCTAACAAGCTTTCAACAATGTAATAATTGTGAAAGAACATGAATCAATTTACATAACTGAATGACCGAGACAATAATGATGAATGGCCAATAATGAACATGGACAAATTTAACTAAACCAAATGGTAAGGAAGGTGATCAGCCTTTCATACCTGATGAACATATAAAACATGCACAACGTGCGAATCAATAATCAAAGATATGGTGTAATCAACAATGATTAACCACGGACATGCTTTACAATAACAACTCGAGTTTGAGTTAGGAAAATTTCTCAATAAAAGAGTATAGGAACTTGCTTAATAAAAGTATAGTTCAGGAACTTGCCTGTACCGTCGATTACTACTACACAATCTAATTAAGCTTCAGTTGAAAGACCTATGATTAATAATATCGATCTCTCAATTAGAATAATATCATAACATATATCACTGCTAAATATAGTCATAGTATAACTTAAACACTTATCACATATCCCTAACAGTCACTAAAACACATAAGACCCGGTATCAAGTCAAACTATTTCAGTCCGGTTTGATTTTGGTACTATTCCGACGTCCCGATTGCCTTATCAGATAATTATCGAGTCTATTTTAAATAAAACTCTACTTAAACGATTCAATATTATTTTAGATAATTTATTTATCAGTCATAACATTTTTCAAATAATTATTATCATTTATAATGATTTTTCAATCATTAATATTATTTTTAAATACCAAATAATTCCATCATCATTAATATTTAATTATATTAATGAAATACATGTCACAATATTAAAAGTTATTTATTATAACTCAGAGTATTTTTAATACCTTAATAACACTTTTAAATGATTTTTAAAACATTAAAACTATTTTTATATAATTTATTTAATATAATTATTAAATAAATTTATTATCATTAATATTAATTTATTTATGAAATTCCATCCCAAAATATTAAAAGTTATTCAATATAACTTAAAATATTTTCTAATACTTTAATATCATTTTAAATTATTTTTTAAATATTAAAATTATTTTTAAGTAATTTATTTAATATAATTATTAAATAAATTTAATATCATTAATATTTAAATAAATTGAGCATTATAAATGCTTGTAAAAATGAATATTCGTGTACTATATTTGAAATAAATCGAGCATATAACTGCTTTATAAAATGAATATTCTATTTGAGATAATTTCAGCATTATAACTGCTTATAACATGAGTATTTTTACTAAATACTTGAAGAAAATCGGACATAACAACTGCTTATAAAAGTATATTTTCTACTTTATAAGAGAAATAAATTGGACATTATAACTGCTTGTAAATAGGACTTTTGTACTATTTACTTAAAATAATTTGGGCATTATAACTGCTTGTAAAAGTATATTTTTTTAGTAAATATATAAAGAATAATGAACATAATAACCACAAGAGTAAATACCTCTTGGACTTGCAAGCTTTAACTAATCCTTTGAAATCTTGAAACTCACCAAAAACTTTGCTCTCTCTTTCTACCGAAATTCTCCTCTCTCTAACCATATTTTTGGTTTTGAAAAAACTGAAGAGAAATGGCTCCTATTTATAGAAAAATATAGTTTCAATAATTGCATGTTAGGGGCTCGGCTTTTTACAGCTTGTCCCGGCTTATTACAGTTTGGTACCCCAGTTAATTACACTTTAGTACCTCATTAATTGCACTTTAGTCCCTCGGTGACATCATGATGACATCACCTTTTGTGTTTCTTTAATGCTGATGTCATGCTTGCATCATCTGTGTTTCTTTAAGAATGATGTCATGCTTGCATCATGCTTGCATCATCTCTTCTCTGATTGGTTGATTTAAGTTCACATAGATTGGAGGGTATTTTGGTCATTTCCTAGATAATTTTAAAGGTAATTTTGTCATTTCGCCTCAAAAATAGTATTCTAATAATTTTTCACACAATTTTAAGGGTAGTTCGGTCATTTTGCCTCCAAAAGGGTATTTTAATAATTTTTCATACGTTTTTAAGGGTAGTTCGGTCATTTCGCCTCCAAAAGGGTATTCTAATAATTTTCCACACAATTTTAGATACAATTATAATAACTGTATTAACTATCAAATCTCTATCTGTAATTAGGGTTAGGGTTTTCATCAACTGAATTAGGGTTTATCAATTTAAAATTAAGGTTTTCCCATGTTACCCTTTACCTGATTCATACTTAACCCTTAACCACATACTGTACACACATATAATCACAAAATCATATAAGTCTTTCACAAAAAATTTAAATCCATACTCTATTTCCAGTCTAGGCCTTATTATTTTATCCTTTATTCAATCATTTAAGATTTTATTAATCTTATAACTTCTCGGGTTGTCACATAAAGGGGGGGGGGGGGGGGAATGTAACAACCCAATTTTTTTCATAAATTATTTTTAATTAAAATAAGAATTTATTAAATAAAATTCTTATTATGAGATGTGTCTGGCTGAATAAGTATATATGTAGACACTCAAAAATTTGCATTCCTGTTACTAACTCTGCAGGAGGGCAAAACCATCTTTTTAACCCCGGAAACAACACCAGGAGATCAAACTCAACCCCGATCACAATACCAGATGTCAAGTCAAACCCTGGCAACACCGGGATGTCAAGTGAAGCCTCGACGACAACCCTAGGAGGTACAACAACCCCGACGACATCATCGGAAGATCAAACTCAACCCCGATCACAATACCGGGATGTTAAGTCAAATCCTGGCAACACCGGGATGTAAAGTCAAACCTCGACAACACCGGGATGTCAAGTGAAGCCTCGACGACAACCCCGGGAGGTACAACAACTCCAATGACAACACCGGGAGATCAAACTCAACCCCGATCACAATACCATAATGTCAAGTCAAGCCCCGACAGAACCAGGATGTCAAGTCAAACCCCGGCGACAACCCCGGGAGACTAGATCAATCTTCAGAGACAAAACCAAAGCATCAAATCATCCCCACAGATAACCTTGGGAGACCAAATCAACCTCTGAAATAACCTTGAGGAAGAGCAGAGTCGGTTGGGATCAAACCTCAGAGACAACCCCGGGAAAACAGTCCAAAACCTTGCCAATACAGGAGACAACCCCTGGAAGAGAAAAAAGTCATTTTACCAACTTGAAGCTAAATCAGTCAAAATTAAGCCAAGTTGATGCAATGAAGGTCAGAAAAAGCCGTAACATCGATCTTGAGTGAAAATAGCACAAGACAGCTCAACGGATGGACCGCAAAAAAATGAAGATCTGGTCATAAACCCATCTTCCTGAATTCGAAAATGGTCAAATCCTATGTCATTGTATCGCTTTCAGAGAAAGCTTTTCGAAAAGTATAACACGCCTCAAACAGAAGTCCGGATCAAAAGTTATAAAGGTTCGAACCTTACATCGCGTTGCTCGAAGTGCACGTACTTTGAGATGATGGGACCCACCAGGTGGGGCCCACCATGAGGAGCCGTAGCTCTACTAACGGCAGCCGCGGGTAGATCCGCTACCATTTTGGTATATAAATGAGACCCCACAACCTTGCAAAAAAGAGAAAAAAAAATAGAAAAACGCTCTGAAACTCCGCCCAGTTTGACTTTTAGCCCTACTTCTCGTACTCCAAACTTTAATTTTATTCTTCCAATACGTTTGTATACGTATATTCTACGACATATTAAAAATTAACCGATGGAAACGTCCATTTGAAGCCCACCAAGTGGCAAAAGACCCGTGGAGCAGTCTATTGTAAGTTTTTTTTACGATCAGAAGTCATTTCTTACTTCATTACGTATATGTGAACGTGTATATAAATTTTCATCTTCTGGTTTTGCCCGGAACTCAGTTCTGTGGCCTTTTTAGCTTACGTTTTAGTATATATATATATATATGTTTTTCTTCGTTTGCACAGTATGGATCGTCGATCCGTGGCTTTTACTCACTTATATATATATATACTTACTTGTTTGGTCTGGATCGCTGATTCGTGGCCTTTTAAACTTTATTATATATATAATTGACTATATATACTAACTTTTAATTCAGTCGGGCCTGGATTGCTAATTCGATGCCCTTTTATTGCTTTTTTATATATATAATTTTTTCTGACTTCGTTTGTCTTGGATCGCTAATTCGTGGCCTTTTTCGCTTTAATATATATATATATATATATATATATACTAACTGTATATATTAACATTTATATTTCATTTTGGTCTGGATTGGAAATCCATGGCCTTTTACAGCTTATATATATATATATATATATATATATATATATATATATATATATATATATATATATATTTACATTCTAGTTGAGCATGGATCAATTTTTGGCTCTTTACAGCTTTTATAAATATACATAGTTTAGAGGGTATGTATGAATGAACAATGTTTAGAAAATAATTTTGATATATAATAAGATGAATAGATTATTTAGATCTAACTCCTCAACTAGTAATCGTTCAACTTTGCCCCCTATTCCAGATATAGTAAACTAGGAAGAACACAGTTATGAAAACATTAATCAAGCATTAAATAATTGGAATATACCTAGTGTTTCTCCTAGAGAAATTTATCGGTCAACCTTTTTAGATAATTTTAAAACTGATTATAATGTTAAAACTGTTGAAAAGGTTTACGCTATTAATAAAGAGTATGAAAACTGTAGTTTACTAACCACATACGTTATTAAAAACACAAAAAAGGGGTTATAATTTTATTCATATAGGATTAATCCAAGTTGCTGTTAAATCATTAAATATTAAGGGAATTAATTCGAGTATTTATCTGTGTCTCAGAGAATCTCAGTTTCTTAATTATTTCCCTAGTATTATTGGTATAATGGAATCAAGTTTGCACAATGGACCTATCCATCTTAATTGCTTTCCTGATTTCACTTTAAGTCTTAGTGATCCTCATTTATTAAAAGCTTTAACTTTAAATATTAAAACAGCAGGAGAAATCACTCAAATGATTGAAGGTTCTCAGGCTTTAGCTTTAATTTATAGAATATATTACAAAATAATGAAAACAAATTTAAATGTTCATGCACTTAATAAAAGTCCAAAAGATCAAATTGTTTTAATTCAAAGCAGTACTAGTAATGCTAATGTTCAGATTCCAAGAACTATTCTTTGGAAGGACATTACTTTACCTAGTCAATGGATTTTACCAAGTGAAATTCTTGAACAACCAGTTAATAACAATTTATTGATTGTTGAAAATGTTAAACAATTTTCTGACGGCACTGTCAAAATAAGTTTTGAACGTACTCGAAGATCCTTGATTATAGAAGATTTTACTAGTTCTTCAGTTCCTTCTAGAAGAGATACTGAAATACTTAGTAATACTTCTATACAAGATATTAAAATGAAAGGTATTTTAAATCACGGTCAAACTAGTCATCCTTGTTACACCACTAATGAATCTGGAGAAGATGATCAAGATTTATCACCTACACCTTCAGAGTTACCTACCCAGTCAGACTTTGAAACCCCTATTAACTGTCAAATAAGAGTTATTACTAAAGAATTTAAATTAGATTGGAAAAATCTTGCTGAAGATTTTAATTCCAAATCTAATAAAGAAAAAGGCAATTATTTCGTACTAACCACAATGAAAAAGAACGAGATAAAGTGTAACGATTGAGATTTTATATATTAAATTTAAATATTTATTGAGTGAATAAATATTAAATGTGATTTATTTATTGAGTTAAATAAATGAATTATGTGATTGTGTGGATTGATTTAATTAAGAGTAATATTTAATTAAATTGATATGTTAGCAATGGTGTAGCATAATTCTAATTTAGTTAAGAATAATTCAATTAGATTTAATATTATGTGCTAAGTGTTAAGAATAATTGTTATATGAATTATGTTTAATAAAGGAATTTCAATTGTGTAACAATTTGGTATTATGTGTTTTATTAATTAAATAGGTGTAGTATTTAATCTATGAAGTAAAAGATTTATTAAAAGAATGGAAAAGAGTTTTAAGTGGTTTTACCAAACAAGGCCCTTGCACTTGTTTAATTTTATTTTATCCAAACAAAGCCTTAGCACTAAAACCTATTTTTTTAACTAAGAGTTTGCCAAACATGGCCTTGGGCTTTTCAAATTTTGTAACCTATGTAATAAGTGGTAGTTAGTATAGCAATTAGTATATTACTTATTAGCTATATTAATAATATAAGTTACATATATATTATATATGTATATGTATATTGTATAATATATGTTAAGTTAAAAGATACGTTAGTTTTTCTAAAAGCCTAAGTCTAAACAAAGAAAGAAAGAAGAAGAGATTTAGAGAGAGTTATCAGAGAAGAAGAAGAGGAAGAAGAAAAAGAAAGGAAAGCTTTGAGAAGACAAAGCAAGCCCCATCATCATCATCTCCATCTCTCTCTTAAGTCAAAAAAACTAGTAATGTTATACCCTAACCCTTGTACTCAATTCTTATGTGTTGTAATTCTTCTTTATCAAATTAGGTTTTCATAATCATGAAGTTATATGTATATATGGTATACATATGTTTTTCATGTGCAATTGTATGCCATGAAAGGGTTTTCAAAATACAATTGTTGTAAAAACAAATTTTCAAAGCGTGTTCTTCTATATTTTCATAGTTTTAGAATTCTTTGTAATAATCTCTTTGTGAAAGTTATTTATTTTGATATGTGAATGGGATAAGTACATATATATATATGTTTACCTATGATTTTTAAAGTAATTTAAAAGTTTCAATTCACAAGTATATGATGAACACTATGAAATCATGTTCATAGTACTCTTTTATGAATTTATGTTGAAAATTGTTTTTAAATCCTTGATATGAGCATGATATTTGTGTAATATGTGATATAACATGATTATATATGAGTTATATGGTTGTGTTAGCAATTCAAACCATGAATTTTTGATAAACAATAGGAATTGTGTTCATAATGATTTTCTTTGAATCAATTTCTGAAAATGGCCTTTGAAACTATAAAATTTATGTTTGATTATGAGTTATGGTTAAAATTGATCATGTGTTATGTTAGTATATTAAGAATAGAAGTTATTACAATTGGAATTACTTGAGTTGATTGAAAAATGAGTTCGCAGTAGCAATTTTCGTCAAGAACGCTTAAAATTATGTTTTTCTTCAAAAATCATGAAATCTTGATTTTGATTATGGGTTATATGGATTTTAAATGTTATAAGCATGTTAATAAGTTTAAAATATTGTTTGTATCAAGTTTCATGTTTATCATGTTGGGAAAAATCAAATTCGGTGTGAAGGAATGAGCCAAATTGGCTTATTTTTCCACCAATTCGCGATCCAGCCCCTGTTCCAGAGGGAGGACCCGCCCAAGCGGGGCCTTTGCCCTTGGGGGACCCGCCCCAGAGGGTTAGCCTGGTGTCCAGGAATGTTGGTTTTTGCTGGCTGAGTTTTCATATCCCGTTTGTTTGGCTAACTTACTTCTATGACTTGGAAAGTGAAATATATAATAAGTTAACATGTTTTTGATGTGTTTAAGTTTGATTGAAGTGTTATGTGAGTATGTTACATGTGTGTGTGTGTGTTACTTTCCTAAGGTACACAACACGGTTCATTGAGTTATAAGCTTATGAATGTATGCCGTGAGTATAGACTCACGTACTTGACTAGTTAGTAACCAATGTGGTAAATTACATTGTGAATTGGACTTGGATATGAAGTTCGATGGTTTAAATATTGTAGTTGGATACTAATAGATGGTTTGAATGTAATATAAATGTGTAGGGTGTTTGTGAAGTGATTGTAATTGTGTTTCAAGTGTATCTTGCGCTTAAGGCAAGTCTTCTAAACCCTAAACTCGTTAACGTTAAACAAGTTTCCATTTCAAACTTGTTATTTACTTTGTACAAACATTGTTGTACTCTAATATTCCTAATGCTCAAATATTGAAGTATTATTGAGGTATTATGATCTTGACTTAGTTGTTCAAGCAAGATTCACTTATTCTTTCAATTGCTTTGAGTTACTTCTAAAGCATGCCTATCAATTATGAATTTCATTGTCATATCTTATAGTTGGTTCATGATTCTTATATCATGGAACTGTTAAAGTACTACGAGTCAATTCAACTGCTCCTAGTTGATGATAGTTGAAACTCCAAAGTTTCCTTATCTATCCAAACCAAACTTTCTTTGGTGCGGACTTGTGTTCAAATACTGAGAATGAACAACCCTAATTACTAGGGGACATTTATGCGAAAGCGTTAAGATAGTTGTGCACAATTCATGGTACAAAGGGTTGATCCCCCTGAGTACGAGTTAAAGGAACATAGTCTTATTGACTGTTAAAGGTTTAAATAGAAATATTTATAACCTAGGATAATAGTTCAAGGTCTTATGACCCTCAGATGATTCTATATTCGAATTCTACATATTGATGAAAGAATTATAATTCAATTCTTTATTTTGATGAAAGTAAAGTTATTCAAACTCTTTTAAAACTATTCACTTATGTCATATCACTGTTGTATTTTTAAGTGAGCTTTTGTTTGCTCACTCTTGCATGGTTTACCACCACTTGAAGTTGAGACCAAGAATGTTGACATACCATCAACAAGTAAAGGAAAAGGAAAGATGAACAAGTGAAGGCTTGTTGTTTCAAGTTTTTATTGTAATAAGACTTAGTTTATTATGTTATGTTTTATTTTCGCAGTTATTGTTTGATGTTAAGGTTTAGTTAACCCTGGGATTTTGTTGGCAAGTTGTAATCCTTTTTAAAGGAAGATTTTTATTAAGGTTTATGAAGGTTGTAATTTACTTTGCAATTTTTTATTATTGGGTAGATGTATGTTTTTTTTAGAAAATGAACACCAAATCATGTGAAAATGAAGTACCCGAATTTAGGGGTGTCACAGGTTGGTATCAAAGCTATAGGTTATGAACCTTTGGTGGGAGGAAAAACCTTAGGTAGTAGCCTTATAGGAAGATCGAAAAGATAGTGGTGATAGGTAAAGAAAATAAACTACCTTATGTGCTATGTGTTTACCTTTAGGTATTCGAAGAGTGAGATTCGATATCACGTAATAATAAACTTTAAAATTCTTTTGTCAGGATGATGAACATTGGAGAATCCAGTCAGACTAGAGAGGATCAGGTACCTAGAGAGGAAGAGTCCCGAGACATCCATGTTGTCTGGGAGCAGCTGGTTAGGAGATAGCCATCTCCAGTGATCACCGTAGCTGGTCAGGAGCGTGAGCTGACACCTATTCTAGAGGAAGAGGACGAGGATGAGTCTAAAGAGGAGGAAGAGGATCCCGAAGAGGAATTCTCACCTCACTCTGTTTGTGCTGAGATGTACGAGGTGGTTTACGACAGTAATGTGGAACTACATGGATGAGTCAGAGATCTCGAAGAAACCATCCACCAGCGGGACGAGACTATCGAGGATATGGCTAGTGACTTAGGAGAAGCACAGTGGAACCTAATACACATGGAGAACGATAGAGATGAGGCTCGAGCCAAGCTGGCAAAGCTAAAGCAAGACATCCAGGAGGAGTCGACAAAGCATGCCAGAGCTGAGGAAACAAGCTTGAGGGCTACTCAACGAGCCGATCAAGCTGAGTACGAGGTAGAAACCAAGAGAGCCAAGCTAAGGGAAACAAAACTATAGATAGGGCCCAAGACTATATCTTCTATTACCCAGCTCAGTTCGAAGGGTTACCATGGTATGTGGTGGACCGAAGGACAGCGTTTCGGGTGATGGAGGAAGAACGTAGAGAGGCTGTGCGACGTCTCAATATGCCTAGACATTAGAACTTTTAAATTATGTGTTTCTTTTTGTAATAAATGATGTAAGTCCCATAACTTGAGATAATAATGGGGTAGAGTGATGATGTAGTCATATAACTTGTTCCAGTTCAGGAAAGATGATGTAAATAGCAGGAATGCTATCTATCCTATGTTTTTAAAACTACGAGTAATGAATAAAAGAAGTTTATTGATGTGCTATGTGTTCATATATGAACTGAGTTATTTAATTGTTTAAGTTGAACTTGAATACTTAAGAATGGAATAAAGCATCTAATAATAGTATTTTCTTAACAGAAAATGCCTCCTAGAAGAAGACCAACACGTCAAAACCCCGAGGGTTCAACGAATAACAACAATAATAATGGAACAAACCCTAACTCGATTTAGCAGTTAGTGAACTTGTTGACATGAGCGATGGAGAATCAGCAGCAAGTGAAGGCCACGACGTTCAAAGAGTTTAAGGCAGTAGGACCGCCTGAATTCATGGGATCGACAAACCCTATAGATGCTTAGATGTGGGTTATGGAAATGGAGAAGGTCTTTGACGTGGTTAAGGTCGGTGAAGACCAGAAGATAGCATTCGCGACTTTCATGTTGAAGGCAGATGCTAGTTTCTGGTGGCAGGCGAATAAGACCCGAGAGGGAGAAGGAGTCATAACGTGGGAACGTTTCAAGGAAATGTTCTACGAAATGTACTTCCCAGTGAGTTCAAAAGACCAGATGGAGGTCCAATTCTTAGAGCTGAAGCAGGGAGGAATGACAGTGTCAGAATATGCTGCAAAGTTCAACGAGTTGGCCAGGTTTGCTAGTTACCAGGTCAGCATGGACGCTAAGAAGGAGAAGGGGTTTGAGCGGGGACTGAAACCCTGGCTCTACAGCAAGGTCTCTATGTTCCAACTGAACACGTTTGCAGCCATGCTGGAAAAGGCCATTCTAGCTAAAGGAGGGAGTGAAGCTGTGACTAAATTTAATCAAGACAAGAAGAAGGTTGAGACTGAAAACAAGGCTGGTGGTAGCGTAGTTATCCATTAGAAGAGTAAGTGGAATGATAATACCTCTGCTGGGAGTCAACAGGGAGGTCAGCAGAAGACGAAGCTCGAAGCATGTGCTACATGCAGGAAGACTCACACTGGAGTGTGCATGAAAGGGAAACGGGTGTGCTACAACTGTGGTCAGGAAGGCCACATCGCGCCGAACTGCCCAAACCCGAAGAAGGGAGCTTGCTATACATGTGGATCCAAGGATCATATGGCTCGTAATTGTCCTAAGAAGCTAGCGACAGGGTCAACAGGGAATGGAGGAAATGGCAGCGGCAGATCTCTGACTATTGTCGGACCGTCTCCATTGCAAGCTGTTCGACCCACTCCCCGCACATTCAACATGACGGTGCAAGACGCGGTGCAATCAAAGGATGTGGTGGCAGGTATTATTCCGATCAATAGTATAAATGCATATGTATTATTTGATTCGGGTGCTACTTGTTCCTTCATATCTGATTATTTTGCTAAGACCCTAGACTTACCTATAGAGGAGTTAGCTTACCCCTTGAACATAGAAATTGCGAATAGGGAAGTTATTCCTGTTAGATTAGTATACAAGAACTGTAGATTAGATATTAAGGGTCAGGAGCTGAGGGTAGATTTGATTCCTATAAAACATAGGGAATTCGATGTTATATTGGGAATGGACTGGTTGTTCAACCATGGGGCGGTAATCGAGTGTCAGAAGAAGTCGGTAAACCTTACGACTCCGTCAAAAGTAGTGTTCTATGGTAGTAAATCGCCTAGACAAGCGAGTTATCTGACGGTGATGCAAGCTAAGAAACTTTTAATGCAAGGCTTTGTAGGATATCTAGCCTACATAGTAGATACGCGTAAAGAGAGCCTGAAGGTAGAAGAGTTATCAGTGGTTAAGGAGTTTGTGGACGTGTTTCCAAGCGACTTGCCAGGACTTCTGCCAGATAGGGAGATAGAGTTCGTGATCGACTTAGCGCCGGGAACTGCTCTAATTTTGAAGGCTCCGCACCGAATGGCTCCAGTTGAGATGAAGGAACTGATGGTTCAATTATAAGAGTTGCTAGACAAGAAGTATATTCAACCGAGCGTTTCACCGTGGGGAGCGCCAGTGTTATTCGTGAAGAAGAAGGATGGAACAATGAGTCTTTACATTGGTTATAGGGAGTTGGATAAAGTTACGATCAAGAATAGGTATGCCTTACCTAGGATCGATGACTTGTTTGATCAATTGAAGGGTGCTAAGTACTTATCAAAAATCGATTTGAGAAGCGGGTATCATCAATTGAAGGTGAGGAAGGAAGATATACAGAAAATGGCTTTTAGAACTCAGTATGGTCATTACGAGTTCTTGGTGATGTCATTTGGTTTAACGAATGCCTCAGCTGCATTTATGGACCTAATGAAAGGGTGTTTAAGCCATTTCTAGATAAGTTCGTAGTGGTGTTTATAGATGACATCCTGGTTTATTCCAAGACCGAGGAGGAACACGCTGAACACTTAAGGCTAACCTTAGAATCGCTGAGATGACAGAAGCTCTATGCAAAATTCTCGAAGTGCGAATTCTAGTTGGAACTTGTGCAATTTATTAGCCACGTGATCGACAAGGATGTTATTTCGGTAGATCCGTCGAAGGTGGAAGCGGTAATGAATTGGGATTAGCCGAAAACACCATCTGAAGTGAGAAGTTTCTTGGGATTGGCAGGTTATTACCGTATATTTATCCAAGATTTTTCCAAGATCGCAACTCTGATGACGAATTTGACTCGTAAAACAGTTAAGTTTGTTTGGAGGGAGAAGTGTGAGGAAAGTTTCCAGGAACTGAAGAAGAGGTTGAGTACTGCGCCTGTGTTGTCTTTACCAGATAGTACGGGGAATTTTGTGGTATATAGTGATGCCTCACATAAGGGGTATGCATCACGTCACCTGAAGGATTACGAGAAGAGGTATCCGACCCATGACTTAGAATTGGCAGCAGTAGTGTTTGCTCTAAAGATTTGAAGACACTACTTAAATAAAGAAAATAGTGAGATATACACAGATCACAATAGTCTGAAGTATATCTTTACCCAGAAGGATTTGAACATGCGCCAAAGAAGATGGTTGGAACTGATCAAAGACTACAACTATGAAATACTTTACCATCCGGGTAAAGCTAATGTTGTCGCCGACGCTTTGAGTAGAAAAGGTCGGGAGAAGCTGAATATGTTAACTGATCAGGATCAGTTGATAGAACAGATGGGTAGATTAGAGCTGGAAGTGAAGTTTCTGAAGGAATCGGATGAGAAGTTGTTTCAAGTAACTACTGGTTCTACTCTGGTAGACAAAGTGAAAGAAGCACAACTTCACGATGAAGAATGCGAGAAGATTCAAAAGAGAATAGCCTATGACGAAGAATTTGAATTTAGAATGGATAGTGAGGGACTGCTACGATTTGAAGGTAGAATCTGGGTACCGCCAGTACCAGCAGTTAAGGAGGAGATCTTAAGTGAAGCTCACAGTTCAAGATATTCAATTTACCCTGGGAGTACAAAGATGTACCAGGATCTCAGGCACCATTTCTGGTGGCCGAATATAAAGAGGGATGTTGCTGAGTGCGTTGCGAAATGTCTAACTTGTCAGAAAGTAAGGCAGAACACCAGAGACCTAGCGGATTGCTGCAACCGTTAGAAATTCTAGAATGGAAGTGGGAGCATATCACGATGGATTTTGTGGTTGGTCTTCCATAGACTTAGAAAGGATTTGATGTAATTTGGGTGATTGTGGATCGACTGACGAAGTCAGCCCACTTTCTACCAATCAGGATTAAGTACAACTTAGAGGAATTGGTGAAGCTATACGTTAAAGAAATTATTTCTCGACACGGTGTTCCGGTGTCGATTGTGTCTGACAGAGATCCGCGGTTTACGTCGAATTTCTGGAAGCGATTGTAAGAGTGTCTCGAAACACAATTGCGAATGAGTACAGCATATCATCCTCAGACCGATGGTCAGAGCAAGAGAACAATTCAGACGCTTGAGGATATGCTGAGAGCTTGTGTGATGGACTTCAAGGGAAGCTGGGAGGATCATCTACCATTGGTGGAGTTCACCTACAACAATAGTTACTACGAGAGTATCGGCATGCCACCTTACGAAGCGTTACACGACAGGAAATGCAGAACTCCTTTGTATTGGGATGAAGTTGGTGAACGTTAACTGTTGGGACCGAAATTGGTACAACAAATTGCTAAAATCGTGAAGCTGATCAGAGCAAGATTGGTTGCTGCTCAGGACAGACAGAAGAAATATGTCGATCAACATCAACAGAACCGAGAATTCTTACCAGGGAGCTTCGTCTTCCTTAAAGTATCTCCCCGGAAGGGGAAGATTCGATTTGGCAAGAAGGGAAAGCTGAGTCCCCGATTTATTAGACCTTTCGAGGTACTACGAAAAGTTGGCGAGGTAGCTTACGAAGTGGCATTACCTCCTGAGCTTGACAATATACATAACGTATTTCATATTTTAGTGTATGACATTATAAGCACCACTATAAACATGTAATGGAATATGAGCCTTTATAATTTGATAAAGATTTAACTTATGAAGAGGTTCCTGTTCAAATAGTTGATAGGAAGGAACAAGTACTTAGGAATAAAGTGATATATTCTGTTAAGGTAATTTGGAAGAACCACAGTGCTGAAGAAGCCACGTGGGAATTTGAAGATGTAATGGAGAATTATACCCTCAATTATTTGCTTAATTGATTTGTGTAACCCCTTATATATCGATTCTTGGGACATAATCCTTTTAAGGGGGGAAGAATGTAACAGATGGAAATTTTTATGAGAATTTTTTTTATGTTGTGATTCTGGGGACAGAATCCTTTTAACGAGAGAAGATTGTAACGATTGAGATTTTATATATTAAATTTTAATATTTATTGAGTGAATAAATATTATATGTGATTTATTTATTGAGTTTAATAAATGAATTATGTGATTGTGTGGATTGATTTAATTAAGAGTAATATTTAATTAAATTGATATGTTAGCAATGGTGTAGCATAATTCTAATTTAGTTGAGAATAATTTAATTAGATTTAATATTATGTGCTAAGTGTTAAGAATAATTGTTACATGAATTATGTTTAATAAAGGAATTTTAATTGTGTAACAATTTGGTATTGTGTTTTATTAATTAAATAGGTGTAGTATTTAATCTATGGAGTAAAAGATTTATTAAAAGAATGGAAAAGAGTTTTAAGTGGTTTTACCAAACAAAGCCCTTGTACTTGTTTAATCTTATTTTACCCAAACAAAGCCTTAGCACTAAACCCTATTTTTTTAACTAATAGTTTGCCAAACATGGCATTGGGCTTTTCAAATTTTGTAACCTATGTAATAAGTGGTAGTTAGTATAGCAATTAGTATATTACTTATTAGCTATATTAATAATATAAGTTACATATATATTATATATCTATATGTATATTGTATATTGTATAATATATGTTAAGTTAAAAGATACGTTAGTTTTTCTAAAAGCCTAAGTCTAAACAAAAAAAGAAAAAAGAAGATATTTAGAGAGAGTTATCAGAGAAGAAGAAGAGGAAGAAGAAAAAGAAGGGAAAGCTTTGAGAAGACAAAGCAAGCCCCATCATCATCATCTCCATCTCTCTCTTAAGTCAAAAAACTAGTAAGGTAATACCCTAACCCTTGTACTCAATTCTTATGTGTTGTAATTCTTTTTTATCAAATTAGGTTTTCATAATCATGAAGTTATATGTATATATGGTGTACATATATTTTTCATATGTAATTGTATGCCGTGAAAGGGTTTTCAAAATACAATTGTTGTAAAAACAAGTTTTCAAAGCGTGTTCTTCTATATTTTCATTGTTTTAGAATTCTTTGTAAAAATCTCTTTGTGAAAGTTATTTATTTTAAAATTTAAATGGGTTATGTACATATATATGTATCTATATATATGTTTACATATGATTTTTATAGTTGTTTAAGAGTTTCAATTCACAAGTATATGATGAACACTATGAAATCATGTTCATAGTACACTTTTATGAATTTATGTTGAAAATTATTTTTAAATCTTTGATGTGAGGATGAGATATGTGTAATATGTGATATAACATGATTATATATGAGTTATATAGTTGTGTTAGCAATTCAAACCATGAATCTTTTATAAACAATAGGAATTGTGTTCATAGTGATTTTCTTTGAATCAATTTCTGAAAAATGGTTTTTGAAACTATCAAATTTATGTTTGATTATGAGTTATGGTTAAAATTGATCATGTGTTATGTTAGTATATTAAGAATAGAAGTTATTACAATTAGAATTAATTGAGTTGATTGAAAAATGAGTTCGTAGTAGCAATTTTCGTCAAGAACACTTAAAATTATGTTTTTCTTCAAAAATCATGAAATCTTGATTTTGATCATGTTTTATATGGATTTTAAATGTTATAAGCATGTTAATAAGTTTAAAATATTATTTGTATCAAGTTTCATGTTTATCATGTTGGAAAAAATCGAATTCGGTGTGAAGGAATGAGCCAAATTGGCTTATTTTTCCACCAGTTCGCGAACCAGCCCCTGTGCCAGAAGGAGGACCTGCCCCAGTGGGGCTTTTGCCCTTGGGGGACCTGCCCCAGCGGGTTAGCCTGCTGTTCGGGAATGTTGGTTTTTGCTTGTTGAGTTTTCATGCCCCGTTTGTTTAGCTAACTTACTTCTATGACTTGGAAAGTGAAATATATAATAAGTTAACATATTTTTGATGTGTTTAAGTTTGATTGAAGTGTTATATGAGTATGTTACATGTGTGTGTGTGTGTTACTTTCCTCAGGTACACAACATGGTTCATTGAGTTATAAGCTTATGAATGTATGCCGTGAGTATAGACTCACGTACTTGACTAGTTAGCAACCAATGTGGTAAATTACAATGTGAATTGAACTTGGATATGAAGTTCGATGGTTTAAATGTTGTAGTTGGATACTAATAAATGTCTTGAATGTAATATAAATGTGTAGGGTGTTTGTGAAGTGATTGTAATTGTGTTTCAAGTGTAGCTTACGCTTAAGGCAAGTTTTCTAAACCCTAAACTCGTTTACGTTAAACAAGTTTCCATTTCAAACTTGTTATTTACTTTGTTTAAACGTTGTTGTACTCTAATATTCCTAATGCTCAAATATTGAAGTATTATTGAGGTATTATGATCTTGACTTAGTTGTTCAAGCAAGATTCACTTATTCTTTCAATTGCTTTGAGTTACGTCTAAAGCATGCCTATCTATTATGAATTTCATTGTCATATCTTATAGTTGGTTCATGATTCTTATATCATGGAACTGTTAAAGTACTACGAGTCGATTCAACTACTCCTAGTTGATGATAGTTGAAACTCCAAAGTTTCCTTATCTATCCAAACCAAACTTTCTTTAGTGCGGACTTTTATTCAAATACTGAGAATGAACAACCCTAATTACTAGGGGACATTTATGCGAAAGCATTAAGATGGTTGTGCACAATTCATGGTACAAAGGGTTGATCTCCCTGAGTACGAGTTAAAGGTCTATAGTCTTATTGACTGTCAAAGGTTTAAATAGCAATATTTATAACCTAGGACAATAGTTCAAGGTCTTATGACCCTCAGATGATTCTATATTCGAATTCTACATATTGATGAAAGAATTATAATTCAATTCTTTATTTTGATGAAAGTAAAGTTATTCAAACTCTTTTGAAACTATTTACTTCTGTTATATCACTGTTGTATTTTCAAGTGAGCTTTTGTTTGCTCACTCTTGCATGTTTTATCACCACTTGCAGTTAAGGCCAAGAATGTTGACATACCGTCAACAACTAAAGGAAAAGGAAAGATGAACAAGTGAAGGCTTGTTGTTTCATATTTTTATTGTAATAAGACTAAGTCGATTATGTTATGTTTTATTTCCGCATTTATTGTTTGATGTTAAGGTTTAGTTAACCCTGGGATTTTATTGGCAAGTTGTAATCCTTTTTAAAGGAAGATTTTTATTAAGGTTTATGAAGGTTGTAATTTACTCTACAATTCTTTATTATTGGGTAGATGTATATTTTTTTTAGAAAATGAACACCAAATCATGTGGAAACGAAGTACCCGGATTTGGGGGTGTCACATAAAGTCATTAATAGATGGAAAAGATTTATTAATAATGAAAAGATAAACATTACTTTCTTTACCTGGTATGAAGAATATTACGGTAAATATAATGTTTTAACGAAAAGTCAGTGGATTAAAGCAGACAAGTTAAAAGTTTCGTCTAGTCACCCTCATCTTGAAACTGTTCTTTTATCAGTAAAAAACACTTCGGTCATTACTAGTCCTTTTAAGTTAGTCAATGGTAGTAAAGACGAAAAAAAGATTATTGAATAAAATAACTTCACTAATCAATTCTTAGCAACCATAGGTAAACAGATTGATAAAATTGAAGAAAAATTTGATCAAACTGTTATTCAAAAACCTGATAGTAACATAGAACAACCTTTGTTAAGCCTTTTAAAAAATAGAATCAGATTAGGTCTACCTAACAAAGATGTTGAACTTGCTAAAGTCATTGACAAATTACTTAACAAATTAAACACTGGAGAAACAAGTGGATCTATTGCTGTGATTGATCAGATCGAGCAGTCTGACGATGAAAGCATTAGTCAATCAGATAATTCTTATTCTATTTTAATTCAAGATTTAAATGATTAGTTAAATAACTTAACTTTTAATAAAACTAGTATAACAAAAATTTGGTATACTAGACCTACCCCCCGGATCTTCAATTCGAGGAAAGAAATTTAGATAATCAATTTTTTGTTTCTTCTAATAAAATATATGAATGGAATATTGATGGTTTAGTGAACAGGAAATATTAAATAAATTAAATCATATGTCTATGGTGGCCAATAGTTATATCACAGCTTTCAATAATTTGACTCAGTCTGATATCGTTGAGCTGCTAACTAGTGGATTTACGAGTATACTTAGATCTTGGTGGGAAAAACATCTCACTGAAGATACTAGGTTATCAATAATTCATGTTGTTCAAATGGATGATGATGGCAACCCCATCTTTAATGAAGATGTTGGTGTTGGCCCTCCTGATGGAGTAAATACTTTAATATTTACCATAATAAAACATTTCATAGGAACCTCTAGTAATATAACTGATAGAATTAATGATTAGTTAAGTAATCGCGCTTGTCCCACTCTAAGCGATTTTAGATGGTACAAAGATGTTTTTACTTCTCGAGTTATGATGAGAAATGACAGTAATAAACCCTTCTGGAAAGAAAAATTTGTTAATGGTCTACCGAATTTATTGCTCATAAAGTCAGAGAATAATTGAGTAAAAACTTAGGATATATTAATTATGATAACTTGACTTATGGTGACATAATTAGTTATATCCAAAAGATTGGTTTAAAAATGTGTATTGATTTTAAAATTGCTATGCAAGTTGGTAAAGATAAGAATAAATCTAAATACGAGTTAAGAACCTTTTGTGAGCAATATGGTTTACCCCCAGTTGCTCCTTCTAGGAGAAAGCATCGCCATAAACATATTGAAAAACACAAAAGCAGTAAACATCATAAAAAGCGTTCTAGTCAGTCCAAAACACAAGACAATTATTATAAAAAACCCAAGTCACATAATAAAAATTCTAATAAAAGATCAACACAAAAATCACATAAATCTAAAAAATATGACAAAAGTAAAATCGTTTGCCATAATTGTGGTAAAAAAGGACATTATAAAAATGAATGTAAGATAAAACAAAAATTATCCCAGTTAAACGTTTCTAATAAAGACACTGAACATCTTTTAGAATTAATAAGAATTGAGAATGACATTGATAGTAATGATGGTTCTGATATTCCTTATTCTTCTAATAGCAATAATAGTAAAGTAACAGATAGTGGTACAGAGGAAGAAGTTACCTTATATACTGATAATTGTAGATCTAATTGCTGTGATATAAGATTAAATGTTCTTAACAAAGATGATGAAGAGAGTTCTTTATTAATTGAGCTAATTAGTAAAATTACTGATTCTGAGTTAAGAATTCAATATATGAAAAAAATTAAAGGATTTGTTAACTAAGAATACTAGTAAAAATAAGATCACTTAAGGAAAAGAAAAACCTATTTTCAGTCTTAATAAAACTCTTGAAAGATTTAAAGCACCTGACAAAGAAATTACATTCCCTGAGTTAAACCAAGAAGTTAATAAGTTAAAAAGAGAAATTTCTTTTCTTAAAACAGAAATTTCTGATTTACGTAAAGAAATGCTTACTTTAGAGGTTAAAGATCAGGTTCTTCAAGTTAATGATTCATTTGCTGATGAAGACGAACCCGAATCTTCAAACACTAAAGATGAGTCTGAAGTTATTATTGCTCAAGGAAATTCACTTAAAATATTAAAGGACATTATGATTCAAAAATGGTATATTTTAGTCACTTTAGTTATTGATAAAACTTTTAAAATTAAACTTCATGCTCTGGTTGATACTGGTGCAGATTTAAATTGTATTTAGGAAGGATTAATTCCTACCAAGTTTTATAAAAAAACTAGTGAAAGATTAAGCTCTTCTAATGGTAGTCAAATGGAGATAAAATATAAACTCCCTAAAGTTTATATTTGTCAAGATAATGTGTTTTAAAATAATTTTTATTTTAATTCACAATTTGACAGAGAAGTGTATTTTAGGATTACCGTTTATATATTTATTGTATCCTTTTACTACTAGTAACAGCGGCTTGAGCAGTGAGCATTTAGGTCAAAAGGTTATATTTAAATTTATTACTAAACCTAAAGAAAGAGATTTAAAAGTTATTCAAGAAGAATCTATTTTTAAATCTATTAACCTGCTGAATAGTAAGACCACTCAGTTAAAATTCTTGAAAGAAGAAATTAAATATAAATAAGTTGATAAACAACTCATTGATAAAAAGGTTCAAGAAAAAATTAAAGAGTTAAAAAATTATATGAGTCAAAATCTTTGTTCAGATTCCCCTAATGCGTTCTGGCATAGGAAGTAGCATGTTGTAAGGCTACCTTATGCCAAGGAATTTAAAGAACATTTAATTCCTATTAAGGCTAGACCAATACAAATGAATCATGAACAAATGGAGCTTTGTAAGAAGGAAATTAATGACTTACTCAATAAAGGATTAATTAGACATAGTAAGTCCTCTTGGTCTTGTCCAGCTTTTTATGTTAATAATGAAGTTGAGAAAGAAAGAGGTGCTCCTTGCTTAGTTATTAATTACAAACCTTTAAACAAAGTTCTCGAATGGATTAGATATCCTTTACCTAATAAAGAAGATCTGCTCTGTAGATTAAGTAATGCCACAGTCTTCAGTAAATTTGATTTAAAATCAAGATTTTGGCAAATTAGCATTCATCCTGATGATAGGTATAAAACTGCCTTCACTACTTCCTTTGGTCATTATGAATGGAATGTCCAGCCATTCGGTCTAAAGAATGCCCCTAGTGAATTTCAGAATATTCTTAATGATATTCTAAACCCCTTCAGTCATTTTATTATTGTTTACAGCGATGATATCCTCATCTTTTCTAAGTCAATTGAAGAGCTTCATAAGCACTTAAACTCGTTCTTCAAAACAATAAAGGTCAATGGCCTTGTTTTATCTCATACTAAATGTAGTCTTTTTCAGACTAAAGTCAAATTTTTGGGTCATGATATTTATCGAGGTCTTGTTAAACATATCAACAGAGTTATAAAATTTGCCAATAGATTTCTAGACAAAATCATTGATAGAACCCAGCTTTAAAGATTTTTAGGATCTCTTAATTATGTTAGTAAATTTTATAAAAATCTTAGAAAAATTTGTAAACCTCTCTTTTAGCGTTTGCAAGATAATCCTCCTCCATGGATAGATGATCATACTTCTATTGTCCAGCAAGTCAAAAAATATGTTAAGGTTTTGCCTTGCCTTGGCATCTCTAATGAATCAGAATTCAAAATTGTTAAAACTGATGTTTCTGAAGTTGAATTTGGAGGTATTCTTAAACAGAAATTAACTCTTACTTCTACTGAACAAATTGTTCAATTTCATTCTAGCGTCTGGAATCCAACACAACTTAATTACATTACTATTAAAAAGAAATTCTTTCCTTTGTTTTATGTATTAAAAAATTTCAAACTGATTTATTAAATCAAAATATTTTAGTTAGAGTCGACTGTAAATCAGCAAAATAAATCCTTGAAAAAGATGTTGAAAATATTGTCGCTAAGCAAACTTTTGCTAGATGGCAAGCTCTCTTGAGCATTTTTAATTTTGATATTGAATATATTAAATGTAGTAATAATTCTATTCCCGATTTTCTTACTCGGGAATTCATTAATTCAGGTACCCCACTTGTTTCAAAATGAGTGTGCGAGGCGGTTCTCGTGGTTTGGGTCGCCCTTTAGGCCCAAGTAATCAGCCCAAAGGTTCTTTGGTCCCTCACCCAATAAACCCAATTCCCTCTGTTGAACTAGTAAATAGATACCAAATACTTGGATCTGTTCCAAGGCCTTATAATACGGTTCTGGCTAGTAAAACCAACCCTATTGATCCATTTTGCCTCCCTCCGCAAAATATTTCGAAAAGTCAAAATTCCCAATACATCTCTGTTTATGAAGTCAACCTATTTCATGTTGAATCTATCATGAAACCTAAAGATGACCCAGTAATTTTGGCTACCCAGTTCTTCCCCACTGGTTGGCATTTTATTCCTCTTGCTCCTTATAGAGCTCTCATGTTTTATAAGGCTATTCTCGTTCAAATAGAGTCAATCGTCATTAAACCTATTTATGATAAGGTGGATACTTCTAGAGTTATTTTTCATTCTCTTTATATTAAACAAATCATTTCCCAGTCTAGTTGGGGAAAACATCCATCTGATCTTAGTCTATTAACTAGTCAAAATCATTATTTCTATTATTATGATTATATTGAAGCCTGACATAAGATTTTTCTTCATCAAAACCAGTCTTTTAGTCATTCATGGTTCATTTAATTCGACCACAAATTCAAGAGTCAAATTCCCTTTTGGTTTATTTTATGGTGCTCGAGATATGGTCCCTCCAAAAATATTCTTTCAGATTTGCTTCAATCTCAAATTAATCATTTTAGTAATCATAGCCAGTATAATTCAAAGTTTGATGGTATCCCCATACTGCTCCAATTCATTAGTAAATATAAGATTCCTTGGATTCTTAAATGGTAGTATAACCTTCAAACCCCAGTTAGTAAGTCAGCTTTTCAATCTCCTTCTCAGAGTCATACCACTGTTTCTAGCAGTGTTAGTCAAATTTCCATGGTTACCCGTATTTTCTTCATTAAATGGTGGGATAAATTTGATGTTAATAGAATTGTTGGTCAAGTTCAAAAAGAATTTCCTGCAACTCCTATTAAATCCATCCTAGAGAAAGGTTCTTCTAGTAAATCTAAAGGACTTCAGTCAAACTCTAGTACCTTCGCTTCTTTAGATATTTCAAAAATAAAAGCTTGTTCCAGTCTTGAGTTACAGCTGTTGGCCCAAGCCATTCAAGATAGCGTTAATAAACTTCATGAAGAAATTGAGGTTAGTGTGTGTTCCTCTTCTTCGTCTAAGAAGACAGTTACCAGTAAAGATTAAGACGAAGACCCCTATAGCAGCATCAACCTTCACGATGCTCAGGACCCATTTGCCTAGTCATGATGCCCCTCAATCACATGCTCCTACTTCGCCACCGAAAGTAGGCTCTTAGTCAAAAGTCACAACGCATTCTGAAAAATACGGTTGTCCTTATTTGAAAGCAGATAGTCTATCGGCCATTATTCAAAAAGAAGCCGAAAGCTGTCCTAAATAGTAAAAAGTAAAAAGAAGTCACTGTGCATTTTACTTTTGTTCTATTCATCAATAGTAAAAGTTTGTACTGTTTGTATATAGTAAAAGTTGTTAATTATTTGAAATCTTTTGTAATAGTGCTTTCCTACTTCTATAACAGAAAGGCAGAGTCATTTGTCAAGGTAGGCTGCGTCCTACCTCTTCTCTCTCTCTTATTATCTTCTCTTAAGTCAGAACGCATCAGTAAGCTTGTAACTGGTGTTACTTTGTAAGTTATCTTCCTCTTGTAAATATTTTATCCTTTATTGAATATTATGTTTTATTAGTAATTGTTATGTTCATGTGCGCCACTCTATATTCTTCTGCTTCGGCCATCTAATGGTATCAAAGCCATCTAATGGTATATATATATATATATATATTTACATTTAGTCGAGCCTGGATTAATTCGTGGCTCTTTACCGATTTTATATATACATATATCTTTACATTTCAGTCGACCCTGGAATAATTTATGGCTCTTTACAGCTTTTATATATATATATATATATATTTCCATTTCAGTCGGGCTTGGATTGGAAATTCGTGGCCCTTTACAGCTTATATATATATATATATATATATATATTCATTTGCTCACTATGATTAAATATCTGCTTTAAATATTCATTTGATATGAATCTACATTTGTTTCAATGTAAATTTGGCGAATTAGATTTATCTAAATCTAGTCCTTTCTAACTTTCAAACGGTTGAAAATAGGTCCAACTGGAACCGGGAAGCTAGAATGGCTAAGATTTATTGAAATCTAGGTTTTCTAGTTTTGTAAATAGTAAAGCGACCTCGCGACCCTAGATCCATATCTAGCGGGAACAAGAAGCTTTGGCTACGCGCATACAAGGTGTAGACACTCAGAATTTTCTTCAATTCGGTTGTAGACAATCGAGATTTTGTGTTTCAATTACTAACCCTACAGGAGGGAAAATAGTTAGGTCAGCCCCGGTCTCAACCCGGGAGGTACAAGTCAGCCCCGATCTCAACCCAGGAGGTACAAGTTAGTCCCGGTCTTAACCCGGGAGGTACAAGTCAGCCCCGGTCTCAACTCGAGAGCTACAGGTTAGCCCTGGTCTCAACCAGGGAGGTACAGGTCAGCCCCGGTCTCAACCCGAAAGGTACAGGTCAGCCCCGGTCTCAACCCGGGAGGTACAAGTCAGCCCCGATCTCAACTCGGGAGGCACAGGTCAGCCCTGATCTCAACCTCGGAAGGTACAGGTCAGCCCCAGTCTCTACTTGGGAGGTACAGGTCAGCCCCGGTCTCAACTCGAGAGGTACAGGTCAGCTCCGGTCTCAACCAGGGAGATACAAGTCATCCCCGGTCTCACCCGGGAGGTACAGGTTAGCCCCGATCTCAACCCGGGAGGTAAAGGTCAACCCCGATCTCAACCCGAGAAGTACAGGTCAACCCCGATCTCAACCTGGGAGGTACAGATCATCCCCGGTCTCAACCTGGGAGGCCAGGTAAAGCTCCGGTCACAACCTGGGAGGCCAAATCAACTTCGGAGACAACCTCGAAGCTTCACATCATCCCTAGAGACATCTTGGAAGAACCAAGTTAGCCTTAGAGACAACCTGATGACAAACAGAATCGGATCGGATCCAAACCTCGGAGACAACCCCATAAAGTCAGCCGAAGGCCATGCCAGCACTGAGGGAAACCCCGGGAAGGGTAAAATGGTCATTTTGCTAACTTACATCCAATTCGGTTAAAATTAAGTTGAATTGATGCCACCAAGGTCAAAGAAAACCATAACAATGATCCCGAGTGAAAACAGCGCAAAATAGCTCAACGAACAAACTACGAGGAATCAAAGACTAGGTTATGAACCCATCTTTTTGGACTCGAAAAAGGTTTACTCCCATGTCAATGCAACACTCGGCGAGAGCTTTCTGGAAAGGTAAAACACGCCTCCAACGGATGCTCATATCAAAAGTTAGAAAGTTTCGAATCTGACCTCGCCACGTGGAGCTGCACCTCTACCTACGGCTGCCCCAGGTAGAGCCGCTTCCACCGGGTCTATAAATAAACGTGCACCCCCAGCTCATTTCATAAATCAAGAAACACTCTAAACCTCTGCCCGTTTCATTTCTCGAACCCACTCTTGTACTCCAAACCCAAATTTTATTACTCTAACATGTAGATATACTCATAGTAGATATACTCATACACTACCACATATCAGAAATTAACTGGTAGAAACTGACATTTGAAGCCTACCATGTGGCAAAAAGCCCGTGTAGCATTCCATTATGAGTTTTTTTATGATCAGAAAGTTTATATTACTTCATCGCACTTTTATACACTTGCACGTTAAGTTTCGTTTTTTGATTATGTCCGGAACTCAGTTCCGTGGCCATTTTTGCTTACTTTTTGTACATTTTAGTAAATAAAATGTATTTTCTGGCATTTCTACAACTCGGATTGACGATCCTCCGCTTTTAACAACTTTTGTATATATATATATATATATATATACGTATATGCATCTTTCACCGAATTGGATTATCTTCCCAGTCACGGTTTGACTACTTTTTGTCTATATTTAACTGTATATATACTAACTTTTTAATTCTGTCAAGCACGGATGTCAAATCTGTGGTAGTTTACTGTTTTTATATATATAACTATATATATAAAAAAAATTCTGACTTATTTGGGCCTGAATTTATATTTCGTGGCCTTTTTATTGCTTTAATATATATATATATATATATATATATATATATATATATATATATTAACTATATATATATATATTAACTATATATATTAACATTTACAATCCAGTTTGACCTGGATTATTCTGTGGCCTTTTTACTGCTTTTATAAATATATATATATATATATATATATTTACATTCCAGTCCGGGCAAAGGATAGAATGTTCGTCGCCCTTTACTGCTTTCCTATATATATATATATATTTACATTCTGTGCAACCTGGTTTACTCCGTGGCTTTTTATAGCTTATATATATATATATATATATATATATATATTTACATTCCAGTCCGGGAATCGGAGTGAAAACCCATCGCCCTTTACAGCTTATATATATATATATATATATATATATATTTCCATTCTGTCAAGCCTGGATTACTTCGTGGTTTTTCAAGCTTATATATATATATATTTACATTCAAGTTCGGGCATCGGAGTGAAAACCCATCGCCCTTTACAACTTTCGTATATATATAACTATATATATATATTCTTTATTCATTATGATAAATTGTTGCTTTAAATATTCATTTGATATGAATTGACACTGACATTTCTTCTGGCAAACTAGATTTCTTTAAATCTCGCCAACTCTAGCTTTCAAACGGTTCAAAATAAGTCCAGACGGAACCGAGAAGCTAGAATGGCTGAGATTTACTGAAATCTAACATTTTTTCTAGTTTCAGTTCTGAAAGCAACCTCGCGTCCCTTAGATCGCTATCTATTGGGAACGAGACGCTTCGGCTACACACAAACCAAGATTTACTGATGAATCCTTGTTTGCTGTGACATGTTGATGTCAATATACATTTTTTGTACATAGTTGAGCTGTGCAGTTTTTATTGGCTTCCCTATGTGAGCCTAGGAATCGTGGGATTAATAATCAAACTGATCAGAATCTGATTCCCACGATGGACAAACTCCACTTTACAGATGTACCTTGCCAGTTTTTCTATAAAATGTACATCCGAAAGACCTTAAAATGGTTATCCAAGTTTAAGGTCTTAACATAATGAGAATATAATTTATCGTGTCAGAGTCACTCCGATGGCTGTCATGCCCATGAGGAGACCGTCACTTGTATATATTTTATGGTCGAGGATGCTTCGCAGCCCGACAATCACCATTCAAAATTGAGCCAAAAGACTGAAAAGATAAAACTAAAGTATCGATATGCTTCAATTCCTATGCTAGCATAAGGGTTTGAAAATCAACCTTTCAAAACATCATTTTAATAATCTTGTCTAAAAAAGAAACTTTTGCAAATCAAATCAAACCTTTTGTTTATAGGTTTAATGAAGCACATCCATGATTTCAATCAATCAAATATAGGCCCAATTTCTTCCAGCATTCACATAAACATTGCAGATTTAAAAGGAAAATATTGAAAAGATGCGGTACCGTGTTTACACGGGAGTTGTGGGGTGCCTAACACCTTCCCCACACTTAACCAAGCCCCCGAACTTAGAACTTCAGTTTCAAAGATCAAGTTTCGACAGTGTCTAGCAATTGGGCCTCTTTTCAAACAAAACTCTGTTGAGTTGGTACAACCATTTCAAAACTACCAACTGGTGACTCTGTGAAACGTTCAAATCGTCGACATGATACATGTTGGCCTTTTCCTAAAAAACCCTTCAAAACCTTTTTCACAAAAAAAGATAAAATAAGGGTAGACAAACACTTAGGAAAAGAGAAAGATTCGGGTCCAACTCGAACCGGATTTTTTCCCGACGTCGACAGGTGGCAACTTTGCTGGGACAGTAGAGGGCTTAGGCCGCACTCAAATCTTTTCAAAATTTCCCTTTCATATATGCGTATGTGTGAATGCTGCGTCTTTACATTGAATGAATGCGTGAATGATGCATCTTTACATTGAATGAATGTGAATGAATGCTTTCCTGCTTTATATTAGTGCTTCGCACCTATGTCATCATATACATACGGTGAGATGCGATGTATTTGAATGTATGTTGTGTGATTCCTCCACCAGGAGGCAAGCTCGTCGGTGACAGAGTAATGTCTTCGAGGACGGCTAAGTCTTCGGGGCTCATGAAAAAGCACCACTCAAATCCGCTCCAGTTGAAAGATCGGATTAATTTTCCCTCTAGTAGATTGCGATGATCTGGGAACCTTCATGCTGAAAAAGCCGCGAGAGTAGCTTAAGATAGGTCAGCCTCTGATTAACCAAATTCGAAGGGAAGCTTCTCCATGCCTTGCTCTTTCAAATTCAATGTCAAGTTTTCAAATTCCAATGTAAATATCATAGTGTACATTCAATAATTTGTCAAGCCTGTTATGTTATCCTGTCATCAAAATAACTGACCTCTGTTTTGCAGGATAAGATTAAAAAAACTTAAAAACACATCATGGCATGCATCCTATCCATACCTACCTCAGGAAATTGACACGCCTACGTTTTGTTGCAGGTGAAAACTTGTTGGGTATTTTTTATATGCGCGACACGCAAGTGTACGTGGTCAACAAGTAATATACTAATAAGATCAGGTATCGTACCCACAGAGACAATAATTCTTTTTAATCAAACAAGTACCAGTTTTATATTATTTCAGCTTTATCAAACTATTGATTAAAAGATGATTTTCTAACTAAATTTTTACTTAAACCAATTTTAACACTAACTCAAGATCTTAACAAGTTTTAAAGAATTAGGCCTACAACTTCACTTATTATTTCACTTCAGATAATATTCTTTTCTCCAGTTTATGTTAATTACTCCAGATTATTAATCAAGAACATTAAAGCAGATAAAACCATCTCTCGATGAATTATACCCATACACACTCAAATCCACAGATGATAGAATTAAGAAAGACACCTTAAATGACTAATTCACTATATCTCTATGTGAATTACAATTAAATAAAGTTTAAAATCAAGTTCTTATCAGATTACATATGTTGCATAGATATCTATATCCTATACATGAATTATGAATCCCAACTACGTAGAAATCACAAATATATGTCACTGTGGCTAGTTCCGATCCCATATGTCATCTCTCGAATTCATATGGGATAACGAATAATTTGTGATCAAGTAATTATATAGATTAAGCACAACTCAAAGCAAATAATCTGGAAATAATATTCATAAAATGAATTAAAGACTATTTAATCATCCATTACATAACAAGATCTGTCATAGGCTTAAATAAGAAATTAGTTCATCATAGACGAATAAAATATAATAATCCACAGAGTATTAATCATTCTGAATACAAAGTAAATATGAATAGAGAAAGAAAGGAATATGAAACTCATTCGTTACTCTTCTTCACGTTCGCTTTATGTTCATCGGGTTAAGCTCTGCTTCAATCCTCCTCCGCTGATCAAGTCTCAAACTAGGGTTCCAAATTGTCTAAGTAAGTCATTATAAGCCTCTTTTTGCCATATATATGTTCTCCTCCCGAACAGCAACTTCCAACACTCCCTTCTCACAATCCTATTCGAAATAGGACAATTAGACCAAATCTGCAGACACGCGCCCCGACGCACTTGTAAACCTTGGAGGCGAACCCCGGTGCAGCTGTGCCCCGGCGAATATACTAGCCTAGGAAATGCGCCTTGATGCAGTTTGTAAAAGTCCTGCCCATTTTTTCTTGTAAGCTACCATTCCGTCCATTCGTTCGCCCACTCAGTTCCTGCACACAAAACCCACACACATACATGAAAAGATCCTATAACATACTCGAAGTAGTTATATCCTTGGTTTAAATGATATCGATTCGTAGGTATGAAACCTACTTATCAAATACCCCCAAACTTAAGATTTCGCTTGTCCTTAAGTGAAAACAACAATAAACTGAAAATAACACACAATGTATCTATATGTATGCACATGGATGACCTACTCCCTACATGCCTATGAATCTAGCAATAGATCAATATGTTATTTAACACAGGCCTCCAAGATATCATACGATACTCAAATAATATAGAAAATTCAATGTACAGTTCATCAGTACTCAATCAGTCCATCCAACCCTGTCCTTACTCATGTTGTGTGTGTGTGCTTATTAACTTTTCTACTCATCAACAATTCAAAAACATCACATACGTACTTCTTAGATGGAAAATTTTAGTTAAACTTTAAATATTCTGCATTCATGAAAAAACCAATCAATCATAGTAATTACCCAGTTCGGGGATTTCAGATAGGGCTTATTTTTCTTATTTCTCACTCATGAGTGCGTTTTATGCTCCTTTCTGTGTTCACAATAGACCGTGCAATGTCTGCATCTATTAGGCTTTTCAATGCTACCCGTTTAGCGAACTTTTGACCAACGACTCCCAAACCAGAAGGTTTTAGGGCGCTAGGTGTAAAAACATCCCCAAGGGCTTACTGATTCATGTAACAAAGGCCACAGATACAAGCTAGTCCATGTGTTTATTTTTTTTCTTTCTTCTTTATTTTTTTTCCTTTTTCTCTATTTTCTACTTTCTTTCTCGTTTTCTTTCACCCCACTGGGTCCCCCAAACTCAAGTTCTTACTTACTTTTAAGCCTTTAATGTCAATATAACAGATTCATCAAATTTAACTAAGATTTATCCCATAGAAACAAGTTGTGACCCCTTGATTATCATCAGAACACATCATTAATCTTCACGTTTGTTCAAGTTAAAAGGCAATACCAATCCTATCATCGGCCGAGCTAAATAAATATCAATCCATTGCTTAAACTCATGCAACCTATATGCCTAAATGCCAAGAAAGAATTTTTTTGATTTTTTTTTATTTTCTTGATTTTAATTTTTTTTATTTTTTATCATATATTTAATGCACATATAACTAGTAATAATATGATTTTTGTGATTTTTCTTGATTTTTATTATTTTTATTTTTTATCATATATTTAATGCACATATAACTAGTAATAATATGCTCTATTCTAAAATACAATTTACTACTATGCAAAATGACATGAACATGTAATTAACTAACATGCAAACTAACTAACTAAATGACTAAACTACCCCCAAACTTAAATAATTCAATGTTCTCATTGGATAAATCAAAAAAAGTTCGAGGACTGCCCTACGTGATCAAGCGTCATGCTCAACCGGTGGATCCTCGGTAGCTGGGTCATCAACCGGGTCCTCAACGGGCTGTGGGGGAAGAAAAGATGGTAGTGACTGTGGGACTGGGAACTGGAATTCTTCACTGGTGGCGTTGAGTCGAGCAAAGGCGGCTGCGAGAGATGCATTGAACTCATTTTGCGTGGCAAACATGTGGTCTTGCCTAGCTGCTAACTCTTGGAACCGCTCATCAACATAGTGCTGCATATTTTAGAATTGGGCACTGAAAGTGTACTTTATTCGGGACGAGGTGGAAGTCCCGCCTTGTTCATGTTCTTGTTCTTCCTCATCAAAATCTTCATTCTGCTCGTCCTCCTCCTCATCACCCTCATCTTCGGGAAATATATATCCAAGGTCGCGTGGGTTTGACTGCCCCCCTTTCCAACTTGACTTCCACTAAATTAAATTGGGGTCTAGGCACAGTAGAGGCTGCTGGATAGGCTCCGTGGAACTCCATTGTACCCCTGCCCGGGCATATAGGGCGTATATCAATGATGGTTGAGCCAAACCACCCTGGACTGATCCACGAAGATTGCGGCGTATATTGTGATGAATGAGGTGGCCCACGTCGATGGATCGGTCTTTACATATGGTATAAAGCAGAACCGCCCTCTCCTTCGTGACATCGCTCACGTGTGTGCTGGGCAGCAGTTTGGCACAGAAGAACGCATGCAAATTTTTTCCATACAGACTAAGGTGGTTGCTTTGAAAATGAGACCCATTTGACACCCATGTAGAGTCTGGCTTGCACAATTCTGTTAAAATCTGATAATAGTTGGCGTTGCTTTCCTTGAGGACTGAATACTCACAAGTTATCTGTGGAAGATGGTAGTAGTCGTTGATCTACTGCACGGTAAATAGAAACATTTTTCCTCTTACGAAGGTGAATAATGGGGATATGTCTGGCGCATTGGCATAGAATTCTTTGACCACCGCCACTATGACGGCGTCCGGATGTGCCACGAGCGTCTCCTAACGCTTCTCGCGAATCTGATTAAATATTTGCCCATTAAATTCGTTAGGAGCCAACCCACGCTCCGGCGCCAAAGATTTGTTGGAGAGGTACTCAAATAGGTCCGCCGCCTCGATGTTTAAGAATTTGCGTCTGTCGAATTGCAGCGAGGCGGTGGATGAGCCTTCCCCACGTTGCCTTTTCTGTTGGCTGGAAGTCATAGAATCATGGTTTTAACCGTTACTTGGTGTTAAGTGGAGGAATTGTTGATGAGACTTTTTCACAAACACTTGGTGTGTAAGTGGTTAGGGCTTGATTATTTTTGCCTTTCACTTGATTTGTATGCCCACTTTGTGAATTTATCCTCACGCTGGTGTACTCCTGAAATATGTGCACCAAATTCCTAAGAATTAAGATTACATATTATTTTCTCTTTCAAAATTCAAAAGATTGGGGTGGATGTGAAGACTATTTCTTTCTTTGGAAGTCGGATGATTTGAACCCTAGATGTGGAAGAGTGATTGGGAAGGAGTGATTGATTGCTTTGGTGATGACGCCTGAGATCAAGTCAAAGAATGATTGCAAAGTTGGGTTCGGTCGAAAGTTCAAAAAAACTTCCTTGATTTCAGTTGTGATGAGTTTGGAATATCTTATGCTTGCGCCTTATACTGCTGAAGTCGTGCTGTTAAAAAAAGAAAAACAGGACGCACGTCGGGGCGCAAATTTTTGTTCGTAGAACTGCGCCGGGGCGAGCTTTTCCTTCACAAGTTTTCGCCAGGGTAAAATTTGACCTGAGAGATCAGCGTCGAAGCGAGCCTTTTCCTTCACAAATTTTCGACGGGGCGAATTTTGGCTGAGGGGTACGCGCCGGGGCGTTCTTTCTGCATTGGAATTACGCCGGGGCGCGATCTGATTTTCTGCAGCTGTTTGACGCAGTACTTTGGCAGGTCATTTTGTATCTCCTTGTATCGCATTACTCTTTCTAATTCCATCCTACAAGCAAAATATAACAGAATTAGTATTGGTATTTACTTGATTCAATAGACACCATTCCTATGCTAAAACATGTCTTAGTCTACTCTGCTCTACTTAAATCAAATAAAATAAATTTAAAAAAACTTGAAATAAACTCATGATTGGGTTGCCTCCCATTAAACGCTTAATTTATAGTCTTCAGCCGGACTACTCCCTTTTGTTATGCTGGATCGGCAAGGTTAATTGAGGTTGCTTGGCGATCGAGATCACCCCCCCCCCAAGTAGTGCTTTAAACATTGACCATTGACTTTGAATGATTCGGTCGAATCCATGCTGTATATTTCAACGGCGCCATGTGGAAACACTGTCTTGACGATAAATGGGCCCGGCCACCTGGATTTCAATTTTTCGGGAAATAATTTCAACCGAGAGTTAAACAGCAATACTGACTGACCCGGTTCAAACTTTCTATCCATTATCTTCTGATCGTGCAATTTCTTAACTTTTTCTTTATATAGCTTCGAATTCTCATATGCTTGTAAGCGGAATTCATCTAACTCATTAATTTGCAAAAGTCCCCGCTCCCCTGCTGCTAATAAATTGAAGTTTAATTTCTTGATAGCCCAATATTCCTTGTGCTCGAGTTCCACAGGAAGGTGACATACCTTCCCGTAAACCAACTGATATGGAGACAAACATATCAAAGTTTTGTAGGCGGTCTGATACGCCCAAAGTGCGTCGTCTAATTTCAACGACCAATCCTTCCGATTTGGGTTGACTACCTTCTCCAAGATTCTCTTCACCTCTCGGTTAGAGACTTCGGCTTGGCCACTCGTCTGAGGGTGATAGGCTGTGGCGATTCAGTGGTTGACCCCATACTTTGTCAAGAGAGCAGTGAAGTATTTGTTGCAGAAATGGCTCCCTTCATCACTAATGATTGCCCTCTGGGTACCAAAACGTGTGAAAATATTCTTCTGCAAGAATTTTAAAACCACCTTCGCATCATTTATCGGTAATGAAACTGCTTCCACCCATTTCGATACGTAATCCATTGCTAATAGAATGTACAGATTACTGAATGAAGACGGAAATGGTCCCATGAAGTCGATTCCCCAAACATCAAAAATCTTGACTTCCAAGATCATGTTTAGTGGCATCTCGTTCTACTTTGAAATATTACCCACTCTCTAACATCTATCACAGTTTTTCATGCACTGATGTGCGTCTTTGAACAATGTGGGCCAGAAAAAACCTGCTTGGAGGACTTTTGCAGCTGTTCTTTCACTCCCATAGTGTCTCCCGTATAATGTGGCGTGACACGCCTGTAAGATGCTCTCAACTTCACTTTCCAGTACACACCGCCGGATCATTCTGTCAGCGCACTGGCAGAATAAATATGGTTCATCCCACATATACCACTTCACTTCATGTAAGAATTTCTTCTTTTGTTGGCATGTCAAATATGGTGGGAGAATATTACGTACCAAGTAGTTCACAAAATCCGCATACCATGGGAATTCACCGTGGATCAAAAATAACTGCTCATCGGGAAAAGACTCGTTAATTGCTACTTTGTCTGTCTCATCCTGCTGCGGATTCTCTAGCCACAAAAGATGGTCAGCCACCTGATTTTCTGTTCCCTTCCAATCCTTAATCTCTAAATCAAACTCTTGAAGGAGCAAAACCCAGCGAATAAGTCTCGGCTTTGCGTCCATCTTCTCCACTAGATACCGGATGGCTGAGTGATCTGTGTAAACCACCACCTTTATCCCCACTAAGTATGACCAAAATTTATCAAAAGCATACACAACTGCAAGTAATTCTTTTCCCGTGGTTGTGTAGTTCAACTGTGCATCTGTCAGTGTCTTGCTCGCGTAATAGATGGCATAAAAGATTTTCTCCCATCATTGTCCAAGCACTGCTCCTACTGCATAGTTATTGGCATCGCATATGAGCTCAAAAGGCTTTGTCCAATTCGATGCTATGATCACTGGGGCAGTGGTTAGCTTCTTCTTTAATTGCTCAAATGCCATTAGACAATCTTCATCAAACTTGAATGGGACGTCTTTCTCCAATAGATTGCAGAGTGGCTTTGTGATTTTCGATAAGTCTTTGATAAACCGTAGGTAGAACCCCGCATGACCAAAAAAGCTCCGAATACCCTTTACTGAAGTCGGCGGTGGCAAATTTTCAATTATTTCCATTTTAGCTCTATCAACTTCCAACCCTTTTCCAGAAACTTTATGTCCAAGGATTATCTCTTCTTGGACCATAAAGTGGCATTTCTCCCAGTTGAGCACTAGATTCGTCTCGACACATCTTTTCAGCACCAAGACTAGATTTTCAAGACACCTATCAAAAGATTCCCCGAATACTGAAAAATTATCCATAACTACCTCGACACTTCGCTCCACCATGTCTAAAAAGATTGCCATCATGCAACGTTAAAATGTCGCTGGTGCGTTACACAGCCCGAATGACATCCTTCTGAAGGCAAAGGTGCCATAAGGGCATGTGAACATCGTCTTCTCCTGATCCTCCGGTGCAATCACTATCTGGTTATACCCGGAATATCCATCTAACAAGCAGTAGTACTCATGTCTGGCTAGTCTCTCTAACATCTGATTAATGAAAGGCAAGGGGAAATGATCCTTTCTAGTTGCCTTATTCAACCTTCTATAGTCCATGCAGACCCTCCAGCCGGTCACTGTTCTTGTCAGTATCAGTTCGTTGTTCTTGTTCTTTACTAATGTCAAACCTCCTTTCTTCGGGACACATTGAACCGGGCTCACCCAAGCACTGACTGAAATTGGGTAGATGATTTCAGCATCCAGCCATTTCAAGATCTCCTTCTTCACTACCTCTTTCATTATGGGGTTGAGCCGCCTCTGTTGTTCCACTGTTGGCTTGCTATCCTCCTCCATTAGAATCTTGTGCATACAGAATGACGGGCTGATTCCTTTGATGTGGACGATTGCCTATCCAATAGCAGACTTGTATTCCCTCATCACTCTTAACAGCTTACTTTCCTGCAGTTTGTTAAGTGCAGATGCAATAATAACAGGTAAAATAGATGAATTACCCAAATAAGCATACTTGAGGTGATTAGGTAGGGGTTTGAGTTCTAGTTTAGGTGGTTCCTGTGACGTCCCTAAATTCTCAACACTCCCTGTAGCAGATTTGGTGCTCATGTAAATATTCCATAAGATAATAATTCCTATCAATCCAAGATTCACAGTATTCCACAACAAATAGTAGTTCTCGTCAGAACATTTACTATATTGAGATACCTTCACTTGGATGAATAGGTTTATAATCTCACGGATATTTCTTTCATATCAATAATTCCTATCTATCTGACATTCGCAGTATTAATATTAGGGTCGTTCTTGGAACTGAGGTGTGCGACCGACCTCAGTGCATCAGAGAACCATAATATCTTTCAATACTCCCAATTTAGATGTATAGTTCATATAGATACTGTACTTCTTCCTGTGTTCTAGAAAGTTAAAAACTAAGCAATTGATAAAAGATAATAATATAATACATATTCTTAAATTGGCTTACAATAAATCCCAACTTACTATTACATCAGAGTCCCCAAAGATATAAACAAAATTTAAAGTAACTGAGTTTTTCCATCCATATGATTGAACTCTGGAACTTTTGATATGTCAACTAAAACTGCAAAGAAAAAGAATAATTGCAAGGATAAGCTACAGAAAGCTCAGCAAGTTTTAAACAAGTTATATATTATACTCACACTGAATCAGAATTGAATGAACATATAGTTTAGAGTTTTTCCACATATATACTAAGTCCATCCATTACGAGTTTCTGTTAGTCATAAAGACTTAGCAACCCGGGTTGATTCGGTCAACAACACCACACTCCTAACAGTCACAAAGACTTATAGGAGCTCTGTTCGGATATCTCATAGTTGATCAGCCTAATCATATCCTAGGAGTATGCATATCATCCTACCAATCCAACAAGGTCAGTACTACAACTGCCTGTAAATATAACACCTGGTTAGTGCTATAACTGCTGGTCCAAAAAATATCAGCATATATATCTGTACCAAACAACATTGATTTTTTCACAGTTTATTCTTTGATATCAAATCAAACACATTTTACGCAAACAACTGCTCATATGGTTTGGTTATGCATGAACAATAAGTCATAACCTTCTTCAAATCACAGATATCACGAATAATGTTTATAACAAGTTCGTATATCAATATAATTAAATGAAGTTAGAAAACTTGCCTTTGCGAAGATTAGCTACTTAAACTATTTGAAAGTGTTTACGCAACCTATATATATTTATAACAGTCATTAGAAACAATAACAACTAATAACTAGTCAAACTAATAGTGTTTGGGTTGATTTTGGTGTCCGTTCAGTATTTCATTGCTTTATTGAATAGTTATCGAATTAGTTTTTTAGTAAACTTTATTTAAAAGTTTCAATACCTTATTAGATATTTTAGTTATTGTTTATAATAATTTCCAAACACTCAAAATAATTTTTAAAAGAATTAATATTACTTATAATGATTAATATTATTTTTAAATATTTAATAACCATTTATAATGGTTTTTAAATCATCAATAATATTTTTAAATAATTTATTTTTATTGATAATAATTTTTAAATCATTAATATCATTTTTAAATAATTTAAAATTATTCTTAAATTATTAATATTATTTGTAAATAACTAATAACCACTTAAAATGATTTTTAGATCATCACTAATATTTTTAAATAATTTATTTTTATTAATAATTATTTTTAAATCATTAATATCATTTTTAAATAATTTATTATTATTTAAAATGATTTTTAAACTATTAACATTATTTTTAAATAATTTATTTAATAAAATTATTAAATACTTTTATTATTATTAATATTTAAATAAATTAAATATTAATAAATATTTATGTCAAAAAATTAAAAATTATTTATTATAAATTAAAATGAATTTTTAGATTTATTTATTAATTATTTTGTATTTATTTTAATTATTATTATTATTTTTCAAAAATAATCCGTCGCTATAGACTATAGCGACGGATTCTGTCGCGTAAGGTGTTCTTGGACAACTCAAGAATAGGATGGTCAACGGCTTGGCCTCTAGTTTGACTCGCTTTAATTCCCAATATGCTCGGTTTCTGGGCAGGTAAGTTTATTAATATTATAATATTGATGTATTACTACAAGTTCATACTAAGTTAGGGGTCTAACTACAACAAATCAGGGAGTTATTGATGGTCAAACCACTAGGCTAGAGCTGTTCCTCATTTTTGGGTTACCTAGAAATGAGAAGTCAAGGTCGGTCAACGACCTTGCAGCCCTTATATCTTGCAACCAGTTTATGTTTTAGGTAGTTTATTGCCAAGGTCTTGTAGTGTAACTGTCAGGGTATAAGATTGTAGCACTTAAGGGGTCTAACAACATCATAGGAGAAAGATCTAGGCCTTCAAAGAACTTGTCAGGTGCTGTTTTTGTTTTTTTGGGTTACCCAGAATTGCGAGCTTAACGGTCCATGTGGTTTGACCTTCACTCACGTTCGATCTATACTTATGTAAGGCTCTAGAGTGCTCTATTATTGTAGTCCTCATGCCAGAGTATAACCTAAATACCATATAACATCCAAACAATGATCTCATTCTCTAAGATCATAGCCTAAGGTACTCTTATCTAAGGTGTATAACCTACAGCTCTGATACCAAAGGTAACAACCCCAAAATTCATACAATATAATTCTCATTCTCGATCGTTAACAATACAACTTTATTCAAATTTTACATCATTATTCGATATACAATCATTACAAAAATGCGGAATATTTAAAACTTTTATAAAATCTTTCTCTATTGCCCTGAATCGCAACTTTAGATCACATCTCTTTGATTCAATTATATATCATGAATCGCTACAACGAAATGACTATACAAAGTCTTACATTACAATTATTATCCATATACATCGTATAACTTAACTTATAATTCAACAATTATGTTACAATTAAAACATATACATTACTCATCTAGAATAATTAAATTCTTGCATCGCTATTGATCTTACAATTCAACTAGCACGTATCATTACGTTGCATCCTTGTCATGCAAAAGTGGTTATTTGCAAGAGTGAGCTCGACAGCTCAGCAAGTTCTAACAGTTTTCATGTATCACATAGCACATAATTACATGCTCAATATACATTTCATAACCGTTAAAGTAACATGGCATATATGCTTTAATTCACATAACAATATAAAGATTGAGTTCCTTACATAATCAACATTCTTTAATCAATCAATGTAGTCATAAATTGACTGTAACATTTCATGCTTACAACATATATAACATAGCATGCACTTTGCAATACAATTTAAAATAGTTCATAATATCATCAAGTTCACATAGAAAATAGGGACCGAAAGACTTGCCTAACTCGTAGATTATCAATTACCAAAAACAGCTTATAATTATCTGCTTCACGAATCCTACATAACGTATTACCATACGCATCAATTATCAGTCACTTAGTGATGCTTAGCAAACGCTTAAGTAAATTCTACTTTATACTTTCTAATTATCTTATATTTACTCGTTTGACACACACTGTCAAATCATATGTATAATTAACAATATTAGTTAATTATCACATAGCTAATCCTTATAGTCAGTTAACCACTTTAGGTTAACTCATTCCTCATTAACAAATAAGTTAATAGTTAATTATCACATAATCACATTACGTAATCATATATATTACATTTCACATAATTAATCAACTAATAATTACATCCTCATATTAAATTATAATTAAACAAATTAAAATTTAAACATCCACTTTAATTATAATTAATCGATTATAATTACATCTTATGTTACTCAAATTATAATTTAATTTAAACCATTACTTTAATTAATCAAATTATAATTAAACAAATTATAATTTATAATTAATCAACTACATCATGCATGTTAATAACTTAATCAAGTTATGCAATCATAATCAAGTTATACAATCACAATATTCAAGTTTGTACTTAGTTTGTTAACTTGAACTTTCACATTATCTTATACATGTCAATAACTTAGTTTATAAATAATGAACTTCAAATCATATAATATTCAAGTATTTAACTTAGAACAACATCTTTTATTGTCGAGAGCACTACACTTGTGTATGTGCATGTCCGACGCTCTCCGATTGCCTCCGAATACGCATCAGTCACAGAGATGGCCAATTTGACCTATTTTAACGACTTCAAATTGAAAAACTTAAAGAATGAAAGTTGTAGATCTTGTCGTTATATTTTTGAATCATCTTGAATCGCTGTAATCGGAGTTTCTATGAAGACGTTATGCTTATTTTACTACAGGAGGTCAAAACAGAAATTTTCTCTGCACTACCCCCGCTGGGGCGGGGGTTAGACTCGCTGGGGCGAGTGTGGTGCTGCATGGGGCGGGTTGGGACGGGCATAAAGCCTGCTGGGGCGGGCTTTCCCTTGAGGTTCAGCAATAATTCGCGATTTTGACAGTTTTTAGCCCAAATGAATGCAAATTAAACTAACACAGTGATTTCTATGAAGTATGTACTTCATAGAAACATCATACAATGTTACTAACATATTTTTAACATCTTAAATCATGCAATTACTCAAATCAACTCATTAAATATCACTATTCTTGGTGTTCTTGACGATTTTGAAGAAAACACGAATCATTGTCACAGATTCGTTACAACTCCGAATCCGTCCGTTCAAAATTTGTTTTCTTTGTTTTAACATGTATAATCATAATCCATTATCAAATTTAAGTTAAACAACCAATTCAAAGCATACAAATTGTACATAAGGCCATATATACGTGTTCTTCATATTTTTCATACTATATAATTTATGAAACTTTGATTAAAGCATGTTTACATGAAATTGATTACTCTAATTCATGAATATATGATATAAAACATTTTATTAACATATAATAACACATATATGATCATATCTTAAGTTAATCATAAAAATCATTCTTCATAGAGAACTTGAAAACACTTTTTATGGAGAAAACATAAGAACGTGAATTGAAAGTTTGGGTTGAAGAGATTACCCCTTGAAATCTTTTTGATGATAATATGAACTCTAGAATCTACAACTCTTCTTCTCAATTCACAATTCTCTCTCAATTATTCTCTCCAACTTTCTTTCTTTTATCTTTGATAAAAGATATCAATATAGAAACTGATATGATATGTAATATATGTATAGATATATAATACGTATATATTATATAACAGATACGTAAGTGGTCAGTTAATCCCATAACGGGTTAACTGCCCCAACTTCTCCTAGGGCCATGTTTGGCTAATGATAATAGTTCCTTTTCATTTATTTTAATTACATCCTTTAACTAATTAAATCTCCGCATTATAATCTAATTAATTAAAAGTTAACACCAATTAATCACATAAAATTGTCACATAATTATAATTACTCGCTAATTATAATTTCATGTAACAGTCAACACATAACTACATCTAATTTAATTATTCTAATTAAATTAGAACTATAACATAAAATCATTACGTCAATTAAATTAAATAGTAAATATTCATTTAATTAATAGAATACACTTAATTAAATCACTTCACCACAATCACATAATTATTTATTTAACTCAATAAATAATTTAATTAAGATATTTATTTGATTCAATAAATATTAAAATATATAAAATTCTCTTCACATATTTCATAATATATGACACGTATACACATACTCAACTCAAAACATCTCGTAATAAGAATTTTATTTATTAAATTCTTATTTATTAATTCTTAAAAATCCGGGATGTCACAAATGTAATCAATTGTTATTATATTGAGAATGTATGGATACGTATAACTGATATGTATGAATCCATAATTGAATGATTGTGTAGGAATACACGAAGCGCAAATATCTTAAGCGGTTAAGTCGTAGTTGTTAAACTACGCACCAGGCAAGTCTTTCAGTTCTTATTTGATATATGAATTCAATAACTGTTAGATGAATTATATTATGCCATGATGATGTTAACTTATATATGAACTGTATATGAGATATATATGTGATTGAAAGTTGATCTTTGGTGATATGTTTGTTTTGTGAGAAGTAACATGCGTAGTATATTTCGATTGATTATGAATGCATGAACTGGGTAAGATATTATATGCTATATGTTGCATAAAAACTGTTAGAATTGTTGAGTTGTCGAGCTCATTCTTGCAAAATAACCACTTTTGCAGGTTAAGGACTCACGATAAAAGTTTCGTGCTACGTGATAGAGTTCGAAGATTTTAATTTATTTAAATATATATTCTTAAACCATGCTAAGGTTCTAGAAGATGTATACGATAGTAGATTACAATGTTTTATACATGTTTAAATTGTAAGATTGTGTTATGTAACACATAGGGGTTTCGAACTGAGATGTATACGTTTATACAGTAATTCGAACATAGTGAATCATACTTTATAATTAGTTCAAGGTTATGTAATTGATTCAAGATTATGAATTCAATGAAAGATTTTATTCAAGGAAATAGAAAAGTTTTAGTTATTCTACATTTTTGTAACATCAATTGGTATGTATAGACAGATATGGTATATGACCGAGATTTGAAAACTTATAAAAGGTTTAGTGTCATCATACAATATCTTGGATATGAATAGAAATTATATTTCTATATTGTAATAAGTGAAATTTAATCATTAAGTTTTGAATAAAGATGTATAGTTCCGCGATAGATGTATCACGGCGGATCGGATCCGAGGTGTTTTGAGAGATTCGAATTTGGGGTCGTCACAGGTTGGTATCAAAATTATAGGTTATAAACCTTAGGTAAGTGTACCTTAGACTATAACCTGAGAGAAGGAAAGATAAGATTAATAAATACGTAAGGATTCAAAGAAGAATCTTGGAGTATCTAGAGATTGAGAATCAGGAGTTTCCTAACTCCGGTGATAAAAATGTTAAGACGATGTCTATAAAACGTTCACGAGAATGAACTCGAATGGAGTTTAGTTGATAATAGGGAAAGAACCCTAAGTTAAGTTAATGATCACGACGTGATCAGATTGAACAATGTAATGATAGATGGTCTGTATCGAGTAAGTAATTATAACCTAATGCTATAAGAGGAGGTACTATGTAATATTACGAGCAGACTCATGAGGAGTTGTATGTAACGAAATGTAAAAATTTTGCAACGAGCAAAGAGCAAGTTGAGAGTAAGATAGAATTAAGTGTGGGATTTCAATTGAGGACACTTGTTAGCAGCTAGGTTGTATGGTTCCTTGTATGGGCGGGGAATTTATGCTTGGGTTTAGAACCACTTAGCTTCCTATATTGTTTAGTGGCTGAGTTAACCAGTTCCTTGTATAGGCAGGGGATTGTGTTTGGTTCGACAACCACTTAGCTTCTTACATTAATAATCATTGGAATGTTGGTGTCGCGCTATTATTATACATATGACGGAAAGGTGATTCTTTTCTCATGTTTATTCTAATAGATAGATATTACTAAGATTAGGTGCAAGTTCTTTAAACTCATACTATGGTAAGTTTGTGACTCATAATTGTATGATGGGACTGATAGTAGTGTGCATACAAGTCAATCATGTATGATGATAAAGCACGTACTTTGTAAACAATCTTATTTATTTATTAATGAAATATTCATTTATTAAAGGCATTTAATTATCTACATGTTGCTGTTTTTATAATATGTAAATAACCCATAGTTTTAAGCAATGCTTTTAGAATCATGATGATGATTATGCTAATGAGATCTAAATTCTTAGAAAGTTTTAAAACTTAAATAGTTCCCAATCGTGGGATTACTAAAAAGGGGATTAGTAAATCCGGATAGATTGGTACATATGTTGCTTGCTCATTGGATGAGGATGATTGATCTCATGATCATTTGTGTGGAGACACTAAAGCAAGTATGTAGGTGCTTATTGGAGAATAAGTTCACTGAACGTGATTCGCTATGGAATACCTAATGGAGTTTTACTCGCATGTCAATAGGAATTCCTAATGTGATAGTAGTACAAGTGATCCTTGGACTTGAGATCATCATAGTATCTTGTATGTAACAAATTATACTTTGACTTATTCCTTAAGACCTTTTAAGGCATATATAGGGTATGCTTGGGTATAATGAGTTATATATGGAGATAATGAATGATCAATAAAGAATCTACCACCTCTAGTAAAAGAGGAGATATGTCCTATGTGATTCGTTAAATGACAACCCAGGAATCCTTGGCCAAGGTAAAATGAAATTAGAAAGGAGTTTTTAATTTACATTATTTGGAGTTGTGCATTTTCTAATCGAAATACATATAATTAAATAAAATAAGACTTGACAGTAAATCCATGTCTTATATTTAATTGGGACATTGTATGGTGGAAGGATTGAATTGTATGGTAACTATTAACTCACAGGTTCTTTTATGATTAATGTTGAAATCTATATTATCTGGAAAGTCGTTGATCGCTAGGGAGGCTTATCCCTATTGTAGAATAAATATTATTTATTTAAATAGATTATTAGTTTAATTTATTTATTTAAATAAGATTAAAATTGTTTTAATTGATTTATTCTCAACCGGTTTAATATGGAGAACCTAAAGGGTCACACCATAAAAGGAAGAATAATTATTTAAGAAGGTAATGGCATAATCGTAATAATGCATTAAGTATAATTAATTTAATCTATGGTGATAGAATAAATTAAATCGCTTAATGTTTATTATTTAATATTTTGAAAATATTAAATATAAATTAATAAGAAGAGTCTTATTAATATTATTACAATTATTATTATTTTAATTTCTAAAGGAGTTTAGTAATTAATTTAATATTTAGTACTCTCATTTATTCCTAATAAGATTAGGAGACAAATTAATTAAATGAATTTAATTAATTATTCCCATGTGGCGGGAAGCCTAAATTAATTAAAGGAGTTTAATTAATTAAAAGAAATCCCATGTCTAATAGGATTAGAAGGGTTGACCAATGTCTATATAAGAGAAGTCTTATAATAGATATTAGATGATGCAATTCCAATTGTTGGAGAGTACTCCTTTTCTATAGAGGATAGAAAACTAAGGTTAAGCCAAACACCCTCCTTCTTGATAATTCATCTTCCTTGGTGGATCACCTCTAGAGGCCAAACACTTGGGTGGCTAACGTTGATCAAAGGAAGGAATCTAACCCGGAAATTCAAGGAGATCACGAAGAACAAGGAGTTGAACTAGTACCTGTGGAAGCTTCGTTCTACAAGGGTATGATTCCATAACTTCTTATTTATCGTTTTAAATTAATAATTTGCATAAAGGATGATCCGGGTAATGGTTTTGTAGAAATTTTTTAAACTCTGATATACCATGCTTCCGCTAATTTTTGCAATTTGATTGCGTCACGATTTCGTACAAACCCAACAGTGGCATCAGAGTCAAATCTTTATGCAATTATTAATTTATTTTTGATTTCATATACATATGGGTATGTATTTAAAATAATTTATTGGGCATAATTTTATTGTATAAAATTATATTTTTTAAGAAAAAAAAAAAGAAAAAAAAAGACTTTTTTTGGGAAGAATCACAATTTTTTTTTTTGGTGCTAATCTTGAATTCTGCAAAGAAAAGGTGTTGTCTCTTTCTTACTCCAAAAAGAATGTGACCCATCAAGAAATGACTTTTTTAATAAACCTGCAGGACTCTTTTAATAAAAGAAAGTGATTTTTTTTTAAAAAATAAATATGATATATTTATATATTATATTCTAAATAATTTTATAATTAAAATAAAGAGTTTATTTTAATCTTGAAATTGAATTTCATGCAATTTAAAATTGCCCATTAAATGATACTCATATATATATGGAATATTTTAATTCATGAGATGAATATTTATTTATTAATATATATGGTGATATGTATGAAAATAAATGGGGATTGATTATGGACTATTTGACCAATGTGATTGGATTTTATTTTAGTTGAATGCTTGAATGAATGGGTTTTATTAAATGGGGTCTGCGTACCTCGTCTTCTCTAATTTTTTTTTCTTGATGTAAAATTATATCTCCCTCCTATGTACTTCCCCTTGACTGTTGATAAAGGTTTCTATTTAAATTAAATAGTTTAATGTAATAGAAATAGTTAGAATTATCTTTAAAAATTAGAGACCAAGGAGCAAGGAGCGCGTGAAGACCCGTTTGTATGGAGCCCGGGTTTAAATGTAATAGTTACGTTTAAATTTAAATTCTTGCACCCCTAGGTTTGACCTTTTGGTTCACTTGGTGGCTCTAGTGAACCAAACTAGAATAAAAGTCCATAATCAATCCGGGTAGAATATAGTATTCTATATTGCATGCTAAATATTATATATATTATATTTTATGCAAACATGCTTCGCATGTTTATTAAAATGACGCGTATTTTATATATATATGTGCATGCGCGCTAAACAAAGATGAGACTAATAATAACAAATCCCTCAAAGAAATAATATTAAGTCCGAATTGTTCAAATGATATTTAGAATATCGAACGTCGCCTTCTAGCATGATAAATTAATAGAGTATTAGATATTTAATATGAGCTTGTTGTGCTATCCACAAGGCGAGTATTGCGTATTTAAGATGTTAATTAATCACATTTGATGCTTATCAAGAAAATTGAACGATCTAGTCTTGTTGTGCTATCCACAAGGACGAACATTTTTCTTTTTTGAATTTATGAAAGTGCTAGGCTGGACTTAACTTAAATTATTTTAGTTCGGATGTGCACACACTTGACCATTATGATTTAAGAGGCAAAATAAAAAGAATTACATGGTGATGTAATTGACAAGAGTTGTCTACCTATTTATTTGTATATCGTTTGTTGTGCTATCCACAAGGTTATATACATTTGAAATGGGATCCTTATTCTCACTAGCAAATTTTTAATTAGATGTTGCCGAACTATATAAGTGAGGGTAATATAGTTTGATAAAAATAGTGGGAGATACCAATTTAAAATAAAGACCTAAATTTATTTTGGTATGCAAAATTAATAAAATGAATGTTTGCTAAAATGTTGTTTTTCACATGCAGAATTTTAAAAATGTCAAAATCACTAATCTCACTACGAAGCATACTTGATGCAAACAAGCTTACCGGGCCAAATTATGAGGACTGGCTAAGAAATCTGAGAATTGTTCTCACTGCTGAAAAGATTTCTTATGTCCTAAATTCAACTGTCCCTGAATCTGTTTCAGAAACAGCCTCTGAGGAAGAGATTGCCACTTTCAATAAGTGGCAAGATGATGCATCTGTGGCTCAATGCATCATGCTCGCATCCATGAATAACGAGCTTCAGCGTCAGCACGTAAATATGGATGCTCCTGCTATGCTGCTTCACCTCAAGGAGTTGTATGGTGAACAGAGTAGGACTGCTAGATATGAGATATCTAAGGAGCTCTTCCGATCTCGGATGACCGAGGGTACTGCCGTCGAGACTCATGTCCTGAAAGTGATCAATTTGATTGAACACCTTGGACAGCTTGGGTTCGTCATGGATGGGGAGTTGAGTCAAGACTTGGTCTTGCAGTCACTCCCTGAGACCTTCTCGCAGTTTGTGGTTAATTTTCACATGAATAAGCTAGATGTCAGCTTGCCTGAGCTGCTTAACATGCTGAAAACTGCAGAAGGTCACTTCCCATCCAAGAAGAACCATGTCTTGATGGTGGATTCTTCCAATAAAAGGAAGAGGCCCAATGTATCTTCTGAAAAGAAGAAATCCAAGAAGGCTAAGGGAAAGGGGAAAGAAAAGGAACAAAAGAAACTTGAACCAGCTAAAGGAATGTGCTTTCATTGTAACAAGCCGGGACATTGGAAAAGGAACTACAAGAAGCTTGGAGAAGCTTCGACTTCCAATCAAGGTTTGTTCATGATTGAAATTAATTTTTCAGAAAGTCAAAATTCTACTTGGGTATTGGATACCGGCTGTGGTTCTCACATATGTAATAATGTGAAGGGACTGGTCAGAAGTAGAAAGCTGAACAATGATGAGGTGATCCTACGAGTAGGGAATGGAGCAAAGGTTGCTGCATTAGCTGTAGGAACTTATTGTTTAGCAATGCCTTCGGGCAAGTCAATTTATCTTAATAATTGTTATTATGTTCCGAATATTATTAAAAACATTATTTCAATTTCTGTATTGGATATGGAAGGATTTAACGTTGTTATAAAGAACAATAGTTGTTCTATTTATAAAGACGATGTTTTATATGGTATTGGAAATTTGCGAAATGGACTTTATACACTTGACTTACAAGAAAATATATTTCAAATTGAACAAACTAAGAAAAGGAAAAGAGATGATATTAATTATACCTACATGTGGCACTGTAGACTCGGTCATATCAATGAAACAAGATTATCCAAGTTGCATAAAGATGGGCTCCTCGAGCTATCCGATTATGAATCATATCCAACTTGTGAATCTTGTCTCATGGGTAAAATGACTAAATCTCCTTTTAGTGGAAGAGGAGAAAGAGTTACAGAGTTGTTGACATTGATTCACACAGACGTTTGTGGGCCTATGACAACAAGTGCACGGGGTGGGTATTCTTATTTTATTACTTTCACTGATGATCACTCAAGATTTGGATATGTGTATTTAATGAAATACAAGTCAGAATCATTTGAAAAGTTCAAAGAGTTCAGAAGTGAAGTAGAGAAACAAACGGGCAAGAGTATAAAGATACTTCGATCAGATCGAGGCGGAGAATACTTAAGCAGTGAGTTTCTCAATTGTCTCAAAGAAAATGGTATAATCTTACAATGGACTCCTCCAGGTACACCACAGTTAAATGGAGTATCTGAAAGGAGAAATCGAACACTGTTAGACATGGTTCGATCCATGATGAGTTTTACCGACCTTCCAATTTCCTTCTGGGGATATGCCCTAGAAACGGCTGCATACCTACTTAACAAGGTACCTACCAAATCCGCCCCAAAGACTCCATATGAGATGTGGAAGGGAAGGAAACCAAATCTTAAGCATGTTAAGACTTGGGGTTGTCCAGCTTATGTCAAAAAGTTTGAACATGATAAGCTACAGACTAAATCCGAAAAGTGTAGATTTGTGGGATACCCTAAAGAAACTGTAGGGTATTATTTCTATCATCCAACTGATCAAAAGGTGTTTGTTGCGAAACATGCTGCCTTCTTGGAAAAGGAGTTTATCCATGAAGGGGTTAGTGGGAGTAAGATATATCTTGAAGAAGCTCAAGAACCACAAATTACCACGGATCAAAGTCAGGTACCTGACCAAGTAGAAGAACCTACTATACCACACCCTGTTCGTAAATCTGGAAGAGTACCGAAGATACCTGAGAGGTATGGATTCGTTGTAGAGGATGACGATGAGGTACGCATCATGAATGATGATGATCCATTGAATTACGAACAGGCCATGAGTAATAAACACTCAGGGAAATGGCTTGAAGCCATGAAATCCGAAATGGACTCCATGTATGAAAACAAAGTATGGACTTTGGTTTCACCACCTGAAGGCATTAAGCCTATTGGGTGTAAATGGGTCTTTAAAAGAAAGACTGGAGCGGACGGCAAGGTGGAGACCTATAAGGCCCGACTGGTTGCAAAAGGTTTCAAACAAAGACAAGGAGTTGATTATGATGAAACCTTTTCACCAGTAGCTATGCTCAAGTCCATTCGGATTTTGCTTGCGATTGCAGCTTATAACGACTATGAGATCTGGCAGATGGACGTGAAAACGGCCTTCCTCAATGGGAAACTTGAGGAGGATGTGTATATGACACAGCCAGAGGGATTTGTTTCAAAGGTTGGAATAAATCAAGTCTGTAAGCTGCAACAATCCATTTATGGATTGAAGCAAGCTTCTCGTAGATGGAACATTCATTTTGATGAGACAATCAAAGAGTTTGATTTTATCAAAAATGACGATGAACCATGTGTGTATAAGAAGGTTAGTGGGAGCGCAGTTTCATTCCTTGTATTATATGTTGATGATATATTACTGATAGGGAATGACATTCCTATGCTACAATCAATTAAAATCTGGTTATCTAAACACTTCTCCATGAAGGACTTGGGAGAAGCATCCTATATTTTGGGGATAAAGATCTATAGAGATAGATCTAAAAGGATGCTTGGTTTATCCCAAGGAACGTACATTGATGCAATGCTAAAGAGATTTAGCATGGAAGATTCCAAAAGATGACTCATGCCGATGAGCCATGGAATACATCTCTCCAAGAAACAGGCCCCAAAGACACCTGAGGAGAGAGACCGAATGAGTAAGATCCCTTATGCTTCTGCAATAGGATCTATCATGTACGGTATGATATGTACTAGACCGGATGTTGCTCATTCACTTAGTGTAATGAGCAGATACCAGTCGAATCCAGGAGAAGAGCACTGGAAGGCAGTGAAGAATATCCTAAAATACTTGAGAAGGACTAAGGATATTTTTCTTGTCTACGGTGGGTCTGAATTAAAACTCGAGGGCTTCACAGACTCAAGTTTTCAAACGGACCAAGATGAAAGTAAATCTGTTTCGGGGTATGTTTTTACCTTGAACGGAGGCGCAGTGAGTTGGAAGAGTTCCAAGCAGCAAACAGTTGCTGATTCAGTGACAGAGGCAGAGTATATAGCTACAAGTGAAGCTGCAAAGGAAGCTGTTTGGATGAAGAAGTTCATAACTGAACTTGGTGTGGTTCCTAGCATTGGAGAAGCAGTTCCCATTTACTGTGACAACACAGGAGCAGTTGCACAGGCTAAGGAACCGAGGTCTCATCAGAAATCTAAACACGTGTTGCGGCGATTTCATTTGATCAGGGAGATCATTGAAAGAGGAGACGTCACCTTGGAGCGTGTAGACTCTCAAGACAACATTGCAGATCCATTTAATAAAGCTTTAACACAACAGCAGTTTGATCGTCACTTAGAGAAGATGGGTATGAGATACCATGGCGATTGGCTTTAGTGCAAGTGGGAGATTGATAGTAGTGTGCATACAAGCCAATCATGTATGATGATAAAGCACGTACTTTGTAAACAATCTTATTTATTTATTAATGAAATATTCATTTATTAAAGGCATTTAATTATCTACATGTTGCTGTTTTTATAATATGTAAATAACCCATAGTTTTAAGCAATGCTTTTAGAATCATGATGATGATCATGCTAATGAGATCTAAATTCTTAGAAAGTTTTAAAACTTAAATAGTTCCCAATCGTGGGATTACTAAAAAGGGGATTAGTAAATCCGGATAGATTGGTACATATGTTGCTTGCTCATTGGATGAGGATGATTGATCTCATGATCATTTGTGTGGAGACACTAAAGCAAGTATGTAGGTGCTTATTGGAGAATAAGTTCACTGAACGTGATTCGCTATGGAATACCTAATGGAGTTTTACTCGCATGTCAATAGGAATTCCTAATGTGATAGTAGTACAAGTGATCCTTGGACTTGAGATCATCATAGTATCTTGTATGTAACAAATTATACTTTGACTTATTCCTTAAGACCTTTTAAGGCATATATAGGGTATGCTTGGGTATAATGAGTTACATATGGAGATAATGAATGATCAATAAAGAATCTACCACCTCTAGTAAAAGAGGAGATATGTCCTATGTGATTCGTTAAATGACAACCCAGGAATCCTTGGCCAAGGTAAAATGAAATTAGAAAGGAGTTTTTAATTTGCATTATTTGGAGTTGTGCATTTTCTAATCGAAATACATATAATTAAATAAAATAAGACTTGACAGTAAATCCATGTCTTATATTTAATTGGGACATTGTATGGTGGAAGGATTGAATTGTATGGTAACTATTAACTCACAGGTTCTTTTATGATTAATGTTGAAATCTATATTATCTGGAAAGTCGTTGATCGCTAGGGAGGCTTATCCCTATTGTAGAATAAATATTATTTATTTAAATAGATTATTAGTTTAATTTATTTATTTAAATAAGATTAAAATTGTTTTAATTGATTTATTCACAACCGGTTTAATATGGAGAACCTAAAGGGTCACACCATAAAAGGAAGAATAATTATTTAAGAAGGTAATGGCATAATCGTAATAATGCATTAAGTATAATTAATTTAATCTATGGTGATAGAATAAATTAAATCGCTTAATGTTTATTATTTAATATTTTGAAAATATTAAATATAAATTAATAAGAAGAGTCTTATTAATATTATTACAATTATTATTATTTTAATTTCTAAAGGAGTTTAGTAATTAATTTAATATTTAGTACTCTCATTTATTCCTAATAAGATTAGGAGACAAATTAATTAAATAAATTTAATTAATTATCCCCATGTGGTGGGAAGCCTAAATTAATTAAAGGAGTTTAATTAATTAAAAGAAATCCCATGTCTAATAGGATTAGAAGGATTGACCAATGTCTATATAAGAGAAGTCTTATAATAGATATTAGATGATGCAATTCCAATTGTTGGAGAGTACTCCTTTTCTATAGAGGATAGAAAACTAAGGTTAAGCCAAACACCCTCCTTCTTGATAATTCATCTTCCTTGGTGGATCACCTCTAGAGGCCAAACACTTGGGTGGCTAACGTTGATCAAAGGAAGGAATCTAACCCGGAAATTCAAGGAGATCACGAAGAACAAGGAGTTGAACTAGTACCTGTGGAAGCTTCGTTCTACAAGGGTATGATTCCATAACTTCTTATTTATCGTTTTAAATTAATAATTTGCATAAAGGATGATCCGGGTAATGGTTTTGTAGAAATTTTTTAAACTCTGATATACCATGCTTCCGCTAATTTTTGCAATTTGATTGCGTCACGATTTCGTACAAACCCAACAGGGACCCCTCAGCGAATGGACGATTTTGGTCTGACGAGGATAAGTTCCTAAACACATATGATTGTGGAAAGTTCCTAAACTCCTAACATGTGGTATGTTTGATGAACTATACTGGGTATAGGAAAGTTATGGATGATAAAGCTTGAGGATAAATTCGCACTAATGTGCCTTTCGAACAAAATGAATTTTGTTATCCTCAAAACAAGGTGACAAGGGTGTGGAGATGGACTCCGAGCCATTAACACATCATTACCCATTGCGACATGGTAACATCAAAAAATGATTTGTAATGATTTTTGAATGATTTAAAGAAGAGTCTACGCTAATTGTTTCGGCTAGACAAAATTTATTTGAGATATCAAAATGTATTTTGTATATCATCGAGGCATCATGAAACCTGATGCGAAAATGATAAAAGTGATGGAGTTATCAATGTAGAATTACTTGGTGTGGGATTTGATTTAAGCCCACTATGGTACGATGTAGTATGACAAAGTCATAAAATGAAAAGTGATGAAGTTATCAATGCAGAATTACCTAGTGTTGGATTTGATTTAAGCCCACTATGGTACAATGTAGTATGACAAAGTCATAAAACGATTTTCAAAACTTTAAAGAAAAGTTAGATGCCAAGTAATTTGGCCAGGTACATGTTTCGATTGATATTCGAATTGTTGGTATACGTCTAAGCTAATTGATTTAGCTAGACAAATGTTTATAGATTCAAGTATCTCTTTGAGAATTTATCCCGAACCAAATTATTTTAGAACGGACTCTAATAGTAAGACTGAGGTGAACAACCCTGAAAAAACAACCCTGAAAAAGGGGATATATTGGTTGGATGATATATTCCAATTTAAGAGCTAAGGTATAATTAATTGACCACCTAACGTACCAGTATTGGAAGTTTACCTTCTTCGTGATTGTAAACATACCAAGTTCAGCATGGTTAACAAATTTGGTTATGGTGAATACCGTTAAACCTGAGAGTTCACGGTCTATATGACCCCTCAGCCAGATATGAAAAATTTTAACTCGTTAGAGAGAAGTTTTATGATAGTAGAGCGCCTCATGAAAGGACGCAGTATGTACTCATTAACTTGAGCATGATCAGTAAAGGTTTACTTGAAAACCTAGTTTTGATGAATAAAGGAGTAGAGATTTGTAGACTGTAATTTCGAGGACGAAATTCTTAGAAGAAGGGGTGATTGTAAGAACCCGAATTTCCAAGAATCATTATTAATAAGAATTTATCGAATAAAATTCTTAAAGCATGAGATAGATTCGAATATGAATATATATATCTGTGATATGAGGTTTATAGTATTGAATTACATAGGGTGATATAAACTATGTAATACGTGATTCTTAGTGTTTAATAAATATATATCATTATTATATATTTATAGAGATGAATTAGTAGAGGAGATGGATAATATTTATCTATCGTGATTAAATGATTTATAGAATTTTTTATCATGGTAAGATGATGACATTAAATATTTTTTATAGTCACCATTTTTCTGGAGTATATATACGTGCAAGTATTAAATTTACGACAGTGCAACTGTACCCTTTAATGGTTAATATATAGGAGCTGGGCTAAACGATTCCTTCAGTGAGCAGAGGTATATACGAATTAGTAACCGATCTAACTCACTGTGAAAACAGTGTAGACGAGACAGAAACTAATTTATTGGTTGTTTGTGGAAAACCACTCAGTGTACTATATAGACTACTAGTAAAGACACGGGGTGTGCTAGGTTTAGACTTGTATATATGTACGTTGTTAGAGATAGAATGAAATCAATATATCATTAGATATGTATTGGTTAGAGAATTATTAATTAATTGAATTCACGGCAAGAAGTGAGTATTAAAGGAATGTATATATATGGTATATATATATATCTTGAGTTATGTGGATTAGTTGAAAAAAGAAATAATTATTATATATCTCTAATAAAGATTATTAAAATAATTTCTTATATTGAATTATTTTAATAAAAAGGGGGAGTGTTATTTTGAATAATAATAATAATAATAATAATAATAATACCTTGTATGTCTTTGACTGAGGTAATTGAATGAGGGTAGATATATTTGCTACGTGTAATATACTGATAGGAAATAACTTATGGTCTATTTTCTATATAAATGGGTACATGTATGTACATGTGACTATTCTAGCAATGCTTAGATATTATATTTAAATAATATCTTAAGGAAATGAGTAAGTCATTTTTCTGATTAATGCCCCTATTGGAAATGGTATATTATATAATGCAACTTATTATATCATGTTATGAAGAAATGATTAAATGGGATTAATTAATATTATTATGAGAATTATTTTTATGTGCAAGTATACATGTTATGTGAGTTGGAGCCTATGCGTATAATTGCTAGGATTAATTAAAAGGGAGTCCCTAATGGATTGTTAAATTAGTGGACCAACCCTAAGATTTTATATCAGGATTTTAGTAGAAGCATTAGTATTTAAATATTCAGTTTACTTGAATATAGTGTAGATGTTTAAACGTGATTGATTAATTAATATTTTGGATAATTAATCGATAACGTATGAATTTATTGTTGTTGAGAATAATAAAACATAAGCATGTAAAGGATTAATTGTGATTACAAAGGATTGACGATTAACGAGTAATTAATTGATAATATGTCAATTAACTATTATTGTGAATAAATAATATATTAATGAGCAAAGGATTAATAAATATAATACGATTATATTTATTTAATTAATTGTTTATGCAAGCATGCGATAATTAAACCTATAGTATATAGTGGTTCCCTCTATATATTATATAGGAGCAATGTGATATATTAATGTGGATATATATTATATAGTAAGATTTATGGAATTATGTGAGTTACATAATATTTATTACTCATGTAACATGATGTGTGTAGGAAAACTTTAATGTATATCCTATCACCTTATATTAATATCAATAAATAATTTTTAATTGATAATGTTTTCAATAAGTTATTATAATTGTAATAATAACCGTTTATAATATAATAAGGAAAGATAATACCTAAATTGTTTTATATTCAGTATCAACGAAACGTACACGGATTATATATGTGCACATTAAATTTACTACATGGTAGTATTATTTATTTATGGGGATTATATTGTGACTCAATTATACAACCTAAGTGTATATAAAGTATACATATATAACCTTAGTAAGTACATTTCAAGTTGCTGAGTTATATTAGAGTTCCTCTTCCTCAATTTCCTCTTCACGTGAACACATGGCTAGTCTACTCTATCTCTTCCCTAATTTTCATCAAAGCATAGCTAATGAGTAGATGGGGAGTGGGATTCATGGTTGAACCCACCAACATCTTGTTAACCTTCATGCAATTGCTTCTACCGTTGTTTTAAAATGGTAAGCAAAGCCATGGACCGTATAAACATTTGCCTATATAATGAACTCTCTCCTTCTTCTATGCTATTGCTGAGATTTCCAAGTAGAATTAAAATAGGTAAGCTAATATACTGAGAAAGGGAGAAACTTCAGTTTTAGCAGCAAGTTCACATAGCAGAGGTATAACTCCCTATCCATGTTCTTCAATTTTCAATTCTTGATTCTTGGATTTAAGCATGAATTGAATGAAAGGTGAATTGGAATATGATTGTCAAGTATTATTTAAGTTGATAAGCATGATAGGAATGTGTTGTGGCTAGTGTAGCATTAAATTGCTGTAAAATTTTTGAGATGGGTTACAGTTACTGCCTAAGCAGTCTAGCTTCTGGTTTGGTCGGAGCCCTGCGCAGCTGCGCCAGTTTTGTACTGGCCAGCAGCGCAGTTGAGCCTGTCCCTGGATAAGGTTTCCTGTGTTCTGTTAACAGCCTGCATGTAATACCACTTAGAGCAATCATGAGGACATGATTAATATACATATAGGTGTACGTTAAAGTGACATGAGCATGTATAACTATGTTAGTACACTCTATTGATGAAAGGATTTAAAGTTTACAAAATGAACTTAGACTTGTTAAAGTAAACTTTGACACATACGTAATATATATGTTCTGATATTTGTAGCTTGTGTAAATGACTTAGACATGCATGAAATCAGGTTTAACATGTATGAATAAGCACCTTGACATAGCATGAACATTCTTGACTTCGTTAGTGTGCGATTTCTAAAGAAAGTTATAAAGTTTTAAAATGAGCCTTGGCACATACTATTGATGCTTATGTTCTGACTTTGTGAGCATGATTTCATGGTCTAGATAGGCATGAAATGCATGTCTAAAGTATTGAGCACACACTAACATTCATGGTTGAAGGTTAAGATGTTTTCAAAAAGTTAAACTTAGATGTTTTAGAAAACTAAAGTGCATGAACATGGTAGGATAACATTATGATATTTCTGGACATATATGATAATGTCTTTAGCATCACTTAGTTGGCCTACATGTATTCATACTATGTTAGAAATCATGAAAGTTAGTAATCATGAATGAGACATGAGTTAAGATTGTTTAAAGCAATTAACGATGCTAATTATGTGTATATGATAAAAGTATTTCTAAGCACACATCTTAACATTATTTTGATACCTCACACGTATACATAATGAACATAGTAACCTTGCATGACTAGTTTAAGTGTGACAAGGATTTTGAAAGGTGAACTTAGAAAGTTTAAATGTAATGGTTATATAAAACTCAAAAACTATAATTCCGTTAAGGTTTGAGAAACATATGAATAATAAGGATCATATAAGTTCTAAATGTATGCCGAATACATTTAGTTAAGTGTGTGATACATGTATATGAAGGGTGATAGTAAGTACGTATGGTTAAAGTATACCAATAAGTACATGGTTATTCTAAGAATACGATGAGATAGTAAAACGAAGGTTCTAAGAACCAAGTTAGACAACAATGTAATCAATTATTATTATATTGAGAATGTATGGATATGTATAACTGATATGTATGAATCTATAATTGAATGATTGTGTAGGAATACACGAAGCGCAAATATCTTAAGCGGTTAAGTCGTAGTTGTTAAACTACGCACCAGGCAAGTCTTTCAGTTCTTATTTGATATATGAATTCAATAATTGTTAGATGAATTATATTATGCCATGATGATGTTAACTTATATATGAACTGTATATGAGATATGTATGGGATTGAAAGTTAATCTTTGATGATATGCTTGTTATGTGAGAAGTAACATGTGTAGTATATATCGATTGATTATGAATGCATGAACTGGGTACGACATTATATGCTATGTGTTGCATGAAAACTGTTAGAGTTGCTGAGCTGTCGAGCTCACTCTTGCAAAATAACCACTTTTGCAGGTTAAGGACTCACGATAAAAGTTACGTGCTACGTGACAGAGTTCGAAGATTTCAATTTATTTAAATATATATTCTTGAAGCATGCTTAGGTTCTAGAAGATGTATACGATAGTAGATTACAATGTTTTATACATGTTTAAATTGTAAGATTGTGTTATATAACATATAGGGGTCTTTTAACTGAGATGTACACGTTTATACAGTAATTTGAACATAGTGAGTCATACTTTGTAATTGGTTCAAGGTTATGTAATTGATTCAAGATTATGAATTCAATAAAAGATTTTATTCAAGGAGATAGAAAAGTTTTAGTTATTCCGCATTTTTGTAACATTAATTGTGATGTATAGACAGGGATGGTATACGACCGAGATTTGAAAACTTATAAAAGGTTTAGAGTCATCATACAAGATCTTGGATATGAATAGAAATTATATTTCTATATTGTAATAGGTGAAATTTATTCATTAAGTTTTGAATAAAGATGTATAGTTCCGCGATAGATGTATCGTGGCGGACCGGATCCAATATGTTTTGAGAGACCCGGATTTGGGGTCGTCACAGCTGTAACTATCTTTAACAGACAACTCTATCAGTAGCGAATATCCCGATCTTATACCAAGAAGGTGTGACCTCAGGAATTTAAAGAGCATGATTTAGTGCTGAAGAAGATCACTCCGGGCTAGGATGCAGCTAAAGGAAAATTTGCCCCAAATTGGGAAGGACCCTTTCTAGTCAAAGCAATCCTATCGGGCGGAGCTTTGAAATTGGAAGAGAAGGACGGTGAGGAATTCCCGTAATTGATCAATTCTGATTCTGTGAAACGGTATTATGTCTGAAACCCTTTTCGCTTTCAAACTGGACTACTATGTCTTGATAAAAAAAAAAAGAAGAACAGAAAAAAAAGAGAAAAAAAGAAAAAATATATCAAGTCTAGTTTTTCTGGTCTGAGCCTGAACTACGAAAGACCTGATCTCCCATCTGTGGGGGTACGTAGGCAGCCATTTATGGTGCGGTCTAACCTTCGAAAAATCTAAACACTTTCCTATTATTCAAATCCTAACCTATACAGAAATCAAAACCGTATCCATAAAGCCCACCCAATCGACGGCTCATGCGGAGAAGACCTAGCGACATCTCAGCATCACTCCCGCCGAATCTGATGCCACATGAAGAGATAAGTTCTATGTCGACATAATAAATCATGAAGCAAAAATGGTAACAATGGACATGGCTAGACATGCACAAACAAGGGAAGTGAACTGAACTTGTTTCTTTTTAATATATACAACTATTTAGAATACAAACGTTGATTCTAACTTATGACAAGTGATAATAACAAAGTCTATACACGGAAATAAAATAGAGCTATAAATCAGCGGTGAGACGAGCCAACATAGACAAATATCCAGCAGTCTCTGCAGTCGGGGGAGCATCTCTAAACTCGTGCCCCAGCATATCAACCTGTCTCAGTATATCTCTGCTGCCATACGAAAAACCTCCTCTCGACTCTGCACTACACCCTGTACGTGACCAATGAGTCCATCTGAGAAAGTCTGGGCCTCATCTCTGTCAACGAGGGCCTGGTCTAGGGAAGCACAGGCTGTATCTCTCTCAGTGATAGCAGCATCCCGATCAGCTACGGTGGTCAACAATAGAGCCCGAGCCTGATCCCTCTCAAAGGTCACCAGGCGAAGCTGCCTATCCATCGCCTCCATGAAAATTGAGGCCAAACGCGGGACATGGCTCACTAAAGAAGTTGTCAACTCTGCAAATAAAGCATCCTCAGTCGGAGGTATAAGATCCTCCATGGGCTCCTCACCATCTGTGGATCCAACATCATCCCCGCCAAATTCGACTCGAGCCAAGTTGAATACTCTACTGAACGGCCCGGATGGCAATCTCTAAACTCTGCTGTCTTTCGATGAGACTAGAACCCATAAACCCGAGCCAAATCAGCCTCGGTAACGGAGCATATGGGGAAGCGATAATCCTTAATCCCCTCAAATTCATGGACCTCCTGGTACTAATCAAACAGACCCATCACCGCCAGAGGATGTTAGGTCGTCCGCCAAGGGGAGGAAATCCAGGTCGGCTACATGGGAGATGAAACTCAGAAAGGAGCAATACCCAAAATACATAACTATAGAAAAAGGCTTCTCCATGGCCCCAAGAAATGAAGTCCAGCACGCCTCATCGATGCAAAAGTCAGGCGATATGAGTAGGCCTGGGACAAGCCATATCCAAAACAAAACCTGTGACGACGAAGCAGCCCGATCGGTCTGAGGTGCGTCATCAAACAGATATATAAGAGCACGGAGCTACCTCTGAACTCCTGATCCCTGGCGGTATGGCAGATAGAAGCTGATATCAATGTCTTGCCAGAATAAGAGGAAGTATATTAAAGTCATCTCTGAGAGCCCTAACAGCCATCGACATCGCCACATCCAGATGGTCAGTATAAAATGGCATGTATAGATAGGCTATGAGGCACATAACCAAGGCATCCACTCGGACAACGTCCCATCGCTCCTCTGAAATGGCAAAGCCTCCGTGATAAACGGTGAAACTATCCGCAGAAGCGAAGTGAGTGATCATAAAGTCCATAGAGATAACGTGGCTACCACCCACCACGGCCAACACAACTGCCCTCCTAAGTCCAGTCATCATCATGAACTGGAGGCGCATATGGCCCAAGGCCATCCGAGCACATGGCCCCACCATCGATAATCCCGAAATACGACCATACTCCTCCAAAGTAGGAGTCAACTCGGCCGAGCCTAACCGGAAGACATTACGCTCAGGAATCTAATACCTGAGTATCCCGGCAATAAATCCCTCTGGAACCTTTAAGGACAACAGAGGCATTGAGTGGCCTAACATGCGGCTGATAGCGACACGGTCGGTATATGGCAATTGAACATACCAAATACTCAAATTGGTAGCGATATGGTTAGGAGGAAGGTGATCCAAATGCGCCACAATAGAGGACAACATCTGTAAAAGCTATGTCAATAAGACCATACATGGGTCAATCTCTATCCAATCATTTAAATATATCTGAAGCATGCATCATAACAAGTGATAAAACAACATGTGCGATGAATGAATAGAAAGCATTCTATATAAATATTTGCCAAGTACATTAGTTTCATAAACATCACTGTCATACCTATGATACATATGAAAACTAAAAAGTAAAAAGTACAGCATACTGGGGCACAAATACCCAATGACTAACAGGTGACCTATGGGCTCATCGCCTCATCGAAATCACGCATGAAATTGGTGGTATCATCAAACTGGTCAACCTGGGGTCGTTTACCGGGATTGGGTACATCCTGTTGATCCGGGAGATAAAGCGTCTCCTGCATATCCGAGTGACAAGTGAATGGATCATCTCTATCACAAGCGCCACCAAAACCTGAGGGTCCAGCACCATGAGAGCCACCACCACCTGACGGTCAGGTCTCATGACCCTGAGAAGCAAAAGTACTAGCTAAGGATGGGTCCAACCCATTATAGCGACAGTAGGCCGACAGCTGCTCCAACTGAAGTCTCAAATCAGCAATCTGAACCCGATAAGAAGGCTTCTAAAAATATGATATCCAGTCCTTCATCATGAGTGACCCTGGGACCATGTCTCCCAAGAACTGTGTAGCACGTGTCTGAGCTTCTATCGTGTGTGGCCCCCACCAGGCGATAAAGTCCTCAGAAGTGATCGGACCATCGGACAAGTGAAAACCATCATACCCCATAGTGGGAAGCGATGCAGCTGACGAAGATAAAGGCCAGAAGCGCTGAGCTGGAGGCAAAAAAGGAAGGTGAATCTCCCCAGTGATGCATCAAAAAGCGTGCTCCTTGAGGTAGAGCTCCCAACCTCCATTAAAAATGAATGGAATCCGGCAAGTGGATAACTGAAACTCTGGCCCTGTCGGCAAACCATCCTCAAATCCCTTGGATAAGTGCTCTCCGAAATATAGAGGCCACACTAAGTCCCGAGCTACCAGTGTCTCCAACTGAAGACGGGCATGGGTAAAGCCCTCTGCGACCGGGACCTTCGAGAAAGTAGACTGATACCATCTACGTCCCCGTGGATAAGTGTCTAAGCCTAAGACAGAGATGGGGCAAAGACATGGAAGCCTCTCATAAGCCCAGAACTGTCAATAAAAAATAACCCTACATTAGTTGTGGGAAGAAGATAAACCAATCAAAAGTCAAATATACAAAATTCGGTCAAAAGGACTTACCATAATAAACGGATAAAATCCGACCCAGGCGCCAGCAAATCCCCGATGATGTAATCCGTTGGCAACAACCCTACGCAGGTCGGCAAATCCCCGATGATGTAATCCATTGGCAACAACCCTACGCAGGTCAGCAAATCCCTGATGATGTAATCCGTTGGCAACAACCCTACGCAGGTCGGTAAATCCCCGATGATGTAATCCTTTGGCAACAACCCTATGCAGGTCGGCAAATCCCCGATGATGTAATCCATTGGCAATAACCCTACGCAGGTCGGCAAATCCCCGATGATGTAATCCGTTGGCAATAACCCTACGCAGGTCGAAAAATCCCCGGTGATGTAATCCGTTGGCAACAACCCTACGTAGGTCAGCAAATCTCTGATGATGTAATCCGTTGGCTACAACCCAGTGAGGGCATCGATATGACCCCGATGGTGCAATTTGTTAACCATAATTCAGCGCAGGTCAGTTTAATCCTGACAATGTAATCCTTAACTTCCCCAGCCGGGCAAGTAACCTTCTCTAAATCTCACATATCATCACATTGGTTGTACATGACATTGCATCATCAGATATACCTTGTCATACATTCTCCGTGTATATTAATCTTTGTCGTGTTCATTCCATTACATTGCATAAACATTACAAAGAGGGGCATCTGTAGACACTCAAAATTTTACTTTTTTATACTAACCTTGTAGAAGGGCAAAAATGTAATTTTACTTAGGAGACAACCCCGAGGTAGGGCAAAAGAGTTGGGTCATCTCGGAGATAACCTCGGGAGTGATGCAGAGGAACAATAACGTCTGAACATGTCGCGAACCGATCGAGGATCGACAAGCTGAGACAGTGATCACTGGAAACCACCTCAGCAAACCTCGAATGGCGTGCCATCTGAGACGAGCTAGCTAATTGATATCTGGACCTAGTGTATATATCTCGGCCATGAGTATCGACTTCCCGAAACCTAAACCAGTTAGAATAGATCTATTCCCTCTACATTCATCAAAGATTGTCCGAAAAGTCGAGCGGCGGACGTCAACTTCTGCCGAACTGGGACCGAAGGACCACCTGCCGAGCATGTGGGGCCCATTTAGCCCAGCTTTGACCATAACTACGGCTATTCGCAACCACATATGCGGCTACCTCTGGCAGCTTAAAACCCCCACACTAGTTCATTTTAGAAGAGAAGGAGATACATTTTAGAGAGAGAGTAGACATTATAGAGAGAGAGAAGCTCGGGTGGAATACTAAAAGACTAACTTGAAGCTTAATCATCCCATCTAGCACATACTTGAAGCCCCACTAGTGTTCTAAGTTCATCCCGGGAGTTAAAATGCTTGTTCACACGTGTCCCCCAAGGTGAAATAACGCACTTTCTAGCTTCAGTTCTTTGTAAATGTTGTTCAAATGATAGATTAAGGAGATATCTTGTTTGAATATAGTTAAACTTGTTGTATTTTAAGCATATTGTGTAATAGTTGATAGTTTTTACGTTTCTATTGGTTATATTGTGCTTATTACGTTGTAAATCAACCTCGGAGGCTAGATATACCTAAATCTAAGCCTAATCTAGCCGTTGAGAGGTTATTAAGCATGAAGGTTTAACCTGTGTGCTAGAATGGTTTAGATTCATGGTATATCTATGGATTTATTATTTTAAATGGTCCCGATTATCCCGTATAACCCTAAATTTATATTTAGAGGTGAAAGGGAGGCCGAAATAGCTTAAACGGTGATTTCAATCGATGAAATCATCTAATATCGAAGCCGTGGACATTATATATATTTAATATCGTACAAATCATGTGAGCCTAGGAATCCCAATGTTGAGATCCCCGAATGGATCCGCATTGATTCCCACGATGGACCAGTTTTATGATGTAAATGCTTTAAATAACGTAAATATCGTTGTACATATAATATTTGGATCTTGAAAACTAACTCGAGGGGTTAGTCTCGAGAGGTCGGATTCAAGATCCCGTGATAGTGAAAACCTTGATTGCGGGAGCTCAGTTCATCGAGATGGCTTACATGCCCGAGGATGATCCGACCCTTTTTTAACGCTTTTGCATGCATATCATTAAAATGATTTCTAATAAAACCGCAAAGAACTTTTGATGAATAATAAAGCGATTCGGGGTAGATCACGTAGTAAATGTAAAAAATAAAAGTAAGTATCGAAGTCCTCGATTCCTAGTCGGGCAAAGGATTTGAAAATCTTACTTTCTAAAACATCATTTTAATTCATATATTTTGTTAAAAATGAACTTTTCATTAAGTCAAATCCTTCGTACCTAGGCGCAAAAGAGGTGCAGCACTACTTTCAAGTCACCCAAAATAAAGACTTAGGAAAAACTAATAAAACTTGCAAAAATAAAACACACACACACACATACACATACACACTTTGTGCATAAAAAATCAATAAGATGCGGTACCGTGCTTGCACGGGAGTCGGGGGGTGCCTAACACCTTCCCCCTGCTTAACCTAGCCCCCGAATTCCACGAATCTCAAGTTTTAAGACCAATATTTTGGAGTCACGCATTGGACCATCTTGCAAAAACTATTAAAACTCAGATGAGTTGGTACATCCATTTCCAAAATATCAACTGGCGACTCTGTCTTATTCGGTCCAATCATCAAAATTAAATCAATCTTTTCAAAATCGTCGACACTTATGTCGGTACCAATTTTCTACAAATTCACCCTTTAAAAAAGAACCCCAAAGACATAATGAAAGAGAAAGGGTAGAATAATATCAATTTAGGAAATATGGGCTTTCCTCTCTTTTCCCCCGGATAAGAAAGGATGGAAAAGAACACCAAAAGAAAAAAAGACTCCCCCTTCAACAAAAAAGAGGTACAAAGAGGACAATTTTCTTCCCGGCATAGACATTTATTACCCCCAGTAAATTCTCGATCCAGGAAATTCAAGCTTGACCGAATTTGTCAGTATCACTCCAATGCGCCCGGTAATGACACTGAAGATTGCTGGAGACTTCATAACCTGAATCAAAATATGATTGAAAATAGTGAACTGAAAAGAGGGAATTAAGATCATGGTATTCCTGATGAAGAAACTCAGTTCATTCCCACTGCGTGGAGTCAGGATATAGTGGCTGTTATCTCCTATGAGAAGGAGCTAGCCGGAACACCCTTAGTACTTCCTGGAAAAGCGGTCCAAGAAACACAAAAACATGTGAAGTTGGCAGCACCCGAACCTTTGATATTACCATTCAGACCCCAGTATCAAGTGATCAGTCTGAAGAAAGTCCCATGGAATTACGGGAATGATGAAGGTTCCACCTCAAACAACATTGCCATTGTACCAAAGGAGAATCCATTGTACCTGCCTAGCGGGTGATCAAATCAGTCATCAAAGCCAAAGGGAAGGTGACTGAAGAGAAATTTGAAGAGTTCCTCATCAAAATGGGACACAATGAAATCAAAGTGGTGCAAAGCCTAAAAGATGCACCCAAGAAGATATCCATCCTAGATCTGGTCTTATCCTTGGTGGATCATCGCAACGTTCTGGTGAAAGTATTGGAAGAAGCTCTTCTGCCAAAGTCAGTGGATACCGAGAAATTTTGTTACATGATAGAACACATCTTCAACAGCAATGTGATATCTTTCACTGATGATGATATACCCGCAAAGGGGACAGGTCATCGCAAGTCTCTACATCTAGAAGTAATGTCATCAGGATATGTGATCGGAGGTGTGCTAATAGACAGAGGGTCGTCTCTAAACATCTGTCCCTACGACACCTTGGAGATAATGAAGATTAACCCTAACCGGATCAGAACCAGTCATGTGGTCATCCGGGCTTTCGATGGATCTCGTCGAGAGGCTATGGGAGAAATTGAACTTCCTCTAGAGATTGGTCCGTACACGTTCTATGTATCTTTTCAGGTGCTCAACATCACCACCAGATACAACTTATTACTGGGCAGGCCATGAATCCACATGGCAGGAGTCGTTACATCTACCCTCCATCAGCAACTCAAATACATCATTAATGGAAACCTAATCACGGTGAATGCTGAACCAGAATACCCTGTCTGCATACAGGGAGACATGTCGGTGATCAGCCTAGATGCAGGGATTGAACCTGCTAGTTTTCAAGCCTTGGAGGTGAACGATACTCAGTACCTACCAGTTGGGGCACCAACCTTGAAGCCTAAAATCTCCCTCGAGGAGATGACAAGTCGGCTAGGAGATGGTATCTTTAGGTTTCCACCCTGGAGAAGGGTTAGGGAAAAATCAGCAAGGTATCAAGAGTCCAATGAAAATCCTGAGCCAATCAGGGAGAGCCGAATTAGGTTATTCATCCGGATCAAACCACCGGAACCCACATAAGCATCCTAAGACTTGTGCTTCCACCATACTGCTACCAGACCTCACTGATGTTGGATTTGTGAAGCCAATGAGGAAGATCCCTGCTTTTGTGTCAGCCATATTGTTTCCTCCAATCATACCGGTAAGTGAGAGAAAAACCTCAAAGCCTAAGGGGGAGAGCAAAAAGGGAAAAAAAAGTTCATGTACGAAGGATGAAACCCATTTGCTAACATGCGTGTTCTCATACACTACGAGGGGATGAATGATGATATCCCAAACAGTGACGATGAGGATCAGATTCAAATTCCTCGTATTAAGAATAGGAAGTGAGGCAGTTCAAAGAAGAACGCCGACCCTATTTTAAAGGATATCTCTGTCATTATCCGAGACGAGGCAGACGAGCACAGTTCCGTGATCCTTCCTGTTCATGAGGATTTGACCCTAAACAACTGGAGAAATGCCCCTTGCCTCATTCAAAAAGTGTAAAAGGGCAGAGAGTCCATCTGCCCTGTCACATGGTTTCATTTACTGCTTGTTTTATTGCACAGCTATAGCAGTAACTTTTGCCATGCTTTGCCAAATGCTTTGTATGTTTAAATAGTTGCATATATTAAAGTGAAAGCATTTTGTTCTTAGGACTCCAAGATTGGATTTGTTTGTCCCTGCTGATGAGATGCCAACCTGTCACAGTGACTACAACTTTGATGTAGAACTGAACTTTGACTTGATGGAAGTTGATCATAAGGATCAAGATGACTATGACGTGCCCGAGGAGATCAAAGAATGGGTCAAAGACAAACCTAAACCGAACCTCGACCAAACCACGACTGTCAATATCGAAAGCTCAGAAAACCTCAAAGAAATCCAGATAGGCATAGACCTTACACAAGACCAAAAAACCGATCTAATTGAACTCCTAACACAGTTCCAGGATGTGTTTGCATGGTCACATGAAGACATGGTGGGCTTGTCTACTGACATTGTCATCCATCGAATGCCCATCAAAGATGGATTCAAGCCAGTCAAGCAGAAGCTCAGGCAATTGAAACCTGAATGGAGTCTGAAAGTCAAAGAAGAAGTTGTTAAAAAATTTAAAGCTGGCATTATCATGGTATCAACATACCCGGAGTGGCTGTCAAACATAGTTCCCATACCTAAGCCCAGAGGAAAAGTACGAGTATGCGTGGATTACAGGGATTTGAACAAAGCCTACCTCAAAGATAATTTCCTGGTACCTTTCATCCACATCTTGATAGACAACACGGCGCAATATGACATGTATTCTTTTATGGATTGTTTTGCTGGTTACCATCAAATAATGGTTGCTAAAGAAGACAAGGAGAAAATAGCTTTTATCACTCCTTGGAGAACCTTCTGTTATAGACGTTTGTCCTTCGGCCTCATCAATGGCATGGCCACATATCAGCGAGCCATGATGGCCCTGTTTCATAACATGATGCACAAGGAGATAGAGGTTTATGTGGATGTCATCATCATCAAATCCCAGAGGGAGGATGATCACATCAGCCATCTCAAGAAGCTGTTCAACAGGTTGCGCAAGTACAACCTCAAGCTGAATCCAGCCAAATGTGCTTTTGGCGTCAAGTCTGGCATGTTGTTGGGATTCCTAGTGAGTAACAGAGGCATTGAGCTGGATCCTGCCAAGATCAAAGCTATCACTAAGATGTCGGTACCTCGAACAGAGAAGGAGATACGCGGGTTCCTTGGGAGAATCAATTTCATAAGCAGGTTCATTTCCCAGCTCACAACAACTTGTGAACCCATCTTCAAGCTACTAAGGAAGAAAGCCTCCACAAAATGGAATGAGGAATTCCAAAAAGCCTTCCTTGCCATCAAGAAGCAGCTGATTGAAGCACCAATATTTGTACCCCCAAGGGACGGAATTCTCCTGTTCATATACCTGTCTGTCAATGCCAATGCAATGGGCTGCATGCTAAGACAAAAGGATGATAGTAGCAAGGAGAGAGCTATCTACTACATCAGCAAAAGGTTCAGCAGTGGTGAGCAAAAGTACACTCTGATTGAAAAGACATATTGTGCGTTAGCATGGGCCGCCATGAGGTTGCAACATTATCTGCATGGGCATACGACCTACCTCATATCCCGCATGGATCCGCTGAAATATGTATTCAACAAACCAATGTTAAATTGTCGACTGTCCAAATGATAGTTGATCCTACAGCAGTTCAACATTGTCTACGTGACTCAGAAGTCCATCAAAGGTCAAGGCATTGTAGATCAACTAGCTGAAGCACCATCAAGAGGGTTCAAACCTCTGGAGACTTATTTTCTGGATGATGGGATCATGACAATTCAGCAAGATCTTTAAGAAAATACAATCCAACCATGGAAAATATATTTCGATGGAGCAGTAAATATGGAAGGTGTCGGAGCTGGGGCAGTCCTTATCTCTGGTATAGGAGAACAATATCATGTGGCTACCAAGCTATAATTTGTCAACACCAACAACACAGCTGAGTATGAAGGCTGCATAATGGGGTTGAAGTTAGCTCAATCCATGGGTATCAAACATCTATTGGTCTTTGGAGATTCTGAATTGGTCATCAGATAAACCACTGGAGCATATCACACCAAAGAACTGCATTTGCTGCCCTATCACCGGCAAGTCGTCAAAATATCCATGGAGTTTGAAGACATAACCTTCATCCATATTCCTCGGGGTTGCAATGACTTCGCTGATGCATTGGCGACGTTGGCTTCCTTGATTCACATATTCGATACGAGTGGGATTCCCGACATCAAATTCACAAGCCAAAGGAGCCCGACATACAGGAATTACATTGGAGAAGTACCAGATGAAATACCTCCTATCAAACAACCTTGGTATCAAAGCATTAAGGAATATCTCTGAGATGGATCTACACCCGTTGGGGCAAGCCACTCCAAACGAAAGCAGATTTACAAGATGGCCCTGAAGTTGTATCTGAGCGGAGATGCACTCTACAAAAGCGATGCTGGAATAGGGCTCTTAAGATGCCTTAATAAAAAGCAAGCCCAGAGATTGATGGTTGAAGTCCACAGCAGAATCTGTGGTCCACACATAAGCGGTCATCTGCTGGCCAGGAAGATATTAAGGACAGGGCATTATTGGATCTCTCTCAAAGCAGACTGCGATGATCATGTCAGGAGATGCTATCAATGTCAAGTCCATTAAAATGCCATACACGCTCCTCCAAATAAGCTACACAATATGAGTTCACTGTGGCCTTTCTCCATGTGGGGAATGGACATGATAGGCCCAATAGAACCCAAAGCTAACAACGAACATCGATTCATTTTCACCATGATTGATTACTTCACCAAGTGGGTTGAAGCGGCCTCTTTTCCCAAAGTCACCAAAGAGGTAATCATTAGGTTCATCCGAAATAATGTCGTCTATCGATATGGACAACCTGTGGTGATCGTATCAGACAACGTGAAGAACCTAAATAATCAGATGATGAGAGAACTATGTAGCAAGTTCCACATCAAGCATCTGAATTCCATCATCTATCGGCCCAAGATAAATGGTGCTATCGAAGCAGCCAATAAGAACATCAAGAAGATCATGCAGAAAATGTCCGCCAATCACAAAGAACGGCCTAACCTGTTGCTTCTAACCCTATTAGCATACACAACATCAATGCGTACTTCTACTGGGGTTATTCCCTACTCATTGGTCTATGTCATGGAATCAGTACTTCCCATAGAAATAGAAATGGAGTCTTTGAGAGTGTTGATAGACGCTCAGATGGAGGAAGACTAGTGGTTGCTAGATCGGTACAACCAACTATCCCTGATAGATAAAAAGAAGGCTACAACCATTTTCCACGAGCAGTTATATCAGCAAAGGATTGTCCGATCCTATAACAAGAAAGTTCGAGTATGGCAATTCAAAGAAAATAATTTGGTGCTGAAGAAAGTTTTGGCCAATCAAGATGAAGTTAAAGGAAAGTTTGCCCCAAATTGGGAAGGCCCTTTCATTGTCAAGGAAGTGTTGACAGGAGGAGCTATCAGATTATAAGAAATGGACGGGAGCGAATTTTCCCAACTTATCAACTCAGACACCATAAAAAGGTATTATGTCTGAAACACATGCATACTAGCATCCTGCTCCTGCGAATCAAATCAGTTTTGGTTTTCACTAGAAGACTGAACTACGAATGACTTGATCTCCCTCAACTAGGGAGTACGTAGGCAGCCATTCCTGGTGCTGTCAAACCAAACAAAAAACTCAAAAACTCATTAAACCAAACTCAAAAGAGACACTTCTCAAGACTCTCTCACACAAAAGACTGAACTACGAATGACCTCATCTCCCTCGACCCGGGAGTACGTTGGCAGCCATTCACGGTGCGGAATGACCTTCAATGAAAATACAAAAACTAATTAAAACCAGTTCCAAGACATCGAAACATAAATCATATCAAGCCTTCATGGTCAACAGGCCCATCTGAGGTATTCTCCGACATCTCAATGTCAGTCCATCAAGGAGAAGATCATGATACATCAACAACAGCATGTCATGAAAGATAATCACTCAGCAGTGACAATACATATCCAACAGGGAAGTGAATCAAAATATATTTCTCAGATATATACTACTGTTTAATATATACAATGTGTCCTGTACATAACAAAAATGGTTGATCTAGTATGTGCAGGAAAAATAAAGCTAGTCTATGGACCCATGGACAAGCGAGACAACAATACCAATATGGCGTCTCTCTCTGAAGATGGAGGAGCAGATGCAAGTGCAATACCCTTAGCCTCTATACGGGACAAAACACCCATAACCATCTACATAGTATCACTATGATCATCAATATAAGCACTCATATCGGCAACCAGGCCATGGGTATATGATCGGAGAGTAGTATTTTCAGTAATGTGAAGATCTCAGGAAGCTATGGTCTCATCCCTCTCTATAAAAGCATCATCCCTGGAAATCAAAGTCTCCTCAATCTCGATAAAGGTAGCATCTCGAGAAGATCGAGCCTCATCTCTCTCAACTAATGTCGTATCTCGGCTGGCTCGAGCCTCATCTCTATCAGAAAAAGCTATATCTCTGCCAAACAGGGCAGTCAACATCAATGCCCTAGCCTGATCTCTCTCGAAACTCATCATTGCTAGTGAATCTGCCATAGCTGGATCTGTCCCGGTAGGAATGATCTGCGGATCACTAACTAACGCTGCTGTCAGACCCATAAATAACTCATCCTCCATGCGAGAATCAGGATCCTCCATAGGCTCCTCCTTATCAGAATCTACAATCAGAACCGACTGAATGACGACAGCTGCTGCTATATCAGTCTCCAACCATGCCGCGTACTCTGGAGAGCGATCCGAATGGCTAGTAGAGAAATCAACCCTCTCTCTATGAGTCCAACACTCATAAATCCTGATCAGGTAGGCTGATGACATAGAAGAAGATGACATCCGCTGATCAATGGCCCCCTCAAACTGGTGCAGGCTCTAGAACTGATCAAACTAACCCATAGCTGCCAAGGGATGGTATGTGGTCACCCCTCTCAATCCCGCTATGGGAAAGTAGTCCATGCCAGATGCATGCGTGATGAAGCTATAAAGGGAGACTAGCCCTGAGCATGGCATAATCAAAAAATTATGCTCAATATCTGACAAAAAAGCGAACCATGTCTTTGCACCTGAGCACTCTGCTGGCTGAAAGGAGTAAGACATAGCTATCTCGTGGGAAAAATATTACCCCTGATGTTTGAGGAAGCCAATCGGGCGTAAATGGGTCATAAGCCATACGTACAAAAAGACAGAGCTACCTCTGAAAAACCCCTCTGGATGGGTACGGTAATAGGTAGCGAACCTCAATATCTCGGCCAGTATTGTCGGCTGTATGGTGCTACCCTATCTAAGGGCACCAACCGCGACTATCAGCCCAACATCTAGGTGGTCCAAGTATAGTGGCATGTATAACTAGGCCGTAACGCACATCAGTAAGACGTCTATCCGGGCCGAATGCCACTTTTCTACCGAGTTAATGAAGTCACCAGTGTGTCGATCGTAGTTATCCAGGCTACCAAAACGATCGATTAAAAAGTTAATAGAGATCACACATCCAGAAATGATCTCGTCAGTGACTACTCGCTGTCTTAGACCCGACATCCGTAGGAACGGTCTCCTCATATCACTAATAGCGGTGCGAGCGCAACGCAAGTTGAATGCCAAACTGGTAAGCCGCTTGTACTCCTCCAAAGTAGGAGTCAGCTTATGCCGCCCGAAGCGAAAAACTTGCCTCTCCGGTATTCAGCAAGATAGAATGCCGTCGACGAATCCATAGGGAACCTGGAAGTCCACAAGGGCCAATGAATGGCCCAACATCCGATCCACTGTCCCTCTGGCTAGGAAGGGCAGGCTATCATACCACGACCTCAAGGACGACGCCACAACGGATGGTGGTAAATGCTCGATGTGGCTAACTGTCGAGGATAACATCTGTATCACCGTATCACAAGACCATCCATAGGTCAAATCTGAACTCATCTGTCTAAGTTCATATCCGTAACATAATACATACATAATGACAATGATAAACTTAATGCAATAGATAGGAAATATCATGCATTTCTATAATAAGCTATCTATTGCAAGCATCATCTCTGTCTTCTAATAACATACAAAATAAAAAGTACAGGAATATGGGGCACAACCCCAACTACTAACAGTGGCCTATCAAAATGGGGCACAGCCGCCCAACATCTAAAAGAGTGGCTTATCAAAAGATATAGCTAGAAAATCTATCCAAAGAGGTCAAGAACATCTATACTTAGGCTGTTAAACTGCTCCATCTCCACTGTGGACACAAAGTCTCGGCCATCAGGAAAGTCAGGGCGGTACAAGGGAGGATCAGCCCCGGTATAACTGCTAGAAAATGAATCTGTGGAAGGGCCCGCTCTAAAGCTGGAAGGATCAAACGAAGATGCCTCTGATGGATCTCGGCCAAGATGCCTGATAAACAAATGAGCTCTCTCCAACTGCTGGGTCAGTCCTATAATCTAGTCCAAGTGGGTAGGCTCTCGAAGGCATACTATCCAGTGTGTCATCATCACAGACCCCGGCACCATATCTACCATAAACCGGGTAGCACGAGTCTGAGCCCCAATAGTGTGAGGACTCCACCAGCTGCTAAATGCCTCGTAGTTGTAAGGACCCTCTGTCAGGGTAAAGCCATCTACGCCCTCCATAGGGATGTCTGTAAGCGGTTGAACTAGTAGCCAATGATGCTAAGCCGGAGGAACAAAGGGAATACGAATCTACCCCGTGAAGCTTCTAATAGAACGCTCTCCTAAATAGAGCTCCCAACCTCCCTCTGTCAAAAATGGGACTCTGCGGGTGGACAATGCAAACTCCCGGCCACTGGGAAAACCGCCCTCAAACCCGACTGTCAAAAAGTCTGAGGTATACGGTACCCATGAGATCAATTCGACTATCAACAGCTCCAGTTGAAGGCGAGAATTGGTGAATCCCTCAGCCACAGGGACCTCCGTCAGTGTGGAATGGTGCCAACGTCGTCCCCAAGGATAAGTCTCTAGGCCTAAAGTAGTGGCGGGACGTAGGAAAGGAAGCCTCTCATATGCCCAGAACTGGCCATGTAAATATCAAAAGTCCTCAGTGACCAAGACTGACAAATGTAAATGTAGAAATAAAAAAGGTACGAGAAGGATGTAATCACTAGAAGGAATGTGTAGAACCCTAACCAATCCTCCGTCACACCCTCCGAGCATATGCGCATACCTAGGAGAAAATAGGCAAAAGTGTAGGTACCCCAATCAAAGTCACTGAGGTGCTCCACATGTCGAGTGGCACGGACCAGGGCAAAGGACACCGTCGCAGAGTTGTCCACAAGGAAATAACACGTGATGATCACTAAGAATAGTCGTCACAGGATATGATTCCTAAACCTCTAATCATCAGGCAGAGTCTTAAACAAAGCCCCACTCTAGGCATCTATGCTCAAGGGACTAGATCGGACCATCCGACCCTTGATGGCAGTCGCAGAAACTCCCAAAAAGGACCGAATGATAGTGGGTGTAATATCGGCCACAATAGACACTGGCTCACCCTCAAACTCTATCCCGGTGATGAACCTCCAATCCATCGGCGTAATCATCACCTCGCAATCTAGCAAGTGGAGAGACTGAGTCTGGTGGAACCAGCGCTCACACAAAGCCCTCATGTAACACAGGGGGCAGCAGCGGGGAAGGATAGAAAATAACGCTTGAAACCCCCAGGTGTCAACAATGTCCTTAGAATCCTAGTGCAGAGTGTGGTAAAGAGAATGCACATTGAACCAGTTCCCTCGAGGCTGCGTGAAGCCAAGAACTTGCATTAAAAGACAACCCATATCAAAAACCTATGCCTCGAGAATGGAAAAAGAAAGAAAGAAAATCCAAAAAGAAAAAAGCTTCAGTCACCTCGTTGGCATGAAGGAATCTCGATGGATGACGACTCAGATCTCCCAGCAAATCCTAAAGTGACACTACAATGCCTGGGAGCTCCGCACGTGGAGCCTAAGCTGGGGCAGGAGCAACAAATGGAGCCTCCTCATCATCTATGTTAACCAGCGGCTAAGCCCCGACGAACGAATCACTAACTCAGTCAATCTACGAGGCAGCCGGGCTGGCCGTGGCTGAGGAACATCAGAGGCTCTCCTCCGTCTAACTCTTGAAACTACCCTGCTAGCACTCCTGGGTCTATCTCGGTCCATAACCTGGACAAAGTCTCCAAATCACCTCAGAAAGGGTGAGGTAAGCCTAAAACCTGTGGCTTATTAATTTAAATAAGTATTTTATGCATTTTTAAATCCTAAAATATGCTAGGGTCAGTCAAAATCCCCAATAAAGTCAAAATTGCATGCTTATTAAATGCACAAGCTTTTTAATTTTTTTTGCCAGAGTCTCCTTTGTAAAATAGACAGTCCGCATACACACAGACATGTGTAGGTGGCCATTCAGTAGCACACCTTCCCAAAAATAGAAATAGTTCATAATTATAAAAAAAATATCAAAAATAAACTTCACATGGTAGCCAATTTACTATGCACATTTTTTAGTTGAAAATCCAGGCTCGCTAGGCCTCAAAAAGGATGAGTAAATTGATCAAAAAGAGCAAAATTTGACTGTCTCAGAATTCAAACTTTCTTACATCAAAACGTACATCGCAGTAAAGTATGCATACTTCTGAAGTCAAATTTTTTTTATCAAGTCATATAAGCATACATTTTTGATACATTGCATTCAAAAGAACCCTACGTAGTTTACATACTTTTAACGGTCAAAACTTGAAAAGAAGGAATATAAACGTTACCTGAGATGTGCAGAACGTGTGGCCACTGACGAAATCTGAAAAAAGCTGCCCGAACTTCGTATATCTGAAAAAGAAAATTGGATTTCTATTTGGATTTAAAACTGAAAATAAAAATATGGTTTTGTTGCTGCCCATTATAAATCCGCAGGAAGGAGCGGGTCCACCTGCGGTTGCCACACCCCTACATGTGGCTCCCCAGGGTGGGCCCCGCCCCCTCCATCTCGGTCTTGATCTAGTTAAAACATAGTTTATATGAGTTGAAAAGTTAAATCGGAGCAAAATCCGCTACGTGATTGAGCAGTTTATCCTTAAATACTGCGTTTTAGCCGCGGATTACTAACAGAAGTGGGAACTTCATGAAAGCCATTGGTATTAATCCCAAAGCAATATCTGGGGACCACTAATACAAACTACTAAAAAATTGCTCAAAACTACCAAAAAATACCGCTGTCGAAGCATTGGGTACAAACTGATGACAGTTCAGTCATTGGCACAACCTCAGCAAGCGTTGGGTACATACCGGTGATAGTTCAGCAGTTGGATCAACCCCAGCGAAGCATCGGGTACAGACCGGTGACAGTTTAGCCGTTGGCTGAACCCCAGCGAAGCATCGGGTGTTGATCGATGACAGTTCAGTCGTTGGCTCAACCCCAGCGAAGCGTCGGGTACAGACCGGTGACATTTAAGCCGTTGGCTCAACCCCAGTGAAGCGTCGGGTACATACCGGTGATAGTTCAGCCTTTGGCTTAACCCTAGTGAAACGTCAGGTATGGACTGGTGACAGTTCAGCTATTGGCTCAACCCCAACGATGTATTTGGTATAAACCGATGACAGTTCAGCCGTTGGCTCGACCTAGTGAAGCGTCGCGTATAGACCAGTGACAGTTCAGCCGTTGGCTCAACCCTAACGTAGAATCGGGTACATACCTGTAATAGCTCAGCCGTTGGCTCAACCCCAGCAAAACATTGGGTATAGACAGGTGACAGTTCAGTCATTAGCTCAACCCCTGCCAAGAATCGGGTACAGACCAATGATAGTTCAGCCGTTGGCTCAACCCCAGCGAAGCATCGGGTACAGACTGATGACAGTTCAACTGTTGACACAACCCTAGCAAAGCGTCAGGTACAAACGGGTGACAGTTCAGCCGTTGGCTCAACCCCAGTGAAGCATTGGGTACATACCGATGGCAGTTCAGCCGTTGGCACAACCCCAACGAAGCGTCGGGTATAGACCGATGACAGTTCAGCCCTTGGCTCAACCCCAATGAAGCGTCTGGTACTGACTGATAATAGTTTAGCCGTTGGCACAACACCAGCGAAGCATTGGAAACAGTTCGGTGACATCAGCCATTGGCAACAACTTCAGCGAAACATTAGGAATGATCTGGTGGCGAAGACAGTATATCAATCTATCTCCATAGAGGACATATGATGGTATCTTTTATACAGATACTCAAAGGAGGCACTGAGAATGATTCGGTAGTCATCTTGACTTTTCAAGATGCCATTCGAGGTGAGCGTCTAGAGAATCCACAAAGGCTATCATGAGTGGTGTCATTCCCAGCGGATAGTGACAAGGATAGTTTGAGATAGCCTAGCAGTAATATCTTATCGGTAATCGCCTGACAGTACTGCCCCAAGGGTTATCATGAATAACATTATCCCGAGTAAAAAATGACGTAGACATTCAATGATAACCCCTCAAAGGCATCTAAGATTCATCACATATCATGCCATGCATGGCATTACATTTGTATTCATCATATTCCCAGTGTCTAATATACTTTATCCTGTTCATTTCATTGCATTGCATAAACATGATAAAGAGGGGCATCTGTAGACACTCAAAATTTTTTTCAATTCGGTTGTAGACAATCGAGATTTTGTGTTCCTGTTACTAACCCTGCATGAGGGAAAAATAGTCAGGTCAGCCCCGATTTCAACCCATGAGGTACAGGTCAGCCCCGGTCTCAACCCAAGAGGTATAGATCAGCCCCGGTCTCAACCTGCGAGGTACAAGTTAGCCCCGGTCTCAACATGGGATGCATAGCTCAGCCACGTCTCATCTTGGGAGGTACAGGACAATCCTGAACTCAACCCAAAAGGTACATGTCAGCCCCGATCTCAACCTGTGAGGTACAGGCGAGCCTCGATCTCAACCCGGGAGGTACAGGTTAGCCCCGGTCTTAACCCGAGAGGTACAGGTCAGCCCCGATCTCAACTCGGGAGGTATAGGTCAACCCTGGTCTCAACCTGGGAGGTACAGGTTAGCCCTGATCTCAACCCGGGAGGTACAAGTCAGCCCCGGTCTCAACTCAGGAGGTACAGGTTAGCTTTGGTCTCAACCCGAAAGGTACAGGTCAGCCCCTATCTCAATTCGAGAGGTACATGTTAGCCCCAGTATTAACCCGGGAGGTACAGGTCAGCGCTAGTCTCAACCTGGGAGGTTGAGGTCAGCCCCGGTCTTAACCCGAGAGGTACAGGTCATCCCCGGTCTCAACCTGAGAGTTACAGGTCAGCCTCGGTCTCAACCTGGGAGGTACAAGTCAACCCCGATCTTAACCTGGGAGGTATATGTAAACCCTTAAACTCTATCCCGGTGATGAACCTCCAATCCATCAGCATCATCATCACCTCGCAATCCAGTAAGTGGAGAGACTGAGTCTGGTGGAACCAGCGCTCAGACAAAGCCCTCATTTAACCCAGGGGCAACAACGGGGAAGGATAAAAAAGAATGCTAGAAACCCCCAGGTGTCAACAATGTCCCTATAATCCTAGTGCAGAGTGTGATAAAGAGAATGCACATTAAACTAGTTCCCTCGAGGCTACGTGAAGCCAGGAACCTGCATCAAAAGCCAACCCATATCAAAAACTTGTGCCCCGAAAATGGCAAAAGAAAGAAAGAAAATTCAGAAAGAAGAAAGCTTCCGTCACCTCGTTGGCGTGAAGGAATCTCGATGGATGGAGACTCAAATCTCATAGCAAATCCTGAAGTGGCACTATAATGCCTGGGAGCTCAGCACGTGGAGCCTGAGCTGGGGCAGGAGCAACAAATGGAACCTCCTCATCATCTATGTCAACTAGCGGCTCAGCCCCGATTGGACGAATCACTGACTCAGCCAATCTACGAGGCCATAGGGCTGGCCGTGGCTGAGGAACATCGGAGGCTCTCCTCCGTCTAACTCCTAAAATGACCCTACTAGCACTCCCGGGTCTATCTCGGTCCATGACTTGGAAAATGTCTCCAAATCACCTCAAAAAGGGTGAGGGAAGCCTAAAACATGTGGCTTATTAATTTAAATCAGTATTTTATGCATTTTTAAATCCTAAAACATGCATGGGTAAGTCAAAAATCCCCAGTAGAGTCAAAACTGCATGTTTATTAAATGCTCAAGCTTTTGAAAAAACTTTTCCAGAGTCTCCTTTGTAAAATAAACTGTCTGCATGCACACATGCATGTCTAGGTGGCCATTCAGTAGCACATCTTTCCAAAAATAGAAACAGTTCATATTTATGAAAAAAAAATCAAAAACAAACTTCACATGGTAGCCAAAATACCATGGACATTTTTTAGATGAAGATCCTGGCTCACTAGGTCTCAAAAAGGATGAGTAAACTGATCAAAAAGAGCAAAAATTGACTGACTCAGAATTCAAATTTTCCTACATCAAAACATGCATAGCAATAAAATATGCATACTTATGAAGTCAGAAATTTTTTATCAAGTCATATAAGCATACATTTTTGATACATTGCATTCAAAAGCACCTTACGTGGAGAGACTGAGTCTGGTGGAACCAGCGCTCACACAAAGCCCTCATGTAACACAGGGGGCAGCAGCGGGGAAGGATAGAAAATAACGCTTGAAACCCCCATGTGTCAACAATGTCCTTAGAATCGTAGTGCAGAGTGTGGTAAAGAGAATGCACATTGAACCAGTTCCCTCGAGGCTGCGTGAAGCCAAGAACTTGCATTAAAAGACAACCCATATCAAAAACCTATACCTCGAGAATGGAAAAAGAAAGAAAGAAAATCCAAAAAGAAGAAAGCTTCAGTCACCTCGTTGGCATGAAGGAATCTCGATGGATGGCGACTCAGATCTCCCAGCAAATCCTAAAGTGGCACTACAATGCCTGGGAGCTCCGCACGTGGAGCCTAAGCTGGGGCAGGAGCAACAAATGGAGCCTCCTCATCATCTATGTTAACCAGCGGCTAAGCCCCGACGAACGAATCACTAACTCAGTCAATCTACGAGGCAGCCGGGCTGGCCGTGGCTGAGGAACATCAGAGGCTCTCCTCCGTCTAACTCTTGAAACTACCCTGCTAGCACTCCTGGGTCTATCTCGGTCCATAACCTGGACAAAGTCTCCAAATCACCTCAGAAAGGGTGAGGTAAGCCTAAAACCTGTGGCTTATTAATTTAAATAAGTATTTTATGCATTTTTAAATCCTAAAATATGCTAGGGTCAGTCAAAATCCCCAATAAAGTCAAAATTGCATGCTTATTAAATGCACAAGCTTTTTAATTTTTTTTGGAAGAGTCTCCTTTGTAAAATAGACAGTCCGCATACACACAGACATGTGTAGGTGGCCATTCAGTAGCACACCTTCCCAAAAATAGAAATAGTTCATAATTATAAAAAAAATATCAAAAATAAACTTCACATGGTAGCCAATTTACTATGCACATTTTTTAGTTGAAAATCCAGGCTCGCTAGGCCTCAAAAAGGATGAGTAAATTGATCAAAAAGAGCAAAATTTGACTGTCTCAGAATTCAAATTTTCCTACATCAAAACATGCATAGCAGTAAAATATGCATACTTATGAAGTCAGAAATTTTTTATCAAGTCATATAAGCATACATTTTTGATACATTGCATTCAAAAGCACCTTACGTGGAGAGACTGAGTCTGGTGGAACCAGCGCTCACACAAAGCCCTCATGTAACACAGGGGGCAGCAGCGGGGAAGGATAGAAAATAACGCTTGAAACCCCCATGTGTCAACAATGTCCTTAGAATCCTAGTGCAGAGTGTGGTAAAGAGAATGCACATTGAACCAGTTCCCTCGAGGCTGCGTGAAGCCAAGAACTTGCATTAAAAGACAACCCATATCAAAAACCTATGCCTCGAGAATGGAAAAAAAAAAGAAAGGAAATCCAAAAAGAAGAAAGCTTCAGTCACCTCGTTGGCATGAAGGAATCTCGATGGATGGCGACTCAGATCTCCTAGCAAATCCTGAAGTGGCACTACAATGCCTGGGAGCTCCGCACGTGGAGCCTAAGCTGGGGCAGGAGCAACAAATGGAGCCTCCTCATCATCTATGTTAACCAGCGGCTAAGCCCCGACGAACGAATCACTAACTCAGTCAATCTACGAGGCAGCCGGGCTGGCCGTGGCTGAGGAACATCAGAGGCTCTCCTCCGTCTAACTCTTGAAACTACCCTGCTAGCACTCCTGGGTCTATCTCGGTCCATAACCTGGACAAAGTCTCCAAATCACCTCAGAAAGGGTGAGGTAAGCCTAAAACCTGTGGCTTATTAATTTAAATAAGTATTTTATGCATTTTTAAATCCTAAAATATGCTAGGGTCAGTCAAAATCCCCAATAAAGTCAAAATTGCATGCTTATTAAATGCACAAGCTTTTTAATTTTTTTTGCCAGAGTCTCCTTTGTAAAATAGACAGTCCGCATACACACAGACATGTGTAGGTGGCCATTCAGTAGCACACCTTCCCAAAAATAGAAATAGTTCATAATTATAAAAAAAATATCAAAAATAAACTTCACATGGTAGCCAATTTACTATGCACATTTTTTAGTTGAAAATCCAGGCTCGCTAGGCCTCAAAAAGGATGAGTAAATTGATCAAAAAGAGCAAAATTTGACTGTCTCAGAATTCAAATTTTCCTACATCAAAACATGCATAGCAGTAAAATATGCATACTTATGAAGTTATAAATTTTTTATCAAGTCATATAAGGATACATTTTTGATACATTGCATTCAAAAGCACCTTACGTGGAGAGACTGAGTATGGTGGAACCAGCGCTCACACAAAGCCCTCATGTAACACAGGGGGCAGCAGCGGGGAAGGATAGAAAATAACGCTTGAAACCCCCATGTGTCAACAATGTCCTTAGAATCCTAGTGCAGAGTGTGGTAAAGAGAATGCACATTGAACCAGTTCCCTCGAGGCTGCGTGAAGCCAAGAACTTGCATTAAAAGACAACCCATATCAAAAACCTATGCCTCGAGAATGGAAAAAAAAAGAAAGAAAATCCAAAAAGAAGAAAGCTTCAGTCACCTCGTTGGCATGAAGGAATCTCGATGGATGGCGACTCAGATCTCCCAGCAAATCCTGAAGTGGCACTACAATGCCTGGGAGCTCCGCACGTGGAGCCTAAGCTAGGGCAGGAGCAACAAATGGAGCCTCCTCATCATCTATGTTAACCAGCGGCTAAGCCCCGACGGACGAATCACTAACTCAGTCAATCTACGAGGCAGCCGGGCTGGCCGTGGCTGAGGAACATCAGAGGCTCTCCTCCGTCTAACTCTTGAAACTACCCTGCTAGCACTCCTGGGTCTATCTCGGTCCATAACCTGGACAAAGTCTCCAAATCACCTCAGAAAGGGTGAGGTAAGCCTAAAACCTGTGGCTTATTAATTTAAATAAGTATTTTATGCATTTTTAAATCCTAAAATATGCTAGGGTCAGTCAAAATCCCAAATAAAGTCAAAATTGCATGCTTATTAAATGCACAGGCTTTTTAAATGTTTTTGCCAGTGTCTCCTTTGTAAAATAGACAGTCTGCATACACACAGACATGTGTAGGTAGCCATTCAGTAGCACACCTTCCCAAAAATAGAAATAGTTCATAATTATAAAAAAAATATCAAAAATAAACTTCACATGGTAGCCAATTTACTATGCACATTTTTTAGTTGAAAATCCAGGCTCGCTAGGCCTCAAAAAGGATGAGTAAATTGATCAAAAAGAGCAAAATTTGACTGTCTCAAAATTCAAACTTTCTTACATCAAAACGTACATCGAAGTAAAGTATGCATACTTATGAAGTCAAAATTTTTTTTATCAAGTCATATAAGCATACATTTTTGATACATTGCATTCAAAAGCACCCTACGTAGTTTACATACTTCTAACGGTCAAAACTTGAAAAGAAGGAATATAAACGTTACCTGAGATGTACAGAGCCTGTAGCCACTGACGAAATCTAAAAAAAGCTGCCCGAACTTCGTATATCTAAAAAAGAAAATTGGATTTCTATTTGGATTTAAAACTGAAAATAAAAATATGGTTTTGTTGCTGCCCATTATAAATCCGCAGGAAGGAGCGGGTCCACCTGCGGTTGCCACACCCCTACATGTGGCTCCCCAGGGTGGGCCCCGCCCCCTCCATCTCGGTCTTGATCTAGTTAAAACATAGTTTATATGAGTTAAAAAGTCAAATCTGAGCAAAATCCGCTACGTGATTGAGCAGTTTATCCTTAAATACTGTGTTTAAGCCGCGGATTACTAACAGAAGTGGGAACTTCATGAAAGCCATTGGTATTAATCCCAAAGCAATATCTGGGGACCACTAATACAAACTACTAAAAAATTGCTCAAAACTACCAAAAAATACCGCTGTCGAAGCATTGGGTACAAACTGATGACAGTTCAGTCGTAGGCACAACCTCAGCAAGCGTTAGGTACATATCGGTGATAGTTCAGTCGTTGGATCAACCCCAGCGAAGCATCGGGTACAGACCGGTGACAGTTTAGCCGTTGGCTGAACCCCAGCGAAGCATCGGGTGTTGATCGATGACAGTTCAGTCGTTGGCTCAACCCCAGCGAAGCGTCGGGTACAGACCGGTGACATTTCAGCCGTTGGCTCAACCCCAATGAAGCGTCGGGTACATACCGGTGACAGTTCAGCTGTTGGCTTAACCCTAGTGAAACGTCAGGTACGGACTGGTGACAGTTCAGCCATTGGCTCAACCCCAGCGAAGTATTTGGTATAAACCGATGACAGTTCAGTCGTTGGCTCGACCTAGTGAAGTGTCGGGTATAGACCGGTGACAGTTCAGCCGTTGGCTCAACCCCAACAAAGAATCGGGTACATACCTATAATAGCTCAGCCGTTGGCTCAACCCTAGCAAAACATTGGGTATAGACCGGTGACAGTTCAGTCATTAGCTCAACCGCTGCCAAGAATCGGGTACAGACCAATGATAGTTCAGCCGTTGGCTCAACCCCAGCGAAGCATCTGGTACAGACTGATGACAGTTCAACTGTTGACACAACCCTAGCAAAGCGTCAGGTACAAACGGGTGACAGTTCAGCCGTTGGCTCAACCCCAGCGAAGCATCGGGTACATACCGATGACAGTTCAGCCGTTGGCACAACCCCAACGAAGCGTCGGGTATAGACCGATGATAGTTCAGCCCTTGGCTCAACCCCAATGAAGCGTCTGGTACAGACTGATAATAGTTTAGCCGTTGGCACAACACCAGCGAAGCATTGGAAACAGTTCGGTGACATCAGCCGTTGGCAACAACTTCAGCGAAACATTAGGAATGATCTGGTGGCGAAGACAGTATATCAATCTATCTCCATAGAGGACAGATGATGGAATCTTTTATACAGATACTCAAAGGAGGCACTGAGAATGATTCGGTAGTCATCTTGACTTTTCAAGATGCCATTCGAGGTGAGCGTCTAGAGAATCCACAAAGGCTATCATGAGTGGTGTCATTCCCAGCGGATAGTGACAAGGATAGTTTGAGATAGCCTAGCAGTAATATCTTATCGGTAATCACCTGACAGTACTGCCCCAAGGGTTATCATGAATAACGTTATCCCGAGTAAAAAATGACGTAGACATTCAATGATAACCCCTCAAAGGCATCTAAGATTCATCACATATCATGCCATGCATGGCATTACATTTGTATTCATCATATTCCCAGTGTCTAATATACTTTATCCTGTTCATTTCATTGCATTGCATAAACATGATAAACAGGGGCATCTGTAGACACTCAAAAAAATTTTCAATTCGGTTGTAGACAATCGAGATTTTGTGTTCCTGTTACTAACCCTGCATGAGGGAAAAATAGTCAGGTCAGCCCCGATTTCAACCCAGGAGGTACAGGTCAGCCCCGGTCTCAACCCAAGAGGTATAGATCAGCCCCGATCTCAACCTGCGAGGTACAGGTCAGCCCCGGTCTCAACCTGGGATGCACAGCTCAGCCACGTCTCATCTTGGGAGGTACAGGACAATCCTGAACTCAACCCAAAAGGTACATGTCAGCCCCGATCTCAACCTGTGAGGTACAGGCGAGCCTCGATCTCAACCCGGGAGGTACAGGTTAGCCCCGGTCTTAACCCGAGAGGTACAGGTCAGCCCCAATCTCAACCCGGGAGGTATAGGTCAACCCTGGTCTCAACCTGGGAGGTACAGGTTAGCCCTGATCTCAACCCGGGAGGTACAAGTCAGCCCCGGTCTCAACTCAGGAGGTACAGGTTAGCTTTGGTCTCAACCCGAAAGGTACAGGTCAGCCCCTATCTCAATTCGAGAGGTACATGTTAGCCCCAGTATTAACCCGGGAGGTACAGGTCAGCCCGGTCTCTACCCGGGAGGTACAGGTCAGCGCTAGTCTCAACCTGGGAGGTTGAGGTCAGCCCCGGTCTTAACCCGAGAGGTACAGGTCATCCCCGGTCTCAACCTAAGAGTTACAGGTCAGCCTCGGTCTCAACCTGGGAGGTACAAGTCAACCCCGATCTTAACCTGGGAGGTATATGTAAACCCTTAAACTCTATCCCGGTGATGAACCTCCAATCCATCAGCATCATCATCACCTCGCAATCTAGTAAGTGGAGAGACTGAGTCTGGTGGAACCAGCGCTCAGACAAAGCCCTCATTTAACCCAGGGGCAACAACGGGGAAGGATAAAAAAGAATGCTTGAAACCCCCAGGTGTCAACAATGTCCCTATAATCCTAGTGCAGAGTGTGATAAAGAGAATGCACATTAAACTAGTTCCCTCGAGGCTACGTGAAGCCAGGAACCTGCATCAAAAGCCAACCCATATCAAAAACTTGTGCCTCGAGAATGGCAAAAGAAAGAAAGAAAATTCAGAAAGAAGAAAGCTTCAGTCACCTCGTTGGCGTGAAGGAATCTCGATGGATGGAGACTCAAATCTCATAGCAAATCCTGAAGTGGCACTATAATGCCTGGGAGCTCAGCACGTGGAGCCTGAGCTGGGGCAGGAGCAACAAATGGAACCTCCTCATCATCTATGTCAACTAGCGGCTCAGCCCCGATTGGACGAATCACTGACTCAGCCAATCTACAAGGCCATAGGGCTGGCCGTGGCTGAGGAACATCGGAGGCTCTCCTCCGTCTAACTCCTAAAATGACCCTACTAGCACTCCCGGGTCTATCTCGGTCCATAACTTGGAAAAAGTCTCCAAATCACCTCAAAAAGGGTGAAGGAAGCCTAAAACATGTGGCTTATTAATTTAAATCAGTATTTTATGCATTTTTAAATCCTAAAACATGCATGGGTAAGTCAAAAATCCCCAGTAGAGTCAAAACTGCATGTTTATTAAATGCTCAAGCTTTTGAAAAAACTTTGCCAGAGTCTCCTTTGTAAAATAAACTGTCTGCATGCACACATGCATGTCTAAGTGGCCATTCAGTAGCACATCTTTCCAAAAATAGAAACAGTTCATATTTATGAAAAAAAAATCAAAAACAAACTTCACATGGTAGCCAAAATACCATGGACATTTTTTAGTTGAAGATCCAGGCTCACTAGGTCTCAAAAAGGATGAGTAAACTGATCAAAAAGAGCAAAAATTGACTGACTCAGAATTCAAATTTTCCTACATCAAAACATGCATAGCAGTAAAATATGCATACTTATGAAGTCAGAAATTTTTTATCAAGTCATATAAGCATACATTTTTGATACATTGCATTCAAAAGCACCTTACGTGGTTTACATACTTCTAATGGTCAAAACATGAAAAGAAGGAATATAAAAGTTACCTGAGATGTGCAGAATGCGTGGCCACTAACAAAATTTGAAAAAAGCAGCCCAAACTCAGTAGATTTGAAAAAGAAAATCGGATTTCTATTTGGATTCGAAACTTAATAATGAAAATATGGTCTTGCTGCTGCCCATTATAAATCCGCAGAAAGGAGAGGGTCCACCTGCGGCTGTCGCACCCCTATATGCGACTCCCCAGGATGGGCCCAGCCCCCTCCGGCTCGGTCTAGTTAGAGTTGAAACGGAGTTTATATGAGCTGAAATGTCAAATCTGAGAAAAAATTGCTACGCGATTGAGCGGTTTATCTTGAAATCCTATGTTTAAGCAGCGGATTACTGACAGAGGGGGGAAATTCATGAAAGCCATTGGTATTCATCTCAAACCAATATCGGGGGACCAATGATAAAAATTACTAAAAAACTGCACAAAACTGCCGAAAATTTCCACTGTCAAAGCATCGGGTACAGACCAATGAAAGTTCAGCCGTTGGCACAACCCCAGCGAAGCATCGGGTACATAACGGTGATAGTTTTATCATTGGCTCAACCCCAGAGAAGCATCGGGTATAGACCGGTGAAAGTTCAGTCGTTGGCTCAACCCCAGTGAAGCATCGGGTACAGATCGATAATAGTTTAGCCGTTGGCTCAACCCCAACGAAGCATCTGGTACAGACTGATGGCAGTTCAGACGTTGACACAATCCCAACGAAGCATCGGTTAAAAATCGATGACAGTTCAGCCGTTGGCTCAACCCCAGCGAAGCGTCGGGTACAGACCGGTGACAGTTCAGCCGTTGGCACAACCCCAACGAAGCGTCGGGTACAAACAGATGATAGTTCAGCCGTTGGCTCAACCCCAGTGAAGAACAACCCCAGCGAAGCATTAGAAATAGTCCGATGACATCATCCGTTAGCAACAACTCCAGCGAAACATCAGGAATGATCCGGCGGCGAAGATATTATATCAATCTATCTCCACAAAGGACAGATGATGGAATTTGTTATACAGATACTCAAAGGAGGCACTGAGAATGATTCGATAGTCATCTTGGCTTTGTAAGATGCCATTCGAGGTGAGCGTACAAAGAATCCACAAAGGCTATCATGAGTGGCTCATTCCTAGCAAAAAGCGATGAGGATAATTTGGGATAGCCTAGCAGTAATATCATATCGGTAACCGCCTGGCAGTACTGCCCCAAGGATTATCATAAATAACGTTATCCCCGGTAGAAAATGACGTAGACATTCAATGATAACCCTAACCCCTCAAAGGCATCTAACATTCATCACATATCATGCCATGCATTGTATTACATTACATTTGCATTCATCATATTCCCAGTGTCTAATAATCTTTATCCTGTTCATTTCATTGCATTGCATAAACATGATACAGAGGGGCATCTGTAGACATTCAAAATTTTCTTCAATTCGGTTGTAGACAATCGAGATTTTGTGTTCCTGTTACTAACCCTGCAGGAGGGAAAAACAAATAGGTCAGCCCCGGTCTCAACCCGAGAGGTACAGGTCAGCCCCAGTCTCAACCCGGGAGGTACAGGACAGCCCTTGTCTCAACCTAGGAGGTACAGGTCAGCCCCGGTCTAAACTCGGGAGGTATAGGTCAGCCTCAGTCTTAACGTAGAAGGTACAGGTCAGCCCCGGTTTTAACCCGGGAGATACAGGTCAGCCCCGGTCTCAACCCAGGAGGTACAGGTTAGCCCCGGTCTCAACTCGGGAGGTACATATCAGCCCTGGTCTGAACCCGGGAGGTACATGTCAGCCCCGGTCTCAAACCGAAAGGTACAGGTCAGCTCGATCTCTACCTGGGTGGTACAGGTCAGCCCCGGTCTCAACCCTAGAGGTATAGGTCAGCCCCGGTCTCGACCCGAGAGGTACAGATCATCCCCGATCTCAACCCGAGAGGTACAGGTCAGCCCCGGTCTTAACCTGGGAGGTACGGGTTAACCCCGATCTTAACTCGGGAGGTACAAGTCAACCCTTGTCTCAACCCGGGAAGTACAAGTAAACCCCAGTCTCAACCCGGGAGGTACAGATCTTCCCCGGTCTCAACCAGGAGACCAGATCAAGCTCCGGTCACAACCCAGAAGGCCAAATCAACTTCGGAGACAACCCCGAAGCCTCAAATTATCCCTAGAGACAAACCTGGAAGAACCAAGTCAGCCTCAGAGACAACCCTAAGGACAAACAGACTCGGCTCGGATCCAAACCTCGGAGACAACCCCGGGAAGTTAGCCGAAGGCCATGCCAGCACTGAGGGAAACCCCAAGAGGGGTAAAATTGTCATTTTACCAACTGAAATCCGATTCGGTTAAACTCAAGCCGAATTAATGCCACCAAGTTCAAAAAAAACCATAACAATGATCCCGAGTGGAAACAGCGTAAGATAGCTCAACGGACAAACTGCGAGGAATCAAAGACCAGGTTATGAACCCGTCTTTTTGGACTCGGAAAAGGTTTTCTCCCATGTCTTTGCGACACTCTCGATGAGAGCTTTCCGAAAAGGTACAACACGCCTCCAACGGACGCTCTGATCAAAAGTTAGAAAGTTTCGAATCTGACCTCACATTGCTAGAAGTGCATGTACTTCGATGCAATAGGACCCGCCATGTAGGCCCCGCCACTTGGAGCCGCACCTTTACCTGCGACTGCCGCAGGTAGAGCCGCTTCCACCTGGTCTATAAATAAACATGTACCCCCAGCTCATTTCATACTTCAGAAACGCTCCAAACCTCTGCCCGTTTCGTTTCTCGACCCCACTCTTGTACTCCAAACCCAAATTTTATTACTCAAACACGTAGATATACTTATACACTACCACATATCAGAAATTAACTAGTAGAAACTGACGTTTGAAGTTTACCAAGTGGCGAAAAGCCCGTGTAGCAGTCCATTATGAGTATTTTTATGATCAGAAAGTTTATCTTACTTCATCGCACTTTTATACACTTGCACGTTAATTTTCACTTTCTGATTATGCCCGGAACTCAGTTCCGTAGTCATTTTTGCTTACTTTTTATACATTTTAGTAAATAAACGCATTTTTTTAGCATTTCTATAACTCGGATTGACGATCGACGCTTTTAACAGCTTATATATATATATACTGAGATGCATCTTTCACCAGACTGGGTTATCTTCCCAGTCCCGGTTTGACTACTTTTTGTCTATATTTAACTGTATATATACTAACTTTTCAATTCTGTCAAGCCCGGATGTCAAATCTATGGTAGTTTACTGCTTATATATATAACTATATATAAAAAAAAATCTGACTTATTTGGGCCTGGATTTATACTTCGTGGCCTTTTTATTACTTTAATATATATATATATATATATATTAACTATATATATTAACATTTACATTATAGTTTGGCCTGGATTATTCTAGGGCCTTTTTACTGCTTTTATATATATATATATTTACATTCTAGTCCGGGCAAATGATATAATGTTCATTGCCCTTTACTGCTTTCCTCTATATATATATTTACATTCTGTCCAGCCTATATTACTTTGTGGTTTTTTACAGCTTTTATAAATATATATATATATATATATATATATATATTTATATTCCAGTCCGAGCATCGGAGTGAAAACCTATCGCCCTTTACAACTTATATATATATATATATATATATATCCATTCTGTCAAGCATGGATTACTTCGCGGCTTTTTTCCAGCTTATATATATATAAATTTACATTCCAGTTCGGGCATCGGAGTGAAAATCCATCGCCCTTTACAACTTTCGTATATATATAACTATATATATATTCTTTATTCATTGTGATTAAATTGTTTGTTTTAAATATTCATTTGATATGAATTTATACTGACATTTCTTCGGGAAAACTAGATTTCTTTAAATCTCGCCAACTCTAGCTTTCAAACGGTTCAAAATAGGTCCAGACGGAACCGGAAAGCTAGAATGGCTAAGATTTACTTAAATCTAGCATTTTTTCTAGTTTTAGTTTTGAAAGCAACCTCGTGTCCCTTAGATCGCTATCTAGTGGGAACGAGACGCTTCGGCTACGTACAAACCAGGATTTACTGATGAATCCTTGTTTATTGCGACGTGTAGATGTAAATATACATTTTCTGTACATATTTAAGTTGTGTAGGTTTTATTGGCTTCCCTATGTGAGCCTAGGAATTGTGGGATTCATGATCAAACTGATCAGAATCTGATTCCCACGACGGACAAACTCCAATTTACAGATGTACCCTGCCAGTTTTTCTGTAAAATATAAATCCGAAAGACCTTAAAACGGTTATCCGGGTTTAAAGTCTTAACATAATGAGAATATGGCTTGTCGTGTCAGAGTCACTCCGATGGCTGTCATGCCCATGAGGAGACCAACACTTATATATTATATGGTCAAAGATGCTTTACAGCCCGACAATCACCATTCAAAATTGATCCGAAAGGTTGAAAAGATAAAACTGAAGTATCGACATGCTTCAATTCCTATATGCTAGCGTAGGGGTTTGAAAATCAACCTTTCAAAACATCATTTTAATAATCTTGTCTAAAAAAGAGACTTTTGCAAATTAAATCAAACCCTTTGTATATAGGTTCAATGAAGCACATCCATGCTTTCAATTAATCAAATATAGGCCCAATTTTTTCCAGCCTTCACACACACATTGCAGATTTAAAAGGGAAATATTAAAAAGATGTGATACCGTGTTTACACGGGAGTTGTGGGGTGCCTAATACCTTCCCCACACTTAACCAAGCGCCCGAACATAGAACTTCGGTTTCAAAGATCAAGTTTCGACAGTGTCCAGCAATTGGGCCTCTTTTCAAACAAAACTCGATTGAGTTGATACAACCATTTCAAAACTACCAACTGGCGACTCTGTAAAACGTTCAAATCGTCGACATGATACATGTTGGCCTTTTCCTAAAAACCCTTCAAAACTTTTTTGATAAAAAATATAAAATAAGGGTAGACAAACACTTAGGAAGAGAGAAATATTCGGGTCCAACTCGAACCGAATTTTTTCCCGACGTCGACACAAGGATTTGACTGATGAATCCTTTATTTTTGCGACGTCTAGAGTACAATTTGTATTTCCTGTGAATATCTGTGATGTGCAGGTTTTCTTGGCCATTTTATGTGAGCCTAGGTATCGTGGGATTGATGATCTAACTGATCTAAATCTGATTCCCACGATGGACAACTCCATATTACAAATGTATCCTGCCAGTTTTTCTGTAAAATGTACATCCGAGGGGCCTTAAAACGGTTATCCGAATTTAAGGTCTCAAACATAGTTGCCGACACCGAAAAAAATATTATAATGTCCGTCTTTCCTAAGTTTGTGTTGTTGGTTTTACCCTTTTCGTGTTCGTTATGTCTATGGATTTTATTAAAGGGTGATGTTTTAGGATAGCGATATCGACATAAATGTCGACGACTTTGAAAAGATTGATTTTATTGTTTTATGATTGGACCGAATGAGACAGAGCCGCCAGTTGGTATGGTTTAAATGGATGTACCAACTTATCCGAATTTTGAAAGTTTTTGCAATATGGTCCAATATGTGACTCCGTAAGATTGGTCTGAAACTCGAGATTCGTGAAATTCGGGGGCTAGGTTAAGCGGGGGGGAGGTGTTAGGCACCCCCCGACTCCCGTGAAAATACAGTACTGTATCTTATTGATTTCATGTGCATAAAAGTGTGTGTGTGGGTGGGTGGGTGAGTGTGTGTGTGTGTGTGTGTGTGTGTGTGTTTGAAAGTTTATTCTAAGCCTCCTTGTGAGTTATTTGGAAGTAGTGTCGTTTCTCTTTTGCACCTTTGTACGAAGGGTTTTATTTTGCAAAAGTTCATTTTTAGACAAAATATACATTTCATACGATATTTTGGGAAAACACAAGGTTTCCAAATCCTTCGCCTGAATAGTAATCGAGGACCTTTGATACTTCCATTATTGATTTTTAAGTTTATGTCTATCCCCAAATCGCTTTATTGTTATTAAGAAGCTGTTTGCTATTTTGATTTGGAAATCGTTTTGGTGAAAATGCATGCTAAAAGCGCCAAAAAAATTGTCAGATCATCATCGGGCATGTAAGCCATCTCGATGAATCCGAGCACCCACAATTAAAGTTTTCACTATCACGGGATCTTGAATCCAACTTCTCGGAACTAACCCCTCGAGTTCGTTCACAAGATCCAAACATTACATATACAATGATTTTTGCGTTATTTAAACATTACATCAGAAAAACTGGTCCATCGTCGAAATCAAGTCAGGATCCAATCATGGGATCTCGACACCGGGATTCCTAGGCTCACATTATTATGCACGAATATATATGTACAATGTCCTAGACTTTTATATTAGATGGTTTCATCAGTTGAAATCACCATTTCAAGCCATTTCGAACCCCTTTTGCATCTAGATATAGATCTAGGGCTATACGGGATAACCGAGACATATTAAAAGCAATAAATACGTAGATCTTCCATGGATCTAAGCCGATCTAGCATACGGGTTAATGCTTCATTCTTAGTAACCACTCCAAAGGCTAGATTCAACTTAGATCTAGGTAAATCTAGCCTCCAGACTTGATTTACAACCAAGTATGCACAATATAATCGATAGAAACTCAATATCTACCAACTACAACACAATATACTTAAAAACAACAAGTTTAACTAGATTTAAACAATATATAATATCAATCTAGTACATCAAACAATGTTTACAAAGAAAGTAGTTAAAAAGATCATTTTTCACCTTGGGGGACGCGTGAACAAGCGTTTTATCACCCGAGATCAACTATGAACACTCTCGGGACTCAAAGTAGGTGTTAAAGAAGATTAAACAACTCAAATATGGAAGAAAATGTTAGACCCAAGCCTCTCTCTCTCTAGAAAGTGACTTTCTCTCTCGAACTTCTTCCTCTTTTTTTGTTTGTGAGCTATTGGTTGTTGATATAGACTGACTATGACAGCCGCATGTGTACCTGCGGCTGGAGCAAGTACACTTAAGGCTAGGCCCCATGTGTCCGGTTGCCTCGAAATACATGCCTTAGGTCTTAATTTGGTGAAAATTGAGATCCGTACCGAAAACTCCTATAAATTCCTTGTGGAAGGCTTTAAAATTAGGCCGAGTTTGACAAAATCGGAGTCCGAGATGATGATGCAGTAATCTGAAAAGTATCTTCCGGCTCTCGAGGGTTGTTGATCTTCTCGGCTTGATAGCACGCAGTTCGATGTTGTTAAGGTGACTTTTTACGGACACTTTCTCAGCTTTGCGATCCTCATTCGGTTCGCGTCATTTTTGGACATCATTGGCCCTTTGAATCATCCACAGGGTTGTCTCCGGGGTGACTAGATGCTTTTGCCCTACATCGGGGTTGTCTCCGAAGTAAAATTACGCTTTTTCCCTTCTGCAAGGTTAGTATAAAGAAAGCAAAATTTTGAGTGTCTACAGGTGCCCCTCTGTGTCTTGTCTATGCAATGTAATGGAATGAACACGACAAAGATTACTAGACACGAAAAATGCATGACAAGGTATATCTAATGATGCAATGTAATGTTTAAAGTATATAATCATATGTGAGATTATGAAAGGGTCATAAGTATTACGTCGTCGGGGTTAAGCCGATGCCCACATTGGGTTGTAACCAACGGATTACACCATCAAGGCTGAGCCGACCTCTATTGGGTCATTGCCAACGGAATACATCATCGGGGGTCGAGTCGATGCCTTCACTGGGTTGTTGCCAACGGATTACATCATCGGGATTATTCAGATGTCTTCATTGGGTTGTAGCCAACGGATTACATCATCGAGGTTAAGTCGATGCTTTCATTGGGTTATTGCCAACAGATTACACCATCGGGGTTGTGCCGACGTCTGCGTTGGGTTGTTGCCAGCGGATTACACCAACGGGGTTTAGCCGATGCCTTCATTGGGTTATTTTCCAAAGGATTTCACCAACGGGGTTATGCCGATGCCATCGCCAGGTTTGTTGCCAACGGATTACACCATCGGGGTTTAGCCGATGCCTTCATTGGGTTGTTGCCAATGGATTACACCATCGGGGATGTGTCGATGCCTTCATTGGGTTGTTGTCAACGGATTACACCATCGGGGTTGTGTCGATGCCTTCATTGGGTTGTTGCCAACGGATTACCACATCGAGGTTGAGTCGACAACTTCACTGCATTGTAGCCAACGGATTACATCATCGGGGCTGTGTTGATGCCTTCATTGGGTTGTTGCCAATGGATTGCATCACCGGGGTTGAGCAGACGCCTTCATAGGGTTGTAGCCAACGAATTACATCATCGGGGTTGAGCCGATGCCTTCACTAAGTTGTTGTCAACGAATTACACCATCGGGGTTTAGCCGATGTCTTCAGTGGGTTGTTGCCAATGGATTACACCATCGGGGTTGTGCCGATGCCTTCATTGGGTTGTTGGCAATGTATTACACCATCGGGGTTGTGCCGATGCCTTCATTGGGTTGCTGCCAATGGATTACACCATCAGGGTTGTTCCGATGCCTTCATTGGGTTGTTGCCAACGGATTGCATCATTGAGGTTGAGCCGACACCTTCACTGGGTTGTAGCCAACAGATTACATTATTGGGGTTGTGCCGATGCCTTCATTGGGTTGTTGCCAACGGATTACATTATCGGGGTCAAGCCGATCTGCGTTAGGTTGTTGCCAACGAATTACATCATCGGGGTCAAGACGATCTGCGTTGGGTTGTTTCCAATGGATTACACCATCGGGGTTTTGCCGATGCCTTCATTGGGTTGTTGCTAACGGATTACACCATCGGGGTTGAGCTGACATCTGCTTTGGGTTGTTGCAATGGACTTCATCATTGATTATAAATGAGGTGAGTTTTTTGAAAGTAGTATGCATACAAGTCAATCATATATGATGATAAAGCATATACTTTGGAGACGATCTTATTTATTTATTAATAAAAGTATTCATTTATCAAAGGTATTTAATTATCTACATGATGCTATTTTTATAATATGTAAATAACCCATAGTTTTAAGAAATGCTTTTAGAATCATGATGATAATCATGCTAATGAGATCTAAATTCTTAGAAAGCTTAAACCTATAATAGTTTCCAATCGTGGGATTACTAAAAAGGGGATTAGTAAATTCGGATAGATTGGTACATATGTTGCTTGCTCATTGGATGAGGTTGATTGATCTCATGATCATTTGTGTGGAGACACTAAAGCAAGTATGTTGTTGCTTATTGGAGAATAAGTTCACTGAACGTGACTCGCTATGGAATACCTAATGGAGTTTTACTTTTCTGTCAATAGGAATTCCTAATGTGATAATAGTACAAATGATCCTTGGACTTGAAATCATCAAAGTATCTTGTATGTAATAAATTATACTTTGGCTTATTCCTTAAGACCCTTAGGGTATATCAAAGGGTATGTTTGGGTATAATGAGTTACATATGGAGATAATGAATGATCAATAAAGAATCTACCACTTCTAATAAAAGAAGAGATATGTCTTATGTGATTCGTTAAATGACAACCCAGTAGTCCTTGGCCAAGTCAGAATGAAATTAGAAAGGAGTTTCTAATTTACATTATTTGGAGTTGTGCATTTTCCAATCGAAATACATATGATTAAATAAAATAAGACATGACTGTAATTCCATGTCTTATATTTAATTGGGACATTGTATGGTGGAATGATTGAATTGTACGGTAACTATATACTCACTAGTTCTTTTATAATTAATGTTGAAATATATATTATCTGTAAAGTCGTTGATCGCTAAGGAGGCTTATCCCTATTGTAGAATAAATATTATTTATTTAAATAGATTATTAGTTTAATTTATTTATTTAAATAAGATTAGAATTGTTCTAATTAATTTATTCACAACCAGTTTAATATGGAAAACCTAAAAGATCACACCATAAAAGAAAGAATAATTATTTAAGAAGGTAATGTCATAATCGTAATAATGCATTAAGTGTAATTAATTTAATCTATGGTGATAGAATAAATTAAATAGCTTAATGTTTATTATTTAATATTTTAGAAATATTAAATATAAATTAATAAGACGAGTCTTATTAATATTATTACAATTATTATTATTTTAATTTCTAAAGGAGTTTAGAAATTAATTTAATATTAGTACTCTCATTTATTCCTAATAAGATTAGGAGGCAAATTAATTAAATGAATTTAATTAATTATTCCCAATGTGGTGGGAAGTCTAAATTAATTAAAGGAGTTTAATTAATTAAATGAAATCCCTTGTCTAATATGATTAGAAGGGTTGACCAATATTTATATAAGAGGATTCTTATAATAGATATCAGTTGATGTAATTCTAATTGTTGGAGAATACTCCTTTTCTATAAAGGATAGAAAACTAGGGTTTAGCCAACCACCCTCCTTCTTGAATAATTCTTATTCCTTGGTGGATCACCTCTAGAGGCCAAACACTTGGGTGGCTAACGTTGATCAAATGAGGGAATCTAACATAGAAATTCAAGGATATCATGAAGAACAAGTAGTTGAACTCGTACCCGTGGAAGCTTCGTTTTACAAGGGTATGATTCCATAACTTCTTATTTATCGTTTTAAATTAATAATTTGCATAAAGGATGATCCGGGTAATGGTTTTGTAAAAAATTTTAAACTCTGATAAACTATGCTTCCGCTTATTTTTGCAATTTGATTGCGCCCATGATTTCGTACAAACCCAACAGTGCCATCAGAGCCAAACCTTTATGCAATTAGTAATTGTTTTGATTCTATATATGTATGGATATGTATTTAGAATAATTTATTGGGCATAACTTTAATTGTATAAAATTATTTTTTATGAAAAATAAATAAATCGGAAAGCTTCAAAAAAATCGCGAATGTTTTTTTTTCTTTTTCTTTCTCGAAATCTAAGAAGTGAATCAGATTAAGGGATCCATGCTTTTCAAATTCGTTGGTCCATTGTGATGCATTGAGAAAGGAGTCTTGCAGAATTAATATATATATATATATATATATATATATATATATATATATATATAAAGGAAACATGCACGGATTGGTTTTTAAATCAAGTAACATGATTTGCTTTCAAAAAGTATGCAGGATTCATGAAGGTCAGCCATTCTAAAAAAGGTGATTGCTATATATATATATATATATATATATATATATATATATATATATAAAATATTTTAATTCATGAGATGAATATTTATTTATTGATGCATATGGTGACATGTATGATAATAAATGAGATTGATTATGTGACTATTGACCAATGTAATTGGATTTTATTTTAGTTGAATGCTTGAATGAATGAGTTTTATTAAATGGGGTCTGCATACCTCGTCTTCTCTAATTATTTGTTTATGTAAAATTGTATCTCCTTCCTATGTAATTCCCCTTGACTGCTAATCAAGGTTTCTATTTAATTTAAATAGTTTAATGTAATAGAAATAGTTAGAATTATCTTAAAGAAATTGGAGACCAAGGAGCAAGGAGCGCGTGAATACCCGTTTGTATGGAACCCGAGTTTAAATATAATAGTTATGTTTAAATTTAAATTCTTGCACTCCTAAGTTTGACTTGTTAGTTCACTTGGTGGCTCTAGTAAACCAAACTAGAATAAAAGTCCATAATCAATCCAGGTAGAATATAGTATTCTATATGTGCATGTTAAGTATTATATATATTATATTTTCTGTAAACATGCTTCGCATGTTTTAATAAAATGACGCGTATTTTATATATATATGTGCATGCGCGCTAAACAAGATTAGACAAATCATAATAAACCCTTCAAAGAAATCATATTAAGTCTAAAGTGTTCAATGATATTTGAAATATCGAACGTCGCCTTCTAGCATGATAAATTAATAGAGTATTAAATATTTAATACGAGTTTGTTGTGTTATCCACAAGGCAAGTATTGCGTATTTAAGATATTAATTTAATCACATTTGATGCTTATCAAGAAAATTGAACAATATTGTTTTGTTATGCTATTCACAAGGATAATATTTTTTTTTACTTTATGGAAGTGCTCGGTTGGACTTAACTTAAATCATTTTAGTTCGGATGTGCACACACTTGACCATTATGATTTAAGTGGCAAAATAAAAAAGAGTTACTTGTTGATGTAATTGACAAAGAGTTGTCTACTTTTTTATTTATATATCGTTTGTTGTGCTATCCACAAGGTTATATACATTTGAAATGAGATCTTTATTCTCACTAGCAAATATTTAATTAGATGTTGCCGAACTATATAAGTGAGGGTAATATATTTTTGAAGAAAATAGTGGGAGATACCAATTTAAAATAAGACCTAATTTATTTTGGTATATAAAATTAATTAAATGAATGTTTGCTAAAATATTATCTTTTCACATATAGAAATTTAAAAATGTCAAAATCACTAATTTTACTACGTAGCATACTTGATGCTAATAAACTAACCGAGCCGAATACACGGACTGGTTAAGAAATCTGAGAATAATTCTCACTGCTGAAAAGATTTCTTATGTCCTAAATTCACCTGTCCCTGAAACTGTTCTAGAAACAGCCTCTGAGGAAGAGATTTCCACCATTGTTAAGTGGCAAGATGATGCATCTGTGGCTCAATGCATCATGCTCGCATCAATGAATAACAAACTTCAGTGTCAGCATGAAAACATGGATGCTCCTACTATGTTGCTTCACCTCAAGGAGTTATATGGTGAACAAAGTAGGACTGCTAGATATGAGATATCTAAGGAGCTCTTCCGATCTCAGATGACCGAGGGCACTACCGTTGAGACTCATGTCCTAAGGGTGATCAATCTGAATTAACGCCTTGGACAGCTTGGGTTCGTCATGGATGAGGAGTTGAGTCAAGACTTAGTCTTGCTGTCACTCCGTGAGACCTTCTCGTAGTTCATTGTAAATTTCTACATGAATAAGTTAGATGTCAGCTTTCCTGAATTACTTAACATGTTAAAAACTGCAGAAGGTCACTTCCCATCCAAGAAGAACCATGTCTTAATGGTGGATGATTCTTCCAAAAAAAGGAAGAGGCCCAAGGTATCTTCTGAAAAGAAGAAATCTAAGAAGGCTAAGGGCAAGGCGAAAGTGAAGAATCAAAAAAACCTGATCCAGCAAGCAAAGGAATGTGCTCCATTGCAACGAACAAGGTCTTTAGAAGAGGAACTGCAAGAAGTTTTTGGCGGAGAAGAAGCTTGGAGAAGCTTCGACTTCCAATCAAGGTTTGTTCATGATTGAAATTAATTTTTTAGAAAGTCAAAATTCTACTTGGGTATTGGATACCAACTGTGGTTCTCACATATGTAATATTGTGCAGGGACTAGTCAGAAGTAGAAAGCTGAACAAGGATGAGGTTGTCCTACGAATAGAAAATAGAGCAAAGGTTGCTGCATTAGCTGTAGGCACTTATTGTTTAGCACTGCCTACGTGCAAGTCCATTTATTTAAATATTCTGAATATCATTAGAAATATTATTTCTATTTCCGTATAAGATATGGATGGATTTGACATTATAATAAAGAAAAACAGTTGTTCTATTTATAAAAACAATGTTTTATATGCTATTGGTAATTCGCAAAATGGACTGTACATGACTAGCATGAAAATATACTTCAAATAGAACAAACTAAGAAAAGGAAAAGAGACTATGTTAATTATACCTATATATGGCACTGTAGACTCGGTCATATTAATGAAACAAGATTATCCAAGTTGTATAAGGATGGGCTCTTGGAACTATCCGAATATGAATTATATCCAACTTGTGTAAAATGACTAAATCTCCTTTTAGTGGAAAAGGAGAAAGAGTTACAGAGTTGTTAGCGTTGGTTCACACAGACGTTTATGGACCTATGACAACGAATGCACGGGGAGGGTATTCTTATTTTATTAGTTTCAATGATGATCACTCAAGAATTGGATATGTGTATTTAATGAAATACAAATCTGAATCATTCGTAAAGTTCAAAGAGTTCAGAAGTGAAGTAGAGAAATAAACGGGCAAGAGTATTAAGATACTTTGATCGGATCGAGGTGGAGAATACTTAAGCGGTGAGTTTCTCAATTGTCTCAAAGATAATGGTATAATCTCACATAGACTCCACCAGGTACACCACAGTTAAATAAAGTATCTGAAAGGAGAAATCGAACATTGTTGGACATGGTTCGCTCCATGATGAGTTTTACCGATCTTCCAATTTTATTCTAGGGTCATGCCTTAGAAACGGCTACATATCTACTAAATAAGTCCACTCGAAATCCGTCCCCAAGACTACATATGAGTTGTGGACAGGGAGGAATCCCGGTCTTAAGCATGTTAAGATTTGGGGATGTCCAGCTTATGTGAATTTTTTTTCAAAATGATAAGTTTGGGATAAGATCTGATAACTACACGTTTTGTGGAATAGCCTAAAAAAAGTTTGGGATACTATTTCTATAATCCTACTGAGAAAAAGGTGTTTGTTGCGAAACACGCTACCTTCTTGGAAAAGGAGTTTATCCTTGAAAGGGCTAGTGGGAGGAAAATAGATCTTGAATAAATTCAAGAACCACAAACCACTACAAATCAAGTGGATGAACTTGTCCAAATAGAAACACCTACTGTACAACACCCTATTCGTAAATTTGGGTAAGTACCAAAGATACCTGATAGGTATGGATTCGTCATAGAGGATAACGATGAGGTACGCATCATGAATGATGATAATCCATTGAATTACGAACAGGATATGAGTAATAAAGACTCAGGCAAATGGTAGTTGACCATAAAATCTAAAATGGATCTTTGAAGCAATGCATAAAACCATTTGGGTTTTACTTGCGATTGCAGCTTATTATTACTAGATCTGGAAAAATGGACGTGGGACACCCTTCCTCAAATATACATTATTAGGAGAATGTATGTATGATACAGCAAGATGGATTTGTTTCAATGGTTAAAGAAAATTATGTATATGAGCTACAACAATCCATTTATGGGTTGTAGCAAGCTTCTCAAAGATGGAACATTCATTTTGATGAGACAATCAAAAGAGTTTGATTTTATCAAAAACGAGAATGAACCATATGTGTATAAAAAGGGTTAGTGGGAGCGCTATTTCATTCCTTGTATTATATGTTGATGATATATTACTGATAGGTAATGACATTCCTATGCTACAATAGATCAAAATAAAGTTGTCTAAACATTCCACCATAAATGATTTGGGTAGAACATCCTGCAATGGGGATATAATATCTGTATAGATAGATTTAAAAGGATGTTCGGCTTAACCCAAGGAACGTATATTCATTAGATGCTAAAGTCATTTAGCAGGGCAAACTTCAAAAAGGTGTCTCATGATGATGAGTCATATAGTGTATCTCTCTAAAATTGTCCTCAATAAAAGAGAGATCGCATGAGTTACTATCATGTATGCAATGAAATATACTAGACTTGATGTTGATCAATTATATTCTAGAGAAGATCATTGTATGACAGTGATAAACATCTTAAAGTACTTAACTGACACTAATGATGTCATCATGACACATGATGGGTCTGAATTAAACTAGAGGACTAAACAAACTCAAGTTTTTCAGACTAACAAAGACGACATCAAATCCATTTTAGGGTAAGTCGTTACCATGAAAGGCGGTGCAGTGAATTGGAAAGGTTCCAAAGAACAAAAGATTGTTGGTTTAGAAACAAAGACAAAGTATAAAACAGTACGTGAAGCTGCAATTTGATGTTTCAAATGAAAAATTCATTACTGAACTAGGAATAGTTCCTAAGTCTCATCTTAAATCTAAACATGTGTTGCGGCACTTTAATTAAAGAAATCATTGAAAGAGGAGACGTCACCTTGGAGCGTGTAGACTCTTAAGACAACATTGCAGATCCATTTACTAAAGCTTTAACAGAACATCAGTTTGATCGTCACTTAGAGAAGATCGGTATGAGATACCATGGCGATTATCTTTAGTGCAAGTGGAAGATTGAAAGTAGTATGCATACAAGCCAATCATGTATGATGATAAAGCATATACTTTGGAGACGATCTTATTTATTTATTAATAAAAGTATTCATTTATTAAAGGCATTTAATTATCTACATGATGCTGTTTTTATAATATGTGAATAACCCATAGTTTTAAGCAATGTTTTTAGAATCATGATGATGTTCATGCTAATGAGATATAAATTCTTAGAAAGTATAAACCTAAATAGTTTCCAATCGTGGGATTATTAAAAAGGAGATTAGTAAATCCGGATAGATTGGTACATATGTTGCTTGCTCATTAGATGAGGTTGATTGATCTCATGATCATTTGTGTGGAAACACTAAAGCAAGTATGTAGTTGCTTATTGGAGAATAAGTTCACTGAACGTGACTTGCTATGGAATACCTAATGGAGTTTTACATTCCTGTCAATAGGAATTCCTAATGTGATAGTAGTACAAGTGATCCTTGGACTTGAAATCATCAAAGTATATTGCATGTAATAAATTATACTTTGGCTTATTCCTTAAGACCCTTAGGGTATATCAAAGGGTATGCTTGTGTATAATGAGTTACATATGGAGATAATGAATGATCAATAAATAATCTACCACTTCTAGTAAAAGAAGAGATATGTCTTATGTGATTCGTTAAATGACAACCTGGTAGTCATTGGCCAAGGCAGAATGAAATTAGAAAGGAGTTTCTAATTTATATTATTTGGAGTTGTGCATTTTCCAATCGAAAAATATATGATTAAATAAAATAAGACTTGACAGTAATTCCATATCTTATATTTAATTGGGACATTGTATGGTGGAAGGATTGAATTGTACGGTAACTATATACTCACAGGTTCTTTTATGATTAATGTTAAAATCTATATTATATGTAAAGTCGTTGATCGTTGGGGAGGCTTATCCCTATTGTAGAATAAATATTATTTATTTAAATAGATTATTAGTTTACTTTATTTATTTAAATAAGATTAGAATTATTCTAATTGATTTATTCACAACCAGTTTAATATGGAGAACCTAAAGGGTCACACCATAAAAGGAATAATAATTATTTAAGAAGGTAATGGCATAATCGTAATAATGTATTAAGTGTAATTAATTTAATCTATGATTATAGAATAAATTAAATAGCTTAATATTTATTATTTAATATTTTAGAAATATTAAATATAAATTAATAAGATGAGTCTTATTAATATTATTACAATTATTATTATTTTAATTTCTAAAGGAGTTTAGGAATTAATTTAATATTAGTACTCTCATTTATTCCTAATAAATTAGAAGGCAAATTAATTAAATAAATTTAATTAATTATTCCCAATGTGGTGGGAAGCCTAAATTAATTAAAGGAGTTTGATTAATTAAATGAAACCCTATGTCTAATAGGATTAGAAGGGTTGACCAATATCTATATAAGAGGAGTCTTATAATAGATATCAGTTTATGTAATTTTAATTGTTGGAGAGTACTCCTTTTTTATAGAGGATAGAAAACTAGGGTTTAGCCAACCACCCTCATTCTTAAATAATTCCTATTCATTGGTGCATCACCTCTAAAGGCCAAACACTTAGGTGCTAAAGTTGATCAAAGCAAGGAATCTTACCCAAAAATTCAAGGATATCACGAAGAACAAACGAGTTGAACTCGTACCTGTGGAAGCTTCGTTCTATAAGGGTATGATTTCATAACTTCTTATTTATCATTTTAAATTAATAATTTGCATAAAGGATGATCCGGGTAATGGTTTTGTAGAAATTTTTAAACTCTGATATACCATGCTTCCGCTTATTTTTGCAATTTGATTGCGCCCATGATTTCATACAAACCCAATATTTTTTATTTGCGACCCCACTGGATTAGATACTTGCTTGACTGATGAACCGGGTGCCGTTGACATCCGTGGAGGATGCGACCCGTCCTTTCACTACGTAGATTTGAACTTCGGTGCATATCCCTCGACTTAGGTGGACTTGGCGCAGGTTGATATATTTGATGATGCAGATTTCATTCGCTAGGCCCTTTGTTAGTTGATGGGCCACTTTGCCCCAATTTCCCTGTACTTCTTACTTTTATTTGTAGGGCAGAGATGATATTTGATGTATACAGTTTTATGTATTTTGCAAGGATGTATATATAATCCTTTTCATTTACTGCTTATGTCATGATGTATGCATTATATGTCATGGATTCACATTTAAAAATTGTGAGTTAAGATTGACCCCTGCGTGGTCTTTTGATACTATTTTACAGATGAGGGGTTGGTTTTTTCCTCGGGTAAAGATCTTCAAGGAACTTTTCCTTTCTTTTGTTATCGCAAGCTCAAGTCATTGTAATTTCTTTCAGAAGTCCTCTCATTTCTTTTGATGAGAAGCTTGGTCCTGTCTTAAGTTCCTTCCTTTTCATTGAATCACAAAAAAATGCCCCAGCCCTTTCTCATGTTGTTATCGGGTATTCATATAAGAAACTTGTTTTGTTGGCCACGTCAAGAGTGAACAATATCCTGCACATTAGACGAATAACAAAATGCGCCAAAAGCTTGACGGCTAGGGCCGTCGGGGACAACTTTCATATAAATTAGTATAATCTCATCAATAAGGCATGTGATGTTAACGCTCATGAAATCGAATGCTCATCGGGTCTGCCACTTAACTCGTAATCGCTGTATTTTTATCTTATCGCTAAAGATCTTGAAATTGAGTATGAAAATGAATTTTTCCCAAGTAAGTTGTGAATCGCTAACCTCAAGGTTATTTTTTATATTTTTTATCTTAAGGAATTTTTTAATTTAACAAGTTATTAAATCGCAAGAAAACTTTTAAGCATCCATGGTCATTGTTCATGAGTAAGATTAGATTCAAAAGACTTATCTCCCTTTATCAAAGATACTTAATCTTCGCTCTAGCTATCATTCTTCATAGAATTAACGTCATATGACATGTGCACTATGAGTGACGCCACCTTTAGCAGGGGTTTCCCTTCCATGACTTTAGATGATCTCGTTCTGTTCTCGTAAATTTTTCTTAACTCTGAATTTTCTCTTTCTTTTCCTCCTTGCTTAACTTGTCTTGCATTCTTAGGCTATTCAAAGTTACCCATTTAATGAGTTTTGGATCAATGACTCCCAAACCAAACGACTTTAGGGCATTAGGTGTATAAGCACCCCTTCGGGTTTACTTGCTCGAGTAACAAAGGCCACACTTCGAGATAAATCATAAGGTCTACTTTATTTTTCTTCGCCTGATCAAATGCAATATTCGTTTTCTTAGGCTTAAATTACCCATGTAGCGAGCGTTGGGCCGGTGACTCCTAAACCAGATGGTTATAGGGCACCAAGTGTAAAGATACCCCTCATGCTTAATTACTTGAGTAACCCAGGCCACGATTCGGATCTTCTCAGGTCTCGTCTTTTACCTTCTCGCAATGCTCGTTTTCTTAGGCACTAAGTTACCCATGTAGCGAGCGTTAGGCTAGTGACTCCCAAACCAGACGGCTTTAGGGCACCAGGTGTAAAGACACCCCTTATGTTTAATTACTCTAGTAACCCAGGCCATGATTCAAGATATTAGGTTTGCTATCACTTATCTTCTATCTTCGCATTAATTATCATCGATGTCACCATAATTTCATACCCCGTAACTAAGAGTTAGGGCAACCGCAAAGTGCAGGCATGCATATGAGGTCTGTAACGAATGAGATTTTCATATATTAATTGTAAATATTTATTGAATTAAATAAATATTTTATTTGATTTATTTATTGAGCTAAATAAATAAATTGTGTGATTATTGTGGAGTAATTTAATTAAGTGCAATAGAATTAATTCAAATGATGTGTAAGTAATGGTGTAGCATAATTCTAATTTAATTGAGAATAATTAAATTAAAGTAATAGTATGTGCTAAGTGTTTATAGTGATTTACTAATTGTTGCATGAATTATGATTATTATGAAAATTGCAAGTGTGTGACAATTTAGTAATATGTGCAATTTTAATTAATTAATTAATGTTAGCTTTTATTTAATTAAATTAGAAGGTTGCAATTAAATAAAGTGTAGCATTTAAACCAAATGTTAAAGGATTTATTAAAAGAATTGAAAAGGGTTTTAAATTGATTTTACCAAACAAAGCCCTTACTTTTGTTTTAAACTTACTTTACCAAACATGGCCATAATTAATAAAAATCTATTTTTAAAAAAATAATATGGATTTGCCAAACATGGCCTTATGACTTTTCAAATTCAATTTTTTGTAACCTATGTAATAAGTAGTAGTTAGTATAGCAATTAGTATATTACTTATTAGCTATATTAATATTATAAATTACATATATATTATATATGTATGTGTATATTATATATCTATAATATACGTTAGTTTAAAAGTTAGTCAGTTAGTTTTATAAAACAAAGAAAGAAAAAAAAAACAGAGAGAGTTAGAGAGAATGCCCAGAGAAGAAGAAGAGGAAGAAGAGAGAAGAAGAATAATCTTTGAGAAAGCAAGAGGAGAACTATACACCATCATCATCTCCATCTCTTCTCCTAATCCAAGCTAGAAAATGGTATAATCATAAACTCCATAACTGTTAATTGTGTTTTTCAATATTTTCATAGTTTAGAACTCTCTGTAAATATTGTTTTCACAAAATTGATGTGAGCATGAAATTTATGTGTTATATGTGTTATAGCATGTTTGTATATGAGTTATATAGTTTTTTTAGCAATTCAATCTATGTAATTTCAATGAACAAGAAGAAATCATGTTCATAATGATTTACTGTAACTAATTTTGAAAATAGCCTTTTTAAACTAGCAAATTGGTGTTTGATTATTGATTATTGTTTAAATTGATTATGGGTTATCTTAATATATTAAGAATTAGAGTTATTCCAATTGGAATTTTATGAATTAGTTTAAAAACGAATTCGCAATAGCAATTTTTGTCAAGAACGCTTGATATTATGTTTGGATTATGTGTTGTAATGATTTTGTATGTTATAATCATGTTAAGAGACTAAAATTTTGTTGTCATTAAATTTCATGTACATCATGTTGAGAAAAATCGAATTTCGGTGTGAAGAGATAAGCCAAATTGGTTAATTTCTCTGTCGTTCGCAAGCTAGGGGATTCCCACCAGTAGTGGGCCCCGCCCCTGCGAGGCTTTTACCCTTCGAGGACCCACCCCAGCGGGGCACCTTGCTGCCCGAGGATTTTGTTTTCTCTTCGTTGAGTTTTTGTGCCATCTTTGTTTAGCTATGGCATATTGATGACTTGTTAAGTGTAATAGATAATGAGATAACATACTTTTGATGTGTTTAAGATAATTTGAAGTCTTACGTTATTATATTATGTGTGTACTTGGAATTATTATCCTAGAGTACGATATAATAGTTTTAAGTGCTATACGTGTATGATCGTGAGTTAAACTCACATTTGTGACTAGTTAACAACTTATGTTGTGAACGAGTTGAAATTAAGTAAGAAGTTCAACGGTTTAAACGTTATAGTTAGGTACTAATAGATGTTTTAAACATAATGTAATGTGTAGCGTAATTGTGGAAGTGATTGTATTTATTAAAGTGTAGCTTGCGCTTGAGGCAAGTTTCCTATCTCTAAACTTGTTGTTTATATTGTGCAAGTTTTCTAAACCGTTGTTGTACGCTATGCAAGCTTTATCAATGTATCTTTTCATTGTGCAAGTTTCTAACCTTGCTCATTATATCATGCAAGTTTATTTTCAATTCTTAACTTATTATGTATTGTACAAGTTATATTGTATTCTAATGTTCATAATGCACAAGTATTGAAGTTATTATCATAATGATGTGATCTTGACTTAATTATTCAAGCGAGATCCACCAATCTTTCGAATGCTTTAAGTTATTCCAAAGCATGCCTAGTTATCATGAAATCTATTGTTGTATCTTACATTTGGTTCATGATTCTTATATTATCGAACTATTAAAGTATTGTGAGTCGATTCAACTACTCCTTAGTTGATGATAGTTGAAACTCCAAATTTCCTTTTAGTTATCCAAACCAATCTTTCTTTGGTGCGAACTTGTATTCAAATACTGAGATGAACAACCCTATTTATTAGGGGAGGTTACTACGTGAAAGCGTTAAATGTTTGTGCACAATATATGGTACGAAGGGCTGATCCCCCTAAGTACGAGTTAAAGGTCCATAGTCTCAATGACTGTTAAAGGTTTAAATAAAAATATTTATTACCTAGGACATAGTTCAAGGTCGTATGACCCTCAGATAAATTCAAATTCTAAATATGATGAAAGAATTATTATTCAATTCTTTATTTTGACGAAAGAAAAGTTATTCAAATTCTTTTGAAGTTATTCATTCATGGCATATTATTGTACATTTCAAGTGAGCTTTTGTTTGCTCACTCTTGCGTATTTTATAACCCCTTCCAGTTAAAGCCGAGAATGTTGACATACCGTCAACAAGTAAAGGAAAAGGAAAGATGGGCAAGTGAAGACTTCTTATCTTGAATCTTGATTGTAATAATACCTAGTTTATAATGTTTTATTCCGCACTTATTTGTTATGTTAAGGTTAGCAAACCTGGGATAGTTTTGGATTAAAGTTGTAATCCTTTTTCATAAGGAAGATTTTATTTGTTGATGAGGTTGTATTTTATTTTACATTCCTATTTATTGGGTAGATGTATGTTTTATTTAGAAAGTGAACACCAAATCTTGTGGAAACGAAGTACCCGGATTTGCGGGTGTCACAGGTTGGTATCAGAGCAGTAGGTTATGAACCTTAGGTGGGGGGAAAAACCTTAGGTAGTAACCTTATAGGAATATCAAAAAAATATTGGTGATAGGTAAAAATAATAAACTACCTTATGTGTTATGTGTTTACGTTTATATATCTGAAGAGTGACGACTAGATAGCATGTAATAATAAACTTTAAAATTCTTTTGTCAGGATGACGAACGTTGGAGAGTCTAGAGAGGAGGAGACCCGAGACATCCATGTTGTCTAGGAGCAGTTAGTTAGGAGAGAGCCATCTCTAGTGATCACCGTAGCTGGTCGGGAGCATGAGCTGACACCTAATCCAGAGGAGGAGGACGAGGATGAGTCAGAGGAGTTAAAGGAGGAAGAGGATCTCGAGGAGGAATTCCCACCTCACTCTACTAGTGCTGACATGTACGAGGCAATCTACGACCGCAACGTGGAGCTTCAGGAATTGTTGGACGACAGTTGGACTACTATATAGCAGCGGGATGAGACTATCGAGGAGATGAATAGTGAGCTAGGAGAAATGCAGTGGAAGCTAATCCACGTAGAGAATGATAGAGACGAGGCCCGAGCCGAGCTAGCAAAGATAAAGAAAGACATCCAGGAAGAGTCAACGAAGCGTGCTAGAGCGAAGGAAACAAGTTTAAGGGCTACTCAACGAGCCGATCGAGCTCGAGATGAGGCTGAAGCCAAGAGGGCCAAGCTGAGGAAAATAGAATACGCTTTGTATACGGCTATAGATAGGGCCCAGGATCGTGTCTTTTATTACCCAGCTCAGTTCCAAGGTTTACCATGGTATGTGGTGGACTGAAGGACAGTGTTTCGGGTGATGGAGGAAGAACGTAGAGAGGTTGTGCGACGTTTTAACATGCCTAGATAGTAGAGCTCTTAATTCGGTGTTTCTTTTTGTAATACATAAATGTAAATCCCATAATTTGAGATAATAATGGGATGAGATAATAAAGTAGTCCTGTAACTTGTTCCAGTTCAGGAAAGATGATGTAATAGCTGATATGCTATTTATTCTATGTTTTTAAAACTACGAGTAATGAATAAAAGAAGTTTATTGATGTGCTATGTGTTCATATACTAACTGAGTTATTTAACTTTTTAAGTACAAACTTAAATACTTAAGAATTTAGTAGAGGAGCTAATAGTAATATTTCTTAACAAAAAATGCCTCCTAGAAGAAGACCTACACGTCAAAACCCCGAGGGTTCGACGAACAACAATAATAACGATGGGACGAATCCCAACTCGGTTCAACAGTTGGTGAACCTACTGATAAGAGCCCTTGTGAATCAGCCGCAAGTGCAGGGCACAACGTTTAAAGAGTTTAAAGCAGTAGGACCGCCGGAGTTTAGGGGATCGGTAAACCCTATAGATGCCCAGACGTGGGTAATGGAAATGGAGAAGGTCTTCGACGTTGCTAGAGTCGATGAAGACCAGAAGACGACATTCGATACTTTCATGAAGTCGGATGCTAGTTTCTGGTGGCAAGCCAACAAAACCAGAGAGGGTGAAGGAGTGATACTGTGGGAGCGTTTCAAAGATATGTTCTTTGAAATGTACTTTCCCGTTAGATCGCAGGACCAGATGGAGGTCCAATTTCTATAGCTTAAGCAGAGAGGGATGGCGGTGTCGGAATACGCCGCAAAGTTTAACGAGTTAGCTAGGTTCGCTACTTACCAGGTCAGCACTGACACTAGGAAGGCGAGGAGGTTTGAGCGGGGACTGAAACCCTGGCTCTACAGCAAGGTCTCTATGTTCCAGCTGAACACGTTTGCAGCTGTGCTGGAAAAGGCCATTTTCACTGAATGAGGGAGTGACGCCGTGACTAAATTCAAACTGGATAAGAAGAAGAAGAACGAGATGAAAAACAAGGCTGGTGGTAGCGGGGCTATCAACCAGAAAAGGAAATGGAACGACAACACCTCAAATGGGAGTCAGCAGGGAAGCGAGCAGAAGAGGAAGTTCGAAGCATGTGCTACGTGTGGGAAGAATCATATTGGGGTGTGCATGAAGGGGAAGCGGGTGTGCTACAACTATGGTCAGGAAGGCCACATTGCACCAAATTGCTCGAACCCGAAGAAGGGAGCTTGCTACACATGTGGATCCAAGGATCACATGGCTCATAGCTGCCCTAAGAAGCCAGCGGCATGGTCAACAGGGAATGGAGGAAATGGCAGCAGCAACACTCTGACTATCGCTGGACCGTCGCCACTGCAAGTTGTTCGACCCACTACCTGTACATTCAACATGATGGTGCAGGACGCTGTGCAGTCAAAAGATGTGGTGGCAGGTATTATTTTGGTCAATAGTATAAATGCATATATATTATTTGATTCGGGTGCTACTTGTTCATTCATATCTGATGATTTTTATAAGACCCTAGACTTACCTATAGAGGAATTAGTTTATCCCTTAAACATAGAGATTGAGAATATGGAGATTATTCTTGTTAGGTTGGTATACAAGAATTGTAGATTGACATTAAGGGTCAGGAACTGAGGGTAGATTTGATTCCGATAAAACTTGGGGAATTCGACGTCATATTGGGGATGGACTGGTTGTTCAACCATGGGGCGGTAATCGACTGTCAGAAGAAGTCGATAAACCTTACAACTCCGTCGAAGGTAGTGTTCTATGGTAGTAAATTGCCTAGACAAGCGAGTTATTTGACGGTTATGCAAGCCAAGAAACTTTTGACGCAAGGCTGTGTGGGATATCTAGCCTACATAGTAGATACGCGTAAGGAGAGCCCGAAGTTAAAAGAGATATCAGTGGTTAGGGAGTTTGTGGACGTGTTTCTGGATGATTTACCAGGACTTTTGCCAGATAGGGAGATAGAGTTCGTGATCGACTTAGCGCCGGAGACTGATCCGATTTTGAAAGCTCCGTATCGAATGGCTCTGATCGAGATGATGGAACTGATGGTTCAACTACAAGAATTGCTGAACAAGAAGTATATTCAACCGAGCGTTTTGCCGTGGGGAGCGCCAGTTTTATTTGTGAATAAGAAGGATGGATCGATGCGACTTTGCATTGATTATAGGGAGTTGAACAAAGTTACGATCAAGAATAGGTTTCCTTTACGTAGGATCAATGACTTGTTCGAACAACTAAAGGGTGCTAGATACTTCTCAAAAATCGATTTGAGAAGCGGGTATTATCAGCTGAAGGTGAGGAGAGAAGATATACTAAAAATAGCTTTTAGGACTCGGTATGGTCATTACGAGTTCTTAGTAATGTCATTTGGTCTGACGAATGCCCCAGCTGCATTTATGGACTTAATGAACAGGGTGTTTAAGCCATTCCAAGATAAGTTTATGGTGGTGTTCATAGATGACATCCTAGTTTATTCCAAGACTGAGGAAGAACACACCGAACATTTGAGACTAACGTTAGAATCGCTGAGGCGAGAGAAGCTTTATGCAAAATTCTTGAAATGTGAATTCTAGTTGGAAAGTGTGCAATTTCTTGGACACGTGATCGACAAGGATGGTATTTCAGTAGATCCGTTGAAGGTTGAAGCGGTAATGAATTGTGATCAGCTGAAAAAGTCGTCGAAAGTGAGGAGTTTCTTGGGATTGGCGGGTTATTAACAGAGATTTATTCAGGATTTTTCTAAGATCGCGACTCCATTGACGAATTTGACTCATAAAATAGTTAAGTTTGTTTGGACGAAAAAGTGTGAGGAAAGTTTCCAGGAGCTGAAGAAGAGGGAGTACTGCGCCTGTGTTGTCCTTGCCGGATAGTACGGGAAATTTCGTAGTCTATAGTGATGCCTCACATAAGAGTTTAGGCTGCACGCTGATGCATAATGGAAAGGTCATTGCCTACACATCACGTCAGCTAAAGGATTATAAGAAGGGATATCCGACCCATGACTTGGAGTTGGCGGCAGTAGTGTTTGCTCTAAAGATTTGGAGACACTACCTTTATGGAGAAAGGTGTGAGATATACACGAATCATAAGAGTTTGAAGTATATCTTTACCCAGAAGGATTTGAACATGCGCCAAAGGAGATGGTTGGAACTGATCAAAGACTACGACTGCGAGATACTTTACCATCCTGGTAAAGCTAACGTCGACGCCGACGCTTTGAACAGAAAGGGTCGGGAGAAGCTAAACATTTTAACTGATCAGGACCGGTTAATAAAACAGATGGCTAGATTAGAACTAGAAGTGAAGTTTCTGAAGGAATCGAATGAAAAGTTATTTTAAGTAACTACTGGTTCTACTCTGGTAGACAAAGTGAAAGAAGCACAACTTCACGACGAAGAGTGCGAAAAGATCCAAAAAAGAATAGCCGATGGCGAAGAGTTCAAAGTTCCAGATCGATAATGAAGGTTTGATACGATTTGAAGGAAGAATCTGGGTACCGCCTGTTGGGTTTGTACGAAACATAAGTATGCAATCAAATTACATTAACGCAGCGGAAGGGATGAAAAATTAGATTTTAAAATTTTCTTACAAACCCTTAACCATGATCTTTCTTGTGCATCAATTATCAGTCAATACATATAAGGAGAGGATGTGGAATTATACCTTTGAAGATCCAAGCTTCCTCAGGTACAAGTTCTACTCCTTCGATTCCATTGATTCCTCTATAGTGGCTCCTTCCCTTGATCAATGTCAGCCACCCAAATGTTTGGCCTCTAACGGTGATCCACCATGGAAGATGAAGAACTCAGGAAGATGGGTTATTAGCTTAGCCCTTGTTTCTATCTCTATAGAATATGTGTACTCCCAACCTTTGGAAAAATTCACGTACCTTATTTCTGATATAAGACTCTCTTATATAGATATAGAATAGGGTTTTATTTAATTAATTAATTAGACACTTTTAATTAATTTATATCTTAATCTTATTAGGATTGAGAGAGAGAGAGAGTACTGATATTATATTAACTAAACTCCTTTAGAATTAAAATAATAATAATAATAATAATAATAAGACTCCTCTTATTAATTTATATTTAATATTTCTAAAATATTAAATAATAAACATTAAGCTATTTAATTTATTCTATCACCATAGATTAAAGTAATTATACTTAATGCATTATTACTATCATGCCTTTTTCTTTTTAAATAATTCTTCTTCCTTTTATGGTGTGACCCTTTAGGTTCTCCATATTAAACCGGTTGTGAATAAATCAATTAGAACAATTCTAATCTTATTTAAATAAATAAATTAAACTAATAATCTATTTAAATAAATAACATTTATTATACAATAGGGATAAGCCTCCCTAGCGATCAACGACTTTTCAGATAATATAGATTTCAACATTAATCATAAAAGAACTTGTGAGTTAATAGTTACCGTACAATTCAATCCTTCCACCATACAATGTTCCAATTAAATATAAGATATAGATTTACTGTCAAGTCTTAATTTATTTAATCATATATATTTCGATTAGAAAACGCACAACTCCAAATAATGCAAATTAGAAACCACTTTCTAATTTCATTCCACCTTGGCCAAGGAATCCTAGGTTGTCATTTCACAAATCACATAGGATATATCTCCTCTTTTACTAGAGGTGGTAGATTCTTTATTGATCATACATTATCTCTATATGTAACTCATTATACCCAAGTATACCCTATATATGCCTTAAAAGGCCTTAAAGAATAAGTCAAAGTATAATTTGTTACATACAAGATACTATGATGATCTCAAGTCCAAGGATCACTTGTACTACTATCACATTAGAAATTTCTATTGACAGGCGAGTAAAACTCCATTAAGTATTCCATAGCGAGTCACGTTCAGTAAACTTATTCTCCAATAAGCACCTACATACTTGCTTTAGTGTCTCCACACAAATGACAATGAGATCAGTCATCTTCATCCAATGAGCAAGCAACATATGTACCAATCTATCCGAATTTACTAATCCCCATTTTAGTAATCCCACAATTGGGAACTATTTTAGTTTTTAAGCTTTCTAAGAATTTAGATCTCATTAGCATGATCTCATCATAATTCTAAAATTATTGCTTAAAACTATGGGTTATTTACATATTATTAAAAACAGCACCATGTAAATAATTAAATGCCTTAAATGAATATTTTATTAATAAATAAATAAGATTATTTACAAAATATGTGCTTTATCATCATACATGATTGGCTTGTATGCACACTGCTATCAATCTCCCACTTACACTAAAGCCAATCGCCATAGTATCTCATACCCATCTTCTCTAAGTGACGATCAAACTGCTGTTGTGTTAGAGCTTTAGTAAATGGATCTGCAATGTTATCTTGAGAGTCTATATGCTCTTCTTTCAATGATTTCTTTAATCAAAGTGCCGCAACGCATGTTTTAGATTTAAGATGAGACTTAGGAACTACTCCTAGTTCTGTAATGAACTTTTCATCCGAAACATCAACTTGCAGCTTCATTTACAGTTATATACTTTGTCTTTGTCACTAAATCAGCAACCTTTTGCTGTTTGGAACCTTTCCAATTCACTGCACCACCTTTCAAGGTAACGACTTGCCCTATAGTGGATTTACTGTCGTCTTGGTCAGTCTGAAAACTTGAGTCTGTTTAGCACTCTAGATTCATTCAGACCCATCATGTGTTATGATGACATCCTTAGTGTCAGTTAAGTACTTTGGGATGTTTATCACTGTCTCACAGTGATCTTCTCCAGAATCTGACTGATCAACATTAAGTCTCGCATATTTCATTGCATACATGATAGTAACTCATGCGATCTCTCTTTTAATGAGGACAATATTAGAGAGATACACTCCATAGCTCATCATCATGTGGCACTCTTTTGGAGTTTGCCATACTAAACGCTTTTAGCATCTAATGAATATACGTTTCCTTAGGTTAAGCCGAACATCCTTTTATATCTATTAATACAGATTTATATCCCCAATACGGGATGTTCTACCCAAATCATTCATGGAGGAATGTTTAGACAACTTTATTTTGATTGATTTTAGCATAGGAATTTCATTCCCTATCAGTAATATATTATCAACATATAATACATGGAATAAAACAGCGCTCCCACTAACCGTCTTGTACATACATGGTTCATCCTCGTTTTTTATAAAATCAAACTCTTTGATTGTCTCATCAAAACGAAAGTGCCATCTATGAGAATCTTGCTTCAATCCACGAATGGATTGTTGTAGCTCATATACATGATTTTCTTCAACCATTGAAACAGAAACCATCTGGCTGTATCATACATACATTCTCCTCTAATAATGTATATTTGAGGAAGGGCGTCTCCACGTCCATTTTGCCAGATTAAGTAAAAATAAGCTGCAATCGCAAGAAAAATCCAAACGGACTTGAGCATAGCTTCCAAATCCATTTTAGTTTTTATGGTCATCTACCATTTCTCTGAGTCTTTATTACTCATAACCTATTCGTAATTCAATGGATCATCATCATTCATGATGTGTACCTCATCGTCATCCTATATAACGAATCCATACCTCTCAGATATCTTTGGTACTCTTCCAGATTTACGAATAGGGTGTGGTACAGTAGGTTCTTCTATTTGGTCAGGTACCTGACTTTGATCCGTGGTAACTTGTGGTTCTTGAACTTCTTCAAGATATATCTTACTCTCACTGACCCCTTCATGGATAAACTCTTTTTCTAAGAAGGCAGCATGTTTCGCAACAAACACCTTTTGATTAGTTGGATGATAGAAATAATACCCTACGGTTTCATTAGGGTATCCCACAAATCTACACTTATCAGATTTAGTCTGTAGCTTATCATTTTCAAACTTTTTGACATAAGCTGGACAACCCCAAGTCTTAACATGCTTAAGATTTGGTTTCCTCCCTTTCCACATCTCATATGGAGTCTTTGGGGTGGATTTTGTGGGCACCTTGTTAAGTAGGTATGCAGCCGTTTCTAGGGCATAACCCCAGAAAGAAATTGGAAGGTCGGTAAAAATCATCATGGATCGAACCATGTCCAACAGTGTTCGATTTCTCCTTTCAGATACTCCATTTAACTATGGTGTACCTGGAGGAATCCATTATGAGATTATATCATTTTCTATGAGACAATTGAGAAACTCATCGCTTAAGTATTCTCCACCTCGATCTGATCGAAGTATCTTAATACTCTTGCCCGTTTGTTTCTCTACTTCACTTCTGAACTCTTTGAACTTTTCAAATGATTCTGATTTGTATTTCATTAAATACATATATCCAAATCTTGAGTGATCATCAATGAAAGTAATAAAATAAGAATACCCACCCCGTACACTTGTTGTCATAGGTCCACAAATGTCTGTGTGAATCAATGCCAACAACTCTGTAACTCTTTCTCCTTTTCCAGTAAAAGGAGATTTAGTTATTTTACCCATAAGACAAGATTCACAAGTTGGATATGATTCATAATCGGATAGCTCTAGGAGCCCATCCTTATGCAACTTGGATAATCTTGTTTTATTGATATGACCGAGTCTACAGTGCCACATGTAGGTATAATTAATATCACCTCTTTTCCTTTTCTTAGTTTGTTCAATTTGAAATATATTTTCTTGCAAGTCAAGTATATAAAGCCCATTTCGCATATTTTCAATACCATATAAAGCATCGTCTTTATAAATAGAACAACCATTGTTCTTTATAATAACGTCAAAACCTTCCATATCTAATACAGAAATTGAAATAATATTTTTAATAATATTCGAAACATAATAATAGTTATTAAGATAAATGGACTTGCCCGAAAGCATTGCTAAACAATAAGTTCCTACAGCTAATGCAGCAACCTTTGCTCCATTCCCCACTGATAGGATCACCTCTTCATTGTTCAGCTTTCTACTTCTGACCAATCCCTGCACAGTGTTACATAGGTGAGACCCATAGCCGGTATCCAATACCCAAGTAGAATTATGACTTTCAGAAAAGTTAATTTCAATCATAAACAAACCTTGATTGGAAGTCGAAGCTTCTCCAAGCTTCTTCTCTGCTAGAAATTTCTTGCAGTTCCTCTTCCAATGTCCTGGCTCGTTGCAATGAAAGCACATTCCTTTAGCTAGTTCAGGTTTCTTTTGTTCCTTTTCTTTCCTGTTTCCCTTAGCCTTCTTGGATTTCTTCTCTTCAGAAGATACCTTGGGCCTCTTCCTTTTATTGGAAGAATCCACCATCAAAACATGGTTCTTCTTGGATGAGAAGTGACCTTCTGCAGTTTTCAGCATGTTAAGCAGCTCAGGCAAGCTGACATCTAGCGTATTCATGTGAAAATTAATCACAAACTGCGAGAAGGTCTCAGAGAGTGACTGTAAGACCAAGTCCTGACTCAACTCCCCATCCATGACGAACCCAAGCTGTCCAAGGCGTTCAATCAAATTGATTACCTTCAGAACATAAGTCTCGACGGCAGTGCCTTCGGTCATCCGAGATTGGAAGAGCTCCTTAGATATCTCATATCTAGAAGTCCTACTCTGTTCACCATACAACTCTTTGAGGTGAAGCAGCATAGCAGGAGCATCCATTTTTTCGTGCTGACGCTGAAGCTCGTTATTCATGGATGCGAGCATGATGCATTGAGCCACAGATGCATCATCTTGCCATTTATTGAAAGTGGCAATCTCTTCCTCAGAGGCTGTTTTCGAAACAGATTCAAGGATAGTTGAATTTAGGACATAAGAAATCTTTTCAGCAGTGAGAACAATTCTGAGATTTCTTATCCAGTCCTCATAATTCGGGCCGGTAAGCTTATTTGCATCAAGTATGCTTCGTAGTGAGATTAGTGATTTTGACATTTTTAAAATTCTGCATGTGAAAAGATAATATTTTTAGCAAACATTCATTTTATTAACTTTGTATACCAAAATAAATTTAGGTCTTTATTTTAAATTGGTATCTCCCACTATTTTCATCAAACTATATTACCCTCACTTATATAGTTCGGCAACATCTAATTAAAGATTTGCTAGTGAGATTAAGGATCCCATTTCAAATGTATATAACCTTGTGGATAGCACAACAAGCGATATACAAATAAATAGGTAGACAACTCTTGTCAATTACATCACCATATAACTCCTTTTATTTTGCCTCATAAATCATAATGGTCATGTGTGTGCACATCCGAACTAAAATGATTTAAGTTAAGTCCAGCCTAGCACTTTTATAAATTCAAAAAAGAAAAATGTTCGTCCTTGTGGATAGCACAACAAGACTAGATCGTTCAATTTTCTTGATAAGCATCAAATGTGATTAAAAACATCTTAAATATTCAATACTCGCCTTGTGGATAGCACAACAAACTCATATTAAATATTTAATACTCTATTAATTAACCATGCTAGAAGGCGACGTTCGATATTCCAAATATCATTTGAACGTTTCGGACTTAATATTATTTCTTTGAGGGTTTGTTATTATTTGTCTCATCTTGTTTAGCGCGCATGCACATATATATATAAAATACGCGTCATTTTATTAAACATGCGAAGCATGTTTGCATAATATAATATTTAGCATGCAATATAGAATACTATATTCTACCCGGATTAATTATGGACTTTTATTCTAGTTTGGTTCACTAGAGCCACCAAGTGAACCAAAAGGTCAAACCTAGGAGTGCAAGAATTTAAATTTTAAATGTAACTATTACATTTAAACCCGGCTCCATACAAACGGGTCTTCACGCGCTCCTTGCTCCTTGATCTCCAGTTTCTTTAAGATAATTCTAACTATCTCTATTACATAAACTATTTATAATTAAATAGAAACCTTGATCAGCAGTCAAGGGAAAGTACATAGGAGGGAGATAGAATTTACACCGAGAATAAAACTAGAGAAGACGAGGTATGCAGACCCCATTTTATAAAACCCATACATTCAAGCATACATCCAAAACAAAATCCAATCACATTGGTCATAGTCCATAATCAATCCCTTTTATTAACATACATATTATCATACGTATCAATAAAACTTATTCATCTCATGAAAGTAAATTCATTCCGTATATGTATTAATATCAGTTATTGGGCAAAGGCTTGCTAAACTTTGTTTTTGGAAAAATAAATTCCTTTATTTCATTCAAAAATAGTTCCAAATTAAACTCTTTAATTTTAGCAATTCTGAAATCATATTTCATATAAAATAAACATATTTATTTTAAACCTTTATTAATTAAATAAACTATTTATTTGATTAATCAAAACAAAAGAAAAAAATTTCAAGTTCCTGTCGAGTGTCGCAGCTGCACCAGGAATGTAAAGGGAACCGGCGCAGCTGCGCAGCATGAAAACCAAGACAAGACACCGGCGCAGCTGCGCACCAAGAAGGCCTTGCACCGGCGCAGCTGTGCAGCTTCGCAGAATCAGAAAAAAATTTGTTGCCCAAGAACTCGATCCAATCGCATATCATACATGTATGGAATCACATAAACTGATAATTAGCACAAGATTGGCTCTGATACCACTGCTGGGTATGTACGAAACATAAGCATGCAATCAAATTATATAAACGCAGCGGAAGGGATGAAAAATTAGATTTTAAAATTTTCTTACAAACCCTTAACCATGATCTTTCTTGTGCATCAATTATCAGTCAATACTTATAAGGAGATGATGTGGAATTATACCTTTGAAGATCCAAGCTTCCTCAGGTACAAGTTCTACTCCTTCGATTCCTTTGATTCCTCTGTAGTGACTCCTTCCCGTGATCAATAGCAGCCACCCAAATGTTTGGCCTCTAACGGTGATCCACCAAGGAAGATGAAGAACTCAGGAAGATGGGTTATTGGCTTAACCCTTGTTTCTATCTCTATAGAATATGTGTACTCCCAACCTACCTTATTTCTGATATAAGACTCTCTTATATAGATATTACGTTAACCCTCCTAATCCAATTAGAATAGGGTTTTATTTATTTAATTAATTAAACACTTTTAATTAATTTATATCCTAATCTTATTAGGATTGAGAGAGAGAGAGTACTGATATTATATTAACTAAACTCCTTTAGAATTAAAATAATAATAATAATAATAATAAGACTCCTCTTATTAATTTATATTTAATATTTCTAAAATATTAAATAATAAACATTAAGCTATTTAATTTATTCTATCACCATAGATTAAATTAATTATACTTAATACATTATTACTATCATGCCATTTTCTTCTTAAATAATTCTTCTTCCTTTTATGGTGTGACCCTTTAGGTTCTCCATATTAAACCGGTTGTGAATAAATTAATTAGAACAATTTTAATCTTATTTAAATAAATAAATTAAACTAATAATCTATTTAAATAAATAACATTTATTCTACAATAGGGATAAGCCTCCCGAGCGATCAACGACTTTCCAATTAATATAGATTTCAACATTAATCATAAAAGAACCTGTGAGTTAATAGTTACCGTACAATTCAATCCTTCCACCATACAATGTCCCAATTAAATATAAGACATGGATTTACTGTCAAGTCTTAATTTATTTAATCATATGTATTTCGATTAGAAAACGCACAACTCCAAATAATGCAAATTAGAAACCACTTTCTAATTTCATTCCACCTTGGCCAAGGATTCCTGGGTTGTCATTTAACGAATCACATAGGACATATCTCCTCTTTTATTAGAGGTGGTAGATTCTTTATTGATCATACATTATCTCTATATGTAACTCATTATACCCTAGCATACCCTATATATGCCTTAAAAGGCCTTAAGGAATAAGTCAAAGTATAATTTATTACATACTAGATACTATGATGATCTCAAGTCCAAGGATCACTTGTACTACTATCACATTAGGAATTCTTATTGACAGGCGAGTAAAACTCCATTAGGTATTCCATAGCGAGTCACGTTCAGTGAACTTATTCTCCAATAAGCACCTACATACTTGCTTTAGTGTCTCCACACAAATGACCATGAGATCAGTCATCCTCATCCAATGAGCAAGCAACATATGTACCAATCTATCCGGATTTACTAATCCACATTTTAGTAATCCCACAATTGGGAACTGTTTTAGTTTTTAAGCTTTCTAAGAATTTAGATCTCATTAGCATGATCTCATCATGATTCTAAAATCATTGCTTAAAGCTATGGGTTATTTACATATTATTAAAAACAGTACAATGTAGATAATTAAATGACTTAAATGAATATTTTATTAATAAATAAAAAAGATTGTTTACAAAGTATGTGCTTTATCATCATACATGATTGGTTTGTATGCACACTACTATCACCGCCAATACCAGAAGTCAAAGAGGAGATTTTGAGTGAATCTCACAGCTCGAGATATTCTATTCACCCCGAGAGTACGAAGATGTACCAGGATCTTAGGCCCCACTTCTGGTGGCCAAACATGAAAAGGGATGTTGTCGAATGCGTTGCGAAATGTCTAACGTGCCAGAAAGTTAAAGCAGAACACTAGAGACCCAGTGGATTGCTACAATGGCTGGAGATTCCAGAGTGGAAGTGGGAGCATATCACGATGGATTTCGTGGTTGGTCTTCCAGTAACTCAGAAGGGTTTTGATGCGATATGGGTGATTGTGGATCGACTGACGAAGTCAGCCCACTTTCTACTGATCAGGATTAAGTACAACTTAGAACAATTGGCGAAGCTATATGTCAAGGAGATTATATCTCGGCACGGTGTTCCAATGTCAATTGTGTCCGACAGAGATCCGCGTTTAACGTCAAATTTCTGGAAGCATTTACAAGAGGTCTGGGAAAGTAATTGCGAATGAGTACAGTGTACCATCCTCAGACTGATGGCCAGAGCGAGAGAACAATTCAGACTCTAGAGGATATGCTCAGAGCTTGCGTGAAGGACTTCAAGGGAAGCTGGGATGATCATCTACAGTTGGTGGAGTTTGCCTACAACAATAGTTACCACGCAAGTATTGGCATGCCACCTTACGAAGCGTTATACGGTAGAAAGTGCAGAACGCCTTTGTGCTGGGATGAAGTCGGTGAACGTCAACTGTTGGGACCGAAACTAGTAAAATAAACTGTCGAAATCGTGAAGTTGATGAGAACGAGACTAGTTGCTACTCAAGACAGACAGAAGAAATATGCCGATCAACATCGACAGAACCGAAAATTCTTATCAGGAAGCTTCGTTTTCCTGAAGGTATCTCCCTGGAAGGGGAAGATTCGATTTGGCAAGAAGGGGAAGCTGAGTCCCCTATTTATTGGACCTTTTAAAGTATTATGAAAAGTGGGCGAAGTGGCTTACGAGGTGGCATTTCCTCCAGAGCTGGACAATATACACAACATTTTTCATATTTTTGTGTTACGACCGTATAAACACGACTATAAACATGTAATAGAATACGAGCCTTTATAGTTTGATAAAGACTTAACTTATGAAGAGGTTCCTGTTCGGATAGTTGATAAGAAAGAACAAGTACTTAAGAATAAAGTGATACCTTCTGTTAAGGTAATATGAAGGAACCACAGTGCTGAAGAAGCCACGTGGGAACTCGAAGATGTAATGAGGAAATCATATCCTCAATTATTTGCTTAACTGATTATATAACCCTTTATATATCGATTATGGGGACATAATTCTTTTAAGGGGGGAGAATGTAATAGATGAGGTTTTATTTTATGTTGTGATTCTGGGGACAGAATTCTTTTATAGAGGAAAGATTGTAACGAATGAGATTTTTATATATTAATTGTAAATATTTATTGAATTAAATAAATATTTTATTTGATTTATTTATTGAGCTAAATAAATAAATTATGTTATTGTTGTGGAGTAATTTAATTAAGTGCAATAAAATTAATTGAATTGATGTGTAAGTAATGGTGTAGCATAATTCTAATTTAATTGAGAATAATTAAATTAGAGTAATATTATGTGCTAAGTGTTTATAGTAATTTACTAATTGTTGCATGAATTATGATTATTAAGAAAATTGCAAGTATGTGACAATTTAGTATTATGTGCAATTTTAATTAATTAATTAATGTTAGCTTTTATTTAATTAAATTAGAAGGTTGCAATTAAATAAAGTGTAGCATTTAAACCATAGGTTAAAGGATTTATTAAAAGAATTGAAAAGGATTTTAAATTAATTTTACAAAATAAGGCCCTTACTTTTGTCTTAAACTTATTTTACCAAACATGGCCTTAATTAATAAAAATCTATTTTTAAAAAAATAATATGGTTTTTCCAAACATGGCCTTATGACTTTTCAAATTTAATTTTTTGTAACTTATGTAATAAGTAGTAGTTCGTACAGCAATTAGTATATTACTTATTAGCTATATTAATATTATAAGTTACATATATATTATATATGTATGTGTATATTATATATCTATAATATACGTTAATTTAAAAGTTAGTCAGTTAGTTTTATAAAACAAAGAAAGAAAAAAAACAAAGAGAGTTAGAGAGAATGCTCAAAGAAGAAGAAGAGGAAGAAGAGAGAAGAAGAAGAAGCTTTGAGAAAGCAAGAGGAGAACTATACACCATCATCATCTCCATCTCTTCTCCTAATCCAAGCTAGAAAAGGGTATAATCATAAACTCCATAACTGTTAATTGTGTTTTTCAATATTTTCATAGTTTAGAACTCTCTGTAAATATTATTTTCACAAAATTGATGTGAGCATGAAATTTATGTGTGATATGTGTTATAGCATGTTTGTATATGAGTTATATAGTTTTTTTAGCAATTCAATCTATTTAATTTCAATGAACAAGAAGAAATCATGTTCATAATGATTTACTGTAAACTAATTTTGAAAATAGCCTTTTTAAACTATCAAATTGGTGTTTGATTATTGATTATTATTTAAATTGATTATGGGTTATCTTAATATGTTAAGAATTAGAGTTATTACAATTGGAATTTCATGAATTGGTTTAAAAACGAATTCGCAATAGCAATTTTCGTCAAGAACGCTTGATATTGTGTTTTTCTTCAAATATTATAAAATTTGGGTTTTTGATTATGTGTTGTAATGATTTTGTATGTTATAATCATGCTAAGAGTATAAAATTTTGTTGTCATTAAGTTTCATGTATATCATGTTGAGAAAAATCAGATTTCGGTGTGAAGAAATAAGCCAAATTAGCTTATTTCTCTGCCCTTAGCGAGCTAGGGGGTTCCCACCAGTAGTAGGCCCCGCCACAGCGGGGCTTTTACTCTTGGTGGACCCTCCCCAGCGGGGCACCATGCTGTCCGGGGATTTTGTTTTCGCTTCGTTGAGTTTTTGTGCCGTGTTTGTTTAGCTAAGGCATATTGATGACTTGTTAAGTGTAATAGATAATGAGATAACATACTTTTGATGTGTTTAAGATAATTTAAAATCTTATGTTATTATATTATGTGTGTACTTGGAATTATTATTCTAGAGTATAATATAATAGTTTGAAGTGCTATACGTGTATGATCGTGAGTTAAACTCATATTTGTGACTAGTTAACAACTTATGTTGTGAACAACGTTGTGAGTTGAACTTAAGTAAGAAGTTCAACTGTTTGAACGTTATAGGTAGGTACTAATAGATGTTTTAAACATAATGTAATGTGTAGGGTAATTGTGGAAGTGATTGTATTTATTAAAGTGTAGCTTGCGCTTGAGGCAAGTTTCCTATCTCTAAACTTGTTGTTTATATTGTGCAAGTTTTCTAAACCGTTCTTGTACGCTATGCAAGCTTTATCATTGTATCTTTTCATTGTGCAAGTTTCTAACCTTGCTCATTATATCATGCAAGTTTATTTTCAATTCTTAACTTGTTATGTATTGTACAAGTTATATTGTATTCTAATGTTCATAATGCACAAGTATTGAAGTTATTATCATAATGATGTGATCTTGACTTAATTATTCAAGCGAGATCCACCAATCTTTCGAATGTTTTAAGTTATTCCAAAGCATGCCTAGTTATCAAGAAATCTATTGTTGTATCTTACATTTGGTTCATGATTCTTATATTATCGAACTATTAAAGTATTGTGAGTTGATTCAACTACTCCTTAGTTGATGATAGTTGAAACTCTAAATTTCCTTTTAGTTATCCAAACCAATCTTTCTTTGGTGCGAACTTGTATTCAAATACTGAGATGAACAACCCTATTTATTAGGGGAGATTACTACGTGAAAGTGTTAAATGTTTGTGCACAATACATGGTACGAAGGGCTGATCCCCCTAAGTACGAGTTAAAGGTCCATAGTCTCAATGACTGTTAAAGGTTTAAATAGAAATATTTATTACCTAGGACATAGTTCAAGGTCGTATGACCCTCAGATAAATTCAAATTCTAAATATGATGAAAGAATTATTATTCAATTCTTTATTTTGACGAAAGAAAAGTTATTGAAATTCTTTTGAAGTTATTCATTCATGGCATATCATTGTACATTTCAAGTGAGCTTTTGTTTGCTCACTCTTGCGTATTTTATAACCACTTCTAGTTAAAGCCGAGAATGTTGACATACCGTCAACAAGTAAAGGAAAAGGAAAGATGGGCAAGTGAAGACTTCTTATCTTGAATCCTGATTATAATAAGACCTAGTTTATGATGGTTTATTCCGCACTTATTTGTTATGTTAAGGTTAGCAAACCTGGGATAGTTTTGGATTAAAGTTGTAATCCTTTTTCATAAGGAAGATTTTATTTGTTGATGAGGTTGTATTTTATTTTACATTATTATTTATTGGGTAAATGTATGTTTTATTTAGAAAGTGAACACCAAATCTTGTGGAAAAGAAGTACCCAAATTTGGGGGTGTCACAAGGTCGATTCTACTCCAAAAAGCACTTTGAACTAGGATGTCGTGCCTAATCAAAAGGTTGAATAGTCTGAATTCTCTAATCATTCTTGTGATTCTTGCTCCATGAATGCTTATTGAAATTAATCTATTCATAACAAGTTAAACAAAATATTCTCTTTTAAAACCTTTTTCTAAGATTCTAACGCAAGATTTATCTATACTTAAACTGGCTATCATCGTTATAGTATGGAGACAGAAAATAGATGAAGAGTTGAAAGAGTCGTACCTCACATGTGGATCATTGCATTCTAAGAAAGTTATGATTGGAAGAGACCAAATGATCGTACCAGATTACCAGTGAAATGATATGAGATAAGCTCTGATGATGACTTCGCATGTTGAAAAGATCGCGCTGTAGGTGCCAACTTGCATTTTCCCTTTTAGGATGGTCGATAAATGCCCCAGTGTCCAGTTTTCATTTTCTCCGACATTTCCCCAGTCTTGTTTGTTGTAAGGGTCCCAATATCGAGTTGTTGTTGATTTTAAAATTGCCCTAGCCTTGTTTGTCGTTTGGAGTAGTCACTTTGTTATATGTTTGACAGATGGGCTGATAAGATGTCGAGATTGTAAGAGCCTTTTACCTCCTAACCTATATGGTGAATATATAGTGGATATTGGCTTTGATGTTTGGGTGCCCCAATCATCGCTTCTAACTTGCAGGTGCACTTGTTGTAATCTTCTCGGTATTCACATTTCGCATCGCCTTGTTTTGTATCTGTACTCGCTGATGATCATGCTTGACATATCAATGTGTTTCTCAATTCATGTTATCACTTTGGCTTTGATGTTTGATGTCGAGAGGCGTTCGGATTCCACTGAATTGGATATAAGAGCTCGACTTGGGTTCTGATGTATCAGTTTCAACCAGGCTTGGTTTGATCTGTAAGGCTTGATTTATAGCTTTTATCTCAGAGAACAGGTCGTCAAATATGAGATAGACTTTGTCACGATTGCGACTCACGCACTTCTGTAGGTCAAAAGGAGATCAAGTCTTCTCGCACTTTTGGGGTTAATGAGTTATTGAAGAGTCGCATCTTGGGATCGTTGAATTATTGAAAAGGGATTTGTGACTTTTGTAATAATTAGACCGTGCCATTACTGGCTGCCTACGTACTCCTTTGAAAGGAGATCTGATCTTACGTAGTTCACGCAAAGGATATCATAAGATTGATTTTTTCCTTTTTTCTTTTTCTTTTTTCTTTTTTCACTTTTTTTATTTTTTTTACAAAAACAATGCATAACATAATAATGCATAAAACATAAAATAAGACATAAAGCTAATGATACCGTCCCAACATCTCCTGGAACTCGCAATCATATTTTCTGAATCTAGCATTTCAGGTTAGCTGAGGCTTGATAGTTCAGTTGCAAGAGGTCAGGTTGCCTTCGATGCTGGTAGTAGGGGTTACTTCCTTGTCTGGAACATCTTTAATCATCGCCATAACTTGATCACCTCTTGATTCGGCACATCCTTCGGGGACGCTCAAACTAGACCCGTCATAAAAAAGGATAAGCTCTTGATTCCTTGATGGGTTAACTTTCCCGATACCCTCGCCTCCTTTTCCTTGATCTGTTCCTTTATCTTTTCTATGGACCTTGGAGGTTTTGACTTTGAAAGTTCTCTCGAACTGTTGTTACATTTCTCTCCAGAAACTTTCCCTTTTGGCTTTTTCCTCATTGGAAAATCAATATTTCCTCCTCATCATCTAGCAGTGAAATTCAGATGAGGCACACTTAAAAGGGGGGGTTGAATAAGTGTAGGAACAACTATGACCAATTTTTAAACTTTAAACACAAACTACTTAATTCAGCTTACTATATTAATGAATTCAGCTTGATGAAGAAATACGGTTTACTGAATTAAAACTTTACTCTTGTTATTCAATGAAAATAACAAGTTTAACTGATTTCTTTGTAAAAAGTCTTAGTGGTAACAATTTATCTTATGATAATGAAAATACTTAATTTTTTATTTATCAAAATAATTAAATATCTTTTTGTGAGCAAATAAGATAAAGCAAGTAAAAATATTAACACCAAGATTTTTTACGTGGTTCAGCTATTACCCTCTATAATAATAGCCTAGTCCACGTCCAATACCAACTAGTATTGGAGACTCAATTTATTTCTTTAAATTGACTCCTTTTACAAAACAGTTCAAAAACTTGAATTACGAAATTCACTTGAGCACTTTTGCTCCTTGTGCACCAATGCACTCTTTAAGCACCTATGCTTCCTTGAACCTGTTTGTAAACAATTCTTAATCCACTCTGATTAAATTTCTTTAGACAACACTTAGTCTAAATCAAAAAGAATTACAATTATAGATGTGACACCCCCAAAATATGTTCAATACTCAACGCATTCTGAGTAGTCAAATACATGGTACAGAATTCAAATACAATCTTTTATAACATACGGTCGTGTAAAATACGACCACACAACTATGAGCTTCAATACAAATCGTATATAATACGAAATATAAACACTTAAAATCATTCCTTATTCATTACAATTATTATCCTACTATTTTATAGAATAGTGAGGACTTTTACAGATCTAACTCTGATCATCACACTGTTTTCGGACTAGTTCCCGCGATATTCTCATTTCCTGAAGAGAACAATGGAAGAAAAGGGTGAGCTCAACTAGCCCAGTAAAGAATATTATGACTAAGATAATAAAAAATAAATTATCGTTAGTCTTCAACAAATCAGATAAAATATCATGGACAACACGTTTTAGATCAACAACTGCAGCGAAAAAAATAAGTCATTAGAAGATTTAAGTAGAGAATGAAGTCTACTATCTTCTATGATTTAAAAGTCCATCATCAATATTTTATCCCTGTAACATCAATCAATATACATCTCAAACCAAATATTCATCTTTGCACAACAGGCCAAAGATATTCATTTGTATCACCAATTGATCATGTTCATCTCAACACCTGTCCATCTTTGCACTACGGGCCACAGATATTCATCAGATAATCATTCATCTTTGCACTACAGGCCAAAGATATTCAGTTATATCACCATTTAGAACTGAGGATGATGAAAAACAATATAAATAACGAATCTAGTGCGATAAATGACAAAAATTAGGGATTCGTAATTTAGTTTATCCAAGTTCAATAATACTCCGTAATAATCAATTGTGGAGCAAAATTCAAGAATGAAGATCAAAACTTGGATCTAATCAAAGATTAAAAAAAAAAAATTATCGTGAATAGTAATTCATAAATAGTAACTCGTGAATAGTAACTCGTCATGAAAAGTTGTAAATTTTCATAAAAAGTTCAGAAAATTATTCCGGTGAAATGATACTAAATGAAGCGCAAAACTCAAGAAATTTCTGATCATTTCAGGAATTATAGAAGCAATACTTATCGTAGTAAGTTCAGATTTAGGAATATGAAATGAAATATTATTACTTCCATAATATGGAATATGAAAGAAAATAATATTCATTATGAATATTGAAAGGAAATAACATCATTTACGAGAAAAATAACATCCTTTACCTTAACAGGAGAGTAGTTTTGTCTGGAATATCGGATATAATACTAAGAAAAATTTTGCACCGTAATCCATACTCAAACTATCCTTATACTCACAAGAAATACGCTCGATATTATAGAAAGAAATTTTTTTGATTCTGGTGTGATTTTCATTTCTTAACTAAGCACCCTATTTATAGGAAAATGCTAAAACACCAAAGCTGACTAACCTACTACCAGAGGCTTCCACCCTTTGCAATTAACGCACACCACCCTTTGAAATTTCAGCATTCTTCCACAAAAAACAAAAGTGGTGCCCACCCATGTTTTTAATAAAAACATTTATTCCGAAACTTCAATAATTCATAATAAATAGCCCTTTTATCAGAAAAATACAAACCTTATGTCCATTCCATATGAAATTTAATTCTCTACAACTTTGTAGAAGAAAGTTTTTCCAAATTTCGAACGAAAAATGACTCAAATTTACATACTGATGATTTTTCCACACCTCTATTCCGACAAAATACATATACTGATAAAAATAACCATCAGCACTAATTCCTTCATTTATATCCACATTAAATAAATATTTCCTCATCATTTTTGTCAATAATTAATTATTTCCAAATAATATTATAGAACTACAATATTGACAACCAGGTCATTCCCATGAAAGAGGGGGCTTTCCGATAAGGATTTCTCCTTACTAGCGCGCAATTAGATTAACTAACCCCTTTCCTAGACAAAACTTCCTAGACATTACCAATAATGTTGTCTAATAATATTATTCAAATAATATGAATTATTAATTTGATAATGTGAAATAATGTGCAGTGGTTACTGTGACAATTATTGAATCAATAATATAAAATATCAACGGTAGCAATTTTTGAATCAATCATATAAAATATTAAACAGTAATTACTGTAAAAAATATTAAGTTGTGACTTCTTACGTAAGAATCAATAATTAGAATTAATGTGCAATACCGTGTGCTACTATGCAACACCGCGTATTACTGTATTTTAACCATCGGGTATTTCAACAGTTTAACGGTAAAAGTTTTGCCGTTATTTTTATAAAAAGGCTACTTCTGTCGCTTTCTATATCTGACATTCATTCCGTTGTGGGGTCCACCAATGACTGCGCCGTCGTACGAATATTCCCCGACAAAAAGAATATTCCTCGACCAAACGAATATTCTTCGACACAACGAATATTTTATAACCACTTGCTTACTTTGTAAACTTTGTACATCTCACCCATAACTTATCACAGTTATCAAATCAACACCTTACTATTTTAAAATAATATATAAAAAAAATTAAATCTGTATTCATAAAATTTGGGGTCTTACAACCTCCCCTCCTTGTGAAATTTCTTCCTCGAAATTGACGTACGTACCTGGTATGTCGAAGAGGTGAGGATACCTTGCTTTTATTTCCGATTCTAGCTCCTAGGTCATTTCCTTAATATTATGGTTTCTCCATAAAACTTTGACTTGAGGTATAACCTTTGAGCGTAGAACATGTTCCTTCATATGCAAGATCTTGACAGGTACCTCCTCGTATGTTAAATCTTCGGCTATCTCGTCTGGTTCTAACTCAATAATGTGGTTTGGGTATTTCACATATTTACGTAGCATAGATATGTGAAAAATGTTATGAACAAGAGACATGCTTAGGCGGTAAAGCGAGTCTCTAGGCCACATTTCCTACTCGGTCAAGGATCTCAAATGGACCAATGAATCGTGGGTTGAGCTTCCCTCTCTTCTCGAATCTCGTAACTCCTTTCCATGGAGCAACACGTTCCGACGTTGAATTCCACGTCTCTTCGATGAAGATCAGCATAACTCTTTTGTCGATCTTGTGCTGTTTGTATACGTTGCCGGATCATTTGAATCTTTTCCGTAGTCATACGTACTAACTCTGGTCCCAACAATGTTGCTTCACCCACCTCGTCCCAGCATACTGGAGAATGACATTTTCGTCCATACAACGCCTCGAATGGAGCAATGCCTATACTTGCTTGATAACTGTTGTTGTAGGAGAATTCCACCAATGGTAAGTACTTGTCGCAACTCCCTTTGAATTCTAGAACACAGAGTCTTAATAGATCTTCAAGAGTTTGAATAGTCTTTTTTGATTGCCCGTCCGTTTGAGGATGATATGCCGAACTAAATCGTAAATCCGTGCCCATAGCTTTCTGCAAGCTAACCCAAAATCGTGAAGTAAATCTTGGGTTACGATCCGAAACTATGGATATTGGCATGCCATGCAATCTCACAATCTCATTTATGTAAATACGAGCAAGACGTTCCAGTGAATAAGTCTCTCGTATAGGCAAGAAATGAGCAGACTTAGTTAATCTATCGATAATAAACCAAATTGCATCTATGCCTTGAGAAACCTTGGGAAGACCCATAACGAAATCCATGATAATGTGTTCCCACTTCCACTTTGGAATCTCAAGTGGTTGCAATGGACCATTTGGCACTTGATGCTCCGCCTTGACACGTTGACACGTTAAACACCTCGAGATGAACTCTGCGATCTCTCTCTTCATATTTATCTACCAAAATGTATGTCGATGATCACGATATATTTTGGTACTCCCAGATTGGATTGCAAACGGTGTGTTGTGTGCCTCCATCATGATTCTATACTTCAAGTTAGAATCGTTGGGAACACGAAGTCTGGAGTTGACTCGAAGTAGTCCTTCTTCATCGATCCTTGCCTCTGGAATCGCACCTTCTTGCACTTTCTTCTTCATCTTCATCAGCTCTAGGTCTGTAGCTTGAGTAACTTTAACTTTATCAATTAAAGCTGGTTCTACGCATATATTTAACATCATCACGTGGGTCCCCGGAGACTTGAACTCTATCTCCATCCTTTGTAAGTCACACAAAATTGGCCTTTGTGTTGATATCATCGCACTCGTTCTCGCATATGATCTTTTACTCAACGCATCAGCTACCACGTTCGCTTTTCTAGGATGGTATTGAATGGTATGATCATAATCTTTCAATAGCTCAAGCCAACGTCGTTGCCGCATGTTGAGTTCCTTTTAAGTGAAGAAATATTTGAGGCTCTTATGAGCTATATAGATCTCCACTTTCTCTCCATACAGGTAGTGTCTCCAGATTTTTAACGCGAAACGATTGCTGCCAACTCTAGATCATGAGTAGGATAATTCCTCTCATATTCTTTGAGTTATCACGAGGCATAGGCTATGACTTTCCCATGTTGCATGAGAACACATCCTAACCCTTTGGCCGAAGCATCGCTGTAGATAACAAATACATCCTAACCAGATGGTATTGTAAGAACAGGTGCCGAGATGAGTCTCCTCTTGAGCTCTTGAAAGCTCTTCTCGCATTCCTCGTTCCATACGAATTTTGTATCTTTCCGAGTCAGCTGAGTTAATGGAGTAGCGATTTGAGAAAATCCTTTGACAAATCTCCGATAATAACTAGCTAGGCCCAAAAAGCTACGTACTTCGGTCACCGACTTCGGTTGCGGACTTTGTATTGCTTCAATCTTTGCCGGGTCAACAGATACTCCACGTTTTGATACCACGTGCCCAAGGAATGCTACCTCCTTAAGCCAGAACTCGCATTTCTTCAGCTTGCCATATAGCTTGTTTTCACAAAGCCTTTGAAGTACCAGCTTCAAGTGGTGCTCATGATCTTCATGGCTTTTGGAATAGATGAGGATGTCATCAATAAAGACAACCACAAACTGATCCAAATATTCCTTGAATACACGGTTCATCATGTCCATGAAAGCAACAGGAGCATTAGTCAATCCAAAAGACATGACTAAGAATTTATAATGCTTGTATCGAGTTCTGAAGGCAGTCTTTGGAATATCCTCCATTTTAATCTTTAACTGATGATATCCAGAACGAAGATCGATCTTTGAGAAGAATTGTGCTCCTTACAACTGGTCGAACAGGTCATCAATGCGAGGCAACGGATACCTATTCTTGATGGTGACATGGTTCAACTCCCTATAGTCAATACAAAGTCGCATACTCTCATATTTCTTCTTTACGAATAAAATAGGAGCGCCCCAAGGAGATGTACTAGGACGAATGAAACTAATGTCTAACAACTCCTGTAGTTGGACTTTTAACTCCTAAAGTTCAATAGGAGCCATTCGATATGGGGTTTTAGAAATGAGTTTTGTACCGGGTTCAAGGTCAATAAAAAATTCAACTTCACGTTCTGGGGGTAGACTAGAAAGTTCTTCGGGAAATACATCAGGAAACTCATTAACAATAGAAATAGCATTCAAACCTGACGTATTATGGTTTAAATCAGTGACATGGGCTAAGAAAGCTTGACATCCGTTTTTTAATAAACAAATAGCTTTATGACTTGAAACGACAATGATTGATTTTAGTGGTTTGGTTGTTTGAATTCGCACAATCAGTTGGTTAGGAATATGAAAACTAACAACCTTACGAAAACAATCAATTTTGGCATGATAAGTGGTTAACCAGTCAATTCCTAAAATCACGTCAAATGCAAATATTTTCAAAGATATAAGATCAACAGGTAGGGTGAGGATACCAATTTGTATTAAGCAAGATTTGTAAACCGTGGATGTAATAAAGGTTTCTCCCAATGGAGTTTCAACAAATAAGTCAAAGTCTAATTTCTCAGGTGTCAAGTTCAAACGTAGAGCACAAGTAGGTGATATAAAAGAATGGGTAGCACCGGTGTCTAATAAGGTGTAAACTTCGCAAGAGTTTAAGATTAGCTTACACATGATCACCTCGTTTGGGTTCCTCGTGGTTTGGGAAGTCACGACAAACGCTCTTCTAGGAACCACTGACATTGACTTGTCTGGGATAACCTTTGGAGTCACCATCCCCACTAGACTTGGTTTTGTTACAGGACACACTCGAGCTATATATCCTTCCTTTCCACAGTTATAGCACATCTTAGATTGTTGTGTGCAGTTGGGACTGATGTGTCCCTCTTCTCTGCATTAATAATATAAGACTGGTGGTCGTTCTCCTCCCCTAGAAACAGTTGCTGATGCTGGGGCCAACGTCTTCACGTTGTCATTGTTGTACCTTCCCTTCTTGAAATCTCCCCCCGACTCACTTCTTTTATTATTATGGTCATGATTACCACCAGAGTGGTTACTGCTTCTGTCATGATACTTTCCTCCGCGTTGGTTGTCATTGCTCCGATGACTGCTCCCACCGGTACGACCCTAGTTGTGGTCCCTTGGTTGAACAGACTCATTATCTCGTTCTAATAATTGAGCCCTATTTACAACATCCGAATATAGAGAAAATTTGTGAGAAATGAGGTATTGACGAATCTCGGGTTTCAAGCCTCTCAGAAACGTCCGCGTCATACGTTCTATTCTCCACCAAATGATGTGCAAACCGGGATAACTCCGCGAACTTAGCCTTGTACTGATACACAGTCATGTTATTCAATTCTAGTCTGATAAACTCTACCTCTTTCATGTGACGAATACTTTTTGGAAAGTACTTGTTATTGAACAGTTTCTAGAACGCCCCCCAAGACATCTTGAGTGCGGCAGGCTGGATATACTTCACAGATTTTCACTAGTAATCTGCCTCTCCACGGAACATAAAGGTGGCAAATGGAACCTTTTGTTCCTCCGTGCATCCCAAGATATCAAATATCTTGGTAATTTGCTTAACCCAATTTTCTACCTTGATTAGATCTGGCTTCCCCTGAAACTCTGGTGGTCCCAACTCTTTGAACTGCTTGGTAATGACAAGCCGCGAGTTGCTATTTCCACCTGTATTATGAACACGAGTCTCCCTCGTCTGGTTTTGCATGAACTGCAAAAAGCTTCTAAACATCTCATCATTCATTGTCTGATGGGGGGGTGTTGTTTACAGGAGGAATATAGCCTTCCTGTTGCACGTTCTCCTGGTTGGTGATTAAGGGTGTCTCAACGGTCTCATTCACTCCATTATTTAGATTTTTAGCTGCCATTCTCAAATACTGCCACAAAACAGGGGTTAATCAAACAAATTAATAAATCACATATTAACCCTATGTTCCAAACGACCAATTAAATACCAAATAAGCTTAGGTAGGACACACACTAGGGAAGGATTTACTCGTCTCTCCCCTCTTAGTTCTATTCCCAGATTTTCGCCAGAGATCATATCCCTAAGCTCTGATACCAACTGTGATGCCCCCAAAATAGGTTCAATACTCAACCCATTCTGAGTCGTCAAATACATGGTACAGAATTCAAATACAATCTTTAATAACATACGGTCGTGTAAAATACGACCACACAACTATGAGCTTCAATACAAATCGTATATAATACGAAATATAAACACTCAAATTCATTCCTTATTCATTACAATTATTATCCCACTATTTTATAGAATAGTGAGGACTTCTACAGATCTAACTCTGATCATCACACTGTTTCCCGACTAGTTCCCGTGATATTCTCATTTTCTGAAGAGAACAATGGAAGAAAAGGGTGAGCTCAACTAGCCTAATAAAAAATATTATGACTAAGATAATGGAAAATAAATTATCGTTAGTCTTCAATAAATCAGATAAAATATTATGGATAACAAGTTTTAGATCAACAACTGCAGCGAAAATAACAATTCATTAGAAGAGTTAAGTAGAGAATAAAGTCTACTATCTTCTATGATTTAAAAGTCCATCATCAATATTTTATCCATGTAACATCAATCAATATACATCTCAAACCAAATATTTATCTTTGCACAACAGGCCAAAGATATTCATTTGTATCACCAGTTGGTCATGTTCATCTCACCACCTGTCCATCTTTGCACTACGGGCCAAAGATATTCAACAGGTAATCATTCATCTTTGCACTACAGGCCAAAGATACTCATCAAGTAATCATTCATCTTTGCACTACATGCCAAAGATATTCAGTTATATCACCATTTAGGATTGAGGATGATGAAAAATAATATAAATTACGAATCCAGTGCAATAAATGACAAAAATTAGGGACTCGTAATTTAGTTTATCCAAGTTCAATAATACTTTGTAATAATTAGTTGTGGAGCAAAATTTAAGAATGAAGATCAAAACTTGGATCCAATCAAAGATTAAATTTTTTTTTACCGTGAATAGTAACTCGTCATGAAAAGTTGTAAATTTTCATAAAAAGTTCAAAAAATTACTCCGGTGAAATGATACTAGATGAAGTGCCAAACTCAAGAATTTTCTGATCATTTCAGGAATTATAAAAGCAATACTTACCGTAGTAAATTCAGATTTTTAAATATGAAATGAAATATTATTACTTCCATAATATGGAATATGAAAGAAAATAATATTCATTATGAATATTGAAAGGAAATAACATCATTTACGAGAAAAATAACATCTTTTACCTTAATAGGGGAGTAGTTTTGACTAGAATATCGGATATAATGCTAAGAAAATTTTGCGCCGTAATCCACACTCAAACTATCCTTATACTCACAAGAAATACGCTCGATATTATAAAGAGAAAATTTTCTGATTCTGGTGTGATTTTTATTTCATAACTAAGCTCCCTATTTATAGGAAAATGCCAGAATAACAAAGCTGACTAACCTACAACCGGAGGCTTCCATCCTTTGCAATTAACGCACACCACCCTTTGAAATTTCAGCATTATTCCACAAAAATCAAAAGTGGGGCCCACCCATATTTTTAATAAAAACATTTATTCCGAAACTTCAATAATTCATAATAAATAGCCTTTTATTAGAAAAATACGAACCTTATGTCCATTCCATATGAAATTTAATTCTCTACAACTTTGTAGAAGCAAGTTTTTCCAAATTTCGAACGAAAAATGACTCAAATTTACGTACTGATGATTTTTCCACACCTCAATTCCGACAAAATACATATGCTGATAAACACAACCATCAGCAATATTTCTTTCATTTATATCCACATTAAATAAATATTTCTTTATCATTTTTGTCAATAATTAATTATTATCAAATAATATTATAGAACTACAATATTGACAACCAGGTCGTTCCTAGGAAAGAGGGGGCTTTCCGATAAGGATTTCTCCTTACTGGCGTGCAATTAGATTAATTAACCCCTTTCCCAGACAGAACTTCCTAGACATTTTTAATAATTCTGTCTAATAATATTATTCAAATAATATGAATTATTGATTTGATAATGTGAAATACTGTGCAGTGGTTACTATGACAATTATTGAATCAATAATATAAAATATCAACAGTAGCAATTATTGAATCAATCATATAAAATATTGAACAGTAATTACTGTAATAATTATTGAGTAGTGACTTCTTACGTAAGAATCAATAATTAGAATTACTGTGCAATACTGTGTGCTACTGTGCAACACCGCGTATTACTGTATTTTAACCACCGGGTATTTCAACAGTTTAACGGTAAAAGTTTTGCCGTTATTTTTATAAAAAGGTTACTTCTGTCGCTTTCTATATCCGACATTCATTTCGTTGTGGGGTCAACCAATGACTGCGCCATCGTACGAATATTCTCCTACAAAAAGAATATTCCTCGACAAAACGAATATTCCCCGACACAATGAATATTTTATAACCACTTGCTTACTTTGTAAACTTTGCACATCTCACCCATAACTTATCACATTTATCAAATCAACACCTTACTATTTTAAAATAATATATAAAGAAAATTAAATTTTTATTCATAAAATTTGGGGTCTTACAATAGAGGTCTAATGATCAAAGAAACTAATCAATTTAACAATGCAAGGCTCAACTAATGTATGCAATGATCAAATAGATAAAAGATATCACCAGTTAAAGCTCATGAAAATTAGCCGGAATAATCTGATAATTAATTGCACAGGAGCTTTGTAATAATTGCACCGAGAATGATATAATAATTTTTCAAGTATGATAGTGCAAAATTAATTCGTAGATCTGTGTATAAAACTGATATCTCAATTTATTTTTATAGCAAAAAATATATATGTTGTAAATATAGTTCCGTTAATCCATGTATATCTATGGTTAAAACAAATATTTGTTTGACATTCAAAAGCAATCTTAATGACATGTAGAAAATGTTCCATGTATATCTCAAGTCGGTAATTTTACTCCTTCAAACACTAATCCACTTCAGTTCCGTGATAGTTGCAAAGGAAGATAACACTACTTTTTGGAATAAACAAGCTTAAGAGTGTTAGTTCCGTAAATAATGGCAAAAACAAATTTCCAGGATAATCATAATATATAAGAGTTCCGAGACATATGCATTTAGTTCACTAATCTATATCAATCATGACTTCTGCCATCACAACAACTTTCGAGATATTTGTATATAGAAGATATACACACTTACAACAACACTGATGCTTCATAGATCCACTTCATACGTATAGCATGAAAATTAATTTAGGATTCTCTCAAATATCTTAGCAATCTTAGCAAATATATTTATATCCATATTATTTTGCTAACCAATATATTTAATATATCACTGATCATTAGCATGCATAAAATACTTATAATATTAAATGCACATAAAAATGTCCTAGATCCTTGTATTGAAAAATTAAATATTTGCAATGACCTTACATTATATTCTTAGGACACAAAGTCTTCAAAGCCTTTGACCATCACTGATCCTTTCCTGAAATTTCGCAGTAAATGATTTAGTACTAAGAATCAAATCATCATCAAAACTTTAAGGTTAGAATATGAACAAGTCAACATTTTCCCCCTTTTTGATGATGACAATATCAAAAATTTTGACACCCCCTAAATCCATGCATACTGTTTTTCAGGATATATATAAAATCACAATACCCATCATTCAACACCTGCAAATATGTTAACATAACATATAACAGACATTAAACCAAAAAATATTCATAACAAATTAATTAGCCAACCGTCTTGTGCAGGAATCAAAGTCTTTAAACAAACATAAAAATAACATAAGTCTTTTTAACACAATTAAAACACCTACAGCATCAACTAACAGTAACATCCCAAAATCTCTCCCCCTTTGTCATCATACAAAAAGAACGGTCAATCAATATCGTCAATATTCACAAACACGGGAGGATGAGTAGTGAAATAAGGACGATGAAGAATACGATGGAGTCATTCTTCAAGAGACAAGGTATCTGCAAAACTAGGGGGACGAGGAATAAAAGTAGAATTTGGGAGAGGAAGATCCATAAAGTCTCCAACATACTCAGCCATCCAGTTGCAACGAGGCCATTCAGGAATCGTTGAGTACATAGTCTGAAAGTGCAACTTCTGGCCAACCGTATTAAACTGTGATGCCACAAAATTTGCAAATTCCCTAAGTTGATAACTGACAAATTTTATCTCTTGACTTAACTGGCACGAATTGCGATTGATCTTTCGTGTAAAGCTTCAACCATAGCAATAGTATGTAATTCAAACCCAGCCTGCAAGTCAATACACTCATCTTCCATCCGTTTGAGACATTCTTGTACATTATTGGCCCGTATGGGCAACTTGCCTTTTTCTAGAATATTAAGCCTATGCTTAATTTCAATCATGTCAACCTGCATTGATTTTTGATTCTGAAGAATGGTGGTCAGCATATTCAAGATCTCAGAAGAGGGGTCAGACGGATTCGGTAGAGTTGAAGAAGAAAAGGAGTAGGAGACGTTGGAATAGGATCAGGAATAAATCGAACAAATAGACCATTAATGAGAGATAGATGAGACTGTTTTAAATATGCAGACTCTATAAACTCATTGTGAGAGACAATCACTTCATCCTCAAGATAGGTGTTAAAATGTTGAAATATTTGGTTAGAAAAAACAACCATAGGGGAGACATTTTTTAGATTGACGGATGCAACTTAACATGTGAGACAACATCATAAGAGAGAAATTAAATGAAAGGCCTTTAAGAATCATAGCCACAACTAACAAATCTTAATATGTAAAATCTGAACCACCACCAAGGCGAGGAAACAGATTATAACGAACCAATTTATGAATAACACTAGCAGTAGGACAAACATCAATCGTCTTTAGAGTAAACAGAGTAGTGAGAGTAAAATTATTCATAACAATTTGAAGTTGTTCGAGAGGTGGAAAAAGAGTATTAGCAGCACCTTTTAAAGTAAATGGACTAGGTCTAGAAGAAAGAATACCCAGAATACTACCAAAGTCCACAACAGTAAAAAATAACGATTTTCCTTTGACAAATGAAGTGTAACAATCACTATAAATCAAGATTGGTATAAAACTGTTGAACCAATCTTGGGTAAGCCTTAGTAGAAGGAAACAGCATTGATGTTAAACCACAAGATTTAAAAAGTTATCCGAGAGGAGAATTGTTAACATAAAACAAGTCTAAAATTTTCTCATAGACAAACTGTTTGGTAGCTATTGAAGTTTTAAAACGTTCTTCAAAAACATAACCTCTAAAGAAATTAGCTGGTAGGTCAGAAAAAGATGAACAAGAGTTTACCAAAACAGATGGATCAAGTTGTGAAGAAGGAGATGCCATGGCTGGAGACTGTGTTGTCATCTATTGTTGAGTAGATTTGGAAGGCTTTAAGAAGGAAAAGCTTGAATCTGAACCGACTGAGAAAGCATCATTAGATGATACATGCACAGACGCCTTCTTGCCCTGTCGCTTAGACTTTTTTTGAGTTTTCACTTTATATGGAGATCGGGACTGTGAACCATCATTTATGGTAATACCAGACGATCGTTTACCAGCTCGTGTTTTCATGTTTCCAAAGATGTAGAAGAATGAAGCAAGAGAAAACACAAGGTTTCTAAAAATTGAAGTGGATTAGTAAAGTACGAGAGAAGAAAAGAATTTAATATCATAGAGTCAGAAATCGAGAGGTTACCTCGAGAAGATAACTCTCTTCGTCTGTCCTGTCTTTTAAAATGTCAAAGATCATTATGATATCCAAAAGACTGTTGAGATAATACTGAGAATTAAGGCAATTTGTAACACACACAAAAAAATGGTATATATCCCAGTAACACATATCCGTCCGAATTATCAGATACATGAACAAATAAGAAGTATCAAATAGATATATTAATAATATGCAGATATACTATACCATATAAGTACGTGAAAAACTGTTTATACCATGCACAGTTCAAGTTCCCTTCTTAACATGCAAAATATTTCTTCACTTAAGGGTTTAGTAAAAATATCAGCTAACTGATTTTTGGTAGGAATAAAAATTAATTTAATTAAACCTTTTAAAACATTATCCCTTAAAAATGATGTCTTACCTCAATGTGTTTTGTACGTGAATGCAAAATAGGATTTTTAGAAATGTCTATAGCACTAGAATTATCACAATATATAGGCACACTATCACATAGAATATCAAAATCACATAAAGTTTGTCTCGTCCACAATATCTGAGAGCAACAACTCCCTACAGCTAGATATTCACCCTCAGTGGTTGATAAAGCAACTTGCGTTTGCTTTTTACTATGCCAAGATACAAGACTTTGTCCCAAAAATATACCAGCACCACTCGTGCTTTTTCTATCGATTTGACATCCAGCATAGTCAGCATTTGAGTAGCCAATTAGTTCAAAATGATTACAAATTGGATAAAACAAACCCAAATTGATAGTACCACTTAAATACTTGAGTATTCTTTTAACAGCCTGTAAGTGTGATTCCTTTGGTTTTGCATGAAACCGAGCACAAAGACATACACTATACATTATGTTAGGTCTAGATGTAGTTAAATATAATAAGCAGCCGATCATACCTCAGTATTTGGTTAAGTCTACATCTATACCTTTTTCATCAGAAGTAAGCTTTATTGATGTACTCATTGGTGTAGCTTTTGAAGTTGATCCTTCAAAACCAAATCGTTTGAGTAGCTCTTTTGTGTATTTGGTTTGATGAATATAGATCCCTTCCTTTGTTTGTTTGATTTGGAGTCCCAAAAAGTAATTCAGTTCTCCCATTAAGCTCATATCAAACTCTTTATGCATACACTTTGAAAACCACTCACAAAGAAAATCATTAGTTGCACCAAATATTATATCATCTACATATATTTGCACAATAATAATATCCTTATTTTCATGCTTAAGAAATAATGTAGAATCAACTTTACCTCTAGAAAATCAATTTGAAAGAAGATACTTACTTAATCTCTCGTACCAAGCCCTTAGAGCTTGTTTGAGACCATAGAACGCTTTCTTTAGCTTATAAACATGATTTGGATAATTCTCATGTTTGAATCCGGGAGGTTGTTTGACATATACTTCTTCATTGATGTATCCGTTGAGGAAGGCGCTTTTCACGTCCATTTGATAAAGCTTAAATTTCTTATAACAAGCAAATGCTAGCAAGATTCGGATCAATTCTAGCCTTGAAACTAGGGTATAAGTTTCATCGTAGTTGATCCCTTCTTGTTGATTGTATCCTTGAGCTACTAACCTTGCTTTGTTGCGAGCGATAGTTCCATGCTCATCAAGCTTATTCTTGAATACCCATTTTGTCCCTATAAGGGAAAAACCTTCCGGAGGAGGTATAAGTTCCCATACTTGGCATCTTTCAAACTGTTAAAGTTCCTCTTGCATTGCCATAAGCCAACTTTCACCAAGGACGACGTCCTTAGCATTCTTTGGCTCAACCTGTGATAAAAATGCAGAGAATGCACAATGATTTTGTAAACCTCTTCGTGTGGCTGTACCTTTGTTGATATCTCCAATGATATTTTCTGGTGGATGATTCTTGAGATATCTTGCAGTCTTTGGCATATGGACATCATGTATTGTCTCCTCTTTTTGGGGAAAGTCTTCTTCAAGCTCTTGTGTTGTTTCTTGTTCCTCTTCATGTGAGTTATCCAATTTAGCTTGCTGAATTTGTTCATTCGGTCTGCTGAATGTACCTTTTCAGTTTGCTGGATTTGCTGAAGTCTCTAAATTACCTGCATCCTCATCTCTTTCTTTTGGAAGATCATTATTAGCCTCACTGAATGTAACATGAATAGATTCTTCAACACTTAACTTGTTATCATTAAATACATGATATGCCTTACTATTTTATGAGTAACCAATAAAAATACCTTCATAGGATTTAGCATCAAATTTTCCCAAGTTATCACTAGTATTAAGAATAAAGAATTTAGATCCAAAAACTTTGAAATAATTTATGTAAGGAATCTTACTATTTAAAAGCTCATAAGGAGTTTTCAAAATGATTGGACGAATAAGTACTCTATTCAAAACATAACAAGATGTGTTTACAGCTTCGGCCCAAAACTTCTTAGGAAGTTTACTTTCTTGTAACAAAGTTCTAGCTGTTTCTTGTAATGTTCTATTCTTTCCCTCCACTACTCCATTTTGTTGAGGAGTTCTTGGAGCTAAAAATTCATGGCTAATTCCTTTTTGATCACAAAATATTATGAAGTCTTTTTGGAATTCAGTACCATTATCACTTCTAATTCTAATGAGTTTGAAATTATACCTTGTTTCAAGATTTCTTATTAATTTTTCAAAATCTTTAAATGCTTAATCTATTGTTCTTAAAAATAATTCCCATGTGTATCTAGAAAAATCATCAACTATTACAAATGCATAAAACTTACCATTAATACTAGCATGTCTTTCTGGTCCTAACAAATCAAGATGAAGTAATTGCAAGGAAGAAAAAGTTGATACCATGTTCTTTGCGGTGAATGATGTTCTTACTTATTTCCCGAGTTGATAAGGAACACAAACTCCCTTCTTTTCGTACTTTATTTTTGGCAATCCTTTGACAAGGTTCTTTGAGGATAGTTTCTTGATTAAATCCATGTGTACATGTCCCATCCTTTTATGCCATAAGTTAGCCTCATCTTGCATAGTGACAAGACATAGTTCTTCATCCTGTTGCTCAAAATCAAGAGTATATATATTTCCTTCCCTCTGTGCAACTAGAGTAGAATTGTTAGAACCATGAGAAATTGTGTATTTTTCTTTTTCGAAAGTTACATGGTGACCACTGTCCATTAATTGACTAACACTTATAAGATTAAATTCAAGTCCACTAACGAGATGCACATTATCAATATTGACCTTACCATTACCAACTTTACCTTTCCCGATAATGTAGTAGGTTTGATTATCCCCAAAGGTAACAGTTCCATTTTTCTTCTTGATTTTCAACTCTACAAATTTTGATTTGTCACCAGTCATGTGACAAGAGCATCCATTATCAAGAATCCATTTTTGAGATGGAACCCTTGCTTTGAAACATACCTGTCAAGAAAAGATAATTCATCCTTTTGGTACCCACATCTTTTTGGGTCCTTTAATGTTAGTTGCAAGTATATCACCCTTTTTAACCCATACCTTTTTAATCTTATTTTTCTTAAAACAATTTATGTCCAAGTAACCTTTAGTACCATAATTTCTGCATGTTGTGAAAGGAGAACAATAGTTTAATCTAAAACGTGATTTTGATTTTAGCATGTTCACATTTTCCTTTTTATGCATTGGGTTGTAACCGATTCCTTGTCTTTCAAAACTAGGTCTTTGTTTACCCAAAATGACATTTAAGTTTTCTTCTCCTTGAACAAACTTAGCAAGAGATGATTTCAATGAATCTACTTCCTTTTGAAGTTCATTAGTAGGAATAGTTTTACAAAGAGATTCATCACTAAATGCATCCATCCATACATCTCTCATTTTAAGTTCATTAGTCAATTTTTGTACTTTATTATTCAAATAGTTTACTCTATTGAAAAGTATTTTGTTATAATTATCAAGGTAATCATTCTTTGCAATCAAAATCTTTTCTTCTTTATAAGATGATTCTTTTTCAATTTCTTTCTTTTCATCTATTAAACAATCAACTTCACTCATTAAAGAATTAACTAATCCTTTTAAACATGCATTCTTTTCTTTCACTTTTTCATTTTCTTGTTTCAAAGAATTAAACTCATAAATAGATACCTCGTTTGATTCACCTTCTATTCCTATGAAGTAGACTTGAGCTAGTTCATCCTTGGCATCGACCTCAACGTCGGACTCTTCTTCATCACTCCAAGTGACAAGTGCTTTGTTTCTCTTATTATCCTTGAAGCCAATTTTTCCTTTGTTCTTTAGTTAAAGCAGTCCTTTTTGAAGTGACCAGGACGTCCACATTCGAAACATGTCTCTTCGGTTTGCTTTTCCTTGAACTTGTTTGAGTTGAACGTATTCCTCCTTTTGTTCTTTCGTTGAAGTAATCCTTTGAGTCTTCTTGACATCATAGCTATTTCTTCATCTGAGTCATCATCAAGTTCATCTTCATTTCCTGCATTAAGAGCTAACACTTTTCTTTGAGGGGTTTCCTCCTCATCATCATATCTCTTTAATTGATGTTCATATTCCTCAAGTTTACCAAAAAGAGTTAGAGTATCCATAGTAGAAATAGTAGCAGAATCTTGAAGAGTAGTAATTTTAGAAGCAGACCTTTTTGGCATAGCCCGAAGTAACTTACGATTAATCTCACTTTGTGGGATAGATTTGTCAAGTAGCTTTAGAGAGTTTAGTAGAATAAAGAATCTTGCTTGAGCTGTCTTTATAGTTTTGTCTTTCGCAAGTTTGAACATTTCATAGTCGTGCATGAGCATGCTTAGTTTGACTTCTCGAACCTTGGATATACCTTCATGACTCACTATTAAATTGTCCCACATTTCCTTAGCCGTGTTGCACGAAAAAACTTTATCGATCTCAGATTGTACCATGCCGCTAAGTATTGTGTTCATTTCCCTTGAATCATAGGAGGCCATGTACGTTTCAGTTGAGTCCATTTCGAGCAAGGTCTTTGGAGTACAGTCATCCTTTCTTGGAGTAACTGGTCCATTCTCCACGGCCCACCATTCCTAAGGATCCCTTTTAAGATAGATCCTCATTCAGAATTTCCAGAAGTTATAGTTTTCTGTGCCATGCAGTAGAGGAGGTCTATTGGTTCATTGACCTTCTTGATTGTTGTTCCCGAATTGTGCCATGTTAGAATCTTTCCCTACAAGTCACCTTTAAGACCAAGATAAGTAGAGCCAAGCTCTGATACCAAATGAAATTCAGATGAGGCACACTTAGAAGGGGGGTTGAATAAGTGTAGGAATGACTATGACCAATTTTTAAACTTTAAACACAAACTACTTCATTCAGCTTACTATATTAATGAATTCAGCTTGCTGAATAAATACGGTTTACTGAATTAAAACTTTACTCTTGTTATTCAATGAAAATAACTAGTTTAATTGAATTCTTTGTAAAAACTCGTAGTGTTAACAATTTATCTTATGATAATGAAAATACTTAATTTTTTTATTTATCAAAACAATTAAATATCTTTTTGTGAGCAAATAAGATAAAGCAAATATAAATAAGAACACCAAGATTTTTTACGTGGTTCAGCTATTACCCTCTATAATAATAGCCTAGTCCACGTCCAATACCAACTAGTATTGGAGACTCAATTTATTTCTTTAAATTGACTCCTTTTACAAAACTGTTGAAAAACTTGAATTACAAAATTCACTTGAGCACTTTTGCTTCTTGTGCACCAATGTACTCCTTTAGCACCTATGCTTCCTTGAACCTGTTTGTAAACAATTCTTAATCCACCCGGATTAAATTCCTTTAGACAACACTTAGTTTAAATTAAAAAGAATTACAATTATAGAGGTCTAATGATCAAAGAAAATAATCAATTTAACAATGTAAGGCTCAACTAATGTATGCAATGATCAAATAGATAAAAGATATCACCAGTTAAAGCTCACGAAAATTAGCCGAAATAATCTGATAATTAATTGCCCAGCAGCTTTGTAATAATTGCACTAAGAATGATATAATAACTTTTCAAGTATGATAGTGCAAAATTAATTCGTAGATCTGTGTATAAAACTGATATCTCAATTTATTTTTATAGCAAAAAATATATACGTTGTAAATATAGTTCCGTTAGTCCATGTATATCTTTGGTTAAAACAAATATTTGTTTGACATTCAAAAGCAATCCTATTGACATGTAGAAATTGTTCCGTGTATATCTCAAGTCGATAATTTTACTCCTTCAAACACTAATCCACTTCAGTTCCGTGATAGTTGCAAAGGAAGATAACACTGCTTTTTGGAATAAACAATCGTAAGAGTGTTAGTACCGTAAATAATAGCAAAAACAAATTTCCAGGATAATCATGATATATAAGAGTTCCGAGACATATGCATTTAGTTCACTAATCTATATCAATCATGACTTCTGCCATCACAACAACTTTCGAGATATTTGTATATAGAAGATATACACACTTACAACAACTTTGATGCTTCATAGATATTAATTTAGGATTCTCTCAAATATCTTAGCAATCTTAGCAAATATATTTATATCCATATTATTTTGCTAACCAATATATTTAATATATCACTGATCATTAGCATGCATAAAATACTTATAATATTAAATGCACATAAAAATGTCCTAGATCCTTGTATTGAAAAATTAAATATTTGCAATGACCTTACATTAATTTCTTAGGACACAAAGTCTTCAAAGCCTTTGACCATCACTTATCCTTTCCAGAAATTTCACACTAAATGATTTAGTACTAAGAATCAAATCATCATCAAAACTTTAAGGTTAGAATATGAACAAGTCAACAAGCAGGGTAGAATCAAGAGTGTTGTTTCTAACTTCGGGCAACAGGATGTTTGACTGTGGCGGGGGAATTCCCTTTAGGGGACCCACTTCTTTCCTCTGCCAATCCCCGTATTATGACCATTCCACCTTGTGTTCCGCCAAGATTAGTGCTCATAGTCATCACTTCCTTTGAAATGTCTGCCTCGAGTGAAAATCTTAAGATTTTTATTTCCCTTTCACCTTTTCTGGTCATGGGGTTATCTATCTTCAGCTCTCCATTTTCAATGAGATTCTGGATTTTGTGTCGCAGGGACCAACATTCCTCTGTCGCATGTCCAGGTGAGTTAGAATGGTAGAGACACCTCTTGTTGATATCATATTGCCTTCTTTTGGGATCAGTTGGTGGAGCGAGCTCAGTGTTCTTTTTCTACGCAACCAACAGTGCTACCATATTTTCCAACGAGTCCCCCAGAGGCGTTAATACCCTTCTTCACGTATTCTCCCCAACTCTCGGTGTCGTAGGGTTTTGGGGGTTCGTAGGTGTCTGGAATGTTGTTTGATCTTTCCACTTTAAGAATTCGCATTCCAAAGGGTAATTTTTCTGCTGGCGAGATCTTCTTGTAATTCTATCATTCCAATTTTCCTGCCCTTTCAGCTTGCTTTGCTCTTCTTTAGTTAGGTGGATTATCTTGAAGGGATATAGGCTTGCATTCTGGCGAACCTCTTCTTTCTATTTCTCGATGATTGAGTGAAAAGCTCTCTTGTAGCCTGATGTTGGCACACTATCAGCTTGACTAGAAGAGTTACTTGATGTTGGATCGTCTCCAATTTATCTCTTCCTATCATACACTCCTCAGGACTTTCCCATCCCAGAACATTTATTATGATCCTTTGGGGGTATTCTTCCATCCTCCGCATGTACTTACGATTTAGATCAATTCCGGCGCTTCTTGACCCGATCATGTTCACTCCCTCTATATTGTACTGCCGTAGAAGGTAGGTGTTGACATGTGGTTAGTCAGGTTATTTGATCACAATATCGCCACTTTCAATCAGGTTTTGGATTTTATGCTTTAAGGACCAACATTTTGTGTGTCATGTCCCAAAAAATCTGAGCGGTAAACACATCTCTCGCTTGGGTTATATCTGTTACTCTTTGGATCTAGAGGTGGAGCCAAATTAGTAATTTTCTTGTCATGGATTAATAAGGTCAATACGTTCTCAAGAGAATCGCCTAGTGGAGTAAATATTTTTTATTCTTTCAAATTTTCTCTGTCTATCATGGCTTTGGTTGAATGTGGCATGTTGTTGTTGTGGCAGATCACTTCCCTTTATACAGGTAGAGGGACTATTGTCGGGTCTCATAGATTACCCCTGTGAAATGAAGGATACATCTGCATCGCTCTCCTTGTGTATCGTCTTGGGAGCGCTCGCATAGTTGCCAGACTATATATGTTCGGCGACTGCTTCCAAGGCCGCGAGGTCTTTGATCGTACCAGACTTCAAACCCATCTTTGCCATTTCCCCATGTTTTATCATTTTCGAGAAAGGTTTGCCTATTCCCGCTAGGGCTCTCTTGTAATAAGGTGCTTCTTGGATGTCGATGAAAGTCATCACCATCTCAGCTTCATCCATTGGCTGGTTAACCTGGGCTGCCATGCACCTCTACCTCTGCGCATAATCCTTGAATGATTCATTGTTCAGTTTCTTAAATTTGGTCACTTGGTAGCGATTAGGTGCCATTTGGGTTTGGAAGCTATACTTGTTAAGGAATGTGTGGGCCAAATCTTCCTAACCTTGGACTTTGGAATTATCGATTCGGGTGTAACAAGTTCGGGCTTCACCTGTAAGGCTCTTTTGGAACAACTGCATTCAGAGGTTTTCATCCTCGGCATAGGATCCTAACTTGCCTATGTATACCTTCAGATGGGTGTAAGGGTCGCCTAAACAGTTGTATTTCTCAAATTCAGGGACTTAAAATTTATTAGGGTATCTGACTTTGGGGAAGATATATAAATCAGAATAAGTAACACTTCTCTGGGATCTTGTCCCCTTCATAGATCGGATATCATCCTCCATCTGTCGCATCTTCTTCCTGATGTCTCCTGTTTCTCTGTCCTCTCTAAGGTCTACTATTTCCCTTATCATCTTTTGGACCGGGTCCTCCGTGGCTATTTCTACATCGAGTGGGGACACTAGGGTAGATGCCCGAATATCACTATCCTTTCCTAGTGTTCGAACTTCTCCCTGAGCCGAGGATTTAGTCTAATTTTTTAGTTTGGGTTCTTGAGATACTTTACACTACTCTCTTAACAGGGTAATCATCTCGTCAATATGTTTCTTAAACTCCTCGAATTCCTTTCGAGATACAGGGATGGGTTCTGATGAACTTCCTTCAGCTATTATGACTGGTGGTGAACGGGATTTTTTCGCTCGAAATCGAGTTCTAGGACCAATCTGCACAAAATCGACATCTAGTTTAGGCCGGATATTGGTGGACAGGGATGCATGATATGCTATGCATCATTTTAATGGTTTTTTAATCTTTTTCTGCAAAACAAATGGTTAGTCATCTTGATGACAGGATAAGAAAGATGTACAAATGACTATTCAAGATGATTGCCATTTATATACGCGAAAGAGTAAATAGGGCATGAAGAGACACACCACGCATTTGGTTTAACAGAGGCTGACCTATCTTAGGGTTACTCTCACGGGCTTTTTGAAATTGGTTCCCAGATCTTCATAATTTACTTGATGAAAACATCCATTTTTCAATTGGAGCGAATCTGAGTGGTGCCTTTCCTGAGCTTCACAATGGAAACATCTAGAGGAGTCCAGTAATAAACAACCGACGGGATTGCCTCCTAGTGGAGGTACCACACAACATACATTCACATACATTCACGTCCTTACCGTATGTAATATTATGACATTGTGCGAAGCCCTAATATATTGTACGAGGCACTAATACAAAAAATGCTTAAAGATTTGAGACAATTATCACACACAGATATCAGTCACACAAGAGGCACATGCAGAATGAAAATAAGAAAGATTGAACGCGGCTTAAGCCCTCTTTAATCCCCAGCAGAGTCGCCACCTGTTGACGTCGGGAAAAAAATTATAATGTCCATCTTTCTTAAGTTTGTGTTGTTGGTTTTACCCTTTTCGTGTTCGCTATGTCTATAGATTCTATTAAAGGGTGATGTTTTAAGAAAGCGATACCGACATAAGTGTCGCTGACTTTGAAAAGATTGATATTATTGTTTTATGATTGGACCGAATGAGACAGAGTCGCCAGTTGGTATAGTTTAAATGGATGTACCAACTCACCCGGGTTTTGAAAGTTTTCGTAATATGGTAAAATATGTGATTCCGTAAGATTGGTATGAAACCCAATATTCGTGGAATTCTAGGGCTAGGTTAAGCGGGGGAAAAGTGCTAGGCACTCCCCGACTCTCGTGAAAACACGGTACCGTATCTTATTGATTTCCTGTGCATAAACGTGTGTGTGTGGGGGGGGGGTGGGTGAGTGAGTGTGTGTTTGAAAATTTATTCTAAGCCTCTTTGTGAGTTATTTGGAAGTAGTGTCGTTCCACTTTTTCACTTATGTACGAAGGGTTTGATTTAGCAAAAGTTTATTTTTAGACAAAATATACATTTCATACGATATTCTGGAAAAACACAAGGTTTTCAAATCCTTCACCTGAATAGTAATCGAGGACCTTTGATACTTCCATTATTGATTTTTTAGTTTATGTCTATCCCCAAATCGCTTTATTGTTATTATAAAAGTTCTTTGCTATTTTGATTTGGAAATCGTTTCGGTGAAAATGCATGTTAAAAGCGCCAAAAAGGGACGGATCATCATCGGGCATGTAAGCCATCCCGATGAATCCAAGCATTCACAATCAAAGTTTTCACTATCACGGGATCTTGAATTCGATTTCTCAGGAGTAACCCGTCGAGTTCGTCCTCAAGATCCAAACATTACATATACAAAAAATTTTGCTTAATTTAAACATTACATCACAAAAATCGGTCCATCGTGGGAATCAAGTCGGGATCCAATCATGGGATCTCGACACCGCGATTCCTAGGCTCACATTATTATGCGCGAATATATATGTACAGTGTCCGAGACTTTGATATTAGATGATTTCATCAGTTGAAATCACCATTTCAAGCCATTTCGGACCCTTTTCTCCTCTAGATATAGATCTAGGGCTATACGGGGTAACCGGGACAGATTAAAAGAAGTAAATACGTAGATCTTACATGGATCTAATCCGATCTAGCATACAGGTTAAACCTTCATGCTTAATAACCACTCAAAAGGCTAGATTCGACTTATCTCTAGGTAGATCTAGCCTTTGGACTTGATTTACAACAAAATATTCATAATATAATCGGTAGAAACTCAATATCTACCAACTATAACACAATATACTTCAAAACAACAAGTTTAACTATATTTAAACAATATATAACATCAATCTAGTACATCAAACAAAGTTGACAAAGAAAGTAGCTAAAAGAGCATTTTTTTCACCTTGGGGGACGCGTGAACAAGTTTTTTATCACCCGAGATCAACTACGAACACTCTCGAGACTCAAAGGAGGTGTTAAACAAGATTAAACAACTCAAATATGAAAGAAAATGTTAGACTCGAGCCTCTCTCTCTCTAGAAATTGACTTTCTATCTCTAACTTCTTCCTCTCTTTTTTTGTTTATGAGCTGCTGGCTGCTGATATAGACTGACTATGGCAACCGCATGTGTACCTACGGCTAGAGCAGGTACACTTGAGGCTGGGCCCCACATGTCTGGTTGCCTTGAAATGTGATAAGTACACAATATTCATGATTTGTTATTCCTTTACGTTTGGTTTTATTGCATGTGTCATGGGTATATGAGCTTAATAACTTGTTTAATTGTTTTCAGGTAAATTAAAGCTTATGGGAATAAAGCTGGCTAAAAGTAGTGATCTGACAGCTAGGCGCGGGGCGCGCTGGGATTGTACTAGAATGGGCGCGGGCCGCGCCGGATCGTGGAAGAGCCCCTGGCCTAGTAGCGCGCTACGCGCCAGTCTACAAGGGATACTAGCGCGGGGCGTACGTAACTGACGATCTGACCAATTTTGGATACTTAAAACTGCAAAGTTGATTAGGAAAAAGATTGCAGACTTACCTAACTGTAATAGGGTTTTGATAGACTATTTATATCAGTTGTTTTCTTAGGTTTAAGGAATCTTTTAATCTTTTATCTATATTTCATCTTAGAACTAGAAGGAGGCTATTCATTCATCAAGGCATGTCAGGCTAATTTACTTATTCAATTCTAAAGGGATGTTGAACCTTATTTACAATTAATGGTTTGATCAAGTTTAGATTATTTATTCTTTCGTATATGAGATTTATTCTGATTATCTACATAAACTTTCATTATGCTATTCAATTGACTAATTTGGTTTCTACAGGATTAAATTAGTAAATTAATATCATCTGCTAGATTAAGATATATATTAAGCAAACGATGTATGTCTAATCATAAGTAGCAATTAATGATATTTGTTTGTGGTCAAACTTTTGAGTATTGTTAAGGTTTTTAGAAGATAAGTTGAATAATTCTTGATTGTGTAATTATTGCTTGGAATAATCTAATTCTCATTCTTCATGCTTCTATCATATTAAATCTAGACTGATAGTTCTAGGTTGTATGATAGTTAGGATCTTTTGTTGGCGATCGTCGCATTTGATTTACACATAAGGAGAATTTCGGATAATTAGCGATCGCGGTTATCTAGGGTTATTAATCTCATTGAAAGATAAATAATGTAAACACTTGGATAATCTATAATTGTGAAAAGGGGATACTGAACTGAAGAATTGAAGCTTTTTACTCATTGATATTTTCTTTAAATTCAATTTTGTTAATTCAACTTTTCAAACTAAAATCCCCAATTCATTAGAAAATACTTGGATAAATATAAAACATAATACTCTCTGTGGGATCGATCCTTGCTTATTAAATACTAATTCTTGAGTTAGTGAAATAGAAGTAATGTAAATTTTGTAGTGCTACACGACAGCTACCAAATTTTGGCGCCGTTGCCGGGGAGTGTTATTTATTTTTGTTTATTCTTTATTTTTCGTTTTTCATTTTTTTAATTTTTAATTTTAATTTTTTTTATTTTTGTTTTATGACTTAATCCTCTAAATCTATTGACTTAAATTTTGATCAAGAGATAAAGAAAATTGCAGATACATAAGAAGCTCTTGTTTTAACACTTGATAAGGAAAAGATGGAGGTGCCAAGAAACAACAGAACTTTAAAAGAACTGGCTACTCTTGACCTTGATCAACCATCCTTGTGTATTGAATATCCTACTTTAGATGTTGCTTTCGAACTTAATTATAGACTAATTCGTCTTTTGCCTATTTTTCGTGGTCTTACAGGAGAAAATCCATATAAGCATCTAAAGGAGTTCTATGTGGTGTGTTCCACAATGAAATCACAAAGAGTGCCAGAGGAACAGATCAAGCTTAGACTTTTTCCGTTCTCCTACGAAAATTTGGCTAAAGACTGGTTATACTATCTTCCTTCAAGATCAATACGATCATGGCCTGAGATGCAAAAGTTATTCTTGGAGAAGTACTTTCCGACTTCGAGAGTTGTTAACATAAGGAAGGAGATATATGGGATCAAATAGTTTAACGGAGAAAATCTCTATGAGTGTGAGGACCCATAATTTTAAACAATTAAAATTTTACGAATAATTTTTTTTTTTTGGTATTAATTATCAATATTGTGCTGAGTATCTGTGATACAAGTTTAGTAAGATAGTCAAACTAGGTATTGACTGAGAAATATGAGTAGGTATATAGTTAACAGATATTGATAAACCTTAATTCAGTTGATGAAAACCCTAACCCTAATTACGGATAGAGTTTTGATAGTTAATACAGTTATTATAATTGTATCTATGATCGTGTGTGTGTATAGAAAGGGATTAATGATCAAATGTTAACCAAATAAGGTATAACCTTAGTAAACCCTAATGATAGATTAGAATCTCTAATCTGCAGTTAGGAAATCCTAATTTCTTATTTAGGAATCCTAAACCCTAATTTATAAACTTTAATGGTGATTAGCAAGCCCTAATGTTATTTATCAAACCCTAAGGATTTAATTTTTAAGGAAAACATGGGAAATGATTGAACTACCCTTAAAATTGTATGGAAAATTATTAGAATACCCTTTTGGAAGCAAAATGACTAAATTACCCTTAAAATGGTATGGGAAATTATTAGAATACCCTTTTGAGACGAAATGACCAAATTACCTTTAAAATTATATGTGAAATGACCAAAATACCCTCCAATCCATGTGAACTTAAATCAACCAATCAGAGAAGAGATGATGCAAGCATGACATCATCCTTAAAGAAACACAGATGATGCAAGCATGACATCAGCATTAAAGAAGCACAAAAGATGATGTCATCATGATGTCACCCAGGGACTAAAGTGCAATTAATATGGTACTAAAGTGTAATTAACCAAGGTACCAAACTGTAATAAGCCAGAGGCAAACTGTAAAAAACTGAGCCCCTAACGTGCAATTATTGAAACTATATTTTTCTATAAATAGGAGTCATTTCTCTTCATTTTTTTCAAAATCAAAATATAGTTAGAGAGAGAAAGAGGAGAATTTCGGCTAGAGAGAGAAAGAGAGAAGGAAGTTTTTGAGTTTCAAGATTTCAAAAGATTAGTTAAAGCTTGCAACTCCAAGAGGTATTTACTCTTGTGGTTATTATGTTCACTATTATTTATATAATTAGTAAACAATATATACTTTTACAAGCAGTTATAATGCCCAAATTATTTTAAATAAATAGTACAAAAGTCCTATTTACAAGCAGTTATAATGTCCGATTTATCTCTCTTATAAAGTATAAAATATACTTTTATAAGAAATTGCTATGTCCGATTTTCTTCAAGTATTTAGTAAGAATACTCATGTTATAAGCAGTTATAATGCTGAAATTATCTCAAATAGAATAGTAGAATATTCATTTTATAAAACAGTTATAATGCTCGATTTATTTTAAATATAGTACACGAATATTCATTTTTACGAGCATTTATAATGCTCAAATTATTTAAATATTAATGATATTAAATTTATTTAATAATTATATTAAATCAATTACTTAAAAATAATTTTAATACTTTGAAAATATATTAAAGTGTTAGGAAATATTTTAAGTTATTTTGGATGACTTTTAATATTTTTGGATAAATTTCATTAATAATTAATATTAATGGTAATTAATTTATTTAATAATTATATTAAATAAATTATGAAAAAATAGATTTAATGTTTTAAAAATCATATAAAATGATTTAATATTTTAAGTTATAAAATATAAATTTTAATATTTTATTATGAAATACATTAATATTTTAATATTAATGACAGTTATTTAATAATGGTTTTAAATATTTTAAAATCAATTAAATGTGATATTAAGGTATTAAAAATACTTTGTGATATTATAAATAACTTATAATGTTATGACATGTATTTCATTAATATTTGATAGTAAATAAATATTAATGATAATGGAATTAAGTGGTATTTAAATCATATAAATATGATATTAATAAATTAAAAATCATTTTAAATGGTAATAATTATTGGAAAATTATTATGAGTTTGTGAAAAATATTTTGACTAATTAATAAATTTTCTATGATAATAATAAAGTATTTAGGTTGAGTCTTATTGGAATTAGGCTCGATAGTTGTCCGATTAGGCAATCGAGAGGTCGAAATAGTACTGAACTCGACTCAGATTGTAAAAGTTTGACTTGATACTAGGTCTTATGTGTTTTATTGACTAATAGGCTTATGTGGTAATGTGTTTAGGTTATTTTATAATTGTGATGATATTATTCTAATTTGGATATCAATATTATTTATATATTAGGTCTTCAGTTAAAGCTAAATAGATTGCATAACAGTAATCGACGGTTCAGGCAAGTTTTTCTGCACTATGTGCAAACTTTCTATTTTTATGCAAGTTTTTCTAATTTCATTTAATTCTATATTAAAAGAAAGTCATATTTATTGATATATGAACTGTTATAAATATTATTCGTGATATCTGTGATTTGAAAAGGGTTATTGCTTATTGTTCAAGCATAACAAATTATATGAGCTGTTGTTTGCGTAAAATGTGTTTGATTTGATATCAAAGCGTAAACTGTGGAAAAACCAATATTATTTGGTACATATATATACTGATACTTGTCCCGAGATTATATTGGCAGTCATAGTACTAACCTTGGTTTACAGTTATGGGCAGTTATAACCAATGAACCTGGGTTTTCAATTTCAGGCAGTAAAAAAATTACTGACCTTGTTAAATTGGTAGGATGATATGCATACTCCTAGGATATGATTAAGCTGATCACCTATGAGATATCCGAACAGTAGATCTTATAAGTCTTTGTGACTGTTAGGAGTGTGGTGTGGTTAACCGAATTAACCCCTGTTGCTAAGTCTATATGACTGACAGAAACTCGTAATATGAGATATCCAGTAGCTCCTATAAGTCTTTGTGACTATTAGGAGTGTGGTGTGGTTAACCGAATTAACCCGGGTTGCTAAGTCTATGTGACTGACAGTACCTCGTCAGAGGTGTGGTTGAACAGATTAACCCGGGTGACTAAGTCTATGTGACTGACAGTAACTCGTAATAGGTGTAGTTGAACAATCAACTCGGGTGGCTAAGTCTATATGACTGATAGTAACTCGTAATGTGCGGGGTTTGGGCAGATCAAACCTCAGTATATATATATGAAAAAAACTCTGAACTATATGCTCATTCAATTCAGATCCAGTGTGAGTATAATTTATAATTTATTTAAAACTTGCTGAGCTTTATGTAGCTCATCCTTGCAATTATTCTTTTTCTTTGCAGCTTTAGCTGACTTATCCAAAGTTCCAGAGTTCAAACATGTGGATGGAATAACTTGGTTAATATAGACTGTTGGCTATATCTTTAGAGACTCTGATGTAATAGTAAGTTGGGAATTTGTTGTAAGACAATTTAAGAATATATAATATTGTATTATCATCTTTAACAATTGCTTAGCTTTTACCTTTCTAGAACATATGAAGAAGTGCAGTATCTATATGAACTATATATCTGAATGAGGGTATTGAATGATCTTGGGAGTTCTGTAAGCACTGAGGTCGCTCCTCAGTTCCAAGAACAATCTTATCATTTGTACTGTGAATGTCAGATAGATAGGAATTATTGATATGAAAGAAATATCTGTAAGATTATAAATCTATACATCCAAGTGAGGGTATCCAGAGATGGAAATTGTTCTGACGAGAACTATTAACTGAATTAGGATACTGTGAATTTTGGATTTATAGAAGTTATTGTCTTATAGAATATTTACGTGTGCACCAAATCGGCTACAGGGAATGTAGAGAATTTGGGTGCGTCACAATTTGGTATCAAAGCTGTAGGTTATAAACCTTAGGTAGGGTTACCTTAGGCTATAACTTTGGAGGAATAGGAGTGGCCGGAAAGTTAAACTCAAAAAGAGTTTAGAGGATATGAATTGAGGAAATTCATCGTAAAATAAGATAAAAACTAACTTAAAGAAAACTATTGTTTGCAATATGTATATAATGTATATTACGTGCTAGTCTAGTAACATAGTTGATCGATACTTTAGAATTTAAAGATGTTCACATAAGAGAGTGAGGAACTGGTCGTTCCGTTTGAACCGGTATCTGAACCAGAACCAGTTGGGCAAAAAGGGAATGATCCGTAGGGAAGGATACGAGGAGTGCCAATTGAAGTAGCTTATGGAATAGTATTGAAGCTATAGAAGATAAACCTATGATAAATTTAGAAAGTGCTCATAAAGTATACCAGAGTTGGAACTAAGTGAAGAGGGAGACTTATATTCCATATAGAATTATATTAAGCAGAAGAGAGCATGACATGTTTAGGGAACTGGTTGAGAAGATGAGAGTTGAGTGGCAATGTAAAACTCAGAGAAATAATGGGAAGGGAAGTATAGAATATCTCTGTGCATAATGTGTAAATTCTAAACTTTGATATAAGTTAAGAAAAATATAATAGTAGATCCTAATTTTCTAACGATAATAAAGGGACATATAAGATAAATAGCAGCAGCTAAGAGGTGAACTGTACGTTATGAATTTATAAATTTTCCCATTGTGTTAGTTATAATATATATAAAACACTAGTCAAGTATATGACGTACAAACTCTATTCGTTTAAATTGAGTTATTTGTTATTGTTAGGTAAATGGCATCATACGGGAGAACACAAGCAGAAACTAATGCAGAACAAATAGAGGCAAACCCAACTCAACAGTTGGTAAATGTGTTGCGAGGAGCTTTACAGGGGAGGCCAGAGAACCCACCACCAATCGAGCCCAATACTCTAAGGATTACCTTAGACTTTAAGTTACCAGGACCACCTGAGGTTAAAGGGGCTGATAAAACAGAAAATGAAGGGATTAAGGGATGCCATGCAAAGAGAAATAACAAAAGGAAGTGGAATGCCACTTTTCCTAACAAAACTGGTCAGAAGAATGAAGGTTGTCGTATTTGTGGAAAAAAGCACGGAGAGTTGTGTTATTTTAGGGCGACTAAGTGTTTTACTTGTGGGAGAGATGGACATTTCTCAAACCGATGTCTACAAAAGATGAATAGTAATAAGAAAAGAATCATATGTTTTAACTGTGGGGTGGAGGGACACATTGCTAAGTTCTGTCCAAAACCCAGAAATCCAAACCAAGGGTGAAACCAAAACATCAAACCAGCAGTAGCTGGAGAGGTTGGACAGAGTCGTCCGGAGGAGTTAGAACCTTTAACATTATGATGAGGGATGCTGTTGCACAAGATGTTGTTGGGTTTGTATGTAACGCAATCATGCAATCAAATCACATAAATAGGGCGGAAGCGTAAAAAACTAGGTTTTCAAAATTTATACAAACCCATAACCATGATCATGCTTTGTGCTTGTTATCAATAACAGAAAAGAGAGAACATGGAATTATACCTTTGAAGATCTAAGCTTCCTCAGGTACAAGTTCTACTCCTTTGATTCCTTTGATTCCTCTGATAGTGGCTCCTTCCCTTGAATAATGTCAGCCACCCAAATGTTTGGCCTCTAACGGTGATCCACCAAGGAAGATGAAGAACTCAAGAAGATGGGTTATTGGCTTAACCCTTGTTTCTATCTCTATAGAATATGTGTACTCCAAACTCTTGGAAAATTTCACATCACTTATTTCTAATATAAGACTCTCTTATATAGATATTAGGTTAACCCTCCTAATTCAATTAGAATAGGGTTTTATTTAATTAATTTATATCCTAATCTTTATTAGGATTGAGAGAGAGTACTGATATTATATTAATTCCTAAACTCCTTTAGAATTAAAATAATAATAATATTAATAAGACTCCTCTTATTAATTTATATTTAATATTTCTAAAATATTAAATAATAAACATTAAGCTATTTAATTTATTCTATCATCATAGATTAAATTAATTATACTTAATGCATTATTACTATCATGCCATTTTCTTCTTAAATAATTCTTCTTCCTTTTATGGTGTGACCCTTTAGGTTCTCCATATTAAACCGGTTGTGAATAAATCAATTAGAACAATTCTAATCTTATTTAAATAAACAAATTAAACTAATAATCTATTTAAATAAATAACATTTATTCTACAATAGGGATAAGCCTCCCTAGCGATCAACGACTTTCCAGATAATATAGATTTCAACATTAATCATAAAAGAACCTGTGAGTTAATAGTTACCGTATAATTCAATCCTTCCACCATACAATGTCCCAATTAAATATAAGACATGGATTTACTGTCAAGTCTTAATTTATTTAATCATATGTATTTCGATTAGAAAATGCACAACCCTAAATAATGCAAATTAGAAACCTCTTTCTAATTTCATTCTACCTTGGCCAAGGATTCCTGGGTTGTCATTTAACGAATCACATAGGACATATCTCCTCTTTTACTAGAGGTGGTAGATTCTTTATTGATCATTCATTATCTCCATATGTAACTCATTACACCCAAGCATACCCTATATATGCCTTAAAAGGCCTTAAGGAATTAGTCAAAGTATAATTTGTTACATACAAGATACTATGATGATCTCAAGTCCAAGGATCACATGTACTACTATCACATTAGGAATTCCTATTGACAGGCGAGTAAAACTCCATTAGGTATTCCATAGCGAGTCACGTTCAGTGAACTTATTCTCCAATAAGCACCTACATACTTGCTTTAGTGTCTCCACACAAATGACCATGAGATCAGTCATCCTCATCCAATGAGTAAGCAACATATGTACCAATCTATCCGGATTTACTAATCTCATTTTTAGTAATCCCACGATTGGGAACTATTTTCGTTTTAAAGCTTTCTAAGAATTTAGATCTCATTAGCATGATCAACATCATGATTCTAAAAGCATTGCTTAAAACTATGGGTTATTTACATATTATAAAAACAGCACCATATAGATAATTAAATGCCTTTAATAAATAAATATTTTATTAATAAATAAATAAGATTGTTTACAAAGTATGTGCTTTATCATCATACATGATTGGCTTGTATGCACACTACTATCAATCTCCCACTTGCACTAAAGCCAATCGCCATGGTATCTCATACCCATCTTCTCTAAGTGACGATCAAACTGCTGTTGTGTTAAAGCTTTAGTAAATGGATCTGCAATGTTGTATTGAGAGTCTACACGCTCCAAGGTGACGTCTCCTCTTTCAATGATCTCCCTGATCAAGTGAAATCGCCGCAACACGTGTTTAGATTTCTGATGAGACCTGGGTTCCTTAGCCTGTGCAACCGCTCCGGTGTTGTCACAGTATACGGGAACTGCTTCTCCAATGCTAGGAACCACACCAAGTTCAGTTATGAACTTCTTCATCCAAACAGCTTCCTTTGCAGCTTCACTTGCAGCTATATACTCTGCCTCTGTCACTGAATCAGCAACCGTTTGCTGCTTGGAACTCTTCCAACTCACTGCACCTCCGTTCAAGGTAAACACATACCCTGAAATAGATTTACTGTCATCTTGGTCTGTTTGAAAACTTGAGTCCGTGAATCCCTCGAGTTTTAATTCAGACCCACCGTAGACAAGAAAAATATCTTTAGTCCTTCTCAAGTACTTTAGGATATTTTTCACTACCTTCCAGTGCTCTTCTCCTGGATTCGACTGGTATCTGCTTGTTACACTAAGTGCGTGAGCAACATCCGGTCTAGTACATATCATACCGTACATGATAGATCCTATTGCAGAAGCATAAGGGATCTTACTCATACGGTCTCTCTCCTCAGGTGTCTTTGGGGCCTGTTTCTTGGAGAGATTTATTCCATGGCTCATCGGCATGAGACCTCTTTTGGAATCTTCCATGCTAAACCTCTTTAGCATCGTATCAATGTACGTTCCTTGGGATAAGCCGAGCATCCTTTTAGATCTATCTCTATAGATCTTTATCCCCAAAATATAGGATGCTTCACCCAAGTCCTTCATGGAGAAGTTTTTAGATAACCAGATTTTAATGGATTGTAACATAGGAATGTCATTCCCTATCAGTAATATATCATCAACATATAATACAAGGAATGATACTGCGCTCCCACTAACCTTTTTGTATACACATGGTTCATCCTCGTTTTTGATAAAATCAAACTCTTTGATTGTCTCATCAAAATGAATGTTCCATCTACGAGAAGCTTGCTTCAACCCATAAATGGATCGTTGTAGCTTACAGACTTGATTTGTTCCAACTTTTGAAATAAATCCCTCTGGCTGTGTCATATACACATCCTCCTCAAGTTTCCCATTGAGGAAGGCCGTTTTCACGTCCATCTGCCAGATCTCATAGTCGTTGTAAGCTGCAATCGCAAGCAAAATCCGAATGGACTTGAGGATGGCTACTGGTGAGAAGGTTTCATCATAGTCAACTCCTTGTCTTTGTTTGAAACCTTTTGCAACCAGTCGGGCCTTATAGGTCTCTACCTTTCTGTCTGCTCCAGTCTTTTTCTTAAAAACCCATTTACACCCAATAGGTTTAATACCTTCAGGTGGTGAAACCAAAGACCATACTTTGTTTTCATACATGGAGTCCATTTCAGATTTCATGGCTTCAAGCCATTTCCCTGAGTCTTTATTACTCATAGCCTGTTCGTAATTCAATGGATCATCATCATTCATGATGTGTACCTCATCGTCATACTCTATAACGAATCCATACCTCTCAGGTATCTTCGGTACTCTTCCAGATTTACGAACATGGTGTGGTACAGTAGGTTCTTCTACTTGGTTAGATACCTGACTTTGGTCCGTGGTAACTTGTGGTTCTTGAACTTCTTCAAGATATATCTTACTCCCACTGACCCCTTCATGGATAAAATTTTTCTCCAAGAAGGTAGCATGTTTTGCAACAAACACCTTTTGATCAGTTGGATGATAGAAATAATACCCTACGATTTCTTTAGGGTGTCCCACAAATCTACACTTATCGAATTTAGTCTGTAGCTTATCATTTTCAAACTTTTTGACATAAGCTGGACAACCCCAAGTCTTAACATGCTTAAGATTTGGTTTCCTCCCTTTCCACATCTCATGTGGAGTCTTTGGGGCGGATTTGGTAGGTACCTTGTTAAGTAGGTATGCAGCCGTTTCTAGGGCATATCCCCAGAAGGAAATTGGAAGGTCGGTAAAACTCATCATGGATCGAACCATGTCCAACAGTGTTCGATTTCTCCTTTCAGATACTCCATTTAACTGTGGTGTACCTGGAGGAGTCCATTGTGAGATTATACCATTTTCTCTGAGACAATTGAGAAACTCACTGCTTAAGTATTCTCCACCTCGATCTGATCGAAGTATCTTAATACTCTTGCCCGTTTGTTTCTCTACTTCACTTCTGAACTCTTTGAACTTTTCAAATGATTCTGATTTGTATTTCATTAAATACACATATCCAAATCTTGAGTGATCATCAGTGAAAGTAATAAAATAAGAATACCCACCCCGTGCACTTGTTGTCATAGGTCCACAAACGTCTGTGTGAATCAATGCCAACAACTCTGTAACTCTCTCCCCTTTTCCACTAAAAGGAGATATAGTCATTTTACCCATGAGACAAGATTCACAAGTTGGATATGATTCATAATCAGATAGCTCGAGGAGCCCATCTTTATGCAACTTGGATAATCTTGTTTCATTGATATGACCGAGTCTACAGTGCCACATATAGGTATAATTAATATCATCTCTTTTCCTTTTCTTAATTTGTTCAATTTGAAATATATTTTCTTGCAAGTCAAGTGTATAAAGTCCATTTCGCAAATTTCCAATACCATATAAAACATCGTCTTTATAAATAGAACAACCATTGTTCTTTATAATAACGTCAAAACCTTCCATATCCAATACAGAAATTGAAATAATGTTTTTAATAATATTAGGAACATAATAACAATTATTAAGATAAATGGATTTGCCCGAAGGCATTGCTAAACAATAAGTTCCTACAGCTAATACAGCAACTTTTGCTCCATTTCCCACTCGTAGGATCACCTCATCTTTGTTCAGCTTTCTACTTCTAACCAGTCCCTGCACAGTATTACATATGTGAGAACCACAGCCGGTATCCAATACCCAAGTAGAATTATGACTTTCAGAAAAATTAATTTAAATCATAAACAAACCTTGATTGGAAGTCGAAGCTTCTCCAAGCTTCTTCTCTGCTAGAAACTTCTTGCAGTTCCTCTTCCAATGTCCTGGCTCATTGCAATGAAAGCACATTCCTTTAGCTGGTTCAGGTTTCTTTTGCTCCTTTTCTTTCCCTTTTCCCTTAGCCTTCTTAGATTTCTTCTTTTCAGAAGACACCTTGGGCCTCTTCCTTTTATTGGAAGAATCCACCATCAAGACATGGTTCTTCTTGGATGAGAAGTGACCTTCTGCAGTTTTCAGCATGTTAAGCAGCTCAGGTAAGCTGACATCTAGCTTATGCATGTGAAAATTAACCACAAACTGCGAGAAGGTCTCAGGGAGTGACTGCAAGACCAAGTCTTGACTCAACTCCCCATCCATGACGAACCCAAGCTGTCCAAGGCGTTCAATCAAATTGATTACCTTCAGAACATGAGTCTCGACGGTAGTGCCCTCGGTCATCCGAGATCGGAAGAGCTCCTTAGATATCTCATATCTAGCAGTCCTACTCTGTTCACCATACAACTCCTTGAGGTGAAGCAGCATAGCAGGAGCATCCATTTTTTCGTGCTGACGCTGAAGCTTGTTATTCATGGATGCGAGCATGATGCATTGAGCCACAGATGCATCATCTTGCCACTTATTGAAAGTGGCAATCTCTTCCTCAGAGGCTGTTTCTGAAACAGATTCAGGGATAGTGGAATTTAGGACATAAGAAAACTTTTCAGCAGTGAGAACAATTCTCAGATTTCTTAGCCAGTCCTCATAATTCAGGCCGGTAAGCTTATTTGCATCAAGTATGCTTCGTAGTGAGATTAGTGATTTTGACATTTTTTAAAATTCTGCATGTGAAAAGACAATATTTTAGCAAACATTCATTTTATTAACTTTGCATACCAAAATAAATTTAGGTCTTTATTTTAAATTGGTATCTCCCACTATTTTCATCAAACTATATTACCCTCATTCATATAGTTCGGCAACATCTAATTAAAGATTTGCTAGTGAGATTAAGGATCCCATTTCAAATGTATATAACCTTGTGGATAGCACAACAAGCGATATACAAATAAATAGGTAGACAACTCTTGTCAATTACATCACCATGTAACTCCTTTTATTTTGCCTCTTAAATCATAATGGTCATGTGTGTGCACATCCGAACTAAAATGATTTAAGTTAAGTCCAGCCTAGCACTTCCATAAATTCAAAAAAGAAAAATTTTCGTCCTTGTGGATAGCACAACAAGACTAGATCGTTCAATTTTCTTGATAAGCATCAAATGTGATTAATTAACATCTTAAATATTCAATACTCGCCTTGTGGATAGCACAACAAACTCATATTAAATATTTAATACTCTATTAACTAATCATGCTAGAAGGCGACGTTCGATATTCCAAATATCATTTGAACGCTTCAGACTTAATATTATTTCTTTGAGGGGTTTGTTATTATTTGTCTCATCTTTTTAAGCGCGCATGCACATATATATATAAAATACGCGTCATTTTATTAAACATGCGAAGCATGTTTGTATAAAATATAATATATATATAATATTTAGCATGCAATATAGAATACTATATTCTACCCGGATTGATTATGGACTTTTATTCTAGTTTGGTTCACTAGAGCCACCAAGTGAACCAAAAGGTCAAACCTAGGAGTGCAAGAATTTAAATTTAAATATAACTATTACATTTAAACCCTGGCTCCATACAAATGAGTCTTCATGCGTTCCTTGCTCCTTGGTCTCCAATTTCTTCAAAATAATTCTAACTATCTCTATTACATTAACTATTTAAAATTAAATAGAAACCTTGATCAGCAGTCAAGGGGAAGTACATAGAAAGTAGATAGAATTTACATCAAGAATAAAACAAGAGAAGACGAGGTACGCAGACCCCATTTTATAAAACCCATACATTCAAGCATTCATCCAAAATAAAATCCAATCACATTGGTCATAGTCCATAATCAACCTCATTTATTATCATACACATCAACATATGCATCAATAAATATCCATTCATCTCATGAATAACAATGCTATTCCATATATGGATCGATGTTATTTAATGGACAAAAGTTTTGCTAAATTTTATTTTTGAAACAAAATAAACTCTTTTATTTTAATCAAAAATAAATCCAAATTAAACTCCTTTAATTTTAGCATTCTAAAATCATATTTCAGATAAAATAAACTTCTTAATTTTAAAATTTTATCAATTAAATAAACAGTTTACTTAATTAATTAAAATCAATTTTCAGGGTCTGTCCAGGTACCGGCGCAGCTGCGCCAGTAATGAACTGGGCATCTGCGCAGGTAGACGGAATCAGCAGTTTTTGCAGACCGGCGCAGCTGCGCCAGTAATGAACTGGGCAGCTGCGCAGCTGCGCCGTTCGTCGCAAAAACTTGCAGAAAACGATTTTTGTCCAGAAAAACGATCCAATTCTCACATCAATTCATACATGAAATTATAAAATTGATAATTAGCACAAAGTTAGGCTCTGATACCACTGTTGGGTTTGTATGTAACGCAATCATGCAATCAAATCACATAAATAGGGCGGAAGCGTAAAAAACTAGGTTTTCAAAATTTATACAAACCCATAACCATGATCATGCTTTGTGCTTGTTATCAATAACAGAAAAGAGAGAACATGGAATTATACCTTTGAAGATCTAAGCTTCCTCAGGTACAAGTTCTACTCCTTTGATTCCTTTGATTCCTCTGATAGTGGCTCCTTCCCTTGAATAATGTCAGCCACCCAAATATTTGGCCTCTAACGGTGATCCACCAAGGAAGATGAAGAACTCAAGAAGATGGGTTATTGGCTTAACCCTTGTTTCTATCTCTATATAATATGTGTACTCCCAACTCTTGAAAAATTTCACATCACTTATTTCTAATAGAAGACTCTCTTATATAAATATTAGGTTAACCCTCCTAATCCAATTAGAATAGGGTTTTATTTAATTAATTTATATCCTAATCTTTATTAGGATTGAGAGAGAGTACTGATATTATATTAATTCCTAAACTCCTTTAGAATTAAAATAATAATAATATTAATAAGACTCCTCTTATTAATTTATATTTAATATTTCTAAAATATTAAATAATAAACATTAAGCTATTTAATTTATTCTATCATCATAGATTAAATTAATTATACTTAATGCATTATTACTATCATGCCATTTTCTTCTTAAATAATTCTTCTTCCTTTTATGGTGTGACCCTTTAGGTTCTCCATATTAAACCGGTTGTGAATAAATCAATTAGAACAATTCTAATCTTATTTAAATAAACAAATTAAACTAATAATATATTTAAATAAATAACATTTATTCTACAATAGGGATAAGCCTCCCTAGCGATCAACGACTTTCCAGATAATATAGATTTCAACATTAATCATAAAAGAACCTGTGAGTTAATAGTTACCGTATAATTCAATCCTTCCACCATACAATGTCCCAATTAAATATAAGACATGGATTTACTGTCAAGTCTTAATTTATTTAATCATATGTATTTCGATTAGAAAATGCACAACCCTAAATAATGCAAATTAGAAACCTCTTTCTAATTTCATTCTACCTTGGCCAAGGATTCCTGGGTTGTCATTTAACGAATCACATAGGACATATCTCCTCTTTTACTAGAGGTGGTAGATTCTTTATTGATCATTCATTATCTCCATATGTAACTCATTACACCCAAGCATACCCTATATATGCCTTAAAAGGCCTTAAGGAATTAGTCAAAGTATAATTTGTTACATACAAGATACTATGATGATCTCAAGTCCAAGGATCACATGTACTACTATCACATTAGGAATTCCTATTGACAGGCGAGTAAAACTCCATTAGGTATTCCATAGCGAGTCACGTTCAGTGAACTTATTCTCCAATAAGCACCTACATACTTGCTTTAGTGTCTCCACACAAATGACCATGAGATCAGTCATCCTCATCCAATGAGCAAGCAACATATGTACCAATCTATCCGGATTTACTAATCCCCTTTTTAGTAATCTCACGATTGGGAACTATTTTAGTTTTAAAGCTTTCTAAGAATTTAGATCTCATTAGCATGATCAACATCATGATTCTAAAAGCATTGCTTAAAACTATGGGTTATTTACATATTATAAAAACAGCACCATGTAGATAATTAAATGCCTTTAATAAATAAATATTTTATTAATAAATAAATAAGATTGTTTACAAAGTATGTGCTTTATCATCATACATGATTGGCTTGTATGCACACTACTATCAGATGTAATAACAGGTATTATCCCAAATCGATATTTAAAATATTCATGAAATATTTGACTCTAGTACGAAGTATTCATTCACATCTAGTGGTTTTTCTAAAAACATAGAAAAAGCTTTGTTAAAATCATATAATTTTTTTAGGTGATATAAAGTTTCAGTTAAGAGAGTTTAATGAAATTTAGGGATAAATTGATTAATCATAAGTTAAAGATTGACAACAATTAGAAGAAAAGAAAATTGTAAAATACAAAAGTAGTGTACAACGGGGATTGTTCACTAAAAATAACTAGAGGGTATAACAGTTATCTAAACGGAGAAATTTCCTAGAAAAACTAGAAAAGTCTTTTGTCGAGATGAAGGGATAGAAAAGATTTTAACTGAAAACTATATTACTATTCCATTAATAATCAATATCATTATAGACATTTTAAAAGTTAAAAGAATCAAGAAAAGTTAGAAGTAATAATAAAACAACGAGGTACTGATAAAAGATTTTAATAAATTGGGATTTAGATAAGAGTTTCAAGTAACTCTATCTAGGAATAATAGTCCAACTTTATTTAACAGAGTCAAAGAAATACATGAGGTGGTTAAAGGTTATTTTTCAAAGTATAAGACAAGATAATTTATAAAATGAATATTAAATTCAGAATAGATAAAGGTAGGACACTAAAATACAAAGAAAGTATTACATGGCACATAATTAACATTAATAGAAAAAAAATTCAAATTTGTGGAAATGGTGTTAGACCCAAGGGTTGCGACGACTTTTAGTGCAATAAGAGGCCTAGGTATTGTTGCAGAAACTGTGAAACCAGTCCACAAGGAACTTTTGAAACTATATAACAGAAACTAGGAGCTTATTGAAGTAGATAACTATCACCATTATCATGAGGTGGATAGTTTTATTTCTATATGGTTAGATTCAAAGATATACAGTTTATTTCAAACTCCAGGAAATGAGTTATTAAATACAGTTAGGGACTTAGTGAAGGGCAAATACAGTATACCACCCATAAGCTGATGAACAAAGTAAGATAATCATTCGGACCTTAAAGAATAGATTAAGGACTTGTGATTCAAACTTCAAAGAAAGAGGAAGCCTTTTCAGAAGTTGTATACCATAGTTATCACGCTAGCATAAGAATGACGCTTTGGACAGTATAAAATATATAACACATCGGTATTAGGATTTTATGTGAAAAAATTTCAAACAGTTAAGACTAAATAGAAAATAATGAGAGGTTAAGAGGATTTTTAGAAGTGTTACCTGGGATGTGTAAATATATTTTGATAAGAAAAGGAAAGTAGGTACGTAAATTGTTGAACCATGTTAGTTAACAAAGAGGAAGTGGAGTGAAGAATACCCAATATAGTAACAAGTTCGAAGAAGACACAAGGTTGTTTTTCACGTCAATCAACAGATCATCGGGTTCAAAATTATCCCAAGAAGAATGGGGATAAGGGAAGTATCAACAAGGGACCCAGTAGCGGAACCCTGACGATTAGAGGACCTGCTAAGCTGGGAAGACCAACGACACGAACGTTTAATATGACGGTGCAAGACGCACTAGCTGCACAGGAGATGGTGGTAGACAACTATTTCATTTAGTAATTTAATTACGTGAGTAATATTGGATATATATCGCTATGAGTTATTTTTTACGAATCCAAGTCAAAGGTTAATATATGAGACACAAATTAATATTGTGTTGATAAGAATGAATTGATGATACAACTTTAAAAGATTTTATAGAGTACGAAAGTGATGATTCCGAGGACGGAATCCTTATAAGGAAGGGAGAATGTGAGGACCCAGAATTTTAAACAATTAAAATTTTACGAATAAATTTTTTTATTATTATTAATTATCAATATTGTGCTGAGTATCTGTGATACAAGTTTAGTAAGATAGTCAAACTGGGTATTGACTGAGAAATATGAGTAGGGATATAGTTAACAGATATTGATAAACCTTAATTCAGTTGATGAAAACCCTAACCCTAATTACGGATAGAGATTTGATAGTTAATACAGTTATTATAATTGTATCTATGATCGTGTGTGTGTATAGTAAGGGATTAATGATCAAATGTTGACCAAATAAGGTATAATATTAGTAAACCCTAATGATATATTAGAATCCCTAATCTGCAGTTAGGAAACCCTAATTTCTTATTTGGGAATCCTAAACCCTAATTTATAAACTTTAATGGTGATTAGCAAGTCCTAATGTTATTTATCAAACCCTAAGGATTTAATTTTTAAGGAAAACATGGGAAATGACTAAACTACCCTTAAAATTGTAGAGAAAATTATTAGAATACCCTTTTGTAAGCAAAATGACTAAATTACCCTTAAAATGGTATGGGAAATTATTAGAATACCCTTTTGAGACGAAATAACCTAATTACCTTTAAAATTTATGTGAAATGACCAAAATACCCTCCAATCCATGTGAACTTAAATCAACCAATCAGAGAAGAGATGATGCAAGCATGACATCAGCATTAAAGAAGCACAAAAGATGATGTCATCATGATGTCACTCAGGGACTAAAGTGCAATTAATATGGTACTAAAGTGTAATTAACCAGGGTACCAAACAGTAATAAGCCTGGGGCAAACTGTAAAAAGTTGAGCCCCTAACGTGCAATTATTGAAACTATATTTTTCTATAAATAGGAGCCATTTCTCTTCATTTTTTTCAAAATCAAAATATAGTTAGAGAGAGAAAGAGGAGAATTTCGGCTAGAGAGAGAAAGAGAGAAGGAAGTTTTTGAGTTTCAAGATTTCAAAAGATTAGTTAAAGCTTGCAACTCCAAGAGGTATTTACTCTTGTGGTTATTATGTTCATTATTATTTATATATTTAGTAAAAAATATATACTTTTACAAGCAGTTATAATGCCCAAATTATTTTAAATAAATAGTACAAAAGTCCTATTTACAAGCACTTATAATGTCAGATTTATCTCTCTTATAAAGTAGAAAATATACTTTTATAAGAAATTGCTATGTCCGATTTTCTTCAAGTATTTAGTAAGAATACTCATGTTATAAGCAGTTATAATGCTGAAATTATCTCAAATAGAATAGTAGAATAATCATTTTATAAAACAGTTATAATGCTCGATTTATTTTAAATATAGTACACGAATATTCATTTTTACAAGCATTTATAATGCTCAAATTATTTAAATATTAATGATATTTAATTTATTTAATAATTATATTAAATCAATTACTTAAAAATAATTTTAATATTTTAAAAATATATTAAAGTGTTAGGAAATATTTTAAGTTATTTTGGATGACTTTTAATATTTTTGGATAAATTTCATTAATAATTAATATTAATGGTAATTAATTTATTTAATAATTATATTAAATAAATTATGGAAAAATAGATTTAATGTTTTAAAAATCATATAAAATGATTTAATATTTTAAGTTATAAAATATAAATTTTAATATTTTGTTATGAAATACATTAATATTTTAATATTAATGACAGTTATTTAATAATGGTTTTAAATATTTTAAAATCAATTAAATGTGATATTAAGGTATTAAAAATACTTTGTGATATTATAAATAACTTATAATATTATGACATGTATTTCATTAATATTTGATAGTAAATAAATATTAATGATAATGGAATTAAGTGGTATTTAAATCATATAAATATGATATTAATAAATTAAAAATCATTTTAAATGGTAATAATTATTGGGAAATTATTATGAGTTTGTGAAAAATATTTTGACTAATTAATAAATTTTCTATGATAATAATAAAGTATTTAGGTTGAGTCTTATTGGAATTAGGCTCGATAGTTGTCCGATTAGGCAATCGGGAGGTCGAAATAGTACTGAACTCGACTCAGACTGTAAAAGTTTGACTTGATACTAGGTCTTATGTGTTTTATTGACTAATAGGCTTATGTGGTAATGTGTTTAGGTTATTTTATAATTGTGATGATATTATTCTAATTTGGATATCAATATTATTTATATATTAGGTCTTCAGTTAAAGCTAAATAGATTGCATAACAGTAATCGACGGTTCAGGCAAGTTTTTCTGCACTATGTGCAAACTTTCTATTTTTATGCAAGTTTTTCTAATTTCATTTAATTCTATATTAAATGAAAGTCATATTTATTGATATACGAACTGTTATAAATATTATTCGTGATATCTGTGATTTGAAAAGGGTTATTGCTTATTGTTCAAGCATAACAAATTATATGAGCTGTTGTTTGCGTAAAATGTGTTTGATTTGATATCAAAGCGTAAACTGTGGAAAAACCAATATTATTTGGTACATATATATACTGATACTTGTCCCGAGATTATATTGGCAGTCATAGTACTAACCTTGGTTTACAGTTATGGGCAGTTATAACCAATGAACCTGGGTTTTCAATTTCAGGCAGTAAAAAAATTACTGACCTTGTTAAATTGGTAGGATGATATGCATACTCCTAGGATATGATTAAGCTGATCACCTATGAGATATCCGAACAGTAGATCTTATAAGTCTTTGTGACTGTTAGGAGTGTGGTGTGGTTAACCGAATTAACCCCTGTTGCTAAGTCTATATGACTGACAGAAACTCGTAATATGAGATATCCAGTAGCTCCTATAAGTCTTTGTGACTATTAGGAGTGTGGTGTGGTTAACCGAATTAACCCGGGTTGCTAAGTCTATGTGACTGACAGTACCTCGTCAGAAGTGTGGTTGAACAGATTAACCCGGGTGACTAAGTCTATGTGACTGACAGTAACTCGTAATAGGTGTAGTTGAACAATCAACTCGGGTGGCTAAGTCTATATGACTGATAGTAACTCGTAATGTGCGGGGTTTGGGCAGATCAAACCTCAGTATATATATATGAAAAAAACTCTGAACTATATGCTCATTTAATTCAGATCCAGTGTGAGTATAATTTACAATTTGTTTAAAACTTGCTGAGCTTTATGTAGCTCATCCTTGCAATTATTCTTTTTCTTTGCAGCTTTAGCTGACTTATCCAAAGTTCCAGAGTTCAAACATGTGGATGGAATAACTTGGTTAATATAGACTGTTGGCTATATCTTTAGAGACTCTGATGTAATAGTAAGTTGGGAATTTGTTGTAAGACCATTTAAGAATATATAATATTGTATTATCATCTTTAACAATTTCTTAGCATTTACCTTTCTAGAACATATGAAGAAGTGCAGTATCTATATGAACTATATATCTTAATGAGGGTATTGAATGATCTTGGGAGTTCTGTAAACACTGAGGTCGCTCCTCAGTTCCAAGAACAATCTTATCATTTGTACTGTGAATGTCAGATAGATAGGAATTATTGATATGAAAGAAATATCTGTAAGATTATAAATCTATACATCCAAGTGAGGGTATCCAGAGATGGAAATTATTCTGATGAGAACTATTAACTGAATTAGGATACTGTGAATTTTGGATTTATAGAAGTTATTGTCTTATAAAATATTTACGTGTGCACCAAATCGGCTACAGGGAATGTAGAGAATTTGGGGGCGTCACAATTTGGTATCAAAGTTGTAGGTTATAAACCTTAGGTAGGGTTACCTTAGGCTATAACTTTGGAGGAATAGGAGTGGCCGGAAAGTTAAACTCAAAAAGAGTTTAGAGGATATGAATTGAGGAAATTTATCGTAAAATAAGATAAAAACTAACTTAAAGAAAACTATTGTTTGCTATGTGTATATAATGTATATTACGTGCTCGTCTAGTAATATAGTTGATCGATACTTTAGAATTTAAGGATGTTCACATAAGAGAGTGAGGAACTGGTCGTTCCGTTTGAAACGGTATCTGAACCAGAACTAGTTGGGCAAAAAGGGAATGATCCGTAGGGAAGGATACGAGGAGTGCCAATTGAAGTAGCTTATGGAATAGTATTGAAGCTATAGAAGAGAAACCTATGATAAATTTAGAAAGTGCTCATGAAGAATACCAGAGTTGGAACTAAGTGAAGAGGGAGACTTATATTCCATATAGAATTATATTAAGCAGAAGAGAACATGACATGTTTAGGGAACTGGTTGAGAAGATGAGAGTTGAGTGGCAATGTAAAACTCAGAGAAATAATGGGAAGGGAAGTATAGAATATCTCTGTGCATAATGTGTAAATTCTAAACTTTGATATAAGTTAAGAAAAATATAATAATAGATCATAATTTTCTAACGATAACAAAGGGATATATAAGATAAATAGCAGCAGCTAAGAGGTGAACTGTACGTTATGAATTTATAAGTTTTCCCATTGTGTTAGTTATAATATATATAAAACACTAGTCAAGTATGTGACGTACAAACTCTATTCGTTTAACCCGAGTTATTTGTTATTGTTAGGTAAACGGCATCATACGGGAGAACACAAGCAGAAACTAATGCGGAACAAATAGAGGCAAACCCAACTCAACAGTTGGTAAACGTGTTGCGAGGAGCTTTACAGGGGAGGCCAGAGAACCCACCACCAATCGAGCCCAATACTCTAAGGATTACCTTAGACTTTAAGTTACCAGGACCACCTGAGGTTAAAGGGGCTGATAAAACAGAAAATAAATGGATTAAGGGATACCACGCAAAGAGAAATAACAAAAGGAAGTGGAATGCCACTTTTCCTTACAAAACTGGTCAGAAGAATGAAGATTGTCGTATTTGTGGGAAAAAGCATGGAGAGTTGTGTTATTTTAGGGCGACTAAGGGTTTTACTTGTGGGAGAGATGGACATTACTCAAACCGATGTCTACAAAAGAGGAATAGTAATAAGAAAAGAATCATATGTTTTCACTGTGGGGTGGAGGGACACATTGCTAAGTTCTGTCCAAAACCCATGAATCCAAACCAAGGGGGAAACCAAAACTTCAAACCAGCAGTAGCTAGAGAGGTTGGACAGAGTCGTCCGGAGGAGTTAGAACCTTTAACATTATGATGAGGGATGTTGTTGCACAAGATGTAGTAACAGGTATTATCCCAAATCGATATTTAAAATATTCATGAAATATTTGACTCTAGTACGAAGTATTCATTCACATCTAGTGGTTTTTCTAAAAACATAGAAAAAGCATTGTTAAAATCATATAATTTTTTTAGGTGATATAAAGTTTCAGTTAAGAGAGTTTAATGAAATTTAGGGATAAATTGATTAATCATAAGTTAAAGATTGACTGCAATTAGAAGAAAAGAAAATTGTAAAATACAAAAGTAGTGTACAACGGGGATTGTTCACTAAAAATAACTATAGGGTATAACAGTTATCTAAACGGAGAAATTTCCTAGAAAAACTAGAAAAGTCTTTTGTCGAGGTGAAGGGATAGAAAAGATTTTTACTGAAAACTATATTACTATTCCATTAATAATCAATATCATTATAGACATTTTAAAAGTTAAAAGAATCAAGAAAAGTTAGAAGTAATAATAAAACAACGAGGTACTGATAAAAGATTTTAATAAATTGGGATTTAGATAAGAGTTTCAACTAACTCTATCTAGGAATAATAGTCCAACTTTATTTAAAGAGTCAAAGAAATACATGAGGTGGTTAAAGGTTTTTTTTTCAAAGTATAAGACAAGATAATTTATAAAATGAATATTAAATTCAGAATAGATAGAGGTAGGACACTAAAATACAAAGAAAGTATTACATGGCACATAATTAACATTAATAGAAAAAAAATTCAAATTTATGGAAATGGTGTTAGACCCAAGGGTTGCGACGACTTTTAGTGCAATAAGAGGCCTAGGTATTGTTGCAGAAACTGTGAAACCAGTCCTCAAGGAACTTTTGAAACTATATAACAGAAACTAGGAGCTTATTGAAGTAGATAACTATCACCATTATCATGAGGTGGGTAGTTTTATTTCTATATGGTTAGATTCAAAGATATACAGTTTATTTCAAACTCCAGGAAATGAGTTATTAAATACAATTAGGGACTTAGTGAAGGACAAATACAGTATACCACCCATAAGCAGATGAACAAAGTAAGATAATCATTCGGACCTTAAAGAATAGATTAAGGACTTGTGATTCAAACTTCAAAGAAAATGGAAGCCTTTTCAGAAGTTGTATACCATAGTTATCACGCTAGCATAAGAATGACGCTTTGGACAGTATAAAATATATAACACATCAGTATTAGGATTTTATGTGAAAAAAATTTCAAACAGTTAAGACTCAATAGAAAATAATGAGAGGTTAAGAGGATTTTTAGAAGTGTTACCTGGGATGTGTAAATATATTTTGATAAGAAAAGGAAAGTAGGTACGTAAATTGTTGAACCATGTTAGTTAACAAAGAGGAAGTGGACAGAAGAATACCCAATATAGTAACAAGTCCGAAGAAGACACAAGGTTGTTTTTCATGTCAATCAATAGATCATCGGGTTCAAAATTATCCCAAGAAGAATGGGGATAAGGGAAGTATTAACAAGAAACCTAGTAGCGGAACCCTGACGATTAGAGGACCTGCTAAGCCGGGAAGACCAACGACACGTACATTTAATATGACGGTGCAAGACGCACTAGCTACACAGGAGATGGTGGTAGACAACTATTTCATTTAGTAATTTAATTACGTGAGTAATATTGGATAGATATCGCTATGAGTTGTTTTTTACGAATCCAAGTCAAAGGTTAATATATGAGACACAAATTAATATTGTGTTGATAAGAATGAATTGATGATACAACTTTAAAAGATTTTATAGAGTACGAAAGTGATGATTCCGAGGACGGAATCCTTATAAGGAGGGGAGAATGTGAGGAGCCAGAATTTTAAACAATTAAAATTTTACGAATAAATTTTTTTTTTAGTATTAATTATCAATATTGTGCTGAGTATCTGTGATACAAGTTTAGTAAGATAGTCAAATTGGGTATTGACTGAGAAATATGAGTAGGGATATAGTTAACAGATATTGATAAACCTTAATTCAGTTGATGAAAACCCTAACCCTAATTACGGATAGAGATTTGATAGTTAATACAGTTATTATAATTGTATCTATGATCGTGTGTGTGTATAGTAAGGGATTAATGATCAAATATTGACCAAATAAGGTATAATATTAGTAAACCCTAATGATAGATTAGAATCCCTAATCTGCAGTTAGGAAACCCTAATTTCTTATTTGGGAATCCTAAACCCTAATTTATAAACTTTAATGGTGATTAGCAAGTCCTAATGTTATTTATCAAACCCTAAGGATTTAATTTTTAAGGAAAACATGGGAAATGACTGAACTACCCTTAAAATTGTAGAGAAAATTATTAGAATACCCTTTTGTAAGCAAAATGACTAAATTACCCTTAAAATGGTATGGGAAATTATTAGAATACCCTTTTGAGACGAAATGACCTAATTACCTTTAAAATTTATGTGAAATGACCAAAATACCCTCCAATCCATGTGAACTTAAATCAACCAATCAGAGAAGAGATGATGCAAGCATGACATCAGCATTAAAGAAGCACAAAAGATGATGTCATCATGATGTCACCCAGGGACTAAAGTGCAATTAATATGGTACTAAAGTGTAATTAACCAGGGTACCAAACAGTAATAAGCCTGGGGCAAACTGTAAAAAGTTGAGCCCCTAACGTGCAATTATTGAAACTATATTTTTCTATAAATAGGAGCCATTTCTCTTCATTTTTTTCAAAATCAAAATATAGTTAGAGAGAGAAAGAGGAGAATTTCGGCTAGAGAGAGAAAGAGAGAAGGAAGTTTTTGAGTTTCAAGATTTCAAAAGATTAGTTAAAGCTTGCAACTCCAAGAGGTATTTACTCTTGTGGTTATTATGTTCATTATTATTTATATATTTAGTAAAAAATATATACTTTTACAAGCAGTTATAATGCCCAAATTATTTTAAATAAATAGTACAAAAGTCCTATTTACAAGCACTTATAATGTCAGATTTATCTCTCTTATAAAGTAGAAAATATACTTTTATAAGAAATTGCTATGTCCGATTTTCTTCAAGTATTTAGTAAGAATACTCATGTTATAAGCAGTTATAATGCTGAAATTATCTCAAATAGAATAGTAGAATAATCATTTTATAAAACAGTTATAATGCTCGATTTATTTTAAATATAGTACACGAATATTCATTTTTACAAGCATTTATAATGCTCAAATTATTTAAATATTAATGATATTTAATTTATTTAATAATTATATTAAATCAATTACTTAAAAATAATTTTAATATTTTAAAAATATATTAAAGTGTTAGGAAATATTTTAAGTTATTTTGGATGACTTTTAATATTTTTGGATAAATTTCATTAATAATTAATATTAATGGTAATTAATTTATTTAATAATTATATTAAATAAATTATGGAAAAATAGATTTAATGTTTTAAAAATCATATAAAATGATTTAATATTTTAAGTTATAAAATATAAATTTTAATATTTTGTTATGAAATACATTAATATTTTAATATTAATGACAGTTATTTAATAATGGTTTTAAATATTTTAAAATCAATTAAATGTGATATTAAGGTATTAAAAATACTTTGTGATATTATAAATAACTTATAATATTATGACATGTATTTCATTAATATTTGATAGTAAATAAATATTAATGATAATGGAATTAAGTGGTATTTAAATCATATAAATATGATATTAATAAATTAAAAATCATTTTAAATGGTAATAATTATTGGAAAATTATTATGAGTTTGTGAAAAATATTTTGACTAATTAATAAATTTTCTATGATAATAATAAAGTATTTAGGTTGAGTCTTATTGGAATTAGGCTCGATAGTTGTCCGATTAGGCAATCGGGAGGTCGAAATAGTACTGAACTCGACTCAGACTGTAAAAGTTTGACTTGATACTAGGTCTTATGTGTTTTATTGACTAATAGGCTTATGTGGTAATGTGTTTAGGTTATTTTATAATTGTGATGATATTATTCTAATTTGGATATCAATATTATTTATATATTAGGTCTTCAGTTAAAGCTAAATAGATTGCATAACAGTAATCGACGGTTCAGGCAAGTTTTTCTGCACTATGTGCAAACTTTCTATTTTTATGCAAGTTTTTCTAATTTCATTTAATTCTATATTAAATGAAAGTCATATTTATTGATATACGAACTGTTATAAATATTATTCGTGATATCTGTGATTTGAAAAGGGTTATTGCTTATTGTTCAAGCATAACAAATTATATGAGCTGTTGTTTGCGTAAAATGTGTTTGATTTGATATCAAAGCGTAAACTGTGGAAAAACCAATATTATTTGGTACATATATATACTGATACTTGTCCCGAGATTATATTGGCAGTCATAGTACTAACCTTGGTTTACAGTTATGGGCAGTTATAACCAATGAACCTGGGTTTTCAATTTCAGGCAGTAAAAAAATTACTGACCTTGTTAAATTGGTAGGATGATATGCATACTCCTAGGATATGATTAAGCTGATCACCTATGAGATATCCGAACAGTAGATCTTATAAGTCTTTGTGACTGTTAGGAGTGTGGTGTGGTTAACCGAATTAACCCCTGTTGCTAAGTCTATATGACTGACAGAAACTCGTAATATGAGATATCCAGTAGCTCCTATAAGTCTTTGTGACTATTAGGAGTGTGGTGTGGTTAACCGAATTAACCCGGGTTGCTAAGTCTATGTGACTGACAGTACCTCGTCAGAGGTGTGGTTGAACAGATTAACCCGGGTGACTAAGTCTATGTGACTGACAGTAACTCGTAATAGGTGTAGTTGAACAATCAACTCGGGTGGCTAAGTCTATATGACTGATAGTAACTCGTAATCAGATCAAACCTCAGTATATATATATGAAAAAAACTCTGAACACTATGCTCATTCAATTCAGATCCAGTGTGAGTATAATTTATAATTTGTTTAAAACTTGCTGAGCTTTATGTAGCTCATCCTTGCAATTATTCTTTTTCTTTGCAGCTTTAGCTAACTTATCCAAAGTTCCAGAGTTCAAACATGTGGATGGACTAACTTTGTTAATATAGACTGTTAGCTATATCTTTAGAGACTCTGATGTAATAGTAAGTTGGGAATTTGTTGTAAGACAATTTAAGAATATATAATATTGTATTATCATCTTTAATAATTGCTTAGCTTTTACCTTTCTAGAACATATGAAGAAGTGCAGTATCTATATGAACTATATATCTGAATGAGGGTATTGAATGATCTTGGGAGTTCTGTAAGCACTGAGGTCGCTCCTCAGTTCCAAGAACAATCTTATCATTTGTACTGTGAATGTCAGATAGATAGGAATTATTGATATGAAAGAAATATCTGTAAGATTATAAATCTATACATCCAAGTGAGGGTATCCAGAGATGGAAATTGTTCTGACGAGAACTATTAACTGAATTAGGATACTGTGAATTTTGGATTTATAGAAGTTATTGTCTTATAGAATTTTTACGTGAGCACCAAATCGGCTACAGGGAATGTAGAGAATTTGGGGGCGTCACAATGAGTATTGGGAAAGGCTCAAGAAGTTGTGTTCCAGCTGTCCACCTCATGGAATTGATGACTAACACTTGATTCAGTATTTCTATGAGGGGTTGCTACCAATGGATAGAAGCATGATTGATGCAGCAAGTGGAGGAGCACTGGTAGACAAGACTCCAGAAGTTGCAAGGAACTTAATTGCAAACATGGCAGCTAACTTGCAGCAGTATGGAACTAGGATGGATCACACACCTCAAAGGGTAAATGGGGTAAGTACAAGTAATATTCAACAACATATTTTTGAATTAACTTCTTTGGTTCATCAAATGGCTATAGGGAATATGCAAGATGCAAAAGAGTGTGGAATTTGCTCAAAGTCCGGACATACCAGTGATGATTGTCCAATATTACATGAGGATGAAATTGTCCAACATGTCAATACTGTGGGAACATTCTTAGGACATCATTGGCATCAATATGATCCTTGGGCAGAAACTCACAATCCCGGATAGAGATATCATCCCGACTTGAGGTACGAAGTTCCTGCTATTTTTGGAACGTCTATGGAGGATATGTTCAAAGCTTTCATGAATCAAACGCAACAGTTCTAGCAAGAGACAAGGACTTCTATCCACAAGTTGGAGAATCAGATGAATCCGCTTACTACCGCAGTTAGTAGTATGGAATCTCAAGGCTTAGGGAAGTTTACTCCTCAGTTTGTTGAGAACTTAAGTGTAATGGGATGTGACAAAGAGGAGCAAGAGGATTCAGTGCTTACTTCTGAAACAGACAGTAATATAGAATGTTATAAATAGAAGGATCAAGGGGAAGAGGGGAATGATTTGATAAGTTCTGCAGATCTCTACAAGAAAGACGTGGATTCATCTCCATCAATACAACCATCAGAAACAATGAGTGATACACACCATCGAACCTTTACCATAGAATTAAACAATGCAAAGTTCCAGTTCAACACATTTAATGCTAAAAGGTATCTTGGTAATGTTAAATATGTTTTTGCTATTGATGTTGTGGGTTAGTCAGTGCAGGAATCTTTTGATCAAATACAATTATACAAGGAGGATTTGATGGCTGGAAAGGAGCAGGATCATGAAGTACAAAATGTTCTTAATTTAAAGCTGAAATTGTTACTAGTTCACTTGAAGCTCACAAGTCCGATTACATAGAATGAGAAGGATGATGTCAAGCCAATGACAATAAACAAGGGCAGCTGCTTGGGAGGTAACCCAAAATCTTAGATTTGATGTTTATATCCCTTTACTTATTAGTTTTTTTTATTTACATGTAGTTTTTTCTTCTTTGCATGATTTTCTTACATTGGGGACAATGTAAGGTTTGAGTGTGGGGGAAGTATTTAGGTTTTTATGTTATTTAGGGTTATTGATCCAATTTTGATAGGAAATTTGAAATTTTGATGCCTTTTAAAAATTCTTGAACAAATTGAGTTCTATAATTCTATTTGCCTATGTGTTCGAAGGTTAAAGTAAAAAAAAAATTGAAAATCAATGCTAAATTTTTAAATCTGTTCAATACTTAATTGGTTAATGATTGAGAAAAACTAAGTCATGATCAATAGTAATTGATTTGAATTGAATTTGTGTTGCATAAGTACTTGAATATGTGGTACTTGCTTATTTGGCTGAGTTATCTGTGGAGTTGTCTATGTGCACTAATCTCATGCTTTAAAACTATTGAACTGTTTATATTATTTACAGAACCATGTGAAAAAAAATCAAAAAAGTTGAAAATCTAAGAAATTGTTGGAAAAAGAGAAAAAGAAGCAAAAGAGAAACCATATGGTGGGATGAGATGGAGCATAAAACGCACACTCCCATAAACAAGTCCGAATAAGTGAGACGAAGCATAAAATACACTCACTTATAAAAGAAAGATTGAGGAAGGTGAAACGGAGCATAAAATGCATTCACCGGGAACAAAGAGAAAAATGAAAGGGTTCTGGTTAAAAAAATAAACCATAAAAAGTATGTTTTGAGTTTTTGAGTGGTGTGCACGGTTTTTGCTCCATGATAACTAAGTTGAGTAAGTGTGTGGATCATAGAAGAGTTCTTATGTGGATACAATTTGACTTAATAAAATTCATTGGTGAAGTGGCAAGGTGGTTATCTTGAGTTAATTGATGAATCATTGATTATGTTTTATGGGTTTATTGTTGATAATCATTATTTGATCTTAAAATCTTTTGACATTATGGTTGAATAGAGTTTTTTTTGGAAATCAAACTTTTGGTTTACACGAGGACGTGTAAAGGACAAAGTGTGGGGGAATTTGTTAAGTACACAATATTCATGATTTGTTATTCTTTTATGTTTGATTTTATTGCATGTTTCATGGGTATATGAGCTTAATAAGTTGTTTAATTGTTTTTAGGTAAATTAAAGCTTATGGGAATAAAGCAGGCTAAAAGTAGTGATCTGACAGCTAGGCGCGGGGCGCGTTGGGATTGTACTAGAATGGGCGTAGGCCGCGCCAGATCGTGGAAGAGCCCCTGGCCTAGTAGCGCATGGCGTGCTAGTCTACAAGGGATACTAGCGCAAGGCGTGCGTGACTGACGATCTGACCAGATTTGGTTACTTAAAACTGTAAAGTTGATTAGGAAAAGGATTGCAGACTTACCTAACTGTAATAGGATTTTGATAGACTATTTATATCAGTTGTTTTCTTAGGTTTAGGGGATCTTTTAATCTTTTATCTATATCTCATCTTGGAACTAGAAGGCTATTCATTCATCAAGGCATGTCAGGCTAATTTACTTATTCAATTCTGAAGGGATGTTGAACCTTATTTACAATTAATGGTTTGATCAAGTTTAGATTATTTATTCTTTCGTATATGAGATTTATTCTGATTATCTACAGAAACTTTCATGTATGCTATTCAATTGACTAATTTGGTTTCTGCAGGATTAAATTAGTAAATTAATATTATCTGCTAGATTAAGATATATATTAAGCAAACGATGTATGTCTAATCAATAGTAGCAATTAATGATATTTGATTGTGGTCAAACTTTTGAATATTGTTAAGGTTTTTAGAAAACAAGTTAAATAATTTCTGATTGTGTAATTATTGCTTAGAATAATCTAATTCTCATTCTTCATGCTTCTATCAAATTAAATCTAGACTGATAGTTCTAGGTTGTATGATAGTTAGGATCTTTTGTTGGCGATCATCGCATTTGATTTACACATAAGGAGAATTTTAGCTAATTAGCGATCGCGGTTGTCTAGGGTTATTAATCTCATTGAAAGATAAATAGTGTAAACACTTGGATAATCCATAATTGTGAAAAAGGGATACTGAACTGAAGAATTGAAGCTTTTTACTCATTGATATTTTCTTTAAATTCACTTTTGTTAATTCAATTTTTCAAACTAAAATCCCCAATTCATTAGAAAATACTTGGATAAATATAAAACATAATACTCTTTGTGGGATCGATCCTTGCTTATTACTATACTAATTCTTGAGTTAGTGGAATAGAAGTAAGGTAAATTTTGTAGTGCTAGACGACAGCTACCAAAATGCATGCCTTAGGTCTCAGTTTGGTGAAAGTTAAGATCCGTACCGAAAAATTCCAAAAAGTCCTTGCGAAAGGCTTTAAAATTAGGTCGCATTTGACAAAATCAGAGTCCGGGAAGATGATGTAGTAATCTGAAAAGTATCTTCCAGCCCCCGAGGGTCGTCAATCGGCTCAACTTGATAACACGTAGTTCGATGTTTGTTGAGGTGACTTCTTACGGACACTTTCTCAGCTTTGCGATCCTCGTTTAGTTCGCGTCTTGTTCGGACGTCATTGGCCCTTTGAATCATCCACATGGTTGTCTCCGGGGTAACCAGATGCTTTTTCTCTACCTCGGGGTTGTCTTTGAAGTAAAATTATATTTTTGCCCTTCTGCAAGGTTAGTATAAAGAAAGCGAAATTTTGAGTGTCTACAATAGTGAAAAGATGGTTTGTAATGCTAGAGTCACTTCGATGCCTGTCATGCCCATAAGAAGACCACACATTTATATAAATTTTGTGGTCGAGGATGCTTCGCACTCCGACAATCAACATTCAAATCCAGCCAAAGGCTGAATAGAATAAAATGGAAGTATCAATGTGTTTCAATTCCTATACGAGCGTAAGGATTTGAAAACCACCTTTCAAAACATCATTTTCATAGCTTGTCTAAACAAAAGGACCTTTCAAAACAAATCAAACCCTTCGTATAAAGGTCCAACGAAGCATGACACTACTTTTAAAACAAACAAACGTATGCTTAATTACTTTCATCATACACACACACTTTGCAATTTAAAAGGGAAATATTAAAAAGATGCGGTACCGTGTTTTCACGGGAGTCGAGGGGTGCCTAACACCTTCCCCTCGCTTAACCAAACCCCCGAACTTTAAGAATCTCGGTTTCAAGGCCAAGTTTCGACAGTGTCCAACAATTGGGCCTACTTGTAAAAAATAAACAAAACTTAGTTGAGTTGGTACAACCATTTCAAATATACTAACTGGTGACTCTGTAAATCTTTCAAATCGTCGACATGATACATGTTGGCCTTTTCCTAAAAAACTTCACCCTTCATAAAACAGATAAGACCAACAAGGGTAGAAAATAACAAAATTTAGGAAGAGAGAAAGATCTGTCCAAAGCGACAAGGTTTTTTCCCAACATCGACAATATAAATATATATATATATATATATATATATATGTGTGTGTGTGTGTGTGTGTGTGTGTGATTTATGTGATGAATTGAATGTGTATATAAGTAGAAAATGTATACACATATTTGGAATGAAAGAGTTAATAGCTAATTTAGTTGGTTTGAGGTAATTATGAAATGAAATATGAAAATAAGGAAAGTCAATTAATATTAATTAATTGAGATCAAGTCAAATTATATTAGATAATTTGAATAATAAGCCTTGTATGTCAATGAAATTATTATGAATTCAAAATTCATAAATGAAGAGATTAAATATCTTTGTTTTAATAAACATGAAGGAGTTAATTAAATTTATTATGTTAATATATTACATATAAATATAATATATTTATTAAATGGCTTAATATATTATATTATGTTAAACGAATATAAATTGAATATGAAATGAGGTAATTAGTTACTATTAAAAGATTGTCGAATTAAAATATTCATGTCGATTAATTGAATAAAGAAAATTATTTTCTTTTAATTAGCTTATAATGAGAATCATGTTACTATAATGTAACATATAATGGTATAATATCTAATATTATACTAAAGGAATATGAATTCAAAATACGATGTGAGAGACCAATATATATGAATATTGGTGTTAAATAAATAAATTAAATTAATATTTAATTTGAGATGAAATTAATAGGTTAAATAAAATTATTAATGTGATAATTAAATAATAAATTATTTAATTATATGAGGACTTGAATTATATTATGATGGCAAAATAAGTATGCCAAGTAAATGTAAATCAGATTAATTATTTGATTAATGAATAAATATATGTAATATACATATATATATATATATATATATATATATACACACACACACACACACATATATATATATATATATATATATATATATATTAAATAAATTATTAAAAAAATAATTTATGGAAGTAAGTAGGAAAAATGTAATAATAAAAGTTTAAATAAACTATTTAAATAAAATAATATTAATTAAAAAGTTTATTCTTCCCATTTCAAGTATTTATTTTAATTATGAAATTTAATTTCATAATTAGTAGAATTTTTTTATACATATTATAAATGTATAATTATCTAATTTTGATTAATAATTAGAATACGTGTAATTGTAGCACATAAATTAATTTATATGTATGTAGTAGAAATATATAATGTGATATTATATAAATATATATTAAGTATGGGATGCAATGTGGTAATATATAAATACCAATTTTTGTTAAGTTATGTGTTATGAAGATATATGTAACAACAGTGTTTTATATATGTGCTGGAATTTACAAGCCAAGTAAGCTAAGCAAGTATGTTGGAAAGATAATGTAAATGTAAAACAATATGTATAATTGTTCAGATGAAAGTACAGAGCAATAAAACTAAGTCCTGTACCTATGCTGGGAATTAAATGATGAGTCATGTAGCCATGTAGAGGGTGCCTAAGGGGCCTAGGGAGCTGTTAAGGGGTCAGTTAGGTGCCAGTTGCTAGGGGCCAATGGATAGCGACTGATAATTGATGAGAGGGAGAGAGGTAAGAGAAAAGCCAAGAACTAAAGTATTCTATTCCCTTTTTATTTTCATCTATTCCATCCCTATTTTTTCCAGGCTATTAAGGCAAACTCCCATTAATTTCTCTTGAGTTTGGGCTGGAGAAAATGTAGACACTCGAAATTTTGCATTCTTGTTACTAACCCTGCGCGAGGGAAAAACCGTCTTTTACCGCTGTCACAATACCGGGACGCCAAGTCAACAACCGGCGACAACCCCGGGAGGTACAGCAACCACGGTGACAACCCCAGGATGTCAAGCTCAGTCCCGGTCACAATACCGGGACGCTAAGTCAACCCCCAGCGATAACCCCGGGATGTCAAGCTCAGCCCTAGTCACAATACTGGGATGTCAAGTCAACCCCCGACGACAACCTCACTAGGTACAACAACCTCGGTGACAACCCCGGGATGTCAAGCTCAACCTCGGTCACAATACCGAGATGTCAAGTCAACCCCTGATGATAACACCGGGAGGTACAACAACTCAGGCGACAACCCCGGGATGTCAAGCTCAACCCCGATCACAATACTGGTGTTGGGTATTTTCTATACGCGCTACACGTAAGTGTACGTGGTCAACAAGTAATATACTGATAAGATCAGGTATCGTACCCACAGAGACAATAATTCCTATTTAATCAAATAAGTACCACTTTTATATTATTTCAGCTTTATAAAACTAATGATTAAAAGATGATTTTCTAAATAAATTACTACTTAAACCAATTTTAACACTAACTCAAGATTTCAACAAGTTTTAGAGAATTAAGCCTACAACTTCACTTATTATGTCACTTCAGATAATATCCATTCCTTCAGTTTATATCAATTACTCCAGATTATTAATCAAGAACACTAAAGTAGATAAAACCATCTCTCAATGTATTACACCCATACTCACTCAAATCCACAAATGATAGAATTAAGCAAGACACCTTAATTAACTAATTCACTATATCTCTATGTGAATTACAATTGAATAAGGTTTAATATCAAGTTCTTAGCAGATTACATATGATGCATAGATATCTCTATCCTATATAAAAATTATGAATCCCAACTACGCAGAAATCACAAACATATGTCACTGTAGCTAGTTCTAATCCATAATGTCATCTCTCAAATTCATATGGGATAACGGATAATTGGTGATCAAGCAATTATATAGATTAAGCACAACTCATAGCAAATAATCAGGAAATAATATTCATAAACAGAATTAAAGGCTATTTAACCCTCCGTTACATAATAAGATTCGTTATAGGCTTAAATAGAAAGTTAGTTCATCATAAGTGAATCAAAATCCATAATCCACATAATAGAAATCATTCTGAACACAAGATGTTAGAGAATAGAGAAAATAAACTCTAATTATATCACTGCTCTTCTCCACGTTCTTGTGTTCTTCAAGATCAAATCTACTTCAATTCTCTTGGCTAGTTCAAGTCACGAATTAGGGCTTCAAAATCTATCTAAGTATGTTTGTATTAGCCTCCCTTCATGCCTTAAATATCCTCTTAATCTCGCACCAAATCAATCTCTTCAAATTTGCAGAATCTAAGTTCAAGAAGGAAACTGTCATATTTGTTGTCGTACCCCCTCCCCGGCGGGGGTTTTGCTCTTGGTACGGCCTCCCCGGCGGGTAGCCAGTTTGTGAGACTGCTGATTTCTGCACCCCCGCCCTGGCGGGTAGATTGGCTTTGTGAGGCCTGCCCTAACGGGCATCCATTTTCCATAGAAAATCTAAAATTTTTCCTTTTAGCCCCTGGTTTCTCCTTAATCCAACTCCTGAACTTAACAACACAAAACCAGGTAAAAAGACACTAAACGACTCGAAGTAAGCAAGAATCAAGCCATAATGGATATCAATTCGTAGGTATAAAACCAACTCATCAAATACCTCCAAACTTGAGACTTTGCTTGTCCTCAAGTAAAATAATGTATATGCAAATAACTACGGTGCCTACAAATGTAACTGTCAGGTAATACAAATATAACCAATAACGCCTCAGAGAATTCACAACAGATATAAATAATAAATCCAACATAAATATATCAACAATTCAAACCAATCTATGAATCAATACCTGTTAACACCATTGCAGTGTGTGTGTGATTAACAACAATATAGTCACTATAGTTCAAATATATCACATAATATGCGTCTTAGAACGAAAATATAGTTTTAACTGAAGAAATCACGTAAACAAAGTAAAATGTTCTCGACTCAACGTTAACCAAGTCGGAAGTCAATATGGGAGATTTTTTATCTTTATTCATTTACGGGGGCATTTTACTCGTTTTCCCGTATCTCTATTTTACTCATGACTATGCAATGTTTAGTTCCCTTAGGCTATTCACTGATACCTATGTTGCAAGCTTTAGACCAACGACTCCCAAACTAAATGGCTTTAGAGCGCTGAGTGTAAAGACATCCCCTAGAGCGTACTTACTCGAGTATCAAAGGCCACGAAACTAAACTAGACACGGTGTTTATTCACGAGTTGCTCTTTTTCTCTTTTTCATATTTTCCAAAATTTGTTCTTTCAGATAGCTTCCATATCTTCCCCCAAACTTAAGTTTCAGTCTAATCTTAGTCATTACTACCAGTTCACTGAATTTCTGTCGTTAAATCACAATTTTTTTCAAGACAAAAATTATATGACTATTTGACCCAAGTTGACTAAATTGTTGTCCTATTGTGCTAACCGGTGCAAAAGTGTCAAACAAGCAATGATTCATATAAAGGTCTGAAAGTACATATCTGTCCTAGTTATCATTACTGTTCCAACTCCTATGTAAGTTCAGTCTCATCACTGGCTAAGGTTACTACATACCAACTGACATACTGACTCATGAAATTTTAATTACCAACACTTTTTTTGATAGTTTTAGATTTTTCAATTTTTTTTATAAGCATAAAAACATAAAAACTCTTAACTACTAAATATAAAACAATTAACTAAAATACTTTTGCAATTAACTATTGATGCAAGTAATGAACTACTACTATCATGCAATGCTACCTATTCAAGTTATAACAATATTATGAAGAATAATGTACATACCCCCAAACCTAAGCAGCATAATGTCCTCATTGATAAAAATAAAACAATTAAAGCTTTGAGGACTTCCCTGAGACATCAAGTGTCTGGCTCAATGTCCTCCACATCAAAATATAACGGTGGATTAGCGGGCAGTGGCTATAGGATCAAAAACTGGAAAGGATCGACAGAAGTGTTTAGTCTAGCCAATGCCTCAGCAACCGCGGCATTGAATCGGTTATGTGTGTCAAACATGTGGGTCTGACGCGCCACTAATCGGTCATCCAACCGGCGCTGCTCATCCAAGTGCAGCTGTAGAGCTCTAAACTGGGAGCTGATGTTGTCCTCTCTCGGCATTGCTAGCTCTCCCTCTGCAGCCTCCTCGGTTAGCTCATCTGTTGCCATGGCCGCTGCTCTCTGTGCATCCGCAGCTGAGGGAAAAATGAAACCTCAACCACGGGGATGTGGGGGTGCTACAGGCCATTTGTCAAACCTGGCAATCATCCTCGTGTCTAGCAGTTATAGGGGCTGCTAAGTCAGCTCCTCATCCGTCCACCTTACACTCGCACGGTGGCACAATCCCATGATCAAAATTGAATATGTTAAGCCTCCCGACATTAATCCCCTCAAACACCGACGGATCGAGAAACTAATGATTAACCCGATGTCGATGTTATAGTCATTGAGGATGGCATACAAGAGGGAGATTTTTGCTTTTGTGATTTCGCTTGTATGCATCGAAAGAAGAAGCTTGGCACACAGGAACGAATACCAAACTTTCCCGTAGAGGATTAAGCTGGAACTCATAATCAATATGCCCCTTTTCTTGCCTCTAAACCATGTTGTGCCCGCCTTGCATCTCTGCTACAATCTCATCATAATCAGGCCCCCTATCTATTAACTCCTGGTATTGACATAAATTTGGCCGTTGCACATTGTAGAAATCATTGATTGTCGTGGGACTGAAGTCTACCAATTTTCCCCGGACGAATGCCTGAAACGGGGATATGTCCTCGGCATTCGCATAGAATTCTTTTACGACTGCCACCACTGCCGCGTCCGGTCGGTCCGTGAAGGTTTCCCAGCCTTGTTGTTCAATCTATAGTTCTATATCCCTGTCCTTCGCATCGGGCCTGAGGCCACGCTCCGGGGTGAGCTTATTTGTTGCCAAGTAATTGAATCGGTCCGAGGCGGTCTCACTTCGGAATTTCTTTTTATCATGGGTTTTAGCCGGTATAGAAAAGGATTCACCCTTTTATCGCTTAGGAGCTCTTGGTGGCATGATGTTTGATTGCTTGAAATCACTCCTTTCTGACCGTTGTTTGGTTGAGGCTTTCTGTCGAATAGGTGGAGGGCAATACACTTGTCGTTTGATGTTGGTGAAGTTTTTATGTGTTGCTTTCCCCCAAATTTGACTCAGCACAAATAACACAAGCAAGGAATATATTGAAATCACAACAATTCTAAGTGCCTACTCAGAAATCTCAAAACAGATAACACACTTTTTGCATCCAAACTTTCCTAATTGTAGAAGTACTTGTATAACTTTTGTTGTTTGATGATGTTCGGATGAAGAAAGATGCTTGCAATCCAAATAGCCTTGTAAACGTGCTCTTGATTCTCAAGTTAGTGTGGTGCTTGGGGGTTCTTGCATTTGAAGGGTGTGTTTCGGCAGGTTAGGGCTTGATTGTTTTGTAGAATGGCTCAAATCAGTTGGCGAAAAGGAGTTTTTAAAAACTGATTTACCGATAGCCCACCGGGGCTGCACGAATAAGCTTGTAAAGCCCGCTGGGTGGTCCCTATACAAGGGACTTAGACTGGGAAGCCCGCCGGGGCGGCTACTATGCAGGGAGTTTGCTTGGGAGCCCACGGGGGCGGGTTCACTTAGCCTTGCTGTGCTCACAGGGGCGGGCATTGAACTTTTGAAAACATGAATTTTTTAACTCCTTTTTTTGGCTGTTGACTAGACTAGGCTACCATTATTGATTTCTGTTTGCCCAATGTGGTCTCACTTTCCTAGTCTTGTACACGGCCTACCTACACCGCACATCATTACACCTGTTAGAACATGCATTATTAAGAACTGTTACTAATTAATATACATTATTACAACTATTTAATATATATTTATGAAAAATGAAAGTAAGGATGGGTTGCCTCCCATCGAGCACTTGATTTTAAGTCGTTCAACCTGACTACTCCCTTTTTCAAATTGATTCAGACTGGTTAACCGCGGTTGCCTGACCATCGATGTCTCTGCCCCAATAGTGCTTGAGGCGTTGATCGTTCACTTTGAATGTTTATGTCGGATCCCAACCATAGAGTTCAACGGCGCCGTGTGGAAACACTGTCTTGACGGTAAAAGGCCCTGACCACCTGGATTTTAGCTTCCCGGGAAAAAGTTTCAATCAAGAGTTGAATAGCAATACTGATTGTCCCGGTTTGAAATTTTTATCCATTATCTTCTGATCGCGCCATTTCTTGACCTTCTCCTTGTACAACTTTGAATTCTCGTATGCCTACAGGCGGAATTCATCTAATTCGTTGATTTGCAATAACCTTTTCTCCCCTGCTGCTGATAAATTGAAGTTATGTTTCTTAATAGCCCAATACACTTTATATTCTAGTTCTACTGGAAGATGACACGCCTTCCCGTAAACTAACTAATATGGAGACATGCCTAGGGGGTCTTATACGCTCTCCGGTATGCCCATAGAGCGACGTCTAATTTCAACGACCATTCTTTTTGATTTGGATTGACGACTTTTTCCAGGATTCACTTTACCTCCCGGTTAGACACTTAGCCTTGTCCACTCGTTTGAGGGTGATAGGCTGTGGCGATTCGGTGTTTGACCCCATACTTCGTCAAAAGCGCGGTAAAGTATTTATTGTAGAAATGGCCCCTTTCATCACTGATGATTTCCCTCGGGGTACCAAATCGTGTGAAGATATTCTTCTGTAAGAATTTTTAAACCACCTTCGCATCATTTGTCGGTAATGCAACTGCCTCCACCCATTTCGATACATACTCCACTGCTAATAAGATGTACAGATTATTGAATGAAGATGGAAATGGTCCCATAAAATTAATTCCCCATACATCGAAAATCTCAACTTCAAAGATCATGTTTAGTGGCATCTCGTTTTGATTCAAAATATTTCCCACTCTCTCTGACATCTATCACAGTTTTTGAAGCATTAATGTGCGTCTTGGAACAATGTGGGCCAGAAGAAACCTGCCTGAAGTACTTTAGCGACTATTTTTTTGCTTTCGTAGTGTCCTTCATATAATGAGGCGTGACATGCCTGTAATATGCTCTCTACTTCACTTTTCGGCACACATCACCAAATCATTCTGTCAGCGCACTAGCGGAATAGATACGGTTCATCCCACATATACCACTTCACATCGTGTAGAAATTTCTTCTTTTGCTAGCGAGTCAAATCTGGTGGAAGGATGTTGCTTACCAAATAATTCACGAAATTCGCGTACCATGGAAACTCGTCGTGGATCAAAAATAACTGCTCATCGGGAAAAGGCTCGTTGATTGCTACCTTATCTGTCTCGTCTTGCTTCGGATTCTCTAGCCGCGAAAGATGGTCAGCCACCTAATTTTCTGTCCCCTTCTTATCCTTAATCTCTAAATCAAATTCTTGAAGGAGAAGAACCCAACGAATAAGTCTCGACTTTGTGTCCTTCTTTTCAACTAGATATCGAATGGCCGAGCGATCTGTGTAAACCACCACCTTTGTCCCCACCAAGTATGACCGAAATTTATCAAAGGCGAACACAACTGCAAGTAATTCCTTTTCAGTGGTTGTGTAGTTTAACTGTGCATCTGTCAGTGTCTTTCTTGCGTAATAGATGGCGTTAAAGATCTTCTCCCGGTGTTGTCCAAGCACTGCTCCTACTGCGTAGTCACTGGCATCAAACATGAGCTCGAACGGCTTTGTCCAATCCAGTGCTATGATCACTGGGGCAGTGGTTAACTTCTTCTTCAATTGTTCAAATGCCGCTAGATAGTCGTCATCAAATTTAAACGGGACGTCTTTCTCTAATAAACTGCATAGCGGTTTTGTGATCTTTGAGAAGTCCTTAATAAACCGTCGGTAGAATCGAGCGTCCCCGAGAAAGTTCCAAATACCCTTTACTGAAGTTGGCGGTGACGGATTCTCTATTGTTTCCAATTTTGCTCTATCAACTTCCAACCCTTTTCCAGAAACTTTATGCCCAAGAGTTATCCCCTCTTGGATCATAAAATTGCATTTTTCCCAGTTGAGCACCGGATTTGTCTTAACGCATCTCTTCAGCACTAGGACTAGATTTTTGAGGCACCTATCAAACGACTCCCCAAATACTGAAAAATCACCCATAAATACCTCAACACTACGCTCCACCATGTCTGAGAAGTGATAGTAGTGTGCATACAAGCCAATCATGTATGATGACAAAGCACATACTTTGTAAACAATCTTATTTATTTATTAATAAAATATTCATTTAAGGCATATAATTATCTACATGGTGCTGTTTTTATAATATGTAAATAACCCATAGTTTTAAGCAATGCTTTTAGAATCATGATGAGATCATGATAATGAGATCTAAATTCTTAGAAAGCTTAAAAACTAAAATAGTTCCCAATTGTGGGATTACTAAAATGGGGATTAGTAAATCCGAATAGATTGGTACATATGTTGCTTGCTCATTGGATGAGGATGACTGATCTCATGGTCATTTGTGTGGAGACACTAAAGCAAGTATGTAGGTGCTTATTGGAGAATAAGTTCACTGAGCGTGACTCGCTATGGAATACCTAATGGAGTTTTTCTCGCCTGTCAATAGGAATTCCTAATGTGATAGTAGTACATGTGATCCTTGGACTTGAGATCATCATAGTATCTTGTATGTAACAAATTATACTTTGACTAATTCCTTAAGGCCTTTTAAGGCATATATAGGATATGCTTGGGTATAATGAGTTACATATGGAGATAATGAATGATCAATAAAGAATCTACCACCTCTAGTAAAAGAGGAGATATGTCTTATATGATTCATTAAATGACAACCCAGGAATCCTTGGCCAAGGTAGAATGAAATTAGAAAGAGGTTTCTAATTTGCATTATTTGGAGTTGTGCATTTTCTAATCGAAATACATGTGATTAAATAAATTAAGACTTGGCAGTAAATCCATGTCTTATATTTAATTGGGACATTGTATGGTGGAAGGATTGAATTGTACGGTAACTATTAACTCACAGGTTCTTTTATTATTAATGTTGAAATCTATATTATCTGGAAAGTCGTTGATCGTTAGGGAGGCTTATCCCTATTGTAGAATAAATGTTATTTATTTAAATAGATTATTAGTTTAATTTGTTTATTTAAATAGAATTGTTCTAATTGATTTATTCACAACCGGTTTAATATGGAGAACCTAAAGGGTCACGCCATAAAAGGAAGAAGAATTATTTAAGAAGAAAATGGCATGATAGTAATAATGCATTAAGTATAATTAATTTAATCTATGATGATAGAATAAATTAAATAGCTTAATGTTTATTATTTAATATTTTAGAAATATTAAATATAAATTAATAAGAGGAGTCTTATTAATATTATTATTATTATTATTATTTTAATTCTAAAGGAGTTTAGGAATTAATATAATATCAGTACTCTCTCTCAATCCTAATAAAGATTATGATATAAATTAATTAATTAATTAATTAATTAAAACCCTATTCTAATTGGATTAGGAGGGTTAACCTAATATCTATATAAGAGAGTCTTATATCAGAAATAAGGTACGTGAATTTTTCAAGAGTTGGGAGTACACATATTCTATAGAGATAGAAACAAGGGTTAAGCCAATAACCCATCTTACTGAGTTCTTCATCTTCCTTGGTGGATCATCGTTAGAGGCCAAATATTTGGGTGGCTGACATTGATCAAGGGAAGGAGCCACTACGGAGGAATCAAAGGAGTAGAACTTGTACCTGAGGAAGCTTGGATCTTCAAAGGTATAATTCTATTTTTTCTCCTTCTTCATTCACTGATAATTGATGCATAAGAATGATCATGGTAATGGGTTTGTATAAATTTTTGAAAACCTAGTTTTTACGCTTCCGCCCTATTTATGTGATTTGATTGCATGATTGCGTTACGTACAAACCCAACAGTGGTATCAGAGCCAATCTTATGCTAATTATCAGTCTATGTGATTCCATTCATGTATGATATGCGATCGGATCGAGTTCTGGGCAATAAAAAAAAAATTCAGATTCTGCAAAGCTGCGCAGCTGCGCCGGTACAAGGCAATATTGCTGCGCAGCTACGCCGGGTGCTGTTCCTGGTTTTCATGCTGCGCAGCTGCGCCGGTTCCCTTTACATTCTTGGCGCAGCTGCGCCACTGGACAGGAACTGGAATTTTTTTTTGTTTGTTTTATTTAATTAAATGAATGGTTTATTTAATTAATAAAGGTTTAAAATAAAGATGTTTATTTTATATGAAATGAGATTTCAGAATTGCTAAAATTAAAGAGTTTAGTTTGGAATTGTTTTTGAATGAAATAAAGGAGTTTATTTTTCCAAAAACAAAGTTTAGCAAACTTTTGCCCATTAACTGATATTAATACATATATGGAATGAATTTATTTTCATGAGATGAATAAGTTTTATTGATACGTATGATGATATGTATGGTAATAAAAGGGATTGATTATGGACTATGACCAATGTGATTGGATTTTATTTTGGTTGAATGCTTGAATGAATGAGTTTTATAAAATGGGGTCTGCGTACCTCGTCTTCTCTAGTTTTATTCTCGATGTAAATTCTATCTCCTTTTTATGTACTTCCCCTTGACTGCTGATCAAGGTTTCTATTTAATTTTAAATAGTTAATGTAATAGAGATAGTTAGAATTATTTTGAAGAAATTGGAGACCAAGGAGCAAGGAACGCGTGAAGACTCATTTGTATGAAGCCAGGGTTTAAATGTAATAGTTATATTTAAATTTAAATTCTTGCACTCCTAGGTTTGACCTTTTGGTTCACTTGGTGGCTCTAGTGAACCAAACTAGAATAAAAGTCCATAATCAATCCGGGTAGAATATAGTATTCTATATTTCATGCTAAATATTATATATATTATATTTTATACAAACATGCTTCGCATGTTTAATAAAATGACGCGTATTTTATATATATATGTGCATGCGCGCTTAAAAAGATGAGACAAATAATAACAAACCCCTCAAAGAAATAATATTAAGTCTGAAGCGTTCAAATGATATTTGGAATATCGAACGTCGCCTTCTAGCATGATTAGTTAATAGAGTATTAAATATTTAATATGAGTTTGTTGTGCTATCCACAAGGCGAGTATTGAATTGTTAAGATGTTAATTAATCACATTTGATGCTTATCAAGAAAATTGAACGATCTAGTCTTGTTGTGCTATCCACAAGGACGAAAATTTTTCTTTTTTGAATTTATGGAAGTGCTAGGCTGGACTTAGCTTAAATCATTTTAGTTCGGATGTGCACACACATGACCATTATGATTTAAGAGGCAAAATAAAAGGAGTTACATGGTGATGTAATTGACAAGAGTTGTCTACCTATTTATTTGTATATCGCTTGTTGTGCTATCCACAAGGTTATATACATTTGAAATGGGATCCTTAATCTCACTAGCAAATCTTTAATTAGATGTTGCCGAACTATGTGAGTGAGGGTAATATAGTTTGATGAAAATAGTGGGAGATACCAATTTAAAATAAAGACCTAAATTTATTTTGGTATGCAAAGTTAATAAAATGAATGTTTGCTAAAATGTTATCTTTTCACATGCAGAATTTTAAAAATGTCAAAATCACTAATCTCACTACGAAGCATACTTGATGCAAATAAGCTTACCGGCCCGAATTATACGGACTGGCTAAGAAATCTGAGAATAGTTCTCATTGCTGAAAAGATTTCTTATGTCCTAAACTCACCTATCCCTGGAACTGTTCCAGAAACAGCCTCTGAGGAAGAGATTGCCACCATTGTAAAGTGGCAAGATGATGCATCTGTGGCTCAATGCATCATGCTCGCATCCATGAATAACGAGCTTCAACGTCAGCACAAAAAAATGGATGCTCCTGCTATGCTGCTTCACCTCAAGGAGTTGTATGGTGAACAGAGTAGGACTGCTAGATATGAGATATCTAAGGAGCTCTTCCGATTTCAGATGACCAAGGGCAAAGTAAACATAAAGGAACAAAAGAAATCTGATCCAGCTAGCAAAGGAATGTGCTTCCATTGCAACGAGCCGGGTCATTGGAAGAGGAACTGCAAGAAGTTTCTGGCAAAGAAGAAGCTTGGAGAAGCTTCGACTTCCAATCAAGGTTTGTTCATGATTGAAATTAATTTTTCAGAAAGTCAAAATTCTACTTGGGTATTGGATACCGGCTGTGGTTCTCACATATGTAATAATGTGAAGGGACTGGTCAGAAGTAGAAAGCTGAACAATGATGAGGTGATCCTACGAGTGGGGAATGGAGCAAAGGTTGCTGCATTAGCTGTAGGAACTTATTATTTAGCAATGCCTTCGGGCAAGTCCATTTATCTTAATAATTGTTATTATGTTCCGAATATTATTAAAAACATTATTTCAATTTCTGTATTGGATATGGAAGGATTTAACGTTGTTATAAAGAACAATAGTTGTTCTATTTATAAAGACGATGTTTTATATGGTATTGAAAATTTGCGAAATGGACTTTATACACTTGACTTACAAGAAAATATATTTCAAATTGAACAAATTAAGAAAAGGAAAAGAGATGATATTAATTATACCTATATGTGGCACTGTAGACTCGGTCATATCAATGAAACAAGATTATCCAAGTTGCATAAAGATGGGCTCCTCGAGCTATCTGATTATGAATCATATCCAACTTGTGAATCTTGTCTCATGGGTAAAATGACTAAATCTCCTTTTAGTGGAAAAGGAGAGAGAGTTACAGAGTTGTTGGCAATGATTCACACAGACGTTTGTGGACCTATGACAACAAGTGCACGGGGTGGGTATTCTTATTTTATTACTTTCACTGATGATCACTCAAGATTTGGATATGTGTATTTAATGAAATACAAATCAGAATCATTTGAAAAGTTCAAAGAGTTCAGAAGTGAAGTAGAGAAACAAACGGGCAAGAGTATTAAGATACTTCGATCAGATCGAGGTGGAGAATACTTAAGCAGTGAGTTTCTCAATTGTCTCAGAGAAAATGGTATAATCTCACAATGGACTCCTCCAGGTACACCACAGTTAAATGGAGTATTTGAAAGGAGAAATCGAACACTGTTAGACATGGTTCGATCCATGATGAGTTTTACCGACCTTCCAATTTCCTTCTGGGGATATGCCCTAGAAACGGCTGCATACCTACTTAACAAGGTACCTACCAAATCCGTCCCAAAGACTCCATATGAGATGTGGAAAGGGAGGAAACCAAATCTTAAGCATGTTAAGACTTGGGGTTGTCCAGCTTATGCCAAAAAGTTTGAAAATGATAAGCTACAGACTAAGTCCGATAAGTGTAGATTTATGGGATACCCTAAAGAAACCGTAGGGTATTATTTCTATCATCCAACTGATCAAAAGGTGTTTGTTGCGAAACATGCTACCTTCTTGGAGAAAGAGTTTATCCATGAAGGGGTCAGTGGGAGCAAGATATAGCTTGAAGAAGTTCAAGAACCACAAGTTACCATGGACCAAAGTCAGGTACCTAACCAAGTAGAAGAACCTATTGTTCCACACCCTGTTCGTAAATCTGGAAGAGTACCGAAGATACCTGAGAGGTATGGATTCATTATAGAGGATAACGATGAGGTACACATCATGAATGATGATGATCCATTGAATTACGAACAGGCTATGAGTAATAAAGACTCAGGGAAATGGCTTGAAGCCATGAAATCCGAAATGGACTCCATGTATGAAAACAAAGTATGGTCTTTGGTTTCACCACCTGAAGGTATTAAACCTATTGGGTGTAAATGGGTTTTTAAGAAAAAGACTGGAGCAGACGGAAAGGTAGAGACCTATAAGGCCCGACTGGTTGCAAAAGGTTTCAAACAAAGACAAGGAGTTGACTATGATGAAACCTTCTCACCAGTAGCCATGCTCAAGTCCATTCGAATTTTTCTTGCGATTGCAGCTTACAACGACTATGAGATCTGGCAGATGGATGTGAAAACGGCCTTCCTCAATGGGACTTGAGGAGGATGTGTATATGACACAGCCAGAGGGATTTATTTCAAAAGTTGGAACAAATCAAGTCTGTAAGCTACAACGATCCATTTATGGGTTGAAGCAAGCTTCTCGTAGATGGAACATTCGTTTTGATGAGACAATCAAAGAGTTTGATTTTATCATAAACGAGGATGAACCATGTGTATACAAGAAGGTTAGTGGGAGCGCAGTATCATTCCTTGTATTATATGTTTATGATATATTACTGATAGGGAATGACATTCCTATGTTACAATCCATTAAAATCTGGTTATCTACAAACTTCTCCATGAAGGACTTGGGTGAAGCATCCTATATTTTGGGGATAAAGATCTATAGAGATAGATCTAAAAGGATGCTCGGCTTATCCCAAGGAACGTACATTGATACGATGCTAAAGAGGTTTAGCATGGAAGATTCCAAAAGAGGTCTCATGCCGATGAGCCATGGAATAAATCTCTCCAAGAAACAGGCCCCAAAGACACCTGAGGAGAGAGACCGTATGAGTAAGATCCCTTATACTTCTGCAATAGGATCTATCATGTACGGTATGATGTGTAGTAGACCGGATGTTGCTCACGCACTTAGTGTAACAAGCAGATACCAGTCGAATCCAGGAGAAGAGCACTGGAAGGTAGTGAAAAATATCCTAAAGTACTTGAGAAGGACTAAAGATATTTTTCTTGTCTACAGTGGGTCTGAATTAAAACTCGAGGGATTCACAGACTCAAGTTTTCAAACAAACCAAGATGACAGTAAATCTGTTTCAGGGTATGTGTTTACCTTGAACGGAGGTGCAGTGAGTTGGAAGAGTTCTAAGCAGTAAACAGTTGCTGATTCAGTGACAGAGGCAGAGTATATAACTGTAAGTGAAGCTGCAAGTTGATGTTTCGGATGAAAAGTTTATTACAGAACTAGGAATAGTTTCTAAGTCTCATCTTGAATCTAAACATGTGTTGCGGCACTTTGATTAAAGAAATCATTGAAAGAGGAGAGTGTAGACTCTCAAGACAACATTGCAGATCCATTCACTAAAGCTTTAACACAACAGCAGTTTGATCGTCACTTAGAGAAGATGGGTATGAGATACCATGGCGATTGGCTTTAGTGCAATTGGGAGATTGATAGTAGTGTGCATACAAGCCAATCATGTATGATGACAAAGCACATACTTTGTAAACAATCTTATTTATTTATTAATAAAATATTCATTTAAGGCATATAATTATCTACATGGTGCTGTTTTTATAATATGTAAATAACCCATAGTTTTAAGCAATGCTTTTAGAATCATGATGAGATCATGATAATGAGATCTAAATTCTTAGAAAGCTTAAAAACTAAAATAGTTCCCAATTGTGGGATTACTAAAATGGGGATTAGTAAATCCGGATAGATTGGTACATATGGTGCTTGCTCATTGGATGAGGATGACTGATCTCATGGTCATTTGTGTGGAGACACTAAAGCAAGTATGTAGGTGCTTATTGGAGAATAAGTTCACTGAACGTGACTCGCTATGGAATACCTAATGGAGTTTTACTCGCCTGTCAATAGAAATTCCTAATGTGATAGTAGTACATATGATCTTTGGACTTGAGATCATCATAGTATCTTGTATGTAACAAATTATACTTTGACTAATTCCTTAAGGCCTTTTAAGGCATATATAGGGTATGCTTGGGTATAATGAGTTACATATGGAGATAATGAATGATCAATAAAGAATCTACCACCTCTAGTAAAAGAGGAGATATGTCCTATGTGATTCGTTAAATGACAACCTAGGAATCCTTGGCCAAGGTAGAATGAAATTAGAAAGAGGTTTCTAATTTGCATTATTTGGAGTTGTGCATTTTCTAATTGAAATACATATGACTAAATAAATTAAGACTTGACAGTAAATCCATGTCTTATATTTAATTGGAACATTGTATGGTGGAAGGATTGAATTGTACGGTAATTATTAACTCATAGGTTCTTTTATGATTAATGTTGAAATCTATATTATCTAGAAAGTCGTTGATCGCTAGGGAGGCTTATCCCTATTGTAGAATAAATGTTATTTATTTAAATAGATTATTAGTTTAATTTATTTATTTAAATAAGATTAGAATTGTTCTAATTGATTTATTCACAACCGGTATAATATGGAGAACCTAAAGGGTCACACCATAAAAGGAAGAAGAATTATTTAAGAAGAAAATGGCATGATAGTAATAATGCATTAAGTATAATTAATTTAATCTATGATGATAAAATAAATTAAATATCTTAATGTTGATTATTTAATATTTTAGAAATATAAAATATAAATTAATAAGAGGAGTCTTATTAATATTATTATTATTATTATTATTTTAATTCTAAAGGAGTTTAGGAATTAATATAATATCAGTACTCTCTCTCAATCCTAATAAAGATTAGGATATAAATTAATTAATTAATTAATTAAATAAAACCCTATTCTAATTGGATTAGGAGGGTTAACCTAATATCTATATAAGAGAGTCTTATATCAGAAATAAGGTACGTGAATTTTTCAAGAGTTGAGAGTACACATATTCTATAGAGATAGAAACAAGGGTTAAGCCAATAACCCATCTTACTGAGTTCTTCATCTTCCTTGGTGGATCACCGTTAGAGGCTAAACATTTGGGTGGCTGACATTGACCAAGGGAAGGAGCCACTACAGAGGAATCAAAGGAATCAAAGGAGTAGAATTTGTACCTGAGGAAGCTTGGATCTTCAAAGGTATAATTCTATTTTTACTCCTTCTTCATTCACTGATAATTGATGCATAAGAATGATCATGGTAATGGGTTTGTATAAATTTTTGAAAACCTAGTTTTTACGCTTCTGCCCTATTTATGTGATTTGATTGCATGATTGCGTTACGTACAAACCCAACAAGAAGATTGCCATCATACATCGCTAAAACGTTTCTGGTGCGTTACATAGCCCGAATGACATCCTTCTGAAGGCAAATGTGCCTAGGGGCATATGAACGTCGTCTTCCCTTGATCCTCCGGTGCAATGATGATCTGGTTGTACCCGGAATACCCATGCCTAGGGGCATATGAACGTCGTCTTCCCTTGATCCTCCAGTGCAATGATGATCTGGTTGTACCCAGAATACCCATCTAACAAGCAGTAGTACTTGTGTCCAGCTAGTTTGTCTAACATCTGATCAATGAAAGGCAATGGGAAATGATCCTTTCTAGTTGCCTTATTCAGCTTTTTGTAGTCCATGCAGACCCTCCAGTCAGTCACTGTCCTTGTCAGTATCAGTTTGTTGTTCTCGTTCTTTACTACTGTCATACCTCCTTTTCTTGGGACACATTAGACCGGGCTCACCCATGCACTGTATGAAATTGGGTAGATAATTCCAGCATCCAGTAATTTCAAGATCTCCTTCTTCATAACCTCTTTCATTATGGGGTTGAGCAGCCTCTACTGTTCCACTGTTGGCTTGCTATCCTCCTCTATCAGAATCTTGTGCATACAGAATGACAGGCTGATTCCTTTGATTTTGGTGATTGTCCATCCAATAGCAGATTTGTATTCCCTCAGAACTCTTAATAGCTTACTTTCCTGCAATTCGTTAAGCGCAGATGCAATAATAATAGGTAAAGTAGATGAATTACCCAAATAAGCATACCTGAGGTGATTGGGTAAGGGTTTGAGTTCAAGTTTAGGTGGTTCCTCAAGAGATGGTTTCATCTTTGCTGATGAAGTTCCTGCTTCTTCCAATTGCTCAAATGGTAATTTGAACCTGTTTACTCTCGGATGAGCCTCTAACAGTTGCAGGTACTCCTTTATCTTTGAATCTTCCTCATCATATTCTCCCATCAGTGTTGATTCTGACGGGTCGGTACTAAGTATCTGATGTTTCTCATCACCCATCACTGTGTCAATGATATCCATCCGGAAACACTCCTCATCCTCCTTGGGGAAGTTCATAGCCTTAAACACGTTGAAGGTTACCTCTTGATCTTGCACCCTCATGGTCAACTCTCCTTTCTGAACGTCAATGGGAGTTCTTCCAGTTGCCAAAATGGTCACCCAAGGGTTATTGGGATATCCTTATCCTTTCCATAGTTTAGTATGATGAAGTCCGCCGGGAAGATGAATTTGTCCACTTTAACTAAAACATCCTCAACAATCCCCCGTGGATAGGTTACTGATCTATCTGCTAGCTGTAGGGAGATGTTGGTCCGTTTAGGTGCTGGTAACCCTAACTGAGTATAAACTGATAATGGTATGAGGTTTATACTGGCACCTAAATCACATAGACATTTATTGAAGGCTAAACTCCCTATCTTGCACAGAATGGTGAAACTACCCGGATCTTTCAACTTTGGTGGAAGCTTCTTTTGCAAAATCGCAGTACATTCCTCCGTTAGTGCCACTGTTTTGAAGTCCTCTAATTCTTTTTCTTTGACAATATATCCTTCATGAACTTGGCATAACTTGACATCTGCTCTAATGCCTCCGCGAAAGGAATGTTTATGTGTAGCTTCTTGAACACTTCCAGAAACTTAGTGAACTGTTGCTCTAATTTTTGCTTTCGGATCTTTTGTTGAAATGGTGGTGGAGGGTAGACTATCAATGTAACCACTTGTTCTTTTTCTGTAGATTTTTCTCCTACTTTCCCTTCCACTGTCTGTTCCACACTGGTCTCAACCTGCTTATCCTTTGTCAGCTTTTCTGACTCTTGCTCGGCTAGCTGTTTCCCACTCCGCAGTGTGACAGCTTGACATTGCTAATGTCCTCCCCTCGGATTCCTTTTTTTGTCACTTAGCAAGGTTCCTTGGGGTCGATTATTTAATGCACTCGCAATCTGTCTAATCTGAGTTTCTAGATTTTTAATTGCAGCAAAATGAGTTTGCATCGTTGCTTCATTTCATGTTATGTATTCTGCATCTACCTCCTCCAAATCAATCTTTTTCTCTTGATGTGGAGCTGCCTATTGATTTTGATTCTGAAAACCAGGGGGTATGATGGTTTTGGAGCCTGCTGCTGATTCTGATTCTGGTTATTGCTCCAAGAAAAGTTTGGATGGTTCCTTGCCCCCTAATTGTATGCATTCTGATATGTGTTGGGTGGGCTGTTGTAGTTACCCATATACTGAATTGAAGCTGGGTTGATCGCAAACTATTTTGTCGGATGCTCACCTGCACAAAGTTCATATATAATCGATACCTTCTGCACGTTTCCCATAGACATGGCATCCATCATCTTCAATAACGCTGCTAGTTGTGCAGATATAGCTGTCATAGAGTCCACTTCCAGAATACCTGCTGTTGTGTGTTGAGTTAATCTCTCAGATGGCCACTGAAATCCGTTTGCAGCCATTGTGTCTATCTGGTAGCTGTCGTCTAGCACTACAAAATTTACCTTACTCAGGTTCTACTAATTCAGGAATCAGTATAGCAATAAGCAAGGATCTATCCCATAGAGAGTGAATTGTATTTTAATTATCTAATGTTTTCCAATGAATTGGGGGGTTTTAATTTGAAAAACTATAATTAATCAAAAGAAAGTTTGAAGAAAATATCAATGAGTAAAAAGATCAATTCTTCAGTTCAGTATCCCTTTTTAACAATTATGATTTAACCCAGTGATTACACTATTTATCTTCTATTGAGATTAATAACCCTAGATAACCGCAATCGCAAATTACCCAAAATTCTCCTTAAGTGTAGATCTAATGCGACAATCACCAACAAGAGATTCTAACTAACATACAACCTAGAACTATCAGCCTAGATTTAATATGATAGAAGCATTAAGAATGAGAATTAAATTATTCCAAGAAATAATTACACAATCAGGAGTTATTTAACTTGTCTTCTAAAAACCTTAACAATATTTCAAAGCTTGACCACAATAAAATACTGTTAATTGCTACTAAGATTAGACACATTTCGTTTGCTTAAAATATGTCTTAATCTAGCAGATGATATTAATTTACTAATTTAATCCTGTAGAAACCAAATTAGTCAATTGGATAACATGTATGAAAGTTCATATGAATAATTAGAATAAATCTCAAGATAGAAGAATAAATAGAATAATTTGATTAAATCATTAATTGATAAATAAGTTCAACATCCATTCAGAATTGAAATAGAAAACTTAGCTTGACATGCTTGAATCTCCAAAACAAAGGTTTGTAGCCTCTAAACAATCCAAGAGAATATATAACAATAGATATCTAAAACCTAGCAAAACAACTTTTATTTATAGCCTAGACAAATGCTAATTAAATTAGATAAGTCCCCAATCCTTTTCCAATTCAACTTTACACTTTAAAACCCTAAAATCTTATCAGGCCATCAGAGTCACGCGGTCAGCGCGTCAGTTCCTTCTGTAGCTACGCGGTCAGTGCTTGTAATACAACATCTTGAACCTGAACCTGCGCGGTCCGCGCTTCATTCCTTATGATCACAGTGCGGTCATCACTTCCTATGCAGAAATCCTATCTTGCCATCGTGCGGTCAGTGCTCCAAGTGCCCTAGCCATAGTGCGGTCAGCGCTTGTCTACCAGCTTTTCCCGAATCTCATCCTTTTTCACTATAAATTCATTCCAACCCTCATATCTGCATTATAAACATCAAACACCCAAAAGTAATATGAATAATACCTAAAAACTCACCATATAACAAGCTAAAATGAGATCAATTCATAGGTTTTCAACCTACTCATCAAATTCCCCCAAACTTGAATTATTGCTTGTCCTCAAGTAAACATAATGCTACTACTACTAAACTATGATGAATGCAACTATAGAGATCTAACAATAACCATGATAATTCAATGAATCATATGCCTCAGAGATAAATAACTGTTATGCCATCAATATTGCATCACATATCAACCTTACTTTTCACATCCTCACCTCAGAGACATAAAATTTGCATGTTCCTGTGCGTGTGTCCAACATGATTCCAACAACAACAATGATCAACACAGATAAAGTCATACACATATAAAACATTCATAACCTTTATTATAGCATACACATAGTTACAAGAGAAATACACATTTTGAACCGAGCTCTTTAAACCAAGTGAGTGCATTTTAATGCTCCATCTCACTCATTATTTCTTAAGTCTGACTTGTGCAATGCTAAATTTCTTTAGGCTTTTCAATGCTACCCATGTAACGGACTTTCGGCCAACGACTCCCAAACCCGAAGGCTTTAGGGTGCTAGGTGTTAAGACATCCCCTAGGGTTTACTTGTCCGAGTAACAAAGGCCTCGAAATCAAACTAAGTCATCTAAGATTTTTTATTTCAAAACTATTTTTTTTCTTTTTCTTTTTCTGATTCTTTTTCTTTTCTTTTCTTTCGAGCCACTATTTCCCCCAAACTTATGTGTAAGCCACTATTTGATCTTACTCTGTTATTAAATGAATACATGTCAACGTTTGATCTTGCATTTATTTCCTCATTATTCTTGAAAATCAATTGATGTGCTTGATTTGTAAAAAACACCAAACGTATGTTATGAAGTTCCTATGGTCAAACTTAGTCAAAACATGATGATCAACTTAGGCATGCAAGTCATAAATCAAATTCCTCATTGGCTTCCATCATAACTAATCAAGGTTTATTTGCTCAATCTCTATGCAACTTAACAAATTCCTACATGGATGCAAATATATATATATATTTCTTTTTTTATATGAATATGAACTACATGAATTATCCTAATCTATATGCAACCTATCATGCAGAAACAAAAAAAAATAAAATATATATATATAATACCCTTCCCCCACTTAATTCAGGTAATGTCCTCATTACGTGTAAATAAAGAGTTAAAGTACGAGGACTTCCATGCGAGACGAATCAATGCTCGTCATGAGATCCTTCATCGTTCGAAGGAGGGTAGGCAAGTAGAGTGGTTAGCTCGGGAAGATAGACTTGTTTGTTCGAATTGATACGGGAGAATGCATCCGCCAATGCCGTGAATGCGCCAATGTTTTACACGTGCATTTGATCCTAGCGTTGGGCAAGGTGGAGCATTTTCTTTCGACTCCGTGTGGTAGATGGACCGACTTCGACTGTGGCTGGCGGTGGTGAGGGCGGTGTAGAAGGTGGTACCATTATGTAGCCCTCACCCTAGGATGTGACTGTGCACCCTACTAAGCTTTGTAGGTTAAGATAATCTTATGATCAATAGCCCCTGTGGGCTGCTGCACAGGCTCCCAAGAATCCCACTGTACTCTCGCCTTCCGACATAATTCAGTGATTAAAAATTCGTGTACCAAGCCGCCTGTTGTGCTTCCTCTCAATGCCTTATCAATTGATTGTTGAATGCACATGCCGACGTCCACCTCAGAGAATTCCATGACATTTGGCCTTTCATACCACATATGTACTATTTCGTAGAGGAGGCGTGCTCGTTCCACCGTGTCTTCAGTCTGGTGGGTTGAAGGCATGAGCCGAGTGCATATGAAAGCATACCAAGCCTTTCTATATTTTCTCAACTAAGAATGGGGAAACATGACTTTGATGTTCGTCCCAGGCTTGGTGACCCACTGTGTACCGGGTTTGCAAAGGCAAATAATTATCTCGTCCAAGTTTGGAAGGTGGTCCTCATAGCGGTTCCCCATTGGCATCTCTAACCCAAAATTATCATTGATTGCTCCGTGGTGGAAAGAAACTGACTTGCCTCTGACTTGCACAACCCGCCCTTCATGTTCTATAGCATTGGCATAGAACTCCTTTACTATGTTGATCACCGTGGGTCGTGGTTGTTAGACCAACAAAAACCATTGGCGTTCAGCTATCACCAATGCCATGCCACCGTCCAAATTTGCATCGGGTGCCCTATTCCGGAACAAGAGACTTTTTGGTGATGGTGTTGTAACGGGCCGCTGTCGTTTCGTTCACGAACTTGGAGGTGTCAAAAGGTGGACGAGTTCCAGAGGTCGGCGTTCTAGGCTTTTTTGATGACATGATGTGCAGCTTTGCACAGAAATTTTGAGTTGGACAATTTGACGAACACTTGGCGTGCACCCTACTTTTTCCCCCAAACCTAGCCTCCTTGCTATCACAATCTAGCCCACAAATTAGTACTAAAATCCTTTGGTCTTCAGTAACCCAAGGTATCCCAGTTACAGTTATAGCAAAAAATCTAACAAAATTGAATGAAATAAGAATTTCAATGAATATGTGCAATTCAATTTGTTATATTTTGGAGGTTGGAATCCTTGGTTGTTAAACTTACCCTTTGTGCCAGTGTGATGGTAGCAAGAGTGTGTATGATGATATGTGTTGTGAATTGATGATATCTTGTATGGTGATTGAGGGGAAGGTTGAGAGGTTTGGACGAATTCGAGGAGAGAGAAGTGGGATTGTCGAATTTAGAAGTGTAGGGAGTATATGGGTGTCGTAGATTTAGGTTTTATAATGAGAAGAGATGAAGAAATATGGTGAAAGTAGATTAGGAAAGGGAGATTGGGAAATAGAGAGAGAAATAGAAAAAGGGTTTAAGGGCACGAAACTGCTCAACAATCCGTTCTGTAATTTGACTCTGCCGTTTCGCACGGTCCGCGCGTTCAGAAGCACACTTAGCACTGGGACGAGTTTTGTCAGTTGAACTTGCTGTATACCCTACACGGTTCGTGCTGCTAAACACGCGCTCAGCGCTTCCCAGCTGATTTTGACTTGAATTTCTCTACATACCATGCGCGCTCGGCGCTATTGGCGCACAGTCCGCGCTTCCCTTTAAGATATGAATTTTTTTTTGCCTTCTGTTCTTCTTATTTCCTGTACCATTATCAATCCACTATCAGAATTAAAAAATATGTTTAACTTAAAAATGCTACTTATTACAAAAATATGATAAAAATAATGGGTTGCCTCCCACACAGTTGCCCTTGTTTGACGTCGTTAGCTCGACTGTAGACCACTCAATTATTCTGAAATTGGATCCAGCAATGTCACGACTTCGACCTCCTCAACTTGATTGGTCTCCATAAATGGTTTCAGCCGATGCCCGTTCACTTTGAACACATTTCCTGTCTTTGGATTTTGGATATTGACTGCACCATGAGGAAAAACATTAGTGAAAATAAATGGACCTTCCCAGCGAGATCGCAACTTTTATGGAAACAACTTCAAACGTGAATTAAAAAGTAGAACTTTCTGTCCCACAGTGAAAGTCTTTCTCAAAATTTGCTTGTCATGGAAAGCTTTAGTCTTTGACTTGTACAACTTAGAACTCTCGTATGCTTCAGTACGCAACTCCTCGAGTTCTTGTAACTACAACTTCGTATTGACGCCAGCCTGATCCATATTCATATTGCACTACTTGATCGCTCAGAAAGCTTTATGTTCTAACTCCACAGGTAGGTGGCATGGTTTTCCGAACACTATCCTATAAGGCGACATACCTATCAGAGTTTTGTATGCCATTATATACGCCCATAGTGCATCTTCTAATCTCAGACTCCAATCCTTTCTGTTCAGGTTGACTACTTTTTCCAAAATGGACTTGATCTCTCGATTGGAAACCTCAGCCTGGCTATTTCTTTGTGGATGATAGGATGTAGAGACCCTGTGAAGAACATTGTACTTCTTCAACAAGGCAGCTAACACCCTATTACAAAAATGAGTGCAGCGATCACTGATGATGGCCCATGGTGCTCCAAACCTGACAAAAATTGTCCTGAAAAAATCTGCAACAACTTTAGAATCTTCAGTCCTAGTGGCTTTAGCTTCCACCCATTTGAAAACATAATCAACTACCAGCAAGATGTAAATATTTCCAAAAGAAACAGGAAATGGTCCCATTAAATCAATACCCCAAACATCAAAGATTTCTACAATTAGTATAGGTGTTTGTGGCATTTGATTTTTATGAGTTAGATTACCAGTTCTTTGACAATTTTCACATGATTTACAGAATTCATACGAGTCTTTGAAAATGGAGGGCAAAAACAAAACCACTTTCTAACACCTTGCGTGTTGTTCGCTTAGGTCCAAAATGACCCCTCACAAGCATAGGAATGACAGAAAGTTAGAATAGAGTTGAATTCATTATCAGGTACACAACGTCTAACTATTTGATCAACACAAAATTTCCATAAATATGGGTCATCCCACACATAGTGTTTTGCATCACTCCTAAGCTTTTCTTTCTGAGATCTAGAAAATTCACTTGGTAAATACTTACTCACCAGAAAATTCACAATATTGGCATACCATGGAGTTGTGTTGCCAATGGATAGTAGATGCTCGTCCGGGAACATGTCATGTAAAGGCAGTGCTTCCTCCTCCTTAAGAATTCTGCTCAAGTGATCCGCCACCAAGTTGTCTGCACCTTTCTTATCTTTGATTTCCAAGTCAAATTCTTGTAGCAGCAAGATCCACCGTATGATTCGAGGTTTGGACTCCTTCTTGGTCAGCAGGTACCTGAGAGCAGCATGGTCAGAATAGACTATTACTTTGGTACCAAGTAGATATGATCTGAATTTTTCTAAAGCAAATACAACAGATAAGAGTTCTTTTTCTATTGTTGAATAGTTTATCTGAGCCGTGTTCAACGTTCTTGAAGCATAGTAGATGACATGAACAGCTTTGTCAATCCTTTGGCCCAAGACGGCGCCGACAGCATAGTTGCTTGCATCACACATTATTTCGAACGGGAGCTCCAAATTTGGTGGTTGAATGATAAGGGCTGATGTCAATAACTTCTTCAAGGTATCAAAAGCCACCTTGCATTCATCACTAAACTGGAACTCCTTATCTTTCTGAAGCAACTTACATAAGGGCAATGCTATCTTGGCGAAATCCTTGATAAACCCGCATTAAAAACCTACATGTCCAAGAAAAGAACGAATCTCCCGCACGTTGGCGGGGTAAGGCAATGCAGATATAATATTAATTTTAGCTTCATTGACTTCTAAACCATTGACTGACACTACATGACCAAGCACAATTCCTTGTTCTACCATAAAGTGACATTTTTTCCAATTTAGTACAAGGTTTATTTCTAAACATCTATCTAGTACACGTGTCAGGTTATCTAAGCATGCATCTAATGAATCACCATGAACTGTAAAATCATCCATAAAGACTTCGATGCATTCCTCTAAAAGATCTGAAAAGATATTCACCATACATAGCTGAAAAGTACTTGGGGCATTGCAAAGTCCAAAGGACATTCACCTGTAGGCAAAGGTTCCAAATGGACATGTAAATGTGGTCTTCTCCTGGTCTTCGGGGGCGATTATGTTCTGGTTATAACCTAAAAAATCATCTAAAAAGCAATAATAAGAATGCCTAGATAATCGTTCTAACATTTGATCAATAAAAGGAAGGGAAAAGTGATCTTTTCTAGTTACGGTGTTCAACCTCCTATAGTTGATACACACTCTCCAACCTATTTGCATTTGTGTGGGCACTAATTCATTATTGTCATTCTTGACAACTATGATACCGAATTTCTTAGGAACTACCAACATTGGACTTACCCATTGACTGTCGGGGATGGGGTAGATGATTCCTGCATCAAGTAATTTAATTACCTCTTTCTTCACTACCTTCATCATTGGTGGGTTCAACCTTCGTTGTGCATCTCTCGTCGGTTTAGCTCCTTCCTATAACAAAATTCTATGCATGCACATTGCGGGTCTAATACCCTTGATGTCTGCTATAGTCCAACCAAATACTGTGATGTGGTCCCTAAAGACTCTCAACAATTTTTCTTCCTGCACTTTGGTTAGATTACTAGCAATTATCACAGGTACAGTTTCATTAGACCCTAAATATAAATATTTTAAGTGTACCGATATATGTTTTAATTCAAGAGCTGGAGCTTGCTCCACAGATGGTAATAATTTTTGATGAGTTACAGGTAATTGAATTAATTAGACTGCATGCTTATATGTGTGTTTAGGCAATGAATGTAGTGCAGCCACAGTTTCCTTCAATTCCTGACTGTGTTCAAGTTCATATGTCCCATCCAGGTCCAAACTGCTGGAAATAGCCACCTCCAAGCTGTCTCTTTGAATTTGCTCAAAAATCTTTTGCACTTGAGAGTCACACATATCAATTGCAAAAACCTGACAAATATCACTAGGGTACCTCATGGCATCGTAGATATTGAATTGGATCTTCTCGCCATCGAACTCCATTGTCAAGGTCCCGTTGTGAACATCGATCATAGTCCTTGCTGTCTTTAGGAATGGTCTTCCTAGCAAGATATGTGATGGGTTCGGGGATGTATCATCTTCCATGACCACAATGTAAAAATTTGCATGAAAGATTAGTTCATTCACCTGCACCAAGACATCTTCAACTACCCCTCGGGGGTAGGTGTTAATACGATCAGCCAATTGAATAATAACACCAATATTTTTCAAAGGTCCAAGATTCAAAGACTTATAAATAGATAATGGCATAACATTAATTGAAGCACTTAAGTCTAGCATGGCCTTTTCAAACCTAGTGTTTCCTATTTTACATGGGATCGTAAACATGCATGGATCTTTACATTTAGGTGGCATTTATCTTTGCAACACTGCTGATACATTCTCCCCAACTGTGACTTTCTCATCATTTTCCAATTTACGTTTGTTAGTGCACAATTCTTTAAAAAATTTATCACACCGTGGCACTTGTTTAATCGCGTCAAGTAGAGGGATATTAACTTCTATTTTCCTAAAGGTTTCTAGAACTTCTTTATCTTGTTCATCTTTCTTTGACTTTCTAGAATTTCTATGAGGAAAGGGAAGTGGAATATCATTAATTTAACAAGGAGGGTTAGGGTGTACCTTTGTTTTCACCAATTCCTTCTTTTCTTACTCATTCTCATACTTAAGTGTTGCTGTTGGTGTATCCATCAATTTTCCACTTTGCAAGGTAATAGCACTGGCGTTCTCCTTTGGGTTCACAACAGTCTGCGATGGAAGTTTCCCTGAACCTTGAGAGTCCAACCGACCTACAGTAGTGGCTAATTGTCTCATTTGACTCTCCAAGCTGTGGATGGAAGACTTCGTCTCTTTTTGGAATTGTTGTGTCTGTTGCATGAACGCCTTGAATATGTCCTCCAAGGATGTTCTAGGATTGGCCTGTGCTGCTGGTATGGGATAGTACTGTGGCTGATTTGGCTGAAACTGCGTTTAACTTGGTAAACGCCTGCGGCCTAGCACCCCCATAACTGAAGTTAGGATGATCCCTCCATCCTGGATTGTATGTGTTGGAGAAAGGGTCATATTTCCTCTGCGGCTGAGCTTGGTAGTTCCCCACTGCATTAGTTTGCTATGTACTATCCTTTTCTTGTAATGTCGGGCATGTATCTGTAGGGTGCCCCGCCATTAAACAAATCTGGCAAGCTTGTGCAACTGGTGCATTACCTTTAGCTAATTGTTTCACCAAAGCAGTTAAGTCAGAAATCTATTGCTCTACATTAGTTGTGCTTACCTCACTTACTCTTTGGGCTGGATTAGAATTCCTTGTTCCATACTGTTGTGCATTGGCGGCCAGATTGGCAATCAAGTTCTTAGCCGCCTCCGGTGTTTTGTCCACTAATGCACCTCCACTAGCAGTGTCGATCATACTCCTATCCATTGGTAAGAGTCCTTCATAAAAGTAGATGATGAGGTGATGATCGTTGATTTGGTGAGGTGGACAGCTGGAGCAATGCTTCTTAAATCTCTCCCAGTACTCAAACAGTGTTTCACCACTAAACTGTCGGACTCCGTAAATGTCCTTCCTGATGTTGGCTACTCTGGAAGTAGGAAAATACTTCTCCAAAAATAACCTCTTTATGTCGTTCCATGATTGAATTGATCCCGCGGGGAGATAAAACAACCAATCTTTCGCTAAGTCTCCCAGTGAGAATGGGAAAGCTCGTAGCTTAATATGATCCTCCGTGACATTGTGTGGCTTGATAGTGGAGCACATAATATGGAATTCCTACAAATGTTTGTACAGATCGTCACATGTAAGACCACGAAAAGTAGGCAAAAGGTGAATTAGTCTAGATTTTAGTTCAAACGAAACATTTAAAGAAGGATATTCAATATAGAGAGGTTGTTGAGTAAGATTAGGAGTTGACAACTCCTTCAAAGTCCTGTTATTTAACACCGCCATTTCCTCTTCTGATTTGCTTGAAGAAGATTGGTCCAAAATTAGTGTGAGTGCGATGTTGAGGCCCGGTGATGGAGCTTCTTCGGAATCTACAAGTGAACCTTGGTTTTTCCAAGCTTCCGTCCTAAGCTTTCTTGCGGTTCTCTCTATTTTTGGATCAAATTTTAAATCAAGAGAGTGAGAGGATAGAGGCATAAAAGAAATATTGAAAATAATCAAATAAATAAAATCAAATAGCACTCCTCGGCAACGGCGCCAAAATTTGGTAGCTGTCGTCTAGCATTGTAAAATTTACCTTACTCATGTTCTACTAATTCAAGAATCAGTATAGCAATAAGCAAGGATCGATCCCACAGAGAGTGAATTGTATTTTAATTATCCAATGTTTTCCAATGAAATGGGGGGTTTTAATTTGAAAAACTATAATTAATCAAAAGTAAGTTAGAAGAAAATATCAATGAGTAAAAAGATCAATTCTTCAGTTCAGTATCCCTTTTTAACAATTATGATTTAACCCAGTGATTACACTATTTATCTTCCACTAAGATTAATAAACCTAGATAACCGCGATCACAAATTATCAAAAATTCTCCTTAAGTGTAGATCTAATGCGACGATTGCCAACAAGAGATTCTAACTAACATATAACCTAGAACTATCAGCCTAGATTTAATATGATTGAAGCATTAAGCATGAGAATTAGATTATTTCAAGCAATTATTACACAATCAGGAATAATTTAACTTGTCTTCTGAAAACCTTAACAATATTTCAAAGCTTGATTGTGACGCCCCCAGAATAGGTCCAGTCAACCCAACCCATTCTGAGTCGCCAAATACATGGTACAAAATTCAAATACAAACTTTTATATCACACGGTCGTGCAAAAGACGACCACACAACTGTGAGTGTCAATACAAATATGTAGAAAATATTAACATTCAAACTAAATTCTCATTACAATTATTATCACACTATTTATCAGAAATAGCGAGGACTACTACTGCTCTAACTCGGACCATCACTCTGTCCCCCGACTAGTTCCTGCGACATTCTCATTTCCTGAAGAGGACAATAGATGAAAAGGGTGAGCTCAACTAGCCCAGTAAAGAATATTATGACTAAGATAATGGAAAATAAATTATCGTTAGTCTTCAACAATTCAGATAAAATATTATTGACAACAAGTTTTAGATCAATATTCGCAGCGAAAATAACAAATCATTAGAAGAGTTAAGTAGAGAATGAAGTCTACTATCTTCTATGATTTAAAAGTCCATCATTAATATTTTATCCCTGTAACATCAATCAATATATATCTCAAATTAAATATTCATCTTTGTACTACGGGCCAAAGATATTCATCAGGTAATCATTCATCTTTGTTCTACAGGCCAAAGATATTCAGTTATATCACCATTTAGAACTGAGGATGATGAAAAATATTTTAAAAAACGAATCCAGTGAGATAAAGGACAAAGATTAAGGATTCGTATTTTAGTTTATCCAATTCAAAAATACTTCGTAATAATTAATTGTGGAGCGAAATTCAAGAATAAAGCTCAAAACTTAGATCCAATCAAAGATAGTAACCATAACAGACAATTTGGACAAATAGAAAAAAATTTAATTTTTTTGTGAATAGTGCCGTATACGTGAATAGTGTCGTATACGTGAATGGTAACTCCGATGGAAAAAATAAGAATTTCATAATAAAATCCATGCCAATATTTTGGTATAATGATATTGAAAAGAATAACATCATTTACGAAAGAAAATAACATCCCTTACCTCAAAAGAATAGTACTTCTGATTGGAATATCAGATATAAGGCTGAAAAAAACATGTACTGAATAGCAACACTCAAAGTATCTAAATACTCACAAAAATACTCTCGATATCATAGAGAGAGAAAACTTCTGATTCTGGTGTGATTTTTAATTCTAACCTAAGCACCCTATTTATAGGAAAAGCTTAGGATGCCAAAGTAGACTTTCTGTGCCGGCGGCTTTCACCCAGCACACCTCGTGAGATTTGAAAATTCAGTATTTACAAGCCATAAAAACAAAAGTGGGGCCCACCTATATTTTTAATAAAAAATATTTATTTTCGGAAACTTCAATAATTCATAATAAATAACCCTTTATCAGAAAAATACGAATTTCATGTCCTTTTCATAGAAAATTTAATTCTCTACAACTTTGCAGAAGGAAATTTTTCCAAATTCCCAACCGAAAATGGCCGAAATCCACAAACAGGTGATTTTCCAGAACAAAATACTGATAAAAACACCTTAGCACTAATTCCTTCTTTTATATCCACAAAATAAATATTTTCTTATCATATAAATCAATAATTAATTATTCGCAAATAATATTACAGAACTACAATATTGACAATCAGGTCGTTCCTAAGAAAGAGGGGGCCTTCCGATAAGGATTTCTCCTTATTGGCGCGTAATTAAATAACCCCTCCTAGACAGAACTTCCTTAGACATTGTCAATAATGCTATCTAATAATATTATTCAAATAATATGAAATATTGAGTTGATAATGTGAAATACTATGCAGTGACAATTATTGAATCAATAATACAAAATATCAACGGTAGCAATTATTGAATCAGTCAAATAGTAACGTAGCAATTATTGATATAAAATATCAATGTAGCAATTATTGAACCAATAAAATATCATGCAATTATTGAATCAATAATATAAAATATTGAACAGTAATTACTGTAATAATTATTGAGTAAGTGACTTCTTACGTAAGAATCAATAATTCAAAATACTGTGCAATACCGTGTGCTACTGTGCACAACGCGTATTACTGTATTTTTATCACCGGGTACTTCAACAGTTTAACCGTAACAGTTTTACCGTTATTTATAAAAAAAGTTATTTATGTCGCTTTCTATATCCGACAGTTATTCCGTTGTGGGGCCCATAAATAGCTGCGCCGTCGTATGAATATTCCCCGACAATAAGAATATTCCACGACCAAACGAATATTCCCCGACAACAATGAATATTTTATAACCACTTGCTTATTTTGAAATATTTGCACATTTCACCCATAACTTTTCACATTTATCAAATCAACACCTTACTATTTCGAAATAATATATAAAAAAAATTAAATCTTTATTTATAAAATTCGGGGTCTTACATCCTCCCCTCCTTATAAAATTTTATCCTCGAAATTGACGTACGCACCTGGTATGTAGAAAAGGTGAGGATACCTCGCTTTCATTTCTGATTCCAACTCCCAGGTCATTTCCTCAATTTCATGGTTTCTCCACAAAACTTTAACTTGAGGTATAATTTTCGAGCGTAGGACATGCTCCTTCCTATCCAAGATCTGGAGAGGTACCTCCTCGTACGTTAAATCTTCGGCTATCTCGTCTGGTTCTAACTCAATAATGTGGTTTGGTTCTTTCACATTTATGTGAAGTACGGATATGTGAAAAACGTTATGAACATGAGACAGGCTTGAAGGTAAAGCGAGTCTATAGGCCACATTTCCTACTTGGTCAAGGATCTCAAATGGACAAATGAATCGTGGGTTGAGCTTTCCTCTCTTCCCGAATCTCATAACTCCTTTCTATGGAGCAACACGTAATAATACATGATCCCCGACATTAAATTCTACGTCCTTTCGATGAAGATCCGCATAACTCTTTTGTCGATCATGTGCCGTTTATATACGTTGTCGGATCATTTGGATCTTTTTCGTAGTCATACGTACTAACTTTGGTCCCAACAATGTTGCTTCACCCACCTCATCCCAGCATACTGGAGAACGACACTTTCGTCCATACAACACTTCGAATGGAGCTATGCCTATACTTGCCTGATAACTGTTGTTGTAGGAGAATTCCACCAATGGTAAGTACTTATCCCAACTCCCTTTGAAGTCTAGAACACAGAGTCTCAATAGATCTTCAAGAGTTTGAATATTCCTTTCTGATTGTCTGTCTGTTTGAGGATGATAAGCCGAGCTGAATAGTAAATCTGTGCCCATAGCTTTCTGCAAACTGATCCAAAATTGTGAAGTAAATCTGGGTCACGATCCGAAACTATTGATACTGGCATGCCATGTAATCTCACAATCTCATTCATGTACATACGAGCAAGACGTTCAAGGGAATAAGTCTCTCGTATCGGCAAGAAATGAGCAGACCTGGTTAATCTATCAACAATAACCCAAATCGCATCTATGCCTTGAGAAACCCTGGGAAGACCCGTAACGAAATCCATCGTAATGTGTTCCCACTTCCATTTTGGAATCTCCAGTGGTTGTAATGGACCCTTCGGCACTTGATGCTCCGCCTTTACACGTTGACACGTTAAACATCTCGAAATAAACTCTGCGATCTCTCTTTTCATATTGCTCCACCAAAATGTATATCGAATATCACGTTACATTTATGTACTCCCAGGATGGATTGCAAACGGTGTGTTGTGTGCCTCCATCATGATTCTATGCTTCAAGTCGGAATCGTTAGGAAGACAAAGTCTGGAGTTGACTCGAAGTATTCCCTCTTCATCTATTCTTGCTTCTGGAATGGCACCTTCTTGCACCTTCTTCTTCATCTTCATCAGCTCCGGATCCGTAGCTTGAGCAGCTTTAACCTTATCAATCAAAGCTGGTTCTACGCATATACTTGGCATCATCGCCCTCGTTCCCGCATATGATCTTCTACTCAACGCGTCAGCTACCACGTTCGCTTTTCCAGGATTGTATTGGATGGTATTATCGTAATCTTTCAACAGCTCAGGCCAACGTCGTTGCCGCATGTTGAGTTCCTTTTGAGTGAATAAGTATTTAAGGCTCTTATGATCCGTATAAATCTCCACTTTCTCCCCGTACAAGTAGTGTCTCCAGATCTTCAACGCGAAAACGACAGCTGCCAACTCTAGATCATGAGTAGGATAATTCCTCTCATATTCTTTGAGTTATTGCGAGGCATAGGCTATGACTTTCCCATGTTGCATGAGAACACATCCTAACCCTTTGCCCGAAGCATCGCTGTAGATAACAAATCCATCTGAACCAGATGGTATTGTCAGAATAGGTGCCGAGATAAGTCTTCTCTTGAGCTCTTGGAAGCTCTTCTCGCATTCCTTGCTCCAAACAAATTTTTGTATCTTTCCTAGTCAACTGAGTTAATGGAGTAGCGATTCGAGAAAATCCCTCTACGAACCTCCGATAATAACCAGCTAAGCCCAGAAAGCTTCGTACTTCGGTCACCGACTTAGGTTTCTCCCAGCTTTGTACTGCTTCAATCTTCGCTGGGTCAACAGATACTCCACGTTTCGATACCACGTGCCCAAGGAATGCTACTTCCTCAAGCCAGATCTCGCACTTCTTCAGCTTGGCATATAGCTTGTTCTCACGAAGCTTTTGAAGTACCAACTTCATGTGGTGCTCATGATCTTCACGGCTTTTAGAATAGATGAGGATGTCATCAATAAAGACAACAACGAACTGATCTAAATATTTCTTAAATACACGGTTCATCATATCCATGAAAGCAGCAGGAGCATTAGTCAATCCAAAAGACATGACTAAGAACTCGTAATGCCCGTACCGAGTTCTGAAGGCAGTCTTCAGAATATCCTCAGTTTTAATCTTCAGCTGATGATATCCAGAACAAAGATCAATCTTTGAAAAGAATTGTGCTCCTTGCAATTGGACAAATAGGTCATCAATATGAGGTAACGGATACCTATTCTTGATGGTGATATGATTCAACTCCCGATAGTCAATACAAAGTCGCATACTCTCGTCTTTCTTATTTACGAATAAAACAGGAGCACCCCAAAGAGATGTACTAGGATGAATAAAATGGATGTCTAACAATTCCTGTAATTGGAACTTTAACTCCTGAAGTTCAATAGGAGCCATTCGATATGGGGTTTTTGAAATGGGTTTTGTACCGGGTTCAAGGTCAATAAAGAATTCAACTTCACGTTCTGGGGGTAGACCAAGAAGTTCTTCGGGAAATACATCAGGAAACTCATTAATAACAGAAATATCATTTAAATCTGACGTATTCTGGTTTAGATCAGTGACACGAGCTAAGAAAGCTTGACATCCGTTTTTCAATAAACGAATTGCTTTGTGACTTGAAATGATATTGACTGATTTTAGTGGTTTGGTGGTTTGGATTAGCACAACAGGTTGATTAGGGATATGAAAACTAATAACCTTACGAAAATAATCAATTTTGGCAGGTAAGTGGTTAACCAGTCAATTCCTAAAACCAAGTCAAATGCAAGTATTTTCAAAGATATAAGATCAACAGGTAAGTTAAGGGTACCAATCTGAATCAAACAAGATTTGTAAACTGTGGATGTAATAAAGGTTTCTCCTAATGGAGTTTCAACAGATAAGTTAAAGTCTAACTTATCAGAAGTCAAGTTCAAACGTTGAGCACAAGCAGGTGAAATAAATGAATGGGTAGCACCGGTATCTAATAAGGTATAAACTTCGCAAGAGTTTATGATTAGCTTACCCGTAATCACCTCGTGTGGATTCCTCGTGTTTTGAGCTGTCACGGTAAACGCTCTTCTAGGAATCACTGACTTTGACTTGTCCAAAATTGCCTTTGGAATTACCACCCCCGCTGGACTTGGTTTCGCTATAGGACAATCTCGAGCTATATGTCCTTCTTTTCCACAGTTATAGCATGCTTTGAATTGTTGTGGTCAGTTTGGGCTAATGTGTCCCTTTTTTCCTCATTTATAGCATATGACCGTTGGTCGTTCTCCTCCCCTAGAAACAGTTGATACTGGTGCTGATGTTGACGTCTTCACGTTCTCATTGTTATACCTTCTCTTCTTGAAATATCCCCCCGATTCGCTTTTTCTACTATCATGGCCACGATTACTACCGGAGTGGTTACCGCTTCTGTCCTACTTTCCTCCCCGCTGGTTGTCATTGCTTCGATGACTGCTGCCACCGGTACGACCTTAGTTGTTGTCCCTTTGTTGAATATAATCACTATCTCGTTCTAACAACTGGGCCCTGTTCACTACATCCGAATATAGAGAAAATTTGTGAGAAATGAGATATTGACGTATTTCGGGTTTCAAACCTCTCAGAAACATCCGCGTCATACGTTCCTCATTCTCTACCAAATGCGGTGCAAACCTAGACAACTCCGCGAACTTAGCCTCGTACTGGGACACAGTCATGTTGTTTTGTTCTAGTCTGATAAACTCTACCTCCTTCATATGACGAATACTTTTAGGAAAGTACTTGTCATTGAACAGTTTCTAGAACGCTTCCCAAGACATCTTGAGTACGGCAAGCTGGGTACGCTTCACAGACTCCCACCAGTAATCTGCCTCTCCTCGGAACATAAAGGTGGCGAATGGAATCTTCTGTTCCTCCGTGCATCCCAAGACATCAAATATCTTGGTAATTTTCTTAACCCACGTCTCTGCCTTGATTGGATCTGGATTTCCCTAAAATTATGGTGGTCCCAACTCTTTGAACTGCTTGGCAGTGATAATTCGCGTGTTGTTATTATCTCCACCTGTATTTTGCACACGAGTTTCCCTCGTCTGGTTTTGCATGAACTACAAAAAACTTCTAAACATCTCATCGTTTATCGTCTGATCATCGTTGTTTTCAGGATAAACATTGCCTTCCTGTTGCACGTTCTCCTGGTTGGTGATTAAAGGTGTCTCCACCGTCTCATTCACTTCATTGTTAACATTCTCAGCTGCCATTCTCAAATACTGTAATAAAACAAGGGTTAATTAAACAAATTAATATATCACATAATAACCCTATGCTCCGACTGACCAATTAAATACCACATAAGCTTAGGTAGGACATACTAGTGAAGGATTTACTCGTCTCTCCCCTCCTAGTTCTATTCCCCGATCTCCACCAGAGATCATATCCCTAAGCTCTGATACCAACTGTGACGCCCCCAGAATAGGTCCAATCAACCCAACCCATTCTGAGTCGCCAAATACATGGTACAGAATTCAAATACAAACTTTTATATCACACGGTCGTGCAAAATACGACCACACAACTGTGAGTGTCAATACAAATATGTAGAAAATATTAACATTCAAACTAAGTCCTCATTACGACCACACAACTGTGAGTGTCAATACAAATATGTAGAAAATATTAACATTCAAACTAAGTCCTCATTACAATTATTATCACACTATTTATCAGAAATAGTGAGGACTACTACTGCTCTAACTCGGACCATCACTCTGTCCCCCGACAAGTTCCTACGACATTTTCATTTCCAGAAGAGCACAATAGATGAAAAGGGTGAGCTCAACTAGCCCAGTAAAGAATATTATGACTAAGATAATGGAAAATAAATTATTGTTAGTCTTCAACAATTCAGATAAAATATTATTGACAACAAGTTTTAGATCAATATTCGCAGCGGAAATAACAAATCATTAGAAGAGTTAAGTAGAGAATAAAGTCTACTATCTTCTATGATTTAAAAGTCCATCATTAATATTTTATCCCTATAACATCAATCAATATATATCTCAAGTCAAATATTCATCTTTGTACTACGGGCCAAAGATATTCATTAGGTAATCATTCATCTTTTCTCTACAGCCAAAGATATTCAGTTATATCACCATTTAGAACTGAGGATGATGAAAAACATTTTAAAAAACGAATCCAGTGAGATAAAGGACAAAGATTAAGGATTCGTATTTTAGTTTATCCAATTCAAAAATACTTCGTAATAATCAATTGTGGAGCGAAATTCAAGAATAAAGCTCAAAACTTAGATCCAATCAAAGATAGTAACCATAACAGACAATTTGGACAAATATAAGAAAATTTCATTTTTTTCGTTAATAGTGTCGTATACGTGAATAGTGTCGTATACGTGAATAGTAACTCCGACGAAAAAAATAGGAATTTCATAATAAAATTCATGCCAATATTTTGGTATAATGATATTGAAAAGAATAACATCATTTACGAAAGAAAATGACATCCCTTACCTCAAAAGAATAGTACTTCCGACTGGAATATCGGATATAAGGCTGAAGAAAACTTGTACTGATTAGCAACACTCAAAGTATCTAAATACTCACAAAAATACGCTCGATATTATAGAAAGAGAAAACTTCTGATTCTGGTGTGATTTTCAATTCTAACCTACGCACCCTATTTATAGAAAAAACTTAGGATGCCAAAGTAGACTTTCTGCGCCGGCGACTTTCACCCAGCACACCTCGTGAGATTTGAAAATTCAGCATTTACAAGCCATAAAAACAAAAGTGGGGCCCACCCATGTTTTTAATAAAAAATATTTATTTTCTGAAACTTCAATAATTCATAATAAATAACCCTTTATCAGAAAAATACGAATTCTATGTCCTTTTCATAGAAAATTTAATTCTCTACAACTTTTGCAGAAGGAAGTTTTTCCAAATTCCCAACCGAAAATGGCCGAAATCCATAAACAGGTGCTTTTCCAGAACAAAATACTGATAAAAACACCTTAGCACTAATTCCTTCTTTTATATCCACAAAATAAATATTTTCTTATCATATAAATCAATAATTAATTATTCGTAAATAATATTACAGAACTACCATATTGACAACCAGGTCGTTCCCAAGAAAGAAGGGGCCTTCCGATAAAGATTTCTCCTTACTGGTGCGCAATTAAATAACCCCTCCTAGACAGAACTTCCTTAGACATTGTCAATAATTCTATCTAATAATATTATTCAAATAATATGAATTATTGAGTTGATAATGTGAAATACTGTGCAGTGACAATTATTGAATCAAAAATACAAAATATCAACGATAGCAGTTATTGATATAAAATATCAATGTAGCAATTATTGAACCAATAAAATATCATGAAATTATTAAATCAATAATATAAAATATTAAACAGTAATTACTGTAACAATTATTGAGTAAGTGACTTCTTACGTAAGAATCAATAATTCAAAATACTGTGCAATACCGTGTGCTACTATGCACAACGCGTATTACTGTATTTTTATCACCGGATATTTCAACAGTTTAACCATAATAGTTTTACCGTTATTTATAAAACGTTATTTCTGTCGCTTTCTATATCCGACAGTTATTCCGTTGTGGGGCCCACAAATAGCTGCGCCGTCGTACGAATATTCCCCGACAACAAGAATATTCCAAGACCAAACGAATATTCTCCGACAACAATGAATATTTTATAACCACTTGCTTATTTTAAAATATTTGCACATTTCACCCATAACTTTTCACATTTATCAAATCAACACCTTACTATTTCGAAATAATATATAAAAAAAATTAAATCGTTATTTATAAAATTCGGGGTCTTACATTGACCATAATAAAAAACTGTTAATTTCTACTTAGATTCGACACACTTCGTTTACTTAAAATCTGTCTTAATCTAGCAGATGATATCAATTTACTAATTTAATTATGCAGAAACCAAATTAATCAATTGAATAACATGTATGAAAGTTCATATGGATAATCAGAATAAATCTCAAGATAGAAGAATAAATAGAATATTTTGATTAAATCATTACTTGATAAATAAGTTCAACATCCCTTCAGAATTGAAATAGAAAACTTAGACTGACATGCTTGAATCTCCAAAACAAAGGTTTGTAGCCTCCAAGAAATCCAAGAGAATATATAACAATAACTATCTAAAACCTAGTAAAAAAACTTTTATTTATAGCCTAGACAAATCCTAATTAAATTAGACAAGTCCCCAATCCTTTTCCTATTCAACTTTACACTTTAAAACCTTAAAATCTTGTCAGGCCGTCAGAGTTGCACGATTCGTGCATCAGTTCCTTCTCTAGCTGTGCGGTCAGCGCTTGTAATACATCATCTTGAACCCGAACCTACGTGGTCTGCGCTTCATTCCTTATGTTCACAGCTCGGTTAGCGCTTCCTATGTAGAAATCCCATCTTGCCATCGCGCGGTTAGCGCTCCAAGTGCCCTAGCCATAGCGCGATCAGCGCTTGTCTACCAGCTTTTCTCGAATCTCATCCTTTTTCACTATAAATTCATTCCAACCCTCATACCTGCATTATAAACACAAAACCAAAAGTAATACGAACAATACCTAAAAACTCACAATATAACAAGCTAAAATGAGATCAATTCATAGGTTTTCAACCTACTCATCACTATCAATGCCCATGCCTCCTCAAATTTCTTTTCCAGAAAAGGTCCACCTGAGGCTGCATCGATGCTAGTCCGTATATGACTCACTAACCCATTATAAAAGCTACTCAACTGCATCCACTGCGGGAATCTGTGATATGGGCACTTTCTCAATATCTCTTTGTACCTTTCCCAAGCTTCATATAGTGGCTCCCCTTGTAGCTGTGAAAATGAGGATATCTCTATTATTAACTTATGTGTCTTTGTATGTAATAGACGAGATTATTTTTATTTTTATTTTTGTGATTCTGGGGACAGAATCCTTTTAAGGAGGGAAGATTGTAACGATTGTGATTTTATATTTAATTTTAAATATTTATTGAATTAAATAAATATTTTATGTGATTTATTTATTGAGTTAAATAAATAAATTATGTGATTTATGGAGTGATTTAATTAAGTGTATATATTAATTAATTGAATGTGTAATGCTTATTTAATTAATGTATATTAATTTTATATTATAATTCTAATTTAATTGAGATAATTAAATTAGATGAATTATGTGATGAAGTGTTACATGAATTATAATTAGCGAGTAATTATAATTATGTGACAATTTTATGTGATTTATTGATGTTAGATTTTAATTGATTAAATTAGATGATTAATAATTAATTAATTAAAATGTGACATTAAAGTATGCGTCAAATGATTTATTAAAATAAAAAGAAAAGGATTTTTTTTTAAAATGATTTTTACCAAACAATGCCCTTGCTTTTGTTTTAAAAGACTGTTGCCAAACAGGGCCCTTACACTAGCTAAACCTAAATTACCTAATCCGTGTTTGGAGTTAATAAAAACTAGTTTCTAATTTTTCTTGTAGCCAAACAAGCCAAGTTGGCTTTTGAATTTTGTAACTTACGTTATAATTAGTAGTTAGTGTATATACTTATTATATGGGAGTTACATATATTATATATTACTTGTGTTATATATTATATGTATATACTATCAGTACGTTAGTTTTTCTAAAAGTTAGTCTAAAGCTAAGAAAAAAGAGCAGAGAAAATAACATAAAAGAAGATAGAGAGAAGAGGAAGAGAAAGAAAAGGTATAGCTTGAGAAGGAAAAGGTATAGCTTGAGAAGCTTGAAGGGAATCACTATCATCTTTTTCTTCAATCATCTAAGCAAAAAGGGTATTATTTCAATTAAATTATATTTCTATGTGTTTTCTTTATAATATTCATGAATATGAGTTCTCTGTGTTTATGATTTAGCATGAAAGTTATACAAATATGATGTACATATATAAATTGTGTTTATAATGGTTATTATATGAATTGTATGTCATGATCAAGGATTTTCAGAAATCAAAATTTTGTCAGAACATGTTTTAATGGAGAAATTGATGTTCTTATGATTTTGTATGTTATTGGCCAATTTTAGAGTAAAAGTTATGATTTAATTGTGTGTTAATATGCCTATTTAGAATTGTTGTGATAATATCTTCAATTTCAAACATAATGCGTGTTTTATAAGTGGAATTGGTAAGAAAATTTTATTACAGAGAATTATTTTATGAAAATATGAGTTTTCATAAAAATGGCTAAAATAGATTTTCAAAACTTATGATTATCATTGTTTAAATGATTTTGTATTTTGGAAGCAAGCTTTATATATGTGTAATAGCGTATATATATTTTACAGAGTCTATAGTACTGTATTTTTGGCGTTGTTAGCTTGTATGGGTTAATCGGTGAAGCAGAGTAACGTGGCTGTCTGCGTCTGGCCGAGTTGCTGCGCAGCTGCTCCGGCAGCAAGGCCAGGAGCAGCGCAGCTGCGCCGCTTGTCCTTCCCAGATTCCTTCCCTGCGCAGCTGCGCCGGTTTAAAGGCAGCTGGCTGCGCAGCTGCGCCGGGCACAGTGCTTGGGCAGTGAGTTTTGCTTGCTTGTACAGTTTATTTTAAAGACCTTAGTTTAATTTTTCATGGATAAGGGGATATATATTTTGAATGATATAACATGTTGTTATATGATTATGATAATTTCATGTTTGGAAAATAAAAGAAATTTTGAAAACCTAATATGGTATCTAAAACTATAATTGTTTAATAAGTTACTTAATTATAATTTTATTAATTATAATTAAGAGTAAATGTGTAATTTAAATTATAAATTTTGTGAAATTATAAGGTATAGAAGTTTAATTATTTTAATTTAAATTATAATTTATGTAATTATAATTTAATAAATGCATGTTTAATTGTGAATTTTTAATTGATAATTACATAATTAATTATAAATTGTGTAATTATAATGCATGTTATAGTTTAATTAATTATTGATTATAATTGATAAATACATGATTAATTATAAATTGTATAATTATAAATGCATGAATGTGGTTTAATTGATTTTAAATTATAAATTGTTTATAATTTAAAAGGTAATGATAATTTAAGTAATTATAATTTGATTAAGTGTTTGAATTATAATTGTTTAATTATAATTGAGTTAAATACATAATTAATTTAATTATGTGAATATGTAGGTGATGTAATTAACTATGTGATGGTTGATTATTATTACTATTTAATCACAATGTGAGTTAACCATGAGGGTTAACCACTTATGTGAATTAGTTACATGTTAACTAATTTAGGTTATTGTGATTGAATATATATGTGTAGGAAGTATTAAAGTACGTGAATTGTGTTAAGTAGCTTGCGCTTGAGGCAAGTCTTCTAAACCCTAAACTCGTTAATTTTATGCAAGTTTTCTAAACCCTAATCTTGTATTGATTTTATATGATCTCTTGAATTCATATATTCATTGTTGAGAATATCCTTTCCATTTCAGTATTGGACAATTGTTTATTTAATTGAAATGGTCTTAACTTATTGTTCAAGTAAGATCCAATTATTATTTTAAATGCTTTAGGTTTACTTCTAAAGCATATGTTAATTCATAATTCTTTTATTTTGAATGATTGGAAGTCGATTCAACTAATCCTTAGTTGATGAACGTGAATTCTAAATTACCCTTGTAAGCTTATCGAAACCAAACTTTCTTTGGTGCAGACTTGAATTCAAATTACTGAGTTGAACAACCCTATTTACTAGGGGAGGTTACTACGCATAGCGTTAAGATGGTTGTGCACAATACATGGTACGAAGGGCTGATCCCCCTAAGTACGAGTTAAGGTTCATAGTCTTATTGACTGTTAAAGGTTTAAATAGAAATATTTATAACCTAGGACAAGAGTTCAAAGGTCTTATGACCCTCAGATAAATTCTATATCCAAATTTTAATATTGATAGAGAATTATTATTCAATTCTTTATTATTGAAGCAAGCTAAGTTGTTCAGATTTTCTTAAAGATATTCTTTCATGTCTATATTATTGTTAAACTCCAGTGAGCTGTGGTTTGCTCACTCTTGCATTAAATAACAATTTCAGTTAAGGATGATAACGCTGATGCTCCGTCTACAAGTAAGGGCAAGGGAAAACAAAGCAAGTGAAGACTTGTTTTTTTTTATATTTAATTGAGAATGATTGTAATAATTGAATGTTATGTTTTATTTCCGCACTTTATTATATTCATGTCAAGGTTAGAGTAACCCTGGGATTGACTTTGAGAAGGTTCTAACCCTTGTTTTAAGGGAGATTTAGTTATTTTAATTTAAGGTGTAGTTTATTTTGCATTATTCATTGGGTAGATAAATGTTATATTAGAAAGTGAACACCAAATCATGTGGAAAAGAAGTACCCGGATTTGGGGGTGTCACATTGTAGGCGGGAAGAACTTAGCCAAAAATTTCTGCGCCAGATCATTCCATGTGGTGATTGACCCCGGTGGTAGAGAATGGAGCCAACCCTTCGCCTTATCTCTGAGTGTGAACGAAAATAATCTCAATCTGATCGCATCGTCTCCCACTCCGTTGCATTTAAAAGTGTCAAAGATTTTTATGAAACTAACGATGTGCTCGTTTGGGTCATCATTCGGAAGACCCCCAAACTGGAAATTATTTTGCACCATCTGTATTGTCCCAGGCTTGATCTCAAAATTATTTGCATTGATCGCCGGCCTGGTGATACTTGATTGAATTTTCGTAATCTTTGGTGTAGCATAAGCCCTCAGTGGTTTATCTTCCTGTGACACCCCCAAATCCGGGTACTTCGTTTCCACATGATTTGGTGTTCACTTTCTATCTATAACATACCTTTACCCAATATATCTCAAAATAAATTACAACCTTAATTCAAAATAATAAAATATCCCTTAAAACAAGGGTTACAACCTTCTCAAAACTCAATCCCAGGGTTACTCTAACCTTGACATAATCAATGAAGTGCGGAATAAAATCATGACCTAAAATTATTACAATCATTTCAAAATAATTAAACAAATCTTCACTTGTTCATCTTTCCCTTGCCTTTACTCGTAGACGGGGCATCAACGTTATCAGTTTTAACTGCAATTATTATTTAATGCAACAGTGAGCAAACAACAGCTCACTGGAGTTTAACAATAATAAATACATGAAAGAATATCTTTACAAAAATCTGAATAACTTAGCTTACTTCAACAATAAAGAATTGAATAATAATTCTCTATCAATATCAAAATTCAAATATAGAATTTATCTGAGCTTTGAACTCTTCTTGTCCTAGGTTATAAATATTTCTATTTAAACCTTTAACAGTCAATAAGACTATGGACCTCAACTCGTACTTAGGGGGATCAGCCCTTTGTACCATGTATTGTGTACAAACATCTTAACGCTATGCGTACTAACCTCCCATAATAATTAGGGTTGTTCAACTCAATAATTTGAATTCAAGTTCCGCACCAAAGAAAGTTTGGTTTGGATAAGCTTACAATGGTAATTTAGAATTCACGTTCATCAACTAAGAATTAGTTGAATCGACTTTCAATAATTCATAAATAAAAGAATTATGAATTAACATATGCTTTAGAAGTAAACTTAAAGCATTTAAAATAATAAACTGGATCTTACTTGAACAATAAGTCAAGATCTCTTCGGTTAAGTAAATAATTGTCCAGTACAGAAATGAAAAGGACATTCTCAACAATGAAAATATGAACATCAAAGAACTTGCGTAGAAATAGCGAGTTTAGGGTTTAGAAGACTTGCCTTAAGCGCAAGCTACTTAACACAATTCACGTACTTTAATACTTCCTACACATATATATTAAGTCACAAAAACTTAAATTAGTTAACACATAACTAATTCACATAAGTGGTTAACCCTCATGGTTAACTCACTCTAATTAAATAAATAATCAACTATCACCTAATTAATTACATCACACACATACTCACATAATTAAATTAATTATGTATTTTAGCTAAATTATAATTAAACAATTAATCTAATTATAATTACCTCTTAAATTATCAAAATTTCATAATTAATAGTTAATTAAACTATATCATGCATTATAATTACACAATTTACAATTAATCATGTATATATAAATTATAATTTATAATAATCATGCATTTATTAAATTATAATTACATAAATTATAATTTAAATTAACATCTAATTGATTAAAATAAATCAACTTCTATACATTATAATTTCATAGAATTATAATTTAAATTAAAAATTTACTCTTAATTATAATTAATCAAATTATAATTAAGTAACTTATTTTACAATTATATCTTATAATTTAAATACTATATTAAGTTTTCAAAACTTTCTTTTTCTCGAATTATGAAATTATCAACTTCATGTTAACACATGTTATAGCAGCTAGATACATGCTCATTATCTTAGCAATAATGTAATGGAAACATAACAACACACTGCACACTTGACTAAAACTCACTGCCACTGCACTGTGCACGGCGCAGCTGCGCAGGGTAAGGATCTGGGAAGGACAAGCGGCGTAGCTGCGCTGCTCCTGGCCTTGCTGCCGGCGCAGCTGCGCAGCAACTCGGCCAGACGCAGACAGCCACGTTACTCTGCTTCACCGATTAACCCATACAAGCCAACAAATGGATATTTACAATAACCTATACAATGTTACATATATATAACATGCTTTGAAAACACAAAACCATCTAAACAATGATAATCACAAGTTTTAAAAATCCAATTTGGCCATTTTCATGAAAACTCATATATTTTCCAAAATAAGTCATTGTAATCAAATTCTTAAGCAATTCAACTTATAACACATGCTTTATTTTCATGATTCAAGGTAGTATCATAGAAAATTTCTAAACAACATACTAACATATACCAATTTCTCAATGTAAAATCACCCATAATATATAAACTCATGAAATTCCATATGAACTCATATGAATTTTCTTTAAAATATATTTCTACAATAATTTGATTTCTGGAAATCATTGTTTATACATACAATTCATATATAAACCATATGAATAAAATCCATATCAACATAATCAATTTCGTTCAAATAACTTTCACAGAGAATTCAACATAAAGAAATAACTAAGTAGAGTTCTTAAAATTATAAAATTGCGATTATACTCGTTATTTGGAGATTGAAGAAGGGTATAAAGAGATGGTGGATTCTTCTCAAGCTTTCCCTTTTCTTCTTAGTCTCTCTCTTCCTTTCTCTCTATATTATCTCTGTAATACTTCTCTGCTCTTTCTCTTCTCTTAGGCTTAGGCTAACTCTAAACTAACGTAAACACTATATAAATCATATAATAATACGTATGTTAATTAGCATTAACTTATTATTAAATTGACAGTTACAAGAATTCAAAAGCCACAAGGCTTTGTTTGGCAGCAATACTTATAAAACAGATTTTAGCGCTAAGGTCCCGTTTGGTAAACAATTTATTTAAGAATAGCTTGTTGATAGTTAGGGCCCTGTTTGGTGGAAATAGGTTTAACACAAATGTAAGGGCCTTGTTTGGTAAAACAAATTTAAAAATCTTTTTTTTTATTTTAACAAATTATTTAATACATACTTTAATGTCACATTTTAATTAATTAAATATTAATCATCTAATTTAATCAATTAAAATCTAACATCAATTAATCACATAAAATTACCACATAATTATAATTACTCGCTAATTATAATCCATGCAACACCTCATCACATATCTCATCTAATTTAATTATCTCAATTAAATTAAAACTATAGTATAAAATTAATATACATTAATTAAATTAAATATTGCACATTCATTTAATCAATATATAACACTTAATTAAATTACTCCATAAATCATATAATTTATTTATTTAACTCAATAAATAAATCACATAAAATATTTATTTAATTCAATAAATATTTAAAATTAAATATAAAATCTCAATCGTTACACTTCCTGTTCAGCCATGTTTACTTTGGGTGTTTCAAGTTCTTCTCGAGTCTTTACAATCTACTTAGTTAGCTTCTGAAACCGTTTGCATGCACTACTCGAGTGTACATGAAAGATCCAATCAAACAAAAATAAGAATATATATATATATATATATATATATATGTGTGTGTTTAATTACAACTGATCTAATTAAACTGATATTGTAAGTAATAAACGCAATTACTGTCCCCGACAACGGCGCCAAAAATTGTTGGGTATTTTCTATACGCGCTACACGCAAGTGTACGTGATCAACAAGTAATATACTGATAAGATCAGGTATCGTACCCACATAGACAATAATTCCTATTTAATCAAACAAGTACCAATTTTATATTATTTCATCTTTATCAAACTAATGATTAAAAGATGATTTTCTAAATAAATTACTACTTAAACCAATTTTATCACTAACTCAAGATTTTAACAAGTTTTAGAGAATTAAGCCTACAACTTCACTTATTATTTCACTTCAGATAATATCCTTTCCTTCAGTTTATATCAACTACTCCATATTATTAATCAAGAACACTAAAGCAGATATAACCATCTCTCAATGCATTACACCCATACTCACTCAAATCCAAAGATAATAGAATTAAGCAAGACACCTTAATTAACTAACTCACTATATCTCTATGTGAAATACAATTGAATAAGGTTTAATATCAAGTTCTTAACAGATTACATATGATGCATAGATATATCTATCCTATACATGAATTATGAATCCCAACTATGCAGAAATCACAAACATATGTCACTATAGCTAGTTCTAATCCCATATGTCATCTCTCGAATTCATATGGGATAACGGATAATTGGTGATCAAGCAATTATATAGATTCAGCACAACTCATAGCAAATAATCTGGAAATAATATTCATAAACTTAATTAAAGGCTATTTAACCCTCCGTTACATAATAAGATCCGTTATAGGCTTAAATAGAAAGTTAGTTCATCATAGATGAATCAAAATCCATAATTCATATAATAGAAATCATTATGAATACAATATGTTAGAGAAGAGAGAAAATAAACTCTAATTATATCACCGCTCTACTCCACGTTCTTGCATTCTTCACGATCCAATCTGCTTCAATTCTCTTCGCTAGTTCAAGTCACGAATTAGGGCTTCAAAATCTGTCAAAGTCTATTTATATTAGCCTCCCTTTGTGCCTTAAATATCCTCCTAATCTCGCACCAAATCAATCTCTTCAAATATACATAATCCAAGTTCAAGAAGGAAACTATCATATTTGTTGCCGTACCCCCGCCCCGGCGGAGATATTTCTCTTGGTACTCCCTCCCCGACGGGTAGCCAGTTTGTGAGACTGATGATTTTTGCACCCCTGCCCTCGCGGGTAGATTAGCTTTGTGAGGCCCGCCCCATCGGGCATCCACTTTCTATAGAAAATCTAAAATTTTACCTTTTAGCCCCTAGTTTCTCCTTAATCCAACTCCTGCACTTAACGACAAAAAACCAGGTAAAAAGACACTAAACGACTCGAAGTAAGCAATAATCAAGCCATAACGGATATCAATTCGTAGGTATAAAAGAAACTCATCAACTAGGATGTCAAGTCAACCCCCGACGACAACCCAAGGAGGTACAGCAACCCTGACGACAACCCCGGGATGGCAAACTCAACCCTGGTCACAATACCGGGATGTCAACTCAACCCCTAGAGACAACCCTGGGAGGTATAGCAACCCCGACTTAAACCCCGAGATGTCAACCTCAACCCCGATTACAATACCGGGATGTCAAGTCAACCCCCGACGACAACCCTGAAAGGTACAACAACTCCGGCGATAACCCTGGGATGTCAAGCTCAACCACGATCACAATACCTGAATGTTAGGTCAACCCCCGGTGATAACTTTGGGAGGTACAACAACCCCGGCGACAACCCCGGGATGTCAAGCTCAGCCCCAATCACAATACCGAGATGTCAAATCAACCCCCGACGACAACCCCGGGAGGTGCAGTAACCCCGACTACAACCCTGGATATCAAGTTCAGCCTCGGTCACAATACCAGGATGTCAAGTCAAGCCCCGGCCACAACCTGGGAGGTACAGCAGCTCCGTCGACAACACCGGGAAGCCAAATCCACTTCAGAGACCACACCAAAGCATCAACTCATCCCAGAGACAACCCTGAGAAGAAAAATCAACCTCGGAGACAAACTTGAGAACGAATAGAGTCGGCTGAGATCAAACCTCAAAGACAACCCCGAGAAAGCCGTCGAAGACCGTGCCAGTACAGGAGACAACCCATGGAGGGGAAAAACGGTCATTTTTACCAACTTGAAACCAATTCGGTCAAAATCATGCTAAATTGATGCAATGAAGGTTATAAAGAGCCATAACATCGATCCCAAGTGAAAATAGCACTATACAGCTCAATGGATAAACTGTGAAAAAATAAAGATCTGGTTATAAACTCATCTTCCGGGATTCGAAAAAGGTTTAGTCCCATGTCATTGTGTCGTCCTTGGGAAGGGCTTTCCGGAAAGGTATAGCACGCCTCAAACGGACGCTCTGATCAAAACTTAGGAAGGTTCGAGCCTGACATCGCGTTGCTCGAAGTGCACGTACTTTGAGACGACAGACCCCCGGGAGTGGGCCCCATATGGGGAGCCGCAAGTAGACCCACGACTATCGCGGTTACACCTGCCACCATCAGGACTTTAAATATAAGACCCCCTTGCCAAAAAAAAGAGGAAAAAAATTAGAAACTTCTCTGAAACTCCGCCCATTTCATTTCTTAGCTCGACTTCTAGTACTTCAAGCTTAAATTTTATTACTACAATACATTTGTATACGTATATTCTACAACATACCAAAAATTGACCGGTGGAAACGTCCATTCGAAGCCTACCAAGTGGCAAAAAGCCCGTATAGCAGCTCATTGTAAGTTTTTTTACGATCAGAACTCATTTCCTACTTCATTACGTATATTTGCATGTGCACGTAAAGTTTTATCTCTTGGTTTTGCCCGGAACTCAGTTCCGTGGCCGTTTTAGCTTACTTTTTAGTACATTTAAGTATATATAGAAGTTTTTCTTCATTTGCACATCCTGGATCGTCGATCCGTGGCTTTTAATCGCTTTATGTATATGTATATATATATATGTTCTAACTTGTTCGGCCTGGATCGCTGATTCGTGGCTTTTTTAGCTTTATTATATATATAATTGACTACATATATACTAATTTTCAATTCTGCCAAGCCCAGATTGCAAATCCGTGATAGTTATTATTTTTGTATATATATATAATTTTTCTGACTTCGTTTGGCCTGGATTGCTAATTCATGACCTTTTTCGCTTTAATATATATATACTAACTGTATATATTAACATTTATATTTCAGTTTGGCCTGGATTGCTAATTCGTGGCTTTTTTATCGCTTTTATATATATATATATATATATATATATATATTTACATTCTCTCAAGCCTGGATCATTTCGTGGCTCTTTATAGCTTTCCTATATATATATATATATATATATATTTACATTCAGTTAAGTTTAGATTATTCCATGGCTCTTTTATAGCTTTTATAAATATATATATATATATATATATATATATATATATTTACATTTCTGTCCGGGCCTGAGATTGGAAATCTGTTGCCCTTTACAACTTATCTATATATATATATATATATATATATATATATATATATTCTTTATTCATTGTGATTAAATATTTGCTTCAATTATACATTTGATATGAATTTGTTTTAATATAAATTTGGCAAATTAGATTTATTTAAATCTAGCCCTTTCCATCTTTTAAACGATTCAAAATAGGTCCAACCGGAACCGGAATGCTAGAATAACTAAGAATTATTTAAATCTAGCTTTCTTTTTAGTTTTGTTATATATTAAAGCAACCTCGCGACCCTTAGATCCCTATCTAATGGGAACGAGAAGCTTTGGCTACGCGCATGCACAGATTTGACTGATGAATCCTTGGTTTTGCGATGTCTAGATGTAATATACATTTTTTGTAAATATCTGTGTTGTGCAGGTTTTCTTGGCCTCTATCTGTGAGCCTAGCAATCGTGGGATTCATGATTAAACTGATCAGAATCTGGTTCCCACGATGGACAAACTCCACATTACAAATGTACCCTGCCAGTTTTCTTTAAAAATGTATAGCCGAGGGGTCTTAAAACGGTTATCCGAATTTAAGGTCTCAAAAATGAAATATGGTTTGTCGTGCCAGAGTCACTCCGATGGCTGTCATGCCCATGAGGAGACCGACATTTGTATATATTTTATGGTCGAGGATGCTTCTCAACCCAACAATCATCATCCAAATCGAGCTCAAAGGCTAAACGGAATAAAATGGAAGTATTAACATGCTTCAAATCCTACGTGAGCGTAAGGGTTTGAAAACCAACCTTTCAAAACATTATCTTCATATCTTGTCTAAAAAAGGACTTTTGCAAATCAAATTAAACCCTTCGTATATAGGTTCAACGAAGCATGAAAAATACTTTCAAAACAAATGTAGGCTCAATTACTTCCAGCATCCACACACACACATTACAAGTAAAAAGGGAAAAATTGAAAAGATGTCGTACCGTGTTTTCACGGGAGTCGGGGGGTGCCTAACACCTTTCCCCTACTTAACCAAGCCCTCGAACTTTAAAATCTCGGTTTCAAAGATCAAGTTTTGACAGTGTCAAGTAATTGGGCCTACTTGCCAACACAACTCGGTTGAGTTGGTACAGCCATTTCCAAATATACCAACTGGCGACTCTGTAAACCGTTCAAATCGTCGACATGATACATGTTGGCCTTTTCCTAAAAAACTTTTTCACCCTTTTATAAAACAGACAAGACAAACAAGGGTAGAAAAAAACAAAACTTAGGAAGAGAGAAAGATCTGTCCAAAGCCTGACAAGATTTTTTCCCAACGTCGATAGGTGGCGACTCTGCTGGGGACAGTAGAGGGCTTAGGTCGCATTCAAATCTTTTCAAAATTTCTTTTTATATCTATGTGTCTGTGGATGTTGCGTTTTACATTGAATGGATGTGAATGAATGCTTTACTTCTTTATGTTGGTGCTTCGCACAATGTCATCATTTCATAAAGTGAGACGCGATGTATGTGAATGTATGTTGTGTGATTCCTCCACTAGGAGGCGAACCCGTCGGAATTTGATTACTGGATTAAAAGGAGACTATTCCTGTAAGGCTCAGGAAAGGCACCACTCAGATCAGCTCCAATTGAAAGATCGAATTAATTTCTTCTCTAGTAGATTGCGATGATCTGGGGACCTTCATGCAGAAAAATCGCGAAAGTAACCTAAGATAGTTCAGCCTATGATTAACCAAATCTGAGGGGAAGCCTCTTCATACTTTTCTCTGTAATTTTTTTCATTTCCAATGTAAATATTAAGATTCAATGTCAATATACATTCCATGTCATGTAAATCCTGTCATACTATCCTGTCATTAAAATAACTGACCTCTGTTTTACAGGAAAAGATTAAAAAACTCTCCAAAAATTAACACATGGCATGGCATGCATCCCACTGATAACTACATCAGGAAATTAACACACTTACTTTTATTGTAGGCAAAAATTGGTCCTGTCACCAGGTCAAAATCTAAGAAAGCACTAAACCCATCTCCAAATATGGCTTCAAGTGCTCAGCCTGAATCCACCGATCTCTAGGGAAGAGTTCGAAGGATTAAAGAACCAGATAGCCGAATTGGCCATTTTATTGAAAGAACAAATCAAAGGTATTTAAGAGAAACAAACACCCGGTCATACAGAATCATCTATACCTGGTAGCAGTCAGGACACCGGGAAGAAAGACACTCAGATTCCTGAGTCTCAGAACAAGGACTTTACCAACAAAACCCCTGAAGTCACCAACTTAGATCCAAAGAAGGAAGCTGGTGATATTCTGATGAAGGTCCAATAAATGGAAGAAACCATTCAGTCCATTAAAGTGACTGGGGCATTTGGGAGTGTCAATTATTCAGTCTTCTATATATTCCCAGGGGCTCGTTATCCAGAAAAATTTTTAAGTCCTTGATTTTTGAGAAATATGATGGATTAGAAGATCCTACACCCATTTCAAGGTATTCATCGGAGAACTCAAATCCTATACAGAGGACGAGAGGCTTAGAATGCAATTGTTCTAGAAAAGTTTGACCGGAGAGGCTAGGGCCTGGTATGCCCGATTGGACAATTCAAAAATTCACAGCTGGGAAGAACTGGCACATGCTTTCCTAAATCAATACAGCCTCCAGTCTCAAATGGCTCTAGATAGATATCAAATCACCAAAATTAAGAAGCAAAACACTGAGTCAATCAGAGAATATGCTCAATGATGGAGACAAATGGCGGCACAAGTCACCCCGCCTATGGCTGAGTCTGAGATAGTCATGACCTTCACAAACATTCAAAAAGCTCCATATTATGAGAGGGTCCTAGCAGGCATAGGAAAACCATTCTCGGAGATGATCAAACATGGCAAAATAGCAAAAATGGGGCTAAAGTCTGGGAAGATAAAAGATCTTGCTGCCTTGGAAGCCGTGGCCGAGCACATTCAATCTGGAAGTTATGGGAGTAATCCCCGGAGAGCACACAAGAAGAAAAAAGAAGAAGTGTCCTTAATACTACAAGGACAGAATCAAGGGGGCGATTCGAGCAGCATGCCCATTCAAAGGAGGAACTATTCCCCTTTTCAATCTCCAGCACAACCTTCAAATCCTCCATTTTAGAAAAAATTGGAGGCCAGATGTCAAAGAACATTCACCCTTTTAGGGGATTCACTCAAAAATGTGTTAAAACTGTTGACAACACAAAAGAAGATTGTTCAACTCGTTCTACAAACTAGTTCTGGCAGATGGAATTTCTATCCAAGTAAGAAGTGCGCATACCATTCTGGGTCTCCGGGCCATGATACACAAGACTGTTTGTCTCTCAAGCACAAAATACAAGACTTGATAGACAACGAATAGATTGTGGTGACAAAGCCAAAACAACCGCATGTGCAGGATAATCCCCTCCCTCAGCACAAAGAGGAAGGTGTCAAAATGATTAGCACGAGGAGTGGATAAGGATCCAAATATCTTCGTTATGTTGGAGAGTCAACTCATTCAAGTACTAACAACCCAGCCAATTGGGACCTCTCAGAAAGGCAGTTCCTGATGGAGCAGGAAATCAAGTCCATTAAGGAGCAGATTGGACAGTTGGAAGAGTATGTTGTGTATCAACATCAGATAACCAGATAGCTTATAAATCAGACCAACCAGTATGAATCCAGTCCTCCAACCACTAAGATTGTCCCTTTTGCTATGAGGAATTATTACCGGTTTCATGAACGCGAACCCTGGAACGACAAGATGGCCAAGGAGGATAAGTTCCAAGCTGATAGAGAGTTCGCCTTCTAGAGGAATTTCACTAATTTGAATCAACTTATGAAAGAAATCCTCCAAATTCTGATCAATGAGGGGATGGTTGCAGATTTGTTACCCCCAGTGAACCCTCGATCCAGGAAGTTCAAACCTGATCGGATCTGTCAGTATCATTCCAATGCACTCAGTCATGACACAGAAGATTGCTGTGGAATTCGTCACCTAATTCAGAATCTGATTGAAAGTGGTATCGCATCTTTTTAATATTTCCCTTTTAAATTACAATGTGTGTGTGTATGTTGGAAGTAATTGAGCCTACATTTGATTGATTTGAAAGTAGTGCCTTGCTTCGTTGAACCTATATACTAAGGGTTTGGTTTGATTTGCAAAAGTCCATTTTTAGATAAGATATAAAAATGATGTTTTGAAAGAAGGTTTTCAAACCCTTACGCTCACAGAAGAATTAAAGCATATCGATACTTCCAATTTTTATTCTTTTTAGCTTTTGGCTCGATTAGAATTGTGATTGTCGGGCTGTGAAGCATCCTCGACCACAAAATATATACAAGTGTCGGTCTCCTAATGGGCATGACAGCCATCTGAGTGACTCTGGCACGACAAACCATACTTCAATATGTTTGAGACCTTAAACCTGGATAACTGTTTTAAGGTCCTTTGGATGTACATTTTACAGAAAAACTGGCATGGTACATTTTTAATGTGAAGTTTGTCCATCGTGGAAATCAGATTCTGATTAGTTTTATCATGAATCCCACGATTCCTAGGCTCATAGAGAGAGTCCAAGAAAACCTGCACAGCATAGATATTTATAGAAAATGTATATTTATATCTACACGTCGCAAAATCAAGGATTCATCAGTTAAATATTGTGACGCCCCCAGAATAGGTCCATTCAACCCAACCCATTCTGAGTCGCCAAATACATGGTACAGAATTCAAATACAAATTTTATATCATACGGTCGTGCAAAATACGACCACACAACTGTGAGTCTCAGTAAAAATATGTAGAAAATATTAAGATTCAAACTAAGTCCTCATTACAATTATTATCACACTATTTATCAGAAATAGTGAGGACTACTACTGCTCTAACTCGGACCATCACTCTGTCCCCCGACTAGTCCCCGCAACATTCTCATTTCCTGAAGAGGACAACAGATGAAAAGGGTGAGCTCAACTAGCCCAGTAAAGAATATTATGACTAAGATAATGAAAAATAAATTATCGTTAGTCTTCAACAGTTCAGATAAAATATTATGGACAACAAGTTTTAGATCAATATTCGCAGCGGAAATAACAAATCATTAGAAGAGTTAAGTAGAGAATGAAGTCTACTATCTTCTATGGTTTAAAAGTCCATCACCAATATTTTATCCTTGTAACATCAATCAATATACATCTCGAATCAATATTCATCTTTGCACTACAGGCCAAAGATATTCATTTGCATCATCAGTAGTCATGTTCATCTCAACACCTGTCATCTTTGCACTACAGGCCAAAGATATTCATCAGGTAATCATTCATCTTTGCTCTACAGGCCAAAGATATTCAGTTACATCAACTTTTAGGACTGAGGATGATGAAAAACATTTTAAACAAAACGAATCCAGTGAGATAAAAGACAAAGATTAGGGATTCGTCATTTAGTTTATCCAAATTCAAGAATAATCCATAATAATACTTTGTGAAGCAAAATTCAAGAATAAAGCCCAAAACTTGGATACAATCAAAGATAGTAACCTTAACAGACAATTTGGACAATTAGAAGAAAAATAAATTTTCTCGTGAATAGTGCCGTATACGTGAATAGTGCCGTATACGTGAATAGTAACCCCGACGGGAAAAATAAGAATTTCATAACAAAATTCATAACAATATTTCTGTATAATGATATTGAAAAGAATAACATCATTTACGAAAGAAAATAACATCCCTTACCTCAAAAAGATAGTACCTCTGACTGGAATATCGGATATAATATTGACGGAAACTTGCGCTGAATACTAATACTCAAAGTATAGAAATACTCACAAAAATACGCTCGATATTATAGAGAGAGAAAACTTCGAATTCTGGTGTGATTTTCAATTCTAACCTAAGCACCCTATTTATAGGAAAAGCTTAGGATGCCAAAGGAGACTAAAATAATAAAATAATATTATTTTTACAAAACTTCTCCAGCCGCCGGCTGCTTCAAACATCTGATTTTTTTCAACAAAACAACAAAAGTGGGGCCCACCATTTATAAAATAATATTTATTTTTCGAAACTTCAATAATTCATAATAAATAGCCCCTTTGTCAGAAAAATACAAATGATGTGTCCTTCTATAGGAAATTTAATTCTCTACAACTTTGCAGAAGAAAATTTTTCCAAATTCCCAACATAAATTATCCGAAATCCATAAACGGATGATTTTTCACACCAAAATACTGATAAAAACACATCAGCACAAATTCCTTCTTTTATATCCACAAAATAAATATTTCCTTATCATATAAATCAATAATTAATTATTCACAAATAATATTATAGAACTACAATATTGACAACCAGGTCGTTCCCAGGACAGAGGGGGCCTTCCGAAAAGGACTTCTCCTTACTGGCGCGCAATTAAATAACCTCTCCTAGACAGAACTTCCTTAGACATTGTCAATAATGCTATCTAATAATATTATTCAAATAATATGAATTATTGAGTTGATAACGTGAAATACTGTGCAACGACAATTATTGAATCAATACTACAAAATATCAACTGTAGCCATTATTGAATCAATCATAAAAAAAATAGCAACGTAGCAATTATTGAGTCAATAAAATATCAATGCAGCAATTATTGAGTCAATAATATAAAATATCAACGTAGCAATTATTGAGTCAATAATATAAAATATTGAACAGTAAATACTGTAACAATAATTGAGTAGGTTCCTTCTCACGTAAGACTCAATAATTCGAAATACTGTGCAATACCGTGTGCTACTGCGCACCACCGCGTACTGTATTTTAACCACCGGGTATTTCAACAGTACTAACGGTAACAACTACGCCGTTATCTTGTAAAAAGTTATTTCTGTCGCTTTCTATATCCGACAGTTATTCCGTTGTGGGGTCCACAAATAACTGCGCCGTCGTACGAATATTCCCCGACAACAAGAATATTCCACGACCAAACGAATATTCCCCGACAACAAGAATATTTTATAACCACTTGCTCATTTTAAAAATATTTGCACATTTCACCCATAACTTTCATATTTATCAAGTCAACACCTTACTATTTCGAAATAATATATAAAGAAAATTAAATCTTTATTCATAAAAGTTGGGGTCTTACAAATATTGCGTGCGCGTAACCAAAGCTTCTCTTTCCCACTAGATAGGGATCTAAGGGTCGCGAGGTTGCTTTAATATATAACAAAACTAGAAAGAAAGCTAGATTTAAATAAATCTTAGCCATTCTAGCTTCCCTGTTCCGGTTGGACCTATTTTGAACTATTTAAAAGGTAGAAAGGGTTAGATTTAAATAAATCTAAATTGCCAAATTTGTATTAAAAAAATTCATATCAAATGAATAATTGAAATAAATATTTAATCACAATGAATAAAGAATATATATATATATAATTATATATATACAAAAGCTGTAAAGGGCGACGGATGTCCAATCTCAAGCCCAGATAGAAATGTACACATATATATATAAAGCTGTAAAGGGTGACAGATTTCCAATCCCAGGCTCGGACAGAAATGTAAATATATTTATGTATTTATAAAAACTGTAAAAGAGCCACGGAATAATCCAGGCTTGACAGAAAAGTAAATGTATATATATATATTTATAAAAGCGATAAAAGAGCCATATAATAATTCAGACTTGACTGAATGTAAATATATATATAAGAATGCTATAAAGAGCCACAAAATGATCCAGGCTCGACTAAATGAAAATATATATATATATAAAGGCGGTAAAGAGCCACGAATTGATCTAGGCCCGATGGAATGTAAATATATATATATATATATATATATATATTTATAAAAGCTGTAAAAAGGCCACAGATTTCCAATCCAGGCCAAACTGAAATATAAAAGTTAATATATACAGTTAGTATATATATATATATATATATTAAAGCGAAAAAGGCCACGAATTAGCAATCCAGGCCAAATAAAGTCAGAAAAATTATATATACATAGTAATATCTATACAAAAGTAGTAGCTACCATGGATTTACGATCCGGGCTTGACAGAATTGAAAACTAGTATATATATAGTCAGTTATATATATAATAAAGCTAAAAAGGCCAGGAATAAGCGATCCAGGCCAAACAAGTTAGTACATATATATATAAGCGATTAAAAGCCATGGATCGAAGATCCAGGCTGTGCAAATGCAAAAAAAAGGTATATATGTACTACAATGTACTAAAAAGTAAGCAACAAGAGCCACGAAACTGAGTTCCGGGCAAAACCAAAAGATGAAACTTTATGTGCACGTGTATAAAAATGTAATGAAGTAGGAAACGAGTTCTGATCGTAAAAAACCTTACAATGGACTGCTACACGGGCTTTTTGCCACTTGGTAGGCTTCAATCGGACGTTTTCACCGGTTAATTTTTGATATGTTGTAGAATATACATATACAAACGTATTAGAGTAATAAAATCTAGGTTTGGAGTAATAGAAGTAGGGCTAAGGGATGAAATGTGAGAAGTTTCAGAGCGTTTTCTTATTTTTTTTCTTCTTTTTATGGCAAGGGGGGGTCTTATATTTAAAGACCCGATGGTTACAGGTGTATCTGCGGCTGCTACACCTCTACCTGCGGCTCCCCATATGGGGCCCACTACCGTAGGTCCCGTCATTTCGAAGTACGTGCACTTCGAGCAACGCGACGTCTGGTTTGAACCTTCATAACTTTTTATCAAAGCGTTCGTTTGAGGTGTGCTATACCTTTTCGGAAAGCCCTCTCCGAAAATAACACAATGAAATAGGACTTAACCTTTTTTGAATCCAGGAAGATGGGTTTATAATCGGATCTTCATCTTTTCGCAGTTTATTCGTTGAGCTGTATTGTGCTGTTTTCATTCAGGATCGATGTTATTGTTCTTTTTGACAGTCATTACATCGATTCAGCATGCTTTTGACTAAATTGGCTTCAAGTTGGTAAAATGACCGTTTTGCATCTCCAGGGGTTATCTCTTGTACTGGCACGATTTTTGACTGTTTTCTCGGGGTTGTCTCTGAGGTTTGATCTCAACCGACTTTGTTCATCCTCAGGGTTGTCTCCGAGGTTGACTTGGTTTCCCAGGGTTGTCTATGGGGATGGGTTGATTCTTTAGGGTTATCTCTGAAGTTGATTTGGCTTCCCAGGGTTATTTTTAGGGTTGTTGTACCTCCCGGGTTGTGACCGGGGTTATCTTGACAGCCCGGTGTTGTCGCCGGGGTTGAATTGGATCTTTTGATGTTGTCGCCGGGGTAACTATACTTCTAGGGTTGTGACCATGGCTTGGCTTGACATCCTAGTGTTGTCGGTGGGGTTGAATTGGATCTCCCGGTGTTGTTGTCAGGGTTCCTGTCTTTGGTTTGAACTTCCAGGGTTGTCTCCGGAAGGTAAAAGATGGTTTTGTCCTCCTTCAGGATTAGTAACAGGAATGCAAAATTTTGAGTGTCTATAGATGCCCCTCTTTATCATGTTTATGCAATTCAATGGAATGAATAGGATAAAGATTGTTAGACACTGGAAATATAACCTATACAAATGTAATGCAATGCATGGTATAATATGTTATGAATGTTAGATACCTTCGTGGTGCTGGGGCTATCACTGGCCGTTTATGCCATTTTTTGCTGGGGATAACATCATCCGTGATAGTCCTTTGGTGAATTCTCTTGACGCCTACTCAAACGGTAGTTGGCAAATTCTCAACTATCACTGAATCTTTCTCGATGCTACACTGGTTTGAAGCCACTGGTTTACCATGTCTGTTGATACTCATCTGTGGGGGAAATTTTCTCTTGGCTGATGCCATTGGACATTTCTGAACTCAACGTTAGGGTTGTCACCAACGTCTTGCGTCTCCAAATTAGTTTTCTGACTTCTCCTTCGCTGGGGATATTCCCCTTTTGCGGAGTTTCCTTATTAGAAATTCCCGTTACCTATCCTAATGATAGTTTACAACGGTCTATTGATCTTAACTTGATTCCTACTCGAACGGTAGTTTACAGAATTAACCGTCACCAATCCTTCTCGGTGCCTACTAGAACGATAGTTTACAACGATCGGTTGAATCACCTATCCTTCTCGGCTCTCCCGCTGAGGATTTGTATAATAGATTCCATCATCTGTCTTCTACGGGGATAAACTTATACACAGTTTTCATCACCAGCTCATTCCCGATGCTTCACTAGAGTTATCGCCAATGGCTTGTCATGTCAGGCCATATGTCCTTCATTGAAGTAGCCTTTAACAGCTTCATCACTAGATCATTCCCGATGCTTCGCTGGGGTTATCGCCAATGGCTGATAGCGTCAGACCCTCTGACCTTCCCTGAAGTAGCCTTCAACGGCTTCACCACTGGATCATTCCTGATGCTTCACTGGGGTTGTCGCTAACGGCTGATAGCGTCAGACCCTCTGACCTTTGCTAAAGTAGCCTTCAACGGCTTCACCACTAGATCATTCCCGATGCTTCGCACGGGTTGTTGCCAATGGCTGATAGCGTTAGACCCTCTAACCTTCTCTGAAGTAGCCTTCAACGGATTCAACACTGGATCGTTCCCAATGCTTCATTGGGGTTGTCACCAATAGCTAATAGCGTCAGACCTAATCGACCTCAATGTAGGGGTATTCTTTCTGACAAATCACACCCTTGGATCCATCTTGATACTCTGACTCATTCAAAATCCACTGTTCACAATGCCGGACTTTCCCGACGCCTTAACACAAGCAGTTTTCAATAGTTTTTTGTGGTTTTTAGCAGTTTTCAATAGTTTTCATCATTGGATCCTGAATATCACTTCAGGGTCTTAATCAATGGCTTATATGAAGTTCTTCCCTTTTTTAGGAACTCGCCTCTTATACGCAGGATTTCAGGCCAATCCGCTCAATCGCGTAGCAGTTTTTTTTTCTGAATTTGACTTTTTAGCTTCAGTAAACTCCGTTTCCACTCAAACTAGACCGAATCGGAGAGGGTGGGCCCCACCCTAGGGAGCTGCAGGTAGGGGTGCGGCAGCCGCAAGTGGGGCTGCTCCTCCCTGTGAGTATAACTTGGGCAGCCATGGCTTTTCAAATTCATTTTGAAACTTGAAATATAAAGAAAATCTGATTTTCTTCTTCAGATCTACGGACTTCGGGCAACTTTTTTCAAATTCTGTCATCGTACAAACGTTTTGAACATCTCTGGTAACGTTTACATCCTTTTTTTTCCAGTTTTGACCGTTAAAATGTTATAAACCACATAGTATACTTTTAAACACAATGTATCAAATAAGTGTGCCTATATGACTTGATAAAAAATTTCAGACTTAGTAAATATGCATATTTTACTGTGCTGAACATTTTGATGTAAAAAAAATTAATTTCTGAGACAGCCAATTGATGCCCTTTTTGATTAGTTTACTCATCCTTTTTGTGGCCAAGTGAGCCTAGATTTTCAACTAAAAATGTGCATGGTAATTTAGCTGCCATGGGGAGTTTGCTTTTGATTTTTTATTCCTAAATATGAATTGTTTCTGTTTTGGGTAGGTGTGCTATTGAATGGCCACCTAGTCATGCCTATGTGCATGCGGATAGTCCATTTTACAAAGGAGACTTTGGCAAAACTTTTTCAAAAGCCTGAGTATTTAATAAACATGCAATTTTGACTCTACTGGGGATTTTTGTTAATGAAAGCATGTTTTAGGACTTAAAAATGCATAAAGCAATTATTTAAATTTAATAAGCCACATGTTTAAGGCTTACCTCACCCTTTCTAAGATGATTTGGAGACTTTGCCTAGTTGTTGGAGCCAGATAGACCCGCTAGTGCTAGTAGGGTCACTTCAAAAGTGAGGCTGAGGAGAGTTTCTGATGTTCCTCAGCCACATCCAGCCCGGCCGCCTCGCCGTTTGACTTAGTCTGTGATTCATCATAAATCCGGGCTGAGATGCCGGATAATGTGGATGACAAGGAGGTTCCATTTGTAGGCTCTGCCCCAGCTCATGCTCCATGTAGGGAGCTTCCAGCCATTGTGGTGTCGCTTCAGGAGTTGCTGGGTGATTTGAGACGTCATCTATCGATTTACCTTCATGCCTGAGTATTTAATAAACATGCAATTTTGACTTTACTGGGGATTTTTGTTAATGAAAGCATGTTTTAGGACTTAAAAATGCATAAAGCAATGATTTAAATTTAATAAGCCACATGTTTAAGGCTTACCTCACCCTTTTTGAGGTGATTTGGAGACTTTGCCCAGTTTTTGGAGCCAGATAGACCCGGTAGTGCTAGTAGGGTCACTTCAGAAGTGAGGTGGAGGAGAGTTTCTGATGTTCCTCAGCTATGTCCAGCCCGGCCGCCTCGCCGTTTGACTGAGTCTGTGATTCATCATAAATTCGAGCTGAGATGCCAGATAATGTGGACGACAAGGAGGTTCCATTTGTAGACTCTACCCCAGCTCATGCTCCATGTAGGGAGCTTCCAGCCATTGTGGTGTCGCTTTAGGAGTTGCTGGGTGATTTGAGACGTCATCCATCGATATACCTTCATGCCAACGAGGTGACTGAAGTTCCCATCTTGGATTTTTTGAGGACTTTTGATATTTGCATGGCCAGTTTTGGGCATATGAGAGGCTCCCTTGTCTATACTCAGCCACTACTTTGGGATTGGAGACTTATCTGAGGGGACGACGCTGGCATCACTCCACTTGTCATTAGAGTTGTTGACAGCCTATTCGATTTCTTGGGTCCCTTACACCTCAGACTTTCTAACAAGGTTTAAGGATGGCTTTCCCACTGGTTGGGAGTTTGCATTGTCCAGTCGTCGGGTTCCATTTCTGACCGAAGTAGGCTGAGAGCTCTATTTGGGAGAGCCTGCTATTCAGAGCGTGACGGGAGATATCCGCATACCCTTTGTTCCTCTTGCTTGGCATCATTGGACATTGGCTCAGCCACTCACAGATATTCCACTGGTGTGCATAGATGGCTTCACCCTGTCAGAGGGTCCTTACATCCAGGAGGCATTTCACAGCTGGTGGAGTCCCCGCACTATTGGGGCTCAGACTCGTGCTACCCAGTTCATGGCAGACATGGTGCCAAGGTCTGTGATGATGACAGATTGACCCAGCAGTTAGAGAGGACTCATTTCTTCATCAGGCACCTTGATCGGGATCTATCCAAGGCAGATTCTTTTGATCCTTCAAGCTCTGGAGCTGGCCCTTCTATAGGTCCATTTTCTAGCAGCTTTGCAGGTGTTGATCCTCCCTTGTATCGACCGGACATTCCCACTGGTCGAGATTTTTTGACTCAGGAGGAGCTGGAGTAGGTTAATAGCCTAGATACAGATATTCTAGATCTCTTCGGATAGCTTTTCTCGCTATATCTTTTGATAGGCCTCTGTTTAGCTATTAGGCGACTGTGCCCCATTTCCCTGTACTTTTTATTTTATATTTTACTAGTAGACAGAGATGATGCTTGCAGTAGATAGTTTATTCTAGATATGCATGATATTTCCTATCTATTGCATTATTTTTATCATTGTCATTAGGCATATATTATGTCTTGGATATGCATTTATACAGGTGAGTTTAGATTTGACCCCTGGATGGTCTCATGATACGGTTATACAGATGTTGTCATCCACAGTCAGCCGTATTGAGCATTTGTCGCCGTCTTCGGTAGCATCTTCGCTGAGATCGTGTTATGACAGTCTGCCTCTTACAGCCAGCTAGACAGTTGATCGGATGCTAGGGCATTCTCTAGCCCCTCTAGCTTTCCAGGTTCTGCAAGGATTTATGGATGGCATCTTATCATGCTGGATACCTGAGCGGCAGGTTTTTTGGCAGGTTTTTTTTTTGGCCTTCATTAGCTGACTCCTACCTTAGAGAAGTATGAGCGCCTTACAGGGTTGGCACTAGATCTTCCCTGCGCTCGAACATCCATCAATGACTTGAGGCGACCATTCAAGGGTATGACAGGCCTGAGGCGCCGGGTCTTTACTGAGGAGGTTATTGCCGGACATGTAGTGTCCATGGAATGTTTGATTGATCGCTTTTGTATGTTGGACAGCTACGAACGATACTCTGGGATTTCATCATTCCGGCAGATGAGTGGCAGTTTGAACGAGTAGATGTTCAATTGATGTGCATCACTGCCTATTTGTACATGCCCCTGTATATGGACCACTTACATACTGGCCTGATGGTAGTGGTTCGTGCCCTCAGACAGGGTTATACGATTTTGCCAATGATATTAGCCGAGATTCTATGATCGGCTACTTTCTGCAGTACCCATCCAGGGGGATTTTTCAGAGGTATCTCTGTTCTAATTTATGTATAGTTTATGATGCATTTGAGTCCGATCGGCACATTCAGTCATCATGGTACTATTTTGCCCATGATTTGGCCATTTCATACTCCTTCTAGCCAGCGAAGTGTTCAGATGCAGCATCATGGTCGGCCTTTCTGTCAGAGTGATAAGTACACAATATTCATGATTTGTGATTCCTTTATGTTTGGTTTTATTGCATGTTTCATATGTATATGAGCTTAATAAGTTGTTTAATTATTTTCAGGTGAATTAAAGCTTATGGGAATAAAGCAGGGTAAAAAGAGCTATCTGACAGACAGGTGCGGGGCGTGCTTGCTTTTGTACTGAACCAGGGGTGAGGCGCGCCAGAAGAAGTCAAGTTTCCTGCCCTAGTAGCACGGGGCTAGCCGCCTTATGAAGGGACAGGGCGTGGGACGTGCCGGTCGGACGGATCTGGTCAGATTTAGTTATTTAAAACATGAAGTTTAGGAAAATGATTGCAGACTTACCTAATTAAACTAGGGTTTGTCTAGGCTATAAAGATGAGTAGTTTTCTTACATTTGGGGGACCTTTTCTCTTATCTTTCATCTTTCATCTTAGATCTAGGAATTCTTGAAGACATGGGCTAACACTTTCAATTCAATTCTGAAGGGATGTTGAACCTTATTATCAATTAATGGTTTGATCAAATTTATATTATTTATTCTTTCGTATATGAGATTTATTCTGATTATCTATATAAACTTTTAATATATGCTAGATTAAGATATATATTAAGCAAACAATGTGTGTCTAATCATAAGTAGCAATTAATGATATTTGATTGTGGTCATACTTTTGAATATTGTTAAGGTTTTCAGAAGACAAGTTAAATAATTCCTGATTGTGTAAATATTGCTTGGAATAATCTAATTCTCATTCTTCATGCTTTTGTCATATTAAATCTAGACTTATAGTTTTAGGTTGTATGATAGCTAGGATCTTTTGTTGGCGATCGTCGCATTAGATTTACACTTAAGGAGAATTTCGGGTAATTTGCGATCGCGGTTATCTAGGGTTATTAATCTTATAGAAAGGTAAATAGTGTAAACACTTGGTTAATCCATAATTGTGAAAAGGGGATACTGAACTGAAGAATTAAAGCTTTTTACTTATTGATAATTATTGTTAATTCACTTTCGTTAATTAAACTGTTCAAACTAAAAACCCCCAATTCATTGGAAATACTTGGATAAATATAAAACATAATACTCTCTGTGGGATCAATCCATGCTTATTACTATACTAATTCTTGAGTTAGTAGGATAGAAGTAAGGTAAATTTTGTAGTGCTAGACGACAACTATCATATTTTGGCGCCGTTGTCGGGGAGTGTTATTTGTTTTTATCTATTCAATTATTTTCATATTTTTTATATTTTTTTATGACTCAATCCTTTCAATCTATAGGCTTAATCTTTGGTCAAGAGATAAAGAAAAGTGTAGATACAGTTGAAGCTCTTGTTCCAACACTTGAAATGGAAAAGATGGAGGTGCCAAGAAACAACAGAACTTTAAAAGAACTGGCTACTTCTGACCTTGATCAACCGTCCTTGTGTATTGAATATCCTACGTTAGATGTTGCTTTCGAACTTAACTCTGGACTAATTCGTCTTTTGCCTATTTTTCGTGGTCTTATTGGTAAAAATCCATATAAGCATCTAAAGGAGTTCTATGTGGCGTGTTCCACAATAAAATCTCAAGGAGTGCCAGAGGAGCAGATCAAGCTTAGACTTTTTCCGTTCTCAGTAGCAGATTTGGCTAAAGACTGGTTATACTATCTTCCTTTAGGATCGATACGATCATGGACTGATATGCAAAGGCTATTCTTAGAGAAAGACTTTCCTGCTTCGAGAGACGCCAACTTACGAAAGGGGATATGTGGGATAATGCAATTCAATGGAGAGAATCTCTATGAGTATTGGAAAAGGTTCAAGAAGTTGTGTTCCAGCTGTCCACCTCACGGAATCGATGACTATCACTTGATTCAGTACTTCTATGAGGGGTTGCTACCAATGGATAGAAGCATAATTGATAAACCAAGAGGAGGAGCACTGGTAGAAAAGACTCTAGAAGCTGTAAGGAACTTAATTGCAAACATGGCAGCTAACTCGTAGCAGTATGGAACTAGGATGGATCATACACCTCAAAGGGTAAATGGGGTAAGTATAAGTAATATTGACCAACAAATTTCTAAATTAACTGCTTCGGTTTGTCAAATGGCTATAGGGAATATGCAAGTTGCAAAAGAGTGTGGAATTTGCTCAAAGTCCGGACATACCAGTGATGTTTGTCCGATATTGCATGAGGCTGAAACTGTACAACACGTCAATGTCGTGGGAACATTCTTAGGACATCATCAGCATCAATACGATCTTTGGGTAGAAACTCACAATCTCGGATGGAGAGACCATCCCGACTTAAGCTACGAAGTACCTGCTAATTCTGGAACGTCTGTGGAGGATATGTTCAAAGCTTTCATGAATCAGACGCAACAGTTCCAGCAAGAGACAAGGACTTCTATCCACATGTTGGAGAATCAGATGAGTCAGCTTGCTACCACAGTTAGCAGTATGGAATCTCAAGGAGTAGGGAAGTTAACTCCTTAGTTTGTTGGGAACTTAAGTGCAATGGGATGTGACGAAGAGGAGCAGGAGGATTCAGTGCTTACTTCAGGACCAGACAGTAATATAGAATTTGATAAAGATAAGGAACAAGAGGAAGAGAGGAATGATTCTATAAGTTCTGCAGAACTCTACAAGAAAGACGTGGATTCATCTCCATCAATACAACCAACAGAAATAATGAGTGATACACACCATCGAACCTTTACTATGGAATTAGACAATGTAAGTTTCTAGTTCAGCGCATATGAGGCTATAAGGTATCTTGGTAATGTTAAATCTGTTTTTGCTATTGATGTAGTGGATTATTCAGTGCAGAAATCTTTTGATCGAATACAATTATACAAGGGAGATTTGGTTGCTGGAAAGGAGCAGGATCATGAAGTACAACATGTTCCTAATTTAGGGATGAAACTGTTACCAGTCCACTTGAAGTTCACAAGTCCAATTACATAGAATGAGAGGGAAGATGTCAAGCCAATGACAATAAACAAGGGCAGCTGTTTGGGAGGCAACCCAAAATCTCAGATTTGATTTTTCTATCCTTTTACTTATTAGTTTTTTTTATTTACATGTAGTTCTTTCTTCTTTTCATGATTTTCTTACATTGGGGACAATGTAAGGTTTGAGTTGGGGGGGGGGGGGGGGAAGATTTAGGTTTTTATTTTATTTAGGGATATCGATCCGATTTTGATAGAAAATTTGAAAATTTGATGCCTTTGAAAATTTTAAAAAAAATTGAGTTCCCTAATTCTATTTTTCTATGTGTTCGAAGGTTAAAGCAAAAAAAATTGAAAATCAATGCTAAATTTGAAAATCTGTTTGCTGTTTAATTGGTTAATGATTGAGAAAAACTAAGTTATGATCCATAGTAATTGATTTAAATTGAATTTGTGTCGCATGAGTACTTGAACATGTGATATAATATATATGCTCATTTGGCTTAGTTATCTGTGGAGTTGTCTATGTGCACTAATCTCATTCTTTAGAACTATTGAACTGCTTATATTTTTGCAGGACCATATGAAAAAAAAATAATATCAAAAAAGTTGAAAATCAAGGAAATTATTGGAAAAGAGAAAAAGAAGCAAAAGAGAAATCATGTGGTGGGATAAGATGGAGCGTAAAATGAACTCTCCCATAAACACATGCGAATAAGTGAGATGGAGCATAAAACGCACTCACTAACAAAAGAAGGATTAAGGAAGGTGAAACGGAGCATAAAATGCATTCACCGGAAACAACGAGTAAATTGAAAGGGTTTTGGTAAAAAAATAAAGCAGGAAAAGTATGAATTGAGTCTTGAGTGGTGTGCACGGTTTTTGCTCTATGGTAACTAAGTTGAGTAAGTGTGTGGGTCATAGAAGAGTGCTTATATGGATACAATTTGGCTTAAAGAAGTTCATTGGTGACGTGGCAAGGTGGTTATCTTGAGTTGATTAATGAAGCATTGATTATGTTTTTGTGGGTTTAGTGTTGATAATCATGATTTGATCTTGAAATCTTTTGACATTATGGTTAAGTAGAGTTTTTGGAAATCAAACTTTTGGTTTACACGAGGACGTGTAAAAGACTAAGTGTGGGGGAATTTGATAAATACACAATATTCATGATTTGTTATTCCTTTACGTTTGGTTTTATTGCATGTTTCATGTGTATATAAGCTTAATAAGTTGTTTATTTGTTTTCAGGTGAATTAAAGCTTATGGGAATAAAGTAGGCTAAAAGGAGCTATCTGACAGACAGGCGCGGGGCGCGCTTTCTTTTGTACTGAACCAGGCGTGGGGCGTGCCAGAAGAAGTCAAGTTTCCTGCCCTAGTAGCGCGGGGGGAGCCGCCTTGTAAAGGGACCGGGCGCGGGGCGCGCCGGTCGGACGGATCTGGCTAGATTTAGTTATTTAAAACATGAAGTTGATTAGGAAAAGGATTGCAGACTTACCTAATTAAATTAGGGTTTGTCTAGGCTATAAAGATGAGTAGTTTTCTTAGGTTTGGGGGATCTTTTCTCTTATCTTTCATCTTGGATCTAGGAATTCTTGAAGACATGGGCTAACACTTTTAATTCAGATCTGAAGGAATGTTGAACCTTATTATCAATTAATGGTTTGATAAAATTTATATTATTTATTCTTTCGTATATGAGATTTATTCTGATTATCTACATAAACTTTCATGTATGCTAGATTAAGATATATATTAAGAAAACGATGTATGTCTAATCATAAGTAGCAATTAATGATATTTGGTTGCGGTCAAGCTTTTGAATATTGTTAAGGTTTTTAGAAGACAAGTTAAATAATTCCTGATTGTGTAATTATTGCTTGGAATAATCTAATTCTCATTCTTCATGCTTCTGTTATATTAAATCTAGACTAATAGTTTTAGGTTGTATGATAGTTAGGATCTTTTGTTGGTGATCGTCGCATTAGATTTACACTTAAGGAGAATTTCGGGTAATTTACGATTGCGATTATCTAGGGTTATTAACCTCATGGAAAGGTAAACAGTGTAAACAATTGGTTAATCCATAATTGTGAAAAGGGGATATTGAACTGAAGAATTGAAGGTTTTTACTTATTGATAATTCTTGTTAATTCACTTTCGTTAATTAAACTGTTCAAACTAAAAACCCCCAATTTATTGGAAATACTTGGATAAATAGAAAACATAATACTCTCTATGGGATCGATCCTTGCTTATTACTATACTAATTCTTGAGTTAGTAGGATAGAAATAAGGTAAATTTTGTAGTGCTAGACGACAACTACCACGGAGATCAAGCCTCCCTTTTCAATCTTGCCATGCTCAGGGCTTAGCTCCCCTTACAGCTTCATCACTCATACAGTCGGCATGGAGTATTTTCCCCTAGCGGGTTTAAGAGGGGTGACTACCTACCATCCGCTGGCAGTCTTGCACCAGTTTGATCAGTTTCAGAGCCTTCACCATTTTGAGGGAGCGATTGATCAGCGGATATCAGCTTCATCTTATTCGTCAGCTGACTTGGTCAAGACTTATAAGTGTTGGACTCACAAGGAGATGGCTAATTTCTCTACTAGCCATCCAGATCGTTCTCCAAAGTATTTGGCATGGTTGGAGTCTGATATTTCATTGGCTGTGGCTATCCAGTCAGCTCCGAGTGTTGATTCAGATGAGGAGGAGCCTATGGAGGATCCTGACTCTGCCACGGAGAATGAGTTATTTATCGGCTTGACAGCGGCTTTAGTTAGTGACCCTCCGAGCATCTCTGCCAGGACTGATCCATCTATTGTTGATTCCCTAGCTCAGATGAATTTCGAGAGAGATCAGGCTAGGGCGTTGATGTTGACAGCCCTTTCTAGCAAAGACATGACTTATGCTGATAGAGACGAGGCTCGAGCTACTAGGGATGCATCACTTACTGAGAGAGATGAGGCTCGATCTACTCAAGATGAAGCTTTTAAGGAGATTAAGGAAGCCTTAGTTGCCCGAGATACAGCTTATGTTGAGAGGGACAAGGCCATAGCGACTTGGGATGTCTATATTGAGGACAGCACGACACTCAAATCGTATACACACAGCCTGGTTGCAGCCATGAGTACTTTCATAGATGGCCACAGCAGCACTATGCAGATGGCTGTGGATGTTCTTACTCGTATAGAGACTGAGGGTATTAAGCTTGCAGCTGCTCCTCCATCTTCAGAGATGGATTCCATATTGGCACTACTATCCCGCTTGTCCATGGGTTCATAGACTAGCTTTATTTTTCCTGCACATACTAGATCAACCATTTTTTTCATGTAAGGACACAGTGTATATATATCAAACAGTATTATATATATCAGAGAAATATATTTTGATTCACTTCCCTGTTGGATATGTATTGTCATTGCTGAGTGACTACCACTTCTTTCATGACTTGCTGTTGTTCACGTATCACGAGCTTTTCCTGTATAGATTGACATTGAGATGTCAGAGAGTATCTCAGCAGGGCCTATTGACTAGGGAAACTTGATAGGATTTGGGTTTTATAAGGTTTTGATGTTTTGGAACTGGTTTTTATTGGTTTTTTATTTTTCTTTTATGGTCAAACCGCACCATGAATGGCTTCCTAAGTACTCTCGGGATGAGGGAGATCAGGTCATTTGTAGTTCGAGTTTTGTATGAAAGGTTTGAGAAGTGTTTCTTTTGGGTTTGAGTTTGGTTTGATGGGTTTTTGAGTTTTTGTTTTGTTTGACCGCACCAGGAATGGCTGCCTACGTACTCCAGAGTTGAGGATGATCAGGTCATTCGTAGTTCAGGCTTTGTGAAAACCTGAACTGATTGGATTTAATTCACAGGACCAGGATGATGGTTGGCAGATATTTTAGACATAACACCTCTTTACGGTGTTTGAATTGATGAGTTGGGGAAATTCTTTCCCATCCAATTCTTACAATCTGATGGCTCCTCCTGTCAACACTTCTTTGACAATGAAAAGGCCTTCCCAATTTGGGGGGAACTTTCCTTTGGCTTCATCTTGATTGGCCAGAACTTTCTTCATTACCAAGTCATTTTCTTTGAATTTTTGGATTCGGACCTTCTTGTTGTATGATCGAACAATCCTTTGCTGATATAATTACCCATGGAAAATGGTTGTAGCCCTCTTTTCATCTATCAAGGACAACTGGTGGTACCTCTCTTGCAACCACTGATCTTCTTCCATCTGAGCGTCTATTAACACTCGCAAGGACTCCATTTCTACATCTATAGGAAGTACTGCTTCCATGCCATAGACCAATGAGTAGGGGGTATCGCTAGTAGAAGTACGCATTGACGTCCTGTAGGCTAGCAAAGTTAGAGACAACATGTCAGGCCATCCTTTGTGATTGGCAGACATTTTCTGCATGATCTTCTTGATATTCTTATTCGCCGCTACGACAGCACCATTCATCTTGGGCCGATAGATGATGGAATTGAGATGCTTGATACGAAACTTATTGCATAAATCTCTCATCATCTGATTATTTAGGTTCTTGGCGTTGTCTGAGACGATCACCTCTGGCTATCCGTATCGACATACGACATTATCTCTGATGAAACCAATGATTACCTCCTTGGTGACTTTGGGAAAATAGGCATTTTTAACCCACTTGGTGAAATAATCTATCATGGTGAAGATGAATCGATATCCATTCCCCAAATAAAGAAAGGCCATGGCGAACTCGTATTGTGCAGCTCGTTTGGAGGAGCGTCTATGGCATTTCCATAGACATGGCATTGGTAGCATCTCTTGACATGATTATCACAGTCAGCTTTGAGAGAGATCTAGTAATGCCCCATTCTAACTATCTTCTTGGCCAGCAAATGACCGCTCATGTGTGGACCACAGACTCCACCGTGGACTTCATACATCAATCTCTAGGCTTGCTCTTTATCGAGGCTTCTTAAAAGGCCTATTCCAGCATCCCTCTTATAGAGTGCATCCCCGCTTAGATAGAACTTCATAGCCATCTTGTGAATCCGCTTTCGTCCAGCTTGGCTTGCCCCAGCGATTGTAGATCCATCTCGCAGATATTCCTTTATGTCTTCATACCAAGGCTGTTAGATAGGAGGTATTTCATCCGATATTTCTCCAATGTAATTCCCATATGTCGAGGCATTTTGGCTTGTGAATTTGATGTCGGGAATTCCCATCCTATCAGATACATGTATCAAGGAAGCCAACGTTGCCAATGCATCCGCAAAGTCATTCCTACCTCGAAGGACGTGGATGAAGGCTATCTCTTTAAAATCCCTGGATATGTTGATAACCTGCCGATGATAGGGCAGAAAATGCAATTCTTTTGTGTGATACGCCCCAGTGGTTTGTTTGATAACTAGCTCAGAATCCCCAAAGACTAATAACCATTTGATACCTATGGACTATGCTAGTTTTAACCCCATTATGCAGCCTTCATACTCAGCCGTGTTGTTGGTGCTGACAAACTGCAACTTGGTAGCCACAGGATACTGCTCTCTTGTACCAGAGACAAGGACTGCCCCAGCTCCAGCACCTTCCATGTTCACTACTCCATCAAAATACATTCTCCAGGGTTGGACTATATTCTCTTGAAGGTCTTGATGAACTAACATGATCCCATTATCCAGGAAATTAGTTTCCAAGGGCTCAAAATCCTCTTACGGTGCTTCGACTAGTTGGTCTGCAATCCCTTGGCCTTTGATGGACTTCTGAGTTACGTAGACAATGTTGAATTATTATAAAATCAACTGCCATTTGGATAATCAAAAATTTAACATTTATTTGTTGAATACGTATTTCAGGAGATCCATGTGGGATATGAGGTAGGTTGTGTGCCCATGTAGATAGTGTTGCAGCCTCATGGCGGCCCATGCCAATGCACAATATGTCTTCTCAATCAGGGTGTACTTCAGCTCGCCGCTGCTGAATCAGGGTGTACTTCTGCTCGCCGCTACTGAATCCTTGCTACTATCATCTTTCTGTCCCAGCATGCAGCCCATTGTGTTGGTATTGACTGACAAGTACATAAACAGGGGAACTTCGTCCCTCGGGGGAACCAAGACAGGTGCTTCGATCAGCTATTTTTTTATGGCAAGGAAAGCTTTTTGGCAATCCTCATTCCATTTCATGGAGAAATTCTTCCTTAGTAGCTTGAAGATGGATTCACAAGTTGCTGTGAGCTGGGAAATGAACTGTCTTATGAAATTGATCCTTTCCAGAAACCCCCATATTTCCTTCTCTGTTCGAGTCACCGACATCTCTGTGATGGCATTAATCTTGGCGGGATCCATCTCAATGCCTTTATTACACACCATAAAACCCAATAACTTGCCCGATTTGACACCAAAAGCGCATTTGGCTGGATTTAGCTTTAGGTTGTACTTGTACAGCCTGTTAAAAAGCTTCTTGAGATGGCTGATGTGATCATCCTCCTTCCGGGATTTGACGATGATGTCATCTACATAAACCTCTATCTCCTTGTGCATCATGTAGTGAAACAAGGCCATCATAGCTCGTTAATACATGGTACCGGTATTATTAAGGCCGAAGGACAATCGTCCGTAGAAGAAGGTTCCCCAGGGAGTGATGAAGGCTGTCTTCTCCCTATCCTCTTCAGCGACCATAATTTGATGGTAACCAACAAAGGAATCTATAAAAGAATACATGCTATACTGTGTCGTATTGTTTATTAGGATATTGATGAAAGGTACCTGGAAGTTGTCTTTGAGGAAAGCTTTGTTCAAATACCGATAATCCACGCATACTCGTACCTTCCCTCTGGGCTTAGGTACGAGAACTATTTTTGACAACTACTCTGGGGATGTTGATACCATAATGATACCGGCTTTGAATTGTTTGGCAACCTCTTCTTTAACTTTCAGACTCCATTCGGGTTTTAATCGCCTGAGCTTCTGCTTGACTAGCTTGATCCATCTTTGATGGGGAGTCGATGGATGGCAATATCAGTGGACAAGCCAATCATATCTTCATGCGACCATGCAAACACATCCTGGAACTGAGTTAAGAGTTCAATCAAGTCGGCTCTTTGGTCTTGGGTGAGGTCTAGGCCTATCTGGATTTCTTTGAGGTTTTCTGAGGTTCTAATATTAACAGTGGTGGTTTGGTCGAGGTTTGGTTTGGGTTTGTCTTCGACCCATTCTTTGATCTCCTCGGGCACCTCATAGTCATCTATCTCTTCTTGATTAATCTCCATCAAGTCGAAGTTCAGCTCTACATCAAAGTTATATTCACCGTGAAAGTTTGGCATCTCATCAGCATGGACAAACAAATCCAATTCTAGAGTCCTGAAAACAAAATGCTTTCACTTTAATATATGAGACTGTTTAAACATACAAAACATTTAGTAAAAGCATGACAAAAGTTACTACTATAGTTGTGCAACAAAATAAGCAGTAAATGAAACCATGTTCCAGGGCAGATGGACTTTTTTCCCTTTTACCCTTTTTGAATGAGGCAAGGGACTCTGCTCCAATTGTCCAATGGCAGGTCCTCATGAATAGGGAGGACAAAAGATTTATAGTCGTCTTCTTTATCTCTGGTGATGATTGAAACATTCTTCATATCACAGTCGGGGTTCTTCCTTGAACTGTCACCCTTCCCCTTCTTGATGCGAGGAATTCAGTTCTGATCTTCTTCATCACTGTCTAGGATATCATCATTCATACCCTCGTAGTGCATCAGAAAATACATGTTAGCAAATGGGTCTCGTCCTTCGTGTAGGAACTTTTCTTTTCCTTTTTTTATCTCCCCCTCAATCTCTAGGGCTTTTCTTTCACTGATTAGTTTGATTGGAGGAAACAACATTGCTGACACAACAGTAGGAATCTTCCTCATTGGCTTCACAAACCCTATGTCGGTGAGGTTTGGCAACAGGATAGTGGAAGCATAAACTCTAGGATGCTTGTATGTGTTCTGATGGTTAGACCCGGATGAATAGCCCAATCCGGCTTTCCCTGACTGGCTCGGGATTTGCATCGAACTTTTAATACCTTGCTGATTTTTCCCTAACCCTTCTCCAGGGAAGAATCCTAGGGATATCATTTCTTGGACGACTGTCATTACTTCGGGGAAAACTTTTGGTTTCAAAGCTGGTGCCCCAACAAGTAGGTACTGAATATTTCTCACCTCCAAAGCTAGAAAAATAGCAGGTTCAACCCCTTCATCTAGACTGATCACCGGCATGTCTCACTGTATGCAGACAGGGTATTCTGGTTTAGCATTCATCTTGATTTAGCTGCCATCAATAATGTATTTGAGCTGCTGATGGAGGATGGATGGAACTGCTCCTGCCATATGGATCCATGGCCTTCCAAACCAGAAGTTATATCAGGTGGTAATGTTGAGCACATGGAAGGATACATAGAACATGTGGTGACCAATCTCCAGTGGAAGCTCAATGTCTCCCACAGCCTCTCGGCGAGATCCATCAAAAGCCCGAATAACTACATGGCTGGTACGAATCTAGTTTGGGTTGATCTTCATTCTTTCCAAGGTATCATATGGACAGATGTTTAGGGACGATCCGCCATCTATTAGCACTCCTCCGATTACTTACCCCGATGACGTCACTGCTATATATAGTGACTTACAATGACCCGTCCCCTCAGCGGGTATTTCATCGTTAGTGAAGGATATCACATTACTGTTGAAGATGTGCTCTATCACGTGACGGAATTTCTCAACAATCCACTGTCCTTGGCAGATGGGCTTCCTCTAGTACTTTCACCAGAATATTACGACAATCCGCCGAGGATAAGACAAGGTCCAGGTTGGAAATCTGTTTGGTTATGTCCCATTTTACTGAGGAATACTTCAATCTTCTCTTCAGCCACTTTCCCTTTACATTTTTTGACTGAATTGACCACCTGCTGGGGTAAGTACAACATATTTTCCTTTGATATGCTGTCAATATTATTTGAGGTTGAAGCTTCAACCTTCCCATAATTCTATGGGACACTTTTCAGACTGATCACTGGATATTGTGGCCTGAAGGGCAATATTAGAGCTCAGGTGCCGCCACTTTCATAGGATTCTGTACTTCTTCGACCCGTTTTCTTGGAAGTATTAGGGGTGTGATGGATAGATCCTTCTCACAAGAGATAACAACCACTGTTCCTTGATTCCACGCCATGAGAATAAAGAGTGCCTCCTCATCGGGATAACCACAATCTTGATTTCCTTTCATCAGCTCACCACTTTCAATTAGATTCTGAATTAGGTGACGAAGTCCCCAATAATCCTCGCTGTCATGACCGGGCATATTGGAATGATAATGATAGATCCGGTCAGGCTTGAACTTCCTAGATTGAGGGTTCACCAGGGGTAACAAATCTGTAACCATCCCCTCATTGATCAGCATTTGCAATATCTCTTTCATCGGCTAATTCAAATTTGTGAAATTCCTCTAGAAGGCAAACTCCTTATCTGCTTGGAACTTCTCTTCCTTGGCCACCTTGTCCTCCCAAGGTTCATGCTCATGAAACCAGTAATGATCCCTCATAATAATGGGGCTAATTCTAGGAGGACTTGCTTCATGCTGGTTGGTCTGATTTATCAGCTGCCCATCTGATGTTGATATACGACCAGATCTGCCAACTGTCCAATCTGTTCCTTAATAGACTTGATTTCCTGTTCCATCAAGAAATGTCTTTCTAATAACTCCCAACTGTCTGGGCTATTGGTACTTGATTAAGTTGACTCTCCAACATAATGGCGGTATTTGGATCCTTCTCCACTCCTTGTGCTAATCATGTTGACACTCTCCTCTTTGTGCTGAGGTATGGGATTATCTTGCACATGCAGTTGCTCTGGTTTGGTCACCACAATCTCTCCGTTGTCTATCAAGTCTTGGATTTTGTGCTTGAGAGACCAATAGTCTTATGTATCGTGGCCTGGAGATCTGGAATGGTATGCGCACTTCTTACTTGGGTCTAAATTCCGTCCACTGGTACTGGTTGGTCGGAGGAGTTGAACAATCTTCTTTTGTGCTGTCAACTAGTTTAGCACATTCTCGAGTGAATCCCCTAAAGGGGTGAACGTTCTTCGACGTCTGGCCTCTATAGTTTTCTGAAATGGAGGATTTGAAGGTTGTGCTGGAGCCTGAAAAGGGAATAGTTCCTCCTTTGAATGGGCATGCTGCTCGAATCGCTACTCTGATTCTGTCCTTGCAGTATTAAGGACACTTCCTCCTCTTTCTTCTTATGTGTCCTCCGAAGATTACTACCATAACTCCCAGATTTGATAAGCTCGGCCACAACTTCCAAGGCGGTAAGGTCTTTTATCTTCCTAGATTTTAGCCCCATTTCAGCCATTTCTCCATGCTTGATCATCTCCGAGAATGGTTTTCCTCTGCTAGCTAGGACCCTTTCGTAATACGGAACTTCTTGAATGTTGAAGAAGGTCATGACTATCTCAGACTTAGTCATAGGTGGGGTGACTTGTGCCGCCATCCGTCTCCATCATTAGGAATACTCTTTGAATGACTCAGAGTTTTCATTTTTGATTTTGGTGATGTGATATCTGTCCGAAGCCATCTGAGATAGAAAACTATATTGATTGAGGAAGGCATGTGCTAACTCTTCCCAACTATAAATCTTTGAATTGTCCAGTCGGGCATACCAGGCTCTAGCCTCTCCAGTCAGACTTTTCTGGAATAATTCCATTCTGAGCCTCTCGTCCTCTGCATAGGATTCGAGCTCTCTGATGAATACCTTCAAATGGGTGTAAGGATCTCATAATCTATCATATTTCTCACAATTAGGGACTTAAAATTTTTCAGGATAACGAGCCCTGGGAATATACATAAGTCTGAATAATTGACACTCCCAAATGCCCCAGTCCCTTTGATGGACCGGATGTTTTCTTCCATCTGTTGGACCTTCTTCGGAATATCACTAGCTTCCTGATTTGAATCGAGGTTGGTGATTTCAGGGGTTTTGTTGGTTATATCCTGTTGGGTTTGTATGAAATCGTGACGCAATCAAATTGCAAAATTAGCGGAAGCATGGTATATCAGAGTTTAAAAAAATTTCTACAAAACCATTACCCGGATCATCCTTTATGCAAATTATTAATTTAAAACGATAAATAAGAAGTTATGGAATCATACCCTTGTAGAACGAAGCTTCCATAGGTACTAGTTCAACTCCTTGTTCTTCGTGATCTCCTTGAATTTCCGGGTTAGATTCCTTCCTTTGATCAACGTTAGCCACCCAAGTGTTTGGCCTCTAGAGGTGATCCACCAAGGAAGAGAAATTATCAAGAAGGAGAGTGTTTGGCTTAGTGTTCTATCCTCTATAGAAAAGGAGTACTCTCCAACAATTGGAATTGCATCATCTAATATCTATTATAAGACTCCTCTTATATAGATATTAGTCAACCCTTCTAATCCTATTAGACATGGGATTTCTTTTAATTAATTAAACTTCTTTAATTAATTTAGGCTTCCCACCACATGGGAATAATTAATTAAATTCATTTAATTAATTTGTCTCCTAATCTTATTAGGAATAAATAAGAGTACTAAATATTAAATTAATTACTAAACTCCTTTAGAAATTAAAATAATAATAATTGTAATAATATTAATAAGACTCCTCTTATTAATTTATATTTAATATTTCTAAAATATTAAATAATAAACATTAAGCTATTTAATTTATTCTATCACTATAGATTAAATTAATTACACTTAATGCATTATTACGATTATGCCATTGCCTTCTTAAATAATTATTCTTCCTTTTATGGTGTGACCCTTTAGGTTCTCCATATTAAACCGGTTGTGAATAAATCAATTAGAACAATTCTAATCTTATTTAAATAAATAAATTAAACTAATAATCTATTTAAATAAATAACATTTATTCTACAATAGGGATAAGCCTCCCTAGCGATCAACGACTTTCCAGATAATATAGATTTCAACATTAATCATAAAAGAACCTGTGAGTAAATAGTTATCGTACAATTCAATCCTTCCACCATACAATGTCCCAATTAAATATAAGACATGGATTTATTGTCAAGTCTTATTTTATTTAATTATATGTATTTCGATTGAAAAATGCACAACTCCAAATAATGCAAATTAGAAACTCCTTTCTAATTTCATTCTACCTTGGCCAAGGATTCCTGGGTTGTCATTTAACGAATCACATAGGACATATCTCCTCTTTTACTAGAGGTGGTAGATTCTTTATTGATCATACAGTATCTCCATATGTAACTCATTATACCCAAGCATACCCTATATATGCCTTAAAAGGTCTTAAGGAATAAGTCAAAGTATAATTTGTTACATACAAGATACTATGATGATCTCAAGTCCAAGGATCACTTGTACTACTATGACATTAGGAATTCCTATTGACAGGCGAGTAAATCTCCATTAGGTATTCCATAGCGAATCACGTTCAGTGAACTTATTCTCCAATAAGCACCTACATACTTGCTTTAGTGTCTCTACACAAATGATCATGAGATCAATCATCCTCATCCAATGAGCAAGCAACATATGTACCAATCTATCCGGATTTACTAATCCCCTTTTTAGTAATCCCACGATTGGGAACTATTTTAGTTTTAAAACTTTCTAAGAATTTAGATCTCATTAGCATGATCATCATCATGATTCTAAAAGCATTGCTTAAAACTATGGGTTATTTACATATTATAAAAACAACAACATGTAGATAATTAAATGCCTTTAATAAATGAATATTTTATTAATAAATAAATAAGATTGTTTACAAAGTACGTGCTTTATCATCATACATGATTGGCTTGTATGCACACTACTATCAATCTCCCACTTGCACTAAAGCCAATCGCCATGGTATCTCATACCCATCTTCTCTAAGTGACGATTAAACTGCTGTTGTGTTAAAGCTTTAGTAAATGGATCTGCAATATTGTCTTGAGAGTCTACACGCTCCAAGGTGACGTCTCCTCTTTCAATGATCTCCCTGATCAAGTGAAATCGCCGCAACACGTGTTTAGATTTCTGATGAGACCTGGGTTCCTTAGCCTGTGCAACTGCTCCTGTGTTGTCACAGTAAACGGGAACTGCTTCTCCAATGCTAGGAACCACACCAAGTTCAGTTATGAACTTCTTCATCCAAACAGCTTCCTTTGCAGCTTCACTTGCAGCTATATACTCTGCCTCTGTCACTGAATCAGCAACTGTTTGCTGCTTGGAACTCTTCCGACTCACTGCGCCTCCGTTCAAGGTAAAAACATACCCCGAAATAGATTTACTGTCATCTTGGTCCGTTTGAAAACTTGAGTCTGTGAAGCCCTCGAGTTTTAATTCAGACCCACCGTAGACAAGAAAAATATCTTTAGTCCTTCTCAAGTACTTTAGGATATTCTTCACTGCCTTCCAGTGCTCTTCTCCAGGATTCGACTGGTATCTGCTCGTTACACTAAGTGCATGAGCAACATCCGGTCTAGTACATATCATACCGTACATGATAGATCCTATTGCAGAAGCATAAGGGATCTTACTCATACGGTCTCTCTCCTCAGGTGTCTTTGGGGCCTGTTTCTTGGAGAGATGTATTCCATGGCTCATCGGCATGAGACCTCTTTTGGAATCTTCCATGCTAAACCTCTTTAGCATTGTATCAATGTACGTTCCTTGGGATAAACCAAGCATCCTTTTAGATCTATCTCTATAGATCTTTATCCCCAAAATATAGGATGCTTCTCCCAAGTCCTTCATGGAGAAGTGTTTAGATAACCAGATTTTAATCGATTGCAGCATAGGAGTGTCATTCCCTATCAGTAATATATCATCAACATATAATACAAGGAATGAAACTGCGCTCCCACTAACCTTCTTGTACACACATGGTTCATCGTCATTTTTGATAAAATCAAACACTTTGATTGTCTCATCAAAACGAATGTTCCATCTACGAGAAGCTTGCTTCAATCCATAAATGGATCGTTGCAGCTTACAGACTTGATTTATTCCAACCTTTGAAACAAATCCCTCTGGCTGTGTCATATACACATCCTCCTCAAGTTTTCCATTGAGGAAGGCCGTTTTCACGTCCATCTGCCAGATCTCATAGTCGTTATAAGCTGCAATTGCAAGCAAAATCCGAATGGACTTGAGCATAGCTACTGGTGAAAAGGTTTCATCATAGTCAACTCCTTGTCTTTGTTTGAAACCTTTTGCAACCAGTCGGGCCTTATAGGTCTCCACCTTGCCATCCGCTCCAGTATTTCTTTTAAAGACCCATTTACACCCAATAGGCTTAATGCCTTCAGGTGGTGAAACCAAAGTCCATACTTTGTTTTCATACATGGAGTCCATTTCGGATTTCATGGCTTCAAGCCATTTCCCTGAGTCTTTATTACTCATAGCTTGTTCGTAATTCAATGGATCATCATCATCCATGATGTGTACCTCATCGTCATCCTCTATAACGAATCCATACCTCTCAGGTATCTTAGGTACTCTCCCAGATTTACGAACAGGGTGTGGTATAGTAGGTTCTTCTACTTGGTCAGGTACCTGACTTTGATCTGTGGTAATTTGTGGTTCTTGAGCTTCTTCAAGATATATCTTACTCTCACTGACCCCTTCATGGATAAACTCCTTTTCCAAGAAGGCAGCATGTTTCGTAACAAACACCTTTTGATCAGTTGGATGATAGAAATAATACCCTACAGTTTCTTTAGGGTATCCCACAAATCTACACTTTTCGGATTTAGTTTGTAGCTTATCATGTTCAAACTTTTTGACATAAGCTGGACAACCCCAAGTCTTAACATGCTTAAGATTTGGTTTCCTCCCCTTCCACATCTCATATGGAGTCTTTGGGGCGGATTTGGTAGGTACCTTGTTAAGTAGGTATGCAGCCGTTTCTAGGGCATATCTCCAGAAGGAAATTGGAAGGTCGGTAAAATTCATCATGGATCGAACCATGTCTAATAGTGTTCGATTTCTCCTTTCAGATACTCCATTTAACTGTGGTGTACCTGGTGGAGTCCATTGTGAGATTATACCATTTTCTTTGAGACAATTGAGAAACTCACCGCTTAAGTATTCTCCACCTCGATCTGATCGAAGTGTTTTTATACTCTTGCCCGTTTGTTTCTCTACTTCACTTCTGAACACTTTGAACTTTTCAAATGATTCTGACTTGTATTTCATCAAATACACATATCCAAATCTTGAGTGATCATCAGTGAAAGTAATAAAATAAGAATACCCACCCCGTGCACTTGTTGTCATAGGTCCACAAACGTCTGTGTGAATCAATGCCAACAACTCTGTAACTCTTTCTCCTTTTCCACTAAAAAGAGATTTAGTTATTTTACCCATGAGACAAGATTCACAAGTTGGATATGATTCATAATCGGATAGCTCGAGGAGCCCATCTTTATGCAACTTGGATAATCTTGTTTCATTGATATGACCGAGTCTACAGTGCCACATGTAGGTATAATTAATATCATCTCTTTTTCTTTTCTTAGTTTGTTCAATTTGAAATATATTTTCTTGTAAGTCAAGTGTATAAAGTCCATTTCGTAAATTTCCAATACCATATAAAACATCGTTGTTCTTTATAACAATGTTAAATCCTTCCATATCCAATACAGAAATTAAAATAATGTTTTTAATAATATTTGGAACATAATAACAATTATTAAGATAAATGGACTTGCCCAAAGGCATTGCTAGATAATAAGTTCCTACAGCTAATGCAGCAACCTTTGCTCCATTCCCCACTCGTAGGATCACCTCATCATTGTTCAGCTTTCTACTTCTGACCAGTCCCTGCACAGTATTACATATGTGAGAACCACAGCCGGTATCCAATACCCAAGTAGAATTATGACTTTCAGAAAAATTAATTTCAATCATAAACAAACCTTGATTGGAAGTCGAAGCTTCTCCAAGCTTTTTTCTGCTAGATACTTCTTGCAGTTCCTTTTCCAATGTCCCGGCATGTTGCAATGAAAGCACATTCCTTTAGCTGGTTCAAGTTTCTTTTGTTCCTTTTCTTTCCCCTTTCCCTTAGCCTTCTTAGATTTCTTCTTTTCAGAAGATACCTTGGGCCTCTTCCTTTTATTGGAAGAATCCACCATCAAGATATGGTTCTTCTTGGATGGGAAGTGACCTTCTGCAGTTTTCAGCATGTTAAGCAGCTCAGGCAAGCTGACATCTAGCTTATTCATGTGAAAATTAACCACAAACTGCGAGAAGGTCTCAGGGAGTGACTGCAAGACCAAGTCTTGACTCAGCTCCCCATCCATGACGAACCCCAGCTGTCCAAGGCGTTCAATCAAATTGATCACCTTTAGGACATGAGTCTCGACGGCAGTACCCTCGGTCATCCGAGATCGGAAGAGCTCCTTAGATATCTCATATCTAGCAGTCCTACTATGTTCACCATACAACTCCTTGAGGTGAAGCAGCATAGCAGGAGCATCCATATTTACGTGCTGACGCTGAAGCTCGTTATTCATGGATGCGAGCATGATGCATTGAGCCACAGATGCATCATCTTGCCACTTATTGAAAGTGGCAATCTCTTCCTCAGAGGCTGTTTCTGAAACAGATTCAGGGACAGTTGAATTTAGGACATGAGAAATTTTTTCAGCAGTGAGAACAATTCTCAGATTTCTTAGCCAGTCCTCATAATTCGGCCCGGCAAGCTTGTTTGCATCAAGTATGCTTCGTAGTGAGATTAGTGATTTAGACATTTTTAAAATTCTGCATGTGAAAGAAAACAACATTTTAGCAAACAATTATTTTATTAACTTTGCATACCAAAATAAATTTAGGTCTTTATTTTAAATTGGTATCTCCTACTATTTTCATCAAACTATATTACCCTCACTTATATAGTTCGGCAACATCTAATTAAAGATTTGCTAGTGAGAATAAGGATCCCATTTCAAATGTATATAACCTTGTGGATAGCACAACAAGCGATATACAAATAAATAGGTAGACAACTCTTGTCAATTACATCACCATGTAATTCCTTTTATTTTGCCTCTTAAATCATAATGGTCAAGTGTGTGCACATCCGAACTAAAATGATTTAAGTTAAGTCCAGCCTAGCACTTCCATAAATTCAAAAAAGAAAATTGTTCGTCCTTGTGGATAGCACAACAAGACTAGTTTGTTCAATTTTCTTGATAAGCATCAAATGTGATTAATTAATATCTTAAATATGCAATACTCGCCTTGTGGATAGCACAACAAGCTCATATTAAATATTTAATACTCTATTAATTTATCATGCTAGAAGGCGACGTTCGATATTCCAAATATCACTGAACGCTTCGGACTTAATCTTGTTTCTTTGAGGGGTTTGTTATTATTTGTCTCATCTTGTTTAGCGCGCATGCACATATATATATAAAATACGCGTCATTTTATTAAACATGCGAAGCATGTTTGCATAAAATATAATATATAATATTTAGCATGCAATATAGAATACTATATTCTACCCGGATTGATTATGGACTTTTATTCTAGTTTGGTTCACTAGAGCCACCAAGTGAACCAAAAGTTCAAACCTAGGAGTGCAAGAATTTAAATTTAAATATAACTATTACATTTAAATTCGGGCTCCATACAAACGGGTCTTCACGCGCTCCTTGCTCCTTGGTCTCCAATTTCTTCAAGATAATTCTAACTATTTCTATTACATTAAATTATTTAATTTAAATAGAAACCTTGATCAGCAGTCAAGGGGAAATACATAGGAGGGAGATAGAATTTTACATCAAGAAAAAATTAGAGAAGACGAGGTTCGCAGACCCCATTTAATAAAACTAATTCATTCAAGCATTCAACTAAAATAAAATCCAATCACATTGGTCAAATAGTCCATAATCAATCCCCATTTATTATCATACATATCACCATATATATCAATAAATAAATATTCATCTCATGAATTAAAATCATTCCATATATATATGAGTATCATTTAATGGGCAATTTTAAATTGCATGAAATCCAATTTCAAGATTAAAATAAACTTTTTATTTTAATTACAAAATTATTAAGAATATATTATATATATATATATATATATATATATGTATATATATAATAACGGTATATAAGTATATATATATATATATATATATATATATATAACCGTACGGTAGTAATAATATATATATAATCCACCAAATCCGTGTACCTTCCAGGATTTCAAAAGTAGTGGTCACTTGATTATATATTTAAGTGATTGAATTCTGATACAATTTGAATCACGCCACCTTTTATAAAATTCAAGGATTCAGAATCCTTTTAATTACACGGACGCAGCAGCCAAGAAGAGAAAAAAAATAAAATAAAATTTCGTTCCCGTTTTTTTTTTTTTTTTTTTTTTATTCATAAAAAAAATAATTTTATACAATTAAAATTATGCCCAATAAATTATTTTAAATACATACCCATACTTATATGGAATCAAAATAATTAATAATTGCATAAAGGTTTGGCTCTGATACCACTGTTGGGTTTGTATGAAATCGTGACGCAATCAAATTGCAAAATTAGCGGAAGCATGGTATATCAGAGTTTAAAAAAAATTCTACAAAACCATTACCCGGATCATCCTTTATGCAAATTATTAATTTAAAACGATAAATAAGAAGTTATGGAATCATACCCTTGTAGAACGAAGCTTCCACAGGTACTAGTTCAACTCCTTGTTCTTCGTGATCTCCTTGAATTTCCGGGTTAGATTCCTTCCTTTGATCAACGTTAGCCACCCAAGTGTTTGGCCTCTAGAGGTGATCCACCAAGGAAGAGAAATTATCAAGAAGGAGAGTGTTTGGCTTAGTGTTCTATCCTCTATAGAAAAGGAGTACTCTCCAACAATTGGAATTGCATCATCTAATATCTATTATAAGACTCCTCTTATATAGATATTAGTCAACCCTTCTAATCCTATTAGACATGGGATTTCTTTTAATTAATTAAACTCCTTTAATTAATTTAGGCTTCCCACCACATGGAAATAATTAATTAAATTTATTTAATTAATTTGTCTCCTAATCTTATTAGGAATAAATGAGAGTACTAAATATTAAATTAATTACTAAACTCCTTTAGAAATTAAAATAATAATAATTGTAATAATATTAATAAGACTCCTCTTATTAATTTATATTTAATATTTCTAAAATATTAAATAATAAACATTAAGCTATTTAATTTATTCTATCACTATAGATTAAATTAATTACACTTAATGCATTATTACGATTATGCCATTGCCTTCTTAAATAATTATTCTTCCTTTTATGGTGTGACCCTTTAGGTTCTCCATATTAAACCGGTTGTGAATAAATCAATTAGAACAATTCTAATCTTATTTAAATAAATAAATTAAACTAATAATCTATTTAAATAAATAACATTTATTTTACAATAGGGATAAGCCTCCCTAGCGATCAACGACTTTCCAGATAATATAGATTTCAACATTAATCATAAAAGAACCTGTGAGTAAATAGTTATCGTACAATTCAATCCTTCCACCATACAATGTCCCAATTAAATATAAGACATGGATTTATTGTCAAGTCTTATTTTATTTAATTATATGTATTTCGATTGAAAAATGCACAACTCCAAATAATGCAAATTAGAAACTCCTTTCTAATTTCATTCTACCTTGGCCAAGGATTCCTGGGTTGTCATTTAACGAATCACATAGGACATATCTCCTCTTTTACTAGAGGTGGTAGATTCTTTATTGATCATACATTATCTCCATATGTAACTCATTATACCCAAGCATACCCTATATATGCCTTAAAAGGTCTTAAGGAATAAGTCAAAGTATAATTTGTTACATACAAGATACTATGATGATCTCAAGTCCAAGGATCACTTGTACTACTATCACATTAGGAATTCCTATTGACAGGCGAGTAAATCTCCATTAGGTATTCCATAGCGAATCACGTTCAGTGAACTTATTCTCCAATAAGCACCTACATACTTGCTTTAGTGTCTCCACACAAATGATCATGAGATCAATCATCCTCATCCAATGAACAAGCAACATATGTACCAATCTATCCGGATTTACTAATCCCCTTTTTAGTAATCCCACGATTGGGAACTATTTTAGTTTTAAAACTTTCTAAGAATTTAGATCTCATTAGCATGATCATCATCATGATTCTAAAAGCATTGCTTAAAACTATGGGTTATTTACATATTATAAAAACAGCAACATGTAGATAATTAAATGCCTTTAATAAATGAATATTTTATTAATAAATAAATAAGATTGTTTACAAAGTACGTGCTTTATCATCATACATGATTGGCTTGTATGCACACTACTATCAATCTCCCACTTGCACTAAAGCCAATCGCCATGGTATCTCATACCCATCTTCTCTAAGTGACGATTAAACTGCTGTTGTGTTAAAGCTTTAGTAAATGGATCTGCAATGTTGTCTTGAGAGTCTACACGCTCCAAGGTGACGTCTCCTCTTTCAATGATCTCCCTGATCAAGTGAAATCGCCGCAACACGTGTTTAGATTTCTGATGAGACCTGGGTTCCTTAGCCTGTGCAACTGCTCCTGTGTTGTCACAGTAAACGGGAACTGCTTCTCCAATGCTAGGAACCACACCAAGTTCAGTTATGAACTTCTTCATCCAAACAGCTTCCTTTGCAGCTTCACTTGCAGCTATATACTCTGCCTCTGTCACTGAATCAGCAACTGTTTGCTGCTTGGAACTCTTCCAACTCACTGCGCCTCCGTTCAAGGTAAAAACATACCCCGAAATAGATTTACTGTCATCTTGGTCCGTTTGAAAACTTGAGTCTGTGAAGCCCTCGAGTTTTAATTCAGACCCACCGTAGACAAGAAAAATATCTTTAGTCCTTCTCAAGTACTTTAGGATATTCTTCACTGCCTTCCAGTGCTCTTCTCCAGGATTCGACTGGTATCTGCTCGTTACACTAAGTGCATGAGCAACATCCGGTCTAGTACATATCATACCGTACATGATAGATCCTATTGCAGAAGCATAAGGGATCTTACTCATACGGTCTCTCTCCTCAGGTGTCTTTGGGGCCTGTTTCTTGGAGAGATGTATTCCATGGCTCATCGGCATGAGACCTCTTTTGGAATCTTCCATGCTAAACCTCTTTAGCATTGTATCAATGTACGTTCCTTGGGATAAACCAAGCATCCTTTTAGATCTATCTCTATAGATCTTTATCCCCAAAATATAGGATGCTTCTCCCAAGTCCTTCATGGAGAAGTGTTTAGATAACCAGATTTTAATCGATTGCAGCATAGGAATGTCATTCCCTATCAGTAATATATCATCAACATATAATACAAGGAATGAAACTGCGCTCCCACTAACCTTCTTGTACACACATGGTTCATCGTCATTTTTGATAAAATCAAACACTTTGATTGTCTCATCAAAACGAATGTTCCATCTACGAGAAGCTTGCTTCAATCCATAAATGGATCGTTGCAGCTTACAGACTTGATTTATTCCAACCTTTGAAACAAATCCCTCTGGCTGTGTCATATACACATCCTCCTCAAGTTTTCCATTGAGGAAGGCCGTTTTCACGTCCATCTGCCAGATCTCATAGTCGTTATAAGTTGCAATTGCAAGCAAAATCCGAATGGACTTGAGCATAGCTACTGGTGAAAAGGTTTCATCATAGTCAACTCCTTGTCTTTGTTTGAAACCTTTTGCAACCAGTCGGGCCTTATAGGTCTCCACCTTGCCATCCGCTCCAGTCTTTCTTTTAAAGACCCATTTACACCCAATAGGCTTAATGCCTTCAGGTGGTGAAACCAAAGTCCATACTTTGTTTTCATACATGGAGTCCATTTCGGATTTCATGGCTTCAAGCCATTTCCCTGAGTCTTTATTACTCATAGCTTGTTCGTAATTCAATGGATCATCATCATCCATGATGTGTACCTCATCGTCATCCTCTATAACGAATCCATACCTCTCAAGTATCTTAGGTACTCTCCCAGATTTACGAACAGGGTGTGGTATAGTAGGTTCTTCTACTTGGTCAGGTACCTGACTTTGATCTGTGGTAATTTGTGGTTCTTGAGCTTCTTCAAGATATATCTTACTCTCACTGACCCCTTCATGGATAAACTCCTTTTCCAAGAAGGCAGCATGTTTCGTAACAAACACCTTTTGATCAGTTGGATGATAGAAATAATACCCTACAGTTTCTTTAGGGTATCCCACAAATCTACACTTTTCGGATTTAGTTTGTAGCTTATCATGTTCAAACTTTTTGACATAAGCTGGACAACCCCAAGTCTTAACATGCTTAAGATTTGGTTTCCTCCCCTTCCACATCTCATATGGAGTCTTTGGGGCGGATTTGGTAGGTACCTTGTTAAGTAGGTATGCAGCCGTTTCTAGGGCATATCTCCAGAAGGAAATTGGAAGGTCGGTAAAATTCATCATGGATCGAACCATGTCTAATAGTGTTCGATTTCTCCTTTCAGATACTCCATTTAACTGTGGTGTACCTGGTGGAGTCCATTGTGAGATTATACCATTTTCTTTGAGACAATTGAGAAACTCACCGCTTAAGTATTCTCCACCTCGATCTGATCGAAGTGTTTTTATACTCTTGCCCGTTTGTTTCTCTACTTCACTTCTGAACACTTTGAACTTTTCAAATGATTCTGACTTGTATTTCATCAAATACACATATCCAAATCTTGAGTGATCATCAGTGAAAGTAATAAAATAAGAATACCCACCCCGTGCACTTGTTGTCATAGGTCCACAAACGTCTGTGTGAATCAATGCCAACAACTCTGTAACTCTTTCTCCTTTTCCACTAAAAAGAGATTTAGTCATTTTACCCATGAGACAAGATTCACAAGTTGGATATGATTCATAATCGGATAGCTCGAGGAGCCCATCTTTATGCAACTTGGATAATCTTGTTTCATTGATATGACCGAGTCTACAGTGCCACATGTAGGTATAATTAATATCATCTCTTTTTCTTTTCTTAGTTTGTTCAATTTGAAATATATTTTCTTGTAAGTCAAGTGTATAAAGTCCATTTCGTAAATTTCCAATACCATATAAAACATCGTTGTTCTTTATAACAATGTTAAATCCTTCCATATCCAATACAGAAATTAAAATAATGTTTTTAATAATATTTGGAACATAATAACAATTATTAAGATAAATGGACTTGCCCAAAGGCATTGCTAGATAATAAGTTCCTACAGCTAATGCAGCAACCTTTGCTCCATTCCCCACTCGTAGGATCACCTCATCATTGTTCAGCTTTCTACTTCTGACCAGTCCCTGCACAGTATTACATATGTGAGAACCACAGCCGGTATCCAATACCCAAGTAGAATTATGACTTTCAGAAAAATTAATTTCAATCATAAACAAACCTTGATTGGAAGTCGAAGCTTCTCCAAGCTTCTTTTCTGCTAGATACTTCTTGCAGTTCCTTTTCCAATGTCCCGGCATGTTGCAATGAAAGCACATTCCTTTAGCTGGTTCAAGTTTCTTTTGTTCCTTTTCTTTCCCCTTTCCCTTAGCCTTCTTAGATTTCTTCTTTTCAGAAGATACCTTGGGCCTCTTCCTTTTATTGGAAGAATCCACCATCAAGATATGGTTCTTCTTGGATGGGAAGTGACCTTCTGCAGTTTTCAGCATGTTAAGCAGCTCAGGCAAGCTGACATCTAGCTTATTCATGTGAAAATTAACCACAAACTGCGAGAAGGTCTCAGGGAGTGACTGCAAGACCAAGTCTTGACTCAGCTCCCCATCCATGACGAACCCCAGCTGTCCAAGGCGTTCAATCAAATTGATCACCTTTAGGACATGAGTCTCGACGGCAGTACCCTCGGTCATCCGAGATCGGAAGAGCTCCTTAGATATCTCATATCTAGCAGTCCTACTATGTTCACCATACAACTCCTTGAGGTGAAGCAGCATAGCAGGAGCATCCATATTTACGTGCTGACGCTGAAGCTCGTTATTCATGGATGCGAGCATGATGCATTGAGCCACAGATGCATCATCTTGCCACTTATTGAAAGTGGCAATCTCTTCCTCAGAGGCTGTTTCTGAAACAGATTCAGGGACAGTTGAATTTAGGACATGAGAAATTTTTTCAGCAGTGAGAACAATTCTCAGATTTCTTAGCCAGTCCTCATAATTCGGCCCGGCAAGCTTGTTTGCATCAAGTATGCTTCGTAGTGAGATTAGTGATTTAGACATTTTTAAAATTCTGCATGTGAAAGAAAACAACATTTTAGCAAACAATTATTTTATTAACTTTGCATACCAAAATAAATTTAGGTCTTTATTTTAAATTGGTATCTCCTACTATTTTCATCAAACTATATTACCCTCACTTATATAGTTCGGCAACATCTAATTAAAGATTTGCTAGTGAGAATAAGGATCCCATTTCAAATGTATATAACCTTGTGGATAGCACAACAAGCGATATACAAATAAATAGGTAGACAACTCTTGTCAATTACATCACCATGTAATTCCTTTTATTTTGCCTCTTAAATCATAATGGTCAAGTGTGTGCACATCCGAACTAAAATGATTTAAGTTAAGTCCAGCCTAGCACTTCCATAAATTCAAAAAAGAAAATTGTTCGTCCTTGTGGATAGCACAACAAGACTAGTTTGTTCAATTTTCTTGATAAGCATCAAATGTGATTAATTAATATCTTAAATATGCAATACTCGCCTTGTGGATAGCACAACAAGCTCATATTAAATATTTAATACTCTATTAATTTATCATGCTAGAAGGCGACGTTCGATATTCCAAATATCACTGAACGCTTCGGACTTAATCTTGTTTCTTTGAGGGGTTTGTTATTATTTGTCTCATCTTGTTTAGCGCGCATGCACATATATATATAAAATACGCGTCATTTTATTAAACATGCGAAGCATGTTTGCATAAAATATAATATATATAATATTTAGCATGCAATATAGAATACTATATTCTACCCGGATTGATTATGGACTTTTATTCTAGTTTGGTTCACTAGAGCCACCAAGTGAACCAAAAGTTCAAACCTAGGAGTGCAAGAATTTAAATTTAAATATAACTATTACATTTAAATTCGGGCTCCATACAAACGGGTCTTCACGCGCTCCTTGCTCCTTGGTCTCCAATTTCTTCAAGATAATTCTAACTATTTCTATTACATTAAATTATTTAATTTAAATAGAAACCTTGATCAGCAGTCAAGGGGAAATACATAGGAGGGAGATAGAATTTTACATCAAGAAAAAATTAGAGAAGACGAGGTTCGCAGACCCCATTTAATAAAACTAATTCATTCAAGCATTCAACTAAAATAAAATCCAATCACATTGGTCAAATAGTCCATAATCAATCCCCATTTATTATCATACATATCACCATATATATCAATAAATAAATATTCATCTCATGAATTAAAATCATTCCATATATATATGAGTATCATTTAATGGGCAATTTTAAATTGCATGAAATCCAATTTCAAGATTAAAATAAACTTTTTATTTTAATTACAAAATTATTAAGAATATATTATATATATATATATATATATATGTATATATATAATAACGGTATATAAGTATATATATATATATATATATATAACCGTACGGTAGTAATAATATATATATAATCCACCAAATCCGTGTACCTTCCAGGATTTCAAAAGTAGTGGTCACTTGATTATATATTTAAGTGATTGAATTCTGATACAATTTGAATCACGCCACCTTTTATAAAATTCAAGGATTCAGAATCCTTTTAATTACACGGACGCAGCAGCCAAGAAGAGAAAAAAAATAAAATAAAATTTCGTTCCCGTTTTTTTTTTTTTTTTTTTTTTATTCATAAAAAAAATAATTTTATACAATTAAAATTATGCCCAATAAATTATTTTAAATACATACCCATACTTATATGGAATCAAAATAATTAATAATTGCATAAAGGTTTGGCTCTGATACCACTGTTGGGTTTGTATGAAATCGTGACGCAATCAAATTGCAAAATTAGCGGAAGCATGGTATATCAGAGTTTAAAAAAAATTCTACAAAACCATTACCCGGATCATCCTTTATGCAAATTATTAATTTAAAACGATAAATAAGAAGTTATGGAATCATACCCTTGTAGAACGAAGCTTCCACAGGTACTAGTTCAACTCCTTGTTCTTCGTGATCTCCTTGAATTTCCGGGTTAGATTCCTTCCTTTGATCAACGTTAGCCACCCAAGTGTTTGGCCTCTAGAGGTGATCCACCAAGGAAGAGAAATTATCAAGAAGGAGAGTGTTTGGCTTAGTGTTCTATCCTCTATAGAAAAGGAGTACTCTCCAACAATTGGAATTGCATCATCTAATATCTATTATAAGACTCCTCTTATATAGATATTAGTCAACCCTTCTAATCCTATTAGACATGGGATTTCTTTTAATTAATTAAACTCCTTTAATTAATTTAGGCTTCCCACCACATGGAAATAATTAATTAAATTCATTTAATTAATTTGTCTCCTAATCTTATTAGGAATAAATGAGAGTACTAAATATTAAATTAATTACTAAACTCCTTTAGAAATTAAAATAATAATAATTGTAATAATATTAATAAGACTCCTCTTATTAATTTATATTTAATATTTCTAAAATATTAAATAATAAACATTAAGCTATTTAATTTATTCTATCACTATAGATTAAATTAATTACACTTAATGCATTATTACGATTATGCCATTGCCTTCTTAAATAATTATTCTTCCTTTTATGGTGTGACCCTTTAGGTTCTCCATATTAAACCGGTTGTGAATAAATCAATTAGAACAATTCTAATCTTATTTAAATAAATAAATTAAACTAATAATCTATTTAAATAAATAACATTTATTTTACAATAGGGATAAGCCTCCCTAGCGATCAACGACTTTCCAGATAATATAGATTTCAACATTAATCATAAAAGAACCTGTGAGTAAATAGTTATCGTACAATTCAATCCTTCCACCATACAATGTCCCAATTAAATATAAGACATGGATTTATTGTCAAGTCTTATTTTATTTAATTATATGTATTTCGATTGAAAAATGCACAACTCCAAATAATGCAAATTAGAAACTCCTTTCTAATTTCATTCTACCTTGGCCAAGGATTCCTGGGTTGTCATTTAACGAATCACATAGGACATATCTCCTCTTTTACTAGAGGTGGTAGATTCTTTATTGATCATACATTATCTCCATATGTAACTCATTATACCCAAGCATACCCTATATATGCCTTAAAAGGTCTTAAGGAATAAGTCAAAGTATAATTTGTTACATACAAGATACTATGATGATCTCAAGTCCAAGGATCACTTGTACTACTATCACATTAGGAATTCCTATTGACAGGCGAGTAAATCTCCATTAGGTATTCCATAGCGAATCACGTTCAGTGAACTTATTCTCCAATAAGCACCTACATACTTGCTTTAGTGTCTCCACACAAATGATCATGAGATCAATCATCCTCATCCAATGAACAAGCAACATATGTACCAATCTATCCGGATTTACTAATCCCCTTTTTAGTAATCCCACGATTGGGAACTATTTTAGTTTTAAAACTTTCTAAGAATTTAGATCTCATTAGCATGATCATCATCATGATTCTAAAAGCATTGCTTAAAACTATGGGTTATTTACATATTATAAAAACAGCAACATGTAGATAATTAAATGCCTTTAATAAATGAATATTTTATTAATAAATAAATAAGATTGTTTACAAAGTACGTGCTTTATCATCATACATGATTGGCTTGTATGCACACTACTATCAATCTCCCACTTGCACTAAAGCCAATCGCCATGGTATCTCATACCCATCTTCTCTAAGTGACGATTAAACTGCTGTTGTGTTAAAGCTTTAGTAAATGGATCTGCAATGTTGTCTTGAGAGTCTACACGCTCCAAGGTGACGTCTCCTCTTTCAATGATCTCCCTGATCAAGTGAAATCGCCGCAACACGTGTTTAGATTTCTGATGAGACCTGGGTTCCTTAGCCTGTGCAACTGCTCCTGTGTTGTCACAGTAAACGGGAACTGCTTCTCCAATGCTAGGAACCACACCAAGTTCAGTTATGAACTTCTTCATCCAAACAGCTTCCTTTGCAGCTTCACTTGCAGCTATATACTCTGCCTCTGTCACTGAATCAGCAACTGTTTGCTGCTTGGAACTCTTCCAACTCACTGCGCCTCCGTTCAAGGTAAAAACATACCCCGAAATAGATTTACTGTCATCTTGGTCCGTTTGAAAACTTGAGTCTGTGAAGCCCTCGAGTTTTAATTCAGACCCACCGTAGACAAGAAAAATATCTTTAGTCCTTCTCAAGTACTTTAGGATATTCTTCACTGCCTTCCAGTGCTCTTCTCCAGGATTCGACTGGTATCTGCTCGTTACACTAAGTGCATGAGCAACATCCGGTCTAGTACATATCATACCGTACATGATAGATCCTATTGCAGAAGCATAAGGGATCTTACTCATACGGTCTCTCTCCTCAGGTGTCTTTGGGGCCTGTTTCTTGGAGAGATGTATTCCATGGCTCATCGGCATGAGACCTCTTTTGGAATCTTCCATGCTAAACCTCTTTAGCATTGTATCAATGTACGTTCCTTGGGATAAACCAAGCATCCTTTTAGATCTATCTCTATAGATCTTTATCCCCAAAATATAGGATGCTTCTCCCAAGTCCTTCATGGAGAAGTGTTTAGATAACCAGATTTTAATCGATTGCAGCATAGGAATGTCATTCCCTATCAGTAATATATCATCAACATATAATACAAGGAATGAAACTGCGCTCCCACTAACCTTCTTGTACACACATGGTTCATCGTCATTTTTGATAAAATCAAACACTTTGATTGTCTCATCAAAACGAATGTTCCATCTACGAGAAGCTTGCTTCAATCCATAAATGGATCGTTGCAGCTTACAGACTTGATTTATTCCAACCTTTGAAACAAATCCCTCTGGCTGTGTCATATACACATCCTCCTCAAGTTTTCCATTGAGGAAGGCCGTTTTCACGTCCATCTGCCAGATCTCATAGTCGTTATAAGTTGCAATTGCAAGCAAAATCCGAATGGACTTGAGCATAGCTACTGGTGAAAAGGTTTCATCATAGTCAACTCCTTGTCTTTGTTTGAAACCTTTTGCAACCAGTCGGGCCTTATAGGTCTCCACCTTGCCATCCGCTCCAGTCTTTCTTTTAAAGACCCATTTACACCCAATAGGCTTAATGCCTTCAGGTGGTGAAACCAAAGTCCATACTTTGTTTTCATACATGGAGTCCATTTCGGATTTCATGGCTTCAAGCCATTTCCCTGAGTCTTTATTACTCATAGCTTGTTCGTAATTCAATGGATCATCATCATCCATGATGTGTACCTCATCGTCATCCTCTATAACGAATCCATACCTCTCAAGTATCTTAGGTACTCTCCCAGATTTACGAACAGGGTGTGGTATAGTAGGTTCTTCTACTTGGTCAGGTACCTGACTTTGATCTGTGGTAATTTGTGGTTCTTGAGCTTCTTCAAGATATATCTTACTCTCACTGACCCCTTCATGGATAAACTCCTTTTCCAAGAAGGCAGCATGTTTCGTAACAAACACCTTTTGATCAGTTGGATGATAGAAATAATACCCTACAGTTTCTTTAGGGTATCCCACAAATCTACACTTTTCGGATTTAGTTTGTAGCTTATCATGTTCAAACTTTTTGACATAAGCTGGACAACCCCAAGTCTTAACATGCTTAAGATTTGGTTTCCTCCCCTTCCACATCTCATATGGAGTCTTTGGGGCGGATTTGGTAGGTACCTTGTTAAGTAGGTATGCAGCCGTTTCTAGGGCATATCTCCAGAAGGAAATTGGAAGGTCGGTAAAATTCATCATGGATCGAACCATGTCTAATAGTGTTCGATTTCTCCTTTCAGATACTCCATTTAACTGTGGTGTACCTGGTGGAGTCCATTGTGAGATTATACCATTTTCTTTGAGACAATTGAGAAACTCACCGCTTAAGTATTCTCCACCTCGATCTGATCGAAGTGTTTTTATACTCTTGCCCGTTTGTTTCTCTACTTCACTTCTGAACACTTTGAACTTTTCAAATGATTCTGACTTGTATTTCATCAAATACACATATCCAAATCTTGAGTGATCATCAGTGAAAGTAATAAAATAAGAATACCCACCCCGTGCACTTGTTGTCATAGGTCCACAAACGTCTGTGTGAATCAATGCCAACAACTCTGTAACTCTTTCTCCTTTTCCACTAAAAAGAGATTTAGTCATTTTACCCATGAGACAAGATTCACAAGTTGGATATGATTCATAATCGGATAGCTCGAGGAGCCCATCTTTATGCAACTTGGATAATCTTGTTTCATTGATATGACCGAGTCTACAGTGCCACATGTAGGTATAATTAATATCATCTCTTTTTCTTTTCTTAGTTTGTTCAATTTGAAATATATTTTCTTGTAAGTCAAGTGTATAAAGTCCATTTCGTAAATTTCCAATACCATATAAAACATCGTTGTTCTTTATAACAATGTTAAATCCTTCCATATCCAATACAGAAATTAAAATAATGTTTTTAATAATATTTGGAACATAATAACAATTATTAAGATAAATGGACTTGCCCAAAGGCATTGCTAGATAATAAGTTCCTACAGCTAATGCAGCAACCTTTGCTCCATTCCCCACTCGTAGGATCACCTCATCATTGTTCAGCTTTCTACTTCTGACCAGTCCCTGCACAGTATTACATATGTGAGAACCACAGCCGGTATCCAATACCCAAGTAGAATTATGACTTTCAGAAAAATTAATTTCAATCATAAACAAACCTTGATTGGAAGTCGAAGCTTCTCCAAGCTTCTTTTCTGCTAGATACTTCTTGCAGTTCCTTTTCCAATGTCCCGGCATGTTGCAATGAAAGCACATTCCTTTAGCTGGTTCAAGTTTCTTTTGTTCCTTTTCTTTCCCCTTTCCCTTAGCCTTCTTAGATTTCTTCTTTTCAGAAGATACCTTGGGCCTCTTCCTTTTATTGGAAGAATCCACCATCAAGATATGGTTCTTCTTGGATGGGAAGTGACCTTCTGCAGTTTTCAGCATGTTAAGCAGCTCAGGCAAGCTGACATCTAGCTTATTCATGTGAAAATTAACCACAAACTGCGAGAAGGTCTCAGGGAGTGACTGCAAGACCAAGTCTTGACTCAGCTCCCCATCCATGACGAACCCCAGCTGTCCAAGGCGTTCAATCAAATTGATCACCTTTAGGACATGAGTCTCGACGGCAGTACCCTCGGTCATCCGAGATCGGAAGAGCTCCTTAGATATCTCATATCTAGCAGTCCTACTATGTTCACCATACAACTCCTTGAGGTGAAGCAGCATAGCAGGAGCATCCATATTTACGTGCTGACGCTGAAGCTCGTTATTCATGGATGCGAGCATGATGCATTGAGCCACAGATGCATCATCTTGCCACTTATTGAAAGTGGCAATCTCTTCCTCAGAGGCTGTTTCTGAAACAGATTCAGGGACAGTTGAATTTAGGACATGAGAAATTTTTTCAGCAGTGAGAACAATTCTCAGATTTCTTAGTCAGTCCTCATAATTCGGCCCGGTAAGCTTGTTTGCATCAAGTATGCTTCGTAGTGAGATTAGTGATTTAGACATTTTTAAAATTCTGCATGTGAAAGAAAACAACATTTTAGCAAACAATTATTTTATTAACTTTGCATACCAAAATAAATTTAGGTCTTTATTTTAAATTGGTATCTCCCACTATTTTCATCAAACTATATTACCCTCACTTATATAGTTCGGCAACATCTAATTAAAGATTTGCTAGTGAGAATAAGGATCCCATTTCAAATGTATATAACCTTGTGGATAGCACAACAAGCGATATACAAATAAATAGGTAGACAACTCTTGTCAATTACATCACCATGTAATTCCTTTTATTTTGCCTCTTAAATCATAATGGTCAAGTGTGTGCACATCCGAACTAAAATGATTTAAGTTAAGTCCAGCCTAGCACTTCCATAAATTCAAAAAAGAAAATTGTTCGTCCTTGTGGATAGCACAACAAGACTAGTTTGTTCAATTTTCTTGATAAGCATCAAATGTGATTAATTAATATCTTAAATATGCAATACTCGCCTTGTGGATAGCACAACAAGCTCATATTAAATATTTAATACTCTATTAATTTATCATGCTAGAAGGCGACGTTCGATATTCCAAATATCACTGAACGCTTCGGACTTAATCTTGTTTCTTTGAGGGGTTTGTTATTATTTGTCTCATCTTGTTTAGCGCGCATGCACATATATATATAAAATACGCGTCATTTTATTAAACATGCGAAGCATGTTTGCATAAAATATAATATATATAATATTTAGCATGCAATATAGAATACTATATTCTACCCGGATTGATTATGAACTTTTATTCTAGTTTGGTTCACTAGAGCCACCAAGTGAACCAAACGTTCAAACCTAGGAGTGCAAGAATTTAAATTTAAATATAACTATTACATTTAAATTCGGGCTCCATACAAACGGGTCTTCACGCGCTCCTTGCTCCTTGGTCTCCAATTTCTTCAAGATAATTCTAACTATTTCTATTACATTAAATTATTTAATTTAAATAGAAACCTTGATCAGCAGTCAAGGGGAAATACATAGGAGGGAGATAGAATTTTACATCAAGAAAAAATTAGAGAAGACGAGGTTCGCAGACCCCATTTAATAAAACTAATTCATTCAAGCATTCAACTAAAATAAAATCCAATCACATTGGTCAAATAGTCCATAATCAATCCCCATTTATTATCATACATATCACCATATATATCAATAAATAAATATTCATCTCATGAATTAAAATCATTCCATATATATATGAGTATCATTTAATGGGCAATTTTAAATTGCATGAAATCCAATTTCAAGATTAAAATAAACTTTTTATTTTAATTACAAAATTATTAAGAATATATTATATATATATATATATGTATATATATAATAACGGTATATAAGTATATATATATATATATATATATATATAACCGTACGGTAGTAATAATATATATATAATCCACCAAATCCGTGTACCTTCCAGGATTTCAAAAGTAGTGGTCACTTGATTATATATTTAAGTGATTGAATTCTGATACAATTTGAATCACGCCACCTTTTATAAAATTCAAGGATTCAGAATCCTTTTAATTACACGGACGCAGCAGCCAAGAAGAGAAAAAAAATAAAATAAAATTTCGTTCCCGTTTTTTTTTTTTTTTTTTTTTATTCATAAAAAAAATAATTTTATACAATTAAAATTATGCCCAATAAATTATTTTAAATACATACCCATACTTATATGGAATCAAAATAATTAATAATTGCATAAAGGTTTGGCTCTGATACCACTGTTGGGTTTGTATGAAATCGTGACGCAATCAAATTGCAAAATTAGCGGAAGCATGGTATATCAGAGTTTAAAAAAAATTCTACAAAACCATTACCCGGATCATCCTTTATGCAAATTATTAATTTAAAACGATAAATAAGAAGTTATGGAATCATACCCTTGTAGAACGAAGCTTCCACAGGTACTAGTTCAACTCCTTGTTCTTCGTGATCTCCTTGAATTTCCGGGTTAGATTCCTTCCTTTGATCAACGTTAGCCACCCAAGTGTTTGGCCTCTAGAGGTGATCCACCAAGGAAGAGAAATTATCAAGAAGGAGAGTGTTTGGCTTAGTGTTCTATCCTCTATAGAAAAGGAGTACTCTCCAACAATTGGAATTGCATCATCTAATATCTATTATAAGACTCCTCTTATATAGATATTAGTCAACCCTTCTAATCCTATTAGACATGGGATTTCTTTTAATTAATTAAACTCCTTTAATTAATTTAGGCTTCCCACCACATGGAAATAATTAATTAAATTCATTTAATTAATTTGTCTCCTAATCTTATTAGGAATAAATGAGAGTACTAAATATTAAATTAATTACTAAACTCCTTTAGAAATTAAAATAATAATAATTGTAATAATATTAATAAGACTCCTCTTATTAATTTATATTTAATATTTCTAAAATATTAAATAATAAACATTAAGCTATTTAATTTATTCTATCACTATAGATTAAATTAATTACACTTAATGCATTATTACGATTATGCCATTGCCTTCTTAAATAATTATTCTTCCTTTTATGGTGTGACCCTTTAGGTTCTCCATATTAAACCGGTTGTGAATAAATCAATTAGAACAATTCTAATCTTATTTAAATAAATAAATTAAACTAATAATCTATTTAAATAAATAACATTTATTCTACAATAGGGATAAGCCTCCCTAGCGATCAACGACTTTCCAGATAATATAGATTTCAACATTAATCATAAAAGAACCTGTGAGTAAATAGTTATCGTACAATTCAATCCTTCCACCATACAATGTCCCAATTAAATATAAGACATGGATTTATTGTCAAGTCTTATTTTATTTAATTATATGTATTTCGATTGAAAAATGCACAACTCCAAATAATGCAAATTAGAAACTCCTTTCTAATTTCATTCTACCTTGGCCAAGGATTCCTGGGTTGTCATTTAACGAATCACATAGGACATATCTCCTCTTTTACTAGAGGTGGTAGATTCTTTATTGATCATACATTATCTCCATATGTAACTCATTATACCCAAGCATACCCTATATATGCCTTAAAAGGTCTTAAGGAATAAGTCAAAGTATAATTTGTTACATACAAGATACTATGATGATCTCAAGTCCAAGGATCACTTGTACTACTATCACATTAGGAATTCCTATTGACAGGCGAGTAAATCTCCATTAGGTATTCCATAGCGAATCACGTTCAGTGAACTTATTCTCCAATAAGCACCTACATACTTGCTTTAGTGTCTCCACACAAATGATCATGAGATCAATCATCCTCATCCAATGAGCAAGCAACATATGTACCAATCTATCCGGATTTACTAATCCCCTTTTTAGTAATCCCACGATTGGGAACTATTTTAGTTTTAAAACTTTCTAAGAATTTAGATCTCATTAGCATGATCATCATCATGATTCTAAAAGCATTGCTTAAAACTATGGGTTATTTACATATTATAAAAACAGCAACATGTAGATAATTAAATGCCTTTAATAAATGAATATTTTATTAATAAATAAATAAGATTGTTTACAAAGTACGTGCTTTATCATCATACATGATTAGCTTGTATGCACACTACTATTATATCCTGGTTCTGGGGTTCAGGAATCTGAGTGTCTTTCTTTCCGGTATGTTGACTGCCATTGGGTGTAGATGCTTCTGTATGACCGGGTGTTTGTTTCCCTTAAAGGCCTTTGCTTTATTCTTTTAAGAAAATAGCCAATTCAGCTATCTGGTTATTTAATACTTCAAACTCTTTCCTAGAGACAGGGGTGGATTCTGGTTGAGCACTTGAAGCCATGTCTGGAGATGGACTTAGTGCTTTCTTAGATTTTGACCTGGTGACGGGACCAATTTTTTACCTACAATAAACGTAGGTGTGTTAATTTTGTATATATATCAACAGGATGCATGCTATGCAATGTGTTTATTTTTGTGGATTTTTTAATCTTATATTATAAAATAAAGGTTAGTTATTTTGATGACAATATATCATGACAGGATTTATAAGATCTGTATACTTGCATTCAAATTTACATTGGAGTTAAAAAATTGACATTGAATTGACGGAGGAAGGCATGAAGAAGTTTCCCTTAGGATTTAGTTAATCAGAGACTAACCTATCTTAGGCTACTCTCGAGGTTTTTTGGCATGAAGGTCCGCAGATCATCGCAATCTACTAGAGGGGAAGTTATTCCGATCTTTCAATTGGAGCGGATCTGAGTGGCGCCTTTCCTGAGGCCTCGTCGGATTAGTCTCCTTTATGTCCATTAATCAAACACCGACGGGTTCGCCTCCTAGTGGAGGAATCACACAGCATACATTCACATACATCGCGTCTCACCGTACGAAATAATGACATTGTGCGAGGCACTAATATGAAGCAGTAAAGCATTCATTCACATCCATTCAATGTAAAGTGCAACATTCACACATACGCAGATATAAAAGGGAAATTTTGCAAAGATTTGAACGCAGCCTAAGCCCTCTACTGTCCCCAGCAGAGTCGTCACCTGTTGACGTCGGGAAAAAATTCGATCAACTTTGGACCTGATCTTTCTCTGTTCCTAAATTTTGTTATTTTATACCCTTATCTGTCTTGTCTGTTTTATGAAGGGTGAAAAGCTTTTTAGGAAAAGGCCACATATATCATGTCAGCGATTTGAAAGGTTTAAAGAGTCGCCAGTTGGTAGATTTGGAAATGGTTGTACCAACACAATCGAGTTTTGTTCGGTTTTTCAAGTAAGCCCAATTACTTCGACACTGTCGAAACTTGATCTTGAAACTGAGATTTTTAAAGTTCGTGGGCTTGGTTAAGCGGGAGGAAGGTGTTAGGCCCCCCCCCCCCCCCCCGACTCCCGTGAAAACAAGGTACCGCATTTTTTTAATATTTTCCTTTTAAATTACAATGTGTGTGTGTGTGTGTTAGAAGTAATTGAGCCTACGTTTGATTGATTTGAAAGTAGTGCCTTGCTTCATTGAAACTATATACGAAGGGTTTGATTTGATTTGCAAAAGTTCAATTTTAGACAAGATGTGAAAATGATGTTTTGAAAGAAGGTTTACAAATCCTTACGCTCACATAGGAATTGAAGCATATCAATACTTCCAATTTTTATTATTTTTAGCCTTTGGCTCGATTGGAATGATGATTGTCGGGCTGCGAAGCATCCTCCACCACAAAATATATACAAGTATCGGTCTCCTCATGGGCATGACAGTCATCAGAGTGACTCTGGCATGACAAACTATAATTCATTATGTTTGAGACCTTAAACCCAGATAACTGTTTTAAGGTCCTTTGGATGTACATTTTACAGAAAAACTGGCAGGTTACATTTGTAATGTGAACTTTGTCCATTGTGAGAATCAGATTCTGATCAGTTTGATCATAAATCCCAAGATTCCTAGGCTCACAGAAGGAGGCCAAAAAAACCTGCACAACATAGATATTTACGGAAAATGTATATTTACATCTAGACGTCGCAAAATCAAGGATTCATCAGTCAAATCCTTGCATGCGCGTAGCCAAAGCTTCTTGCTCCCACTGGATAGGGATCTAAGAGTCGCGAGGTTGCTTTAATATATTACAAAACTAGAAAGAAAGCTAGATTTAAATAAATCTTAGCCATTCTAGCTTTCCGGTTCCGGTTGGACCTATTTTGAACCGTTTGAAAGGTAGAAAGGGCTAGATTTAAATAAATTTTATTTGCCAAATTTATATTAAAACAAATGAATAATTGAAACAAATATTTAATCACAATGAATAAAGAATATATATATATATATATATATATATACATATATAATTATATATACACAAAAGTTGTAAAGGGCGACGGATTTCCAATCCCAGACCCGGACAGAAATGTAAATATATATATATATGTATTTATAAAAGCTGTAAAAGAGCCACAAAATAATCCAGGCTTGACAGAAAAGTAAATGTATATATATATATATATTTATAAAAGCGATAAAAGAGCCACAGAATAATCCAGGCTTGACTGAATGTAAATATATATATATATATATATATATAGGAAAGCTATAAAGATCCACGAAATGATCCAGGCTCGACTAAATGAAAATATATATATAAAAAAGCGATAAAGAGCCACGAATTAGCAATCTAGGCCAAACGAAGTCAAAAAATATATATATACATAATAATATATATAAAAGCAGTAACTTCCACAGATTTGCGATCCGGGCTTGACAAAATTGAAAATTAGTATATATATAGTCAGTTATATATATAATAAAGCTAAAAAGGCCAAGAATAAGCGATCCAGGTCAAACAAGTTAGTACATACATATACATATATATATATATATATACGGTCTGGATGTTAAACTTACCCTTTATCCAACATGCTTTGCTTACCCCCCTTTAGCGACGGACTGGATGACGGTTCGATCCGGCACTATATATACAACCATCGCTATAGTTTTTAGCGACAGACAACATATAGGGACCGTTGCATATATAGCGACGAACCGAACCATCGCCCGGTCCGTCGCTAAAAGGGGTAAGCAAAGTATGTTGGATAAAGGGTAAGCTTAAGATCCGGACCGTATATATATATATATATATATATATATATATATTTATTTATATATAAAAGCAATTAAAAACAACGGATCGATGATCTAGGCTGTGCAAATGCAAAAAACATATTTATGTACTAAAATGTACTAAAAAGTAAGCAAAAACAGCCACAGAATTGAGTTCCAGGCAAAACCAAAAGATGAAACTTTACGTGTACGTGTATAAATATGTAATGAAGTAGGAAACGAGTTCTGATCGTAAAAAAACTTATAATGGACTGCTACATGGGCTTTTTGCCACTTGGTAGGCTTAAAACGGACGTTTCCACTAGTTAATTTTTGATATGTTGTAGAATATACGTATACAAACGTATTGGAGTAATAAAATCTAGGTTTGGATTACTAGAAGTAGGGCTAAGGGACTAAATAGGCAGAGTTTCAGAGCGTTTTTCTATTTTTTTGTTCTTTTTTGGGCAAGGGGGTCTTATATTTAAAGACCCGATGGTTGCAGGTGTATCTATAGCTTCCGCACCTCTACCTGCGGCTCCCCAAGTAGGGCCCACTCCCGTGGGTTTTATCGTCTCGAAGTAAATGCACTCTGAGCAACGCGATGTCAGGTTCGAACCTTCATAACTTTTGATCAGAGCGTCCATTTGAGGTGTGCTATACCTTTCCGGAAAGCCCTCTCTGAAAGTAACACAATGACATGGGACTTAACCTTTTTTGAATCCAGGAAGATGAGTTTATAACTGGATCTTCTTTTTTTCGCAGTTTGTCCGTTGAGCTATATTGTGCTATTTTCATTCGGGATCGATGTTATAGTTCTTTCTGACCTTCATTGCATCAATTTGGCATGATTTTGAATGAATTAGCTTTAAGTTGGTAAAATAACCGTTTTGCCTCTCCAGAGGTTGTCTCCTATACTGGCACGCTTTTCGACTGTTTTCTCGGGGTTGTCTCCGAGTTTTAATCTCAACCGACTTTGTTCGTCCTCAAGGTTGTCTCTGAGGTTAACTTGGTTTCCCAGGTTTGTCTCTAAGGATAATTTGATGCTTCGGGGTTATCTCCGAAGTTAATTTGGCTTCCCAGGGTTGTCTCTAGGGTTGTTGTACCTCTCGGGCTTGTCTTGACATCCCGATGTTGTCCCCGGGGTTGAACTAGATTTTTCGATGTTGTTGTCGGGGTTCCTGTACTTCCCGGGTTGTGACCGAGGCTTGGCTTGACATCTTGGTGTTGTTGCCGGGGTTGAATTGGATCTCCCGGTGTTGTCGTCGAGGTTCCTGTCTTTGGTTTGAACTTCCAGGGTCTCCGGAAGGTAAAAGATGGTTTTTCCCTCCTGCATGGTTAGTAATAGGAATGTAAAATTTCGAGTGTCTACATACCGTTCGAGTAGGCATCAAGAGAATTCACCATGGTCTATCACATATGACGTTATCCCCAGGAGAAAAGGCGTAAAATAACCAGTGATAGCCCCAACACCACAAAAGCATCTAACATTCGTAATATGGCACATCATGCATTTCATTATATTTGCATATGTCATATTTCTAGTGTCTAGCATTCTTTATCCTGTTCATTCCACTTCATTGCATAAACATGATAAAGAGGGGCATCTATAGACACTCAAAAGTTTGCATTCCTGTTACTAACCCTGCAGGAGGGCAAAACCATCTTTCACCCCGGTCACAATACCGGGATGCCAAGTCAACCCCATGCGACAACCCCGGGATGTCAAGCTCAGTCCCGATTACAATACAGGGATGCCAAGTCAACCCCGACGACAACCCCGTGAGGTACAGCAACCCCGGTGACAACCCCAGGATGTCAAGCTCAACCCCGGTCACAATATCGGGATGTCAAGTCAACCCCCGACGACAACCCCGGGAGGTACAGCAACCCCGGCGACAACTCCGGGCTGTCAAGCTCAACCCCAGTCATAATATCGGGATGTCAAGTTAACCCCCGGGGATAACCCTGAGAGGTACAGCAACCCCAACGACAACCCCGAGATGTCAAGCTCAACCCCAGTCACAATAATGGGATGTCAAGTCAACCCCCTACGACAACCCCGGGAGGTACAGTGATAAGTAGGTTTTATACCTACTTATTGGTTATCAACTTACTAGAATTATGGCTTAATCTCAAGTGTTTTAGTGACTTTTGATGCTTTTTATCTTTGTTTTATAGGTTGCATTAAGGAAACTCAATTGGCAAGCTATGGCATGGAAAGGGCATGGACTTGGCAAGATGGTGAGCATGTGGTGGATTGAAGATGGAACCTGCGTGTGGAAATGGAATCTGATGAGTGGCTAATGAAAGAAGACAGAAGAGGAAAGCAGCAACCAAGGCAGCAACAATGCACCAACAAAACATCAGCAGCAGCATGCAGAGAAGACCATCCACGCGGCCGCTCCAGCTTGTAGAGTAAATTTGGCTCACCCTCGCCAAGAGGCAGTCAGCCTGCAGATCAGCGCGCCCGCTCCCCAAATGGCTTACGAAGCAGCGTGGCCGAGCCAGTAAAGACTGATTAATGTTGACTTTTTCACTTAAAATTTGTTGTAGAGTATTTTCCATATAAGGGTGTATTTGCTAGTTACGAGACATTCATTGAATCGTTTTATTTTCCATTTTTAGGGTTTTAAAGAGCTAAAGAGAGTTCTTAGCTATAGTTTACTATTTTGGCTTCTCTCTTTACTCTTAGTTGATTTCAATTACTTAGGGTTTTGAATTACATTTGATTATGATTTTGAACTTGGATCTGAAGGTTTAATTTGGAGGCTGAGTTATCAGATTTGTAATTGCTTACTCTCTTAATTCTCTTTGCTTTCATATTTTTTTTCAATGTTTGGATAAGATCCAATAATGGTTATTGATTCAGAGATGAACTAATCACCATTATGGGATTCTAATGGAGCTTATTGTTTAGTTCAGATCTATATACCTCTTTGTTATGTGTGATTGATTATGTATGGATTGCCTAGCATGGTTGTGTTTATTATTTAGATGTTTGATCACCATCTACCTTAATAATTTGTATGAAATTGAAAGAGGAAGTACAAATTCAGATTTGGCCATGCTAGCATATGTTCATGAAATTTGCATGTGATAGATTTTGTGATTCGTATTCCGGATAGACATATACCGGCTTACCATGTGTAGTCAATTGAGGGCTTGCACTTAAATCGTTATTACATGTAAGTCGCATGGAAATATAGTGAATTAGGTAATATCGATGTTCATCTGAATTCTATCTCTTTTGCGGATTTAATATGATATGGGCATGGTATATCAAAAGATAGCCATGTTTCACCTTCGTGCTCTCGATTAGCAATCTGAAGTAATTAATTAGGCTTAACAAGAGGTGTATAATCTGGATGAAACATTAAGTGAAGTTAGGATCCCATATTTTTCCAATTTGAATTAGTCACTTGTTAATTAGTATTTTTAATTGATAATCATTTTAGTTAGTAATTGACATCTTACTCACTCGATTAAGCAGCCAGAAATAGCTACAAAGTTGTTGCATGATAGATTAGAGATAATTACTTTTCTCCATGGGAGCGATACTTGACTTATCACATATTACTTGTTGACCGTGTATACTTGCACGTCTGTGTCTGTTTTGTTAACACCGAAATAAGCCAACAAGTTTTTGGCGCCGTTGTCGGGGATAAGTTGTTATTTTTATTTCTATCAACATCAATTTAAGTTAAATTTGTCTGACTTGAACAATTCACATCTTATCTCATTTCCATTTTATTTTTATTTGTGTTTCAGGTACTTGTGGTTAGTATATGCACACTCAATCTACAAATTCTGCGTTGGTACCTAGACAAGATAATATCAACGGGAAAGCTTGGAGAGCTAATACAGGTACTACTAACACACAAGAAGACACTGAAATACCGGTACATATGGCGGCCGAGGAACATAGAGTTGAAGGATTACTCTATGCCAAACATCAATGAGCTACAGTCGAGTATAGTTCGACCAGCGATAGCGGCGAACACCTTAGAAATCAAACCAGGGACAATTCAGATGGTAAAGAACACAGTCCAGTTTAGGGGTTCGGCAATCGATGATCCGAACGAACAACTTCTGAGTTTCATTGAAATTTGTGACACATTTAAGTACAACAATGTGTCGGATGACGCAGTGAAGCTTCGACTCTTTCCATATTTACTTTGAGGGACAAAGCGAGGAGCTGGCTTCATTCATTACCATCAAGTTTAATTACTACGTGGGAGGATTTAGCTCAGAAATTTTTAGCAAAGTTCTTTCCTATGGCTAAAATAGCAAAGATGAGGAGTGCTCTATCTCAGTTTGAGCAACAACAAGGAGAATCGTTGTATAAGGCTTGGGAAAGGTATAAGGAGATGCTAAGGAAATGTCCTCATCACGGGATGCCAGATTAAATGGTGATCAATACATTCTATAATGGATTAGGATGGCAATCTAGGCCGATCATTGATGCCGCCGCAGGGGGAGCTTTATGGGCTAAAAGCTTTGAGGAAGCTTATGCTCTGATTGAGACCATGGCAGCAAATGACTTCCAGAATCTGACAGCTAGAATGCCTCAACCAAGAGTTGTCGGGGTATTAGAAGTGGATGCCATCACGGCACTATCAGCTCAAATGGCGACGATAGCTAAGAAAATTAATTCTATGGCTGAAAATAAAGTACAACAATGTGCAATCACTGCAGAGTCGGTTTAATTTGTGAGTAACTACCAAAGGCCAAACAATCAGTTTCAGAATGCATACCATCCAAACAACAAAAATCATCCTAATTTCAGCTGGGGTAACAATCAAGGTGCTCAACAACACCAACCTCAATAACAATACCAAGCATAACAATCTCAACCACAACACCCACAACAACAGTATGCCCCTAGACCATCATATCCTCCCGGATTTCATCAACAACAACATCAACAACGTCCAGCTCCTGCTCCACAACCAGAGAAGAAAACTGAAATGGAAGAGCTTATGTTGATGTTAAAGAGCCAAGCGGTGGAAAAGAACAATGTCAGGCTATCACATTGAGGTCTGGGAAGCAGACTACAGGATTGGAGTCTGGCGGGGCCGCGCCCCAGGAAGAAGAGAACCTAGCGTGGGCGCGCCCATATGCAGAAAAATCTGAAGTGGATTTAAATGAGGAAAATAATGGGGATAATGCAGTTGAGGCAGAGAAGCATGATAAATCTAAGAAAACCAATGTTACACTGTGACGCACCCAAATTCGGACCGCCACAAGGTCTCTCGAATTCGGTTTGTCACATTCTAATATCTAACACCACAATAAATATTACGACTAAATGTTGCATCGCACAGCGGAATAATACACAACTATTACTGAATAGATTACATTTAATTAATATAATTTATTCACATTCCAAGGTCTCGAAACTTAAACAGTGATTACATAGCTTAGACATAACTTAAGCATACATAACCTTAACTAGTACATAATAGAATAATTTCTTATTACAATCATAAAGTTCTATATAAATAAAGCTACTCAGTAGCCTTCCCCTTGCCTTTGTCGGTGCCCGAGGGTCCGAACTGCTCTGCCTTAACTGAAATGTTTTAGGGAAAGAAAGAATGAGCAACAAGTTTGCTCAGCAAGTAATATAACAACAAGGGTGAGTAATATAGTTCTCGAATCTCAAATAGGTATAACAGAATATGATAGTTCAAAGATAACAAAAATATCAACAGTTCTCAATAACACTTGCTAAGGATAGAATAATATCAATATGATTCAATACTAAATCAATTTAAGATTTCAAGATAACTGAATACTGAGCAGTCACTAAAAACTATGAACTCTTACTAGAATTATCAGTAATATACTGATAACCCAACAAAACAAGTACAACAGGTGATCAGCCTAAAGTACCCTACGGTATGCATATCGTTCAATTGTACTAAAGTGTGCGCACGTCGGTCTCCCGACAAATATATTTTCCCTTCGAAGAAGGTTGTCCATCTCAGTGAAACACAAGATCCCGCACCAATTAATTGGTTTGGGTCGCTTTTTAACAATATAAATCTAGCCGAATCAAATGGCATAGATCACAACAATTATAAGTTAAATTTCAAGATTTAAAGTTCGAAGAATATAAATCGACTTTCATCTTATCCATAAAGTATATGATTCAAAATATCTGAATTTCAATCCCAAAAGCTTACTTGTACGACAATAATAGCACAAGATTAATAAACGCTCAATAAAGAGTAAGGTTAGAAACTTGCTTATAATATCCGTTGAATAAAGTAAGGCAAGGGTTGCAAATAATACAAGAACGGGTTTAAGGAAACTTGCCTTTAGCATAGTTTACTCACGTAAAGCTAATCAACACTTTCGAACCCTCTTTATAGTATATAATATGTTTAGGATGTTCATTAGTTAAACATATTAGATAAACAAACTTGATATGTGATTCAAGTATACACATATGACTAGTCATACAATCCAATATGTATTCTACCACGTAGTTCGGAACCATCATTAGACTTTATCATTTATAAACACATTGTCAATTTAATATGGTTTCATAACTTAGCATGCTTATAGACATTAGAATAACATTCTGGACATGTATCACAGTATGTAAAGTAACTACATAAGTATATCTTACGCTCAAGTTTTAATAAAATAATTCTAGGGAGTGGAGCAGGCCGTGCCACTCCGGTTCCAGCCCAGAAATTGTTCTGCTTCAGCAGAACTTCAGCCAAACTTTACCATATATTTAACTAGCATACTTGCAAAAACTACCTTGCATTCCTAACTTATACATATACTTATACTTAACAACTTATGCTAGCACCTTATCACACATCAATTTCAACCATATCTTGCTAATTCATGTGAATTGGAAATGCTACACTACAAGATATAATTAAGCATTATACCTTCTTAGCTTCAAATTGCACAAGGCTTGCTCAATTTGTAGAGTATACACTCACAACACCCTCTCTATATCAACTTAGCACAATTCTAGCAACATAAAAAATGAAGAGGGATGCTCAATTTATAGAAAACTCAAAACCCATGCCAAGCCTTTGTCCATGAAAACAAACCAAGAGATGAAGGAAGAAGATGTTGAACATTAGATAGTTGGTAATATGCATCATGAATCCCACTCCCCCTAAAATGATGAGCTAGAATGATTTTGGGAGAAGAAGAGGGAGTAGACTATTAGCCTTTTTGTTCTTCACGTGAATGAGAGAATGGAGGGAATTGGACACTTAATGTGGGACTAGCTAAACATATTTTCAGCAATAACAAGTTGGGGATAAAAGACCATATACTATATACGTAGTACATATATGTATACCTTAGCTTATACTCACTTAGGGGCATACGTGGACTTAAAATGTAACAACAACATTATAAGGTAGCACATTGAGGTACATGTATACTCATTGATATATAATCCATGTACATTTTAATAATGTCAAATTATGAGTTAATTAAAATAATGACATATTACATTATTACAAACCTCATTATTATTATTATTATTATTATTTCAATTATGCACTTATTGAAATAATTATTGTTATTCCTTATTCACATGCTTTAATATACCATATAGTATATATATTACATGGTCTTACTAAAGTGTCACACTACACTTTATATAGTTTGGTCTCATACGGTATAATGTACATACAACATGTATTCTTATAAGTCCACCCGTGTGGCTCACTTTCTTTTATAATATAATTTATATATATATATATATATATATATATATATATATATTACGTAGTTATGCCAAAATGTCACATTATACATTATATTATATAGTTGCAGTTACTATACAATATACGATTACATAACTTTACACTAAACAATTAATAGAATAAATATTAACCTCAAACATTAATTACCCATTAATATGCTATCACCCTTAATTAATAATATATTATTAATTAATCATCCACTTAATAATTCTTTCTTTAATAAATTAAATTACATACTTTTCATCACTGTGCCACACAAGGCATTCCTCGAGCTTATAATAAACTCCACATTCTCTTCTCAATTATCATCATTTCAATTTGAAGTAATTAAGTCAACTCATCTCATATCATATAAATATTTATATTCAAATAAATATCCAACTTTCATTAATATATTCATTTAATAATATATGGAAATTCTCGGGGATTACATACACCACCAGTTGTGTACCCTCTTGCACCATACCCTCAGAGACTTCAAAAACAAAAATTAGACAAACAGTTCGCTAAGTTCTTGGAGGTGTTTAAAAAACTGCAGATTAACATTCCTTTTGCAGAAGCTTTGGAACAAATGCTAAGCTATGCGAAGTTTATGAAAGGCATATTGTTGAGGAAGAAGAAGCTAGAGGATTATAAAATAGTTGCCTTAACAGAAGAATGCAGTGTAGTATTGCAATGAGAACTACCTATAAAGCTCAAAGATCCAGGCAGTTTTACGATACCTTGCTCCATTGGAAGATTGTCCTTCAGTAAGTGTTAATGTAACTTGGGGGCAAGTATAAATCTAATTCCTCTATCGGTATTCACACAGTTGGGATTGTAGCTCCTAAGCCGACAAACATATCATTGCATCTTGCCGATAGGTCCATCACATACCCGAGGGGTATCGTAGAAGATGTCTTGGTGAAAGTGGACAAGTTTATCTTCCATGCCGACTTTATTATTCTGGACTACGAAGAAGACAAAGGCATACCGATCATTCTTGGGAGACCTTTTCTAGCTACCTGGCGAACACTCATAGACGTACGAAAGGGGGAACTGACAATGAGAGTTCAGGACCAAGAGGTCACATTTAATGTTTTCAAAGATATGAAGTTCCTCACTGACGAAGAAGAGTGTTTCCGGGTTGATGTAGTCGACAGGGTACTGCATAAAGAAGTTGAGCAAGTGATGAGCATGGATCTTTTAGAGAGTGCATTGCTAGAAGACTTTGACATGGAGAATACAGATGTTGTGGAGTATATACAAATTTTGAACACAATGCCACAGATAAGAAAATTTAGATTCTCATTGAACCATCCGAACATACAGGGGAGACATCGGAGTGACTTAAACCTTCTCTTCAGGAGCCTCCCAATCTTGACCTTAAACCTCTTCTGAATCATCTAAGGTACGCATTTTTAGGCGAATCTTCAAAGTTGCCTGTTATAATTGTTGCTGCACTAACATCTTGTTAGGAGAGTAAGTTGATGAGAGTGCTATAAGAATTCAAGTCAGCTATTGGGTGGACCATAGCGGACATAAAGGGGATCAGCCCTTCATTTTGCATGCATAAGATACTCCTGGAGGATGACAGTAAGATGACAGTGGAGCAACAGAGGAGATTGAATCCTATAATGAAAGAGGTCATCAAGAAAGAAATCCTAAAGTGTTTGGATGCCGGAATCATATGCCCAATCTCTGACAGCTCATGGGTGAGCCCGGTGCAATGCGTTCTGAAGAAGGGAGGCATGACAATAGTGTCCAATGAAAACAATGAACTAATACCTACCAAAATAGTCACAGGGTGGAGGGTCTGCATGGATTATCGTAGACTGAACAAAGCGACAAGAAAGGACCATTTCCCTCTCCCGTTCATTGACCAAATGTTGGATAGGTTAGCGAGACATGACTACTACTACCTCTTGGATGGGTATAACCAGATAGTTATAGCCCTGGAAGATCAGGAGAAGACTACCTTCATGTGCCCATATGGTACCTTTGCATTTAGGAGGATGTCTTTCGGATTATGCAACGCTCTGACCACATTCTAGAGATTTATGATGGCAATATTCTCCGATATAGTTGAGCAAGATGTGGAAGTTTTTATGGACGACTTCTCATTCTTTGGAGACTCTTTTGACATATGTTTGGAGAATCTGGTTATGGTGTTAAAGAGGTGTGTTGAGACCAATTTAGTGCTAAATTGGGAAAAGTGCCATTTTATGGTACAGGAAGGCATTATCCTAGGGTATAAAGTTTCAGGGAAAGGATTAGAGGTGAACAGAGCAAAGCTGGAGACTATTGAGAGCTTACCGCCACCAACTTCTGTGAAAGGGGTCTGTAGCTTCCTTCGGCACGCGGGGTTCTATCGCCGATTCGTAAAAGACTTCTAAAAGATCACAAAGCCACTATGCAGTTTTCTTGAGAAGGATGTCCAGTTTAGATTCGACGAAGAATGTTTAGCCGCTTTCGAGCACTTGAAGAAAAGATTGACTATGGCACCCATTATCACAGCTCCTAACTGGACTCTTTCGTTTGAACTGATGCGTGACGCGAGTGATTTCGCTGTGGGAGTTATCTTGGGGCAACATAGGGACAAGCTTTTTCATGTCATCTACTATACCAGTAAAACCTTAACGGATGCCCAACTGAATTACACTACCACATAGAAGGAGCTTCTAGCGGTGGTATATGCATTTGATAAATTCTGATCCTATCTGATTGGCACAAGAGTTATCGTATACACCGATCATGCTACAATTCGATACCTGATATCTAAGAAAGATGCAAAGCCCCGTCTCATTCGATGGATACTTCTTCTACAGGAATTTGATTTGGAACTCAAAGACAAAAAAGGGATCGAAAACCAAGTGGCTGATCACTTATCCCGATTGGAGAACCAGGGAAAGGACAGGAACGATAAAGTGATGATTAATGAGTACTTCCCGAACGAGCAGTTATTTGTGGTGCAAGGCGAAATCCCATGGTTTGAGGACTTTGCGAACTGTTTAGTGAGCAACATTATCCCTTCTACTTTGACTAGACCCCAGAAGAAGAAGTTTTTACATGATGTTAAATGGTATATTTGGGATGAGCCTTATCTATTTAAGCAGTGTGTGGATAGGATGATCAGGCGGTGCATCCCAGAAAGTGAGACGGATAGCATACTTCAGGATTACCATTCATCAGTCTATGGAGGACACTACGGGGGAGAGAGGACAACAGCCAAAATGTTTCAGGCTAGATTTTATTGGCCGTCTCTGTTTAAAGATGCTTACAACTTCATGCAAAATATGACCGGTGTCAGAGGGTAGGTAATATATCCAAATGGAATGAGATACCTTTGAATATGATCCTAGAGGTTAAGATATTTGACGTCTGGGGGATAGACTTCATGGGGTCATTTGTTTTGTCGTACGAAAATTTGTATATCCTACTGGCAGTGGACTATGTGTCCAAGTGGGTGGAAGTAGTAGCCTTACCAACAAATGATGCTAGGGTGGTCTTGCGATTTCTTCAAAAGAGTATATTCACAAGATTCAGGACTCCTCGGGCTATCATAAGCGATGAAGGCACCCATTTCTATAAACGATAGTTTACTGCACTATTGGCCAAGTATAGGGTGAATCACTGTGTCACCATGGCTTACCACCCCCAAACGAACGACCAAGCTGAGGTGTCCAATCGTGAGGTCAAATGGATCTTAGAGAAAATTGTCAATCCTAAAAGAAAAGATTGGTCCCTTAAGCTCGATGATGCAGTTTGGGCATACAGGACTGCGTACAAGACACCATTGGGTATGGCACCGTATCAGCTAGTATATGGGAAGGCCTGCCACCATCTCATGGAACTTGAGCACAAGGCCTACTGGGCCATAAAAAAGTTAAACTTTGACTTGAAAACTGCAAGGGAGAAGCGCCTTCTCCAACTAAATGAGCTAGATGAATTCAGACTGCAGGCTTATGAAAACTCAAAGCTGTACAAGGAAAAAGTGAAAAGGTGGTACGACCGCAAAATCATGGAAAGGAAATTTGAGCCAGGGCACGCGGTATTGTTGTATAACTCTCATCTTAGACTCTTTCCTGGAAAACTCAAATTGCGGTGGTCAGGCCCTTTCATGGTGAAAACCATGTTTCCACATGGTGCAGTCGAGATTTTCGACCAATACCCGAATAAACATTTTAAACTGAATGGGCAGAGGTTGAAGCACTACTATGGGGGCGAAGTCGATAGACAAAAAGTTGCCTCTATCCTTTCCACAACATGACCATTTCAGATAGAGTCGAGCTAATTGACTATAAACAAGCGCTCGATTGGAGGCACCCCATCATCTCTCTTCTCCCTCTCATTTAATTCTGTTTACATGTCTCTATTATTTCCCTCCCCCTGTTTAATTCTGATAATTATGAAAATTTTGAACAATTTTGAGTTAGGAACCTATTGCATATATTTTAGAAAGGATTTACATACATAGAATTTTTGAGGATATATATATACATACATCTTGCATAGTCCAATTTTAATGTTGGAGTCATTTATATCTCATTTTTCTATAATATTTGTGCAGGAAATAAAATGCATATCAGTTGCTGCTTAGTCTTCTTTGCTGCAGAAAAATTCAATGTTGGGCTCAGGGCAGCGCGGTAGCGCCAACCTCGAGGTAAAAAGTAGAGCGGCCGCGCCAATATGCAGAGATCTAGAGAGCAGCCTAGGCCAGCGTGGCCGCGCGGCCGCGCCTCACTCAAAGCCAAACGCCAAACGCCCGCGCTAGACCCAAGTCAGAACTGACGGTTTAAATTTTTTAAAAATTTCGATCCCATCTCTTATATAACATCTTAAGTGGATCGAATTCTTTTATCAGAGAAACATATACCCTAAACTTCCATTCCTATTCTCCCCAAACCTCTCAAAACCTATTCTAATCCAATTCCACATCTCTCTCACAAACCTACTCTCATTCCAATTCCTCATCTCTCATTCTCACGATCTATTTTTCCCATGCCCCAACAATCACAACCTTCCCATATACCAGTCTCTATAAAGCCTAACCCTAGCCTTCGCTCTCATACCATATATCCATTCTGAATTTCTTCATAGTGGGATTGCAGATATTGTGTTTCAGAGATTCAGACTTTGGAGAATCGTTTGCATTATAATTAGGGTTTGCAAAAGGGATTACAGAGGTGATTTTGAGAATCAATTTTCAGAGGTTAGGGTTGTGCAACAAAATACAGAGGTACAAGTTTGGGGGTTCCAGTTCACAAGTTAGGGCTCGTAAGTGGAAATTCTCTGACAGAAATCATGGGTCCAAAAAGAGCTAGATCTGCCACTCTGGAATCACCTTCGCGCAGCAGCCAGGCCGAGGATACTGTGGACTTGACCAAGTTCATCAGCCTTACGGCAAATACTGAATATTACAGGATTGCTGCAATGACATTTGTAAAGGAACGGGGACTGAAACCGACCAAGGAAGATGGCCAAATGCTTGAGATGATCAGAGAGAGGTCTTGGTTTGGGGTTTTGGCAACACATGTGCCTACTCTGATGGCCATAGTTCGAGAGTTTTATGCAAATGCTAAGGAGACACAGAGTGGCATCTTGTTCATCCGGGGATTTCAAGTTGACTATCGTCTGCAGGTGATTCATGAGGTGTTTCATTTGCCATCTCTCCTGGCTGGCCGAGTAAATTGGGTTGAGGCTGAGCGATTTGAGACTGACTTGGATAGGGTGATCGCAGATTTATGCGTGCAGGGCAAGAAGTGAAATTATAAGCAAGGCACAGATGCGCCCACCAATTTCCCCAACTCAGCACTGAATCACTATGCAAAGGCGTGGAATCTGTTCATATGTGCCAATTTGATGCCGTCCACTCACCAGCATGACATTACTGCCAAGAGGGCCATTATTATGTGGGGAATCATTACTGGAAAATATATTGATAATGGACACTTACTCCATCAGAACATGTTGCACTACATGCGGGGCAGTACCACCAGTAGTATCCAACATGCATCAGTGGTGGCACATCTGTGTGCGCAGGCGGGTCTTGAATGGGACGACGAGCAGGTTCAGATGCCGAGCCAGGATATCTCTCATGCTACCATAAAGAAATTTAAAGATTGGGCTAGTGGCACGGCACACCCGCAGGGCAAAGGATTCATTCTTCCCACTCCTCCACCGGTGCCTCCACCACAGCCAGCAGAGGCAGCCGCTCCTCCTCTAGCCAGTACAGTGAATCAGGATCGCCGGATGAGGCGATTAGAGGCGAGGATGGATGCTTTGCATGGCAACTTCATAGCATCTGCAGCTGGCTTATCTCAGGCATTGGCTGAGGCATTTTCTCAGCAAGGGATGCTTGTGGAGTGGCCAGTCTTTGGTTCTGTCATGCCCTATCAGCCACCAGATTCACCACCCGAGTCGGGTGGCCAAGCCGATACATAGGGGAGTTTCTTTACCCTTTATCGCATTGAGGACAATGAAAATTTTAAGTTTGGGGGTATTGGGGTGTAGTTAGTAATTAGTTGCATATAGTTTTAATTGCATGTTTAGGTTGTATAGTAGTTGCATTTTGGCTTCTCTCTTTACTCTTAGTTAATTTCAATTACCTAGGGTTTTGAATTGGGTTTGATTGTGATTTTGAACTTGGACTTGAAGGTTTAATTTGGAGGCTGAGTTATCAGATTTGCAATTGCTTACTCTCTTAATTCTCTTTGCTTTCATATTTGCTTTCAATGCTTGGATATGATCCCATAATGGTTATTGATTCAGAGATGAACTAATCACCATTATGGGATTCTAATGGAGCTTATTATTTATTTCAGATCTATATGCCTCTTTGTTATGTGTGATTGATTATGTATGGATTGCCTAGCATGGTTGTGTTTATTGTTTAGATGCTTGATCACCATCTACCTTAATAATTTGTATGGAATTGAAAGAGGAAGTACAAATTCAGATTTGGCCATGCTAGCATATGTTCATGAAATTTGCATGTGATAGTGTTGATCATTTTACTGATCAATATATGCGTGCAAGTATACACGGTCAACAAGTAATAAAGAGTAAGTAAAGTATCGTCCCACAGAGAATTAACTAATAAAGTTCACCAAGCACTAACCTATAACCATTTCAATCTTATTTAAATGAATGATTTAATATTGTGAATTATAACCAAGAAATTAAATTAATACTAAATAACCCTAGAATAAACTAGATAATGAAGATATGAGATCACAATTTTCCCTATTGATTCATCTAAGTCAACACACTTTCTGTTAAGCCAAATCAATTATCGCATAATGCTAGTCGAGAACACGAAAGTGAGACAAGGCCATCTTTTGATGCATCAAATCCATATCACACATAATTCACAATTGATAGAATACACATGAACACCCACATTACCTAAACCACTATATGTATATGTGATTTACAAGTAACTAGGATTTAAGCACAAGATCTCAAAAGACTACAAGTGATGCTTTAGTATATGTCTATCCTAAGCACGAATCATATATTCCACCCCATTTAGAACATATAAACACAAGATATTACGATCAGATCTAAACTCATACTTCGTCTTTCAAGTTTATATGAATTATCACGGTAATTGATAGCTAGACAATTAACCAATTAAAGCATTAATCATAGTAGACAATCTTATAACAATCAATAAGACCAACATGGAAGAATATCAAAATAAATTATTCAATAGGTTCCATTAAAATCTCAAAATAGAGTTTAAGTCATGAGTGAATCAAATCTACCATCCACAAATTGAATAAACATTATAAGGTTACAAATATGAATCCAAGAGAAAAGAAGGATAGAAAGTGCAAATCTGATTTCTCAGGTTCCAAGATTGAATCTTCAATGCTATCCACTTGCTTCAACCTTCAGATCTAATTAAAACTAGAATTGATCTACTCCTAATCTAATCTACTAAAAATATAAAAAAAAAGAGAAGAACAATATTAAGCTAAGTGCTCTCCCCAAAAGAGAGATCTCTTTAAAATATGCAAATAGGTCTAATTATATCGTCCAAGTCTGTTTGCCTCCTTGCCAAAGCAACACTCTAATTGGCCAATTAAAATAAAGTCAACTGCAGGAATTCTTGACCGGCGCAGCTGCGCTACTCTGTAGTGTGAAACCTGCGCAGCTGCGCTACAGGGGTTCCTGCCGAGTTCTTCTAGCGCAGCTGCGCTGCCTTAAGGCATGAAACTGGCGCAGCTGCGCCGTGCATCAGATACTGATTCCTGCTTTCAGCAGTTGCAGCTTGTTGATCCCTTCCCACAACTTTGATGCTTTCATGGTTTAGTCTTTTTCATTATCATGCCATCATCCCATTTCTTTGCTTCTTGTCCCTTTTTAGCATTTTTTTTCATTCTTTATAGCCCATTGTGCACCAAGAGAGTACCAAAACATGAAAACTACAAAAGAAAGTAAAAATGCATGAAAAGATACAATAATACTGGAGTTTAAACAACAATTAAAGCTGGTTGATATCTAAATAAGTGGCTATAAAAACCACTTATCAGATAGATTTTGTGATTCATAATCCGGATAGACATATACCGGCTTCCTATGTATAGTCAATTGAGGGCTTGCACTTAAATCGTTATTACTTGTAAGTCACATAGAAATATAGTGAATTAGGTAATATTGATGTTCATATTAATTCTATCTCTTTTGTGGATTTTATATGATATGGGCATGGTATATCGAACGATAGCCATGTTTCACCTTCGTGCTCTCGACTAGCAATTCGAAGTAATTAATTAGGCTTAACAAGAGGTGTATAATCTGGATGAAGCATTAAGTGAAGTTAGGATCCCATATTTTCCCAATTTGAATTAGTCACTTGTTAATTACTATTTTTAATTGATAATCATTTTAATTAGTAATTCACATCTTATTCACTCGTTTAAGCAGCCAGAAATAGCTACAAAGTTGTTGCATGATAAATTAGAGATAATTACATTTCTCCGTGGGAACGATACTTGACTTATTATATATTACTTGTTGACCGTGTATACTTGCACGTGTGTGTCTGTTATGTTAACACAAAAATAAGCCAACATACAGCAACCCCATCGATAACCCCGGGATCTCAAGCTTAACCCCGATCATAATACCAGGATGTCAAGTCAACCACCGGAGACAACCCTGGGAAGTACAGCAACCCCAGCAAAAACCCCGGGATGTTAGCTCAACCCCGATCATAATACCGGGATGTCAAGTCAACCCCCGACGATAACCCCGGGAGGTACAGCAACCCTGGCGATAACCCCGGGATGTCAAGCTCAGCCACGGTCACAATATCGGGATGTCAAGTCAACCCCCAGCGATAACCCTGGGAGGTAAAGCAACCCCGGCGACAACCCCAGGATGTCAAGCTCTGCCCCAGTCACAATAGCGGGATGTCAAGTCAAGCCCCAGCCACAACCCAGGAGGTACAGCAGCCCCAGCGATTACACCGGGAAGCCAAATCCACTTCTGAGACAACCTCGAAGCATCAACTCGTCCCCAGAGATGACCTTGGGAAGTCAAATCAACCTCAGAGACAACCTTGAGAACGAACAGAGTCGGCTGAGATCAAACCTCGGAGATAACCCCGAGAAAACCGTTGAAGACCGTGTCAATATAGGAGACAACCCCTGGAGGGGCAAAATAGTTATTTTACCAACATAAAACCAATTCTGTCAAAATCATTCCGAATTGATGCAATGAAGGTCAGAAAAAGCCATAACATTGATCCCGAGTGAAAACAACACAATACAGCTCAACGGACAAAATGCAAAAAAACGAAGACCCGGTTATAAACTCGTCTTCTGGGATTCAAAAAAGGTTTAATCGTATGTCATTGTGTCGCCCTCGGAAAGGGCTTTCGCAAAAGTAATATCACGCCTTAAACGGACGCTCTGATTAAAGTTCGAGTCTGACATCGCGTTGCTCGGAGTGCACGTACTTTGAGATGACAGACCCACGGGAGTGGGCCCCACTTGGGGAGCTGCAGGTAGACCCGCGGCTGTCGCGATTACATCTGCCACTATAGGGTCTTTAAATATAAGACCCCCTTGCCAAAAAAAAGAAGAAAAATTAGAAAATGCTCTGAAACTCCGCCCATTTCGTTTCTTAGCCCGACTTATAGTTGTAATGATCGAGAATTTTTTTAAACTACATTATTAATTAAATATATATGATTTAATTTTAATGAGTTAGTTTTGTATGCTTATTTAAACCTTGTGTGGTTATGTGGTTATGTGAATTAGTGCCTATGCGAATAATTGCTAGGATTAATTTAAAGGGATTCACTAATGGTTTTATTAAATTAGTGGACTAGCCCTAAGGTTTGTGTATCAGAAGAATTGATAGGATTGTTAGTAATTAAATATTCAATTTACTTGAATCTAGTGAAAAGATTTAATTGTTTAGATTAATTAATAAATGTGAGCAATATTAATATTAATAGTTAATAGTCTATTTAGTAATGTAATACTAACAGACTAGATCATTTATTTAATTAACTAATTCAATCTTTTATTTAATCACGAATTGGGGAAATAAATGTATACTATAATAATAGTGTTGGGATAATGTATTATGATAATACCCAATTAAATTATATTTGGTATTAATGAAATGTACATTGATTATATTTGGATGTGTATAACCCAACTTGCTATTATGTATTATGTTATCCATATGTACCCCTACTTGATACGTTGTATTATTATTTACTCATTAGAAATTACAAACAATATTTATGATTTGTTATTCCTTTTCATTTGGTTTTATTACATGTTTTATGTGTATATGAGCTTAATAAGTTGTTTAATTGTTTCCAGGTGAATTAAAGCTTAAAGGAAGAAAATAGGAGAAATTGGGCAGGAATGCAGACTGGAGCGGGGAGCGCTAGAAATACACTGAAGGTGGCACTAACCTCGCATGAGCAAGGATAAGTTTTTGCATAAGGAGCGCTGAGCAGTGCTGCGGAGTGAAGGAATGGATGGCTGGCCGCGCGTGAACGGGACCAAGCCTCTGCATAGCTGGCGCGGACCGCGCCATATTGTGAAGTGTTCAAGCGCTGACCGCTCCAGTCGGACGGATCTGGCCAGAATTTGTTATTTAAAACATGAAGTTGAGTTGGGAAAGGATTGCAGGCTTGCCTATTTGTACTAGGGTTTTGATAGGCTATAAATATGAGTAGTTTTCCTAGGTTTAGGGAATTTTCTCTTTGATCTTGTGACGCCCCCAAATTCCAGGACCGCCACCTGGTCTCTCGAATTTGGTTCATCATGTGCTCATGGTAATACATCGCAATAATGATAACTAAATATCACACAACCACAGCGGAAAATCTATTCTAGAATAATTTACAATGATTTATTATAATTATTCCCCCAAGTCTCGCTACCTACAGTACTTAATAGATTACATAGCAATATCAATTAACGACTTGTTATATAATCTAACTTAAGCTTAAACATAAACAAATCCAGTCTTACTACATCATCTTCACACAATATTAATTTATTTGAAACATAACAGACATAAGCTAGTTGGTAGCCTTGCCCTTGCCCTTATCAATGCCCGAAGGTTCCCCATGCTCTGCCTTAACTGGAATGTTTTAGGGAAAGCAAGAATGAGCACAAATTGCCCAGCAAGTAATATACAATAAGGGTGAATAATAAGATTCTCAATTCTCGAAAGGGTATAGCAAGATTTGATAGCTCAAGAATAACAAGAATATCAACAGTTCTCAATAACAGTCGCTAAGGACAGGATATGATTCAATAATAAGTCAATTCAAGATTTCAAATAACTGAATACTGAGCAGTCACTAAGGACTATGAACTTCTACTAGAATTGACAGTAATAAACTGAAAATCCAAAAAAAAATAGGTACAACAGGTGATCAGCCTAAAGTACCATCGTTATGCATAACAATCAATCATACTCAAGTGTGCACGTCGGTTCTCCGATAATTATATATTCCCTTCAAAGAAGGTTGTTCTTCTCAGTCAAATACAAGATCCCGCACCAATCAATTAGTTTGGGTCGCTTTTCAATAATATAAGTCTAGCCGAATCAAATGGCATAGACACTTTCACAATATTCAAGAACAATACTAAGTTCAACATGAATAATAGCTTTAATGAAATAAGAGTTCAAGTATGCTAATTCAATTCAACCGATTAAATAGGAAACTAGTTCGCAATACACAAGATAGGATACTTGCATAGTAAAAGAGTATAAGTTAGGAAACTTTCACAATCATAGCGTTCCTTGCATAAAGTAAATGCGTCAGTTAGGATACTTGCACTTTAAAAGAGTGTAAGTAAGAGAACTTGCCTTTAGCGTAGTTTATCCACGAAAAGCAATCAACACTTTCGAATTCCTATCGTAATACAGTTACGTATATATATGATATTCATTAGTCATATAATTTAACTTCATATTTTCTCTTTGAATATACGATCAACACATAAGGTAAGTTTTACCTAGCTACACAGTTATATAGAATATAATTTATATCCTTAACGTTCCTTCTTTAGAGTTTAAACGCATTCTCATATTATATAAGATCTCAACAATTAGCAAACATGCTTGCATATTATTAATATCACATAAGACCACAATCAATACTAAATATATTTCATTTTAGCAAGTTACGGCATCTCCTTAAGTTAACCGTCAAAATCGGGTTCAAGTAACATCACATAATATCACGTAGCATGTATTCATATTTAAAGGATACTTTACATGCTTGTATAACTTTTCCAAATCCAATCGTACATGGTATAGGTTCTTAAGTTAATACTTAAAGCCATTCAAGGACACGAACTCATATGGTCTAACATGGTCGTTTTTAAACACATAAGATATTCATATAACTTGTATTAGTCATGCTCATGAGTACTCGTATTGCATATATGTAGCCAGCATTGTTATTTATCTTGAAAACATGCTTTGTTTATGCTAAACTTTAATCACGGCAACCAATCATGGTATATATATATATGCATGACACATGAATGAGTCTAAGAGTACTATCACATGTGTCCATAAATATCAGAATTTAAATCTCCACGTATCGTGTTAATGCTCATGTGCAAGGCTTGTATTTCTATTAGTGAATCTTACTAATAGAGCCTAACATGTTCATGCTTCCTTACGAACTATATAAACACAAGTTAAGGCTTCATTCATATATTTCAAAGTTATCTAAACATGCTCATAACATCAAAATGACTATATAGCATTTACATGATCATATCCACCTTCAAACTTATATTTTTGTTAGGAATGAGCACTAGTTAGGTTCACATGTTCATATTTTATTACGGAACCAATATAGATAAGCTAACATGCACTTCATGTGTCTCTAGGTGGTACTAACGTGCTTGCAAGGTCATTATGTAAACATGCTTTATAATGTTAACGTTCGTTTATGAAACTTTAAGTTTGTTTTCAAACTATATGTCGTTTGGTTAACCATGCATGCTAATATACTAAAACATGCTTACATTGCCTCATTAGGTTTATATATATGTATTAATCATGTTTCCATGCTTGTTTAAACAAAAATCAACCAATTAGTACATAACAGTTTTGTTGCAGAATGCAGAAAACTGCACACAGAGGCCGGCGCTGCGGCGCGGCAACAACAGCATACTCTGGCGCTGCGGCGCGGGCTGCGGCGTGGGTGGGGCTGCGGCGCGGGCTTCGGCGCTGCGGCGCGGGCAGCGGCGCTGGCTGCGGCGCTGCGGCGCTGGCTGCGGCGCTGCGGCGCTGGCTGCGGCGCTGCGGCGTGGGGACAGTTCCTGCAGTTCAGACTGCGGCGAAACCGACCCAAAACCTCCCATTTTATCGATCTCGACATACCCATATGCTATTAGACTAACCTTTTTACCTTACTAACACATATATATTGTTATATAACAGTCAATCGCCCAAACGATTCCCAATTTGATGAACTCCAACTTATTTCACGAATTCGATGCTTTACAGAAATTACAGAGCAACAATGGAAATGAAAGTCAAGAAAGCTATATAGTGGTTCCATCACGTATGTATGTCCATATAACAACAATATAAGGGTTCTACAAACCAATCATGAACCAATTTGGCATAATCAAAAATTTGAAGGAAACTTCGGAAACAGAAAACGAAAATGAAGAACAAAGTAAACTGTATTATACCTTCTGTTAGATTCTGATCTTGCTGCTACTCAAGAACACTGATAAATATATATATAACTCTTAACTTACTTAGCCAAAATTCTCAGCAAATGAATTAGGAAGAGGATGGGTTATATTTATAGAAGAATTTCATAACCAGGCAATGCAATTACATCCAAAATCAAACTAACAGATTATAGGAATGTTTGCTAGATAAGAGGGAGTTGGTAATTAGTTGGTGATCTCCACTATTCCACCCACTCCCTTCATGATCACGATGGCTAGAATGCTGAGTTTGAGAAGGTAGGAGTAGGCTAGCTTCATGAGTGTTTTACGTGTACAAGGTTTGTGTCTTATTAATATGGGACAAGGCATAAAAATCTCAGCATTTCCAATTTGTAAACAAACTAGTGTTAATACTTAGGTTATATACACACACATATTTAGACACTTAGGTCTTTAATTGAAATGTCACAATAATTCATATACTGTAGTAAGTGTAAATTGACACGTATAATCCATGTACATTTTGTTAATACCGGATATAATCTAATCAGACGTTAACACATTACACTGTCTCCTTTATTAAAACTAATTGTTTACAATATGTTCATGATATATTATACAATGTATACCCACATATTTATTGTCACACAAGTTATTAATCAAGTAGCTCACATGGTTTAATAAGCCTTACCATATAATAGTGTCATATTACACTTCACATAATACATAGTCAGCTAATATATGCTACACATTTAATTCGCATGCTTGCACATATAATTTCTCATCTTATAAATTGAATATTAATTAATAATATACACATATCCTACATCAATCAATATAATTGTTAACCTCCATCACAATTTAATTAACCCTTATATGATTAATTATCACTTTGATATAAATCTTATTATATTTATAAACACGATTATTATTATGTTTCTTGCAATAATAATAATCACATATTATTAATCAATCCTCATTAGTATTTTATAACAGTTAATTAATATTCTTCGATTAACAATTAATATAGATTAATTGTTCGCTTAAATTAATATAATCATTCTTATATTACGTCACTGTGCCACACAAGGCAATCAACGAGTTTATCACAAACTCCACCAATTTCTCAATTATTATAATTATTCAATTATATATAATTGAATTAATTCATCTCATAACACAAAATCATTTATATTCAAATAAATTCTCATTTCCATTAATATATTTATTTAATAATATATGGAAATTCTCGGGTATTACAGATCTTTCATCTTTCATCTTGGATCTAGGAATTCTTAAAGACATGGGCTAACACTTTCAATTCAATTCTGAAGGGATGTTGATTCTTATTATCAAATGGTTTGATCAAATTTATATTATTTATTCTTTTATATATGAGATTTATTCTGATTATCTACATAAAATTTCATGTATTGTAGATTAAGATATATATTAAGCAAACGATATATGTTTAATCATAAGTAGCAATTAATGATATTTGATTGTGGTCAAGCTTTTGAATATTGTTAAGGTTTTCAGAAGATAAGTTAAATAGTTCGTGATTGTGTAATTATTGCTTGGAATAATCTAATTCTCATTCTGCATGTTTCTATCATATTAAATCTAGACTGATAGTTCTAGGTTGTATGATAGTTAGGATCTTTTGTGAGCGATCGTCGCATTAGATTTACACTTAAGGAGAATTTTGGGCAATTTGCGATCGCGGTTATCTAGGGTTATTAATCTCATTGAAAGATAAATAGTGTAAACACTTAGTTAATCCATAATTATGAAAAGGGGATACTGAACTGAAGAATTAAAGCTTTTTACTCATTGATATTTCTTTTAAATTCACTTTTGTTAATTTAATTATTCAAAACAAAACCCCCAATTCATTGGGAAAAAATTGGATCAATATAAAACAATACACTCTCTGTGGGATCGATCCTTGCTTATTACTATACTAATTCTTGAGTTAGTGGAATAGAAGTAAGGTAAATTTTGTAGTTCTAGACGACAGCTACCATCCAGCAATTAGGCCTCTTTTCAAACAAAAATCGATTGAGTTGGTACAACCATTTCAAATTTACCAACTGGCGACTCTGTAAAACGTTCAATCGTCGACATGATACATGTTGGTCTTTTCCTAAAAAACCCTTCAAAACCTTTTTTACAATAAAAAGAGTAAGGGTAGACATAACTTAAGAAGAGAGAAAGATCCAGGTTGTGACTCGAACCGGGGATTTTTTTCTCGACATCTACAGGAGGCGACTCTGCTAGGGACAGTAGAGGGCTTAGGCCGCGTTCAAAAATCTTTTCAAAAATTTCCCTTTCATATCTGCGTATGTGTTAATGATGTGTCTTTACATTGAATGAATGCGTGAATGCCGCGTCTTTACATTGAATGAATGTGAATGAATGTTTTCCTATTTTTAGTTCTTCGCACCCAGATTAGTGCTTCGCACCCATGTCATCATATGCATAACGGTGAGACATGATGTATGTGAATGTATGTTGTGTGATTCCTCCACCAGGAGGCAAAACCCGTTGGTGATAAGTAATATCTTCGAGGGCAAATAAGTCTTCAGGGATCATAAAAATGCACCACCCAAATTCGCTCCAGTTGAAAGATTGGATTAATTTCCCCTCTAGTAGACTGCGATGATCTGGGACCTTCATGCCAAAAAGCCGCGAGAGTAGCCTAAGATAGGTCAGCCTCTGATTAACCAAATCCGATGGAAAGCTTCTTCATGCCTTCCTCTTTCAATTCAATGTCAAGTTTTCAATTCCAATGTAAAGGAGCATAATATAAATATCATAATAAAATTTTACATTCCCTGTTATATACATCTTGTCATCCTATCATCAAAACAACTGACCTCTATTTTGCAGGATAAGATTAAAAAGCCACAAAAACACATCATGGCATACATCCTATTCCTACCTACCTCAGGAAATTGACACGCCTACGTTTTGTTATAGGTGAAAAATTGGTCCTATCACTAGGTCTAAGTTTAAGAAAGCACTAAGTCCATCCACGAACATGACTTCAAGTGCTCAGCCAGAATCCACCCCTGTCTCTAGGGAAGAGTTTGAAGGACTAAAGAATCAGATAGCCGAATTGGCCAGTTTCTTGAGAGAACAAAGTAAGGCTCCTAAAGGGAAGCAAGCCCAAGCTCACACAGAATTATGAACACCTGGTGGTAGTAGTGGTAATCAAGAGATCAAAAAGACCGATACTAAGATTCTTGGACCACAAAACCAGGACACAACCAACAAAACCCCTGAAATCACCACCCTCAGCAAAGAACAGGAAACTGGTGACATTCTGAAGAAAGTACAGTAGATGGAAGAAACTCTCCGGTCTATCAAAGGGACTGGGGCATTTGGCAGCGTCAATTATTCAGACTTCTGTATATTCCCTAGGGCTCGTTATCCCAAAAAGTTTCAAGTCCCTGATTTTGAAAAATACGATGCATTAGGAGACTCTTATACCCACCTGAAGGTATTCATTGGAGAACTCGGATCCTATGCGAAGGACGAGAAACTCCGAATGAAGTTATTCTAAAAGAGTCTTACCGGAGAGGCTAGAGCCTGGTACACCCGTCTAGACAACTCCAAAATTCACAGTTGGGAAGAACTGGCACATGCTTTCCTCAATCAATACAGCTTTCAATCTCAAATGGCTCCAGACATATACCAAATAACCAAAATCAAGAAACAAAGTACTGAGTCATTCAGAGAATATGCTCAACGGTGGAGGCGGGTCGCAGCACAAGTCACCTTGTCCATGACAGAATCTGAGATAGTCATGACCTTCATCGATATTCAAGAAGCTCCATATTACGAGAAGGTCCTAGCAGGCATAGGAAAACCAATCTCTGAGATGATCAAGCACGGAGAGATGGCCGAAATGGGGCTAAAGTCTGGGAAGATAAAGGACCTGATTGCCTTGGAAGCCGTTGCCGAACATATCCAATCCAAAAATTACGGGAGTAATCCCCGAAGGGTACATAAGAAGAAAGAGGAAGAAGTGTCCTTAATATTTCAAGGACAGAATCCAAGGGGCGAGTCAAACAACAATATGCCCATTCAAAGGAGGAACTATACCCCTTTTCAAACTTCAGCACAGCCCTCAAACCCTCCATTTCAGAAAAATTTGGAGGCCAAACGTCAAAGAACTTTCACCCCTCTAGGGGATTTACTCGAGAATGTGCTAAAACTGTTGACAGCAAAGAAAAAGATAGTGCAGCTCCTTCCACCAACCAACACCGGGGGGCAGAATTTCAACCCAAGCAAGATGTGTGCCTACAATTCTAGATCTTCGGGCCTTGATACACAAGACTGTTGGTCTCTCAAGAACAAATTCCAAGACTTGATTGACAACGGAGAAATTATGGTACCAAAGCCCTAGAAATCGCACGTACAAGATAATCCCCTACCTCAGCACAAAGAGGAAACTGTCAACATGATCAACACATAAAATGGAGAAGGATCCAAATACCTCCGTTATGTGGGAGAATCAACCTCGTCCAACAATGACAGCCCAGACAGTTGGGAGTATTAAGAAAGACGATTCCTAATAGAACAAGAGATTAAGTCTATCAAGGAGCAGATCGAACAGTTAGCAGAGCTGGTTATATACCAACCTAAGATCATTAGACAGATGATAAACCAGACCAACCGATCTGATGCAAATCCTCCCACACTGGAGATCAGTCACATTCCCATGAGGGATCACTACCGGTCTCATGAACATGAACCCTAAGCCGACAGGATTGCCAAAGAGGAGAATTTCCAAGCTAGTAGGAAATTTGCCTTTCAAAGGAATTTCACCAACTTGAAACAACCTATGAAGGAAATCCTCCAGATGTTAAACAACAAGGGAATGGTTGCAGATTTATTACCTCCATTGAATCCTCGATCTAGGAAATTCAAGCCTGACCAAATCTATCAGTATCACTTCAATGCACCCGGCCATGATACTGAGGATTGCTGGGCACTTCGTAACCTAATTCAGAACCTGATTGAAAGCGGTGAATTGATAAGAGGGAATCGGGATTATGGCCTCCTAGATGAAGAAACTCTCTTTATTCCCACTACGTGGAATCAGGACACCGTGGCTGTTATTTCCTGTGATAAGGAGTTATCTCTCACACCCTTAGTACTGCCAGGGAAAGGGGTCCAAGAAACACAAAATCCTGTGAAGGTGGCCGCACCCAAGCCTTTAATCTTGCCCTTCAGACCTCAGTATCCAATTATCAGTCTGAAGAGGATCCCATGGAACTACGGGAGTGACGAATGTTCCACCTCAAACAACATTGCCATTGTACCAAAGGATAATCCATTGTACCTGCCTCAGCGGGTGATCAAATCAATCATCAAATCCAAAAAAAACGAGGCTGAAGAGAGAATCGAAGAGTTCCTCAACAAAATGGGACACAATGAAATCCGGGTAGTACAAAGTTTGAAGGATGCACCCAAGAAAATGTCCATCCTAGATCGGGTCCTATCATCGGTGGAGCATCATGATATTCTAATAAAACTACTGGAAGAAGCCCATCTGCCAAAGACAGTGGATATCGAGAAATTTCGTCACATAGTAGAACATATTTTTAACAGCAATGTGATATCTTTCATTGACGATGATATCCTTGCAGAAGGGACGGGCCATCGTAAGTTCCTACATATAGCTGTAATGTCATCCGGGTATGTGATTAGAGGGGTGCTTATAGATGGAGGATCATCCCTCAACATCTGTCCCTACGATACCTTGAAAAGAACGAAGATTAACCCGAACTGGATCAAAACCAGTAATGTGGTCATCCGAGTATTCGATGGATCTCGCCGACAAGCTATGGGAGAAATAGAGCTTCCCCTGGAGATTGTCTGCACACTTTCTATGTGTCCTTTCAGGTGCTCAACATCACCACTGGATACAACTTGTTGCTGGGCAGGCCATGGATCCACATGGCAAGGGCAGTGCCATCCACCCTTCATTAACAACTCAAATACATTATTAACGGCAACCTAATCACGGTAAATGTCGAACTGGATTACCCTATCTGCATGTAGGGAGACTTGCTGGTGATTAACCTGGATGTAGGGATTGAGCCTGCTAGTTTTCAAGCTTTGGAAGTAAGTGATACTCAATACCTACCAGTCAGGGCACCAGCCTTGAAGCCTAAAGTCTCCCCTGAAGTGATGACAGTAGGCCAAGAGATGGTATCTTTGGGTTTCCAACAAGGAGAAGGGTTAGGAAAGAATTAAAAGGGTATTGCAAGTCCAGTCCAAATCCCGAGCCAGTCAGGGAGAGCCGGATTGGGTTATTCATCCGGGTCAAACCATCGGATCCCACACAAGCACCCTAAAGTTTGTGATTCCATCATACTTCTGCCAAACCTCACTAATACTGGATTTGTAAAGCCAATGAGGAAGATCCCTGCTGTTGTATCAACCATGTTGTTTCCTCCAATTATACCGGTCGGAGAAAGAAAATCCTTAAAGCCTGAGGGGGATAGCAAAAAGGGAAAATAAAAGATCCTATACGAAGGACGAGACCCATTTGCTAACATACGGGTTATCATAAACTACGAGGGTATGAATGATGAGATCCCAGACAGTGACAACGAGGATCAGATTCAAATTCCTCGCAACAAGAAGGGAAAAGAGGGCAGTTCAAAGAAAAACCCCGGCCCTATTGTAAAGGATGTCTCAGTCATTATCCGAGACGAGGCAGACAAGCACATTTCCTTGATCCTCCCTGTTCATGAGGATCTAACTCTGGATAACTGGAGCAGCGTACCTTGCCTCAGTCAAAAAGGGTAAAGGGGCAGAGAGTCCATCTGCCCTGTACATGCTTTCATTTACTGCTTACTTTTGATTGCACAACTATAGCAGTAACTTTTGTCATTCTTTGCCAAATGCTTTGTATATTTAAGCAGTTGCATATATTAAAGTGAAAGCATTTTTGTTTTCAGGACTCCAGAGTTGGATTTGTTTGTCACTATTGATGAGATGCCAACCTGTCACAGTGACTACAACTTTAATGTAGAACAAAACTTTGACTTGATGGATATTGATCAAGAGGAGGAAGATGACTATGAGGTGCCCGAGGAGATCAAAGAATGGGTCGAAGATAAACCCAAACCAAACCTCGACCAAACCACCACTATCAACATAAGAACCTCCAAAAACATCAAAGAAATCCAGATAGGCATAGACCTCACCCAAGACCAAAAAACCAATCTGATCGAACTCCTAACGCAGTTTCAGGATATGTTTGCATAGTCACATAAAGACTTGATTGTCCTATCTACTGATATTGTCATCCATCGAATGCCCATCAAAGATGGATTCAAGCCAGTCAAGCAGATGCTCAGGCGTTTAAAACCTAAATGGAGTCTGAAAGTCAAAGAAGAGGTCGTTAAATAATTCAAAGCCGGTATCATCATAGTATCAACATACCCAGAGTGGTTGTCAAACATAGTCCCCGTGCCAAAGCCCAGGGGGAAAGTGCGAGTATGTGTGGATTACCGGGACTTGAACAAAGCTTGCCTCAAGGACGATTTCTCGATACCTTTCATCCATATCTTGATAGACAACACAGCGCAGTATGTCATGTATTCTTTCGTGGATTGCTTCGCTGGTTACCACCAGATCATGGTTTCTAAAGAAGACCGGGAGAAAACTGCTTTCATCACTCCCTGGGGAACCTTCTGCTACAGACGACTATCCTTCGGCCTTATCAATACCGGAGCCACATATCAATGAGCCATGATGGCCCTGTTTCATGACATGATGCACAAGGAGATAGAGGTTTATGTGGACGACATCATCATCAAATCCCGGAGGGAGGAAGATCATCTAGACCATCTTAGGAAGCTGTTCAACAGGTTACGTAAGTACAACCTCAAGTTGAATCCAGCCAAATGTGCTTTTAGGGTCAAATCAAACAAGTTGTTAGGATTCCTAGTAAGCAATCGAGGCATCGAGCTAGACCCTGCCAATATCAAAGCCATCACTGAGATGCCAGTACCTCGAACAGAGAAGGAGATACGTGGGTTCTTCAGAAGGATCAATTTCATAAGCAGATTCATTTCGCAGCTCACAGCAACCTGTGAACCCATCTTCAAGCTACTAAGGAAGAATTCCTCCACCAAATGGAATAAGGATTGTCAGCAAGCTTTCCTTGCCATCAAAAGGCAGCTGATCGAAGCACCTGTATTTGTACCCCAAAGGGATGGAGTTCCCCTGTTTATGTACATGTCAGTCAATGCCAATGCAATGGGCTACATGCTAGGACAGAAGGATGATAGTAGCAAGGAAAGAGCAATCTACTATATCAGCAAAAGGTTCATCAGTGGTGAGCAAAAGTACACTGATCGAAAAGACCTGATGTGCACTAGCATGGGCCGCAATGAGGTTACAACATTATCTACATGGGCACACGACCTACCTCATATCCCACATGGATCCACTGAAATATGTATTCAATAAGCCAATATTGAATTATTGACTGTCCAAGTGGCAGTTGATCCTACAACAGTTCCACATTATCTACGTGACTCATAAGTCCATCAAAGGTCAAGGCATTGCAGATCAACTAGCCGAAGCACCATCAAGAGGGTTCGAACCCCTGGAGACTTATTTCCCGGATGATGGGATCATGATAATTCAACAACTCCAACATGCGAATACAGTCCAACCATGGAAAATGTATTTCGATGGAGCAGTAAACATGGAAGGTGCTGGAGCTGGGGCAGTCCTTATCTCTGGTACAGAAGAACAATATCATGTGGCTACCAAACTACAGTTTGGCAACACCAACAACACAGCCGAGTATGAAGGCTGCATAATGGGGTTGAATTTAGCCCAATCCATGGGTATCAAACATTTATTGGTCTTTGGAGACTCTTAATTGGTCATCAGACAAACCACTGGGGCATATCACACCAAAGAACTGCATTTGCTGCCGTATCACCGGCAGGTCATTAACATATCTCTAGATTTTCAAGACACAACCTTCATCCATATACCTCGGGGTAGGAATGACTTCGCTGATGCATTGGCGACATTAGCTTCCTTGATCCACATATCCAATAGGAGTGGGATTCCCTGCATCAAATTCACAAGTCAGAAGGCCCCGACATAAGGGAATTACATTGGAGACATATGTTGCTCCGTTTTGGTGTTAACAAAACAAACACAAACGCGTGCAAGTATACACGGTCAACAAGTAATATATGATAAGTAAAGATCGTTCCCACGGAGAAATGAAATTATATTTAAACTATCATGCAACAACTTTATAACTATTTTCGACTGCTCAAACGAGTAAAAAGGATGAGAATTAATAACTAGAATGATTATCAACTAAAAACAACTAATTAACAAATGATTGACTCAAATTGGGAAAATATGAGATCCTAATGTCACTTATTACATCATCCAAACTACACACCTCTTGCTTAAGCTTAATTAATTACTTAGGATTGCTAGTCAAGAGAACGAAGGTGAGAAATGGCTATCTTTCAATAGACCAAGTTCATATCACATAAAATCCACAAAAAAGATAGAATTCATATGAACATTAATATTACCTAAATCAGTATATGTCTATGTGACTTACAAGCAATATTAATTTAAGTGCAAGCTCTCACTTGTCTACATATGGTAAGCCAGTATATGTCTATCCGGATTACGAATTACAAAATCTATCACATGCAAATTTCATGAACATATGCTAGCATGGCCAAATATGAGTTTATACTTCCTCTTTCAATTCCATATAAACTATTAAGGTAGATGGTGATCAAGCATCTAAACACTAAATACAACCATGCTAGGCAATCCATACATAATCAATCACACATCACAAGCGGCATATAGATCTGAATTAAACAATAAGCTTTATTAGAATCCCATAATGGTGGTTAGTTCATCTCTGAACCAAAGACCATTATGGGATTTGATCTAAACATTGAAATCAAATTCTGAAAGAGAAGAGAATAGAGAGATAAGGATAGTGCAAATTTGATATTCCTCCTTCCAGAAAAAACCTTCAAGATCAGTTCAGAATCACAATAAAATCCAAAATGAAACCCTAATAATGGAAATCTACTAAGAACTAGAAGAGAGAAACCACAAGAGTGAAGAGTAGCTCCAAACCCTCTCTAGCTCTTCTAATACCATCCAATAGAATAATAAAACTGTAGAATTAATAGTCTGTCCCTTGTAACTTGAAAATACACCCATACAAGGAAAACACGCAACAGCCAAAGCTTAAATAAAAAGTCAAAAAAAAATTAGAGGACACGCCAGTTCGTAGGCCTTTTTGGGCGCGGGCGCGCTGATACCTAGAAATTCAGCTATAGTTTCCTCCTGGCACGGGCGCGCCAGGTTTGCTTTTCAAAGCCGCGCGGTATCGCTGTGCTGCAGTTTTGCCTTCTTTGCTGGTGCATTGCTGCTAGCCCCGTTTCTTGCTACTTAGCCTTCTTTCTTCTTTCACTTGACATTGCTTTGCTCAGATGCTATATCAACTTGCCATTAGCCGTCTTCAACAAGCCAATTTACCCCTTGCTCAACATTTTTCCTTGTCCATGCCAAATCCATGCCTTTACCATGCCATTCCATGCCATTTGAGTTCCCTTAACAAAACCTATAAAACAAAGATAAAACACATCAAAAGACACTAAAATACTTGAGTTTTAAGCCATAATTCTAGTAAGAAGATAGCCAATAAGTAGGTATTAAATCTACTTATCAAATACCCCCAAACTTGAACTACTGCTTGCCCAAAAGCAAACTACATGCTATGCAACTATACTACTATGAAAATGAATCCCAAAATTTTAGCCATGATATGAATTCCAATAAGATGTGCCTTAGAGAAATAACAAGAACTATGAACAAAGCAACAACCAAGCTAAAGTCATAATGACATACAATCCGAGAATCACAACTTGTGGCTAAGATGTAGTTTGTGTGTGCTATATCACAAATAAGCTTGATAGAGGCGAAGATTCCACATGCTATACTTCTAAGGAAGAAAAACTGAGATTTTAAGTCAAGAAAATTGCACAGATATGAAAAATAACCAATCTAACACATCAATACAAGCTATGGTTCAACAAAGGGTTTATTATACTTTTATTCACACACAGGGGCGATATTCGCACTTTCCCATGGTTACACCCGACTGTGCAATGCTAAGCCCTCTTAGGCTTTTCAATGATACCCATTTATCAATCTTTCAACCAATGACTCCCAAACCATAAGGCCTTAGGGCGCTGGGTATAGAGACAATCCCCTAGGGCGTACTTGCTCGAGTATCAAAGGCCACAAGACTTAGCTAGCCAAGGTGTTATTCTAAATTTTATTTTCTTTTTCTCAATTTTTTTTCTTTTTTTTTCTTTTTTTTTTTTAGCATGCATACCCAATGTTTTCCCCCAAACTTGCATTTCTATGTCATTATGGCCATTAATCATTTTCTACACAATTCTATCATTAAAAACAAATTTTTCCCCTCAAAAGACAAGCATGTGTTAATCTAACCAACAAGTAAATAATAACAATGTCGTGCTATCCGGTAACATCAAAGCAACAGGCATAGACTACATCATGTATGAAATTATAACTAAGTTTAAGTTATCAACTAAGTTCAAAAATCTATAACATTTCAATATCATCATCGGCCATATTGGAATTCAACAGGCTAAAAACATGGGATTATGCTATGCACTGCAACTAAACACATACTACATAAACAAAACTAAATTTTTTTTATGCAAAATTAACTAACAAAATACTAAAATGCAACTACTATACAACCTAAACATGAAATTAAAACTATATGCAACTAACTATATGCAATAACTACTAGCTACCCCTAATACCCCCAAACTTAAAATTTTTAATGTCCTCATTGGAGATAAAGGGTAAGGAAACTCCCCTATATATCGGCATGGCCACCCTCCTCGGGTGGTGAATCTGGCGGCGGATAAGGCATGGCAGAACCAAAGACTGGCCACTCCACCAACGTCCCCTGCTATGAAAAAGCCTCAGCCAAGGATAGAGATAGCCCATCGGTAAAAGCTGAGAAGTTGCCATGTAGAGCATCCATCCTCCTCTCCAATCGCCTCATCAAACGATCCTGGTTCACTGCATTGACTGGAGGAGGAGCGGTTGCCTCTACTGGCTGAGGTGGAGGCACTGGTGGCAGCGTAGGCAGAATGAATCCTTTACCCCTCGGGTGTGCCGTGCCACCAACCCAATCTTCAAACTTCTTAATGGTGGCGTGAGTGATGTCCTGGCTTAGCATCTGAACCTGTTCGTCCTCCTAATCAAGTCCTGCCTGCGCACACAGATGCGCAATCACTGATGCATGTGGGATACTATCGGTGGTACTACCTCGCATAAAACGCAACATATTCTGATGGAGCAAGTGCCCAATATCAATGTATTTCCTAGTAATGATCCCCTATAGAATAATTGCCCTCTCGACCGGGATGTCATGCTGATGAGTAGATGGCATCAGGTTGGAGCATATGAACAGGTTCCATGCCTTTGCATATTTGTTCAGTGCTGAGCTAAGAAAGTTGGTCTTTGTATCAGTGCCCTGCTTATAATTCCATCGAGTGCCAGGCACGCACAAGTCAGTGATCACCCTATCCAAATCTGTCTCGAAACGCTCTGTCTCAACCAAATTTACTTGGCCAGCTGGGAGTGAAGGCAAATTGAAGACCTCACGGATCGCCAGCGGACGATAGTCAACTTGCAATCCCCGAACGAACGAGAAGCCGCTCTATGTCTCCTTGGCGTTCGCATAGAATTCTCGAACAATTGCCATCAGAGTAGGCACAGACGTTGATACGACTCCAAACCAGGCCCTCTCTCTAATCATAGCAAGCATTTTGCCATCTTCCTTAGCCGACTTCAATCCCTGCTCCTTCACAAATACTTTAGCAGCAATCCGGTAGTATTTAGTTTGCGCCGTGAGGCTAATGAACCTGTTCAAGTCTATAGTATCCTCGGCCTGGCTGCTCTGCTAAGGCAAATCAAGTGGGAGCGCAAATCAAGAGTTTGATTTTATCAAAAATGACGGTGAACCATGTGTGTACAAGAAGGTTAGTGGGAGCGTAATTTCATTCCTTGTATTATATGTTGATGATATATTACTGATAGGGAATGACATTCCTATGCTACAATCGATTAAAATCTGGTTATCTAAACACTTCTCCATGAAGGACTTGGGAGAAGCATCCTATATTTTGGGGATAAAGATCTATAGGGATAGATCTAAAAGGATGCTTGGTTTATCCCAAGAAACGTACATTGATGCAATGCTAAAGAGATTTAGCATGGAAGATTCCAAAAGAGGTCTCATGCCAATGAGCCATGGAATACATCTCTCCAAGAAACAGGCCCCAAAGACACCTGAGGAGAGAGACCGTATGAGTAAGATCCCTTATGCTTCTGCAATAGGATCTATCATGTACGGTATGATATGTACTAGACCGGATGTTGCTCATGCACTTAGTGTAACGAGCAGATACCAGTCGAATCCTGGAGAAGAGCACTGGAAGGCAGTGAAGAATATCCTAAAGTACTTGAGAAGGACTAAAGATATTTTTCTTGTCTACGATGGGTCTGAATTAAAACTCGAGGGCTTCACAGACTCAAGTTTTCAAACGGACCAAGATGACAGTAAATCTGTTTCGGGGTATGTTTTTACCTTGAACGGAGGCGTAGTGAGTTGGAAGAGTTCCAACCAGCAAACAGTTGCTGATTCAGTGACAGAGGCAGAGTATATAACTGTAAGTGAAGCTGCAAGTTGATGTTTTAGATGAAAAGTTCATTACAGAACTAGGAATAGTTCCTAAGTCTCATCTTGAATCTAAACATGTGTTGCGGCACTTTGATTAAAGAAATCATTGAAAGAGGAGAGTGTAGACTCTCAAGACAACATTGCAGATCCATTAACTAAAGCTTTAACACAACAGCAGTTTGATCGTCACTTAGAGAAGTTGGGTATGAGATACCATGGCGATTGGCTTTAGTGCAAGTGGGAGATTGATAGTAGTGTGCATACAAGCCAATCATGTATGATGATAAAGCACGTACTTTGTAAACAATCTTATTTATTTATTAATAAAATATTCATTTATTAAAGGCATTTAATTATCTACATGTTGCTGTTTTTATAATATGTAAATAACCCATAGTTTTAAGCGATGCTTTTAGAATCATGATGATGATCATGCTAATGAGATCTAAATTCTTAGAAAGTTTTAAAACGAAAATAGTTCCCAATCGTGGGATTACTAAAAAGGGGATTAGTAAATCCGGATAGATTGGTACATATGTTGCTTGCTCATTGGATGAGGATGATTGATCTCATAATCATTTGTGTGGAGACACTAAAGCAAGTATGTAGGTGCTTATTGGAGAATAAGTTCACTGAACGTGATTCGCTATGGAATACCTAATGGAGATTTACTCGCCTGTCAATAGGAATTCCTAATGTGATAGTAGTACAAGTAATCCTTGGACTTGAGATCATCATAGTATCTTGTATGTAACAAATTATACTTTGACTTATTCCTTAAGACCTTTTAAGGCATATATAGGGTATGCTTGGGTATAATGAGTTACATATGGAGATAATGAATGATCAATAAAGAATCTACCACCTCTAGTAAAAGAGGAGATATGTCCTATGTGATTCGTTAAATGACAACCCAGGAATCCTTGGCCAAGGTGAAATGAAATTAGAAAGGAGTTTCTAATTTGCATTATTTGGAGTTGTGCATTTTCTAATCGAAATACATATAATTAAATAAAATAAGACTTGACAGTAAATCCATGTCTTATATTTAATTGGGACATTGTATGGTGGAAGGATTGAATTGTATGGTAACTATTAACTCACAGGTTCTTTTATGATTAATGTTGAAATCTATATTATCTGGAAAGTCGTTGATCGCTAGGGAGGCTTATCCCTATTGTAGAATAAATATTATTTATTTAAATAAATTATTAGTTTAATTTATTTATTTAAATAAGATTAAAATTATTTTAATTGATTTATTCACAACCGGTTTAATATGGAGAACCTAAAGGGTCACACCATAAAAGGAAGAATAATTATTTAAGAAGGTAATGGCATAATCGTAATAATGCATTAAGTATAATTAATTTAATCTATGGTGATAGAATAAATTAAATAGCTTAATGTTTATTATTTAATATTTTGGAAATATTAAATATAAATTAATAAGAGGAGTCTTATTAATATTATTACAATTATTATTATTTTAATTTCTAAAGGAGTTTAGTAATTAATTTAATATTTAGTACTCTCATTTATTCCTAATAAGATTAGGAGACAAATTAATTAAATGAATTTAATTAATTATTCCCATGTGGTGGGAAGCCTAAATTAATTAAAGGAGTTTAATTAATTAAAAGAAATCCCATGTCTAATAGGATTAGAAGGGTTGACCAATGTCTATATAAGAGAAGTCTTATAATAGATATTAGATGATGTAATTCCAATTGTTGGATAGTACTCCTTTTCTATAGAGGATAGAAAACTAAGGTTAAGCCAAACACCCTCCTTCTTGATAATTTCTCTTCCTTGGTGGATCACCTCTAGAGGCCAAACACTTGGGTGGCTAACGTTGATCAAAGAAAGGAATCTAACCCGGAAATTCAAGGAGATCACGAAGAACAAGGAGTTGAACTAGTACCTGTGGAAGCTTCGTTCTACAAGGGTATGATTCCATAACTTCTTATTTATCGTTTTAAATTAATAATTTGCATAAAGGATGATCCGGGTAATGGTTTTGTAGAAATTTTTTTAAACTCTGATATAACATGCTTCCGCTAATTTTTGCAATTTGATTGCGTCACGATTTCGTACAAACCCAACAGTGGCATCAGAGCCAAATCTTTATGCAATTATTAATTTATTTTTGATTTCATATACATATGGGTATGTATTTAAAATAATTTATTGGGCATAATTTTATTGTATAAAATTATATTTTTTAAGAAAAAAAAAAGATTTTTTTTGGGACGAATCACAATTTTTTTTTTTGTGCTAATCTTGAATTCTGCAAAGAAAAGGTGTTGTCTCTTTCTTACTCCAAAAAGAAGGTGACCCATCAGGAAAGGACTTTTTTAATAAACCTGCAGGACTCTTTTAATAAAAGAAGGTGACTTCTTTTTTAAAAATAAATATGATATATTTATATATTATATTCTAAATAATTTTATAATTAAAATAAAGAGTTTATTTTAATCTTGAAATTGGATTTCATGCAATTTAAAATTGCCCATTAAATGATACTCATATATATATGGAATGTTTTAATTCATGAGATGAATATTTATTTATTGATATATGGTGATATGTATGAAAATAAATGGGGATTGATTATGGACTATTTGACCAATGTGATTGGATTTTATTTTAGTTGAATGCTTGAATGAATGGGTTTTATTAAATGGGGTCTGCGTACCTCGTCTTCTCTAATTTTTTTTCTCTTGATGTAAAATTCTATCTCCCTCCTATGTACTTCCCCTTGACTGTTGATCAAGGTTTCTATTTAAATTAAATAGTTTAATGTAATAAGAATAGTTAGAATTATCTTGAAGAAATTAGAGACCAAGGAGCAAGGAGCGCGTGAAGACCCGTTTGTATGGAGCCCGGGTTTAAATGTAATAGTTATATTTAAATTTAAATTCTTGCACTCCTAGGTTTGACCTTTTGGTTCACTTGGTGGCTCTAGTGAACCAAACTAGAATAAAAGTCCATAATCAATCCGGGTAGAATATAATATTCTATATTGCATGCTAAATATTATATATATTATATTTTATGCAAACATGCTTCGCATGTTTAATAAAATGACGCGTATTTTATATATATATGTGCATGCGCGCTAAACAAGATGAGACAAATAATAACAAACCCCTCAAAGAAATAATATTAAGTCCAAAGCGTTCAAATGATATTTGGAATATCGAACGTCGCCTTCTAGCATGATAAATTAATAGAGTATTAAATATTTAATATAAGCTTGTTGTGCTATCCACAAGGCGAGTATTGCGTATTTAAGATGTTAATTAATCACATTTGATGCTTATCAAGAAAATTGAACGATCTAGTCTTGTTGTGCTATCCACAAGGACGAACATTTTTCTTTTTTGAATTTATGGAAGTGCTAGGCTGGACTTAACTTAAATCATTTTAGTTCGGATGTGCACACACTTGACCATTATGATTTAAGAGGCAAAATAAAAGGAGTTATATAGTGTTGTAATTGACAAGAGTTGTCTACCTATTTATTTGTATATCGCTTGTTGTGCTATCCACAAGGTTATATACATTTGAAATGGGATCCTTATTCTCACTAGCAAATCTTTAATTAGATGTTGCCGAACTATATAAGTGAGGGTAATATAGTTTGATGAAAATAGTGGGAGATACCAATTTAAAATAAAGACCTAAATTTATTTTGGTATGCAAAATTAATAAAATGAATGTTTGCTAAAATGTTATTTTTCACATGCAGAATTTTAAAAATGTCTAAATCACTAATCTCACTACGAAGCATACTTGATGCAAACAAGCTTACCGGGCCGAATTATGAGGACTGGCTAAGAAATCTGAGAATTGTTCTCACTGCTGAAAAGATTTCTTATGTCCTAAATTCAACTGTCCCTGAATCTGTTTCAGAAACAGCCTCTGAGGAAGAGATTGTCACTTTCAATAAGTGGCAAGATGATGCATCTGTGGCTCAATGCATCATGCTCGCATCCATGAATAACGAGCTTCAGCGTCAGCACGAAAAAATGGATGCTCCTACTATGCTGCTTCACCTCAAGGAGTTGTATGGTGAACAGAGTAGGACTGCTAGATATGAGATATCTAAGGAGCTCTTCCGATCTCGGATGACCGAGGGTACTGCCGTCGAGACTCATGTCCTGAAAGTGATCAATTTGATTGAACGCCTTGGACAGCTTGGGTTCGTCATGGATGGGGAGTTGAGTCAAGACTTGGTCTTGCAGTCACTCCCTGAGACCTTCTCGCAGTTTGTGGTTAATTTTCACATGAATAAGCTAGATGTCAGCTTGCCTGAGCTGCTTAACATGCTGAAAACTGCAGAAGGTCACTTCCCATCCAAGAAGAACCATATCTTGATGGTGGATTCTTCCAATAAAAGGAAGAGACCTAAGGTATCTTCTAAAAAGAAGAAATCCAAGAAGGCTAAGGGAAAGGGGAAAGAAAAGGAACAAAAGAAACCTGAACCAGCTAAAGGAATGTGCTTTCATTGCAACGAGCCGGGTCATTGGAAGAAAAACTGCAAGAAGTTTCTGGCAGACAAGAAGCTTGGAGAAGCTTCGACTTCCAATCAAGGTTTGTTCATGATTGAAATTAATTTTTCAAAAAGTCAAAATTCTACTTGGGTATTGGATACCGGCTGTGGTTCTCACATATGTAATAATGTGAAGGGACTGGTCAGAAGTAGAAAGCTGAACAATGATGAGGTGATCCTACGAGTAGGGAATGGAGCAAAGGTTGCTGCATTAGCTGTAGGAACTTATTATTTAGCAATGCCTTCGGGCAAGTCCATTTATCTAAATAATTGTTATTATGTTCCGAATATTATTAAAAACATTATTTCAATTTCTGTATTGGATATGGAAGGATTTAACGTTGTTATAAAGAACAATAGTTGTTCTATTTATAAAGACGATGTTTTATATGGTATTGGAATTTTGCGAAATGGACTTTATACACTTGACTTACAAGAAAATATATTTCAAATTGAACAAACTAAGAAAAGGAAAAGAGATGATATTAATTATACCTACATGTGGCACTGTAGACTCGGTCATATCAATGAAACAAGATTATCCAAGTTGCATAAAGATGGGCTCCTCGAGCTATCCGATTATGAATCATATCCAACTTGTGAATCTTGTCTCATGGGTAAAATGACTAAATCTCCTTTTAGTGGAAGAGGAGAAAGAGTTACAGAGTTGTTGACATTGATTCACACAGACGTTTGTGGGCCTATGACAACAAGTGCACGGGGTGGGTATTCTTATTTTATTACTTTCACTGATGATCACTCAAGATTTGAATATGTGTATTTAATGAAATACAAGTCAGAATCATTTGAAAAGTTCAAAGAGTTCAGAAGTGAAGTAGAGAAACAAACGGGCAAGAGTATAAAGATACTTCGATCAGATCGAGGCGGAGAATACTTAAGCGGTGAGTTTCTCAATTGTCTCAAAGAAAATTGTATAATCTCACAATGGACTCCTCCAGGTACACCACAGTTAAATAGAGTATCTGAAAGGAGAAATCGAACACTGTTAGACATGGTTCGATCCATGATGAGTTTTACCGACCTTCCAATTTCCTTCTAGGGATATGCCCTAGAAACGGCTGCATACCTACTTAACAAGGTACCTACCAAATCCGCCCCAAAGACTCCATATGAGATGTGGAAGGGGAGGAAACCAAATCTTAAGCATGTTAAGACTTGGGGTTGTCCAGCTTATGTCAAAAAGTTTGAACATGATAAGCTACAGACTAAATCCGAAAAGTGTAGATTTGTGGGATACCCTAAAGAAACTGTAGGGTATTATTTCTATCATCCAACTGATCAAAAGGTGTTTGTTGCGAAACATGCTGCCTTCTTGGAAAAGGAGTTTATCCATGAAGGGGTCAGTGGGAGTAAGATATATCTTGAAGAAGCTCAAGAACCACAAATTACCACGGATCAAAGTCAGGTACCTGACCAAGTAGAAGAACCTACTATACCACACCCTGTTCGTAAATCTGGAAGAGTACCGAAGATACCTGAGAGGTATGGATTCGTTGTAGAGGATGACGATGAGGTACGCATCATGAATGATGATAATCCATTGAATTACGAACAGGCCATGAGTAATAAACACTCAGGGAAATGGCTTGAAGCCATGAAATCCGAAATGGACTCCATGTATGAAAACAAAGTATGGACTTTGGTTTCACCACCTGAAGGCATTAAGCCTATTGGGTGTAAATGGGTCTTTAAAAGAAAGACTGGAGCGGACGGCAAGGTGGAGACCTATAAGGCCCGACTGGTTGCAAAAGGTTTCAAACAAAGACAAGGAGTTGATTATAATGAAACCTTTTCACCAGTAGCTATGCTCAAGTCCATTCGGATTTTGCTTGCGATTGTAGCTTATAACGATTATGAGATCTGGCAGAGGGACTTGAAAACGGCCTTCCTCAATGGGAAACTTGAGGAGGATGTGTATATGGCACAGCCAGAGGGATTTGTTTCAAAGGTTGGAATAAATCAAGTCTGTAAGCTGCAACGATCCATTTATGGATTGAAGCAAGCTTCTCGTAGATGGAACATTCGTTTTGATAATCAAAGAGTTTGATTTTATCAAAAATGACGGTGAACCATGTGTGTACAAGAAGGTTAGTGGGAGCGCAATTTCATTCCTTATATTATATGTTGATGATATATTACTGATAGGGAATGACATTCCTATGCTACAATCGATTAAAATCTGGTTATCTAAACACTTCTCCATGAAGGACTTGGGAGAAGCATCCTATATTTTGGGGATAAAGATCTATAGAGATAGATCTAAAAGAATGCTTGGTTTATCCCAAGAAACGTACATTGATGCAATGCTAAAGAGATTTAGCATGGAAGATTCCAAAAGAGGTCTCATGCCGATGAGCCATGGAATACATCTCTCCAAGAAACAGGCCCCAAAGACACCTTAGGAGAGAGACCGTATGAGTAAGATCCCTTATGCTTCTGCAATAGGATCTATCATGTACAGTATGATATGTACTAGACCGGATGTTGCTCATGCACTTAGTGTAACGAGCAGATACCAGTCGAATCCTGGAGAAGAGCACTGGAAGGCAGTGAAGAATATCCTAAAGTACTTGAGAAGGACTAAAGATATTTTTCTTGTCTACGGTGGGTCTGAATTAAAACTCGAGGGCTTCACAGACTCAAGTTTTCAAACGGACCAAGATGACAGTAAATCTGTTTCGGGGTATGTTTTTACCTTGAACGGAGGCGTAGTGAGTTGGAAGAGTTCCAAGCAGCAAACAGTTGCTGATTCAGTGACAGAGGCAGAGTATATAACTGTAAGTGAAGCTGCAAGTTGATGTTTTAGATGAAAAGTTCATTACAGAACTAGGAATAGTTCCTAAGTCTCATCTTGAATCTAAACATGTGTTGCGGCACTTTGATTAAAGAAATCATTGAAAGAGGAGAGTGTAGACTCTCAAGACAACATTGCAGATCCATTAACTAAAGCTTTAACACAACAGCAGTTTGATCGTCACTTAGAGAAGTTGGGTATGAGATACCATGGCGATTGGCTTTAGTGCAAGTGGGAGATTGATAGTAGTGTGCATACAAGCCAATCATGTATGATGATAAAGCACGTACTTTGTAAACAATCTTATTTATTTATTAATAAAATATTCATTTATTAAAGGCATTTAATTATCTACATGTTGCTGTTTTTATAATATGTAAATAACCCATAGTTTTAAGCGATGCTTTTAGAATCATGATGATGATCATGCTAATGAGATCTAAATTCTTAGAAAGTTTTAAAACGAAAATAGTTCCCAATCGTGGGATTACTAAAAAGGGGATTAGTAAATCCGGATAGATTGGTACATATGTTGCTTGCTCATTGGATGAGGATGATTGATCTCATAATCATTTGTGTGGAGACACTAAAGCAAGTATGTAGGTGCTTATTGGAGAATAAGTTCACTGAACGTGATTCGCTATGGAATACCTAATGGAGATTTACTCGCCTGTCAATAGGAATTCCTAATGTGATAGTAGTACAAGTAATCCTTGGACTTGAGATCATCATAGTATCTTGTATGTAACAAATTATACTTTGACTTATTCCTTAAGACCTTTTAAGGCATATATAGGGTATGCTTGGGTATAATGAGTTACATATGGAGATAATGAATGATCAATAAAGAATCTACCACCTCTAGTAAAAGAGGAGATATGTCCTATGTGATTCGTTAAATGACAACCCAGGAATCCTTGGCCAAGGTGAAATGAAATTAGAAAGGAGTTTCTAATTTGCATTATTTGGAGTTGTGCATTTTCTAATCGAAATACATATAATTAAATAAAATAAGACTTGACAGTAAATCCATGTCTTATATTTAATTGGGACATTGTATGGTGGAAGGATTGAATTGTATGGTAACTATTAACTCACAGGTTCTTTTATGATTAATGTTGAAATCTATATTATCTGGAAAGTCGTTGATCGCTAGGGAGGCTTATCCCTATTGTAGAATAAATATTATTTATTTAAATAAATTATTAGTTTAATTTATTTATTTAAATAAGATTAAAATTATTTTAATTGATTTATTCACAACCGGTTTAATATGGAGAACCTAAAGGGTCACACCATAAAAGGAAGAATAATTATTTAAGAAGGTAATGGCATAATCGTAATAATGCATTAAGTATAATTAATTTAATCTATGGTGATAGAATAAATTAAATAGCTTAATGTTTATTATTTAATATTTTGGAAATATTAAATATAAATTAATAAGAGGAGTCTTATTAATATTATTACAATTATTATTATTTTAATTTCTAAAGGAGTTTAGTAATTAATTTAATATTTAGTACTCTCATTTATTCCTAATAAGATTAGGAGACAAATTAATTAAATGAATTTAATTAATTATTCCCATGTGGTGGGAAGCCTAAATTAATTAAAGGAGTTTAATTAATTAAAAGAAATCCCATGTCTAATAGGATTAGAAGGGTTGACCAATGTCTATATAAGAGAAGTCTTATAATAGATATTAGATGATGTAATTCCAATTGTTGGATAGTACTCCTTTTCTATAGAGGATAGAAAACTAAGGTTAAGCCAAACACCCTCCTTCTTGATAATTTCTCTTCCTTGGTGGATCACCTCTAGAGGCCAAACACTTGGGTGGCTAACGTTGATCAAAGAAAGGAATCTAACCCGGAAATTCAAGGAGATCACGAAGAACAAGGAGTTGAACTAGTACCTGTGGAAGCTTCGTTCTACAAGGGTATGATTCCATAACTTCTTATTTATCGTTTTAAATTAATAATTTGCATAAAGGATGATCCGGGTAATGGTTTTGTAGAAATTTTTTTAAACTCTGATATAACATGCTTCCGCTAATTTTTGCAATTTGATTGCGTCACGATTTCGTACAAACCCAACAGTGGCATCAGAGCCAAATCTTTATGCAATTATTAATTTATTTTTGATTTCATATACATATGGGTATGTATTTAAAATAATTTATTGGGCATAATTTTATTGTATAAAATTATATTTTTTAAGAAAAAAAAAAGATTTTTTTTGGGACGAATCACAATTTTTTTTTTTGTGCTAATCTTGAATTCTGCAAAGAAAAGGTGTTGTCTCTTTCTTACTCCAAAAAGAAGGTGACCCATCAGGAAAGGACTTTTTTAATAAACCTGCAGGACTCTTTTAATAAAAGAAGGTGACTTCTTTTTTAAAAATAAATATGATATATTTATATATTATATTCTAAATAATTTTATAATTAAAATAAAGAGTTTATTTTAATCTTGAAATTGGATTTCATGCAATTTAAAATTGCCCATTAAATGATACTCATATATATATGGAATGTTTTAATTCATGAGATGAATATTTATTTATTGATATATATGGTGATATGTATGAAAATAAATGGGGATTGATTATGGACTATTTGACCAATGTGATTGGATTTTATTTTAGTTGAATGCTTGAATGAATGGGTTTTATTAAATGGGGTCTGCGTACCTCGTCTTCTCTAATTTTTTTTCTCTTGATGTAAAATTCTATCTCCCTCCTATGTACTTCCCCTTGACTGTTGATCAAGGTTTCTATTTAAATTAAATAGTTTAATGTAATAAGAATAGTTAGAATTATCTTGAAGAAATTAGAGACCAAGGAGCAAGGAGCGCGTGAAGACCCGTTTGTATGGAGCCCGGGTTTAAATGTAATAGTTATATTTAAATTTAAATTCTTGCACTCCTAGGTTTTACCTTTTGGTTCACTTGGTGGCTCTAGTGAACCAAACTAGAATAAAAGTCCATAATCAATCCGGGTAGAATATAATATTCTATATTGCATGCTAAATATTATATATATTATATTTTATGCAAACATGCTTCGCATGTTTAATAAAATGACGCGTATTTTATATATATATGTGCATGCGCGCTAAACAAGATGAGACAAATAATAACAAACCCCTCAAAGAAATAATATTAAGTCCAAAGCGTTCAAATGATATTTGGAATATCGAACGTCGCCTTCTAGCATGATAAATTAATAGAGTATTAAATATTTAATATAAGCTTGTTGTGCTATCCACAAGGCGAGTATTGCGTATTTAAGATGTTAATTAATCACATTTGATGCTTATCAAGAAAATTGAACGATCTAGTCTTGTTGTGCTATCCACAAGGACGAACATTTTTCTTTTTTGAATTTATGGAAGTGCTAGGCTGGACTTAACTTAAATCATTTTAGTTCGGATGTGCACACACTTGACCATTATGATTTAAGAGGCAAAATAAAAGGAGTTATATAGTGTTGTAATTGACAAGAGTTGTCTACCTATTTATTTGTATATCGCTTGTTGTGCTATCCACAAGGTTATATACATTTGAAATGGGATCCTTATTCTCACTAGCAAATCTTTAATTAGATGTTGCCGAACTATATAAGTGAGGGTAATATAGTTTGATGAAAATAGTGGGAGATACCAATTTAAAATAAAGACCTAAATTTATTTTGGTATGCAAAATTAATAAAATGAATGTTTGCTAAAATGTTATTTTTCACATGCAGAATTTTAAAAATGTCTAAATCACTAATCTCACTACGAAGCATACTTGATGCAAACAAGCTTACCGGGCCGAATTATGAGGACTGGCTAAGAAATCTGAGAATTGTTCTCACTGCTGAAAAGATTTCTTATGTCCTAAATTCAACTGTCCCTGAATCTGTTTCAGAAACAGCCTCTGAGGAAGAGATTGTCACTTTCAATAAGTGGCAAGATGATGCATCTGTGGCTCAATGCATCATGCTCGCATCCATGAATAACGAGCTTCAGCGTCAGCACGAAAAAATGGATGCTCCTACTATGCTGCTTCACCTCAAGGAGTTGTATGGTGAACAGAGTAGGACTGCTAGATATGAGATATCTAAGGAGCTCTTCCGATCTCGGATGACCGAGGGTACTGCCGTCGAGACTCATGTCCTGAAAGTGATCAATTTGATTGAACGCCTTGGACAGCTTGGGTTCGTCATGGATGGGGAGTTGAGTCAAGACTTGGTCTTGCAGTCACTCCCTGAGACCTTCTCGCAGTTTGTGGTTAATTTTCACATGAATAAGCTAGATGTCAGCTTGCCTGAGCTGCTTAACATGCTGAAAACTGCAGAAGGTCACTTCCCATCCAAGAAGAACCATATCTTGATGGTGGATTCTTCCAATAAAAGGAAGAGACCTAAGGTATCTTCTAAAAAGAAGAAATCCAAGAAGGCTAAGGGAAAGGGGAAAGAAAAGGAACAAAAGAAACCTGAACCAGCTAAAGGAATGTGCTTTCATTGCAACGAGCCGGGTCATTGGAAGAAAAACTGCAAGAAGTTTCTGGCAGACAAGAAGCTTGGAGAAGCTTCGACTTCCAATCAAGGTTTGTTCATGATTGAAATTAATTTTTCAAAAAGTCAAAATTCTACTTGGGTATTGGATACCGGCTGTGGTTCTCACATATGTAATAATGTGAAGGGACTGGTCAGAAGTAGAAAGCTGAACAATGATGAGGTGATCCTACGAGTAGGGAATGGAGCAAAGGTTGCTGCATTAGCTGTAGGAACTTATTATTTAGCAATGCCTTCGGGCAAGTCCATTTATCTAAATAATTGTTATTATGTTCCGAATATTATTAAAAACATTATTTCAATTTCTGTATTGGATATGGAAGGATTTAACGTTGTTATAAAGAACAATAGTTGTTCTATTTATAAAGACGATGTTTTATATGGTATTGGAATTTTGCGAAATGGACTTTATACACTTGACTTACAAGAAAATATATTTCAAATTGAACAAACTAAGAAAAGGAAAAGAGATGATATTAATTATACCTACATGTGGCACTGTAGACTCGGTCATATCAATGAAACAAGATTATCCAAGTTGCATAAAGATGGGCTCCTCGAGCTATCCGATTATGAATCATATCCAACTTGTGAATCTTGTCTCATGGGTAAAATGACTAAATCTCCTTTTAGTGGAAGAGGAGAAAGAGTTACAGAGTTGTTGACATTGATTCACACAGACGTTTGTGGGCCTATGACAACAAGTGCACGGGGTGGGTATTCTTATTTTATTACTTTCACTGATGATCACTCAAGATTTGAATATGTGTATTTAATGAAATACAAGTCAGAATCATTTGAAAAGTTCAAAGAGTTCAGAAGTGAAGTAGAGAAACAAACGGGCAAGAGTATAAAGATACTTCGATCAGATCGAGGCGGAGAATACTTAAGCGGTGAGTTTCTCAATTGTCTCAAAGAAAATGGTATAATCTCACAATGGACTCCTCCAGGTACACCACAGTTAAATAGAGTATCTGAAAGGAGAAATCGAACACTGTTAGACATGGTTCGATCCATGATGAGTTTTACCGACCTTCCAATTTCCTTCTAGGGATATGCCCTAGAAACGGCTGCATACCTACTTAACAAGGTACCTACCAAATCCGCCCCAAAGACTCCATATGAGATGTGGAAGGGGAGGAAACCAAATCTTAAGCATGTTAAGACTTGGGGTTGTCCAGCTTATGTCAAAAAGTTTGAACATGATAAGCTACAGACTAAATCCGAAAAGTGTAGATTTGTGGGATACCCTAAAGAAACTGTAGGGTATTATTTCTATCATCCAACTGATCAAAAGGTGTTTGTTGCGAAACATGCTGCCTTCTTGGAAAAGGAGTTTATCCATGAAGGGGTCAGTGGGAGTAAGATATATCTTGAAGAAGCTCAAGAACCACAAATTACCACGGATCAAAGTCAGGTACCTGACCAAGTAGAAGAACCTACTATACCACACCCTGTTCGTAAATCTGGAAGAGTACCGAAGATACCTGAGAGGTATGGATTCGTTGTAGAGGATGACGATGAGGTACGCATCATGAATGATGATAATCCATTGAATTACGAACAGGCCATGAGTAATAAACACTCAGGGAAATGGCTTGAAGCCATGAAATCCGAAATGGACTCCATGTATGAAAACAAAGTATGGACTTTGGTTTCACCACCTGAAGGCATTAAGCCTATTGGGTGTAAATGGGTCTTTAAAAGAAAGACTGGAGCGGACGGCAAGGTGGAGACCTATAAGGCCCGACTGGTTGCAAAAGGTTTCAAACAAAGACAAGGAGTTGATTATAATGAAACCTTTTCACCAGTAGCTATGCTCAAGTCCATTCGGATTTTGCTTGCGATTGTAGCTTATAACGATTATGAGATCTGGCAGATGGACCTGAAAACGGCCTTCCTCAATGGGAAACTTGAGGAGGATGTGTATATGACACAGCCAGAGGGATTTGTTTCAAAGGTTGGAATAAATCAAGTCTGTAAGCTGCAACGATCCATTTATGGATTGAAGCAAGCTTCTCGTAGATGGAACATTCGTTTTGATAATCAAAGAGTTTGATTTTATCAAAAATGACGGTGAACCATGTGTGTACAAGAAGGTTAGTGGGAGCGCAATTTCATTCCTTATATTATATGTTGATGATATATTACTGATAGGGAATGACATTCCTATGCTACAATCGATTAAAATCTGGTTATCTAAACACTTCTCCATGAAGGACTTGGGAGAAGCATCCTATATTTTGGGGATAAAGATCTATAGAGATAGATCTAAAAGAATGCTTGGTTTATCCCAAGAAACGTACATTGATGCAATGCTAAAGAGATTTAGCATGGAAGATTCCAAAAGAGGTCTCATGCCGATGAGCCATGGAATACATCTCTCCAAGAAACAGGCCCCAAAGACACCTTAGGAGAGAGACCGTATGAGTAAGATCCCTTATGCTTCTGCAATAGGATCTATCATGTACAGTATGATATGTACTAGACCGGATGTTGCTCATGCACTTAGTGTAACGAGCAGATACCAGTCGAATCCTGGAGAAGAGCACTGGAAGGCAGTGAAGAATATCCTAAAGTACTTGAGAAGGACTAAAGATATTTTTCTTGTCTACGGTGGGTCTGAATTAAAACTCGAGGGCTTCACAGACTCAAGTTTTCAAACGGACCAAGATGACAGTAAATCTGTTTCGGGGTATGTTTTTACCTTGAACGGAGGCGTAGTGAGTTGGAAGAGTTCCAAGCAGCAAACAGTTGCTGATTCAGTGACAGAGGCAGAGTATATAACTGTAAGTGAAGCTGCAAGTTGATGTTTTAGATGAAAAGTTCATTACAGAACTAGGAATAGTTCCTAAGTCTCATCTTGAATCTAAACATGTGTTGCGGCACTTTGATTAAAGAAATCATTGAAAGAGGAGAGTGTAGACTCTCAAGACAACATTGCAGATCCATTAACTAAAGCTTTAACACAACAGCAGTTTGATCGTCACTTAGAGAAGTTGGGTATGAGATACCATGGCGATTGGCTTTAGTGCAAGTGGGAGATTGATAGTAGTGTGCATACAAGCCAATCATGTATGATGATAAAGCACGTACTTTGTAAACAATCTTATTTATTTATTAATAAAATATTCATTTATTAAAGGCATTTAATTATCTACATGTTGCTGTTTTTATAATATGTAAATAACCCATAGTTTTAAGCAATGCTTTTAGAATCATGATGATGATCATGCTAATGAGATCTAAATTCTTAGAAAGTTTTAAAACTAAAATAGTTCCCAATCGTGGGATTACTAAAAAGGGGATTAGTAAATCCGGATAGATTGGTACATATGTTGCTTGCTCATTGGATGAGGATGATTGATCTCATGATCATTTGTGTGGAGACACTAAAGCAAGTATGTAGGTGCTTATTGGAGAATAAGTTCACTGAACGTGATTCGCTATGGAATACCTAATGGAGATTTACTCGCCTGTCAATAGGAATTCCTAATGTGATAGTAGTACAAGTAATCCTTGGACTTGAGATCATCATAGTATCTTGTATGTAACAAATTATACTTTGACTTATTCCTTAAGACCTTTTAAGGCATATATAGGGTATGCTTGGGTATAATGAGTTACATATGGAGATAATGAATGATCAATAAAGAATCTACCACCTCTAGTAAAAGAGGAGATATGTCCTATGTGATTCGTTAAATGACAACCCAGGAATCCTTGGCCAAGGTGAAATGAAATTAGAAAGGAGTTTCTAATTTGCATTATTTGGAGTTGTGCATTTTCTAATCGAAATACATATAATTAAATAAAATAAGACTTGACAGTAAATCCATGTCTTATATTTAATTGGGACATTGTATGGTGGAAGGATTGAATTGTATGGTAACTATTAACTCACAGGTTCTTTTATGATTAATGTTGAAATCTATATTATCTGGAAAGTCGTTGATCGCTAGGGAGGCTTATCCCTATTGTAGAATAAATATTATTTATTTAAATAAATTATTAGTTTAATTTATTTATTTAAATAAGATTAAAATTATTTTAATTGATTTATTCACAACCGGTTTAATATGGAGAACCTAAAGGGTCACACCATAAAAGGAAGAATAATTATTTAAGAAGGTAATGGCATAATCGTAATAATGCATTAAGTATAATTAATTTAATCTATGGTGATAGAATAAATTAAATAGCTTAATGTTTATTATTTAATATTTTGGAAATATTAAATATAAATTAATAAGAGGAGTCTTATTAATATTATTACAATTATTATTATTTTAATTTCTAAAGGAGTTTAGTAATTAATTTAATATTTAGTACTCTCATTTATTCCTAATAAGATTAGGAGACAAATTAATTAAATGAATTTAATTAATTATTCCCATGTGGTGGGAAGCCTAAATTAATTAAAGGAGTTTAATTAATTAAAAGAAATCTCATGTCTAATAGGATTAGAAGGGTTGACCAATGTCTATATAAGAGAAGTCTTATAATAGATATTAGATGATGTAATTCCAATTGTTGGATAGTACTCCTTTTCTATAGAGGATAGAAAACTAAGGTTAAGCCAAACACCCTCCTTCTTGATAATTTCTCTTCCTTGGTGGATCACCTCTAGAGGCCAAACACTTGGGTGGCTAACGTTGATCAAAGAAAGGAATCTAACCCGGAAATTCAAGGAGATCACGAAGAACAAGGAGTTGAACTAGTACCTGTGGAAGCTTCGTTCTACAAGGGTATGATTCCATAACTTCTTATTTATCGTTTTAAATTAATAATTTGCATAAAGGATGATCCGGGTAATGGTTTTGTAGAAATTTTTTTAAACTCTGATATAACATGCTTCCGCTAATTTTTTCAATTTGATTGCGTCACGATTTCGTACAAACCCAACACCTATATGTCTATGGTGTTTACAAATAATTAGGGATTAAGGTCAAGTTCTCTATTGACTACGAGCGGCGCTTTGGTATATGTCTATCCTAAGCACAAATCATACGTCCAACGTCATGTGAACGTACAATCGCCCGCTACCACGATTGGATCTAAACCTATACTTCGTCTTTCAATCCCACATAGGTTATCACAGTAATTGGTCATGACTCAATTAAGCAATGAAAGCATATATCGCAGTAGACAATCACATAACAATCAAATAAGAACCACATGGAAGGTAAAACAACATCAACTACTCATTAGGTTCCATTGAAACCACAAAATATAATTTAAGTCATAGACAACTCAAATATATCATCCACAAGGTTCATAAACATTATCCGAATACAAAATGATAACAAGGAGAATATAGAGATAGAGAATGCAAATCTTTAGTCTTTCTCCAAGTTTGGATCTTTGATGTTAATCCCTTGCTTCAATCTTCAAACCTAATCTAACCCTAGAAAATAACTAACTAAACTAAACCCTAATCTAGACTTAATCTACTCCTAATCTATACAAGAAATGTAAAGGAAATGAAAGAACAAGCGAGGGCTAGGGCTTAAATCCAATATCTGATCCCCTTTCTTGCCAAAAATGGACCCCCTATATATCCTTTGCTCAAACCAAGCCCGTTCAATTGAAAAGTCAAGTCTGGCAGCATGTTGGACTGGCGTGGCCGCGCCCAAAATGCACTAGAAATCCGCGCGCCCGCGCCAAGGATCTTTTACTACAGTGTCCTCTGGTAAAACGATCATAACTTTTGATCCGGGAAGAGTTACGAGGCCTGCCACCTGTCAAATCAAAGCTATCGAAGAGCTCTACAACTTTTATTCTTTGAGCATTGAGAAATAATAGATGTATGAAGTCTGAAATTGAGCTCCAAGTGACAGTTGTGCAATGAAAACTCAAAACCGTGAAGTTTAACGTTCGTTGGTATACGGGGCATAACTCTCTCCTTCGAACTCCGATTGGAATGATTCAAGATGTTCTGGAAAGCTTAGAAGACGCTCTAAAATATGAACCAAGTTCCAATCCAAGAACATAAAATGAACATGAACCACCCAAACGATGTCCGGATTGCATTTCCTTCCCATTGTCATGCCATCATTCCATTCTTGCTCCTTTTGGCCTCATTTTGTCCTTTTTAGCTCATTAAGCACCAAGGGAGTTCCAAAACATGCAAACTGCAAAACAAAGCAAAAACACATGAAAAGCACAAAGATACTTGAGTTTAAGCCACGAAACAAGTAAGATAATATCTGAATAAGTGGTCATAAAAATCACTTATCAAATACCCCCAAACTTAAACGTTGCTTGCCCTCAAGCAACCAAAACAAAATCAAACAACAGATGCAATGCAATATCTACAATGAATGCAACCTATACTACTATGAATGTGAATCCATGTCTCAGTCAGTATTGAACTTTCTAAGCAATGCCTCAGAAAATCACAAGATAATCAAACAGAGAGATACCAAAAACAAGATCATAAGGCATATCCTTGCAAATCCAAAACTATTAGCACTGATGTATTGTGATTTGTGTGCCTAGCAACCATTAAACATGCTTTGGAACAAATAAATCACTTACTACGCTTCTTAGGGGAAAAATAAGGTTCAACTCAAGAAAAGCGGTAAATCAAATAAGTTCTAACTAAAACTATGTATTACTTAAGCTAAGAGTTAACAGGGGGTTTTCATTAAGCTTTTATTACTCACGAGGGCGTATTTGCACTTTCCCGTATACACAATCGACTGTGCAATGCCTAGTTCTCTTAGGCTTTTCAATGACACCCATATAGCGAGCTTTCGACCAACGACTCCCAGACCGCGTGGCCTTAGGGCGATGGGTGTAGAGACACCCCGAGGGCTTACTTGCTCGAATATCAAAAGCCACAGAACTCGACGTAGCCGAAGTGCTTATTATATTTTTTTTTCTTTTATTTTTTTATTCTTTTTCTTTTATTTTTCATTAGGGGAGTGCGTCTTACGCTCCATCTCCCCAAATAGCATGCATACCTACTATTTCCCCCAAACTTAAGCTTTTTACAGTCTAGTTATTATCATATGAAAACTGAAATATTTCATTAAAACACAGATTTTCCGCCAGAAGACAAGTACGAAAGAATTTAAACTAAGCATATCATGATAGTTACTCTATTGTACTAACTGATTACACAGTATCTGACAGATAAGGATTTATATATATGACCTTCAAATCAAGCTTAAGTCTCAAATCAAGTGATTTTAGTTTCCTCACAGGTCAACTGAATAACAAACCAACTTTAACCTGGATTCATGCAGTATGCTCTAACA